>OX387313.1:5449818-8182318 GCA_947562085.1 Eudonia lacustrata
ATCTTCATTCAAGTTCTTTTAAGTCGCCTGTTTGGTCTAGTGTTTAATTATAGGTCTCAGAGGTCTGGGGATATACAGGGTGGAAAAAAAGACCGTGGTTGGAGGAAAGGTACCCTTAATATTGATGACGGCAAATTTAACTGAAACGAAACATTCCTTTATTTTCAAAAATAATTAAAACTGCATTTAAAGATTTTTGCAAAATCATAAGTTAAGTGAACTATTTTCTTAAGATAGTGAGTAAGCTTTACAATAAAAAAAATAATATTCTTGGTCTTTCTTTAATTTAAAATACTGTGTTGTTTAAAAGGAATTGATCCTTATGAATAACTTTTTCAGTTGGTATCATAAAATACAGGATGTTTTTTTTACATTTCACCGGTTCGATTACCGGCTCAAGCAGGTAATTTAAAAAAAAAACATGAATGTTTCCTTTCAGTAAAATTTGCCATCATCAATATTAACCTTTTCACCGCCCAACTATCCTGCACGCGATGTCCCGCTGTACGCCAACGTATAAATGTATTTTAATAAAGTAGGTACAAAGAAGAACTTCTATAGAAGTGCTGGCGTGGACGGCACGAAGTTGTTGGCGGTAAAAAGGTTAAGAGTACTTTTCCTCCAACCACGGTCTTTTTTTTCCAGCCTGTATATTGAAGTACTCTGTTTAGAATGTGGTAGTGCTTATTCTAACACTTAATGCTGATTTACTCCGCCTGGTGAGCTACCTCCGTCTTATCTGACTCGGTCGCCATAACAACAACGTTAGTAGTATTGTTATGTTCACTTTGTTAGAGCTAGTAAGTATAGTAGTTGAAGGATGCCGAGTGAGGTGCGCAGATTAAGTAAAAGTTCCTTCAGTCTTATCGTCACTAACATCGGGAGAGATGAGGGCTAATCATCGATGGGGCTAATTGAAGAATGAAGAATAATATGAATAAAATTGTACTGTGTTTTTACGTACATACATACACATTTAAACTATCGCGTTCCATTTGAAAACAAAAAAATGTATTTGCTTAAAACTTTTGTTTTTTACGTAGGTGCATTTATTATAACTGCGACGTTTCGAGTATAGTGGCTGACAGGAACGTTATATGACAAGAAGTCGCATAGCTGGGCTCTTTCAAAACAATTCTAGTGGAAATAGACATCAGCCGACACGCATCCCGCATGCCGCACATTTTTCTACGTCGCACGACGGTTTTAGTTTAACTGCGCCCTGAATACGTTTCTGCGAGTTTTAGATATCCGAGGTTATACCTTTGAAATGTTAGAAAATAACTGAAAAGAACGTAAATGTTGTTATCTAAAGTTTTTGCGGATAATGAAATACTTTTTATGGATCTTGTCGCGTTTATAAATAAAATATTATTTATTTTTAACTTTATTTTTCTATTTTTCTTTAATAATGTAAATTATATTTTATCCTGACCTCATATATTTTATGAGATACACCTAAATGGCTCTAGATACAAACATAAGAAATAAAACTAAGCACGAAAATGTAATGCTGGTTAGCGGTAAAAAATAAATAAGAAATATAATAAAAAATACTACATCGCAAACGTTTAACGATAAACCAGAATGGATAATAGATTAAAACAATTGTAAACGTACAATTGAAAATAATATACTCGCCCAATAGGCAAAGAAAAACAAGAAAATTAAAAAATAAAATAAAAATGCTCGCCCACATTGAAGTGTAAAATAAGACACCAAAAAAGCAAACAAGACATTCGAATCTTAACCTTAAGGAATAGGACAATGTGATGTCCTTTGTCCTATGTTTTTTTATGGTGGTCAGGGAGACAATGACCGCATAATTAGTTAACCTTTGTGAGACTTTAATTTAAATAAACGCAACTATCTTAAAGGTCGGCTGACAAGAGCTGGTTAAGAGTAGCCGCGGATCGTACTCAGTGGCGTGCGCTTGGAGAGGCATAAGTAGACAACTATATGCTGATGATGATGATGATGATGATGATGATGATATCTGTAAAGAGTTTTTAATTTCAATGTGTAGTGTTTGTGCAAAGTTAAAAAAAAAATGTAAATGCCATAAAATCGTGTAGGTAAATACATATAGATAATTATAGCATATATTAATATGTTATGCTTAAAAGGAAACAAACCATTTACCCTAAGCGGACATAAAGTTTTAGTAGGTAGATAAAAACATTAATGAAATAATTACTAGATTTTTGTAATTGTGACAAGGCAAATTGACGGTCACACGAAAGTCAACACACCGTCTTTCCTCCTTTTTTGTTTTTACCTAAGCGAAATTCCTCAACTATGAATTTATTTTTGGTTTGTTTTGATAGTTAGGACGTTCCAAGGGTATCTCAAATTACAAAAATAGAACATACCAGGGAGAAAACGTAATTTGTGTAAACATGTTATTCATCAGTTGTTTAGGTACACATGTCTAGAATTTATAGACCAATTTGAACGTAACAAATACATTTATCGCAATTTCGAGGAGAATTCTCAGGAAAAAATAAAGGCTACGACAGTTCTATAGAAAGTAAGTAAGTAAGTTTCTGAGTAAATCTGATTTGTTGATATCAAAGGTTAGTTTCAAAATGAAATAGCTGCAAGACATATTGAAGATGAAAAAGAAAAAGGTATTATGTGATATCTTGAATTCATGAACCATATTCCATTAATGTTTAAGTACACATTAACCACATCAGCACTTAGAGGCGCGGTATCTCACCTTGAGCTGTGGTAATTTATTAAGATAAGCAACATTATATATACATAAACATGTACAATCTTTAGACATCTCATGCGATAACAAGAACAGCAACTAACTCTCCCTTTGACCACGATGATCCCTGAAAAGGGTTCGAAACGTCAGGATAATCATTAATTAAAAAATAAACGCAAGTAGATCCGTAAAAGCTATTTCATTTCAAAGAATAGCAATACAAACTGAAATAAAGTAAATTTTGCAAGGGTATACATCAGGTTTTGGCTACCTATGTGTATATTTGTGACGAAATACCTTTCTATTTGGAAGTTGAGTATTTATACCGTATGCGCCTAAAAATATGAAGAGTTCGTCATTGTCAAGGTTGGCTTTTATATTTTCGGCATCTGGTTTGTGTCCGGTGAATCGGTGTTTATAAAAAAAAACAGCTCTATAAATTTTCTTGAGCGTTTGTCTAATGTAACATCTTGTAAGTGGCTTTTAAGTACTTAATGCAATACTGTATCAGTGTAATTCAAGTTTAATGTATTCTCTCTGTGCAATATATAACTGGTTCACTATTTATGTAAAGAAGATCTAAAGCGTTTATAATTATTAGTAGGATATAATGGCTAAAAGCCATTTACAATTCTTCACTAACAAAATATATACGACATTAAGCTTCTGAATAGTCGATTTAATTTTCAAAGCTGAAATTTCGGCTTAAACAATATTTATTGGTAACATGGCATAAATTGAATCCACTTTTTAGTAGCAATTTGAAAAAAGACAATATGTTGGAAAAAATCCACGAGCGGGATTTTATCCCGCACCCCATGACATGCTGGGTCATATGCACTACCAACTATGCCATCATGGCTCAATCCAACTCGCCGAAAATATGATCCTATTTCATCATCATCCCAGCCAAAAGACGTCCACTGCTGGAGAAAGGCCTCCCCCAAATCATCAAGGGGGTATTTGCCATAATCGCCACGCTTGGCAGGCGGGTTGGCGATCGCAGTAGGTTGAGGGTAACCTCAGAGAGATGCTGCTGCCCATCCTCTGGAATGGTCCCTTAGTCGGGTTTTACGACACCCACGGTAAGAGATGGGGTGGTGCAATTCTTTATCCCCGGCACGACACAGGGAGATCCTATTTAGTAGCAGTTAATTTATTTATTTTGATATAGCTATTTCTTTATCAAATCATAATTATGTAAACTTACGGTTACGGTATGAATGATTTTGGAGGTAATGTCATTAAAGACGCCTTATTTGCTTCTTTGTTGGAGGATTCTTCCATGGCTGTAATCAATGTTACACTTAATTCAAGAGTAAATACAAACAGTAGGTATATAATAAATTGATTTCTAAATTATTGTACATTCTATATTTTGTTTTTTTTTTATTATTATTTATATTAGCGGGTAAGCACAGTGCCTTGATCTCACCTGATGTTAAGTGATGATAAGGCCAATGTGATGGAAGCGCACTTCACCCGGGATCCTCAACTAGTGAGGCACAGGCTATCTTATCTCCAGCAATACAACACGACTCGAATACAACAATGCTACAAACATTGTTTTGATCTAAATGGGATACCTTGTCGTTTAATGTAAATTGTTTGCGAAGAATTTCTAATAGAATAATGTGACTAGATCCTAACAATAAGTTTTCATACATAACACCGGCTATTTAAAAACGGTTGCCGCGTTATTTTCATATCCGATCTGTCAGAAGAGCACATTCAGATCGCTTATTAAATAATAAAAAAGTGTTTTCTAGCGTCGCACCGCGCCAGCACATCGCACTGGCATTTGGCATGCCCGCAAGGACGCGCCGAATTACAAATTGTTCAATAGTGACATGTGAAATGCTATTTGTTTATGATTTGAAGTTATCCAGAATGTCTTGTCACATTAAGTGTTTTTTAATGTAATAGATGCCGTTCAACAGCTTTGTATAACTAAAAACCGGAACGTGCAAGATTTATATTGTATGTAGTTACTAGGATTTGGATGAGCTGCGTTTGCCCCGTCATTTGTTTCATGTTGCTTCTCTGTTTTGTGATTTAAGCGACCGGTCGGTGTTATACCACATCTTTAAAATTAGAACGTGTAGATTACAGATCGTATAACATTTTATGTAAGTCTTAGGTAATCATAAGGCTATTTTTACCAACGATTCTAAATTACGTCGGAGCAGAACCGTCACCTAATATGGCTCACTTTCTCTAGCTACAGGAAAAAAACAATAATATTGAGACTGTTCTCAATATCACCTTTTATATGCCAAAGTCTTGGGATAAGGACTTAACTAAATACTTATCATGATTATAAAAACAAAAGTTTATTATATTTATCTTTTTCAATTATGTGTAACTGTATGAGCATCAGAAAATATTTTAGGTGTTTAGGGAGTGGTGATGTTACAACCAACCCTTATAGCCAAAACAAATGCGCCATTCTTATCCTCACTTTCCCACGACCAAGATGCGAAGAAAAACCACCAAGCAATTGAAAGCTGATCTCTAAAATTGGTTTTTATCACCACCACCGGCGGCGGCAGAGTAATCCGCAAAAACGTAGTTAATGCGAATTGGCACGCAGCTTCAACAACAAACTTGCCGTCGGGTGGCGAGCTTATTTATTTTATTCATTCATTTAATTTATTGATACACAAAACAGAATACGGGTGTAGTGAAGATAATTGATTCAGTTACAGTTGTTTTCAGTCCTAATGGAATGGCTGCCGAGGACGGTCAAGCGGAGCGCTGGCAGATGGGCCAGAGATAATGAGCTAGTCGCTGGAAAACCTGGATGTTAACAGCTCAAAGCAGAATGAAATAGCATAATATAATATGCCTATGCCCAGCTGTGGACTGATAGAATAGAATAGAATAGAATAGAATGATTTATTAACAATATAACTTGGAACGTTATACAAGGCAAATCCATGATACATCATTACAACACAATAATACATTATTAAAAAAAAACATTGAAAAATAATACTATAAAATAAATTAATAAAATTATTAAAATTACTTAGTAGGCAATATGGCGACTCTTATTATCGGAGGCCAAGACTCACTTTGGGTCGTTGCGCCATTCTAGTTAGTTAGTTAGTAGGCAATCATTGTCAAATTTAAAATATTAAAAATATAATCTGTGTACATAAACCTAAATGGATTATTGATAGGTAATAAAATAAAATTTATTTTTACAATACAATACTTATAATAATCATACTATAAAAAAAAATTTGGTGGTTTCCATTGCGATACAAGCTGATTATGAAGATGATCAGTCGCTCGAGCAGCGGTTAGCGAGTTCCGGTTGCGATCTTCTAAGTTAAACAACTTCTGCAATGGCGGGATTGGTGACCAAAAGTCCGGGTTGTTATCTGATGGCAGCCAACATCATCATTAGCTCATTTTGTGTCCCCATTGTTTGGGCACGAGACTTCCCTATAGATAGATAGGAAGAACGGGCCATAAACAGACCTTCGCAGAACGGTTTGACTGTCATGAACCATGTTGCAATGGTTCAAGTACTGACTGATTTCAAAATACTTTTTTACTTAATTACTGTGCTTTTGAAATTTTGTGATGTAATTTAATTTAATTTTGATTTATGTGACTTAGTGTAATTTTAGTTGATTTATTTGTATTGAATTTTATTGATTGTAATTTTATTTCTTTAATTTTATTTTTTTAAGTGTAATTTTATTTTAATATTTGTGTATTTTTGTATTAATTGTGTTATTGACCCAAGTTGGTTGAAATAAATTGACTGATTCATTCATTCATAAACAGGCAACGGCAATAAAACGGGTCCAGTGCGATTGGTGGTTGTTAACGTCTGCTATTACAGCTGGGGCCATCGGCTTTACGAATCTCTGGAAGCACGAAGGAGTTCGAGATGATACATTTTTGGTCACCCATCCGATGATCGGCCTCTGCGGAAGTTGCTTGTCCTTAGTAATCGCAAATCGGGTGAGTTAACCACGGCGACATCGAGCGCCTGTCGAGAAAGCAGTTGTTTACCTATGTTGATTCTATGAGATTATCAAGTTCACTGTCTGAAATATAAAACAATGGATGAACAAAATGAAGATGAACGAGACGGCGCTGCCAGAGCTTCTTTTATATGTCAGAAAAACGGTAAACGTGTCCTGAAGCCACCAGATCTATAGGAGTTCGTCATCGCCGGTATGATATAATAACTAACTGGTATAATAATAATAATAATAATGCCGATAGTCGTGTCGGCGAACGGTCTGGTAGCGAAGAGTCTCGACCAACACCTTAAGAAACTCTCGCTCAATGGTTGGATCAAGGGTCAGATACAGAAGGCGGTACACTTGGACACGGCGCGGATAGTCCGAAGGTTCCTGTCTCTGCAGCCCTAACCACCGGCAGCTTGAGCCCTGCCCCGTTTTTTATAATATTTTTATGTTTTGTATGTGCTTTTGTATTTTACTCTTATATTAATATTATAACAAACCTAGGCTAAGAAAAAAGAGAAATAAAGAGAAATAATAATAAACTTTATTTAAGGCGTAGCCCATAAATTGTGTTAGTAACAATAAAACTCATTATCTATGTTATTATTACAGTTTTTTTAATGAGTGTTAGATTTTTTTTTCATGTGACAATCTTATCTTTATGTAATTTAACTTCGTTTTGCAATGCACGCAGAACGCAGCAGCAGCTCAACTTCAATTAATACTACAAAATTAATTATTTAAGTTTATTGCAGATATTTAAATTACTTATAAAAGCATTACCATACTTAACAACTTCTTTAAATGCATTAATATGATAAATTATATTTGCTTGTAATAGCAATATTTTAGCGTCTTTCCCGAGCACAATTGCAAGCGATTCTACAAACAATCACGTTCACGCATCGACAATTTTGATGTCTTCAACTCATTCTGGGAACAACAGCAGTAAACAGATTACAATTCACGAGAAGTTTATGGGCAATTACAATTTTGAGAAAAACAGAAATTATTTTTATCTTTTGTTCTTTCATTAGAGTAGCGAACAGCAATTTGCAATTTGTTCAGCCAATGAAATTGATAGTTTAATAGTGGTTATACGACGCAATCCGTCGGTATACAGAATTACGAACCACCCACCTCGTCACATGATAGAAGTGACGACGTAAAGGGTGCAGCACACTTGTGTGTTACAAATAACTCCGAGGGAAAATGAATTATAATTATTTTTACGAATTGACTCGTGTTTTATTTAATATTAAGTCTCAAAAAAATAGTACAGTGAAATAAATGAAACGAATAATAATATTAAAGTGTGTTCCTGTAGATACATGTCTGAGGTCTAAAAGCGCCCATAATTTTAGCGAAAATGCTACTGTGAAAATTACCAACTGTAATATATGTATAACCGAAAGAGTATTTAATTATACTTGTTATTTATATAGCCTTTATCATATTCTTTAGATATTCATTAAGCAACTAATTTATAATAGTTAAAGCAAGCACTACCACTAGCAATGCATGAATTTAAAACAAATCTTATTATTATAATTATAAATCATCGACAAAGCATGAATGAAAGTGTTACTTTCGACCAATCGTAAACCTCAGCGAGTGTGCAGTCTCCCCAACCTACGCTCGCGGGGCTCGGCTACAAAGACAAAAAAAATTGGCAAAAATGTTTACGCGAAGAAACGAATTAAAAATAGAAGCGATTGCCGAGAAAACAGTCGCTTGCGTCGCTTCGTCCGGATCGCGGACACGTTTTGCGACTCGTTTCCATTGCTCCTTTAATTGTTATATTTTAATTGTTTGACAAATATATTTTTTTAAGATTATTTCTACTGTGTCTGCTATCTATCATGCCAACTTGTTAATATGTGTCCAGATTTTCAACGTTACACAAACGGCAAAACAGTAGTATTGAATTGTGCGATGCGTGAGGTAAACAAATGCATACTTTTTTGTTCATTATAGTATTAGTCGATATCATCAACTAATTGGTACGTATACGTACCAACACCAACTATGTTCGCAACGACAACTTTTCTACCAGAGACCACAAACCACAAATTAAGTGCCGTCTACTACAGGCATGCACGGAAACACAGTATTTCGCTATTTAACATTTAAGAATATAATACTTACATACTTACATATAATAATATTTGAACGTGACTTACTTCCAATAATATTTGTCACTTAAATTGTATTGAGATGTTTGCTTAAAAAAAGTGTATTAAGTCGGTTTATTCAATTCAATACCTACTTAATAGAATGTTTGGAATGAAAAGAAACTTAACTCAGCTGAACATAAAAAGTCAAAGTCAAAGTCAAAGTCAAATATTTTTATTCAAATAAACTTTAGAAAAAAAACTTTTTGCGCAGTGTGGGCAGGCCTCCAACAAGGTGGACCGACGATCTGGTGAAGGTCGCGGGAAGCCGCTGGATGCGAGCAGCACAAAACCGGTCGTTGTGGAGATCCTTGGGGGAGGCCTTTGTCCAGCAGTGGACGTCTTTTGGCTGAGATGATGATGATGATGATGAAACTTTAGAAAAGTGCTTTTGAATCGCCCAATTTTTTTTACCTACTACTCATTCAGGACGTCTATTTTTTAGCTGTGGAGAAGAAACAGAGAAAAATAAATAAGTAATAAATAATAAGTATAAGAGTATTTGTAAGTTTTATTTTATTATTATACTCTATATTTATTTTCTTCCTTAAAACTAGATTTTTACAATATTTTAATATAAAAACCTAATCCTATCCTTATTATTATTATTATTATATTGTCGACCTTAGACCTTTTAATTTGCAAAAAGCAATCCTTGCAGAAAACACAAAACCACTGGCGTAAAATAAAGTTTTCAAACACATGTGGTCATGTAGGTGACTTTTTGACACTGAATATTCTCGAAAGGAACATATTGTAACTAGTCAAAAAGTTTATGCGTTACAATTTCTTTGATTTTTTATAAAGATTTATTGAAATTAAAATTGTTTGTAACGTGTCGTGTGTAATAACGGGTACAGAGGCCAGTTCGAACTCCGCCCATTGAAGTCTGACGTGCTAAGTTTGGGCGGGCGGGTAACTAATTTGCCCACATGAATGAAAACAACTTGCATCACCACTGACTAATCTTACGAGGCTCGGACGCAACTCGTGACTTCGTCGAGGAGAGACGACGCCATAACGCGATATGATGCTATGACGGCCGACTAGTGTAGGTAGTGACATACCTTTGGTGGGCTTGCAACCGGTACCGAAAATATAGGTATCATAACGGTAAGTAAGTACCTGTATTATCCATTTCGGTTCCTGGATAGCATGTACCGGTGTACTTCAAAAATACCGGTACCAGGTCTCCGGCGGAGACGGAGAAAGAATACTATTCTCCGCCCCTCTCCTCCGGTGGGTGTCGTAAGAGGCGACTAACGTATTTTCGAGCTTCCATATGCTCCACTGCGTGGTAGGGCTTGCCCGTCTGGTTAGTGACCACCGTACGCATGGTGTAAAACCCGTCAAGTGACCGCTTGTCGGTCGCGTTTCGGGATCAGCCAGCGTATAACCAGAGCTCGAGTGGATGTTACTGCGATGCACTTGGTCTGTGGAGGCTTCCGTCAAACCAGTGCCAGGAGGACTTCGTTAACCCGCCGACCAGGGAGACCCGTAGAAACGGCTGTCCCGCTGGCCGCCCGTGGCACAGTACAGGGGCCCAAGCGAGCCTAACCAGCTCGTGAGGCTGCCTCACCATGCCACGCATAATCTCGGGGTGGTCCGTCGTGCCGGTTGGTGACCGGAAGGTGGGGTCCCGGCGGCCATTCCCGGGGGGGTTCGGGGGCCCTTCCGTTCGGCGGGTTAATTATACTCTTCTGTAGGCAGATCCCTGGTGAAACAGGCCGCTGCACTTTGACTATTTGCATCGCGGTAGCATTTCCTCGATTCACGCCTCCCTCCTTTTCTCCACCATGACAGCGCCTCACAATAAAACTGGTCCTACAGCGGTGCACACCCCCACCACAACTATACCGTTTGAGGTCGAGTTCGCTAACATCCGCGGACTCCATGCAAACCTCAATGCCGTCCACCACCATCTTGAGACGGCACGGCCAGCAATGTTGTTTTTGACGGAGACGCAAATAATCTGTCCGGCCGACACCAGCTACCTGCACTATCCGGGCTTTGTGCTTGAAGAATCCTTCAAAGCCAAAGCCGGAGTTTGCTTGTTCGTTCGGACGGATGTTTGCTGTCGCCGTCTGCGCTGTCTGGAGGACCCTTCCTTTTCCCTCCTTGTGGTACACGTCGACTTGGACTCACATAGCCGTGTCTACGTC
The DNA here is from genome assembly GCA_947562085.1 of Eudonia lacustrata. Lineage (NCBI taxonomy): Eukaryota > Metazoa > Arthropoda > Insecta > Lepidoptera > Crambidae > Eudonia > Eudonia lacustrata. Next base: position 5,460,863 of record OX387313.1, read on the forward strand.
TGCGTCTACCGATCCCATAATGGCGACATGGAGACAACTCGACTTATGGACCATCTTAGTCGGGTAGCAGATGATGCGCAGGAGCGGTTTCCATGGGCGGAATTGGTGTTTTTGGGGGACTTCAATGCTCACCACGAGTTGTGGTTAAGTTCCTCCAAAACTGACCATGCTGGTAGAACTGCCCATGTTTTCGCTCTCACGCACGACCTGACTCAACTGGTGAACCAGCCCACCAGGATCCCAGACGTAGTCGGTCACGCGCCCTCTTTGTTGGACCTTCTGCTGACGAGTCGCCCAGCTGGCTACCGAGTGGAGGTTCGAGCTCCTTTGGGATCTTCGGATCACTGCTTGGGATCTTCCGATCACTGCTTGGTATCCAGTAAAGTGCCTCTGGCTCCGCTACCGCCTTCAGCGGTATCGATACGCCAGATTTGGTACTACTCGTCTGCAGATTGGGATGGTATGCGGGACTATTTCGCATCCGTTCCTTGGGGGCAGCGCTGCTTCAGTGGGAAGGACCCGACAGTTTGTGCGATTGCAGTTGCTGATGAGATAGTTTTAGGGATAGAATACTATATTCCGCACTCCTATCTCATCAGCAAAGGCAGGCGCAACCGTTGGTTCAACCGCGAGTGTGCCAACGCTGCTGATAACAAGCAGGCGGCATACCGCGCTTGGATCAGGGGTAAAGCTCTTGGGGATCCCGAAACCCGCTCGCTGAAAGCAGCCTATAATAATGCCACCAAGTCCTGCAAAAGAGCTTACATTAGAGCGGATGCCCAGCGCGTTGCACGAGTCGGCCAAGAACTACTGACGCATCCTACGGGCAGCCGTAGCTACTGGCGTCTGGCCAAAGCCGTGCAATCGAACTTCTGCCAACCCTCGCTGCCACCATTGAGATGTCCTGATGGAACTTTAGCTCACAAGCCGCAGGAGAAAGTCGATCTCCTGGCCAACCTCTTTGCGGCTAACTCCCGAGTCGATGACTGCAATGCACAGCCACCTACAATTTCTCACTGTGGCAACACAATGCCCGATTTTAAAATCAGGCAGCGTGACGTCCGTGCGGAGCTGCAGTCAATCCCGGCATACCGTATGCCGGCAGCTCCCGGCATACGGTCTGCCTGCTCAGTTCTGCAACTGGGTCGCTGGCTTCCTGCATGAGCGCAAAATCCGTGTTATATCTGATGGATGCGCTTCGCGGCTCATGTCAGTGAACGCTGGTGTCCCTCAGGGGTCCGTTCTATCCCCCACGCTGTTCCTTCTGCATATCAATGATATGCTTCCACTTGGAAATATTCATTGCTATGCAGATGATAGTACGGTCCATGGAGGATATAACGGTCACCCAGCGGCTGGGCGGGTCGAAACCGAAGTGAAACGAGTTAATCTTGTCATTGAGCTCAATCGGGTATTGGACCTCATATCTATATGAGGCACCAATAATCTGGTTCAATCAATGCCAAGAAAACACAGGTGTGCGCGTTCACGGCAAAAAAGTCACCATTCCTTCCCCTTCCATCTCTTCAGGGTACATCTCTATGCCTGCAGAGCAGTATCAAGATGCTCGGTATGACGATACGCTGCGATCTGAAACAAAGGGACTACATCGAAGCCGTGATCAAAACAGCCTTACGAAAACTCGGAATTCTGAACAGAGTGCGGCGATTCTTTACGCTGGACCAGTTGTGCCTTTTGTACAAGACACAGGTACGGTCTTGCGTGGAGTATTGCTCGCACATCTGGGACGGTTCCGCTAAGTACCTTCTCGATGCCTTGGACAGATTGCAGCGTCGCGCTGAACGCATTATCGGCAATGCAGAAGTGGTAAATACTCTCGAATCTCTGCAATTGCGTAGAGACGTTGCGTCACTCAGCGTGTTTTACCGCTTATACCATGGCGAGTGCTCTGAAGAGCTCTTTGACCTCATCCCACCTTCTCCCTTTCTTCATAGGAGTACACGTGCTGCTCTTCGGAGTCACCGATTCACTGTCTCAAGTATCCCATCACGCACAAAGAAATTTAGTGACTCCTTTCTTTGTCGCACCTCCAAAAGATGGAATAGTCTACCAGCACACGTTTTCCCTCCTTCCTATGATATGGGGTCCTTCAAGAGAGGCGTGAAGAAGCACCTTGTGGGCCGGCAGAGTGAAGTTAACTGATGCTACGTTTGTTTCCACGCTGCATCAGTTGTCTTCGCGTCTGGACTTCATTTCCACTTAACATCAGGTGGGATGGAGTCATTTGCCGAGCTAAGTATAAAAAAAAAAAAAAAACCAACCTGAGACTTTGCCAGTCTGTTTGTCACGTGATATGCAGTGCACTGCAGCCACAGAAAATGAAAATGAACAGGCAAACCAACGAGACAAGAGCGCAACACGTTTAGATCCAGTTTCATCATACAATGTTAGTTAGTTAACACCCCTGTTAAATCATTTAACAGACTGTTAAGGTTATTGAGTGTCCCATCATGTTTTAACGAATGTCAAATATCCGTAATTCGATGTTAAACTTAATTGCTGCTACTTAGGTCCGTCAAATGGGTAACAGGCTGTTAGTTTACTGCCACACAGGAACAAGATGGCCATGGCGTACAATTTTATTTACGAAAACGAGAGGATCATTGGGAAGTAGACAATTTGGACTACATAATAATAATAAGTTGGGTCAAGGGTCAAAGGCAGTACTCCTTGACACGGCCCTTATTGTCAGGAGGTTCCTCACTCTGCAGCCCTGACCACCGGCACCGGTAGCTTGGGCCCTGCCCCGCTGCTGGCGGTACTCTAGGATTAGGTTTTTATAATGTTTTATTGTTTTTATATTAAAATATTGTAAAAATCTAGTTATAAGAAAGAAAATAAATAAAGAGTATGTGCATGTCAACGTCACCATCCCACATGACGAGAACCTTGTAAAGGCCGAGAAGGACAAGGCCAGCAAGTACCTTGACTTGGCTCACGAGGTAACCGCCATGTGGGATATGACTCGACAATCATTGTGCCGATAGTCGTGTCTGCGAACGGTCTGGTAGCGAAGAGTCTCGACCAACACCTTAAGAATCTCTCGCTCAATGGTTGGATCAAGGGTCAGATAGAGAAGGCGGTACTCTTGGACACGGCGCGGATAATCCAAAGTTTCTGTCTCTGCAGCCCTAACCAACGGCAGCTTGAGCCCTGCCCCGTTGCCGGCGGCACCCTAGGCTAGGTTTTTTTATAATATTTTTATGTTTTATATGTGCTTTTGTATTTTACATTTATATTAATATTTTAACAAACCTAGGCTAAGAAAAAAGAAAAATAAAGAGAATAACAATAATAAATCTTTATTTCAGACAACAAACAATGTAACAGCGGCCCATATAATAAATACCTTACAGACTAATATACTTACATTAAAAAAAAAAAATTTTTTTTATTATATTAAAAAAAAACTTAATATCTATGTTAGTATTATTTGATTGGCACCTACTGTACCAACTTAGTAGCAACATGCAACTTTCCATGGAAACGCCTGTAGACTACACCCTTCGGCCAGAAGTCTTCCTTTATGAAGATGTCCAGCTTTGATGTCGGGACTCACACCACAAACGCTTTGAAGCTTGTATTATGGCGCGACTCCAGCGGTCCAATCCTCAAGTTAAAGTTAGACTTCATTCGTATGAATTCTGCTACCTCCTGCGATGTGGTGGTGTGATGCAGGCGGGACAGGTACATGGCCGTGGTTGGTGTCGCAGCACGCAGCAGGAGATTGGGCCCTGTCGGTGCGGTACCGCAACGGTTCTGGCTTGCTCGCTGACGACATCGCTTCTTGTTTCGAACCATGAAACCTCTCGCTTGAAACCTCTCGCCACAAACGTCGGCATGTCATCTGGATCGGTTCCTTTGATCAGTGTTATGATCTCCTGTAGGCTTTTCTGCGTCCCGACTCGTCTCCGAGACACCATCTGGTCGCTCTTGCCGACAGGCTCGTAGAGCAGCTTCTTCGCAGACGCCACCTCATCTTCACTGAAGCTGGACTTGCAAATTTGCACTGCGCTCACCTCGTCCATGACGTCCAGCTTTTGTTGTAGAAACGCCAGGAGTTCATTTGCCGAGTTTGTCACTCATGACGCTAATCGAGCAGCGGCTTGCGCCGCGTTACGCGTAATATTATTTATTTGAATATGATGCGTTTGCCTGCACCGATCCGCATCGCGTACACGACACACATAGTACGACGTCCTAAAACTTTCAAAGAACGGCGTCATTATTTCGAAGAATATGACGATGTTGATTTTCGCACAAGATTTCGACTATCGAAAGAATCTGTTTTGGATGCGCTGGAATCAAAAAAATCAAAACAACAATGCGAAACACAAGATAACCTCAAACTCAACAATAAAATATTTGACATTCATTCAACCAGCAAAATGAAATGCAACCCGATTTCTAATGAATTCTACGAAATACATGGTATTTAAATCAGTCGCCTTACATATAACAAAACTATTATACGACTAGAGAAAATAGTGCTCGTTTTCGAAGCAATGACATTACATACAATGACATTTTGTTTTGGTTGGTTTAGAATGTGAGTGAATGATTTGAGAGTCATTCACCTAATGGTTGATTTCGTAATGGTCTGTTAAATTCTTACCATGGGACATAAAAATTTAACAGTGCCGTTAGCATCCCTGTTAAATTTAATCATTGATTAAGTAATGCCTCATTTAGAGAATAACTAACAGAGTATTGTAAAACTGGGCCTTAGTTAGCCAATCCAAGCGCCACTCATTTGTCTACTCAGTTTCATTAATAAAGGTTATAACCTAATACCGGTACCAGGTATACCTGGTACCGGTATTAGTACCTGGATTATATCTGTATAATACCAGTTTTTTAATACTATACTACTTACCGGTACTCATCGGTTAACCTGTATTATTAATATCAGTACAAATAGTTACCGATACATTATTAAAGTCAAAGGTACCGGTTATTGAAAATACCGGTATTCCAACCCCTGGACCAAGCTACCGCCGTTTTATCTAAATATGTCACCATAAAATCAATGTTTGTAGCATTGTTGTGTTCCGGCAGCTAGAGATAAGATAGCCAGTGCCTCAGTATAGTTGAGGGTTCCGGGTGCGCTTCCACCCGAAGGTCCGACTATAAGGCCGAAGCCTTATAGTCAATTAACATCTGATGAGGTGAAGGCCAAAGTGCTTACCCGTAGGTAATAAAAACCCCAATAGTCCGGGGTCAGATTCCTGGTCCCTACCAACTACTTACTACCCTTAGAGTGTTCGTATTATGCAATACTCACCTCTAGAATGACCCTGTCAAGTACCAACTCGATGCTTTAGATGGGTTATAGCGTAGCAGCAGAGGCTACCTCATCATCTAGAGCCCTTTATTCACGTCGTGATGTTGCAGCTCTCAGCGGCTTCTACAGACTGTACCACGGTGAGATTCCCGAAGAAGTTTTTTCTTGTCTCTTCTTCTCCCTTTCTTCATAGGGACTCATTTATTTTTGCACAACCAAAAAGTGTACACACGCATTCCTGGTCTGGTCCAATGTCGAAAACTAACTTTCGATATTGTGTCGGGTCTGGGTGATTGTGGTTGTTTCTGATTTCCATAAAACGAGTGCTTTATCTACTTACTTTGGGATCAGAACAATGTATGTGATGTTGTCTAATATTTTATTTCTTTATTTTTATAACATGTGGTCTTTAAGCAATGTGCGAACAAGTAGTTTGTAGATGAGAACGGCTACTACGGCCGGCACAAGCCTGCTGCGCAAACTGTCTTCGCTAGATAGCCTACTTTACATCATCATCATCAGCTCATTTTATGTCCCCACTGCTGGGGCACGAGCCTTCCCTATGGATGGATCCCTTCTCCCTAGAACGGGTCATAAACCACCACGCGGGCCCAGTGTGGGTTGGTAGTTGTTAACGACTGCTAATGCAGCCGGACCAACGGCTTTACGTGACTTCCGAAGCACGGAGGAGCTCGAGATGATACATTTTTGGTCACCCATCCGATGACCGGCTTTTGCGAAAGATGCTTAACCTTAGCACTCAAAAACAAGGTAAAACAATTGTATTACGACTAAGAGTGTTTGTTTATACTCGTAAAAATGTTAGATTGAGGGCGGGATTAGGATATTTTTTATGATCACTGACTGTGCGTACAGAACACTGGAATATGATCCTATTGTTGCAGTCGTGCCTTCTGCTGACAATGTGGCGCCAGACAGGCTTTGTCCACCGCTTGTTGTGTCACGGATCGTGATCACGAACTGACAGAATCGCATTTGAAAGGAATAGATAGAGGACAACAACCCCGCTACTGCGAGTTTTATTTGCCATTCGATCATGTTAACGAAAACGAGATTTTTAATGTTTTTTTAACGAAGACGATAAAACCTTATCAGTTTGCGGCTGTAGACATTTATTTATTTATCTCTCTATATTAGATATATTAATACGCTTTTTTATGAAAATTGCGAGGACTTAAGTTTATGAAATTTCGCACACTTATAGTTTATATATAGAGAAGGTTATCCGAATGTTAATATTTTTTTTAAAATTATGCATAAAATATATTAAATCAATAAAACAAACATTACACACATTACCATGTATTTGACATACACGCATGTATTTGACACACACGCATTTAAACTCTTTTCAAAAATTTCAAATAAGTAAGGAAGAGGAGCGGCCGAAATCTGTCAATGCCAACCCAAACTCACATTCTATCTTTTTTAATTTTTCATTGCTTAGGATACAATCCGTGCAGCCTTAATAAAATTACGGTCGAATTTCGACCACTGGGCGACCACTAGTCTATCCGTATCTTTGTACCCTTTTTTTACGAAAACTGCGCGGACGGAGGAGTATGAAATTTCGACCGTTAATATATTTTTTAAATTCTGCATAAAAATACATTAAATCAACAAAACAAACATTACACACATTACCATGTATTTGACAAACACGCATGTGTATTTGACACACACGTATATAGGTATACTCTTATCAAAAATTTCAAAAATGGAAGAGGAGCGGCCGAGATCTGTCAATGCCAATCCAAACTTACATCCTATATTTTTTTATTTTTCAGCCTTATTAAAATTACGGTCGAATTTCGACCAATGGGCGACCACTAGTTTAAATAATTCGGTAAGCCAAACGTTTGTGTAGAATGAAACTTATATCTAGTTACATATTACTATACCAATTTTACAATTATTAATTGCCACAAACAATAAAAGGCAAACACAGTGTGTTCAACAGTGAATGAAGTAAAGAATACAAATATTTAAAACTAATTAACATTAATAATTACAACTATACCTACTCTATTAAATTTGCAACGGTTCGACGGAGCGTAGAAGGCGAGTCGTTATGGATGTCAATGCTGTCGTTCTTGAATATTCATTGACCAATGTACAAAATCTGGCGACCGGAGAATTGGACCCAAAAACGGTTTTTCACAGTAGGACGTTAATAGACATAACAAATACCTAAGGAGGAGCTCGATGGCACAGTGGTTAATGCGCTCGGTCTAAAGGCCGGTCATCGGATGGGTGACCAAAAATTTATCATCTTGAGCTCCTCGGAAGGCACGTAAAGCCGCTGGTCCCACCTTTTTTTATGGAGAGAGTTTGCTGCTTGCCTTATACAGCATTTTCAGCTTCACCGAGCGTTTTTGGGGGCGGCGAGAAACTTAAAGGGTTCCTCAAGCCGTGTGAAACGAATCACCATCGGAGGTTTTCTAGAGGGAACGGCATCATGCCCTAGTGCGTGTCTCCGTGCCCTACTAGATTCTCCGAAGAGTTCGGATCGGATCGGGGAGCGAAACAACCCTTTGAATGTTGTCAGGTTGGTACTTTGTATTTTGCACACAGATTATACCAGATCTGTGCGACCATCCACAGATTAAAAATCAAAACTTACATAAGTACACTCAGTTTGGTAGCCACAGCTACCACAAGCAGTTTAGAGGTGCGCATAGTTGGAAGGTCTAGCTACCAGACTCATATGAGTGGCTTCGGACCTCGGCTCGGGTTGACCAGATCGTGGTGGTGGAGAGAAGCGCCCAGGTACATGTCTGTACCTGGTATAGAGCGCGTGTGAACCGGTTCGTCGTGCCCTTGTTCTACGAGTACGGTGTCTTGGGCCTAAACTAGTGTGCATGTTTGGTGTATTCTGTTAATGTGTAGTAGCATTTAGAGGATCGGGTGGGTTGGTCCCGGCTGCATTAGCAGTCGTTAAGAACCACCAACCCGCACTGGGCCCGCGTGGTGGCCCGTACTCCCTATCCATCCATTAGGAAGGCTCGTGCCCCAGCAGTGGGGACATAAAATGAACTGGTGATGGATGATGGTCATATTAAGAGCGTTTACGCCGCACACTAGCGCCGCCAATGAAAAAAAAAACATATCTAGTAATTAGAGATAGAAAATCAAATTATGCTCAACAAACTATTTGAATGAAGTAATTTAGCATTTTTACGTGATAATATGAACGTCTGACGTGTTAAGGTTTAGTTAAATACGGCGTTATAGTTAAAAGTGGCCGTTTTTAGCTGTAACGTCTTATTTAACTAAACCATAACATGTCAGATGTTCATTAGGCGACGTAAAAATGCTAAATTACTTCATTTAAATAGTTTGTTGAGCATAATTTGATTTTCTATCTCTAATTACTAGATATGTTTTTTTTTCATTGGCGGCGCTAGTGTGCGGCGTAAACGCTCTTATAATGTAACAGCAAACAAATAGTCACTATTAATAGGCAATAATCAAAACTATCATTGTTGTGGCGAATTATTTTCGATGTCTTGAAAAGTCTTTACAAAAAACGTATTATTTTATTAAGAACCCGAGTTTAGAAGCAATGTTGCTCTAAGTATACTAACGCCATCTGTGCGCTAAGAAGGTTAGTTATGGCTGTTTGAAAACGTTTTCAGTGCGCTTCAGCTGTTAGGCAGATGTTGAAGTAAAGATACATAGATGTCACTTTTAATGGTTATAATAGTTAATTTTAAATAAACATTAGAACCATTCAACTTACAGTAAACAAATATGGTTTTTAAATCCGCTTTTAAAGTAATTTATTTTGTATTATTACATTGCTGCCCCCTCTAGAGCTAGATTAGAGCCTAAAAAAAGGCCATGTCTTGTGTGTCAATACAGAAATGAATGTAAGCATTCTTATAAAACACTATAACTATAACATTCTTATAATGTTTTCAATCGATTTTTCATGTTAAATATGTATAATAATTGGTATAGCAGAACATAGAACGTAATAGGCACGTAAAGCAGTTGGTCCCGGCTGCATTAGCAGTCGTTAACACCACCGCACCGCACTGGGCCCGCGTGGTGGTTTATGGCCCGTTCTTCATATCCTTCTCTATGGAAGGCTCGTGCCCCAGCAGTGGGGACTTTATGAGCTGATGATGATGATGATGATGAGAACATAGAACACAAATTAAATACTTTTCTTTGTAGACAAGAAAAGAGAGTTTATGAAGTCACAAGTAATTCAGTTGTTTTTAAATATTTTTCAAAATTATCTTTTATTTTCATTTATTCATTAGATGCACAAAACAGGTTACAGCCACAAAAATAATAAACATACATGCAATTAAAACTTAAAGGCTAGATTAAGACCACAGAACAATACTTTTTTATTGTTCTGTGGTTAAGACCCTTGCACTATCCGGCCAGCCGCAAATCGGCACGCGTTTGTGCCTTGTAGATAGTAGACGGCCGGCCGCGAGTAGTGCGTTTGCACAATACGTTTTCATATGAAAACAGACATGCGGCCTGCCGCAACGGCGCGCCGTGTTACGGCTAGCCGGACAGTGCATTACAGGAGTAAAAAGAATTAGGTCCGAATAGTTATTCGTCTTGTCTTATTTACTCTAATTTGAAATGGCGTTTACATGACAGGAGCAAAACACGGAATAACTATTCGGACCTTATTCTTTGTTTATCTGGAAGGGGGTTAATATGTACATACTACTAAACATACTACGAACAGAAAATAAAATAAAAAATCTGTCGAAAGTCCTCATTTGCAACGTAGCTTTTAACCCTTATTCTGATTTCAGAACTCCATAGCATAGAAACCGCCATTGCATTCGACAAAAGATATCACTATCTTTATAGTTGAACTTTGGTCCTCTCGAATAATCTTAGGTACACTAGTATCCCGAACTTAACCAATACAGACGCGGACCAAAGAGCAAGGGGGAAAAATCTCCATAATCGCGGACCCCCGAGAATTCATTACCTCGTCTGCATAAATAAATATATACGTGTTCGGATAACCCGCACCACCTAACAATGGACAATTTATTATTTAGATTCTTCTTTTGGCGGGTTTTTTTTAATGCAAATGGCCTCCCGCTTGGCTGGTGATTAATTTGTGGGCTAGTATTTAATGTACGGGGAAATTTAATGAGACGCATTTTTAGAACAACGTTTTTTTCAAAAACTATTTTCTTTTTCATGTTTACGGTACTCTTTATTCGTTTTATTAAAGGATTTTCACGTTCGATTAGATCGATCAGCAAGCCACTCAGTTGTTCTTAAACCAGACACAATAGAAATTCAATTGTTCTATGGCACTGTGGTTACCTTGGGCGTCTAAGTATATGCTTATTTTATAAAAAAAGAAAGTTCGTATTCTACCTTCAGCGTGGACATAAAATATATTTTCTGTTGATAAAATAGTTAATGTGATATTCCCACAAACGAAATCGCGGGAAAAGTGCTAGTAGTTAATACTTATACATTTTTAATTGTATCTAAAATGGTCCAAATATTTTCTTTCTTAGAATTAAGGTTAAAAGAAAAAACGTCTGAAAGCGTTTTTGTAATTGTGCCAACACAGTGAAATAATACCGAAGACAGACGCAACTTCAGCCAATATCGTCAACCGGTGAGAAACTGGCTACCTTATCTCTAATTCTTGAAACTGAACAGTTTAAATAGGTAATGAGAATGCCAAAAGTGGAAAGAACGCTAGTTTACGAGAATAAACGTGCACTTGCACATTTATAATTGGACACGGATATAACATGTTAACTGTATATAACTTTATTTTTGTATGCTTTCTATCTGTTGTTTGTTATTGTGCCTTAAATGAAAAATAAAATAAAACAAAACATACTATTGTATTAGTAGTAAACAGCCTATAACTGGCCCACTGCTGGGCGAAGGCCTCCATCATTGAAATCAAGTCATCCATACAATTGATGGGTAAATGCGGGTTGACGATCACAAACTCGGGCTATGTATCGAATAATCCGAAATACATTTTGCCCGACTTGGGAATTGAACCCGGGACCTTCGGGTATCGGGCCGAGCGCTCTGCCGCTCGGCCACCGAGGCGTTAAACTATTGTTTGATAATTGTGAAATCAATGTCTTTAATGTACTTTAAAATGTTCACACAATGTTTAGCGAAAGAGATACTCTGATATTAAATATAACCCGATAACCTCTTTTAGCAAACAGCGATAGTTCCGTTTTATTCGTCTTCTCCATTGCCCATTTTCATTAGCTAGTTAAGGCAGTTGCCGGAGGCAAAATAGCAAGAAAAATTTAATTAAACAGCCTCGTTGGGGCTTTATTGGACACAAACAAGCCTCTAAACCGGGACTTGCCTGTCATCGCCTTCTCGTTTTATCTTGTTTTCTGCAGCTCTGGCGTTTATACGGCACGATTACAGTATTTGGGACTTCATGGCAAATTTTGCAAATAACAATTCGGGAAAAGTTTTGAAATACACAAAAATCTTATAATGTTGTCTACAACCCTGATCGGTTGGTCCAGATAATGTATATTCATTATCATCATCATCATCAGCTCATTTTATGTCCCCACTGCTGGGGCACGAGCCTTCCCTATGTATGGATAGGGAGAAAGGCCATACACCACCACGCGGGCCCAGTGTGGATTGGTGGTTGTTAACGACTGCTAATGCAGCCGAGATCAAAGGCTTTACGTGCCTTCCGAAGCGAAGCACGGAGAAGCTCGTGATGAAATTTTTTTTGGTTACGCATCCGATGACCGGCCTTTGCGAAAGTTGCTTAATCTCAGCACTCGCAACCGGGCGCGTTAACCATCGAGTTTCTCGAATGTATATTCGTCAACACTTTATCCAATCTACCTCTATGGGTACGTTAATATAATTTAAAAGCTGCAAAAATTTACATTACTAAAGATGTGCTGTTAAAATCACTCCATGTAAAATTGATACTGAAAACGTTAAAGTATTTTTCATTACACACGCACACGATCGACTTTTTGTACGATCGATTAACGGACCGAATTTTTTTTCGAGGTTTTAGTACCTACCGATTTTGTGACCGACTTTTTGTAAGACGTGTGCGTTGCAACATATAATTCCATACGTTTAATTTTCACCGGCTAAAATATCGGTCACCGATTATATAATCGGACGTGGGCGAGGGCTCTTATGATTAATCTTGCTTGTAGCATTTACTGCTTTGTTTTTGTTTTTCAAGCAAATATATGACTTAGCGTCGCTTGCACAAGAATTTCATATTTAGATAAAACTACATTCTGATTAAAACGTCATTCTGTATCTAGATCAACTTTGAACAACTGTTTAGAATGCGGCTCCAGAAGTTTTATTAGGATCTTGGTACAGGCATAATATGTCGCCATAACATCAATGTTTGTAGCATTGTTGTGTTCCGGCAGCTAGAGATAAGATAGCCAGTGCCTCACTAGTTGAGGATCCCGGGTGTAGTGCGCTTCCATCATTGGCCTTCTCATCACTTAACATCAGGTGAGATCGAAGCACTGTGCTTACCCGTAAAATATAAAAAAACAGGCTGCCCTAAATCGTGTGGTGTAAACGCACCCTGACTTTGATTGCTCCGAACTATTTGTTTTAATTATGTAACGTAGACTTTTTACTGTCGCCAAGACAAATAGCTCGGAGCGTCCGTTGTTTTTCGTGATAACGTAATGATACCGCCTGGTGAGATAAGGAGTGATTGCCTTTGAAATTAGAGCTGTTTGTGACAATGCCAACAACGCACTTACCTTTTTCGTCTATTTTTTACTCATTGCATTATTAAATGCGATTGTATCCCCACCACTAATAGATAATATTCCCCTTAATAAAGTCTCCAAATTCAAGTACCTTGGATCCGTAATAATCCGTAACAACAAGGAGAGCACTGACTGGGGTACTTTGTGACTCGCAAATGCCTGTTCGAGTAAAGGGAAATATCTACAAGAGAGCAGTTCGACCTGCCCTTCAGTATGGTGCGGAATGCTGGCAGATGCGCAAGCAAGAGGAGCATAAGATGCATTGTATAGAAATGCGAATGCTTATCAGGTGGGCTGGGGGCGTAACGCTAATAGATAAGGTTCGGAATGAATATATCCGTGGCATTTTCAAAGTTGCGCCAATACAAGAGAAGATGTACGAGAGTCGACTGCGATGGTTCGGCCATGTGAGGTGCAGAGAATCGTCTTGAAATTTATTTATTTGTTTTCTTTTTACGACAACCAACTGACACTTTTACACTTTTTTATTTCTGAAACAGAACTGTTTTGTATTCCAACAAATCAGACCAAAGAGATCGGACCTCATACTACAGCTATGAAACATACACAATACACACCTATAATATTTGACAACCAACCAAGTGACAAAAGACATCAAATGTTTCACAGCTAGGAACATTTTGTTGTACGTACCGCTTTGACAGTTTCCATGACAACGAAACAAACAAATAATGTTGTATTGGAAAATTAAATTGTCGTTTTTAGTATTTTCCGTTACTTATTATTTATGTTACTCACCGCTTAAACCTTCCCTGAACTTCCACAAATATTTCAAAATCAAAATTAGCCAAATCGGTCCAGCCATTCTCGAGTTTTAGCGAGTTTTAACACACAGCAATTGATTTATATATATATAGATAGATTTATTTAAGGACAACCTGTGTTAAATTTTCCATGTGTTTTGAAATATGAGCATGCATTTTCAAACAAACAACATTGTATGACACAACTACATTCAACATTAATCTTTATTACATTGAACATAAAGTCTTATTTTACGAGTTACATTCTGTATTTTTAAGATGTTTTTAATCTGTTAAGTTCTATTATGTTTAACAAAAAGGTGTTTATAACATGTCTGAAAACTTAACTCCACACTACAACTTCCAAAATAGACTTAAAATATTCGGAATCGTTAAGTGAATTTATTAACCATCTCTGTGTAGTAGTCTAGTGATAAAACCACCGGTTTCGTACCTCGAGGTTTCGGGGTCGGTTCCAGGCGGGGATTTACAGATTGTGCTCCGTTTGGTTTGTAGAAGGGTTTATGTCCTAAAAATGCTTAGCTAGTTATCACTATCCTTGTCTCAACTAGTCTGTTGCCAAAACATTATTTTTGTGTAGGGCATTTCTTTACTCCCTTACAACGTCGTAGAATATCCCTATCATAGAAGGACACTTTCTTTGCGAAAGCTGCTTACCTTCAGCAACAACAGTTAACTACTGCGCCATCGAACACCTCTTTTGAACTGTAGTCGATTATAATAGGTCTTTACCTATGAAATTGGAGATTTGTATGAAGATTTTTTATAAAATTTTATTTTTCATACTAACGTTTTTTTAATTTCCTAAGCATCTATTTATTTTAACACTATAAAAATTGTAGAGTGTAGTGTGTTTGTTTCACTAGCTAAATATAGCAGACATTAAAAAGAAAAAAAATCAAGTCCCTTCAAAGCTACAATGAAACAAAAGGACAATTCCGCGAACAAAAAAGTTAGTCAATTAAAAAATAATAATTGAAAAATTAAAATTAATCATCATTGTTATTACTGAAGCCTATGTAACATAGTCCTATTATTATACAGAGATGCCCGTACACCCGCATGTATCGTACGGATAGACGCCTGCAACTCAACCGCATCAACATTAGAGCATTAAACCATTACACTGCCGTACTCAGAGACGTCAATTAATTTTAATGACAATTAAATGTGTTTCCTTCTCTATTTAGCACTATACTTAAGAAAGTGACAGCAGGAGATTTAATTGTCATTAAAACTTAATTGACGTCTCTGAGTACGGCAGTAAGGCATCAACCTTAGGCATCAACCTATACAAAACTGTCATTCAATACATTCATTCAATACATGTCAATACATGTCATTCAATACATTTTCAACCACATTACGCGGGCATACAACACTCTCCGTGTGCAGTGTAATAATACATTTAGGATGTTGTTGGGGCTCCCACGCTACTGCAGTGCCTCAGGTATGTTCGCCGATGCTCGCATGGACGACTTCCACACAATAATGCGCAGAAGAATCGCGTCACTGATGCGCTGGGTTCGTGGGAGCGCCAACAGCATTCTGAATGTGATTGGTCATAAACCTAAGTGTGCCATTCAGAGGCATTGGGTGTATGTGCATGCACATATACCTAGTGATTCGGAGGGACGTCTCAGGTATTATGAATTGGTAAAACATAATAAATTCTTGATTTTATTTAGTACTAACATAGTTTTTAAGTTTTTTTTTAAGTTTCATTGTTACTCACATACATAATATGGATCAATGGTCTGAAATATTTTTATTTTTTATTTTTATTACTAATACATAATTAATGACATCATTCGACGTGCTCTTGTCACCGTCGGCGTTCCAGCTGTATTAGAACCCAATGGCTTGGCACGCGACGATGGCAAGAGACCGGACGGCATGTCCTTATTTCCATGGAAGGTGGGTAGGCCTTTAGTGTGGGATGCAACTTGTGTCGATACTTTTGCGCCATCCCATCTTCCTAGCACAGCTTGCTGTGCTGGTGCTGCTGCTGCGGCTGCAGAAAACCTCAAGCGGCTAAAGTATAATAACCTTATCGGCAATTATATTTTCGAGCCGTTTGGGGTTGAAACCCTCGTACCGTGGTGTCCGAGTGCTCATGTTTTATTTAATGACACTCCAAACGGCTGGTTGACTCTTCCCATGACCCAAAGGCTGGCTTTTACCTTGGCCAGAGGCTAAGCATTGCCATACAACGAGACAATGCCGCCAGTCTCTTGGGTACATTTCCAGTCGACAGCGACGCGGAGGAATTTTTTGGACGCCATATTTTAGTTTAGTAACAGTTTTAGTCACTTAAGTTTCTTATCAAATTATTTGTAAAATTTTAATAAGCACATATACCTAATATGAAGACATAAAGTTCAAAGTCTATTGAGTAATTTTGACAGTTTGTGGTAGCTGGCGTGTGTACGTAACACAGGTTGGAACGTAGGCATGCGAGCGCACTCCAAGCGCCCACCTGCGCCCGGCGCGCGGTTCCCAAGTAACTCGTTAACTGGAGGGCCCGTCTTGGATAAATGCTGCAGACTTGCGAACCTGCAGACAGGACTTACGAGTATTTGGTTATGTTAACAGTTGTTGTTTTAATAATCTGTAACTACTTGATACTTAGTTATTTGTTTTGATGTTATTCGGTAACTATAATTGTCAAATCAACTAATATAAAAATTACAGTAACGGGATCAGTCTGCGATCAATTTATTTTTAAACTACATATATTTACGATTACATTTTAATCTTTATTAAAGCTAATGCATGCATGCTCCTGCTCAAGCAAAATTAATGAAACTTTACATAGTTTTTACATTATATGTCATAGCTTTTAACGGTTTTTTAATTTACAATTGGATTTTATGACCCATGCCATAATGAACTAAAAAATGTCCAGCATTTATTAGATTTACAAAGCAGTATTTTAAATAAGTTTAATCAATTAAAACGTAGATCATTTTTTGTAAATGAAATAGAATAAACTTAAAATCAATGAAGTTTTATTTCGCATGGTCACTCAACCATGCGAAATAAAACTTCATTGATTTTATGAAAGATAATATTAATGGGCTCTAGCCCATGACAACGAGAACAGAAAACTTTTGAAAAAAAAGGTTTATTAAAATCGTATAAATACTTAAATATTTGCCAAAGAACTGTCTGATTGTTCTTAAGTCTATTGTTTGTCGTTTCTGTTTAGGACGTTATTTGTCTTTGCGTAGATTAGTGTAAGCATCCCGGTGTTCCCACACCTGTGCCCGGCCCTTACGCAGGGCTCGGGCTCTAACTGTCGAAGGTCCAAAGGGTTTGGGACCCATTGATGGGTCAACAATAGCTTTTGCATTAAGACTATTTATGTATTTATGTGCTTCGCTTTCCTTTCTTAGTAAACTTTTGTAAATTTGACGTTAATGAAAGTAAATTTAAGTTACAGACTTATATAAAACTGTGAGTTTGTAGATAGTTTGGAAGCTATGGGTGGTCCCTCATTTCTATTACTGCTGCCAAGAAGCAGTCACTGGCCATAGATGTGTGTCGGTTGAATGAGTATGGGATCCGTGAAAATTACTGGACACACTTATTAAAGCTTCAAAGTCTTCTCCTTCTCTTTTGATTGCATACGTCCCTTGCACTTGTAGTTTTTCAAAGTTATCTCGTTTTCATGAATGTCATTTTTTAGCTGTACTTAAATATCCATTGCGCCATATAGTTATAATAATATTTAGTTCAATTCCACACGAGGCAAGATCATTTAAGTTTATGCAAAGCGACACACGACGAAGCGTATTAAAGTTCCACGTAACATCACTGCGTCTTTAATTCCAACTCCACTTTGATACTGGCACTTAATATTTCCATCGGAGTACGGAGGCGGGAACTCATCGGAGTCACACGTACATTTCTCGGGCATACATCATCGTACCAATCGCAGGCTCCCATTAGCCGAGTTTCAGCGTGTCACTCCTTTCCTATGGGAACTTGAGCGCAGTTCAGATTTATTGCTCCAAGTTGCGTTCTCGCTTCGGCTCCTGTGAACGCGGCGCGAGAAGATTGTGGATACGGTAATATCAACACCTGCAAAGAATAACATTATAACCATTTAATGAAACGACCGTTCATGAGTTAGATGAGTTAGATAGATAATACTTTTATTTCAACACTTTAAAACATAAGTTAAATACTGCCCCACAGCTGGGCAAAGGCCTCCATCATTGAAATCAAGTCATCACTACAATTGATGGGTAATGGCTTAATCAACACGCTTGCCAAATGCGTGTTGGTGATCACAAACTCGGGCTATGCATCGAAAAATCCGAAAAACACTGCACGACCTGGAAATTGAACCCGGGACCTTCGAGTATCGGGCTGAGCGCTTTGCCACTCGGCCACCGAGGCGTTCAAAACATACACATAAACAAAAACAATAAATTACAAAGTTACAATTTGGCGGTCTTATCGCTTTAAAGCCAAACAAGAGACAACTTCCAGACAACCAGTCCAGTGACTTTATTTGCATGACTGACGTTTACACATCACACGTACTCTTTACATATATATTATTTTGCTCAGAATAATAATTAAAGCTAATTTTGATAGACAATCAACAGTAACAAACAAACAGACTTTACAAATAAATAGACAATAAATTATAAGCTGCGAAGAGTGATTCCGTGTTTCGTTCCCGTCATGTTATCTTAATTTCAAAATAGAGTAAAAGAGAAAAAAACACGGAATTAATATTCGAATGTTATTGTTTAATTGTAGGGCCCTAGGTGTTTTTGGTTACAGTCACATTTTAAGTAAGAATACGATAGGTGCATTAGACCTAAGACTGAGTTACAAATTTTTTTTTGCAGGTGTTCATTTGTTTGTCATCTTTGTATTTGTAGCGGCGACACTATATCTACTCTGTGGCGGCGAGCTACAAGTGAGATTTGTGGCTACGAGCTACGAAAAAAACGTGCAACAAGGCTCCAACCAAGTACGTAAAGTGATTCTTCATTGTGGCATGTCTATATTTTTTTGCCTTTTTAATTTTTTGTAGTCTTATATTTTCCCTGTGTTTTTTGTAGTTTTATTTTTCCCTGTGTGGTGCCGGGGATAAAGAATTGCACCACCTCATCTCTTCCCGTGGGTGTCGTAAAAGCCGACTAAGGGACCATTCCAGAGAATGGGCAGCAGCATCTCTCTGAGGTTAAGTCTCAACTTACTGCGATCGCCAACCCGCCTGCCAAGCGTGGCGATTACGGCAAATACCCCTCATATCCTTGGGGGAGGCCTTTGTCCAGCAGTGGATGTCTTTTGGCTGAGATGATGATGAGTCTTATATTTTATAGTCTTCGGGTGATGCAAACTGCTTGTTTAGCTGTAGGTGCAATGTGTGGCTGCTAGCTACGAATTTGAATTTGCCCTATCGAATAGCACTAAGTACACAGTATACATTTACAACACACAAATTGAAACCGAAAACACAGCTACGCTACTTGGAATTGAAATGGACTCTATAAACTTGCAATACAAAGCTCATCACTCACTTATGCTTTAACTCATCTTAAAAAATCAACAGACTTCCAATCCACCCTGACAGCATACTACGCATTCATTCAATTTAGACTCACCTACGGAATAATATTATGGGGGAATAGCTCAATTATACAGGACATATTTGTATTACAAAAAAGATGTATTAGAATACTTTTTAATATATCAGACCAAACCATTTCATGTAAACCATATTTTATAAATCACAATATTTTAACAATAACATCGATATATACATTAGAGTGTTGTAAATTTGTAAAAAAGAATCTTCATCTCTACACACAAATCACCTATATAAAAAGAATTAACCGTTATTTAAACAAATTAAAACTTCCTTTCACTACTCTTAAGCCTATATAGACCGGCCCCCACTCTATGGCTATTCAAGTTTATAACTGTATGCCTGATCACATAAAAAATCCAACAAAATTGTCTTGCTTTGTAAGGGGATTAAAAAAGTACCTAATTAGTAAAGCCTTTTATAAATTAAAGGAGGTATTTCTTGATAATAAGTGCCAAATGAGTAAATAATGATAAGTATTATATAATATAAATATAGAGATATATCTAGAATAAATTAATATATATCTGTAAATTAGTTTGTTAGTGCAATGTTTGTTATGTTTTCTTTTTTTATAAATTGAAGTGTCTACAAGGATGCAGTAGAGTACAGTAGTGCTCTACACGTAGCGGTGCCCTTACAGGGTATCACATGTCTTATGTACTTAATTATTTTACTTTTACCTTTGTAATACCGTGTGATATGCAAATAAATAAATACGAAATATTTTCTGGTGAGCACTGAAAAGGCGGCAAAGATAATGTTTACCTGGTGGTAGGCTTTGACTATATACATGTCTAGACGGAGCGTCGCGGTGCAAACGCTTCGCTCAAAGCGGCCGGTTTTTGTATCGAAGTGTGCGTGACAACCGCGTATGACACTAGCGCTGAACGGGTGTCAGTGTGCGCGAAAGGTTGCCAGTGAATATGTAATTCCCGATAAAGTAGGGAAAAAATATTTATGCACAATCATAGAACAACTAATGGCACAATACAATTTTAAAATGAAAATAGTAGTTTTAAAATGGCTTCGTTGATAGATTTTATTTGTGTTTACGGTGTTTGGAGTTGGTAACTTTTAAATCAGGTATTTCTAGGTATAACACATCAAAGTAGCTGGTGTGTTTAGAATTGATGGAAGATTGAAAGCGAGAGCGAGTACAATAAAATTATGCATTAATAGAAGCCTGCGTGCTTGTGATATGTTTGTATAGTATATATAATAGGGATGAAAGAGGAACGACAGGCAGGATGATTTACATATAATAATCAAAATCGTTTTTTTAAATTAGTTTTTTTTAATTATAAGCAAAACAATTAACGACCTCTCCTCCTTTCTTTGTATTTGTTTTTTAAATAACTTTCGTTTTGACGTTACATCATTTTCCATGTTCTCTAATTTCATAACATTTTATAAATATTTTTCTACCACCAGCCTTATTAGGTGCACTTTATGTAGAAGACCGCATTCATGATCAGCTGGTACCTGGGATTGGAAGTAGGTCACCCTACAGCCAACAAAATTGCATTACATTACAATAGTAAATTCGTCATAAAATAGTCAAAAAGCACTTTTCCGCTTAAATGCACAACATGATTTCTGGCTACATGATTTCAACTGTCTTAAATTTTTGACAAGTTTTTGAACGAAGAATTGTCTCATCTATGTAATCTATAAATGTCAATACGTCCAAATTACATGTATTCTGATTATTCAAAAAGATTTTTTTTACAAGACAAGAAAACTGTATGTTTCCTCATAAAATTAATATGTGCAATAGAATCTCTGATTTTTTTTATAATAACGTAGCCATCTCGTTTTATACACATTCGCGCATAAATACTCTAAATCCAAGCCCACATACATAATACCTTCTTACATAAATACTTACTTACCTACATTTTTTTTTTTTTTTATATTAGAAGGAGGCAAACGAGCAGGTGGGTCACCTGATGGAAAGCAATCACCGCCGCCCATGGACACCCGCAAAACCAGAGGAATCACAGATGCGTTGCCGGCCTTTAAGGAAGGAATAGGCTCGTTTCTTGAAGATTCCTAAGTCATATTGGTCCGGAAATACCGCCGCTGAGAGCTGGTTCCACAGCACTGTAGTTCGTGGTAAAAAATTACGTAAGAAACGCACAGTAGTAGATCGCCATCCATCAAGATGGTGTGGATGGAAAGACAGTCGATTGCGTGTAGTGCGGTGAAGGAAATCAGCGGCAGGGATCAAACCGAACAATTCCTCAGAGCACTCCCCATGATAAAGGCGATAAAATATACAGAGAGATGCAACGTCTCTCCGAAGGGCCAGTGGATCGAGCCGACCAGAGGTTACCACGTCGCCGACAACTCGAGCAGCTCTGCGTTGAATGCGGTCAAATGGGAGGAGTTGGTACTGGGGCGCTCCAGCCCAAAGATGGGAACAGTATTCCATATGAGGCCTGACCTGTGCTTTGTAAAGCTGTAAGCGATGGGTCGGCGTGAAATACTGTCCCGCTTTATTGAGCACACCCAGCTTTTTCGAAGCTAATTTAGCTTTACCTAATTAATGGAATCAGGCGTTATTTTGCGGAAATCCATAGTACAAAAAAATGTAATTTAAATAATATGTAGTGTTAATTCCGTTAACTCACTCGTTTATACAGCTTGGATACAGTACGCATGCACCACCCTCCCGCCCGCAAAAAGTATGCACATGCAGGAGAAACAATGCGTGCAAGCGAAAATGCACACCAACACCGATACCCGACACGTGTTTCGCCCCTCCACGGGGCATCCTCAGGAGCTGTTGACTGGTCGAGAGCTGCGCACCGACTGTTACGGCTACGCTTTTTTTTTTTTTTTTTTTTTTTTTGGAGAGAGACTGCTGGTTGCCGAGGGGCATTTCCAGCTTCACCGGGCTTGTTTTAGGGGCGGCGAGGTACGTAAAGGGTACCTCAAGCCGTGTTGAAACGAAACACCTTCAGAGGATTTCTAGAGGGGTACGGCATCGCACACTTAAAAGTGCGCGTCCCCGTGCCCTTCCAGAGTCTCCGAAGGGTTCGGATCGGATCGGGGAGCGGAACCACCCGAGGGCGCCTCTAAAGGCACGGACCTCGGCTCGGGTAGACCGGGCCGTGGAGGAGGAGAGGAGGAGCTCCCAGGCACATGACTGTGCCTGGCATAGAGCGCGTGTGAACCGGTTCTTCGTACCCTTGTTCTACGAGTACGGTGTCTCGGGCCTAAAACAGTGTGCATGTTTAGTGTATTCTGTAAATGTGTGCTGTCATTTGGAGGAACGGGCGGGGGGGCATTCGCAACTGTAATTGCGTCGTCGGGCTCGGTTAGGACGTGTTTTGGACGCCTAGACGTGTACCGTCTTGATGGTGGAAGGCCTTCAACATTATAGTTGGCAGCCGCCACCACAAGAGGGTTGGGGTGGTGAGGGGCATTATCGAAGTAACGTCGGGAGACGTCCTTGATAAAGTCTTTGATAGTTGGGAGATCGAGGTCGCGATGGAGGTCTACATTACGAACGTAATACGGACAACCCGTCGCGCCTCGCATGAATCGGTTTTGGAGGGTCTGTAGAGGGTACAAATAAGAGGGCGCGGAGTGCGCGAAAACTACGCTAGCGTAGGTCATGACTGGGCGGATGCAGGCTTTGTAAATTGTCGTCTTACTTCTAAGAGACATTTTACTCTTCCTGCCTATAAGGTGAAATAACCGAACTAGTATGAACGCGGCCCTGTTACGGACGATCTTGAGATGCGGTGCAAACGACAATCTCCTATCGAGGGTGACACCGAGATATTTCACCTGCCTAGCCCATGGGATAGGGCGGTCGAATAGACGAATCGGACGGCAAGGATCGTCGGGGCCCCGATAAAAGTACACAGCGGCACTTTTCTCGGGGTTCACTTCGATCCGCCATTTGCGAAACCAAACGCCGAGGGTGTTAACGGCCTTTTGGAGTCGGTTGTAAACCGCGGTTTTGTCTCTACCAGACGAAAATAGCGCGGTGTCATCCGCGAATAGAGCTAGCTCTACACCGGGGGACTTGGGGATATCGTTTGCGTAAAGCGCAAAGAGGATAGGCGAGAGCACGGATCCCTGCGGAACGCCGGCTCGAATAGGGTGCGGGGCGGAGAGCGTTCCTTCGACGCGGAAGCGAAAGGAGCGACCCGACAAGTAGTCTCGTATGATGTGCACGAGTCTGTCTGGCACGCCGAGTTTGTACAGCTTATAAATTAAGCCGTTGTGCCAGACTTTGTCGAACGCCTTCGCGACGTCGAAGAAAAGAGCTCCGGTGCCCGTGTGACGGTGTCTATTGAAACCGGAAAGGATATGCTCCGTGAGGCGGTGCAATTGGTGAGTACACGAGTGTTTGGGCCGGAACCCAAACTGCTCGTTGATAAGGAGGTTATTGGATAGGACGTAGTCCTTTAATCGGGAGACTAATACGCGTTCGTACAGTTTTCCCAACGATTTGAGAAGACTGATGGGGCGATAACTAGAGGGGGCGGTACGCGGTTTACCGGGCTTATGAATACCTATGACCACCGCATCTTTCCACGCAGCGGGAAAGATGGCGTTAGTCATGGCGCTATTGAAGATAGCTACTATTAAAAGGATGAGCTGAGCGGGTAAGATCTTAAGGATCTTGTTTGAAATGCCGTCTGCCCCGGGGGCACTACGGGGTTTAAGACGCTTAATGAGCGTTTGCACCTTATCTTCCGTAACGGGCGGGAGGGTCGCGGTGGGAGGGAGGGACGAGAGTCTTTCGATTTCGCTGTCTACCATTTCGATATGGTTCGAAGGGACTGGGAGGGTGCTAGGCGAACATTGGGCCTCGAGGCTGTCGGCAAGGCACTCGGCTTTTTCGTCGTCGTCAAAGACGATCGAATTGTCGGGTTTCTTAAGAGGGGGCATGGATGTGACCGTATCCGACTTAAAGGCTCTCGCCAACCGCCAATACGCTTGGTGAGAAGGCGTGATGTCTTTAAGAAGGCCATGCCACTTCGACTCGCGGAGCTCTTGTATGCGCTATCTAGCAGCGCGCTGCAGTGAGCGCATACGAGCCCGGTTGTCCGAAGTGGGATAGGAGTCGAAAGCGCGAGTGGCGGCGTTCTTCGCCCGCAACAGTCGCCTCATATCGTCCGGCAGTTTGAAGCGATGGTCAACCGTCGCTACAACCCGCCGTGACGATTCGCTTATAGCGTTAGTGAGGTGACTGCCGAGGGCGTCGATCGCGGCCACTGTCTCGTGAGGCGAGTCAATGACGTCCGGAATTTGGTTTAATGACTCACTAGCGGTAGGTTCGAGAAGCTTCTCGAGCTTATCCCAGTCAGTCACCACCTTAATGACGGGGGTGGGGTCGGTGGGGGGGCCTAAATGTAAGACAACCGGCCTATGGTCGGAGGAGAGCGCGTGGATCACTTCTATAGAACGCAACCGCAAGGTTACGTTCCGTAGAAGTGCCATATCTAGCGGGTTAGGGGTGAAATTATCTATTAACGGATAGTGGGTGGGCTCCATAGGCACGACGATATCGAAGAGCATTGTCTCAGCGAGTTGGCTCAACACCCGACCGTTACGGTTGGTTGTATTGCAACTCCACTGAGCGTGTTTACTATTGAAATCGCCGGCAATAATGACGGCGGTGTCCATAGCGAACAGCGCTTCGAGATCGGGTTGTGTCAAACGCTTATTTGGGGACAAATAAGCGGAAGCGATAGTGATAGACGCGTGGCCTGTCATGCCTAGCCGACAGACCGAAACCTCTAGATCGGAAAGTTGCGGGGGGTCGAGCAGGACACAGTGAAGTGACCGCTTGTAATAGATAAGAGTGCCGCCTCCGCGGCCATCTCTATCATTACGGACGAGGTTGAAGTTAGCCAAGCGAGGGTCTCGGTTAGAGGGTTTCAGGAAAGATTCCTGTATTAGTAAAACGTCGACGGCGTGTTCGGTTAAAAACTCGAACACTTCGTCGCGTTGTTTCAAGAAACCGTTCGCGTTGAAAAACGCAACCGTTAGGGAGCGGCGTTTTAGTCTCGAATTGGGCGTATTATTCATTATGGGACTTTAGGGAGTCGAAAAGGGACGTGATCATGTCCAAAAGTGGACCGTGATCGTTAAAGATCGCCGCCATGATAGTGGCGGGGCAAGCGGACGGGTCGGACGCGGCTAAGCGCAGCTTCTCCACCATCTCTACGATTTCGTCCTTGTAACGGTATAACCTTACAATTTCGACTGCCGTAGACATGGCGGTGAAGCTAACCGGGCAAGCACCTACGGTCGCGGCAAACGGGTGCTGCGGGCGGGCTTTGGGTTGGGCCTTAGGGGCCTTAGGGGCGGGGGCCGGCTTGTTAGCCGGTTGGGGCTTGGCCTTAGGGGCCTTGGGCTTGTTAGCCTTGGCCTGAGGGGCCTTGGCCACAGGGACTGCGGCCTGAGGGGCCTCGGGAGGGCTTTGCTCCATAGGAGTAGGGGCCGGAGGCGGAGGTGGGTCACGAGCCGGGCCAGCCGCGGGAAACTCGGCGAGCGAGTTTAGCGCGGGGGCCTGCGCCGCGAGCTTAGGAGCTAGCGGTGTAGTCCAAGCGTTGCGGGGCGGTGGTAAGGGGGCCGCGGGGCGGAGAGAAACTTTCGCGATCTGCGAAGGCGGAGGGGCGCGGGACGCGGGGTTACGGCGCGGTCCCGACCCGCGGGTTGCGTTACTGCGCGGAGCCTTGGGGCAACCGCGATAATTCGCGGTATGACCCAATTCAACGCAGTTCACGCAACCGGGTGGGTCGTCGGAGACCGGTGCCGGCGCTTTGGGCCTCTGGCACGCTTCAGTGCCATGGTCGCCCAGGCACTTAACGCACCGGGGGCGCGCAAAGCAGTTACGGGCGGCGTGCCCGTAACGTTGACACTTGTGGCATTGACCTACAATGCCACGCTTGTGGGGGACCTCGATCGATAGACGAGTGAAGCTCTCTATCGATTTTATGTTGAATATGGCTTTACCTTCCGGGGTATTGTCTAATATTGCCTTGAAGAGGCCTAGGGGTTTTTTGTTCCGGCCGATCATCCGGGACACTTCTTGGACCGGGTAGCCTTGAGACTTAATGTCATCGAGGACTATCTTAGGGTCCCAATCCGAGGGGAGGCCTCGGATTACAACTGACAGAACACGTTCCTCGGGAAGCGAGTACGTGTGAAAGGGCACGTTATTGGAGCGTAAAAACGCGGTAACCGAACGGAATTCGGTTGAGTTAGAAAACTCAGCCTTGATCATCTGAGGATCGCCGTGAACTAGGCGAGTCCTGAGAGGGATTGCGTTGAATCGCGCCTTAATAGATCGCGAAAGATCGGGCCAGCACTTCGTATCTTGTATAAAGATCGGCGGGGGCTTTTTGTCCTTGCGCGGCTGGGCCGGCTCGGGCCTCGGGGAGCTAGGACGGGAGTTAGGCGCGCTACTCGCTTTCGCGGCCTTAGGCGGGGGGACGGAGGGAGGGGCGGTCTTGCGGACGCGCTTACCGTTTTTCCCGACCGTCTCGTACTCCGAGTCGGATGAGTTCTCATCGGATTGCGATGAGCTCTCCTCGGACTCGGAGCCCGTGACGTACGGGCTATCCTCTTCCGCGTTAGAGGCGGAGGGGCAAACCTCCATCTCTAACTCGGGAGCGGGCGACGGTGCTACGGGAGCGAAATTGGGCATGAGCGATGGGCGCTCGGGCTGAGGCTCGATATGAGCGAGTAGGGGCTCGTTAAGAGGAGACGGGGAGGCTGGCTGAGGCAGCCGAACGATAGACCTAGTGTCGGTCGGCGGAGTGCCGAGCGCGGGGCTAAGAAGGGCGGTTAGAGGGGCCGGTAGTGTTACTGCCAGTTTCGCATAAGGCGAGGGACGCGCAGAGGGCGCAGAGAAGGATAACTTGTTGTTGTGGGCTGTCTTAAGGACACTGTAGACATCGGGGTGACTTTGTCCTATAAGGGACTCGATCGCCCCGATCTCCATCTCAGTGTGTGGCCTAAGGCCATACACCGAGATGCGTGAGTAATGTCAGACCCTCCCTGTCTGTAGACAGGGAGGCGTGAGTTGAAAAGGGACCTAGCTTGTAGGCCCTAATAGTGTATCCTCCGGTGAAAATCAATTCACCGTAGGGTGTGTTACTAAAACTAGACTCTAGTGTGGCTAAAGTTCTGAGTTGACTAGGAGATCCCCCAAGGCCAACTTTGCCAGAACTCTTCCGGAGTGTTTTCCCCCCAGGAGGGTCAGGAGGGCAGCCGGGTCAGTGCCCCAACTGGCTTAGTTGTCACGGTTACGTATCCACCAGTTGGCTGCTAAGCGCAGACTCGAAAATGACACCCTGTCGTGTGAAACGGCGACAAGCGCTCCGCGATGAGAACCACGACGAAAGCGCTTGAGACGCGGCGTACCGTGCACCGGAGCCTTACCGGTACACGATAATAGGGACCGAAACAGCAAACGGGATCTTGAACCGGGCGCGGAGGGAGCTCGAGCGAGACGTGCGTCCGGCGCGCGAGCGAAATCTGGTATGCCTACGGCTACGCAGCTCCCGGCCGCTTTTATAAAGCGCCATCGTTTGACATTTGTGACGTACTACCTGCGACAATACGTAATAATGGGGATGGAACTAAATTTGTTTGGTCATTCAACAGCGCATGACTGTCATTATTATGTATCATTATTTCTAATTGCTCCAACACACACAACCGAAAACTTTTATTACAAACATGCAAAATATTATAGCTGTTATTGTCGCACAAAGAATGGCCGGTATCAATTAGATGTTTTGCGAAATGTGATTTATCTGGATGGCCATTCCTATACGCGGCAATATGTTCCTTATATTTAATGTCAAAATTTCGGCCTGTCTGACCTACATAGACCCCATCACAGTCGTTACAAATTAATTTATAAACACCGGATTTTAATTAAAAATAAGCAGAATAAAAGGGTTCGTTCACTACTTTATGCATGTCCCCCAGAACACATCCACAAATATGTAGGTAGTCTGACTTATGTAGGCCCTATTTCAGATAAAATCGCTAATATCCTTAGGAAAAACAAGATCTACGTTACTTTTAGAACAGACCAAAATGTACGTCACCTTTGTAACGGTAAAGATCGTTTAGAAAACTCAAAAAAATCCGGTGTTTATAAATTAATTTGTAACGACTGTGATGGGGTCTATGTAGGTCAGACAGGCCGAAATTTTGACATTAGATATAAGGAACATATTGCCGCGTATAGGAATGGCCATCCAGATAAATCACATTTCGCAAAACATCTAATTGATACCGGCCATTCTTTGTGCGACAATAACAGCTATAATATTTTGCATGTTTGTAATAAAAGTTTTCGGTTGTGTGTGTTGGAGCAATTAGAAATAATGAAACATAATAATGACAGTCATGCGCTGTTGAATGACCAAACAAATTTAGTTCCATCCCCATTATTACGTATTGTCACGGGTAGTACGTCACAAATGTCAAACGATGGCGCTTTAAAAAAGCGGCCGGGAGCTGCGTAGCCGTAACAGTCGGTGCGCAGCTCTCGACCAGTCAACAGCTCCTGAGGATGCCCCGTGGAGGGGCGAAACACGTGTCGGGTATCGGTGTTGGTGTGCATTTTCGCTTGCACGCATTGTTTCTCCTGCATGTGCATACTTTTTGCGGGCGGGAGGGTGGTGCATGCGTACTGCATCCAAGCTGTATAAACGAGTGAGTTAGCGGAATTAACACTACATATTATTTAAATTACATTTTTTTAGCTTTACCTTCCAAATGACCGCGAAATTGAACGTCACTCGAAATATCGACGCCAAGGATTCCAATGGTCGGTTTGGTATCAAGGGGAGCTCCTTCAAAGTTTAGAGATACGACGAAGGGATGTTTTTTAGCGGTAAACACGACAACTTGTGTTTTGGAAGGGTTAAAATAGACTAGATTAAGTCGGCCCCAATTCGAGACATGACTTAACATGTTCTCGGTGTCAGTCACAAGTTTATTCCGGTTCTCGATGACGCTTTCCAGAGAAATATTAGTACGTCCGGTGTAAAGCGTATCCCCAGTACTGTCGTCTGCATTAAATTTAAACAAAATTATTATTTTACTCATTTCGAATATCGATACCATACCACAATAACAGTTAATATTAATAGTAAAATATAACAGTATTATTATTTTTATATTCTTTTATATTCTGCCACCAATAATGGGTTTGGGAATTCTACATTCCGATACTAGCAACATGGCCGCTTTGCTTACGTAATGAAATCAATTATTGTTAAAATTATAATTATCATTAAAATTTATCTTTAAGTAGAGATGGAACGTGACTTTCCTTTTCGAAAAGATCTTTTCTTTGTAGTTTCGACAAAATTTCATTGAGAAAACGGTCATTTTGCAAACAAATTCACCAAAAAGCGAGACTTTATTACTGCTTGACAGCACAAATGACACTGACCGCCGGAGGAGCGCGTCAAGCCAATACTGGCCCGTTAATTTTTGTACGTTTTCTGACGGCCAGGCTCTATCTAGACAGGTATATAATCAAAGGTGGTAGGATGTTGCTCAGAATTCGACAAAGTGAGTATTTCTGCTGCCTAGTAACATTGGCATGCACAGCAGTGTTACGGTTTGAGAAAACTAGATTCAGTGAAATTATAAGAAGAAAATCTGGAAAAACTTCAAAAATAATTAAAAAAAACAGTATGTGACGCCAACAAGAGCTCTCTCAGCATATTATATGTCCTTCGATCATAAATACTAACTTTATACATTAAATCACAAAAAACGAATAGTGTCACTGTCACACCTTCACAACATTCCCAATTACTTAAACCGAAAAACTTGTCCAAAATAGTCCAAACTATAAATTAGATAATACGAAACGCACTAAGGCCGTGAGTTTTTCTTTCATAATCCCACTTCTGACGTCACTTGAAGATAGGCCGAGTGCCATGGTAGCACTGTTTATCTGACAGGGCTGGTTTAAAAAATACTTAAGAGTAAACTCTTGGCATTCATCTCACCTAAAGCTAAGTGATGATAAGGCTGATGGTAGAAAGCGCACTTCACCCGTAATCCTCAACTACTGAGGCACTGGCTATATTATCTCTAGCTGCCGGAACACATCAATGCTTCCAACATTGATACCCCTACCCTACCTAAGCCCTACCACCAACCAAACCGATTACACAAACATGTGCTGAGTATAGAACCCGGAACCTCGGGGTCCAAACTACAGAGGAGTTAAATATTAACGTTGCGTAAAACGTAAAGTAGCCGCTGGATGCGAGCAGCGCAAAACCGGTCGTTATGAAGATACTTGGTGAAGGCCTTATTATTTCTATTATTTCTCTTGGGGACGTCGCCAGCCGAACGGACGATCAGCCTGCGTTGTTGCGGGCCATTTCATCCTTTTCCCCGTTTTCCCTTTTTAGGGATTTAAGGTTAATCCAGCTTTCACGGCGCCCCGTCGAATCTTTTGGTCTGGTGAAGGCCTTTGTCCAACGCTTGTTTTGCCGGCAACGCATCTGCGATTCCTTTGGTTTTGCGTGTGTCCATGGGCGGCGGTGATTGCTTCCCAACAGGTGACCCGCCTGCTCGTTTGCCTCCTTCTAATATAAAAAAGAAAATAAAAAAGCAGTGAACGTCTTTTGGCTCAAATGATGATAACGATGAAAGCGTAAAGTACCGCGTCCATTTTAAGGCCTCGTCGGAACACCAAACTCAGCGGAAGGACACGCTAGCCGTTTATGTAAGTTGCTAATTACTCGATCAACATTCCGCAGCTCAGAGACAGCCCTTTGAGGAACTTGCGAGCACGAGAAGTGATTATAATGTAATTATATGGGTGTTGCCACCATTATATGGGTGTAAGTAATTGTTTGTCGGTTGCCTTTGTGGTTTACCGAGTTATTGGGGCAATCTTAATTAGCTTGTGCACACTGGAGTAGCTTTATTGGGTCAGGAGTAATGGAGAAATGTGATGGCGTTATTGGAGATTTATTTTTGATACTGTTTAAGCAAGGTATGGGCAACCTTTGGAAATTTGCTGGTTTAACTCTGTCTATAAAGAAAAATACCTTTTACTTCCGTCTTAATTTCTTTCATTATTGTAACTCAGCTAAAAGACGTCCACTGCTGGACAAGTGTCTCCCCAAGGGTCTCCACAACGACCGGTTTTGTGCTGCTAATCAAGTTTGATTTTTTTTCTTGACTACATTTAGTTTGTAAGATCTTACTTAATCTTACATATCAAAATAGTCATTAATAGTCACTCTTATAGCTATAATGCTAATGTGCGTAATAAATTGTTATTATTATTTAAAGTCAGTTTATTTATTCAAATAAACTTATTTTAAGGTTCCTGCTTTTAACTCTACCCTTAGAATTTTATGATTATTACTTGTTACAATTTATTTATATAAGAAATGATTATTTCTGTTTCCTTGTATTTTGCTTATGGTTACTTTAAATAGGGCTTTTGAAAAGTCATTTAGGAATTGAATCAGCAATATCAGGCGCCCCCCCACTCCTCTCGTTAAAAGGAAGATGATATGCGTTTAATTTTCGTCGTGAGGGTTGTTTCTTGTTAATACGTCATATTAAGCGCTTCTCCACCTTAATAGCTGTGCGAAAATTAATGCGGTCTTAATATTGAAGATAACATATGACTACATACAAGCATATAAGAAATGACTTAAATTCAATTATGGCTTTAATTTGGAATTATTGCATTTACTCATGCTATATTTATAATATATCAAAAATTACATACCTACGATTTGCGAGTCAAGCGGCGTATAATACATATATCTACTCATGTGGTATAACGTGCGCGCTACCGATCCTGGAGATAACCCCAAAATAAAAAAAGACTCAGGAAAATTACTGGGCATAAGCCCAGTAGTTTTCTGAGTCTTTTTTTTCCTGAGTCCTTTTTTCCTGTCTTTTTTTTCTTGAGTCTTTTTTTCCTGAGTCTGTCTTTTGCGAGTCAAGCGGCGTATAACTTGCGCGTTACCGATCCTGGAGATAACCCCATATTAAAAAAAGACTTAGGAAAATTAGATACTTATTAGTAATTTACCTGAGTCTTTTTTATTTTTGAAGTGAAAACTTCTTTAGCGGCGTTGTACACTTTTTTTGTAATGGGTAAAAAATGTTAAATTCGCGTCAGGACACGTGACCTGATCGAAAATTCGTAAGACGGATGGAGAGTAGACAGCCGGCGCGGTGTAGGAGAGGAAGTATCCCCCTCTCTTTCTACGGCGCGGCGAAAATGTATGCCTGCTGTTTCGTTTAGGCGGCGCAGGACGCTTGCGCGAATAAATTGTCATGTTTGTGTACGATAGCGCAATAAATAAATATTGTATTCTACCACATAAATGATAGTACTTTTATACTGATAATTGAAGCAATTCGTGCAAAATTATTCCCTAACCATTCCAAAATATCAAAAATGCACAACGTTAATATTCAAGTTTTCACTTCTGCCGGCACTCGTTTTTTTTTTAAATCTTACGGTTAAGCACTTGATCTTCATCTAACCTTATGTTAAGTGATGATAAGGCCGAAGGTGGAAGCGCACTTCACCCGGAATCCTCAACTACTGAGACACTGGCTATCTTATCTCTAGCTGCCGGAACACATCAACGCTTCCAACATTGATACCCCTACTACCCTACCTGAGCCCTACCACCAACCAAACTGATTACACAAACATGTGCTGAGAATAGAACCCGGAACCTCGGAGTCTAAACCACTAGACCACAGAGGAGTTAAATATTAACGTTGTGTTGGGGGTTAAAGTTACGGTGTGTTCCACACCAATGCTACAAACATTGATGTTATGGCGACATATTTAGATAAGACGGACTAACAATCCCTACCACCAACCAAATCTTATGAGATTTATAGAAGGACAACGCTCAAACACCGAACGAGGTCTATAACGACCCGTGTCATATCCTCCCGCGTCTTCACCAGCTCTCGCTGCTGTGGCTAGGCACGCCTTACTCTTGGTGACGACTACCTTAGTCATCTTCCAATTAATTTCTTTTAGTTCCTTCGCAGGTGGCCAACATGCCAAGTATCTATCTCATAATGAAGCGGCTACATCCCGTCTGGCAAACTTCCCATTTGGTAAACCTCATAAACAGTCTCCTAAGTTGCGTTTAGTAATAATTTTTTAACATTAATGATAAAGTTATATTTTATGTATAAATGACGTCATCCTCTCTCCTCTAAATTGCTATGCCCAACGAGGTCTAAAATTGTGTCAATAAAACTTACCAACTACGTAACACTTTGGAATGCAGAAATTAAATTTTTGATTCAATTCATACATTTATTTGTTTACGAAATGGGAAGTTTACTAAACGGGATGCAGCAGCCTTTACCTTCTTCAAAACGCACTGAAGCGATGCAGCGATTGCATTATACATAGCAGTGTCTAAGTGCAGGCCAATTTGGCCCAACAAAGGCCGGGCGTCGTACCTGCCCGCGACACGCCGCCATAAATCGCGGCCTCTCGCAACTGTCGCCGAAGCTCCAATATACGAGAGTTATAGGCCAGGAAATTAATTCTGTCGACACAAGTAGGGTTACAGCCCCAGCCACGCAGCGCGGTGGTCGCGGCCCAACTGACACATGGGATATTGGATTTTTATTTATGCCTCTATGCTAGTGGTCTATTGGAAGATATTTATGGTAGATTTGGAGTAAATAGATCCGATACAAGGAGTATTGTATGCGCGAGCCCGCATTGTGCTTTTCAATTGATCGCGAGTGTTTTGAAGCGATTGTGCGGCTGAGGAAATGAGGAAATGTTATGTTCGTGCGCTTTTTTATGTGTCGTAATAAATATTACTGCGACATTTGCATATGTTTTGTATGAAATTGTACCTAAATTATTATTTATCTCATAATATCGCTATGTAAAATGTATCAGGGGGGTAACCACGAGTTCTTATAGCAGTATTATTGCAGCTGTGGAAAAGAGACGCGAGTATATTCGCCGCTACACGCGTCTCGTTTTCACAACTACAATAATACTGCTATTAAAGCTCGTACCCCCTGATACATTTTACATAGGTAGCGACCCTGTTGTTTTAATACTTATTGTAATGGAATAGATTTATTTATTTCTGGCAACAAACAATGTACAAGATAGTAAAATACAAAGAGGCCCATAGAATAGATAGGTACCTTACATACTAACATACATACAAATAATATATAAATAAATAATAATTATTGATCACTAAATCACCAAATTCACATAGTCTCAAGCTTCTCGGTGTTTCGGCCGTTGGTCCCAGTTATTTTCGTTAAAACCCACAGAAAATAATGATCAGTAGCAGTTTAGTTCCTCATTAAAGAGAAAATAAACGCATGTCTTGTACTTTCAAATGCCACATGTTTGTCCGTTCCATTCAAGACTATCACGACACATTTCAACCTACTAGAGCGACAATCAACGCAAGTCGTAGCGTTATGCGCGTCAGTACGTAGCTATGGGGCCCTTGCACACTAGCGTTTCTTCAGCGTAGACGCTCGATAAACGTAGGTATGCGTAGCGCAGATGCTACGACAACGCGACGAACACGCCGGCTAAATGGCTGGTAGTGTAGGTACGTTACGTGCGCCTCACTACGCACTACGCAGCCATAAAAAACAGCTGCACTCAGACTGTTCCGCCCTCTCATTAAAAAGGCAGTGGACTATAGTCCCGACCTTCCCAGAATCCCTCATTTCCGTTGGCCGAAACATGCCTTATCGGACACGCCCAATCAGTTGTCATGTGACCTGGATTGCCTACTTGCGGCACGGAACGCGGCGTCACATAGTTAAGTCAGCAGCATAGGCAGCTCACACTGCAGTGTCCATTCCATCCATTATACCACGGAGACTCCATCTGCGCAACGCCAACCGCGCCCCCCGGCCATCCGAGAGGCGCGCGTTGTGGTAGCCTTCACAGCCCTTATAAAGACTAAAAGCAAACCCCAGGGGTTTTTACCGGGTCGGTCTTAATCCTTTTTAGAAAAGGACAAGTCCAGCCCCGGATCTACGGAATCTGCGAGCAGATTTTCCCTGGAAAAAAAGACTGTTCCGAGCTATTCCGAGATTCAGTGTGCGTGAGAGGGCTTAAGTTTTTTTTGAAAGTTTGCCGATTGTCACTGGCCATTTTCAGCGTCACCGGACTCTACTGACGGTCTATGTGCGCGTTGTTGAGATTGGTCGGTATGTATGAAGCTTACTTTCTCCAGTCTCCTTTTTTTGTGATGCAGTGCAGTATGATGTAAATATCTGTGTGATGTATGATGAATGATGACAATGTTTGGCAGGCTGGCTGCTTTTTGCCCCCACGAACCGGTCCACTCAAGCTGAGGTCCTAGCCTTAAGAGGCGCCTTCGGGTCCTGATCCGATCCGAACCCCTCGGAGAATCTAGTAGGGCGCGGGCATACGCGCAAGTACGTGATGCCGTTCCCTCTATGAAACCTCTGAGGGTGCTTACATTCACACGGCTTGAGGAACCCTTTAAGTTTCTCGCCGCCCCCAAAAGAGCCCAGTGAAGCTAAAACCTCCAGGATCGCTTGAGTGATGCTAGTCTCTAGATACCCATGTTTTGATTACACGGCTTGAGGAACCCTTTAAGTTTCTCGCAGCCTACTAAACCGGCAATGCAAACTGCGCAACACGAACAGCGGTTACGCGACGTTTTTATTGCGATGCGCCGCGACGTTTATCAATCGCCTACGCTAGACAAACGCTAGTGTGAAGG
The DNA here is from genome assembly GCA_947562085.1 of Eudonia lacustrata. Taxonomy (NCBI): domain Eukaryota; kingdom Metazoa; phylum Arthropoda; class Insecta; order Lepidoptera; family Crambidae; genus Eudonia; species Eudonia lacustrata. The sequence continues at coordinate 5,497,132 of OX387313.1, forward strand.
AGCTCTTAGTCTTAGAGCGAGTCCTTTCAGCACAAGCCTTACAAAGCCACAGAGTATGTACAAGTACCGCCAAGGGGCGACCATTACCAAGACACATATGTGTCGCTTTTATCTAAAACTTTGTCCGTTTCTAAGAAGCGTAACGTTCGTTGCTAAAGATGAGCTCACAAATTTAAACCAGCGTAGGTACTTGTTGTAGAGTGGGATAGCAGCTTGCGCGCTCGTGTTGCAACGTTCAAATGTTTTAATTAGTTTTGACTACCATAGAAATGTCATAACGCTAATGCGATCTCGCAAGTTAATTTTAATAAGATATTTTACAAATCAGAACAACTATAATAATTTAAAGTGTAAATATTACACTTTAAATTACTATGTAGGCTTTGAGCAAAAAGCAAGTCAGCATGCAAGATTATGTCAGTCTTTATAAATTCAACTAATCATTAGATATAACTATTATTCTTATGTACGAATTGCGCTTGTGCCATACCATAATAAGTTACTACCTTTCAAACTTCATATTTATTATGGTGCGTGGTGCCCAAAATTGCAGCTTACTCACAAAACTTTAAGGAGTTCTCAAGCTAACTCACGTTTGTTATAACCCGCTAATTGCCGAAGCTTAGTGCACATAGTCACAAAATAAGAAGACTGCAGAAGCTAAGCTTTATAATATAAACTTAAAGGGTTCCCCAAGCCGTGTGAAACGACGGAGGTTTTCTAGAGGGAACGGCATCACGCACTAGTGCGTATCCCCGTGCCCTACTAGATTCTCCGAATGGTTCGGATCGGGTCGGGAAGCAGAACAACCCGAGGGCGCCTCTAAAGGCTCGGACCTCGGCTCGGGTTGACCAGGTCGTGGTGGTGGAGAGAAGCGCCCAGGTACATGTTTGTACCTGGTATAGAGTGCGTGTGAACCGGCTCGTCGTACCCTTGTTCTACGAGTACGGTGTCTTGGGCCTAAACTAGTGTGCATGTTTAGTGTATTCTGTAATGTGCATTTAGAGGTTCGGGCGGGGTTAGATAATATGTACATACCGAGCTCGACCAACTCACATATAGACCCCTTACAACAACAATGACAGTAAATAAATAATAATGAAAATAATAAATGTCTTTATTTCTCTCTCACGTTTACAGATTATTTGATATTTAAATCTACTTTTACAATATGTTACTAACCAAAGTGTGAGAGACTGGTGCCCGAGGTAGGTTTCTTTAAAAGATACCCGTATTACTGGTCACCAGAGTTGCTCACCCCCTAGGATGATTCTATAATTAAATTAAATTACGACTAAGCTAAAGCGAACTATAAATGAAATTCTTTATTTTATGTACAATGCGGAGGAGAACAGTACACACAAAAGTTACGTAGGTAATGGAACCCAAAAGCCTGTAAGTAATAATATAAAATATGATATAGGTGTTGATATAGTATAATTTAGAGATATGAGTTGAGTGGCCCTAATAAATTAATAACTAGAAAAAAAATAATAGAAAATCTAAAAGACCTGACATGACAATAAGAGAAAAACGAAAAATTACAATAACTAAACTGAGGGCGTAGCGAGCGTAGCTGGCGAGATTCCGCGTCCGTGAGAGGTTGTATATGCGTGCGTTGCTCGACCGCGTTTGTATGAAGCTTATCTAATGCAGTCTCGAATGTTAGTGAAACGTGAATTTATATGGCACAATTGCATAAGAGGCGCTGCTTCAATGCCATACAAATTCTCGTTTAGTTAAAGTGATCGGAAGGGGTTAAAAAGTTTAATTCACCATTATGCAAAATCCCAACTATCGATGGACAATAAGTTACTACTATACAAATGCATACTTAAGCCTGTATGGACATATGGGATCCAGCTGTGGGGCACGGCAGCCAATTCAAATATTGAGATCCTTCAGAGATTCCAATCTAAGATGCTTAGGGTTGCAGTAGATGCCCCCTGGTATGTTACAAACGACAGGTTGCACCTCGAACTCAATATGAAGACGGTAAAACAAAAAATAAAAAATTACATCCAAACATACCAAAAGAGATTGCAATCCTACCCTAATATACTGGTGAAACAGTTGATGCATACACAAGCAAGCCCATCAAAGCGTAGACTCAAGAGAAGAGTACCTCAAGACCTACTCTGATTGAGTGAAGAGGGCACATCATTGGATGTGGACCTAGCATGACATTTTACACGTTCATAACATATTGCTAAATGTTATTAAACAGATCGCAATAAAGAAGGAAAATATAAAAAAAAAAAATATGCATCAGTAAACTGGAATTTGTAATAATCGAAACAGTTAAAAATACTTTGACGCAATTTTTCAGACGCCATTAGTTCTTTAACATGTCCATTTGATTAGTGAATTAAATGAAAATGCCCTTTATAATACAAGAAAACATAGGATTATGACAACATATTTGCCAGTGTTTGTAGTTAAAGGTAGGTTATAATGTTCGTCACTAGGTGCTACCACGATCCCATAATACAACATGTAACAGAAAGGTGTGGTCAACATGAAAAGATCTAAAGTGTATCCGATTTAGATGCAGAGTTACTAAGACATGATTATTAGCAATTTTCAATCAAATATTTCTATTGTGACGTCACATCAAAATAAACAAGTCACAGCCCTAGTGGTTTAGTAACCTCTGTGTACTGACATTTATTATCACTGCTGCTTGCTTATGCGCGCTTGACGCGCATAACTTCATTAATATAAATATTTCATTAACCATTGCATGACAAATTAAAGTTAATAATTATGTCTTTATGACAACACATACAAGTTCTAGATGGGATACACTTTGGATCTTTTCATTGTGACCACACCTTTTTGTTACACGTTGTAAATTGTAGTTACCTTACTCGTATGAATAGTGTAAGTTTAGTACAATTTGTACGGTAAAAACCCACCCTGCACACCATAATATCGGAACCACAGATTTGCTATTGGTCTGATTGAAACCGTGAGTGAGCTGTGCTTCATGTTTCCAGTTCGTGTTCAGGGTGCCTAGTGTGAGTTCTGTTAACCTTTTTACCGCCAACAACTTCTATAGAAGTTCTTCTTTGTACCTACCTTATTAAAATACATTTATACGTTGGCGTACAGCGGGACATCGCGTGCAGGATAGTTGGGCGGTGAAAAGGTTAAGTATCCGTATTCATTCGAACACGTTAACGAAAACGAGAATTTATATGGCAAAATTTTAATTACTCTCGAATGTCGCTAGGAGGCGCTGCTTCAATGCCATACTAATTTTGCTTGACCGAATTTATGTATCTCAAGGCTTTACAAGGCAAAATGGTTCCGGTTTATGTTTTAAAAAGAATACCGACAATTTGCATTGTGCCAGCATTGTGGCAAGTGGGCTATGACTCATTGTTTTCTAAAATTTACGCGAACACTACACATTGAAATGAAACAACTTTTACGGATCTACTCGCGTTTATTTTACACATTACTTATTTAATGTTTATCCTGACGTTTCGAACACTGAAACAACTTTTACGGATCACGTGGTCTCCCTGTGACCAATCCGTAAAAGTTGTTTCATTTCAATGGGCTATGACTTGCTATTCCCATGAATATATACAGTCAAGAGCATTAACATGTAAAACAATGTAAATACTTAATACAATGGAAGGAAAGTCAAAAGTGTATACGTTTTAATGCTCGTGACTTTACCTACGTGTGGGAATGCCTGTAGCCCAGCTGTAGGACATTTATTGAGAAAAAGGAAAAAAAAAATAATAATAATACATAAAAAATAAAGTTTACAAAAAATGTGTACCTACGATAGAAGTTGCGTAAGTTTAAAACTGTGTTGCAGCTGCTAGCGCACACCTTCAGAAAAAGTAGAAAAGATATTTCAGGAATGTTAAATAATATATCCTTAATTATATAACTACTTAAACCGTCATGGTCACTTGCAATGGAGTAATTACTAACGGGATTCTTACCATGTTTATTATTTGTGAGTATCCGATACCGCAATTTCGAGTGAATAGTGACTTAGAAACTAGTGGTACGGGCATCGAGCGCAAAAAACGACTAAGGAAGAGGGTAGATCGTTTTGTCTGCTCATAAAAAAACCCACCCGAATTAATTTCAGTAATTCCGTGATCATGTTCATGGCGCATGCAACTGTGCCGAAATATCGGATACTCACAAAAAATAAACATGATAAGAATCCCGTTAATAATTACTTTATCCTTAATTAGTTTTAGTTCGTAATTATATTTCTTTAAGTAGACACTATAGAATATTTTTTTTTACTTATCAAGTAGGGTAGTCAACCAAACAAAATTTCAGGTATCATTATATTATAGGTACCTACAATTAACGCGAATAGATCCATATAAAGTGTTTTATTAGAAGTCATTAACATAATTTTCAAGCAACCTATTTCATACCTAATTAGCTGTTTGTCTTGAAATTAGGGAGGTGCTTATTAATTCAAGGAAGGGGCTCTCCTCGGCTACTTACTGAATATTCAGTCTCACTTAATTGTAGTGTGTAGGCACCTGTAAATACGTAATGACGTGTGACCGCTGGATTCCTTGACACAAACTACTACGTGAAGAGCTTTATTAATATTTAACACTGTTTTAAACGATGCTATGAGACTATTTGGTTATCTGCTAAAAAGGTTAATTTTGTTATGACTAAGGTAGGTTGCGGAAAGAGTTGGATCAGAGGAGCCGCGTATCGTGTTCAGTGGCGTGCACTTGGAGATGCCTATGTCCTGCAATGGACTAATATAGGCTGATGATAGATATATATACAAAAATTTTGGCTTCTTTAGTGATTAAGCCAATACCTATTATTTTTGTGATACTAGCTTTATCTCAATAACGAAAACCTTTGCCGATGGCAAGAAAAAATATGCCCCATTGCTGATTGCCTCAAACGGCATTTTCAGCTTCACCGGGCTTGTTTGGGGGCGGCGAGAAATTTAAAGGGTTCCTCAAGCCGTTTGAAACGAATCACTTTCGGAGGTTTTCCAGAGGGAACGGCATCACGCACTAGTGCGTGTCCCAGTGCCCTACTAGATTCTCCGAAGGGTTCGGATCCGAGGGAACGGCATCATGCACTAGTGCGTGGCCCCGTGCCCTACTAGATTCTCCGTAGGGTTCGGATCGGATCGGGGAGCGGAACAACCCGAGGGCGCCTCTGAAGGCTCGGACCTCAGCTCGGGTTGACCGGGCCGTGGTGGAGAGAAGCGCCCAGGTACATGTCTGTACCTGGTATAGAGCGCGTGTGAACCGGTTCGTCGTAACCTTGTTCTACGAGTACGGTGTCTTGGGCTTAAACTAGTGTGCATGTTTAGTGTATTCTGTAAATGTGTAGTGGACAGAAGACAAAATCTGCTAGACGCTATCCCTATACAACGTGAAACAGAATGATGTGGTAAAAATGAAAAGATCTAAAGAGTATACGATCCAGATCTTGTATTCAGTGTTACTAAGACCACCTAAGACATAATTATTTACTTCATCATCATCATCACTGCTGAGGCACGAGCCTTCCCTATGGATGAATAGGGAGAACGGGCCATAAACCACCACGCGGGCCCAGTGCGGATTGGTGGTTGTTAACGACTGCTAATGCAGCCGGGACCAACGGCTTCACGTGCCTTCCGAAGCACGGAGGAGCTCGAGATGACAAATTTTTGGTCACCCATCTGATGACCGACCTTTTCGAAAGTTGCTTAACCTCAGCACTAGCTGATCAGGCGCGTTTATTAATTATTTACTTAATTTTGTCATTTCATTGTAAATTAAATATTTATATTAGTAAAGTCATGCGCGTCAGGCGCGCATAAGCAAGCAGCAGTGATAATAAATGTAAGTACACAGAGGTTACTAAACCATTAGGGCTGAGACGTTTATTTTGATGCGACGTCACAATAGAAATATTCAGTATAAAATTACATAACAAGTTACAGTTAATTATTATGTCTTATTAACTCTGCATACAAGTTCTAGATCGGATACACTCTGCTTTTCATTTTTAATACACCTTTCTGTTTAAAGTAGTATACATAAATCTCTATCTCTACACAGCTACGATGTTAAGTGGCAGTATGTGCTCAGGTAGTATACCTGCGACACGACTTGGGCGGATCTGCACCAGTCGCTACGAGCCGGCATCTATATATAGGTGCCTTATTGGATCTTGTACCTACGATATTTTATCGGTCGCATTACGGTATACGATTGTTTGCAACTGATCCTTGAATTGTTCTTTTACAATGACATAGTAGTTTTAGGAAAATAAATAACACTTAAAGAAAGCCACTAACGCAGGTGGAACTCGAACTGACTCCTAATACTCTAAAACGAACCTGGGAATCATTAAATCAGTTGCTTAAATGTAGAAAGTCGCGGGTTACCCACCTGGGACACTTCACATGTATGTTGTTTGATTTAAACATTTGTTATGTCAACAATCTATTAGTGTAAATGTTTGGCTTTGTCATAATAATTTATTTTTTACGATGTGTTCAGATGGATAAAAAGAGCCGGAGATTGGGCAGTGGACTGTCACGGGCTGATTATGAAGATTATTTTGAGATTATATTATATAAATATTAAAACAATATGATCTACGAATCTAGCAGACTTATAATATTAAGACATCAGCCACCTCTGCTAGTTAAACTAAGTTTTTACTATTTATATACCTTATACCTATATACCTTAGGTGTTTCGTATTTTTCATTTTCACCGACGAGCTTCATAAAAAAAAAACAGATCTATCAAAATAAACCTACAATTTTATACGTATGTAGACAAATTCTTTACACTCACGTGTTCGAGTGAAGTCGACTAAAGGCACACGCGCTCAGCAGGGCGAAATCTTGTTTGGAGCTCTTTTGTGCAATTTGGCGTTTTACAGACAGGGCTGTCTGGGCCAGGATGTTGCGTGTTCCACGGATTCGCACACGTTGACAAACCAGTTCTGTAGGCGAGTGGGTTAGACGTTTTGGAGTTGGGAATATTTTAAAAGCATTGTTTGGAATTGTAATTCTATTCTATGCAGTGTAAAACTTTTAAATATATGAAGCGGGAAGTTGAACGTTGGCTGTAACAATGATGAGGCTAACGTTATGACTAAATTTATACTTTTATTTTCAAGTACTAATTGCTGCACTGAAGCTAAATTAAATATTTCCGGATTGCGGAAGACCCAGGTTCGATTCTTGGCTGGGCCGAGTAGACGTTTAATTTTTTTACTGTATGTTATAACTAAAGTTATAACCAAAGTAAACTAATAAAAATAGTCATAATCTATGCATGCAAGGCAAGGCACTCGTTTCAATAGGAATGACGTTTGAAGCTTTCTTCCATAATCTATTTATTAATACGTGAAGCAAAAACTTTGTACTCCTTTTTACGAAAATTGCGCGGACGGAGGAGTATGAAAATTTCGCACATTTACCTCCTTACAAATAAACAAAGAATAAGGTCCGAATAGTTATTCCGTGTTTTGTCTCTTTTACTCTGTTTTGAAATGACGTTTACATGAGAGAAACAAAACACGGAATAACTATTCCGACCATATTCTTTGTTTATTCGTAAGGCACTTATAGTATATATAGAGAAGGAGAGCAGAATGCTAATATTTAAAAAAAATTATGCATGAAAAATAAATAAATAAAATAAATATTGTTTCATACATTTTTCAAAAAATTCAAAATGGAAGACGAGCGGCTGAAATCTGTCAATGCCAATCCAAACTCACATTCTATCTTTTTGAATTTTTCATTGCTTTAAGATCCGTGCAGCCTTGATAAAATATTGTATAGTAAACAGCTTTTTTTTAAAAATTACGGTTGAATTTCGACCACTCTGGGCGACCACTAGTTATGACAAATCAGTATTTGAGTGTTCAACGTTTCGATCAATAATGTGCTACTAGCTAGATAAAGGATAACGCAAATAATTTTATTTAGAACTACTGTGGGTTCACCTCGCTCTCTTATCCTAATCTGAAGTAAGTTCAACATTAACCTTTTACCATAATATAATAACTATCAAATGTAATAACCTCTTAGTAGTCAAAAAATAATGTAAATAAATCGCAAATTGAATACAAATAAACTTTCGTACTTATATTCGTTATAGCATGAACATTCTGCGAACATATTTATTAGTTGCCTTATTCAATGATGTTCCCTCGATCTTCGTAATAGCTCTGGTTCAGAAGGGAAAGGGCATTGTCGGAAGGAAATATCAATCGCCCAAACGAGGGGGACCTTGAATGCCACGCAACTTGCTTAATGATGCATTTCTGTAAGATACAAAGAAGATTGCCCATTGCAAGAAATCTTTTACATTTTTGCTGCGACTCATTCATTTCGAAGGTAAAATGAAGAGACTATTATTTACAAATGTTGTGCTTATTTTTTTTTCCAATAAAGAGTAAATAATAAATGTAAATAATAAATGTTTCCCACACTCACACCAATTATCTAGCCCCAAGAAAAGCTTCCTTAAGAAACTCGAAAGATGGTTAACTAGACAACGGATAAACATATTTAATATACTTAAATACATACTTATTATACATAGGAAACACCCAGCCCCGAAACAATTTAGAGAAACAGGTATTTCTAAATTGATCCGACCGGGGATCGAACCCGGGACGTCAGAGATGGCGACATCATGAAAACCGGTGTGCAAGCCACTCGACCAAGGAGGTCGTCAAATAACTGTTTATTCTTTATTTAGGGTATTTTTTGTGTCTTACGTCAAACACAAGGCCCGCCAATATCACTTTGGTAGCCAGTATATACAGGAAACGACTGAAAGTAAAAAACCTGATGTAGTGGTTAACGTGATTGTAAGCATATTTACATAAAAGAAAGACAGCAAGTCTTTGATAGATTGAAAATTGAAAATGATTGAAAGTTATAATAAGTAGGGATGGGGCATGTAATGAGGGAGGAGCTCGTATAGGGAGTTATTATCGAGTAGATATAGGGAGGTTCATTTTCCATGTCTACTCAGTACTATATCTGAATTTTTATAAAACAAATACTTGGTGTATGAAGTTTCTTATAGCTCGACATACATTATTTAAAATATAATTCTATTTGTATTATCTATTTTTTTTTAAATTTTTTTTCGTTTATTTTTTTTCTATTTTTTTAAATTTTTTTTTAATATTTTTTTTTATTTTATTTTTCTATCTATTTTATCTATTTATCTATTTTATCTATTTTTTCTATTATAATTTTGTTGATGTAAATTTTATATTATTAAGGAAATAAAAAGGCTTATTTAGCTAGTATTAGTAAATTAAGTTACAAGAATTATGGTCGGTCACACATATTTGTATGGACAATGTATATTCTCCTTTATTATATCTGTCTTTATTATCTATGTCTATCATTATCTGTGACATTCACGTTATCAAAGGACTTTGATCCGTCGGATGAGGGAGAAAAGTTCAGAATCGGTTGTGGTTTATCGAAGTGAGTTATTGTTGGTAGCGTTGATTGTATTTTACAAATTGTCAAAGGTCAAGACTTAACACCCTTCATGCTTTGTTCTTGAGTTTATCTAAAGGCACAAATACAGTGTCGCAAAATGTTTTGCAGGAAGGCATCACACCGCACCGCCCGCCGGCGGCGCCGCTCTCTCTAGAGATAGATATTTGCAAATCCATAGTGCAAGACGTAGGTAATTTCCAATACCAACAGACGTTGTGTCATGATCATGATTTCAGTAGTTCTTTATTAAATAAAATAACAACCAAAACACTTATTCTATTATACATTAATAATATTAATATTAATTATTATAATAATAATTTTGTCGCTTCCTTTTAAACATGATACTCCCAACTACAAAAGAGATCTCTTTTAGAGATAAGTCCACTTTTGCTCACCACTGTTTGTAAACTGTTCTCTGTATGTGTGTTTTTTGTGCAATAAAGAATATATATATAACCACTGAGGTTTGTCTATAATGCCAGGAGTTACCGTCAGCGTTAAGCAGATATGAACGTGTATAATTATTATTGACTAGCGGCCGCTCGCGGTTTCACCCGCGTGGTTCCCGTTCCCGTGGGAATATCGGGATAAAAACTTTCCTATGTGTTAATCCAGGTTATAAACTATCTGTATGCCAAATCGAACAGCGTGAAGAAGCAACAAATATACGAACATACACACAAACTTTCGCATTTATAATATTAGTAGAATATTAGAATAACAAAATACAATTAAGAAATTCAAGAATACGTCAATCACAGTTTAAAGGTAATTTTTAACCGACTTTATTCTATTAACTATGTATTTAATGTTTTTAGAGGAGCTCGATGGCGTAGTTAACGCTTCCGGTCTGCGATAGTTAAAGTTAAGCAACTTTCGAAAAGGCCGGTGGGTGACCAAAAATGTATCATCTCGAGCTCCTCCGAGGTTCGGAAGGCACGTAAAGCCGTTGGACCCGGCTGCATTAGCAGTCGTTAACCACCACCAATCCGCACTGGGTCTACATGGTGGGTTATGGCCCATTCTCCATATCCAGCCATAGGGCAGGCTCGTGCCCCAGCAGTGGGGACATAAAACTGTGCTGATGATGGTGACGATGATGATTATTGTTTCCAACGATTACTACACACAAACAAGAAAACGTAAAAAAAAGAGCGAGCTTTACAGTAGTCGCATATGATGTGTAACATAAAATACGAAAACTTTCCATTAAGCAGTTACAGAATATATTAATGAAATATTTATTCGAATATTTATTCATTATTACTTACTTGGATTTTTTATCAATGATCTGCACTTTATTGAGACTTATTAGCAACAGTAAATATTTATTATTATAGTTTAAAAGTCTATTACACACGAAATGGTTGAAATCAATATTACAATAGAAAATAGAATATAGAATAAACAATTACGTTTATTTTTTTACAAATCATAAAGATAATGCAGTTATAAATACTCATTATAAGACATTTGACATATCAGAATGACCTTTGATAGTAAAATGACACAATATGTCACATTTAATAATTAAATGTCATGTTCATAATCGATTTTAAATTTACAAAAAGGCGCGCGCTTGCGCGCTTTGCCGACTTCCTGTTACACTGTTACAGATTTTTCCGTCCCATTTCACGAAATCACTCCCACAAATTGCTAGAAAACGAGCGGAAAGATTACACATCAAAAACAACTATAACCGAATAAACTTAGAGTTAGGTACCTACGTACGTACATACGTTACAACCTAAAATCTTAAAGGAGGTGTAACGCTTGAAAAGAGATAAGAACGCGCTCCATAAAGCTTGTGTGAATGCGTTACATGCAAGCGTTGGTAATTTACCGGCGCGCTCGGCTAAGGTGGTTTTATCGCCCATCGCGGTCCGGCGCGGGCTGCACCTGATTCATGGCTGTTTTGTTTACCTATATGTTTGACTCTAGGGGCCGTTGCTTTGGCCTTAATGTTGAACAAGTAACTGTAGGAACAAACTGCGATGCTACGAGTTTGTCAACCACAACTTACAACATGTTTATTTATATCATAAATTGGCCATTTCTTTATTTATATTTAAAGTATTTATTTATTTTATGGTCGATAATTGGTCCCGCATACTTTCTTTTCCAACTACAGCTAGGGTTGGCTCTTATAGAGATAAGCTTACCCTTGTTTATGTTTTTTATAATGTGCAATTTAAACTGCATTTTCTATGTAAAATAAAGGATTTAATTTAAATAAGTAATTAAATGAATTAACCACTTTGTTAAAGTCGTAGCACCAGTTCACTATGTACTGTACATAGGTACCTGCCTACTTGAATTATGGTTGCTGGGTAACAATAACATGGATCGACAACATAATACGGCCTCAGGCGCGTTGGTGGAGTGGCTTGATCGTTTAAGTAACAATATCTTTTGTGCAAGGTTCATATAAGTAAGTCCACCCCGAAAAGCTCCGAGACTGAATTTTGTTCTTTTTAAAGGATCACAAACGCGTGTGTATCATATCAGTGTTCTGATTCTAACCTCTTTCCTACATAACTTTTTAAACTATCATGGTTAGGTACTTGCATATGAGTAATTATAAACGGGATTCTTACCTTGTTTATTAAATACGGTAATTACTCTAATTCTTCCTACATTACAATGTCAAAATGAGGTAAATTTTTTTTTATTTTATTATCGGAAACAAAACATACAATTTATTTTATAATATGGGGTACTACTTAAGCCTCTTAAGGTTTGTGTGTAGTACCTAATAATAATATTCTTCCACGTTAACAATAAATGGGATCAAATGTTATATAACTAAATATACTATATAATTTTATTCTAGAAAGTTGGAATGAGAGACCAATGAGACACCATTTTGGATGTTTCAAATATATAAATATATACATGTATAGACTACTCCAACACAGAGTAGACAAAATGCATGTTACTCCAACATGTACCCTCACAAGTTGCTTCTCCTACATACCTGTCAAAAACTTCTTAGACGTCAGTTTATAAACGTAAATAGGTGGAATTCTTTAAGTGCTTACGCTTGCTCGGCGGTTCCACAAACCCCGCATTCCTCTCGGGGCTGGCAAACACCATCAAAGGCAGCGTAACAATTTGCTGTCCCTTGATTAGGCGGCGTGCACCTGTGTCCTGCCTGAGTGCCTCTAAACAAAGGGTGAAGAGTGTGTGTGCCACAAGTCATAAGACGAAGGAGGCTTTCAATTAAAAAAATGACGGTTTATTACCATATTAACGATGACAACAATAACAACGCTATCTTAAGGTAACTACTGTCATCGGCTCCATACTTAAATAATGTTTATAATTAATATTACATAAAAGTGTCATACTTTTTTTTTATAGTTAGCTCGGCAAATTACTCTATTCAACCTGATGTTAAGTGGAAATGGAGTCCAGACGCGAAGATAACTGGTGCAGCGTGAAAACAAACGTAGCATCAGTTAGCCTCACTCTGCCGGCCCACAAGGTGCTTCTTCACGCCTCTTTTGAAGGACCCCATATCATAGGACGGAGGAAAAACGTGTGTTGGTAGACTATTCCATCTTTTGGAGGTGCGACAAATAAACGAGTCACCAAATTTCTTTGCGCGCGACGGGATATTTGAGACAGTGAAGCGGTGACTCCGAAGAGCAGCAGGTGTACTCACTATGAAGGAAGGGAGAAGATTTTGACTTGGTTTGGATTTGGTTTGTGAGTTGTTGTTGTTAAACAACCGGGACCAACAGTTTGACGTGCTTAGAAGCAAGGAGATGGATGACTTTGAGATATTTTAATTTAGTCAGCCATCCGATGACTCAGCATTGCTGAGTTGTATAACAACAAGATCGCACCCAGAATGCACAAACCTCCTCTAGAACTCTCCAATCAAAATTGTTAAAATAATGTTTAATTCACATACGACTATAGCGGTAACAATGCAATAATAAAAGTTTTCGTTCAAAGAGGAATCATCACCTAATATAATTAGTAGAACCTCTTATGACTTGTACCACATCAAATGTCGACAGGTGCGTTGTATTGTCATTGTCGCTACTTGAATGCTGATGCATGAGATTGATTTTTCCGCTTTGAGAGGCGAGGACGGCCCTCTGATCAAAATTCACCTGGTTAAGTGACCCAGCCTGCCGTATAATTTACCCGTAGGCTTTGCGTGCACGAGCTGCGGTCTACTACTGATGGCCTGGCACAGGCATCCTGTCGTTTAGTTAAATAACTTAGTTATCAACAAATATACAACTTTATGCATGCAAATGTGTCTTTGGACAAATCAAGTTTAAGTTCCGAAAATATTTTGATAGTAAAATTGTCACTGGCCATTTCTATTATTTTTATAGGTGAGAAACGTGATAAAAAAATCATGAGCGGGTTGAGGTGTTTGTTAGTGATTGTTAGTCGACCAACTTTTCGTGATACTCGTAATACGATTGCGCAATATTTATTTCACAAACAACATTTTAATGTCATATTTTTCATATTCGCCAAAACAAATCGTGCAATAAAAAAATACAATATTAAATTTTAAAATGTGTGTATGAAGCTTGCATACTTGGGAGCCGAATCTCCCCGCAGTAAAGAAAACATTTAGGTAACGCCTCGGTGGCCGAGTGGCAGAGCGCTCGGCCCGACACCCGGAGGTCCCGGGTTCCACTCCCAGGTCGGGCAAAATGTGCACCCGCATTTGGCAAGCGTGGTGTTTAAGCCATTACCCATTAATTGTAGCGATGACTTGTTTTCAATGATGGTGGCCTTTGCCCAGCAGTGGGACAGTTATAGGCTGTTTACTTACTTACTGTAGGTAAAGTTAGATAATGTGACCTGGCTAAACGAGCGAGAGGAGTGCATTCTGCATGCTTCATGTTCCCAGGTATTATGCGTAACTAGCGGCCGCTCGCGGTTTCACCCGCGTGGTTCCCGTTCCCGTGGGAATATCGAGATAAAACTATGTGTTAATCCAGGTTATAAACTATCTGTATGCCGAATTTCATCCAAATCCATTCAGAAGTTTTTACGTGAAAGAGTAACAAACATCAATCCATACTTACAAACTTTCGCGTTTATAATATTAAGTAGGATAATACCTCAACCTATTACTTATTACTATAAAATTATGATTATTTAGAAGAACAATATAGCTTGCGTTTTATAAATGTTTTGCGTAAAAACAATATTCGTATATCTTACCTACATACAAGTCTGTGCTCTTTCGCGAATGAAAGTTGTAAAGTTTAGTTTTCAGCGAAAAGTTAATTCAGTCCGACCCAGTTTCAATTCAGCTTTCTAAGAGTGTTAAGATGTTTGCTATGTTAAATGTTGCTTCATTGCTTTAAAAAGAAATAATATAATTGATATTCCCTATTTAAAAGGTTCTTACATAAATGAAATAAGGGCACAAAAAAGATTTCCTTTCCTATGGAAAAAATCTCGAAGCTCTCGTCACAAAAGCGTCTCTTATTCTCGTCATCCGTCAGTTTTCCTCTTCAATTTATTATGCAGGTAATTCTTGGCCTTATTTGTGGCGAGAATTGCGATTATAAATCACGGATATTACAGCACTTTCCGGCCTGCAAAGAAAAAACATTGTAGGAGTTTACAGAATTCACATATTTTGCTTATTTCGCTGTTCTTAGGAAAGTATTACTAGTTTTACAAGATAAAATCATGTCTACTTCATCACATGCTTGCAAATTTTCAGTGTTAAGGCGAGTCCACATTAACTAAAATATTTTATAACTTATGCTACTACATGTTACTAAACCAAAAGTAAAATATTGTTTTCTTGACACTCCACACACCAACACCACACTATAAAAATGCTACATAACTATGCTTATCATGTTTTGTCATATATTGGCTGGCTGGACGCACCTTAGAACACTGCCTACAGACCTAGTCTAGCGAGCGGTTTGTTTACCTATATCGTTCTTTGGTCACAACTTATTTTCATATATAGCTTTTATATATGATACTCGTTTGCAGGTAATGGTAAGGAAACCCATCCTACGAAGGAAACACAACATTTACTTTAGTTACTTATAATAATTTGTTATGTATTTACTCCCTTACTCATTAAAACTATTTGAGCATTATTTAGTTAAATATTGTTTTGTCAACGTCACACAAACGTCATTTTGATTATATATGAGAAAAAGAGACAAAACGATGATTAACTAAATAATGCTTAAATAGTTTTTATGAATACGGGGGTTAGTGTTTATTTGATGTAATAATCCTAGCATATGAGCGTATTGGCTGTATATATAGCTGTAAGTTTGTATTGTCTTTATATAAATAAATAAATAAATATAGGCAAAGTCAAAATAATATATATCTACTACATTAAATGAAATAAAGTTAAGTTTGTAGCTATCCTTATACAGTGATTAATTTAATTATTATCATGATTTACAAATCCAATTAATAACTGATAAGTAATAAATAATATCATCATCATCATCATCATCAGAATATATTAGTCCAGTGCTGGACATAGGGCACTCAAAGCGCACGCCACTGATCCGCGGCTACACTCATCCAGCTCTTCAATGATATTATAGAAGAATTATATTCGTATGACGGGAATAATTTATTCTGTGCTATGCAACAAAAGTAGGCCCCGGTTCATTTCAAAGCTTTCATGCCAATTGTTTGTGCGGGATGCAAGCCACACAACACATGTAACATTTTTTGAAATAAAACCCCTTTTGTACGAGCTTATTGTTTGAAAAATGTACAAAGGAGTGCGCGGTGTTTGCGAATTGTACTAACGGAGTGAGATATTATGCCGTTGTTAACAACGAGTGGTTAGAGCAAAGCGGGTCATACTTAGTGTTTGCTTACTACACCTGTTAGTTGAAGAATGAGCAAGTTTGTCCTGTTTTTGTTATGAAATATCAAAGTCAAAATCAAATATTCTTTATTCAAATAAACTTTAGAAAAGTGCTTTTGAATCGTCCTAAATTTTTTACCCACTACCCATTCAGGACGTCTATTTTTTAGCGGTGGAGAAGAATGGGCGCTAGAAACTCCACAACTTTAATTCAATATGTAACGACATTTTCAAAATTATATGCCGTTACGTTACCAAGTTACACAAGGTTAGAAAACCTTAACAATATTTTGAATTAGAAATACGTGTTGGAGTGATTGGAGCATTTTAAATCTATGCTGTTTTGTCTTCAATGTAATCAGACACTTTATAATAAGCTTTTTTATAAAGCTTTTCTTTAATAGCGATTTTAAATTAATTAATATCTAGTTTTTGGATATTACTTGGAACTTTATTGTAAAAACGTACACACAGGCCTCTAAATGAATTATTTATATCCTTATAATCATCATCAGTACTTATCGTGGATGTCATTTCTTTATGTACGCTGTTTTTATTATTATTTTTACATACAACACATGTCGTGGAAACCTGTTAAAAGACGTCACTACAAAATCTTTCCTTATGAATGTGTCTAAAAACATTGATACAGGTGATTGGTTGTCTATAATATTTTATTCTATTTTAGCATAGCAACAGCGAGGCGGCTATTAAGTCAAGATTTCTTTGTAAATATTTGATTAAGTGAACTTTATATCCCAGTCATTAGTTTTTTTTTTATAATTTTTAATTATTTTATGTACTATTGTCCTCAAAAACCTTGTTGATTAATCTGTCGGCCATCTGTTACCTATATCTGAATGTATGTATTTTTCGCATGCTGTTGGTCTTTCGATGACAAATAAAAAAAAATAAAAATAAAAAAAAATATCTACAGCCGCATCACCAGGCTCATCACCCATCCGATGACCGGCTTTTGCGAAAGTTGCTTTTCTTCAGCGATCACAGCCCAGGCGCGTAAGCCACTGCGCCACCAAGCTCCTACTTAAGTAGGAGCATATTAACGTCCAACTGCTGGATGTAGGCTCTTCTTCATTTGAACCTGGGTCCATCTTAACCACGGTGGCGTTGCCAATTGGTGGGATCTTACAACATCGACCGCAACGGATTAACGTGCCATTAGTCAGCCATCTTAATAATCACACTAATATTATAAATGCGAAAGTTTGTGTGCATGTATGTGTGGATATTTGTTGCTTCTTCACGCTGTAACGGATGGATGGATTTGGATGAAACTCGGCATACAGATAGTTTATAACCTGGATTAAAACATAGGATACTTTTTATCCTGGTATCCCCACGGGAACGGGAACCACACGGGTGAAACCGCGAGCGGCCGCTAGTACTAAATAATAACAAAAAAATATTTATTTTTCTTCACAAAAGCAACATAGAAAAGAAACAACGTTTACGGGTCTACTTGAGTTTATTTAAACGTAAATAAACGCGAGCAGATCCGTAAAAGTTGTTTTATTTTAATGTGTAGTGTTCGCGTAAACTTTAGAAAACAAAAGTAACATACATGAAAAACATTACATTGCATTCCTTGGCTAGTTTTAATTACTTGTTGTGAAGACTGGTGCTTGAGTCTGGTATTAAACATTTAAGGATTATAACTTTTTCCAAACCTTTTTGTAATTGACTGTACGTGACTACCTCAGATTTTAACTGTTGTGCGAGTTGACGACACAAATAATAGGTAAAATCAAGAGGTGCCATGTCGCACACCTGTGCGAGTTTAAAGTGTGCGAGTTGACGAATAACTCCTTGAAATGGATAGAGACAATCTGTATCATCATAATCTTATGACCTGACGTTGTGAAAGTGGCTTTCTTGCTGGTATAAGCAATGGACTGTGTGCTTGTATGACATATATGTCAGGAATAAAAATATAATTAATAAATTAAATACACTCACTTATTCAAAACTTAACAATAAATATTACGTGTAATTATATTTTGTAAGTTCCTATATGCGACTTCAAAAATCCTCTAACTTAATTAAGTCTGATACCATTATCCGATCAAGATAATTTTCCCCTTCGATGGCAAAGAAAATCTTCTACAGATATTACGAGACCCTTCAGTGGAACGTGTGTATGGGTTTGTGTGTGAGGGTGTGTGTGTGTGTGTGTCTGTATCATCGTTGACTAAATAATAAATTCTTATATAGATGTATCTTTAAAGCTTTGTGTCTTTAGTAGATGTGTACGAAATACGCGAAGTACGAAATTTGTGTATTTAAATCACATTATAGCGGGAAAAATATGTGGAAAAATGTATGTATACTTTGTATTTATAGAAATTTGCCGCAATCAAAAATGTGGGCAGCGTTTCTAAAAACCATACACACTGTAATCTTAAGATCTTTAGTTAACATTTTTCTGAAATGCCATAACGCTTTTTAAACATATTTTTGAATCTTGAACTACTTCGAACTCAGCTCATTTTGTCTTAAAAGTTAAGTACGCGATGTCACTTCTACAGAACTAATAATAAATGCTGCCCAAAAATGCTAACTGTTCGCTCTCCGTATGACGCGTAATTTTCGAAGTGAGACGCGTAAATCACAACTTATCGAACGTTGAACGTCGGCTCCCACTTAGCAGACCGAAGTTGGTGCCAACAGGGCAGTTTCCAAACTTCATCACCCTATTGTCTACGTACTAAACGCAACTTCTCTCCCGTCTGCCTGTCTGTTAATGCGATGTTATCTTGGACTGCTTTCGCGATTCATATATATAACTGTATCTGTGGTCTTTTCGACTACCGGTTCCCGGGATTGATATCCAGATATAAAATTGTAAATGTTAGGAAAAGAAAAAAAATATATATGAAAAAATACAGGAAAAAATAGAAGGAAAGATTATTAAATAATGTTTATAGGTAAGTACTAAACAGTGAAAAATTAATTAATAAAAAAAAATTTTTTTGACTTTGGTAAGTGGAAATGGAAATTATATAAAATTATCGGTTTGGTTGGTTGTAGGGACTTGTTGAAACTATGTCCGCCTGACTTGCTACCGCTATCTTATTTAGGTCTGCTGCCGTAAGTAGCATTGTTGCACACGTTTACTGATCCAGAAGCTTTAGTTCTTATGCCTCTATATAAAAAAAGGAAATCTTATAAATAAATAATAAATATTAGACAACATCACATACACTGATCCGACTCTAAAGACAGTAGCTTAAGCACTTGTGTTATGGAAATCAGAAACAACGACGGTACCTACCACAACCACCCAGATCCGTAAAAATATAGAAAAAGTTCGTTTTGACCCGACATCGGAGATTTCAGCACCAAAAACTGGCATGCGAGCCACTCGACTACGGAGGCCGTCAAGACCTGCATCTATATTCTGCAATTACAGTTAAAGTAATTAGAGATAAGATAGCTTTTTTTTTTGGCAAAACATGAGAAAACGTAGCAAACAAAAATAACAATATAGTAACAAGAAAGCTCGCAAAGCATGCGTTCATATCCTTACGACGTTCATATCCCTGCGATAGCCGCATAAATCAAAGCGAACCTTAGACTTACCATTATGGCGCCAGCACCACCCGTGAACATCACAAGTATTGAGTAATCTGCGTGTTTCCATTGAACCACAGAGCACTGTGGTGCAGATGCAACCGCGGTGTAAGCGTTCAACTTCACTGGAATGAAAACATTTCTGAGTTTTAAACTGTACGTGCATATTCACACACTATAATACCTACAAAGTAAGTATTAGGCACTATAGGTAATTTGCAGATATTTTTAATTTTGTTCTCTTTATTTACTTTTACGAAAAGAGTTTATTTTACGATTAGCGAATGGGTTTTTTAATAATTGAATCATAACAAAAAGGGAGAAATGCAAAGCTTTTGCTAAGTCTCTAGCTGGTTCTTATCAATTGAAAGCCTTTCGCCGAAGACCAACTATCGAAATTCATAGTGACATTCATACACTTACAGACACTACAATACACTGCGCTATACTTGCAGTCATATCTAAATATAAAAAAATTAAGCAAAGCAAACAAAAGGCATTCGTCAAATATGTCATCCGTAAAATGGAAACAGTATCATTTCAATGTGCTAATACTTTCAGCAAATACTTTGACGTGTATGAGACAAACCTCATACAAACCGAGGGTGGATTACGGGTGCAGGGGTGACTTGGTGCGGTCCCCTTTCTGTTACACTCCACCACAAAGTTATATAAACCGCCCATTTAAAAGAAAATGAACTTTATTACAGGTGATTACGATCTAACGTGATCTTTTTGAAGTGCAAAAAAGTTGCAAAGTGTTTGTGAAATATGATAATCGTCTGCGCTGATGATGGTATTCATAGGGCAGGGTAAGGAGAGATGGAAGCCTGTGGAATGTAGAGGAAATTAGTGTGCGTTTCATAATATCGGCGGGTAAGTGTACATTATGTGCTTGAAGTGCAACGGCTTTGTGGTAATGACAGTTTCTATACGAGCTTACGTTGAACTTATATGATGGAAAAGATGTCTATCTTTTCCATCATATAAGTTCAGCAAGTCTTTGCTGGAGAGGTAGGAACAGTAAAGAAAGGGAATACCAAAAATATACTTTAAAGATAACAGGATAAGTTCGCTTGAAGTAAGATATTAACCGCATTTGTGGTCTCGTGACTCCAGAAAATAATAAGTGTGTTTGATTGATTTAGTTAGTTATAACATAAAACATATAGTATTGCTGAATTGCAATTTATTTAAAAAAAAATTGTTTTTTTGGGTTTCGACATAAAATGAGCATGATTCGGAGTTTGTTCATTATTTTTCTCTATGCATTTACAATACCATTGAGTTCCACCCAAAACACGACTTTTACAAGAGCTATTTTATACTTTTATATGTTTTTTGCGAAACGTTTTTTGTGGTGTACAATCTTCGATCGACATGTTGATCGAAGTGTACAATACAGTATTTTCCTTTATTTTTTTTTGTATTTATTTTTCGGTATTATTCGGTCAATAAAAGAAGCCCGGTAAATGGCAATTGCTAAGTGCAAGTGACATCGAGTGCTATTTAGACGCACCCTTGTTAGTATCTTAAGACGATTGGGTAAGGAGAGGAAAGGACGTCGAGTGGATGAAGTAATTCGAAGAACTATTAAAAGTCTGACTCCAATTCCGTTATCTCGTTATGGCTTTGTGGTTTCTCAAGATGATTATGTCAATGTCAGCGTTGGAGAAAAGACTATCCCATAAAGCTTTAAATAAAAAAAAATAAAAAAAAAACTGATTCTTGGCGGGAAAGCGAAAGTCTGCGGTTTTGTTTTATTTTCTAAAATTTGTGTTATGTTGAATATTAATATGAAATAATTATGGATTATTAACCTTTAAATGTTCGTGAACGTGCATGAGTGTTGGAAAATAAAAATAAAACAGTGCAACGTCACTTTTCAAATTCTCTCAAAAATGTTCGCGTGAGGTCTTATTAAAGCCCCATATCTTAACTGAGATACTCAAGGGGTTGGGGGTATATCATTTCTCACTTCTCATTACTATTATGATGATAATGATGGATGCATCATCATCATCTAATAACAAAAGATATATTATCTTTTTATAATAACTTGTAAGAAAATTACTTTGAAACTGGCTAAAAGTGCTAACCGCACGAAGCCATCAAATAAAAGAAAAAAAAAAACTAATGCAAAAATTTACAATAATTAAGGAATTGCGCGGGCTCAACGTGGATGACGGGCAGGAGGTAGCGCGGGAAAGACCTAGATGAAGACTCCTTCATGGTGTATCGTGAACCACTGCTGGACAGTTTTCAGGGTTCTGCCACCGCAGTCGAAGGGTGTCCTGCGGTTTTAGAGTGGGCTGTCCATCGCCTAATCCTACATACCTTGCGGGGTTAAAGCCACTATGCAGAATAATTCGGGCGCAAATTTCTGCAAATTAAAACGAAAAAACTAATGGAGAATCTTATAGGCCAAGAATCACTACTACACTAACTAGACTAACAACTTAGTTAATACAAACATAGCTCTATTACTCAATTAATATTTTAACACAGTATTAAGATACACTAGAAAGTAATGCAATACTCGTTGGGGAATCTTTGACGTGCAGTTACGTAGGAGCTACTTAATTTGATTGAAACGTTTCAGTCATGTAGGATTAGGAATTAGCTATGCTAATGAAGCGATCAGTCATACTTTGTCCGGTTAGATAAACGGATAATCGGAGTTTTACTTTAGGTAGGTATGTCACTTGATATGGGTCGATTTTTTTTTTTTTTAGTTAATGGCTTTGTGCGATTAGCACATTTAGCCAGTGTCAAAGTATTTTTCTTACAAGTAATACATAAATAAACAATATTTCCTTCCTGTATGATAATGATGAATGATAATAGAAATAAGAAGTGAGAAATGATATACTCCCCAACCCCTAGAGTATCTCAGTAAAGATGTAGGGCTTTACTAAGTCCTCAGGCGCGTACTTCTTGAGAGAATTTCAAAAGTGACGTTGCACTGTTTTGTTTCATTTGCCCACGCTCATGCACACTCACGAACACTTAACGGTTAATAATCCACCATTATTTTACATTAATATTCGATATAACACAAATTTTAGAAAATAAAACAAAACCGCAGACATGACTCTTCATTTTCCCGCCAAAAAGTGGGGTCGATTATTACAAGTTCAGATATTTTTTTATTATGGAAAGTTTTTTGTTGTCTTTTTTCTCATACACTTTATTATAGGACTGCATTTGCCTGCTTGTTTGAGTCGCAGAAACAGCTATTAATATAAAAAGGTACTAAAGCAACAAAGTATATGTAATTGAATAGTTTCACAACTCATACCTATCAATACACTCAAACCAAAATTTATAACTAATATAAAAAATCAAGCAAAAACATGCGAAAGTTTATGGAAAAATTGAATATAACTACATTCTACATCCCTGCCAGATTAATAAGATTATAGTTTTCCTTTCAGTCCTATCGGCTTACAAGTAACAAGTTACACCGAGGGGTGCGCCTTCGGGAGCCCATACAAATAATATTTTAACGGCAGCTAGTAAGATGCCCGGCGTTCTTACGACAAGAAATACTGGATAAGACTAAATATCTGTTAGTTTTAGGATTTATTTTAAATATGAACTATGGCAAATATTGTATATTTTCTTATAGTTATAGTCAATAGCAGTCATGCAATAAGTAATAGGTAATTTTTGTATTTAATAACATTTTAAAAGTTTTTGATCGCTCCAGTTTAAAAAGATATTTATTTTAAAATATGTATAAATTTTTAATTTAAAATATTTTATTTAATTTCCAGTTAAAGAGTCCTAAAATACTATTAGTAACTAAAGCTTAAACTAAAGTAAAAACTAATAAAACGCCATTTGTTACCTTTTACTGCACGAGATCGATTCGCATTTGTTTAGTTTCAACATTCAGAAGCAAGTTGTTTCTGAATCTTTGAGGCGTAGTCTTATTAACACTGAATACAAATGCAAAATATTGTCGAATCTTTGCCTCTTGCGAACAAATACTGATTTTGCATTTACGTATTACAAGAGAGCGATTGATTTTTTAACGTCTTAACACTGTCTAGCTCAAAGCTCGTTGTAGACTTCTTCGCGGGAAAGTGAAGCGTCATGTCTGCGGTTTTGCTTTATTTTCCAAAGTTTGTGTTATGTCGAATATTAATGTGAAATAATGGTGGATTATTAACCGTTAAGTGTTCGTGAGTGTGCATAAGTGTTGGCAAATGAAACAAAACAGTGCAACGTCACTTTTCAAATTCTCTCAAGAAGCTCGCGTGAGGACTTAGTAAAGCCCCACATCTTTACTGAGATACTCGAGGGGTTGGGGGGTCATTTCTCACTTCTAATATCATTCATCATCATCATATATGGAAATATTGTTTATTTATATATTACTTGTAAGTTAAATTACTTTGACACTGGCTAAATGTGCTAATCGCACGAAGCCATTAATAAAAAAAATAAAAAAAATAAAAATAAAAAAAAGCTCGTTGTAGTTAAAAAAAAAGTCTTTAATACTTTTTAAGACGTCGTTGACTCGGCTTTTGTTTAAAACAAAACTTTCTCTGCGACTAATATTTCATTCTTTGTTCATGTTCCAGGACTCATAAGCTGGGTAATTCAATTACAACTCCTTTACTCGCAGTAGATAATACAAATACGAAATTATAAGGCTTCTCAGTTATGAACGGATATGACTGTATCGCGGTTGGCTTGCACTTTTGTTGCTGAGGTTTCTTGCTTCGCTCATAGATTTTTCTTTACTAGCATTATAAAGAAGAACAATTTGTTTGTACAAAAACATACGTTATTCCAAGTATCCCAAGGTTACCCCAGAGTTATAAAAACTATTTTTATGTTGGTCTTACACAATGTTTCTGGGGTCACGCTATAGAGACTTTTGCGGATCAGAAAACATAATACCTACATACATAGAAAATTATTTAATAAGCAGTTACCGTAGTTTACGTTTACCGTTTCTTCGAAAGCATGGAAAAGCTTAAGATAATTAAATATGGTCACCCATTATAGTGACCCAGCATTGTGATAGTTGCTTAACTTGCAAAATCGCAAATCGCAACGCTTTGTTGGCTAGGTTTTGAAATACTATCACTTAAGCTTGTTGCAATGCAATAAAATAGAAAAGAGAAAAAAAATATTTTTATAGTACTACAATGAAAAAAAATCTTTTTATGGTGCTACAATATTACAATGTTACACAATCATACAATTCAATCAACCGCACTAATATTATAAATGCGAAAGATTGTGTGTATGGGTGTATATTTGTTGCTTCTTCACGCTGCAACGGATTGATGGATTTGGATGAAATTCGGCATACAGATAGTTTATAACCTGGATTAAAACATAGAATACTTTTTATCCCGATATTCCCACGGAAACGGGAACCACGCGGGTGAAACCGCGAGCGGCCGCTAGTTAAACATAAGTAAAAAAAATATCTCTGAAATACAATTTTTACGAGACGGCCAGATAAAATGTGACAACACACATGTCTTACTTAAAAATGGCGCTCCGCAAACGCATTCTCATAAAAGTTTATAACCGTCTCTGTGGTCTAGTGGTTAAGACCACCGGTCTAGACCCAGAGGTCCCGGGTTTGATTCCCAGCGGGGGGTTCTTGTGCGTGTACTCGGTTTCATTGGTGGTAGGGCTTGTTTGTCCGCCTGGCTAGTTACCACCATCTTATCTAAATACGAGGGCGACACTGAAAATTTTTAGAACAGGCCACTTGTAAATAATATATTCATTAAAAAAAAATTGTTAAAATTTTGAAGATGGAACTCTTTGCCATTATTAGTGTGTATGTATTTTATTCATTTGTCATTTGTTTTTACGACTTGGCGGCAAATTTAAAATTGTCTATGTTACGTCAGCATGAATATAACGCGAGAATATTTTCGTGCAATGATTTTTTAAGACTTTCGATGTCATTTAGTTCAACAAAAAAGTTATAATAGACTTCGATTGGCCTTTTACGATGAACCTCATCTCGTGCCACTGTTTACAACTTAATGAGCTTAAACGTGCTCGCACTAATCTCACCGATGATCTGCGTGAGGGACGGCCTTCTACGGCGACGACTGAAGCTAACATCAGTGTTGTGACCTAAGAGTAGAGAGAGAGAGAAGAGACCTAAAGAGTGACCTAACAGCAGATTCGGACAAGCTTAGGCATCGGTATGAGTCAAGTGCACAAAATCCTACATGAACATTTAGCAGTCAGGAAGCTTTGTGCCCGGTGGATACCTCATAATTTGACAGAGGCCCAAAAACTCCGTCGTGTGATTGGTGCCGTGAAATGGTTCAAAGATTTAACGGAGGTGACTCAATTGCTGTGTTCGACATACTTACGGGTGACGAAAGCTGGATTTAATGTTATGATCCTGAAACTAAAATACAGTCTGCTGAGTGGGTGTTTCCTTCCGAGGAGTTGCCAAGGAAAGTGAAGAGAGGTCGAAGCGTGGGAAAAAAGATGGTGGCATCGTTCTTCGGAAGGACAGGTCATTACATAACAATTGTTTTAGAGAATCGAAAAACAGTTACTGCAGAGTGGTACACTAACAATTGTTTGCCACTTGTCTTAGAAAAAGTTCGGGAAAAACGACCTCGCAGTAGGATCCTCCTTCACCGCGACAACGCCTCGTCGCACACCACCAAGACGTGGAATTACTGGGTCACCCGCCGTATAGCCCCGACCTCTCACCTAGCGATTCATAATTATTCCTGAAAATAAAAGAAAAACTTTGAGCAAAACATTTTATGGACGCCGAGGAAGCAGTGGCTGCATTACAAAAGGCCGTCGAAGACACCCCTAAGGGTGCGCCATCCGTAAGTGACAAGTGTCATATGTTTTATTTGAAATGTCGTCGTCCATATTTATTTGATGCCGCGCGGCCATACTAATTTTGTATGGGGAATTTAAGGTGCTTAATAAAAAATAATTATTTAAATAACCACTTAATGAATCGAAAATGTAGTCTAGCAATTTGTAATTTATCCATTGATGATTGTTTAGACAAAATCAGAGGTACAATAATTTAGATAAACTATAAGAAATCTACTAAACGCCGCCACTCGTTTTCATGATTTTTGCCCAACTTTAAATGATATTGTAGAAAAAACTATAGCGTGTTATGAATTTATGGTTCTGAAAAATTGTAAACACGTTCCCTATGATACTAAATATATATTTTGTTAATTTAATACGATAGTATTTTCAGTTATATTTACTTAACCGTAACTGCATTTTTGGCATTTTTTGGTCGGCGCACCCCTAAGGACTGGTGCGCAAAGTGCTTTTCTCAGTGGTTCCATCGGATGCAGTGATGTATTGATGTGAATGGACACTATTTTGAAAAGATGTAATAACACTAATAACTTGCTAGTTTGTTTAGTTTTTGATTATCTAAAAACTTTCAGTGTCGCCCGGGTATTTTTTTTTTTTAAATTTATTTGGAAACTTACATCTAATACATAAAATAAAAGTGTAATGTGTGTTTAATTTAAATACGGCCAATTACAAGTTTCCGCTTATAACATATATCGCCATCGGTATGTCGCCATAACATCAATGTTTGTAGCATTGTTGTGTTCTGGCAGCTAGAGATGAGATAGCCAGTGCCTTAGCAGTTGAAGATCCCGGGTGAAGTACGCTTCCACCTTCGGCCTCGTCAGCACCTAACATCGGGTGAGGTAAAAGCCAAGTGCTAACCAGTAACATATAAAAACTAAAATATATAAATAACTCCCATAAACTGGTTCGAGTAACAAAGTCCCAAACAACGTAACAACCCGCTTTACTATTCAAATTGCGTACAAATTGTAAATAAATACGGGTCCCAATAAAACTGTAGCAACGAGCCAACCTGTTGTTTGCGATCGCGTGATCTACCTATAGGCTGATGTTTTCCACTCTGTACTTTGGATTTGTACCCATTTTTTTATCAAACTGAGCCCGCCACCGAGCATACAATCCGCCTCAAGGATGCAGCGATCGGTTTCAGACCTAGAGGTCCGGACTCGATTCCTAGCAGAGTACATATTTGTTTATTCGGTTTGTTTTATTGTTTTGTTCCGGCAGCTAGAGAAAAGATAGCCAGTTCCTTAATAGTTAAGGATTCCGGGTGAAGTGCGCTTTACTTTACATCAGGTTAGATGGAGGCCGAGTTCTTGCTCGTAAGGAATAAACAAAGTATAGCTGTATTTATAATAAAAATTTAAATATTTTTTTAAACCAAATCCACAATGTTTTTGTAATTTGTTCGCAACAAAATTTGAAACAAAACAAAAACATTCTATAAATAGCTTGCCTACTTCTTAACTGATCTTTAGTATTTTTAAAAATATTATGATCGGATGTTAATGACGGTAGTTGTTGACATTGAATGGGCGCCTTTGGCTTTCAAAGTAAAAAGTAAATAGTGTTGAATAATTTCGGCGGGCTGGTTAGAACCACGATAGCTCAATTGGGAGACCACCTGTCAGAAGGGTGCAGGTTTAAATCCTGCTCGTGGAAATTTTTTCAACATTTGCGTTTTTGCAAATCCGCAATCTTTATGGAAGATATATATATTATATGTCACCAGATGGAAGCACGCGGAACGAGTAAATGCCTTGGTGGCTGGCCTTATAAAATAAAAATAAATAATGTATACTTCTAACATCTAAGGACATAAAGGAACACCAGCCTGCTTTCCCGGCCTCAGACTTCTTCATTAAGTTTTATGGTTTAATAGTATTATTGGTGCGGTTTACGACGTCAACATGCTAGATTTTTAACTGGTTTCTTTCGTTATTTTGTAACCGTGTTGAATTAAGTTCTTTAAACTTTGATGAAAGATTAAAAAATTTTACTTCGCGTGTGCTCATAGCCTTTGGTATAAACTATTACGTTTTGTATTTATCGTTGTGACTTGTTGGAAGAAGTACAAAGTGTAAAACATAAGGGGCCTCACAAATAAACAAAGAATAATAATCCGATATCCGGTCCGAATAGTTATTCCGTGTTTTGTCTCTTTTACTCTAATTTGAAATGACGTTTACATGACAGGAACAAAACACGGAATAACTATTCGGACCTTATTCTTTGTTTATTTGTAAGGCACAAAAGCTTTAAAATTAAAAGTAAAATTGTTTAAAAGTATTATCTACAAAAGTATTATTAGATTCCTGCTAAATAAATACGTATATAATTTAAACAACATGATTTTTTCATCAGAATTTACGAAGTCTGTCCCTAACAAAGAGGGTTACTCCGGTGCGTATATGAAAAAAGAAAGAAAGTACAACACAATTCCAATCAAACAAATTACAAAGCAGATGACACAAAATAAAATGGTACAGAAGGACGGCTCTATGCAAACAAGCGATACAGACGCACGCAAACATAGACTTTCATATTGATAAAATACTGTGAAAAAATTAAATGCCTACCCGACCCAGCCAGGAAAGATTTCAATAGGTTCGTTTCCTCGCTTGGTCGGGTAGGTATTTAATTTTTTCACTGTATTTTATAAATATTTAATTCAGCTTCAGTGCAGCAAACACTTAGAAATAATAAAGTAATATAGACTTTTATATAAAAACTGCTGCCTGTGTATTCAAATACTAGAAATGAGTGGACGGTTTTTGCTTTTGTTTGAAATTCTTAAATCTTACAGATCACAAAATATTGTAAACGTCAACCTTAGCGCTACGAGTCGTAGTAGTAGTTGTAGTAGTAGCCTACGTAGTACGTCCGAGTGTAGGTAATTAAAATCATTGTCAGCCGGAGCCACCCTTCTGTGCCTATTTATTTCGAGCAGATGAGGTCGCAGTTGTTAATATTACAAAACGAGTTTTTTCTTTAGATTCAATTCCAATACAGCGTTTGCACGGGTGGCGGTGAGGGGCGGCTTCAAAAGGCGGGGATGACGTCATAATCTAGGAATCATTTCACGCTCCCTTAGTGCACTTGATAATGAGTTTTATTAGTTGTTTGATGATGTCATTTGAGTTAGCTGGTACCGGTGTGGGCGAAGTGTTCCTCACTTTCACGGGCAGTGAACGTAATTAGCACTGGGATAGGTATGCCCTCGGGGCTTTTAAAGCGTACCTTTTTAAGTATGTTTAAAGCTAGAGGGTGGTGAAGCGGCTTGCGTATTCGGTTTTTCTCGCAAGTTAAGCTTCTTTTAGTATTATCGAGTTGTCAGATAGGTTACCAAATGAAGTATATCGAGTTTTTATATGCTTCGTTATCTTAGAGCATTAGTTCGTAAGGCACGAAGACTTAATATAGCAATAACATTGTAAACCAGTTACGTTTTTTTGCGTCGGATACGGGCAGCGCAATATCGGTCGCAAATTTTATTGAATTTAATTATTTACTTACATAGGTTAACGTTTTTATTGTAACTAGCCCCAATAAGCCAAAATGCTTGAGAATAAATCAAATGAATTTATTTAGACGGAAATTCTCTAATATTCCCCATACCCCTATTCCTTCCTTAAAGGCCGGCAACGCATCTGTGATTCCTCTGGTTTTGCGGGTGTCCATGGGCGGCGGTGATTGCTCACATCAGGTGACCCGCCTACTCGTTTGCCTCCTTCTAATATATAAAAAAAAAACCCCATCTCACCCATGTCATACCCATATGTAAAAAATGCCTACTTTGTGAGATCGCAAGCTTTTAGCTCAGATTAATTAACTAAGTATATAAGTTTAATTTAGTATTTTTCCTATAACTACTTATGTCGGTAATCCATAATCAAGGCAAATTAATCTGAACAAACAGTATCAAACTGAAGTCGGGGTTTACTGGGTTTTACGTTTTCAAACACGTGTTATCTACATTCCCAGCGTTTCCAGTGAAACGATGTCAAATTAAGTAACAACGAACTTGATCATATAAAAGTCGGGACTTTCAATTCCCAGTGAAAATGTATCTCCCGTTAACTTCCAGAGCAACTCCTAACTCGATAGTGGTATCAAAAGGCATTCTGGCCATTTGCATCTGTTTATGCAGACTGAAAGCGCTCCCTCGAGCGTCGGCGGGCAAAAATTATGCAAATATAGCCCTTCAGCGGAGGACAATTAGAACTGATTATCGTTCGGAATCGAGTTTCCTAGTTGCATATTTAATTTGGCGATTCTGGGAGACGTCGATCCAGTGCGGACGTTTCGCGAGTTGCAGCTGGTCGGGTATTTAATTTACTATAATCGAAAAACAATTTGAAAAATATCATCATCATATTTACAAAAACACAAATCAAAGGCAAAGGCGCCTATTCAATGTCAACAACTACCGTCATTAACATCTGTTCGCAACAAAATTTGAATCGTCATCAAACATCATCATATTTTTTTCTAGTAAAATTTTATCTTGTAACTATATAGAGGACCTCGATGGCGCAGTGGTTAATGCGCCCGGCCTGCGAGTGCTGAGGTTATGCAACTTTCGCAGAGGCCGGTCATCGGATGGATGACCAAAAATTTATTATCTCGAGCTCCTTCGTGCTTCGTGTAAAGCCGTTGGTCCCGGCTGCATTAGCAGTCGTTAACACCACCAATCCGCACTGGGCCCGCGTGGTGGTTTATGGCCCGTTCTCCCATTCTTGTATCTTGAGTGTGTCATGCTCTCTTTACTGTCTCTGCGGTGGTGGCATGTGCGTCGGGTCGTTACATTCCCTAAAATATGGTTGAGCGAAGCGATGGCTGATTCATATGTCATGCTCGTGAACGGGTGCCGCCTGTGGAGGCTGGTCTGCTCTTGCATACTTATCTTATTTTTAGTATTATTAATTATAGTTTGACTTTGTTTTACCTAAACAATTTTTGACTTTTACTAGAGTACTGTAGTAGTGCTGTATGACATTGTGGAAATTGAAACCTTTACATAATTATCTGATGTAAATTTGTTAACTTACATTTTTTATTTTGTTTTTTTACATGTTGTAATTGTCTTATATATATTTTTTGTGTTTATTTGTAATGGAAAGTGTTCTGCTATGATAGGGCATTTTCCAATATTTTTGACGCTGTAAGGGAGAAAAGAGCTGGACACTTGCTGAGTTTCTTGCCGGTTCTTCTCAGTACAAGATCTCCCGCCCAGAGTAGATTTACGAACCGATGGCATAATGACATTCACAAGAGCTACTTGTAGCCTAAACTGAATAAATGATTTTGAATTTTGAATTTTGAATTTTTTGAATTTTATCCAGGCTCGTGTCCAAGCAGTGGGGACATAAAATGAGCTGATGATGATGATGAACTTTATATAGCAGTGTGAATGCAAAATTCTAAACAATAAAAAAAACAACAAAAGTATGGTTACAATTATTCTGTTAATATTTACTGTAAAATAAATACATAGTTTTGTACTTACAATCGGCCAATAAAACTATATTAGATTTGACATAATTTGCACGAGACCTGCAAAGGAAAAACGGTGTCGAAAACGATTTCAAACCCGACAAAGTTACTCACTATAACCGTTATTATACTTCATATCTCTCCCGAAGATGATTACCATTTACATGCAGCAGCACACGAGATGATGCCATCCTCACCATACTTTTAAAGTTGTTTAAAAAAATATTTTTTAATAAAAGACGTTGTTTTGACCATTTCCCACCAGAGTGTGCAGCCCGCCATTTTAACCGGCGCGGCCGCTGTCCGTCATTACTCGTTTTGGTGTCATCCGAACCACAAACTATTATTAAAATTTAATTTTTTCTCAATATAATTGTTTAACATGGGTAAAAGAAAGTGATCTAATAAGGAAGATAGTGATTTAGTAGAAAGTTTGTTACGAAAAGTAAAGAAATTAGTAAAAAAACGTAGGAGAATAGAATCGTCTTCTTCCGATGACGAACCGATGACGACACGATCGTCACCAGTGATTGAGGAGCATCAAGTTGAATTAGTCAGTGATCTAGAAAACACAAGTAAGTTTTAATATTATTCTTAAATATTATCATAAAAAACGACTACCTTCAAAAATATTATTGTTGTAAGAAACATCTCACGATCAGATTTTTTTTTTCTGACGAATACCTACCCGCTGTAAATAAAACTATCCTGATTTTAATTATTATGTGTGGACTAGCTTGCTGGTTACATAATCCCGATGAAATTCATGTGTGGATATTACAAAAAAATAATGATAATAATTTTTGCCATATTGCCTATTGATTCCGACGTTAATTGAGTGTGAATAATTTTTACTAATACCGACGTAAATCGTGTGTGGGTAATATTTACTGATCCCGACGTAAATCGTGTGTGGACAATTTTTTCGATTAAGTTCAATACTGGTCACCAATTAATATTCAGTTTGTTATTAACTTATCCCGGCGTATATCGCGTGTGGATATGGAATCTTGTTATAAACAACACATTTTTATGGTTGTTTTTTTTGCGTCGCGTTACAGATGAGATCCCAGTTAATGAGGCTCCCTTAGAAAAAGAAGAAGTGGTTAATGACAAGAACAGTCAGGATTTAGAACCAGATCTTTTAGAGTTGTTAGGCACAGATCCTACACAAGAGAAACGTTTTGGCGATAATCTACAAAAAGATATAGCAATCAGATGGAAACATATCTTGCTCAACGGGTTGTCTAAAGATGAAAAATTAGATCTTTTAAAACGATACCTACCTGCTGAAAATTGTACCTATATGAAAGCACCGAAGTTAAACCCCGAAATAAAATCGGCACTTTCTGAGATAAATCTCAAAAAAGACTCTTATAGCGAGCAGTAACAAAATCAAATGGCGAGTTGCATCGCTGCTATTGGCAACGGTCTGAATTTGGCCTTATCTCGTACCGAAAACGTGCCACAAGAAATAATAAAAACATTAAGTGACGCAGGCCGGTTGTTGTGCGATACTCACTACAGAGAATCTGTAACAAGGAGATATACCATTACAAACTCCATCAGCAAACAGAAAAAAGAGATCATCAGAAACACGAAATTTGACGAGTACTTATTCGGATCTGATTTATATGAACATTTGAAGTCTTCTAAGGCTATATCAAAGTCTGCCTTAGAATTAAAGGCGACTTTTGGTCGTGCGAGGTACCAACAACAACCACTCGCACAACCAAGCACGTCCGGACTACGTCGACCGGAAGCTTTAAACGCCAGGGGGGCACCGCGAGCAGCGGCTGCCGAGCAGCGAGTGAACCCCCTGCCACACGCTCGGCGCCAGGTCCCGCCGCTGCCGCTAGCGCCGCCACCGGCTGCGCCGCCGCCGCCGCCGCCGCCGCCGCCACGCGATCGCTACCGCGGGCCGAACAGGGCGAGAACCAACTACGGTCAACAGATTTGGAAACGTTAACCGAGCTACCTGAGGTACATAACATTGATTATCCAATCGCTGGCATACTTCAATATTTCTATAATGAATGGACTAAAATTACAAATGATAAAACCATTCTGTCTTGGATAAGGGGATACAAAATACCTTTCCTTACTGACCCTTATCAAACAGATGTGCACAAAAATAGATCTTATACGGTTAAAGAAACGACAATAATTGATAATTGCATTACCGAATTACTTGAATCGGATTTTATCTCGCCTTGTACTCCTTGTAAAAACCAATTCATTTCCCCTATATTTACCGTTCCTAAACCTAACGGGAAACACAGGTTTATACTCAATTTAAAAGAATTAAATAAATTCATTCATACTAGCCATTTTAAATTAGAAGATTATCGTACAGCATTAAAATTATTAGATAAAAATTATTATATGGCAACCTTAGATTTGCAGGACGCATATTTTTTATTGCCAATCAATAAAGATGATAGGGTTTGGTTGCGTTTCTATTGGAATTCAAAATTATTCAACAATCAATTATTTGAATTTAACGTGCTTCCCTTTGGACTCTGCACGGCACCTTATGTATTCACTAAATTATAAAACCTGTTTTATACTACTTGCGCTCTCTAGGTTACCTATCTGTAATATATCTTGATGATTTTTTGACCATAGCACGTTCATATGACACATGTCTCGATAACATTCGTACAACTAAAGAAATATTGGTCAAACTAGGATTTATTATAAACAAAGAAAAAAGTAAACAGTGCCCGACAAGAAGATGCACTTTTTTGGTTTTCATATTTGATTCAATTAATATGTCTTTATTGATACCTGAAGAAAAGAAAAACCGAATTAAGCAGATGGCTACTAAATTACTACACACACAAAAGATTACTATTAGGAAATTCGCTAGATTTATAGGCGTGTTAACATCAGCGTGTCCCGCCGTAAAATATGGTTGGGTATACACCAAGTTATTTGAAATAGAAAAGTTTTTAGCACTTAGGTAATTACTCCGACAATTATAACAAATATATGTTGTTACCAGAATACATTAAAGAAGATTTAAGATGGTGGATAAAAAGTATCGACGTTTCATGTTGTCCATTTCAAATGAATGATTATTCTTTAGTTATATTCACCGACGCTTCCACTACTGGTTGGGGCGCGGCGTGTGACAATCGTACCGCCAACGGTCACTGGAATTGTTCACAGCAAACTGTTCATATAAATACACTAGAACTTTTGGCTGCTTTTTACGGTCTAAAAGTATTCGCGTCACAGTTACGAAATTGTAATGTGCTTTTGAGAATTGACAACACAACTGCTATAGCCTATATAAATAAAATGGGTGGCATACAATTTAAACATTTAAATTAAATTGCGCGCGAAATATGGCAGTGGTGCGAAACACGCAATATTTATGTTTTCGCCTCATACATTCAATCAAGTAAAAATATAGTAGCAGATTTTGAATCTCGTCAAACCAATGTAGATACAGAATGGGAGTTAGCCCATTATGCTGTTAATCGAATTTTATCATCATTTGATGCGCCAGAATTTGACTTATTTGCGAGTGTTCAGAATCATAAATGTTGTAGATATGCATCTTGGAAGTTAGAACCCAACTCTGAAATAGTTGACGCATTTACTTTTAATTGAAAAAACTTGAAGTTGTATGCCTTCCCTCCCTTTAGTTTGATAACTAAAGTTTTACAAAAAATTAAAGCTGACAAGGCCGAAGGGATTTTAGTTGTTCCATATTGGCCCACACAACCGTGGTACCCACTATGGTCAATGTTGCTTATCTCAAAAATCTTCTACTTTTTACCTGACGCGAATTTATTATTTTCTCATTTCAGGGGCAAACACCCCCTCCACGCGGATCTCAGCCTGATGGCAGGGAAATTATCAGGCAAGCAATGTTAAGACGTGGTATCCCAGCAACTTCATTAGACATAGTAATGTCCTCTTTTTCGGTAAACACATTAAATCAATACAATTCGTCGTTAAAATCATGGTGGCAATATTGTAATGAAAATAACGTTGATTTCTATGATCCAAACATAAGTCAATTATTAGAATACTTAACAATAAAATATAATTCAGGAGCTGGCTACAGTACTCTTAACACCCATCGGTCATCATTATCCATACTATTACGCTATGACGTAAACGAAAACGACTGTATTAAACGTTTCTTTAAAGGTGTATATCGCCAAAATATAATACCACTTGGGATCCAAATGTAGTTTTACGATACCTAGAAAATTATTTTCCCAATTACTCAATATCCTTAAAAGAACTTACCGTTAAGACTATTACTATTCTCGCTTTAGCATCTGCTCACAGAATGCAAACTATGAGCCTAATTAAAATAAAAAATATTAACTTTGATTTAAACAAAATAACTATAAAAATCGACGAATTAATTAAAACGTCTAGACCAGGCACTTATCAACCTTTGATTGTTCTGCCATTTATTAAAGAAAATTTGAAGATCTGTCCAGCCTTAGCTCTTAAATCCTACATAGATAGAACTAGTAGTCTACGTAATCAGCATTACCTTTTTATCAGTTATCAAAAACCACACAGAAAGGTAGTATCCCAGACATTATCTCACTGGGTTAAGTTGGTTTTGGAAAAAAGTGGTTTAGACACTAGTGTATACAGTGCCCACAGCACTCGACACGCGTCAACATCTGCAGCTCACAGGGCTGGAGTCAATCTAGAAGTTATTAGAAAAGCTGCAGGCTGGACAGAGTCCTCAAAAGTGTTCCTAAAATATTACAATAGAAGCATATCCACTTCAGCGGATAGTGATTTTGTTAATGCTCTATTTCAATAGGTACTAAGGATTATTTATTCTTCATATAACTGTATCAGAAATGGTAATCATCTTCGGGAGAGATATGAAGTATAATTAAGAATCTAACGAACTTACCTGTGAAGTTTGATATCTAATTATACGAATGTCTTGACCGAAGATGATTACACTCCCACCCATCCCCTATACGTACCCTAAGACCTATCAAAAAAATGTATGCTCTAAAAAATGACGGACAGCGGCCGCGCCGGTTAAAATGGCGGGCTGCACACTCTGGTGGGAAATGGTCAAAACAACGTCTTTTATTAAAAAATATTTTTTTAAACAACTTTAAAAGTATGGTGAGGATAGCATCATCTCGTGTGCTGCTGCATGTAAATGGTAATCATCTTCGGTCAAGACATTCGTATAATTAGATATCAAACTTCACAGGTAAGTTCGTTTGATTCTTAAATATACCTCAATAAATACCCTTCTCGTTAATGCACCCAATGTCGCCACACAAAGATGTAATCGTCACTTTGACAAAAAATATAAATCAGCATCTTGTCACTCGTAAAAGGTATTAATTTTTGTGTGGCAGCTTACAAAACAGACAAGAGTGTTCTTCCCTCCCTGAAATATCTCTCACCAACAAAGCAAACATCAGTCGGCATTAACGCCTATTGTGCGAGGTATTAAGACGCGATAGGTTCGGAGTAAAAAAGGCTGTATTGCATCGGTGTGGGGTTCGGAGCCAGCCCTCTGTTTGCGGCCGCTGTCGTGCAGATTTGAGCCATTGAGCAATTGGGTGCTCCCGTGATGGTTTGTGGTTTAGACAATGAAAATTGCTGCCCTTGAAAATAAAAATTGCACCCTGTACTGAAAATTTATGGGCTTATTATTACATTATATACAGGTTACTAATATGTCTAATTTACTTAATTTCGGCAAATTTAACTGAGCTAAATTTGAAGTATAAAATTTTCATACACTGACTGTGTACTGGCAAATTATTTTTTTAAAAGAACTTTTTGATCATATTCGATATCATGATTTCTATGTTAACGTGCTTAAAATCATGAAATGTTATAACTGTCAACAATTAAATCAAATCAACAATAATTATATTTATTTCGAATTTATTTTAATACGGACAAGGTTTATTCATTACTACGTACCTATATACACTTATGATGAGTCTTTCCATACATATTTATTTATCATTTGTGGTTTCCAACCAGTGGTGTCTCTCATTTATTTTACAGAAGTAAGATGAACGCTGTATAAAAAATTCAAAATCAGATAATTTGTTTCTAACGCCCTGTCACTGACGGGAGTGCTCGTCAAATTGTCGATTGTTTGACGTCGGCATTAAAACAGCGAAATGTCAATATTTGTCGGCAGCGCGGAGGAGGGCTGAGGGCCGTAATCCCGCCGCTCGGCAAATACTAGGAGATCCGCCGATGTCTCCTCTTTTGTGCGGCCACTCCAGACGGCCTTTTGTTACAACCTCATTAATAAATATTATGTAGATTGCGAAGAGATTGCATCACTTCAATCCAACACAGCACTGGCGAAATTCTTCAGTTTTATTTAAAACGCTAAAAACGCTTGTGGCGTTTATGCTCATGCTTTTAATAAGTTGCCATAAATTAAGAAAAGGCTTTTTTACAAGTATTTATATTTTCTTTAGAGAAAATGTCCAACCAAAGCAAAAAACTATATGATTTTCAAACTTTTTTCGAACTGAAGTAGTTCCAAAGTTGAACTAAAATTTTCCTTAAAAAATATTTAAACTTTTATTTTAGAATTTTGTAGGCTAGAACTTTGTTTTATTGAGCCGCCGAGACACTGTCTTCTCTTCAAGATTGTCAAGTGCTTGTTTTCTAAATATAGTTTGAGTAAAGCAAATAAACATTTCTCACTGTTCAGTGTCATTCTTCCGAAAATCAAAAATATGTATTTACAAAAACAAATGACTAATTGGCACCTAAATTTAAAAAACAAAAGCACCATTGTTTACAACAAAAGAACATCGCATCACATAAAAGTTACCCCGTCCGCGAGTGGCCATCAATTGGCCTGTTATCCCGCGTCCCTGCCCATTACTCATTCCCACTGGTGGGCTATTACTCACACTTCAGCAGCAGGGCTCTTTTGTCCCGTGTTTATGCCGAAGATATATCGCGGGGTGTTAAAGGTGCGAAAGCCCTAAATCACGCTAGTTTTGAGGCGCGCGCGACCACCGTCTGACCGGATGTGTATGTATCATTTATGGATCGCTATCGTTATGTATAAAGATCGGATTTTCGTTACGATCTATAATTTTTTAAAGTAAAGTTTTTGGAAATTATCATAGCAACCTGAAGAGTACATACTTATTGGATATAGATAGATAGATAGATAGTACTTTTATTGCAAAAATATTAAAACATAAACATGAACAAAAATAAATATATTACAAAGTTACAATTTGGCGGTCTTATCGATTTCTTCCAGACCACCAGTCTCAGGATATTTGTGAGTGTATTTATATTTCATAATTATATATGTTTTAAACACATTGATTTAAACTAAATTATGTTTTTTTTAATTTTTTTTTATAACTATTTATATATTTTTTATAAGACCGAAAGATGAAAGCGCACTACATGTCTTCACTTAGAATGCTTAACTAATGAGGAACTGACTGAAATTTATCTTAAACTTTCGGAAAATTGTTGTTACAGCGACAAACTTAGATAACATAGCTAGCAAGGCAGACTTAAAACAAGCGCTACGACCAACCAAATAGAATAC
This sequence comes from Eudonia lacustrata, assembly GCA_947562085.1. Taxonomy (NCBI): domain Eukaryota; kingdom Metazoa; phylum Arthropoda; class Insecta; order Lepidoptera; family Crambidae; genus Eudonia; species Eudonia lacustrata. Next base: position 5,537,008 of record OX387313.1, read on the forward strand.
AAAAAATTGTAATTGATTTTTGTCTTTGATTCCGACTCTAGTGTTTACAACAGAACACTAGAGTCGGAATCAAAGAGGCGGTTGCTTTGTTTTATTTTATTTTTCTTTATTAGAGATAACAACAGCGTTTTACAATAGTGATTGTGTGAAGATAATGTTACATGTTCGTAAGCCAATTATAGTTATTCACGGATAAAAAGACACTTATTTGGATAAAACTAACTTATAAAATTAATTTACAAAGCAAATTGCTTAGGTACCTACGATGAATATATATATACTCTTAGATATAAATACAGATATTATATATATACATATATAAACATACTGATACGTATTCATATATATACACACACATACCATATATAAACATCTCATTAAGCATTTATAAATACTAATATTATTATATACATAAAATAAAATAAAAATGCCGATATTGGTAACTCAATAATGCAGCCTATTACCAAAATAGACTAATAACCATCTGATCATCACTTTAAAAAAAATATGCCTATCACTTGAGGACTGATGGCCGCTGAGGCGGAACAGTCTTCGAGTGGCGACTGCGTGCCGGAAAGCGCAGTGTGGGCAGGCCTCCAACAAGGTGGACCAACGATCTGGTAAAGGTCGCGAGAAGCCGCTGGATGCGTGCTGCACAAAACCGGTCGATGTGGAGATCCTTGGGGGAGGCCTTTGTCCAGCAGTGGACGTCTTTTGGCTGAGATGATGATGAATACCACAATTCCTTTTTTATTTTTACGTGTGATGTAAGTATGCTCAAAGGTATCTGACAGACCCACCCGCATTATATTCCCCGGCACATCTGATTGTAACATATCAGTAGGTGATTTTGTATATGTGAATGTATGTTGATTGTTTGTTTCAGACACGTCTTATCATTTAGATAACTTGGAGACAGACCGCCCGCATGGCTTGCTCGAATATTACAATGAAATCTTTGATGTATTGTGTTTTTTTATTATTCCTTTCTTTTAAATGTTAGGTTTTGTTAGGACTTAATATCAAATATCATTAAAGTATTTTATTATTTCATTTTTTTACCCATGTTAATCTAGAAAGGCTTCATTCTAAGTTCGAGTTCATCTAAATTCAATTTTTAAGTGAAAAAGACTATTTCTTTTTCGCTTAAAAATTCGACAAAGACACGTTGCAACGATAGATCGTGGGTGTCATCATTGCAAATGGTTTCGATTTCAAAAGTTATTTTTAAGTTTTTTTTTTATATAATTAAAAAAAAGACAAAGTGTTGAAAAAATCCACGGGCGGGATTCGAACCCGCACTCCATGACATGCCGGGTCAGGTGCACTGCCAACTATGCTATCGTAGCTCAATCCAACTCGCCGAAATTAATCAACACTATCTACTTTTACTTTAAGCAAAAGGAGCCCCATTCAATGTCGACAACTACGTCATCAACATTCGATCTTAATATTTTTACAAATATTGAAAGATCTTTTGTATATCTTACGGGAAAGCAATTCGCTTTCATCTCACCTGGTGTTATTGTGATTGTTTCCGACTGTGAGATTTCCAAGGCGTTCCGCTCGGGACTGAATGATGGCGCGAGCGTCGAATTAGGCAATAATGTAGATTTTATTGAACGTTTACTTATTATTAAAATTATAATGGCCGACAACTATTACATATTCAAAGACAATTGGTTTAGTATATGTTTCTTTGTCTGAAACGGTGTATAGCCTGAATAAAATGATATTTAGTTTATTAATAAGACGTATGTTTGATATTATATTCGATACAGGAAATTATAAAATATCGTGAAAATACCAGCCAAAATTACTAGATAAAAGGCCAATGAGTAACATATTTTTTTTTGATTTAAATCCTTATACATTTCGAATAAAACTCATTTAAAAACATCGTTTTTTTGGAAACCCTAGCCTTAAGTGACGATAAGGCGAAAGGTAGAAGCGCACTTCACCTGGAATCACTTACTTACTTACTGAGTTAAATATTTATAAAATACAGTAAAAAAAATTAAATGCCTACCCGACCCAGCCAGGAATCGAACCTGGGTCTTCCGCAATCCGGGCGGCTGCACTGACCATAATGCTACAGGGAAAGGTGACGTAAGCACTGAATGTTTTCACTGCTTTGATTTTCGACTGCTTTGTAGCTGCAGTAGAACCATCTATCACGGGTCGGGTCCGGTAGGCATTTAATTTTTTCACTGTATTTTATAAATATTTAATTCAGCTTAAGTGCACCAATTAGCACTTAAAAATAAAAAAAAGTAAAATTTACTTACTTAGGTTTTTATATAAGTATCATATAACCTTGATAAGTTTCTTGAATAACCTTTATAGTAACATTGCCCATTCTCTTCCGTACAAGCATTCACAAATCACAACCATTAATCAAATGCAAGTTTTGTTCTAGCATTGTTTATGTGACATATACAGGCATACGCATCTCATATCTAGACGTACCTCACCTATTCAGTCACAAGTGTGCATGATAGATGGTTATCTGTCTAGTTATATCTAGACCTATCCGTTGACAAGTGAACTTGGGTCGCAGACATACTGGCGTCGCGGGGGGCGGAGGCAGCCGACTGGAATCATAGTGATATATCACGACACGCAGTTAACGAGACAAGAGCTGCGATATACTGGCTGGAGTTAAACTAGCTCGTTGAGATTGCACAGCGTAAGTAGTTATCGGAAAAGTATGTATGTATGGGAAAGCGTGACGGGGTGCGGCTGTTTTGGTAATCGCCACGACTTTTAATATTGAAAATATCTTCACGATATTTGCAACTGCATACCTACATGCTAAGTTTACATTGTTGGAAATACCCGAACTGTTTAGTTAAACGGCAATGCACGATATTTTATTTTCATATTTTTATATTAACTGTACAAAATAGTATCTGTTGACCATCTGGTCACCATCCAATGTGTTATCACACAATTAGGTTGTAAATTAATCAACCGGCCCTCTTTGAATCTATGTGGGCGTGGTTGTTAATTTAAAAAAATATAGTTTATACGAAGATGCAAAATAAATACGTAGTTTTTTCTTGTAAACTTTAGTTTAAGTTAGACTTCAGTTTAAGTTGACGGAATTAACACTATTATAACTACATTTTTTTATGCGATAGATTTCCGAACAGTAAATTCTGTTTCCATTAATCAAAAAATATAACAATCAATTCAACTCAAGTGAGTGGAAATTTTTAATACAACAATATAAAATCAAAGCAATTTTCATTCCACTAATTATCACTATGTCCCTTCCCCGACGTTAAATAACGTTGTGGTATTTATAGAAATGAAACACCACTGCTGCAGTGGCGCCACCCGACAGCAAAGAGGACAGACAAACGCGCTATGTAATTAATGTCAAACGGTTTCAAATCACTTCGGTCGGGGACGGCGGGCGGGCGGAATGGCGCGCCGAAATACCAATTTCATTTGTTTACTTTGTTGGGACTCGTATGTCGTATACGAATCACAATTTGAGTTATAGGTACTGTACACATACCAAGTTTACTAATGAGGTATTGTGTTAGGGAGAGGTCTTTTGGTAATAATTGCTGCACCCAAATGTAAGTTTTGCTATTGCTTAAGAATCTTAAGGTCAGTAGAGCGATTCCTTTCATACGATGTCTTAGCTCTTTCGTCGAGGTCTCTGAGGTCACGGAGTTCACAGTTATAGTAAATTAAATTAAATAGTAAATAGTAAGTTAAAGTAAATAGTGACTTAGGAGACAGTGGCACGAGTATCAAGCGAAAAAAATGACTAAGGAAGAGGGTAGATCGTTTTGTCTGCTCATAATCACCCACCCGCAATAACTTCAGTACGTTCGTGATCATGGCGCATGCAACTGTGCCGAAATATCGGATACTCAAACACAAAAAACATGGTAATAATCCCATTAATAATAATTTTTCTAATGTGTGACCATGATAGTTTAAAAAGTTACATAGTAAATTCATTAATTATGGAAACATAAAGTGAGTTTGAAGGTCCTTAATAATACTTACAAAAATAGTGTCACGCCTGTTTTCAAGATTAATTTACGTATTATGATAAATTTTTCCATGTATAGTCGACCATGAAATTTATCAATGTAACACTTTTGACAAAAACTTCCATTACCTACAATAAAATTTCGCTAAGGCTCATTGTCAATGACGACAACGTATCTGTCACTTGGTCTTAAATAACTACAAAAATAGAACTTGTTGTTTTATTATATGCAAACGAAATTCACTTCTAAGGTGGTAAAGCAATTTCATTGTCGACTATACGTACCGTGTACCTACCTAAAGTAATGAATTGTAATACATATGCGCAGTTTTATTTAAAAAAAGACTAGATTAAGGTAATTAACATTTAGATGTTACATTCGCTCAATATAATTTACCGCATTGTGCTTAGACAGTTCCAGGAAGTAAACAGTATTATTTTGGGAAAGTCGAGTCATCTCAAAATTTAACTCGCATTTTCCCAAAAAATTTACGAACTAGGAAGCAAAATGCTATAAACATTAATAAACGTTAGTATATAAATAAAAATAGGTAACGGATTCTAATAAACACACGTCATTACATAGTTTATTTCATTTCTGCTTTAAATTACTATAATTTGATAACAACAGCGACAAATACTAATAAACTGACATTTTACAAATTATCTAACTACATTATCTCAATTTTATTCGACACAAATATTTCCCTGACTTGTCTTGCCGGCCCTGTGCGTTATTAAGGCGTACAAAATACAGAGTTCTGTTATTTCATTGATGGCACGTAATTGAGTGGGAAGGATAATAACAGAGTGGAGACATCGCTATATCAGGTTACCTGGGAATCCCTGAGGTCGTTTACATATCCTATTGTGACGGTTTCCTATATTAGCAGTAGTAAGGTAGGGTAATTGCTGGTGTATAATCTAATATTTATTTAAGGAATGTACGAGTGTGTAGATACAGAATTACTTAGTTGTTGCTTTTTTATGTGCTTAGGAAACATAAGTAAAAGTACCTTAGTAACATGATGCAATAAATATTAGGTTGGGGAAAAAGTCTTTTCGCATAAATATTAATCAACAGAAGGGGTGTGGACGATAGCCCAATTCCCTATGTGTGCTGATTAATGCACATACCGAGATCAGGGGCGACCCTGGATCATGTCTTGCAGCTACGAAAAGTTAGACAGAGGCAGGAATGAGAGAAAGCCTATACCTACAATCAACCAACAGCTAAGCTAAAACAAACTCTCCAAAGCAGAGAAAAGCTCATCATCATCATCATCTCAGCCAAAGACGTTCACTGCTGGACAAGGAGGCCTTTGCCCCAAGGAAAAGTTCAAATAATTTTAATCTGGTCATACCCAGCATTGCAAAGTTGCAGGATCCCAACGATCCCAGTTAGCAGCGCCTTCGTCTGATAACAATGGATATAAATTATAAATTATAAATGGCTCTCTTCAAAGGGATGGTGCTCGTTCCCTTCGCGTGACGGAGATGTTTGAACAATCTTGGCAGAATAAGGTGTGCCCCAGAAGCGAGGCCCAGGGAGGCCCACCTGCGCCGAGTCTAGGGCCATTATTAAAAAAGTTTAAAGCGAAGTGTTTCTCGCCGGTTGCTGCCGTTCCCTCATTATTTATTTAAAGCCCGATCCGATTGTCGTATGTACCTACGTCTTTGGGTGTGGCGCAAGCTCAGAAATTTGATTTTGTCTATTTTATATTAGTGTGAGATAGAAAGGAGGATTCATGAAAGTCTCTATAGAAATAAAAGTAAGAAAGAAACGTTAATTTCACATTTTAAAAATGATAAAAAAAACATTAAAAATAAATAACAAAAAATTAAATAGCAAAGCGGCTTCTCCCACAAAGTACTTTTTTATATACGGAAGCTTAATGTGACAGCCGGAGCCCTGGCGATGGTTTTCGATACGAATAATTGTAATACATGAATTTCATTTGGATTGGTCCGTATTTTTGTGTAACGTAGCTAATTGGATTTTCGCAATAAATTGTAGGATAATGTAATTATTTAATTTATCTAGATAGATTCAGTCAATTTTTAAGAACTAAACACGACGTGACAACAATGGCAATCGGCAATGGCAATTTTTTTTAAAATCAGGTTTAAAAGTTTTAAAGAATTTTGCCAATAATAAAAATTTACAATATTATAGACCTCAATTAAAAAAAAATACTTACCTGTCCAACTCAAATAAAAAAAATAAAAAAACTTTCAAATCAAATCAACCAGTCTGGAAGCTCGTGTGGGAATCGAACCCACTACCTTTGGGTTATCCAATTGCTATGAACGCTGAGCTACCGAGACCCCAGAATACTCGTTGAATTTTTCTTGTACTTTGTGATTTACGCTGCAAACTCAGCTGGTCAGCGTCGTATTACGTCACTGTAAAGTTACCATCACAGCACACAGTACAGTAAATATAGCATTGTAAATACAAAAATTTAAATAATAACAATCCATAAATGTTCAATCAAAATTATAATTATAATCAAATTCAAAATAAAGCAAAAACTTAAAAAAAAAGGAAAGTATGCATTTCCTGGTCTATTCGCTTGTACCACAGCCCGTTGCAGACAGAGAGCTTTTAAAACTTAACCCTTATTTTCTCACTTGGAGCACTTAAAGGAATTACGCGGCCCGGCGCGGCGCAGCAGTGCGTTTAATTTGGCTTCAGAAAGCAATTTGTTTTTTTTTTATATTAGAAGGAGGCAAACGAGCAGGTGGGTCACCTGATGGAAAGCAATCACCGCCGCCCATGGACACCCGCAAAACCAGAGGAATCACAGATGCGTTGCCGGCCTTTAAGGAAGGAATAGGCTCGTTTCTTGAAGATTCCTAAGTCATATTGGTCCGGAAATACCGCCGCTGAGAGCTGGTACCACAGCACTGTAGTTCGTAGTAAAAAATTACGTGAGAAACGCACAGTAGTAGATCGCCATCCATCAAGATGGTGTGGATGGAAAGACAGTCGATTGCGTGTAGTGCGGTGAAGGAAATTAGCGGCAGGGATCAAACCGAACAATTCCTCAGAGCACTCCCCATGATAAAGGCGATAAAATATACAGAGAGATGCAACGTCTCTCCGAAGGGCCAGTGGATCGAGCCGACCAGAGGTTACCACGTCGCCGACAACTCGAGCAGCTCTGCGTTGAATGCGGCCAAATGGGAGGAGTTGGTACTGGGGCGCTCCAGCCCAAAGATGGGAACAGTATTCCATATGAGGCCTGACCTGTGCTTTGTAAAGCTGTAAGCGATGGGTCGGCGTGAAATACTGTCCCGCTCTATTGAGCACACCCAGCTTTTTCGAAGCTAATTTAGCTTTACCTTCCAAATGACCGCGAAATTGAACGTCACTCGAAATATCGACGCCAAGGATTCCAATGGTCGGTTTGGTATCAAGGGGAGCTCCTTCAAAGTTTAGAGATACGACGAAGGGATGTTTTTTAGCGGTAAACACGCAAACTTGTGTTTTGGAAGGGTTAAAATGGACTAGATTAAGTCGGCCCCAATTCGAGACATGACTTAACATGTTCTCAGTGTCAGTCACAAGTTTATTCCGGTTCTCGATGACGCTTTCCAGAGAAATATTAGTACGTCCGGTGTAAAGCGTATCCCCAGTACTGTCGTCTGCATAGCAATGAATGCTGTTGTTATGCAACATGTCATTGATATGCATTACTTTGGAGAGTAAAGAGGTGATGGCTATAGGCCTGTAGTTGGACGGATCTGAGCGATCACCTTTTTTGGGAATCGGGTGGACAAGGGCTGTCTTCCAAGAACTCGGGACAACGCCAGTCGTGTAAGAGAGCCGGAAGAGGCGCGTTAGAACCGGCGCCAACTCAGGAGCACACGTCTGAAGCACAATGGGAGGGACTGCATCAGGCCCACTCGACTTATGAATGTCAAGGGAAAAAAGAGCCTTACGAACTGACCTTTACGTTTGGCATAGAACAAGCGCAATGCGGTATTGTTGGTGGCGAGTTTTCCCCATCGTCCAAGGTCGAGTTTGATGCGAAAAGAGTACCCAAGAGATCGGCTTTCTCTTTTGCAGTATGGGCAAAGCAATCATCGGTCTTGTGCAGTGGTGGAAGTGACGGCCGACAGAAATTCCCCAAGACAGCCTTGGCGAGAGACCAGAATGCACGCGTACCCGAAGGAAGACGCACTAGCCTCTCCCCAATTCTACCTATAAATGATGACTTCGCCTTGGCAATGTCCTTCTTAAAAGACCCGGCAGCAAAGTTGTACTTCTTTTTGAGCACACTGGTACTTGGAACCTTTGATGACACCGCATTAGCCCAGGCTTGGTAATGCTTGCGCTTCTGGCGAGATGTTATTTTGCAACATCGACCAAACCATGGTTGGGATCTGCCGCCAACGGGAACCATAGAGTTTGGAATAAAGAGTTCCATTCCCTGCAGTATCACATCAACGACAGAATCGGCGGCGACATCAGGATCATCCAGCGAGAAGCAAACTCGCCACCATGGGTACGACGCAAAGAAACTTCGCATCCCATCCCAGTCCGCTGACCTATAATGCCAGACCCGACGGCTGACCGCACGTTGCGATTTTGAAGTTTTCGTGAGAGGCACTGTGCTCCGAATCAGGCAATGATCTGATGAGCCTAGTGGTGCATCAACGGACACTTGATAGCCGTCTGGGTGCGAGGTCAACAAGAGGTCCAGTAAGGAAGGTGAATGGCCCTCCACATCTGGTACCCGCGTAGGCTCGGCAACCAGTTGGGACAGACTGTAGGCCAAAGCGAAGTCATGAACGGCTCTACCCGCATGGTCAGTAGTGCGTGAACCAAGCCATTCGACGTGGTGGGCATTAAACCCAGCACCACGATCTCGGCAGAGGGGATCCGTTGGAGAAGGGAATCTGTGGCCGTTTGGACGCTCTCGACAAGTTGGTCAGTCTCAATGTTACCGCTGTGGGACCTATACAGGCACGCGTAGACGCGAGGGTGGTGTCCGCAGTCGACGTGCAGCCATAAGATGGAGAGGTCCCTAACTTCAAGATTGCCGAGGCGACGAACGCACATATCCTCCCTGACGTAAGCACAAACACCGGCGCGTGGCACAAACGAATGCTCCAGATTGTATCCCGGGTAGCGCAAGTAGGAGACGTCAGGAGGGGGGGATATCTGCGTTTCAGTCAGGAAAAGCAAGGCCGGCTTCTCCGTCTCAAGGTGGTAATGGACGGCGCTTAAGTTGGAGTGAATTCCCCTGATGTTGCACAAGGCCACGCGAAGCGTAGGAGGGGGTGCCGAATGTCTTGCCTTACTCCTGCCTGCAGCATGTGCTGATACGAGCGGACTTTTGCCCTCCCCAGAATACGTAGGGCAGCCTGAGCGTGGACGCTCAGGGGGGGATTCTCCTACACAGGAGGTGTAGGTACCCCCCTGGGGTAAATCTAAATTTAAGTTCGCTGCCATATCAATTGGGTGTGTGGGGGGGGGGGGGGGATAGGGCCTCCGGAACTATCACTGACCGGACGAAACACAACAGCAACGAGTGCCATTATTTCACGCCGGTATTAAGTGAGAGGGTGGTATTACACCGGGCGAGCCGGCCCAATGGGTGCTACAACGCAGCGTGGCTCCACCACTCAGTCAGTGTCACTCATTTAGCACCACCCAGGGGTCACGTGTAGGGTCTCGAGGGTAAACCTACGGACGCGAGTGACCTTAACCCCCAAAATGTGATTCGACTTAACACCTGACTGACAACTACCAATGTAGTGGGATTTTCCTTAGAATCCAACTCGATTTCGACCACCCCAATACCTATTTCTGCCGCCTAGCAGCATTGTTTTGCACTACTTTGTTCCGGTGTGAAAGATTTTAAATCCAGTGACATTAAATGGCGTAAAAGTAATATACATATATATATACTGTAAGTTCTGATTCTGTGAATTTGTAATTAGCTTGTAAGTGCTATATTATGTTTTCCACATTTTTTTACCTGAAATTTACCGAATCGTAACTTGGTCAAATACGGTAACCCAGCACAGCAGGCGTTGCTTTACGTGTACGATCGCAAACAGGCCATGGCCGCTGCACCTACGACGAGTTCTTTTTACACAACTGCCAAAAAAAGGAGTGTTATGTTTTTAGGGTTCATGTATGTGATACTCGTATAAGTATGTGATGTTTCTTGATTCCACCATAAGTTCTAAACGCCTGAACCGATTTAGATATATGAGGTATCCTTACAATCCTTGCTTCGTTCCGACTAATATAGGCTAGTAAAAATTTGGAAATTCAACCCCTATGTGGGTAAAATAGGGGATGAAATTTTGTACGATGAAAATTCGTCATTATTGGAGTTAGAGACTAGAACTTAATGTTTAGCATGATATCTGTAAAGGTTAGTTTTTGTTTCTTTTTGTATAAAAATGCTTACAAATTACCTACACAAAATAATTATATTAAAACGCCTAACTCTTTTAAATAGCAAAGTCATAGCGCATACACCAATTGGCGTAAAAACGAAACTCTTGACGTCTAGTACTTTTGACTGACAAGTTCTTTGAGTTTTTTTAAACATGGTAATAAAATCTGCTAATATTCCCGAATTAGCTAACCCGGCCAATGTTTTATTTTTATAGCATATGTCACTCCCACAGTCAAAACAAATCTAACGACACCTCATATGTTAAAATCCCTCATGCCGTTTGGGCTGTAGGGCGTGCCAAAGAAACAGACTTACATATATACATAAATACACTCGAAAAACATAACCCTCCTGACGCAGTCGGGTAAAAACTGTATCAAATCTCGGATTGCTACACGTAGCACTCGTAACGCCACTAGCGCTACGGCTGCTGTAGTCGTAGCTGCAACCCATCTACGAGATGACTGTCCTTGCAAATATTTTTTTAAACTGATACTTTTGCCCAAGGTTCTGCCTGAGTTTAAGCATAACCTTTTTCAACCACAGTTTATTGTTTATCGAGTTAATCTCACCGCAGTAATCCCCGGTTAGGTATCTCAGAAAGCATTCCGAGCCACAAAGGGAAAGTTGTCGCGCCGCACATTGTTCTCCTTGGATACTACATAGAACACGAATGTTTAGCATTTTCTGGAAATGACAAACATTTGTTTACTTATTACATTCCCGTAGTATACTCGTAGCATAAGAGCACGTGTTTTAAAAAAATCTTCAATGTGTTGAATTTTAACATTTGTTAATTATTAAGAAAAATAGAAACTACAGGTTTTATTTAAGTAGCACATATATACCGTATTGTTGGTGGTACAAGGTAGAAAGAGAAAGCGAAATATATAAATAAACAATCATAAATATCACTAGTATTCTTACCCTTATTTGTAACTTTATAAATTATTTTGCGTTTAGCAATCAACTAAGATTCTTATTGTACTTTACCGACAGCAATTAAATAGCATTGTCGTAAGCAACAACGTAAGCTAGCTTAACGTTGATTATTTGTTAAATTACTAAGTCACATCCAGTAGCGGCACCTTCGTGTAGGCGTGTTTCGGGCACGTGAGGTGGACGATAAATTCGCTGCTTTGTGTTCGCTCGTAGCTTTTGGAGATTTTTTTCAGGCTCTCCTGTGCAGCGCATAACTATTCATGCTTTAAAGGCGGGCAATTAAAACTACATGTATGATAGCGAGGTGCCCACTCTTTATGGGAGCTCCTAAATTAAGTTTTTTACTGTTATTGCGGCGGACGTATAATCTGCAGTCTTTATTTTGTAATTTGATTTGTAATTTACTATTTAACCGACTCTGTGGTCTTGTAGTTTGACCTCTTGACCGACGATATCCGTACTTTATCATAGTACTCGGGTTGTACTGTTGTTTGTAGTTAAAGATAAGATTTCTTAGTACATAGTTAAAATTTTCTTGTATGGTACGCTTCCACTAACTGCCTCAAGATGAGGACTTGGCCCTCATCTTGAGGCCGATAAAAAAAGAAATAAGGAAATTGTTTACATTATTTTGCCGTAAAAGCTTACCACTGATTTGACTATTGGGTTTGTTTGGTAAACTGTTGTTACTACTCCTACGTAAGTGCTATTAAGCTAGTATGTTTTCTTAATCAAAATGCTTGTTTTATATTGTTCATGACACATTTAATGTAATAACATGAAAAATGAACTTCTTATTATTTTGATTTGATGTGTCAATTTCTGTGATTACTACGCAATCCAAGATGTGCTGTTAAACTAGTATTTTTCTAACGAAATGCTTCATCTGTGTTGGACACATACATAATGTGGTTATGTTAATACATTTTAAATAAGGTCTGTCTGGGAATTCGTGTCGGGTGCAGAGACGCGCCATCGCGTATTCGGTGAGCGCCCGCGCCGCATGACGTGTCTACTCGTCCGACCATCTTTAAGTGGTTATGAATTCTGTATGACCTTGCGTCTAGCACTGAAAGGCAAAACAGTCCTAGAGAATGCGCTAGAAAATTGAAAGTACGTTGGCGAATACAAATGGCGGTTTTAGTTTAGAGGACATGGATAATTGCACAACGGGTTTATGAGACCGCATACCAATTTAAGTATGTTTTGTTAAGAGATACTATTTTCTGTCTACCTATTAGTTAACAATGAAAATGCAATTTTGAAGTAAAAAGATATAGGTAATTTGCGAACAGATTGCGAAGCCTTTGAGTGGTCCTCTTTTATCATCATTTCAGCCAAAAAACGTCCACTGCTGGACGAAGGTCTACGCAAGAGTCTCCACAACAACCGGTTTTGTGTTGTTGTATCCAGCGGCTACCAGCGGCTACCAGCGGCCTTTCAGGTCGGTCTACCTTGTTAGAGGCCTGCCTACAAAAGAACATCCTAAATTTAAATTATATACTTATATTTTAAATACTCCGTTTAGGTCATTCAAAGCTTATCGAAGTAGAAATACCTCGAAAATACGTATAACCAAAATAAATGAGCTTCAGAAACTGATACTATGAGTATAAAGTTGTGTCATTACCGTGTCGTCACAAATGGAAGCGTACTCAAACGGTACATTAGATACGATAGGCATAATATTTAATATTCATGCATCAGGAAAACAGATTTGTGTAAAAAGCATCCCAAAAGTGCAGCGCAATAGGCAGGCATCAATCTTTAACGGGAGGGGTGTCGCGAGAGTGCACCCTAGGAATTTTGAATTGGAAATCTGTAATGGATACGCCGCGGTGGTATAAGCCAGCCGTTTCATGAAATGGCCGAGTGTTTTAATAACGTAGCATTTCAAAAACCTGTTTTATTAATTCTGCAATTGGACTGTAAATAGAAACACTTTATTTGTACCTAATATATCACACATATAACAGAAATAAAATAAAGATTAAAAATCTATTAAAAATAACAATAATAATAACAAAATATATAAATTTTTATACAACTGACTGACTGACTGACGCGGCGGTCGGTGGGGTAAGCCAGCCGTTTCATGAAATGGCTGAGTTTTCTAATAACGTGGCGTTTTAAAAATATGTTTTATTAATTCTGCAATTGGATTGTAACGGATATGACACAGTGGGGTAAGTTAGCTGTTTTATAAAATGGCTGAAATAATTTTTTTACACGCTTTTTTGTTAAGCACTTTACAGCTCGCTTCGTTTACCTATTAAGTACTTAGAGCATTGAACTATTATGATGATAATGCACAAAAACAATAAAATCTAGTACAAATTTACGTCAGTTTCCCGTACACATGTATGTCGTTCTCGCCGTGTAACATTCGCACGAATGTTCCGTGTAACAAAACACGGAGAGCACGTGACGTCGTCGCCGTGAGCTTTAATGAAAACAAATGGAACGATGCGGAAAAAATAAACAAATGGACTTTTCAGGGTTAAGGGGTATACTGCGCTTTCTAATGTAAAATTATAAAGTTTAAAATAAAGAAAGAAAGAAATTTATTAGCAAACACACATAATATGACACACAATAGAAATAAAGCAGGCATTACACAGGACAAAAGAAAAGAGTAAAACAAAACAAAACAAAAAGAGTAAAGGAAAGATAACGAAGATTGTGAAGCTAATGGCTGTCTGGGCATACTAAAAATAATAATAATATATTTATTTATTTAGATACAGAAATCCATTTCTGTAAGTAACAATATAACTTAAGAGTATGTTAGAATAAGCTTCTGCGTCATTCGTTACAATCGACTGGTATTAAAGTTTCTGCCCATTAGACCGTATCATACCATGACCACAGAATAGATATATGTTATTCACCATAACCGTGCTAGGAACGTATCAGGCACAGAAAGTAACACGACACGGACTACTATGCCCACTACAACGTATCAAAGCGAAATACCCGTGCAGGACGGGTTTAATAAATAATAATAAATAAATAAAATGTTAATGTGGTAATCAAAATATTCTGGCCAGTATATTTTGATTGCGAGTTATTTAGCTTTTTTGGCTTTCATCTCACCTAATGTTAAGTGATGATAAGACCGAAAGTGGAATTGCTGTTCACACGGAATCCTCAATTACTGAAGCAATCGTATAGCCAGAATTTGTGGGATACTTTTCTGCTGCAGATAATGTTGGTCATTTGTCCGTAATAATACATATACGTTTGTGACTGTACTTAGTTTTTTATTTCTGTTTGTTGCCATATTTACATTCTTTAGTTGTCTAATAAATAAAATACAAGTAAACGGTTTTTTTTTGTTCCATTGCAAACCCACCTTTAGCAAGGGTGATTTTGGGAGGAGGTGAATACTGCATTGTATGAATAACTCAAGCGGTTGAGATAGACTACGTCAGACTAAAAACCCCTTGGGGTTGCCTATAGCCTTGTAAGGACTTGATAAACTGAAGGAACGGTCGCAGGTAACATTGCTTTGTGTTCTTTTATAAACATCAGCACTTCCTCTTAAGCAGAGTGTACGCTACGAGGCGACACCTCCCGGGCAGTTTTGACTCCGGACAAATTAAATCAATTAGAGGCCAGCCTCACTTTTTGTGCCGCCAAATGTCCTCCATTTGTTCGTATTAAGTCAACTTTTTATTTGTGTCGTCCCCGTTCCGCTGTGATTTTAGCCTTTAGAGCACATTTAATATGATTTAAGAGATGTATTTTACAACAAAAAAAAGTCATTTTTTATTTATTTGCGTAAACTATGTAATATTACATAGTTTACGCAAATTTTGTTGCGAACAAATTACAATTTAAAAAAAAAGTGTTTGAACTAAGTGTTGAAAAAATTCAAGAGCGGCATGTCATGAGGTGCAGGTTCAAATCCCGCTTGTGGTATTTTTTCATCCCTTTATCTTGTTTATTTTTTTTTTATTGTCAGCAGTATCTATTTATACATTTGCTTTAATGTGCAATTTCTTTGATTTACTTTAACATTAGTTTTTCTACAGTCTTTAATGTGTTGATACATTAATAATCGACGGATCAGTCCCCTCAAACAGAATTCAGGTTAAATAAACTTTGACGACGCACAATCCAAAATCCAAAAATTGGTGCTTAATTATAAAATATCGCGAGCTACTCTGTTAAACCATTTTTTCGTTGTTGGTTTCTGATGGCAGTTAATAAAATCCACCAAGCCAGTCCAGTGGCTAATGGCCCAATCTCCCTTGCTTCCATAAGCCCAGCAGACAGACGTTTATAGGTTGGTAATGGTAATGAGACTTAAATAGCCTATTTTTATCTTTTTTTTTTTAAAGAAATTACAATTTGATAATAGTAATTTTTTGTTTAATAGTAGGTTACATTATTATTATTATTTAATTTAGTAAACTTAATATGTATACAATATGTACAAAAACCCTGTCCGATCGCAAAGGGTTACATATGTTATTGTTATTTGCATACAAATAACAATAACAAAAAAAATAATAAAAAATATTATTCATGAAATTAAAAGAGTTACTTACCGTAATTTAAAAAGCAAGTTTTTTGGACTGAAATTGCTTAAATTACCCCAAAATCTAGCAAATATTAGAAGTAGTAGTGTGGTAGGAAGTAGTGTGTAGTGTGGTCACACACTTTCCATCAATGGCGGCGGCGCCAAAGGTATTGCCATGTAAGTTTTGTCATTTAACAAAATTTTTATAGGGGTAAATTTTCTTCACAATTCAAAAAAATAAAATTACGTACTGAATCTCGAAACCTAATAACACCTTAATGGATCGGACAGGTTTTTTTACATATTGTATATCAGTCCTTATAAATTTATGTAGTGTATCATCTACGTTCTTTGTCCCATCGCTTACCAATTTTTCTGCTTAGCCTTAGGTCGACTGGTAGAGAATGCCATTCGGCATTAAGTCCTCCTTTTGTATTTTTTTATGGTGCAATAAATATTAAATAAATAAATAGATAAATGAGAATACACGTTCTTTTATACGTTAGTAGACTAACGAGCCTTTAGAGGCGCCCTCGGGTTGTTCCGCTTCCCAACCCGATCCGAACCCTTCGGAGAATCTAGTAGGGCACGGGGACACGCACTAGTGCGTGCGTGATGCCGTTCCCTCTAGAAAACCTCCGAAGGTGATTCGTTTCACACGGCTTGAGGAACCCTTTAAGTTTCTCGCCAGCCCCAAAAAAGCCCGAGGAAGCTGAAAATGCCGTCTGAGGCAATCAGCAATAACTCTTAAAAAAAGCGGTATACAGGGTATGAAAAAACCTTTACCGAAGCCGTAATATACGCATAGTGTACATCAAATTAAGAAAATTAAGTAAAACTAAATGCTGGGAAACGTTTTTTATTTTTGGGTATCTAAAACAGGTGTTATTTATGACACGCAATGGAACGCGTGCAACTTGCATGTAGCGTACGATACGAGGCGGCCGGCCGAGAGAAGGCCGAGAGCCACCGCATCATTGTGTGCCTTCGACATTCATTGCGGTTTGTACTTAAAACGTCTCTTTTTAATTGAAAATGGAAGAAAAATAATAAAGCTCCTTTAGAAGAGAATTTACTAATAACATTTTTAAACAGATTCCTCAAAAACAGTAAAAAAAAGTTTTGACTTTGTTCCTCAATAACTCCTTAACTATCAGGTTCCCAGGTATGGCTCCATACAAGAAAGTAATAGTTATAATGGGAACAATCTGTATTTTTCGTTTTCGTTAAGCTTCTTTTCATATCCTGTATATTAAGCTTAGTTTCTGCAGTCTTCTTATTTTGTGGTGGGACTAAAGAAAGTTGCAAAACCAATACGCAACAATAAAAGAACAATCAATATAGCAATTTATTTTTGAGCGAAGCGGCAAAGAAGTACTTACGGCTCCCTTGTTTGTCACCAAATAAAGAAAGAAGGAAAACAATTTACTCAAAAAACAATACAAGTCAGTGTTTAGGAAGTAGGTGCGTAATTACAAGGCTTCCTTCAAACCAGAGGCGTTGCTTATGTACCTACCTAAATGCTTTTATCGCTAGAAATACATATACATTTCAAAGAAACTGAACACACACTCTTGAACCACATGAGTAGATATGAGTCTCTGAACTGAACAACTGACACCGCCTCTGTGGTCTAATGGCTAAGACCACTGGTTTAGACCCAGAGGTCCCAGGTTCGATTCCCAGCGGGGGGTACATGTTTGTGTACTCGGTTTGGTTGGTGGTAGGGCTTGTTTGTTCGCCTGGCTAGCTTCCACCATCTTATCTAAATATGTCGCCATAACATCAATGTTTGTAGTATTGTTGTGTTCCGGCAGCTAGATATAAGATAGCTAGTGCCTCACTAGTTGAGGATCCCAGGTGAAGTGTGCTTCTATCATTGGCCTTATCATCACTTAACATCAGGTGAGACCAAGGCACTAAGCTTACCCATTAATGAAAAAAAAAATAGAAATTTTCACTTGATTCTACGTAAAGATAAGGCTGAAGGTGGAAGTGCACTTCACGCGAAATTCTCATCTGACTAAAATACTACCTAACTACTGGACAAGAAAGCTAGCAACTCAAGCTTAGTAAGTAAATAATTAATTAAAAAGTAACCTTAGTACATGTACCATTGATGTTTTGGTGACATTTAGATTAGATGAAGGTGCTAGGCAAGCGCTACTACCAACCATATAAACCACTTTAATCATGAAAATATTCAATATATATCACATATCTATAAATACATCAATGCATATTACGTATGTACACTTTTTTAGTTTTTCAAAAGTACAAATAACAGCTAACGAAATAGATCAATGTTATATCTAACAGCTTATCTTGCTTTGGCTACAAATGATTGTCTGTCAACTTAGCCCCGTTGAGAGGCAATATAAAAATGACGTAAACGCTCAAACATGGATCTAATATCGCTATATAAATATATACGAGTATTCTGTGGAATAATTAAGATTGTCAGTTCACACGCAAAAAAATCAAAACGCAATCGACGAATCGGGCTTAAAGCACAAAAGCAAAAATAAAAACATCAATCGCGAACCGACGCGACGTGACGGCTCCCATCGGACTCGGAGCTTTTAAATGGAACGAATAAATCAATAGTCAAGAACTCTGCCCACTAAGTCTTCTGACGCAATTTGCATGAGGCTTATTAAAAGAGGTTAAACAATAATAAATTAAGCTATAAAACTTATTTAAAAGCGTCGAAACCAGAATATTATTGTGTGGAGTAAACTGATACGAGATATGAGTTAAAGTTGTGCTCCATGGTCGTTTGGTTAGACTACCGGTCTCACATTTAGAGATCCCAAGTTCGAATCAGGTTGGGTGCCCTGTGTCATGTAAATCTCTTAACACCGCGCTCTTATGGTCAACCCGTCACGGTAAACAAAGTTCACAACACACCGACAAAAACGCACGCCGCTGAACGAACGAACTTACGATCGACCGACGAAAAAAGTGTTAGTTCGTCGGTCATACGTTCACCTGCGGGCGTTTCACCAACTTTGCATATTCAAATGGCCGCCACGCAAAAGCGCAACTTCGGCCGTAAAACATTTTCGTGGCGCGCTCTGCTTTCGTGCGGACAAAAAGAGCGGACAAAAAGCAGTGTGTATCTAAACAAAGCGGAGGTTTTGTTACAACACGTTTGATAAATACTTAAAGCCGTCTGCACTTCTGGTATGACAATTTCTGTTGGGAGTTCTGTCCGGCGGCGAATGCGACGCGACGACGAACGCCGCGCGTTGTTTGTTATCCGATTAGCGGGGTTCCTGTGTTCGTGATTTTATTCGATGCTCGCGAACTTTTACAGTGTAAAGTGGAGTAGCGGGGAGAGTGTAGCGGTCGCAATTGTTACTAGGTTGCACTTAGCTTTGTCAACGGATGGATCACCAGAAACAGAGAGTGCCTGTGCCGGTTTTGTTAACGATTTAATCACGTTACCGAAAACGTGATTATGTATGGCAGTTTTGAGAAACGAGCAGAGTAACATTTTTGCCATACAAAATTTCGTAGGAACTCGATGGTGCAGTGGTCAAAACGCCCGGACTGGGATTGCTAAATTTAAGCAACTTTCGCCAAGGCCGGTTATCGGATGGGTGACCAACAAATTATCATCTCTAGCTCCTCCGTGCTTTGGAAGGCACGTAAAGCTGTTAGTCCTGGCTGCATTAGCAGTCGTAAACAACCACCAATCCATATTGGGCCTGCGTGGTAGTTTATGGCTGTCCATCCATGGAACGCTTGTGCCCCAGCAGTGGGCACATAAAATGAGCTGGTGATGATGATGTGATACAAAATCTCGTTTGCGTTAATGTGATTGAATATCTTTATTCATTGTATTTATCTTTACCTTTGTTCCGTTTTTATGGGCCTCATAAAAAGGCTCTAGGTCACTCATAGAGCAATGGAGAGGGCTATGCTCGGGGTTTCTCTGCGTGATCGAATCAGAAATGAGGAGATCCGCAGAAGAACAAAGGTAACCGACATAGCCCGAAGAGTTGCTAAGCTCAAGTGGCAGTGAGCAGGGCACATTGCTCTTAGGACTGATGGCCGCTGGGGCGGAATAGTCCTTGAGTGGCGACCACGTACCGGAAAGCGCAGTGTGGGCAGGCCTCCAACAAGGTGGACCGTCGATCTAGTGAAGGTCGCGGGAAGCCGCTGGATGCGAGCAGCACAAAACCGGTCGAAGTGGACATCCTTGGGGAGGCCCTTGTCCAGCAGTGGACGTCTTTTGGCTGAGATAATGATGATGATGATGACGATGATTCATTGTATTGCTGGGCTTAGGCCTTCGCACACGGGACGAGTACGACTGACGTGGGTAGGTGGGTTTTAGTGACTGTTATCTTAAGACGACAATCAGGATTAATGGCTTTACGTGTCTTCATAAGCACGGAAAAACTGGCAATATTCAAATTTGATCACTTCTGGTTTCTTGTCATGCAAACGTTGCCTAACTTGCAAGCTCACAACCCGAACAACTGCGCCCTTTAGGAAATAGCTAATATTAATTTTAGTGTTGACATCATTGACGATGCCGTGAACTCAGTTGTGGACTTAGTGACAATAGTTTATTTATATTTATTGTGAAATCATGTAAACAATTTCATCATTACACAATTTAAAAATAATAATAATAAGAAACTTTATTTGCACACAAAAATACAGATACAGACAAATTGATAAAAAGATACAAACTAGGCGGCCTTATTGCTAACAAGCAAAAATACTATAAATATTGCGAAAAATAATAAAAATAAGAAAATAAAAATACTAAATAAAAATGTTAATTTCAGCAAAAATATCTTTGTGAGACAATCTAGCATTCAAACGAAATCGCTTGAATCAATAATAATTATAACTTGCTCAGGTATTTGCTTGCTGACGAAACCGCAATAAATTAAGGCCACCGAGTCGCTTATTAACAAAATATTAAATACAAGTAAGCTTTAAACAAACCCCTAATAATGTTTTGCAACAGAACAACATTAGCATTTTCTTACAAAGCGTTTTGCGGTGTATCGACAAAGGGTAGGCTGGAATCGATACTTGTGAATCAAGATGCTTTAGTTATTTAACCTTTAAGTATGGACGTGTAGTCTCACAGGCTTCGCGATATTTCCGAAACACTCGGTGTGTGCCCTTCCCCCGCGCTACTGCAACTGAGCGGCTCAGTAGCTTCAGGATTAGTACCAAAACGACAGGTGACGGGAGGTTACGTCGCTGACTGCATGCCACGTGAGTAATGACGATTCAAAAATGTCGTGGAGCCTGAGAGCCTGTTGGCCTATAAAAATATTGTGTTACGTTTTTTGCTCTAGGTTTTATTTGTGAAAGAAAATGGCCGAAACTAATAACCCTGGTTGTTCTAATGTAAAACGTCCATCTCAGAGTGATCAAATGCGGGTTTCAAAAAAAATGTGTCAATGACCCATCGTTTGAAGAAGAACTTCATCACTTACTTTTAGCTTCGGAAGATTTGGATAATGAGGACGACATTGAACAGTATTTAGTTTCGGAGACAGATCTGATGCAGCATCATGAAAGTGACGCTGCCGTTCTCTTGTGGTACCTCACATGCAAAGACGTGTTGCTAACACTAATTTGCCTAGAGAGCTGAACAGACAATAACCCGAGTTTTAGGCTTTGGTATGGTTGCAGAGGAAGTCCAGGCACAATAAAATAATAAGACGACTAGGCGAGCATGTAGAATTTGTTCTTCTAAGAAACATAGGATGACATCATATACTTGTGTCGGATGCAGCAAGCCTGTATGTTTACAATATTCTCGTCCGTTGTGCAAAGACTGCCAATAATATTGGCCTACAAAGTCTATTGTCAAAATTTTTATTTTTTGTTTCCAGAAGTGGTAATTTTTTTTTTGGTCTCATGTTCATTATGTTGTAAGAAAAGAAAGTTTATTTTGTTATGAAGAAATATTTAGTTACTAAAAAATGCCAAAAATGGCGACTAAGTCAAAAATGTCTGAAAAGTGCCATAATAATTGTCTTTCTGATTTATGTCTTTATAATTAAAAAGTTGATTGTCTAATCATGTTTTTTAATTCTCATGAACCTATAATTTATTAATAATATTATATAAAATGACTGAAAAATAATTTTGTTATTAAAATTCGCGTAATCTTAGAAGTCTGTGGGACTACATGTCCATAGTAGTGTTACGAAAAAAATGACGTCCATAGCTAAAGGTATGCCTGAAATATGTATGTACCTTTATGTGTAAGTTAACTATCGCTCGGACATAATGCAAAAGAGGCCTTTGCATTATGTCTGCAAAACATTTCCTGTTACGTTTACATTACAGATAGAACGTCACGTAGCTGACAAAAGGAATAGCCAGTACATATATCGTACCATATTTAGGAACGTAGATACTAAGAGAAACATAACAATACTAAACTTATTACATCGATAAATGTTCACTATAGCCACAACTACAACCATTTGTGAAAAAACTAAGGAAGACTTCAAAATATAAACGAATTGTTGGAATATACAAAAATACTTAATATCATTCGACCTTCTCATTGTATAAAATCGTTACTAAAATGATTCGATCACTAATCACTCATTCATTCCTTCCTTAGAGCATTAAACCAAATTCCTTCACTCGTTCAACTGATGCTTTGTGTCAACTGTCAACTGACGTTTCTCACTTAAATAAAAGTATTCATCCTGACCACAACGGAAGTTTTACTTTGTCATCACTACGCCCTATACCCAATACGAATAGAGACGAATCAGCAAGAACGACAACATTGTCTTATATTTTCTCATTTTCTATGACAGCGTCTGACGCTGAACAATACTAACATTCATAGAAAGATAATATTCCTTTCAACATACCCATCACAAAAATGCAAATAAATAAAAGGCTACCATATCCTACCTAATTCTTGTTTAAAACGCCCTTACTAACTGCAAACATCCTCATTAATGCGTCAATTAATTTTGTGTTGAAAGCTCTTTCAACGAAACATCTTTCATAAACATTATTTATTAAAATAAAAAAAAAACATCGCACCGTCCAAATCAAACAAAATTGCTGTAAATAATAATTATCTCTGTGTTAGCAAAGCTGAGCGCCGAGGGCATCTGTACGCAATCTCATTAATCTTGTCGTGACAAGATAATTCAATGGCCTTAGCATGGACGGAACGCCGCGCCGCACCGAGAAAAATAGGAAAATTCGAGATCGCGACACTATCTGACGGCGCGGCGCCCGGACGTCTGGGCGGACGAGGCACAAGCGAATGGCGGTTTTGGGCACTTTTTTAAATTCCTTAATTTAGCCTTCGTCACACCGCACTTCAGCCAGAACCGTCACACACTTCAAAAGACCTCTAGGGACCGTAGTTTTAACTCCGTGCTTACCAAAGCTATCTTTCTACGTGGCAGAGAAAGGATGGTGATTTATTTTGTGTTATTTTATAAGCGAATTTCTCCACATACAACCGTTAAATTTATTATTTTTCGCTTCTTGTTACTTTATTTACAAAATTATATGTTATCTTATTTGCTTGTCATTATCTGTTTTTTATGTATTTGGAGTTTTTTTAGCTATTTATTAGTTAGTAGTTTCTAAGATTTACCAGGACTGACATGGTCACATTAGATACCAAAGTCCAATCCAGTCCCGTCCAGTTAAAAATAAAGATAAAAAAAAACTTTTAATGTTATTCAGTGATATCTACTTCACCTTCTGCAGTGTCCCAAACAAGGCTGGCTCATGTTGAGTATCTACTACGTTTTCAAAGACCTGTAATTTTACCACACGCTCTTTCAGACCCAGAACGCGACGTCCCTCGGACGGAATCACGACTTAAATAGTTTATAATGAGTCGTCGACTAATATTATGCTCATCGTCGTTATTTATTTCGTTATTTCTTCGGAACGCCCCCGGCTTCCAGCTTTTATTCCTTTTTTTTTATTTCTTCCATTAAAAAATTCCGGTCTAACACGATCGCCTGGAAAAGGCGCAACAATCGGCGTTCAAAAAATCGTGGTCAAATCTGATCGTGGTCGAAGCGCACGATCTTATCAGCTCGTATGGAAAGGGTAAGCAATATATACCTACGGATAATAAAAATTTGTCGCTGATCGCTCACAAAATAGAACGCGGTTTATTTATTCTCACCCGGGATGGCTTTGACGACAGTTATTGGCGTTTCCCTAAATTGTTCAGACAAAGCGTTGTTCTAACAGCGACGTCTTACATTTTAAGCGTTTTAAATTTTATGTAAACTTGGTTTGAGTTTTAAGTTGCAGATATACAGTATTAGTGTACTTAAAGCACTTTTGTCTATTTTATGACTTTTTAATAATAAGACTACTTATAAAAAAGTAACTGCCTCAGGTGGTGGTGGAGTCGAACCCCCTACCATAGAGAGATCGAGCTCTCACCACGCTGCTAGCCCAATGATAGTTGCTGGCCGTGGTCACGGGCTGACTGCTGTCGCGATGTTGCGCCTCCGTTTGCGCGGCAGAGTCTTCATCCACCGTCACATTTTTTTGCCAACTACCGCCACACACATACCTGACGGTGTCCCTATTACGTATACAAGCCTTATTTTGGTTGTTTACCGACTGCGAAGAAAAGTAGAAAAGAAGGTATGATACCTTTTTACTACTACTATAACTATAACTATGGAACGCGAAAGTTTAAAAGTGTAGATAGTTGCTGGGTTGTCAGATAATCATAATCTTACTAATATTATAAACGAAAGTTTGTTTGGATGTTTATTACTCTTTCACGTAAAAACTACTAAATGGATTTGGATGAAATTCGGCATACAGATAGTTTATAACCGGGAATAACAGATAAGATACTTTTTATCCAGATATTTCCGCGGGAACGGGAACCACGCGGGTGAAACTGGAAACCACGCGGGTGAAACCGCGAGCGGCCACTAGTCATCAATATTTTAGCCTCAGAGTAAAATGTTAGACTTAAACCACATAGAAATCAACATATTAAGGCGACGCATTGGAAATGTACGTGGCGGGAATCTTGATTTTTCCCAACAATTACAAAACATGTGAAAGTGATATTTGATGACATGATTTTTCATTTAATTGACTTCATTTTGCTAGTTTCAGAAACACGATTTGTCAACTTTTATAATAGAGAAAAAAATATCAAAGTAACCTCTTTTATAAAACATAGATTTGGCTTTTTCAGGCAAGCCGGACCGATTTAAGCATCTAAATTTTCTTAGTAGATTAGTCTTAACACACACTTCAATATGCTAGTTATTTTTTTTTAAATAATTTGTAGTTTTAATTTGAACGTAAAAAAACAGTTTTTCTTATGGCACGGGACGCAATCGCTCCGCATTAGATTAATTGTTTAGCGATGCGTCGCCTTAAGAAAGTGTCGTCAGAAATTTTGGGTGGTGGCATCAGTATTTGACAGGAAATGATCAGCAACTGTGGAGCTCGGTGGCGCAGTGGTTAACGCGCCCAGTGCGAGTGCTGGGGTTTAGCAAGTTTCGCAAAGGCCGGTCATCGGATGGATGACCAAAAATGTATCATCTCGATCGCCTCCGTGCTTCTGAAGGCACGTAAAGCCGTTGGTCCCGGTTGCATTATCAGTTCTTAACAACCACCAATCCGCACTGGGCTCGCGTGGTGGTTTATGGCCTGTTCTCCATATCCATCCATAGGGAAGGCTCGTGCCCCAGCAGTGGGGACATAATGAGCTGATGATGATGATGTTCAGCAACTGATTTGAATACACACCACCTTCTTCTTAGATGTCAGCAAATAAAATTTCATTGAAATTCTATTTTTTTTATGTTAAAAGGAGGCAAACGAGCAGGCGGGTCACCTGATGGAAAGTAATCACCGCCGCCCATGGACACCCGCAAAACCAAAGTAATCGCAGATGCGTTGCCGGCCTTGAGGAAGGAGTTGGATCTTGAGGAGGGAGTAGGAATTGGGAGGGGGGAGGGGTGAAAGATGGGCCTCCGGTACTTTCACTCTACTACTTATATTATTTATTGGCGGCGAAAACTGATGTCGATCATTTAGCTTATTGTGTCGAACATTAGGTGCCACTATGAGTACATACATTTTGAAATAACTACAAAAAGGTCTATTCAAAAGAACATTCGCTATTCGAAATCCAATCTCGATTCATCGAGCCGTCACTTTTTACATTATTATCTGACGAATGTAAAGAGCTCCCCGCCCGCCGTTGCTCCATTGATTAAAGACCGTCCCTCTTAAATTATCCGGACTGTAGGACCAGTAACGTACTTTATTGGATTAGCTGGTCTTTGAAGTCCGTCCATCGCTCGAGAGTCGTTTACGACGCGTTTAAGGTGATAAAAAGTAGGTAATTCTTAAAGGGCGCCTTGTTAGAAGAAAGGAAATTTGGAGTCAACTAAGTGGAGTGCTTCTCAAGGAGGGGCAATGTCTAATTAAAACTACGCTCAGGCCGGCGATGGACTGAGTATTGAAGTAATTTGAACCTTTTATACATAATGTATTAGGTTGTTTTCTGTACTGAATAAATGCCGATAGCCAGACCTTCTATCAATGTTGTTATGCTTTAATAATTTCATGGGTAAAAAAGATTCGATTATTTTGTTATGTGTTTTGTTGTGTTGTATCAATATTAACAATGATCAATATTAAAGAAGAAAAGCTCGTTTGAAAAGCTAAACTGGGTAAGTGAATATTTCCATATAAACCGAAAGCAAATGGAAGGATCATGATATAAACAAAAAATAAATTCTAGACTCTACAAACCCGATTCTGAGGTAAAAGACAGATCAGAAGACGCCACGATTTTTGATCTGAAAGTGTCATGAAATACACTATAAAATATAATTATTATTTACAATTTGATTAATAATATACCTAC
Source organism: Eudonia lacustrata (assembly GCA_947562085.1). Taxonomy (NCBI): domain Eukaryota; kingdom Metazoa; phylum Arthropoda; class Insecta; order Lepidoptera; family Crambidae; genus Eudonia; species Eudonia lacustrata. The sequence continues at coordinate 5,563,818 of OX387313.1, forward strand.
ATACCGTTCGAATTGTCGCGGTGTCAAAAAAACGAGGTGAAATCATAGCGTGAGAATTAGTCACTCGTTCAAAAGTCATTTCCCAGTAAAATTCTACATTATTTTATTTTAATTCATCGACAGAGCAACAACGAAAAGCTATTAGAGCTCAACGGGAATGTATTCAGTTTCTAATCACGTCCCGCGCGAACGACAAACAACATCTGACAAACACGGCATGATTGCGCCGCGATAATAATATAGTATATGAAACGATTTACACGGACAAACAATACTGTTATTGGTGGATGTTTAGGTGCTTTTGATGCTAACTGTTGATAGATTAATTAAAAAAGAAACATCATTTATTTTACGCTCGCTTCACCGCGCGATCAATAAAAACGTAGTGGCCGACGGCCAGTTGGTCGTCCCAGATCCCGCTGGGAGGATGAGGTCGGGAAGAACTAGCGCGGGCTCCACGCGGACGACTGACAGGAGGTGGCGCAAGACGGACCCAGATGGACGCTCTTATTATCGGAGGTCAAGATTCACTTTAGGTCGCTAAGCCAGCTTAGTAAGTAAGTATTTTGTTTTACTTTTAATTAAAACTATCAACAGCCAGCATCAAAATCCATCCATCAGCAACATTTTTGTTGTTCATTCGTATGGAGAGCACGCCATGAAAGTTTGTGTGTTGAAGTTCGCCAGTCAGTGTAATCATCATCATCAGTTCATTTTATGTTCCCACTGCTAGGGCACGAGCTTTCCCTATGGATGGAAAGGGAGAACAGATCATAAAACACCACGCGGGCCCAGTGCGGGTTGGTGGTTGTTAACGACTGCTAATGCAGCCGGAACCAACGACTTTGCGTGCTATCCGAAGCACGGAGAAGCTCGAGATGATAAGTTTTTGGTCACCCATCCGATGACCGGCCTTTGCGAAAGTTGCTTAACCTTAGCGATCGCAGACCGGGTGCGGCTGCGTCATCGAGGTCCTCCAACAAGCCTTAACAAGGTTTAATACCATTAGCAAAAATGTCCTTCTGCTGAGCTCCAGCCTTTTCATATGAACAATCATATATTTGACCCAATGCGGGTTTGAACTTGGAACATTGATAAGTTATTGCCAACCACCCAATTTTTAGGCAACCACTATTTCATCCATTTGTTTGCGTAGTTTCACTGTACTAACGCAAGTGATTCAACAAAAAACTTTCCTACTAACATTTTTTCATAATAAGAGAAACCATTACCCTAGCACCAGGAACCCAACAGTTCCATAATATTTAACATGCCTAGCCAAATGATAGTAGAGCGGACATATTTTAATTTAAAATATTATGAAGGTAGCAGATATTTTGAAAGGTACGTTAAGCCTTCCTCGGTCTCGCTCGTCGTAAGATGGCAGTCGTTATGCCCTGCGTCGTCTACCCCTTGTGCTATTGTTCATGATAGGAAGGCCTGCTCCCTGACTATGAGCTCTTATAGCAGTATTATTGCAGTTGTGGAAAAGAGACGAAAATATATTCGCCGCTACACGCGTCTCGTTTTTACAACTGCAATAATACTGCTATAAGAGCTCGTGATTACCCCCCTGAGCTCAACTGAGACGCTTTTAGGCTAATGACTTTTTGACTAATAACATTTCAGTCCTCCTGTGACCGCGAATCTTGCACAAGGTACGAAACGCCAGTCTAAAATCTCTGAAGTTAAAAAGGAAACTCCTGACTCACTCACCGACTGACTAAACAAATTGCTGGCCCTAGAACGTTGAAATGCAGGCATGTCTCTTATAAGACGTAGACAAATCACAGGACTTTTCGTAATTCCTTTGATATAAAGAGATACGAGCTTACGCGGTCGAAGTCGCGGGTGGTCTTCAGTAATAAAACATAAAATAAACATGAGTACGTCCGTATAAAATGTTTTATGGCGTACACTTAAGAGTAGGTACACCATAGCAATTAACCATTAATCCTTCTCTAATCGAATTGCAACTGGAAATTATAAAGTATTATCATTATCGGGCATCAGTAAAGTGCATTATATAATGAGTCAACGCAATAGATAACTAAAACCAAACAGATTATAGTAGGAAAGCTAGCGGACTGTCCGAGTAACGTGTTCAGTACAAAGAAAAAAAGGTAGTTCTTGCCCATCTCACATGATATAGTAAGAGACGATGAAGCCAAACATCGAAGTGTATCTTAGTCAACTCTGAATGCTTAGTTCGCCCATCCACACCGACATCGATGGCGGAGGTTTCTTTTAATGTTACTCGCCGCAAAGCACCTAGCAAACTAGATATTTCCGCTGCGAATAACAATGTGAATATGTGTGATTACGTGCGGCGCTCGGATTTACGTGACTTGCTAAGGGAAGAAATGTCAAATGCGTTAAAACCACTGAACATGGAGATGAAGGCCACTATTAATAAAATGGCTGAACAAATTGGAGATTTTAAAACATCCATCGAGCATATGAGCGATAAGTTCGACAAAATATCGGGGGGGTTTGCTCAACAACAGCAAGAAATTGTGATTTTAAAGAAAGATAATATGAATTTGCGTGCCGAGGTGGACAGTCTCACCAACAAAATTGCTCAACTAGATCAACTGTCACGATCGTCTGCTTTGGAAGTACAATGTGTTCCAGAAAAGAAAGGTGAAAATGTCATACAACTTGTTAAGCAGCTAGGCCGTGCCGTTAAATGTAACATAGCCGATCAAGACATAGCATACTGTTCTCGTGTGGCGAAACTGAACCCTAACAGTGCAAGACCGCGTACAATAATTGCCAAATTTAATTCACCGCGTTTAAGAGACTCGATTTTGTCGGCCATTACCCGCCATAATAAGGAACACTCGCAAGACAAGTTGAATACCCACGATCTTGGGTTTGGAAATGAAAAAAAATCACCCGTCTTTGTTTTAGAAAACCTTTCTTATGAAAACAAACAGTTGCACCTCTTGGCTCGCCAACGGGGTAAAGAACTCAACTACAAGTTTGTCTGGATTCGTGGAGGCAGAGTCTACATGAGAAAGAATGAAACCAGTGAAGCTATTTTTATCAAGAACGCATCAACACTCGATAAACTATAGTGGCTTTCAAAGTTACCTTGTTTCATTTGAAATTGTTTGTTATTGTTATTGTGTGTGTTGCGAATCATTAGAATTAATAATGGTGCTATGTATCGTTTTTCAATATTTTTTCAGTAGGGCAAATTACTTATTAGTAGTAAATGTAACTTCTAGACACATAGCGCACAGACAACCAGGTAAAGAAAATTATTTGATAAAAACCACTTGTTATTCTATTGTTTTGTTTATTGTCTTAGAAATAATTGAACACAGATATGCATGTAAAAACTATTTTATGTCATCTTTATGGCATTTTTATGCCATTATAACTTACTCACGAATGGAATGTGTAATAATAAATGATTGGACTAACCTGTGCTTAATCAATATTGTCACAATCCCCATGTATTGCGACAAAATAAGAATGAAATTTATATTAAACAAATTAATAGTATTATGTGCCTATGGCAAACTGAAACATAGCCAGCGTTTTAGTGTTCTAGTTAATCAGCAACAGTCATTAAAAGTTACAAAATCTTTTAAATCAATTATTGTTTATGTTGCAATTATTAAAAACTCATACAAAGGTTATTTTGTTACGAATAATACATTAATGAAGGCTAACCACTTTTCATTTATTTACTTCTTACAATCGTCACAGAAAATACTACCGATACACTTTATATTAAAGGCGTTATGGTTTGGTGCCTGCTATTTTGTTCCTATGTATTTCATATATGGATGGAGGGTTGTATTAATTAATATTATGGTCAAGGTTGATGGGGTGGTGTCTATACATTTTGTTCTGTTACCTATCAAAGAGTCCTACGCATACTGGCATAAAATATAATAATAAGGTTAATGATATTATTATGTACTACCAAAATGTACGGGGACTCAGAACAAAATGTTTAGAACTTTTTAATAATGTGGCTCGCAGCGACTTCGACGTCCTGCTTTTTACAGAGACTTGGCTTCAGGATGATATATCTAGCTCAGAATTATGCGACAACAGATATGATACCTTCCGTATGGATCGTAATTTACAAGAATGCAAAAAAAAAACAGGTGGAGGAGTAATGGCATGTGTTAAGGGTACAATTGGTGCGCAACAGAATTATAGTTTCTCGACTAACTGTAATACGGAGTTGCTTCATATAACTATACCAGCACATAATATTGGAACAAAAAATAATTTAAATATAATACTGGTATACCTGCCTCCTAATCGTACTGATATACCAGCACAGTTAGAGGAAGTAAAATTGTATGTCATTGGTCTGGTTGAACGGTTGCCGAGTGAGACATTTCTTCTGGTCGGAGACTTTAACCTACCTTGTTTACAATGGCATGACGGTAGGTACGTAGTACTTAAGAATATGGGAATAAATATGCAAAATGCTGCACAGTCATTCATTGAAGATATGACGTATACGGGTTTAATACAGTACAATCAAATTCTTAATAACAGTGGACGCTCACTTGACCTTATATTTTGTAATATACATTCTAACATAACTAAAGCTACCTTACCTCTCATAAAAGAGGATGTACATCACCCATCTCTACTCGTAGCAATTAAGGATTTATTTATCAAGCCTTTAGAAGAAATTAATGTCTCGCATCGTAACTTCCATCGCTGTGATTATACGGCTATCAATGATTTCCTAAGTGGGGTTGACTGGGACCTGATTTTAAGCGATGTCACTGTGGAGTTTGCTCTGGATAGATTCTACAAAATTTTGGATGACTGTTTTAACCATTTCATTCCAGTAATTAGAATAAGTAATGCTAGAAAAAAATATCCCGTGTGGTATAGCTCTGCTCTAATAAAACTGATACGCGAAAAAAGCAAAGTCCACAAAAAATTTAAACTCTATGGTAACCCTCGTGACTATGATACTTTTGCAATGTTACGAAAGCGAGAACATTTATTGGAAAAGCAGTGTCATAATAAATATATGTCTGGCATTGAACTTAAAATTAGCCATCGTTCAAAGGCTTTCTGGTCTTATGTTAAGTCTAAACGTGGTGGCTCGCAGTATCCAAAGCAATTCACTTATCAAGACAAAGTATTGACAGAGGGCTTCGCAATTTGCGCAAATTTTAATACGTACTTTCATAGCATGTTTTCGCAAATGGTAACTCGTAACGCTGGGTTATCTCGGGCCGTGAACGATGATAATGCTGTGGATGTACTGACGGGTATAGCTGTGACTAAAGCTGAGGTGGAAAAATTGCTTAAAACCCTTGATGTTAGCAAGGGACCTGGGTGTGACGGGGTTCCACCAGTATTCCTAAGGAATTGTGCTGAGACTTTGGCTTATCCTATATTTTTACTGTTTGATAAGTCTTTGAAGCAGTGTGTATGTCCTGTTTCTTTTAAGAAGGCGCACATAGTTCCTGTTCATAAAAAGGGATCCAGGATGGATATATGTAACTATCGTCCTATTTCTATCTTGAATACCTTGAATAAAATGATCGAAAGAATCGTATACGATAAAATTTACCGCCTTATTATTCAAGGTATATCACACCATCAACATGGCTTCCTCAAACGTAAATCAACCACATCAAATTTAGCCGAGTTTTGCAATTATGTTCTGTGTGGAATGGAAAGCTGTGGTCAGGTTGACGTGATCTACACAGACTTCGAAAAGGCTTTCGATCGTGTTGATCACGCCATCCTGCTCGACAAGCTCTTTAATCTTGGTATTAGAGGCGATTTGCTCAGGTGGATCACATCATATCTCAGTAATAGATCGCAAGCTGTAGTCGTGGGAGGTTTTAGATCTGACTTTATTAAGGTTCCTTCAGGAGTCCCACAGGGATCGCATCTCGGTCCTCTATTTTACTGTGCCTACATTCACGATATTCATCATTGTTTCAGTCATTCTGAACACATACTCTACGCTGATGACAAGAAGGTATTCATGAAAGTGGCATCGCTTTCTGACTGTGAACTCATTCAGCGCGATTTGGATACTCTTTACGAATACTACAAGCTCAATAACATTAATGTCAATATAAATAAATGTCAATCCATTAGTTTTAGTCGTAAAAAACAAATTATCAGGTTTTCTTATAATTTTAACGGTACAGTTATTGCTAGGACAGACTCAGTAAAAGACCTTGGAATTTTGCTGGATTCTAAAATGTTATTCTTGAGCCACGTCAACTATGCTACCAATAAAGCGTACCGTAATTTAGGATTCCTTATGAGAACATGTGAGCCTTTCAGAAATATTCATAGCCTTAAAGCAGTCTATTATGCGTTTTGTCGAAGTATTCTCGAATATGCGAGCCCCATTTGGAACCCCCAGTACATCACACATATAAATAAACTGGAAAAAATTCAAAAACGCTTTATAAGGCATTTAAATTTTAAAACCTCCAGACGAAGTCAATCTTACGAGGTTGACTGCAAGCACTATAATCTGTTACCTCTTGATTCTCGTCGTGACCTACTTGACTTATGTTTACTTTACGATATTTTGGAAAACAACCTAGACGCACCTAACCTTCTTTCACTTGTCAGTTTCTGCACTCCCAAATACCGTACAAGACACACTCCGTTGTTTAACGTACCGAATCACCGTACCAATTACTCGAATAACGCTGTTATGACCCGTTTGCCCAGGACATACAACAAAAAGTTTCAGCATATTGATATATTTAATACGGGCAAACGGTCCCTAAAAAGGAAAGCATTTATCTCGAATATTGATCTCGAATAGTGATAGATTCTAGTAAAATATAGCATATTAGTGTTTCATATTAGCGATTTTTGTTTGTTTATTTTTTTTTTTTTATGTGTATGTTTGTGCAGGCGCCAGCACATCAACCTATCTGGAGCTGTCGGATTTCTTCAATGGATGTTCAACCATATGTCATATGCATAAGGTTCAGGATCTGTTGGGGAAGTTTTGCGGCTTGTGGTGGTCTGGTGTGCTGACGTGTGTGTGTACGTACGTGCATGCATGCACATAAGCATGAATGTGCGAGTTTCATTGTGTCCAAAATATATATATATGTATATATATGTATAAAGATGTGTATTTTTGTTTGTATGTTTGTTTGTAGGGTTTTGGTCTGTGGCTTAAATTTATTCGTGCAAATGTAAGTTATTTAAGTCAGATTGTATACTGATTATTGAACACGAGCATATTATGTTGTCAAGTGCCTTTTGTTGTTCTTAATATGTACCTAGTTAATGAATTATTCTAAGTTGTGGAATTCTCTAATTGGCTTAAGTAACATAAAATAAGTAAGTTAAAACGTGTTTGTAAAAAAGCTGTTGAATTTCCTAATAAATAAAATAAAAAAAATAAAGTAACCATATTATTTGTAACCGTCGGAACAACAACTATGATACTTGTTTACGACAGTTAAATTTAAATAAAAAGTAGGTATAGCCACTTGGACTTAGAACAACCTATCCACTAACCAAACCGTGTAATAACATGTAGGCTAGGATTCGGACCCGTGACTTTAATGTCTGAGGCCGGTAAACTTTATCCACAGGTGGCTTAAGATTTGAAAAACTAATGTATGGATGTAGGTATATTTCAACAGAGCCGACTAAGTGGACGCACATATTTTTGTTTAGTGCTAAGTCCGTCACTTGGACGTCCGCTAGCTCCTAGACTAGATTCCGAGGTTTGTGCAAACGAACTGCGAACATTTCTGGCTGTGTTCAAAACACACAACAAACACGCTAACTCGCTAACTATCCAAGAGAGTACAATCGGCTTAGCGCTTAAGTAAATTGGGTTCAGTTTTGTTTGTTTGCACTGGCTACCGGTGAACGGGCTACGGGGAAAATTGATAGATTTAGCGAAACAAAAGTGTAGGCCGCAGTGCGATTCGTCGGAAAACTATTGGGAAACGTGCGCGGAACAAATATCGAATGTCTATCGGTGTTTTGAAACAAAACAAAACACAAAAAAATAAAAATAAAGTAAATGTACTACCACGGACACTTCAAAGGGTTCGAATCATCAGGATACACATAAAATAATACTAATGTATAAAATAAACCCCAGTAGATAAGTAAAAGTAGTTTCATTTCAATGTGTAGTGTTCGCGTAAACTTTAGAAAACAATATACCTAAAATAAACTATTTTTTTTTCGAGTTTACTAATTCCCTCAGACGGCATTTTCATCGTCACCAGACTTTTTCGGGGCTGGCGAGAAACTTAAAGGATTCCTCAAGCTGTGTGATCGAAGCACCTTCAAAGGGTTTATAGAAGGAATGGTATCACGCATAGGGCATGCTCGTTTCGTCATATTCGCTCTATATTGATATTCGGATATTTCGAATACTTATGAATTTGTTATTGAACTGAAGAACTGGAACACGCACTAGTGCGTGTCCCCGTAACCTACTAGATTCTTAGAAGGGTTCGGATCAGATTGGTAAAATAGACTAGGCCCTTTCAATTACACCTTTTTATAATAATACTGAGGAGAGAATAATCAAAAATTACGTGTTGAAATGAAACAACTTTTACGGATCTACTCGCGTTTATTTTAATAGAGAAGATGGTTGGAATCTACCACCAGCCTGGGATCCCATCATACAAAATATTAAATCCCAGCCCCGACACCATACTGCTAGACCAAAAGATACTGTAAGCTCTTTCTGCCTAAAACGGAACGCACCTGATTAAATTTAAATGAGGGTATACAAGCTACCAACTAATTATGAGACGACCAACACCTCAGTCTCCCTGTGACCACGGACCCTGCAAAGGGTTCGAAACGTGAGGATAAACATTAAATAAGTAATGTGTAAAATAAACGCGAGTAGATCCGTAAAAGTTGTTTCATTTAAAATAGAAATAGAAATAGAAAAAATCTTTATTTGGTATGACTACATATTTAGATGTGTAGTGTTCGCGTAAACTTTAGAAAAAAATAAAAAAATACGTGATTATGAGTTTGTATCTCACCTTTGTATAATTCTTGTGATTCAATGTATATATTCCATGTACTATTTATTATATAAAAGATTAATGTAATACTGTTCTGCGCTTGCTACTATACCTGCCATTGTAGTGCCGTCGGTCGTCGGCCACTAGTCGTGCTCACATATCCATTACCCAGAATGAATACCAAATAGGCAATGCAGTCCATTTGCCGCTGTACCGGCCAGCTAATACGATCTCGCCGGCGCAAATAAGCAAATCAGACTAATTCTCTGTCAACACTAGTTATGATGCTAGAGTGCATCACTAAAAGCCCCGTATTGCTGCAGAACAGCACCTGCTATCTTATAAACAAAATACTGGTTCAAATATGTTACTGGAGGATATGCAACAATAATTGATGGACACGTATTTTCACCTTCTTGGTGTAAGGTATGAAGAAGAAACTTTTTTTTTGATGTGTAACATCTTTCCTCCCGCTTTCTTGCAATTTGTGGGAGTGATTTCGTGAAATGGGACGGAAGTGTGTAAGAGGAAGTCGGGAAAGCGCGCAAGCGCGTGTTAATTGATTTGACGAATGAGCGCGCGGTATTGCATTACTCTTGGTGTCAATTAAATAAAATACTATTTTCATTAAAAAATATATTCTTTGTTATGAAAAATTATTTCAAATAATACCTAACCCATTTTTTTCAGAATATAATGTTAAAATTGTTTATTACTAAGGTGAGATGTCAAATGTTACATATGCAACTACTGTAAGGTTCGCTCGGTTTTTTTTTGGAATGCCTTACTTAAAGACAGCTCTTGCCCTCGATCTCGCCTGATGGTGAGCGTAGATGAGGTCTACGGTGTATTTGCGGGTAGGCAGGGTGAGGACGGCAAGTAGCAGAATTCTGCTCTACTAGCTGTGCCGCATCTGGACACTGTTTCTGCTAAACACCAGGCAGAGCAGAGTCATTTTCTGAAAATTATAGAGAGCGACAATTTTTGACGAATCAACTTAATTTTTTTCACTTAACTCAATGCAATCCGCAAATGCAAAAGGGGTGTAAAGAGGTTTTTTTCAGGTCGGCAACACAAAAGCAACATCTCTGATGTTGCTGATGTCCATGGGCGGCGGTAACCGCTCACCATCAGGCGGCCCGCCTGCTCGTTTGCAGACAGTTAATATAAAAAAAAAATACATGTGCCCAGAAGGGACCCAAGTTATGTGGGACTCGCCTGTCTGCCTTTCCTTACCAGGCAGACCAAATGCGTGCCGGGGGGAGAAGGAGGAGGATATCCACTAATACCTGGAATTACATTTTACATCAGCAGCAGCTTGATTAAGTACGTAATGGAAATAATTTGATGTAGTATTTTTAAGTTATGTTGGAAGGGACACGGCAAGGATGAAGGTTAAAATTTTGTTACTGCTAGCTAATTATATACGAGTATATATCAGGTGGAATAAGTGAAAATAAATTAACTTTACATTTATAAATCACTAGGAAGCTATGTGTTTATAACTGACATAGCTATGTAATATGTCTGGCAGTTTTTTAGGTATACACTCGGGGTGACGCAGGTGTTTGTGCGGGACAATAAAGGATCCCCTACGAAAGAACATCAGCGTGCACGCATTCGCTAATATCGCAAATATCTAACGATCACGCTGCATTACAACCAAATGAAGTTAGATTAGTTATAATAGGAGTAATACACAGTGTTCATGGATAAGATATATTAACTTTAAATGTTTTCGTTGAAAAGTTGCAGCAACAGCTTACGGTCAGGGGAAACTAGCAAATTGACACAACTAGTACTAACAGTGCCTAGTTGCACCAACTGAAAACTGTTGTCGATCATTGAAACTCGCAACTTGAGTTGCTATGTCTGTGCAGTTTCTTGAGGTTCATGGAAACAGCTAGTTGCGAGTTGCCTGTTGCCGCAACACGGAACTCAAAGTTTGGTTTTGCCTTGTCTGCTTAGTTGCCAGATTACGTTCCTACGACAACTGTTTCAAATATAATACTTACTTACACCACCCTCTGTGGTATGATTACAAGTGTCCTGCTAATATTTCTCCGTCATATTATTGTTATTTTTTTTTTACACAGGAATTGCTTAATAATGTATTTATATGTTTTATTGTATTTTAATTTTAAATTTAATCTCAATTTGTTTTTAATTAAGTTTTCAATGTTATTTAAATTCAATTTTCAATGTTGTTTTAATTTAATTTTCAATGATTTCAATTTTTAATTTATTTTCAGTGATAATTTGTTTATTTTTCAATTGTATTTAAATTTAATCTGTTTTCATATATTAGGTTATTAGCTTTATTAGCTTTAGATTGGTAGGTACATGCTGTGGCTTCCTTTAAGTAAGATTTGTGTTTAGCTGTAAGTTTTGATTGTTATTTCTTCTTATTTAATGTATTGATACATTTTTTGTTGGAAGTCCTAAATAAAATAAATTAATAAAACAGTAAAGTATTAAAGAAATCCCCTACGAAATAGCATCAGCGCGCACGCATTCGCCCATATCGCCCATCTAACGATCGCGCTGCATTACAGCCATGAATCATTGGCAGGCATGTAAATGGCCGCTTATCTAAATGCAAATCTGCCACTAATTACTATCAAGATATTTGTATCCCGCATTCATGCGAATGGGACTGCTGTTGCGGTTTTAACTCGACTTGAATGAATAAGTAGGGGCAGCCGTTTGGACGAAGGAAGGGCTACTGAGTTCTACCTCTGCCATATTTTAAGTCTTATCGTGTCTGCTGGTACATTAGCTTTACATCTTGCAGTAGCTAATTTGCTTTTGTTAATGTAGGTTTCGTCAATTTGTTTCGGTACTTAAAATATTTACCTGCATTTTAACTCTTATAAAAAAGTTGATGAAAGTAGTAAAATATGTACCGATAATTATAAATACATATACATTTTTCTAAGGCACAAATGATAGCAAAAAGCTATGACATAAATTCTGCCGTCATAAGGAAAAAGGGCAAAACTAACATTTTTTTAAAATTTGAGTTAGATACATATTTGGAATCAGGAGAAAAAGGCCTATCTTTTCAAACCCGTTTTTCTCCTGATTTGAAAAATGTTAGCTGTGCCTTTTTTAATTATGACGGCAGAATTATAAAAACCTTAACGGCTCAGCCCACGACCGACATTTTGTAGGACCGATAATCGGACCGATTTTGTCACCCAGGCTTTAGTACCGATTTTGTGACCGACTTTTAGTAGGACGTGTGCGTTGCAACATAGAATTCCATACGTTTAATTTTCACCGACTAAAAAATCGTCCACCGATTATCGGACGTGGGCACTAAGCGCCATTTGACCGACAAACAATTGATTTTCTATTTTGCCCGGCAGCGGTCGACCTGTTAAAAAAATCTACCCCCTTTTGTTGCATACATGTTTTGGCGTTCCAGACCTGGAGCTCTACCTAATTAGGATAGAGGAGTAGTATAGCTATAGTATTGGTAATCGGTAGGTATCGACATTGAAAAAGAACCTAAAATTAAAAAGAAACAAGCAGAAATATACAAGTTGTAGCAGGAGTCTGAGGGTTAAAGTTACTCGCGTTCGTAGGTTTACCCTTGAGACCCTGCACGTGACCCCTGCCCCCTGACTATGAGCTCTTATAGCAGTATTGGCAGTATTACAGTTGTGGAAAAGAGACGCGAGTATATTCGCCGCTACACGCATCTCGTTTTCACAACTGCAATAATAATGTTACAAGAGGTCGTGGTTACCCCCCTGGGTGGTGCTAAATGAGTGACTAGAGCCGCGCTGCGTTGCAGCACGAAATGGGCCGGCTCGCCCGGCGTAATACCACCCTCTCACAGAATATGGGCGTGAAAGAAAGGCACTCGTTGCTGTTGTTTCGTCCGGTGAGTGAAAGTACCGGAGGCCCATCATATCATCATAACTTTCCCCCCTCCCAATTCCTACTCCCTCCTCAAGTTGCAACTCCTTCTTCAAAACCGGCAATGCATCTGCGATTACTTTGAATTAAAAAAAAAATCTAAATTCAAAATTCAAAACCATTTATTCAGTTTAGGCTACTAGTATCTCTTGTGAATGTCACTATGCCATCGGTTCGTGAGTCTACTCTGGGCGGAAGATCTTGTACTGAGAAGAACCGGCAGGAAACTCAGCAAGTGTCCAGCTCTTTTCTCCCTTGCAGCGTCAAAAATATTGGAAAATGCCCTATCATAGAAGGACACTTTTTGGTTTTGCGGGTGTCCATGGGCGGCGGTGATTACTTTCCATCAGGTGACCCGCCTGCTCGTTTACCTCCTTTTAACATAAAAAAAGGAGTATCAGACAAAAATGAAACATTCTTGTTTGTCTAAGGCCTACATTTTACATGAGCAACATAAACCGAGAAATGGCCTTATGTCATAAAAAGTGCAATCTAGGAAGTGAGTGAAACTTATCCGCTGGCAATTTAAACCGTTTTACAAAGAAATAAGGGTGCTAGAACAATGCTTAGACGTACATACACTCGAATATAGTGCGAATGCAAACTTCATAGACTGAGCGCGATAGAGAACTCATTTCCACGAATGTACTTACAAAGACATCGTACCTTACGCGACAGAAGACATTTGACTTCCACCCTATTGCATTGTAATAGAACTTATTATTGTGTGTTCTATGCCCTACAGATTTGCTTGACGCTAGTTGTCGGTATGAGCACTTGAAGAATCCACTTGACAATAAGTACCTACTGTATTGTCCTTTTTCTGTGTTACATTTTTAAACAAAGGCTATGTAGCTATACTAAAACTTTTCTACTTATTTTTTTGGAGAATAATTTTCTATTTAAATTCCCATCTTTGTGTGCATTGCTTGCACAAACATATTTGAAACTTCACAATACTGTAACAAATCCTATTAAAGTACCAATCTAAACTTAAAATTAAAGTTAGTGATTTTTTTACTTTTTATTTTCAAGTGCTAATTGCTGCACTGAAGCTTAATTAAATATTTATAAAGTTTACAAAACACAGTGAAAAAATTAAACGCCTTCCCGACCCAGCCAGGAATCGAACCTGGGTCTTCCGCAATCCGGGCGGCTGCACTGACCGCTATGCTACCGGGACGGCTAGATAGTGATTTTGTTGGTGTTTTTGTAACGGTGTAATCTCTGGAATAACACTGGACTGATCCCAAATAATGCTACGTTCCTTAAAATATAAATATATAGGTTATTAAAAAAAAAATTAATTTTTTTTTTTAAGTTAAACGGTTTTATTGAAAACTGTAGGTATTAAAAGCTAAAAAGTAATTCGGTAGGTCCTAGGTACAGGTACAGGTACAGGTACAAAATAAAATCGTTGGGCGCACGTAACCTTCTTAAATATGTAAATAGCATTTTTTATTATGATATTAGCGGTTGACTTGGTAGAAATTTCACGCGCCCAACGATTTTATTTTTTACCTGTACCTGTACCTGTACCTAGGACCTACCGAATTATTTTTTATCTTTTAGTACATACAATTTTCAATGAAACCGTTAAACTTTAAAAAAAATTCAATCCGAAAAGATCAATCCCCCAATCAATGACACTTGACTGACTCTTCAATTAGGTACTTAATTTGACCCAAACAAATAAACAAATAAATAAATTTAAACACTGTAAGCTAAATAAAACCGTTGAAAATATGTATTTTAAAACGAAAGAGTCAACATTTGTGGATACGTAATAATGATAATAAAAAATGATGTAACAAGGCCAAAATATATTTTTTTTGTCATGATCAGGATTATTTTTATTTTATAATATTTATGTTAATATACTTACCTAAAATTAGAGTATTTGTTATACTATATCAACTTATGTTAAATCTCGTTTCATAGCGTATTGCGGCACATATATTGCTGCGTAGTAGGCACTCTCAGCGTATAATTTTCTGGCCCATTGGCCGTGATATGTGTTTACTGGCGGTACAGTGAAGAGCTTAGAGATTAACTACTTAAAATTAACACGAATGTCGTTATTGCTACTGAATATTGGTTTTAAACCATAGTTATTTAATTAAATTGTGATATTGCATTCAGTATGCTATAGGTATTTAATAAAATGACAAGTAGTCTAGTTATAGCGCTATTTCCAGTTTAGTAAACTAGTTTTTCAAATTATGAAATTTTTTTAGACGAAAAAATATTAATTTCTTACGTTTCTCTTTTCGAGGTCTGTCCAGCAGTTGGGCGTTTAGAAGCTGATAGTGATATTTAAAATTTAGTTGTCATCCACGTCTATACCTTACTAAAAGTGCCTCGCTGAAGTATTTTACCATTTGTTGACCGGCATGATTAAAACTGTATGGAGACAACAGGATACATCCACCCCAAAATGTAATACGCTCGCTGAAGTTCGCACAGGTTGGTAAAGTATACAGAACGGACCGGACCTTAGCCGAATGAAAGCAACGCGCAATTTGTTGTTACTTATGCCAAGCATCCTTATAAGTTCGTTGTATATAAAAAAGTTCGAGTAGTGAAAAATAAATACATTTTATACAAAAAATATATATAATTCCACAAAAAAAGCTCTGCCAAGTATAGGGTTAAATGGAGCTATGGAGATTGAAACACTACTTCTCGTATTCATACATAGCATCTATCCGTTCGGCCACCGACGACGGTTTAATAGCAGGAAATTCGAAATTATGTTACTTATAACAATCATCCCAGCCCGACTTTACTTCCTACAGGGTATAAAACTCTTTTTGGTTGCGTCTTAATTAAAAAAAATATTTTCGATATTTGAATATTATTTCCTAATAGTAGAATGCCCAAATTGGCCTCCCGGCGTGCCGTTTCACGCGGCGTCACTGCATTTCCATTCATTCATTCGTTCACTCATTATGGCCGAGCGGCCGACTCACTCACTGACTCGTGTGATTGCACGTGCCGACTTCACTGTTTTGACGGTCCACTTCATTCACTCAAAGCGCCTGATCGTGCAAAAATGCGTCGTTCCGCCATTTCATTCTAATGATGCAAGCGATCCATTATTGAGACGTTCGAAATCTGTGAAACACAATGGCGAGGACTCAGACCTTTCCTTTATTTATTTAAGAGTACTTTTCATTAATAGTTTTTATACCTAGTGCTCTATTATAAAGATACTCTTAATTTTCAGCTTTTTATTTTTGTTTTTAAATCTGAAAAAAGTGGCCAGTGGTGGATAAAACTTTGAAAACTAAATTAGAGGGGTTTTAAAACATTTTTTCGTCAACAACCTGCGTCATGAGATCATCCCATGTGCTATTCCTGATGCTGATGATGATGATAATGATGCTTAGGATAATCAGATTAAGTGATCGAGATTGTTGCGTGGTGGTTGGCATCACTTAACGTGCTATCTCTCTTTATGTGTCTAGACCTTTGTACAGTTAGCCTAGCACGAACAATTAAAAAAAAATAAAAAAAATAAAAATAAAATAAATAAATTATCTATCGTATTCGTATCGTATAACTTGTTAGCGTAAAATAAGGAATATTGAAATTTTAATATTAAAAGTATTTAAAAGGAAAATAAAAAGAGAAAGGGGGTAGGAAATTGATACAACTGGAATGATTGTAAATGGAACTAAGTATCACATAAATGTCATTTCATAGATTTAATGACATTAGCACCTGACTTAACGTGTACCGTACGACTTCGATAGAAGTTCTTGCTAGGCCTACAGTTTAATAAAATTAGCCGTACGCTGACTATGCGACAGGGTGAGGCGAGTGATTCATAAATTGGAATCTACATGCCCGACAATCGCACCGGTGGCATGCACGAAATATTTCACGCTAGGAATATTCCTCTCCGGGAGTCTCTACGACATGTACTTATATACAGGAAAATGTCCATTCGAATATAGAGAGCTACGAGCTTAGAAAACTTCGGCAAAGAGCATATAAATTTTCAACATTGTTAAAATAGTAAGACGTAAAATTTTAAAATATTTGAAATCATGAAAAATATTACAAAACTTTCTGTGTATATTATTATGAATATGAAATTCTATTCTTTTGGGAATGTTTCAACAGACCAAATGCAAAATAAAAAATCTTATATTTAGGTAAGCTCTTTCTCAGTATCATTTTTAAATTTTTGACGACCTCCTTGGTCGAGTGGTTTGTACTCCGGTTTTCATGGTATCGCCATCTCTGAGGTCCCGGGTTCGATCCTCGGTCGGGTCAATTTAGAAATTATTGTTTTTCTAAATTGTCTGGGGTCTGGGTTTTTTCTATGTATAATAAGTTTGTATTTAAGTATTTTAAGTATGTTTATCCGTTGTCTAGTAACCATATAGCGAGTTTCATAACGAAGCATCTCTTGGGCTAGATAATTGGTGTGAGAGTAGGGAAATTTATTTATTTATTTATTTATTTATAAAGACATGACTTTACTACCATTCACCGTTTCAGAATGCAAACTTCTTTCAAGAAAACCGGAAGCAAACACTTAAGCCATAGAATGCTCATGCTTGATAAGAAAGATTTATGCAGTTTTATTAAAACTAGTGTTCGCCCAGTGGTCGAAATTAGACCGTAATTTTATTAAGGCTGCACGGATTGTATCTTAAGCACGGAAAAATTTAAAAAGATAGAATGTGAGTTTGGATTGGCATTGACAGATTTAGGCCGCTCCTCTTCCTTATTTGAAATTTTTGAATAGAGTATATGCGTGTGTGTCAAATACATGGTAGTCTGTGTAATGTTTGTTTTATTGATTTAATGTATTGTTATGCATAATTTAAAAAAAATATTAACATTCGGTTAACCTTCTTTATATAAACTATAAGTATGCGAAATTTCACACTCCTCCGTCCGCGCAATTTTCGTAAAAAAGGGGTACAAAGTTTTTGCTTCACGTATTAATATATATAGATTATAACAAAAAGAGGTCTGATCCCACCAGACAGTTAGCTAACCAACTTGTGCTAATGTTTGACAGCAGACTTATGATTCTCATGTCTTTAAGACAAATGTCAGTGTCACGTTAATAAAACAAAACCTATTTAGCTAATTCATTTTTCGTCAGGGTAATTTTGCTTAATTTTCGAGTACCTAGACACACTAATCTCATAAGAGCTTCGCTAATTACTCACTTGTGAATTTAACAGTTCTTAACTTGCGAGAGGTATCATCTCCCCTCCGCGGCAGATTGTCACTTTGAAGTTTGATTGGCCTCATTAAGGTGCATTAAAACTTTGCTCACTGTCACATTTTTCCGTTTCATATTTGAATCGCAGTTGATACCTATAAGTGCACAGTGAAATTGCAAATAGTATGGAAAGTGTAGCGACAGCGTCCAAGTGTATATAGCTTAGACATATTACAAAAAAATCGTATCTTGTAACTTTATTTAGTACATGTAGATTTTTTAAATAAATTACTTGTGACGACTGAAACAATTTATATATATTTTTATATATATTGCGTGTAAGCACAGTGCCTCCATCTCACCTGATGTTAAGTGATTATAAGGCCAATGGTGGAAGCGCACTTCGTCCCGGAATTCTCATTTCACTGAGGCACTGGCTATCTTATCTCTAGCTGCCGGAACACAACAATGCTGCAAACATTGATGTTATGGCGAAAAATTATATTAAATATCCTCGCGTTTAATTATACATATTATTTTATCCTGATAAGTTAATACGTTTATAGTCACAAAAGTATTAAGCATAAATGCAAAAGTACTTTTACATATACTTTTCTTTTCATTTTCACAAGTCAGGAAATTTAATTTTGTGCTGCCACCCATTATTTTGAGCTGGAGTAAAAGAAGCCTTGCGCGTACCACTGTGACCTGATACGCAGATGGTTACCGCACTAAGCTATAGTGCTGATTCTACTGATGCCACGATCACTGTGATGATGTGCAACTGCCGATCCCAGGGGTCGTCAAAGACGCGTGCACGCACGTGCCCCGCGAGCGTGCTCTAATAATAAATTAATTATAATTGCATCTCTTTTTGTCGCCGCTGCTGTGTAATCTCAAAAAAGAGGGTTGATAATTTCTACACATTTTGTTTTATTGGGGAGAATTTTGTTTTTTTTAAATTCTATTTTGCTACCGAGTAAAAGCTGCCAGTTATAATAGTGACATTGAAGAGTTTTTACTAAGTGACTTTTTTAAATTCATTCATCAATATCATATTAAAAAATAAGAATCTGAAACATGCTCTATGTAAAATCGGAATTACTATCAAACTATAGTTCATTTAGACATAGACATAGCTACGTATACAAGTTATAACATAAAGGTGTAAAATCCAAAGTGTATCCGATCTAGACCTTGTATCTGTTGTTACTAAGACATAATTATTAACTTTAATTTGTCATGCAATTGTAAATTAAATATTTATATTAGTGAAGTCATGCACGTCAGGCGCGTCAAAGCAAGCAGCAGTGATCATAAATGTTAGTACACGGAGGGTACTGAACCTCCAGGGTTGTGACTTGTCTATTTTGATGAGACGTCACAATAGAAATATTTAATTCAAATTGCATAACAATTAAAATTAATAATCATGTCTTAGTAAAAACACATATAACATCTAGATCGAATACACTTTGGATCTTTTCATTTTGACCATACCTTTCTTTTACACGTTGTATAAGGACGGATATGTGATCGATTCATATTAACAGTTTCGCTGTCCAAAAATTAAAACAATAGATAATCAATTGTTATGTATCACATGTGATATATGGGACAGGGAACCTGTTAACTATGTAACAAGAAAATTTAAAAACTAGAATATTATACAAACTTACTCTTATAAAATTTCTATTTATTTGTATATGCACCGTTAGTATCGGTCTTATAGATACCACAAATAGGATCACTGGTGGTCCAGCCAACCTGAAAGGCTATTAGCGTGTCCTCCTATCCAATATTCGTAGTGAAGAGAGGGGACAGAATAAATTATTAACATCCAGTAAGTCTATTTTCATGGTTGGCGACCGCAGCTCTTCTTTCTAAATAGGATTTTCATCGGTACAAATCTGGACAGCCATCTGTGCCCAAATCTTGCGCGCGACACACACGGCTTGATAGAATAACCAGCATCCTTTTTGCTTTTGGCTACATGGTTGAGAAAATGTATGGTTTCTCCAGCCGTAGTGAAGTACCGACCCAATGAAAAAAAAACTACATATAACAAAAGTAAAAAATAAGCAAAACGCAGTCGGTGTTTCTTCGCCGGAAAGCTATGTTTTTGATACGGCATAGAATAAAAGTGCTAGCTCATGGGCCAACATAGAGAAGAAAAGGTACTTTTTACAAGCTTTTATTTAACTTGCCCTGTTAGTTATTATTTATTCAATTATTGTAGAGTGTTTATGTAAAGATCATGCTTTAAAAACTATTACATAACATTTTGCTAATGTTAAAGTTTCACAAAGTACCCGACAATAAAACTTGATGATACTCTATGTACATTTGCAAAAGAGTTATGTTAAATATTAGGTTTGGCGGAACAATAAAATGATGTAATAGGTAAATAATGCCAATATAATAACCATAATTAATCAGCCAAATGTATCCATAAAAACAAAGATTTGAATAGAGAAAGAGCGCCAGAATCGTGAAATGAAATTGTGGAATCTACCATTTTAAAAGTTACAATAAATAAACAAATTTCGGCAGTTATTTGTAAATATTTATAAAATTTATAAAATACAGTGAAAAAATTAAACACCTACCCGACACAGAGGAATCGAATCTGGGTCTTTCGCAATCCAGGCAATTTTTTTACTGTATTATAAAATACAGTAAAAAAATTGATTATAAAAATATTATATATAAAATTTTTATAATCAATTTTTCATCAAATATAATCAATTATATATAAAAATTATTTATAAAAATATTTAATTTAGCTTCAGTGCAGCAATTAGCACTTGAAAATAAAAAGGAAAGAGTTACTAGTAAATTAAAATAACTTCTTAAAACTAAACTTTATATATAAAAAAAATGCCCCAGACCATCCCCATCAGACAGAGTAGGTACACAGTAAGCTACCAGCATTTCGGCAATTTTTTATTTTTTTGGCTCACAAAACTGGTTACAATGCATTTTACTTGATATTTATATATTAAAAACTTATGTTACACTGTAACCTACTAGATGCACGCAACATGAGTACATCTGATCCGCGATAGAGCTCCGTACTGGATTACATTAATAAAACAAACATTACACACACTACCATGTATTTGACACACACGTATATATACTCTTTTCAAAAATTTCAAAAATGGAAGAGGAGCGGCTGTCAATGCCAATCCAAACTCATATTCTATCTTTTTTAATTTTTCATTGCTTAGGATAAAATCCGTGCAGCCTTAATAAAATTACGGTCGAATTTCGACCACTGGGCGACCACTAGTTGTCTCTAAATAGTTGAAATAATAAATTAAAATACTATACATAGAGGGTGTTTGGTAATACATGTATAATCCCGAATTTGGCAGATAGGTACCGTTCATAGAACCCCAGAAAATTATGAACATAACTGAAAAGCACCACATGGTCGAGATATTGAGGTTCTTTGTTACTAAGTAAAACTGTAGTGACAACCCTAGGTCAAGCTGATACGTTGTTCTTGATCGTCAACCTCATGATCAGAAACACAGGTCGAACCATTGCAGGAATAAACAAAACAATTGTAATAAAATTAATTTAAGTTTTTTTTATGGAAAAGTAAATAATAATAAAAAGAAAAATAATAATAATATATAATAATTAAATATTGTAAATATCTAGTTTTAAGAAAGAAAATAAATAAAGATTATAATAATTATAAAACGTTTATTTTCTCTTCACAAATGATCGTTCTTAAATCTACGTAAATATGATTTTGTTGCATGGCTATGTTACGGGAATATACAAACAACAACTACAACTATTAACAAACAACTATTAACAAACATTCTGTAGATTTTTACTTTTTTATTTTGTTTTATTTTTTTATTATTATTTTCAAGTGCTAATTGCTGCACTGAAGCTAAATTAAATACTTATAAAATTAAATATTTATAAAATTAAAAATAAATTCTGTAGGTATAGTTATGAGTAGATTGCTTTGAGACACTGCTTGGCTGAATTCTATGCGTATATCCGTAAAGACTGTGTGTATAGATTATATTATAGGTCGTTAAAATTCAATTGTTGCCGGCCACCCCGCCGGGCTTTACCCCCGTATAGATGTAATAACTCCATTGAGACTGCATAATTGCAAATCATTTGTGGGTTCTGTGGGGATGGAGCGATGAAACGCACTTTTTTATATCTTGAGAACATAATGAGTACTTCGTTTGTAGGAAACTTCTCAATTAATTCTATAATAGAGACGTTAATTATTTTCGAGTTTGGTGATTTATGAGAATAGGTGAACTTGCAATTAGAATTTTAAACATTGATAATAGCTTAGGTTTTCTTTAGGGTAGTTCGGTTATTATCATTTTGTTATTATTTTATTTGAAAATGTTTTTAATTTGAATATACGGTCAAAGTCGAAGAATTGTTTATGGAGGTGCACTTCACCCAGAATCCTTTCTTAGTTACATGTTGAAACACAATATTGCTACCAAAATGATAAAACAGTGGAAGATGGACATGTCTTACCACCAACAAAGCTGAGAACATAAATGTAATCTCCCTTAGAAAAAAAAATCCGGTTCCTCTGGGTTACCACAAAAGCACAGAGACAGTTAAAAAAGTGCGTATATGAAGAAAATAATGTATATTGTTTTCTAAAGTTTACGCGAACACTACACATTGAAATGAAACAACTTTTACGGATCCGTGGTCACAGGGAGACAGTCTCTTGTGACCACGGACGGACCCTGCAAAGGGTTCGAAACATCAGGATAAACATTAAATAAGTAATGTGTAAAATAAACGCGAGTAGATCCGTAAAAGTTGTTTCATTTCAAAAATAATGTACTTAACAGCAAATTTTTTTTTATAAAATTCTTTAATAGACATTGGAATTCAAAATCTTTTCCAATAATATCTTAAATCAGTCAACCCCCATATAATTTCATGGAACTATGAGTCACTTCTCTATGACGTCATACCTTGGTCACAGTCACTCGGTTCATGGTTCGTAAATGCGTGTACAAACTTATTAACTGCTTTAAGGAGAAATTTACTTACTTATTTCTGTAACAGTAAAGTATAAAATCGCTAAGCTAACCGTACTTGTTTGGTTACAATTTTTAAAGGGTGCAGGAGAAGTTTTCGTACTGACACGCGAAATGTTATACTATTGTTTTATAGCTTATTTTATGAATTGCAAATTGATAGAACATCATTTCTACTTTATCGGCATTTTATTGGTTACGTCACATTTTATGGCTATTGGATGTCATAAGACGGCTAGGTATAAAAATACTTATCCATTCCAAGGTTTGTAGTAGGTACCACAGAGTTAGAGCCGTTAGTATTATTAAGAAATGGCAACTTGAATACTAAACTGACTGTGTATTCTGGGTGTAGATGTAGGGACTCTATGGCGCTGCGGCTTGTGCGTTCAAGTTGCGATCTTAAAAAACAACAATGAAGAAGACAGTATAGGTACACGTAAAATAAGTAAAAAGCTAAGTAGCCTATATACTGTTCTACTATTTTTTTATTTTTTTTTAATAGTTAGCTAGGCAAATGACTCCATCCCAGCTGATGTTAAGTGGAAATGAAGTTCAGACGCGAAGATAACTGGTGCAGCGTGGAAACAAACGTAGCATCAGTTAACCTCACTCTGCCGGCCCACAAGGTGCTTCTTCACGCCTCTCTTGAAGGACCCTATATCATAGGAAGGAGGGAAAACGAGTGCTGGTAGACTATTCCATCTTTTGGAGGTGCGACAAAGAAACGAGTCACCAAATTTCTTTGTGCGTGATGGGATATTTGAAACAGTGAAGCGGTGACTCCGAAGAGCAGCATGTGTACTCCTAAGAAGTCAACTATCAAGTCATCGCTACAATAAGGTGGGAAAGGGCATAACCATTACACTTGTCAATTAATGCGAGGTACCTCCATATTTTTTGCAATTTGTTTTAAGAGTTGTTATGGCGTTATAGTTAAAAGTGGCCGTAACGTTTTATTTAACTAAACCATAACATGTTAGGTGTTCATTAGGTGATGTATAAATGCCAAATTACTTCATTCAGATAGTTTGTTGAGCATAATTTGATTTTCTATCTCTAATTACTAGATATGTTTTTTTTTTCATTAGTGGCGCTAGTGTGCGTCGTAAACGCTCTTAACACATAACACATAATATGCGGATATCGTTTGATGACACCCAATGGTCAATCTAGACAAAAATATTTACACAGAGCGATGCGTTGCTATTAATCCGTATTTATGACTACAGGACCCCACGAGGGTCCGTCAGCGCGGGTGTAAAGAGTGCTGTAATTGGTACAAAGCTCCTCTGTGGCACCCCTGGCTCACAATTAACAGGGGCGCCGCTAATTCTTCCCGCTTAACCTCATTTGTTCGGCTTACTTAACGTTTGCTTTCGGATCATGGATGCTTAGTACCTAGTTAAGAATCTTGGTGTTACAGACGATCGGGGTGCTCGACACTGTTTTTCTCAATGTATGGTATTCTAGCATACATTGAGACGAACGAGGTGAAGTATAAAATGTTTTTGTTTTGTTTATATAATTTTTTTAACGCAAATTTTGTTGCGAACAAATTACAAAAACACAAATGTTGAAAAGAGTTCCACGAGCAGGATTTGAACCTGCACCCTTCTGACATACCGGGTCAGGTGCTCTCCCAATTGGGCTATCGCGGTTCTAACCAGCCCGCCGAAATTATTCAACACTATTTACTTTTTACTTTGAAAGCCAAAGGCGCCCAAGGTGAAGTAAGTTATGTTATACAAATTCTCGTTTTCGTAATCGCGCTTTTCTCAAGCGCGTATTAAAATGAGCATAAATCTATCTTTATATATTATAAGTAATATACATTTCTCGTGTCACATGTTAGTTGCCATACTCCTCCGAAACGGCTCGATCGATTTTTATGAAATTTTATGTGTAGGTATATTCGGTAGGTCTGACAATCGGTCGTAATCTATTTTTTATACCCCAAAGTGATAAGGGTGGTCCGGTCCACCCCAAACATTTTTTTTCCAATACAAAATATTCCACGATTTGTTTGTTTTGTTGTCATAGAAACTGTCAAAGCGATACGAAGTCCGCCGGGTCAGCTAGTGAGAATACCTATATAATTTTGTTGCGATCAAATTACAATTTGAAAAAAGACAAAGCCAATAGCATAGTTGGTAGTGCACCTGACCTGGCATGTCATGGGGTGCGGGTTCGAATCCCGCTCGTGGATTTTTTCAACACTTTGTCTTTTTTCAAAATGAGAATAAATAAGCATAAAAATGCATGGCGTTGTAGTTCAAAACACATTTTCACCGAATAACTTGCTTTCTAGATTATAAAACTATGTTGGTCTTTGTTTCTCTGGGGACATTATTGTCCTTGGTTTGATTACCCCTTGCTGTTGCTCCAAGCTGAGCTGCAGTTGCTCCAATATTTGAATATAAGCAACCCTATATATAATATACGTTATATTTCGCAGCCCTCGTTTGTTCAATGTTCCACTATCCAATAATAATGTTTCTCAAAACAACCTACTTTATCGTATGTGCGAAGCCTATAACAGTGTGTGCACTGAGCTCGATATTTTTCATCAGAGTGCTAATTGCTTTAGGAATAACTTTGAAATGAAACAACTTTTACGGATCTACTCGCGTTTATTTTACACATTACTTATTTAATGTTTATCCTGACGTTTCGAACCTTTTGCAGGGTCCGTGGTCACAGGGAGACTGAGGTGTTGGTCATTTCATAATTAGTTGGTAGCTTGTATACCCTCATTTAAATTTAATCAGGTGCGTTCCGTTTTACGCAGAAAGAGCTTACAGTATCTTTTGGTCTGGCAGTATGGTGTTGGGGCTGGGATTTAATATTTTGTATGATGGGATCCCAGGCTGGTGGTAGATTCCAACCATCTTCTCTATTAAAATTAGGATGTTTTTTTAATTTCAATAGCGTCACGTATCATCCTAGAGATGAATCGTTGTTCTCTAGCGAGTATTTGTGGTTTATCAAATCTGATGTAATGGTTGGGCCCCTCTAGGAAATGTTCGCATACTGCAGACTTATTTTCGCGCCTATGCTTGACATCGGCTATATGTTCTTTAACACGGGTTCCTACACTTCTCTTTGTTTGCCCGATGTAAGAGAGCCCACAGTCGCAGTCCAGTTTGTACACGCCTGCATCTTGAAGGGGTATGTTGCACTTGACAGGTCGTAAAAATTGGTTAATCTTCTTCGGCGGCTTGAAGTAAGTGTTGATTGAAGCTCGCTTTAAGATATGTCCAATCTTGTCAGTGACACCTTTCATATATGGAAGTACAGCAGGTTGGCGCTCGACTGTGGTTGGTTTATTGCGTTTTCTGTGACAAAGCCGTGGTACTTTCAGTTTATTATACTGTAGTACGTGCTTGGCATGCTGAAGCTCAGCAGCCAGGTGTTGGGTGTCACAGATGCCGCGTGCTCTCTGAAACAAAGATTTCCCTACAGTAGCCAACTAGGATAGGATAGGATATAGGAGGATAGTCTAGGATGGTGATGAGAATCACCATTGAGGTACCTATCTGTATGTATCTTTGTCCCTTTAAGTTACTCGCCGCCCTCAAACAAGCCCGGTGAAGCTGAAAATGCCGTCTGAGGCGATCAGCAAACTCTCCTCCAAAAAAAAAAACAAAAGGTAAGCTTACTTAGCGGGAAAGTGAAGAGTCATGTCTGCAGTTTATTTTTATTTTATAAAATTTGTGTTATGTCGAATATTAATGTGAAATAATGGTGGATTATTAACCGTTAAGTGTTCGTGAGTGTGCATGAGTGTTGGCAAATTAAACAAAACAGTGCAACGTCACTTTTCAAATTCTCTCAAGAAGTCCGCGTGAGGACTTAGTAAAGCCCCACATCTTTATATCTACTATACACAATCATTTCTCACTTCTCATTTCTACTATTATTCATTATCATCATACAGGAAGGAAATATTGTTTATTTATGTAATACTTATAAGAAAAATTACTTTGACACTGGCTAAATGTGCTAATCGCACGAAGCCATCAAAAAGGTAAGCTATTAATACATACCTACCGCAAGCAAGTTTGTATTAAGCTTACCTTTTCCAATCTCTTTATGTTGTGGTTATTGGTTGTTATACTGCAGAATCGCCCCACCGGCCGGCATCCCGTTATCACTACTTACATCTTCGTCCCGGGGGCGTAATTGGAAATCGGGAGATAGCAAGCCTGATTGAATGCACATGCACGCGCGATGCTGCTCCACCACCGAATGGTTTTAATTACGAACAGTAATTTATGGAATGGCTGTTATGGTTGTGAAGGTAAAATTATGTGCATAAAATAGCAGTGTTCTTAAAATAATAAATAAAGAAATGGAAATTAAAATTATAAGCTTTATGATCGCATTTACAATGCAATCAAAATAAAATTATTTTAATTTGTTATAATTAAGCTCATTATAACCGCCTCTAGATTCCCAGCGAAAGGTAAATTTAATTATTTTGCTGGATACGTTTGGCTACGTCCACCATCATCTATATTATCTCAGTCTATCGCCACAACAACGTTGTTGTGTTCCGACACCTTAAGTTAGAGAATTGAATAAAAAAGTTATCCATAAAGCCAGCCATCTTTTACGACTATGGCTAACAATTAGTTCTTGACATAATATTATGATTATAGATTTCTGTGTGATTATTTCTAATATAAGTACTACTTATTATAATTGCCCATTATCTAATATAATATCATCTACTCATACTAGCAGATGCATTAGTTTTATTTCCTATATTATTGTCCTAGCAATAACCATACTTATTTCCTTCCCCTCAGCGCTAATCGTCATTGCTATGTATTGCTATGGTATAGCGCGTACGTTTTTATTTGCAAAGTTATAGGTGCGTTAGAGTCATTCGCGTACCAGCACCGACACGTTATCAGAGATCCCTTGGTCCCAAAAACGGCGATTGCACTATGATAGCTAGCTGATGGCGGCATTTACACGTTCAAATCTATGGCGGGATTAAAGTTAATTGACTAATAACTTTGGGTAATCCAAACAATCGAAACTGAGATAAGATTTGAAAAAAATGTAAAAATATTGTGATCGGATGTTAATGTCGGTAGTTGTTGACATTGAATGAGCGCCTTTGGCTTTCAAAGTCAAAAAGTAAATAGTGTTGAATAATTTCAGCGAGCCGGTTAGAACCACGATAGCTCAATTGGGAGAGCACCTGACCCGGTATGTCAGAACGGTGCAGGTTCAAATCTTGCTCGTGGAAATTTTTTCAACATTTGTGTTTTTGAAAAATGTTGTTTTTTATAACATTTGATTACCAGGCGCCAGGGCGCTCAATGCGAGTTTTACAATTCGAATTCAAAATGTTAATTCTTCTCGTTAACAGCTGTTCCAATTTAGCTACCAAGACATTGGTTTCCTGCGTTCTACCACCTGAGGCAAGTCTCTTTTTCCAAGTGGTATTTCAGCTTCTTTAACATGAAGAAAGCAAATCAAAAAATTATAAACAATGCAAGTAAGTGCCTACCAGTAGTGGCTTCATTATAAATATGTGTTAAAAGGAATTTTTCACCAGCCATCGGGCTATTTCAAACAGCAAACCGAAACCCACCAAAGCAAAATAATGCGGCTAGGCTACAGAAAACGGAGTTAAAGTGGTCGTTTTCGAACCAGATTCCAGGTAGAATCCTACCAGACTAATTGTGTTGCACCAACTTTAAGTTGTAAACAAAGTGTTCACTGATTTCTGTCGCTGCCTGTACACCGTCCGCCGGGCTTAATTGGGCGGCGCGGCGCAAGATAGCCGCTTGATTGAATGCACGAGCATATTTTGCGCGTGATCGTTATCTTGCAGACAGTTATTGGGGGGCGCTGCTGAAAGAGAAAAACCATGCGCATTTGTCTAGGGATTAGTGCCACATCCGTTGTAGTCTTTATTTGCTGGTTTGTGTTTTGGAGGATTTATACAATATAGGAGGAGCTCGATGGCGCAGTGGATACGCGCCCGGTCTGCGAGTGCTGAGGTTAAGCAACTTTCGCAAAGGCCGGTCATCGGATGGGTGACCAAAAATTTTTCATCGAAAGCTCCTTCGTGTTTCGGAAGGCACGTAAAGCCGTTGGTCCCGGCTGCATTAGCAGTCGTTAAGAACCACCAACCCGCACTGGGCCCGCGTGGTGGTTTATGGCGTTCTCCCTATCCATCCACAGGGAAGACTCATGCCCCAGCAGTGGGGACGTAAAATGAGCTGATGATGTTGATGATTGTGTTTAGGATACATATACAGTTAGTTTTTTTGGCTACATCCCGTTTGGTAAACCAGGATAAACATATGAAGTATTTACTTTAACCAAACGCAGTTTTATAGACTATTACTAAGTATATCCCGTTTGGTAAACATCATAGTTGGAAAACAGAATTAAATGAATGAAGTTAAACTTGTGTTTATCATCATCATTATCATCATCTCAGCCAAAAGACGTCCAAGGATCAAAGGATCTCCACAACGACTGGTTTTATGCTGCCCGCATCCAGAGGCTTCCCGCAACTTTCACCAGATCGTCGGTCCAGCTTGTTGGAGGCCTGCCCACACTGCGCTTTTCGTTACGCGGTCCCCACTCGGTTACTGTTCCGCCTCGGCCATCAGCCGGAATTTAAAAAAAAAAACCGGATGTTTCGTAGTAAATAATAACATGGACTTCTTGGCGGAAATATAAAAATCTATGGTACTGTGCCGATACTATCGGGTCCTGTTGTTTTTGCGGAGTTTGAAGGAATCTTACTTAACCCATTATTACTGGCGATGCGATATTATCACACTAATCATATTATAAATGCGAAAGTTTGTGTGTATGTATGTCTGTCTGTATATTTGTTCCTTCTTCACGCTGCAACGGATGGATGGATTTGGATGAAATTCGGCATACTGATAGTTTATAACCTGGATTAACACATAGGATACCTGGATTAACATATAGTTTTTATCCCGATATTCCCACGGGAATCACACTATAAATATACTAAAAACGACAGTTTAATTTGCCAACACAAAATGATTTGTTTGTTTTGTTGTCATGGAAACCAAAGAGAATTTAATCACTTGATGGAAACTGTCAAAGCGGTACGAAGTCCGCCGGGTCCACTAGTGTAGTATAATGTAGTAGATGACTTCTTGGCGGAAAAGTGAAGAGTCATGACTGCGGTTTTGTTTTATTTTCTAAAATTTGTGTTATGTCGAATATTAATGTGAAATAATGGTGGATTATTAACTGTTAAGTGTTTGTGAGTGTGCATGACTGTTGACAAATGAAACAAAACAGTGCAACGGCACTTTTCAAATTCTCTCAAGAAGTCCGCGTGAGGACTTAGTAAAGCCCCACATCTTTACTGAGCTACTCGAAGGGTTGAGAGGTAGGTATATCATTTCTCACTTCTCATGTCTATTATCTTGCATCGTCATCATACAGGAATTACTTGTAAGAAAAATTACTTTGACACTGGCTAAATGTGCTAATCGCACGAAGCCATCAACTAAAGGAAAAAAAAAAGATTTTCATTATAATTTTACGGGATGACAGCAAGGTGGTCTATTCTACTTTTGCTTAAGACTAAAATCAGTTGCTGACGCCTTTTAATGGTTAAAGGAAAAAAATGTCGATCACAGGTGCATGTCGAAAACTGGTGCCATTGACTTAGGCGCTGCGCAAACGTAGACACTTTTGTGTTTTGTGTGGGATACAAGCTACCAGTGAATATGAAATCAGCCCTCCCTGCGCAGACATAGACATTGTTTGAGTTCAGTTACTTCCACCTGACACTGATACACAACTCGGTTTCCTTGTATGGTGTGCCGTGTCGGTAACAAAAAGTGTCTACGTTTGTGCAGCGCCTTAGTATTTATATTCTATTTACTACTACTATTACTACTATTAGTACTATTCTATGTACTATTTTGATTCTACATATACAACCATATGTAGAATAAAAATAGTCATAACATATTATGTAGTGACGATGAAGGTAATTAAGCAATTCAAAGCGAGTGACGCACATCCTACGTACAGTCACGAGCATTAACATGTAAACAGTGTAACTCTTAATGCAATGGAATAAGAGTCATACCTAGTCAAAATTGTATATATAATATATTAATGCTCGTGTGACTGTACACAACAACACCAAATTGGATATTATTAATTAGTTACCTACACACAACACACAAATCTGATCAACATATCTCATTGATACAAAGCTGCGAACACACCAGCTAATAATTAATACTAATTACGGGGAATCGCAGCTCCTCCAACAGTTTTGCTTGCGTTAATGACGTCACGATGACATAGTGCTCAGGCCGCTTTGTAATTAGGGCCAGTAATTCGGGACGTTAGTACCGAAGGTTTTTGCTCGTTAGTATAGCTGTGGGCGCCAGTTCGGGCGGTGAGCGGGAGCGGGCGAGCGGGCGGCGAGCGGGCGGTGACCGGGCGGTGAGCGGGCGGCGAGCGGGCGGTGAGCGGGCGGTGAGCGGGCGGTGAGCGGGCGGTGAGCGGGCGGTGAGCGGGCGGTGAGCGGGCGGTGAGCGGGCGGTGAGCGGGCGGCGAGCGGGCGGTGAGCGGGCGGCGAGCGGGCGGCGAGCGGGCGGCGAGCGGGCGGCGAGCGGGCGGTGAGCGGGCGCTAAGCTAATAAGCGGGCGGTTATGGCTATAGTTCTACCAAACTGAAGATTACTGCTTCTTACTTATCTTGTATGTTGGGCGGGACATGTATTTTACTAATACTGTTTCCTGAAGATTTAAATGCCATTTTATATAATATACTTTATACTGCAACAAAGTGTTATCCATTAATTGTTTGTTATGATTACATGGCTCTGGAGTTGTATACATAATACATACTACAAAATGTAAAAAAAAATCCGCGCGGTGGATGATTTACAACCTCGGATAACAAAACAAATGAGAGGATCTGTATAACCGCCTTAGTAAATCCTCATCGTAAAAGTTTTCAACCACTGAAGAACTGCTCATCAAATTTATTGCAAGAACACTACAATGCTACATTGTATACATTGCATTGCTACATTGTAGATATGAAAACAGACTTAGTTAGATACCTACCTAAGATTTTGGAAACTTACCAGGCGAACTAATTAACCGCGGAGCTCAGTGACGTGCACTTCGAGAGGCCTATGTCCAGCAATGGACGTGTGTAGGCTAATGATGATGATGATGATGATGAACCAGGCGAACTTGAACAAATCCTATCATCGACCAAACCAAGTAGGTACCTAATTGGAAATCAAACCTCTGGGTGTGAGACACTTAATCTAACCACTAACCACTAGATCACAGAGGGGATTCTGCTCCAACGTAGTATAATAAAAATACCTTACGACGTTAACTGATCCCCGCTGATAATGGCACCTTAGGCTCACGCTCCATTGAATAAGAAATAGCTGAGTCACCGTCGATCTCCGGTGAAACGCACCGCGAGAGAGGGATCCAACCTCACTTACCCAGTTCAGTATAATGAGGATCAAAATGCCAATCTCGATTGGGCTCCATTCTCAACTTATAAACTGCTTAACTAGTACCTTTAGTAAGTGTTCTAATCTTTTTAGTAGATTAGCCTATATGATAAAGACGGACTGAAAATTTAGACAAACAATATATAAAATGTTAAATATAAATATGTTTTTAAGAGATTTGTTAAAATAAACAATCACATAGTACAGTGGTAGAATCGTATTAAATATACTTAACTCAGTATAGTTACTCGTATATCCCAAACTATATTGAAAATTTAGATCAATTATATACTCGTAAATAATTATTGTGTGTAATCATAACCTTATTTATAAGGCCTAACTTGTTTTTCTTTAAGACATGTACTCGTCTTTTATAATTATGTGCGTGTACAACTAACTTAATATTCCATCAAGATCAATAAGATATTAGTTTCCAATTCATCTGTCGTTAGTTTCATCAAATTACCGTCAGAACGAATTTCTTTGGGGAGCTAGCAAAAGTCTAAATGAGTTTTCTAAAACAAACAACTTTGATTTATTCTATTCTAGCATAGCAACAGCAAGGCGGCTATTAAGTCAAGATTTCTTTAGTAAATATTTGATTAAGTGAACTTTATATCCCTCTTATTAGTTTTTATTTTGTTTTTTAATATTTTTTTTAATTTTAATGTTCTATTGTCCACAAAAACCTTGTTAATTAATCTGTTTTCAAACGTGAAGACCTGTTATTGGCCATCTGTTACCTATATTTGAATGTATGTATGTTTCGCGTGCTGTTGGTCTTGCGAAGACAAATAAACAAATAAATAACTCATATCAAAATGCCCATGCGCACTTGCTGGGTATCCCCCTCCAAAAAAGTCTTCTCTTTATCACTTCAACTTATCCGGTTCTGCGTTATTATTGGTCACATAATATATACAACAAAAAACTTGCAAATAACTCCAAGTACGCTCAGTTCAGTAAATTACAATAACCAAGCATACCACCGAAAGAATTAACTCCGTTGTTCACGGACACTCTCCAGACGCCCGCGCGATTCAATTATCATCCAAAGGCCCGCTTGGGCGAACAAACATAACTATGTAATTAAGAGATACAGAACAGGCCCGAACAATATGACGATTACACAATAAACTCTCCCGTAAATAGCTTAGTCCAGAAGCAAACGCTCTTATAACATTTGTCTTTTGCTTGTACACGGAGTAGACGAGCGTTTTTGTGGGATGGGTTTTATGACGGTTTAAAAAAAAATGTTTTAGACTATTTAATGATTAATATGTTTATATAATTTTTAACGCAAATTTTGTTGCGAAGAAATTACAAAAACACAAATGTTGAAAAAATTTCCATGAGCAGGATTTGAACCCGCAACCTTCTGACATACCGGGTCAGGTGCTCTCCTAATTGAGCTATCGTGGTTCTAACTGGTTAGAACCCGGCGTAATTATTCAACACTATTTACTTTTTACTTTGAAAGCCAAGCCAAGCCGGTATATCAGAAGGCTGCGGGTTCAAATCCTGCTCGTGGAAATTTTTTCAACATTTGTGTTTTTATTTAATCATTATCGAGTAACATTAACAACCCAACATTGTATTTCCGTTAGATGACCGATACCGGACAAACATGTCTCTTGCTACCTCGCTCTTACATTTTACAAGACAATAAAACGCATCGCGCAATGGCGCTAAAGTAACCATTCGTGTGGTGTTTTTTCACGATTTCACTTTGAAGTTTTTTTTTTTTTTTTTTTTTTTTTTTTTTTTTTTTTTTTTTTTTTTTTTTTTTTTTTTTTTTTTGGAGAGAGACTGCTGGTTGCCGAGGGGCATTTCCAGCTTCACCGGGCTTGTTTTAGGGGCGGCGAGGTACGTAAAGGGTACCTCAAGCCGTGTTGAAACGAAACACCTTCAGAGGATTTCTAAAGGGGTACGGCATCGCACACTTAAAAGTGCGCGTCCCCGTGCCCTTCCAGAGTCTCCGAAGGGTTCGGATGCATTGGGAACTGATTAGTTTACGAAATAAATATAAAATAAAAATTCTTGGATGCGATGGAAACAGATTATTGGATGCATGGGAACGAGCCACCAGTGTCTTTGATAGACAGGTGTATATCGTTATAAATCGTTAATAATAATTCACTGGTTAAATTAAACGGTTCTGATTTTCTAAGAGATAGCATAATACATTTGATAGTGCAATTTAGTCCATGGCCATACACTGAAACAGAGCGTGTCAATTGCTTCAGTTGTCAGTGTAAAACTATTACAAAAGTGTTTTAGATATGTGTATGTATCATCGTCACCATCATCTCAGCCAAAAGACGTCCACGGCTGGACAAAGGCCTTTCCCAAGGATCTACAACGACTGGTTTTGTGCTGCTCGCATGATAAGTTGAAAAAGTTAAAAGTAGTATAGGAAAACCGTCGTATTTAAAATAATATTATCATTATCAGCCTTTAATTTTCCACTCCAGAGCAAAGGCCTCCTCTCTCTCCCTCCACATATCTCTATCCTGAGCTGGTTCGGACCAATTCTTCGGAGTACAGCTCATGAAGCCATATCCGTCTAGGCCTTCCAGGTGATGGTCGTCGCTCGTTGGTTGATCCCATGACAATATAAAAAAGATTCTTTTTAAGGACCTATAAAGTATTTTAAATCGATCTTTCTCTTTTTTTCTGTATTTAGAAATTAAATTTTGGCAATTTAAACTTTTTATGCCTTAAGCAGCTGAACCATAGTTTTTGATACAAGGAAGAATATACTTTATTTAATGAGTAACAAGTATTTTATAGCGTTTATTTTATACATTAGTTTTAATTAATGTTTAATAAAAATTGACATAGTTTTAGTAGAGTAGATCCGTAAAAGTAGTTTTATTTCAATGGGTAGTGTTCAAGTATTTCATATGGTATGTTATCTACGATTGTCATGAAGTGTCTTGAAAAAGGGACATCCTGCTACACACGACTTTAAAGTTTATACTGACACCCCCTACCAACCGTCAGGTTACAAAGTAGGTGTCAGACAACCTTGCGCAAGCACAAGGGGCCATCTGCGTCAGGCCCTAACGCCAGATCAGGACGCGCCGAAGCGCATTCTTCGTCCGGTACTTTTAAGACTAATGTCTTGAGTGAGTTGCCCCGTGGACACGTATAATCCACTACCTAATATCCAGATAGGTTACCGGAGCTGTAAGCTCGCTCACTTCTCGTTGCACTAAGAGTACTACTCGCAGTTTCCACTGCTCGGATCGTCAACTTTAAAGTCGACTACCAAATGTCCTCTTTGGTGGCGGAGTTGTAAGCCCACTCACTTCTCAGTACCCATCCAGGCACCTCGTCAGTTCCACAATCCTACGCGGCTGACTGAACCGGAGACATTGCATCTAGCGGGCGCCTCTACTAGTTAACCAGACTAGTGCCGGGAGACGTTGGAAGCCTACTCAATGAAAACCACCGAGCAGAACAACCAACTATGGACAGGAAAACTCACGTGCCCCACACATCCTTTCACGGGCCTCACCAAGACCGCTACTCAGACCTGCTCGCTGCACACGAGATGGAAGTCTGGCCAGACCTCAACCAGACAAACGAACATTCCCACCTCTACAGCTAACCACATAGCCACCACGAGTCCAACCCAGGTTCGGGCCCTGCCAGAGACGCCCGCTAAGGCATAACTGGCAGTGTGCTGGGATCCAAACTCCCGTGGTACTCTTGAAAAGACAGCCGGACCCGTAGTTCCAACTGCCATACCCTATCTATCAGGGTCAGTAGATAGGGACTATTGGAAAAGGAACAAGAGGAAAGACTTGGGGTAGGCCTTTGCCCAGTGGGACAGAATCGGGTAAAAAAAAGGGGTATGACGCTCGTGTGCACCGCCGCCGGCGCCTATTGTTACGGCCCAGTGTCTCCGCGACCTGCTTTCATCCACAAATCTCGGCAGCCGTCATTTGCACTTTTCTTACCGCGGAAAAACATGGACGGAATGAAAAATGAAATTTCAGGCGCAGACCCGTTCACAATAAGCATTGTTGGGTACTCGTTTGTAATTTATTTGGAAGTTGTATCGCATAAACGTGAATGTTTACTGCGTCAGATTTGGGATGAGTTTGAGGAAGAAAGTAGTTATCTTCCAGAGTAAGTGAGTCTCGAATTGTAGAAAAAAAAATTATTTGCTTCGACCGATTTTAGTCAAAGTTATTTTTAGTTCAATAATGTTTTGATGAGAAGAAAAAAATAAACAAGAATCAATTTAATACTTTGAAAATACTTTTAGAATTTTAAATAAAATAATGTCTTATCATAATTACGCCCTTTGTTTTTTAAAATATACTTTAACAAGTATCATGTGTTAAATACTACATAGAAGTTGATAACACTTCATCCAATTTCATAAACAAAATTATTCTGCTCTCAGGGATGTGGGTAGGTACCTAGGTAGTAACTCACTCGTAGTATTGACCCAGTGGTCTTACAAAAAAAACAAACTTAGCAAGAAAAAAATGACGAGCACAAAAAATCAAGCATTCTTTTTGCTAAAATCGTAGTCGCAAACGTCACGATCTACATTCGGACGTCTCCAAAGGATGCAGGAAATGGCGTGTCATTAGCTTTTGACTGACTGCAGGGGATGGGAAAGCGAGTCATTTCCGCATCTCAAACAAAAAGCGTGTCCAACGAAATGCATCGAGATGTCTGTTACTTATAAATATTTAGCAAGGTATGTCCATCACTGTCAGCAATATTTACAAAATTATTATTGTCATTATGTATACCTTTTTACAAAAAAAATCTTTAATCTGTATAAATATTTGATGATATGTTTTGGAACGCGAAGACTGCCACTTCATAGATCCCAAGAAATGGACGTCGTCAACGTGGAAGACTTTGAAGAAGATGGCAAGATGAGCTGGACTCTCACTGAAAGAATTGGCCCGAAATAGCTTAGGATAGAGACGGAGGGATGGTGGGGAATTCTTTGCCCTAAAGTGGCATAATAATGGCTGATGATAATACAAATAATAAAGGAAAGCGAAAGTTTAAAAGCTTATAAACGGTTGTACCTACACCATTATCCAAAATTCGGAAGCCGACATGTAAATAGACATTCCTGAACACAATTTACAAAACCCAAAGCTGATGAAAATACTCAGTAACTAACTGTTGATATCGAAGCGAGAATCGTTCAATTCGTTGTAGCGTTTTTTATCTTATGTATTAGTTTTATTGTTAGACTCTAAGCCCAACAACCGTGCTACGTCGAATAAATATTTTGAATTTGAATGTGAATCGAACTTAAGCAGACTTACAGATTAAATCGTCAAGCAGTCCATGCAACAGATTCGATCTACTTCCCTACTGCAAAGACGCAATTATAAGAACATAATTACTCTGTATAGTACTGTACAGAAACAATCGACGGTCGATTCAATGTAAGCAACAAAGTTGACTCCCATTAAATCACGGTTATCGGAAGTGTCTGCAAGACGCCGCACATTCGCCGACCGCGGCGAGATCGCCGCTCGGAAGGTTGTGTACATAAATTGTTGTTTCGTACCATTGGACGTTATTTATGCGGATTGCGCTGCGGTTCTCAGACGCATAAATACGATTTTGTACCTTGGACGCCTGTAGTGCCTCTACCCATGGTTTCGTGTGAGCATGTGTTTAGAGACTGTATGATCATGAGGTTTTAACGTGTTAATTATCAGGTACATACGGCTATTATAAAGGCAGTAATGTCCATCCAGGTCTTTCTATTCCTCGTGAACGACTCCTTAGAGTTCTTGGGATCCCGCCCAAACGGTAGACCTAGGTCTTTATTGGGTGGGCTATAATATCAGACATACCCCGCGGAGTGGGAGTGAACTTTCCTAGGCTAAAAAATTGATAATGACAGCAATCACACATTCATTGTCTTTCTTTTCTACATGATTCCTTGTTAAAACAGATGAGTGGCATGTCTTCAGTGAGTCGTTCGTTTTCCTCAATATTTCCATAACAGGATTTCCTTACCTATAAGTTTTTGGTCAGTAATCCCTCCTTAACAATGTATCACAATTTTTTGACAATATGTATTATGTAAATTTTGTACCAGGAAAACCGAGAATTGTATACTTATTTCATCTAATAGTGATCATGCTACAAGGGTAGGGACGGGGCTCATACAAAATGCCCATTGTTCTTCCCTTTTTCCTTTTGCGAAAAAAGTTGGAGTTTTGAGCAGCGCCGTCTTCTTTATTACGTTGTTTCCACATCTTCGCTTTTTACACCCAGTAAGAACATACTCTACACAAATTGAATACCACCAATCATCTACGCTATAACAAAGAGAACATTTAAGCCGATTGTTGGAACGAAGCCCAACGCAAATGCGTTGACAACACTCCTGGTAGGGGTTTTGCTCCGG
Organism: Eudonia lacustrata; assembly: GCA_947562085.1. Lineage (NCBI taxonomy): Eukaryota > Metazoa > Arthropoda > Insecta > Lepidoptera > Crambidae > Eudonia > Eudonia lacustrata. Next base: position 5,602,921 of record OX387313.1, read on the forward strand.
CTCGGTGCCCACGTAAATTATAAGACGGCGCTAAATTTTGCGATTGAATTTATGAGTTATCGTAAAATTTGATGAGTTTCGGGAAGGACGAATTTAATTACAGATTGTAATTACCTTTTTATTGGTGCACCTTTAAAATGGAACTTCATAGCCATTGTTAAATGTTATATTTGACTTTGACGTCACAGATGTTTCCGTGGATATGTCTGTTTGAAGATCATGAATTTTCAGTACTTAAGTATACCGTCTTACAGCTGTGACAGCTTACAAAAATATAAAAGAAATATTAAAATATATCAGTTTGGCTACCATTATATTATGGTTGTTACCCGATTACGTCAGAAGGAGGGTTATGTTTTCCGAGTGTATGTATGTGTTGCAAATAAACAGGCATTTATTTTTGTTGGAAATAAAACTTTGATTTGTATTATGGACGAATTGATTATCGAGATTCAATTTGTTCAGTGGCATAATGGCCCCATCACTAATTGTTCTTTGTTTTTTTTTTGTTGGTACACTTGTTTCGGGAAAGCAATATGGCTGGTTGATAGGTTATCGTGTGTTGATAATTAAATAGATTTTATGTAGTAATAAGGGCATTTGGAGCCGTATTACTTTAATTAAGTGTATTGTGCAACCTGTGTTTTGTGAGTGTGTACGTCGTAAGCGAATCGCATCGGGAGTACAATTCGCCACCCCGTGTTCTGGATGTCGGCGTCTTTGCTGCTGGAGAAAAACAGGTATTTCCTCGGGGGAAAGTGCACTTGGGGTAGCCGTTAGGTGTGATTAGGGAACCCGAGAAGACCCGGACTCGGATTCAGGCCCCATCAGACCATATGGATCCCGTTCTGGACGGCGGGAGCGGCATGGAACTGTGAGTGGATTTTGTAGATTTTAAGGTGTAACCTAATTTTAAACAGTAGCATAGTGTGTGTTGTGGGTTTCCGCAACATTTTGGTAGCAGAGCGTGGTTAATAGCGGACCTCTAGGTTAATCGGTGAAATTTTGTGTATTTTTTTTAGTTCGTAATAGGTTAAGCTCATTTCGTGTAAAATCGCACTTCCGGGTCAGGTGCGGTTGAATTGTAAGGTTGGTAGTACCGTTGTTTTCGTTCGTTCATTCATTTGGGCTGGGACATTTCTCGGAACGTTAATTGTTATTTAATTTCGTTCAATTGAAAGCATCGAGTCGATTCGGGATAATCGATTCCGTGTTTTCATTGACTCGTTTTAATTTTGTGTTTAGGTTTATTTAGTTCAAATTATTTATAATGACAGCGTCACGGCAGGAGCTGGCTCAGCAGCTCCGGTGGTTCACCGGGCTGCTTGCATTAATAGATCGGCCTAACCGGGAGGACGCCTTGGAGACGCGTTCGAAAGAAATGCAGGCTCGTTTCTTGTTGGCCGAGCGGTCGGTAACCGCTCTATTGTCAACCGACCCGGTCGGGGAGAAGGAGCTGGCCCTCCACGCCCAATATGTCAAGGATCTGGAGCACATCCAAGACATCTACGACGAGGTCCTTCAGCGGGTGAAGGACATCGAGCGACTGCGGGAGGGGAAGCCTGTTGCGCGCCCCGCTTCGCTCCACACCCCTGGACCCAGCGCCATGGGAAGATTGGGTGCCCTGGAGGTCCCGCATTTCACCGGATGTATGCGGGACTGGGCTGGATTCCGGAACATGTTTTTGGCCTTGGTGGATACTCGGAAGGATTTCACCAAGGCCGAAAAGCTGGCATATCTCCGTTCCTTCCTAGACGGAGAACCCAGACAGCTCGTACAGCATCTGGAGCTGCAGGATGCGAGCTACGACACCGCCATGCAGCTGCTGGAGAAGCGGTACGAGAAGCCGCGTCTTCAGGCGGACGCGCACGTGACCCATCTGCTGGGATTGCCGAGGGTCAACCATAGGGCTCAGCTGAGGGCGCAGCTGATCACCCCGCTCACCGTGTCCTTAAACGGGTTAAGGACGCTCGGACTGCCCGTTGACCAGTGGTCCTTCCTTCTTCTGCACATCGTTCTGGCCAAGTTGTCGCAGGAGATGAGGGACAAGTTCGAGCGGAATCGACTGGTCCACAAGGATCTCGGCAGCGTTCTGCCCTCGATAGGGGAACTTCTGGAGTTCCTGGAAGAGGAGGCTGGCTTGCTGGAAAACCAGCTAGCCTCCCAGGAGGCTCCGACAAGTGCGCCGGCCCGCACTTCCGGAGTCTACGGCGCCCAGCCGCCACGCAACCCAGGGAAGGGTCGCGGCAGGCTGGTGGCTGCGACCGCCATCAACCCCGGTTCTGGATGCCGGGTTTGCGGACAGCAGCACGTGGAACAGCTATGTCCAGCAATTCTCGGGATGCCCACAAAAGAGCGCCGAAACCTCGTTCGGACACGAGGATTGTGTTATGCCTGCCTGGGAGGACATAGGTACAATGAGTGTCCCCAGGCGAGGCCTTGCGATGTGTGCGGCGAACCGCACCATCGCTTACTGTGCACCCGTAGTGCTGAGGGCTCAGCACCGGTTCGGGAGAGGGGATCTCCCACGGGTGGCGGTTTGGGGCCGGGGTCAACTCCGCCTCCGGAAAGACGGAGTCCGCCACGGCCGCCACACTACAACCCCTCGTACACCCCGGCTCAGGTGAGTTGGGGACCGCCGGAACGGAGCCAGGTTCTGGCTACAACCTGGCACCCGGCGCGACCAACACCAGGAGTTGGTGCCTCTAAGGGCCACTGGGTACAGGGAGCCCCACCTCCGGACCCAACACCCGGATACTCGTACGCGTATCCTCCGCCGCCGTTGCCGGAACAACAGCGACATGAGAACCGTCAACAGTTCTCACCGGTACTGCACGAGTACCCGAGGTTGGAATACCACCCACCCTATCACCGGTGTGGTAGGGCAGCTGGATACGCACCACCCCGGATGGTGGCCTGCACGCGTCCGACTTACTGGCCGAGTCATCACGGTTCGACAGGGTCGGCTGCTGGCTCTGACGCGTGACTAGCCTGTGGTCGGGCTACGTCGGAACCGAGGACGGTTCTTTTGCCCATCGCGCAGGTACGCGTTTGGGGAACTAGGGGGGACTTCGTCCGGATACGAGCCCTCCTAGACACTGGGGCACAGGGCTGCTTAATTACTACGAGGGTAGCGAGGCGCCTACGTCTGGAGTGCGCGCCTCCCTCAGTTCCGATTCGGGGAGTCGGAGATACAGAAGTGGGGGGTCTGTCCGGTCAGACCCACATTTCCTTCTCTCCTGTGCATTCCGCTTCGATACGGATTGCGGCGGCCGCGATCGTACTCGACAATCTGCTGGGTTGGCATCCACCGACAGACATTCCGCGGGACGCAATGCCTGACACATCAGGTCTCATGCTGGCAGACCCTCATTTCGAGGAGCCGGCTCCGGTGGACCTCATATTGGGAGCGGATGTACTGGGCTGGATCCTCTTAGGGCCTCAGCGGATTCTGGGCCGCTCTTCGTTGGTAGCTATACCTACCATCTTTGGACACGTTTTAATGGGACCGGTTTTCGACCAGGAGACGCGGGATGTCTCACCTGTCGTCGCTACTACCTCCATCGATTTGACGATGCAAAAATTCTGGGAACTGGAAGAGCCTCCCATGGTCTCCCGTCTGGATCCGGAGCATGTGGAGTGCGAAACCTTTTATAAGGATCACACACGCCGGATGGCGTCGGGTAGGATCGAAACTCGACTGCCCTTTATCGACTGTCCCCCTCTCTTGGGAAAATCGAGGGCGTTGGCAGAGAAACGACTCTTGTCCATGGAGCGTCGTATGTCTCGCGATCCGGTACTTCGGGAAAAGTATATCGAGTTCATGCGAGAATACGAGGCCTTGGGGCATATGTCGCGGGTGACTGTCGACTGGACAACGACAGATCATTTTTTCTTGCCTCACCACGCGGTGTTGAAGGCCTCATCTGGAAAACTACGGACTGTTTTTGACGGATCGGCACCGTCGTCGACTGGAGTTTCATTGAACCAATGTCTCCATTCTGGTCCGAAGTTACATCGGGACATTGTCGACATCATTTTAAATTTCCGAAGACACCAGGTGGTGATCGGTGCGGACATCCGGATGATGTTCCGCCAAACAGTAATACATCCTGCGGACAGGAGGTTTCAGTTAATACTCTGGAGGGAACATTCGGAGGATCCCATAACCGTCTACGAGCTCAACACCAACACGTACGGCCTGAAGTCGAGTCCCTTCATTGCCATCCGGTCACTGCTGGAACTGGCGGAGCAGGAACGGGCTCGCTTTCCCCGGGCAGCCGCTGTACTGACACGTGACGTGTTCGTAGATGATATCTGCACAGGGGCAGCCTCTCTGGAGGAGGCGCTCATCATCAGGAATGAGCTGATCGGACTCCTCGCGGCTGGTGGTTATGAGTTCAGAAAATGGTTATCCAACGAGCCACAGCTTCTGGTTGGGATTCCGGAAGATCACCAACAGAATCCTCAGCTATTCGAGGACGCAGGGGACCCGAACTCTATCGCCGTTTTGGGAATTAAATATCAGCCGGTTCACGATATTTTCACATTCCGGGTAGAACTGGAAACTACAAGAGTTTGGTCGAAAAGGACGATCCTTTCCACCATCGCTCGGATGTTTGATCCAAATGGATGGATCAGCCCGTGCATTTTTATGGCGAAGTGTTTATTGCAAACACTGTGGACACTCGGAGTCTCGTGGGATGAGCCACTGGTAGGGCTCTCACTCGACACTTGGCTCGCTCTGATCTCTACGATCGAGGCGATCAATCAGGTGGCGTTGCCGCGGCGGATCTTGCCGCGGGGCAAATACAGGGCAAGCCTACATGGCTTCTGCGATGCGTCAGAACGAGGGTATGCCGCAGTGGTGTATCTGCGAACGGTGGACTCGAAGGGTCGAGTCGCCGTCTCCTTGCTTCTGGCTAAAAGCAAGGTGGCTCCCCTCAAAACTAGGCTGACAATCCCGAAGCTGGAGCTTTGCGGGGCGCATCTATTGGCCAAACTGTTGTGCCACGTGCACAAGGAACTGACGTCTACGGTGGACGTCGAAATTTGTTGGAGGCACGTTCCCGGCCCCTGGAATCCTGCCGATTGTGCCTCTCGGGGCTGCACCGCACCGGAATTGGTGCAGCATGCCCTCTGGTGGGGTCCAGAGTGGTTAAAGGAGGGTGAGTCATCATGGCCGGTCACCATGATCGATGGCTCTCTAGGGATGCTCCCTGGAATAAAAGTTTTGGTGACAACAAACGAGTCAAGGCCAGATCCGAATTGGTTGACGGCTCGATACAGCAAACTGGACAAATTGCTAGGTGTAACTTGCTGGATCCGGAGATTTCTATATAACTGCCGTCATCCAGACAAGAGGCAGTTATCACCCGTGGCGGGTGCTGAGGAACGCAGGAGTTCACTGTTGGCCCTGATACGGCTGGTTCAAGCTGACCGGTTCGAGGACGAACTGAAGATTTTGCGCGTCGGTCGCGCAAAGCTCAAGGGAGCGATCTCTCGGCTCAACCCATTTCTGGATGCGGATGGACTGTTACGCGTTGGAGGTCGCCTCAAAAATGCCGACCTGCCCTTCGGTAGCCGTCATCCTCTGCTACTCCCCAAAGGAGGACCTTTGGTAGAACTGGTGGTCTCGGATAGACACCTGAAAAACGCTCACGCGGGGTGTAATGCGTTACTGGCGATATTACAGAGGGAGTTCTGGATTTTGTCCTCTCGGAGAGTGGTTCGCAGCGTGTTATTTAAGTGTGTGGCTTGTTATCGGGTGAAGGCCTCCACTATGCAGCCACAGATGGGGGATCTCCCTTCTGACCGGGTTTGTCAGACTACTAGGCCGTTCGACGGGGTCGGTACGGATTTTGCTGGACCATTTCTGGTGAAAACCACAGCCTATCGTAACACTAGGGTCACGAAAGCATACCTGTGCGTTTTTGTCTGCCTGGCCACTAAGGCCGTCCACCTGGAAGTGGTTTCGGCTCTGTCTACCTTTGTCGCCACGCTGGATCGTTTTGTTTCGCGACGGGGTTTACCTTCTCTCATTCGGTCCGACAACGGTACCAACTACAGAGGCACTGCCAACTACTTAAAAGATGTGAACGATTTTCTGGATAAAAATTGTAATAGCATAAGTCAAGCTCTCGCACAGCGGGGAATCACATGGCGATTTAGTGTGCCAGCCTGTCCCCACTGGGGCGGGATATTTGAAGCCGCGGTAAAATCGGCAAAAACCCACTTGCGCCGGGTAGAAACTACCCTCACGTATGAGGAACTTACAACTGTGTTTTGTAAGGTTGAGGCGGTTCTCAACTCGCGTCCGCTTTGTCCACTCTCCTCTGACGCAAATGACATGGAAGTCCTGACCCCTGGTCATTTTTTGGTCGGTCAGCCACTCACTGCCCTGCCTGAGTATCCCTGGAAGGATGAACGCAGACACCGGATGTCTCGTTTTCAAATGATACAACAAATGAGTCAGGACTTGTGGCGTCGTTGGTCACTGGAGTATCTGCATTTATTGCAGCAGCGTGTAAAGTGGACAGACCGGACGTCGCCCCCTTCGGAGGGGGATCTGGTTTTATTAAAAGAGGCTAATTTGCCATCGTTATTTTGGAGACGAGGTCGCATTTTAAAGTTAATCTGGGGCGCGGACGGGACTCCGCGTGTGGCGCAAGTGTTGGTTGATGGATCGGTGCTAAATCGCGCAGTCGCGACCTTAGCTCGATTACCGGTTGACTAGTTTAAGATTTCAGGCTAGAAAGCGGTACGTCCGCTTTGGGTGGCGGGATGTTGCAAATAAACAGGCATTTATTTTTGTTGGAAATAAAACTTTGATTTGTATTATGGACGAATCGATTATCGAGATTCAATTTGTTTAGTGGCATAATGGCCCCATCACTAATTGTTCTTTGTTTTTTTTTTTGTTGGTACACTTGTTTCGGGAAAGCAATATGGCTGGTTGATAGGTTATCGTGTGTTGATAATTAAATAGATTTTATGTAGTAATAAGGGCATTTGGAGCCGTATTACTTTAATTAAGTGTATTGTGCAACCTGTGTTTTGTGAGTGTGTACGTCGTAAGCGAATCGCATCGGGAGTACAATTCGCCATCCCGTGTTCTGGATGTCGGCGTCTTTGCTGCTGGAGAAAAACAGGTATTTCCTCGGGGGAAAGTGCACTTGGGGTAGCCGTTGGGTGTGATTAGGGAACCCGAGAAGACCCGGACTCGGATTCAGGCCCCATCAGACCATATGGATCCCGTTCTGGACGGCGGGAGCGGCATGGAACTGTGAGTGGATTTTGTAGATTTTAAGGTGTAACCTAATTTTAAACAGTAGCATAGTGTGTGTTGTGGGTTTCCGCAACAGTATGTATGTATGTATGTTTGTATGTATCTATGTATGTTTATATGTATGTATGTATGTATGTCTATTTCTTTGGCACGCCAAACGTGTCGTTAGATTTGTTTTGACTGTGAAAGTGACATAGGCTATAAAAAAATCCGGAATATAATTAATAAAAAAAAAAGTAAAATGTTTGAAATAAACAAAATTTTTAAAATAAAACAAAAAACCCGACTGCTAAAACAACTATATGAAAATCAATTATATACTCGTAAAAACCGGACCAACATAAAAAATAACTGCAAAGAGAATATAATATATTTATAAATACTAATTTATTAAAGATTTTATTATTTAAGTATGGGTATCGGACAAGGAAATATTTCACGTTGCATTCAACATCGCTCAAATGGAATTTTGGGATCGTAGAGCTTGTTTTTTTTTCTTTTCAGTTTTTCTCTTTGCAGTTATTTTTTATGTTAGTCCGGTTTTTACGAGTATATAATTATTGTTTGTTACATATAATTGTTTTTTATAAATTGTTTTTTATATTTATTTATTTTGATCTTTCAATGTGGGCCTGCATGTCGTGAAATATTATAAGCAACGAAACTACACAAATAATTAAACTTAACAAACTACTTACTAGAAACTATAAAAACGGCTTTGTTAACTAAAATCGCAGATTTTGGTATAACAAAGCCGTACAGTATAGCCCATATAGTTATACTCAGTAAATAAACCAGTTGACCTGCCAATAACTTTCTAAGGGACCGCGGAAAAGTTACCTCTACGAATTACCGAAGTCAGCTACAAAAACCTCGGGTCTATTGAAAGCCTTATCTTCGGTATAGGCGTGACGCGTACCTAGTGATTGATATTAATGGCCGTCCTGTACGGCCTTATCTCGGCTTTGTGCCATGTGCGAAAAGCCTTCCCCGCTCTTACAAAACTAGCGGGATCGGAATTTCGGAAAGTTTGCTTAAAGTTAGGGAACTTCTGGGAAATAAGTAGCTGAGTGGGGCGGCGCGCTCGTTTTGAATTTGGAACACTGCATATTTTCAATTGTTTTCAATTCGTCGTTCAAATATTGACATTATGAGAATGAAGCTATCTCTCTGTTTCTAAGTAATTTATGTATTTTTTTTACTACCTACTTCAACTCATTCTTCGTAATACTACCATCTAATTACAAGCATACCATATTTTTCGTTAGGGTAGAGCGTGATGAATAGCAAATTACATGCGTTAGATAGCATTAGATACATGCGTGTGTGTGTGTGTGTGTGTGCGTGTGCGCATGTGTGTGCGTATATCCGATCAAAATTAAAATAACAAGTTAGTAGATAATAAAAATCAATTGCTGTTCGTTTGAGTCGCTAAAACTCGTGAATGGCTGGATCGATTTGGCTAATTTTGATTTTGAAATATTTGTGGAAGTTCAGGGAAGGTTTAAACGGGAAACATAAATAATAAGTAAAGGAGAATACTAAAAACGACAATTTAATTTTCCAATACAAAATGATTTGTTTGTTTTGTTGTCATGGAAACTGTCAAAGCGGTACGAAGTCCGCCGGCGCCGGTCAACTAGTACTTTATAAAATCAAATCAAATGTCTACCACTGCTCTTCACTTTCTTAACGCTGTTCGAAAACGGAGTTCTATTTGTGTACTGAAACTGTAAACAAAAGTTGTTTATGATTAAGGTTATTTATAATTTTACATAATTATATAGCTTGCCTAATTCTTAAGGGTGCGCCGTCCATAAGTGACAAGTGTCATATGTTTTATTTGAAATGTCGTCGTCCATATTTATTTGATGCCGCGCGGCCATACTAATTTTGTATGGGGAATTTAAGGTGCTTAATAAAAAATAATTATTTAAATAACCACTTGATGAATCGAAAATGTAGTCTAGCAATTTGTAGTTTATCCATAGATGATTGTTCAGACAAAATCAGAGGTACAATAATTTAGATAAACTATAAGAAATCTACTAAACGCCGCCACTCGTTTTCATGATGTTTGCCCAACTTTAAATGATATTGTAGAAAAAACTATAGCGTGTTATGAATTTATGGTTCTGACAAATTTTAAACACGTTCCCTATAATACTAAATATATATTTTGTTCATTTAATACGATAGTATTTTCAATTATATCTACTTAACCGTAACTGCATTTTTGGCATTTTTTTGTCGGCGCCCCCTTAACTGATATTTCATATTTGAAAAAATACTAGGATCGGATATTGATGAAGTTGAGGCTCCTTTGGCTTAAAGAATAAGAGTAGACAGTGTTGATACATTTTGGCTGGTTGGACAGAACCACGATTGGACGAACCAGCAGAAAGGTAGTACTCCTGACCCGGTATGTCAAGGGGTGCGGGTTCAAATCCCACTTGCGGAAATTTTTGTAACATCTTTTTTAATTTCACAGTCTGTTTAGACGTTGTTTTCGTAATGTGGTTACATTACGAGGAATCAAATCTGAAAAACGTTTACAATAATAATAATAATAAACTTTCCTACACTCACATCAATTATCTAGCCCAAGAGTAGCTTCGTTATGAAACTCGTTAAATGGTTACTAGACAACAGATAAACATTCTCAAAATACTTTAATACATAATTGTTATACATAGAAAACACCCAGACCCGAGAAAATTTAGAAAAACAATAATTTCTAAATTGACCCGACCGGGGATCGAACCCGGGACCTCAGAGATGGCGACACCATGAAAACCGGTGTACAAACCACTCGACCAAGGAGGTCGGCAAAGTAAGTCAATAGAAGTAACGACACAAAAAAGTCTCAATCAAGACTTATTTACGGATCAACCAAACCCTTTCCTTAGTGTTCGTTAAATGGTCCTTCAATACCATCTTGGCAGGCGCACAACGCCGAATGTGTTATCCTCCGGTTTTCCGCAGCGCGACCGGCGATACGGCGGCGGCGGTACGGAGGCGTTTCCTATACGGAACGATAAATTACGCCGGATCCGGCCGCAAGTAACGCCGTCCGGCTACTAGCGCGCCTAACATGTCATGAGCTCACTTGGATCTGCGAAAACTGGATAGGTGATGCAAGAAAGAGGTTTAATGAGCATTCTAGAATGATACTGAAGATAACAAACACACTTTACAAATAACAAAAATGTTAATACAGAGGTAGGCAAAGGCGGTCCTATTGCTTAAAGCGATCTCTTCCTGACAACTTGATACTGCCACTTTAAAAAAATACTTACTTATTTTATTAAATACTTTTTTATTACGCAACGGTGAAAGCTTAGCCTTCATCTCATCTGGTAGTATCACGATAAGGCTGAACAAAGAAATGCTTTCACCTGGATTCCTCACAACCTTCAGCCAATGAGGAGCAGGCTAACTTACCTCTAACTTACGTAACATACCATCATTATTTATGGCGACAGGCATAGATGAGATGGTGGTAGCTTTCCGGGGACTTAGCACAAGCTCTACCACCAACCAAACTCCAACCAAACTGAGAATATAATTATTATTAAATAATTAATTATTAATCATTTATTGTACTTATAATTACAGTTTAAATTGCATATAAAATACATATAAAAGGGTGAGCTTATCTCTAAAAGAGATTTATGGTATTATATATTTATACCATTTATGGTATTCGGACCAGGGGCCCGACCGCCTAACCGATCGCTTTGACTTCGTGTGTGGTTTATGACGTCATCTTGTTGTTTCGTGCCGCCTATGAAAGCAATATCGAAAGTTATAGCCTTTAGCTTTTGATATTGCTTTCATAGGCGGTGCGAGGTGGCAAGATGACGTCATAAACTATACGCGTAGTCAAAGCGATCAGTTATATAGGTGGTTGGGGGGCAGGGGGGGAATCGTAGTCCGTTAGTCTAACCAGTATATCACAGGCAGTTAAAATATGATTTCATAACATTATTAATTTGAAATCGATAACTCTATACACTGACGCAACACCAACGCTATCCAGTTGCTGTTACCAGATACTGCTGTTAACGTAGGTATTTTGTTATAATAATCTCGTATACGTAATTTAATAAGTATCTACTTGGATTATAAATATGACAGTAAACTAATACCATTGGTACCTATTAGTTTCGTGATATTGGATTGAAATAGATCGGATTTAAGTATTTGACGGGTTGCACCAAGTGTGGTCAAAATATTAACTTTTTGAATTTTTCAGCTGGGATCAACGGCTTTACGTGCCTTCCGGAGCGGAGCACATGAAAGGATAACACCCAATTCCAATCTCATAAGATTCTATTTAACACCTTAAACGCCATTTAACCGACAAACAATTAAATTTCTATTGTGTCCCGGACAGACGGCGGTCAACCTGTTAAAACTTAAATTTTACAAACATACATTCAAATATATAATTACTTTTTTCTTTCCTGTTGATGGCTTCGTGCGATTAGCACATTTAGCCAGTGTCAAAGTAATATTTCTTACAAAAGGTACATATAAATATTTCCTTCCTGTATAGTGATGATGAATGATAATAGAAATTATATACCCGTTGAGTATCTCAGTAAAGATACGCGCGGACTTCTTGAGATAATTTGAAAAGTGACGTTGCACTGTTTTGTTTCATTTGCCAACACTCATGCGCGCTCACGAACACTTAACGGTTAATAATCCACCATTACTTCACATTAATATTCGACATAACACAATTTTTATAAAATAAATCTAAACTGTAGACATGACTGTTCACTTTCCCGCCAAGAAGTCCCTAAAATAGTTTCAATACCTAATATTTATAAGTTTTTACTTTTTAAAGCCCTATCCGAAAGTTTTCGTTCCATGCCAGCCAGTACGGAGCAGGACGGCGACGGCGCGGCGCCTTGTTCCATCGGCCCGCCTTACACGCTCATTTCGCGCTAATACTACAACCGCCACAAATCTCACTAAACACAGACCCCCGTGGAAAATGGACGACGAAATGGGCAAAGCTCAATGAACTTCGAATTGGTTTCGGAGCTCGCCGATGCTGTGTGCAATCATAGTTTCTTTCTCTACTCTTGATTAATATAAGTTCTGTTTTGTTTTGCTTGTGTTTTGACATACAATGAAAATATATTAAGTACATAAGTATATTTGATATCAATTATGTTAATACTATTTATTTATTTGATATGATACGATAAGGTAGAAAATAATATGTCTAAAAATAATCTACCTATCAAAATAATTAAACAATATTTATATGGCTGAACCGTGCCGTGGAATTTACCCTTGAGACCTTACATTGCACGCTTAAAAATCTTATGTATTTATTTATAACAATTTATGATTGTATAAGTCGCAGGAAGCCGCTGGTTGTTACCGTTCTTTGAATTGCTTACCGCCAAGCCAACATGGCCGCCAAAAATGGTGTTGATCGAAATACACTGCTTTATGGCCGCCATAATGCGTCCAAATCACCCCTGTAACGGATTCTGCAGTCGTGAATGGAAATCGAATGAGAAATCAATGCGACTGTACATATCAATAGAATACGGAGTCCGGCAAGTTGGGACAAACGCACTTGGAACTGGGACGAAGCGATGAAGCAATAACATCATGTCGAGGTAGAAGTTATAAAAAGGTAAATGACCGATATTTTTCTTAGAAATAAAATATTTAAAAAAAATCCTATATTGTTTCACATCGCTCCTGCAACACCACAAAGGCCTCCTCTGTACGTCTCCACTTGTCTCTATACTGGGGTGGGGACGTCATACCACATTCTGTGTTACCACCCTATTAAAAAAGTGGGTAAGTAGCAAGTTTTTTTTTATAGAAATTTGCTGTTGAGGCGACGCATCGCTAAACAATTAATCTAATACGGAGCGTTTGCGCCCCGTACCATAAGAAAAACTGTTTTTTTTTCTTTCCAATTAAAACTACAAATAAGTTTAAAATAATGAACTAGCATATTGAAGTGTGTGTTAAGACTAATCTACTAAGAAAATTTAGATGCTTAAATCGGTCTGGTTTGCCTGTAAAATGCAAATCTATGTTTTAAAACAGGTTACTTTGATATTTTTTTCTCTGTTATAAAAGTTAACAAATCGTGTTTCTGCAACTAGCAAAATGAAGTCAATTAAATGAAAAATCATGTCAACAAATATCACTTTCATCTGTTTTGTAATTGTTGGGATAAAACAAAATCCCCGCCACGTAAATTTCCAATGCGTTGCCTTAATTACGTTTTTTACGCTGTAACAGGGTTTATTGGCGGCGAGGCACTTTTAGTTCCTCCTGCTATAGTAACCGATCTATCTCCGGACATTTTCTATTTGCGAGTTGCGAGTGACTTTGAGAGCAATGGTACTGGTTATCGATATAAACGAAAAAGGAGGGTGCAGCGCTGTGCATGGAGCTACACTGAAAGATCAGATTCTTAAAAAGAAGCAAATTACATGGTACGCACATATTTCTCATGGATCCACTCGTATTTATGTTGTATTTTATTTTAACCCGTCGAACCCATTAGATCTTAAAAACCAGCATGACATTGAGTGACCAAAAGATAGGAGCTCATTTTACTTAAAGCTTTGTCAAACAGTTGGCGTGGCGAAGCTCGACCTATGAATACGTATTTCGCTGGGAATCGAACTCGGGACTTGCGGGTCTGTGTCCGAAGGTGTATGACCTTCGGACATCATTAGATCGCAGAGCCTTTTACTTTCTTTATTGTTCTAGCAATCTCAAACATTTTTATAAGGCTACTTTATACTTTGAAAAGACTTAGGACTTAGTTAAGATGGTGGTAGCAAGCCCGCCCCATTACCCTAAAAATGGAGCATAATATTCAATCGAACTTTCCTTTTCATGAATGAATGAAATTTATCTTTATTTAGTTATACTTATTAGATAAGCGTTTTGAATCGTCTCAATACATTCTACCTACCGCCCACTCGAACATATTTACTTGGCTGCTATTTTATAATTTGTCTATGGCTGATAATCCTAAACTATGGTGCAGCGTGCTCTCGAGCTGGGTGCTTATTGACAGCCAGTCACTCCGGTCATTACGTCACTTTACTGCAACCGGGCGACATCTGCGTCGTTTAGACGGTAATGAGTGCTCTCCTAATTAACGACTTGAGAAGGTAAACTATGAACGGAATAATAAATCGACTCGGCCATATTCTTTGACTTTGTCTTTTGTATTGATCTAGCAATCTTGAGCATATTTACCTGGCTGCACGTCTTTATGCTTGGTTTATGGTGGATAATCCTAAAACTGCGCTAGGTAATAATAACATGCATGCAGTGTGCTATCGAGCAGGGTGCTTATTGACAGCCGGTCACTCGTGTCATTACGTCACTTTACTGCAACCGAGCGACATCTGCGTCGTTTAGCCGGTAATGAGTGCGAGAAGGTAAGCTTAACATCGCTTAGTGATTCATAAATAAATCTATGAACTGAAACATGAAACGACTCTGGGGCAATTATGGACCAACTCTTTTGACTTTGATATTGATCTACCTGCTACTTTATGCATTGTTTAAGGCGGATAATCCTAAAACTTATGCATGCAGCCGGTGCGTCTTACTTGATATACCAACATTTGATATAATTGAAATTTAATAAAGTAAATATTACTTATTAATCATTTGTTATACCAACACTTAATATAATTTTATTTATCATAACGTTTACTTTACATAACGTTCATTTTATATAAAACCATTTAGTATAACGTTCATAACGAATAATGCCATTTGAAATAAAACTCATTTAATATATCGTTCATTTCATATAATTTTGTTTGATATACGCGTCATTTTATAATTTTTTTTTTACTTTATTTGGAACACCTAACAACTACACATTATCAACATTATAAGATAAAATTACCATTAAGTAGCAGGAAAAAACATGTAGTCCACAATACGCTATCTACATTTTACTGAACTAAAATTAAGTATGTCTAATGCAGTGAGAATGCTAAGCAACAGCACCTAATGTTACACTTACAAAATAAAAATAAAAAAGTTCTAAAGGTCAGGTCATCTACAGACAGGTTTAAGTACAAATGCGTGTTCAAGGTCTGGTATGTTTGAAGCAGACCTTACAAACAAAGTTTACTGTGTTTGCTGCATGCTTACTTGCTTGCTTGCATTATGCATGCTTGCTTGCATGCTGCATCCTTGGCTGCGTACATGCTTGTCTGCATGCTTATTTGCTTGTATTCTGCATGCTTGCTTGCATGCTGCATGCTTTCTTGCATGCTGCATGCTTGCTTTTTACTTATTATTATTTTAAATAATGTTAAGTTTTTTTATTTTAAATTACTTATTTTGTGTTAATTGTTTTTTTTAATAAATGATATTATATGAATTTGATTTTATATTAAGTAATCATTATATGTTTTAAGTGTTGTACAAAAATAGTGTTATCGTAAATGAATGTCAAACTAAATGTTCTTATACTAGATGAATGTTATGTGTTTTAATTATTATATCATGTAAATGTTATATTAAACGGCTGTTATATTTTAAATGAGTTTAACTCAATTGTTTGTTATACGTTTTAAAATTATGTATTTTAAAATTTTATCATTCCATCATTATATTAAATAAGTGTTATATTAAACAAAACCATATCATTTGAGTGTATATGTTTTGATCATTATACGATATGTTGTTATATTATACATTACACACCCGCATGCAGCGTGCTCTCGAGCTGGGTGCTTATTGACAGCCGGCCACTCCGGTCATTACGTCATATTACTGCAACCAGGCGACGTCAGCGTCGTCCGGGCGCCGGTAATGAGTGCTCACATAATTAATGACTTGAGAAGGTGAACTTAACGTCGCTCAGCGATTTTATCTATGAACGTTGAGGAAGAGCAATTTTGCAAAGACCTACCACGCTAGCCCAATAAAGGTCAGTAATTTTTAAACGAATGCTATTTTACGGTAGCAACAGGGTATGTACGTATTTGGCAGACGTTGTTAAGCATTTGGCCTGCATCTCATCTGAAATCAAGTGACGATAAGGTCGGAGCTGGAAGCGCACATAATCCGGAATTATTTTATTTGGTAAACTAAGCATTGCGAAAGAAGCTCAAGTAAGTTACACCATATATTAAGCTTACGTTATACATTTCACACCAAGACTTTTTATCGGTGATCAGGACCTACTGATTCCGACTAAGTAAATGATGGCCATTGCAATAATAAGTAGTAGTTACATGTTTTATTTTTATTTGTATATTAAATAAAAATAAAAAGAAAAATAAATAATAATCTATCTGTAAAGATAGATTTAAGCTAAGATTAATAAATAAATAAATATATAAATAAATAAATAAATAAATAAATTAGGTATGTAACCAAAATTAATTAGAATGTATGGTCTTCCTACATTTTTATGAAGTGAAGTTATAGTGATTTTTTTACGTTCTGCCATTTGACAGTTACTACTACTAGTCTATAATAAAATAACATCCTCAATGAGGTTTGTTATCATCGTTATACCTGTACCTATGAAGAGGTTTTATTTGTAAAGAGGAGTAGGATGACCATGATTTTAATTTACATAATTATTAACTTAACTTCCTAGACAAAAAAATAAAAAATGGAACGCTGTAAGTTTTATTATTATTGCAATGGCCATCAAATACTTAGTCGGAATAAGTATGTTAGCGACGCGTCGTATTAGGCACTGCCGCCGCCGCCGCCGTTATAATACTTCGCCGCCCGCTACACTGTAGGTCCTGATCACCGATAAAAAGTCTTCGTGTATATATAACTAGCTGCTCTATCGAGCTGTAGAACCACTTAATCCAACCGAGCAGAGCATGAAACACACTCTACCTACAAACAAACTCAATTAGTGTGCATTAGTTAATTTATGAGGCGTTATTGCAGACTGGGCGCATTGCATCTTGCGGTCTGGCTGACCGCTGATGACGCGTGATTCTAATTAACGACCTTATTAATAACGGATGAAACGGAACGGTTAACAGGCGTGATGTGTAAACGGATTCCTATAATAACTACTTAATTAACTTTAATAGCGTGTCCTTCTGCAAGACGAAGGCTTTAATCATTGAAATCATCGCTTTCATTTGAATTGACACCTGAATTTTCGTGAAATTCGCACGAAAGTATGAAAACGACAAAATACAGTGTAGTTATCAGATGGTACAGTTGTTTTTGCTAAGTTGTTGCTGGTACAAATATATTTATCACTTTAATTGTTAAGGCTTTAAGAAACTAAAACTTTGTCGTTGAAATTAAGTTAAGTCTGTATTAGCTACCACCATTTTAACTACGTCTCCATACTATCAATTTTAATAGCGTTGTTGTGGTCCGATTCCAGGTTAATTGCACTTACACTTTAGCCTTATCGTAACCTACCATCAAATGAGATGCAGGCTTCTCCGCTGTTACATAAAAAAAACAATACAATGTGGTACAGATCGAATGCACCTGTCTTACTGTCTTGGTCTTCTATCAGGTCTGGGTTTAAAAAATAATGCGACTTTTATGACAAACTGTTGCTATAAACTGATTCAAATTTGGTACAAGTACAATATATATATAATAGAACAAATTTAATGATGAGAGAATTAGGAGTCGAGAGTAGTAGAGAAGTGTCTTCCGTCTGTGCCCGCGGCGCCTTATATGTTAAAAAATCAGCGCCCCCTGGCGTTGGTTTGATGTACTACGCAGGCCATGTCAATAATGTATGCTGCGTCGCGTCGTCGGCCGTCGTTTTTGAGCAACATCAGCTGTGATCGCGGCGTTCCTCACATAACCGCTAGATGGCGCGTGAACACAATGTTTAATTACCCTCCGTTCCCATATTTGCCTCTCAAGATGTTTGGTATTGAAGTGAAGTACCTAAAAGTGTACAAACAACAGGGCCACCAGCGTGAGTATGAAATGAACCGCAATCAGCGGTGTAACGAGCCGCGGCGACTAATGGCTCAGAAGTTCGCGGCTGCCTTGAAGTAATTAGTGACCGTTAGATGTGGTCCGGATCGGAAGTACTGCTGATTCTCGCATATTTGCTTTACCAATTTAATACTGTGACTATTTATTGTGACTATACTGATGTTGACAAGCGCCTATTAGATTTTTCATTAGGACAAATTGCTGCAGTGTTTAGCAACTGACTTTACAGGAGTCGGTTTCCACTTTAGTACCATGTCATAATGTCATATCTTGAGTAGAGACAGTAACGTGTTAGTCAAACAGTTTTATTGAAACGAAACAACTTAAACGGATCTAGTTACTTGTTTTTTTTACGCATTGATTTTATCCTGACATTTCGAACTCTTGGCTGGGTCCATGTTCACAGGGAGACTGAGGAGTTGGTCTTCTCATTATTTATTAGTAACTTGCATACCGTCTTTTTATTTTAAACGAGTGAGTTCCGTTTTACGCAGTAAGAGCTTATCTTACCTTTTGGTCTGGCAGTATGATGGGATTTAAATAATTAGCACATGGAGATGTCGAGCCATAACCCA
Source organism: Eudonia lacustrata (assembly GCA_947562085.1). NCBI lineage: Eukaryota > Metazoa > Arthropoda > Insecta > Lepidoptera > Crambidae > Eudonia > Eudonia lacustrata. The sequence continues at coordinate 5,621,764 of OX387313.1, forward strand.
CGATGTTGAAAGGGCTTTAACGACTGCTAACTTTCGACAGAAACCGGGGCTAACGGCTTAGCGAGCATTTTTTATTCGGCCACCCGTCCGGTAAATGGTCGTTGCGAAAGTTGCTTCACTTGAAAGAACGCAACCTAAACTTGCCATGTGAACTACATGTGCCACCCTTACTTATTCCTTAGTTTCATTTAAAAAGTAAAAACTACATTTGGCAAGTACTTCTTTAATACCTACTCATCTCCTGTATTTTTTGTATTAATTATAAAAAAACGTATATAGTACTCGTATATACAGGCCGGTCATATTAGCCGCAGAACCGACAACCGTTGGGGTAAACGAGTTCTCGAGTGGAGACCGCGTATCGGCAAACGTAGTGTAGGACGCCCTCAGACTAGGTGGAGCGACGATCTTCGCAAGGTGGCTGGCAAGAGCTGGATGAGAGTAGCCGCGGATCGTGCTCAGTGGCGTGCACTTAGAGAAGCCTATGTCCAGCAGTGGACTAGTATAGGTTGATGATGATGATGATGATGATATACAAAACAATATAACAAGCAAAAACTCATACTTTAACTAACGCTAATCTCTCGCACCTTAAATCCCTCTCTCCAGAAACCACAAATTATTTTAGAGAATCGCCTTTCGATATAGATTTCATTCGCTGAGTCGCTTTTTAGTCGGTAATGCCCACAGATCATTTTCCCGCTGACTCGGTTAGGAAGATTACGTACGAAGAGGGTTGTAATAATATCTGGGGTATAATCCACCCCTGGACACGATGCTTCAATTAGAAATCGAATTATATCTGAGCTGCGGTATCTCTTATTCTTTTAGGGGTGGTACTGAGACTTGGAGCTTTCCTGACCGTTGGGTGAACTTACAGATATAGGAATCCCCCGACCGACTTCTTGTAGGACCGATAATCGGACCGATTTTTTCGCGGAGGTTTTAGTACTTTAGTATTTTATGACCGACTTTATGTAGGACGTGTGCGTTGCAACATAGAATCCCATTCGTTTGATTTTCACCATGAAATGATTATTGGACGTGAGCCGGAAGTGGGGGGGGGGGTACATAATCGTGAAGAAGACGTACCTAAGAATAGTGAAGGTAGACTATAATAAATTAAATTAAAAACAAATGTTACAGAGGTTGTATTTCTCCATAAACTGATCTGTCTTTTCTTGTAATTGTGAAGAAGAAGAAGAAAAAGCATTTATTAACAAACACACAAAGGAGGATGAAATAAAGCAAAGCGTAGCTACGGAGTAAATACTTTTTTATAGATCATACGTAAGTACTTATTTATATTTTTTCATAATCTGTCAACTGTCTTTTGTTTCCTCTCTTCTCGTTGCCGTTTTTACCTTTTCACATAATTATATTTTTTACTTGGCCTACATACTTTGCCGCTTTTCGTTTGATAGAAATTTTAATTTTCTGAAGTTGGAGTAAAAATTATAATTAACAAAATAAAATTCAAATCACGGAAACATACCGATCCAATTAATGACAGAACGACGCCAAAGCAAAAGCAAAACAGAAGACAGAAACGAATTTGAAAAAGTATATAGGTATACATTTTTTAAGTATTTACTCCATATCAGTGATTTATTAATCTGACTTTACAAACACAGGTGTTTAGCTGTTTTAAAATTCTGTTTATTAGTACACATCATATCTAAAGTCAGGTGATGGTTACTGGCTGGAATTTATTCAAGTTAAAAATATTGATATGTATGGAAACTTCACACTTTCGACATAACATTATGAAAACTTATTATACTATATTATATAATACCTATATACAGAAATAAAATATATATATATATATAGAGAGAGATACCATTACGGTAAATGTTGATCAGACGCGACTTCACGCGAGCACTTTGTTGATCCGAAAATGTATGTTGATCCGGCGCCTTTTGTTGATCCAATATGCATCTCTGGTAACTAATGTGGCTCCGGCCGGATCAACATCTACACTCACGGGACTGCTTACTAAAGTTCGCCGAAGTTGATCCGATATACAAATCCACCTTGCGATAGTTACGGAAAATGTTGATCCGATTTAAATGAGCCAATCAGAGCACAGCAAACGATCGGATTGGCTGAAAGCAGCCGCGACGTTGTCGTTTCGTATCTTTGGCCACAAAATACAGAATAAAAGCTTCATACAATGTGCGCTCCGACAACCACTCACGGACACGGAGTCAGTCGGAATCAAAGGCGGTTTCTGGGTAGTGCGAGCGCGAGTGCCGCCCGCTGCGTTGTAAGTCAATTGTGAACTAGTTTACGTTATCGGAATAGGCTGACATTTTGTATACTTAAGTAATCTTGATAACAATGCAATAATATGGTGACCTGGACCTGATGCTGCAGCTAGGATCATCTCTCACAAGGGAACTCCTCAATGGTTAAGCTTATAGAGTTGAAATTTGGACATTTATGTACACCCGATGACAATGCAATAATGTGGTGACCTTGACCTGATGCTGCAGTCAGGATCGTCTTGCACAAAGGAACTCCTCAATGGTTAAGCGTATAGAGTTGAAATTTGGTACACATATATACACCCGATGATAATGCAATAATGTGGTGACCTTGACTTGATGCTGCAGCCAGGATCGTCTCTCACAAGGGAACTCCTCAATGGTTAAGCGTATAGAGTTGAAATTTTGGTTCACATATGTACACCCGATGACAATGCAATAATGTGGTGACCTTGACCTGATGCTGCAGCCAGGATCGTCTCTCACAAGGGAACTCCTCAACTGTTAAGCGTATAGAGTTGAAATTTGGAAAACGTATGTACATCCGATGACAATGCAATAATAAGGTTACCTTGACCTGATGCTGCAGCCAGGATCGTCTCTCACAAGGGAACTCCTCAACTGTTAAGCGTATAGAGTTGAAATTTGGTAAACGTATGTACATCCGATGACAAAGCAATAATATGGTGACCTGGACCTGATGCTGCAGCCAGGATCGTCTCTCACAAGGGAATTCCTCAATGGTTAAGCGTATAGAGTTGAAATTTGGTACACATATGTACACCCGATAACAGTGCAATAATGTGGTGACCTTGACCTGATGCTGCAGCCAGGATCGTCTCTCACAAGGGAACTCCTCAACGGTTAAGCGTATAGAGTTGAAATTTGGTGCACATATGTACACCCGATGATAATGCAATAATATGGTGACCTTGACCTGATGCTGCAGCCAGGATCGTCTCTCACAAGGGAACTCCTCAACTGTTAAGCGTATAGAGTTGAAATTTGGTAAACGTATGTACATCCGATGACAATGCAATAATAAGGTGACCTTGACCTGATGCTGCAGCCAGGATCGTCTTCTCATGAACAACTGTTAACTGTCTCGAGTTCAACATTCACAGAATGCTGGTTATGGCTTGTGTTCACTACACAGTATGGACCCGCCAAACCGGCGGATGTCCAACAGTGGACTTCAAATGTTTCTTGAGCTATAGTTTGTCAAAACAAATCTAATGAGCACAAACACGACGAGGATATTGCTTAGTTGAAGAGTTCCTATGGCCAACTTCCGGCTTCCATCATCAGACCAGCTCCATGGTACCATATTATTGCATTTTCACCCAAGATACCTCATCATCATCATCAGCCCAAACTAGTCCACTGCTGGACATAGGCCTCCTAACAAGGCGCGCTACTGAACCCAATCCTCGGTTCTCCGACTCAGTCGCTGCCAGCCACCTTACACAAGATACCTAGGTATGCCAAATTTTATCTCAATCAGGCACCGGAAAGTAGGTCAAAATTAATTTACATGATTTGAACCGGAAAGACATACGAACGAAACTAGTTAATTAATAAAAGCTTGTATTAGGCAATCCATACTTTTATATTGCATACCTACTTATATTATAAAAGCAAAAGTACTATGTCTTTCTGTTTGTCTGTTACCTCTTCACGACTAAACCGCTGAACCGATCTTCATGAAATTTAAAATGAAACAACTTTTACGGATCTACTCGCGTTTATTTTACACATTCATCATCATCATCACCATCAGCTCATTTTTATCCCCACTGCTGGAGCACGAGCTTTCCCTATGGATGGATAGGGAGAACGGGCCATAAACCACCACGCGGGCCCAGTGCGGATTGGTGGTTGTTAACGACTGCTAATGCAGCCGGGACCAACGGCTTTACGTGCCTTCCGAAGCACGGAGAAGCTCGAGATGATAAATTTTTGGTCACCCATCCGATGACCGGCCTTTGCGAAAGTTGCTTAACCTCAACACTCACAGACCGGGCGCGTTAACCACTGCGCCATCGAGCACATTACACATTACTTTTAGTTAATGTTTATCCTGACGTTTCGAACCCTAAAATAAATGCGAGTAGATCCGTAAAAGTTGTTTTATTTCAATGTGTAGTGTTCACGTAAACTTTAGAAAACAATTCATAAGTCTAATTTGTTTTGTGTAAACCTGTTTTAAAGGATAGCGACATGAGTAAATAAAATAAAAAAAATGAATGCCTCAAGCTTTTAAAATTGAAATGTTCGTGCTCACCTTGGCATTGGGTCATCCATCTTATTCATCTAATCAAAGACAGAATCCACATTCATAACAAATTGAACGTACGAACGTACGAACTTATTTTCCCGAGTTTCCTATGGCCATCTTCCAGCATCATCAGACTCTGGTTACCATCTAGCACCAAAGTACTCGTCAAGACGAATCATACGAACCCAAACTCGATGGGATTGTGTCGTTTAATTACCGAGTTTCTATGGCCATCTTCCAGCTCCATCATCAGACCCTGGTTACCATCTAGCATCAAAGTACTCGTCAAGATGAATCATACGGGCCCAAACTCGATGGGGTTGTGTCGTTTAATTACCGAGTTCCTATGGCCATCTTCCAGCTCCATCATCAGACCCTGGTTACCATCTATCACCAAAGGACTCGTCAAGACGGATCAAACGAGTCCAAACTCGATGGGGTTGTGTCGTTTAACAACCGAGTTCCTATGGCCACCTTCCGGTTCCATCATCAGATCCTGGTTACCATCTAGCACCAAAGTACTTATCAAGACAAATCATACGAGCCCAATCTCGATGGGGTTGTGTCGTTTCACTACCGAGTTCCTATGGCCACCTTCCGGTTCAGATCAACTCCATATCATAATAATTTTGCATTGTCGTCCGATTTCCACATGCATGCAAAATTTTAGCTCAATCGTTAACCGGAAAGTGGATCAAATTTAACTTGCCAGATTTAATTACAGACAAACAAACAACGGGGCAGGTGAAACTAAATAAAAGCTTGTAATGTAAAATAACACAAATTCACTCTATATTCTACTGGGTTCTCTCTCTGTCACACGCAGAACGCGACGTTGCCGCTTTGTGTTCAAGTACCTATTCGTCCATTTTGGCTCTGGATCAACTTAGTCTAAGTAAATGTCGCATATAAGTTAAATATATTCTGGATCTAAGAAATCATATTCAGTATGATTTTTTCGAACGTTGCTGGATCAACAAATGTTGGTCAAATCGCTGACGAGTATGTTGAAAACCTGTAAGTGCAGCTCCACCGACGTCACACGCGCATCAAGGACGGATCAAAGTATATCAGTTTGCGCTACGGGGAGCCGAGTATACACGTATCAACAAATGTTCTAACTTCACACTGGATCAACATTTACCGTGAAAGGTTCATTATATATATATATATACTAGAACAATGAACCTATAACTAAAAAACCTTAAAAAATATATAATATAATAATTAAAAAATATTATTAAAAGGTGATGGTTAAAATGGCGTCTGAGGCAATCTGTAAACTCTCTCCAAAAAACATCATTATTAAATTGATTATTGATTTATTATTATTGTAACTATTTTGTTTTGTGCATTTAATCATTACTATGAGATAAGATAAGATAACTACAACAAAATAATAATAATAATAATGTCACATATTACGTATCGAGGGAAGGTATTTCAGCAGCAAGACACGTAGAGGCGTTTCAATTAGTCTGAGCGTATAATCTGTGGTCTCAGCGCTATCTGTGGACTGCCATCTTCTTTCGCATTACTTCTGGGGGTTTGGACGCGACTGCGATGCACCTATTGCGATAATCTGACCTCTTGTTTTGAGCTGGGTAACGAAAATTGTATGGAATGTTCTTTGGGTTGGATTTTGAATCGAGTAACCTGAATTTGAAGATACTAACACTGTGGGGGGGGGGGGGATCTAAGGGGTTCTTAAATAAAGGTTTATGGTTATTATAGCTGCAGGAGCTGCGCTGAAATATTATAAAAAATTTGTCAAAATCGGCCATAAACCTGAAAAATGTAACGTTTTTAGGCTGTACCATTTTTCTATGATTTTGTAAGTCGGATTACGTAAATCGGAACTCTTTTTTTCCGTCAGTTTGACAGTTTTTTACAGCCATGTTGTAACACTTAAGGCCAAACCACCGCGTTCAGCTCGCGTCCGCATTGGCGTGCGCGGTGGCGATCAGTTGTTGTGTACGAACTTGTCGCGACGTGTTCACATCGATGCGTCCTCTGATTGCATTGATTGTGCGGTGCAGCGTTTGCACGCGACGGTGGCGATCAGATCGCGCTTGTTGCGTTAGGACGCTGCACGCAGTAGTAGGCGTTATCGAACGATGGTATTTATTACACTGGCACAATATCTTTACACATGATTACTTATTCACGTATTATTACAAATAGGCTGTTTGGCACATTATTAGAAATAGGCCCACCTCAAGTGCCGACTTACTGTTTTGTCTTAACTTTCTTGTTCCTCTTCGTCTTCAATAATAGCAGACAGAAGTAAAACTTCTTCAATTTCACTATCTGTATCAGACAGCATTGTAGTGTCGTGACTCCAGGCTCGTGAACGCCTGAACAAACGCGACAGTGTGCACAACTTTTGCACGCGCAATAATCGCCACCGGTGCACGCTAACGCGGACGCGAGCTGAACGCGTTGGTTTGGCCTAGCCTTTACTTGTTATGTCATTCCTTTGCTTCCGAGTTTAAGTGAATGTTCTCCTGCGCTCCTACTTTTGCATTTTCGACGACTTCGCTACGCTATTAGACCCCGATTGATCTGCTTCCCGACCCGACCTTGGCTTGCCTACTGGACCCGATTCGATTGTTCACCGAAACGACCCGGAAAACCTTCCTGACACAGAAACGACATGGTTCAGTTAGGTTAGGAAAGTTAACCCTTAACCTTCCGTGGTTATTTTTTTATAACTACCCGGAAAACTTTCCTGACACAGAAACAACATGGACCAGTTCCAATACTTAACCGCAAAAAATAAAAATTAACATAACATAAAAACTACTTGTCTCCGGAAGGGGGGACTCCCCCCTCCCCCTCCCCCTTCTAAATTCGGGTGACTTGATTCAAAATATTTTAGTACCTCTCCTTTTATGTTAATACGAGAAGAAAAATATTTGTGACTTCCCCTTTTTATAGCTTTCCATAGCGCACACCGAGAAGTGTGATGAAATTAGGCATAGTAAGTTCTTAAAGAAAAAGAGTGCAGAAAGATAAAATTAAAGTAGGGTAATGGCATTAGTGTTCGACGGGAACCAGTAATCAACATATTTTTCCTTTTAACATTAAAGTTAGGGCTACTTATTAGCAACTGATTTTAATCTTTTCCAACAATTCAGCATTCTTTCATTCTTTTCCAGCATTCTTGGCATGGACATCGGCCAGGAACTGAATCCAAAATGTTACAACGAGAGTGTTATTTTAACTGCCTCCCGTAAGTTGGGTATTCTCAATAAGGTGAGGCGGTTTTTCACTCCCGAGCAACGCTGTTTGCTGTACAAGACTCAGGTGCGATCGAGTATGGAGTATTATTCCCATCTATGGGACGGCTCCGCTAAATACCTCCTCGATGCACTTGATAGACTGCAAAGGCGAGCGGTACGCATTATTTTGGACTGCATCGGCTGCTTTCCATCAGGCAGGATGTAGTCACATATAAAAAATAAAATAAAATAAAAATACAGATCAATTGCTTCCTGGCTATTATTCCGCAAACTTTCAATGAAATTCTGTTATTTGGCGACAAAAATTGTGTCAAATACTGGTGGTGCCACTACCCTACGTCATCGGATGGCTGACCAAAAATGTATCATCTAGAGCTCCTCCGTGCTTCAGAAGGCACGTAAAGCTGCATTAGCAGTCGTTAACAACCACCAATCCGCACTAGACCCGCGTGGTAGTTTATGGCCCGTTCTCTCTATCCATTCATAGGGAAGGCTCGACCGTCCACAGTGGGGACGTAAAATGAGCTGATGATGATGATGAAACATTTTACAAACATCTTATCTACTGAATTAATGCGATTTGTAATCCACTACAGAAAGTTTTGGATTGCATAAGTTCAGTTCACTAAATATTACTTTACTTGCGATTAAACAGAGGAGCTACTTTTGAATCTAGTGTAACACCGCTCCTTTTCTCTGAAGTTGTCTACTACATATCAATCTACGGTATGATTGTGAAAGTAGCCACAATAGGGACATCTCGAACGCAAGGAACACCGATTTTAGAATACCTACATAATAAAGAACATACTAAGTTATAGATATTAATAAAATGATATGTCTGAGATACTTATGATGAGTACAGGTTATACTTAAGAGGCCTATCACAAAATGCGCGTGCTCGCGCTTTCTCAGTACTACGAACGGCCAACGCATCGCAAAAGTAGCATTTTGTGCAGTTGTAATTACATTTATTTGATGTTTAATAATTTTTATCGTTCAAAAAAAGTATATAATTTGAAATCTTATTTATAAACTAACGTTAATTCTGGTGTACATTTAACTAAATAATATAATGGAGTAAGGAGATATTTACAGCTAATTCTGAACGTTTTATGGCTTTGAATGGGATTTTATTTGTAGAAATTCCATTTCGATTTCGAAATTCCGAGGCCGCTACGAACTTAACCACTATTTAAGAGATATTTCGTACAATAGTTCAATCCATGAGCTTGAAGATTGCCGTCAGCGTATTTAATTGAAAATTAGCTTCGGAATTTTGGCTTTATATAAATAGATAGGGGAAAATTTCAGAAAGCGAGGTCGCTACGAATTATACTAATACTATTCTCCACCATACAACAAGTCAAAATTGTCGAAGGGTTTCAGTTTCTCTGAACAAGAACGCCGAAATTGGGCGTTTTATGCAAAAATCACGGTCAACATTTATTAGGGGCTTTAAACATTGTATTTAATCATTATAACAGCGAAAAAACAACTCACTCTGTACAAAAACCAAAGCATTTTGTGCTCGCGCGTTCATTTGTTAAAACTTTTCTCGATTCCGTGGAGCGGCGGTGTTGCGACATTTTTGCTTTGGCGACATTGCTCGTGGATTTTGTCGAGCACACCAAATATGTGGGCTGTATGTTGGGGCACGGCGATAAGCTCAGACATTGTTTGAAATTATGCTCCAGTGTTTACGGTTAAAAACATTATTCATGCGGGCGGGATCAATCGTGATAGGCTATGGGAATAACGTATCTGTTTAAGCGAATAAAGGAAATAGATAAATTGATAATGTATAAGAGTAAGTCTCGCATCGAAGAAATCTTCGACTTAAGATCTGACGGATTCAATTCCTAGGTCGGTCCCCAGTCGGGTCGGGTATTCTAAAAAAGGCAGTCACGCTTATACACTTGCCCGTACCCGTTGCGTGAACATTAAATTAATTGATCATATTATTCGTTGTATTGAACGGAGTAAATTTAAAAGGTAAGGTGGTTTGAAACAATGAATTCGTGCAGCGTCGCGCTGTACGCATTATCGGCAATGCAGAGGTCACTAATACTCTCGAACCCCTGCAATTGCATAGAGATATACTTAGCGTCACTCAGCGTTTTCTATCGCTTATACCACGGCGAGTGCTCTGAAGAACTGTTTGACCTTATCCCACCTTCTCCCTTCCTCCATAGGAGTACACTTGCTGCTCTCCGGAGTCATCGCTTCACTGTCACACATAACCCATCACGCACAAAGAAATTTGGTGACTTGTTTCTTTGTCGCACCTCCAAAAGATGGAATAATCTACCAGAACACGTTTTCCCTTTTTCCTATGATATGGGGTCCTTCAAACGAGGCGTGAAGAAGCACCTTGTGGGCCTACAGAATGAGGTTGACTGATGCTGCGTTGTTTTCACGCTGCACCAGTTGTCTTCACGTCTGGACTCCATTTCCGCTTAACATCAGGTGGTATGGAGTCATTTGCCGTGCTATGTATAAAAAAAAAACTTTGACTAAACAGTAATTGTCTGCAAACGCGTTCTAGCTCTATCATTGCGAGAGGCTCACATTTCATTTATTCAGGCAACATAGACCCACCCATTTAGAAATGTGTGTTGATCTAAACACAATATAATTAAGAGAAAATAGTAAGCACCTATGCTTAATCACTCGGTTCACACGGTTGCGTGAGCAGATCAAATCAACTGATTATCATACTCGTATACATTATATTGAATTATGACTTAGGAAAACCTAAAAAAACTAAGGAGCTTGCGGAATTTGCTATCAGTAATTGCCCGCAAACGTTTTCTTGCTCTAGCATCGGAAGAGGTTGCAACCCTCCGAGGTAGTACTCAGCCTCTCGCTCAGTTTGCTAATTACTCCGACAAATATTGACTTTGCTGTAATTCTGCAACTGCGGACGATAGGAGTACACAGGCATAAGGGAAGCGGTTTAGAGTAAGGGATCTTTGTGAATCGTACGTTTTTTAGATTCTCGACACGCCACAAATATTACAATTCAACGTAGGTAATTGTTGTATACAAATACTCCACATATAACAAATTGGTATACAAATACTAGTAAAAAAAAAGTAAAGTCGGCCGTGGGCGGGCGCTGTCACAGCAATCATTCAAACAAACAGTTTTGTCTGTTAACAAATTGTTAGCGAATAAGAAGAGTCGAATTTCGTAAACTTGGCGACCACTTTAGTTGTTTATTAATAAGTAGGTATATCTATACACAATTGACTACAACTATCTTAAAAGTTAACAAGTTACTTATTTACTATCTTAAAAGGTAATAAGTTACTATGAAAGTGTCCTGCTATGATAGGACATTTTCCAATATTTTTGACGCTGTAAGGGAGAAAAGAGCTGGACACTTCTCAGTGCAAGATCTCCCGCCCAGAGTAGACTTACGAACCGATGGCATAGTGACATTCACAAGAGCTACTTGTAGCCTAAACTAAATAAATGATTTTGAATTTTGAAAAGAAATTTGATTTTTTGCAGCGGACTGCGATTGCTAAGGTAAATCAACTGTCTCTGCTTTACCTTCCTACCTTCTTACCTTCATATGATGATGGTGAGTATTATCTCGAGCTCCTCCGTGCTTCGGAAAGCACGTAAAGCCGTAGGTCCCGGCTGCATTAGCAGTCGTTAACAACCACAAATCCGGACTGGCCCGCGTTGTGGTTTATGGTTTTTCTCCCTGTCCATCATTGGGAAAGCTCGTGCCCCAATAGTGTGGACATAAAATATACTGGTGACAATCATTAATAATAAAAGCTCTTTGAAATTAATATTATTTTGCAAACGCGGCTTCTGTTACTTTGCCCACCGCCTAAAGTGAAAAAGTGTGTCTTAGCTTCTTATAGCTGAAGTCAGGGCGCTGTCGGCTGTGAGAGAGGCGATTAAGGTGCGACATGATGGATGCCGGGGAATCGAACTTGCTGTAAACTGGAACTAGGTAAGTTCAGTGCCTGGTGTACAATGAAGCAGGATATTGTTTATGTCACCTAGAAAGTTTGATATTTATGCATTTATAAGCATTTGCAATTGTTTAATTTAATAAGAAAATAGTGTTGAATAATTTCGGCGGGCTGGTTAGAACCACGACAGCTCAATTGGGAGAGCACCTGACCCGGTATGTCAGAAGGGTGCGGGTTCAAATCCTGCTCGTGGAAATTTTTTCAACATTTGTGTTTATGTAATTTGATCGCAACAAAATTTGCGTTAAAAATTATATAAACGAAGATTGCAATATAAAGTCAACGGTTTTCTTATTACTGGTTATTTGTTGACAAAAACATAAAATCAAAACCTTTAGTTATTTTTCTTAGATCAAAACAATCGCTGAACCTTTCATAGCGTGACGTCCAGCTGTCATGCCTCCATTACACGTTACACCAGAGATTTGGACGCCCCCCGGCATCGATCACCGAGTCTAATTGAGTAATGGCCCGTCTGATTGATCGGCCCGCTAAATATGATGCATCGGCCCTGCATGACAAACTTTGGCCGAACTCCTGACAGGATGTCAACTGGAACTGTTCGCTTGGTGAGCATTAGGCAAGTGTTTGTGGGGTAAATACTTTATTCACAGGTCAATTTTTCGGCTCCACATGATAAACTGTAGCCGAACTCCAACCCAAGTTCGTTCTGTGATGTGGGCAAAAACTTAATTTACAGTACTGTAAAGTAAAGTAAATAGTCTATAACTGTCCCACTGGCACATGCCTCCATCTTTGAAATGATGACTGACGACCTCATTGGTCGAGTGGCTTGCACACCGGTTTTCATGGTGTCGCCATCTCTGAGGTCCCGGGTTCGATCCCCAGTCGGATCAATTTAGAAATACCTGTTTTTCTAATTTGTCTAGGGTCTGGGTGTATCTTATGTATAATAAGTATGTAAAAACACAAATGTTGAAAAAATTTCCACGAGCAGGGTTTGAACCTGCACCCTTCTGACATACCGGGTCAGGTGCTCTTCCAATTGAGCTATCGTGGTTCTAACCAGCCCGCCGAAATTATTCAACACTATTTATTTTTTATTTTGAAAGCCAAAGGCGCCCATTCAATGTTAACAACTACCGTCATTAACATCCGATCATAATATTTTTACAAATACTAAAGATCAGTTAAGAAGTAGGCAAGCTATTTATAAATGTTTATATAATTTTTAACGCAAATTTTGTTGCGAACAAATTACAAAAACACAAATGTTGAAAAAATTTCCACGAGCAGGGTTTGAACCTGCACCCTTCTGACATACCGGGTCAGGTGCTCTTCCAATTAAGCTATCGTGGTTCTAACCAGCCCGCCGAAATTATTCAACACTATTTACTTTTTACTTTGAAAGCCAAAGGCGCCCATTCAATGACGGTAGTTGTTAACATTGAGCACCTGACCCGGTATATCAGAAGGGTGCAGGTTCAAACCCTGCTCGTGGAAATTTTTTCAACATTTGTGTTTTTGTAATTTGTTCGCAACAAAATTTGCGTTAAAAATTATATAAACATTAATAAGTATGTATTTAAGTATATTAAGTATGTTTATCCGTTGTCTAGTTAACTATTTCTCGAGTTTCTTAAGGAAGCTTTTCTAGGGGCTAGATAATTAGTGTGAGTGTGAGAAACTTTATTTATTTGAAATCAAGTCATCAATGCAATTGATGGGCAATGTCTTAATCACCACGCTTGTAAAATGCGGGTTGACGATCACAAACCCGGGCTATACATCGAAAGAATCGAAATACACTTTACCTGACCGGGGAATTGAACCCGGGACCTTCGGGTATCGAGCTGAGCGCGTTGCCACTCGGCCACTGAGGCGTTACAGACACAGTACTGTATTATTCATTTATTTAACTAGATATTTATATTTCAATAATGTAAGAGAAATTATTTTGTAATGTGTAATTTTACGTGACTTATATTGTAACCTTATATCTACAGCTTCGTGATTTTAACACAGACCCGGAGAACGAAATACCCATGCCAAGATTATTGCGGTCGCTTTTCAGTAATACAAGATCTCCACCATATCTCCACGTTGCTTCCAACGGCTTCGGTTTTCAAAAATACTTTGTAGGTATGTAAAAAAAAAATAGGAACTTAAGCCATCCGTTCTAAAAATCCAACTCAATCAAGCTGCTTGTCCACGGAAAGTAACTTTATGAAGGTAGCTTTAGACCGCTTGTACACGTCCGTTTTTTTCACCGGACAAAACGGTCCGTTAATTTCGCCCGATTTGCGGTGGTGTATGGTTTATAACGTATGTGTGTACATGCACCGGACATAGGTACGGCGAACAAATTTCGCCGGATGCACCGCGCCGCCTACCCTCGGCGCAACGGACAACGGTCCGGCGTAAAAAAAAGCGGTTACCTATGCCAGTGTATTGGCGCGTGTCGACGCTGCCGGGGACGTATAACCGAAGATATTGACATGGACATTTCAAAACTCCTTAATTTCTTTTAAAGTTTATAATAAAATATTTCACTACTTACTAAATGTTTTTTTTAAGGGGGACTACGGTATTGGGCACTCTCGCTTAGTTTTTCGCTTCTAGCTTCTTAACAGTGATTGTATTGCTATAACATTCTCCTTACCTTACCTGTAGGATATCCGTTTTTTGTCGGTCCGTTGTCCGGTGAAAAAAAAACGGATGTGTACAAGCGGCCTTATAGTACCTGTGAAATTTCTCTTGCAGTTGCACTACTGTAATTAACAAGCATAGGCATTCAAAACTCCAACTCGTCCAAGTCGAAAGTTCAATCGTTACAAACAGGAACGCCTGCCTACAAACATCCGATCAGACTGTTCTTCGCAAGCTGATTGGCTCCATTTGTAAAGAGCACGCGCCTTCCTCCCGCCCGCCAGGTAAATGTTGTTATAATATCATTATCTTTGGGGAAATACCTTAGTACTCTTTCTGGAGAGACAGTAATTATTGTCGCGCGAAATGCGGTAATGATACAATCGGTATTTGTTTAGGGAAAAATGGGGAATGGTTTTTGAAACAATGGAGGCACAGAAGAGATGTTGGAGGTGCGAGCGTGCGTTGTGTACGTTTCGTATGTGTGCATGGGTGTATGCGTGTGTGTATGTGTGTGGATGTCGTAAACAGAAAAGCTTTGCATTGTAATTTGTTATTATAGTCAATAATTATATTTTATTTATTTGTTCATAAAACCTATTGCTTATTCAACTTAGTCATTATCACATTTGTATTGTATTTGTAAAAATGGTTAATGGTGAGTAGTGTGATGAACTCTTAAAACATATTAACTTTAAGGTACCAACTCGTTCAGTAGGTAATTCTCGATTGTTTAGTTTGCCAGGTGTGAACAATAATATGTCAAAAAATGCACCGCTTTTACGCATGTGTCATGCATATAATAAAATAACTTATGTTCTCAAAAGGACATTTTTAATTGTAGCTTAAGTTCATTTAAAGTATCACTGTTACGTAATATTTAAATTGTTCTCCTTTTTTTCTGTTCTAATTTCTTCGTAACACTCACTTATTGTTTTGCTTCAATTGTTCTTTTTATTTTCCAAATTGTTAACTTTTTTATTTTAGATTAGTATAAACTATGTAGTTAATTGAATATTTTGTTTACTGTTGTTTTGGGTCAATGCTGTGTACAATTTTTATTGGGATACAAATTTAAAAAGTGTTGGCTTGGTGTAAATTGCAATGTAACAATTTGTATTCTGTTATTGTACCTTTAACAATAAATAAATAATATTCATTACCAATCGTATCAGTAGGTAGTGTGTAGCATACTTTATGTCAACATGAGACGTTATTTGTTATTGCAACTTGTGACTAGTTGCAAAAAACCAGCTACAACTGAAGTTTACGGAGTTGGTTACTAAGCGACAATTTTTAAATACCATGTAATGATATTATGTATTTTATATTTAACTTTGGTTTAATTTATATACAAGGTGACATTGACAAAACATTCATTCCACAATTTGAAGGAACTGGAGTATTCGCGCTGTTCGCAGGCATTGTCGCTACTGAATTTCGTCTCCTCCACCGTCCGGCCCTAAAATAATTAAATTCTTAAGACGATTGACTTTAATAAAATTGCACGGTACTTCCCGGGTCGATTAGCCGGCGAGGGATCAAAGCCTTATCTGAGCCTGAGAGAATTACTGAAACGCTAACAGATATTAACTTTGGTACGGGCGATTTGGTACTGCCGGGTAATGAAGCGATTATGAGATGTCAGACTGAAGCTGAGAGCACTTTGTGGAGTCTAACTTTCGGTTGGATTTTATTATTGTGTTTCGGTATATTAATTTGATTTAGTAACGGATCGTGGATATTGCCTGACTGGTTTTTTGTGTCATTGATTGTGTTCTTTGAAATTATTAGTTATATTCACAGTTTTCGTTTTTATAAAAATAAAATGCAGACTAACTCGAAAGTTGGAACGCAGTTGGAAAAGCAAAGCTCGGATTGCGAAAGGTAGTCGGTTCGAGTTCCACATAAACGGGTTGTTGTTTGCATTTTTAATAAAAATATAACATTGGGAATGCTTTTTTAAAACACATCTTTGAAATTCTTACTTTATTTTTTACTGCAAGCGCTTTTGATATAAAAATAGATAAATAAATAATTGCCAGCTTGCCAATAACTACTATGTACAAATAGAATTGTGTTTTAGAAAAACAAAGCTTGATTAAGAGCACAGAAGATTCATTAGAATAATCCAACTTTGAATTACACTAGCATTATATACCTAGTAGGAATACGATAATTCAATCCGATTAGAAAGTCCATATTCCACGCTCCAATTGTTCCAAGTATGAATTAATTGAGTCCCATTCATCACCCGGGAGCCGTGCTCGATCGTTATAGTTTTACACATGAATAGCTCTTTTGAGGAGATGACAAAAGATAACTTCATCGTCGTTATAAAGTTGTGCCTTCGACCCGCGTGAGCCACCGTCCGCGCCACGTTCAACAATGATTTATATCTTGTTCTTATAAATATTGGAGTTGCCTGTGGATGATCAACGTTCATGTTAACATCATCATCATCATCAGCTCTTTTTATGTCCCCACTGCTGGGGCTCGAGCCTTCCCATGGATGAATAGGACGGGCCATAAACCACCACGCGGGCCCAGTGCGGACGCAGCCGGGACAAACTGCTTTACTTGCTTTCCGAAGCACGGAGGAGCTCGAGGTAATAATTTTTGGTCACCCATCCGATGACCGGCCTTTGCGAAAGTTACTTAACCTCAGCACTCGCAGACCGGGCGCGTTAACCACTGCGTCATCGAGTTCATGTTATGATACATCGGTATTAGGGTTTCAGATTATTCGTTTATCTGCGCTATAAAAAATATACATAGTGACACTAGTATTCGTCACTTTAAGCCCAGTATTCAGCACAGTTTTCATCGCCATAAAATAACATAAACTTTCATTGAAAATTTACGTTATGAGTATGACAGACTAGCGTCTCATCATCATTATCATCATCTCAGCCAAATTACGTCTACTGCTGCACAAAGGCCTCCCCCAAGGATCTCCACAACGACCGGTTTTGTGCTGCTCACATCCAGCGGCTTCCCACGACCTTTACCAGATCGTCGGTCCACCCTGTTGGAGGCCTGCCCACACTGCGCTTTCCGGTACACGGTCGCCACTCAAGAGCTGCTCCGCCCCAGTGGCTATCAGTCCCGCGATCAATGTGCTCTGCCCACTGCCACTTAGCAACTCTTCGGGCTATGTCGGTAACCTTTGTTCTTCTGCGGATCTTCTTATTTCCGATTCGATCACGCAGATAAACCCCGAGCATAGCCCTCTCCATTGCTCTTTGAGTGACCTTGAGCCTTCTGATAAGCTGACTGGCGTCTAGTCTGTTGTTTATTGCTGAAGACTAAAATCCCTAAAAGTTGATAACCCCGATTCCAAATGATTAAAAGAGATGAATGGCGATCACCGGTTCCTTTCGAACTATGGTGTCACTACCTAGGTCACTATGTCTAAGTTTCTATGTCAGGTCCACAAAAATCGCTGGGGCGAGGACTGATTGTTCCGAAAAGAGGATGCCTACGCCTAGTGCAAGTTTTACTCACCATTTGATGATTATTTACACGTAATTTTACGCAAATATTATAATATAATTGAAATACGAACTTACCTCTTCAGCAAACCGGCGCTATTCAGAGCTGCCAAACCTTCCCACGTACACAAGACAACCAGAAGTAGCTTCACCAAAAGCTATGAGCGAAGCGACCAACTGCAAAAGCTTTCAAAAAAACATTAGTTTCATCGATTATGGTTATATAATAATTTTACGCAAATATTGTTGCGAACAAATTATAAAACCAAAAAAAGACAAAGTGTTAAAAAAAATCCACGAGCGGGATACAAACCCGCACCCCATGACATGCCCGGTCAGGTGCACTACCAACTATGCTATCGTGGTTCAATACAAATCGCCGTACTATACTAACTATACCATTTTAATTTTACGGTAGGTAACTAAACAATTAATAAGAAAGGAGAGAGGATGTCTTCTTTGGCATCGAAACTGCGTCTCCTGTGGCGGTAGCCAAAGTAACATTAGCAAATCGATAGCGAAGTTCGAAAAGAATAAAATGTATGGGATTGACATAAGATTGACCACGTGATTTAGCGCGGCTTATGTCAATCCCATACATTTTATTCTTTTCGAACTTCGCTATCGTTTTCTTAATGTTACTTTGGCTAAGCCTACTGGTGACAAGTTCTAGTTTTCGTTAACGTAATCGAACGGCACATAAAACTGCGGGCGTTAGTTAGGCGTCCAGTATCGTCTGGTGGCGCTCTTCGCACGGCTTACACAAGCTACATTTTATTATATGTAGTGTATCAAATGTAGTAGTTATTATTTACTAGCACTGCAGTTTGAATGTTACTAACATTACACTAACACAATTTTAAAGTAAAATAATGTTTTTGGACGAAGAAGAAACACCCAACCTAAAACCGCCCTGACTTACAGAGTTACCTCAATCGACTATCACACGCTCGTGTTGAAAGTTTTGAACTGCTCAGGCAGCTGACTGCGATTAACAGTACCTAGTCACTCGCTATCATCATCTATAACAACCTACTCGTATAACCTACGTGCTGCTATCAGGCATTACTGTGTGAACAACGTAACCATAAGAACCAAAAGTTTTTCAAAAGACACAAGATCAATTGATCTCGGTCTAACCTGATTCGCTGATTTACCCGGAATGCATATTATGTATATACATTATTTATAGTATACGAGCACTAAGTCTTATAAAAGTCGTGTGATAAAACATTATTTTAGGATGTGAAAACGTAATTAATCAAAAAATTACGAGTTTACTTAATATTTATAAAATACAGTGATAAATTAAATGCCTACCCGACCTAGCCAGGATCTGGACATTTGGGGAATTGGACCTAGGTGACCGGACCCGAATGGAACTTGCTTAAGTGTAGTAATTAGAACTTAAAAATAAAAAATAAAATTGACTATAGTGTTTATTCTAACACACGGCATGGTATATTAGAATGAACACTACATCTACATTTTTTACATTGTATAACAATGTTTAATGCTAATGAAAACACACAGATATAAAACATTTGACAACCTGAAACTGCGCACTGTGACGAAAGAGGAACCGTTAAAGCTCGTGTCGTGCGCACTAAAAATACTGATTCGATTTTAATCAGTCATAAAACCGGTATTCTCCGTCAACAAACTCTTTTCGCCTACCGCAACAATAAAAACTTTGAAGTGTACTTAAAAATCACCGGTTTTACGATGCACTGTGGAATGTTTCCTGTATTTCAGGTTATGATTTATTCTGTGACATAAAGCTACATTTTGTAAAGTATTGCTAAGCTAAGATAGGTTTCATGTGAACAACAATTATTGTAACAAACTACCAATCTATAGTTATGAAACTTTTTATTGCGGATAAGACAAATGAGAAGGGAATTTATCTCTACAGAAGAATAAGGTATTTGTCAACTAACTCATTAATGAAAGTAAAACTTAGACAGTGTAATGCCATGTTAAAACGTTAAATATACAATAATATAATTACTCGTACATTAGATATATAATTACTAACTGTGATTTTATTCACAATTAGTATTTTTATAATTACATTTCAGTAATATATATAAAGGAGGAGCTCACTGATGTAGTGGTTAACACGCCCGGTCTGCGATTGCTAAGTTAAGGAACATTCGCAAAAGCCGGTCATCGGATGGGTGACCGATAATTTATCATCTCGAGCTCCGTGCTTCCGTGTTTCGGAAGGCACGTAAAGCGATCCCGGCTGCATTAGCAGTCGTAACAACCACCAATTCGCACTGAGCCTGCGTGGTAGTTTATGGGTCGTTCTCCCTATCCATCCATAATGAAGGCTCGTGCAATGGGGACTTAAGATGATGATTATATATTAATTTAACTAACAAAATCATTTTTATAATTGTAGAATTGGATAATATGTCCTACATCATAGTATGTTTCATTAATCTGTCGAACACTGAAAGACCAAATTGATTGGAAACAATTTTAGTATATTTTAATCAGCCATCCGTCCAACGGCACCGCAACCATTTTCGTCTCATTTCGGCGTTAATTGCTCGAAAATTGATACGGTCGGGTTTGTGCGGAAACAATTAGAGCTGTGGGGTGTGTAATGTTGCACTGCCCTCAACGATTAAGGGTCTTCAAACCACCAGGGGATTCTGGAGGGCTACGATATAAAGGGCCTACATGTGTAATTACTACAAAGCATTGAAACATTTGTGGGTGGATAACCTGCGTATGAAGCTATTTTGACGACCTGTTCCATAACTTCGTGGTAAGAAGATGGTGTTAACTAAAACTATCGATACTATTCAATGATTTAACAATTAAATTAAACAGTATATTTATTTCATTTAATAGTCTTCACTATCTATGTAATCCTTCTTCAAATACTTCGTATAGATTAAAAATTATCAAAAATATTTTTGTTACTTTTGGTAACTGAATCGATTATATTTTTTAACATTGATATCTGCCATAATGAGAATTAATGTAAGTTATCGCTAATTTAAATCTAATAAGCGGGAATAGAAATGGCGGCAAGCTTAGACAAGGTGGCCAGGCGGACCTAGAACAAACTTTACCACTGAATAAAATAAGTAGGTACAATATGTGGGTCCTCTGGAAATCAAACTGCAGACTTCTGGATTTAAGAATAATCGTCTAACTACAGGGGCTATAGGAGCGGTTCTTGACGTAGTAGATTTTTCTATGACGCGGAAGAGTTTACAAAAGATTTCAGTTAAATACATTCACAGTAAATTCGATAGGTACAATAATAATATTGGACCGTCAATTTCATCAGCCCAGCTCCATTCAATAGATTTTGTATAAAATATGTAAAGTGAGTGAAAAATGGAAACATCACAAACACTTTCATCCCTCCCTCCCCCATCACCCTCCTGAGAACTATGTCGGTGTGCGACGCATTGTCACACAAGCGGGCCCCCCTTCGAGCGGAAAAATGGCAACTGTCACAGAATGAACAGTGCGCAGATATGATTCAGAGTTCCTAGTATTGGTAATGGTTTTGTATTGTTGTGTCATGTCATTCATGAATCTACAATTTATTGTCAATTTTGTTTACCGTGGATGACACAACTACTAGACGTTATCAAAGAATTAATTAATTAATTTATTTATTTTATTAGCTACACAAAACGGAATTACAGCGTTTACAAAGTAATTTTCAGTTAGTGCAAACATTGGTAGACTGCACTTCCAAAGTATAATAAATAAAACACATCGAGATCAAAAAGAATCGAGCATAAAACATTATTTCAAAATTAATTACATATAATCACATTAATAATTGCTAATTCAAAATTAATTACAAAAAATCGCATTAATAATTGCTAATTCAAAATTAAATAAGGACAGACAAAAACATAACATTCTATAAACAATAATGACAATAATTTCAATTAATAAATAATTCATTCAAAAATTATTTAAACGGGGATTAACGCAAACTAATAAGTAAGAGTATCATAGCTTTTTTAAATTCTTTTATAACTATGGAACGCAAAAGTTCAAAAATGTATATATCAGCCGTCAGTCTTATACTTATGTTGTACTCAGTTTGGTTGGTGGTAGGACCGGTTTTGAGTCCGCCTGCCTAGCTGCCACCATGTTTTTTAAGTCCAAATGTGTTTCGTTAGGTAGAACGGTACGATAGTCATTCAATAAGGATTTCGAGTAAAATGCCATATTATTTTTGGTATTATTCCATACCATCAGATTACTGTAAACACATCCAATGCTACTAACATTTTGTAAAATAGTTGATAACTAATGCACCGACGTCGCGACGACAACCCATCTTTTAATCTAAGATGTATATCGTTTATTTCAAACTTTACAAAACAATTACAATAACAAACGTGCTGTAGGAGATCGGGGTACAATAAAGTCAATTTATCTTATCTTACACAACTACAAGGTCAAATTATCGTAGTAGGTATAACTTTTTGATACATTTAGGCGTTGACATACTCTGCCCTGCCTAATCTTTGGTAGACTGGATATGGCGGATTTTTTTGAAAAGTTCACTGCTTCCTGCATGTTGATTGTATGCATCCGAGTGAAATAGCAATTTTTTGTAAACGCCCTGCCTTCAAAAGGACAACTGAGGCATTGGATGTTTGCAAATCATACAAAAGGTGACGTGAACAGCCTTCAAGCATTTCAGCGTGTTGTTGTTCAGAGTATTATCATTTTTGAAATTGTTTCACGTACAAGAAAGTTCTAAGCAAGTATTACAAGCAAGTAAGGTTAAACTGGTGTCATATAAGAAGCCGCCCATTTTGGTCCTTGACATTGCATATGTATTACATGCACCGTCGTTCACGTTGTTCAGGTCAGGCATTAGGTCCTGGATTCTTAAAGTTGAGCAAAGTGTGTTTCAGATTTTTCAATGCGAAGCCGGACCTCAAAAGCGCTTAATCTCTAAATAATTAGTTATTTAATTAAAACACTAAAAAGCTTATTTAAAAGACAACATGTTTGAAAAACCATATTCATGTAAAAAACTATGGAAGCTTAAACTTTTTCTTCTTAAAAGTAAAATAAAACTTTATGATTCAGATCTCGTTCAAATAATACCCCAACGGAGGTTTACGTCCAAGAATGGTATCCTATATCGGAAGCCGGGAGACAGTGATACTTGGCAAGTGAATCTACACTCTCGTGGGGTCCTTGGCACGAACGAGCAACGTTTTAAATGTTTATTGCTAGCGACCTCTAGTGAAACTACTTCCGACTTGACAGAAATTATCTTTTTTCCTTTTAATTTATGACCACCGTTTAGGTAATGGACCAGTTAATGGTACAGAAGATTTGTTGTTGAAAGATAATAGGGACCGGTTAAGTGCATGTTTAAATGGGATAGTTATGGGTGCGGGAATGGTAGATTGGGAATGTAAACCTAGTACAAACGAGTTCAAAATATGTAAACAGTTTCTTTTTATTGATTGTAGGGTTGGCAAATGACCCAGCGGGGGGTACATGTTTGTGTACTCGGTTTTACTTGTTGGTAGGGCTTGTTTGTCCGCCTGGCTAGCTACCACCATCTTTTCTAAATATATCACCATAACATCAATGTTTGTAGCATTGTTGTGTTCCGGCAGCTAGAGATAAGATAGCCAGTGCCTCAGTAGTTGAGGATCCGGGTGAAGTGAGCTTCCACCAATTGACCTTATCATCACTTAACATCAAGTGAGATCAAGGCACTATGCTTACCTGAAAGATACAAAAAAATTACTCCGCTGGTATCAAGGTGTGTTAAATATGAGTTTTGTCAATATATTGTGTTCATCACCAAGTTTACAATCAAGTTACGTTCAACAAAAAGCTGACCATTGTTTTGAGTTAGATAGCTTTTATTTTAATTTTGTATGGGATACTAAAATGTCAAATTATTCTTAATTTAAATAAAGCACCAAAGTTCGCAGCTTTCAATTCTCAACACTTAACCTCCAAGCCGCAGCGCTCCCCAGACTTAAAAAAGACACAATTTACATATTCCAGCGAAAGTTTGCCAGATAAAATAAAGAAACTTAATCAAGTGACGTCTTAACAGTTCAAAAAGAAAATTTTCTTTTCACCGAATTCGCGATTTAAGATCACAGGCGAGTCGTTAGCGATGTAACGTAATGCGATCCCGATCTCGTTATATCAATCTCTGTTGACAACTTAATGGATTATATAAAACGTTCGAGGGGTCTTAAGACAAAGTTAGGAACGCATCCGAGGGTTCGGTTGGCTTGTATTAGGGAATACAGGAGCGGACATTTTTCTGCGCGCGTTGGTAGGTGTACCTACAATTATAAGGCGCACGCAGACCAAGCAACTTTTTTTTTTAGTTTTGGCTTTGTGCGGTGTTCATTTAGCCAGTGTAAAAGTAATTTTCTTATTAAAAGTTATATAAATAGATAACATTATCTTTGTTAATATGTGATGATGATGAATGATAATAGTAGTGAGAAGTGATAAATGATATACCCCCAACCCCTTGAGTATCTCAGTAAAGATGTGGGGCTTTACTAAGACCTTACGCGGACTTCTTGAGAGAATTTGAAAAGTGACGTTGCACTGTTTAGTTTTATTTCCCAACACTCGTGCACTAATAATCCACCATTATTTCACATTACTATTCAACATAACAATTTTTTTGTAAATAAAACAAAACCGTAGACATGACTCTTCACTTACCCGCCAAGAACTTTCAAAGCAACTTTAGTTGTAGGAACTATCAACTTAAAAAAAAACAAAACGTTAAAAGTAGCCAGTTGCAGCAACAGTTTACGTTTGCCGCAATCCTAAATAAAATTTTCTAATCCACAGTCAACAGTCAATGTTTGTCAGTTGAAGACACTAGCAACTTGACACTACTAGTACAAAAGCAGTTGCTAGGTGCAGCAACTGAAAACTGTTCTCGATCATCAAAACTCGCAACTAGAGGTGCTATGTTTGCGCAGTTCTATAAAATGTTTAAAAACAGCTGGTTGCGAGTTGACTGTTGCTGCAACATGGAACTCAAAGTTACTCCGTCTGAGGAGCGCCTAAAGGGCCAGTTTTACTGCTTCTTGTTATGTGTCAGATCGTATGTAGGTTTGTCTCTGTCATACTATCTGAAATAGTAAGAGACGTAACTTGTTGACGGCCGAACAGATCTTGATACTGATACTGAAATAAGATGTGGTTAAACAAGCTTTTATATTTGTTTGTTTATGTTCTCTGTGTTACTGTGTTCCGTCAGTCAGAGATAAGATACCCAGTTTCTCAGTAGTTTCGAATTCCAAGTGAAGTGCGCTAATTTAGAATATAATAATAGTTATTTGTTATACAAGAGTGCAAAGTTGCTTTTTAACCACGTGCTCAATTTTGATGACCGAGCAAGCGAAGGATTCTAAAATTGATTCAAAAATTAGAATCCTCAGCGTCAGCGAGGGAATCAAAAGAGCACGAGGTGAAAAATCTTTGCACTCGAGTGCAACACGTAACTTTTCATCCCACCTCAGTGAGGAAATGACTAAATGCAAAAAAAAACATTTACAATCACAAGATACTTTTATTTCAGTTTAGGTATTAACTACTACATTATGATAGGTAAGTATTTCTGTCATACTTAATAGTTGTACCGATTCATCGGATTCCCTTGATTTTTTTGGTTGCTGAGCAGATCAGGCTCTTTTTAAAAATGCTACTAATTTGGTATAGGTGTTGATATGTATATCTTTTTTCATATTTATTGTTGCTTTTAGCATTAAATACGTACTCCATAGAGTGCTTGATTTCTTGGTCTCGGATAATTCAATAAATTATTATGCCAGCAAATCGTTTTCGGAGAAAGTTTTGGCTCCTTTAGCTGTCGCCACGTGTTAAACATATCGTACTGTTTCAAATACTTCTCGTTGAAGGAGAAAGCTCATTTGCTCATTATTAACAGTTTCAGTCAATTCTGTTGGCGTCAAATAAACTTCCTCGTCACTAGAATTACTCATTTTAGGTTTTACACTTGTTTTCAAGTTTCATGTTTTTAACCTAAGGTTTTAACAATATGACGTGAAAAGAAAATGGCGCGCGCAAAGCAAATTTAAAAAAAGTAAACCAAGAAGGTTTCGAGTCTGAGTTTTTAACAAATTAAAAAAGGTTGTATGATAAATTCGGCACCATGGAGGTAGAAGTAAATAGGTTTAATGATGTTTTGAATACACAAACTTCTGCACACGATGTTCTAAATTCAATTTTACTTTGTCCTCTAGCGGATAAAAACGACTTTTGCACTCAGATATCGAAGAGCTAAAATACTCTTTCCGAGATGGGGGGATAAAAAAATTATTGACTAACGTTTTATAAGATTAAGTAACCATGATGCATACGTCTATGATACTTAGTCAAGTGTCCGTATAGTATTAATAAGTACTTAAATATATATAAAGGTTGATTAATCTATGGTAATCGTACATAATGTTTTACTACGAACGTACCTACTCGTAGCACGCTATCAGCTACGTCGTAGCGCGTCGTAGTCATAAATCTTTTTAGTTTTATATATGGTGTCATTGAATCAAGTATAGATATTTTCGGGACTGGCTTTAAATGTAAAAAGTTAGTTTAGTTAGATTATAAAGTTTCAAACATTATATATTTTCTTATTAAGAGATATACTTTCTATTAAAAGGCCGAGGCTTTTCTATTTATGTATTTTGGGGGAATCCATTTTGATGTCAATATACTATCAATCGGATCGGATAGCGAAGTTAAAGATTGTTCTGTAACCTCTGAGAGGTACGAGTAGTCCTTTTTATATCTTTTTTGTTTTATAATAATTATCATGTTAGCGTAGATATGTAATGTGCATACATGTGTTTTATAGGCACAATAAACGACATAATTATGTTTATTTTTAGTGTTATTATTATTATTATTGTCGGCTTACTCATTTAGTTGCTTCCAGCCATCCTACAGGCATACTAGCTCCACCCATCCCGACTCATTTCTTTTTCGTTTCACCTATTTCATTAAAGAACTCTTTGGAGAGACGCACTTGGGCGCCGGGATCCGCCCACGCTTTTATCCTGGGAATAGTAATATCCCGCGGGATGGCGGGATGCCGGGACGCCGCGACGATGCGGCGCCGCCCGGCGGGATACTTAGGAATCCTGGTAGTGCTTAAAATGTTATATACACGTACGTTTAGCTACGAAGCCTTAAATTATTTAGACTTCCATAAATCGTCAAATGTAATTTTGTAAATGTCATTAGGTACTTATATTAAAGCTGTGAAGTTTCATGCGCCCATTCTTCTCCACAGCTAAAAAATAGACGTCCTGAATGGGTAGTAGGTAAAAAAATGTTTGGACGATTCAAAAGCACTTTTCTAAAGTTTATTTGAATAAAAATACTTGACTTTGACTTTGACTTTGACTTTGACGTCTGCCTTAGTCGGGGGGCTCTTCCGAATGTTACAGGTACAGACGGCTGCACATCAAGCTATCCAAAAATGTCAAATTTCTTCAGTTAATGCTCAACCTTATGCCATGGACATAACGTTCAGAGTCTATTGAGGAAGTTTGACACATTGTGGTTGTCTGATGTGCAGGCGTGTGAACCATTATCGATTTAAATCTACTAGTGGTCGCCCAGTGGTCGAAATTCGACCTTAATTTTATTAAGGCTGCACGGATTGTTTCCAAAGCAATGAAAAATTAAAAAAGATAGAATGTGGGTTTGAATTGGCATTGACAGATTTCGGCCGCTCCTCTTCCATTTTTGAAAAGAGTATATATATACGTGTTTGTCAAATAGATATGTGTGTGTGTCAAATACATAGTAGTATGTGTAATGTTTGTTTTATTGATTTAATGTTTTTTTATGAATAATTTAAAAAAAAATTAACATTCGGATAACCTTCTCTATATAAACTATAAGTGTGCGAAATTACATACTCCTCCGTCCGCGCAATTTTCGTAAAAAAGGGTACAAAGTTTTTGCTTCACGTATTAATATATAGATACTTATATCATATAGAGGAAAGCTTTGTATTTTTGTATGAATGTTGCAACGAAAAAACTCAAAAACTGTGGGACCGATTAAAAAAATTCCTTCACCATTAGAATGCTACATTAGCGCTGAGTAACATAGGCTATTTAAAAATATTTTTCAACATTTGTGTTTTTGTAATTTGTTCGCAACAAAATTTGCGTTAAAAATTATATAAACATTTTTTTTAACATAGGCTATACTAAAAAAAAAGTACACCCGTGCGAAGCCGGGGCGGACCGCTAGTATAACATAATATACATAAAGACAATTTCAATTAAATTGCACTCCAGAACTCTCCAACAAAGCACTGAGACCTTAATTACAGCGTCCGTAACTGGCTAGAAGATTATCATCATGATCTGATTTCAATCGCTTCAGATAATCTATAGGTATAATGACACGACACGGTGATGCTGATTTATAATGGATTGACGCGGGTTGTCGGGCTTTCAACTCATCGCGTTTTGTATCGAGGTCAGTTTTACACTCAAAAACACGAACTGACCTCTTCAAAAACCGGCGCCATTCAGAGCTGCCAAACATTCCCACACACACAAGACAAAAAGAAGACACACTATGGTGATGCTATAAGCGAAGCGATCAACTGCAAATGCTTTCAAAAAAAATTAATATCTTCGTTAGCGTGTCTTGTTTTTCTTTTAAATTATATAAAAGAGGACCCAACCACTACATCAGATATGACAAACCTCAAATACTCGTTAGAGAACAACGGTTCATCCCTAGGATGATAAGAGAAGCTATTGAAATATAAAAAAAACATCTTAATTTAAACAGAGAAGATGGTTGGAATTCACCACCGGCCTGGGATCCCCTCATACAAGCTATTAAATCCCAACACCATACGGCCAGGCCAAAACGGATCGCACCCGATTAAATTGAAATGAGGGTATGCAAGTTACTAATTAATTATGAGACGACCAACACCTCAGTCTCCTTGTGACCACGGACCCTGCAAAGGGTTTGAAACATCAGGATAAACAAATGTAAAATCAATGTGTAAAATAAACACGTGTAGAATATATAAATTGATTTAAAAATTAAATTTGTTATTAATTTTCGCGTAAACTTTAAAATACATTTAAATAAAACCCAATAAGACTAATTCGTTTCTCTTATTCTATAGGGTAAGGTAACCAAGCTGAATATAACAAAATAAGCTCAAAGAAAACACAATATTTTTTCAAC
This sequence comes from Eudonia lacustrata, assembly GCA_947562085.1. Taxonomy (NCBI): domain Eukaryota; kingdom Metazoa; phylum Arthropoda; class Insecta; order Lepidoptera; family Crambidae; genus Eudonia; species Eudonia lacustrata. The sequence continues at coordinate 5,650,918 of OX387313.1, forward strand.
ATTTATTATTTCAGGGTGTCATACACACACGAGAAAGAACTCTTTATACATCTAAATACTCTGACAAAAATAACAAGACGGTTCTTAGCATATTAAGTTACATAATAAAGCAGGGACATCAAGGGGAGATCCTCTCAGATGTCTTAGTATTTACTAAGCGCCTATTTACTATGTATGAACACCGGGTATGGGTATGTCAACAAGAAATTCAAATGAGCGTAAATAAATTTTTATGCTTTTGATGTTAACCTTATGTGAATTATGTGAACGTAAAAGTTTACTGACGGATCTTGCGGGTATAGGCAGGCGGTGTGGTCCGAATGGGCGTCTATAATATTTTATAGCTGTCCGTCAAAGGCCTTGTCCAAGAAGGTTTGCTAAAAGACATGAAGGCGATGGGCTTTTCTTTTTAGGGTTCCGTACCTCAGAAGGAAAAAATGGAACCCTTATAGGATCACTTTGTTGTCCGTATGTCCGTCTTTCCGTCTGTCTGTCAAGACCCTTTATCTCGGAGATGCGTGGAGGTATCGAGTTGAAATTTAAACTATATACTCAAGTCTGCGGTCCCTTGAAGCTGTAAAAAAATCAAACTTCTAAGTTAACGAAAAAAAAGATACGGCCGTTTATGTCGCAAGAAACATATATTTCGACACTCTCAAGGGAAATCAAAATTCATAGGGTACTTGCCGTTGACCTAGAACTATGAAGTTTGGCAAGTAATATCGTCTTATACTACAAATAAAGCGAAAAGTATGAAAACTATACATATTTAATTAAATCACAAAAAACAGGGTATTTAAGAACTATGCAAGGAACGCGGGTCCAAATTTTGAAGTAAGTTAACCGTGTCATGTGAAGTATCGTGTGAAAGGGCTTCATTTGCACAAGCTTAAACAGATTTTTAATTATTTTTATGATGTATAGTTTTCGATTTATGACGAAGAATGAAAAAAGAAATACCTTGGAAACTGAATTTCGGGGAAAAGTTCGAGACTCGATTCCTGAACTATTAAGTACCCATTTTGTACGGAACCCTCGGCGGGCGAGACAGACTCACGCTTGTCCGGTTTTTTTTCTTATAAGTAGAATAAGAATAAAAAGATTTTAATAGCGTCTATGGTCAAGTTAGTTTAATCACCGGGCTCCGACAAAGAGGTCCTGAGTATTTGTTGTATTTCGACATAGATACTAGCCAGTTTCTTCTTGGTTGTGGTTTCCAAGTCAAGTGCGTTTCTGTATTTGGCCTTATCATTTTGTAATTTTGTAAATGTCACTACTTCTATATAAAGCTGTGTAGTTTCTTGCGCCCGTTCTTCTGCACAGCTAAGGGCGTCCTGAATACGTGATAGGTAAAATATTTTGAGAATATTCAAAAGCGCTTATCTAATAAGTTTACTTCAATAAAGATTTAATAATAATAATATAGCCTTTTTATTTCCGGGCTTTTTTAGCTAAAGCTGTTTTAACTTTAATTTACGTGTATATAAATGTATTTGTTGTGTTTCTTTGTGTGTCCAAAAGGCCACATCTCGGTGTGCCTTATGACAAAGGCCTCATCCAACATCTTCCACTGCTTTCGATCTTCTGCTACTCTGAGCCAAAGGGGACCCAGGGTCAATTTCAATTTCATCCTCCCATCTTCTCACTTTCCGACCCTGACTCCTACGACCGTTTCTGGGATACCAGACTGTCACCCTTTTGCTCCATTTTTCTTCTTTGCTTCGAAGCATGTGTCCGGTCCATTTTTCCAAATTTCATTTCATCACTTACCATCAAGTGATATACCTAAAGCCATGGTATATATAGAAATTTAATAGCATAACAACTTTACTAGTTTTAAATACATTTTTATAGCAAACATTTAAGAAATTTCCTCATTTATAATGTTATTAATTTACAAAGACTCAACTCATATGTACATCACACAAACTCGTGACGACTGTAACTACTACATCAGGAAGCATCCAATTCTGATTCCAAGGGGGTAACCACGAGCTCTTATAGCAGTATTTTTGCAGTTGTGAAAAACGAGACGCGTGTAGCGGCGAATATATTCGCGTCTCTTTTCCACAACTGCAATAATACTGCTATAAGAGTCAGGGGCAATACTTTTAATAATAACACAAAGGAAAAGTTTTCATTTTCCATTGTAAAGTTACAGATGATCACAAATTAGGCTTCTGTCAAACCACCGCCACGCCGATCGCGATCCAACGACTATCGGCCAAAGTTGCCCGATATTAACATAAAACATCAGAACTCGCATTAAAGTGTCCAAATTCGCCCGGCGTCCCCCTCCGGTGCTCCCCCACCCGACTCACTCTTGCTCATTGAAGCGCAGGGACAGTTGTGGAGCACGGTCTAAAGAAAAATATAGATTGTAGGTATTATAATAATTACTATTTTGTTTGAAAACAATAAGTGCCTTACAAATAAACAAAGAATAAGCTTCGTATAGTTATTCCGTGTTTTGTTCTTGTCATATAAACGTCATTTCAATTAGAGTAAAAGAGACAAAACACGAATAAAAAATATAATATTTCTCTATGATTTGTTGTGCCTTTTTTGATTTATGTTATTGACACTGTCAGAAAATATAAATCCTTTTTCTTTAGAAATAAGTTTTTTCTTTGTCTATGATTTGTTGTACCTTTTTTGTTTTATGTTAATTGACACTGTCAGATAATATAATTTGTGAAAGTAGGTAAAACAAGATATTTATTTTTATTCCGCCTTAAATCCATATAACCTTCGAGTTTGTTTATCTAATTCGAAGCTTATTCTTTGTTTATTTGAAAACCCAAGTATTTCTTTTTATGAAAGTACTGTTCACTGTTCGACATATTTTTTAATTTACTTGCGTTTTATTTAACATTATTTATTATTTTATGTTGACATTTCGAACCCTTTACCTTATAGTTTATGGTGTTGGATTAAGTTATTATTGAGTTTTGGTACAAGCCTACCCAAATCGAGTAAGTCGGCTCTAAGCTATAAGGATTACGGTGGCACTGTGGTGTGCCGAGTTGTATCGCGAAACGCGGCCTAATTATTTCGTAATTCGTATTGGTTACTCAATGTATACTCAACGCTACATATTCGAGGGTGTAATAGAAAGGCCATCAACATTTTATAAATCATATTTAGTTCCTTTGCCGGCTATAATGTACAACTTAAGTGTCGATAGACAAAAGATTCAGAAGCGCCACAGTATTCTCATTTATTTAATAGGTACTTTAGTTATTTCAGCAACAGGATGCCAAATGCGAGTTTTTTTGTCCATTCCATCAAACTTATGAAAAAAACTCGCACTCCAAAAGCAGCACATAAATATTAGGTCCTTGCCTAAAAAATTGACGTTTCATATGAAGATTTTTTTATTAAATTATATTTTTCATACTAAGGTCTTTTTAATTTTCTTAGCACCTTTTAATGTTAACACTATGAAATTTTTAGGACAGTGCGTTTGCTTTACTATTTTACTAGCTAAATATAGCAGACCTTAAAAAAAAGAAACAAGTTCTACTAACAAAAAAAGAAGTCAATTTAAAAAAAAAATTGGGCCTTATAGACGCTTAATTAAAAATCATTGTTATTACTAAAGCCTAAGTCTTAATTAAATGAGTATTAAATATTAGGAACATCCGGTATTCAGTTTTAAAAGTAATACTCTTATTAATGAGTTAGAAAAATACGTCAATTTCGTAGGTAAAGACCCAATAAATACTGTTTGCTGATTCTAAATTCTAAATTCAAAATAATTTATTCAGTTTAGGCTACAAGTAGCTCTTGTGAATGTCACTATGCCATCGGTTCGTAAGTCTACTCTGTGCGGGAGATCTTGTACTGAGAAGAACCGGCAAGAAACTCAGCAAGTGTCCAGGCATTAAACGAACAATTGAGAATCGCTCCCAGCTTATCCCTTGCAACAGAATAACAGTGATATCTATATTTTATTCGCCTACAACGAAACACTTGAACAATAAAATAATTATCATTTATCGTTTCGGGTTTTATGTTGCGGAAACAATGGCGGGGAGCAGGCCCGCGAATTTGTTAACTTCTCTCAACTACCAAAAATGGAAATAAAGTTATAGATAAGAAACCAAGGAAATAACCATTAGTTGGATTTGGTTGGTTTTTGAAGCAATAAGAAGACAAGCAAATATTTGGTTAATAAAAATTGTTGGATGTTTAAAGATTAAAAACACACGCTTGTCGGACGGTGTCCCACGCCACGTCCTCTGTGCCGCGCGCGCTCTCCTCAATCAACTCACTTGTGCAGGCCAACCCGGGCCTTGATATTTTCGCAGATCTTTGAATGAAAGGTAGGTCTCTTGCCTTTTGTGACTGTAAGTAGTTGATTAATTTGAAAGTTGTTATTATTTTTATTGTTAACACTTTTTTTGGTACATTCTAATTATTTAATTAATAATATTGTTATTTTTTATTGTTTTTTCATATTTTATAATTTTATTTTATTTTTATATTTGTGTTTATGATGATGCTCTTTTAATTAGTTAATTGTATTTATATGTTTCTTGGTAATTGTAATTGGTGTATAGTTTAAAAAAAAATTAGATGAGATTGGGGATTCCGGGTGAACTGCGCTTACAAAAACGGTGTTGTTGTCACTTACAAGTGAGATGAATGCCTACTACTTTCCCGATGTGATGTGATACTTTTGTGATAGAACATCACAAATTGCTTTATCACTTTTGACAAAAACTTCCATTACAATAAAATTTCGCTAAGGCTCATTGTCAATAATGACAACGTATCTGTCACTTGGTCTTTTAAACAAAAATAAAACAAACAACAAAATTCACTTCTAAGGTGGTAAAACAATTTCATTGTCGACTATACCTACGTTTTGCTCTCAATATGTTTTTATTTTGAAATTGTATTGAAAATTGAAAATAAATGTTTTTATCTATTTTTAATTTCCATACGACATTTTGATTACTATATTGCGAGCAACAAACCATTTATTGCAATAAAAAAGTGCTAAAACACCACGCTTAAGTCGACTTAAACGACAGTAAAAATCACTAGTCGTAGCGTGGCTAACATCAAAATGCCTTTTCGCAAAAACGGCAATTCACAACTCAACATATCTATAACATCAGAAGCCCCTCACAACGCCACATTTCATTTGCCAGTTCACAAAGTGACACAATCCGCCCGCTGTGCCGCGCGGAAATTCGTGAGTGTTTCGCGACATTCTCCCGTCCCATAGTCGCCGCTCAGGCTGCCTTCCCTTGCCCTTTGTTGTAGGCACGTTGTAGGGTCCGGGGTTGTTCCTTCCTGCGGGTTCTTTCAAGCGTGAAGCTCCGATCGTCGCTCGTCACGCTGTCACGTTGTCTATGATGCGCTACGGTGATGTTACTTAATGTATGATGAGCGCAATGACGTGCTTAATTTTTAAGACGTATTACGAGTGTGTTTTGTTTACCTACTAGCAGTATTCATTCGATTACCTTTATGAAAACGAAAATTTGTATTGCAAAACTGTAACTCTTCTCGTATGTCGCCGGGAAGGGCTGATTTAATGCCAGACTAATGCTGCAGCCCACTGGCAATCATTTTAATATTTCAGTGTATTTTACTAGTAAACTTAGCATTTTGATTCAAATATTTATACAATCAGCACTCTTTTTATCGGTGACTGTACCTCCGTGATTGAAATTTATCGAGTTCATAAATTCATGGGTGCTGAATTGGGAAGGTGCCGAAACGAAACTGACCTTTAATTTCGATAACGTGATCGAATGTGAGATGACACTCACACTAGACACCTTAGATGATAGCGGCAGGGCAGGGGTGTAGTAAAATGTTTAGATTATGTGTTAAGCTGTTCTCTCAGCTGCCGCACCTCAATAAATTTATAAAACATGTATCTCTTCTGTGTCTTCGAAGGATGCTTAGGGTATAAATAAACTGGTTGACAGCCACAGTGGCAGAGGCAACGAGGAGCGTTGGGGGGATTATGATCTGTTTCAAAACGCTAATGATTGCATAAAGCTAAAAAAGTCGGCAGCACGCGAAAGTCGTCGATAAGCGATTAATTGCATAGGAAATTTCAAAAGTCGGCACTCCGCTATTACCTATACTGAATATTCCAAAAGTTGGCAAAGTGTGAAAGTCGGCACTCCGCTCCAGAACAGGGATAGGGATTATAAAAATAATATATTATAATTAGAGCTAAATCTATGTCTATCTAATTACAATTTGAAAAAAAGACAAAGTGTTGAAAAAAATCCACGAGCGGGATTCGAACCCGCACCCCATTGACATGCCGGGTCAGGTGCACCTTTTTTCAAATTGTAATTTGTTCGCAACAATATTTGCGTAGAATTATATGGAAATAATCATAAAAAGCTACATTATTTTTAAGTTCTCGAAGCACTATGTGAAGTATTATAAATATGTTACACCCGCACCCCATGAAATGCCGGGTCAGGTGCACCTAACCTGGCTTATCATGGGGTGCAGCTTCGAATCCCGCTCGTGGAACTTTTTCAACACTTTGTCTTCTTTCAAATAAGGTAGTTGTCAAAATGAAGATTACTTTTTTACATTTTAGTAAATTTAATTTCATAGAAAAATATGTAAGTATGTAAATAGGCATACTTATAAATTGTACAAAACGTAGATTGTTTTTGTTTGGAACAAAATTATATTTCTACCAGTTTCAATTCATTTAAAAAGTAAATTTAAAATATTTCCTTTAAGTTAGTAAATAAAAATACCGTAATCAAAATTCACCCCTTGATTTGTTTTTAATTAGCTTTGCAAATCTCGTTGACCCGAATGTTCAAAATACTTTTATCAGTTAATAAATCAAGACGTAACGCAGACTAACCCATAAAAAAGAGTTCAGGAAACTTATTAAAAAATTCCACAAATACCGAAAAGCACTCACTTAGATTAGAAAAAAAATACATTACCGTCGGGCCGAAGTTTCCAGCACCCACTAAGTATGTTGTTAAGAGGTTTTTAAATTTATTCACCCTTCGATTTTGGGAGTTTCTTCCCAAAAGTTGGGGAAATTCGAGCGATTAAACCGGCTGGGTGCAGAAAGTTAAGGGTTGAATTAGCATAACGACAAGGAGTGTTGTATCGTCTGCGAGAAAGTGAATTGCGAAGTTGCGGTGCTGAGCGGGCGGGCGGGGAAACATTACTGCGCGAAAACCACAAGTTGTTCTTAGTTTTTGAAGTGAAAACTTCTTTAGCGGCGTTGTACACTTTTTTTGTAATGGGTAAAAAATGTTAAATTCGCGTCAAGACACGTGACCGTCAGGACACGTGGCCTGATCGAAAATTCGTAAGACGGATGACAGCCGGCGCGGCGTAGGAGAGGAAGTATCCCCCTCTCTTTCTACGGCGCGGCGAAAATGTATGCCTGCTGTTTCGTTTAGGCGGCGCAGGGCGCTTGCGCGAATGTTCGAATGCTTTTTAATGTAATATAAATTGTCATGTTTGTGTACGATAGCGCAATAAATAAATATTGTATTCTACCACATAAATGATAGTACTTTTATACTGATAATTGAAGCAATTCGTGCAAAATTATTCCCTAACCATTCCAAAATATCAAAAATGCACAACGTTAATATTCAAGTTTTCACTTCTGCCGGCACTCCTGGAGTGCAACCAGTCGTTTTTTTTTTCTTTATCCGTTTCTAAATATGCGTTTCAGATTATCAGTACAGTACAGTACAGTTATCAGTATACCACAGCACAGGTAACTTATGAGATTAAAGCTTTCTGTATAACTGTAAGGTATCTATTATCTATTATACAAAGTGTAACAGAAAGGTTTGGTAAAAATTAAAAGATCAAAAATGTATCCGATCTAGATCTTGTATGCAGAGTAAATAAGACATAAATATTATAAAAAAAAAAAATGTGTTTTTGTAATTTGTTCGCAACAAAATTTGCGTTAAAAATTATATAAACATTTCATAAATATTATCTTTAATTTGTTATGCGATTTTTAGTAAATATTTGTGTTGTGACGTCACATCAAAATATTCAAGTCACAGTCCTAGTTAGTGGTTTAGTAGCCTCTGTGTACTTACATTTATGATCTTTACTACTTGCTTTTGCGCGCCTAAAGCGCATGGCTTCACTAATATAAATATAAACAAATAAATAAATATCGTATTATTAAATTCATAAATATAATAATAAACATATAGCATAGTTGGCAGTGCACCTGACCCGGCATGTCATGGGGTGCGGGTTCAAATCCCGCTCGTGGAATTTTTTCAACACTTCTTTTTTTTTCAAAAAAAATAATATTTAATTTGCAATTGGATGACAAATAAAAGTTAATAATTATGTCTTAGTAACTCTGCATACGAGATCTAGATCGGATACACTTTGGATCTTTTCATTTTGACCCTCAGAACAATAACTAAAGCTATAGAACGATGGCTAAATTAAAAATCGTTCAACTATGTTTAGTTCCGTTCTATCTTATGGCTAGAAAAGGAGGTTGGAGTGCGACAAATGGTTAACACTTAGTTTTTATTTTTTGTATTGTTATGTCAAACGGTCATCAGATAATCGGTGATCAAAAAAAATCTTTGAGTCCTTAATAAAGTCACTCACTACATTACCTTAAATATGACGTCACAAATCTGGTGACACCTTTGCTATTTTAGTCCGGTTTCTATAGCTTTAGTTATTATTCTGAGTTTTGACCACACCTTTCTGTCCCTTTTGTCACACCTTTCTTTCCTTTCACGTTGTATAATAATATAGGCCTACTTAAGGAGCTCGATGGCACAGTGGTTAACGCGCCGGGTCTGCGATTACTGAGGTTAAGCAACTTTCGCAAAGGCCGGTTATTGGATGGGTGACCTAAAATTTACCATCTCGAGTTCCTCTGTGCTTTGGAAGGCCCGTAAAGCCGTTGGTCCCGGCTGCATTAGCAGTCGTTAACAACCACCAATCCGCACTAGGCCCGCGTGCTGGTGGATTATGTCTCCCTATCAATCCTTAAGGAAGTCACAAAGGCTTATTAAATGATGATGTATGGATGATAAATGATAATGGAAAAAGTGAATAATCGTAATTTAATCAAGGCAACAAATAAACTACGCTGTTGGTTGTCTTAAATATCAAGAAACAAACCAACCAGGAACGCCAAGAGAAGACCATTAAAATGGTCCTGCGAGCCGGATAAGAACTTGTGGATGAACCGATATAAATCAGCGGTTTGCCATAGAGGGAAACAATGGCGACCTCTAGCGGGGCACTTGTGCTAAAAGCTCGATTTGTTATGTCTTTGTGCTCGTCGAGGGTGTATTGTCAGCGGTACGTACATACGTATATTTTTCGTGGTAAACAAATGACGGGTGTTATTGTTTTGACGGATAATTTGTAAATGGAATACGTCAATAGCTATTGGCGTACAATATGTGTTAGAAAGACTTGTTTGTTTTTAAGAATATCATTGAAAGTTAGGAATTAATCATGCATTAGGTTTGTAGGTGTAACATAGCTCTGGTTTATATATAATGTTAAGTGACAATAAGGCCTAAGACGAAAGTTTACTTCACTCGGAACTCTTACTAATAAATAATTGGTTATTTCTTCTTATTTCTCATTGTCGTAACTAGTCTTAACTAATAAAGTTTAAGTTTTGTTGTTATTTCGACTGTCTTAAAATAGAGGATAAATAGTTAGCGTGCATAATACCAGTCGTACAATCAACCAAACTGAGCTATGTAACAGGTATGTACCCTTGAAGGGGGTCAAATCGAAGGCTCCTAGGTCTAAGACCAGTGGTGGTTTAACCACTACACTTGAAAGTCAAAGTCAAAGTCAAAGTCAAATATTCAAATAAACTTTAGAAAAGTGCTTTAGAAAAGTGCTTTTGAATCGTCTACAATTTTTTTACCTACTACCCATTCAGAACGTGGTCAGGAAAGGTGGTCAACAACGCGTGAGTTATACAATACACATGCTCTAAATATACATAGACTGTGGGGACCGCTTACCTTTTAGCGTATGAGTGTTCGTCGAATAAAACGATTAAAAGAATTAAAAAAAAGTATTATTTTAAAAAAAGTTCTCAACCTTATAAATAACCTTTTTATAGGACTTCTTGGCGGGAAAGTGAAGAGTCAAGTCTGCGGTTTTGTTTTATTTTCTAAAATTTGTGTTATGTCGAATATTAATGTGAAATAATGGTGGACTATTAACCGTTAAGTGTTCGTAAGTGCGCATGAAAATCGGCAAATGAAACAAAACAGTGCAACTTCATTTTTCAAATTCTCTCAAGAAGTCTGCTCGAGGACTTAGTAAAGCCCCACATCTTTACTGAGATACTCTAGAGGTTGGAGGGTATATCATTTCTCACTTCTCATTTCTATTACCATTCATCATCATCTATACAAGAAGGAAATATTGTTTATTTATGTATTACTTGTAAGAAAAATTACTTTGACACTGGCTAAATGTGCTAATCGCACGAAGCTATCAACTAAAGGAAAAAAAAACCTTTTTATAAGTTAGAAACTTTTTTAACGTTTAAAAGAGTTTAAATACAACAAATCCTTATTCAAACAAACGAATACCACATACCCCATCATTAGCTGTTGCCACCAGACTGTCAACAGTCGTTCAAGTAAACGGTATTCGGTGGAGAAAAAAGTGAAAACTCTCGTGGCAAATGAACCCGGCCACCGAGAAGTGAAGCTTCACTCTCGAGCCGCAAGATGGGAGGCTATTCAGGTAAAGTGCCCTCCAATTAGTGCTTCGCCCTTATCCTATGTTCTAGCAAAACCTTCCTTAAACGCGGTTTCTGTTTACGCTTTTGTTTTACGTAGAGGCAGTTTACATCACATATTGTCATTATAGTCGTCTAACGTAGTTACTTTCTTTTTCTTTTATACAACAATTGGAAAGCGCGTCGTCCTCATCCTGCCTGATGGTAATCACTTATCAGTGGTGATTCAACCGGTAGTACTGAGTAGCTGGTTTTCTTCGAAACTTCGAAGCTAGGAACCAAACAACGCCATGGACATTATTGTCAAAGCGAAAACTTAAATAAGATGGTGGTAAATAAGAAGAACTAGCCAGGCGAGCTTCAAAAAGCGATAGCACGAAGCAAACCAAGCACATGAATATCCTCCGCTAGGTATCGAACTCGGGACCGTTTGTTTAAAGAGTAGATCACAAAGGTGGATAAAACAAATTCTGAAAGTTATTAATTGTAAGCTAATGTTTGTCAGTTAAACGAATAAGAAAATGTAAACAAAGGTGTTAACAGAGTTTAAAGTAAACTACTTAATCTAGGTATCCTATCCTAGGTCCGTGAGCCAGCCCGTGACCACGGCCGGTGCAACCGGGTCAAATTTAGTACGAGTTAATGAATTACTTATAAAAAGGTATAGAATAGTTATTCTAAGTAGCTCCTTTTAAAAATTAGATAAAAAATATTTTAATTGCATATTTATTACTAAATTTGTAATACGTGATTAAATTAAGTGACAAATAACGCCTACTAGCGTTTTCTCTGACAAAAGTTGTATAATTTTTAAATTATTTGTAAATGTAATTTCCCAACTGTCATCGCCAACTGATTGATAAATAGTTTGCTTAAAGTTGTTAAAAAACAACTTTTGCTGTGGACTGCAGCAACTAAAACCGGGGAAGTATTGTTTTCATTCTATTTATTATAGCTACTGTCTAGTAACTTGTGTGTAAAACTTCCGTAACCACTTCATTCGATTTCTAAGTGTCAATGTATTAGGCCAATTCATTGTTATTTTTCAACATAATAAAAACATTAATAGATGTGCATCTAAACTGCAAAAGTGACATTGGAATTTCGGTGTACATAATCTAACTAACCTAATAAAGAAATTGCAACTGTACTGTAAAAATCAGTACCAACTACATAGCAGCCTACCTATTTGTTTTTCTTCATATTTTGTCTTTCATTCCGTTTCTGTACCAATAATACCTAAAACCTAATTTGTTTTAATTGTAGATCAGTAGAATTAATTAAGAATTACAACACAAAAGCTATTAGCCCCTTTTATTTCTATTTGTATGTGTGTGATACATCTACCCCCACTAGTTAAAAATTATAATTGAAATTTATGATATTCTTACTAGCTTCTTACAAAAAGTAAATAAACAAATAAATTTGCAATAAATAAGATTTTAACCATTTGTTTACAAATTTCAGGTGAAAATAAACCACATACTTAGGAAGGAGGAACATATTCGATCAGCCACAGAATTGGTTGATATGTGCAAGTACAATGCTGATCGGTATGACTCATTAATAAATAATGGAATTAACAGTAATGAAAAGTCATTAATCAATAATTTGCAGGTAAATTCCAATAACTTGTCTGTCTTCTATCCCAGTACATCAACCTGTCCAGAAACATATAAATGTAATAATAAGATTAATCCAGCCCCAATACAAAAAAACAATGTCAATAAATTAGTTAGTAAAACAGTTATGTTCTCTGATAAAATGGGTCAGGGATTAGGGTTGCTTATAAATGGAAGTAAAAATCAACTAGTTACAAATATTTGTACCCCAGGTAAATCAATGAATACTATAGTACGTAACTTAACACAGCACACGCTAAATAGTGCATCTCATGTTATTTTATTATGTGGTGACAGTTCACAAGTAAAAAAACGTGACATAATAAATAATATTAATATTTTGTTAAACCTGCAATCTGAAACAAATTGCAGGCTAATAATTAGCGCTTTTCCCTATTGTACAAATTTAACCTGGGAACAAAGTAAACGTATTTTTGACTTAAATTTATTATTATATAATTTGATTTGTCGTCATAGTGACACTATTTTATTTTTTGATATTAATAAATTTATTAATAATTTTAGTTTGACTTCAGATACTATGTATCTTTCTAAGAAGTCTAGGACTCAAATAGCTAATTTGTTAGCTTATAATTTACAGGATACAGTTATAGCGGCTATAACTAAGTCTATACATAATAACATAACCATTAGTAGTTCTACTAATGAAACTTTTAAAACTAGTAGTAAGGTAACAACCTCTGGTTTAAACTAAGGTCTAAGACAAAAGCCAAGTCCACATTCATTAATATTGTCCATCAGAACATTCAGGGCTTGGCTGGCAAGGACTTAGAATTAGAACTGTTTGCAAAAAGTCAGACTATTCATATATATTGTATAACTGAGCATTGGCTAAGAAGTCATGACTCGTCATTCCATGTTAACAATTTTCAAAGAGCAAGCGCGTACGTGCGAAGCACAGCCATACACGGCGGTTCCCTAATACTAGTAAGAAGTAATATTAAATACAAAAATCGCAACGATATTGTAAACCTTTCAGTGGAGCGTAACATTGAACTATCGTGTGTGGAGTTCAATAGTTTCGTAATAGTGTGTGTATACCGACCCCCATCGGGCAACTTCAGTATTTTCGAATCAGTAATGGAGGATGTACTTAGAAAATTAAAATTAAAAAAGAAATTTGTTTTAGTGTGTGGAGATTTTAATATAAATATTCTAGAAATTACCTCAATGAGTGTTCGTCTTGTTGCGTTATTTAAATGCTTTAATCTTATGAATCTATTTCTCGAACCTACTAGAATAACTTCACATTCTGCCACTTGTCTTGATAATGTTTTTTCAGACTATGACCCTGTTTCTAAGTCAGTATTTGATAATCTTACGTCTGACCATTGTGGTTTAAAAGTGACCTATGATTTTGATATTAAGGATGAGCCAAAAATAGTAAAATGTAAACCAGTAACAAAGAAACGAATGGAGTGTTTCAAAAATAATGTAGTTTGTAAAATTGATGCGTTACCCTTTGTACATGATGACCCAGATGTACTATATAGTAATCTTTTTGATTTTATAAAAACAGAATACAACCAAGTTTTTACTACTAGAACAATTAAAAATTCCCAAAAACTTAAGTTCTGTGATTGGGCTACAGCAGGTATTTATATCAGTAGAAATAGACTGTATGAGTTATATAATTTGAGGCAATGTAACCATAGCCTTAGTTTTACAGAATATGTAAAAAATTATTCTAAAATGTTGAAGAAAGTGTGCATATTAGCAAAATCTAATTTCATTAAAGACAAAATTAAAAACTCTAACAATAAAATTAAAGCCACTTGGGACATAATAAACCGTGAAACAGGTAAATTTAAACCACGGGACAATACTTTCACTCTGAAAGTTAATAACACCCTTGTCAATTCGGATTTAAATATTGCTAATATTTTTGATGACTATTTTGTAAATATACCAGTGGTAACAACTTCAAATTTAGATTCATCACCAGAAGCTGCACAATCTTTACTCAAAAAACATGTACCAAAATCTAATCTGTCTTTTCAATTTGAATACATTGATTCTATGAATGTTATAAAAACATTCAAATCACTTAAAATGAAAAACACTAGTGATTTGTGGGGCATAAGTATTAAGGTAATTAAGAATATTATATTTTCTATTGCGCCCTATCTTGCAGACATTTTTAATTACTGTATCAATAAGGGTATCTTTCCAGAACTTATGAAATTCAGTAAGTTAAGTTATACCTTTATTTAAATCAGGAAACAAAGAAGACCCTAGTAACTATAGGCCAATTTCAATATTACCAGTACTAAGTAAAATTTATGAAAAACTTATACTCGAACAATTAATGGCATACTTTAACTCAAACAAGCTTCTACATAAGAAACAATATGGTTTTACAAAGGGTCGTTCCACTACTGACGCAGGTGTTGCTTTAATAAAACATATATTCGATGCCTGGGAGAAGTCTCAGAACGCTCTTGGAGTTTTTTGCGACTTATCCAAGGCTTTCGATTGCGTTGAGCACAGGACTCTGGTGATGAAGTTGCACTACTATGGTCTTAATGATTTTGCACTTAAATTGATAGAGTCGTATCTCAGTTCTAGGACACAAACTGTCGATATCAATGGAACTAAATCATCTGGATCTCTTGTAAAAATGGGAGTTCCGCAAGGGTCAATCCTCGGGCCCTTCCTGTTTTTAATTTATATTAACGACTTGCCATTCTTTGTGGAGAACTTCTGTGAAATTGTTTTATTTGCAGATGATACTTCACTCATTTTTAATGTTAATAGGTGTATGAATAATTATGATGATGTAAATAATGCTCTAGCAAAAGTACTCAGTTAGTTTACTGTTAATAATCTACAGCTTAATGCAAAAAAAACAAAATGTATTAAATTTACACTACCTAATGTTAAAACTGAACCAACTGATATTAGAATAAACGGTGATAAATTAGATTTGGTAGACTCAACAGTCTTCTTAGGTATAACACTTGACTCAAAACTTCAATGGAATCCTCATATATCGAAATTGTCCGGTAAACTCAGTTCTGCTGCTTATGCTATCAGAAAAATTAGACAATTAACAGACGTTGAAACTGCTAGAACAGTTTACTTTAGCTATTTTCATAGTGTCATGTCGTATGGTGTCTTACTGTGGGCTACAGCAGCTGATGTTGAATCTATATTTATTTTGCAGAAACGAGCAATAAGAACCATTTATAGACTAGGTTCCCGAACTACTTTAAGAAATATTTTTAAAGAAATTTGTGTTCTTACAGTTGCATCTCAGTTTATTTATAATTGCATAGTTTTTGTGCGTTGCAACATCAACTCTTTTACTAAACACGGTGATGTACACAATTTCAATACTAGAAATAAGAAAAAACTTGTAATGCCACTGTTCAGGTTGCAAAAGGTTCTTGGCTCTTTCTTGGGGCAAGGTATACATTACTATAATAAAATACCTAGTACTGTACAAGATTTACCTTTAGATAAGTTTAAAAAACATGTAAAATCTTCTTTACTTAAGAAAGGTTATTATACAGTCAAAGAATATTTAGATGACAAAACAGCTTGGTTATAATAAAAAATAAAACTACTCTTTATTTTATTTTATTGGGATCAATAATTACTTTAAAAATATCTTAGCGCTGATATGATAGCCTTTATCAGCAATGTCCTACAGTTTACAAATAATATTTATGTTACGTTAAACTTTTCATTAGGTTTTTATTTAGAGTATCTTGAGTGTGTCATGCTCTCTTTAGTGTCTCTGCGGTGGTGGCGTGTGCGTCGGGTCGTTACATTCCCTAAGACATGTTTGAGTGAAGCGATGGCTGATTCATATGTCATACTCGTGAACGGGTGCCGCCTGTGGAGGCTGGTCTGCTCTTGCATACTATTATTTTTATTATTATTAACTATAGTTTAATTTTGTTTTCTTTTTTGTTTTTTTCTTAGACAATTTTTGACCTTTATTAGTGCTGTATGACATTGTGAAAATTTTAACTGGTAACTGATGTTTTGCAAATGTAGATATTATTATATCTTCTCTTTTGTTTTTTTTTATATGTGTGATTGTCCTTTATATTTTGTGTTTTTATTTGTGATGGAAAGTGTCCTTTTATGATAGGGCATTTTCCAATATTTTTGACGCTGTAAGGGAGAAAAGAGCTGGACACTTGCTGAGTTTCTTGCCGGTTCTTCTCAGTACAAGATCTCCCGCCCAGAGTAGACTTACGAACCGATGGCATAATGACGTTCATAAGAGCTATTTGTAGCCTAAACTGAATAAATGATTTTGAATTTTGAATTTTGAATTTTGAATTTTTTAAGTAAAGTTTTTAAAGCCGTTAAACATATGTAACATATATAAAGTTAACAAAACGTACAACAAGCAACTAATCGTATCAAAACGCTCCAAAGTAATCGGTGGTTCCAATCCTTTCCATTCATATTTCAATTTGTAAAGAAACCGTTTTCAAATAAAGTCCATTAGATGTCTTTACCAACACACCCCTTTACGTGTTTCAATGAAAGACCGCTACAGAATTCGACTGACTGGACGGAGCACTTGAAAACTGGTAGAGTTAATAAATAAGGAGTGTGCGAACCCCCCGCCGCCGATTCGAATGGTCGCAAAATTCCAAATGCCCACATAACACCTTCATCTTTATTAAAGGGTTTTCTTTAATAAAACGGATGGAAACTCTTGAAATTCTGTGGTGTGGTGCAAGTGACCACCGATCGTCTCTTTTTTAACTCTTTGGGCATGGTGGTTGATTTTTTGACCACATATTTCATTTTGTTTTCAATCTTATCTCAATCACATAAAGTTCAAAATGTGGTGGGAATATACATCCCTCTGACCCTGAAAGAGTTAATGTAGGAAGTGGGAACTAGCCAACAAGCCATATGGTCACCTGATGGAAAGTAATCAACATCACCCATGGGCACTAGAGGAATCGCAGATACGTGCAGGCCTTTGAGGAAAGAGTAAGTTCGTTTCTTGAAGGTAAGTAAGTAAGACTGAGTCGTACGTAAGTCGGCATTCTTTTACGATCTGATTGTCAACTGGTCTGTGTTGTCAACTTTGACCTTATTCTGCGAGTTGATAGTATTATTACCCGAAACAAACCTTCTTAACATTAAATAACTTGCTTTTTCTTTTACATTATTTTGATAATAATATGTAGGTTTGAAAGATTATAGGTATATTTATTTATTTGCTCAGCTAGGTTACTATTATCCTTGCCTGCTCCTCCGAGATAAGCGGCGTTGAATACACTGTATTCATCATTTAACCCACCTAGTTAACAAATGCTACTTATTATAATTGTGTTACTGTGTTTAGATTTTACTATCAACTAAATAAGCTGCAACTTTAACCGCCTATGTGGTCACAAACCCCAAAGATCCCGGGTTCGATTCCCAGCGGGGGTATATGTTCGTGTGCTTCGTTGTAGGACTTGTTTGTCCGCCTGGCTAGCTATCCACCATCTTATCTAAATATGTCCGGATGAAGACACCTTTAATCTCATAAGTTACTTGTGATGTGGTGTCACACCACTGATATTGATATAATCTGAATCGCAAAAACAACATTTTTAACATATTTGTGTTGGTGGTAGGACTTGTTTGTCTGCCTATGACTAGCTCCTACCATTATATCTAAATATGTCGCCATGACATCAATGTTTGTAACATTGTTGTGTTCCAGCAGCTTGAGTTAAGATAGCCAGTGCCTCAGCAGTTGAGGATTCCGGATGAAGTGTGCTTCCAACTTCGGCCTTATCATCAGTTAACATCAGGTGAGATGAAGGCCAAGGTTTGGTAGTAAATAAAAGTAGACTTTATATATGTATAATGCAATGTGATTCAATTTATATTAATTTTTTTATAAAAATGGACGCCGATAAGATGGCCGAATGTCAAAGCCCAACTGCCTGATTGGTTGATGCTAAATAAAAGTGTTGCCTTCTCTAAAAAATTAAATTCTACCTATTTTTGCCATAACGAGAATGAATAACAAACATGAAATAAAATGTGGACAAATTTTGAAGTTACTTTTTATTATGTTTTTATCGTTAATATTGTGACGCTTATGTTATTATCATAGAATTTGCAATAGTTAAGTTAATTAAAGACCAAGTTTCAAGGAATATCCGATCCAAAAAAAAACCGTAATTTTTTGTTACGCTAGACTATATTGGGTCAAGGATAATTGCATGGAGAGGCACTACGGTCTAAAATTTTATTTTACTTTTTAATATACAATGTAACAAAAACCCTGTCCGATCCGTAAAGGTGTTATTAGGTATTGAGATTCAGTTCTATTAACGTAATTATTTTAAAATAATAAATGAAAAAAATTTACCTCGAGTGTGGTCACATTAATAAAATTAGCGTAATTTTGGGGTAATTTGAGTAATTTTGGTACAAAAAACTTGCGTTTTAAATTACGATTACTCTTTTATTTTCATGAATAATATTTTTTTATAATTTTTCTTGTTATAGTTATTTGGATACCTATGTACCTCTTTCCGATCGAACAGGTATTTTTTTACAAATAGTTTAAAAAGTTTTTATGTGCGGAAAAGGCTACATCATCATTTTATAACTTATCGTCATACGCTAGAGCTTTTTCTATAAAATAACTGTGAATACTTTTGTTACTATAGACCTATGCCGCTTTTTCTTTACAAAAGGTACAAATTTTTTAAATATGACCCATAGAAGAAGTGATAACCGGTAGGGTATACGTATTCTGCGGTAGGCACAACGACTTTACAAATGAAGTAATATGCTTTCTGGCAAATTGACGCGACGAAATATAGTGGCTTTTAGGTAACTTATGAAAACGCTCACATCTTCCTCCTTGAACCTATTCAATGTTTAGTACGCCGGAACGTGGTCTCAATTATTAAACAATGCAATCGTCTGCGCGAGGCACCGCCCAGCGTTAATACTTGAACACCTAGTATGTGGGTCAGAATCGTGGGAATGTTGTACCGTGTCATGGGGGCCCAACAAATTATTTAGCAGCGAACGAGTCGACTGGAATGCTTGATTGCGCTATGATTTGTTACGGTACTGAACTTATGACTTGAATTTGGAAGCGGCGTCCTTGAGCTTGGTTTATACATAAATAAGATTCTAGCATGACGGCGACATTTGTACTGATATTTAAAGGCTAGTACTACACATAGATTATGACCAAAAGACACACACGAGCGAACAGAAGCGATAGTAGCCGAACGGATAAATCACCATCACAATTTAGCGCCGTCATCTTTGTACTGAAGTTTGGAGATAAGTCACAAAATATCGTGACTGACGTACTGACGTGAACCTATGGCTTACACAAGCACCTTGGTTTTTTTAGGTAGTTTAACCTTTTTACCGCCAACAACTTCTATAGAAGTTCGAGATTTTCGTGCCGTCCACGCCAGCACTTCTATAGAAGTTCTTCTTTGTACCTACTTTATTAAAATACATTTATACGTTGGCGTACAGCGGGACATCGCGTGCAGGATAGTTGGGCGGTGAAAAGATTAATGGGACGTTTATAAAAATGTAAATAGTGCAATGAGAATCTTTAAAAACAAAGCAGATTGATATTGAAAAATCGGCGGCAATATGGTGCCCAATAAAAACGTTTTTTTAATTATATTTTTTTAATGTCTACTGGCATAGTGTCGCAGAGTGTGTCCCAGAGGCCCCGAGTTTGATTACCAGTGGGAGGTACATATTTGTGTACTCGGCTTGGTTGGTGGTAGGGTTTGTTAGTCCGCCTGGCTAGCTACCACCATCTTAACTAAATATGTCGCCATAACATCAATGTTCGTAGGATTGTTTTGTTCCGGCGGTTAGAGATAAGATAGCAGTAGTTGAGGTTTCCGGGTGAGATGCGTTTCCACCATTGGCCTAAAATCACTTAACGTCAGGTGAGATTAAGGCACTGTGCTTACCCGTAAAATAAAATAAAATCGATATTTAATTAAATAAATACAAATAGTACTATATATATTTATTTTTATATTATTATACACACATTACATACGTAGATACTCTCACGTCCTTTTGCTAAAAGGGGTAAACGGAGTATCGAAATCACCAATTTTGAGTAAACTCGTCTTTAAGGCGACGCATTGGAAACTTACGTGGCGGGGATCTTGATTTTTCCCAACAATTACAAAACATATGAAAGTGATATTTGATGACATGATTTTTCATTTAATTGACTTCATTTTGCTAGTTGCAGAAACACGATTTGTCAACTTTTATAACTGAGAAAAAAAATATCAAAGTAACCTCTTTTAAAACATAGATTTGCATTTCACAGGCTAACCAGACCGATTTAAGCATCTAAATTTTCTTAGTAGATTAGTCTTAACACACACTTCAATATTGTAGTTAATTTTTTTTAAATAATTTGTAGTTTTAATTTGAAGGAAAAAAAACAGTTTTTTTTATGACACGTTTAGCGGGTGTTGTTTAGCGGTGCGTCGCCTTAATGACCTCAACGCAAAATTTTGCATAATCATAGTAGGGCTTCCAAATGGAATAGATACCATCAGTGGTAACTCCGATCGCCTTATGTGCGAGCATTTTGGAACCTTGTCCCTTAGTCGGCTCTTACGACATGTACGGGAAGTTATAAAGCTAATACATTATTTTTAACCCCGCCTGATCCTCTAAATGCCACTACACATTTACAGAATACACTAAACATGCACACTAGTTTAGGCCCAAGACACCGTACTCGCAGAACAAGGGTACGTAGAACCGGTTCACACGCGCTCTATACCAGGTACAGACATGTACCTGGGCGCTTCTCTCCTCCTCCACAGCCCGGTCTACCCAAGGTCCGTGCCTTTAGAGGCGCCCTCGGGTGGTTCCGCTCCCCGATCCGATCCGAACCCTTCGGAGAATCTAGTAGGGCACGGGGACGCGCACTTTTAAGTGTGCGATGCCGTTCCCTCTAGAAAACCTTCGAAGGTGATTCGTTTCAACACGAGGTGCCCTTTACGTACCTCGCCGCCCCCAAAAAAGACGCTGAAAATGCCGTTTGAGGCAATCAGCAATCTCTCTCAAAAAAAAACATTATTTTCAAGTCCCAGACCAGCATGGGATGGGATAAAATGTAGCAGGTATTCCAGTATTACCTTTTTATCATTATAAACTCTTCATAAAAATAACTATTGCATATCAGGAAAGACGCATAAAATATTCTGACACTACCCGGGTCGAAATGGATTTTCCAAATCATTCTCGGGGATAAGAAGCACTTGCAGGCGCCCGTCTATTTGTTCAATTTGAATATTTTCAACGCTACGTGATGCATTTTATCGTTCCGACATATATTTCATGTCATTCTTGAGGAAGATGGAGGAATTTTTGCATATAGGTCGTCGTATTTACCAAGGATTTGTTACCTGAGGCAGAATATCCTTTACATATAGCTTTCTATAGGAAAATAAGAATAAGATTTTTTCTATATTTTTTTTATCATCAAAGCTAGTATATCTCTGGCTGTGTTTATTTATGTGCCTTGTGTGTCTGAAAATTGTGTTATTTTGAAGAAAAGACTCATTGCAAGACACCTAATTTTCGACCTAATTATATTCAGATTCTTGCGTTGTGGCTTAAAGTAATACTTCAAAAAAATAATTTCCTCAGACTGGTGGAGCGACGATCTTCGCAAGGTGGCTAGAGCTGGATGAGAGTAACAGCAGATCGTGCTCAGTGGCGTGCACTTGGAGATGCCTATGTCGAGCAGTGGACTCCTATACTAGACCTGGGCCTGATGATGATGATAATGATGATGATGATGATGATGATGATGATGATGATGATGAATTGATTTCGACTTATAAAATTAACTTAAAGTAAACAAATTTAAACGGGGATTAACGCAAACTAATAAGTAAAAAGGTATCATACCTTCTTTATACCCGACGTTTCGACCGAGTTACAACAGCCGTGGTCACGGGCTGACTGCTGTCGCGATGTTGCGCCTCCGTTTGCGCGGCAGAGTCTTCATCCACCGTCACATTATTTTGCCAACTACCGCCACACACAACACTAACGGTGCCCTATTACGTATACAAGCCTTATTCCGGTTGTTTTTTTCTTCGCAGTCGGTAAACAACCAGAGGCTGATAAGCTGCTAAGAAGGTATTATACCTTTTTACTAATTAGTTTGCGTTAATCCTCGTTTAAATTTGTTGAACTATGGAACGCGAAAGTTTAAAAGTGTATATAACTTTTGTTAGTTGTTACCTTTAACTGTTATCGTATTTGTGCAGTATAGCAGTAAAATACAAGGAGGCAAAAAGTTCTTACTTGAAATTACGTTATCCAATTATATAATTTAACCATGTAAAACATCAATTTCAACTGTAAAGGGACACGACTTTTTAGGACCAAATAAAAAAGCGTTTATGCTCGAAATAAGTACTTTAATCAAAATTTTCGAACGACTACCTTTAAACATAATAATTGTTCTTAACAAACATTACAATACCCATCTTTTTTCTCGTCACATTTTTATATACAACTAATGTTTTTAAAACATACTCTATACGAAATAAGCACTTCAAAGTTTATAGAAGGTACTTAATTAAAACTATAACTAACTATTGTAAGTAAAAAGTGATAAAACTGTGTAAATTCTATTTATCGTTCGTGACTCATTCATTTCATTAACATTATCTTATCCATAAATGTACTATTCATGAAGTAGGTGAAATCAAAGTTTGAAACTTTGTTAGAAATCAATTGGGAAAACACCTCCTCTCTACGACCGTGGCACAGTCGACTCTAGACATCTCCCTAAATATTCTTGACAAATTAACCAACATGTTAACATCATTATTCCTACACAGCCAAAGGTTCAAAATATTGTCAGTGGGAGAGCATGTATTCGAAAAATAATAATAATAAGAGGAAATTTTCAACTTTTCTGCCAACAAACGCCAATCGTTGCCTTTCGTCGTCTGAGAATCTAAGAGCTTACAAAGGATAACCCTATCAGATTTAGTCAACACATTTGTTCTATAGTTATTGTCCGTACTAAAGTTACTTCTGTACAAAGCACTGTTCTTATAAATGAAATCATAACGACCCTCCTTCTTTGACAAAGAGGAGTAGCTGAATGGATTCTCTACAATGTTGATGGAATATCCCATCTCAACGCTTGAACAGCTAAAGCGTTTGCTACAAGTGAAATTTGAATTTAAATCGTTTGTCTTAAGGTTGAAACTGACAGAGTTGGATTGCTTCTGTTTCTGATAGACGCATAAATTGAGCTCCAAGCAGTTGATTGAATCTGTCTGTTCCAACGCAAAAGCACAATACATAGATTTTGTATTCATTTTCCAGATTTGAGAATACGGCAGCTCTTGATAATTTCCACCCTGTAATTTCCAACCTACACCCACTTCTCTAATATTAAAGCACAAATCGGAACAGTTTTCTTGGAAATATATTGTCTTTGGCTCGCACAACAACGATGCGCCCAGCCTTTTCTCGTTCTCCAAACAGCTATAGAACGCACATGGTGTATCATTGAAAACGTGAACTTTCAAACTGTAGAAGCTGTCTTCCAACCTTTTCGAAATAAACAAGACTGACTTCAAGAGCTTTGCGTCTAGTCCACTAAAGCTGCGGCCAACTAAAACAAAGTCGCTTAAAAACTCGCACACGATGTAAACTTTGGAAGGGTCGACTTGCACGAAAATGGGGGTTCCGGGGGTTTCATGTCCTAGACTCAGGACTTTCCTCCACTCTGTTGTGTTGATCTCTTCGGGCTTTTGGAGGACAGAGAGGAGCCAGCTGGTGTTCTTGAGCGCGGTGCAGTGAGGGAAGGTGAGGACTACGCCTTTGCGGAAATGAAAGTTCTTTGGGCCGCATCGTATAACGGGGCTGAGCTGGATCTCATCTGTCAATAAATAAAAGGTATGAATATGTATTACTGTTGTTAAAGTACCTATATGACGTTTAGAAATGAATCACCTGGGAATGTAATCCCATTAAAGGTATTAGCCGATCCATAGGTACTTATCAGTTTTTGACTGTTAGAATAGGAAGGATGTCATACGCCTACGGAATTCACTACAACTTGTTTAGGCAACCAGAAACTTTTATATTCCTGAACTTGTGAGCGCTTGGCCTTCGTCTCGCCAGATGGTAGATATGTGACGATAAGGCCGAAGAATGAATCTCGTTTTAACCAGAATCCTCACTACTGAGGAGCTCGCTGTCTTGTCTCTAATTATCGGAGCACATTATTGTTGTGTCATCGTTAGTTACATTGTTGATAGATAAGACGGTGGCAGAAGTCCTTGCCACCAAACCCAAATATACAGAGGTCCACACAGTCCCGGGTGTAACTACTAGACTGGGTTTAATTTTATAAACGATGTAATTTCATCTTAGTTTTAACTGACCCTTTTCGTTTATAATTCACAGTTTCACAAAACTAATAGATTTAAGGGCGGCACACTAAGAAGATATGCCTATACAGTGGGTGCCCTTCGGTTCGCCTAAAAATTTTAGTCTTAATATTACATGGCCAAACCGTATTGGCTTAAACTTAAAACGAACAATTATTGTTTCGCCTAACAATTGTTTTACCACCATTATAATTTGGCATGACGACGATTTCGCTTAATATCTAAAAGCTCGAATTGTAGCATATCTAATATTAATTATTATTGTTCAGTTTCAAAAACACTAGCTGCCCTACTCCTGTAGGTCACGTGATAGGTTAGAAATTTAATTTCGAGGTTATTTTTTTTATTAGACTACAGAAATCTAGCTCCATTTAAAAATATATTTTTTTATAGCTCTTATACTATGTGATTTTTAATTTTGTGTAAATTAATATTTAGTAATTGTTCCGCCAAATGTTGCATTATTCCGATTTCACATTTTATAAAACAGGTCAAATCTCAAAATAACACTTAGACTTTTAACCTTGATTCAACCTCTGTAGTTATTATGCGCTCGGAACTGTGCTAGTTCTAAATTGAGACCTTATCCTGTAAAGCTTTTAACGAACGCTCAACTAGGTTTGTGGTGAATAGCATCTGACGGTCGGATTTGGGTCGCGACGGCTAATCCTATTTCTGGGTCTTACTTCCCTACTTACGGAATAATTAAAGAATAACTTGAAGTTTTTCCGGCTTCGTTGGAATAACTTACGTCTACAGGTTTAATATTAGTTTCATAACGAGGGGTTTACAGCTAAAAATAAATATTTTTTGCTGATATAAAATCAATTAAATATAAAAGATGTACACGAGTTACAGTGTTGAAGTTGGTGAAAAGGAGTTATTTTCTATAAGTTAAATAGGTTATTTATTTATAGGTGTTTTGTCACTTAAAATATTTGACAATGTGAATACTGAATTTATTTATTTCCCACTTCAACCGGTAAGAAAACTGTACAAGTGTACAGCAATTGTTACTCTAACATAAAGAAAGTAGATTCCGCCCACGGGGTTGCATGCATGAAAGTCTATTTGTCTTGAGCATCCCATGGAATAAGATATTTTCACTTTATAAAAGGTAGTACATGGATCTTTTAGGTTTTTAAAATTATCTCTGTACAAAGAGTCACTTTAATCCGTTTCTCCATTTTGGCGTGAAAAAGAAAATAATAAAGGTATAAACAGTCGCCCAGTGGTCGAAATTCGACCGTAATTTTATTCAAAGGCTGCACGGATTGTATCCTAAGCAATGAAAAATTAAAAAAGATAAAATGTGAGTTTCGATTGGCATTGACCTTCAGTGGTTCCATATGCTCTAAGGGTTTCATCGGATGCAGCGATGTATTGATGTGAATGGACACTATTTTGGCTAAATACTAAATTTTCGTACAAAATTTTTGCTTCACGTATTAATATTTAATTAGGATTACCTTCTTGTAGTGTAGGTCTCTTCCAGTCCTCGACAGCTACCTCTATAGAGAACAGCTCCTCGTTGTCAACCACTCCATCAGGTATAAACAAACTGACCCCACACTTGGTCAAACTCAGCCAACCTCCATCACTCGTGATGATCTTAGATGTAGCTGTCTCCAGATATTGCGGGTTAATGGACTTTGAGTCTACCGAAGCATTGTTTCTTAGCGATGGAGACATCTCTATACTCTCATTCCCGTATGAAGAACCCGCTATAAGAAATGCAAATGCTAATTTAACAAAGCAATTATTAATATTTTTCTTTTAAATGTATCATAGGTATGTTACTTAATTATATCTTGAGATATCAAAATAAATATAAGTTAAAAAATTGGTGCAAACAAAGTTAAAATTATAATGATGGCTTGGATATACAATAATGGTGCACGAATTTGTATAAAATGAGCATGCCACTTTGTTATAAATAATCAGAGATTCTAATGCATATTTTCATTTTTTCAGGAAACTCTTAGTTTTCGAAATATAAGCCTCTAAAGTTTTAATATTTTTTGCAATATTTACATATCATTTGAACATTTTGACGTTTACTGATTGAGGAATAGACAACTTTCGTTCAAAATTACAAGACAGTGCAAAACATGTTGATTTTGTTGATTGGTTTGGTTTGATTGATGATTTTAAAATGAAAACATGTTTTTTGATTGTTGAATTAGAATCAATTTAATAAATAATAAAATTACGGACAATTACTTTAATTTTTTGGTTTAATTTTAATTATTTTTAATCTTAATATTGTACACGTGTTTCCGATGTTGTAGTTTGGTTTATATAATTTTTAACGCAAATTTTGTTGCGATCAAATTACAAAAACACAAATGTTAAAAAAATAGCAGGATTTGAACCTGCACCCTTCTGACATTCCGGGTCAGGTGCTCTTCCTTTGAGCTATCGTGGTTCTAACCAGCCCGCCGAAATTATTCAACACTATTTACTTTTTACTTTGAAAGCCAAAGGCGCCCATTCAATGTCAACAACTACCGTCATTAACATCCGATCATAATATTTTTACAAATACTAAAGATCAGTTAAGAAGTGGCAAGCTATTTATAAAATGTTTTTGGTTTGGTTATATAATTTTTAACGCAAATTTTGTTGCGATCAAATTACAAAAACACAAATGTTGAAAACATTTTCACGAACAGGATTTGAACCTGCACCCTTCTGATATACCGGGTCAGGTGCTCTTCCTATTGAGCTATCGTGGTTCTAACCAGCCCGCCGAAATATTAATATTATTATTTTTATTTATTAGATAACAGAAATGCCCTACTCCTGTAGGTCACGTGATAGGTTAGAAATTAAAGACAATCGCGAAGCGCAGCGTAGCGATTGTCTTGAATTTCGAGGTTATTTTTTTATTAGACAACAGAAATCTAGCTCCATAGGGGGTCCCTCTCCTCTCTCTTTTCCCCCTCCCCCTTACCATTTTCAATTTCAATAACTTTACACATTTCATTTTCCAAATTCAATGACTTTTCACACCTTTTAAGGTTAGTTTTAATGAGATTTCAAATGCATATACGTATTTCCATAACTATGTACTCCCTGCGAGTGGGTCGGAGATTAAACCTTTACCCCCCCCCCCCTCTCCCCACCCCCAAATCCCTAAATTCGTGCACCATTATTGTAGAGTTTTACCATAATTATTGTAACGTTACAGTAAAACATTTAGCATTACAAAGCATAACATTAATGTTGAAGCAGAAGCAATTAATGAAGAACTCACAGCTCAAGAAACAGCTAGAATCAGAGCGGTCTGAGCCGAGCGTGCCCTTGCAAGCGGTGCGCTCGCTGTTCTGAGAGGCCCTTACCTCGTGGTCGATGGGAGACATGTAGCTGAAATTGAAGAGCATGGTGAACGATAGGTATTTATTTTTATTTTATTTTGCATTATGAGAAACATACAGCACATAATAACACAAAATTACAATAGTACACAAAATATAACACAAAGGCCAATAAAATTTCTACCAAATTTTTTTTACAAACTGAGTTTACGCAACTGTTAGGAAAAAAAAAGAAGTTAACAGACATTGACAATAAATTTTATGTCACACATGCAGGTAAATAGAAAAACAAAAAAAATTAAAATTTAAAATTTAAAAATAATTATAAAAATTAAAAAAGAAATTAACAATAACTATTTTCACTTTGTATTAAAAAGTTTACTCTTTATTGAGTTTTTATAACTTAACAGTGACGTATTAAAAACATCAAAATCTACATAATTTTTGTTATAGCAATCACAGGAACGGCCTAAGAATCTTCTTTTTGAAGAGATTTATATAAACCTATTCAAATTAGAAGAATAATATATCTAAATAGTTGAACTTAATAATATTGCAATGCTATCAGGATTTAAGGCTCGAATAACCAATAGTACGACCCCGAAGGCACACAAAACAGAAATACAATGAAACAGGAATTTATAGGCTAACAAACATAAATAGATTTTCAAGTGCCATTACAAATATTTAAATTTCTTAGGATTCAATGGATACAGTAGAGGTACTTTGCTACTCTAGTGACTCGATTTCTTGACCTTTTATTTACAAGACGTTATGACAACTAGAACTAATCGTAGTTTAAATGGCTCGAAGTTCAATACAAAAACGTTTAACAATAGTCGGTGGAAAGGTAAAACTGCTTTAACACCAAAAGGTCATTCGTGGGAAACGCACTTTAGAGTTTAATATTTAAAATGCATATTCTACCAATTTATTTCTGGCGCTTAAGCAGTTTTCTCTTTCCAACAATTAAGTATTTACTCACCTGTTCGCCAATTGCGGTACTTCATACAAATGTTCATTTCTCGTGTTTGTTGATGTACCTGTGTGTCTGCGTGTACGTCTTGAGTCTACTGTATGGAACTCTTCGTGGATAGTCAGATCTGGTTGGTTGGTTAGTGTTCTTTTTATAACACTACCAAAATAATTTGCACCTGAAATTGCAATAAATTTTACCAAACACTATTAATTTTAACACATTTTTGATAAAATTTACTTCGTTGTACAAAGTTATTTTACCTGTAGGAGGTTTAACGTAAGGAGAATTCTCAGTCATTTTGAATTTCATATATTTTATTCCCAATATAACAATAACAACAAATATAAGAAAAGCAATTGACAATGCTATAAGTAACGGCCAGTACGAGGAACCTGCGGAAGAAAAGGTAAGTATAAAAGTTCAGCATTTTGATTTGTATTCGACAAAAATATATCAATTCTTGTTGCACAATAAATAATAGGTATTCAATCATAACATTCAATAAGCATTAGAGAGTAAAATTAATTTACATTTAAATTTTACTAATTTTGTATCAATATCATAGACTTTTATCGAAGTAGTACTTTAAGTCATTGTAACATTATAATTAACGTCTTCTGTATCGTCTGCTAATTTTATTTACGAACCATTTTCATTTACGAACGTTAGGGTCTTTTTATGCATGCTGAATTTACCATCATTGATGAGAACGGACTTAGAGGTCCTAACGCAGACGGGGCACTGCGCGACCTGGTAGTCGGAGCCAGTGCAGGGCTTCCTGATGCTGCTGAGGCAGTGGCGCCTCCTCGTCTTCAAGCAGTCGGAGTCGCAGCTCGACCATTCTGACCACTGGGACCAGCGATCTGGAAAAAGTTCTTGGTATAACATAGCCAAAAAACGTACCAGTTTTATTTCTCTTTTTTATTCTTATTCTATGTTGGGTCGCTAAGAAGTCTTAGTCAGTTATTTTACTATTATGGCGCGACATTTAGATTAGGTAATAGTAGCTTGCTAGGCGAACTTAAGAGCAAGCTAAACCACCAACCAAACCGAGTAGTAGGTGTAGTAGAAGTATTTTGAACACCAACAGAAAAATCAACTCTGTATCGGAGGATATCAAATAAATATACATATACGAGTATATTATGCAAGCATGTCATGAGAAATACAATTTATAAAAATATGCAACCTTACCTAATAAAATATCAGTGGACTCATCAGCTAGCCCATCCAGTCCATCCACATACAAATCTGAAAAGGAAAATACCTTAGACTCATACACAATGAACATAAAAGTAAAAAAGGGGGTGAAAAGAGCGTCAGGTTTGTTTTTGACCCACTTCAAATAAAAAAATTGAGCCAGTGTAGCTACGTGTTAATTATTTACGCGAGAGGGTGATACTGTTGAAAACGCTATAAAATATATAATAGAATAGATAATTTGTTAGCGCCCGACGCTGGAATCAATAAGACACCAACATTATTGTAAATAGGTACATCTATAACAATTAACGACAAAATATTACTACGGTCCCGCGCGCCTTTCCCTGCCTTTCCGTCCAAGGCAGTGACCATCCAATGACAGGTACAGACTAGTTATCTAACGCGAAGATCTTACCTAAATCACAATCTACGCAGTCCTTAGTCTTCTGCACATCTTGGCCAGCACACGGCTGACCTCCGTGCAACGGCGGAGGCGCAGTGCAAGATCTCTCTCGCTTCCGTCCAGCGCGCCTCTCCCTGCCTTCCCGCCCTAGGCAGTAACAGTCACTCCAACCAGACCACGCCGTCCAACCACCATTCACTGTTCAAGAAATCATTAATAACCCTAACTAACTGCTGTACTCAGAGACGTCAATTAAGTTTTAATGACAATTAAATGTCTTTCCTTCTCTAATTAGCACTATACATAAGAAAGTGACAGCAAGAGACTTAATTGTCATTAAAACTTAATTGACGTCTCTGAGTACGGCAGTAAAGTCAATAACTTCTACATTCTACTAATTCTTTTTCTAAGATGGCCTCTTTTGAGTGTGAACGTGCACACTACTACACACGTGCAGTCTATGTTAAACAGTGATACTATAAATGATTAAAACTTACCTATAACTTTTAACTGCGCGGCCTCCGATATTCTTTTGCCCGCTACATTTTCCGCAACGCATGTGTAGTTAGCCATGTCCTGTATAGAACTTTTTTTATCATACACTATCCACAAATGGCAATCAAAAAAAGTGCAGGGTGCGGGAAGCGAGCGTGGAGCGGGAGCGATTTCAAACAAAACACCCGATTAGCTCGCTCTGCATTCGCGCCACAGATATTATTATCACACGTCGTCGCCTTGTAAGTATAAAGGCACAGTAACGCATAGTTACTTATTAAATACTGAAGATGCGAATACTGTTGCCTGCGTTAGGTTGACCTGTATTACAGGCAACAGGGATATAAGGACTCAACGTCTGTTCTAGGAGTGAATTGCTCAGCGCTACTGCCCGCTTCCGCTCCCAGCTCTTTAAGTTTATTATTTAATAAAACTGAAAACAATAAATAAAAATAGTTCCTATTTTTAACTAAAACTAAAAACTTTGTCGCCCTACAGTGCCTCTCATTATGTATTACATCAAACTCTTTAAATAAAAATTATATTTGTTAATATTAACTGTATTGAAAAAAATTCCACGAGCAGGATTTGAACCCGCACACTTCTGACATCGTGATTCTAACCAGCCCGCCGAAATTATTCAACAATATTTACTTTTTACTTTGAAAGCCAAAGGCATATAAAAGGCGAATAATTTCGGCGGGCTGGTTAGAACCACGATAGCTCAATTGGAAGAGCACCTGACCCGGTATGTCAGGAGGGTGCGGGTTCAAATCTTGCTCCTTTTCAAGCCATAAGATAGAACGGAACTAAACATAGTTGCACGATTTTTATTTTAGCCATCCTTCTATAGCTTTAGTTATTGTTCTGAGATGCAGTGACTCTAGCCGACACTGCATGACTCCGAATCATCTCTGCCGGCTAACAAAATCTTTATTCACTTAGCATCTATTTTAAAACCCAATGTTGTAGAGAAATTATTGGACTAATAACTGACCAACAAAGAGACTTGCTTGATGACCAGGTACCCCTCCTTGGATATCTGCACATTGTCGTCTACCACCAAGGGAGCGCCGTTCTTCAGCCAGTAAAGTTGGGAGAATGGCGCTGCTGGTGGTGGCTCGCAGCGGAAGGTCACTGAGGAGTACTGCTTCACCAGCTGCGATTGAGGCGCTTGGGAGAAGTGCTTCTTTATGTCTAAAAGACGTCGAGTTGATATAGTAGGTTTAAGATCTTTATTCTCATTAAGAATTACAACAATTCAAAACAATAAGTTAATGTTTCTAGTTTAGACGAATTATATAATAAACATGAAGAGTTGTAAATCATAGTTAAGGTTGTCAATAGATAGATCGTTGTCAAAAAAGGGTAACTAACTATAAGAGAAATAGGAACAAAATAGAATAACAGTCAAATGACTTTTACAAGAACAGTTCAAAACTAACAATTGCTTCAAAAAAAATCTAAAGGTATGATACTAAAGTATTATTTACTTTATGTAAGCAAATAGAAAACGATGCGACGGTTGTCTTTTGTAAACATCAAACATGAGCAAAGCACTGCTACGCGCAAGTTGCGAAATAATAGAACCGTCCGAAATGTGCCTATTCCATCCGGTCACCGATCATCTCAAGGACTGTGTTGGCGCTCCCCTGCGCTTGCAGCAAGATCGAGGTAGTCTTTTTTCGCATAATTGTAGCGAACTGATGCCGCCAATGTCATCTACATTGGCGGCATGTTTGCAGTCGCCAATGTAGACGACATTGGCGACTGCAAACATGCCTGATACGCTGCAATACCGTGGTAGCCTCAACAGAGCCCTAAAAATGTTATTATATTGTTTTAAGTTAATGATTCTAAAGAGCAACTTACAAGCGAGCTCGACGGTAGCCGGCTGGCTCCGTATATGCCCCCGGCTTGTCCACGCGAAGCAGGAGCACTGGTACTTGTCACCGCCGAAATACTCCTCCACGCTCTCCCTCGTCACCCTATACTCGCCCTCAATGATCCGCACCCCCGTTTGGGGATCAACAAACTCGAAGTTTTCCGCATGGGTCTTGACGCCGTTGCATTTGAAGTATACCTTTATGGTTAACAGGTTTAAAGTTTTATACACTTTTAAACGCTCCATAGTTAACAAAGAATTTAAACGGGGATTAACGCAAATTAATTAATAAACGGTACATATCATACCTTCTTTATACCCTGACGTTTCAACCGAGTTCACCGGCCGTGGTCACGGGCTGACTGACTGCTGCGGCGATGTTGCACTTCCGTTTGCGCGGCAGAGGCTTCATCCAGCGTCACATTATTTTGCTAACTACTACCACACGCAACACTAACGGTGTCCCTATTACGTATACAAGCCTTATTCTGGTTGTTTACCGACTTCGAGTTAGTAGTCAGCCCGTGACCACGGCCGGTGTAACTTGGTCGAAACGTCAGGTATAAGGAAGGTATGATAACTTTTACTAATTAGTTTGCGTTAATCACCGTTTAAATTCTTTGATAAACTAAATCAAATTGTTTCCTGCATTTGTAAATCTCATTCGTCTTTTTATATTAAGGTAGCTTCTGCCCGCGACTTATGATATTCGGTCTGCCAAAAAGGTATGAGATGTCTTTACATATAAATAAAATGTTGTGTAAATCCTTTTAAAAAAAGTCAGTGATATATTATATCTTCCTAATAGTTAAAGAGTTTTTAGCATACGTTTAGTGGATCCAGGGTTAGCCTTCTACATCCATATACGCTTCCAAATTTTAACTCTTTATGTAATAGGGTTTCATTTGAAGGCAGAGAAACTGAACTATACAGCCTCAAAATGAATTTTGATTAATTGTGTTATTTTTGTTTGTAATTTTATAATTTTGTGTTTAATTTTTTACTCTAATTTACTTTTGCATGTTACCATAGTTAGCTGAATCTTTTCACGTTTCCCGATCGATTGGAAGATCTTGTCGAAAAAACGTTCTTTTCTCATATCCGTTCGCTAAAACTTGTTACGGGAGCAACACTTTCATTAGGCGTTCTTGTAAAACTTATGACGATATACTGCATGAGCTTGATATCTTTATCTTGAATATAAGAACATTTAAGAAAGAATCTTTAAAAAAATTATCCACTGTGTCATGAAATGTGCTGTTGTCATACCACTTATGTAATTAATATTAGTTTGTAATTTTATCATAACATAGGTAGGTAATGTAATAAATAAGAAAAAAAAAGTAACTTTAATTACTAAGCTAAACTATTTATCTCATATATGTACTAATTTATGGAACTATAGGTTTTTTAAGTATCTTTTGTTTTTGTATACAATGTGTTTATATGTAACTGTTTGTTCCTTAATAAATAAATAAAAAAAATAAAAAAATATAACATCTCCCCATGTACCCTGTTTATACTCAAAATAAAATATTCTACTTTATTCTGTTCTATTAAATAATTCTGGCTCCGCACGGTTTGTGCATTGAAGTACCCGACCAATAGTTATTATTTAAGTGAAAACTATATACATTCGCATATATCACCTGTCATATATGACCGGCGGAGTGAACATGAAAATGTAAGTAAATGATAAGATACAATCATGGACCCATACATCTGTATGGGTACCTACTTTACCCCCCGTACCAATAACCAGAGTATAAACACAGAATAGATACCTAAGTAAGCTTCGAATAGTTACTATGTTTTGTCTCTTTTATTCCAATTTTAAATAAAGTTTACACGACGGGAGTATAATATAATTGATATTTTGTTTAGGTTGAGGTTCACTTTTGACATTAACTGTACTAAGTGCAAAAGCAGAAAAAAAATGATTCAATGAATCGGGGGTGTCGACCACGGGTGCGTCCACCACTGGGGGCGTAAGCCACGGACCCGAAATATCTACCAAAATTATACTATGTCTAACATGACATGTTTATGAGCATGTTTTTTGTTTGAACGCGCTAATCTCAAGAACTACCAGTCGAATTTGAAAAAATATTTTTACATTTGATAGCTCAATTTTTGGGGAAGGCTATATATATATATAGGCTATTCAACATCATGCCATGCCCCTTAAAAAAATCAGAAAAACGCTTAGCGAATACGAAGTACCAGCGCATTCGGGCTATGCGCAGCGATGCGACGCGGACGCGGCGTAAAAATTAGGCCGTGTAGTATAGGAACATAATTATTGATTACCTATATTTTTACTACTTTATTATATTACCCACTAATTACTTTATTCACGGAACTTTTAATATAAAACCTACAAACTTGTTATTTGTAGATTTTTTATTGATGACCTTCTTAGTCGAGTGGTTTGTACACCGGTTTTCATGGTGTCGCCATCTCTGAGGTTCCAGGTTCGATCCCCAGTCGGGTCAATTTAGAAATTATTGTTTTTCTATATTGTCTCGGGTCTGGATGTTTTCTATGTGTATAAGTATTTTAAGTATGTTTATCCATTGTCTAGTAACCATTTAAGAGCGTTTACGCCGCACACTAGCGCCACTAAAAAAAACATATCTAGTAATTAGAGATAGAAAATCAAATTATGCTCAACAAACTATTTGAATGAAGTAATTTAGCATTTTTACGGCACCTAATGAACACCTCACATGTTATGGTTTAGTAAAATAAGACGTTACGGCCACTTTTAACTATAACGCCGTATTTAACTAAACCATAACATAAGAAAGGCTTCTCTCTCGCAAAACAGGTGAAACGTCATAAAAATTAGCTTAATGCAATTGAGTTTCACCTTAAAATACTCTGGCGTGTTTATTTACGGAAATCACATTTTCAAATGTGAAATCATTATTTATTGCATAATGCAGAAACGATGCTGTTGTTCAATAAAGAATCTATGTTGTCGTATTTTGGTATTTTTAAGACCATCTTGATGGTCTAATTTTGGGTTCAAATATAGACCATAAAGCACAATGTATCTAGTTCAACAGTTTTTGGACAAATACACTTTTTAAGTAATATATAACTTCCCTGTCCCGTGAGTCACATGTGATACATAACAATAGATTTTCTATTGTTATTAGTTTTGGACAGCGAAGTTGTTAAGAAAATCTGTCATACGGCATATAGCCCTGATGAAAAGTGGTTCCTATAACTGGATACAGTTAAATTGCGGGGCACCCTTTCCAACCAGAACACAGCAATGCAAGACATAGTATCTTGGCGGCAGAAATTAGTGTATTCAATCGGATTTAAGCCAGATATCAGGCAGTTTGTTTGCATGCTACATTGTCAGCTGAGAAAGAGAGGAAAGCTAGAATAAGACCTAAAATGTACCTTTCTCAAGCGCAAATTAAATATATTTCATTTCATTTCAGTATAATTATTTATAAACATTCTTACATTTGTATACAAAGGTTAAAAATAGTTTGAAGTCCATCTATGTTTGCCGTAATGTCAAATTAATTATTTCTTAATAATTATTTGAAAATCTGTCATATTGCGAAGTATAAACATGTTATAGAAATAGAACGTAACTTACTTCTAAAGCGTTAGCCGCACGACATTTCAGTGTCGCTGGTTTGCTTTTGACAACGTAAGTGTTCTCTGGTTCCAACAGAAATACGGGTAGGTTGTCTTTGGCCGTGTGCAAAGGTATCTTATCATCTAGGGGCAATAAGTCTTTGTTATCATCACTCCCCACTGTCGCTAAGTCAGGTGAATCTTTATAGTTTTCCTTAGCATCATAGTAATCTAGGTACGTGTTCTCGTCATCTTCTTCATTTTCCTCGTGGTTGGTAAAAATTGGTGGTAGCAAGTAATCAGTCGCATCATTTTTGTGGTGATTGTTTACTAAGAAATCTACAGGTATGTGGTCGTGGTCTTTAGCTTCAGATTCACCCCTATCATCTGTGTGTTGACTTCCTAAAACAAGTGCAATTTCTTTTTTAACTAAGAGTACGTCGCGTATAAAGTCAATTGGTAAACATAAATAGTTGAAAGGTGTCTTTACATAAAGAGTAAGCACAGAGGTTATTTAAAAATCTGAAAGCTAAAGTACGTGTGACAATCTGTTAAGGTTCTAAAACGAATCTGTATAAAAAAAATCTCCAAATCCAAATCAATCTCCAGTATTGAAACAATGTAGACGAATTAGTTTGGCCATGGAAACTTACCCAGTCTACCAGTATTAAATGTAAAACATCACGTCAAAGTTAACACAATCATTTGTTTTATTATTTATATGTTACCAGACCACAAGGCATTAAAAACAGTTTAGAAGTATTTTAAAATACATTATGTAAATGTAAAATGCCTTAAAAGGTCACATTGTAATAATACCTAAAATCTAATTAACATACACTATGTGTAAGTATTTTAAAGTAAAGTAAATAAACAAATTATGAAAAAACAACGTTTTTAGAACGTACTTAACGTTCTAAAAACTATTTCATTCAAATACATTCGCGTAAACTAGGGGAAACAGTTTTAATGTTATAATTGTTTTTTTTTCACTTCAGGAAAGATTTCAACAATTTCCGTGTTATAATTAGTTTGCAACAAAATTTACGTAAAGTGTCTCTCAACCTATATATATTAATTTCATACATCTTAGATATAGAAAGAAATCCAACCGAAGTTCTTCCACAGTGTCAACTTAAGTGTGACTTAGCGTGTAATGTTATTAAAACTATTAAGATACCTTTCTCCGCGCTCTGCCCTTCTATCTGAAATGCCAGCTGCAACTGAATCAGGAAGAAGTAACTCCAAAAATTCACTTCCATTTATAACTTTTTCCAATACATTTAAAATTTCAACAGGCGATGTGACGTCATAGTTTCCCATTACTGCTCTCAACTTGTTAATCACATGTTTTACTAAAGCCTTAATTCAAATCAAACTTAAATCTTCAACATTAACTGAAATCTACATTTTATTTTAAATAAATTAGTTTATCACCAACCAACCAAACTGTCTTGTGCAGTGATTAAAGAAATTGATAGAAAAACAGAAATCGTGAATTATTTCGTAAAAGTTTTACGGTATCGTGTTTTATTTGACACGGGCAGTGCTCGCGAGGGTATAAACCTTACTGGGGGATGGAATTGTTGAATGGAATAGCTAAGGGGTGAAGGGTCCTACTGCGCATGTCTGTAACCTTCAATAACTCATCGTATATAGAAAGTTTAAGAGTTAAGAAGCGCGGATTAGTGGTACAGCAAAGAACTTTTTTTGATGATGTACTCGTACTTGAGAAATGATTTACTCAGTAAAAATAAACGTACGCATGGATCTGGCTATGTGTGTATATAATATGTGTGAGAGGGTGTGTGTGTGTGTGTGTGTGTGTGTGTGTGCATGTGTGTGTGTGTCTTTGATCTAAGTAATTAGTAGATATATATTTATACAATTTATAACATACAGTGAAAAAATTAAACGCCTACCCAGCGCAGCCAGGAATCGAACCTGGGTCCTCCGCAATCCGGGCGGCTGCATTGACCGCTATGCTACCGGGAAGGCTGACGTAAGCGCTGAATTTTGTCACTGCTTTTTTAATTTTTTGAGTGCTAATAGCGGCACAGTGCGCCATCTATCCAACGGTAATTGCAACCGATGGCTATGCAGATTCATCTTTGTAGATGAAATATCACAATTTTGATAACACAACGCTATAGTAAATTTTTACTTTTATTTTCAATTGCTAATTGCTGCACTGAAGCTAAATTAAATATTTATAAAATACAGTGAAAAAATTAAACGCTTACCTACGCTTACGTGCAGCAATTAGCACTTGAAAATAAAAAGTAAAAATTTAATTAGTTGGTATTTCAATTTCATGAAATTACATGTAGAATTGACTTTATTTTGTTATACGTATTTGTCTTCAACCAGTCAGTAAACGTTAAGTGCCTTACAAATAAACAAAGAAGAAGGTTGGAATAGTTATTCCGTGTTTTCTTCCTGTCATGTAAACGTCATATTTTCAATTT
The DNA here is from genome assembly GCA_947562085.1 of Eudonia lacustrata. NCBI lineage: Eukaryota > Metazoa > Arthropoda > Insecta > Lepidoptera > Crambidae > Eudonia > Eudonia lacustrata. The sequence continues at coordinate 5,690,089 of OX387313.1, forward strand.
AGAGTAAGAGAGCCAAATCACAGAATTACTATTACCAAGCTTATTCTTTGTTTATTTGTAAGACGCTTAAAGTTAAAGGTTTGAACTCAACCTAGAAGTTTTTTCTGTCATTCCGCTTAAGGTAGATTTCGAACGCTTTTCCATGCTTTTCCACCGAAAACAATTGCGGTATCATCCGCATATGAGTATATAGATCCTGCACCCATTTTTATGTTGCAAAATGGTTGCAAAGCTTATTAATGGAATTATCTATACTAATATTATAAAGCTGAAGAGTTTGTTTGTTTGTTTGTTTGTTTGAACGCGCTAATCTCAGGAACTACTGGTTCGAATTGAAAAATTATTTTTGTGTTGAATAGTCTATTTATTGAGAAAGGCTATAGGCTATATTAAATCACGCTATGACTAATAGAACGCGGGTGAAACCGCGGGGCACAGCTAGTAAGAAATAACGTTGGACCGAGAACTCTTCCCTGGGGAACTCTATAGGAAACAACTTCCCCTATTTTAACACTCTGTTTTCGGCCCTGTAGGTAACTTTAAAAATCTTTAGTAGGTCGTGATCCCTTTATGCGTATATTCTCAAGAAACTGAATCTGTATAGACTGACACACTGTGTCAAAGGCTTCTTTATGGTGAAGAAAAACAGCATGATACTTGTTTCCCCTATCAACTGAGTCGACAACAACAGAAGTTAGGGCAAGGACTGCATCCTATGTAGATTATAGATAAGTTGTCAGTAAATTAGTAATTTAATCTTATTAAGTAGGTTAAAATCTATCATTAAAAATTAAAACGCAGCAGCAATGCAGGAATGAAACAATAACTGTTTAAATGATTATTTTATTTAGCATAGTGTATTATTTCTTTTAAATATTTTAATATTGGGGATATGATACTTTATGATAAGTTACTTTGTATTGTAAAAGTTCCAAAATATGAGCAGTCCCTCAATTTCCACAAGAAATAAAAATGGATGATTGACATTCATAACAATTAGTATTTCAACTGTTTCAAAACCACACCTGAAATGAGTAACAATTATTAAAGACACTTGCAACAAGCAGGCGATGTCAACTGACACAACTGAAAGGTTTCTTTCAACATTACAATAAGATATTACGACCCGGGCCACGGTGGGCAACCTAACCAAGGAGAATATTAATTTATTTATAAATTTATTGACCACACTTACAACTAACATTGCAGGATATGGCTCAGACAATTTAGAAAATTTATTATGTAAGCTAATCAGCATCATCTCATCAGCCTAAAGACGCACAGCTGGACAAAAGCCTCCCTTAAGGATCTTCATAACGACTTGTTTTCTGCTGCTCGCATCCAGTGGCTACCCGCGACTTTCACCAAACCCTCGTTTCACCTTGTTGGAGGCCTGGCAACCTTTGTTTCAGTCAAAGAACACGTAAATAGGTTGACTGACAGAAAATGACTTATAACTTAGCACAACCTGTAAGCTTGTGCTAAGCATGATTAGTAGACTTGAATCCAGTTCAGATTTAAACCTAAGGGTTTTCCCCAACATTTTCTAAGCTGATAAAGAAATCTTACATTAAACATGGTTAAAGATTCCAGCGAACAGTTGTTCCCTTTGAACTTTCACGAAGAATAAGAAAGGATGGTTTGCTGTGAATGAAATCTTGTGGAGTTGTGAAGAAACTGGGACCAGTTGAATTGCTGAAAACATCATACAAAAAATGTGCTAGATATAGGTAATGTAGCTATAATTTTCGGTTATCATTATCGTTTGGCATTATTTTCATTAACATACCACTTCCCTAATAGGCAAAAGCACATTGGCTGTAGATCGGGCTACAGCCGTCAACTTCTTGTTAATTTCTTGTGGTGTGTCTTTTCTAGGCAGAAATAACTTCCACCCGAAAGTGGTCTCTCTTATCATCGCTTAACATCAGGTGACATGACACCAAGTGCCTACCCGCAAGCTAAAAGCTAAAAAAACTCAAAGAAACTTCTGATCGTCACTGCTTCCTAGCGTGTGCTCTGAAAATCTCGCACGGTGACATAAGTCGTTACACCTTCCAAACCACAATCATGTCTCAGTGATCCGATACACACAGTGGACATTTTCCCAATAGTCGAGATGTCAAAATTAGACTTCTGAGACACGAATGTGAACATTCCAAAATAGTAGCATCGAGACCTTGACCACTTATTTCAACGGTTTAGCATGAATCTTCCGTAAGTTTGTCGAGTTTTCTAAGGTTTGTAGGATATAAATCCAATAGGCGCCGGACGCCGCTGCGACAGTGAAAAATATGTTATTACGCTTCTCGAAATATAGTTATCAATTAACATCGTTATAGTATAAATAAAATAAATTAATCATTGCATTAAGATTAGTACAAAATAGCAGGTCATAAAAATACATTAATGTTCTTATGGCTCCTCTTAATTTTCTATTTCCACAAGGAATATTTTAAATAGAGGCGTTATACTGTATTAAATGGATATATAACATCGAATTTTAGATAGGGTCCTGTATTGTCGTTTTCTTATTTAAATATGTACATATATGTAAAAGCATTCGCAAAATAAAAGACTTCGATAATTTTGCAAAATCGTATTATATTTTTTTCTTTGTCTAATAGTTAAAAAGTGATCATAATTACGAGTTGTCAATATGACGTTTAATATTATTTAAGATTCCAGCAAAAAGTTGCTGCCGATCGGCTCTCACGAAGAAAAGGAATGGGTGCTCTGCTGTGAACTTAATCTCATTGTATTGGAAAGAGGACGTATACATTAACTCGATTTCTGAAATCGTAATAATGCAGAAGCAATTATAGATTATACTCCGGACCCAACTCACCGGTTCATCAATTGACGAAAAATAAAATCTAATTTAATGTTATTTAAATTAGATTAGTTTGATAGTTTTACCACTACCACTGATTTTCATTTGTATTAGGATTATGGTTTAGAAGAGCTTATTTATATGGAACAAATTATAAAAGAAAAGGCAAACGTCGTGTCTTATAAAAAGTTAAAGAATTAGGTTGGGATAAAGATGAATGGAAAAGGCTACACCGACAAGAGTGTGGCTCTTAATTTGAATAAAAAAAAGTTTATTATTGTAGCATCAGCTGCATTATCATTGGAAGCTAAAGGGTCTAATGCAACAAAATTAAAAGTATATCGTGTATGTCGAGACTTACTGGTGGCCGCAGAGGCTTCTGTGCCTTTCTCGGTAACTTCGATGCACGCTTTCTGTATAGCCTTGGACACGTAGACAGACTTTTCTTTAGATATGCGTGTCAGGCCGGAATGTTGAGTGAATATTTTGGTGACGCCTATCTGTTGATAATTGTAAATAAATCGGTGAGTGACGAGGAGCTCGATGGTGCGCAGTGGTTAACGTGCCTAGTCTGGTTGGTTGGTCCCGATACCCGAAGCATGTAAGCGTATGGGAGCTACATATACGTTACGAACTTTAAGAGACCTATTGATTGAGAGCTGGTTCAAGAACCTCGTGTTATAGCCTCTGAAGGGAGACCGTCTTATATCCTACATGCCAGTAGAAGTTACATTTGCAAAGCCCGCTTGTTTTGTGCTTCCAGATATCAAAGATGTGGGGAGTATGCTTGATTGGCTGGAGGTGCGATGGAACAAAACAGTGACGGCGACGGTGCGGTGATGCTAGTTCGAAAAGTTCCTCTGAGCACTTCCCGTTATACAGACGGTAGAGTAGACGAATTAAAGACAAATACAACATATTCCATCACCTCAGTGGCACATGGATAAGCGAAGCACTCGGTCCGATAACTGGAGATCCTGGTTTTAATTCCTGGATAAAGGCAAAGCGGGTTTCAGATTATCCAATGGATTTTGTTAGCGTGGTGATTATTAAGTCAACATCCATCGTGACTTGATTTGACTATTGGTCTCCAGCCTTTGCCCAGCAGTGTGACAGTATATTAGGCTATTACATTACTTTTACAAGCTCTTCTAACTCACTTTATTATACAAATTCTGGAGATCGAGTTCCGTCTGTATTTTGAACTTAGGCATCGTCAGTGTGACCATTTTTAACGTCATCTTATCCATCTCCATGTTAAGCAGGTCAGGAGCCACCTTTAGCTGGCTTAGCAGCACCGGCAGACCCGTTTGTGACAGCGGGAGGACTATCACGAACGATGCCTTCAAGCCTTCGTATGGTATTGATATTATCTGAAAATAATTCTAATTTGCAGATTCACCAGTGTACTCTTACTTATTAAGTAATTTTGGTTACACTTCTAGAATCTATGCAGTTATTTATATATATAAAAATCAATTGCTGTCCGTTAGTCGGGCTAAAACTCGAGAATGGCTGGACCGATTTGGCTAATTTTGATTTAGAAATATTTGTGGAGGTTCAGGGAAGGTTTAAGCGGTGAGAAACATAAATAATATTAATCCTTAATCTAATAATCCTTGACACAAAACCTGATTGTGATATGTTTGCGGATGAATGGAATGTAATTCTGTCTGAGAGCCTAGAGTTCTGTGAGAAGAATGTATAAATGATAATTTATAATTTTTAATTAAGTTGTGTAAATTCAAACCCATTTTATTATTTTAACTAATTTTATTATTTTGATTGTTTTGATTAATTTTGTTATCTGTATTATTTTTTATGTTTTTACTATTTTAATTTATTTAAGGAAAATCTATTTATAATAATGTATAATTTTGAATCTGATTTATTAATTATTGTATAATTTTTTATTTTATTTTTGAATATTAATTATAGTAATTGGCTGAGGCCGTGTAATTAATTAAACAAATAAATAATAAGTAACGGAAAATACTAAAAACGACAATTAAATTTTCCAATACAAAATTATTTGTTTATTTCGTTGTCATGGAAACTGTCAAAGCGGTACGTACAACAAAATGTTCCTAGCTGTGAAACATTTGATGTCTTTTGTCACTCGGTTGGTTGTCAAATATTTATGTATGTTTCATAGCTGTAGTATGAGGTCCGATCTCTTTGGTCTGTTTTGTTGGAATACAAAATATTTTTGTTTAGAAATAAAGATGTGTAAAAGTGTCAGTTGATTGTCGTAAAAAGAAAATCATCATCATCATCATCATCATCATCATCAGCTCATAAAGTCCCCACTGCTGGGGCACGAGCCTTCCCTATGGATGGATAGGGAGAACGGGCAATAAACCACCACGCGGGCCTAGTGCGGATTGGTGGTAGTTAACAACTACTAATGCAGCCGAAAAAAGAAAATAAATAAATAAATTTAAAGACGATTATTAAAATCTTTCATCAGTTTGTCAGTGCGCGAAAACTTTTTTTACTGTATTACTGTTATTGTTTTAAAATGCCAAGGAGAAGAGGACCTGACTTAGGTCGCGATGTCAATCAAATGTGTGACGAGCTAACTCACGTGCAAACCGCACTGACGACCAGCGAGAGACAGAATGATAACATTCGTTTGTAGATAGGCTTAGAATGGAACGAGTTCGGGCACATCAAACACAACAACAGCGAGCACGAGTGCACGACACAATGAAATAGAGCGATTCCGTAGACGCAATGTTCCTGTAAAAAAAAATCCACTACGACCCGGAAATAGATTATTGTGCCGTAACAATTGGGGAAATGATAACCATTTGTCAATATTGTAAAGCGTTAAAATACAGCGCTGAATTTACTAGATTATGTTGTGTTGGTGATAAAGTAAAATTGCCACAATTAATAATTTATCAAAAACAATAATTATGGTATACTACCTTGAAAGTGGGCATGAAATTTTCCTGTACAATATACGTTGCGTCAAACGACGTCATTTGAAAGCAATTGTTATATTTTTGCATGTTGGCCAAGAAATGTTTAGAGTAATTTCCCACCCCAGCCGATAATGTTTAAGTTTTGATCATATTTTTCACCAATACATGTAGGTGATACGAAGTTCACCGGGTCATCTAGTTAAAGATAAAAAAACTGTTTGATCGTTGAATATTATGCTGCCAGCTGCGGCCAACTCAATTTTTTTCTTAAAGAAACTTCTCTAGAAGCGGCTGCTATAATTTATTTTACGCCACAATCAAAGTTGAATTTAATGTTCTATTTTCTTCAATATTTTGAAATAAAGCGGATTGTGACGGATCTATTTTCTAGTTACTTACATTTGATATTTTATTTTATCCTGACATTTCGAAACCTTTACAGGTCCCGTGGTCACAGAGAGGTTTGTAGGTAGTAGTTCCCCTGTGCCTGAATCTCTGACGGAGTCCTTGTAGATCCGTAAAAGTTGTTTAATTTCAATGTGTAGTTTTAGCGTAAACTTTAATGCACGAATCAAATTAACTTGACCTTACGAGATTTCTTCTAGCAAAGCAAATATTGATACCTACATACAGCGGAGAAGAAGTCGTTTTCAGTATTTTTAGATTTTAATATCCCTTTATTCCCTTTATTAATATTTTGAAGTCTTAAATAAACATTTTATTCAAATGTTAAGATAAGTGTTAAAAAACTTCCACGAGCAGGATTTTCTACACTTTTATATATATATATTTTTTAACATAATTTGCTCAAAATGTGTAACCATAATCATTTCTATTCTATTCTTTATTATATCTATCATCATCTCAGCCAAAAGACGTCCACTGCTGGACAAAGGCCTCCCCCAAGGATATGAGGGGTATTTGCCGTAATCGCCACGCTTGGCAGGCGGGTTGGCGATCGCAGTAGGTTGAGGGTAACCTCAGAGAGATGCTGCTGCCAACCTCTGGAATAGTCCCTTAGTCGGCTTTTACGACACCCACGGGAAGAGAGGGGTATGGTGCAATTCTTTATCCCCGGCACCACACAGGGCTATTAATATTATATCTAAGTTAAGTGTAATAATGTACTTTTGCATTTAACGTGTTACTTTGCACGAAGCTGTAGTGAGCCTTGCGAGTCATCATAGGAGTTCTGCGTACTCCAAGCGGTGAGTAAAAGTCGCCAACGGCCACATCCTTAAAGGGCTCTACCCACCGACCCTAGGGGAAAGTTATTTATTTGTTAAAATTTTAAAATTCAAAAATAAAATTAAAAATTCTAAAAATTTACATTAATAAATACCAAATTTTAAAATCAAATTTATTTAGTTAGGCTACTTAAAATTTGCTTAGATAAATATCACTACGCCATCGGTTCGTAAGTCTTCAGGGAGACATTGAGGATTGGAGACATGAATATTAATATGAGGTCTTATAAGAGGTTGCCAGAAATCAAACTAACAATGTGATATGACTATCTACAAACTTTACTTACCAAAAAATATACAGCATTTATTAGAATCATTGAGGTTTCTGCTTTAAGAGTTGATGGATCTATCATATATGGGATCATTCCTTTGGTCTGCGTATTCACCTACGAAACAAAATTAAATAAATAAATAAATAAATTTTCCTACACTCACACCAATTATCTAGCCCAAGAGAAGCTTCGTTATGAAACTCGTTATATGGTTACTAGGCAACGGATAAACATATTTAAAATACTTAAATGCATACTTACTATACACAGAAAACACCCAGACCCGAGACAATTTAGAAAAACAATAATTTCTAAATTGACCCGACCGGGGATCGAACCCGGGACCTCAGAGATGGCGACACCATGAAAACCGGTGTGCAAACCACTCAACCAAGGAGGTCGTCAAAAAATTAAAATTATTTTCTCACTCCGAATCTGATTGGATATTGATAATAATACCGTAATACTCATTTCTGCTGCCCAGCGGCATTTTTGGAAACGCTGTCACAGATTAAATAACTATGTTTATATTACGTACCTAACTATGTACCTTGATGAAGGATACTAGATCAAGTGTGAGAGTGGGAGTGGTAGCTCAATGGTGCAGTGGTAAACACGCTCGATCTATAATAGCGAAGTCAAGCAACTTTCGCAAAGGTCGGTCTTCGGATGGGTGCAAGGCCAAAATTTGGTTAACTCAAGCTCCTCCGTGCTTTGGAAAGCACTTTTGTTTTCGCAAAATGAAGTTGCTAAATGTTTAGCTATTTAGGTTTAATTAGTTATTAGGTAAAATTTACTATAGCGTTGTGTTACCAAACTTGTGGTATTTCATCTGTAAAGATGAATCTGCATAGCCATCGGTTACAATGACCGTTGGATAGATGGCGCTGTGCCGCTATTAGCACTTAAAACATTAAAAAGCAGTGACAAAATTCTACGCTTACGTCAACCTTCCCGGTAGCATAGCGTGCAGCGCCCGTGCGTTCAGCGTGCCCGGATTGCGGAAGACCCAGGTTCGATTCCTGGCTGGGTCGGGTAGGTGTTTAATTTTTTAACACTCAAAAAATTAAAAAGCAGTGACTAAATTCAGCGTTTACGTCAGCCATCCCGCGAGTGGTCAGTGCAGCCGCCCGGATTGCGAAAGACCCAGCCAGGTTCTATTCCTGGCTGGGTCGGGTAGGCGTTTAATTTTTTCACTGTTTCTTTTTTGCAAATTTTATAAATATTCTATTTAGGTATCAATAAAGCTAACTCATCCTTGATCTTAGATTATGTACACGTCAATCGATGTCCTTGATACTATTCCCAAAACCCCACATTAACTTACCCAATCATTAATAGTATCTGCCGCTTCTTCGGACTTTTTGAAGTTAATCTTCTCCAAAGAAGATTGGAATACTGACTGCGTGCTGTCTGCGTAACTTTGCTCGATATGGAACGATTTGTCGACGTACAACCTGCTCGCGATGGTGAGCGTCACCCCGGGCAAGTACTTCAGATCGCTGAAAAGCTTCCTGAACTTCTTTTTTATCTTAAATCATAGAACAGATAACTATAATAAAAGGAAAAAATACCAAATTATTAACACCTTAAGGATAACTGTGTGCAATTCAGTGGAAGTTGAGGCACTTTGGTCCGTGCTTCGAGAGGCACGTAAATTGGTTGGTCCCAGTGCATTAGCAGTTGTTAACACCCACCAATCCGTACTGGGTCCGCGTAGTGGTTTATGGCCCGCTCTCTTTATGATGTTTCCATCCTTAGAGAAGGCTCGTGCCCCAGCAGTGGGCACATAAAATGAGCTGGTGATAAAGCAGCGGGACTGCTACCAGAGGCGGGAGGCTATCATGGCGTAGTGGGGGTAACCAATGGTAAGAATATTTCTGTAAAAGAAAGTACACAAAGAAATTTGGTGACTCGTTCCTTTGTCGCACTTCCAAAAGATGGAATAGTCTACCAGCACACGTTTTCTCTCCTTCCTATGACATGGGGTCCTTCAAACGAGGCGTGAAGAGGCACCTTGTGGGCCGGCAGGGTGAGGGTGACTGATGCTGCGTTATTTTCACGCTGCACCAGTTGTCCTTGCGTCTGGACTCCGTTTCCACTTAACATCAGATGGAGTGGAGTCATTTGCCGAGCTATGTATAAAAAAAAAAAAAAAAATACCACACGTGCCTGTAACGATCCGGGAACAGCTCGGGGCCAGTCCGAGCGTAGCTGTTGTGCGAGATTCCATGTCCGTGAGAGGTTGTATATGTGCGTCATTAAAGCGCGTTTGTATTATGGTTTAAGACATTTATTCTCATTAGGAGTTACAAATAAATTCACTTACATGAGAAAAACACAATTATTACATTTTTGGAGATATACGTACTTATAGACGGTAGTTGACGGTAGTGACGGTAGTTGCAAGCGAAGACGGTAACCTCTACCGCTGGGCCACAAGCGAGCCGATTTCTAGTTCATTCCGTTCTTTCTATCACCGTTGATTTTAACTGCCGCAGTATAACACACAATGAACTAGAAATCCGCTCGCCGCAATACGCTCGTGTACTGAGCCCTTACCAGTGGCGTGTAGTGTAGTTATTGAGATGATTCTGCCATGATTCTATCAAACAAGAGCTCGCGAACTTTCTTTTTAAGAGCGTCACGACTCGTGGCCATCCTGATTTCGAGAGGCAGCGCGTTTCATAGGCGAATGGATTGAATGTGAAATGAAGAATGAACAAAACCAGATGTATGAGAGGGACAGAGAAGGAGAAGATTATTTGAGGACCGGAGATTTTTACTATGAGAGGAGCAAAGGTACTGGAAGTGGGGAGCAAGATAAGAAGGAGCATTAAAGAAATTAGAAGCGAAAACAGTGTGGTCAGGGCCCGTAAACGTCTTCGCTGGCGAATAGGCAACCATTTCAGCTCCGACCTGAACTGCGATATTTCTTCAGATTGTAAATGAATCGGATACTGTTGTTGAGTAATCTGTCAAACTTATCAAGCAAGTCAGCATTAAGATCATAATAACACACGTTACCATAGTCGATCAACGAAAATATTAAGGTGCACAAGCATTATCTTCGTCTTGAGTGGTAAAAAATTCCTTAAATGATTCAAGGACCGCAAAGTCCAGGTAACTTTTTGACTCACACTAGCAACCTGCGGGTGCCAGCTCAGAGTAGCATCGAGATGTAAACCAAGATTTTTAACTTTGGCACTTAGAGGCATAAGACCGCTCCGTAGAAGACAATTGGCTCAAGAGGGTTTCCCACCTTACCTATCAATCGCAAGCTGCCAATGAGTATAGACTGACATTTTGTGGGATTAACGGCCACACCAAACCTAGGAGACCAGTCATTAATCACTTCCAAATCCTGATTTATTCTCCTAATGGCATCTGGTAAGTCGTCCACACATGCTTGGGTGTAAAGCTGAACGTCATCGGCGTACAGATGATATGAACACGGAAGGTGGTGAGTGATGTTATTAATAAATAAAGAAAATAATAATGGAGAAAGAATACTGCCTTGTGGAACGCCAGCATCCAAGTCACACCACATCGACGATGTCTCGTCAGTGCGGACCGACTGCTGACGCTCTCGAAGATAGGAAGAGAACCATTCCTGCACCATAAGATGAGAAAGGATAGCAAGGAGAATATCATGACTGACTGCATTAAATGCATTTGAAAAATCGATGAGTACTAAGACTGTGAATTTAGTATCCTCCATGCCTTGTCTAATGTCGCCAGTCACTTTAAGGAGAGCGGAAACGGTGCTGCCCTGGCCTAAAACCAGACTGAAGAGGACTGACAGGTTATTCAGTAGAATAAACTTCGAAAACTGCTTATGGACACAGGCCTCGAGTACTTTGGATAGAAATGGGAGAATGGATATGGGTCGAAAATGAGTTGGAAGGGAAGGATTGGGAATCTTGGGTAAGGGCCGCACATAGGCCTTACGCCATTGTGAGGGGAAATGGCCTGATACAAGAGAGAAATTTTTAATGTGGATAATTGGAGGAATGATGTAGTTTAATATTGAAATTATCATGCGGCGACTGACGCCATCATGTCCCACGGCTCCGGATTTGATGGAAAGGATAATCTTTTTGATTTCATCATTATATTCGATGCAGGAAATTGTAAAATGTCGTGAAAATACCAGCCGAAATTACTACATAAAAGGCCAATGAATATTTATTTTTTTTGGATTTAATTTCAATATACATTTCGAATAAAACTCATTTAATAACCCTCCTTTGGCATCGTCGTGGTTAGACGTGGTCGCTATTAGCAGTTATCTATACTTACTAATATTATAAAGTTGAAGAGATTGTTTGTTTGTTTGTTTTTTTGGTTGAACGCGCTAATCTCAGAAACTACTGGTTTGAATTGAAAAAATATTTTTGTGTTGAATAGTCCATTTATTGAGGAAGACTATAGGCTATTACATCACGCTATGATTAATAGAACGCGGGTGAAACCGTGGGGCACAGCTAGTCTCTCTATACAATGACATAAATGCAAAACAATATCGACTTCGAGTTTCCAGCGCTACACCAATGGTTCGAGCCGATACCGTTACCGTTACCGTTCGTGGCCAGAAGACACGGGAGTCGACAAGTAACCCTGGGGCCTTACTATAAACTTTTAAAACAGTATAGCAGTGTTGTTGCAGTAAGCGATCTTATCCGAACTTCTTGGAGAATCTAGTAGGGTACAGGGACACGCACTAGTGCGTGATGCCGTTCCCTCTAGAAAACCTCCGACGGTGCTTCGTTTCACACGGCTTGGGGATAGTTTAAGATTCCCGCCGCCCCCAAAAAAGCCCGTCGAAGCTGAAAATGGCGTCTGAGGCAAACAGCAAACGCTCTCAAAAAAGATATTGCGGTTTTGAAAACGAGATGCGAGTAACGGCGTATATATATATACATGTCTCGTTTTCACAACTATAAAAAAATGACAGTAAGATACAGTTACAGAGATAGAAAGTAGACGGTTTGTACAAGTTGACCGATCGGGAAAGTAGACGGTTTGAACAAGTTGACCGATCGGGAAAGTAGACGGTTTGAACAAGTTGACCGATCGGAAAAGTAGACGGTTTGAACAAGTTGACCGATCGGGAAAGTAGACGGTTTGTACAAGTTGACCGATCGGGAAAGTAGACGGTTTGTACAAGTTGACCGATCGGGAAAGTAAACGGTTTGAACAAGTAGACCGATCGGGAAAGTAGACAGTTTGTACAAGTTGAACGATCAGGAAAGTAGACGGGTTGTACAATTTGACCGATAGGGAAAGTAGACGGTTTGAACAAGTTGACCGATCAGGAAAGTAGACGGTTTGTACAAGTTGACCGATCGGGAAAGTAGACGGTTTGTACAAGTTGACCGATCGGGAAAGTAGACGGTTTGAACAAGTTGACCGATCAGGAAAGTAGACCGATGGTTCCGGAGGGAAAAAAATGCCTCTAAAAGCTTATTGTAAGTCTCCTGGGAGTGGTCAAACACCCGTAATCTGCAAACAACTATACATCGCGACTTACGAAGTAAAGGCACTAAGTTTCATTACTTATGGTTTTTCTCCTCAATATATCAATATACTTACAACAGTCTTTTTAGTACCAATAGCTTCTAGCAACTCATTGCGACTCCTGCCCGGCTCGGTTCCTATTACCAGTTTAGCTAAGGGCAACAGAGCTGACAAAGGAGAACATATGATGTCCTTTCCAACGTTTTGAGTTACTGCTTCCTGAAATAAACTACTGAATTATGTGCCTTACAAATAAACAAAGAGTAAAGTCCGAATAGTTATACCGTGTTTTGTTCCTGTCATGTTAACGTCATCTCTAATTACTTTAAAAGAGACAAAACACGAAATAACTATTCGGACCTTATCCTTTGTTTATTTGTAAGGGGGTAAGACTACGTGCGCACTGTCCGGTTAGCCGCACTGCGGCTGCCCGTCCGGCTCGTCGTCGTTGGTCGGCAGCCGCATTACAGTGCGTATGAAAACTGGAGATCTACTACGAAATTGTACATTCAAATGTTCAGATTCGACCGACTCCCGACTGATTATTCGATAGTGACCTTACTACGAACAATGTTCGGAATCGCTCACCTTCTCCGGAATCATAAACAATCATAGAAGGAGTCTCGGATCGAATGACACAAGGCGACAGTGTTGTGCGTCCAACCGGTTTTTGGTTAACATTTATCATCTTAGAGCATTAATTAATGCTCTAAGTTTATCATATCATACACCAGCCAGCCGGACGGCTGTCCGTAATGCGGCTAGCCGCTCAGCGCGTATGTAGCCTAAGGGTATTGAGGAGACGATGGCGCAGTGGTTAACGCGCCCGGTCTGCAATTATTGAGGTTAAGCAACTTTCGCAAAGGCCAGTAATCGGATTTTAATAAAACTTTAACTGTTAAGGTAAACACAGAGACATTGACAGTAAATAGAAAAAAAATAAAAGAAACACTTGTAGTCCACTTTCTAAAGTTATTTATTTCACCTCCCTCGGAGCCATACTTTGATTATGCTACTTAAGGCGACGCATAGCAAAACAATTAATTTAATACAGAGCGTTTGCGCCCCGTGCCATAAGCAAAACTGTTTTTTCCTTTCCAATTAAAACTATAAAATTACTTTAAAAAAAATAACTAGCATATTGAAGTGTGTGTTAAGACTAATCTACTAAGAAAATTTAGATGCTTAAATCTGCCTGGTTTGCCTTTAAAATGCAAATCTATGCTTTAAAAGAGGTTACTTTGATATTTTTTCTCTGTTATGAAAGTTAACAAATGGTGTTTCTGCAACTAGCAAAATGAAGTCAATTAAATGAAAAATCATGTCATCAAATATCACTTTCAAATGTTTTGTAATTGTTGGGAAAAATCAAGATCCCCGCCACGTAAATTTCCAATGCGTCGCCTTAAATGTGGCGTCGAGGTCACTACGGCGAGTCTACCCCTTTTTGAGAGAAGGACGTGAGAATTGTCATCATCATCAGCTCATTTTTATCAGTCCCCGGTATCCTGCCTTTTCGCCTACAATTGTTTGCCAGATTATCACTTACCAACGTTTCGCCGATGTTTCACTTTGACAACTAACGATTAACAAATTTTTGTATGACAACGTTTCATTTGGTAGAATTATTGTTAAGCTGATTATTATAATGACACATAGCGTTTGGGACATTTATCATTTGTCAAACATTTCACTTGGCCACTCAAGTATTAGACGAATAACGTTTTGTATACATAATATAATAATAACTTAATGATAAAGACATACATTTTTTTATTTAAGAATCTCAAATATACCTTTCAATTGGCAGCAATGCAAAGCAATAATTTTTCATCTGAGTATGTATGTAGCTTTGTGTTCAAGAATTCTGTTGATTCTTTCTTTTTTGTCTAAGTATTTTTTACAACAGAAATACTAGCTGCTCTACTCCTGTAGGCCACGTGATAGGTTAGAATTCGAGGTTATTTTTTTTATTAGACAACAGAAATCTAACTAAATTAATATTACACAAACTAAAACATTCTGTTACTTGAAAGTTGGCATTTTGAAAAGTGTCATTATGAAAAGCAGACCAAACGTACAGTTGGTAACTGTGAGGTTGGGAAATAAAAGATAAGAAAATATAAGAAAGATATTATAAGTTGGCAAATGATTATTCGGCGAAATAAAATTCTGGGAAACGTTAGGTGGCAAGTGAAAATCTGGCAAACAATATCGGCGAAAAGGCAGAAATCCTATGTCCCTACTGCTGGATGGTCCCTTGTGCTTGCATAAGGATGTCTGACACCTAACTTTATAACCGTGAGGTTGGTGGGGGGTGTTAGTATAAACTTTAGTAGTGTATAGCAGGGTGCTGGTGCACGAGCCTTCCCTTTGGATGCATAGGGAGAACGGGCTATAAACCACCATGCCGGCCCAGTGTGGATTGGTGGTTGTTAACGACTGCTAATAAAGCCGGGACAACGGCTTTACGTGCCTTCCGAAGCACGGAGGAGCACGAGATGATACATTTTTGGTCACCCATCCGATGACCGGCCTTTGCGAAAGTTGCTTAACCTCAGCACTCGCAGACCGGGCGCGTTAACCACTGCGCCATCAAGCTCCTCTACGTGAGAATTTTTGTTTGTTAAAAAGAAGTTTGAGTACGTAATGTGTAGAAAGTTTTAAATTTACCAGAGCAAACGTTTTTTTCAGTTTCCCTTTCATATCGAACGATGTTTTATCTTCGTCCAGTTCGACAGACAAACTAACGTCCTCTAATGATTCGCTCTCCTTATGACGATAACGTGTTTTCTTTGCTGTCAACACCACTAGGGAAGCAAGTACAACTGGAAAGAGAAACAACTTTGATTTTGGAATGAGTTTTCTGTATTCTATGGCCCTACAGCGTAAGGCCGAACCAGTGATCGACATGTTTTTTTCATCATTAAAAATAGGTGTCAGACTTCTTGGTGGGAAAGTGTAGAGTCATGTTAGCGGGTTTGTTTTTATTTTCTAAAATTAGTAATCTATTAATACCTATAATAAAGCTAAAGAGGTCGAAAGTCTGTACATGGAAGATATTCGAAAAAAGTTTGCCGGGAATACTTAGAATCGATAACAAAACACATTCCAATAGTTTTTAGAATTTTTGTCTGTTTGTCTGTGTTTATCTGTTTGTCTGTTTATTTGACCGCGCATCACGTGAAAGTGACCGAACGGATTTGGATGAAACTTTGCACATATACAGACCATGACCCGGACTAAGATATAGAATACGTATTGTTTTCTAAAGTTTACGCGAACACTACACATTGAAATGAAACAACTTTTACGGATCTACTCGCGTTTATTTTACACATTACTTATTTAATGTTTATCCTGACGACCACGTGACCCTGCAAAGGGTTCGAAACGTCAGGGTAAACATTAAATAAGTAAGGTAGACGTCCCTAATGCCGATAACGTCCCAGTAACCGATAACTAGTTACATTTTTATGTTTTCTCATTTCTACCAAAAAGACTTTTTAAGTATTCGAACGGCAACATTTTCTTAGTAATATTCTACGCAATTATAATAGCAACACTTATCCATAACTGTAATGGCGTCTTAGCTATAAAACATTGAAAGTGCTTTGCCCGAAATAAAACAAAAAATAAGAAGTTTTGTTACTGAATTACGAAACCACCAGGGTTCATTGCTAAGCTTGCTGTGCTGCTGCTTTTAAATGTAAGGTAAGAGTGTTAATTTACTAATACATTTGAGTTAACTATGTAGTGATTTAACCTAAAACTCAAGGCAAATCTTAGTGAAAAGTTAATATTATTACATATCACATCTATTGGTACTCACAAATCCCTACTTGACCTAGTACCCGTTAAAATGTACACTATTTTAACGGGTTTTGGTACACGCATCAACCTAGTAATAGTCAATGCACCAAAACCCGTTATTGTACCCTATTTCCTTGCATTAAATGCCATTATTCAATAAAATATTGTATACCTTTTTATTGGTTATTGGGACACACGGTTAACAGTGCACCTAAGCTCGTCATAGTTCTTAGCATCTTGAATTTAAGTGTCATTATCGTCAAATAAAAGGACAAATGAAATAAAAGAAGGATGCCTCGACGACACAAGTGGTTAGCGCACTAACTAACCACTTGTGCCATCGAGGCAAGGATCCTTTTTTCAACATTGAAGCCACATGACACCCAATGCTGGGCATAAGCCTCCTTTCAGATTATTATTATTCTTATTATTGAGGGGCCCTTTGGCGCAGAGGTACTAATCCTTCCTTCTGAGACGTGGGTTCGATCCCACCGGGCAAACATTTTGTGATAAACTTTGTGTTTGTTCTGTGTCTGGGTGTAATATATCAATACATTATGTAAATATTTGTAATATATCCGTTTGCTCTGATTACCGTAACACAAGTACATAGGCTACCAATTAGTGTGATTATGTCTGATATTTATTTATTTATTAATAGACTTCACCCGCGACTTCGGCCGCGTAGTTTTGATTTGACTTATACGTTTATCTTTTAATCAAAAAACAACAAAAAAAAGTTTCTCGATAGTAGTATAGTAATAAAGTTTTAAGATAATAGGTATTTTTTGGAATACCTACTAGTATAGTAGTTTTAGTTTAGTTTACTAGTTAACCTACTACATTGTGAATGTCATGCCAATGCAGTTTACTTATTTCGTTTACTTATAAGTTTCGAGAGAAGAGCCCTGTGCCATACCCTGTCGAAGGCTTTCGCTATGTCCAAGCTAACTGCCAGTGCCTCCCCTTTCCTCTCGACTGCCTCCGCCCATCGGTGAGTGAGGTACACTAAAAGATCACCAGCCGAACGACCGCGGCGAAAACCGTACTGGCGATCGCTTAGTAGCTGATTCTCTTCTAGGTACCTCAAGAGCTGGCAGTTTGTAATGGACTCCATTACTTTGGAGAGCAAAGAGGTGATGGCTATAGGCCTGTAGTTGGACGGATCTGAGCGATCACCTTTTTTGGGAATCGGGTGGACAAGGGCTGTCTTCCAAGAACTCGGGACAACGCCAGTCGTGTAAGAGAGCCGGAAGAGGCGCGTTAGAACCGGCGCCAACTCAGGAGCACACGTCCGAAGCACAATGGGAGGGACTGCATCAGGCCCACTCGACTTATGAATGTCAAGGGAAAAAAGAGCCTTACGAACTGACCTTTGCAGGAACCGAACGTTTGGCATAGAACAAGCGCAATGCGGTATTGTTGGTGGCGAGTTCTCCCCATCGTCCAAGGTCGAGTTTGATGCGAAAAGAGTAGTTAATTATAGCTTAGTCTTTGATTGCCTGGTCGATGAGTGTGAGTAAACGTGATTTTCTAATTAAATTACCTTTTGGTGTAGTGTGAAATTTTGACAATGCCGAGTTCCTTTATATCTTTGCTCAAATGTCAAGAAGAAGCTCAGAAGCTATTGAATGTGTGTAACTGTAAATGGTTACAGTTGTGTATTCAATTCAATAGCTTCTTAAACAAGCGATAAAAAAATAGGTTTTATTTTAATTGCTTATTGATTTAAATGATGATTAACTTTTTAATCAAAGCCTACCACTTTGAAAAAGTGGTATCGCTATTATAGCTGCATAACATACTCGTACTATAATGTGCTATAATTAAGACTGATTACTTTATAATAAATGCTGCTTTTTATTAAAACTAAACAATATACAGGTATTATTATATAAACTATTATAATATAATATATTATATAAACATTATGTGCACTCTCGCTAGGTGAATTCGTCACTTTTTCTCCTAATTTGATCTCAATTTATAATAATTATTTTGATCTCATATTTTTTTTGTTAAGATAAAAGTATTTCACATTGTGTTTAATCTTTAAATATTTGTAAAATTTATAAAATACAGTGAAAAAATTAAACGCCTACCCGACCCAGCCAGGAATCGAACCAGTGGCGGTAGCCCAAGTAACATTAAGAAAACGATAGCGAAGTTCTAAAAGAATAAACTGTATGGGATTGACATAAGATTGACCACGTGATAGCGCGGCTTATGTCAATCCCATACATTTTATTCTTTTCGAACTTCGCTATCGCATCTTAATGTTACTTTGACTAAGCTCTTCCGCAATCCGGGCGGCTGCACTGACCGCTATGCTACCGGGAAGGCTGACTTAAGCGCTGAATTTTGTCACTGCTTTTAATTTTTTTTGAGTGCTAATAGCGGCACAGTGCGCCTTGTATCCAACGGTAATTGCAACCGATGGCTATGCAGATTCGTCTTTGCAGGTAAAATACCACAAATTTGATAACACAACGCTATAGTACATTTTTACTTTTTATTTTCAAGTGCTAAATTATAAATTTTATAAATATTTAATTTAGCTTCAGTGCAGCAATTAGCACTTGAAAATAAAAAGTAAAAATTTAATCTTTAAGTTATGTATACTATTTGATAATACTAAAATCGTAGTTTTGATAGACTGAGTTAAACATTTTTGTTGGCTAGCTTGTTTAAATGCAGAGTTAGTTATTTTTTTTTTTGATTATGCTGTGGATTGTGTTCTTTTATGCTCTTTCTTATTATGTTTTGTTATTTTAACTTAAAGAAATATTTTTTTGATTTATATAATTGTTTTTTTTTTGTATTAGTAGTCATAAATACATTTCCTTAAAATTTTGGCTTTTCTTTAAGAAAGTACCTCTATATTCCCTACATCAAGCACAGTCACAAATATTATATTTCAGTGAACTTTAACTTAAAGCAACAGAGTTCAAATTCGCAATTAAAAATACCGGATTTTAGGACAGTTTAACGCTTACTAGTACAAATTTAACGGGTATTGGTACAATTCGGTCTTTTTTATATTTCTTTGGATTTATGTGTATTAACATTAACATAATTATGAATAAAACAAATTATTCAAGAGCTAGATTAAATTACTTATATGCTCATGTAAATATCATTTTTGCAACTCTACCTATTTTAACGTAGCAGACGTGCAAACTCAGCAATGTTCAAAACTTAACGGATACTGGGACGTTTACCTTAATGTGTAAAATAAACGCGAGTAGATCCGTAAAAGTTGTTTCATTTCAACATATAGGATACGTTTTATCCCGGTTACAGGTTCCTGTGGAATATTGTAGTCTTCGCGAACGAAGTCGCGGGCGACAACTAGTGTGAAGTAATGGTGGATTGTGTTTGTAAACGTGCACGAGTCTTGGCAAGTGCAACGTCACTTTTCAAATTCTCTCAAGAAGTCCACGTGAGGTCTTAGTAAAGCCCCACGTTTTTACTGAGATACTCAAGGGGTTAGGGAGGGGGTATATCATATAAAATAACATAGGCTAGAGACAAAAATATAAATCTATAATTAATGACAATTCTTTAAAAATTATTAACATCACAAATATCAATTCCAAAAATAAATCTATTTAAAAGTAAAAATAAAATAATACTGACAGAAAAAACGCAATATTTGGCACAGACATACACATTCATACTAATTAAATATCATAAATTAATGTCACCTAATTCTAAAAATGTACTAGCCTCCCTACATATATATGTATTCAACACGATCAGCAAATAGGTCAATGTGATCACATTGAATGAGCAAGTCCCCAATAAATAAAATAAAATAATTTAATTTTCTTACTTCTCATTACTATTAACATTCATTATTATCAAATATTAAAAAATAAAACAAAAAACCCGACTGCTAAAACAACTATATCAAAAATAACTGCAAAGAGAAAAAGCTGAAAAGAAAAAAACAAGCTCTAAGATTCCAGAACTCAATTTGAGCAATGTGGAATGCAACGTGAAATATTTCTAAATACATTGAATATTGATAGTTGTCGCAGACGACGACAATCATACTAGCTCGCTCAATTAAATCCGCACTCTGTTTGGTTGGTCTTTCTAGAATGCTTATATAAATAGAATAGAATAGAATAGAATAGAATAGAATTTTTTATTCAAAACCACTTAAAATAATGTAAATACATAGACAAAATACTTAGGACTAGTGGTGTTGAAACGGTCTCCACTCAGCATAGTGTCGAGATACCTGGTTGGCACCCCGACGCTGATCTTCCGTGGAAACCAGAAAAACAATAAGATAAATAAATAAATAAATAAAAGGAAGGTGACATCACTGCACGCCAGCGCCATCAATCACATCAAATCAGATACATTGTTAAAGCTCTAGTTTAAATAAAATCGGAAATGCGAAACCTTGAAAATATTTTACTTATCATTAGAAGGCATCAATACTACCTATGGGGTTAACTTTTGGATATGTAAAAGATATTCCTTAAATTTACGTTTGAAAACTGGAACGCTACACGAACTTCTAATCGGTGGAGGAATGTTATTCCAACACTTCGTGGCCGCGTAGCGAAAGCTGCCACGAAATGCGGCTGTGCCAGTTTTGGGACACACTAGACGAGTAGCTTTTCTAAATGGTCGACATGAAAACTTAAGTTTTTTGTAGAGATATGGCGGGGACTTATGTTTTATAACGCCAAACAAAAGACATGCAAAGTGAAGTGAGCGCCTTGTTTCCATTTTCATCAAATCATTTTGATTTAGGTATGGAGTGACGTGAGCCCTACGCGGTATAGGAAAGCAGTAACGAACGCAAGCATTCTGAACTCGCTGGATAAGTCGCTTAGTATTACCCAGCAAGCACTCACCTATTACAGTGTCAGCATAATTTAGCCTAGAAAGAATCAATGACTCGCACAAATAAACTCTAACATCAACATTCAAAAATTCACGAATCCTGTACAAGACTTTCAGCCTGTAAAAACAACCCCTAACAACTTCAACAACATGACTGTGAAACCTAAGCCTACCATCCATCAGGACACCCAAATTTCGAGCTTCATCTACTTTATTAATAAATTTATCTTCAATTTTTATATTAGGACAAAAACTATTTATTCCATCTATTTGACATTTAGAACCTAGAATTAAATACTTTGACTTTAACGGATTGAGAACCAGATTATTAACATATGACCATTTAGATACGCGCTTCAAATCTTCATTTAGTTTACAAACAGCTTCAGGAGTATTTTTCGGCTGACAAGACGTGTAAATTTGGAGATCATCTGCATAAATATGAAAGTTACAGTTACGTATGCAGCCAACAATGTCTGCACAGTACAGCATAAACAGAACTGGTCCCAGTATGGACCCTTGTGGAACTCCGCGACCGATAAAGGCAGGATCAGACCGATTAACCATACCGTCGCCACTGCGGGTCTCAACCCGCTGGGATCGCCCACTGAGGTAGCTAGAGAACCATCTTAAAGAGGTACCATGTACACCATAAAAAGCAAGTTTGGACAGGAGCAAATCATGGTTGATGGTTTCGAAAGCCCGTGAAAAATCTAGTAGCGCTAGTATGGTTCCTTCTCGTTTATTGACTCCATTTAAAATGTCATCCACAACATCCAGCAGAGCAGTTGCAGTGCTATGGCCTTTACGAAATCCAGACTGCTTTGTAGGCAAAACGTTGTTGTCTTTTAAAAAGTTAGTTAATTGCACGCATACCACTTTTTCTATTATTTTGGACATGAAAGGTAAAATGCTAATGGGCCTGAGATCTTTAAGTTCAACTGGATTGTTAGTTTTCGGAATAGGTAAAATTAAAGCTTCCTTCCACCTTTCAGGAAACATGCCCGTAGCAATAGACTGGTTAACGATCGAGGTAATAACTGTTAGTGTGCGTGGCAGCGTCAGGAGAATCATATCTTTAGAAATACCATCCGTACCCTGTGCGTTAGTTGTGATGTTCATAATAATTTTTGAGACTGTTTTCTCATCCGTTGCTTGGAGACTGAATGAAGCAGAACTGAAGCGATGATACTCAAAGTACGTAAGTTGCGAGATAGAAACCACACCGTCACCCGGAACGTTCAAAAAATGTTTATTAAGTAACGTCGGATCGCTAATGTCGGATGGCAGTTGCGAGTCTTTGGTATTGAAATCAACAACATTCCGCTTAATACCTTTCCAGAGGTCACGAGAGTTATTTATATTTTTATTGATGGTATGATTAAAGAAAACCGACTTTTCAGAATACAGGGCCTGATTAACTATGTTTTTAAGTTGCTTATAAGAGTCAATGTGAGCTTGAATTTTTGTTTTACGACTCTTCCTGAGGGCTTGATCACGCAGCCGCATCATATCCTTAACAGTCGGTGTAATCCAAGGAAACTGATGAAGTCTGATATAACGCTTTATTACAGGAGCGTGTAAGTCAAAAAGACTTTTAATACAAATATTAAAAGCATTCACGGAATCATCTACGCTGTCACCAATTACCCCTTCCCAGGGAAGAGCTTCAACATGACTATTAAACTCTACGATATCGATGGATTTGAGCGGCCTATAAAAAAGCCATTGGGGAGATAATTTTGGTTTCTGAATGCGTAAATTACACGAGAGAAAGGCATGACTGCTCAAATCAGAGACATGATCCACGGACACATTAACAATTTTAGTACTACTGCATATCACATCTAAAAGCGTCTCAGAGTGATCAGTAAAGTGAGTTGCCGAAGTCACATACTGCTTAAGGTTCATGCAATGAAGGAAGGCTAGTAGTTTCTTTGTGTTAGTTGCGTTCTCACAAAGCAAGTCTATGTTGAAGTCACCCATCAACACTATTTGGTCACATGCAGAAAAAGAGCCCACCGTCTCAGTCAAAGCATCGATGAACGTGTCAACATTAAGCCAAGGCGGGCGATACGCAGTACCTATAGCAATCCTAAGACCATTCACTGTGGTGCTCAGCCACATTTGTTCAATAGTAGATGCATTTGGTGGGTGAATCTGCCCTGTACGTAGCCCACGCCGCACATAGAAACCAACGCCCCCGCCACGCGTACGCACACCGGTAGGTCTCGGGATATGTCGCAGCTTATAGCCAGCAGGCTCAGGCGCACGTTTTTCCTCACCCTCCCTCAACCAAGTTTCGTTAATGGCCATTATATCAACTGCGTGACGCTCCAAAGCCACAAGAAATTCTTCATGGTGCGTGCCAAGAGATCCAGGATTCAGAAAGCCCAACGACAAATACTTACTCTTCATAAATTGTAACACATATGAAAATGAAAAAGCAATGTATTTAAAATTATTTATAAACTTTCTCAATACTGTCAAGTGACGTTGTGTCAGGTTAATTATACTTTTTCCGAAATACAAGTTGGATAACACACAGATTTCGTAATAATTAACAACAAGTACTTCAATTGTCAACATATTTGATATAACAGAATATGAGATCATCTGTGTGAGATAATTAGTAAAAATACTATAAATAATTGATGAAAAGACTAAATGAGCATAGTAATTATTATAACATACCTGCGATAGATATACGCATAGGCAAATGAGCAAGGCTAGTTCCGATGTGATTTTTGGCGCCGACCCAGTACTGTCATAAAAGACATTTATACTTAAACATACAAAACAATATGCACCCACAACCAATACCAACTTTATATCATAATATTTATCATTTAGAAAACAACGTAAATTGTCTGACAAATAAACTCTAATGGTAAATAACAGAAAAACAACATTATACAAATTACAACTTAAATCCATCGTCAAATTAACAGTTTGGAAACATAACATGCGATAAGCCATAGAACCGTTGCAATGAAACTCAGTAAACACCTTTAATAAACGCCTCATAAAATATTTAAAATAAACAGGGCACTGCTTAGGTTTACAACGTGTTTTTAACAAAACATGAATATAAGCCCGCATCAGCACACTTTCTATCAAAGCAGTCATAGTGCTACACAAATTGTCAATAATCTGATTAAAAACGAAACTCTTGACGTCTAGTATTTACTTTTGACGTTGTAGTTCGTTTAAAGAATTTTGATCGTGTGGTCGATTTAACAGTTTTTTGGGTCAAGACTAATAGCTTACCCGGCCAATGTTTTTTTTTTATTGCCTATGTCACTCCCACAGTCAAAACAAATCTAACGACACCTCATATGTTAAAATCCACCATGCCGTTTGGGCTGTAGGGCGTGCCAAAGAAACAGGCATACATACTTACATACATACAAACATACATACATACACTCGAAAAAATTAACCCTCCTTCTGACGCAGTCGGATAAAAAAATATATTATCTATTTATTACTATAACTTGTATGAAAATTACTTTGTCACTGGCTAATGTGCTAACCGCACGAAACCATCATCTAAAAGAAAAAAAAATAGGTGCCAGCAACTGATTTTAGTCTTTAGCATCAATGGAATAGACCACCTGTTTGCCTGTTTCCTAGCAGCCATTCCGTAAAATTTCAATGTAAATCTATATCTATATATGTTTTTGGCATTTTTGGCGACAAAAAATTTACTGCGTCGAACACTTGACTTAAAATGGGTTTACTCCCGTTCGTGTATTTTTTTTTTTACCTACACTTTTTTTAAATTGTAAGTTGTTCGCAACAAAATTGGCGTAAAATTATAATCAAACCATATTCATAAACTTAAAAATCTTACTTGTTAGTAGCGACTTCATGACTTTAATTTCGTAGATTCACTTCATTATTTTACTGTGGAGCCTATTGAAATGACCGAGTGTAGGTAGGCATCTATTTTCAAATGCCAAATCGAATTCAAATAGATCTGACTGTAACCAATCCATTTTATCACAATTTCACATGCATTTGCTGTATGATACGATATCTCGATATGACCACAGTTTTAAACTCATAAATTCGTAGCTTAACTCATTAACTTGTAGGCAGTTCGGTTAGTTTAAAAGAGTCCGTTGTAATGAGTAGCCGCTATACTACTTTATTCTGTGGCTGCCCCCTGTGTGGTGCCGGGGATAAAGAATTGCACCACCCCA
Source organism: Eudonia lacustrata (assembly GCA_947562085.1). NCBI lineage: Eukaryota > Metazoa > Arthropoda > Insecta > Lepidoptera > Crambidae > Eudonia > Eudonia lacustrata. Next base: position 5,715,778 of record OX387313.1, read on the forward strand.
TCTCTTCCCGTGGGTGTCGTAAAAGCCGACTAAGGGACCACTCCAGAGGATGGGCAGCAGCATCTCTCTGAGGTTACCCTCAACCTACTAATTTTCTTAGTAGATTAGTCTTAACACACACTTCAATATTGTAGTTAATTTTTTTTAAATAATTTGTAGTTTTACTTTGAAGAAGAAAAAAAACAGTTTTTCTTATGGTACGGGGTGCAAACGCTCCGTATGAGATTATTATAAGTATAATGACGAACTCCGTAGCCGAGTGGCTTGCACGCCAGACTTTGGGCGGCGCTAACTCTGAGGTCCCGGGTTCGATTCCCGGTCGGGTAAATGTCGAGAACGAACTTTTCGATATTGTGTCGGGTCTGGGTGGTTGTAGTACCGATGTTTCTGATTTCCATAAAAACTAGCTTCAGTCACTTACCTTAAGTATATGTGATTTGTCTAATTATAATATCATTTATTTATGTCCCAGTAGTGGGACAGTTTACATAGGCTATTTACTTTACTTTACTATCCCACTGCTGGACAATGGCCTCCTTCATTGAAATTAAATCATAGCTACAACTGGACAGCGTTATGCAAGAACAGATTAAGCGCCACTAGATAGAACTTTAAAAAATGAGCTTCAAAGATTTTTAAGTTAAAATTGTCGCTGTGTGCTCATTATTTATGTTACGTGTATGATATTTTTACTTTAAAGTAATATGTGCATGTAGTCTAGTTTAATTAAGAATATATTACTGTGCAGAATGTACTTTAAAAGATATAGCCATTCTTCCGCTTAATTCGTTAATATATTTTAGTTATATTCAGATAATTAAATTTGTCAATAACGTACTATAGGTACGACATATTGTCGTTTGATTCTAAACAGACTTCAAAGCGTTGTAATAAGAAAAATCATAGGCAGAGAAAAACAAGAGTTTCATTCTAGTTTTAACACTAACAATATGGGAGTTCCACAAGGAAGTATGTTGGGGCCACTACTAATACGATTTGCTTCGGGTGAAATAAAACGCAGTTTAAAATTAAATCCAAATAGTTTAATGCAAAGTTCTCAAGTTGAACAAAACTTATACCATTTCTCTAAGATGATCTTGTATGGCATTGCTGATTACGAAATACCTACACATAAATTTGAATAATTTTTTAAAGTCAAATAATAATATCAACATGTTTGCTTGTCTCCCTAACCTTTATAAAACTAAAACTACTTCAATCGGTTTTTAATCTCTACTAGTGGACCCGCAGACTTCGTACCGCTTTGACAGTTTCCATCAAGCGGTTAAATTCTCTTTGGTTTCCATGACAACAAAACAAACAAGTAATTTTGTATTGGAAAATTAAATTGCCGTTTTTAGTACTTTTCGTTACTTATTACCTATTTATGTTTCTCACCGCTTAAACCATCCCTGAACCACAGAATAAATAATACTGAACTTCCATTAATATTTTAAAATCACAATTAGCCAAATCGGACCAGCCATTCTCGAGTTTTAGCGAGGCAAACGAACAGCAATTGATTTTTATATATATAGTTTCCATCGAGTGATTAAATTCTCTTTGGTTTCCATGACAACAAAACAAACAAATAATTTTGTATTGCAAAATTAAAATATCGTTTTTAGTATTTTCCGTTACTTAATATTTATGTTTCTCACCGTTTAAACCTTCCCTGAACTTCCACACATATTTCAAAATCAAAATTAACCAAATCGGTCCAATTCTTTAGTTTTTGCCACTCAAACTAACAGCAATTGATTTATATATATATGTAGATTTAAAATTAAAATAATAATGTTATTTATTTCATAATCATTAACTTCATACAAATATCGTTCAAAATAAACAAAACTAAAAACACACCTTCTCAGTATAAAAAAAAACTTCTAAAAACTTAACTCTTAATAAAAAATAAATGTGTTCAATATTATTTTTCTAATCTTCTTCTTTATCATAATCAATAGATCCATTAAAACCTTTAGTCGGTTAGTTAGATATTGCGTTTTTAATAAATAAATAAAGCGGATTATCTACAACTTTTGTGGATTTAGTTCGTTTATGCATTTTAAAATCCTGTTTGTGTCTTTTGTAACAGTCACTTAGGCGCATAATTCTTTATTACGTAACGAATGTAAATCATGCCTAACAATACATTATGGGGCAAGTGACTTATACTCTACACTACATTATAATAATGCATACACCCAAGGAGTAGAATTCCCTACCGGCGAGGCGTAGCGTCTGTGTTGCCCGAAAGTTCTAACAAATTTTGACATGTCGCTTAATTCACCCCTTATTACAAGGCTCTAGGAGTGGTTTTTGAACACAAAAATAGCTGAATACATAGTTTGACATGCCTGGAATCGATCTGCATTAAAAACTCATTTTTTTCAATTATGTCGCTTAATTCGTTCTTACATAACGCAGTCCAATCGATGGGTATTTGATTGGCTCAATCAACACGCTTGTCAAATGCGGGTTGGTAATTAACTCAAACACGGGATATGCATTGAAAAAAATATCCGAAACACACTTCGGCCGACCTGGGAATTGATTTCAGGACCTCTGCGTGTCGGGCCGCAGGCAATGCCACCAAGCCAACGAGGCGTTACTAAATGTACAGACGCCTGCACATCAATCTATCTAAAATTTTCAAATTTCTTCAAAACATTTTAAACCTTATAGGTTAAGCATAAACTTCAAGGTCTATTAAGGAAAATTTACAGTTTGTAGTAAGTGGATGTGTAGGCGTTGGGTAGGCGTACAAAAACTGTAACCCCAGCCGCTTGCTGCGTGATATGAAAGGAAGTGCTGCGAACAGCTTAGGCTGCTAAAACCTTTTTTTAATAACTAAACTGGGTTTATTGACGAAGAGAACCTGGGCGGTTCAAGTAAGATTTGTCAAGACCGCATATAAATTCAGTTTAACTAACATAGACGTTGGTAGTCGAAAGGTAGAATCTAAGGTTAAATGCGAAAAATCCGTATGATACTATAATATTGTGTAAAAACGAAGTGAGTTAGTGACTTAAGAGCGTTTACGCCGCACAGTAAGCCAATGAAAAAAAAACATATCTAATTTATAGATAGAAAATCAAATTATGCTCAACAAACTACCTATTTAAATGAAGTAATTTTGCATATTTACGTCACTTTAATGAACATCTGACATGTTATGGTTTAGTTAAATACGGCGTTATATTAAAAGTGGCCGTTTTTAGCTGTAACGTCTTATTTAACTAAGCGGCGCTAGTGTGAATATTTTCTTAAACGCTAGAGGACTACCAAAATCATCTACTCACGTAAATAAATAAATCATCATTCATGAAAATACCCTAGCACTTCATTGCCCATATTTTTTCTTTATAATATGATTTTCAGTTGTATCATAAATTATGGAGAAATTTTGTGGTTGTATGGAGTAGTTTTCCTTTGCCCACAGAATGAGAACTGATTTTTATTAAAAAAGTACCTGGTGTGGCAACTAATCTGGTTTTTTTCTTTTTTGGTAGAATTTGCCTCACATTTCGTCGCTCAGGTTATACACACACAAGTATTATACTTGTTTAACTCATCAAAAAATACTTTTATTTGCCCGATTGGTGAAAAAATTTATGTAATTTTAACGTCCTAAGGATTGTTCATTAATCACGTGAGTTTCGAAAGGGGGGGATAAAAACCCCGAAACATCACAGGGGGGAGGGGGGTTAATGAGATATCAGGTGATTTTTTTTGTAAACAAGTTATTTTGCAAGAAAAATCTTTATTTTTTTATATCTTTGAATTCTAATGATCAGTGATAGGAATAGGTAGTGCCTATTCACCTAAAGTTTGAAGAACAGAGACATAAATCGGAGACTTCCTTACGACAATTTTTTTTTCTGGGACAACTTTGTCCCAGCAGCAGTTTATTAAAAATAATGTTAATTGGAATAAGGAGGTAGTAACCTGAACTTTACAATTTATATTTTCGGTATATTACAGAAATTTTAATTTGTAGCACACCATAATAATTGTAAAAATAATCAACGTAGGAAACAAACATTGTACACATATAAAGTTCCTATGTCTGTTACTAGATGGCGCTGCGCGGTACTGTCCTGAATCACGCTATCGTTTCGTTTTCCCGATACCATATATAGCGGGCTTGACTTTTGGTTTGTATCGAATCTTCTACGCAGCTAATGCGAATTAACACTAGCTATTGCACTGGACTTTGTGCTTAGACCAGCTTTCGCTATCGGTCTGAGCCGAGCCTAGTCTTTGACCGGTTTATTCGCCAATAGCTTTACCTGCCTGTTGTACTGTAATGTACCGTTGGTTGGAAATATACGACAATCGATCATTTTCATTCTTTTCTTCCGAATCGTCGTACCCGGGAACCTCGCCCATTACAAATTCTAATAAAATATGCATTTCAAACAAATTGTCGGTCATAAAATTGTTGAATGGAATCTTTGTAGGAATATATATCGCAGTAAGATAAAGTGAAGCATGCAGTGCTATGTGTATGAGCAGTAATAAGAATAGGTAGTGCTTTTTCGGGGAACATAGACAAAAAGTGAAGACTTCCTAAATACAACTTTTTTTTGGGGCATTGTCCTATTTTTAGGGACATCACTTAATTGCATATAAAATTAATATTTTCAGAGCAGAATAGGTACAGTTCGCATCAAATGAAATGGCCGCTGAGTGTGGAACTGCGCAGTGCGTGATTTATCGGCAAAATTGGTGGTAGGGGTGTGCGGCGGGGGAACGCTTTGTCTTTGCGCGCGCGTTATTGGTTCGTCACATGTCAACATGCGCAAACACATCCCCTCCACAGCTTCTTAGCGGCAATTTTATCTTTGATGAGAACTAAAGACTATATTTAACTAAACTTTATTTAAATATTTAAACAAAAGACCTGTTATAATTTGGGTTATCTGTTACTTAGCAATATAAATTGGTAAAAGAAAAATAAAACAGTGAATACTGTTTAAACAGATTTATTTTATTTTAATGTCTATATAATATAAATTTAAGAACTAAAAATTACAGACAAATGAGGCAATTCTTGAGTGTTGTTCTGCGATACGGGCCTTAATAATCAGTTAATCAGTTGTATTGCATGCATCCTTGTAGTCAATGCAGCAGTCGAGATATGCAGATACTATAAACCAGAAAACTCGCGAATGACACAATGTCACTTAAAATAATAACCTCTTGAGACCCAGGGTATAAGATTTTGTAGGATCTTGATGATTTTTGGTATATATGTTATTTGTAGTATTAAATTTATGAGAAAAATAGTAAAAAAAATCCCACGACCCCCAGAGCCCTAAAGTAGGGGGTATCACAGATGATACTATGGGTCTGAATGAAACCAAAACGTGACTTGTTTTATGATTTATTCGAAATGATTTGTTGAAGTGTAGAACTCATAAAAGCAGTTTCTATTAACATTAAAACATAGAAAAATGTTACATGTGGAACATTTTACAAAAGTAAGCTGGCTACAACTCTTCGATCGACACTTGGATCGGTTATTTTGCTTTTCTTTGACACAAACAGGTAAGTGTTGTGCCTCTTTTATCTTTTAAGATGTGTGGGGCATAGGTTCCACAAGTCTGCGCTTCCTAGAAGAAAGCACCGCTGGTAAATCTTCTGTTTCTGGAACCACAAACGACCTTGGACTTTGACTTGGGCTATTTCGTGTAAGGCGATCCAGAGTGGGACTTGAGCGCTGTGTCACTGACAGAAGCATTGCTCCGCCGTAAATCAAGTGTATGGGCAGATGTGTGTGGATGTGTTGTGGTGATAGAAACAAAGTCCAAACTCACGTACACAGGAAACAGTTTATTTGTACGACACAGAAGATGAAAGTTTATACAACACAGTACACAACACCAGATATAATAGAAGGAGTGATAGATGAAAGATAAGGAAATAACAGTCAATAGCGATAGAACACAAATAGTAAATAAGCAAAGCAAACAAAGCTACGCGAGTACGTGCGGGCGGTAGTCGAGCGACACTGGTTTTTCGTCTAACATTGGTTTGCGACTGGCGGCGCGCGCGCATCGGTATGCGCAGACAGATCGCCGCCCCGTTGAGAACAATAGAACAGGTTTGCGGTGCGCTTCTCCAATGGTTTCGACAAGATGCGTGTCGATTTGATGTCGATTACTGATTTTTAAGCTTTTGTATATTGTGTGTTTATTTAGACATTTATTGTGATTGTTATATTTATTTTAATGTTGTGTATGTATAAAATAGATTATAGTAGTAAGTTTTAATGTTATATATTTTATGTAGTACATAAGTTAATTTTAAGTTAATAATTAAGTTTGTTGATTTTTGTATATAAATGTAAATAATTAAATTTAGATAAATATGTAGATAAATATCTTTATATAATTGTAAATATAAATATGTAGAATAAAATATATTTATATAATTGTAAATATAAATATGTAGAATAAAATATATTTATATAATTGTAAATATAAATATGTAGAATAAAATATATTTATATAATTGTAAATATAAATATGTAGAATCCCTACATCACTCCCCCCCAGAGACCGTCACTACGGGCGATAGTAATCAGGAAAACGTACTACGCGACCTGATTTAGTTTTCCTGAGATCATCCTGTGCTGGTGTAGTTTTTGGCACTGTATTAGGAATAGTTACTGGGATTGGAGTAGGAGGTGGAGTAAGATTTGGAGTAATAGGAATCTGAGTGGGGATTGGGTCAGCTAGTATGTAGGCCGGCTTAAGGCGGTCTATCGATACAGTGACAATTTTACCCTTACACAAAATTCTAAAAGTTTTATTATTACGGTCAAGTACTTCGTACGGGCCGGTGTAGGGAGGTTTTAAAGAACCTCGCAATGCATCGTCCCTCAAAAATACGTGACTCGAAGAAGTAAGATTTTTGTAAATGAAGACTTTGTCCTTATTATGATGCCCAGCGGGAGACGGATTAAGCTTCATGGCAAAATGACGTAGGCGAGTGGTGAAGTCCGAGATGTCAGTAGAACCAGATGTAGCTGCATGGAAGAATTCTCCAGGCAGACGTAAGGGCTCGCCATAAACTAACTCGGCCGATGAAGCTTTAAGGTCTTCTTTATAGACACTACGTATACCGAGAAGTACTAAGGGCAATGAGTCTACCCAGTTGCAGTCGGCGTGGCACATTATTGCTGCTTTTAATTGTCGGTGGAATCGTTCCACTAGCCCGTTACACGCTGGGTGATACGCGGTTGTTTTGCGATGTTTGAATCCGATCATTTTTCCAAGATATTGGAAAAGTGTGGATTCAAACTGTCGACCGCGATCAGTGACAATATCCGTTGGACATCCAAATCTGGATATCCACGATATTAACGCCTTACCAACGGTTTCGGCAGTCATATCGACCATCGGCGTGACTTCCGGCCAGCGTGTGAAACGATCCACGACAGTAAAACAATACCTATAGCCTTGAGATGGAGGTAAAGGGCCAACTATGTCCACATGGATGAAGGCAAACCTAGAGCGAGGTAAATCGAACGTGCCAAGAGGAGACGACACGTGACGGTTTACCTTAGCGCGTTGACACGCTATACATTTGCGAGACCACTCACGACAGTCTTTGCGCACGCCAGGCCAAACAAATCGCTCTGATACCAATTTAGAGGTTGCGTTAGCACCTGGGTGGCTGAGGCTATGCAAAGTGTCGAAAACTTGCTTTCGCAGTGGTTTCGTTATGAAGGGTCTGGGTGTAGGTGTGCTGACGTCACAGTAAATTTCTGTTTCGCAGTTAGGAATTGGTAACTTTTTGAGACGGAGTGACGATTCACCGTTCAGAAGTTGTACCAATTCTTGGTCTGCTGTTTGGGACGAAGCAAGAGTGCTAAAATCGATTGGTATCGAGAGTTCTTCGACACGGGACAATGTATCGGCAACGACATTGTCTTTGCCCGAAATGTGTCGAATATCGGTCGTGAACTGCGATATGTAATCGAGGTGGCGATACTGACGAGGCGAACAGTTAGTTTTTCTTTCGTGAAAAGCATAACTGAGCGGCTTGTGGTCAGTGTATACCACAAAATGTCGTGCTTCCAACATGTGGCGGAAGTACTTTATACTCTCGTATATTGCGAGCAGTTCGCGATCATACGGAGAGTATTTTTGTTGGGAAGGGCTCAACCTACGAGAAAAGAAGGCGAGGGGCTGCCATTCGCCGTCCTTCAACTGCTGCAATACTGCACCCATAGCTAGGTCGGAAGCGTCCGTTACTAAAGCAAGCTTAGCCTCGCTGTCGGGGTGCGCAAGTAATGCTGCATTTGATAAGCTCTCCTTGCTTTGCTCAAATGCAAGTAGAGTGTCTCCAGATAAGTTGACAGGGTGTGACGATTTTACTGAACCTGCAAGCAAAGAGTTTAGTGGTGCTTGAATTTTAGCGGCGTGCGGTAGAAATCGCCTGTAAAAATTCAGCATCCCCAAATATCTTCTGAGCTGCTTTACTGTTTGAGGCGCTGGATAGTCTTTAATCGCCTGTACTTTGGAATCTAGAGGTTTTGTGCCCGACTCGGAGATACTGTAACCTAAGAAAGTTACCTTACTAACTCCAAAGACGCATTTAGATGTGTTGACAAGGATGCCATATTCCTTCATGCGGGTGAAAAGCTGCCGAAGGTGGGTCACGTGGTCTTCTGCTGTCCTTGAAAATACCAAAAAATCATCAAGGTAACAGTAGCAGAAGTCTAAGCCTCTGGTCATCTCGTCGACAAACCTTTGGAAGGTTTGGCCTGCATTCCTCAGTCCAAAGGTCATATACGGAAATTCGTATAGACCAAAGGGGGTGGTGATGGCCGTCTTCATAATGTCGTCCTTGTAAACCGGTATTTGATGGTACGCCTTAACCAGGTCAATGGTGGAGAAGACTTTACACCCTGATATGCTCTGAGCAAAATCGTGGATGTGCCTAATAGGATAACGGTCGGGAATTGTACGAGAATTAAGCAATCTGTAGTCGCCGCAGGGCCGCCAACTGTTATCCTTTTTAGGAGCAAGATGCAAAGGCGAAGACCAAGGACTGTCCGATGGACGTGCAACGCCGCTGTTAAGCATAAGCTGGAACTCCTGCTTAGCGATCTTAAGCTTATCAGGAGCCAATCTGCGGGGAGTGGAAGAAATGGGAGGGCCAGGTGTAGTGCGTATGTAGTGTACGGTGCTATGCTTGGGAGTATGAAAAGTGCCTGAAGGGCGGGTGATTTCAGGGAATTCCGAAAGAATATCGTGATACCTGGTGTTGCCCGACGAGACCTTGACAGAAAAAATATCAACAGCGTCAGCAATACAAGCATTTGAAAATAAAGCAGTAGTATTATCAAGCAAGCGCTGATTACGACAATCAACTACTAAATTATAAAAGCTAAGAAAGTCTACGCCAATAATAGGTTTCGTTACATTAGCCACAGTAAATCTCCACGGAAAGTTACGCCTTAAGCCTAAATTTAAATTTAATTCTAGAAAACCAAAAGTGTCTATAGCACTACCATTAGCTGCACTTAGTTGAAAGCTTGTTTTCACACGACGTTCGCGAAGCGCAGATTGAGGGTAGACGCAGAGGTCACTACCGGTATCAACCAGATACTGAGTCTTCGAGCTGTGATCGGTGACGAAGAGGCGACCTGAAGAGGCGAGGCAACCACTAGTCGCCATTAGCGACTGCCTGCAGAGTTTCCCGCCTTGTGAAAGTCGCATGGCTTGATACAGCTACGAGCTTCCTGTCCGAATTTGGCATGATACCAGCATAAGGGGTATTTGCGGTAGCTGGAGTTTGATCTGGACCTTTGACGTGCAGTTGAGGTACGTCGTCGTTGAGGTCTGGATCGGATGCTGGAACATTGTGCACCGCGAGTATGCTCATCAAGCTTCAACGTGAGACGTTCTACCATCTTCTTCAGTTCAGCTATTTCACTGGATGGCGCATGCGTCACATGAGAAGATGTTGCTACAGCTGTGACGTTGCATGGCGAAGTAATTTCGTGAATCCGGTCAGCGAGGTCAGAAAGCTGTTCTAGAGTCTGACTGGTCTGAGATGCCAATACGGTTTGTATATTATTGGGTAGACGGTTGCACCAGATCGTCTTGATGAAATCTTCCGGAACAGAAGGGCCAGCCAGATCTTGTAGATGACGTAAGAATTGGGAAGGCTTACGGTCACCAAGTTCCTCGTGAACCAGTAGCTGACGCACTTTCTTCTCTCGAGAAGCAGATAGACGCTTGATTAGCTCAGACTTAATCTTCTTATAACGATTCTCGGCCGGTGGATTGAGAATAATATCCTTCACGGCTTTGGAATGTTGTATATCCAAGTTGTTAATAACATTTGTGAATTTTACTAAGTCGCTGGTAATACAATTGCTTTCAAACTGACCTTCAAGGAGTGCAAACCAGATCTCGGGTTCTTCAGGAGAAAAAGGTAGCACTCTTAAATTTATTTTCTTGAAATCCGTCTTTGTGTCGGAACCAGTGGAAAGTCGCACCTTACGCGCGTTTGTGTCGGAACCATTGGTGCCGCGCACTTTTTGCTTATGGCGCTTGGTGACGTTGTCGTCGTCATGCGAAATGGCGGTTTTAGTACTATCACTGTCACTGTTTGTACTCATCCTGTTCTTCGTGCTCCAGGGGTCGCCAGTTATGGGCAGATGTGTGTGGATGTGTTGTGGTGATAGAAACAAAGTCCAAACTCACGTACACAGGAAACAGTTTATTTGTACGACACAGAAGATGAAAGTTTATACAACACAGTACACAACACCAGATATAATAGAAGGAGTGATAGATGAAAGATAAGGAAATAACAGTCAATAGCGATAGAACACAAATAGTAAATAAGCAAAGCAAACAAAGCTACGCGAGTACGTGCGGGCGGTAGTCGAGCGACACTGGTTTTTCGTCTAACATTGGTTTGCGACTGGCGGCGCGCGCGCATCGGTATGCGCAGACAGATCGCCGCCCCGTTGAGAACAATAGAACAGGTTTGCGGTGCGCTTCTCCAATGGTTTCGACAAGATGCGTGTCGATTTGATGTCGATTACTGATTTTTAAGCTTTTGTATATTGTGTGTTTATTTAGACATTTATTGTGATTGTTATATTTATTTTAATGTTGTGTATGTATAAAATAGATTATAGTAGTAAGTTTTAATGTTATATATTTTATGTAGTACATAAGTTAATTTTAAGTTAATAATTAAGTTTGTTGATTTTTGTATATAAATGTAAATAATTAAATTTAGATAAATATGTAGATAAATATCTTTATATAATTGTAAATATAAATATGTAGAATAAAATATATTTATATAATTGTAAATATAAATATGTAGAATAAAATATATTTATATAATTGTAAATATAAATATGTAGAATAAAATATATTTATATAATTGTAAATATAAATATGTAGAATCCCTACAAGTGTTTAGCCAAGTCCATCTTAAAGTCCAGATACTGCATAATTTGTTTTCGGGGAAGCCCGCATTTCACGGCATCATGCCGGTATTCTATCCATGCTAAAGCAGCTACAAAATCAAAAAAATGAAAAAATGTTCTCTCTGTTGAAAAAGTTTTAGGACAACACGACCTCCTCTGGCATTGAACGTAAGACAGAATCAATAGATATGCCTTTTACTTCATAAATATACAAATCCAAAGGTAGACCACTAGGGTTTGCCATTAAAAATACTTTTATTCCTTCAGGATTAGGTTTTCCTTTAACTACCTGCTTCTGCTTGCATTTGCCAGTGAATGGAATTATTTGCTCATCGATTCCTACAAATTCCTCTCTATGATTGTCTCTGCAAGCCTTCTCAATTTGAGACACTATCAGGCGAATCTTCCAAAATCAATCGACCTCTCTCATTGCTGTAGTAACATGATGGTCGTCCACTACTTTGAGGTTTGATCTGATGTTGAAATATCTATTTCTAATCCTTGGAAGACCCAGAATACCTATAGCCATTGAACAACCAATGAAAGATCTTACCTCATCAGGTGTAGTATTTATTGATTTGTCAGTTCTATTGACGCTAGAAATATTTGTGCAAGATGAAATTACTTGGAAAAAATTAGGATTTATGTATCTAGAGAAGTATTCGTGAGAACTTTTGAGAGAAGGCTGTTCTTCTAATGGCGGATCAGTATCTAGAGTATTGTCAAAGGCCTCTGAACAAATGTCATAGGTCGATTTAAAGCTCGCCGACCAGCACCGCCACGAGACAAGTCAGCAAAGTTGGAAAGGGGTTCTTCATCCGACTCCTCCCACTCAGTTTCAGATTCACGAGGTACCTCTTCATCGTTCGCGTCCACGTTTACCTCTAGATCTATATCCACTTTATGATCGTCAATGTCTTCGTAGTCAGAGACATCAAAGTTTACTTGAAACTCCGATATTTAAAGATCTCTCAAACCTAAAAAAAAGCAAATTTCATGTGTTGAGTGCCCAAAGTATCATCTGTGATATCATGAAATAACCGCTTATTTAATTAACTAAATAGCAAACTTTTATCACTTTTTTATTTTAAAATACATAATAAACATCCAATTTACTTAAAACAATAAAAATACCCCATGAATATGCTTAAAATAAAAACTTACCTCTTTGGTTAGCAGCCATGTCGGTAAACGTAAAAATAATTAAATTCAAATATTTGTCATCTGCACTAAAACAGTCCAATCACGCCACACACATTTTTAAATGACAAGTGTTATTATTTAGTTTATAATTTACACGATAGTTTAAGCATATCACGCTAATTGGCGCAGAAAAAAATAATTCTTGCTAGTATCATAGGTGATACCGGGGGTCTCAGGAGGATAATATGTCTTGTCCATAATATCGATTTTAAACTTACAAAATTGCGCGCGCCTGTGCGCTTCCCCGACTTCCTGTCACACTGTTACGTCCAACTTCCGTCACATTTCACGAAATCACTCCCACAAATTGTATATAGAAGGCGAGCGGAAAGATGTTACACATCAAAAACGAGCGAGGCTTACAGTAGTCGCTGATGTGTTACATTGACATCTCACCTTAGTAATAAGCAATTTTAACATTAAATTCTGAAAAAAAATAATTAGGTATTACACCATTTTATAACCATAAAATAAATAATGATAAAGTCTATTACACAACACGAAAGGGTTGAAATCAATATTACAATAGAAATTAATGACGTAGGTATATTGTTTTACAAATCTTAAAGAGAATGCAGTAAATACTAATTTGAAGACATTTGACATATCAAAATGACCTTTGATAGTCAAATGACACAAAATTCACATTTAATAATATGAATAATAATGTCGGTCATTATTATTAATATTATTAAATGTGAATTCGACGCGACGACCTTTTGTCGTTTCGGCAAACGGTCTTTTAGCTAAGAGCTTCATCAACACCTAGAGAGGCTCTCGCTGAAAGGTTGGGTCAAGGCTCAGATGCAAAAGGCAGTACTCCTTGACACGGCACGTATTGTCAGGAGGTTCCTCACTCCTGCAGCCCTAACCACCGGTAGCTTGGGTCTATCCCCGCTGCCGGTGGCAACCTAGGTTAATTTTCTTATAATATTTCATATTGTAAAAAAATTCTTAAGATGTATTTAATAAAGAGAATAATATTATTATTAAAAAAAAATTATAATAAAATTTTATATAAATATTATTATTAATATGTATTCAACATTTCATTGTAATTTTTAGTTTTAGGCTTACCCTAAAACTAAAAATTCTAACAAAATTTTAGCAGGATTTCCAATTTTAAACTGGTCACATTGATTGTTATGTCAAACGTCAAAGTAGATACACTAGTACACAATCTAAAAAAAACATCAAGAAATACCAGGCGAAAATAGAAAAGAAATACGTTTTCGCAGTACAATATTCTGAACATTTAAGTATGAAAATACGTTACATTGTAACTTTAAAATAAAAAAAATTGGAAAAATCATTAGGCCAAGCTTATTGTTAAGTCTTGTGGTCGAGTTATTGATCTGCCGAAAAAATGATTCCAAATGAGATTTTCGCTGAGGATCTGATGAGTACGGTGATCAGATATGGCCTGTACATTGGAGCGGTATTTCAACTAGCTTGTCTACTGGCCTGCGTTTCTCTTAGCGATGAACATAGTGAATTGCATCCGTATGAAAAGGTGAGCGTTTGTATTGCTTCATTATTACTCCCTTTAACAGTATCCAATGTTATTTAGTATGTTCGTCATGAGTAAGCCTGGAAGCGTTTATTTATTTTCGCCTTATATGGTCTTGGTTTTTATCTTTCGGTCAGAGTGTCGTCTTATCAACCATTCTAACAATTTTAACAGCATTGTTTTAAAAGGTCAGTTAGAGGTGTGATAGCCAGTTCCTCCATTGGCTGAGGATTCCTTCCATTTTAGGCCTTTTTTATTTACCATCAGAACAAATAAAAGAAAAGAACTACCTTAACAAGTAAACAACTGCTTTACTTCTCCTAACTAAGTGTTACTGTTTCAAAGTATTATTTATTTGCTTTCAGACTTACACTGACAGTGATGAGTGCAGTTCAGAGCAGTCCTCACCAGGCCACCGAGCCACTATGTCTCGTGCCCGGAGGCACGACAAAAAGAAACGACGTTAGCTGAGACACAAAACATGAAGGCGAACTTAAGTTGCTGAACACTTTGAGAATAATCATTATCATTAATCTGTAGAATTTATTCTATGGATTAATGATAAAGACTCCTTTGCAGTTGTTGAAATCTCATTATGTTTAAATAAGCTGACCTAAATTTTCACAGCTTTGTCTAATTTATTATAGAAGCAACAGTAATAGCAATACCTACTTATTGAGATTGTGTTGTATCACAGGCCATTATTAAGATATTAATATTTTTTTGTACAACTTTGCTATGTAGTGTTTAGTAGATCTGATTTGTAAATAGGTATCAGCTGTATCAGTAGTTAATATATTAGTAAATAGTGATACATTTCCATGTGTCCAAATGAAGTTATTTAATAAAAATTGTATAAGAATATTATGAGATTAATATTCTTCTTCTTCTTAATAGATATTTCTTAATAGTAAGATCATTCAATAGTGTAACATATTTTCAAAAAGTAATACCTGCATGAATGGTTAATGTTTTTAGGAACTTTAAAATTTGACAGTGTTATTTGTAGTTGTGCTCCACCAAATGAAGATATTTACTGGACAACATATAAAATAAATGTAGGATGTGTACTAAATGTAAACTTTGTTTTTAGCAAAAATTAGACAGCAACAGTTTTCAATTTGTTCCAACATTTTGGGGATTTGTTTTTGAAATAATTGGTGTTCTTGACAATACTCATAGGAGTATTAATAATAGTATATGATAGTAGGTTATTATTTGAGAAAAACAGTTTATATCTACGTCAAATAACATAATAAGCTAATTATTTTTAATTACTACTTTTAACAAGTATATTGTTTTTCTACTTTTTAAAATTTTATACAATTTAGATCTTGATTTAGTGGATATCGATAATTTGTATTATTCTATGTATGAACCCTTATTAAGATTAGGCATTATAGTTAATTTAAATAATGTGCTAGGTTATTTATTAGTGTTTATATGCGACGGCATTTAATTTTGTATTTTTTTATTTACAATATAATTAGATCTCAACATGTTTGAAGTATTTCAAATAAAATTGTGATAGAAATAAAAATCAAGACACAAATTTTTTATAAAGCTTTTATTTGTTAAATGGACTAGAAATCTTATATAATTAATAATGGTTGCTCTATTACGACTATAAATAAAAATCTCAATACATATTTAACATTTGTACAATTTAAGTAAAAGTTAAGTACCTACATAGTACAGTTGGCCAAGAAACAAGTCTAATTATTAACAAAACCCTATTAACCATTAGAATTAATAATAATAGTAAAAAGGAATCTCCCGCGAAATAAATTGATAATAATAATAATAAATTATTATAGTTTTTTTTACTTGTAATAAAGCAAATATATTTTGTAGAAGGAGCAACTATCATGTTAATTGCCAGGCCTTTCTCGATGAATAGAAGACCGCACTTCAAGCCGGGTGACAGAATCACAAACGAATAGGAGGAAAGTACCTAGGTCTTAATGACGTGGTGTTTGAGGCACGCTCAAAAGAGATTCTATTAAAAACTACCTATTTATTCTTACGGTTGAACTAAGGACTGCCAACGTCGAATCAAGCGAAAAGAAAACTTGTCGCTTTATGGCCGGCGTTACCAAATGACTACAACCTTAATGTAACAATTTCTTGAGCCAACTACACATAATCAACAACAAGGCACTTAGATTACGTTGTAAGTAGCACCACATTTTCAAATTCACGTGTTTGAATTACATTTAATATATTTATAATGTAAGTAAATGTAATGTAAATAAATGGCACCATGTTTTACACTTAATAAATAATATAAACTAAAATTATATTTCAACAGTTTGAAACTTGGTAAATGAAAATAATATGTAAAATGCAATTTTAATAAAAAAAACAATTTCTAAATTTTGCATAATGTCGAACGAATTTCACTAGAAAGCAGCTAATATTTTTATACAAATCGTGCGTAAACTTCAACAGACTAGTATAATTGATTACTTACATAAAATAAAATACGAGTAGGTACCTACATTGAAAAGTTAGTACAAATCATTACCAGAAGCCGAATTTAAAATTAGCCATAAAAAATGAATTGCTTACCAATGCAATTAACAATATTTATGTAAAATATTAAATGCAGTGATTATAAAGCCACTAACTACAAACAAATTATTATAAGCTCGTTGATAAGTTTAAATTGTGCGCTTTCAGTGCCTGCACCAAGTCATTGTCAGTGAGGAACTGTTTGAAGGCATCCACTTTTTTAAAACAAATTGTAACACAACATGACTTTGATTTCGCGCCGCCGCAACACGAATTCTGACTCTTGGAAGAACTGTCCAGACTCGAATCGGTAGAGCAGTCCCCTGAGCCAGCCTTACAGGAGCATTTCAAGGAGTCGATTATCTGAGTAGGAGGTATCGAGTCTTCCTCGCACTCATGAATAGTAAACACTCCTAACTCCTCCAAACTTGAATTAGCATGCCTTCTGTGATAATGCAGAAACGTATTGTGATTCGTGTCCGTAGCCCGGCCGCAGCCCACGGCGCATTTCATAGCACTGTGATCGCATTTGCAATCCACACATGAGCACTTGTCATCAGAACATGGTTGACCCTTTTTCGGTTCGTCCTCATTGCAATTCCTGCATTCCCCTTTCGACGGATCGCACTCGCACTTCTTACACGAACAAATGCCAGCGTCGGCCGCCAACTGCTCTAAAGCGTTCCTCTTCGCTATTTCCTTCCCGAATATGTTCTCAGTTTTCACGACATACATGTCCGAAGGCGGCTCATTGTCGAACAACAAAGTGTCTTCTAAATCCAGATCTGTATTAAACAGTACAGAGTTGGCCGGATTTATTTCGATATTTTGTTGTACTTTCGATGGTGGCGGAGTATTAAGTGTTCTGTTTTCATCTGAATCTTTAAAGAAGTTTTCAATGTCCGTGTCGAGTTTATTGGGTTCCAGGTTAGTAACAAGTTCACTATCATTGAACACTTTATCACCGACGTCGTGTATACTTGGAGTGTCCAATTCGAAGGACTCTTGGGTCATTACGTTAGCTGTAGGGGCTTCCGTATTCAAGTCTATATAACTCTGCATGTGTGTTGGCACGAATGTAGCCAATGTGAAAATGCTTTCTTGAGTCTCCTCTTTAATACTTACTGGGGTTTCCGATATGGAAGCAGCTAAGGCGCTAACATCAACCCACGGTGCTTGTACTTCTATCTCGTTAGCTAAAGCCAATTGCATAGCTTTTGATTTGCCGTCAATCTTAGTATTAATGGTACCAGTTAACGCAACATTGTCTATTGCGCTTACCAACGACGATACTCCATCAATAGATGAAGATAGCGAGTTAACAATCGGTTCTAGACCGCATACGTCTATCCAAGCACCTTTCCGTTTCTCAACGTCGAAAGGTGAAACGCCAATATTCGTCAAATCGTAGTCAATTGGTTTCGATATGTTAGTAGGGCTGTCGAAAAGCAGTTCAGTTATATCTACGTTGCTATTACTATTGTTGAGTGGATTGACTCTTGTGATGTTTTCTAAGCTGTCGTCTGTGGAGCTGCATTCTGTCGTGAACCTGCCGAATGATTCGAGAAGTCCATCCCAATTCATCAGGTCGTTGGTAGGTTTGGCTGGTTGGAGTTCGGTGATGTTTATTGTTGGGGTTTCTAGTTCAACCTGGATAGAAGAGATAGATTTTGGTTATTACCAGTAAGTAAATAGCCTGTATACTGTCCCACTGCTGGGCAAAGACTCCATCATAGAAATCAAGTCATCGCTACAATTGATGGGTAATGGCTTAATCTATGGCTTTTCGTCAAAGCCCAGGTTTTACATACGGATGTGAAACCTGGGCTTTGACGAAAAGCCATAGAGACAAACTAGCCAGATGTCAGAGAAGCATGGAAAGAAGCATGCTAGGTCTGAAACTAATGGACAAAGTCAGAAGTACAGACATCAGACGCAAAACGAAATTAACAGACATACTGTTTCGTATTGATCAAATCAAATGGAGATGGACTCGACATATGCTCCGCTGCAGAAAGGAAAAGTCGAGCAAACAAGGTCACAGTTTGGTATCCTAGGGATGGCACTAGGAGCCGAGGGCGTAAAGCAAGAAGATGGGAGGATGACCTGAAAATGACCTTAGGACCCTATTGGATAAGAGTAGCGGTAGACAGAAAACAGTGGAAAGAGTTGGAGGAGGCCTTTGCTGTAAGGCACACCGAAATAAGAGACATTTTATAAATGCACTTATTTAAATTCTTTTTTTAAAATTCTTTTTATATACTTATTGTTTTACTTCACCTAATTTTATCTCAGAATTTCTAGCCACAATATGTAATTTTCGGAAAATAAAGGCTTTATTATTATTATTATAAAGGCTTAATCACCACGCTTGCCAAATGCGGGTTGGAGATCGATCACAAACCCGGGCTATGTATCGGAAAACCCGAAACACACTGTCCGACCTGGGAATTGAACCCGGGACCTTCAGGTATCAGACCGAGCGCTTTCCCACTCGGCCACCGAGACGTTGTTATTACCAGTATTTAACATAAATTAATATAACAATTAAAACAAAAAAAAATTGGTGGTTTCAATTCATCGGTGGTTCATCGTATGTGTATCAAAATGTTTCAAGTATTATTGTCAGAGACGATATGACTATAGAATTGTAAACACCACAATAAATAACAATATTTACACAATAACTTAATTAAAATAAAATAAAATTGGATGGAGCCGGAGTATGTACGACTAACTTGTCACAACCGTCTGAAGGATTTGAAGGCAGTGTTTTCTTCCTTAGAAGCTACAGTAGGTATATAAAGAAGGTCGAATGTGGTGTATCTTTACGTGTGCCTTGAGGCTGGTGGGCGTGGAAATATCGCCCGAGTGTATAGTTTCTACTACAAACAACCGCCCGAAGATGGTCACACCTTACCCTCACCATATCTTCCTTTAAGTTGCGTACCTATTTAAGATCTAAACTGGTGTATCATCGCGTGGCCCTTTAGGTGTGATTTGCCACTACTGGCCAAAGGAGTTTGAACCTAATGTATATGGCTTAGGAGCCAAAGTATTTATAAAAGGTCGAACCTGGTGTATTCATACATACAATACTCTGTCAGGCTAGTACCTAAGCGTGGATAAGAGCCCGAGTGCATCTGAACTGGGAATGAATTTAAACCTAGTGAGTATTCCCTATAAGCTACCGTATATAAAGAAGGTCTCACCTGGTGTATCTTCGCGTGTGCCTTCAGACTGGTGGGTGTGGAGAATACCCGTCCGCAGCCGGTTTCTGCGCAGGCGTGCGGCCGCGAGCCCGAGTGCGTGCGATTGTGCGCCTTTAGGTGATGAGACGCGGTGAAGGATTTGCCACAACCGTCCGTTTTACATCTGCGACACAATTTTTTTTTTTAATTATTTTACTGGTTTTTTTCCTATTTGCCTTGCTTGTTAGTTTCTCTTGTGATAAGCAAGGCTCTCACACGATAGATCCTTTTAAAAAACGCCACTCATAGGCGAAAAAAGGACGAAAAGGACATTATGACATTTTTGAATTTCTCTTAAATGAAAGAAATGTACTTTTAATACTGTTATTTTTTTGTAGGACATAACTTACTGTCTACTTTAGTTTTTCAACAGATTTTGACGCCCCTTTCGCCGGAAAGGGGCGGGCGGCGAGAATATTGGTGGATCCTCAATTCAAACTCTTTTAGACACAAAAAAAACTTACTTGTAAGGTCGCTCTTGGGTGTGCGTTCGAATGTGCTTCTTTAAGTCACTAAGCGTCGTGAAGAACTTTGTGCAGCCACCAGCTTGACAGTTGAACGTATCCCCGCTGTGCAGTCTTTGGTGTGCCCTGAGTCTAGAACATTTAGGTTTAATTTTAAAAAGCAATCATCTGGTTATCAAGTGTGGTTATCGTCACCCATAGACATCTAAAGCATACGAGAAACTGCCAAGGTGTTACCGATTTTGAAAGTTCTAATAACACTTTTCTTGAAGAACCTAATGTTATAGTTTTAATTTGGATTTTTTTTCAAAAGATTTGCATGTTATTCTGGTTATGAATCATTGTGCTATGCAATTTTCACAATGCATTAGATTTATACTCTGGATTGAAAAGCAGTGTGGTGGGTGGTATATGAACAATAATGCGTTATGTTACAATAGTTGATAGGCTTGAGCAATTGTTACCTAAAAACGCTCAAGCCGCATCAAGCACCTAATAAATTATTATCAGAAAACAGAAACAACAAACATAAACCCGCTGGTGTCTAATGTACAGTTGATAAGATATACCTAATAAATTGTTTATCAAGATGCTGTTTTAGTTGATTATCGTTTTTAAATATCTATTAAAACCCTGTTTGCATAGTAGATGCAATTAGGCTTTTTTACTTAATGGAATCATCATCATCGTTTAGTGCTATTGAAGATTGCACTGACAAATACTGAAGTTTAAAGATCGGTACAAAAGTATCAGCATTATTTAAATTAGTGTAAAGTAAATTTGTATTGAACATAGACTTGTATTGTCCTACACAGATTACCCAAGAGCTATATTCTTTATAAATCAAAGTAGAACTTAGGGTAAAGCAGAAAAAGGTATAAAGAATTACTTTTATACCTTTTTCTGCTTTACCCTAAGTTCTTATTATATATCTTAATCTTAACTTAATCTACTTATTATTAATGTATGTAACTACTTAGTATTGGTTAACCAATACTAAGTAGTTTGCATTAATAAGTAGATTTATAACGAGCCTAAAAATCTTGTGCTAAAAGAAGAAAAGCTTGGTATGTTTGAGATATTGTTTAAATTATATAACTAAAAGAAAGTGTGTATGCATAAAAAAAAAACTCCATAAACTAACCTGTAGAGTGTATTGAAAGCTTTCTTGCAATTCCCTATGGTACAAGTGAACGGTTTCGTCTTTGTGTGGGCCCGTACATGGATTTTCAAACTATACGATGTGAGGAATGCTTTATTGCACATTTGAATTGGACATTTAAACCTATATTCACCTGTAATACAAGATATTAAAAAGGATTTAGTAAAAGAAATATATTTACATAATGCAGGGTTTTAGGTACTGTAATATAATTTTATTTTTCAGACTGTTTAGACAAACTATTTAGACTGGCGACTAAGCTAGACTTGACATAGTTCAATTAAATTAAATAGTGTCAAGTTTGCTTGATTGTTCAAGCTATGTATGTCTAGTTTAAAGCTATTTATTGGTGTGTAAATAACTTAAGAAAAGTAGGATTACTTTAAATTAGTCCATGGAAATAAAGTAAGTTTTAGTGTACTAACCTTTATGAGTTTTCATGTGAGTACGCAGATTGCCCACCGTACTGTATGTACGTTCGCAGCTTTCATATTCACATCTGTATCTAGCGCTGTTGTCATCAGAGGGTCGTTTACTTTTGTCCATGTTCTTTGATAGATCCACATTGGTTTTTGACACATGTGAATTAGGATCATTGTGACTGAAAATACTTGTATATCAAAACATATCCAGCAAAGAAATTAGATATATAAGGTTATGTTATAGAAAGGATTACCATAAAATGATAAAATATTGGTTGACTGTTTTGTGATCTAAACTTGTAAGGTTTGAGATCAAATTACATGTTATTGCTAAAATACTAATTACCTCTTTAGCCACTTGAGGATTTGAACGTTGGAGAACACAGAATTAGGATATTCGCATCACATCATGATGGTAATGTACCAAAATAGAATGCCCAAAAATGAAACACGGGAGGGGGACCACAACAAACAATCCTTTGAGAGCGAGCGAGATGGACATATATTGACAAACAGCTGATTGAATAATTCACAGGGTGGGAAGAATGTTGAGAAACGGCGCCAATGCACCGAATTTGAAACTTATATGTTGACGGCACAGTGATTATTCTGTATAAACTTACTATAGAAGTTCATCATTTCTATTAGCTAGTACGTCGTCGGCCTCCTTGCCATTGCTTTCCGAAGTCGCACTTTGCCGGGCTTCCTTCTCGTCAAATGTAACATTGAACACTCTTAAATCTTTATTAAATTCATCATACTTTACAACAATTTTATCGATCCCGAAAACATCAGCCTCAGTTATTTTGTTTTCTAATAATTGGTCAGATGAGGAGCCGCTGTCAGTCACCCATGCGGCCATGATTGTTGATAGTGATGTCCTCGACCGTCATCACCACAGAACACATATCGAGATGACGGAGAGGCATCCTCGATCTCCTCGTGCTTTTGTAAAGTGTAATCGGTTAACGATTCGGTATATTGAGCGGAGAGACTGCCGTGTTCCGATAGATGGCGCTGTTCGTAAGTTTTGCTTTGATATCACTATGGAACGATAAGTAGGCGCCCGCCCGCCGATACCGAGGACTCCCAGCTAAACTCCCGTTATAATGAACACCACTTGTTGTCTGCGCGGGCAGTGCGTCGACCGCACGCCCTTCCACTTACGCGAATGTATCATCTTCACACTCGGACGAAATTTCGCATATAAAACTGTGTCGCACTAAATTATTAATATTGTTTGTTCAATTGTTGTAGTTTAATTAATAAAATGTGTTTAAGAAACTTATCAGTTTATATTTACTCGGTAAGTATTTTTTTTTAAATACTTTAATTCCATTTAGTTTTTTTTACTACTTAACTATTTAAGCAGTAGTTACCTACTTTTTACTATTAAAAAACTAAAATATTTTGGTTTTGATATAACAAATTAAAGGACGTGTCTATTCTAACAAGTTAAGTGTTTCTTCCCCTATAGCATTGTTTCCACTTCTACTCTTTGACTAAATATTTCGATATTTACACAATAGATAGACCTACACTTACTTAATATGACAGATTCATTAAAAAATTGTCTTTCGTCTGAGTGAGGCAGTCTCGTCTTGCCTAATAAATAAAAGATTGTTATTTTTATACCAAATATCTTATGAATTAAAACATAGAAGTGTAAACACACAATACTAAAAAGCATTAATAATTGTTTAGCATGTAATCGCTTTTCTAATAATAGATATAAAGTTCAGAAATAACTTTTGATTCATTTAAAAAAGCTTAAAATAGATAAATTTGAAGATATAACATTTTTATTATCTTATTATAAATTTTCTGAATGCGGCACGAGTGGTGGCTTGAGTCTACCATACAAATTTTTAATAAAAAAAAGTATGCTTCCTTATTTCCACCGTACCTATGTATGATGGTTGACTGACTCATTGCCTATGCATTCGGAGCACGCAGACCGTTGAGGGAGATAGGTAAAAAAGGCATGGAACAGTGGGTAAAGTTTATCTTCCAGTTTACTGTTAACCACAGCACCCATTCACCGTCTATGCGCATTAACGAGTGATTAGCTTAAGGTTGCTGACCGGCGACATGTTTTATTTATTAACAACAGCACTACCGTAACATGAGACGCGATAGGCTTTTAGTTAGGTAATTAATCTAAATATCCTTTTTTCTAAAGTAAAGTTACACCCACTTATTTAGGTTTTGGAGCTCGATGACGCTGTGGTTAAAGCGCTCGGCCTGCGATTGCTAAGGTAAAAAAAACTTTTGCACTGGCAGGTCATTGGATGGGTTCCCAAAACTTCATTATCTCGAGCTCCTCGGGATTTCGAAAGGCACGTAAAGACGTTGGTCCCGGCTCCATAAGCAGTCGATAATAACCACCAATCCGCACTGGGCCCGCGTAGAGGTGGGCCGTAGCCCGTTCACCCTAGCCATCCCTAGGGAAGGCTCGTGCCCTAGCGTGGGCACATGAAATTAGCTGCTGATGATTATGATTTAGATAAGTAGGCATATACATTTCTCTCAGCACACCAGACAAATCTCAGTGAGTTTTGGGGTGCATGAGATGTATTGAGTTGTTGTTATTGAAAATTTTTCTATAGAAAAATCAAAACAAGGCGACAGCAAATATCCTTACAATACCATACCTTTACATAAAGGTTTACAATCTCATTATACTAATAATTATCATCAGCTTATAATCGTTACTACTACACTGGGACAAACAATAAACATGCAGACATCGGACCGTAAGCTATACGACAGACGCTTTGCTCATTACGGGTTGGCATTTTACGACAGCAACTAATCACCATGTAATATAAAGAATCAATTATGTTTTACGTTTTAGGGCTACTTGCATTATCAACAAGGTCCCTATTCTTTATCATCAAGTCTACGTTTAGTTTGATCCTACTTTGGAGAAGTAACAGATCACAATGATGTTGATAAAAAATATAAAAATGCGGCAAAATAATCTCGAGGCACATAGTAATAACCAAATAACGATAATCAAATAGTTAGGTACTGAACATCTCAAAAATGAAATAGACTCGCCTATTTAGCAACATACCCGCAGTTTAAATAGAAAGTGGTATTATTTAGGTACGTGTGTTTCTATTGACCTTGCGCATGACAATTTTTTGATACTTCGCCAAAGCACGCCAAACCAAGAGAAATAAGGCTTTCACTCACAATCGGATAGAGTATGTACAGTAAAGATAATGCTGTTACTTGAAATTCAAGTTTAAAATTCGTACTAGAACGTGCGGCCCATACAATAGAGCCAAGTGACCGTTGCCCACTTTCGCTGCTTTTTCTTTATACAAATTTCACTTTTGCATCAACTTCCTGATCGATACCTCTGGGACTCTCGTTGAAAGCATAACAATTAATAATACCCATAGGAAAAGTATTGCATTTAACAAAGGCTTATGCATTGCTAATCAGGACACTCGATGACATGTGACATAATTCATGTTTGACGATGTATCGGTGGTAGACATTGAAGTCGGTAGGCACCTAACTATGTGTAATCGAAACCAAAGTGTTGAAGAGAAACTCGAAATTTCACCGAGCTAATCAGTAGCCAATGCACCTAAAGACTTAAGTATCAAATGAGTGGGCTGTAAAACAAACCGGCATGTGCGCTTACACTTGACACCGCAAGAACAGTTCAATGACATGTTACTTTATACACAAATGACCCAGAAATTTTACACTGGCACTTTCTTCTTTAGGACCTTTTTGGTTCGAAACTGGTAGCCTATTGTGTTAGGCGCCATAAGCACCGGACGTAATTTATGAACCAAGTAGGTCAATGTATGTAGATTGCAATACTTTTTAAGTGCTTCAAGGTCAAGCACGGTGAAAAACTTATGTAAATCATCTATTACATCGTTATGAAACCTTTAATTATATGTAGTAGGATATAACAAGCTGATCTTCTTAAAGGATTAGACTTAACATAAAAAAGTGGGTGTGAAATTACAAAACAAAAAACTTTGATGCCTTATCAGTAGAATCACAGAGTGGAACAATGCTGAGTCATCAATCTAATCCTATGTTTTAAAGCCAATAACAAGAAAAAGGACGGCTTTCGTTTGTCATAGCATAGATGGTCCGAGACAGTGGTTGCGGGAACTGTGTCATTCGGCCACGGCATACATACCGCCCCACGGCCACGGTGGCTCACGAGCTGCCTGATATCGTGAGCCAGCCAATCATTTATAAAACCACGATATAAATAATTGCTCTATATAAATACATAAAAGCAATTGTTTCGTGCGCTTGCCGTAAGATTCGAAACGAACAGATTCCGAAAATAGCAGTCACGTCTGACGGCGTAATTGTTTTAAAACTATATTTAATTTTAACTTATTAAAGGTTAATTAATGATAACATAAAAGAAACAACTGTAAATCTTACTATATTAAAGAAGAAAAAATAAAGTAAAACAAACTTAACATAAACTTATTTAAACGTATATATTATCTGTAACATCAAACAATTTTGCATAATTACAGCAATAATTTTTTTGGTAATTTCAGGCGCTGATAGCGTGTTGTATAGCAGCTGACTGCGGGCCAAGATTGAAATACGCATGGGGAGATGCTTTACAAGGAAGCGACTGTCCTGGACCCGACGGCACTCCATACCCAAGGTAATTTTTAATAAGTTTTCACGCTAAATCTACATTTAAAAATCTGGACGAACACTGAAGCTGATCTATAAAAAATATCAAAAAATAGGACAACAGGTATTTTTAATTTTAGATGTAGTATTAGTCCCGCTAAGGTCTCGCTTTATTTGTGTTGTCGTTGTTTTTGCTTTTGTTGTGACGATAAACAATTCAGTAGGTATTCATAAAACAAGATTTATAATACCAGTGCCAGCCGTTATTGTAACAAAGCAAACGTATTGTTTGATTGAAACATTTTAAATTAATACATAGATACTGTATACTAAATAAATTACATTTAAGTAAAGTACCTATACGTTGAGATAATTCCGGTTAAATAGGTACCTAACTCTAAAACAAGATTTTAGTTAGTACCTACAACCGCTCCTAATTATCGATGAATAACATCACTATTGAATTCACCGTAAAAAATAAATGTTTTTAAATTTTGCTGTCATCCATCCACTCCAAAATTGCGTTGTCTCAAAATAAGACAAGTTTGTGTAAACCTCAGAACAATAACTAAAGCGTATGATTTATCCAAGACCATTATAGGCTGATTGATCGATAATTGTTTTTAGGATTCCGTACCCAAAGGGTAAAACGGGACCCTATTACTAAGACTCCGCTGTCTGTCCGTCTGTCTGTCTATCCGTCTGTCACTAGGCTGTATCTCATGAACCGTGATAGTTAGACAGTTGAAATTTTCACAGATGATGTATTTCTATTGCCGCTATAACAGAAAAATACCTACTAAAAACAGAATAAAATAAATATTCTAGGGGCTCCCTTACAACAAACGGGATTTTTTTGCTCGTTTTTGCTTGATATTGATAACGGCAACAGGTCGACGCTTGAAATATTCACAGAATACCTATTTTAGTTACATTCACTTTAAAAATAAACAATTAAATTAATAAAAATAAAACAAATATTTAACCCTTTAAATACAATACAGACTTCTTGGCGGAAGTGAAGCGTCATGTCTGCGGTTTTGCTTTATTTTCCAAAGTTTGTGTTATGTCGAATATTAATGTGAAATAATGGTGGATTATTAACCGTTAAGTGTTCCTGAGTGTGCATAAGTGTTGGCAAATGAAACAAAACACTGCAACGTCACTTTTCAAATTCTCTCAAGAAGCTCGCGTGAGGACTTAATAAAGCCCCATATCTTTACTGAGATATTCGAGGGGTTGGAGGGTATATCATTTCTCACTTCCCATTTCTAATATCATTCATCATCATCATATGGAAATATTGTTTATTTATGTATTACTTGTAAGTTAAATTACTTTGACACCTGCTAAATGTGCTAATCGCACGAAGCCATCAATAAAAATAAAAAAATAAAAAAAAATACAATACAATAAACTTTTTTTTTACGTGATATTGTAATTTGATGTATTTTTTGTTGCCGCTATAACAAAAAATACTAAAACAAAATAAAATAAATTTATATTTAAGTGGGGCTCCCATACAACAGTACAGACATGATTTTTTATAGATAATGGCAAGGAATCCTTCGTGCGCGAGACGCGCACTTGGCCGGTTTTTTAATAAGCTGCGTGCGTTTTATGCCAACTTAAAAGAGTGCTTTTGTTTTAAGAATGCATCTGGGTGCATGCATAGTGCTAGTTTTATTTGCCAATGTTGACAAGAACGACAACGATATTTGTTTAGTATCAAAGCAGCGCCTTTTGGTGGAAAACGACCGACGCACAGTGGGACGATTGTATGGGGAAAAGGGCGAAATTAATAACTCAACAAATATTGAAATGAAACAACTTTTACGGATCTACTCGCGTTTATTTTACACATTACTTATTTAATGTTTATCCTGACGTTTCGAACCCTTTGCAGGGTCCGTGGTCACATGACATCATCAGATTTGATAAACCACAAATTCTCGCTAGAGAACAACGATTCATCCCTAGGATGATACGCGAGGCTATTGAAATCAAAAAACATCCTAATTTTAATAGAGAAGATGGTTGGAATCTACCACCAGCCTGGGATCCCATCATACAAAATATTAAATCCCAGCCCCGACACACCATACTGCCAGACCAAAAAATACTGTAAGCTCTTTCTGCGTAAAACGGAACGCACCTGATTAAATTTAAATCAGGGTATACAAGCTACCAACTAATTATGAGATGACCAACACCTCAGTCTTACTGAGACCACGGACCCTGCAAAGGGTTCGAAACGTCAGGATAAACAATAAATAAGTAATGTGTAAAATAAACGCGAGTAGATCCGTGAAAGTTGTTTCACTTCAATGTGTAGTGTTCGCGTAAACTTTAGAAAACAATATCAACAAATATTGAAAAAATACCTGCTTTTTATATTTTGTTAGTCACAGTACTTCATGATCTTTACAAAAAATTAGGTTAACATTTGTTTATTAATATATTATATACCTCTGCTGGTACTTGGGACACATGGAATAGCTGTTGTAGTTAAATAAGACTGTACGTCTTCAGGAAGACTCAAGGTCTGTTTTAGCCACGCATCATTTTTCTTTTGAAATTCTTCACGTTTACGAGAATTTGCTTTCCATTTGGAACCAATTCTTAAAGAATAAAATTCCGACAATTTAAATATTTTTTTAGCGAATATTGTCTGGGCATTCATTTATATGCAAAAGCTGCTGTATTTTATTCGCTAATACAAGAGTTTTTTCTTGTTTAGGACTCAGAAGCCAAATTTCGAAAAGATCTTAAGAGCGTTTACGCCGCACACTAGCGCCACTAATGAAAAAAAAACATATCTAGTAATTAGAGATAGAAAATCAAATTATGCTCAACAAACTATTTGAATGAAGTAATTTAGCATTTTTACGTCACCTAATGAACACCTCACATGTTATGGTTTAGTTAAATAAGACGTTACGGCCACTTTTAACTATAACGGTTTAGTTAATATCGTCCCTAATAATAACTTCTAAATCAAAATATTATATTATTGTATTATTACTTACGATCAGGTATGTCCTCCATAATAATATTCAAAACTTATAATAACACAGCTTATAATATGGACTCCGTAATTATTAATCGTTAGATGCACTTAATAAAGTAGCGAATGACGAAATATTTACAAGACAGACTTCACTGAGTGATAATAATAATAATATTATCTATTATTTAATGTTAAATAGAGGGTAACTATCTATCTTAACTTACCTTTATTTCAAATCTACCTCCCTTTCTTTAGATTTTTTATTTTTGGGTATGGGACGTGCCTAAACTTTGGACGTGCCAGTATTACTACTGTGGTGCCACTGTGCGACGGGATTAGGTATAATTCGCACTAACTCCAAACATGTTCTACCAACTTCGTCTCTGTTACGTGCGTAGCTGTATTATGTATTATCAATCGCAGTTCCTGAACAAACTGCATGCATCATGTAAAACATCATTCGCCACAAACGAAATAGGTAAGTATTAGGTAGGTAGGTATAGTCGACAATGAAATTGCTATAACACTTGACAATGATTGATGATTGTTTAGACAAAATCCGAGGTACAATAATTTAGATAAACTATAAGAAATCTACTAAACGCTGCCACTCGTTTTCATGATCTTTGCCCAACTTTAAATGATATTGTAGAAAAAACTATAGCGTGTTATGAATTTATGGTTCTGACAAATTGTAAACACGTTCCCTATGATACTAAATACATATTTTGTTCATTTAATACGATAGTATTTTCAATTATATTTACTTAACCGTAACTGCATTTTTGGCATTTTTTGGTCGGCCCACCCTTAACAAAAAACAGAACTTGTTTTATTATAAGCAAACAAAAATTCACTTCTAAGGTGGTAAAGCAATTTCATTGTCGACTATTAGGTTTGCTAATTTGCCCTGGCTAATTTTGTTGATCGACACAAAATAAATAATAAGTAGCATCGATTTAACGGAAGGTACCTAGTGTCTCTCCCTTACGTATGCGAAGGTGACTCCACCTACTTATATAAAAAAACGACCTCCGAAAATCATTGATGAAAATTACAATTCTTTTGTTACCTACCCAATAGAAACTGCTAACTTAGGTAGGTACCGTACTTTTACACATTTTTGAAACATAACAATAGAAACACAAATGTTGAAAAAATTTCCACGAGCAGGATTTGAACCTGCACCGCAAAAAAAATTTTCAACATTTGTGTTTTTGTAATTTGTTCGCAACAAAATTTGCGTTAAAAATTATATTTAAACATTTTACATAACCATAGGCTTTACATATTTCTGTGTTCGAAAAATGTCTTATTATATTTTATAATTTATACAAAAGGACACTGAACATAAATTTAGTAGAGACTTTACTGGATACTTGCACTATATCGTACATTGACCTTAATGACCTTTGAGCGGCCGACCGGTTTCATCGGGTAATGTGCGCTTCGCCTGGGCGAATCGAGATTCCAACCAATCGTCGGCATTGTCCGCCGTGCGTTCGGGCAACCTCGGTTTAGACGTATAATGTTATACCAGTCGTGCCTCCTTCTTCAATCGGGCTGTATCGCGTGTTGTTTACCCCTATTGAGTTGCCTAAAAGTTGTTTAAAAACTTCTAATAATCCATCTACCAATTAAGTATTGTTACTGTAAAGATAAGTGCACGGTTATGATAACGCGAAATGGATAACATTAAAAGTATTGTGTACAATGCAGAAGTCGATAAAGAGCAGTTTTGCCGGCGATTGACCGAAGTCTGTCAAAGCAAGTTGACACAGAACACGTTTCTCCTTACGCCGGCGAAATACAGACAGGTAATAGAACAAGTGAAGGCGGCGCGGTTGAAAGCGAAAAAGACCGCAACGGACTATCGCCGTGTAAAAAGATATGTCGTCGTCGATACGCCGATGGGTGAAAGGCTATTCGCCAAGCGCAAGGACGGAAAGAAACCGCAGCAAATGTTCGTAACAACCGATGAAACGTACGACATTATACGCGAATATCATCTTAAATTCAATCATTGCGGTAAAAACCGTTTAGTATCAGGTCTGAAGCCACTGTATGCCAACGTGACGACAAAAAGTGTTTTGGTATACTTACAGCTGTGTATGCCTTGCAGGAATAAACTGATCCGGCGAGGAAAAACACCAAAACGAATTGTAGACCAATCTTCCAAGTCCGAATCGACGTCAATCGATGAAAATCTAGATCAAGACCCTATAGACATCGAAACCGAGACTCAAATTCATTCTGAAACGGTAATTGAAGAGTCTTTGAAATATACTGAACTGTATTCGCGAGGACAAGTCGACATATTGGACGTAACTACGGAGCCAAACGAAGAGTACAAATTTATGATGGTTTATAGGGATTACATTAATAAATATATTCATTTAAAGCCTTTGAAAGCTATAAACGTGGATGAAACGGTGGATGCTCTCTTAGACATATTTCTAATTTTCGGCGCCCCTAACATTTTACAGTCAAAAAACGGTGTAACTGTAGCGACTCCGATTTGTAGACGGCTGAGAGCAGTCTGTCCCGAGATTAAGGTGGTTCCTGGAAGTGATATTTTTAACGACAACGATTTTAGAGGAAAATCAAATGAGGATATACTTAAGAAACTTAACAGTTGGTTAGCTCTAAGCCACAGTACCAAATGGCAGCAGGGATTGAAATTTGTACAACACTCATTAAACACTACATTTGATGCAAGGATCTTTAGGACACCAAGTCAAATATTATTTGGCACAAATCCTAGAAAAGGCATTGCTTCGGT
The DNA here is from genome assembly GCA_947562085.1 of Eudonia lacustrata. Taxonomy (NCBI): domain Eukaryota; kingdom Metazoa; phylum Arthropoda; class Insecta; order Lepidoptera; family Crambidae; genus Eudonia; species Eudonia lacustrata. Next base: position 5,748,213 of record OX387313.1, read on the forward strand.
TTTCTCTAAAACTGATTGTGATTATGTAATGTCGGAAGAGGATTTTAAGGCTGCGCTTGAGCAAAGGGACAATCCTTCAAATCTCTCTTCGAAGCATTTGAAATTGGAAGAATCGTTAGTGTTGCCAGCAAATTTTATTAAAATGGAGGCGGAATCGGAGGAGGGCGAGGATGACGACAGCGATGTTAATAAAAATAATATTGATATTGAGTGACTTATTAGATTAAAGTTATATCTTGTTAGAATTATTTAATTATTTCGGTTCATCTAGGTTACCCTTTTCTCCATTTGCTTATGTTAGAGGCACACATCAGCACATCACCTTAGTTACCTGCCTTAACTTTTAATTTATTTTATTTAATACCTATCCTAACCTTATCGTCGATAGTTGAGTCCTCTAATAATACCTAGTACCTGGACAATATTTTTTTTGGTCATTTTCTAAAAATGAAACCTAGCTAGATCGATTTATCGCCCCCGAAACCCCCTGCATACAAAATTTCATGAAAACCGTTGGAGCCGTTTCCGATATTCAGATTATATATTGCTCGTTGAAGGTATTAGATAGATATACAAGAATTGCTCGTTTAAAGGTATTAGATAACGAAACGTGAAATCTATCGACGGACGACTATAGATTGAGTGAACATTACCTAAAAGCTATTTAATTTTATCTAACGTACTTATCAAATTAAAGCTACACAGTTGATAGGACGTAATCCACTTTGAGCACCCGCCTAAATAGCACCTGAAGGAATAGCACCTGGCCTAGTCCACATTCAGCACCTATTGATATTTTTGGCAGGTGCTATTAGTGGATTCAAATGTATTTTTACATTTTTGTCCTCGAACAGCACCTACTTACAATATAGCAGCCTAGTGCTGACTACTAGTGTTCGTTAGACAAGATGTTAGACCCAACATTCAATAGATACCTACAAAAGAACGTAGGTACTTAATTTAATAGCTCTTTGAAGCACTAATAATAACAAAAAATTAACAAAACGTTTGGTTGAGATTTGATCTATTGAACTGGGTGACTAGTGCGAATCTTGTTTACTATCCGTATTCATTCGATTACGTTAACAAAAACGAAAATTAGTATGGCATTGAAGCAGTGCCTCCTAGCGGCATTCGAGAAGAGTGACCATTTTGCCATACAAATTCTCATTTTCGTTAACGTGATCGAATAGCGAATGAAACTCGCACTTGGCACCCTGATGCACTTGGCACCCTGATACACTTTCGTTAAAAAAGTACCTAGGTACCTAATAACATTATTGGCCTGTGTTAATCCCAAAACAATCTATATACTAATACGTGAAGCAAAAACTTTGTACCTACCCCTTTTTTTACAAAAAGTGCGCGGACGGAGGAGTATGAAATTTCGCACACCTATAGTTTATATATAGAGAAGGTTATCCGAATCTTAGTATTTTTTTTAATTATGCATAAAAATAAATAAAACAAACATTACACACACCACCATGTATTTGACACACGCGCATATGTATTTGACACACACGTGCATATGTATTTGACACACACGTATACTTTTACTGTTTTCAAAAATTTCAAAAATGGAAGAGGAGCGGCCGAAATCAAGTCAATGCCAATCCAAACTTACATTCTATCTTTTTAAATTTCTCATTACTTAGGATACAACCCGTGCAGCCTTAATAAAATTACGGTCAAATTTCGACCACTGGGCGACCACTATTTAGCTATTACTAGATAGTACATTGCATTTAAACCTCAGAACTAAGTAGTTGTAGATACAACTACTTTGTTCTGAGGTTTAAATGCGTTTTGGAATTGGGATATTGTTCTAAGATAGGTAAAAAGGTATTATTATTATTTAGATCTAGTTAGTTAATGTTCTGTTTGTATCATAGAAAACTCCTAGCATTTTAATAAAGGTTTAAAGTCGTAAAGGCGACCGAGACCCCATAGTTTTACCCCCAAGTTGATATACACAGCCACACTTCAGTACCTAACAAATTGTATCGATGTAAGTTGATGGCTGTTATCCTAAATAAAAAAGAAACAAAAAAAAAACTACATGTACTACCTACCTACAAATGCGTACAAAATACTTATTTATTTTTGAAGTTCAATGCTGCCTGCTGACCTTCTTTCCCGGCCGTGGGACTTTCTCACCGAATCACAATAATAAGCAGCAATTTCGAGTAATTCGAAGCAATTTCCTTTTTCAACGTGCAGGCAGCAGCGCCATTGTGAGATTATCATTAATATTACATCTGATGAGCTAACGGAACTTCAATCCCGTGTTGCAAATTAAATTCTAATTTGGTGAACTAGTATTAGCGCCATCTATGACTTCTAGAAGAGACTGCTACTTAAGTACATTTCTTACCAAAACTCCTGCTTTCGAACCAATTTCTTTTAGAATGGACACATAGGTGGCGCTGTATTGAAACTAGATAGGTACATTAGCTTTTTACTAACACTCTACCAAACTACTTATTATGACTGAATGATGAAAAATTACTCTGTGTTATTAGTACCTATTTCTTTTTTTCGGAATTAAAATTTATTATGTTTGGTAGTGCAGGCACCAATTAGTACCAATTTTTTAGGACTAGATCTGACACTGAGGTAGGTACCTATCGACACTTTTTTAAATTTAGAATAACAATAAAAAATAATACAATAACTATCGTATCCCATGATGGATTTCCTTTCGCGTTTGTGCGCACTCTTAACCTCTCTCCCGCGGAGCGCAGAATGCGGAAGTTCCGCCGAAGTATTGCGTAATTTGCAAAATCGCGAATACCTAAAGTCAATGTCCACTAAAATAATGAATAAGTTGCAATTAGATCATATTTTATCATTTTGTAATTACTGAAATAGTTTATTAGTTGTAAATGATCAAACTATTTATTCTAGATTTTTTATAAACAAACTTCTTCATACAAAAGTAGGCTCTATTTAGACGACATAGAGTCCATAGAATTCGATCGCTCAATTGTCAAAATTTGACATATTTGACATTGACTTTTTAAAAAATTTAACGCACAGAGCATACAATTGTTGCGGGTTTTAGTGTAGCAAATTTACTCTAGTTTGTCTATAGCCAAACTTCTTCATACAAAAGTAGGCTGTAACTTACCGAAAATTGAGATTATAGTCGCGTGGTCGGGTGCGGTGACATGACACCGCGCGGGATTTGACGGAGCGTCCTTGCCGCGGTGTCATGGCGAAGTATCATCGCAATCGGATGAATAGTATATGAACGCAAACAGAACAAAATGAAACGTAAATTTTCATATTTACTTTTTCCTTCACCAGCTTTTTTATGTCTCAAGTTTACTGCTGGAGCACGAGATTTCCCTATGGGTGGAAACACGGTACCACACGGAAAACGAGATAAAAACAGCACAGTGCGTTACGGCCACTTTTAACTATAACGCCATATTTAACTAAAGCATAACATGTGAGGTGTTCATTAGGTGACGCAAAAATGCTAAATTACTTCATTCAAATAGTTTGTTGAGCATAATTTGATTTTCTATCTCTAATTACTAGATATGTTTTTCTTCATTGGCGGCGCTAGTGTGCGGCGTAAACGCTCTTAACGACTGCTAATGCTGCTGGGACCAATGGCTTTACGTGTCTTCCGAAGCACGGTCGAGCTTTGCTCAACCGACGACCGGCCTTTGCGAACAATGACAAACCGAGCGCGTTTGCCACTGCACAGGCGAGTTATTACAACAACTCAAGTTTCATCGAAATTGGATGAATGTAGCTACCTAATTAGTACTGTAAGGTGGATGTAAAATAAGAATAACAGTTGCACTTAAGGCGACGCACCGTTATACAATTAATCTATACGGAGCGTTTGCGCCCCGTACCATAAGAAAAACTGTTTTTTTCCTTCAAAATTAAAACTACAAATTATTAAAAACAGTGAACTAGCATATTGAAGTGTCTGTTAAGACATAATCTACTAAGAAAATTTAGATGCCTAAATCTGTCTAGTTTGCCTATAAAATGCAAATCTATGTTTTAAAAGAGGTTACTTTGATATTTTTTTCTCTGTTATAAAAGTTGACAAATCGTGTTTCTGCAACTTGGAAAATGAAGTCAATTAAATGAAAAATCATGTCATCAAATATCACTTGCACATGTTTTATAATTGTTGGGAAAAATCAGGATCCCCGCCACGTTTTCCAATGCGTCGCCTTAACTTTGTGTATTATATTAAAAATGTTACATTAAATTAAAACCGATCTCAGAGCACCTCGGCTCTTAGCCGGGCTGTCTAGCTCCTGTCTACGACTGTGTCAAACCCTCAGAACAATAACTAAAGCTTTAGTTATTATTCTGAGGTCGAATCGTTGCAAACCTTTTTAATTTTACACGTTCGATGATTCAAATATTCATCCAGACTAAAGAGGCTTACATACAAACACAATAAACTAACTTTTACTATGAGCTGCATATAACTTCCTTACAGTACTAATATAAATAGTATACAGTACATACATACTATTACCTAGTAATAGTATACAGAGCTGCAGATGTCCATGGACGCTCCTTATGGTGGCTCACCTGCTCATTGCTACATTAAACAAAGTATAGTCCTTTTTATATTTAATTAAGCAATAGGTGATATCCTAGGCTGGTCTGGGACGTGCAAATATTGTATCAGCTGCTTAATTTACCGTGCATGTCGTAAGAGCTGATTTATTTATTTATTTATTAGGTACACGACAGACATTAATTATTTGTGTTAGTAACACAAGTAGTTTATGTGTGCTTAACATGTGTAAAATTAGATTTAGCTTTAGATTTAAAAAAGAAAATAGAACTAGATTTAGAGAAATAATATTTCTAAACAATTTTTAAATTACTTAAAACTATTTGGAAATACTACACTTGGGTCGTTAGCCATTTGGGTCAATTAATAATGTTTTGATGTAAGTTTTGAATACATTTGTGTTACTATTGAAAATATCAAGTGAGTTGTGATCCACAGCAAGTTTGTTAAACTCTCTGCACATAAGAGCAATGGGACTATTATAAGATTTATTATTCCTAAATGTGGGAGGAACAAACGTTGGGAGAGGACGTCTGGGGTTAAGGGACAAGGGTTTCAAGATGCTCGCACATCAGGCAATCGGCTTGCAACCCATCACTTATGTTAACTATTCCATTCCACCTCTAAGCACTACTTTGATTTTGCTTATGGCGGCGCCGAGGTCACTAACGGCAAGTTTGCTCTAAATTGCTCGTTTTGATGCTCTATCCATCCTTTTTTGGGAAAAGGACGTGGGAGTATGTATGTATTAGGTCCTTACCTATGAAATTGACGTATTTTTCTCACTTATTAAAACAAATAATAAATAATAATAAATGTTTCCCACACACGCCAATTATTCTAGCCCGAAACTCGATAAATGGTTAACTAGACTACGGATAAACATACATATACTTAAATACATACTTATTATAAATAGGAAACACCCAGACCCGAAACAATTTAGAAAAACAGGTATTTCTAAATCAATCCAACTGGGGAACGAACCCGGGACCTCAGAGATGGCGACACCATGAAAACTCGTGTGCAAGCCATTCGACCAAGGAGGTCGACATGAAAATTAAAAGTTCTAAAACTCAATACCGGTTGTTAATATTATTATACACCTTTAATTAGGACTAGTTACTTAGGCTTCAGTAATAACAATTATTATTAATTTTGTGTCTTTATCGGCCAATTTTTTTTTAAATTGACTGATTTTTATGTTCGCGGAATTGTATTTTTGTTTCATTGTAGCCAAAGCTACACTTGATTTGATTTTTTTTTCTTTTTAATGTCTGCTATATTTAGCTAGTGAAACAAACACACTACTCTAAAATTTTTATAGAGTTAACATAAATAGATGCTAAAAAAATTAAAAAAAACGTTAGTATGAAAAATAAAATTTTATAGAACATCTTCATACAAAACGTCAATTTTATAGGTAAGGACGTAATATGTACAAATTCATCTTAATTTTTTCTTGCTACTTTCAGACACCTAGTGAACAGAGCACTGAAGATGGGGCCATGGGGTCAGACGCGGCAGGCGCGCGACATGAAAATCGTGGACCCAGCGCTGATGAGGCGGGCGCTGCTGGAAGCTCACCAGGGGTATGCGGAAGGAAGGACGAAGCCCCACAGTGGCAATAGAACCGGTGAGTAACCTATGTAGGTCCTGCTTGTTTCGTAATATACTGGGCCTCTTCACAGATCGTCTTTTTGTATGACCGATTTTTTTTTCACCGAGGTTTTATCACCTATTTTGTAATCGACTTTTTGTACGTCTGCGTTGCACATAGCATTCCATACGTTTCATTTTCGCCGACAAAAAATCAGTCTCCGATTATCGGACATGGGCGGGCGCGCTTGCCAAACGTGAATGCAATACCTAGGTACTCCTTTCACGATCGAATTGTGCCTTTTACCCTAGTCCAGGGATGGGCAAACTTTTACATTCGCGTGACAATATTTTACTAACAAAATCTATGGCGGGCCAGGCTATTGAATTTTTTGCTATTTTTTCAATAAATAAGTAAATATTTTTTTGTGAAATAAAAATATTGATACAGAAAATGCATACCATTTTCTGGAACACACACGCACTTGAATTTTTGTTTGATAGTCGCGGGCCGGACTTCGGTCATTCACGGGCCGGAGATGGCCCGCGGGCCATAGTTTGCCCATCTCTGCCCTAGTCCATGCCTTAGCTAGTAATAGAAGCACAGAAAAGAAAATACTTTTCTGTGCTTTTATTTGTTTCGGGTGCCTAGTACGAGTCTAACGCGATTTTTTTATAAAAAAATATTAACTCACCTTCCTAGTCACAAAAAGGCCCTTCAATGTTATACAAATTCTCGTTTTCGTTATCGTAATCGAATGCCTAGCGCAACTTTTTGTGACTATTTCATCGAAATTTTTACTAATGCTACACGACAAATAAAGCAAATTAATATAAATGTCTGTTTTTTTTTCTGTTTTGGTTTTTTATTTTAATGTAAAAGTACAATATACATTAGCTATACAATATTAAAGATAAGATACTTACAACAATTTGATCTTACAACTTACTTAATTATAATTATACCTATAAGTGGAGATTTGTAAATGGCATTGGTTAACTCACATTGTCTAGTAATAGTTAATATTTGAATGTAAATCTTCCAACAAGCAAATAAATAAATAAATATTGTTCCAATTCCTTACCTTAGCATCGATTGTAATCGTGAAGAAACGCGAGTAGATTTGTAAAAGTGGTTTTATATTCAACAATGTAGTGTTCGCATACATTTTATAAAACCATTTTATTTGCATAGGACCGAGGCAATACCACCTCGTATGTGAGGTTGGTTCCATGAGTACCTACGTCAACTCCCCGATCCGATCCGAACCCTTCGGAGAATCTAGTAGGGCACGGGGACACGCACTTTTAAGTGAGTGATGCCGTTCCCTCTAGAAAACATCCAAAGGTGACACGGCTTGAGGTAGGTACCCTTTACGTACCTCGCCGCCCCCAAAAAAGCCCGGTGACGCTGAAAATGCCGTTTGAGAAAATCAGCAATCTCTCAAAAAAAAGAGTACGTCAATAAATAAATAAATGTAAAATGAAACAAGTTACCAATGACTATAGCGTTAAACTTAATTATTTGAGAAAAAAAATACAGAAAAAGCTTAATTGGAAGAGATCTCAGTCCGTGAAAGGGTCTCATCTGAAGATGTCATTGTCATTTTATAACAACCATGCAATAATTCTACAGCCTTAGAAGATCAAATACTACGGGCCTTACAAATAAACAAAGAATAAGGTCCGAATAGTTATTCAGTGTTTTGTCTCTTTTACTCTCATTTGAAATGACGTTTACATGACAGGAACAAAACACGGAATAACTATTCGGACCTTATATTTTGTTTATTTGTAAGGGGGTACGAGTATATCATGGTGCTTAGTGTGAGTTTCATTTGACAATCGATCACGTTAACGAAAACGAAAATTAGCAGTGCCTCCTGGCGACAACGAGAAGAGTTAACATTCTGCTACTATTACTTAAAAAAAAAAATATATAAACGTAATCGAATTAATACGGATACTTCTTGGCGGGAAAGTGAAGCGTCATGTCTGCGGTTTTGCTTTATTTTCCAAAATTTGTGTTATGTCGAATATTAATGTGAAATAATGGTGGATTATTAACCGTTAAGTGTTCGTGAGTGTGCATGAGTGTTTGCAAATGAAACAAAACAGTGCAACGTTACTTTTCAAATTCTCTCAAGAAGCTCGCGTGAGGACTTAATAAAGCCCCACATCTTTACTGAGATACTCGAGTGGTTGGGGGGTATATCATTTTTCACTTCCCATTTCTAATATCATTCATCATCATCATGGAAATATTGTTTATTTATGTATTACTTGTAAGTTAAATTACTTTGACACTGGCTAAATGTGCTAATCGCACGAAGCCATCAATAAAAAAAAATAAAAAAAATAAATACGGATAGTAAACAACTCAGACGTCACCCAGGTAGCCAAGACATTCACCAATGATCCTTTTACTTCCAGGTCGTGCCCTCAATCTCCCAAGCCTGACAGCTTCCCCCACCAGCACGTGTGGTGGCGGCCGCCTATGCCGCTCCAGGTACAACACCACGGCACCCATGTACGGAGTGTCCCTGACCTCGGGCCAGCCAGTCACCATTGTGCAGAAATTCCCCGATTTACTGCAGCAAGTCGTCTTCGAAGTGTGCGAGTGAGTATACATTTCTACGTTAATTTACTTAATATAATAAATTATGTAATCCCATAAGTGGTCCTACGAGCCTTATATTATGACGAGTATTATTGTACCTATATGAGCATTATATTGACGAGTTGTCCGGCTCGAAGGACCACAACTCGCATCTATGAATCAAATGCGAGTATTTTTTTATAATAATTTATACAATTTACAAAAACACAAATGTTGAAAAAATTTCCACGAGCAGGATTTGAACCTGCACCCTTCTGACATACCGGGTCAGGTGCTCTCCCAATTGAGCTATCGTGGTTCTAACCAGCCCGCCGAAATTATTCAAAACTATTTACTTTTTTACTTTGAAAGCCAAAGGCGCCCATTCAATGTCAACCGCTACCGTCATTAACATCCGATTATAATATTTTTACAAATACTAAAGATCAGTTATGAAGTAGGCAAGCTATTTATAAAATGTTTTTGTTTTGTTTGTATCATTTTTAACGCAAATTTTGTTGCGAACCAATTTTGTTGCGTGCAAGATTTGTTGTACCCATAGGCTTCGGTGGTCGCTTTCCATCAGGCGATCCGTGCTCGAATGCCGGTTCATGTTAAAGACAGTGTAATTTACAAATCTAAAACGACGAGCTATGTTTTCGCCGTCACCTGGTTTTTCATTAGGTACATTTACAATTTGAGTCCTCCATACCGTACATTGAGGAGGTTTGAAGAGCTCGATGATACAGTGGCTAACGCACCCAGTCTGCGATTGATGAAGTTAAGCATCTTTAGCAAAGGCCGGTTACTGAATGGGTGACCAAAAAGTTTATTATCTCGAGCTTCAGAACCGTGCTTCGGAAGGCACTTAAAGACGTTGGTCCCGACGCTGCAGCAGTCCTTAATAACCACCAATCCGCACTGGGCCCGCGTTGTGGTTTATGACCCGTTCTTCCTTACCCATCCATAGAGAAGGCATGTGCCCCAGCAATGGGGACATACAATTAGCTGGTGAGGTAGATACAATACGTACTCCTTGCGCTCAAAGAGTTTAGTATGAGAGTTTGAATTATAATTCTGATGATCTTTCCGTTTTCCAGATCCAGCGAATGCTCGTTCATCCGTGGCTCCTGCACCCAGACATACATTCCCTACTTATTCCTTGTACTACCCCTCGGACCAGTCACTCTGACCGGGCAAGACTACGTACTGGTCGAGTCAGGCTGCGTCTGCAGACCCGACCCAATACCATAAGTAATACGGCTCAAGATTCTTAGGCAAAATATGATTTTTAAAACAGAATTCATGAAGTATTGTTGCATTTATATTGGTCCTTATATTTAAATAGAACGTAATAAATAGAACTATAATAAAAAAATGTACTACGTATTATTGTTGTTCCGTGCCAAAATAAATTTAAAAAAACAGTATTTGAAAAAAAACAACTAAAGTTAGACAAATGAAAATAATTTAAATTAAAAACCTAGCTATAAATAAAAGATGTCCTTCAACTGACGGCTCATGGGAAAGGTCCCAAAAATGCTGGCAACATTACCTCTCTGGATTGCCAGTTGACGTTGGCAGAGGTAGGTGCCAGCCTTCTTGTCACCGGAGGCCTCAATAAGGCACTTAACTCCTTAGCAAGGATATTTACTGTTGATAGTGACTTTCAGTCAGCAGACTCTGTGAAAAAATGAGTGTTGCTAGTATTAAAAATATGTATTGTAAAATTAAGGGTCTAAAAAGGGAGGATAAAAATTTGAGGTTCTTCTTTCGGATGTTCTTGTAAAAATGGCTAAAATTGAGGAGCCAATTCGTTTAACTGTAAAATTGCCGAAAAATTGTCATATTATTGTAACGAACGATTATTCGAATTATTGATTTGACGGCCATTTTGTGGTGTTTATCTTTATAGACTGATTGAATTTAATGTTGTTAATTTATTATAAATATTTATAATTCTCGCTGTTACTGAGACGGATGTATTATTATTAAAGAATTTATTAACGCAATGTTTCTATGAGAGATGTAAAACTTCTAACTTAATTTATATAAGTATTGTTAATTTTATGATTGTGCGAGATAAGATGTTGTATTTATACCTTAAAATTATTTAGAACAACGAATGTAAGTGTGACGATTAATAAAAGTAATATTTTTAAATAGGTAATTTTATTGGATCGGTTTATTTTATTGTTTACTTAGGTACTTTTATCTATAACACATAATCCAGCATTACTGTGGCGGGCCGAAAACTGGAACATGTGACCAAATATAAGTACCTACGTTGGCACCTGGCTTACACAAAATGTAGAAATCAAAACTCGCATTGAATTCGCCCGCAGTGCCTTACAATCCTACTTCGAATAACTACGTCTTCTCCAGCATTACATCTGGCCTATACTTATATACGGATGTGAGGCATGGAATATTAAGGAAGATCTTAGGAATCGTGTAGAACCTTTCGAAATGTGAATATACAGACGCATGATGTCTATATATCCTGAATATAGAACACAAATGAGGAAGTCATGCAACGAGTCGGCCAGAAACGTAAGCTTTTGCAAACTGTAATTCTGAGGAAAGTTGCATATTTGGGACATGTGGCACGACATATACATACGAAGATCTGGTAAAATTATTGGGTTTATCGGTATAATATATCCAGCCAAAAACATTTTTATGTAAAATGTTGCCAAGACATATGGCTCGCACTCTCAAAAAGTTATCAGATCTCATGTAGAGCCAAGCTTCTAACTCTACATGCCCTAACTTCCAAACTCTACATCTTAGTCAAAATATGTGGCTTGGCCGTATCGCTACCGTCACATGGGCGTAAGGTGAAAAATGAACATTACTCTTCTGATAAACAATAGTTCTTGTAGTAACGAAACGGCCAAGCTACACATTTTCTACTTATTTTCTGAACTTCTAACTCAGTCGTATAACAAAGCATAAGAGAGAGGATTGTTATAAAAATCAATATTTATTGGTGTAGAAATATTTATTTCTATCTATTTACAAACACTTAAAACTAAACTATCATCTACTCTACACATAACAATATTCCAATCAATATCACATTATAAAAAAGTATAAAATAATTTTAAAAACGTTTAAGTTTGCAGGCCAAGGATATTTGAATAGCTGAGGAACATTTAAATGATATGTCTGAAAATAAGAAATAATGACTGCAATCCTTTTTTCTTTATTTTATTTTAAAGTAATTATGTATGATGGCCAAGATATAAATGGTTTACCATTATTAATTATTATGAATCACTTTTTACGAATATTAAAATATCATTTTAGATATCATTTAATCTTGATGTAACAAATTAATTATGAGACGATTAACACCTCAGGTGCCTCAGTCTCGTTTTAACCACGGTTTCTGTATAGAGTTCGAAAATCGAAATGCCAGTACTTTATATGTTAAATTAAATTTGAAAACCATATAAATTACGGTGAAGTTATCTTCACCTTTCATGGTAATACAAAACAATTTTTTTTACACACCAAAACCTGGTATTGACATGAGCTATCTGTCTTCATTCCTTAAAAGTTTCAACTATTTTTGTCACGACGTTTTTGTTATTTTGAAAACGTTAGTGTCTCATGAAAAAATTATAGATTGCAGTTATTACAATAATATGGTTTTACAAACATCGATACGTTAACGTACAGGCTAGTGCAGCATTTATTGCTCGTAACGGTAATACTGCTGCGGCGCAGGCGCCTGTTGTCTCTGCGCATGCGCAGCGGGTGCTTGCGGCTGCAGCACTTGGGGCTTGGGCGTCGGGATCTTCACCACAATGTCGGTAGGTTGCCGTGAAACCTGCAATGGGATAGTTGAGACATCACTAAAGCGGTGGATAAACTTCTATCTGTCTCTTTCACGTGACATTGGCTATGTTGCTACCAAGCCATACACACAAGTGGTAAGGAAAAACTGCTAAGATCATTTACAACTTTACAGAATAGTAGAACAAAGGTGTTATTAAAGAATAAGTGATTGTTTGTGTTACAACTGAATAGGTAGAACCTACTCGTATATTGCGTATTTTTACGAGATCTATTTAAAAACTTGTTCAAATTAAAATTATAGTAGTTTATGCAACTGTCATATAATGAAGGGTATTAAAACACGAGTGTGAGTTTATGAAACGAGCGCAGCGAGTTTCATAATAGTAACGAGTGTTTTAATACCCGTGTTATCATATATAAATATATATATGCATATAAATGCAGTTGCATACACTACTTTATCTTCACTAATGCAATTAGTCAAACAACAAGAGTAAAAGCTGACAATAGTTTATTTATAATAATTGTTCAAATTTTGGATGGTACAATTTTGAAAGTTAATGTTAATGATCCAGCAGCTGTAGCGGTCGCGGGGCAAGCAGTAGAGCTCGTAGACGGAGTTGGAATATTTATAATTACTTCATTCGTCTTGTTTTCTATACTGTTCAAGATCGTATTTGAGACTTGAATTTTATTCATTAAAGACTCATCAATGTAGCTTTCAGCCACAGTAGAAGACTTCCACCCCCCGTGTCGTTTCAGTGCGGTCAAATCAACACCGCTATCTATGAGAAGGGTCGCCGAGGTGCGCCGGAAGCAATGCCCCGTGTACAATGCTGGGTTAGGCAGATTCAAAAAACTTGCGATAGTTTTTCCCAGAGCACCAAATTTATTAATACCAGTTCTTTGATCGACGCACTTCCCCGATCTATAGCTCAAGAAAAAGGCAGGGTTTCGACAGGGGATGGGTCGAAGTTCCATGTATTTTTTATATACGGCATAGCAGTTGCCCGTCACAACGAAAGAACGATCTATTTTCGTTTTTGTTTTCGAAACTTTCACCATGATTGTACTGTCGTCTATGTTAGAGACTTCATCGAACTGGATGTTGTATAGCTCTTGCCTTCGGCATGCCCCCATTATGCCGAAGATTAGTGCAACCTGTAACAATAAACGATATAATAAGCTTGAGGTACATAGCCAAGGCAAAAACTATGATTTATGAAGTAGTAAAGTGTAGGTACCTACTACATAATTTATACACAAAGCGCTTAAACGGAGTGTCTAGATAACTTGCGTGTGTAGTACGTAAGTACTAGGTAGATTAAATAACAGAACTAAAATACACTTACCTTTTCAAAAAGATACAAAATATCTGGTGAATCTTTCAGAAACATCTTTATTTGACCTGATGTAAACGTCAAGGACTTTTTTTCCTTGTGTCCTTCTGAACTGCGTTTCAGGAACGCTATGACTTTTGAATACTTCGTGATATCAATATTGTTGTAGATACTCAGTGTGGACTTGAGCATAGAATATTTAGCCCACATAGAAGATGGCTTAAATTTGTCGGAGAGGTCTTTGAGATACACAAGAATGACATTTTCAGAAAATGATGTAGTTTTCTTTTCGATCTTCCATGTCAAAAAGTTATTATATTCTTTTTCATATAATTTTCTAGATTTTTCTGGCAAAAGATTGTGAGTTACTTTTGTTGCCAATTCTAGAATATCCGGAGGCGTACAAATATCATCGTCGCTGTCCATTTTTAACTTTTAATTTGTATTTAAAAAAAAAACACATTGCGAAACATTAAATTCACCGTACGTGTATTGTCACAGTGAACTTGCCGCCATTAAAATCTAACCAATGAGAGCGCAGCTGCGCGCGCAGGGCCAATCAGGAGCGAGCGCGCGCTGTTCTTTTTTTATTTAATTGGCACAAGATCTTACCAAAGAGTTTTGTGTATGTAAGTTTAGTAGTTTCGACGAAGTTTTCACGTATAACCCAACTGTTTTCAAAAGCCAGCCTAATATCAAAATTTTATACAACTTGTATGAGGATTTTGACATAAGGCTCGCCAGGTTAATTGGTCCCGTTTTATTGATGTTATAATGAGATTTTACGATATCGATGTGGATATTATACCATCATGGGAAATTGCTTAAATTGAGTGTTTTGTTGTCTGCGCTATAACAGTAGTAATTATAAGTCAAGTATTGGAAACATAAGTAGAATGTTACAACATTAGTGTAGATAAAAATCTTTATTGCCTGTTACTACGGTGGTAAGAACACAGACAAATCCAATACACGCTTTGCCCGCCTGGGAAATGGACCCAGGACCTTCAGGTACTTATTTCTTTTTATAGTTATGTAGCACGGCAAATGACCACCCAACCTGATGTTAAGTGGAATGAAGTCCAGACGCAAAGACAACTGGTGCAACGTTGCACTGGGCACTGCCGGCCCCACAAGGTGCCTCTTTAGGCCGAGCGCCCACCGGCTCGATCAACTCGATCACCGAGGCGTTATCACCAGCCAGTTACTTAAAAATAAGTACCTATTAGCCAGTAACAAAAAAGGTTTTCATCCCACCTCAGCTTTGAAGCCCTCCTTCGGGTCAGCGGTGTAGGTGACCGTCCTCACGAAGCCGTCACTGTCCACGACGGAGTATGAGCCTTTGATGACGTCACCGTCTCTCTGCTCCTTGCGGTTCTGGTAGTTGGTGTACTGGTCGTCGTTGACATCGAAACCGAACTGGTAAGAAGGGTTATGCTGGAAAAGAAAGGTTTTTTTTTTATTCGAAAAGGTTAAGCTTTTTTTTCTGTTTTTTTAGCATTACTGGACTTTTTGGGTCGGCGAGAAACTTAAAAGGTTCCTCAAGCCGTGTGAAAGGAAATACCTTCAGAGGTTTACTAGGGGGAATGGCATTATGCACTAGTGCGTGTCCACATTCCCTACTATATACAATGTTATTTTTAGTTTATACGAAACCTGAAAACTGTTTGTTCAGAATCAGTAATAGAATTGATTTCAATATTTTTTATACCATGTTACCTACATATTTTTGACCAAATAATATTTACAAAATCTCAAATAAAGTATACCATACTAAAAAAAACAACGGGACAGCACAAAAAGCTTGTAACTTCGTGAGTTTTCAAGATATTATTTTAATTTTTTTTGTACTGATTCTTTAAATGAAAATATTTGACCCGTGTTTCGATTTTCGTATAAACTAAAAATAAGGTTGTATATATTTGTACCCACAGATCAGATCGGGAAAAGGTAAAGCAAATCTCTAACTGGCGAATGGGCTATTTTGAAACACAACAATGCTAGCCAGGCGAACTTAAACCAAACTCCCCACAACCGATCATAAAATACCTATCCGCTTTAAGAGTTTGGCTTATCAACAGAAATGCGTTATAACATCGCCTAAGTGACAAGACGGCCGGCACAAATCGTTTCTCTTTCGACTTGCTACGAACGAAGTTGTAATGCGAACTAGACATTACCTGGATACGAATTTAAATTAATCATTGTATGCGGCTATAGACTAGACAGACAGTAGGTACATCAAAATCTACGTCCCAATCACAGATCTATATTTTGGACTGTGGTACCATGTCATTACAGCCAAGTTACTTAACAACAAAGGAAACAAAAGAACTCTCCGAAAAAGAAAATAACGCAGTACACAAAAAATCCCAATGACAGAACAATTTTTCGTCTGTAGTACCATATCATTAAAGCCACGTTACCTAACAACAAAGAAATCAAAAGAACTCTTCAAAAAAGAAAAGAACGTCTTCGCAAGATGCTCCTAATAACTGGATTGCAGCTGAAATTTGCAATAACCAATTTAAGGCTCCATTTACTTTCAGATTTAAGCGGCCACGTAACTTTGTCGATGTCGTCGCGATATAGAGCGGCACACCGGCCACCAGTGAAAGTTGTATTGCCACCGGCGCAGGCGACTAATCTGATCCATCCGCATTACTTGTCGTGTTCCGACCGAGGAAGTTAATATTGGCGATGAGTCTTTAGCGAATGGCGACTGTAGTTTTTATGTGGATGTGGTAGGTAATTGAGTGGAGTCAGAAAAACAGCGGAAATCGAATAGGAAGATGAATGTAATGTCGACGCTGCAGTTCACGTTCGAGTGTTGCAGGTCTTTTCTTGTTGGAGAGGGTTTGCTAATGTCCTCAACCGGCCTTTTCAGAAACTTGAGGGCTCCTCAAGCAGTGTGTTCGACTGGTAGTGGTAGTGGTAGTGGTGTGGTGTTTATAGTTTAAAGCAAAATATATAATATATATTATATTATTTATTCATAAAATGTTATCCACTTTGCATGCCGTGGCAGCCTCTAATTGAGACGACACCTAGCTTTAAGTCTACAATATGTTCTACGTAGTTATTGCTTGTATTTGTGTTTATCTTGTTGGTTATCCTTTAACCTTTTTACCGCCAACAACTTCTATAGAAGTTTGAGTTTTTCGTGCCGTCCACGCCAGCACTTCTATAGAAGTTCTTCTTTGTACCTACTTTATTAATATACATTTATACGTTGGCGTACAGCGGGACATCGCGTGCAGGATAGTTGGGTGGTGAAAAGGTTAAAAAAAAATAACATCGTCATATAAGGATTCTAGAGGAAACCTTTTCTTTGGTCGGAGTCTACTATAAGAGTTTTCTGTGGCCTGTATTGGGGATGGGGATGCGGCTGCGGTTGTTACTGCAGCACTGGTAGGTAATGGTAGTCTTCGTTTACTTACGTCATAGTCCTCCTGAGGCTCACGCTGCTCCTGCGGCCTCTGCGCCTGATACTGCGGCCTGTATTGGGGCTGGGGTTGCGGTTGTGGTTTGTATTGGGGTTGCGGTTGCGGCTGGTACTGCGGCTGCGGCTGCGGTTGGTACTGCGGTTGGGGTTGGTACTGCTGCTCTTGCTGGTACTGGCCTTGGCTTTGCACTGAGTATGGCTGTGGGGTAGAAACGAGAAATTTAACAACATGGAAAATACTCAGATTTATAATTAATTATAAGTATATAAATACGCAAATAATGTTACCTATTTTGCCACAAATTACTTTTTTTTCTCTATCTATGTCACATTTACAGCCAACGTGTATAGCCAAGTGGGGACCACTAAAAACCTTGCTTACTTACTTACTCCATTGGCGCAGGGACCCAAAGTGAGTCTTGGCCTCCGAAACGAGAACTCGCCACTTTCCCCTGTCCATTGCAGTCTCTTGCCAAACTAAACTAAACTAACTAAAAACCTAGTTGATCTTTAAGTGAAAAGATACGTGGACCACTTATCCATTATCATATTACGAATAAAAGATTAGAATTAGAATTTTATTGCTTGTAAGCTTATGACTGGTACACACGTACGTGGTAGCACGTGCTGAGCTGGGACCTAGTTGGCCACACTCTGTCTTTTGTTTTTGTTTTGTATTGTGAATATCGTGTAATTTTGTAGTGTGTGCCAATGAATGTATTTCATTTAATTTTTTTTTCATTTTACCTATTTGAATAATAACTGTTTACTTACCAATCTAGCCGGGGCTGCTGCGACAGGCCGGGCTATGACCTGCGTCTGTTGCGGCTGCGCCTGTTGCTGGCCAATGTACTGTCTGAGGAGATGTGGTGGTATACCTTCCAATGCCTGTGAACAAAAATTAAAAAAATATGTGTCAATGTCAGGCCCCCATAAAACGCTTATGGAAGCTCTGAAAGTTCACTGAACCCGCAGTCCGCAACCAATGACGTGCAGGCCATACAACATCTAATGAAGACTGATGAATGGTGGTAGTTAGGGCCGAAACACATAAACATGACACGACGTCGTGTTGTACCACGATGCGGCGTGTCTAGTATTTGACAGGCAATAAGAATAGAATACAATAGAATAAAATACTTTATTGTACACATAAAAACATATACAGTATCCAGTGCGCCAAGCTCATTTAAAAGTGTATTTTTAATTTTTGTCATGTAACTAACATTAGTGTATAAGGTCTTTGTAATTACTAACAATCTATGGAATTATTCTGAAATAAATATTTATTATTATTATTATATACATGACAAAGAATTTAAAATTAAAATTGGAATCATACAAAGGGCGGCTTTATCACTAAAAGCGATATAATAAGGTTTATACTAGCTAGCCTGGCGTAACCGCTTATTTTTGCGGTGCGACGTCGTTATCGTGTTTATGTGTTTCGGCCCTTAGACAGGTGAACTTAGAAAAAGGCCTACTGTCAACTAAATCAAGCATAATTTGAGCATAAGTCTATCCAACCTATGAGGCCTCACCAGTGAAAGATATTTAAATACCAATTAATTATGAAGTTTTGCCATGAGGTCTTTAAACTGATAATAATTAATTGATATTAATTAATTACGTAAAAAAATCAAATCTCTTGGATCTTGTTCTTGAATCTTGTTGGTAATTTTTATAATTAATTCAAATTTTAAAATCCCTTTCAATGCGTTGCCTCGATTCGCCCTTGCATCTTTTCTCGGTGTAGGTACTTTACCGATAAGGTTAAATTTAGTAAAATGCCGCAGTCTGTTAAACCATTTCGAACTCAATATTCAAACTCATTATCAGTATTCACCGCATAATATTGTTTTAATAACAAGCTCATTAAACAAACAAGACGTTACGTTATTTGCTCTACATCCCAATCAGGCTTTACAAAATGTACGAGGGTAATTGAAAGAACTGTGCCGGGTCACTCGATACCAGTAATCCGCTTAATGGCCCCGCTCAATTATCGGGTGATGTAACGTGATACAACTCCTGTAACTGGTGCGAGTATCTAGTTCCGCTAAGGCTTTAATTATAGCGGGCGGTAGAACGCGGCGCGTCGCGTTTTGCAACCGCTTTGCAACCACTCGCGCGCCGCCCGGTTACAAAGTTTTGTATTTGTATGCAATTAATTATAAGTTTAGACAAAAAAGATTGAATAAAACGCTTGGAAAGCTTACAGACGTAATGGGTCATATAGAAGAGTAGAAGATCCACTTTTATTACAAAGTATTATGGGCGTACAAGTAGTGTTGAATAAATATTATAGCCGAATAAGTATTTTGATTTTGAATTTGAATTTGAATTTTACTTTTCATTTTCTAGTACTAATTGCTGCACTGAAGTTAAATTAAATATTTATAAAATTTATAAAATACAGTGAAAAAATTAAACGCCCACCCGACCCAGCCAGGAATCGAACCTGGGTCTTCCGCAATCCGGGCGGCTGCACTGACCGCTATGCTACCGGGAAGGCTGACGTAAGCGCTGAATTTTGCCACTGCTTTTTTAATTTCTGAGTGTTAATAGCGGCACAGTGCGCCATCTATCCAACGGTCATTGCAACCGATGGCTGGATGGATGATTTTTTTTACTGTATTTTATAAGTTTTATAAAGAAAAATTTTGCAAATTATTTGTAAGCTCTTGTAGTTACTAACTGGCGAACGCGCCATCTGAAACTGCCCTAAGCTGTTTCGAAATTAACCGTTACAAGTTACAATAGATGGCTGTATCGCCCGATTTGGTAAAGATTTTCAAAAGTTACATGTTTCACGTGTGAGCGCGTTGTGCAACTGTGACCTACTTGCCGACTATTGTTTCTATATCCTTTTTGTCGCATTTGTTTTACTGCATTGACGAACAAAGTTGAGTAATTTTTATTGTTACAATTTTATATTTTTGAATACCTTGAAGTTTTCTTACAATTCTCTCATATTCCATTAAATTTTATATGCTGATTAAAATTTTATATTAACACTGCGACATAACCACGACACGACGCAATATTATTTCAAACACTTTGTAATATTTTACTTCTTCACATTTGCTTTACTAACTCACACTATTTATGTTACTGGACCTTATTATTTCAAGTAAATAAATATGCTAATTAGTAAATCATTTTATAATGTCAATGAGTTTTAAAATATTAATAACTAATTTGTTGATATGAAATTGTTTAATTTAAAATTAATTAATTATTGAAACCTAGATGTCTTTTTTCTTCTTTTTAATTAACTGTTCTTACTTTAAGAGCGTTTACGCCGCACACTAGCGCCGCCAATGAGAAAAAAAACATATCTAGTAATTAGAGATAGAAAATCAAATTATGCTCAACAAACTATCTGAATGAAGTAATTTAGCATTTTTACGTCACCTACTGAACACCTGACATGTTATGGTTTAGTTAAATATGGCGTTATAGTCAAAAGTGGCCGTAACGTCTTTAACGTAGTTTGTTGAGCATAATTTGATTTTTTATCTCTAATTACTAGATATGTTTTTTTTTTTCATTAGTGGCGCTAGTGTGCGGCGTAAACGCTCTTAATGCAATGTTTCCTAGCACTTAAAAATGTAACAGTAATGTAAAAAGTTTTATTCTATTCTAATTATTCACCTCAATAAATTTTTAATAGAAAAAAAAGCTTTCATTCATCTTAAAATACTCTTTTTAGTATTATAATTATTATTACAATAAAACAAAGTACCTATATTTCAAGGAACATTATATTGTCATAACAAAAAGAACAAGCCAAATGAAGCACAAAATAAAACTATGTCACTATAAATAAAAGGGATCGTAAACACAAAATAGTGAAGCAACAATGAAATTCTCTATGTTCTACGTAGATCCTTCTGCTGAAGACTTAACGCACCAAATAAGGAAATTGCAGAGGGCAAGCTTCGTAGAAACGCGCTCGAGTAACGGGCACCATAAACAACCAGCTCACACAGATAGAGATGAGCGTTTAACGCAAAAGCATTTAAAAAAGCATGTTTTAAAAAAAAAAGTACATAAGCGTGCTTTAGGTTTGAACGTATGATGCTTTTCACTTAAAAAAGTGTTCGCACTTTTTTTGATATTTTAGTCGGTTAATAACACTTTTTTCGTTTTATACAGGAACTAAAAAGTAGTACGTTCTTGTACAGTGTGCTTACTTGCCTGCTTATTTACGTGGTTTATGAAAATGTGTACTATTATAGTCATTTTTTAAATTTTGTTGACATTTAGTGTAATTAATTTCCAGTGTAAATAA
The DNA here is from genome assembly GCA_947562085.1 of Eudonia lacustrata. NCBI lineage: Eukaryota > Metazoa > Arthropoda > Insecta > Lepidoptera > Crambidae > Eudonia > Eudonia lacustrata. The sequence continues at coordinate 5,769,864 of OX387313.1, forward strand.
ATTTTAAGTTTAGAACAATTTTTTTGTAAAGTAGGTACGATGAAAAGTTTATGTACTGTTTCAAATTGTAATTTGTTCAAAACAAAATTTACGTAAAATTTTATGTAAATAATCATGAAAGTTCATTAATTAAAAAAAAACATTAAATTCTACATATTTAAGTCGCACAACTTAATACTTATTATTTGTTTAAATGACAACAAAACATGTTAACAATGGAAAACATAATAAACAAAGACAGCTTCACGTTTTTCGTTTCAACACAACGTAGCCAGCTTTTTGTAAGTACACGAAAAAGCAAAAAAGCAAATAAGCACTTTTTTAAGCATGCTTTTTTAAAATCGTACAATGCTTAAACGTGTGAAAAAAATTAAGCAGTTTTTTTACTCACAGATACGGTATCTCGCATCTCGCTGCGATTGGACTGGTTTCAGATGGTCCGTGAGATTTGGTGTCCGTTGGTCGAGCGCAGTATGTATTAAGCTTACTTCCTGCAGTCCCTATTGTGCCATAAGTCTTCAGCAGAAGGATCTGCGCAGGACTTTTATAAGAGATTAAGGCAAAGCGTTATTTTCCTATTTTTATAGTATTAACTCAATTAGCCGTTGCTCTTTCTAAGGTCTGCCTATTGTAAATAAATTAATACGTAAGTAGTTACTGATCATCATCATCATCATCATCATCATCATCATCTCAGCCAAAAGACGTCCACTGCTGGACAAAGGACCTCCCCCAAGAACGAGGGGAACTTGTCATAATCACCACGCTTGGCAGGCGGGTTGGCGATCGCAGTAGGTGAAAGTAATCAAAGAGAGATGCTGCTGCCCATCATCTGGAATGGTCCCTTAGTCGCCTTCTACGACACCCACGGAGAGAGATGGGGTGGTGCAATTCTTTATGCCCGGCACCACACGGACAAGGGCAAGTTACTAATAATAGGTACTATCACAAAAATAAAATACAGCTGCATTAAATTTTCCTTATTTCCGCTATTTTTTTTCAGCGGATTGATCGTTATTGTCGTTATGTTAAACATAGTGGAAGCAGTTGTTAACTAAATAGTTAAGTAGCTATGCATTTATGTCGAATCGTTGGGCACTAATTACCTACCGTGTAATGTATGTTGTTCGTTTGTGATTTTATTAAGACTTAAAAAACAGGTGTAACGGCAAAAAAAAAACGTTAAAAGTTATCGAATAGCTGGAACTGATTTTAGTTTTAGAAACTTTTGTTACCAGCGATTTAAAAAAAAAAACTAAAATATAACAATTTCGAAACTGTTGCCCTTCGGTTCGCCTAAAATTTTTTGTCCTAATATTACATGGCCAAACCGTATTGGCCTAAACTTAAAACGAACAATTATTGTTTCGCCTAACAATTATTTTGCCACCATTATAATTTGGTCTAAGAATTGAAAGCCCTAATTTTAGGATCTATAATGTGAAATACCCTAAAATATATTGACATAACGTTATTGTGGCATTACGACTATTTCGCTTAATATATAAAAGCTCGAATTTTAGCATTATCTAATATTAAATGTGCCAAAATATATAAAATATAACACAAAAATTATTATTGTTCAGTTTCAAAATAAGTACTAGCTGCCCTACTCCTGTAGGTCACGTGATAGGTTAGGATTTCGAGGTTATTTTTTTATTAGACTACAGAAATCTATCTCCATACAAAAGTATCTTTTTTATAGCTCTTTTACTTTGTGATTTTTTATTTTGTGTGAATTAATATTTAGTAATTGCAAACTTTAGGGATTATGAATTGTTCCGCCAAATGTCGCATTTGGTAAATAACAATATGGCGATAAAAAGTTAGGCGAAGTGAAATTAGACCAAACACGATTATGAAGAGTGAAATTATGCGAAAAAATTTAGGCTGACCGTTTGTGTGCCATTGCCAATTAGAAGTACAAAAAATTAGGCAACCCGATATATACCCTTTCGAAACCTTTGTTAGAAGTGCCCTTAGTTGTACTGTTGCTAAAGTGGTGTAGAGATTATTCTATTACTCATGTGATACAAGTACCTAGCTACAATCACCTTAACTGAGTCCGTCGATATCGCCATAGCAACCAAGAGATCAGCAACTTTGTGTTACACCAGTTCCTTAGTTAAGTTGAGGATTCCGGGTAAAATGCGCTTTCACTTTTGGTCTTATCATCACTTATTATCACGTGGAATGTAGGCCAAGCGCTGCCCTATATTATTTTATTTTAAATAAAAGTTCCTGACAGTAATAAATCTTTTTAATTTTTACTAAAATTATTAAGTATCCATAACTCTACACACTAGTGGTCGCCCAGTGGTCGAAATTCGACCGTAATTTTATTAAGGCTGCATGGATTGTAGCCTAAGCAATGAAACATTAAAAAAGATAGAATGTGAGTTTGGATCAGTTTGGATTGGCATTGACAGATTTCGGCCGTTACTCTTCCATTATTAAATTTTTGAAGAGAGTATATATACGTGTGTGTCAAATAAATATGCGTGTGTGCCAAATACATGGTAGTGTGTGTAATGTTTGTTTTGTTGATTTAATTATTTTTATGCATAATAAAAAAAAAAGATCATTCGGATAACCTTCTCTATATAAACTATAAGTGTGCGAAATTTCATACTTCTCCGTCCGCGCAATTTTCGTAAAAAAAGGGTACGAAGTTTTTGCTTCACGTATTAATATATATATAGTACAAAATATTAATCTCAAAAATGTTTGCCTTTTCGGGACTCGAACCCGTGCGCATTGCTGAAAAGTCGTAACAGACAATACCGCTAGTCTGGTAGTATATCTCAAAACTACTTAAAACAACTTCTACTCATATTTTGACACTCACATAATAACATTATAACTAAAAGCTTTCCAGCTTTCCATAATAATAGGTAATTTTAGTCTTCATAAAAAATTGTAAATAACTTTTATGTCAATAAAGAAAGAAAATTATTATTATAAAAAATTATAATTATTAAATTTTAACGATTACTAACTTGCTGTTGATACTGATGCTGTGCTCTTCCATACACACACCCAATCACCGCTAACGACACACAAAAACGCAACATCTCACACACAATACAACAACCGATGAAAAAAAGGATTTGAACACACTCGCGTGCGTTTCACGTATGGCGTGCGTGTAGGTAACTCTCACTTTATATTTAGTCACCCCTTCTTTGGTGGGTGGTAGGAGTGGGAACAACACTACGGAGGTCCATGTGTGAGGGCGTTCTTGATTGTATTGCCTGTAAAAAGATTAGTAATTAAAAACAAAAGAGTCTATGCTCTAAAGAAAATTGTAAAAAGAACATCATTTTAAATAATTAAAAAGTAGACGAGACCAAATAGGTCACATAACCAACAGAAGAAGATGCATTGGGCATACTACTGCGCCCGGGGAGACGCAGATTGTTCTAATGGGACTCTCCCCCGACTCTCCCAAGGACGAAGTACTCCCTTGAAACTCCTGTACTTACTCTCATGTGCCGCCAGCAGGCATACAATTACGCTATGTAATTATATTTTTAAATAGTAGGTACTTTTGATGACAATTTAAAGGAGGATTATTATATTAAAAAAGAAAAAATATTTTTACAAAAGATTAAAAGTACATTTTAAACATAGGTAGAATTTGTTTTTAGTTGCTCGGTTAAGTTTATTAATTTTCATAGTTTAATACGGCAGGGCGCCGATGGGTCCCTTTGTTCTACGGGCTTAAAAGTGGTATTTTGACCAGAAACGCTTCCCTATTTGAGACCGGAACGCTGCCCGCCGTACTTCGATTTGGCGGGCGATGTCATTCATAAAGGTTTTAGCCATGCCACAAAACGTATATATTGCATTGTGAGAGCTGGCCTAATGTAAGTATGTAAAAGCGCCTATTACAGGTAGTAAGGTTAAAGTTTTTTTTTTACCATAAAATGGTTTTAAGTCAATGCTAGTACAAAAACTAACTTTGCTAATTAAGTATTAAAACAGAAAATAAAACTTATGAAAGCAGACGTTCAAAAGTGTAAAAGTTTTAATGGGCTCTGCGATATATGTATTGTTGTAGAGGAAGGGGTGAAATTTTAAAAGATTTTAAACATTTATGTAAAGTTTCATCATCATCAGCTCGTTTTATGTCCCCACGAGAAAAGGCCATTAACCACCACGCGAGCCCAGTGCAGATTAGTGGTTTTAACGACTGCTAATGCAGCCGGGACCAACGGCTTTACGTGCCTCCGAAGCAAGGAGGAGCTCGAGATGATTGATGATGATTATTTTTGGTCACCCATCCGATAACTGGCCTTTTTTGAAAAGTTTAGTGTATATTTAAGTAGGATTAAAAGTCAGTAAAACACAATTTTGCTAAAAACTATTTTTTTATAGGTATTCTTGAAAATGATTTCCCATCTTATACGTAAACGTCTTCCTTTCAAATCTTCCGTACGTCAGTACGGAAATCCCTCAGAAAAATTGAAAAATCTTACTCTCTATCTCTCTCTCGTTCACACATTCATACGTCACACGCTCCGTTCCTTCACACTTCCTCTTGCACTGTTTTATTCCCACATATATTAACTGAAAAACCTTTACTTACAAGATTTTTAAAACTTTTTAATTGAGGTACGACAAAAGCAAGGAAATGTATTGATGTATTTAGGACTTTGAATAAGCAGGTAGTATAAAAATGTATAGGACGTTCTTTGTTAAGACTTTCTCACGCCGATGCTTTCTAAAGAGCTTCCACCATCTTGCCCGGAGTAGTAGTGTAATTTTCTGTCAGGAAATAGGTATCACCATAAAATATTTAACGAGGTTCAATGCAAACTTCTATGTGTAGATATTATTACATTTCTAGCATTCATTTTTAGATTTTTATTATTATTTCCTCGAACGCCTCGGTGGCCGAGTGGCAGAGTGCTCGTTCCGATATCTGAAGGTCCCGGGTTCAATTCCCAGTTCGGCAAAATGTACTTCGGATTTTTCGATGCATATCCCGGGTCTGTGATCGATCACCAACCCGCATTTGGCAAGCGTGGTGATTAAGCCATTACCCATCAATTGTAGCGATGACTTGATTTTAATGATGGAGGCCTTTGCCCAACAGCGGGACAATCATAGGCTGTTTACTTTTTTATACTATTTTTTTTTATAGTTTTGACGTCAATACTGTGTAAATAAAGGATTATGTTAAATAAATGACTTTGGCTTTGATTCCTTGATGGTGGTGGTGATTAAGCCATTACCCATAATTTGCAGTAATGACTTGATTTTAATGATGGAGGCATTTGCCCAGCAATGGGACAGTTTTAGACTATTTACTTTACGATACTTTTTACCTTTTTATGTAGGAAGGTACTTGTACGTTTTGTCACGGGCTGTTAAACATTAAATTATACTCGTAATGTAACTAAAAAGTTAAACTATAAATAGGTGATATACTAATCGTTAGCATGTTGCGTTTAAAACAATAATTTTATCTTTAGGCTAGTTGTCACTATAATTACCTACTTGTGAAAGTCTACCTGTGAAAACTGTATAAGGCTTTTTGTTTGTAAGAAACACCGAACTATTGTTTAAGTAAAATAGCCGTTTGTTTTCCACGAAATAAAAAATAATAAAAAATAATTAACATACTTGCATTTAAATTTACGCAAATGTTGTAAGCAAAGTACAATTTGGAAAGGTGGATTTTTATTATAATTTTTCATTAGCAGGCACTATTAATTATTTAAAATAAAAAATTCAAAATTCAATTTCAATTCATTAAAAAAAAATGAATAAAATAAACCTTTGCATGGGTGTTCACTTGGCTGGGAGACCCTGCAAAAAGCTCATGGAGTCAAGGTTAAAATAACATAACGACGTGAGAAGAACCGTGTTCAGTCTTTGTTCCATATCAATGGCGCTGGGGCTTTTTCTAAGTCTACATGGCTGGCTACTATCATAATAAACATTGTTAGAAGCACTCTTGCGTTTTGACAGTTAAAGATAAGATAGTCAGATACTCAGTTGCCGAGGATTAATGGGTGAAGTGTAATTACATAGAAAATCTCGAATCTGTTAGGAAAACACTTTATAAAGACTTCAACGCGTCATGTTTTACAATAGAAAAAAGGAAAATATATTTAAATAATTACTAAGTTGTTGTGAAAAGATGGATTTCTGTGCTCAACTCATGTATACATTTTGACGATAATTGAATTTGACGAAAGTCCATAAAACAGTCGGAAATAAAACGTTTCGCAATTTTATTATCCAATTAGTTTTATATGCGGATTTAGATCTTGCCTCTTGATGTGACATGATACTCTGATATCTCTTTAGATCATCAGAATCGTGTCTGATTTGCATAAAAAATACAAAACTGTGAAGGTTGACTTTGAAAGTTTTTTCAATAAGAATGACCTTAAAATTACTCTCTTCTATTTTTAAAGTCAATAGAACAAAGATACGAAACAGAAAAGAAAAAATTCAATGACAAAAAACGTCAAAATATTAAATACCATAATTATTCTGTTTGTTTGTTTGTTTAAAACGACTAAGCATCTATTTACATAAATTCGCGCGTTTGCTGAGTTTCGGTCTGTCTGTAATTGGGTATCCTGGATCAAAATATAATACACTGTGTCAGTGTCCTTTTATGATGCGGCACTTTCCAATATTTTGACGCTGTAAGGGAAAAAAGAGCTGGACACTTCTGAGTTTCTTGCCGGTTCTTCTCAGTACAAGATTTCCCGCCCAGAGTAGATAGACTTACGAACCGATGGCATAAAATGACGTTCATAAGAGCTATTTGTAGCCTAAACTGAATAAATGATTTTGAATTTTGATTTTTTTTTAATAAATGGAGACTTCTCGTAACAAGTGCATAAGGGTTTTAGATCCCATAGGGTTTTATAAAGACTTTTAAGTTCACCTCTAAATTACTAGGTACTTAATTAATAAATTTATTTATGCCGGTGTAGGTAACTTATATTAAACAACCTTATTTTTAGTTTATACGTAAATCGAAACACGGGTTACATATTTTCATTTAAAGAATCAGTACAAAAAAAAAAAAATATCTTGAAAACTCACGAAGTTACAAGCTTTTTGTGCTGTCCCGTTGTTTTTTAATAGGGTATAATTTATTTGAGATTTTGTAAATATTATTAGGTCAAAATGTAAAATGGTATAAAAAATATTGAAATCGATTCTATTACTGATTCTGAACAAACAGTTTTCAGGTTTCGTATAAACTAAAAATAAGGTTGTATATTTACATTACGTTTAACGTATTTTGCAATTATATTTATTGCAAGGAAACTTTGCAAAAAACAAATATGTAGTAGCAAAACTTTGCATTAAATTTTAGTTTACATTATCAATTCTATTTAACTACCAAGCCTCTACACTATTTAAAATACCAAACATTTTCATAGACAACAGCATACGACACGAGTAAACCCACATGCAAAGCTAGTCAACCACCAAATTACATGTAATTACGCGAAATAACATTTATGTTTCAATATGCGGTTTATCTCGGGTTCAACATCAATATTACAAATGGCGGAGACGATGCGTTGCCACATCCGCGAATCTTTACGCAAATGATATAACAAAACGCAAAATGAACGGCAAATACATTAATTGGATTAAAGAGACTTTGTTTCGGTAAAGCATTCAGACAAACAGTAAATATGTATATATTTTTAAACCAATAAGCCAATTTTAATAAAACGTTATTTGCTTTAGAAAAACACATAGATCAACTCGTAAGTAAAACGCGATTAGAAGCTTTCCTTAGGGGACTTTAAATCGCATAAATTAAATTTGACAAATCTTTTTGTTCAATTAATGTCGATTTAGCAAGATCTAATAATAATAAAAAGTATTAACAGAAAGTTTTATTAAAATTGGCTAACTAGTTTGAAAACGTTGAACTTTATGGGTCTTGCAAATAAACAAAGAATAAGGTCCGAATAGTTATTCCGTGTTTCGTCTCTTTTACTCTAATTTGAAATGACGTTTACATGACAGGAACAAAACACGGAATAACTATTCGGACCTTATTCTTTGTTTATTTGTCAGGGGGTAAAAGTTTATGGGTTATCGTAGTCTACGATGAGTATGAACGCTCTTAAAGTTTGTTTTTAATAATTCTCGTTTTCGTCAACGTGATATAATGATGAATGAAACTCGTACCATAATTATCAGCTCATTTTATTTCCCCACTGCTGGGGCACGAGCCTTCCCTATGGATGGGTAGGGAGAACGGGCCATAAAACATCACGCGGGCTCAGTGCGGATTGTTGGTTGTTAATGACTGCTAATTCTGACGGAACCAACGGCTTTACGTGTCTTCTGAAGCACGGAGCTCGAGATACATACATTTTTCGTCACCTATCTGGTGGCCGGCCTTCGCGAATGTTGCTTAACCTTAGCAAACGCAGACCGGGTGCGGTAACCACTACGCCATTGTTTCTCCCACTGAACAGCACTAAACATCCAGAGGTTTTTAGTAAGAAGGCCATCTTCATTTCCACCATTGACCGTTTCGGCGCTGAACTTATCTATATACGTGAAGCAAAAACTTTGTACCCCTTTTTACGAAAATTGAGCGAACGGAGGAGTATGAAATTTCGCACACTTATAGTTTATATAGAAAAGAAGTACAGAATGTTAATATTTTTTTTAATTATGCATACAAAATATATTAAATCAATAAAACAAACATTACACACACTACCATGTATTTGACACACACGCATAAATTATACTCTATTCAAAAAATTAAAAAATGGAAGAGGAGCGGCCGTAATCTGTCATTGCTGGTTTAATGCTCCTCAGAACAATATCTAAATGTTCTAAGGTCAATGCCAATCCAAACTCACATTTTATCTTTTTTCATTTTTCATTGCTTAGGATACAGTCCGTGCAGCCTAAATAAAAGTACGGTCGAATTTCAACCACTGGGCGACCACTAGTTTTAATTATTGCATAGGGTTCATTGGAATATTTTGTTACCTATCTATATTTTTTTGATATAAGTTTTAATTTTTTTTAACCTTAAATTTTGTTGTTTTGTTATTCTTTAAATTGTAGCTTTAACCTTAACTTAATTTGAAAATCTTGTTAGAAGAAGTTAATGGCAAATGTTGTGCGTACCTATTATAAAACATATGTATATGTAGTACACCTTTTTTTTTTTTTTTTTGATGCGGAGTGTAAAATCTGCTAACAGACGCATCAGCAGGCAAGAGGGGTCCCGCTGGCTGTCCGAGGATGGCCTAGACTCTGTTTCAGGGCTGAAGCCCTAGAGAAAGCGAGTCGAAGCCGACTCGGTAAAAACTACTCCGATGTCCTCTCGTCACCTTGGAACCAGCAGACCGGCGATCATCGCGTCGTCCTCATCTGAGGAGGACGCATCGAACGCCGGCATGGTAGAGCCTGACGAGGTCATGGGAACCCTTTCGGACACTTCCACAACCCCGTCGGTGACTGCTCGCCCTGTAGATGGGCGAGCCCCTCTTCCGCCCCTTATTGGGGCGGGTGACCGCCCTCGAAAACGATGGGCGGACACGCTTGACCCGACATTTGGTGAGACGGGTCGCCGACGCGCCGGGACATACGGGGCGTCGGCTCTCAGTGGGGACCTGTGCAATGCACGGTCGAAGCCCCCCCTAGGGCTTGGACTGCGCTGGTTTCCCACCGGTTGGATAAGGCGTTGGTACTGCCGCCTTCTCCGCAGGAGGCGTCTGCGGCGGCACGGATCTGCCAGGGGGTCATCCTCCCTGGCCCGTTCCGCCTCCTCCTTCAGCGTCATGACGTCGACGCAGAAGGAGTTGACTGCCTCCCAGGACCCCTCGCTACCGAGCATGGACAGAACCACGGTTGGCAGGGAGAGGTGGTGGCACTGTGGGGTCGGCTCCCTTCCAATCCGGTGCAAATAGCGTCCAAACGAACCATGTCCGGACAATACTTGCACCAAATGGTATGTGAGCGACCCATGGCGCCGCTCCGCCCATGCTTGGAGGACGGGGCGTAAGGCCTCCAGACTACGCGTTTGTGTAGCCGAGGCCCCTTCGCCCAGGCCCTCAGACCATAGGCGGAACATCTCCTCACGAGCTCCTTCAGGAGCAGCGCGCCTCTCTGGAGGGGCCAGGCGATTGCCACTGGCCCTCTCCTCTGCTCGCTGCCGGTACGCTGCAGCGAGCACCTCTGCCACCAGCTTCCACGGGGGCGTCCCCGCGAGAGCACACGCCACTTTCCGGGACACCGTTCGGTAGCCCCGGATCGCCCGCAGCGCCATTGCGCGCTTGGCCCGCTGGAGAGAGGCGATGGCGTGTGGGCTCAAGCAATCAGCCCAAACCGGCGCCCCATACAGCACCATGGAGCGCACGATGCCGCCGTATAGTCGGCGGCACGCCACGCTCGGGCCCCCCACATTGGGCAAGAGACGCCCGAGGGCATCTGCTGCTCCAAGCAGCCGGGGCTCGAGGAGCTCAAAATGTCCCCCGAAGCCCCACCGCCCGTCGATCACTAGCCCCAGATACTTCATCTGGGGCTTCAGACTGACCCTCTCGCCCTCCACAACGATCGACGCACCAGCCGACGGCCGTCTCCGAGGCCCATGGAACACCATGGCCTCGGTCTTGTGGAGGGCCACCCCCAAGCCCAACGTCCGTATCCGCCGCACGATATGGCTGACGAAAACGGACGCCAAGCGCTGGACATCCTCCAGTCGCATCCCCCGGACGGTGACGAGTGTGTCGTCTGCGTAGCAGAGCAACCGCACCATCGAGGGAAGGCCACATCAAAGGACGTAGTCGTATTCGACGTTCCACAACAGGGGCCCGAGGACCGACCCCTGTGGAACGCCGCGGGACACCCTGTGACGGCCAAGCTCGCCGCCACGTCCCACGTATGCTACGTCCCGGTCCCTCAAATAATCTCCCACTATTCGGCGCAGATATGGAGGCATTTGATGAAAACGAAGCGCCTCCATGATGACGCCGAAGGGGAGACTATTGAAGGCATTGCGGATGTCCAGCGACACCGCCAACACCATCTCCCGCCTCTCGATGGACAAGTCAACGAGTGTCCGGAGATCGGACAGGGCGTCGATCGTCGACAGCCCCGTCCGGAAGCCGTATTGGACCTCAGAGAGATCGGGGCCCGTTACCCCTCCCAGCTGCTGGACTATTCGGGAGGCGATGATTTTTTCAAACACCTTCCCGATTTCGTCCAGCAGCACAATGGGGCGATATGCCGAGGGGTCGTCCGCCGGACGCCCCTCCTTGCGAAGCAGGCATAGTGCTCCCTCCTTCCAGACCTTTGGAAACTGTGCGAACTTCAAACTAGCGTCGCACAGCTCCCTGGCCCTGGCCCCTAGATGCTTTAGAACCAGGTCCAGCACCCGCTTCGGGACGCCGTCAGGTCCCGGTGCCGTCATACGCCTTTTAAGACGGGCGACGGCGTCCTTCCACTCCTCATCATCAATAAGAGGAGGGGGATCTCTCTCTCCCTCCACGTCCGCAGCTGGCGGGGCCATCCGAGGGGGAACAAAATCCTCCTCGGCTGGGGGAAACAGTCCCCGATGACCGACACCAGGAGATCGGGATCCATCGTCTCCGTGATGGGCGTGCTGCGCACTTTCAGCTGCTTGCGCGCCAGCTTATACGGCCGCCCCCACGGATCCCGATCCAGACCCTGCAACTGCTTTTCTCTAGATAGCTCCTTTGAGGAAGCAATCGCAGTTTGCAGGGTCTTTTTCGACTGCCTGTACAGCTCGTACAGGCGGTCCTCCTCCTGAGTGTCCCTGACGTGGCGCCGACGGGCCCTAGTGTAGGCCCGCCTTTGGACACTGCAGTCATTTCTCATGACTGCAATGTCCTGGGACCACCAGTGAACTTCACGGCGGTCCCGCGGAGGCTGCGCCCGAGGCATAGAAGCCTCGCACACCTCCGTTAAAGCGCCGCGGAAACGGCGAGCTGATTCGTCGACGTCCGGACCGGACATCGGACGCGAGAACCAGTCTTCGAAGATCGCCGTCTCGTTCGCCAGCTCCGGCTTGAGCCTGCTAAGTGCCCAGCGGGGAGGCCGGTCACAGCTTATGGGCTGTGGGGGCCTATGGTGCAGGGTGGAGCTCTCGAATCGGATATATCGATGGTCCGAGAGAGTCTCCACGTCCTGCACCACCCTCCAGTCGCTAATCGTGCGCGCGAAGGCCGGGGTGGCAAACGACATGTCCACCACCGAGCCTCCATTGTACCGCACGCACGTGTGGACTGCGCCCCTGTTGAGGAGCGACAGACCAGCGGCAGCTGCCCATTGCTCCACAGCCTGGCCCCTTTGGTAAGTCGCTGAACAACCCCAGACGACCGACTTGGCGTTCAGGTCTTCAAGAACGAGAACCTGACGCGGGGCCGCCCTCCTGATGGCTACGCCGACGACGCCTAGAAAAGACTTGAAGTCGGCGAGCGGTCTGTTTGGGGAGAAATAGGTCGAAAAAATAACCATATCCTCCCAAACAACCGCCGCGTACCCAGCACCCCGCTCATACATTGAGGGGGGTGTATAACCTGGGGTCGCACGCACCATCACGGCGGCAAAGTCGCTTGTGTCCCCGACCCAGTTGGGCTGGTTGGGGATGAAGTACGGCTCCGACACCGCCGCCACGTCCACTGACCATTCCGCCAGGCTCCACCAGGCAGTAGCACACACGGCACAGTGGGACTTTGCGCTACAATCGTAGCCCCTGTGCCCCTCCTTACCGCACCGGTAGCAAAGGTTGCTCCGGTCGGTTTTTGAAGGGCAGCTTGCTCTGGCGTGCCCCATCTGCATGCACCGGAAGCACCGGGCAGAACGGGCTTCCAACGCCTGGACACTGGCCGCGCTGAAGCATATCAATAGGCGACCAGCGTCAACAACCTTCTTGGCTGCGGCCACCGGGCATGACACAACCGTCGTACCCAAACCACCGGGGCCGTCCCGGATGGGACGCACCTTCACGTCTGTGACGCCACATCCGCCCTTAGCCGCGATAGTTGCGGTGAGGTGCGTCTCCGTCACGGACTCGTCTAGCCCGCCCACCCTGATTTCTGTGGTCTTCGTAGGCCGGACGACCGTGGCTATATCCGCAAGAGCCTCCCTCATTTTTTCGGCCAAGCGATCCGCCTTCTTACCGGATTCAGCGCCAGAAATTTCAATTATTTTGGACCCAGCGACGGTGTTGCGGCACCGACGGTTGGGGATATCCATCCCGTCGATGTCGACCAGGTCTCGGGCCCGGATCAGCGCGTCGGCATATGAGACCCCCTTCTCAATCGCTTCGGGAGTGAGGGTGACCAACACAGCTGCCGATCTTGGCACAGCAAGCTTGGCCTTTTGGCCGGTTGTGCGAGTCTTTCTAGCAGGAGCAGCGGACGGGGCCTTATTGGGCTTCCGCCGAGGCGCTCTCTGCTGCTTGGCCACCTCTGAATATGTCTGACGGGGCAGGGCCTGCTCCGGAAGGGCGGATGTTTTGCCCTTCCTCTTCCTCTTGCGGCGCTTTTTGCGCGTCTCCTGCGTCAACCACTCCGAGCCTGCCCCAATCGAGACCTCGACCGGGGGAGGCGCTTTTGCAGCTGCGCCCCGGGAGGTCGACGGGACAACCGCTGGAGGTCCAACCTTCTTGGCCCTCTTCGGCGGGGAATCGGGCTTTTTGCCCGCCGCCTTGCCCGTGGCTGGCTTGGTTTGCCCTTTAGGAGCAGGGGGCGTCAGAGCTGCTGCGGCTTTGCGGTCCGCCGCGAGCGGCGGTCGCAGGTTCTTGGCCGGCAGCAGGCGATCTTCAAGACCCTCCAGGCGAGCATTTAGCATAACCCCGAAAGTTCGGGCCAGCTTTGCTTCAAAGGCCTGAAGAGCATCCGACTCATCAACCACAGCCTTCGTCTTGCCGCGGCCAGCCATCTCCCGCACGGTGACAATTGGGGAGAGGGGCCTTGGAGGAGGGCAGTCCATCTCCATGGACTCCATGGACAAGGGAACCTTGGAGAGCGTAGGGGGAAGAGATCCGGACTTCCTCCCGCTCTTGAGGTCCCTAACCTCGGCAGACAAAACTGCCACGCTCTTAGTGAGGTCTGCCAGCTGCCGCTGCAGCCTCACGTTTTCCCCCTTTAGAATTCGAGTGTCCTCCGAGATGGATTTGGAGGACACTTCGCGGAAACTGTCCAGGATGGATTGGGCTGATTTTTTTAGCGCCTTCTGGAAGCGGCCCTGAAGGTGCGATGACTTCTTCGCAACCTCCACTATGACCGCACAGTCCGCCTTCACCACCTCCTCGATGTCGAGGGCAGTCTTCAGGTCCGGATCTGTGGGTAGAGCGTCGTCTTCCATCCGACTGGCGTAATAGGACACTCGAGTCTCGAAGGCGCGGCGCTCCATGTCAGCCATCTCCCGGTCGAACGCGATCTGCTGCTCCTCACGCTTTGCAGCGTTGAGCTCGCGTTTGGCCTGGGCAAGGCCGACATACTCCCCAGTGGTGGGGCGTCTCCCGCGTCCACGCGGAACCGTCTTTTTCGTCGGCCCGTTCTCCGACGAGTCCGAATTGGACTCCTTGCTCTTGTCCCCCTTAGATGTTTTGGGGGGACGCTTCCTCTTTACCCCTAAATAGGTGAGGGTGTCAGTGCTCATGCAACTGTCGTCTGACATTTCGCTGCACTGGTATCGGTCCTTTCGTTCTCGCATGGGGTAAGGGGAGGAGCGGGATTCGCTCCTGCCGCTGCGAACCGACAATGCCGGTGAGCTGGCACGACTCCCCTTTTTGTTCGGTCTAAGTTTAAAGCCGGAGTCCACGGCCGATCTCATTGAAACCGCCGACGAGTCGGACTCGACGTCTTTTTTGCCATCACTAAGTGTAACGGGCAGAACCGCCACACTTTCCTCTCTCGCTGCGGAAGAGCTGCGCGACCGCGCAGCAGTTGGCGAAGAACCACCTGCCGGCCCGGACCCTGGCAGCGGCCTGCTCTCAACAGGTTCGCACCTTTCTTCCTCACCTCTTGCGCCCACATGCGCAATCACGCCACGTAGAACTTTGCCCCCCCCAGAAACGGTGGGGCAGCCTGAGACCGAAATCTCAGGGAGGAATTCTCCCGCCTCCCGGCGGGTACCCTCCTGGGGTAGTTGCTCTTTAATTCTACTTGTCATGATACGTTTGACAATTTGCGGGTTGTCATCCCCTCCAAACGATGGCACTTTAGGGGCTGCCCTTCCCCGGACCAAAATTTCACCCACGCGCCGTCCATACGCCGAGGGCGCCCTATATACACCACAGAGGGCGGGAGGTGTCTGCGGGGTTGTAACAAGTTTTCCTTCTTGTCGCCCGAGTGGGCTGCCTGTCTGCCTGGACAGACACGTACCCGGCTACGCCGAGACCGGGATCGTTGTGCAAGCCAGAACAGAACAGGCGACATCGCAACAAAGGTTGGCGTGAAGCCCGAGTTGAAAACACCTTGCGTATAGAAGCGCTTGAAGGGCGCCCAGAAGGGGCGCCGACCTTCCCTATTCCCCCCCGTATAACAACACCAGAAGAGGTGCCGTCCAAACTCCCGCTGCCCAAAAGTGGGCAAGCCGTCGGCCAGAAGGGCCGCGTACGGGAGGTGCAAGGCCCCGAAGGGGCTCCCGCTTATAAACCAGGTATTCACCCAGTTCCGCAACAAGACCCGCCTCCCTTCCCTCACAGAAAGAGGTTAGGGTCCTGCTGCATCGACCATCGCGGACTTGAAATCTAGCCTACGCAACGCCCGGCATAAGCCACGCACACCACCTTGCGCACAAAGGCGCATGAAGGGTGCCCAGGAGGGCACCAGCAACCCCATCCCCCCGCGCTACAACACCCAGAAGGGGCCCCGTCCAAGCTCCCGCTGCCCGAAAGGGGCAAGCCGTCGGCCAGAAGGGCCGCGTACGGGAGGTGCAGGGCCCAGAAGGGGCTCCCGCCTATAAACCGGGTACTCACCCGGTTCTGCAACGACCATCGCGAGCATTTTGAAAAACAAAACGTTCGCGAGGCCCCACAACCGCCATGTGCATAAAAGCGCCTGAGAAGGCTTGCCAACAGCCCCACTAGAAAAGGTGTAACGCCACTTCGCCATCCCGAAGCTGGAGCTCTAAAACTCCTCGCGCGTCCAGGGGGAGGGGTGCCCAGACAGCCACCTGGCCACCACCGTGACGCTCCGACCAGGCCTCGTCATACTCCCTACTCGTCTCCACTTAGCAGCAGCGAAACCCACCTACAGCCGGTACGATTTTGCCGCTGCACCATGAAGACATAGCCTCATTGTTTTCCACCCATCTAGGCTAAGGGGGGGAAACAAAGACGAGTTAGGGTGACGCCCTGGTCAAGAGACCCCTTGCGATTGAATCGCCTAAAGGGTGCCCAGAAGGGGCACCAACATTACTCCCTTCGCTGCGCCAGAAGGGGGCAAGCCTATGGGTGCTGCACCAGAAGGGGCTAAGCCAATGGGAGGTGCGAGGCCCAGAAGGGGCTCCCGTCTGTGCGCTGGATGTTGGCCGTCGAGTTTGCATGCTCATTCCCACCTCCCGCGAGACATGTCAACCCTACGTTGCCCAGGGAGCGCCAGGCGCAACTTTATCGTCCGCGCCCAATCATCATTGGAACGCGGCAAATAAGAGTCAGGCACACGAGGAGGCCATCCAACACGCACCCCATATGTAGTACACCTACATATCAGTACTTGTCCTCTGTGTATGTAATCATGTCAATAGTAATTAAAATGTACACTGTTGGTATGTATCAGAAATGATTAATGTTCTCTAAAAGAAAATTATGTTAACTACAAAACGTGTGAAACAATTGAACAACGTAGATTGAGATAAAAAGTAAATTAATTTCACGGAAAATTAACTGCGAACGGACGGAAACAGTGAAAGTATAAATACTTAGTTCTTTGAACTGTTGCAGCTTGCATAGCCAACCAAGTATGAGATACTTTGGTTCGCAATTACCATTTATAATTAATTATCGATGACAAGAGTTTCGTTGTTCTATGAACAATTGGAGGAGCTCGATGGCACAGTGGTGAACGCGCCCGGTCTGTGATTGCTAAAGTTAAGCAACTTTCGCAAGGGCCGGTCATTTGATGGGTGACCAAAATATATATCATTTCAAGCGCCTCCGTGCTTCGGAAGGCACTTAAAGCCGTTGGACCCGGCTGCAATAGTAGTCGTTAACAAACCAATCTGCACTGGGCCCCTGTGTTGGTTTATGGTCCGTTCTCCCTATTCATATATAAGGAAGGCTCGTGCCTCAACAGTGGGACATAATATGACCTGGTGATGATGGTGATGTGATAGACAATTGGGAACTATTACGAATCCAATAATTAAAACAAGGCGAAATTATATGAAACATATTGTTTTCTAAAGTTTACGCACACATTGAAATGAAACAACTTTTACGCGCACTTTTTATCTACTCGCGCTTAATTTACACATTACTTTAATTAATGTTTATCCTGACGTTTTCATACTGCCAGACCAAAAGATACTGTAAGCTCTTTCTGCGTAAAACGGAACGCACCTGATTAATTTTAATGAGGGTATACAAGCTACTAACTTAATGAAAGATTATTTATTATTAATTAAAGTAATGTGTATATGTAAACAATTTAAAATTGTCGTTAATCCCTTCCTCTTCTTTATAGTTATGTCAGTCAGGTGTTCAACTGTTGAAACGTAAGACTTTAGGGGACCTCTATTATATATAACTTGTATATAACTTGTATATAACTTGTATATAACTTGTATATAACTTGTAAGCATGTGGCCTTCATCTTACCTGATGTTAAGTGATAAGGCCGAAGGTGGAAGCGCTCACCCAGAAACCCCAACTACTGAAGCACTGGCTATCTTATCTCTAGCTACCCACAACACAACAATGCTACAGACATTGATGTTATGGCGACATATTTAAAAATATGGTGGTAGCTAGCCAGGCGGACAAACAAGCCACCAACCAAACCGAGTACACAAACATGTACCCCCCGCTGGGAATCGAACCCGGGACCTCTGGGTCTAAGCCGATGGTCTACCACTAGACTACAGAGCACAGACTACTATAATATTGTTGTTCCTGTCACCATATAATATTAATGCGAACATACATCTATAACTTGCCTAGCAACTAACGCACAGGTGTAAATTACTAGGCAAGTTCTAGAAATAAACTTAAATAAAATAATAATTTACTAATAACAATTGTATCGTACGTAACGTAACTATTCATCCTGAGTCAGGCTTATAACTTTAATTTTGTTTAAAATGAGGGAGAGTACCAGTGGTATCCTGATGGTTGACTTGTGATGGTCATTATGCGTGGATTCAAAAATTATTTTAATATTATTTTTAAGTGCCTTCTCTAAAATAGCTTTTAAGTTAACTTACACCTGTATCATTGGTCTGAAAATAAAGATGCGGGTTGGTGGGTTTTATCCACTGTCATCTTACGATAACTGGAACCCAAAAATGATTAGTATGCTTTGTATAGCATGTTAAGCGGTCACCCATCCGGTGATTTGGCATTGCTAAATATGCTTAACATTGAAGAAAGCGTGAATAGCTGTGTCATTACGCTTCACTATGATAATTATTTTCGAATGTAAATACAAACAAATGCATACAAAAGCTTTCATCATCGTCCATATCAGATTGTCTCTTCCGCAGAACACGGTTGTGTTTTGACACATTACAATTGTGAAGACAACGATAGATAAAAAAAAATGTACAGTCTACCTGTTAAATGATGAAGAACTTGGGCATTTTTTGGTTGACACCCCAACGAGATCAATCGTTGACAAGTGACCGCATGTAAGTGTAACACACGAGCACGCATGTCGCAAGCGAAGGCGTAGGCGTGGCCGAGTTCATTGGAGCGAGCGGTGGCCAGCCGCACCCGCTGCAATCGGGTCGTAGGTACAGTTAGCAGCGAAAATTACTTAGCACCTTTGTACCATTGGTTGGTTCATGCAAAATGGCTTGCAAACGACGATATAATTATAAACGTAAAAACAAACTGCATTTTTTTAATTTCTTACCTACGTATTAAGACATTTGTTATTTGTTTTCTATGTAATATTGGGAGCTATAAAGTGTTTTATGTATGTGTAATGTGTAAAGATGGATAAATAGATAGATAAGTAGATACTACTATCCATCTTTAAGTGCAAGTTATGTGCCACAAAATATTTAAAATTATAGATTAAATAATATACGCACGACATTGTTGCGGTGTTGCGATCTTCGTTAGCGCCAAGCAAATTGCAGCTTAAAAGAACTACGATTTATTGCTTCCTTAGCTGAATGAATCTTGGGCGACCGTTTAATCTCGGTGGCAGCGCATGCACACCATAGCATAACAATAATAGCTTTACTAGAATTTGACAAGCGCCTGTAATGTATTTAGTTGGCGAGACAAGTGCTAAAGTGCTCAGCTACTTTTGCTGCTGACTGTACCACTCAAAAATAGTTTTGTCACATAGAGTGTGCACTTTTAGGAATGTTGTGGAGACACATTGAATTGAACTGATAAACTTTAAAGTGGAACGGATTGTTACAATACGATCTGTTCTGGCACGACGCATAGAAATGTAAGTAGGCGCGCTACTATCAGTTATATATCGTCACATTATATCAATCGCCTTTGTGATTTGTGCTGTGTAAACCACTCTTCATCAAAGGTCTCGGACCCAGGGCTAAAGCTTTAAAATGTATTCTACCATCAGATTCACAATCACAATAAAACAACCAATAAATATCCAAAGACAACTATTAACAAACTAAACAAAATACACTGTTCCCCCACATTCAGTCGTGATTCCGACGTGGTGTCGAACCTCCCATTGGTAGTTCGCGTTCTTGTCGATCTTGCTTGACAAATGTGTAGCCCTTTCAGACATCAGGAGATCGCAACGTCTCTCGGACGGAATCTCGACTTAAAATCGCCGGGCTATAGTTTATAACGAGTCGTCGACTAATATTATGATCATCGTCGATATTTATTTCGCTATTTCTTCGGAACGCCTGCGGCTTCCAGCTTTTTTTTTTTCATTTCTTTTATTTTAAAAATCCGGTCTAACACTATCGCCCGAAACAGGCGCAACAATTGGCGTTGAGGGTCAAATTTGATCGTGGTCGAAGCGCACGGTCGTATCAGCTCGTGTTGAAAGGGGTAGACTGGGCCGGTGACCCCACGCGTGTCCCGGTGTTCGTAGCTGTAGCAGCTGTAGTAAGAATTCCGGATGAGTTTATGCTAATCTAACTTAAAAATTTACTAAAAATCCTAAAAATTCTACTCACCTGGTGGAAAACCAGGTGAGATGAAGGATAAACGCTTTAATATATATTGGGGAATCAAAAAGCTCTACCATAAAATATATAGCAGAATACAGGCACTTATCAGTTGTTTCAACTGCCTGCCTGATAATTTATAATAATAATAATAATAATAATAATAAGACTAAAAAAAAACAATCAATAAACATCAATAGAAAACTATATTATTATTAACTAATTAATACCACAATTAAATTTAAAAGTAACACTAAATTATATATATAAGTATTTTATTTATTTAGATGAACAGATATCTATGTCCACCACTTTAAGACGCGAATTTGTAGATTTGTAAATCTGATGTAGATCGCGTTCTTATCGGTTTTCGCGAAGATGTGGATAGGGCCAGTAATGCCGCGCGTGTTGAATGCTCGTAGTTTCTTAATAGTAAAGATTTCGGATAAAGTGTCCTTCTGACTTTAGCTTAATCGTCACAATACCTTCAGGTGAGATAAATGCCAAGCGATTCCTTATTACGAAGTAAAATAAGTTCTATTCAAGCTCTACCAATATCAGCCTCAAAATAAAACAATCAATAAACATCATTACAAAACTACTATTTAATAGTTATGAACTAATTAATACCACAATTAAATTTAACAGTAACACTAAATAAATAAAATACACTACATCCCCCACACTAAGACGCGAATTTGTTTCCGACGTGATGACGAACCCCCCATTTGTAGTTCGCGTTCTTGTCGGTCTTCACGAAGGTGTGGACGGGACCGGTGACGCCGCGTGTCTCCTTATGCTCGTGGTCGTGGTCGTGGTCGTGATCGTGATCACCGTAGTCGTGGTGGTCGCGTTTGGCGCGCTGCCAGTCCTCTTCTCTTGGTTCAGGACGGACTGGAAGAGGGAGAATTGTTTTATTGTGAAGTTTTAGAAAACGAAGGAGCTCCAAAACGCAGTGGTTATCGCACCCAGTCTCGCAAAGGCCAGTCATCGGATGGGTGACCAAAAATTATTATCTAGAGCTCCCCCATGCTTCGGAAGACACTAAAGGCGTTGGTATAGGCTGCATTAGCAGTCGTTAACAACCGCCAATCCGCACTGGGCCCGCGTGGTGATTTATGGCCCGTTTCCCCTAATCCATCCATAGGGAAGGTTCGTGCCCCAGTGGACAGTGGACATGGACATGAAATAAGCTGGTGATAGTAATAGAAAACGAATGTTTGACCAAACCCGAAATAGTGTGGTGGGTGGGTTATAACCTGATCATCCTCATGCGCTATTTTTCAAGTGGGTTGGTCTGAGCCCAGCAACGGGACGTTTATAGCTGATATGTAAAATAACTTTCACGTCTTAGGGCGTTCTTAAGTACAGTAGCAATTGGCAAAGGGCGTGTATTATTGCTTATAGATAGGTAGTTGTAGAGTCGGCAAAAGGCTTTTGAGGGTCGATTTTAGAGCAAAGTGCTTTCAGTTGGTTATAAACTGATTTCCCCAGGTAGGTACTATTTGTTTATATTCTCTGGGCGCAGGAGTGAAACTTTTATGATATAGATAATACATAACCTATATATTAATACGTGAAGCAACAACTTTGTACCCATTTTTACGAAAATTGCGCGGACGGAGGAGTATGAAATTTCGCACACTTATAGTTTATAGAGAAGAAGTACAGAATGTTAATATTTTTTTTAAAATTATGCATAAAAATACATTAAATCAATAAAACAAATGTTTATTGTGTACGCACGTTACCATGTATTTGACACACACGCATATTACACTTTAAAAAAAAAAACAAAAATGGAAGAGGAGCGGCCGGAATCTGTCAATGCCAACCCAAATTCACATTCTATATTTTTTAATTTTTCATTGCTTAGGATACAATCCGTGCAGCTTTAATAAAATTACGGTATATAGCTTGCCTAATTTATAACTGATCCTTCATTATTTGTAAAAATATCAAGATCGGATGTTGATGACGTCTCGGTCGTTGTCGACATTGAATAGAGCTCCCTTGGCTTACAGAGTAAGAGTAGATAGTGTTGTTTAATTTCGGCGAGTTGGATTGAACCACAATAGCATAGTTGGTAGTGCACCTGACCCGGCATGTCATGGGGTGCGAGTTTGAATCCCGCTCGTGGAATTTGTTCAATACTTTCATACCTTTTTAAATAGATAAAACATTTATTTATTAACAGGTATTATCAGATTTCTTGTAGCTTACCTGGGTGTCTGAAATGTGGTGGTGGCTGGGCATATCTGGTGACCCTCAGTGGTGCTCTGGGCACCGGGTAGTACGGGATGGACCATGCTGACGTCACTGCCAACGCGCTCGCAAGGAAAAGCTGAAGAAAAAGAATCGATTGAAAAATTATCATTTAGTATGAAATAGAGTCATTTATTAACGGGTTTCTTACTATGTTATATATTGTTCTTGAGTATAAGATGATGGTGTGTTATAATGGCTGCGTGTGATCGCATATTTATAAATAATGTTATAATACATTAAGAATCTCGTTAACTTACTTTAATGTAATGTAAGTGACCGCGATAATTTGATTTACTAACCGATTGATGAAAATGTGGTAAAGGCGACCCTACCAACTACAGACCAATATCAGTCACCTCCATACTCTGTAAAACTATAGAGCAACTTAACAACCGACTTCTGGCATCCCTAACACTGTCACAATTAGATATATCATTATTTGAAAACATAAAGCAGTTAATATTTTACACCTTTCATAAGTATTCAAACAGGTTTGTCTCACAATAGAAAGTCAATCGAATTACAGCAGCAGTTATGACATACAATATTCATTATTTAAATCAAATCGTACTCATTTGTATTATGAGTTATGTTAGAAATTAATGTAACAATCAAGTCGTGCTAATGCAAAGAGTCAGCGTTGCTCAAACTTACACTATCTATCTACGAGTACATACTCGTATAAGCAGGTAAAGCATTGTTTTATATTAACAGGTTTCAACCTGTGAATCTAAAACAAGAAGCGGGTCCCAAACACAATAGAAATTCAATTGTTTGTCGGACATAATATGGCGTTTAAGGTGTTAAGCTGCGAGAAGAATAGCACTACAAGTTCTTTAACCTTTTTACCGCCAACAACTTCTATAGAAGTTCGAGATTTTCGTGCCGTTTACGCCAGCACTTCTATAGAAGTTCTTCTTTGTTCCTACTTTATTAAAAAAAAAAAAAATTTATACGTTGGCGTACAGCGAGACATCGCGTGCAGGATAGTTGGACGGTGAAAAGGTTAATATTTAATAGGGGCTTAACTTACTCACAAGTGAAAATATCGGTTAATAGCGAGTTCCCACACCGTAAACAAAAAACGAAATAAAAAAACTATGTTTTTAAACCATTTTGTAATTCCGATACGATACGAAGCGATATCATCAAGATAAGCATCTATTTAAAATAATTTAGTATATTTATCAAAATATACTTTCATTGTTAATGATTTGTATATTCCCAGCATTTACAATGTTTTTACTCGGTTTGGTTGTTGTTAGGGCTGGTTTAAGTTCGCCTGGCTAGCTACCACCATCATATTTAAATATGTCGCCATAAAATTTATGTTATTAGCATTGTTGGTTTGAGACAGTTACAGATAAGATAGCTAGCCAGTGGCTGGGAAATCCAGATAAAGTGTACTTCCACCTTCAGCCTAATCATATTTAAGATCTTTTTTTTTTGAGAGAGATTGCTGATTGCCTCTGGCGGCATTTTCAGCATCACCGGACTTTTTGGGGGTGGCGAGGTACGTAAAGGGTACCTCAAGCCGTGTGAAACGAATCACCTTCAGAGGTTTTCTAGAGGGAACGGCATCGCACACTTAAAAGTGCGCGTCCCCGTGCCCTACTAGATTTTCCGAAGGGTTCGGATCGGATCGGGGAGCGGAACCACCCGAGGGCGCCTCTAAAGGCACGAATTTCGGCTCGGGTAGACAGGCCGTGGAGGAGGAGAGAAGCGCCCAGGTACATGTCTGTACCTGGTATAGAGCGCGTGTGAACCGGTTCTACGTACCCTTGTTCTACGAGTACGAGTCTTGGGCCTAAACAAGTGTGCATGTTTAGTGTATTCTGTAAATGTGCAGTGGCATTTAGAGGATCGGGCGATATTTAAGATCAGGTGAGATAAGCGTCAAACGTTTCACCATAAGTATAAAAACATACCACACGACCGATCCGCGTTTCTACATTGTACAAAAATTTTTTTTGCTTAAATGTATTAGATTAAGCAATCATATACAAGCACTACTGTTTCTCTACAGTTTGGAAAGCACAGTCATGCAACAATACAAATCGATAAGCAAATAAATATAGCAGCTGCGTTAGTATGAGGCTATCAAAACTCATGACATAAGTGGGGCCGGATGCTGACCAAGACGCAAGGCTCTACTCCAAGTGATAACGAAAGTAAAGTCAATGTACGCGTACATGACCTCTGCGTAACCGAACTTTTTTTGCGTAACACTTGTAAAACAGCTATGTAAAACAAAAATTTTAAATGTTGTTTTTAATTCAGTGTTTGTACTCACGCTGGTTGTCGTTACTCGTACCTTAGTTATCTTATATAGTATGAGATATTAGAGCTACCAAACTGAGAGGCGTTACATCATCAGACAAATTGTGTTAACTGTATCACGATTAAAGTTAATTTTTGGGGTTATGTGCAAATCAAGTTGAACTTTCAGTTATCTATATTATTTAATATTATAAAACTGAAGAGTTTGTTTGTTTGAACGCGCTAATCTCTAGAACTACTGGTTCGAATTGAAAAATTATTTTTGTGTTGGATAGTCCATTTATCGAGAAAGGCTTTTTGCTATATAACATCACGCTACGACCAATAGGAGCGAAGCATTAGTGAAAAATGTTGCAAAAACGGGAACAAGAGCCTAAAAAATTAAAAATGCTGCCGAAAGTCACTATTCTACGCGGACAAAGTCGCGAGCACAACTAGTTACTAATAAAATGATTGTGAATATTTTATTTACTGGATGATAGCTGATGTAGGTGGTGTATTTTCAGTTGTTTTTCTGTTGCTACAGTAAAAAATGAGTCGCTGACCCCTATTTTTAATGATTAAAAGAAAAACATGACGTTCACTAGTTCTTGTCGTTATATGGATTACTAGCTGTGCCCCGCGGTTTCACCCGCGTTAATTGATTACCATAAAAAAGGTTATAGTGAGTCAACCTTAAAAGCTAGATATATGCTGTCGCGGAATTTTTTAGAACTTTTAAAGGGGAACAATTTGGTAATACAAGATTTTTGCGTAACTTTCACCGTTTACAAAGCGCACGCATAGAAAGCTGTCAAAAAAATATTTTCCCGTTTTTGCAACATTTTTATATGCTGCTCCACTCCAATTAATCGTAGCATGATGTAATATAGCCTATAGCCTTCCTCGATAAATGGACTATTCAAGACAAAAATAATTTTTCAATTCGAACCAGTAGTTCCTGAGATTAGCGCGTTCAACCAAACAAACTCTTCAGATTTATTAGTAAGTATAGATAAGTTTATGGAGTTTGTAGGTACAACCTAACCTACTCATTAGGCGCTAGTAATATTTTAACAATGTGATTAGGTTGCATTCTACTGAACTATATAAGTGCGTGCATATAAACAGTTTTGACTTATTCCTTGTTACACTTACAAGTATTCTGGTGTCCATCTCAGTGATAATTTAACAGTTACATAGGCGTTTACTTCGTACAACGAGGTAACAATGACGCCAGGGGCAAGACGTGCCTCTTATAAAGTAGAAAGAAAACGATTTTTAACACTTTCTAGCGGACATTTAACGCTTGGACGCGCTTCGATTTGGTCCGGGGAACGCGACTCTAACGTTCACAAGAACACTAAGTTAGAGCTATAGTTCATGGACACCATGAAAAACTATTATTATTTTATTTACTTATCTAAGCATCGAGATGCCAACATAAGATACATATAATAGACACATAACATTTTAGAACAGTTTATTAACAACACACACACACACCTAATAATATACAAAAAATAAATGAGACAGTATACACAAGAGAAAAAATAGATAGAAATAATAGATGAAACAAAAAGAGTAATAAAAAAGAGTTAATGGCAATATCTCAGCATAAGCTGAAGTAGTATTATCACACTATCACACTAATATTATAAATGCGAGAGTTTGTGTGTATGTGTGTATATTTGTTGCTTCTTCACGCTGCAACGGATGAATAGATTTGGATGAACTTAGTCATACAGATAGTTTATAACCTGGATTAAAACATAGGATACTTTTTATCCCGATATTCCTACGGGAACGGGAACCACGCGGGTGAAACCGCGAGCGGCCGCTAGTTTATAAATAAATAATTATAAGCATATAAAGCACTTTAACTTTAATGTAACCAAGCATGGCATATACATACTATCAGTTTGCTCGCGACTGCGTCCACGTCGTTTTTGATTATTTCAAACCAATGAATTAAGACATTGTTTTAGAAACTCTGCCTTATTCCTCCTCGTAAAGGGTTGATTTTCTAGAGCAAATAGCAACTCCATCCACCACGTTTGTCACTTATCTCAACTGTCGGAACACAACAATGCTACTAACATTATGGTTATGGTGACATATTTAAAAGAGATGGTAGTAGCTAGCCAGACGTACCAAAAAACATGCCTTAACCAACCACACCGAGTACTGTGGTGATCGGGACTACTTGCTCGCGCAAACTCACTGGCACACGCCGTGGCCAGTGAGTATAGAAGAAACTGATGGAACAAAGAGATGAAGAACGGGGATTCGGTGACAGCCAGCGGAGACGCGTATAGGGAACGAATGTATTAATATCTTGAGCTGATAAAATACAAACGTTTAGTTTGTTTCAATTGATGAGCTTCTAAAGCTTTAAAGTACAAACAAACATTGACCTCCCTTTGAGAACCGAACCCAAGATCTCTAAGTGTAGGAACACACTATGCCGAAATTACGCGACCGAAGTTCGGCATGATTAGGTACGCCTACAATGCTATTTGAGTTACTGACGACACATAATACCGAAATTACGTTGCGTTATAGCGTACAGCCGAACTTCGGCCGGGCGTAAGTTCAGCGGCAATATGCGACCGAAGTTCGTTTCGATTGCCTACGAAGATCCGGGGGCGGGGCGTAAGTTCGGCACTTAAGGTGTGTCATATCAGCCGAATACGTCGGAACGTAAAATCAGCCGCGGAACTTCGGTCGCGTAATTTCGGCATAGTGTGTTCCTACACTAAGTCTGAAACGGTGGTCTAACCGCACCAATAGGCTAATAAAAGGTAATAAAAGCTATTGAAAATTCAGTAATAATTAAAATATATCGTAAAAGATATTGTCTGTATTATCTGTGTTAACCAAAACTAATATAAGTAAGTAACTGTACCGGTATATACAATAGAAAATTAAATTAATAAAAAATGTAGTAGCGTGTCCGTTACAAGCGGAAAGTATGTCGAATTGTTATTTGACATCTACGTGACAATACGTTCGAGATATTGACCTAGAAAGTTTTATTTTGTTCGTATTGAAAGTCACCAACTTAATCCCGTTTCAAAATGGATACCCTATAACGCATTTTACACAAAACAACGGAAAGTTTCAATTGACAACAGTGAAAGAAGGGAATGAGGTATAGCAAAAATGGATACCTATTACAACGCATTTCATACAAAATAACGGAAACCATAAATTGTAAATGAAGTGATACAGATATAACAAAAGCCCTTAGAACGTCAGCTGTCCTCGTGATTTTCATTAAAACCCTATCGATTTACAAATCGTGACGGAGAAAGCAGCAAATTCATGAGAAGTATACCTACCTATTAATTTCTATTACCATGGAAGAAGATTTTCATATTCTGTCTAAAGTTGTTGGTACAAAAATAACAGATAGAGACTTTATTTTGAAAAAACCCTGACTTCCGAAGCACGCATCATATTAGATCAAGTGCCGAGTGCTAGTTTTATTAACTACTAGCGGCCGCTCGCTGTTTCACCCGCGTGGTTCCCGTTCCCGTGGGAACATCGGGATAAAAAGTATTCTATGTTTTAATCCAGGTTATAAACTATCTGTATGTCAAATTTCATCCAAATCCATAAATCCGTTGCATCGTGAAGAAACAACAAATATACACACAAACATTCGCATTTATAATAATAGTGTGATTCGATTACGTTAACATAAACGAGATTTGACAAATGAGGAGAGTATAAATTTTAGGCATTTTTGAGGCATACATATTCTTGTTCAACGTGATCGAATTGCAAATAAAACTCGCACCCTGTTGACAATGAGGAGACTTACAATTAATTAATTAATGGCTTCAGGCTTAGCATTTAGCCAATTTCAAGTGTTTTTTCTATTATTAGTAGTAAGGGTACAATTGTACGGTAAATGGAAATTAAAATGGAGTCTCACAACACGTGTTATTACCGGAAGAACTCTCGAGGTATTCCTCGAAGCTTATCTTTGTATGCGTGAAGTACATCTGTACGGGTTTGGAAAGGGTGTATTTTTGGTAAATTATGATAATGTTTTGTTGATTATCTCGGTAACGAGCCTGTAGTTTTGGACCAAATTTGGTGAGCATGCTCAGTGTGATGTATAGATGCTCCTCTTAAACGTTCGCTTATTGATATTGTTAGACCCTATATTTTTATGTGGCGTTTATATACTCGCAGTCGCTTGCAGCTCGCACCAAGTCAACAATTTGTTTATTGTCGATCGTGATAGGCTGCGGGCGAACGGTCCCGGTATACTTTCTCATTCACCTTGTTACACGTCCATTATACAATAGCTTACTCTCTGATATCAAGCAACTAGGGCAGATCACGTATGTAGCCTACATAATGTAGGTATTGCTTACTTAATCAGTGTATGTTTGTAACAAGAGTGCGAGATTTTCCCCTTTTCGATCGTGTTAACGTTAACTACAATTTGAATAAAAAAAGTTTAATAAAACCTTTATTTGCCCTCCTTAAATTTAAAAACAAAAAGTACCACAACAAACCAATAAGTAGACCGATTTGGGTGAAAAAATCAAGTCCAAACCAACTTTCCTCTAATGTCACATTTAATTAATAAGCGCAAAACATAATAAGAAACCCAAAAAAGAAAGATGGTGAACTAAGACCCTCCGATGACGATTAAGATTAATAATCACAACGAAATGGATCTTTCAATTATAATTAATCCGCTCTCTTTTAAAGTTCAGTATATGGGCAATTGCGTAAGCAGTCGGAAACATTAATTTTTTATATTAGTAGGTGACGACGACTGACGACGTCCGCTTTTGAGAATTTCTGCATTTTCCGGAATGGTGAAGTGCAGTAATAACAGTGGCATACTTGAATCACTAATTGCAAAAAGAGCACTTGTCCAGGAGTGTAAACTTTTCAGAAACTATAAAATAATAATATCTTTTTATTTAATATTTTTTTACTGTAGTTTTGTTTTCCAATAGATTTATGTGTCTTATAGGAACCTATTGTGACACAAATAGAAAATGGAAACAGTACAAAAACTTAAAATTGTGAATTATGTACTCGTTCATCTCGCTGAACTCTATTTACTGTCGGCCACCCGAATATTTTGTATTGTAAATTTGAGCAAAAAGGGCACGTAAGCAATGTTTACGAGCACTTTTTGCGATAAACAGTGTAGATGGCACTCATATAACTCGAAAAATATACAGAGTCGATATGCCTTTTTTGCAGAGAATGTAGATAAAACCTTGGAAAGCATAATTAATGACAAAAAACCACTTTTGAGTGAAAGTATGAAAAGTGCCCTTTTTGCAATTAGTGATTTACTTATTTTTGAAGTCGTAGTGATACCTTACGAGCACTAAATAAGGTGACTGCAGACGGTAAGCTTCAAGTAACGCGCACTAGCGACGCGCACCATAGACAATCGTTCTCGGACACGGAATCTTGCAACAGCTGCACTTGGACTGTTGTTCCGAACAGAATGCGCTTCGGGCTTCGGCGCGTCCTGATCTGGCCTCCGGACTGTTATTACCTGACGTGACGCAGATGGTCCCTTGTGCTTGAGCAAGGATGTCTGACACTTTTAACTTTATAACATCTTATCTTAGTGGGGCCTGCTGAGGTAACACTTGTCAGTAACACTTCGACCCATCGGGATCTTTTGTGCAACCCCATCCTTTCACTCCTCCTCGTCTGTAAAGATAGATGCCATAAGTTTGGCAACGTCCTTAAGAGCAAAAAGCCTGAAGCCCTTCGGTTTCGGATAGGCCGACCCCAGGAGTCCCATTCTTTTCCTAGTCAGAGAGTCGCAGTCACACAGTAGGTGCTGCATTGACTCCGTTTCCTCACCACATGCCCTACATAAGCTATCTGCTATAACCAAACGGTTGGTGGGGGGTGTCAGTACAAACTTTAAAGTCGTATGTAGTGGGCTGTTCCGAACTATTACGAGATTACAAGTCCGTGAGAGGGTCTGTGTGTGCGTTGGTCGTCGAGCGCGGTATGTAATCGTATGAAGCTTCTTTTTTTATAGATAGCTCGGCAAATGACTCCATCCCACTTGATGTTAAGTGGAAATGGAGTCCAGACGCGAAGATGCGTCTGGACTCCAGTGCAGCGTGAAAACAAACGTAGCATCAGTTAACCTCACTCGACCCACAAGGTGCCTCTTCACGGTTCTTTTAAAGGACCCCATATCATAGGAAGGAGGGAAAACGTGTGTTGGTAGAGTATTCCATCTTTTGGAGGTGCGACAAAGAAACGAGTCACCAAATTTCTTTGTGCGCGATGGGATATTTGAGACAGTGAAGCGGCTTGCTTACATTCTGTATTCTCCTTATTTTATGTGACACCCGCCAGACTGTAGTAAATACAACAGGCAGCGTACCTGACCGATCCGATCCGAACCCTTCGGAGAATCTAGTAGGGCACGGGGACACGCACTAGTGCGTGATGCCGTTCCCTCTAGAAAACCTTCAAAGGTGATTCGTTTCACACGGCTTGAGGAACCCTTTAAGTTTCTCGCCGCCAAACAAGCCCGGTGAAGCTAAAATGGCGTCTGAGTCAATCAGCAATCTCTCTCCAAACAAGCGTACTGGACTCGCTCTCCAAATAGGGTAGTGTTCATATTATATTCACCACTTTTGCAGCCTTAGAAGGACGGGCGACAAAGGAACCCATCTACATTATTACCTTTTGAAAAATAAAGATATTCTGTCTGTTTGAACTCTTTATTCAAGAAGCCTATAGATATCTTACTACTTTTTGGTGGATTGAGATACTGAGTTCCTAATACACCATACTGGCTTAATGCGAGTTGGTGGACTTTCAACGACAGCTATCTTATGACTAGTTATGACCATAACCGGGACCGTAAAAATACGGAGAAACTTGAGCTATTTTAATTTGGTCATATATATAGAGCCTGGTGAGAATCTGCGCAAAATCCAACTGGATTTTTATTCATGTTTTACATTGCTCTGTCCCGTTTGTGAAGGGTACTACCTCAGATCAATAGTCCTACAGGGCATAGAAGGACTTAAGCGTGCTGCGAGTCGCAATTGCAAACGTCGATAGGCTACCGTGGCCGATGTCCACTAAGCGGGCCGTGCTCGTTTGCTGGTCCAGTAACATAAAAACCGTAGCTAAAAACGTCTTAAATAACAGATTTTTTTTAAAAAACAAATCGTCATAACAGTTCTCAGTATGCCACCGCTCGTGGAGATGCAACAATTACGTGGAGTTACATAAAAATCCGGGCTCTCATTACACGGACGGTCGGACGCTCGCGATCGCGATTAGGTCGCTGCGCACTTTGTTTTCACTTGAATCCACTTCATAAGGTAAGCGCACACTTACAATTTTAAATATACAGACATTTTTTTATTAGTCTCTTTGTCCCACTGCTGAGCAAATGTTTCCTCCAAACCTTTCCACGCTTCTCTATCCTTGGCGGTTTCCCACCAGTCTTCCACAAAGGTATCGAGATCGTCTCGCCAACGCTTGCAACCCTGATGGCCACGCTTCCCGTCTTCAGGCACCCAGGGCGTGATAGAATGTGCACATTTTTCAGGTTGCATGCGGCTAAAGTGGCCCGACCAATCCCGCCTGAACATGGCTGTATTGCTCCCTACTAGCCCCTACCTCAGCAATTCCAGTCATTCAACGCTGTATGGATTGGTGTTGCAGACATCGTATACAGACAAACAATTTTCATAAAATGCAGAAATTATTAAACATTTGCGTAACCTCTTTTTAATAATTTTCGGTGGCCTACGAGTACGATGTAAGTTGCAATTTTGCCAAACCAATTCATAATTAAATCACACTAATATTATAAATGCGAAAGTTTGTGTGTATGTCTGTATATTTGTTCCTTCTTCACGCTGCAACGGATGGATGGATTTGGATGAAATTCGTCATACAGATAGTTTATAAATTGGATTAAGACATAGGATAGTTTTTATCCCGATATTCTCACGGGAATCATACTATAAATATACTAAAAACGACAATTTAATTTTCCAATACAAAATGATTTTTGTTTGTTTTTTTGTCATGGAAACCAAAGAGAATTTAATCACTTGATGGAAACTGTCAAAG
This sequence comes from Eudonia lacustrata, assembly GCA_947562085.1. NCBI lineage: Eukaryota > Metazoa > Arthropoda > Insecta > Lepidoptera > Crambidae > Eudonia > Eudonia lacustrata. The sequence goes on from OX387313.1 coordinate 5,802,828, forward strand.
TGGTACGAAGTCCGCCGGGTCCACTAGTGGTGTAAAAAATATGCGCTATGTGCACTGGTTTTACCTCTCACGGACACAGAATCTCGCAACAGCTGCGCTCGGACTGGTTCGAGATGGTCCGAGTATCCGTGTCTATGTGTGCGTTGCTCAAGCGTTAGGTCGACTGAATTGAAAAATATGTATGAAAAGTAGACAAAATCAACGTTTCGTAGTCCCCTGATTCCTCCTCCAAAACTGGACCGATTTAATTAATTTTTTCATTAAAAATTAAAGAAAGGCTTTGGCTGTGTCCCTATGTTTTGGTTTTTTTTTATATAATCTCGTCAAATTTCGAAAAAACAGCGGAAAATCTGGCTAAGGTTTTTAAAGGTTCTTATCTTTATTAATAATTAATTTATGAAAAAAAGGAAAACATAGGGACACAGCCAAAGCCTTTCTTTACTTTTTAATGAAAAAAGTAATTAAATCGGTCCAGATTTTGAAGAGGAATCAGGGGACTACGAAACGTTGTTTTTGTCTACTTTTCATACATAATTTTCAATTCAGTCGACGTTAGTATTTCCTCTTAAACTTACCTTATGTGTCTCCGTATTTCGCGACTTTGGTGACAATCGAGGTAATCTGCAACTTTGCTATATAAATTAATGGTGAATAAAACTTGGCAGTCGGTTCGGTATGAAGTCTCCCTTATGGTGCGCAGTCGCAGCGCTCGCTTCACTAGTTATGCGGCTCAGTTGTTGCAAAAACAATTGATTTTAGCGGAAGGCTGAACGCCCCATAATTATAACAAATTAGAACTCTTTATTATTTTTAACTACTGCCAAATGATATAACATGACACATTGAGGTCATTACACATTTTGCTTGTCCGATTTTCTTATTAGAAAAAGAGTTTCAGGAGTTTTCGACATTCAGATTTGTAGGTTTTTGTTTGTAAGAGGAGGTCTTAGCCTTGCAGTGGGATAAAATGGGCTGATTATTTAATATCAACGAGACTTTGTTGTACTATCATGAACTACGAGTATTAAACGAAAATTAGAGTTCTAACATAGTACAAAAGTTCAGTGTTTCTTTTGCTTGTATATAATATCTTATGAGGAAACAGAACATGCGTTTGTTAAGCAGCTGTAGTTTTGTTTATTTATAATGTTTTAGTTTACAAATTTAAAAACAATAATTTATAATATTAAAATAGTTAAAGTCTATGTCAAATTACATTTTTTTTTATTTAAATAAGCTTAAAAAAGCTTTTGAATCGTCCAAACATTGTTTACCTACTACCAATTTAGGACGTCTATCTATTTTAAGGGGTTCTCTATTTTGTCTCATAAATTTTTTATCCATAATCTAACGTGTCATAATGTTTTGTGACATAATCATCATGTGTCCGAATGATAAGTAGCCCTATCCTAATGTCTCATAATATCACTTGCCCTAAATTCGAAATCCCTAAATATAATATGACCTTAATTTTTTTTGCTATAAATATTACAATCTATAATATTTAAAAGACATAAAAGGCTTTTCTATAATAGTTATAAGCCCTAACGTAATGATACGTAATACTATAACGTGCCCTAAAATCAAAATTATGAAGCTAGATTTCTGTTGTCTAATAAAAAAAAATAACCTCGAAATTCAAGACAATCGCTACGCTGCGCTTCGCGATTGTCTTAAATTTCTAACCTATCACGTGACCTACAGGAGTAGGGCAGCTAGTATTTCTGTTGTCTAATAAATAAAAATAATATTATTATAAACCACCATTCGGACACATTATACATACATACATACATTATACAATATAACACTTAGGACATGTGATTTTATAGCAAGAAAAATTAGGATATCTAATTATATAGCACCCGATATTATGACACAAAAGCATTAGAATTAAAGACGATTAGGAACAATAAATTTTCGTATACGCGAACATTATGGATAGTGATGATTATAGCAAACGCATTAGGGATTTTGATTTTCGGACGATCGATATTCGGAGAAGAAGGGGACTACCATTTTAAGGCTGTGGAGAAATATGGGCGCAAAAATCTGCACAGTTATATTATTTATTGGGCATAGATGCAAACAACAATTATTTCATTAGTTTATTTTTTAATACATCATTAAAAAATAAACTAGGAGGATACCTAATGATATAGAAAAGGCGCAATGCAAAGCGTTGCAATTGCAGCTAGCGTCTATAGACTACACTGATCTTTACCATCCCACCAGGCGGTTCGTATCGCTTGTTTACCTCAACAACAAAAAAGATTTAGTAGTTGTTCGAGGTTCATTAATATAACGGCTAAATAACAGAAAAAAACAACAAAACTGCTGACGACCACTGTCCAAAATCAATTGGCACAGCCACCTTTATAAATCAAGAGACTGTCGTCGATCTCTCACACCCATTGTCAACTCCACGATGTCACAACGCTTATCTCAGACGACGGTATCTATCTATCTATTTAGCAAGTTGTTTAATTGTCATATTGGTTACAACTTGGTTACAATTATAAGTACTGTGGTTATACTGGTTCAGTGGTAAAAGTGATCGCATCCCAGTGCTCTCTAAAGTGAAAGTGTTGTTAGCACCTAGTTCTTGAGCCTGTAGTTACTATTATGCAATGGATTATTGTATCCAATAATGCATTTCTAGGCATTGTTTTATGCATGAGAAAACAATTGCGTCTACGAATATTGGATATGAGTAGTGGAATCTTGAACAGTTCTCTATATATATATTTTTCTGTTAAGAGCGTTTACGCCGCACACTAGCGCCACTAATGAAAAAAAAACATATCTAATAAATAGAGATAGAAAATCAAATTATGCTCAACAAACTATTTGAATGAAGTAATTTAGTAAGTAATTTAGTGCTAAATTACTTCATTCAGATAGTTTGTTGAGCATAATTTGATTTTCTATCTCTAATTACTAGATATGATTTTTTTTTTCATTAGTGGCGCTAGTGTGCGGCGTAAACGCTCTTAAGAGTGCTGTTATATGAATCTTATAAGGATCTCAAGGTAAGGTTTTCTTCCGTTTACTACAATAACTCCGAGTACAGTTTCCTGTATACCATATTCAGCAAGTTTTTTGTTATCTACAAACTTCTTACATCGCAATAGTAATAAAACTTTAGAGTAACTAAAAAATATGTAGTAAACGATGGAAAAACTAACTTTAGACAATGTTCTTATAAGATATGATATATAAGATATATCTTGTAATAGCAACAATGTTATAAATGTTAACAATGTTAACAAGTTATTAAACAAATAAAATTGGCTATGCAAAGAAATGTTCAAGATTGTTTTGTTTGTTCAAGATTGATGTCAAGTCTCGATCAATATGCTATATAGTACTTAAAGTATTTTGGTACATTCTGCAGTGAAGAATCAATAAAAAATAACATAATAACATAGTTAAATAAGAATATAAAGGAATAAAAAAAACAATTAAATTATTCATTGTAAATGAACGTATTAATAAATCTTTTAGATATCAACTTTTGATAATATTGTAAACTTTTAATATGTTTTTTACAGAAATGGCTTTGGTTTCTACTTGCTCTATACTCAGGCCCAACACTGAGTCCAGTGAGATGTGTTTCAGTGAAAACTCCGCCCAAAACCCCGTCGACTATAGAAGCCCAGGCGAAATTTTTCCAGTGAGTTACTTTAAACTTTCATAATAATGAAGTTAGTTCAAGGTTTTAGTATAGATTGAAAATTCAACTGTGTCTAATACATTAATTAAAATTGTGGCATTTAGCCTTGTACTTAATGAAACAACTCATTTCAACGATAATACGATCAAGATTTAAGCTATTATAAAGTGAATATATTAAATTTGCTTTATAGGGACTTTTTCTCGGTACAACTAAGTCCGTACAAAATCGAATTCGGTCACGTATGCGAGGACCCCAACACTTGGGAGCAGCGGTACGAGAGGAAAGACTATAAGAACCACAGGGACATGGGGAAAGTAAAGGAGCATGTTTCTATATCTATCTGTCTCTTCTTGTCTCTAACATCTGCTGTTTCTTTCCTTGTCGCGCTTCGCTTGGTTTGGCTGAAGGTATAGACATTTGCCGACGTCAGAGGACTTCGACCAGGGCCACCGGCAGGGCAGCGACCGCCACTTCACTGAGCGGCATGAACGGGCCAGACCCGCGGAGGGGCTGTTCTCTGCTAAAGTACGCTTCTTAATGCTTTACTTTCTATGAAATCTTGTTTCTTTTGCCTTTGAGCGGCATGGCGGCGACTGTTGACCACCAAGCCGCTGCCCGCCTGCTCGTTTGTCTACTTATACAGTTAAAACTTTCCATTGTTTCCGTTTTAGATAGAAAGTCTATAAGAAACATGTTTTCAAAGAATATATTTTTTATGTGCAATATCAATCTACTTACTTTTGTCTCAGTAATCGTCATGTTTCCTGCGTGCTGAGTGCGAGTTTGATGGAGGATCTTGATGGAGTTCCTATAAAACTTATAGTTACTTCAAGTCTATCGAATTATCTTCAAAACTCGCACTAGGCACTTTGGCATAACTCTACCTTTTTATATTAAAGTGTTCTGTGTTTTTATGCGTCATAACTAAACTTCGTCATTAACATTAACTAAATAATGCCTTATAAAATGCATATCTAACTTTCTTATTTCTCGACTAAACACATTTTAACTAATAAACTCAACAAAAAAAATAGGAAGGTTAGATTTAAATTTAATGTTAATTATGTTTTAGGTTCGATGGGGAGACAAAAAGGGGGGGTATGGTGAACACTACTGGGACTTGAATCATGCCGGCCATGCAGGTAACCACGGCGACGACGATTACAGTGGTCATAATAACAACCATGACGACGGATCCTACCACGAAAACGAGACACCCAGTAACAACTACGACGGACCAAGTGATCATTCCTATGGCTCCGATGACTATGACCCAGAGAAGTCAAGTTACGAAGAAACTGGCAGGGCGAAAAGAGCTCACCCTAGAATAAAATCGGAAAGGAAGCAAAAAGAGAATTACCATGATCGCGACGAAGAAACACGTCCCAAAAACCGTAAGGTTAAAGAGCAGTTGGAAGAAGCAGCCTCGCAAGAGGTAGACGATTACTCAGATGAAAAAGAAATAGAGGAAGAAGAGAAAGTGTACAAGAAACCCAAACGACCTCAACACAGGCAACAACAACAACAGCAACAGCAGCAACAACAAAAGCATGAAGACGACGAAATCGCCGATTCCCCTAAAGAAGCCAAAAAACAACCGGTGGTCGTGAAAGAGATAGAAAAGCCAGAGCCCACTTACACTCCAACTGTTCCTAGGCAGGTCGATTACACAAAGTATGTCCCGTACGAAGGTGGTGCGGGAGTGAGACAGCATCATCATCTGACGGCATTGGCGCCTGTTCCTAGACTGTTCTTGGAGCCTAGTACTGGACACGTGGTTGACAGAGCCACGGGCCAAGCCTACGTGCTTCAGCCGATCGCTGCATTAAACTACAGTTAGAAAGTTCAGAACTGAACTACTTTACTTTACTTTAGCATTTAGCTTCGTTATTAGTTATTTATTTTTTTAATTAAAAAACTGTTCAATTGTTTTCTTTTGTTTTTATACTGAATCCCAGCGGAAGCAATTTGTAAGTAAGCATTTTTTCGCGACTTTCCGTATTTGATTAATTTATTTTTTATTATTCGTGATGTCATTTTGCAAATCGAGCGATTTCCGCAATGCTAGGTCACCGGATAGGTGACTAAATAATAATATCTCAAGCATTTTCGAACTTCGTAGGGTTTTACAAACCGTTGATTAATTTTTTTTATAAGATAGCGGTCGGTAGAACCACAGAACAGTTAAATAAGGTAAAATCCACAAACTCACACAGGGTGTTGGGTTTTATTTAATTTGTTTAATTTAATTATTTAAACTTTTGCAACATATATTAGATGGCGGACTTAATGCCTGAGGCGTTCTCTACCAGTCAACCAAAGGGTGGTGCAGAGATACCATTGGAAGGTGCAATTGGTAGGTATATGGGCCGATATCTTTTTATCCATATATTATTTGCTCACATGAGAAGAGAGAGGCCCATCAGTGGAATGTTTAGAGGCTGATGATTCGTTTTACGACTTTTCAAATCTATTTTTATATTTATTACGAGGAATTATTGGGAATGTAAATGGATTAGAGTAGCCGCGGATCGTGCTCGGTGGCGTGCATTTGGAGAGGTACCTATGTCCAGCAGTGGACTGGTATAGGCTGATGATGATGATGATTGTAAATGTCACCTAAAAAAGACGACTTAGCTCAAGTGGAAGTCGAACCCGCTACCTTACGCAATCGGGTGACAGCTGTTATTTCGACTGAACTAACGGGACATTGGCATTGACTGTTGAGTTTGTCAAAATGCTTGTTTAAAACTACAACATAATACAAGAAAATAGACAACCTACCCCCTTATTTATAAAACTATTTAAGCATTATTTAGTTAAATATATTGTTTTGTCAACGTCACACACACGACATTTTGAATTTGAGAAAAAGGGACAAAACAATCATTAACTTAATAATGCTTAAATAGTTTTTATGAATAAGGGGGTTATTTTGCAGCATTGACAAGTAGTTAAATTAGTTACATACCGTATGTATTGTGTTGCTTGAATAATGTTACTGTATTTTTTTTTATTTTTTTTTACTAAGTGTCAATGGTAAATACTAACCGCTTTATTCATAAGAATTATTTAAGCATTATATAGTTAAATATTATTTTGTCAACATCACACAAACGTCATTTTGAATTTGAAAAAAAGAAACAAAACAATGATTAACTTAATAATGCTTAAATAGTTTTTATGAATAAGGGGGATAATGTATAAGAATCAAGAGTAATATTATGAAAGATAAACAAAATGTATAGCTTATTTGCAAGTTATTTTGTAAATAATGAAATCATTGTTTTAAAATTTTGATTTTAATTATGTGCCTGGAAGTCTATCTGGGCCCGCGTGGTGGTTTATGGCCAGTTCTCCCTATCCATTCATAGGGAAGGCTTGTGCCCCAGCAGTGAAGAAATTAAATGAGCTGATGATGATGTTAATGAAGTAGAATTTTAAAGTCTTTTAACCAACTTCAAAAAAGGAGGAGGTTACTCAATTCAACTCGTATATATATTTTTTATGTGTGTTCGTGGATAACTTCGTCGTTTATGAACCGATTTTGATGATTCTTTTTTGTTGGAAAGAAGATATTCCAAGGGTGATACTATAATAAGGAAACCAGGATCTGATGATGGCATCCCAGAGAAATCGAGGGGAACCTTCGAAAATCGTAGTGGCGACTAGAGCGTTTGTTAATGTTTGTATTTTAAAGCACTACTATTTAATGAAGGTCTGGAGTCGATCTAATGATGGAACCGAAAGACAGTCGAGGGAACTCCTCAACGATTTACAGCAATTATATGGTGTTTAGGCTTGATTAATTTGTATTGATGAGAACTTTACACCTAGATGGCTTGTGACTGTCATTAGGGGTCTGACGATGAAGACGAATGACAGTCAAGGGAACTCCTCAACGTTTTACAGTAGCTACCTTGTGTTTGGTCTTAATTCATTTCTAATAATAAGAACTTTGCACCCATATGGGTTATAAGTGCCATTACAGGTCTGATGATGGAGACCATAGACAGTCGAGGGAATTCCATAACGATTTACAGCAATTACCTTTTGTTGGGCTTACTTTATACGGTTCAATAAACCAAAATGTTTAGTTCGTACAAAAATAAAACATTAAGTTTGAAATTTTACTTAGGAATACCACTACCTACTAGGCCGTTGTTTCCTCATCTTTCTTGGGCATCTTTGTTGGGTCTACGTCTACCCATCGGGTGGGGCTTTTACAATAAAAAGTGGAGATAATGGAACAACTACTACACGCTTTGGTGTAACTGTAAGTGTAATGGGCAATTCAAATTTAAATAAATAAATAACTATAAAAGTTTAAATGAAACAAAATTGTCTCCCACCCCAGCCGACCACCAACCACCCGACTTCAATAGACATTTTTTAAAACTGACATGCGTATCTAGGTAATTAATAATATGATTTCAATATTATTTCTTGCTTTTTAGAGCTGTTTTTAATTTTTTAAGTTTCCTGTTATTTGAAGTCGTTTTTTTTTGTTGAAAGTTATTTTCTTTATTTTTTCGTTATTAAGCACTAATAGAAAAGTTCTTTATAAAATTTGATTTTCTAATCGGGCACCTACCCATACTTACCTGGAACCAGAAAAGTTAAACCAGCTAACTGGTCTTCTAACTACAAACTAAATGTATAAAGTTGCATGCAGCTATTTCAAGTAAGTATTTGTTAATATATATATACTGTTATGTGTTGTGGTTACATTAAGTAATAATGCTCTCATCATCATCAGCCCAAAAACGACCCACTGCTGGGCTCAGGCCTTCCCACATCATCACCGTCATCATCTCCTGCTCATTTTATGTCCCGACTGCTAGCTTTCTTGCAAGTCTTTGAGCACAAGGTGGTTGTTAACGACTGCTAATGCAACCGGCCGGGACCAACTTTATGTGCCTTCGGAAGCACGGAAGAGCTCGAGTTGATAAATTTTTGGTCACCCATCCGATGACCGGCTTTTTTGTAAGTTGCTTAACTTCCTAGCAATTGCAGCAAATAATATAAACAACAGGGAAAATTAGCGTAGTGCCTGGTGCGAGTATTATATTCTTCATGCGATCGCGTTAATAAAAATGAAAATTAGTATACTCTGATTTTTAATTAGATGGACTAAAGTGACATTAGTAATGAAAGATACCACTTAACGGAAAATAAAAAATAGTGTTGTACCCTTACTCAAACGAAGTTCAATTGTTGGTTCAATTTCGCTTATTGGTAAATTCAAAACACTCGAACTGTGTTATCTTGATATAGAATATACTTTTAGAAGATACTTTAATATGGTATCGATACTACTTTCGAGTACTAATATCGAACAAAGTATGGTATTGTTTCACCCCCACGTAAACTTGCGAATTACACGTACTTAGGTACTTTTTAATAATATTTTGTTAAATACTTATTTACAGTCATGTCGATGACTCAATAATTCAATTTAATCGGTAAAATCACTCACGTCACAACACTTCGCTCTTCAGTTGGCAACATTAAAAAAAATAAAGTGCGCCGGCAGCTGCCACTTTAGTCCATCTAATTAAAAATCAGAGTATAGGTGTGGCATTCAAGCAGCGCAAGGCAAGTCAGACTATTCAAAACTGTCAAATATCTTCAGTTAATGTTCCAACCTATGCCATAGAGATAAAGTTCATAGTCTATTGAGGAAAAGTTTGCGGTGGTCTGGTGTGCAGACTTGTGTAACAACAGGGAGCAGCAGCTTCACGAGTCTGCCGAAGCAAGGAGGAGCTCAAGATGTTTCAATCTGTTCATCCATCCGATAACCCGGTACTGCGAAAATTGCTTAATTTGTTCGATCTAAACCCAAATAAGTAAGCGGCAAGGCCATCAAGCTAAGTAGGTAATATTGAAAATAAAAATAAAGAATTAGGTACCTAATTTAGCTAACAAAAATAAAGAAATAACTTCAGCTATATTTTAACATTTTCTGTTGCACCAGAATTACTAAAAGAAATGACCCAATGAAAATAAAAATAAAGAACTTATGTACTTCTTTAGCAATTTTTAGTTTTACTTAATTTACACCCGAGTTCCCTAAGAAATTGGCCAATTTCAAAAGTTTTTGAAGCCAAACCACAACAAACGTGTGAAACAAACGTGTTTCATATCTCATATACTACTATCTATCAATATAATATCTAGGTAACTAACTCCAGTCAAATACAAAAGTATTAATGTATTTTATGTAAGTAATCAAAGACAATGCACTTGCAAAGTTCATTCACCCTAAGGCTGGATGGTAGAGATTATTATAATATTGCTGAGCCTAAGTGGTTACTATACTAGAGAGCAATCGTATTCAATGACCTACCTCCGGAGTTTGCAAAGCAAAGAATATGAAATTAAAAACGAAAATTATTTGGTACTAAATTATGACATAATTATTAGGCACAACAAAATTAGATAAGTTATTATTAATTAAACCTACTAAATGCTTGCGTTATAGTAGGTTTTAATTTTGTTATTTGATTATTAATTATTTATAATTAAGCGTGTTTTTTTTCGGAACCCCGCAAGAGGAAATGAATTTTCGGAAAGTACCTATCTGAAATAGTTCTTACTAATATATTTTACTGCGTATATTTTTCAAAAGAAAATAAATACCTTCCTTGAAAACTTATTTTTTCTAAAACTCAAATAAGAAGCATTTTATCTAGTGTATCGCTATCGCTACGCTGCATGCAGTTTCATATTATACTGAATGATGACACTTGTAATAGTTTTAACAAAAAATGCTATCTCAACTATCGTTGTCGTACACAGTAGGTAGGTACGTAGGTAGGTATGCAAATTTTCTGTTAACTGCTGCGCTACGTCACGAGAGAGATACGGTCGCTTATTTTTAAACAAAATAATACCTATATTGTTTGATTTTTTTGTGATTTGAATGTAGTTTTTTTCTTGATTTTAAATATTCTTTTGCATTAAAAATGCTACATTTATAATAAAACTGGACATAGCACGTGAAGCAAGTCGTCTTTTTCAAGTATAATTTTCAGTTTTGATTGTTTTCCTTTTAACGAACACGATTTAGCGTAATGTTGGTACGAATACACTCAAGAGCAATGAATCCGGGTCACTTATAGAAAACTATAAATCTCGGAAATAGAATGCTAGTTTAATGAAATTAATGAAAATTGTGTTTAATAGACAACTAAATACTCCTTAAAAGAAAGGAATAAAACTTCTTAGTTATTGTAAAGTTATGTCACAAAAAAATCAAATTTGAAAAAGGGAGACTTTCGAAGAAGGAACTACGAAATTACTGCGTTTGTTTTTGCTTTTGTTTCTAATCTGTCATTTAAGTGGGTATACTCGTATAAACCATGTTGATAGTGTTCAATATTTATTATTCAAGCTATTCATGTCGCCTAAACTGAAGAATGCACCAGCATTCTCACAATGCTGGAAACCGGCCGGAGTCAACGCGATACAGCCAGAACTATCAGTGTGTCGCTGTCAACAGTACAAAGAGTTCTCTGACGTTATGAGGAAACTGGCTCTAACCTATGCAGACCAGGAACAGGCAGAACCAGATGTACCACAGCACGAGAAGATCGATACTTGGTGAACACCATGCTTCGTAATCGCTTTCTGAACTGAACTTTACAAATCAGTTTCGACGCCTCGGAGGAAGTAACCCAAGCGCATGGACAGTAAGGCGACGACTTGCTGAAGCTAACTTGAAACCACTTAGACCTGCAAACGGCCCTAAACTGGAGCGTAGGCATCGTATTTCAAGACTAAGATATGTCCAGAACTACTTAAATTGTACTATTGAAGGTAGGTCAAAGTCAAAATCAAATATTTTTTTTTAAATAAACTTTAGAAAAGTGCTTTTGAATCGTCCAAACTTTTTTTTACCTACTACCCATTCAGGACGTCTATTTTTTAGCTGTGGAGAAGAATGGGCGCAAGAAACTCCACAGCTTTAATATAATATGTAACAACATTTTCAAAATTTGCCGTTACCAAGTTATACAGTTTAAAAAACCTTAACAATATTTTAGATTAGAAATACTTGTTGGAGTGATTGGAGCATTTTAAACCCATGCTGTTTTGTCTTCAATGTAATCAGACACTTAATAATAAGCTTTTTAATAAAGCTTTTCTTTAATGGCGATTTTAAATTTATTAATATCAAGTTTTTGGATATTACTTGGAACTTTATTGTAAAAACGTACACACAGGCCTCTAAATGAATTATTTACTTTGTGGAGCCTAGTATAAGGTACTGCTAGTTTGTTTTTATTTCTGATGTTTACATTGTGAATATAACTGTATTTAGAAAAAGTTTTAATATTTTTATAAACATACTTCTCGTAAATATATTGTGATGCAACTGTCATCATTATAAAAATAAAAAAAACTGTCATTATATTAATATCTTTAAATCTCTCCCTGAGAGAATTACCAGCTTTTTGGTTATAAATTGCTCGAATAGCCCGTTTCTGCAGCACAAAGATAGTTTGAATATCGGCAGCGTTGCCCCACAGTAAAATTCCGTACGACATTACGCTATGGAAATAACTAAAATAAACAAGTCTAACTGTTTCAATGTCAGTGATCTGACGTCATGTTGTACCTATGTCAAAAATTATGTTCTCCGACAAATCAAAATTTATGCTCTACAAACACGATGGAAGACACAGAGTGTATAGAAGACCAGGGGAAAGATTCAAGCAAGCATGCATCGAAGAAAAAGTACCCTACGGGCGGGTCTGTACTTGTGTGGGCCGAAATTTCTTCTAAGACACGCACATAACTGGTGTTCATAAAAAACGGCTCTTTATCTAGCGTTAGATATGTGGAAGAAATTCTTAATAAACACGTTGGTCCACTTATGGTCAATTTGGGTGAGGATGCTATTTTTATGCATGACAATGCCCGACCTCATACAGGTATTGTGAATACTACCTTGAAGAGATGAACATTACTCGTATGGAGTGGCCAGCACTCAGCCCGGATATCAACCCGATCGAGCATGCTTGGGACGAGCGAGCGACGATGCGTAAAACAACGAAACCCTCCCCCAATCACGCTTCGTGAGCTCAAAATTGCTCTCACAGAGGAATGGGAGAATATTCCCCAAAATCGTATAAGGAACTTAGTGTACAGCATGCCAAACCGTGTAAACGCAGTAATGGAAGCACGAGGAGGCAATACGAAGTATTAAAATTCATGAAAATCGTAATGTTGGTCAAAAATGTAATGTCTCCTATTTTTAAGGCGAGATCAGCAGTTTTTTTTAATTTATGTAATTTTTTGTAAATAAAATGTAGTGACTCATACATTTTATTACTTTCAGTTAGGGAGTATATAATTGTCGATTAATCACAATTTATTTCATTATGCTAGCATTCTTAGTTTCCGAGATTTATAGGTTTCTTTAAGCGACCCGGATTCATTGCTCTCGAGTGTACTAGTTATTATATTGTAGTTAGGTGTTAAGGCATATCTTTAAGAACTATTTATACGTAGTTAGGTATAAAATGCTTACTTGTGTTACATAATAATAGAGTAATTTTTATCTATTGGGATCTATTGTTTTCTCACTCCTTATGCACGGACCCTGTCCTTATGTTATTCAGCGCTTTGAAATAAACATATAGTGTTTTAGTTTGTGCATTTTATAATATATATATATAGAACATATATATAGTTATAAGTATCTACGAACGTCACCTCACTCACAGGCCCTGCCGGAATACCAGCGCCGTTGCGATGTGACTTTCTCACACCGTAGCGGCATATGCTGAGGTAGGGTCCTGATTGGCTCGTCACTCTGTTGTGTTTGTTATTTATTTGTCTTTTGTTTTTCTGTTTTTGTATTTCATGTCTTTTTTTAAAATTTATTTTATCTTTTTTTAAATGTGAGAGCCAATTTTTGTTTTTTTTCTTTCTTTCATTCTAATTTTTAGTTTAAAGGCGCTATTATTGTTTAAAAATAAGATCTAATTTTAGATATTTACTTAACACATATCTTGCATTTTATTTGTTTTTTTTTTGTATACTTACTAGTTTTAAATGTGTAAATTTTTGTTGTTAGCTTGTAGATTGGTATATTGTTATTATATTGCCTTTTAAATCGATCGAGGGTTATAGTTTTAGTTTAAATTTTAAAATGTTTTCCATTTAATAATCTGTAATAATATATTATCTTTACCTTCATCTACGAATAAATGTCTGATGTAAATAATGCTTATTATTATTACATTTTTAAGTACCCACATTTTTGTAGCTGATGATTCACGCAAAAAATAGCAATTTAAAATTATATTGTCGAAGCTATACCAAATCCTATAAAAACAAAAAAAAACCTAATCAGTTGTGCACTGAAGGCCAGTGCCAAATACGCTAGAAATTAAAAAAGGAATTATCATAATCTTTGAATCAAATTTTAAACTAATATCTATTTTGAACCGTTGCCGAAGTGAATGCAGTTGCTAGTCACCGTTTTGTAAAGGGCTCACCGCACAAAGCTGGGGTCATTGCGGTGCCCTTTCCCACGCTAACACCAGCCGACAGGTCGCAGGCGAAGGATCGTCCGATTATAAAATAACGTTCGCTCACAACCACAACGAACGAAAGATAGACATAGAATATAGGCACACTGTGATATAGGTAAAGGTAAATAGCATGTAATAATATAATGTCTCACAAGTGGCAAAGGTATCCATCATTCAAATCTATTCATCGCTACTTTTGATGGGTATTGTCGTAATCACTACGCTTGCCAAAAGCGGGTTGGTGGTTACAATCCCGAACTATGTATCGGATAAATGTTTATATAATTTTTAACGCAAATTTTGTTGCGAACAAATTACAAAACACAAATGTTGAAAAAATTTGGATCAGGATTTGAACCCGCACCCTTCTGACATACCGGGTCAGGTGCTCTCCCAATCGAGCTAAAAAAATGTTTCAACATTTGTGTTTCGTAATTCGTTCGCAACAAAATTTGCGTTAAAAATTATATAAACATTTATATTTATAAATGTAATAATTTTAAGAAGTAGGCAAGCTATTTAGCTTGCCTACTTCTTAACTGATCTTTAGTATTTGTAAAAATATTATGATCGATGTTAATGACGGTAGTTGTTGACATTGAATGGGCGCCTTTGGCTTTCAAAGTAAAAAGTAAATAATGTTGAATAATTTCGGCGGGCTGGTTAGAACCACGATAGCTCAATTGGGAGAGCACCTGACCCGGTATGTCAGAAGGGTGCGGGTTTAAATCCTGCTCGTGGAAATTTTTTCAACATTTGTGTTATGTATCGGATAGTCCGAAACATGCTTTGCCCGACCTAGGAATATAGCCCAGGACCTCCGGATATCCGGCCACGCGCAAAGCCACTCGGCCACCGAGGCAAGGAGGCGAGAACATAAGCAATAAAAAAACAGGATCGTAGAAGATTGAACAGATTGCAATGAGAATTTGTCACATGCAATGAACACCGCACAGGACATCAAATTAAAATAGCTCTAACCTACAGCTGTTTTAGGTATACTTTGGAAGCTGTTGGTCCAAGTTGTTGTAGTAAGATTGCGGTCGTTCTACCCTCCCATACACATTAAGACCAGCGTGATGGGTTTGGTTTGATATCTACGTGTGCTATGGTTTTAAGTGCATTAGGCAAACAGAAAAAAAATATTATTACAATATAAAAATAGGTAGCATAGCGTCCAAATAGGCTTACAAACTGATAGAAGGTTATTTTATTATAGCTACATTATTGATAAGATCAAGTAAGCAACAGATGTTTAACTTAAGCATAATGCTTAGATACATAGTTAAGGTTTTGGTATAGGTATACCAAAAAAAACAAAATAAATAAATAAAATGAATAAATAAATGTTCCTACACTCACACCAATTATCTAGCCCAAGAGAAGCTTCGTTATGAAACTCGTTATATGGTTACTAGACAACGGATAAACATACTTAAAATACTTAAATACATACTTATTATACATAGAAAACACCCAGACCCGAGACAATTTAGAAAAACAATAATTTCTAAATTGACCCGACCGGGGATCGAACCCGGGAACTTAGAGATGGCGACACCAAGAAAACCGGTGTACAAACCACTCGACCAAGGAGGTTGCCAAAAACAAACAAAAACATTTAACATATAATTAAATAATCTAACAACATATTGATAAACCACCAAAACTGTTTATGTTAATTCAGCACACAGGTCGCTTCGCTCGACAGGGGTGACCACAATGGGCCCTCATCTCTTGCGCATGTTCCATAGGGATGCAAAGTGCGCACGCGACGACCGTCAAGAAAAAAGTTTTTATAGGGTACGGCCCTTTGTAGGACCCTGCGTGAGATGCTGTTTATATTGGACTTCATATTTCACCACCTTACAACTTTGGGATGGAGTCTTGAATGGAGTATTGGAGTGTGTAACGGTAAGATATCAAATGTACAACACGAAAACGTTTTATAAGCGTTTACTGTTGGAATTCTTATAACATTAGGTGCAATTCGATGACAGATTTTAATAATATTGAAAGCTAACAATTTTATTGTGGATGTATGATGTTCGGTGCAAGCTGTTTTCACTGGGTCAAAAAAAAAGATAAAATATAAAGAAGGTGTATGCAAAATATAACTAGATATTTTTTAATTTGATTTATGTAATATAGCAATTTTAAATGCTTAGTAACAATTTTAAAATGACCGATTAAATTTAAATTACGGCGATCGGCAAGCTCTTGTTTCACTCGGAGAAAAGACAAACAAACAAAATCAGTTTCACATTTAGCTCACCTATCTCATCTAGGTGATATTAATTAACTAGTATACCTAAAGGGAGTTTGTGAACATAAACCCTGTAAAGGTTTCAAAACGTCAGTGCAATAAATAATTATGTAAAATAAATGTAGTGTTTTCAGTGTAGTTTTCGCGTTAGCTTTAGAGACCATCAGTCCGTCAGACTAGGCACTAGTGTGAGTTTTGTTAATTATCCGTATTAATTCGAATACTTTTACGAAAACGTAAATTAGTATGGCATTGAAGCAGTGCCTCCTGGCGGCATACGAGAAGAGTCAACATTTTGCCATACAAATTCTCGTTTACGTAAACGTTAACGAATGGCGGATGAAACTCGCACTTGGCATCCTGATACTAAAAAACTTTTTTTCAACAATTACAAAATGATTGTTTGTAGGATTCATATTATATATCCCACCTTCTCCCTTCCTCCATAGGAGTACGCGTACTGCTCTCCGGAGTCACCGCTGTACTGTATCGAACATTCCATCGCGCACAAAGAAATTTGGTGACTCGTTTCTTTGCCGCACTTCCAAAAGATGGAATAGTCTACCAGCACAGGTTTTCCCTCCTTCCTATGACATGGGGTCCTTCAAACGAGGCGTGAAGAGGCACCTTGTGGGCCGGCAGGGTGAGAGTGACTGATGCGATGCTGCGTTGTTTTCACGCTGCACCAGTTGTCCTTGTGTGGACTCCGTTTCCACTTATCATCAGGTGGAGTGGAGTCATTAGCTCGTATGAATAATTAAAAAAAATATATTACTTATTTGAAACAGTAAACAAAGAATGTTCTCAGAGATATCTGAGAGACATGCAAAATGCATCGTTTATTTCTATTGTATTGTAACTCCGCTACTAACCTTTACTTTTATAATTCACGAGCAATAAATTGCTACACGCCACTTTAATTTTATTGCTTCAATATATTCTAAATGTGCACATCTAATCTGAACCTCGGTTCAATGTTAGCCATTTAGCCATTGTTAGGGTTGCCGCCTGTACAATTATTAAAGCAAGGCAAAAAGCTCCAAAAGTGAGTAAGTAAGTACTAAGTATAAAGCTTTTTAAATCATTAGGTTCTATTAACCTTCCTTCCTTCGTACCTTTCTTCTAAAAGTCTCTATCAAATAAATTCCAAGTTAAGTACCTATTAAAATTAACTGTTTTACACTTTGCGGTACACACAAACCAGGAGAGTAAAAAATGTAATTAACACAAATTCTGGATTTCGTTAACGGGAACGAAAGGCAAACATAACTCGTACGTCCCTATACGCCTTTCGAATAGCAACCCTACACACATTCCCACACAACCAAAACTATAATCTTTGCGAAACAACCGTTGTCACGTACCTATCGTATCAATGTTAGAAGACCAGACTGTTACTTGTCCACCCTTCAAACAAACCAGTTTGACCAGTTCCTCGTGGGAACTGTTGAACCATTGTCCACTGCCCTTCCTGGCCTTTGGCGAAGACATCGGCTAGGGCTGCCGGGTACGTCTTACACTTGTCCGTGGGGATGTTACAATGAGTGTCCCTTTTGTGGGACACACGGCTGGGAAATATTGGTCGTGCTTATTATATATTATATATATTGTAGCTGTGACATACATTTTACGCTAATTTTAGTAGGGCACAATTTATATGATTTTTTTAAAGTATTTTTATTGTAATGATTAGTTATGCTATTAAGAATTATAATAATAAAATATAACTCATTGGATGTGGTGAAGCAAAAACATCATTGTAATTGACTAAATTATTATGTGTTTTTTATTCGTAAAATTTTAGCTTTCAAGATTTAAGACTTTACCGTATTTAGGCGTACTTTTTCAGTAAAGTCAACTGTAAAGTAATTTGATTTTCATGACGTCAATCATCGCGACATTTAAAAACTTAGTCCTAACTTAAGAGTACCTGTTCAATTATTCTCTAACAATAGATAAAATGTTCTCGAAATTGTAAATAATGCAGGTATGTAGTTCTTAGAATTACTTTACACTAACTGTATTTCCAATTCATTTGCTCTACGATCGCAACAACCGTATGTCAGTACAACAAAAGGATTGCGAATGCATGCAAATAGGGGGTCATTTTTAACTGTCCTTTCCCACATAAGGAAGCGGTCAAACTGGTTTGGACGTTCAGGAAGAACCCTTAGAAATTAGGACAAAAGACCAAAGGACATTGGTTGTCTCACTGGTCTTTGTCCAAACTGGTGTGACCGGTTTAAGGTCATGAGAATTTAAATTACTTACTCAATACTTTTAAGACATCGTTGTTCACAATAACGAGGATGGCAAAGGTTAATGCTGGGATATTTATTTTTAGATGTATCTAACAGCGGTTTAGGAAATATTTATTGATAGAAATAAAATGAAAAATATTTATTCGGAGCATAATGAACAATTGGACCTAATTGGATATTTTACAATCTACAATAGGTAGATACTTATACACTACGTTTGCCGATACGCGGTCTCCACTCAAGAACTCGTTTACCCTATCGGTTATCGATTTTGCGGCAAATATGGCCGGCCCACTGCCACTTCAGCTTGCTAATCCTGTGGGCTATGTCGACAACTTTGGTTCTCTGTCGGATCACCTCGTAGTGTAGGACGCCCTCAGACTAGGTGGAACGACGATCTTTGCAAGGTGGCTGGCAAGAGCTGGATGAGAGTAGCCGCGGATCGTGCTCAGTGGCGTGCACTTGAGAGGCCTATGCCCAGCAGTGGACGTGTGTAGGCGGATGATGATGATGATGAATAGGTATACCTAGGGTAGTGGTACCACCAGCGTTTGACAGAAAAGAGTAGGTAATCGTATTTTTTTTTACTTTGATCATTAATACCTATTATTAATGGTCAGCACCTGATTTTAGTATTTATATAATAGACCACCTGCTTTTTTAAAAGAAGACTTAAAAGAAACTTTTTAGAAATTTAAATAAAATTGTATGTTATTTTTTGGCGACGACTATTTTTGAAATAAAACAACTTTTACGGATCTACTCGCGTTTATTTTATTAATGTTTATCCTGACGTTTGGAACCCTTTGCAGGGTCGGTGGCCACAGGGAGACTGAGGTGTTGGTCGTCTCAAAATTAGTTAGTAGCTTGTATACCCTCATTTAAATTTAATCAGGTGCGTTCCGATTGGAGTCATTTGCCGAGCTATCTTAAAAAAAAATCGGACAAGACGACCAGCACCTCAGTCTCTCTGTGTTCACGGACCCTGCAAATGGTTCGAAACGTCAGGATAAACATTAATTAAAAGTACTTAATGTGTAAAATAAACTCGAGTAGATCCCTAAAAGTTGTTTCATTTCAATGTGTAGTGTTCGCGTAAATTTTAGAAAACAATAGACGAATATTGTGTCAAGCACTGGAGGCTTAAAGTGTCGGACACTATCCTACCTACCTACCTTGCGCAAACCGCAATAATCGCTACTCAGCGTGCTTAATGCTGGGCTGGGACATTGACATGCTGTAAAGCTACCTGTGGCGCTGATTGTATTCTGTGGAACCAGTAACGCGGCGCAGCTCCAGACATAAACATAAATAATTTAAAAATAGTTATAGCAACAGCAACAGCTATAAGTAAGGATAGCAAAAATAATAGTTAAGTAGGTACTTATGGGTGCGCCGACCAAAATATTACAAAAATGCGGCCACGGTTAAGTTGATATAATTGTAACTACTATCGTATTACATAAACAAAATATATATTTAGTCGCCACCCAATGCTGAATGTAGGCCACTCCCTTTGCACGCCATCACTCTCTGTTGGTAGCCATCCCAAACCAAAACCAGTTCAAACTCGCCCGCTTCGCTGAGCGTAAGCTTGTGAATAAAATTTCATTTTTATGGCCTATCCTTTGCACATTCTCATGTTCTTACTACATACAAATTTTAAACGTAAACTTTTGTTTTCTTTTTTTATAGCCTATAATTTGCACAATCGCATGTTCTTACTACATACATACAAATTTTAAGCGTAAACTTTTTTCTTTTTTTTATAACCTATCATTTGCACAATCGCATGTTCTTACTACATACAAATTTTCATCAAGATCGGTCAAGCCGTTCTTGAGTTAAAAGTGGACATACAGACAGACAGACAGACAGACAGACAAAAATTTCAAACATCATTGGTGTCAGTGAGTCATAAAATGAATATTTATCCCAAAATTTGTCAGAAAAATTGCAAGTACACACAGAGCCTACAGATTTATCACCTTTAACTTAGTGCTTAGGGCACATGAATAAAATATACTTACCCATGTGCGTATGGTATTGAAGCAGTGCTCCCTGGTGGCAAACGAGGAGACTTATGATAATATCAATACAAATAATAATTCTCGATTTTGTTACCGTGATCGAATGGCGGATAAAACATGCACTAGGTTCTCATATTAATAATATTTCTACTCGCTCACTCACAAATTACACACACTCACTCACACACACGTACACAGACAAGCACGCATACACACACAAGCACACATACACACACAAGCACAAATACACACCTACAAAATTCTGCTATTTAAAATGTATTTAGTTCTATAAGTTGTTTTTGATAAGTTTGATGTAATAATTAATACTACTCTTGCTAGCGCTTCAAATAAGTCTGCAAATACGTTTACTTAAGAACACAACTGTATTCTTTAGCAGGGGCGGCCTGGTGACCTGTGTAACCGGTTTTCTTTAAAAATCTATTGCGGGCACCAGCTTCTCACACTTCAGGTCATACATTGTTTTTCACTCAAATATGTTCTAGAGTTAAGAAACCTATTGTGTGATGAGAAATAAATGATTTTTTTTATTATTATTATTATTATTTAAAGTAAGACTGCTCGTAAACGCTCGTAGGAGTTCTCGAGTGGAGATCGCGTATCGACGACGGTGGTAGGACGGTAGGAAGGTGATAGGTGGAGCGACGATCTTTGCAAGGTGGCTGGCAAGAGCTGGATAAGAGTTACCGCGCGCGCATTGTGCTCAGTGGTGTGCACTCGGAGAGGCCTATGCCCAGCAGTGGACTAGTATAGGCTGATGATGATGAAGATGATGACGATGATGAAGCTCGTAAACGTAAACAGTTGATAGAAAAATGACGAAACCGAAACGATAGCCGATACGATAGATTACTTATTAAATAAACTAAATAAACTTTCCTACACTCACACCAATTATCTAGCCCAAGAGAAGCTTCGTTATGAAACTCGTTATACGGTAACTAGACAACGGATAAACATACTTAAAATACTAAAATACATACTTATTATACATAGAAAACACCCAGACCCGAGACAATTTAGAAAAACAATAATTTCTAAATTGACCCGACCGGGGATCGAACCCGGGAACTTAGAGATGGCGACACCAAGAAAACCGGTGTACAAACCACTCGACCAAGGAGGTCGACAAACTACTACGACGACATTATTTTCATGCATATTTATGAAAACAAAGCTATAAAGTCAGTTCCTTCTAAAAGTTTAATCTATAACTTTTTCGTTCCCGCCAAATATAGTCCGAGCTTGACCAGTGACCACAGATTGCCAAAAAGTTTATTTCAGTAATCACTTCCTCTAGTGTTGTACAAGTGCACTTTTGCATATTACACAATCAACTCAATGCACAGATTTTATTATTTCTTAAAGAAAAATATAAAGTTTGATAGATAAAATTGCTAAAAGTAAATAACGATTTTTTCGTTTTAATTATCTGTTATATTAATATTTAATTTTAAAATCGAAATTGTTTAAATCTTTTGAAAATAATATATATATTTTTTAATTCTAATAATGTTATTAAATCGCCCATCTCACTGCAGCAATAGAGCGGAAAGGGGGACGATAAGAAAACATAAAAAAGTGCCGGCATTGGGCGGGGCTCCGATTAACCCTTTTCATTATTGCTGTGGACAATAGGATATGCAAAATAATTGACTTTACTAAGTCTTGGTTTTACCGATGTCAGTAAAGCACAGGTCGTTCTGGTGTCAAGGTTACAACCCGGTTTGGGAAAAAGTTAAATTTCGTAAAGTGAATAAAATAACAGAAAACTGGTGAAATAAATTTATAAGTATTTGGACTAAATAACATTTAAGGTAAGGTTTAATATAATTATTTAAAGGATTAATTAATAATACTCAAATAAGTAAAACTAAAACAATACATAAATTATTATGTGACTTAAAAAAACTATAAAACAATACATATAATTATTATTAGTAAAAAAGGAAGTAGTGTTTTACATTAGAATTCAAATAAATAGAGAAGTCATTAAGGTATACTCCAATACAATTCTTAGCATAAACATTCGCAAACAAATTTAAAATTGAAGATTAATTTTAACTACATCTATCGATGACAATAATATATTTTATAGATGTTTATAGATATATAGTAGTTAGATGATTATGATTGACTTGCTTGGTTGCGATTTTTTTTTAAGTTTTGTTGTTTATGCTATTTTTTTGGTTCATTGATAAAATGTAATTGTTTATTCAGGCTCGTTCATCCTAAGACGAGCGAAGTCCTCAAACACAATGTTGTCTTCCTCTTCGTTGGTATAAAGAGAATTCTCATAACGATGTCTTTCAATCGACTGCATTTTCTTCATGGCGTTAAAACGCTGGCGCTCAACTGTCCCTGAAACATAATAATAACAATGTTAACAAAAAATATCTTTTGAAATTGTTGTCTGTGTTTGTCCAATTACGCATGAGACGTACCTTCAGCTGGGTGAAGCAGTTTGAAAGGCACATCAGTTACCAGTTCTCCTCCAAGAGTGCCACAGTTCAGCTTAACACGCACTGAGTATGAGATGACGATACCAATAGCATCAGCTGGGCATTTCCCTTCAGCAACAAGAGTAGAACTTGCAAGATTGACATCATCCTCCTTCAGATGGCCGTCCAAAGCCACACCTACGAAAATGTTAATTTCGTCATATTTTTGTTATTACAAATTACACATTAATATTAAAGTGTGGATATTAATATCATAATACACACCACGAATGTCTTTGTTGCTGCGAGCCAAAGGCACCAAGTAGAAAGTCTTAGAGAGACTAGCCCCAGGGGTAACGGGGCATCCCTCGCGACTTTCCAAAGAAGCCACGTGGCGGCTGAATTGAGAGTTGATCATTGTAATCTCAACATGTTGTACCACCATGCAACGAATGTTGCGTACCGACTTCCTTGAGTTGTTAGACACAATTATGTTAGCAGCAATCTTTTCCCCATGATAGTAAATTTCTCTATCCAAAGTAACTTCCAAGTTAATCTTGCCATTGCTAAAGGTAAACCCTTTGCTGACAAGAGAACTTGGAAGACGACGTCCACGGGAGGTTGGGGCATGTTGCAACTGTAATAAAATATTAAAGCTTAGTTTAAACGACCGTTACAGTATCGTATTTTATCTAAGTGGGGCCTGCTGAGGTTCGGGTTTCCTCTTCTAGTTGCACTAAAAAGTCATATGAACGTTTAAAAAAAAACAAGTTTCTATAATGCTCGCTGTGGCTTTCTAGGTTGCTCAAGTTCACCCAGCTGTTGCAAGTATTACTTGATTTTCTATACTTAAAAATATGACTTTAGTATTATAGTTTAATCAAATTTCCACCATATTGAGAATGCAAAAAAAAAAACAGTTCAAAACAAGTAAATCGCCTTTTGTTAACTACCTTTTTAATTGCAAGAGCCACAGAGCTCCTCTTGTGGCTCTTCTGATCTTCGTTTTCGGCAACGTATGTCCTCACGCTGTAATCAACACCCATGGGCTTTCCCTGGTCTTCTTCAGCGGGTTGGAGAGTTACCTAAGATATTTTTATTATTAGTCATTGGCGATGAATAGAGAACTAGCAAGTTTAAGTAGAATAAGTTATACCGAGCTAGGGGCCATTTCTGGGAAGTTGAAGGTAAAAGGATAGGCATTAGGTCCAAGTTTCTTCAACAGCTTCTCCTGAACCGGTGTCAATTCCATTTTTGCATTAATCAGGGGCACGACTTGTTCTTGACCAATCACCATTTCCTTAGAAAACTTCACACCCATAACCTCATCCTCTTCCCGACCATAGCGGTACGTTGTTACAAGCTGACAACAAAAAAATATTTATCAATCCATTGGGCACTGAACATTTGTTTGATTTCACTTTATCACTGCACTTAAAGTTATACCTGGCTGTAAACTTTTCTTCCTTTCAGGTATTCGGTATCCACCACAACAACGCCATCTATCGGGTCACAGTAATCTATATGATCAATGAAGTCACGTTTACCAAGGTAAACCGTAATTTTTCCATTTGGGGTTGTTTTTTTGAATACTTTCACTGCCACCACGAAAGCAAGGGAGAGGTAATCCAACATTTTGCTAGACATTTTAGCAAGGAAAACGGTAAAGAGGTTTTAGGAACCGGACTTCCAAATAGGAATTGAGTGTTAAAGAAAACTCAGTGTGAATATCGTGAAGCGATCACCAGAAATAAATGGTACGAGGAAATCTGTCTTATATAGCAGTGTCATATAAGGTTTCATGGGAATTAGAATAACGAACTTATTGGATTACGTCCGTAGGTGGGCTAATGGGATTTCTAGTTATGACGCATTGTGTAGCATCTGAATCGATGTGATGTCACATCACTAAGCTTTGCGTTCCGTTTTTCCACCGGACGTTTGCTTGTTGTTTACTTTGACATTGACACGACAGAAGGATTAAATTAATTTAGATTTTCAGTCAGAAGGAAAAGAATTAAGAAAGCATGTGAAATTATCCTATGCGATTATTAATTAAATCAATAGAACTAGTTCTTACTAGTTCTTATTTCTCACAGCAATTTAACTAGTGAAAATATTTTGCGAATGTGACTGATGTGTGAGACAACCTAATTGTTAACTTTACGCTAAAATGTTATAAAACTGGAATCTACTTTGTAAATTGCAAATAGCTCAAACTATAACGTACAGCAGGTCGAATAATCTTAACGTTTCCACCTCCAACGTTTGACACAAAAAATTAAATTGTCGATTGGAAACCCAACCAAAATATTAAGTGTTTTCTACTGATAGAAAAGCTCTAAAAACACAGTCTGCCTAAAAAAATATTACATTTAGTATATTTCTGTCCTATTTTGGATTTTACTTAATAAGTTAATTTGAACTGTTATTTCAAAGACTTGCTAAGTAGGTATAATTAATCTTGTAAGAATGGAATCTGCTGTAATACAACCTTGACTGCTTTATAGTAAGTTACAATTTTATATGTTTTAAGTTAACATCTCTAGCAATTTATTGGATTTTCAAACATTTGATGTACCTACCTAAGTATTCAGCTGGATGAGAGTAACTGCGGATCGAGTTTGGTGGCGTGCACTTGGAGAGGCCTATGTCCAGCAGTGGACTAGTATAGTCTGATGATGATGATGATGATAATGATGATGATTTAATTAAATAATTATCAGAGAACAGCAAGTATGTACCTACTAAGTGAACTGTATTTCAAATCAATGGGTTTTCCGTTTTAATATTTCGAAATAGTATTCTTATAAGGAATATAGTTCTTTTCCCTGTCATAATACCTAAGTCGAGGCTTTCATATTTAAGTTAAAATCAAATGTATCAATTTATTTATATTTTTTCGCACTATCCATTCAAAGAAGTGATTGACATTTTATAGGGCCAATAATCTATTACCAATCAAAGATATTTCAACATCTTGTGTTTTGTTCTTATTCCTTAAAAAACAAATAAATAAAAAATACAAATACCTAGGTACTTATAAACTAGTTTAATTAGCCATTCAATAATGTGCCTAATTGGCTAGTTGATAAATATCACAATAAAAATGATCATTCAATCCAATTACATTTGAAATGTTGTGTAATTTGTCTTAAGATAATCACAATCTGAGCTGTTTTACCTTCCAAGAATTCTAAGTTTGATGTTAGTGTATGTTTTTATTTATTTATTTAAGCCTTTTCACTATTAACCTGTTTTTTCATGGCTGGACTAGTCTCCATAATGTTCCTGTGTTCTGAAGGTGTATGTGTAATTATACCAAATAAAGATTTTTTCTATTCTATTCAATTCTCCCCAAAATCTCTTCATAGGTCTCATACTTTAATGGTCTCCCACCAATATGTTATGTATTAGTTTGTTTGTCATCACTCTCATCATCACTGTCTATTCTTCTGCAGCTAAATGACATCCTGAATGGATGGTAGGCAAAATATTTTGAGATGATTCAAAATTGCTTATCTTTTTTTTTATATTATATGGCTTTCACATCTCCTTTACTTGAGTGAGATGTATTTTGCCAATAACCGTTCTATATTGGTTACTACATTCGGAGAATAATTGCTTATCTATAAGTTTACTTGAATAAAGATTAATTTCATTTCATTTCATGTCCATTTGCCTTCTGGCATAGGCTTTCCTTAAAGCTCTCCCCTTATCTGTGTTCCTTGAGGATTGTATTCATATAATACCTACCTGCTTTTTCATGTTTACTACTATCCTAACCCCCTATTTTCTGAGTAAACTGTTGTTTTAAGTTACTTCTTAAAACTTACAGCTACACTATCAGTATGCCGACGTTCCTGACACCAGGTCGCCATGGCTACAGTGTCCGGTTCTCGCGGACACGACCAGACATGTTGGCTGTGGCAACGAGTCAGTACTATGGCCTCGCCGGAGGTGGTACTCTGTTCTTCCTGGAGATGGCACCGGATGGCAGCACCATGCTAGAAGTGCAAAAGCTGGAGTGGACTGATGGGTTGTTTGATGTGGTGAGTCTCGTTTTGTACTTATTTACTACTAAAAGTAACAATCAAAAAGGGGTCTTGATGGTTGTTACTTATAGTTAAATGATAATATAATCTAATCTCTCTGTATTGGTTATTGCATTCTATGTAGCTTATGGAATTGCAAGACTTTGGTGCCTTTGTAAAATTTGGTTTATTAGTAGTGCTAGCTGTTATCACATTTTTTTTTAAAGCATACTGTCTACGCTTTTGTCCACCAACCAGCCTGATGGGGAGCAGGGTCTGGCCTTAGGTTTTACATGCTTAGACAGAAAATGCTTATTCACCCTTGGTTTGAAGCAGGCAGTGCATTTCATTCACAATAATTAGCATTCACGTTTATAATAGTCCTGGTTAACACTATAGATCCCTCTAAAGGCCCTTGAAGATCTAGGATTAAATAGCAGGTAGCCAAATCAATATTGTACATCAAAATTTAGTAAAATTTTCTTTTTAATGTTATTTGATTCTTAATTATCCCTTAAATGCTTAGTGTTGTTTGTACACAAATACATATATATTTTATATTTATATTAAAATAAATATTTAGAATATACTCTGTAATTAAAACATGATTTTTTTAAAATATTATAATATTTAATTTTTCTTAAATTTAACATCATAGACAAGGAAGTTTTGACGAAAACATCTTTAGATACGAGGATGCAACCTTTTTTTGAAAAAATAAATAAAAATACTTCTAAATTTTCTATTTTATTGATGTAAATTGAAATAGATACGTACCTAATTATTAAAACAATTATAAAGTGAAAAAATAATATGAAATAAACAAAATGAAAATAAATTATTACAAAGAGCATTTTTCCTTTTTTTTTTTATTAAAAAAGTGCAGTGGCAGAAAGTTTTTATTTAAATTTTTTTGAAGTGTTGGAATCACATAGTATCCATTAAAAAAGCTTTTTATGATAAACAAAAAATCATGCATCTAAAGGTTAAGAAGCTAGTGATTGGTTGTTAGTTCTTGCTCCAAGCAGAAAATTATCAATTCAGTGTTTACATAATTTCCTCCATGTGCCAACTTTATAACATGACATTAAACTTAATTCTTGTATTAATAATGTTTGTTTCGGGTCCATATTGGGTCGCATAAAATTAAAATTCATAATTTCGAAATGCATAACTGGTTTTGGCATAATCATCTTTTCGCATAACGCTAATTGGGCATAAAATTTTGACGCCCAATTTTCTTTCGCATATTTACATTAGTCATAATAATCTAAAACCATAAAATTATAAAGCATAATGATAGGCATAAGTATAACGATATTTAAACATAATGTATGGAACGTTCACAAGTAAAACTCCTTAAATTTTAAAGCAATGCAATGCAAAAGTAATAATTAGTCAAGTCCCAATTTTGTTTCGATTTGCCAAGCCTTCTTTTTGTTTCAACTGGTCAAGCCAATAAAAAGTTCTGAATTGTCAAATGTGTTTTTTACTTAAACACAATTTTCACGTGACCTACGGGAGTAGGGCAGCTAGTATTTCTGTTGTCTAATAAAAAACAAAATTTAACCTATCACGTGACCTACAGGATTAGGGCAAAAGTAAAAGGGTCCATATTGGTTCGCATAAAATTAAAATTCATAATTTCGAAATGCATATGTCAATGTAATTACACACTTTGATTTATTGTATTAGTTTCATTTCTCATCTCGGTATAATAATTACGTACTACTTCTGTAGTTTATGCGTTAAGATATTATGATTTTAAAATTTATGGATAACAAAGTTATGGTTAACACAATTAGGGCAATTTATAATTATGCCAAAGAATACATTATGCGTAAAGACCATTATGCCAAAAAACCATTATCCGAAGTGACTAATATGCTAAACATTTTATGCTATTCGATATTAGGACAGAAAATTTTATGCGAAAAAAGGGGCACCCGTTTGTTTCACACTATTTTATGTTATTGTTGTAATTATGTGTAAACTAAGGAAAACCTTTGAATGGTAGTGATCTATGTCTAGCATCATTTTGACTATTTTGTGAGCAAATAGTACCTATGTGTACATACATACTATTTGCTACATACTATTCTTGCAACAACTTTTTGCATTATGAATAATAATCTTTTCGGAATTTATTATTTTATTTATTTATTTAATGTTGGCACGTTGACAGATTACAGTCTTACACAGCCTTGAGAATTTTACAATATAGTAAGACTATGCATAAATAGCATACACAGCATGAGCTATGTCCTACCTTATATTATGTTAAAAATATAAATAGAATTTGCAGTGAGGTGAGACAAACTGTTTACAATATAAGTAATTGTTAAATCAAATTTAACATTAAAACGAATTAAACAGTTTTACATATCATCATCATCATCAGCCTAAACACGTCCGCTGCTGGACAAAGACCTCTCCAAGTGCACGCCACCGAGCACGATCCGCGGCTACTCTCATCCAGCTCTTGCCAGCCACCTTGCGAAGATCGTCGTTCCACCTAGTCTGAGGGCATATAATCATTTATTATTTTCAGCGTAACTGATCAATGTGATGTGTGGTGGTATTGTCCTGTAAATTGGTATCTAATGTGTCTTTGTTGTTGTCTTGTAATAAGGTGGCAAGGTTATGACCACGTTACGACCTATCCCTTTATATATGACCCAGAGCGCAAGCGCCAAGGTATTTATAATTCCATACAATCTCCTGTTCAAAACATGTGGCGAAGCCCTAGAGGTGCGCGGTTACAGGTGCGATCTTGCTTACCTCAACACTTAATAGGATGGCTGTCTTTGTATATTTATAGACAATTGACTTAAGTCAAACACAATGTATTGTTCATTTATTTATTACGTATCTCAAAATGGTACGCATTCCATTACGCTTAATTAATATAGCTAGATTGTTCAAAGATCTGGATACAACCCAAAACATGTGTATACTAAAGCTGGCTTCACAATCAACAAACAGCTGTGTTACATAATTGTAAAATGTCTAAAAATATTTTTTTTAAATAACAAAAAAATATATTTTTTAAATTTATACCTTATTCAAACTTCTTTATTTTGAACCAAGTCCAATGATTGTTAGTAATAACAAAAGTCTTAACACTAGTGTTAGTGCTAAGTTATTGATCTGTATTTAGAACACTGTTACAATCTTTAATAAAATATTTCTAAATTATGTCGTTATTGTTAGTAGTTGGTGGTCTCAACGTAAATGTCATCTCCAGATTAATACAATGAAAAGTGAATCGAAAATATAAAATAGAGAGATAGAGAAATTCAAGTACATTAATAGAAAATTATGCATGATATTAAGATGATATTAAGCACTATCTGAATCACTCAACATATATAATTTTAATTAGATCCTCAGTTCTATGATCTAAAAATCGGAAAACTTATTACCTAAGAATATGACTAGATTGCAAGAAGCGCGTCATATTGTTGTAATAAATTGAACATATTCTAACAATTAGATTTAAAAAATATAGTAAAAAATTGTTTTATTTAAAACAAAATTACATTATGTTTACGTTGAATATAGGTACTAGGTAAGTTATAACAAAGCTATTATTATTATTCATCATCATCAGCTCATTATATGACCCCACTGCTGGGGCACGAGCCTTCCTTATGGATGAATAGGGGGAATATGCCATAAACCACCACACGGGCCCAGTGCTGATTGATGGTTGTTAACGACCTAATGCAACCGGTACCAACGGGTTAACGTGCCTTCCAAAGCACGAAAGAGCTTGGGATTATACATTTTTGGTCACCCATCCGACGACCGGCCTTTGCGAAAGTTGCTTAATTTCAGCAATCGCAGACCGAGCGCGTTAACCACTGCGCCATCGAGGTGCTCACCGAGCTCGGTAGCCATTGTTATTATTTAATAATTATTCTACACTAGTTGCCGCTCGCGGTTTCACCAGCGTGGTTCCCGGTTCCCGTTCCCGTGGGAATATCGGGATAAAAAGTATCCTGTGTTATTCCCGGTTATAAACTATCTGTATGCCGAATTTCATCCAAATCCATTCAGTAGTTTTTTTTACGTGAAAGAGTAACAAACATCCATACTTACAAACTTTCGCGTTTATAATATTAGTAGGATATACCTATCTCTAATCTAATTCTCTCTCTCTTTCTGATCTCTCTCTATGATTGTATTATTGATACATATGTCAATAATACAATCATAATTTAGATATATTCACTCATTAATTATCCTATAGGTCAGTAATGTTATTATTACCCTATATTCATTTTACATTTGTTAACATTATCGTCAAAAAAATCGGACTCTGAACAGACGTAACGTATACCGCAAACTTGTTGTTTTTCGCCGGTATATAAGCCTTGATCGTATTAACAATTTAGCTTATCTATCATCAAGTCTACTGGACATAAGCTCTTGTGTGGTTGGATGGAACCTGAACATTTCGTTTTCAAACATAATTGTTTGGATTCTACATATTGTTTTGGAGAATGTTCATGGAATTTTATAATGTCACAGATTTATAGACAATATTTGTATGATTTTCACTAGAAAATAAGTTGATGCCATTGCATTGGAGTTTTACGTATATATTTATCCATTCTATAGCTGTCTTTGTCTATAGTCCGTTCGTATACTTGAACTAACTAGCCTGCCTATGGTAATTCGGTATGTTACAAAATAATTTATAGCGTGCCCCTGGAATATCAATATATTTATGAAAATATAAATCAAGGGAAATGTTATACTTACTTATAAAGTTCAAGTAGTAATATTTATTTAAAATTTGTGTTTGTGCTGCTGATGAATACGCCTCCTGTCTCCTATAACTAAGTTTTCTCGTCATAGTCCATTTTAAACTGTGTTCCATCTATTGTCAAATTATATTCATTTGGTTTGACATAAGTAGAATTTGAATGCTTACTGGCGCTGGCTGGTTGCTTGCGTATTACGAGTTTTTTCCTAGCTCGCCAACAGATACAAAACGTAAAATTTCACGTTTTTTTAGTCGTAAGTTGTATTTAATCTTTGTTTTTAATGAATAAACTATATTAGGTATGTATCGTTATTCGTCTGCCTCTTTATTTTAGCAGGCGAATTAAATTTTCTTGCAAACTGATCGAATCGGATTCTATGGTCATCCTGGCCTGCTCGCCTGCACTTAATGTGTTATTGTATTAAGTGTTTTTTTTACCGATCCGATCCGAACCCTTCGGAGACTCTGAGAGGGCAGGGGGACGCGCACTTTTAAGTGTGCGATGCCGTACCCTCTAGAAATCCTCCGAAGGTGATTCGTTTCAACACGGCTTGAGGTACCCTTTACGTACTTCGCCGCCCCTAAAAAAGCCCGGTGAAGCTGAAAATGCCGTCTGAGGCAATCAGCAGTCTCTCTCCAAAAAAAAAAAAAGATTTTTTAAACCACACTTGATTTGAGAGGAGTAGCTACAAAATTGCTTGCTGGGTTCTTCATAGTAGAAACAACCTTCCAAATCAGCAGTAGAATCACATTAAATATACAGTTTATTAAATTATATATTTTATTACTAATCTAATATATATTTTTCATTTTCATTTTCTATAAGACCATATAAAAATATGTTGGATGTCGTTCCCAGACGTGGTCGGGCTCCACTGCGGACGCGGCGGTGTGCGGCGCGGGCGACGGCGCGGTGATCGTGTGGCGCGTGGGGTGCGCCGCCCCGCAGCGGGTGCTGCGCGCGCACTCCGCAGAGGTCTGCTCCGTGGACTGGCCGAGGCAGCACCTGTTGAGCGCTAGCTGGGATACCACCGTTAAACTGGTATGTCAGTGAGTTGTCAGCCTATATTAGTCTACAGCTGGACATAGGCCTGTCCAAATGCATGCTATTGAGCACGATCCGCGGCTTATTTTTAGTGGGGCCTGCTGAAGTTTCCCTCTGTCAGTAACACTTCGACCCATCGGGATCTTTTGTGCAAAAAACGATCTGCGGCTACTCTCATCCTATGTACAGGGTGCCAAGTGCGAGTTTCATTCGCCAATCGTTAACGTTAATGAAAACGAGAATTCGTATGTCGCCAAAGTAACATTAAGAAAACGATAGCGAAGTTCGAAAAGAATAAAATAATGTATGGGATTGACGTAAGCCGCGCTAAATCACGTGGTCAATCTTATGTCAATCCCATACATTTTATTCTTTTCGAACTTCGCTATCGTTTTCTTAATGTTACTTTGGCTACCGCCACAGATGCCTGCACATCGACCTATCCAGAGCTGTCAAATTCCTTCAATAAAAGTTCAACCATATACCATATAATAATTATAATAATAAATAATAAATCATTTATTTCAGGTAACACACAATGTACAAGATGGTAAAAACACAAAGGGGTCCATAAAATAAATACCTTACAGACTCACATACATACAATATAAAACAATTTTTGTTAGTAGATAAATAACTTACTATGTAGTTTATTAAGCACTAGCTTGTGCTATTCCGGTGGTGTTGACGGGTAATCTTCCGCGGAAACGCCGGTACACCACTCCCTTCGGCCAGAAGTCTTCCCTCATAAAGGTGTCGACCAGCTTGGTTGTCGGGACTCGCGCCACAAATGCCTTAAAGCTGACATTGTGTCGCGACTCCATATACATAAAGTAGTTCAATGTCTATTGAAGAGATTTGACAGTTTGTGGTATCTGATGTGCAGGCGTGTACTTATGTAATTCCAATAAGGTTGAAAACCACAGGGTTCACCAGTACTTTCCCAAACAGTGGGACCCAAGAGCAGAAACTTGCCTCAGTAAGGAGATCACCCAAGTTGAGCTTTTTTCAAAAGTACCGGCCAACAAAAAAAAACCTTATATTTTATTAGACCATAACATAATGAACATTTTTTATTATGACACCAAAGTTGTAAATCCAGTCTTTGAATTATTATTCAACCGCTAATTAATTAATATTCTGTCAGTGCAATAAAAATTATGTACTATTTTTTTTATATATTTTTTCCAGCAGCGCGTGTGACAGGCGTTCGAAAGTGACAAAACAAACATCTGAATAACGCATTTAAATATTTTATAAACTATAATTATAAAAATATTATCTTTGAACCTCATTTAATAATACAAAAAAAGATCTAACAGGTTGGGTTCCATAGTAAAAAATAAAAAGAATAATATAAGTTAATAAAATATAATAATATTTTTGATTGGCCGGCACTTTCAGAATTAGCCCAAAAATGTATGGACGGTGAATGATGTCCTTTGCTTGTTAATATCAGTTTGTATATACCGCGGCGTTCTCACCAATGTCAAGGCTAGGCTAGCGTCTACCGCCTTGATTCTTTAGCTGTTAATGGCATTATGGCATTATATGCGCTAGTGTTGTTAGTAGGCAAGTGGTTTCGCACGATATTACGCAGCGCCGCATCGTATGATCAATGACGTCTCGTGGTGGCCTGATCGATGACGTCAGCAACGGAGTTTTATTTTTAACCGACTTCAAAAAAAGGAGGAGGTTTCAATTCGACTGTATTTTTTTTTTCTTTTTTTTTGTTTGTTACCTCTGAACTTTCGACTGAGTGAACCGATTTTGATGATTCTTTCTTTATATGAAAGCTGGTGCTTCCCGTGTGGTCCCATTTTAATTTGGTCCAGTTCTGATGATGGGATCCTCAAGGAATTGAGGGAACTCCTCGAATATTGTAGGCATACCTATCGCGATTTTGGTATTTTCAAAAATAAGTCAAGCATTTGCATTCAGAAAGTATCATTTGATGAAGTGTAACCGATAAAATGACCACAGATTGCCATCGGAACTCCTCAATGATAAGTATTTCACGGGTGGCGATAAAATATCTCGATTAAGATAGTTAAGCGACTATGACGAAGCAAAAGAAGAGAGACACCGGAACTCAGTTTTTGATTTCCTACTTTGAGTTAGGCGTTTCTCGTTTTCTTCGCTTGTCTCATTTAAACGGCGCTGTCTCATACGAGCAGCGTGTTTAGTATGTCTACCCATATTCGCTTTTGATAAATAGATCGAAACGAATCACTAAAAAGCGAGAAATAAACAAAAATTTTACCAAAAAAAAAAACCGACTCCAAAAAATTTGACTGATAAAATTGCACTAATAAGTAAAAAATAAGCGTTAGACTGATATAGACAATAACTTTATTAAGAAAATATATAAGAAGGTACTATTATTGTTACTTTTGGAGTCGGTGCCAGCCAAGGTAACTTTAATATACCTAAACATTTAACGACATACTATATTATAATCATTATAGTACATTCAATCTTATGCATGAAATTTTGACTACAAACGCGGACTGGCACCGGCTTCAAAAACTTCGTTGGCTGGCACCGCGGCCCCAAAAATAACAATAATTGTACCTACTTATATATTTTCTTAATAAAGTTATTGTCTATATAAGTCTAACGCTTATTTTTTACTTTTTAGTGCAATTTTATCAGTCAAATTTATTGGAGTCGGTTTTTTTTTTTGGTAAAATTTTTGTTTTTAAACAAATAAATAGGTAGTCTTACGAAATGCTAATTGATATTCACTTTGAAAATGAAGACCTTTAGATCCTTATATTTGTACAGTGCAAATACGACTAACCCTTAAACCATTGGAAATATTATAAAAAGTAAACAAAGTTTATCACTAACTCGTGATAGCATTATATTTGCATATCTATGTAGGTAAACTACTAATTTACGTATTGCATGTTAATATTACAAAATACATTTATGTCCCCACTGATGAGGCACGACACGAGCCTTCCCTATAATGGAAACATCACAGGAAGAACAGGCCATACACCACCACGCAGGCCCAGTGCGAATTAGTGGTTGCTAATGCATCCAGCCCAGCACCAACCACTTTATGTGCCTTCCGAAAATATACCTTATGTAATTGCGATAAGATAAGATAAGATAAGATAATGGCAATAAGATAAGATAAGGTAAGATACGAATCCCACCTAGAACTTTCTCAAACAGTGAGAAGGCAGAGATGTGTCTCCGCACATTTGCCGGTCAATTCCAGCGGATGTATACGGATTACGGCGCTCCATGACAAGGCTAGGCTAGCGTCTATCGCCTTGATCCTTTAGATGTTAATAGCACTATAGCTGCCACCATAAACTGTACCTTATGCAATTGCAATAAAGTTGAAAACCACAGGGTTTACTGGTGTACACACCAAGCATTCAATTCAGAGTAAAAACTGGTAACAAGAATAAGGATTCCAAAACTACCAAATATATTTTTTGTTTTTTTTTGGTATTGTCGATTATTGCCGTCGTTGGCGTACAAGACACGCTTGTCGGTTATATCCGACTGTCGCGGTCGAAAGGTTAATCAGTCAGTACTTTTTTACACAGTGGGACCCAGAAGCGGAGACGTGTCTCAACACATTCGCCGGCCACTCTCAGTTGGTGTATACTGCGGCCTTTTCGCCTCACTCTGCTGCCACCTTTGCTTCCGTGTCTGGAGATGGTCATTTGAAGCTGTGGACTTGTGCGGAGTCGGCAAGACCCGCGGCCGTCGTCAAAGCACACGATGCTGAAGTAATTTGAACCTTATTTTGATTGGTGTAGGGTTTATATTAAAAAATTTTTAAGTGTTCTATAAGCCAACTTATATTGTAACCGCTAAGACTAGAGTTAATTGGCATGCATAGCTCTTCAGTCTTAAAATGAGTTAGCATTAGTATTTGACGGTGGTCTTAACCTTTTTACCGCCAACAACTTCTATAGAAGTTCGAGATCTTCGTGCCGTCCACGCCAGCACTTCTATAGAAGTTCTTCTTTGTACCTACTTTATTAAAATACATTTATACGTTGGCGTACAGCGGGATATCGCGTGCAGCATAGTTGGGCGGTGAAAAGGTTAATGCAATTTGAACCATAAGTTGTTCAGTATACTCGTAGATTCTGCTGTCCAGTGGGTGACGATTGGTTTAACAAACTCAAATTGAGTCAGCCTGACCAGCGACTGTCGTCAAAGCTCGTAATGTTAACGCATTAAATAAATCTTAAGTTAATTGGTATTGATTTGATTTAATTTTATTG
Organism: Eudonia lacustrata; assembly: GCA_947562085.1. Lineage (NCBI taxonomy): Eukaryota > Metazoa > Arthropoda > Insecta > Lepidoptera > Crambidae > Eudonia > Eudonia lacustrata. The sequence continues at coordinate 5,840,182 of OX387313.1, forward strand.
ATTACGAGTAAAGTGGCGGTAGTCACCCGTATATTATAGAAGTCCTTTCCTGTGACGTGATGTCAAAACTAACCGATTTGAATCTTGAGCTACAAACTAGACACACAACTACTAATTCATATTTTTTTAATACGATTTGTACTCAAAAATGAAACGTATTCATATAGTAACACGGTTGGTTTATGTCAAAGGTGCTGTCGTGTGACTGGAGTAGAAGCGATTCTCACGCGCTGGCTACGTCTGGCTCGGACGGGTTGGTACGAGGCTGGGATCTGAGGAGACTCACTTCACCCATGTTTACTTTAAAAGGTAAATAAGTATTATATTATGTTTTTAAAGCGATGTTGTGATGATTAACGAACTATCTTTGCAGTAAGTATCAAATAGTCTTTCTGGTACGGATTTCTCGTGTTTGTTTTCTATAAATGAAGGACCCTACAAATAAACAGAGATTAGTTATTCCGTGTTTTGTCTCTTTTACTCTAATTTGAAATACAAAGGAGAATGGGCAAAATATATGAACTTTGGTCTACCTACTCAGCACTAACGCCATCTATGCTAATAAAAAAGAATCATCAAAATCGGTTCACTCAGTCGAAAGTTCTGAGGTAACAAACATAAAAAAAAAAAAAAAAAAAATACAGTCGAATTGATAACCTCCTCCTTTTTTTGAAGTTGGTTAAAAAGATTACATGTTAATAAACTAATAACGATTATTACGAAAGTACTAGGGGCTGGCAGAATTTAGAAAAAGAAAATAAAAAATAAAAATTCGGTGATTTATAACATAATGTTATAATTGCGGTATCACATGATGCTAGTATCCACAATAACATTATTCAGATGGGCACACTTCACCCAGGAACTTCAACTAGTGAAGCACTGCCAGCAGTGCCTCACTAGTTCCGGCAGCTAGAGATAAAATAGCCGGCTATTTATATCGGTGATTTATAATATGATATTATAATTGCGGTATCACATGATGCTAGTATCCACAATAATATTATTCAGATGGGCACACTTCACCCAGGAACTTCAACTAGTGAGGCACTGCCAGCAGTGGTTCACTAGTTCCGGCAGCTAGAGATAAAATAGCCAGCTATTTTATCTCAAGCTGCCGGAACACAACAATACTACAAACATTGATGTTATAGCGACATATTTAGATAAGATGATGGTAGCTAGCCAGGCGGACAAACAAGCCCTACCACCAACCAAACTGAATACACAAACATGTAACCCCCGCTGGAAATCAAACCCGGGACCTCTGGGTGTAAACCGGTGGTCTTAGCCACTAGACCACAGAGGCAGTTAAAATGAAATTATTAAATATTTGATATGCACAAATAAACTTGTGCGTTATTAATTATAATGTGCCCCACTATAATGAGATTATTAATAAAATATCTATCATTTACGTGCTGAAAAAATTGTTACTGAACAGAAAGTGGTCGATTAACAGTCAAATATGAACTTGTTTTAGAATTACCAATAACTGTTTACATATTAACACAACCTAGACTATTAAAGTAGGTATGTAATAAAACTTTGCAATAACTAGTCGTGTATTATCAGGTTGCGAGTGTGCGGTGCGAAGAGTACAGTTCTCGCCACACTCGCCGTCGGTCATAGCCGCTGTGTCGTACGATTTCACTACGAGGTAAGCTAATTTTACCTTTATACCCTAAACAGTAAGGTTGTTTATTCTGAAGCAACAGAGTATAATCTATCATACCGTATATTCAACGTGACATTGAATTGAGTGTGGATGTTTTGAGTATAGGTCATTGTCGTTTGAATAATATAGCAAAAAAAATAAGTGTAAGTAATTAAAAAATTGTTATGTAAAATATAGTATTAAAATCAGGTCATCGCTAATCAGATCAGGTAATCACCACGCTTGCCTGTGCTTGTTATGTATGTAAAATCCGAAACATTTTGCCTGACCTGGGAATTTAATGAACGCAGGACCAGGGGCCCGACCGCCTAACCGTTGGTTTGGGCTACGTGTATAGTTTATGACGTCATCTTGTCATTTCGTACCGCCAATGAAAGCAATATCGAAAGCTATAGACTATAGCTATAGATATATATAGCTCATAGGCGGTATGAAATGAAAAGACGACGTCATAAACTATACACGTAGCCAAAGCAATCGGTTAGGCGGTCGGGGGGCAGGGCTTGATACCGTTACCAAATTCCCACCATAAGTACCGGTAAGTAACGTTATTTCTATAAAGCTACCGGTACCGGCACCGGTAATGCTGGTAACGGTGTCTAGAAAAATATCGTTACTTTTTTTTGGTAAATATTGCGCTTTAGCCAATCCGCGTAGAGCGGTTAGTTAATTTACCGGTAAAAATGCCACCCAAGTAACGATAATAACCACGCATACTGGTACTTTTTTTTACCGGTATCTTTGTTTGACAGAAGTATCGATGCCAATGTTTTAACGGTATTCAAAGCCCTGCGCAGGACCAAAGGTCTTTATTTATTATTTTTTGTGCGTAAACTACAAATCCACATTTCACAACATACTGAGCTAAATGTCAACTCTAAATAAATGAAATGTTGTTCGTTGGAAAGCAAACACTTAAAAACGGCTAAACGGATTTGGATGGAATTTTGCACATGACCAAGAATGAATTTGAATACTTTTTATCCTGGTAACCGTTTTCTGTGAGATAGTGTAGTCCTTACGAACGAAGTCGCTGGCAATAGCTAGTTATTAATAAAATATAACTAATATGCTTTGAATAAATCCACGTACAAGGTACATCTATGTTTTATGAGTTTCTGGTTGTCAAACAATGTGTTCTATTGTTAAAATTAGAAAAAAATAATATATAATCGTAGTAATCTCTTTAAGACTCTTTAAGATATTTGGCACTGTAAGGTCTTTTTTAAATTTATTTTCTTTTTTAGTCTACCAACTTTTATGTAAAAACATGACTGTTTGATGCCAAAATAAAAAAATAAAAAAAAATAATAATATCGGGCCCTCCACGGACCCGATGTAGACTTTTTAGCGTCCGTATCCTGGCTGCGTTTCGGTGACCTCTTCGGGGAAACTGAAGGTTTTGTCTGTGCAATTATGCGACGAAGTTATGTTAACGAATAACTACCGGAAATATATTATGAAGGACGGGACGGCTGACATATGTCGGGCATGCCACCGTCCGGGTGAGTCTATCAGACATTATTTCTGGCTGTTCTCGTCTGGCTAACGGCGAGTACTTGCACAGGCATAACCAAGTGGCCAGGATTATCCACCAGCAACTTGCTTTGAGATACAAACTTGTGGATTCTGAGGTACCCCTACTTTTTATATTTTTAAATATTTTGTCTGTTTTGTTTTTAGAAAATATTTAAAAATGTAAATTAATATGTGAAAAAATAATAATAATATGACTGAATAATTTCTCAGGTTGTGGGACTTGAAACGCGGCTGCGACCCGCTAGAGACGATAAGGCACCATTCAGAGTTCACGTACGGCCTCGACTGGAACACGATGCGGCCGCACCAGCTGGCCGACTGCGGGTGGGACTCGCTAGTGCACGTGTTCACGCCGCGGTCTCTAGCCTAAAAGATAGGTGAGTACAATGACGTTTGCAGGGATGGATGATAAGGTATCATTCAGAGTTCACTTGCGGTCTTGACTGAAAGTGGTTGAGATTCTTAGACTAGCGTTTCTCTAAAGGACGGGTAAGTGCATTGAAGTTTGCTGGGGTGGATGATAAGGTACTATTCGGAGTTCACGTACGGCCTGAATTAAATGCGAGTGGGATTCTCCATCATCACGCCGCGTTCTCTTATTGTTGAAATATTTTGAATTTATTTTCCACTATGAATTTGAATCATTAAAAGAAAATAAATAAGTCTAAATTCTATTCCCAATCTAAAGATTTCATTATTCAATACTTATATTTAGATTTGCTGTTATTTATTATTAAAGAATACTTGTATTTTAAGTAAACTTGTAAAGCGTTTTAGCATTAATCTATTAGTATTTTCTTCTAATGTGAAATTTTCTTCTTTTCCAGGTATTCCCCTGACAAGGAGTGTTTGCTTTAGGTTGTATTTGTGATACTGTGCCAAATTATAGATCGCTACTACAGGTTATGATGCCTAGATGCTTAAAGAACCGGTTCATTATCTGGTGGCTACTTACTATCTACTACGTGAATCCAACTTTCGTTTGTGTATAGCCGTTATTAAGTATGCGCTCTAGGGCCTCGAAATGATGAAACAATTACCTATGCTGTCGGTCCATTTTGCTATCGCCAAACAACAGTTAATAGCAATATAGTATTGTGTAGACATGGGCGTTTTCGGTTTTCTATGATAACGGTAACTGAATATCGGTTGAGTAACGTAACCGTTATTCAGTTTCATATCGGTTACGTAACGTAACCGTTATTCAGTATTCATAGCGATATCAAAAACCGTTTTAGATATCGAACCATACAACCCTATTTCATATCCTAATATGCTTTAAGAAATGGCAAATGACGAGCTGTTGCTACGAATTTGACAAGACAGTCATAGTTAGGGTCTACATACACGGGCTGCTAGCAGCTAACAGTTAGCCAGTGATCAAAATACACGAACCGCTTGAGCAGTAGTAGTTGCTTGAGCGGTTCCATGTATATGTAAATAGAAGACTGTAGTTCACTATCTATGCAGCTTGAAGCTGTCGCATACTGATTGCTTCAAGATGACCCGTGTATGACCGCCCTTAGTGTGAAGTCTGAAGTATCAAACTTTTTTCTCCTTGTCGTCTTAACGACTTTAAAACCAAAATTAAACGCATAGTTAGGAGTTATGTGCCGTATCATTCCGTAATTAAGTAAATTTTTTTTTAATAATGGCACATAAAACATGTTTATTTTTTTTCCATAGATAAGATAATGCTCAATTTTTCATTTTATTGTATTAGTACTTTTGTTAGTGACAGTTCATTATTATTGAATAGAAACAGTACTACACATATATGTGTTTTGCATTCTTAACAATATGGCGATATGCCCACGCTATTTGAAATATTGCGCAGTTTTTAGACCAACAACATACGGGATTTTTGAAAATTAAATTATAAAAATTTATAAAATTTTCTTGTAAGTACCTAATGTATTTTAATTGTAAGTGAAGGGTTGTACAATATAGGGCATTGGTGAAACCTGTTTTGTGGTGTACTGAGTTATAGAAAGGTATTAATTTAATAAGTAAGATACAGGGTGGTTGATGAAGTGGATAAAGGGTGATGTCTTTTAATAAATAATAATAATAAAACATTTAATTATGCACTGATAATATTATGTGAATATGTGTACGGTTTACGACTAGATATTTGTAGATAATCAAGATATTTAAATACTATACAAAATGAATTTTATTAACCTGTTATTGTATTAATAAGCTATGTTGACAGAATTTATATTTTTAAACATATTTTGTTTATGAGTTGTATATTTTATAATTTTTTTTTATTTGATTTTGCTCGTAAAATGGTTACTATATTAATTGTGTGTTAATATTATGAAGCTACTATCATAATAATATAGTAATATCATATAAAAAAAAATCATATCCCAATAAATATCTTCGACGTATTATTTTGAATCCAGATTGTTATCTCTTTCTTTTAATTACAGTAATGTTTTAATTTAAGACTTACTGATTTACTAAGAACATTTATATTACCATTCCATTATAAATAAAATTATTATCAGGGTACCACTAAAACTCCTGTTATATACCTATATAACATGAGTTTCAAGCTCTTTAAGTAGAGGATATACCTATATCCTCTCCTTAGAGCTGATAACGTGGCCGAAACGACGGGTAGGTACTTAAAATAGTATGCCTAGAGTATAGATACTTAAGATTTACGTTAAATCTGGTTAATAATTTTATTCATAACTTATTTAATTTTTAAAAGTTTTAGTTTTTTAAGATCAAAATACATCATTTGAAAAAAAAAAAATATTTATTTTATATATTTTAGGTCACCATGATTTTTATTGAATATAATATACCTAATAATAATATTAAATAAATGTACTTTGTATATAATGTGCTATTACAGGGCTTTAGTTCTAGCTAGCTTATCGTTAACGTAATTTGATCTTTACGTAAAGAAGAGAATTGAATTTGAGGTGTGAGGGGCATAACATTACCTCATCAAGCAGCTATTTTATTAATTTAGGGCCCGGTCCTTGACAGCAATTATGTATATCAAGAAGAGCTAAACTCTACCCACCTTACAAATAAACAAAGAGTAAGGTCCGAATAGTTATTCCGTGTTTTCTTAATGTCATCTAAACGTCATTTCAAATTAGAGTAAAAGAGACAAAACACAATAAATAAAAAAAAACTTTCCTACACTCACACTCATTATCTAGCCCAAGAGAAGCTTCGTTATGAAACTCGTTAAATGGTTACTAGACAGCGGATAAACATACTTAAAATACTTAGATACATTCTTGTTAATTATTATACATAGAAAACACCCACACCCCAGACAATTTAGAAAAACAATAATTTCTAAATTGACCCGACCGGGGATCGAACTCAATACCTCAGAGATGGCGACACCATGAAAACCGGTGTACAAACCCTCGACCAAGTAAACAGCCTATAATTGTCCCACTGCTGGGCAAAGGCCTCCATTATTGAAATCAAGTCATCGCTACAATTGATGGGTAATGGCTTAATCACCACGCTTGCCAAATGCGGGTTGGCGATCACAAACCCGGGCTATGCATCGAAAAATCCGAAATACATTTTGCCCGACCTGGGAATTGAACCCGGGACCTTCGGGTATCGGGCCGAGCGCTCTGCCACTCGGCCACCGAGGCGTCTGGCACTCGACCAAGGAGGTCGTCAAATAACGAATAAAGAATAACTATTCAGACCTTATTCTTTGTTTATTTGGAAGGCACTACAAGGTTAGGCAGAAATGGTTATTTGGCTGTGCTGGAATTTCAGTAGCTAATATATTCCCAAAAACTAGTAAACAGTTATATCACGGTAAGCTTAATACATACCGCTCTCGAGCGACGCACACATAGTCGCATAACGCAAGTCACGGTCACGAAATCTCGGACCGTCTCAAACCAGTCCGAGCGCAGCCGTTGTAAGATAAATAAAATAAATAAATGTTTCCCACACTCACACCAATTATCTAGCCTCAAGAAAAGCTTCCTTAAGAAACTATAAATGGTTAACTAGACAACGGATAAACCCTTCAGGACGACTTCGTCCACTTTCCCATGTCGTCAATATTCCCAACTCGTCCATTTTCTAACTCGACCCCCTACAATTCCTATCTTGTCCACTTCCCAACTCGTCCATATTCCTAACTCGTCAACTTCTTAACTCGCCCATATTTCTAACTCGTCCACTTCTCAACTCATATGCATACTTAATATACTTAAATACATACTTATTATACATAGGGAACACCTAGACCCGAAACAATTTAGAAAAACAGGTATTTCTAAATTGATCCGACCGGAGATCGAGCCCGGGACCTCAGATGGCGAAACCATAAAAACCGGTGTGCTAGCCACTCGACCAAGGAGGTCGTGAGAAGTTGTCTATGTGTGTGCATTGCGCGAGCGCGTTTGTCTATAGCTTATTTTCTGGGGTCTCCTTACTTTGTAGTCATATTGTCATTTCTGTCTAACCTTGTAGATCAAATTGTAGTTTAGCTCTTCTTGAACGACAAAATAGCTTTCAGCTATACAATAGCCAAATTCGATAAAGAATGTTTACCACCAAAGCGTTGCCAAGCAACCAGTGACAGGCATGTATTGACAAGCTTTTCCAGTTGGTCAACAGGAAAGATTTTACGTTAAAGATTTATTTATCTATACTAATAGAAACCTTTGTATTTTTGTATGTATGTATGGTTGCAACGAATAAACTCAAAAACTACTGGACCGATTTAAAAATTTCTTTCACCATCAGAATGCTACATCCGCGCTGAGTAACATACAGGCTATATTAAAAAAATAAAAAAATGTTCACCCGTGCGAAGCAGGGCCGGGCCGCTAGTAATAATTATTGTATGAAAAATTTAAAAACCAAAAACCATAGCACAATCATAGCTTAGTTTTAATTAATTTATTACATAATCATCTGCTGTTACAATCCAATTTTCTTTAACGTCAATTCAATTTGTTCATGAATGTTTGTTTTGCATTGCAAATGCACTGTTTACGCTGCAGATTTCAGAGGTAGTTAGGATAATCGATCCCATATGGATATTGTGTCATCTTTATTTGGATTGCTAGTTTTATAATAACGGAATTTTTTAAAATACCTCAATTTTAGTAATGACATTGTTTAATAGGAAGGGTTAACAAGTGAAAATAATTAACGTTTTTTTTACGTTCTTCGTATTATAACGTTTTTATCGACGTTGAGCGACTGATTTAAGTAAGATGTATAGCGAGAATAAGTCTTACAATATCTTTTATGTAAAATGCAGTATGATTACTGCGTAAGTAATAATTCGAAAAACAAAAACATTTATGACCAGGTTTGTGATGACCATAATTTGGTTTGTTTACATTTATTCTTTATCGAGTTTGGCTAGAGTATAGTTAAAAGCTCGACTCCGGGGTATGTTGGGCCAAGTGTCAGAATGTTTAGTGGGTCAAAATGACAAGACAATAATGCCACAGATAACATCACGACTCCGTCGAAGCGCGCCAAACCGTAGTTCTATTGAATCGCCGCTTGGGGCGCGCTTACGTTTCGTTTGGTGTCAATACTCAAGCTCTCCCGATGGAGCGGGGCGGATGATGGATGGGCGCGGTCCGATGACCGCGCCCTTAGTTATAATGTTTTCAACGTTGTAACGTCAGTTCACGTAAATAAGACATTAAATGATATAGATTCCGACCCGAACGCCTCGGAAAATCTGCGTGATTGATGCCACCTCCTCTAAAGACCCTCGTAAGGTTGTTCGATCACTCCGAATTGAGAAACTGTTTCTTGCTGTCCCTAAGGCTTGTTTCACTTGTACCACAACCACACAAACGATCATTCGACCGTGTCGTCGTCGCCATAGGGGTGAATCTTCCATACATTGAATAATTACAAAAAAATCGTATACGGCGGCGCCATCTTCCGTAAGAGGAACCTCAAGTTACTAACTGGTTATCCATATAATGTCACTAGATGGCGGTAGTATAGATAGCATTTTAAATTAATAAGTTACGTTTAGTTATTTTCTAGTAACTTTCTTATAACCACAACTTTCGTCATCTTCATAATGAGCTCATTAGCCGAGCAGCTGCGACGACGCATCGTGCTATATAGTAGTGATAGAGAAATCCTAGGTTCGGTCCTTCGGAAATAAATTAAGAACTTTGGATTTTTATGTTCATTTATAAGTTTTTAATATGTTTATCAATATTACAATTACTATTACACACAAAATTTTAACTAGTTTTTTGTAAATATTATATATATTTTTGGCGCCATCTATCGGGAAGAGTCGTAAACGCGCAAGCAAACGTCTACTTCCGCCATCTATTGTACAGGGAACCTAGTTTCCCATCTTTTTTTCTATGAGAGGCACATCCTATACTCAATATTATACAAATGGTCTATGGTCGTCGCGACAAAAGATGGTCAAGCTGTGATTAGGACTTCTTGGCGGGAAAGTGAAGCGTCATGTCTGCGGTTTTGTCTTATTTGCCAAAATTTGTGTTATGTCGAATATTAATGTGAAATAATGGTGGATTATTAACCGTTAAGTGTTCGTGAGTGTGCATAAGTGTTGGCAAATGAAACAAAACAGTGCAACGTCACTTTTCAAACTCTCAAGAAGCTCGCGTGAGGACTTAGTAAAGCCCCACATCTTTACTGAGATACTCGAGGGGTTGGGGGGTATATCATTTCTCACTTCCCATTTCTAATATCATTCATCATCATTTAACCTTTTTACCGTCAACAACTTCTATAGAAGTTCTTCTTTTGTACCTACTTTATTAAAATACATTTATACGTTGGCGTACAGCGGGACATCGCGTGCAGGATAGTTGGGCGGTGAAAAGGTTAAGGAAATATTGTTTATTTACGTATTACTTCTACGAAAAATTACTTTGACACTGGCTAAATGTGCTAATCGCACGAAGCCATCAATTAAAAGAAAAAAAAAGCTGTGATTACAACGTGTGAATAGAATAGTGTCGCTGCGGCCTGCGGTTGCGTTGTGTTACCTACCTACCTACTGCGATGTAGTCGGTATCAAACACGCGTTCAATAATGACGGCAAAATGTGGCCCGTGTGAATTCAACTATTAATTTTTATACAATTTAGCGCCCGCCCACGTGGTTGTGGTACGTGTGAAACAAGCCTAAAGGCGTCCGCTGGGTCCGTGCGGGCGCGGCGTGCCTGTTTCGTGTAAATTCATAGAGCAGCGCTGCGTGAGGCGGGTCCTTCCATCAATTATCTATAGATTCCCGATGAGCGTTTGAAAAACGGAACGCGACTTTGGCCATGACGTTTGTGGCGATGACAGTAAATATTATTAGTTCACATAATTTGCAACCTTAATTAATCTTTATGTTTAGGATATACAGTAAGCTGAAGTTGATGCTATCCAATTTTAATTTTTAGATTTTGCTACCTATTCGAAATTTAAATGTCATATAGGTATGAGCAAACAAGACCACATTCGAGATGCGTTTTTGTCCCGGGTCCTTTGTCTAGTATCTACATTATTGATCGAAGAGCGGGTCGCCCATCCCATCGCACGCGGCGCGGGTAGTTTACATGAAACAGCACACTGCGCGGTCGCCCGCCGCGGCGTGCCCCCGCTTAACGCAGCGGGCGCCTTAATGTTACTCTGTAAATACTATAAGCGACCTACAGCAATATCTTAGAAAAATTATAATTTATAGAATTAATGTTTTAAATTCAACCTGTAAAATTATGGCTTTGTTAAGTTTGTCTACGCATACAGCAGTGACATATAATAATATCATCACAAGTGAATTTAGAATAAGTGAAGCGGAGGTTCTGGTTGATGCGATGTACAGTCAACACCGAAAGTCACTAAACACTTAGTACCAGTAGCATTAAGGCGCCCCGCGACTATAGATGTAAAGCTGGTTACTAACATAACATTTCTAACCTAGTGGCTAGAAACGGCTTATTTGGCTTATTTAAGCATTTAGTTGTTTTTCTTTGTTTGGTTTATAATTATGATTAAATCCAAAGTAAACTCATTTAACTACCTACCTTTATTCTTATATTTTTCATACACCACAACCTAAACACAACGTTGTTTCATAGTTTCCTGTTCGTCTCTGAATTAAGTAAATTAGTAAGTATAAACGGTGTCTTCGGTGTTTATTTAAAAAAAAAACAAAAAAAACAACATAATAAAAAAAACAAATGTTGAAAAAATTTCCATGAGCAGGATTTGAACCCGCACCCTTCTGACATACATTTGTGTTTTTGTAATTTGTTCGCAATAAAATTTGCGTTAAAAATTATATAAACATTTTATATCAACATAATAACTTAATAAGCGCTACTGTTTAACAAAAATAAGAGTTTAACAAAGTTTTCGTTAAGGGTTGACAGTTGCATAGCCCAGTTTACGGTTGTCTCGATTCTAAATAAACTTTTCAAATCCATGGCCGACAGTTAGTGTTTACCAGTTGGGGAAATCAGCAACACAACTACGAGTAGTACCTAGGTACAGATTTAGCAGTTGCCAGTTGCGGCAATTTAAAAGTAGTTCTATCATCGAGCGCAGCAACTGAAAACTATTTTCAATCATCAAAACTCGCAACTAGAGTTGCTATGTCTGCGCAGTTTCTTTAGATGTTGAAGCAGCTGTTGCGAGTTGCCCGTTGTCGCAATACCTACGGAGATCAAAGTTGCTGTCTGCAGAACGCTTAAAACAAACACATTTAATTTTGTCATAATAACTTTTTCTAGATGTTGACAAGCGCCTCTTAGATAATCTATTTGATTTGACTAAGTACCTACTAGTTTTTTAGCGACTTTCGTTGCCAACTGCATGTGAAACTGATTAATTTTAAAATTAGTGAGATATTTGTATTAGGCATTATACTCGTATATTCCAATCAAATATTCCAAAATTGCCAATCACTGCGCATCCGCTGTTCTATTTAGGGCCGATTTCTCAATTGACGGATAAAACTTATTCGTTTGATAAAATTAGCTAACCATTTTAAAAATGTATTGTCATAACATGATTTTTCTTTTTCAACAGGTGACATTTTAGCTTGATTGCGTAATACTTTATCGGAAGGATAAGTTTTATCCGATGATTGAAAAATCAGCCCTTATTGTATAGACGCCTGCACATCGACCTATCCAATACTGTCAAGTTTCTTCAATAAATTTTCAATTATATTTCTTTTAGATATATATAGTTCAAAGTCGGTAGTTCCCATTTTTTCTATAGAACTGACGTCAACGGGAAAAAAAAAGGCAATTTTCTCTTATTTTTTTTCCATAGAACTAAGTAAGGGTCAATTACATATGTCAAATTCACTATTCGTCTAGCCAGCCATTGCTCCGTCAAAATCTCTTTTGATCAAGTTACATTTTAAGCCAAATTCCCTAATAAATAATCATTAATAATTAACATTAATAATAATTAGACTGCGCCCGGTCTGTGAGTGCTGAGGTTAAGCAAGTTTCGCAAAGGCCGGTCATCGGATGGACGGATGCACTAGATTTAGGATTTCCAACATAAAGTACCAGGCTACCATAACTATGCAGGATATTGCTTATTATAAAAGAATAATATAGTCTTGTAAATTCACTAATAAATATACCTATCTTACATAGCTTAGGATGACAGCAAAGATTATAATAATACTCTTTTATAACTGCATAGTTATGGTAGCCTGGTACTTTATGTTAGAAATATTAAATCTAATGCAACTAAAAATACAAATAATAAAAAAAATACATACATACGTAAGTACGTATGTATGTAATCAACTAATGATACAGTTTTTCGCCCGACGGATCAATCAGTTGTGTCTCAAAAGCACCCACGGCACAACCAAGGATTCGAGTTTTCGTCAGTTGGGCCATAGGTTTTTTTTTCCCCAATGGACCAATCGGTGAGCATAGTAGTTGTGCCATGGGGCCGGAACGAAAATTACAGTTGCTAAATGACAAATTTATCTTGGTTATAAATAAATTCTGAATATGTAATGTGTTGTTTTCTTGACTGTACATAATGGTGGCACTTCACATGGCTATTCGTATTTGCTATTTGGTGATCTTTGTATTTGTCAAATATTTGACATATTTGAAACATGGCAAATACCAACAAATACGACCCTCCACACATGGCAATTATTTGCCAAATATGGCAAATACGCGAATACAAATAGCCAAGTCCACCACCAACATGGACGTATTTCAACTTGCTGCAGAATTTTACTATTTGAATGCATGTTATTTTTATGGTAGTCATTTAGAGGGTCCCTTAAACAGGAATTAATTTGATACAATTCCAAGAATTTTAACACTGTTGCGTCGTCCCAATTTATTCTCAACACTTGTTCCTCAATTTGCAACAAACGTGTCCTTACAGGTCGACGGCGCGTGCGCTTCTGAACATGGCCATTGTGTGGACGGTTTCTTTGCTTATTTGCCTATTTGACCTCTTTGATGTGTGTCCAGAAACCGACAAGCGCGCGGAAACGCGTATTTGGTATTTGCCGTTTGTCGAATAGGCAAATGAGACGAATATTTGTCACACATATCATCCACACATGGCAATTATTTGCCAAATATGGCAAATACGCGAATACAAATAGCCATGTGAAGTGCCACCATAACGGATTAGTCGTATAAATAATTTGACAAACCAAAGAATCTGACGAAAAGAAAATTTGGCTTAAAATGTAACTTGATCAAAAGAGAATTTGACGGAGCAATGGCTAGACGAATAGTGAATTTGACATATGTAATTTGACCCAGAACTACATACTTGCCTTTCCATCCAGGTTTACTCATTAATATAAATTGAGAATCAATTTTTCCAAAACAGTTCCATACAATGTTTGTCACTATTTTTTGTCAATTTGTGAACGTCATGTTATCAGAAATAATTAACCCTTACCCGGGCTGAAACTCTTATTTGAGCTTAACCATTTTCGTTTTTTTTTCTAGTCTTATGGACAGTTCTGTGCATAAACACGTTGAAGTAGGTAATTAATTCAAGTGGCCAGTTTGATAATCATCAAGGAGTCTTGTTATCTTGTTCTATAGAACCATTTAAGAAAAATAGATACCTACTAAATGTTCTATGGAACAATTGAGAATGTTTTTTTTTTTTTGTCTCGGTGACGAACGAATAGTGCTACTACACCGCCAGTTCTATAGAACAAATGGGAACTACTCTTCAAAGTCTGTTAAGGAAAAACAGTTTGTGATAGTAATGCAGGCGTGAGTACCTACAAACATTTACTTTTTATGGTTTAAAAAATGTTATATTACGCAACAGAAATTTCAAAATGTGTAACGTATAATAAAAAAGACAACATGAATTTAATAATGTCTTTTATTTTAATCTATTCTTTATAACATATTTGGCTGGTATCTTTACTGCACCGTAATCCAGCACATTCACGACGACAGCGACGTTTCGTTTCAGCACAAACGTTTAAAAACACGTACTAGAATAATATAATAAAAAACATAGAAGGACCAGATATAAGTTTACAAAAAATTTAAATTTTTGTTACGGTCTAAACGATGTTTTGGTTGATTTCTCTTCCTAGTTACACTTTCTGATTTTTGCGTTCCATTAATAACAAATTTTTCTCTTCCTAGATTTTAATACATTTAATTTATTTTTGACATTACATTCTAATCTGTCTACTGATAAGTACTTTGGTACAAGTTACAAGAATTTATAGGTGCATGTTGCAAAACTTTGTTCTTCAAGTAACTACGGTTCTCATGCACCATAAACAACGAAGTTCTGAATGTTCATGCAGCTTCCTAAATTGTAAAAAGGTATCTTAAAAAATTGGTACAATAAATCAATGTTATTCCTAAACGTCGTCGTTAACCAGAAACATTTCTCTTCAACCGGCGTATCCTGCCCTCTATCGCGGAAAGCATGTAATAAACGGACTTCAAGTGATGCTGTTCTTGGCCTTCGCAAATGTTTGTAAGACTAGGGGAGAGAACACAGCGCGACAGGGGTTTTGGGAGGTCTTGTTTGACGTGGCTGCGACTTTTGCGTGCTTTTGACGTTTGGCATTCGAGCTCCCTGCGGCCGCTTGGTTTCATAGTAAATTCTTCTGTGAGCTTTAGTGGCTTGGACGACGCCGTGGAGAGGTACAGGTACTGTTCGTCAGGTGGCGCTAGGCGTTTTGTCACTGAAAATAGTTATTGGAGACTGAGTGCATCCTCATCATCATCATTATCATCTATAGTGCCATCTTCATACTGAAGTTTGGAGATCAGTATACAAAATTTACTGCGATCCCTTAAAGCTTGTTTTAATTGGCGATAACTAAGTCCAGTCCTAACTGAGTGCAATTATTATTTAGAGTTGGCGTTAAGAGCGTTTACGCCGCACACTAGCGCCGGCAATGAAAAAAAAACATATCTAGTAATTTTTTGGCGCCCTTTGCCTTTGCGACCTAGAGCGACCGCTACACTCGCTCTACCCTAGGGTACACAAAATAATAGGGCCAGCGCCGAGTGTAGTAGGTATAGCGAGCACATAAGCAAATCTATATATATATATACATAAATCAATTGCTGTTCGTTTGTCTCGCTAAAACTCGAGAATGGCTGGATCTATTTGGCTAAAATACTAAAAACTGCAATTTAACTGTTCAATACAATATGTTCCTAGAGTTTGTCTAATGAATCGAGTCACTCGATATTTTTTGAAGATTAAGTATGACAACATTTCAACTTTCACTTTGAAGTTACGTAATTACGAGTCTGGTGCATTACGTTTTTCAATAAATTGCGGAAAATAATGGCGAAACCAATAAAAGTACCACAAGAAAACTGCTTTTCACTATGTCGCCGCTTGCCACCACTAGCGCCATCTAGGACGTGAGCGGGGAAGCAACATGAAAGAAGCCTGTCGTTTTGTAAGAAGCCACCACTGCTCTTAAACCGTCAACCGTAAAGCACGCAATTATTGTATTTAAATGAATTAAGCGAATAAACTACTGTTAAATCAATAAATAAACGAATCATTGGAGTACCGAAGCCCCCGTTTCTGACTATATGGTCCTTCGAGCCTGATAAATAAATAAGAAGATGTGAAGAGCGATTTAAACTCAAATTATGAGTTGAAAATACAACAATTCAATGAAATTGCCACGCTTACAGGTTAGTTTTTGTGTTTGGATCAACAACGTTTGATACTTTATTTTTATTTATGTTGTTATGTTAAAATGGCTTGAAGAAAATAATATTAACTTTGAGGAGTATCATACAAAAGCAAAATTAATGTGTTTTGGAACAACAAAACTACACCTATTAATGAAGCACATGAGATTATATTGGAACATAATCATGAGATTCTAATGCTCCCCCCCACCTACCATTGTGATTGACCGATTGACGCTATAGAGCTGGTATGGAGCCAAGCAAAAAGGAAGATTGCAAGTAAAATATTGGAATACCGGCTTCCGAAATGGAAAATCTGATAAAAAAAATTTTCAATACAGTTACTGCCAATGACTGGAAAACGTATACAGGTTGTAGATTTGCATTCCCGCCATAAATTTACAGCTGATCGTAATTGATACACTTAATGACTAAAAAATACTTTTAACACGGAGAAAGTAATAAGGAACCGATTGATTAATAAAATGATCTCAGTGTAAATTAGAATAGCGACCGTCGACTGACGAGAATAGGGGTGCAGACCGTAGTAGGTACATAAGAGCGCAGCGGGCGGACATTAAGTCGATGAACTTACGTAAACTTGTAGGTACTATTATGTATTCTGTGGTAAAGTGGCTTACTCTTACGCATAAGTATACTTTGTTGCAATAAACTATTATTAGGTACTTACTGATCATGTTTAAGATACTCGCAGGTACTGCTCAAAGTGGGCACCTTCACGTTCTATGCACAAATGAGCACGGCGCCTTAAGTTTCTAGGTAACTTTTGCAGCACACTACGATTTGACCTTACACTCTCAAAAGCCATTAAAATATTTTGTTTTAACTGCACAACACTCGTGATTTCGTCTTTATATACCATTCTTTTTATGTCTCCCCACAAATAAAAGTCACAAGGAGTCAAGTCTGGCGACCTCGGAGGCCAGGGCACTGGCCCACCTCGACCAATCCACTCGGTTCCGAACACTTCGTCCAAATAATCGCGCACTTGGCGTCCATAATGCGGAGGCGCCCCGTCCTGGTGGTAAAAGAGATTCCGGTGAAGAGCTAGTGGCACGTCGTCAAGCATTACGTCAACTACGTGCTGCAAAAGTTGCAAATACGAGTTGCTGTTGAGATAACCCTCGATGAAATAGGGCCCGAGTAAATGTCCACCAACAATGCCAGCCCACACATTGATGCTAAACCTATGCTGGAACGAATCTTTTTTGGTCTTATGCGGGTTCTGTTCGCGGTGAGCCCACCAATGTTCATTGTGGACGTTGTAAACACCGATGCGCGTAAACATACACTCGTCCGTCCATAGAATGCTGGCTTCTCGGTGTTCTAGTACCCAGTGACAAAAAGTGACCCGGGCGGCATGATCTTGCTCGTTCAATTCTTGAACTCTTCTGAAGTGGAACGGGTGCTGTTGCTCCGACTTAAGAAGCCGCCAGACTGTTGTGTGGTGGACATTGAAGTGGCGGCCAGCATCACGAGTACTGGCACGTGGTTCCCTCTCTAAGTATTCGAGTATTTGCTCTTGCAAATCGACTGAGAGGCCCACACTGCCGCGACCCTGCGCATGTCGAGGAACGTTGAACTGGCCATGATCCCTCAGTCGTTGCGTGGCAGCAAGCATTACCTCGCGCGATGGAGTTGGTCTGTTTGGAAACATTTCCACAAACATGACCACGGCTCGACGTAGACTGTTCCCACTAATTGCGTATAATCGCACCATCTCCACAAGTTCTACGTTAGAATAATTTTCCGTCATTTTACTTTTTTTTACACACACAAACAACACACCTAAGAACACGTTTCGCTCCAAATTCGCTAGGGCTAAGAAATGTGTCACTCGTTCGGGGTTGCGCGGCACACTGGCTTTGATGCGTGCGGCGTGCGCCCGCCGCCCGCCGCCCGCAGGCGCTCGCCGCGCCGACAAAGCTGCGGGCGCGCCGCGAAGCTCGAGCTTGTTGCTACCTATGCGTGGTCGGGTGAGCGGGCTTACGCGAACGAGCGTTTATTTTTTAGTGCTACGCAGACGTGCGATTCGTATTTACAGATTTTGAAAATATGATTATTATTTTTTCATATTCTTTTTATAATTTATCTATACTAATATTATAAAGCTGAAGAGTTTGTTTGTTTGTTTGTTTGTTTGTTTGTTTGTTTGTTTGTTTGTTTGAACGCGCTAATCTCAAGAACTACTGGTTCGAATTGAATAATTCTTTTTGTGTTGGATAGTCCATTTATCGAGGAAGGCTTTAGGCTATATAACATCACGCTGCGACCAATAGGAGCGAAGCATCAGTGAAAAATGTTGCAAAAACGGGAAAAGAGCCTAAAAAATTAAAAATGCTGCCGAAAGTCACTATTCCACGCGGACGAAGTCGCGAGCACAGCTAGTTTGTAATAAGTATAAGCAATACGACTGCTGCTATGAATATGGCTTGAATGCAAATCAACAAGTTGTATTGATCACGTATTGAATGTTGAAAACAAATATAAAATAAAAGATGGTATTATTGACAATGAAGAAAAAAGGTTTATAAGGGGAAGACAGCAGTGACGAACATGACGATTCGGATTCCATTATATCTGGCGTAGAATACTTAGAACCTGATTTTGATTATGAATCCTCTTGAATGATGTTAATATACGATAAATATAATATAATGTTTTTTAATGTGACAAAAAAATATTTTCTAAAAGGAATAAAAAGTATACAATAATATTATTTTCTTTTATTTGTTATATTTTAATCTAGAAAAATAAACAGCTAGAGTTATATGAAAGCATGATGTTCTATCGCCAATTGAGAAAGGATACGTTGTAAGAATGTAAGGGTACGTTTATGTTATTATCTGTAAGTCTGAGTGTAGGTATTTAATACCTTTTTTAGGATTCCGTAGCCAAAGGAAGCTAACGGGACCCTATTACTAAAACTCCGCTTTCCGTCCGTCCGTCTGTCAACAGGCTGTATGTCTGTCAACAATAGCTTACATACTAAAACACAACTTACAAATTGTTTACATTGATTCTGTAAAAAAATAAAAGTATCAAGTTTTTCCATGAAATTCAATGTTTACACCTAAGAGATTTTTGAAATTACCGCTCTTTTCAAGTGCCACCTTTCATTAGTCAGACTCTAGCTGTGAAACATTTGATGTCTTATGTCTATTTAGAAATAAAAAATTGTCACTTAAGAGCGTTTACGCCGCACACTAGCGCCACTAATGAAAAAAAAAACTATGGTTTAGTTAAATAAGACGTTACGGCCACTCTTAACTATAACGCCATATTTAACTAAACCGTAACATGTCAGGTGTTCATTAGGTGACGTAAAAATGCTAAATTACTTCATTCAGATAGTTTGTTGAGCATAATTTGATTTTCTATCTCTAATTACTAGATATGTTTTTTTTCATTGGCGGCGCTAGTGTGCGGCGTAAACGCTCTTAATTGTCAAATATTTAGGTGCGTTCAGAAATTTGTCTGTTTCATAGCTGTTGTAGTACCTACTATGAGCTCCGATCTCTTTGGCCTGTTATTTTGTATTAAGCTTTGACTATATTTTTTACAAATAATGTAGGTACCTAGGTGATACGAAGTCCACCAGGTCATCTAGTAAATATATATGTACCTAGACAATTGTAATTCTTAATACAATGGATTATGAGAAAGTGTATACCTACATGTCTGTGCTCGTGATATAATTCAGTTTTAATAGAAAATATTTTCAATAATGTCCAATATGGAAAGTTTCATAAAATCGGTTACCTAAATAAATGATTTTTCTTTAATGTTTCCTATTTGCAGTAGATCCCTGTAATAGTGATTAGAAGTTTGGACCTTTAAGACCTTATTATAATAAGCTAATATATTCATTTTGTAGTTTAACAATATCAAACCTTTTTCTCTGACGAGTCCAAAATGTTTAGTGAGCAGATTGCTGTAGTGACGACACGATTCGACTAAGTGCGATTTTTCAAGCTCGCCCACGTAATCTATGGAGGAAAATGCAACAAAATTATGTTAAAATGTATTACCTAACCTGGTAACAGGGATCAAGATTTTAGTGTATGTCTACGCCAACACTGGCCACTAAACAGACTGTAACTAAACGGATGCCGCTTCCGTTCGGCGGACAGGACAGAAGTCACTGATTTTTAATATAAAAGACGAAGAAAGTTGGCGGGAAACTGAAGGTTCATAATTGTCTGCGGTTTTGTTTTATTTTCTAAAAATAGTGTAAGACAATTATTAATGCGAAATTATGGTAAGTGTTCGTGGGCGTGCATAAGAGCGTGCATGAGAAGCCCGCGTGAGGTCTTAGTAAAGCCCCACATCCCATAATTATACTCTAGGGGTATATCATTTCTCACTTCTCATTACTATTATCATTCATCATCATCAGTTAATAACAAAGATATGTTATTTAAATAACTTGTAACCTTGTGAGAAAGTAACTTGTAGGAAAATTACTTTGACACTGGCAAAATGTGCTAACCGCTCGAAGACATCAACTAAAAGAAAACAAAAGACAGAGAGCGTCGACATCGCTCATCGTGATAATTATTAAGTTCTTGTTTTCAAATAAACTATCTTGTTTTCAAAAAAACTTTTTCTCGTTTTGTTTTAAACAAAATTGGCGACCGGGACAGGATACGAAAACGAAAAATATGACAAGGTGCGTAAGTGCGTGCCTCTTCAAGAGGACGAACCGAGTCCGAACGAACCGAGTCCTTTGGCTACCGCCACCTGGGTGGTGGCAGTAGCCAAAGTAACACTACGAAAACGATAGCGAAGTTCGAAAAAAATAAAATGTATGGGATTGACATAAGATTGACCACGTGATTTAGCGCGGCATATGTCAATCCCATACATTTTATTCTTTTCGAACTTCGCTATCGTTTTCTTATTGTTACTTTGGCTAAGCCTCCAGGAGCCCAACTCAGGGAAGTGCTTATTTCTCTTTGATTTGTATGCTTAGTGTGCGATTCTCAATTCTAAGACAAATTCTATCTAAGCTACATTAATTACATAACTAAGCAATTGAGGGATTGATTGCATTATCCTACTTTATTTCTTTTTTAAGATTGTAAATACTTAACAATAATACATCATAATATTACAAGTAAACGTTATAAGTTGGGTTATATATCTAAGTTATAAGGTTGGTTTCACTGTGAAACGTTTCATGCTGTAAATTTAAAGGTACTTCACAAAATGTATTTTTTATAACGAGTAAAATATATGTATTTATTGCAGACCGGTCCTGAAAGGGAATTGTTCATTTTCGGCTTTTCTTGAACAAGTTATTTCTTAAAATGTATTTTTACAGTAAAATATAAATAAATATAATAAAAATATCTTTGATACTGTCGTTGCCGGAAAGTAAATATCTAAATTAATTAGTTTAAAAGTATTTTTGAAGGAAAGTCACACCATTTATTCCTGTGTTGCTATAACAACAAATATGGAATAAAAATCTTTAATTGCTGTTAAGAAATCGATAGGTAATTACCGATTATAAAAATAATTATTCTCTTTAGACTTATACGATCAAGTAATCTTTCGCAAATTAATGTTATTATTCACCTTTAAATCAACTAAAACTCGCAAAACACTATGTTTTACTGCAAATTGTTTTACATGACAATTAGAAAAAATCGATTATTCCTGTATCGATTTTACTTTCTATTTTTTATATGACAACATCAGCCTGTAAACATTGATGTGATGATGATGTTTGTAAAAAAAAGTATTCGCTTTGCCTTCGTGTACCTACTGTGAATATTACTTTAATTTTATATGTCAGGCCGAGAACTTTTCAATCCACTCTCGTATTTATAGCATTATAAGTAAGATAATATATTAAAAAATATTAAAACAATGGTTAGTCATTTATTTTGTTATCATAATTACATTGTTTCAGCAATAATTGTAGAATTTAACAGGAACATTATACTTGCTTATTTATACACATATTAAGTTTTCCTGCTATTATATTGCTATAATTACTTTCTTTTAGATACAAAGAATTAAAAACAAAAAATTTTGATAATATCGGTTTATGTTCACTTTAAGCCAAAGCGCCCTAGTAAACTGAACAATTCCCTTTAATAGTTAATTACTTAAGACATTATTATCAAGGTTGGTTACCTTTTTTTTTACCATCGTCGTCATAAGTCGGTATGTCCAGCAGTCTGGCGTACCAGGTGGTGCAGGTCTGGTTGGACGGCTCCGGAGTGTTGTAAGCGTACACAATCTCCGCTGAAACAGTATAGGGTATCTATAGATACGTATCGAATCGCTGCTCAAACCTACATCACCTGCCATAACAACTTATTACCATTGACAGCATTTTATAATCGGAAAGCCACGGGACAAAAACCGCTGGAAAATAAGTAAGAAGATTTAGTTCTCACTTAAGACAGTAGACTTTTTAAGACAATAGAATAGAAAGAATAGAATAGAATTTACAACAATAAAGGGAAAAAGAAAAAAAAAAAAATACAATAGGTACCTACATATTATTTATAGTTACTAATATTGTTGTTACTTAGATAAGATGCTGGTCTCTTTGCAAGCGGACTGGTCAGAATTCGTAGTTCTTTCACAAATTGACCTTTTATCGACACATCGGTTCTTACATAAAATTTAAAATTTACCCCTACAACTAGAGTAAAATTTCATTTCATTGGTTTGCCAATTAAAAAATCAATGTGCTGTGCCTATTAAAAGGGTTAATTAAACCAGTTATCCAAAGTGGTTTTCTCGCTGAAAATTGGGCTGATAGGTATATAAGGTCACATTTTATCAACTGCAAATATTTTGAGGTTAAATTCAACAACATAATCATCATCATCTCAGCCAAAAGACGTCCACTGCTGGACAAAGGCGTCCCCCAAGGATCTCCACAACGACCGGTTTTGTGCTGCTCGCATCCAGCGGCTTCCCGCGACCTTCACCAGATCGTCGGTCCACCTTGTTGGAGGCCTGCCCACACTGCGCTTTCCGGTACGCGGTCGCCACTCCAGGACTATCCCGCCCCAGCGGCCATCAGTCCTGCGAGCAATGTGACCTGCCCACTGCCACTTGAGCTTAGCAACTCTTCGGGCAATGTCGGTTACCTTTGTTCTTCTGCGGATCTCCTCATTTCTGATTCGATCACGCAGAGAAACCCCGAGCAATAGCCCTCTCCATTGCTCTTTGAGTGACAACATAATAAGTAATAAATAAATAATAAAAAATGTTTATTTACGTTTACAATTTTGGTTTACAAAAATAGGTGTTGACTTCTCTGTTGGGTACAAAAGCGCCTGTGTCAGAGGAAGCCACTCTTCCTTAGCTTAGTTATCGTAATTAGATACCACTAGAACATATTAGTGTGTAGTGTATTTCTGTGTGTGTCTGTGTGTGTCTGTGTGTGTCTGTGTGTGTCTGTGTGTCTGTGTGTGTCTGTGTGTTTGTGTGTCTGTGTGTGTCTGTGTGTCTGTGTGTGCCTGTGTGTGCCTGTGTGTGTCTGTGTGTGTCTGTGTGTGTCTGTGTGTCTGTGTGTGTGTGTGTGTCTGTGTGTCTGTGTGTCTGTGTGTCTGTGTGTCTGTGTGTCTGTGTGTCTGTCTGTGTGTCTGTCTGTGTGTCTGTCTGTGTGTCTGTCTGTGTGTCTGTCTGTGTGTGTCTGTGTGTGTCTGTGTGTGTCTGTGTGTGTCTGTGTGTGTCTGTGTGTGTCTGTGTGTCTGTGTCGTGCGGTCGTGCGTGCGTGCGTGCGTGCGTGCGTGCGTGCGTGCGTGCGTGCGTGCGTGCGTGCGTGCGTGTGTGTGTGTGTCGTCATTCAAAATCTTGTCTGAGACGCCATGACGTCTTTAGACGTCTAAAAGTGGTGTTTGATTACCATTAAAGTTATTGTCATTACTATAGTCTATCCGGCGGCGTAAGGGCTAGGAGCCATAAAACTTATTACAATGGCATTTTTACTTCGAAAGGTGATAAGTCGTGATAAGTCGTAACACGACGAAATGAGATTCGACCCAAAAACCCTTCTATTAATGCTTAAAATGCTTTAATGTTTCTTAAACAAAAGACATCCTCACTTCTGCATAGGGTTGTCAAAAATGTAACAAGAGTAAAAATAATACAACATAAATAATTTAATGATAATATACAGGGTGTTGTAACAACAATATTTTGTCTATAACTAAAATGTTTAAAATAATTTTTAACGCAAATTTTGTTGCGAACAAATTACAAAAACAAATGTTGAAAAAATTTCCACGAGCAGGATTTGAACCTGCACCCTTCTGACATACCGGGTCAGGTGCTCTTCCAATTGCTCAGAACCACGATAGCTCAATTGGAAGAGCACCTGACCCGGTATGTCAGAAGGGTGCAGGTTCAAATCCTGCTCGTGGAAATTTTTTCAACATTTGTTTTTGTCTATAACTGTCATAAATTATCCGACTTATAAGATCTTCGGTGAAGTTATCAATTTTTGTGAACTTTTTTGGTTCTACTTTAGTAACTCTTTCACTTGTACCATCACTGATTATTTTTTTCACTGTTCCATACGGCACCTGAGTTAGTTCAGCAGTTTTTTTTAATGCATCCTTTCCCATTTCTCTAAAAAGTCCGTTGTACACATTCTTAACTATTTGCTTACTTTCACTATTTAAATAAGTCCGGACACTTGTACTGCCGATTTCCTTTTCATCTTCCCACGGACGAAACATTTTTACCAAAACAGTTAAATAGCGTATACACGTAATCACTAAATCAGTTTCCATCGTAATACTAGTTAGAAATTTTGCCGATTGTTGCAACCCTACCCTCCAATGTTTGTTATTATATTTGCAATTTTAGTCGTGTCGTTCGATATTGAACCTTAATACAAACATTTTACGTTAGCTTTAAGGATACATAAGTAATCACTTATGCTGTTTTTCAAATAGATGACTAATTAGCTTATCTTTATGGCTCTTAGCCCTTACGCCGCCGGATAGACTTTATATGTATATTTAGGTTTATTTTTAATGTAATAGCATGTCACAATTGTGCTAAAAATATATTTATTTTAAAAAGCAGCAAAAATAATCGAAATAGTTTCTTAAATATTAAAATTAAATGACTTAAAGATTAGAGCATTAAAGAAGATTACTGGGCGCCAATGACGTCTTTATGCGTCACGTACTCACGTAGTGTTGTTTGTAACTACCCACTAAATAATAAAATTAACACATAATGAGGAAGGTACATTAAAAAAGAATATCTAGAAAACAGAAACTATAATAAAAAAATAAAAATTCTTTATTTCCTCTTCGCAATAAGGATAAGTTTTAGTTAAAGTTTTTTATTCTTTACAAGAAGAATAAAAAACTTTAACTGGCACAGTACGTCACCAGCATTCGGTAAGACTTAACGGTGTTTTATTAATTTTATAATAGTTCATTGAATCCAATATGGACAAAAGTAGAGGTAAGTTTTCAATCGTTATTGTGTGTTATCTATTTTCTTTATAATATAAATAGAAGAGATTCGAATCGATAACATAATTGAGCTTCACTATTTACGACATATTTTTATGTTCAACGTACGCCATTGACGACATAAAGCGTCTGCTTATGAAGTCATAAGCGCTTGCACCGTTATTGATAGTGTTGGGATTTGAAGGTGAGAATGAAATATTTTTTTATAAAATGAAAATACTATTGCAGAAGATGACTGTTTATAAATTTGTTACTATCGAGTTAGGGGTACAGATATAATGGCACTCTTCCAGTTACCGTGCGAGGTATAGGCAACCCGATGCGATTACTCGGAAACGCAGCCCGACACATGCCGGATTTGCCAAATTAGAAAAAGTTACGATGAAAAAGTGTGTAGTCATCTGTATCGCAATAGGCGTGAAAAACGATTTTGGTGTGTATAAAGTGCCTCTTTGTATTACATGTTTTCAAACCTACCATGAGAAAAAAGATCGGAAATTGCAAGTAATTAACAATAATAACTACTTATTCAGATACATATTTTAATGTTGTAAGTAACGATGTAAATCTGTTTTCTGTAAAAATAAAAGTAAAATAAAAATAGAATTTGCATTAAGATTTATATCGTTAACTAATACTTACCTCTTCTTGTTTATAAAAATCTAATTCGCTAAACCAGAAATACGTATAACTTTATGATATTATTACATCGATAAATTTGCTAAGATCACTACGAACGAAGCAAAATATCTGTTAAAATACATGTTGAGATCGCCAGTGACGATTTAAAGCGTCAACTAGTTACGCCAAATTCTTGGTTCTTAGTTTACACTCAAAAAGCAAATTTAAAGATTATTTTTTTATTGGCAGGTGTAATAACTTTTCTGTTAATGTATTCTTGCTTATTACATTAGTTTTTTTTTTGTTAAACTTAGTATTTATGGAAACTTTGCCAAACTTAAATTTTACTCAAGTTTAATTTAAAGTTTTGCACAGTGTGGCACATCACTATAGAATAGAGCGATAGTTCGAGTAAAAAATACGCGTGGCGTTGGGGGAAAGAATGTTTATATTAAGCCTGGCGGTCAATGGGTTAAGTATATTTTTAAAGTTTTGTTTGTTTTATTGTAAATTTGAGAGGATAAATGCGAGAATTGATATCGAGCGAAACAAGTGTGCACACAAACTATAGGGGCTACCTTATCTTTCCTTCGTCCAGTTACTTTATCAGGGGAGTATCCTATAGACTTGTGGGTTTTCAAAATAGTGTGAAGTACGTAAAGCTTTCTAACAGTTAGTAAGTCAGCGATTGAGTATAGAGTTTGAGTAGAAAATCTCCTTCTTTTAATATGACATTTCGATTAAAAAGTAAAATAAAGCACTTTTGGTAGTTTCAATTCAAAAGAGCCGAAACAGAGGCCGCAATGCCTTCACCGCTTAGGTACACGTGCCCGTAGTTTCATTCAAAAAAGCCGACAGTGAGGCCGCTCTTAAAAATATTACAATCTTTGTGTCAGGAAAAGTAAAAAAAAAACTAGCCTAGGGCCGTATTTCTCTGATATAATTAGATGTTTTGTCAAAATATTTGCAGTTGATAAAATGTGACCTTATAATATAAGAGAATATATCTTGTCTGTTGGTAACTTCCCCCGAAGTCTATGGACAACGAATCATGCGCACATTACGGACGAGCGTCAGCTGCAGTTTTTATGCTTCTATGACCTCTTCAAACCAGAATAGCTGCAGGAATGCGAAGGATGGCAGAAACCATGGCATTTGACGTTCGAATGGTCGCCATTCAGCTAGATTCTAGAAAGAATCTTATTATAATTCAGTAAAGTTTAAAGTACTTAGGTACTTAAATTTACCAAATTACCATATTAGGTACCTTAACAAAGAATTCTAAAGGCAAAATAATGAGTAAAATATGACTTGTATACGTAATAGGGACACCGTTAGTGTTGTGTGTGGCGGTAGCTGGGAAAAAAATGTGACGTAAGATGAAGACTCGGCCGCGCAAACGGAGGCGCAACATCGCGGCAGGAGTCAGCTCGTGACCTCGGCCGTTGTAATTCGGTCGTAACGTCGGCTATACCTATATAAGGTATGAAACCTTTTACTAATTAGTTTGCGGTATCCCCCGTTTAAATTCTTTGTTAACTATGAACGCGGAAGTTCTTGGCGGGAAAGTGAAGAGTCATGTCTGCGATTTTGTTTTATTTTCTAAAATTTGTGTTATGTCGAATATTAATGTTTAATAATGGTGGATTATCAACCGTTAAGTGTTCGTGAGTGTGCATGAGTGTTGGCAAATGAAACAAAACAGTGCAACTTCACTTTTCAAATTCTCTCAAGAAGTCTGCCCGAGGACTTAGTAAAGCCCCACATCTTTACTTAGATACTCGAGGGGTTGGGATCATTTCTCACTTCTCATTTGTATTATCATTCATCATCATTATGTACCTACTGGAAGGATTTGTATATTTATGTATTACTTGTAAGAAAAATTACTTTGACACTGGCTAAATGTGCTAATCGCACGAAGCCATCAACTAAAGGAAAAAAAAAAAAATGAACGCGGAAGTTTAAAAGTGTATACAACTATACCTTGTTTAGATGTAGCAGTTATCATTGGCTGGCAACACATGTTAGACTGAGACATTCCGAATTTCGACGTCACCATTCCTGCTGAGCGCGTCGACAGAGCTTTCTCTGAGGCGGCATTTTGCACTGTAAAAAGCCATCAGCTGTTTTCGAGGTTTGTTTTGAAGTAAGACAGCGTCGTCGCTGACGTCATCTTGAAACTGCAGATTACTTACTGCATCACCGCATGGGGTGGTACGATAAATCCCTGTTACTACTGTCGAAAGAACACAAACAGCGATACTAAAGGTGACCACTTTTCGTTGAATATATACCTAGGTACTCATCTTTTATACAAATTCGGCAAATATTTATAAAAAGTACCATGCTACAACAGCATACCGCACTTTCTTACAGTACCTACTGAAATTACTAATAGAGAAAGGAAAGATAATTATTTGGACTCATCTCAAAAGCACAAAATGCGCTTTCTCATCGAAGTTCTTTATATTCTTAGGACCTTTTCTGTGTAACAAGATAAATGGTATGTATTATTTATCCACTAAACACCATTACTTACCTGCAAAAGGGTATTACAAAATGAGCTACAAAAATTGTTCTGCGACCATACGGAACGAAAGGGTTTTTTAGTTTATTTATTTTATGTGATTATAAATAATTTATTTATTTCCATAAATTAGATGTAACTTGGCGTATAATGAACAACTTCATTGCGGTTTTGAAGTAAGATGCAAGTTCCTTCGCACAATCCCATTAATAAAATAGTAGGTGTCAACCACTATTGTTCTGTGGTGTCAACCAATATTGTTCTGTGGTGTCAACCAATCCGCGACTTGTACGTAGTAGCACTCGCAGCTAACTCCACTCACAGCCGTCATAATCATAAAGTTTGCATCTACTTATACTTGTAATTTTATAAATGTCATAATTATGTGTAAAGGACGAGAAAAATGAATTCATGAAAATTTAAAAATACTGAGTAGGTATTATTTTATTTAGAAATACCTACTTTGAATTATGAGTAACGTTAAGTATAAAATAAATTGTTCTACCTTCTATGAAACTGGATTCCATTCCGGTATCCCTCACTGGACACACATTTTGATCTTCAACCGCCAATTTCGTTCTTTCGTACAGTTCTTTATACGCTAAAATGTACGCAAAAAAATATTAATAAAGAAACATACTTATTAAACACCTTGCTACATATTAGCGATACAATAAAATGCATTGTTTTCACGTACTTTAATTTATTTTAGTAGGTGTTCGAAGTGACCACCGTTACATTCAACAAGTTCAGGCATGTAAAATTGTCTCCGTGGTTGTTTGTACCTCTTTGCTGGTTTTGTTATTGTAAGATCATTACCTAAACGTGTTGAATATTGTATTGAAAAAAACGGTGGTCAATTCGAACACCTTCTAAATAAAAGTAAAGTAAATAAAATAAAAGTATGTGAAAACAATGCATTTTATTAATTTTAGACATCATGTTTCAAAGAGCAATTTACTGCTTAAGACCTACACAATCGATATCTAAATAGAAATAGTGAAGTTTATTTTTTTAAAAACAACTGGGTTCGATTCCCGAGCTGTACAGGTTTTTTTTAAATGTATGAATGCAGTTTTTCTTCTTATTAAAATCGATGACATGGTTCCTAAGAACAGATCTTCGTATGTGTTATAGTTTCAGACCTTTCCATACTGACCGATTTAAATGAGACACCCTCTATAATAAGAACGTAGGGATTAAAAAAATCTGTAATTGCAAGATATCAAAAAAAAATTACCTTAAAATCACTTACGGAACACGATAGAATAGTTTAAAAAGAAATTGTTTGTTTGTTTGTTTGTTTATTTGTTTATTTGTTTGTTTGAACACGATAAACTCGAGAACTACTGAACGGATTTTGATCCGGTTTTACCAAAATGCGAAGAAAATTCCAGAGAATAACATAGGCTACATAAATACTCGAAAATTGTTAAATTTTGATTTGGTCTAAACCGGGATTTAATCCTTGGTTGCTTGGCAACTGTTGTTTATTATGTAACATAGAGGATTTTTTTTTAATGAG
Source organism: Eudonia lacustrata (assembly GCA_947562085.1). Lineage (NCBI taxonomy): Eukaryota > Metazoa > Arthropoda > Insecta > Lepidoptera > Crambidae > Eudonia > Eudonia lacustrata. The sequence continues at coordinate 5,870,734 of OX387313.1, forward strand.
TTGTACGGCTCTGGCATTTGAGGCTCTGGCTCTCTATTGCTATCGTGTTTTACGGCTCTGGGTTCTTTGCCCCTTTGAGCCTGTCATTGACAGTTGTTGCCATGAGTGTGGCGGCTCCACCTACCGCATACGCCACACATTATTTGACACGAAGCCAATACCTTCTCAAACCGTGTCAACAGATGGCGCCACAAACGCAAGCCAACGACGTCGCCACACTACGACGATAAATAGTATGGGAAGCCTGCATCGCGGTAGCGATGTTTCACTATCTCCTTCGCTATATATAGCACCTCCAACTAACATCCGTTGGACTTCGGTCCCCGAGCTATACCACCCAGCTTGGAGGAAGATCTTCCCTTTGCCTTCCTCAGTGTGGCATTCTACCCTGCCATCAGCTTCCTACAGTGGTGACCCCTACGGAGCACAGAAAAGCACCTTCGACATCGTCGCAGCAGCGCCCATCCATCACTCCTTATCCATCATCTACCTTCGCCAGCAGTCACAGCAAGCCAGAAATCGAGCCACAAGGTTCCACCGCAGCATCTTGAACGACGCTTCCTGGACCTCCGGCACACTCGACGGCATCATCCCGACCTGGTCTCCGCAGCCCACGACCGGTGCATCAATGTCGGCCGCATCACTCCGGCGTGGCAGCCCTGCACACCAGCAGCTCGGACCCAACGTCATCATCACCTGTCTCGACCCACCGCAGACAGGAACAGCACACTGCATCTCTGGCAACGCGCCTTCACCCCACCCGTCTCGACTCACCGTAGACTGGGGCATCCTGCAGCAGCACTCTCCACTGGCACTTGCAAGCTCTGACGCACTGACTGCTGAGCACACTTACTGACATCGACCTCCGGTCTCGGGGGGGAGTGATGTGGCGGCTCCACCTACCGCATACGCCGCACATTATTTAACACGAAACCAATACCTTCTCAAACCGATGGCGCCACAAACGCAAGCCAACGACATCGCCATACTACGACGATAAATAGTATGGGAAGCCTGCATCGCGGTAGCGATATTTCACTATCTCCTTCGCTATAAATAGCACCTCCAACTAACATCCGTTGGACTTCGGTCCCCGAGCTATACCACCCAGCTCGGAGGAAGATCTTCCCTTTGGCTTTCCTCTCTGTGGCATTTCTCCATACCATCGGTTCCCTACATGAGAATACCGATATTGATGCGGTTATCACCAAAATGCTTAGAAAATTTCGGAGAATAACATACAAATCGAAAATTGTTAACAAATTTTGATATACGTATTTACGCGACCAACTGTTAGATACGTTCGTTGAGTTATTATTTTAGAAAAGTTTTGTTACTCTCTAACGTTACCTACTCTTTACAAATCTGTGAGGCACCTAAGCGAACATTAGCACCGCAGTAGTAAAGCGACGGAAAATAAAAACAAGCTCGAAATCACGCACATCATTAAACTTGGCTGTACATACACCTTTTGTTTCATTTTCCAAAATAACCAATAATAATATGTCTATTTAGTCGCGCCTGTGCGCGGCGCTTATTGCAGTTTTCTAATACACAGAAATGTTAAAAGTTAAAACATTACCTTTATTTGACGGTATAAACCTCTGTGTCGTTGCCCAAAATAATGTCTCTATTTTTTTAAATATTGCACATAGAAGATATCTTGAATTACATAGCTTGGCTGTATAAACCTTTGGGTCGTTGCCCAAAATACTTAATGTTATTTTTTTAAATCTATTTGGTGAAAAAACACGGAAACAGGAAAATTTAAAAAAAAATTGGCGCTCAAATTTTGAAACGAACAGAAGGAAATTTTGATAATTAATGGAATCAGGCGTTATTTTGCGGAAATCCATAGTACAAAAAATTGTAATTTAAATAATATGTAGTGTTAATTCCGCTAACTCACTCGTTTATACAGCTTGGATGCAGTACGCATGCACCGCCCTTCCGCCCGCAAAAAGTATGCACATGCAGGAGAAACAATGCGTGCAAGCGAAAATGCACACCAACACCGATACCCGACACGTGTTTCGCCCCTCCACGGGGCATCCTCAGGAGCTGTTGACTGGTCGAGAGCTGCGCACCGACTGTTACGGCTACGCATTTTTTTTTTTTTTTTTTGAGAGAGACTGCTGGTTGCCTAGGAGCATTTCCAGCTTCACCGGGCTTGTTTTAGGGGCGGCGAGGTACGTAAAGGGTACCTCAAGCCGTGTTGAAACGAAACACCTTCAGAGGATTTCTAGAGGGGTACGGCATCGCACACTTAAAAGTGCGCGTCCCCGTGCCCTTCCAGAGTCTCCGAAGGGTTCGGATCGGATCGGGGAGCGGAACCACCCGAGGGCGCCTCTAAAGGCACGGACCTCGGCTCGGGTAGACCGGGCCGTGGAGGAGGAGAGGAGCTCCCAGGCACATGACTGTGCCTGGCATAGAGCGCGTGTGAACCGGTTCTTCGTACCCTTGTTCTACGAGTACGGTGTCTTGGGCCTAAAACAGTGTGCATGTTTAGTGTATTCTGTAAATGTGTGCTGTCATTTGGAGGATCGGGCGGGGGGGCGTTCGCAACTGTGATTGGGTCGTCGGGGTCGTGTAGGACGTGCTTAGGACGCCTAAACGCGTACCGTCTTGTTGCGGGAAGGCCTTCAACTTTATAGTTGGCGGCCGCCACAAATATTTTAGTAAACTACGGGCAATTTTTTTTCTCGTGGTTCACCTAGGTTCAACTGTTAAGGTTCAACTAACAAGATCGCCGGTTACGCATTATAAAAATTCGAAAAAATTAATAAATATAATACTTCATACTAAAGAACTTGTTTTTCTTCTTTCCCCTTATGTGATTGTATAATGATAGTATATTTAAAAAAAAGAGCCGAGTTAAAAATGAGACCAGTTAGGAAAGTGTCAAGTTTAAGAAAGAGACCAACTAAGAAAGAGCCGAGTTAAAAAAGAGACAAGTTAGGAAAGTGTCAAGTTTAAGAAAATGACGAAGTCGTCCTGAGCGTTTGAAAGTAGGTTGAAATACGTTTGTAAGTTATAAGCGAGTTCAACGTCGAGTTCGACGCTGTTTTGCTTAGAGAATAACGCTGCAGATCAAGATCCTGCCCCAAGAGCAGATTACCTTTCGGTGATAACAGTTCACTGATCGCGCTATTGCTCACTTCTCGATGCGTGAGACTTTCGGGATACTCGCTATGCGGGCATTCGACCGCATTCTCGCCACTCTCTTGGGCACCATGGCGTTTGGTAACAGTTTCTGCGAACAGGAATTAATCGGTATGTTTTATGACCATACAGCTGCGCATTATGGCGACGACTGACTGGGGCGTATTATCGTAACGTAAACGAAACATACCATTCGCGAGCTGGATCATATCAGTCATTGCTAGGGCTGCCATCAGCTAAATTACAAACCCAGGACAAAAAATTCAAAAACCCAGTACATTTGCGTGAAATAAAGATATTACCCCGGACTCCATCGAAAAATAAAATACAATAAAATAAAAACATAGTTATCATATTTTTATTTATTTATAGAAAATCAACTTAATCGACTAGGGAGGTCACGTCACGAGACTCACGCACGACACGAGTGCGCGGATATATTTGCCGCACCGAATAACTATGAATGCTGTAATTTATTGCTAATCATTCCATTCTATCAAGTTAATCGGATTTCCCTTCACATAAACAGTGCCCGGGTTTCACCCGGACACCTTTTGGGCACCCCGCCCGGACGCTCCCCGGATGCCCTCCAAACTAGGACAAATCCGGGAAACCCGGACGGATGGCAGCCCTACTCATTGCTGACTGACCGATAGCAGGGTGCCACGTGCGAGTTTTGTTTACTATCCGTATTCATTCGATTATGTTTACGAATACGAAAATACCTTTCGGTGATAACAGTTTACTGATCACGCTATTGCTCACTTCCCGATGCGTGAACCTTTGGGGATACTCGCTATGCGGGCGTACGACCGCATTCTCGCCACAATCTTGGGCATCATGGCGTTTGGTAACAATGTCTGCGAACAGAAATTAATCGGTATGTTTTATGACCACACAGCTGTGCATTATGGTGACGACTGACCGGGGCGTATTATCGTAACGTAACCGTAACATACCATACGCGAGCTTGATCACATCAAATGTTTTATATAATATTTAACGCAAATTTTGTTGCGAACAAATTACGAAAACACAAATGTTGAAAAAATTTCCACGAGCAGGATTTGACCCGCACCCTTCTGACATACCGGGTCAGGTGCTCTTCCAATTGAGCTATCGTGGTTCTAACCAGCCCGCCGAAATTATTCAACATAATATTTACTTTTTACTTTGAAAGCCAAAGGCGCCCATTCAATGCCAACAACTACCGTTAAGAGCGTTTACGCCGCTCACTAGCGCCGCCAATGAAAAAAAAAACATATCTAGTAATTAGAGACAGTTTTCTAGTAATTAGAGACAGTTTTCAAATTATGCTCAACAAACTATTTGAATGAAGTAATTTAGCATTTTTACGTCACCTAATGAACACCTGACATGTTATGGTTTAGTTAAATATAGCGTTATAGTTAAAAGTGGCTGTAACGTCTTATTTAATCACGTGTGCGGCGTAAACGCTCTTAATGAAGGTAGTTGTTGACATTTGTGTTTTCGTAATTTGATCACATCAGTCATTGCTGACTGACCGAGAGTGCCACGTGCGAGTTTTGTTAATATCCGCATTCATTCGATTACGAAAATTAGTAAAGCTTTGAAGCAGCGCCCTCCTGGCGCCATACGAGAAGTTTTTTTTTTTTTTGTACTTAGCACGGCAAATGACTCCATACCACCTGATGTTAAGTGGAAATGGAGTCCAGACGCGAAGACAACTGGTGCAGCGTGAAAACAACGCAGCATCAGTCAACCTCACTCTGCCGGCCCACAAGGTGCTTCTTCACGCCAAAACAAAACAAAACAAAACAAAAAAATTGCCATACAAATTCTAGTTTTCGTTAAGGGTGCGCCGTCCGTAAGTGACAAGTGTCATATCGCACTACCAATATAATACTGGTGCAAGTCAAAATATACTGATATTTGAAATTTTGTCGTATTGAATAACAGTAGAGTTTAATTTCAAATATCAGTAATTTTGACTTGCGCCAGTATTGTATTGGTAGTGCGATATGTTTTATTTGAAATGTCGTCGTCCATATTTATTTGATGCCGCGCGGCCATACTAATTTTGTATGGGGAATTTAAGGTGCTTAATAAAAAATAATTATTTAAATAACCACTTGATGAATCGAAAATGTAGTCTAGCAATTTGTAGTTTATCCATTGATGATTGTTTAGACAAAATCAGAGGTACAATAATTTAGATAAACTATAAGAAATCTACTAAACGCCGCCACTCGTTTTCATGATTTTTGCGTGTTATGAATTTAAGGTTCTGACAAATTGTAAACACGTTCCCTATGATACTAAATATATATTTTGTTCATTTAATACGATAGTACTTTCAATTATATTTACTTAACCGTAACTGCATTTTTGGCATTTTTTGGTCGGCCCACCCTTAACGTGATCGAAAGGCGAATGTAACTCGCAGTAGGCACCCAGGGCGGAGCTTGCGACGAGCAGCTCGGCTCACAGGATAATTTTTTTACTAGTGCGCCAATTTTCTGGAGCGACTCAGAATCGTAAGCAAACCACTTTCTCATACTAGTAAACAGCCAAAGTAATTTTGTCCCACTTGCTGGGCTCAAAGGCCTCCGTCATTGAAATCAAGTTATCGCTACAAATGATGGGTACTGGATTGGTTAATCACACGCTTGCCAAATGCGGGTTGGTGATCACAAACTCGGGCTATGTATCGGAATCAATCCGAAAATACATATTTCTGTTGCCCGACATGGGAATTGAACCCGGGACCTTCGGTATTGGGCCAAGCGCTATGCCACTCGGCCACCGAGGCGTTTCACTTTACTTTACTATACTTTAGCGAACACCGGATTAGTCTGATTTGTATGAAGTCACAAATTTTTTGACATATTTCAACCCATGTTACTATGACAAAGTTGTTGTACTTACCGATTCTGAGTCGCTCCAGAAAATTTGCGCACTAGTAAAAAAAATATCCTGTACCTATAAGGAGACTGCTGAATTTAAGTTTCATAAAAAACGCGGTCGAAGGCGCACACATAGACAACCCATTCACGGACACGGAATTTCGCGGCAGCTGCGCTCGGTGTACCGAGCTGTCCCGTGAACCTGTGTCCGTGAGAGGGCCTTTAATGTTACGTTGGTCGAGCGCGGTATTTAAGAAGCTTACCTTCTACAGTATCCTTATGTTGTGTCACTGCACTGACCGTGCGAATGCTCGTTTACGAACACGTTACGTTACGCCAATGGGCACGACCGCCTAACCGATCGCTTTGACTTCGTGTGTGGTTTATGACGTCATCTTGTCGTTTCGTGCCGTCTATGAAAGCAATATCGAAAGCTATAATAATAGCCTTTAGCTTTTGATATTGCTTTCATAGGCGGTGCGAGGTGGCAAGATGACGTCATAAACTATATGCGTAGTCAAAGCAATCTGTTAGGCGGTCGGGGGGCCGGTCAGTATCCACCTTTAGATAGTCTACTACCACAAATTGTCATAATTCACAATTAGATTTGAATATCTATGGCAGCTCGATGAAGCTCGATGGCGCCGTGGTTAACGCGCCCCGTCTGCGAGTGCTGAGGTTAAGCAACTTTCGCAAAGGCCGGTCATCGGATGGGTGACCAAATATTTATCATCTCGAGCTACACCGTGCTTCGAAAGGCACGAAAAGCCGTTGGTCCTGGCTGCATTAGCAGTCGTTATCAACCACCAATCCGCACTGGGCCCGCGTGGTGGTTTATTGATTATGGCCCGTACTCCCTATCCATCCATACGGAAAGCTCGGGCCCCAGCAGTGGGGACATAAGATGAGCTGATGATGATTATGATGCATATTGTTATGGTTAAAAATTTATTGAAAATATTTGACAGATTTGGAAAGGGTGATGTGCAGCCTGTCTGTATTTAAACCTGATTAAATTTGATTAAATTGTTAGTGATCTGCTGCATGGCTTAAGTGTACCTACCAACAATATAACGGCTAAGTCTGCTAGGCAAGCTACCACCATATCATCTTAGTCTATCGCCATAGTAACAATTTTAGTACGTATTAAAGACCTATATAGCGGGAGACTCAGAAAATTTTAAGTAAATAATGAAGTACCATAATTTTGTAGGAAATGAGACTGAACGGAGACGTCAACACGAGTTCTATGGATTACACAGCGAGGTCTCTCATATACAAATAGACAATCTGTAAGTAAACAAAACAAAATTTATAACTATAATGTTAGTAACTTTCAAAGTACTTATTTGAATTGTTATTTTACTATTCCTGTATTTATAATAAAGAATACATTGTAAAAGGGAATACCTACGTCAGTGCGAAAGCCGTATCATCGAATGTTGTTAGTACGAAAACCTTCCATCGACATGTCTACACTGCGACGCCTTGTTAAATCGACGTCTTGCTGCTGCGATGTTTCGTTACATCGAAAAACTGTACTGCGAACGATTTTACTGCGAAAATATTATACTGCGAAGCCTTGTTCAATCGACGTCTTGTTACTGCGATGTTATGTTTCTTAGGCAAAACTCACTTTGAACGATCTTACTGCGAAAACCAAGTAACTACATAGATTTTCTATTCAATGTAGGTATATTATTCGTACTTTATTTAAATGATCTGCCGAAAATATTGTAAACCACAAGTGTTCTTTCGCAGATGACATGTCAGTAACATTCCTTTGCACGAATGAAAAAGACTTAAACTTTAATTTAAATAGAATAATAAATATAATAGCTAATTGGCTGAGTGACCATAATTTACTACCTAATATTTTTTTCTAAACTTATACATTTTAGACCCTTTCAGCAAAAATCACTTAATATTAACTTCACTTTCCAAAATAATTTTCAAAAACTAACGTTAGATATTGTATTGAAAAGAAAATTTATGTAGGTACTTGGTTTTCGCAGTAAGATCGTTTGAAGTGAGTTTTGCCTAAGTAACATAACATCGCAGTAACAAGACGTCGATTAAACAAAGCTTTGCTGTATAATATTTTCGCCGTAAAATCGTTCGCAGTACAGTTTTTCGATGTAACGAAACATCGCAGTAACAAGACGTCGATTTAAAAAGGCGTCGCAGTATAGACATGTCGATGGAAGGTTTTCGTACTAACAACATTCGATGATACGGCTTTCGCACTGACGTAGGTATTCCTTGTAAAAGAGACTTCCATGCGAGTCAATCGCATTTTTCATGGGCATATGGTGTATATTATTTTTCAACAGTCAAACAATTGGTAGGTACACCTGATAATTAGCTTTTGAACACAGAACAATATTGAACTATTAGTATGGTGCAAAAGCTTATTTTATTTCAAAAGCGATCAAGGCCCAGCTTCACTAATAGGTTAAGTCTATACTAATATTATGAAGAAGAAACCTTTGAATCTTTGTATGTATATATGTTTGCAACGAATAAATATAAAAACTACTGGACCGATTTGAAAAAAACTTTCACCATTAGAATACATTAGCGCTAAGTAACATACTTAGACTATATTAAACAAAAATGTCCACCTCATTGCGAAGCAGGGACGGGCCGCTAGTGTCAAATAAACAGTCAAGAAATTCGTGTGATACAAATAAAATATAGTAATGAACCACTATATTTGCTATCTTTGCCACTATCGTTATTTGTATTAGGGTTGGTGGGAACTGACACCAGTTGTGTTCGAGAGGAACCAGAAATCGACACACTATTCTTTTCATCATTAGAAATAGGGGTCATCAAATGATTTTTAACTTTGGCAACAGTGAATTTTCAATAAAATTTCAATAACATATATGATTATTCACAATTTTTTTTTATTAAATGTTTTTAATTTTCACAAAACCGGTCGTTGTGGAGATCCTTGGGAAAGCCTTTGTCCAGCAGTGGACGTGTAATGATGACATATAATTTTACGCAAATATTGTTGCGAACAAATTACAATTTGAAAAAAGACAAAGCACCCAAAGAATTCCACCCGCACCCCTATGTCATGGGGTGTGGGTTCGAATCCCGGTCGTGGAATCTGCGTGGATCTCTGCGTGATCGAATCAGAAATTCGCAGAAGAACTAAGGTAACCGACATAGCCCGAAGAGTTGCTAAGCTCAAGTGGCAGTGGGCAGGGCACATAGCTCGCAGGACTGATGGCCGCTGGGGCGGAATAGTCCTTGAGTGGCGACCGCGTACCAGAAAGCGCGGTGTGGGCAGGCCTCCAACAAGGTGGACCGACGATCTGGTGAAGGTCGCGGGAAGCCGCTGGATGCGAGCAGCACAAAACCGGTCGTTGTGGAGATCCTTGGGGGAGGCCTTTATCCAGCAGTAAACGTCTTTTGGCTGAGATGATGATGATGATGATGATGATGATGATGATGATGATGGTGATGATGATGATGATGACATAATTTTACGCAAATATTGTTGCGAACAAATTACAATTTGAAAAAAGACAAAGCACCCAAAGAATCCCACCCGCACCCCTATGTCATGGGGTGTGGGTTCGAATCCCGGTCGTGGAATCTGCGTGGATCTCTGCGTGATCGAATCAGAAATGAGGAGATCCGCAGAAGAACTAAGGTAACCGATATAGCCCAAAGAGTTGCTAAGCTCAAATGGCAGTTGGCAGGGCACATTGCTCGCAGGACTGATGGCCGCTGGGGCGGAATAGTCCTTGAGTGGTGACCGCGTACCGGAAAGCGCAGTGTGGGCAGGCCTCCAACAAGGTGGACCGACGATCTGGTGAAAATGCGGGAAGCCGCTGGATGCGAGCAGCACAAAACCGGTCGTTGTGGCGATCCTTGGGGGAGGCCTTTATCCAGCAGTGGACGTCTTTTGGCGGAGATGATGATGATGATGATGATGATGATGATGATGATGATGATGATGATGATGATGATGATGATGATGATGATGATTATGATGATGATGATGATTATATGATGACGACATATAATTTTACGCAAATATTGTTGCGAACAAATTACAATTTGAAAAAAGACAAAGCACCCAAAGATTCCCACCCGCACCCCTATGTCATGGGGTGTGGGTTCGAATCCCGGTCGTGGAATATTTTCAACACTGTCTATTTTCAAATTGTAATTTGTTCGTAACAATATTTGCGTAAAATTATAATATGTAAATGTGAATAATCATAAATATATATAGCTTGCCTAACTCTTAACTGATCTTTCAAAATTTGTAAAAATATTAAGATATGATGTATGTTGAATAGGGCTCCTTTGGTTTATAAAGTAAAAGTAGAGCCACGATAGCATAGTTGGCAGTGCACCAGACCCGGCATGTCATGGGGTGTGGGTGCGGGTTCGAATCCCGCTCGTGGAATTTTTTCAACACTGTCTTTTTTCAAATTCAATAACATTGTTAGTTTTTGGAGATCTAAACAGTAGGCTTAGCCAAAGTAACATTAAGAAAACGATAGCGAAGTTCGAAAAGAATAAAATGTATGGGATTGACATAAGCCGCGCTAAGGCGCTGCGCAAACGTAGACACTTTTTGTGTCCAGTTACTTCCACCTGACACCGATAATGCAACTCGGTTTCCTTGTATGGTGTGCTGTGTCGGTAACAAAAAGTGTCTACGTTTGCGCAGCGTCTATATCACGTGGTCAATCTTATGTCAATCCCATACATTTTATTCTTTTCGAACTTCGCTATCGTTTTCTTAATGTTACTTTGGCTACCGCCACTGATGTCGACCACTGTCGCGCGGGCACGAATACAAGCAGCGCTGCTTCAGACCTGCTTCTGGTGCGTGGGAGCCTTTAGAGCTCTTTCAATTTAGACGTTTTGTGTCGGACCGCTGCACGCTTCCTTGCGGTTTTATATTAAACGTCAGCCGCACAACAGCTGCTCGTTCGCCGCACGATAGCCGCACGTCCGCCGCACGTCCACCGCACGACAGCCGCACGACTGTTTCAATATGAAACGCAGTGCAAACGTGCGGCAGCCGTCCGACAACAAAACGTCTTAATTGAGTAGATACCTACCTATAAAATCTGCATAACGTAATTTGACATCACTAAATGCGGCAGTAAATAAAAACAAAATTCTTTAAAAGGCTTAGATAATTAATGGAATGGCGTTATTTTGCGGAAATCCATAGTACAAAAAAATGTAATTTAAATAATATGTAGTGTTAATTCCGCTAACTCACTCGTTTATACAGCTTGGATGCAGTACGCATGCACCGCCCTCCCGCCCGCAAAAAGTATGCACATGCAGGAGAAACATTGCGTGCAAGCGAAAATGCACACCAACACCGAAACCCGACACGTGTTTCGCCCCTCCACGGGGCATCCTCAGGAGCTGTTGACTGGTCGAGAGCTGCGCACCGACTGTTACGGCTACGCAGCTCCCGGCCCCTTTTTATAAAGCGCCATCGTTTGACATTTGTGACGTACTACCCGCGACAATACGTAATAATTTAGTTCCATCCCCATTATTACTGTATAAACGAGTGAGTTAGCGGAATTAACACTACATATTATTTAAATTACATTTTTTTTAAGGCTTAGATAATTTATCTAGTTAACGGAGCCTCCTTTTAGGCATATAGGTAATGCCTGTTCCAGGAGGCAACACTGCATATCTAAGCAACATACCTTTTGAAATGTTCTTGTTATGACAACAAGGTCTCGGTGACGGCAGCACACATTTAGATGTGATTGCGCTCGCTGATTTCTGACGTTCTGTATTTGGTGTTATGGTGCAAGTGGCTATAATAAAAAACAAATCGATGAAAAGGCTTAAAATTTTGCGATATTAGATTAAGTAGCTTAATCAAACATAATTGGACATTTATTAATAGTTAAGATATTAATTAGAATTAAATATAGGTAATTATTCTATGTCGTCAGTTAATTCCGGTGTATTTATATTGATTCGTCATGTTATTATTATTGGTATGGTTATAACCAAAAAGGTATGTATGTTCAGTAATACAAAACTAATAAAGGTTTCAATGGACAAGAACCATCACTCGTTTCACAATTAGATGCGTTCAGAAACAGAGCAGATAGGCAAACTTTAATAACGAAAATTGTAATAATTTTTATACTTGTATGTAGTTCGTCTGCTATGGAATTAAAATTATGAATTGACTTCAATAAAATACATTAAAATATATGACTCTAGAAAAACAATAACTTAGTTTCTCTACGAGTGAAAGTTGAAGTCCATTGAGCCTTAAGGTTGATTTTCACCAAAATTCACTAATCATAATCAGCGTTAATCATTTTTAATAATGAATCTATCAACTTCGAACAATGAGGCGTTCAACTCTAAAAAAACTTCCTTTTCCTTTAAAAAATAAAACCTATGCTTATTACCGATTTACATATTGAGAAGGATTTTAAACTAAAACGCTATCCATCGAGATTTCAAACATCAATATTTTTACATGTTCTTTTAAATGCCTCATTGGCTGGAATGCTATGACATTTTGAATATCATCATCATTATGATCATCAACCTTTAAAAGTCCACAACTGGAAATAGGCCAATAAATATCTATGACTAACCCTCACATACGGTGCCGAAACATGGGCGCTCACTAAGGAAAACATGCACAAAATTAAAGTGGCCCAAATATTTATGGAGCGTGCCATGCTAGGCATCCGTTTAATAGACCGAGTCCGAAATACCGTGATTTGGAACCGTACGAAGGTTACGTACGTCGCTAAACGGATCACACGACTCAAGGAGGTGGGCAGAACACGTGGCTAGACGGGAAGACGGCAGATGGACCCGGTCGGTAAAATAGTGGTGGCCAAGAGATGCTCGTCGATCGGTAGGAAGACCTCTAGTTCGGTGGTCGGACGACCTAGTCCGGGTGGTGAGCAGGGGATGGATGAGGATGGCGCAGGACCGTGAAGGAATAGGCAGGTACTTGACGTCTGCCTACAGACAGTCGTTTCCCTTCCTTATGGAAGACTGGGAGACTGGTGCTCCTGAAGAAGGAGACTCACCATCTGCCTACCGGCCAATAGTGCTTCTTGACAAGGCCGAGAAATTTTTTTGAAAGGGTCCTGGCCTTGCGCATTGTGCGGCATCTCTCGACTGTAGGCCCCGATTTGGCTGAATGCCAATACGGTTTCAAAAAGGGGAGGTCGACGATCGACGCTATAAAGAGCGTCAAGACCCTCTCTCTCTGGATATTGCAAACGCTTTCAACACCCTCCCTTTCACTTGCATAGAGGAGGCGCTCCGTCACCACGGTGTACCGACGTACGTGCTGCAGATCATCCGCAGCTACCTACGAGAGAACGGTGGTTTTCTTTGACGGAAGGGGCCTAGTCCAAAGATGATGGTTCGTTTCGTGCGGTGTTTCACAGGGGTCGGTCCTCGGGCCCCTACTGTGGAACATTGGGTATGATTAGGTGCTGCGCGGTGCACTGTTGCGTGGCCTTAGTGTTGTGTTACGCCGATGACACTTTGGTCACTGCCCCCGCAGACACATTTCGTGTAGTCGCTATGCTCGGCACGGTAGGCGTCACTCAAGTGGTGCGCCGTATTGAGAGCCTGGGGCTGAAAGTAGTGCTGAACAAGACGGAGGCCATTTACTTTCACGGGCCCCGTAAGAAACCTCCCGCAAACGCGCACCTCAACATCTCGGGTGTCAGGGTGGAAATCGGTGCTCACATAAAGTACCTGGGCTTGATATTGGACGGCAGATGGAACTTCAATGAGCATTTCAAGTAGCTCGCCCCAAGGCTCCTCGGAGCGGCGGGGGCATAAGGAAGCTTGCTACCCAACCTGGGTGGCCCGTCCGCAAGCGTGCGGAAGTTGTATGTCGGGGTGGTGAGGTTCATGGCCTTGTACGGTGCTCCCGTGTGGGTTGATGCTCTGGACTCGCAGAATAAGGCCCTGCTGCGAAGACCGCAACCAGTCATTGCAGTCCGAGCGGTGCGAGCATACCGCACGGTATCGTATGAGGCCGATGCGTCTTAGTGGGGACCCCACCCTGGGATCTTGATGCCGAAGTTCTGACCGAGATATATGATAGGTCCGCATACGTACGCGGACAAGGAGGCCGGGCGATGCCCGAGAAGCTACGCCGATGACGCGAACGGGCACGGAAGGTGACGTTACGCAAGTGGTGTAGGCGACTAGAACAGCCGCTGTACGACCACTGGACCATCGGAGTGGTGCAGCCCGTCCTGGAGCGATGGGTTGGCCGCAAGGCGGGGTCGCTTACCTTCCGGTTGGTGCAGATCCTCTCGGGGCATGGCTGCTTCGGGAGGTATCTGTGCCGAATAGCTAGATGGGAGCCGACCACGGAGTGCCACCAGTGCGGGGCCGTAAATGACACGGCCCAGCATACGCTGGAGGAGTGAGTGCCCCGAATGAGCGGTGCAGCGCGCGGAGTTGAGCGCAGTAGTGGGACCCGACGTCTCTTTGCCGCCACTGGTGGAAGCCATGCTGGACGACGCCGGGTCGTGGGACGCCGCTCTCTCCTTCAGTGAGCAGGTGATGTCGCTGAAGGAGACCGCGGAGTGCGAAAGAGAGGATAACCCTCAATTGGAGGCATTCGCAAGAGGTGAACAGGTCGGAGAAGGCGTGGTTTTGCCCAGCTTCTCCCCCCATAGGCAAACAGAAGTTTGCAAGAGTTCTGCTCCAAATAGAGCAAGGAGAGCGCTCAGCAGGGCATCCGTCCTCACACAATTGCGGTAGAGTCGCCAGACGATTGCCCGGGACGTGTGTCGCGGAAGGCGGGCAACCCCGGTAGTTATAGTGAGTCGGGCGGATATCGCCCATACCCATACCCACATACCCCGACAACGGGTTGAGCTTAGCCACTGCTCCCCGTGGGATGATGTGGACACAGATTTCCAACAGGTTTAAAAAAAAGGACCGTAAAGGAAAGAGGCCTATCCCCTGCAGTGGGCGGAAGTGAGCTGATGATGATGACTATATAATTATGATTGAATAATAAATAAATTAAAAAATACATAATAATATGTTATAGGTTAATTGTTTTATATGAGTTTTGGTGCAGACCATCCTAATAGGATCAGTAACGACAAGGTTAAACAGAAAATATAAAGTGAAACGTCCCAAATTCCTACCTATTTAGCTTTTCTGGACCTCTCAAGGCATATGGTTATTGCGCAATTATTGTTACTTTTCCTATCCAACTTTAATCTTATACTGAATTTTGAACCGGACTTGTTCGATCGATGTCGTTCTAAGGAAGAAATTGACTAAAATGACTAATTGGGACAAGCCGAAGAGATTTTAACTCGTATTGAACCTTTTTGATTACAAAATTGTAAAGTCTCTGTCTCTACAACATTATTATTTTGTAATCAGAAAATTTTCAACAAGATGCGTATGTATTATACCTGCTTCTTTAATATCTGGACAAGTTTGTAGTATAGTTTCTTTTAGATGCTTCACTAAAGTATCTGAAATAATATTATGAAAATTATAGAATACTTTTTACGAGTATCGTTTTGTTTATGTTGAATAAATGCACTTTAGTCTTTTTTACCATTAAGTTTAGCAGTTCTGTTGTACTTTATTTTTACACTGTTTACTATTGATTAAAATATGTATATATATATATATATATATATATATATATATATATATATATATATATATATATATATATATTATAATATCATGTCAAGAATCAAGTACCTGATGTGTTTTTGTCTGCCGTTTGCTTACTTTCTTTCACTGCTACTTTACTTAGGGACTTCGGTATAGTTTCTACTGGTAGATTCGAGTCTGAAAATTTTACATTTTTGATCATTGTTAGTAAAGAGTTTCAGATTTTTTTGGTAAAAACAAAAAACTCATTATCACACATGAGTTCGAAGTTTTAGATGACCCATAAGCCACCAGGAAAATGTTAACTAAATACGTACGTATTATACCTGTTTTTTTGATATCTTGAGCACTTTGTAATAAACAAAAGCATACTAACATATTTCACACAAATCACAAAAAAAACAACAAGACAATAATCTAAATATAGCGTACACAGCATGAAATCAATATACCTAGTATGCAAAACATTATTTTGATTGTAACTTAACAAAACTAATATTTATGAATAAGTATGGTTGAAGATGTTTCGTTATCAGATATGAATAAAATAACTCTTTTATATTGCGAGAATCTATCGTTCTTATCGTTATAAAAATTAAATAATAAAAAAAATAAGTCAAAAATTAGTCTCTGTGTATCAATTTTCATTTTTGTTTGCTATTGTATGCATACAATGACCATGCGTGTAACCCGCACGACAGTAAAAACTACACTGGCAGTAGAACAACGCGCCCCGCAAGCGGGTGGCGCGCGTGCGGGGCGCGCGCCCGCATCCAATCCGCGTCCCGCGCGCGTGTTGCCCGCGTGATAGGAAAAGCATGTATGAAATGATAGGATGCCGGCAGCCCGCATGCGGACCAGATCCGCACGCGGGCAGCTATCCGCATGACAGGAAAAAGGCCCTTATAAGCCATCAGGAAAACTTCAACTAAATGCGTATGTATTGAACCTGCTTCTACGTCAACAAGTTTGTATTAAAGAATGTTTTAGATATTTTTTTAAGTATCATCTAAAATTACATTACGAATTTTATACGAGTTGTGTTTTATTTATCAACTGTTTTATTATATCATAAATTATATACATCCGAAATATTTTAAACCACATTTGTCTTTTTATCATACTATTAATAGTAGTTGCACTCTTTTGGTTGTTCTGAATTGCTCTCTACTCTATGTTCTTTATTTTTTTTCTTATTTATTGTAATGTAATGAAAACATGGCATGTATGAATAGAAGTACCTGATGTGACTTTGTCCACCGTTTGCTTGCTTTCTCTCTCTGGTACACATTCATTACGGGGCTTAGGTAACGTGGTGACTGGCAAATCGGACAGACTATCGTCAGACTGTGATGTTACAAATCTTGATGGAGATAAGACTGAAAATTTAACACAATAAGGTTATCATTGGGTCAGAGTTATCAGAAAGTCTTCGAATAAAACAACAGTTTTACAAAGAGAATATGTACAATGTTTACAACAATATTTTTACTACAATGTTTTTAGCTGTGTTTGATTACAACAACGTGATTAGACACTTTAAGCTTTCGCGTTCCATTTTAAACTAAGGTTTTATTACGGGGATAAACGCAAACTACTATGTAGTTGTGTGTGGAGGTAGTTTGAAAAATAATGTGACGGTTTAAGAAGACACAGCTGCACAAACGGAGGCGCAACATCGCGCCCGCTGCAACTCGGTCGAAACGTCGGATATAAAAGTATGTTTATAATACCTCATAGTAGTTTGCGTTGATCCCCTTTTAACCTTTGATTAAATTGATTAGAGTCTATAAATCGGTGATCATGGCGAATGCAACTGTGACGACCAAAATAATACTCAAAGACATCAGAATACTCGTATAATATGATATAAATGAACGTAAGTGATATCATGGAATCAGAGTTAATTACCTTTATTCATACTGTAACAAAGATTTGACTTATTTATTGTGTTGATTTTTGAAGGAGTCTGACTTCTTGTGGCTTTTGAGGATTTTTTTAAAGAGAATGATGCTTGCGTCAACGCTTTTAATGTGGAATCATCCATGTCTGATAGGGATTGGTAATCTGAAACATTGGTTCAATAAAATAGTGAGCATATGGACTTCCTTACAATAGCGAGACTGATATGAGAGTAATGAACAATGATGAATAAAGGTTTTTTTTATTAACAAAGTCCTTTTCAAATACGTTAGTTTGTTTCTTTTAGAAATTAAGATTTTCATTGCAATGTTTGGCGTTATCATGTGTTTTCCCTTCTTTATGGGGGTCATTTATTACTACTCATTTCTAGTTTCATTATTATAATCTATTAACGAAGAATTGACCGTAACAAAATTTGCGTAAATTATATACTACTGTCAAGAAAGTACCGGGAAAAGATCAATAATACAAAAAAAATTTGTTATTCATCCAAATTTATTTTATCAACTTCAAAATATGCTCCTTTAGAAACGATAGACTTACGCCAACGAATAATCCCATCATCAAAACATTTTTTAAACGCTGTTTCCGGAATTGAGTTCAGTTCTCGCCGCGAATTCTCCTTTATGTCTTCTACCGATTGAAAGCGGGTGCCATGAAGTGGTAATTTGAGTTTAGGAAAAAGAAAGAAGTCGGCTGGAGCCATATCTGGTGAATATGGTGGTTGCTCGATGGTATTTGTTGAGTGTTTGGACAAAAATTCGTTCACAATGATGGCCTTGTGCGAATGCGCATTATCGTGGTGCAAAATCCAAGAATTTTCTTTCCACAAATGTAGTCTAGCCTTTTTCGTCGAATTTGCTCTCTTAAACCCCGCATTACGCTCAAATAATAATCTTTATTTACCGTTTGACCTTCCGGCAAGAATTCCGAGTGCACAACACCGCGATAGTTAAAGAAAACAGTCAACATAACTTTGACTTTTGATCGACTTTGGCGTGGTTTTTTCGGTTTCGGTTCAGTTGGAAGGCGCCACTCCGAAGCTTGTTGACTAGTTTGCATGTCAAACTCGTAAACCCATGTTTCGTCACCAGTAACAATGCGTTTCATGAATGTTGGGTCGGAATTAACTCGTTCTAGCATGTCCTCTGCGACTTTCATGCGATTGAGTTTTTGGAGAAAATTCAGGTCTTTTGGGACTAGCCGAGCGGAAACATGTTTTATACCCAAGTGATTATTTAAAATGGTACGGATCGACTCGTGAGACACATAAAGTTCAGCGGCTATCTCTCTCAAAGTTGAATGAGGACTTTCAGTCACTATTTTCTTCACTTTTGCAATGTTTACCTCAGTTTTTTTATTTATTTATTTGTTAGAAATTTTACAAAAATATTTGATCTTACATTCTGCCAAACTACAGTTTGTCGGAAGCGTTCTCGTGGAAACACGTTGTAGACGTTGATGGCCTACCAGAGCGAGACAAATCTTCCTTCACATCTCGACCGCTTTTGAACGCTTTGTACCACTCAGAAGCACGTGTTTTTGATAAAGTCGATTCACCGTAAGCCTTCTGTAACATTTTCAGTGACTCCGAACACGAAATTCCATTGGCGATGCAAAATTTAAGACAAACTCTTTGTTCGATGTTTTTGTCCATTATGAAATTCGCAATACACACTAGATATGTTATAACTAAAAACAGCACTGTATTTAATATAAATAACAGATGCAACTCAAACTCCGCGCCAAAATGAAAAACAGTTGTGCCAATCTAACAACAACAAAAAAACAAAAATTTGAATTTGGAACCATAAAGAAATCATCCATTCCCAATACTTTCTTGACTGAATGTATAATCATAATCATAAAAAAGGTATTGTTTAATAATAGTAGTTTATGCAACTGTCATATAATGAAGGGTATTAAAACACGAGTGTGAGTTTATAAAACGAGCGCAGCGAGTTTCATAATAGTAACGGGTGTTTTAATACCCGTGTTATATGCAGTTGCATACACTACTTTATCTTCACTAATGCAATTAGTCAAACAACAAGAGTAAAAGCTGACAATAGTTTATTTATAATAATTGTTCAAATTTCCGCCATTAAAATCTAACCAATGAGAGCGCAGCTGCGCGCGCAGGGCCAATCAGGAGCGAGCGCGCGCTGTTCTTTTTTTATTTAACTGGCACAAGATCTTATCAAAGAGTTTTGTGTATATAAGTTTAGTAGTTTCGACGAAGTTTTCACGTATAACCCAACTGTTTTCAAAAGCCAGCCTAATGTCAAAATTTTATACAACTTGTATGAGGATTTTGACATAAGGCTCGCCAGGTTAATTGGTCGCGTTTTATTGATGTTATAATGAGATTTTACGATATCGATGTGAATATTATACCATCATGTGAAATTGCTTAAATTGAGTGTTTTGTTGTCTGCGCTATAACAGTAGTAATTATAAGTCAAGTATTGGAAACATAAGTAGAATGTTACAACATTAGTGTAGATAAATAACTTTATAAGACCAATAACTTTGACACTGGCTAAATGTGCAAACCACATGAAGCCAAACTTAGCATGAGCTAAGCTCAGAAAAAAAGATGAAGCTAAGTGTGCGATCGACAGTTTTTCAAATAAAGAAGTATAAAAAGAAACATACCTTTTCCCTGGGTGGTGCACCGTTTAATCCAATTGGCAGCGTCTAGGTCGCTGGACAGCACAGAGTTGGCAATATCCTGGTTGACATCGGTCTGATCGCCAGAGCTAGTCTGCTCGATGTAACGCGACAGACGAGTCGGCGAGACCAATCGGTCATTGGCCGATCGAGCTGTTAGAACATAGGTACTGTTATGGTAAAGCCGCCATCTTGGGACTATGTACACACGCCTTCACATCTGACTACCACGAACGGATTCGGACGGTAATGTCCCTTTCGCAAAATGTCCCGCTTTTAAAAAGAGGACGTCCTCTTTTTAAAAGCGGACCTTTTCGCAAAATGTCCCGAAAAAATGACAAAACTAGAGCAAAAGATAGATAGTCTCATTAACAAAAATTCGATTCAATTTATAATTGAGAATAAAAAACACAGAAATAGCCTAATAAAATATATGGAGGCTGCTGTAGATATACGAAATAAAAACAAGTGAAAATTGTAGTGTTTGTGATGAATTAGAATTTGATATTTGTAATTGTGTTAGTTAATAGTTATGGTTGTAAAAACGTTCATTATTAATCAATGAAAAGTTGGCAAAATAAATAAAAGAAAAAGAAAAAAGAAACCATTTAGTCATCTAAATCTATGAAATTTTAAATTCTTGTTGTGTTTTGACGTCGACTTACAACCGTATACAGAACAACGTGTATGCACCATTATATTCAATAGGAATCACTGAACGTAAATTCAAAAAACGTTTAAAATACGCAGTACGCGCACGTGGCTACACTTCACGGTAGCTACCACAAACTGCGCTTGTTTGTGGTACACTCGCCGCAGCGCCCGCTTCCCCTCGGGTTCCCCTCCCTTGCTCTGCGAAAGTACCTTCGATGGGCAACTGTATGCTTGCTAAACTGTGGTAAAACTGTTTTGAGAACGGGCCGTTTTGAGAACGGGCCGTTTTGAGAACGGGCCGTTTTGATAACGGGCCGTCTTCAGCACGGGGAACATTTTGCGAATGGGACATTACCGTCCAAATCGCCACAAACTGTCAAATTTCCTTAATTGAATTTGAATTTTATGTTTATGGAATATGGTTGAACATTCATTGAAGAAATTTTACATAGGTTTATGTGCAGGCATCTGCACGCGCAGTGACCTTTAAGGCTATGTACGCTCTGGCAGGCGGCTTGCTTAGCGCCTAGAGCGTAATGACTGACGTCTGGTAGTAACCAGATAGGATATCGATATCGAATCAGATAGGATATCTACATGGTGGCCTGAAAGGTGGTTTGCTTGTTGGGTCCAAGGTTGCTAGACCTCTTTTTTGTCTGTTATAAAAACTAACCACGAAAAACGCTTGCTGCGCTTCGCAAATTGTGTGATTTTGCGCTTATTAAATTTTTCTCTTCTAAAATGCCTCGCGCCTTTTGACAAAAAAAGAACTACCACGTTTGTTAACTTCGCTACGGTAGGCGTCTAGCGAAGGCGCCAACCGCACAGTGCGGCTGGTTGCGAACATTTTAGAACGATTGTTATACAAAGCTACTCCTAGCTACTACTAGGTGACACTAGGCGCTAAGCAAATTGTCATACCCAACAGGGTTCATATGTACTAGACCCACCTGTAACACCTTATTTACTATGATTGACAATAAATCTATTGTATTGTATTGTATTGTATTGTATTGCAAGCCACCTGACAGAGCGTACATAGCCTTAAAAGTCACTGCGCGCCCGTGCCACGCTCCCCCGCTCGATCATCTAAATGCCACTACCCATTTAGATGATATATAATTATACTAAACATAAACACTCGCCACCCTTGTTCTACGACTCTACGAGTACGGTGACTCGTAGAACAAAGGTACAACGACCCGGATCACACGCGCTCTATACCAGATACAGACTCGTATTGTATTATTTTTTTAGGGGGGGGGGGGTGTCGTCTCGTGCCCCAGCAGTGGGGAACCAAATATAGCCTGTGTTACCCACAGCAAGGCTTAAAGCATTCTATCATTTAAAGAATTTTATGAATAAGACCAGTTGTTACCTCTTTATTAATAGTATAGAGTATAGAGACTATAATATAGGTACCTACTGTTGTGAACATGTGAAAATGTGAACTTACCAGTTTTCGAAAAAAAATTTTTACAATGCACCTTTGTACTGCTGTTGTGTGTAGCTTTGTCTGAACTCGTAACACTTGAATCATAATTTGGAGTAGAAAACGTTTTGTCTGAAACAGAATATTATGTCATTGTTGGGTTATAAAAGATCTATAAAATGTAAAAAAATATATATTATAGCATATACCTAACTGTCCCATAGGTGGGCAAAGGCCTCATCATTGAAACAAGTCATCGTTACAATTGATGTGTGGATGGATGGATAGATGGATGGATACCTATCAACTATGTAAGTAAGTATGTAAGTAAGTAAATAGCTTATAACTGTCCCACTGCAAAGGCTTCCATCATTGAAATCAAGTCTACATTAATTGATGGGTAATTGCTCACCACGCTTGCCAAATGCGGGTTGGTGATCACAAACCTGGGCTATGCATCGAAAAATCCGAAACACACTGCCCGACTTGGGCATTGAACCCGGGACCTTCGGGTATCGGAACGAGCGCGTTACCGCTCGGTAACTATGTAAGTAAAGAGCAATAATATCTTACTGTGCATAACACTTTTGTTCGAGTGGGTGTTAGTTTCGGTATCGACTCGAGCGCACCATTTACAAATTGAGCTGTTGTAACCTGTAAAAAGAACTCGTTAAATATATCGACAAATATACGACGAAATATATCGACTTGTTACATTCCCTAAAATATGGTTGAGTGAAGCGATGGCTGATTCATATGTCATACTCGTGAACGGGTGCCGCCTGTGGAGGTTGGTCTGCTCTAGCGTACTTATTTTTATTATTATTAACTATAGTTTAACTTTGTTTTTTTTTTCTAAGACAGGTTTTTGACTTTTACTAGTACTGTATGACATTGTAAAAAGTTATACTGGTAAATGATGTTTTTGCAAACTTAAATATTTTTTTTTCTTTTTTTGTGTTTTTTTACATGTTGTGACTGTCCTTTATATTTTGTGTTTTTATTTGTGATGGAAAGTGTCCTTTTATGATAGGGCATTTTCCAATATTTATGACGCTGTAAGGGAGAAAAGAGCTGGACACTTGCTGAGTTTCTTGCCGGTTCTTCTCAGTACAAGATCTCCCGCCCAGAGTAGACTTACGAACCGATGGCATAAATGACGTTCATAAGAGCTATTTGTAGCCTAAACTGAATAAATGATTTTGAATGTTTTTTTTTAATTTTTGACCTCCTTGGCCGAGTGGTTTGTGCACCGGTTGTCATGGTGTCGCCATCTCTGAGGTCCCGGGTTCGATCCTCGGTCGGGTCAATTTAGAAATTATTGTTTTTCTAAATTGTCTCGGGTCTGGGTCTATGTTATATTATGTCTATCCGTTGTCTAGTAACCGTTTAACGAGTTTCATAACGAAGCTTCTCTTGGGCTAGATTGGTGTGAGTGTAGGAAAGTTTATTATTATTAAGTTTATTATTATCTTTATATTATTATTTTTTATTTTTTATTTCACCCGCTTTTGGCAAGCGTGGTGATTAAGGGTGCGCCGTCCGTAAGTAAGAAGTGTCACATATTTTATTTGAAATGTCATCGTCCATATTTATTTGATGCCGCGCGGCCATACTAATTTTGTATCGGAAAAGGGTGCTTAATAAAAAATAATAATTAAAATAACCGCTTGATAAATCGAAAATATGAGACGGACGATTTGTAGTTAAGACATTGGTGATTGTTTAGACAAAATCAGAGGTACAATAATTTAGATAAACTATAAGCAAGACATCAACTAAACGCCGCCACTCATCGTCATGATTTTGCCTAACTTTAAATGATATTGTAGAAAAAATTATAGTGTGTTATGAATCAACACACTATAGTTTTTTATGAATTTATGGATCGGACTAATTGTGAACACGTTCCATTTGATACTAAATATATATTTTGTTTATGTAATACGATAG
The DNA here is from genome assembly GCA_947562085.1 of Eudonia lacustrata. Lineage (NCBI taxonomy): Eukaryota > Metazoa > Arthropoda > Insecta > Lepidoptera > Crambidae > Eudonia > Eudonia lacustrata. The sequence continues at coordinate 5,895,088 of OX387313.1, forward strand.
TATTTTCAATTAAATTAACTTAACCGTGACTGCACTTGACTTTTTTTGCTCTGCGCACCCTTAAACCAATTAAATGTAGTGCATTTGAAAAAAAAAACGACTGCTTAACTGCTGGGGCACGAACCTTTCCTATGGATGGATAGGGAGAACGGGCCATAAACCACCACGTGGGCCCACGTCGCCCGCAAAACTTCGCGTTTATTCAACAGATTTTTTTGGAATTTCGAAACCTATGACAGGTTTCTTTATTTTTCTGCACATCTACGGCTGGAGCTCTTCAAAATGAGACCATAACCGATTTTTATACTTGCAGCTATCGTCCCATAATCACTGGGACAAACCCCGGCATAAATTAGTCTATTTTAGATTTTGACCTGTTTTGCACCAGCAGCACTTCTTTGAAGAGTATAGTAGCTAAAAAGTTCTTTACCTAAACTGTCCTGCACACCAAAAGTTACTGTGTTATTTAATTTTCAGTGTTTAATCCTTTTAAATTAATTTAGTGATATAATATGTTCTTAGTTTTTATTTTTCTATCCATAAGTAAATAGTAAAAAGTGTTGAATAATTTCGGCAGGCTGGTTAGAACCACGATAGCTCGATTGGGAGAGCACCTGACCTAGTATGTCAGAAGGGTGCAGGTTCAAATCCTGCACGTGGAATTTTTTTTCAACATTTGTGTTTTTGTAATACGGAACACACTTTGCCCGACCTGGGATTCAAACTCGGACCTTCAGGTATTGGGCCGAGCGCATCGCCACTTGGTCAACGAGGCTCTACCAATAAATTTATTATTACCATACAAATACAAGCGTTCCAGATATAATGGAAACTTAAAATTAGTTAGTGCTAATTAGATAGAACTAATGTTACGTTTTGATATAGATGCATAGGAAACCGTTATATAATTTTACAGCGACCACTGCACAAGACTCTGGGACTCAATCGTAGGAACCATTACAATTATAAATTAAAACTACAGTTACCGGCTGGTTCGAAACAAGACTTAATTATACCCACATTATCTTATTATTATTTTTCATATAAAACTATTAAAAACTATAATTACTTAATAAATGTATTTATACGGGGGCCGTATTTAGTGTGCGAGTGTACTGTGTGTGTGTTTGTGTTGTGGGTGTGTGTCGGTGGGTAACATTATAAAGTAGTAATAAATATTTATTGCTTCTTTATAATGTCAGTACTTTGTTAGACCATGTTTCTTAAGAATGGAAAGTAAAATTGTTATTTTAGTGGTTTGAAATAACTGGAACTTCGTATAAGTAATATCAAATTGCCTAACCTTTTTTAAAAATAAATAAATAACAGTACAAACTTACGCTCTTTGCTCATGGTTGCCGTCGCTTTGTGTTGAGACGCAGGCGTCATAATGAGCATGGACGTTTGTTGCGGCATCGTTTGAACCAAAACAGCTTCAGTTTCTGTAACAAAAATATTTTTATTTTTAATTTGAATTTAAGTGTTCCAACCAAAGTCAACGTCTAAACATAAAAATAGCGCCGAACTCGTATAATAAATAGTTGTGTAAATAACCGTGGAACACAAAAATTTCACAAATTCATAATAAGAACTATTAATGTAAGTAAGTAAGAGCAAAAGTGGTCACTTTTGGGAAGTATTTTTGTTTTGGATCCTTACTGTCGCACTTATAGACGTCAATTATCATGAATGATCACTAACCACCTACAATTGTTCAGTCGAAAATGTGCTTATAATGTCACTGTTAGAGACTATTTTACAATAGACAATTTTAGGTGCTAAGTAATCCATAATTATTATTATAATTGACGTCTCTGAGTACGGCAGTTAGTCTAGTAGTAATTCTACTGGGGTAGTGACACCCAGTGTTCGACACAGTTATCGTCGCCAAAAAATAACATAGAATTTCATTGAAATTTTGCTAGATGACGGGTAGGAAGCTGGTGGTCTGTAATGAATTGTCGCTAAAGTCAGTAATGAATTGTCGCTAATGAGCTAGATGACGAGTAGGAAGCAGGAGGTCTGTATTTAATTGTCGCTAAAGTCATACATCAGCTAGATTACAAGTAGTAAGCAGGGGGTCTGTATTTAATTGTCGCTAAAGTCATACATCAGCTAGATGACGAGTAGGAAGCAGGTGATCTGTATTTAATTGTCGCTAAAGTCATACATCAGCTAGATGACGAGTAGGAAGCAGGGGGTCTGTTTTAACTGTCGCTAAAATCATATATCAGCTAAATGACGAGTATTACGCAGGTGGTCTGTTATTAATTGTCGCTAAAGTCATACATCAGCTAGATGACGAGTAGGAAGCAGGGGGTCTGTATTTAGTTGTCGCTAAAGCCATAAATCAGTTGCCAACTCCTATTTCTAATGATTATAGGAAAAAAATACGATTACTGGTTCCCGTCGAACGTAGTTATTGTTGATCGAAGTGAAGAACACAAACAAAAGACGGTATACCTCTCAGGAGAACAAACAGATACACAATAAGATACATGGTATTGTGCAATGTTTGTGTTCGAACTCTGAATACGTTCGGTTATATGCAAACTGCATAGTGAACACACGAAACGTTGCATCCGGTTCCTTGGAGACGTGGATACTCCTTGCAGCTGGCAAATGGGCCGTGGCATTCGTATCATTCACTCGGTTATATGTTTTATATAACGACCTACCTACACAAATACGTACAGTTACGAGCACTGACATGTAAACAATGTAACTCTAATACAATGCAATAAGTGTCAAAATTGATTGCATTGTTACACGATCGTCTGTTGTTAATACAGACACAATATTTTTTTTAAATCTTTTAGAGCACTGATCAGTGCTCGCCGCATATGAGCGATCAATGCTTATGACTAAACAACGCAAAAAGCTAGGTAGGACAAATTCAAACACAATTCCCGTCTTTTTAATGTGACTTTGTGTATGTGCCGTGTATTTCCAATAAATGTTTATTAATTCAAATAACATTAAGTGTTTCAATTTGAGTTTTATTGAGCATGACAAATCAAAACATAAATTTGTACAATAATAAAAATAATAAATGTTATGCAACTGTAAACTCGACTTAGAACCGAATACGACCCAACAAGCCAAAAGTTAAAGCCAGCAATAAAACTGGGTTTACCATAAAATGTAAGACTGGAGTTTAAAAACAACAATTCTTACCTAGATTTTCGGTACACGGCAATGGAAAGTTATGTCTTGTTCGTCCTAAGCCCTACAACACACGACCCAAGAAACTTCGCGGCAACTTTAGCATTCCATTTTTAGATACGACCTTTTGTGTTAACTACTTTCAGGATTAAAGTGACCATCGAAACCATTTTGTCCAAGTCGTAAAATGACAAAGGCCTATGTTGGTTAAGTCAAAAGTTTTATGTTGTGACTAATGCGTATTCCCACAACACAATATAATGTGAAAAGGTTAACTTGTAAAGTTTTAAGATCACAAGTAGCACAACCCAAACCCTTTATTTGGAAAAAGATTTTCGTTTGGCTTTTAAACCGGATTTTAAGGCAGCTGTCTCACCGCCGCCGGCGAGTAAGCGACGAACTATAGACTATTTTCTCGCTCAAGAAACGTACAATAGATATAGATCCTGTGTCAATAAAAGAGATGCAGATATTAATAGTTGATCACTGACTGTTCACACTGCCTGCGAGTACTCGCTTGGCGGTCAGATCACTCGCCGAGCGACCAACCAGTGGTCATATCTACCTAGAGTGCGGATCTGAGTGCTAGGGATAGCTAACTTATACAATGAGAAGAACAATTATTTGAACTATCATTGTTGTATAGTTCAGACGACCACGATGATGTACAATCGAACCAACTGAATCCTGACCCACCATAAGCTTATTTTGCTAAACCCCTTAAATGCAAGTAGGTCGAAATTCGCTTGAAGAATTATTTCCTTGGTAACGAACTTGTTATCATTTGATTAGACACTGACATTTACTGAGTGCACTGTTAAATAAATCGGACAATATCGACTAAGCTCGTATATGAAAAAGAAGAGATGATGTTACTGTCTTTATCTGTATTACGTAGGTAAGTATAGGAAGTTTTCTACGAACGTAATGGTGCCACTTCACTTGGCCGTATTAAATTTGCTCAACTATTAGTCGCATTTATTTCTCTAGAATATAAAATCAAAAATAATGCAGTCATGTTTGGGCAAATACGGCCAAGTGAAGTGCCAGCATAAACTTTAGATTACAGGTTTCAATCACGTCATTCCTATAAGTATTTTAAGGACAGAAACATGCCATTCTTGGTCTTTCAAGCTATATAAGTAAAAAGAGTAATAAAATTTGTGAAATGAAAAAAAACTTTATTTAATCTTTAACAAAACTAATTTAAATTATAAGATTCAGTATCTAAAACCTAGTGTGTGCACCATGGTTATCGATAACGGCTTGTAATCGGTCACGCATTGACCCTATTAGACGACTGCAAATGTCGCTGTCTCTCAAGTAATCCCAAATTTCGTTACAATGTTGCTCAATTGCTTCCTTTGTTCTCTCGTTTCTGTTATCCCACATTTGGACCATCAAACCCCACAAATTTTCTATTGGGTTGAGGTCTGGGGATCTACTCGGCCATGGAATCAAAGTAACTTCATCATTATGCAGATCAAACCAATTTGAGACTACCCTGGCAGTATGCACTCGACAGTTGTCATGAACGTAGGAAAATACTGGCACATCTTCACGCGGGTAAACTGTTCGCACTGTCGGTAACATAGATTCTTCTAATAGATCGACATACTTCATTGCGTTTTGCCGAGAAGAAATATGGACAAGCTCACCTACTCCTCCGATACCCATCCACGCCCACATATTCGCTGAAATTCGACCGGATAACTGATTAGGCACGACGTGATCTTCTGTGTACCGCGTGTTATCGTAACGCCACAAAGTTAAGCGACCGTGTTGAGAAGATCGAAATGTTTTTTCGTCTGTAAATATAGTGTTGGTCCAGTCGTAGTCTAAATAAGCGTTTGCAAAATTCCTTCTCGCTGTTTTATGATCATCCGTTAAGGCTACTTTCTCAGCATAATGTCTGTAATGCAGTCCAGTGCCGTGCAAATAATTTCTAATAGTTTGTAGACAGACGTCATGTTGTGCCGCAAAATATCGGGTGGGAGTAAAAGGATGTTCTTCGTAATGGTGTTGCATGTCCACTCTTTGTTCGTTCGTGAGTCGGCGAACGCCGTGGTTATGACGTCGTCTGTCCTCGAGGATGCCCTCTTCGGCGTGCCGTCTGATCCAGGTCCTCACTGTATTCCGAGAAATATTCAATTCGCGGGATATTTCCCGTATGCCATAGCCTTCCTCACTTAAGACTACAATCCGAGCTCTTTGTTCTTCTAAATTAGCCATTATTAAAAATTATTAAGCATTTTACTATTTAATTTCTATTTTTTCACATTGACTGACAACTTGACATAATATGACACACTTGTAGAACACCCCATTTTTTAAATTTATTTTTTCCATCATCAAAAAGTTTAGGTTAAATAAGCGAGAACCAGCTCGATATTCAAACAATGACTGTATATGTGTGAAATGTGGTTTTATGGCAATGATAACAAAGGTTAAAATTGCATAGGTCTGCGACCTGTATTGACGTAATTTTATTAGTACCTAAAACGTCGTAAGTGCATTATACGCGATAGATCTTACAAGTTTGAAAGTTTCAAACGAATTATCAGGCAAGTGGGTCATGATTCAGTTGGTTCGATTGTACGTTATAATAGCATTTGTGTAATAGCAGTGGCAGTTCTGAAAAAACGGAAGAATTTTTCTTACGGTACGGAATATTTTGAAAAGATGAATTTGGATGCAAAATATTAATTACTAGCTGTGCTCGCGACTTCGTCCGCGTAGAATAGTGACTTTCGGCAGCATTTTTAATTTTTTAGGCTCTTTTCCCGTTTTTGCAACATTTTTCACTGATGCTTCGCTCCTATTAGTCGCAGCGTGATGTTATATAGCCTAAAGCCTTCCTCGATAAATGGACTATCCAACACAAAAAGAATTATTCAATTCGAACCAGTAGTTCCTGAGATTAGCGCGTTCAAACAAACAAACAAACAAACAAACAAACTCTTCAGCTTTATATATTAGTATAGATTTCAGAAGAGAATACAGTGAGTTTAAAATGTTCAACGAGTTGTCAAATGAAGATTTTCATACATATTTAAGAATGACAAGACAACAAAAAATAATACCTACGTTTTTCTGTGTTTGAAAAGTCACGCTGATTTTTCTTGTATAACAGGAACGACAGTCACGGTGATTGAAAAATAACGACTTTGCTCATGTCTACAGGACTAGCCGTCCACGAGCGAGTAGTGCGAGTAATCACCCATCGCACAAGAACACTCGCTTATAGCCCAGCGACAAATGTCGGAACTACAACTCGCTTGTCGCTGCTCGCTAACTCGTTTCTAGTTTCTAGCTCTACTCGCTACTCGCTCATCGCCGGCGGTAGGACACCTGCCTTAGGGTGCAAACTTAAGGTTCCTCAAGCCTCAAGGTCGAACATCATCAGAGTTTTTAGAGGGGATGACGTTACGCAATCATGTCCCTGTCTCCCCTACTAGATTCTCCAAGGCGTTCAGATCGAAATCGCGCCATCATCGCCACCATCGAGCTTCTGGACTTAACCTACAGGATTAACTAAAAAGTTAGGGACAAATTTGCAACAAAGCTAAACTAGTATACGTAGGTACTGCCTATTACTCCCAGTTACGAAAGAAGTGTGCAGTTGCGAAGCGGTTCGCCGCCGCGCCGGCGCGGCGGCGGTTGCTCCCCGCGGACGCATAAACTGCATTAAGCGCCGAGTTTAGACGCGAGCGGGTGTAATGAAGCCCTAAACGACTCCGTTGTGAGCTAATTGCGTGCGGTAACACTGGCGGCTGCAATTTCTAACTGCACTGGCCTTTTCTGCGTAACCATTAGTTCTCCGCCTCGTCTCACCTGCTGTGTTGGTTGGAAAAGCCGTAGAGGACACATTTCAAACAAAATCTGAGGGTCTTATCTCTGACTATTGAAATAGCTACCAACATTGTTGTTATGGCGACAAGCTTAGATTGGATAAGATAAGCTAGCCAGACGGACTTTAACGAGTCCTTAACAATAACGAAACCGAGCAAATAGCAGATGTATCGGCAGTAGTCCATCTTTAAACACATACATTTTAATAAGTAATAGTTATTTGTTATGCAGGGCTAGAAAGTTATTGTTTCGCGCGAGGAGGGTTTCAGGCACGAGACGCAAAACAACTTTGCTGCCGAGCAAAACACACAACTTTTCCCCTCACTGCTGCGAGCAAATGGTGGATGGATGAAAAACAGTTGAACTTTATTATAAAACAGTTTAATATTGAATTCCTATATTTTTTTAAGAAAGAAAAGTTAGAGGATCTACTAACAAGTTCTAAATTCGTATTATACTGTCTCTTTCACACACCTATTGGTGTGAGCGGGACGGCACAATACGAAGTTCGAATTTCTTATTGCGCAGTATAAGAATAGTGCGCACCATAGTGTTCATAGTCACGTTCTAAATTCAAAAACCTTTTCCACCCAAGCGGAGAAAAAGCGTTTTTCCACCCAGATTTTGAAAGAGGAAGTAACTGGCGAACTCAGAGACGTCAATTAACATTAATGATTACTTAGCACCTAAAATTTTCTATTGTAAAATAGTCTCTAACAGTGACATTATAAGCACATTTTCGACTGAACAAGTGCAAGCAAGTTCGAGCAAATGAGGTGAAAAAGATATGAATATGCAAACAAATTTTACTTATTGTGTAAAGTTAAGTTATAACAATGTTAAAATGTTTTTGTTTTGTTTATATAATTTTTAACGCAAATTTTGATGCGAACATAACAAAAACACAAATGTTTTAAATACGATAAGCGCAAGTGTCGAGCTTTAGTTCAACCTATTTAAGTATAATAGTATAACAAAGAAGTTACCCTACCAGTCGCACAAGTTGCTGTTTTATAAAATGTAGTAGTAGGTGTGCTCGTAGCAGTTCTTAGCAATGTAGCGCGCCGTTACATGGTCTCGTAACGCATCTGAAATGCCGTAGCGCACTCACCAGTGTCGTAGCACGTTGGCTGCGCCTGAGTACAGCTGTCGCGCATACACCCGTGGAGCATGCAAGCCGATATCAACTTGCTGTGACCGGGCGATATCAACTTGCTGTGACCGGGCGATACAAACTTGCTGTGACTGGGCGATATCAACTTGCTGTGACCGGGCGATATCAACTTGCTGTGACCGGGCGATATCAACTTGCTGTGACCGGGCGATATCAACTTGCTGTGACCGGTACGGGCCGTACGAGATGGTTTTTTTTCTGCAATAGCAATGACGGTCACTATAATTTTCTCATTGAGAGACAAGACTCAGTTGGGAACATATAAAATACAAATTAAATTGAAAAATAAAACATTTTTTTTAGATAGAACTTCTTTACGAACAAATAAAGTATAACGCATAATAGTTTTCACGAGCGTTATTGTAACTCATACCTCATGACATCCCGGGTTGGGTGCCTGACCCATTAATACAATATTTTTAAGTAGATTACTTATAGTTACGTACAAAAATTATTTTCAGTACTCATGCTTGTAAAGTTGTCCTTTATGTCGAGAGAAGGCTGCATAAAATGCGTTTGTATGCTCTTGTGCATAAAGTAATTTCTTCTTTTAACACTAAGGCAAGTAGGCCTTACAGCCACATACACATTCATTCATTTGATTGATATATTTTTATTTTTATTTATGAGATTTAGATATCTTAATTTAATTACGACATAATGTATTACTATCTAAATACAAATGTACGATAAAAACGGGCGTGCATTTACGTAAAAAAAATATAACGCAAATATTTTTAATAACTTGGCATTACGGCTCAGACCATAGTCAAACGTCAAATAGTTGAAAATTAAAAAAAAATTAAGAAAAAATGTGTGGCGGAAGCATCGATTTAGAAATGGCGGAAAGCTAATTATTCGTCATATAATTACATGCAAAATACATCTCAACCACAAGAGATGTGAAATCCACTTTAAAAAAAAATATAATAAAAACTTTCTTTTCTTGTATTTATGTTTAATCCTTGTTTTATTTCCTTGCAATCGAAGTGAAAAGCAGAGTGTAAAACTCGAGTATAAAACCCATTTTACCCTTGACGTGGCTATCCACCCTCGCCGTACCGGCTCGGGTGGCTATATGCACGTCTCGGGTAAAATGGCTCGTTTTATGCTCTTGTTGTACACACGGCGGCAGATCAACCTACCAACCCTGTCAAATTTCTCCAATGAATATTGATCCTTATAACCTAACCTCATGTAAAAATGGGAGTTCCACAAGGGTCGATTCTTGGTCCTTTTCTATTCTTGATTTATATGAATGACTTGCCATTCTTTGTAGAGAACTTCTGTGAAATTGTATTATTTGCAGATGATACATCACTCATTTTTAATGCGACTAGGTGTAGGTCTAATCATGAAAATGTAAATAAAGCTCTTTCAGAGGTACTCCATTGGTTTACTATTAATAATTTACAGCTTAACGCTAAGAAAACAAAATGTATTAAATTTATATTACCAAATGTCAGAAATGAACCAACTGATATTAGAATAAACGGTGATCAATTAGATTTGGTAGATTCTACAGTCTTTTTAGGCATTACCCTTGACTCAAAACTTCAATGGAATCCTCATATATCGAAATTGGCCGGTAAACTCAGTTCTGCTGCTTATGCCATTAGAAAAATTAGGCAGTTAACAGACGTTGAAACTGCTAGAACAGTTTATTTTAGTTATTTTCATAGCGTCATGTCGTATGGCGTCCTACTGTGGGGAACAGCGGCTGATATTGAAACTATATTCATTTTACAGAAACGAGCAATAAGAGCAATCTATAAACTAGGATCACGAACTTCCTTAAGAAATCTTTTTAAGCAGATTGGTGTCCTGACAGTTGCATCTCAATATATTTATAATTGTATAGTTTTTGTACGTTGCAACATCAACTCCTTTACTAAACACAGTGACGTACACAATTTCAATACTAGAAATAAGACAAAACTTGTAATGCCACTGTTCAGGTTACAGAAGGTAGTTGGTTCTTTCTTGGGGCAAGGTATACACTATTACAATAAAATACCAAATTCTGTACTGGATTTACCTTTGGATAAGTTTAAAAAACATGTGAAGTCTTTATTACTTATAAAAGGTTATTATACAGTCAAGGAATATTTAGATGATAAAACAGCCTAGTTATAATAAAAATCAGATTATATTTGAATCAATTTAATAAAATTATTTTTTATAATTTTTATACTGATATGATAGCCTTTATCAGCATTGTCCTACAGACAACAAACAGCGTTGCGTTAAATAGATCATTAAGTTTTTATTTAGAGTATCTTGAGTGTGTCATGCTCTCTTAATTGTCTCTGCGGTGGTGGCGTGTGCGTCGGGTCGTTACGTTCCCTAAAATATGGTTGAGCGAAGCGATGGCTGATTCATATGTCATGCTCGTGAACGGGTGCCGCCTGTGGAGGCTGGTCTGCTCTTGCATACTTATCTTATTTTTAGTATTATTAATTATAGTTTGACTTTGTTTTACCTAAACAATTTTTGATTTTTACTAGAGTACTGTAGTGGTGCTGTATGACATTGTGGAAATTGAAACTTTTACATGATTATCTGATGTAAATTTGTTAATTTACATTTTTTATTTTAACAGCATTGTCCTACAGATAACAAACAGCGTTGCGTTAAATAGATCATTAACTTTTTATTTAGAGTATCTTGAGTGTGTCATGCTCTCTTAATTGTTTCTGCGGTGGTGGCGTGTGCGACGGGACGTTACGTTCCCTAAAATATGGTTGAGCGAAGCGATGGCTGATTCATATGTCATGCTCGTGAACGGGTGCCGCCTGTGGAGGCTGGTCTGCTCTTGCATACTTATCTTATTTTTAGTATTATTAATTATAGTTTGACTTTGTTTTACCTAAACAATTTTTGATTTTTACTAGAGTACTGTAGTGGTGCTGTATGACATTGTGGAAATTGAAACTTTTACATGATTATCTGATGTAAATTTGTTAACTTAAATTTTTTATTTTAACAGCATTGTCCTACAGATAACAAACAGCGTTGCGTTAAATAGATCATTAACTTTTTATTTAGAGTATCTTGAGTGTGTCATGCTCTCTTAATTGTCTCTGCGGTGGTGGCGTGTGCGACGGGTCGTTACGTTCCCTAAAATATGGTTGAGCGAAGCGATGGCTGATTCATATGTCATGCTCGTGAACGGGTGCCGCCTGTGGAGGCTGGTCTGCTCTTGCATACTTATCTTATTTTTAGTATTATTAATTATAGTTTGACTTTGAATTTTTGACTTTTAATAGAGTACTGTAGTGGTGCTGTATGACATTGTGGAAATTGAAACTTTTACATAATTATCTGATGTAAATTTGTTAACTTACATTTTTTATTTTGTTTTTTTACATGTTGTGGTTGTCTTATATATATTTTTTGTGTTTATTTGTAATGGAAAGTGTTCTGCTATGATAGGGCATTTTCCAATATTTTTGACGCTGTAAGGGAGAAAAGAGCTGGACACTTGCTGAGTTTCTTGCCGGTTCTTCTCAGTACAAGATCTCCCGCCCAGAGTAGACTTACGAACCGATGGCATAGTGACATTCACAAGAGCTACTTGTAGCCTAAACTGAATAAATGATTTTGAATTTTGAATTTTTTGATTTTTTTAACGTTAAAGTTCAAAATTGTTTGTAGAAATTTGTCAGTTTTGGGTAGGTTGATCTGCCGCCGTGTGTACAATCTACTATAGTTGTGCATGTTGTTCTACACTATACGGATAATAAACTACAAGGCAGGCTATATGGCTAGCACAATAACATTAATTAAAGGCAATTTTTGTACCGGTGTCTGTTACATTAGTTAATTATTATAATGAAAATAGATTTAAATATCAGCTAAAACTTATATAATTTTTTCATCATTTTATTTAGTATTAAATAAGACTTACATAACATAAAACAATTATTAAAACTGTAAGACAACTCACTAAGCATTAATTTACATTTGTATTCGAATGTACCAGCCAAATGGAAAACCAACATAAGTTTACAAAACTAATTAAAAACTTTGGAGTGAGAGCATTGTTACAATTCTATGCATTCATAATAAATTAGCCAGTTCTTGCGAATGTTAATTGTGGCATTAAGTTTGCTGGCTCTGTATTCAAATACGCAATCGGTTTTCAACATTCGTACAAAATAGATAAGGAGAGGATTTCTAAATGAAAGATGGCCTCGACAAAAATTAATACATTTTGATATCGACCAAGTAAAGAATATATGGGGACTATTTCACGGTAGTTGTCATAATTGGGCGTTTAATATTAATATTTAACTAAAATAACTGACCGTTAGGCGGCTAACGCTAGTGGTGTGCCGCATACCACAACGCGATTGGCGTTTATTTTATTTTACTTTTGGAATTCGAAATTCTATGAGTGATGAATCATCATTATCATCATCATTATCATCATCATTCCAGCCAAAAAACGTCCACTGCTGGACAAAGACTTTCCCCAAAAATGTCCACAACGACCGGTTTTATGCTGCCCGCATCCAGCGGCTACCCGTGACCTTTGATTATCAGTCATAATGAATATACTTACTTGACATTACGCACTATTGTCACGTTTTCGCTTGCGTATAACATAGAAACAGAAAATCACAAACAAATTACCTATCCACTATAGAGTGACTAAACAGTTAGAGACAACCGCAAGCCAGGATAAGTCAGTGTCTTTGAATAGATATAAAAAAAATAACGTTCAAATATCATTTTACAACAGCAGGGAACCAGAGTCTCCTTTTGAGCATAATAATACTTGTTTCAGAAGGCTCTGCTCTTCATATAACATAATTTGTGATATTCTACTGTAAATTTATCTTAAATAAATGTATTAAACTTTACAAATATAACTTTTATTAGTTTTGATATTGAAAGTTTCTGTCTTTCTCAAGTTGCGACGATATATAAGTGAAGCTAGAGATGTAACTGCGTCTTCAGTCGATATTCCTTTTCTGAAGCCGAACTAGTTTGGTGATAAAATGTTGAGGGTCGTTAAGTAGTTTAGTAATCGGGTATTAAGTAACTTTTGTAAGATTTTTGATAAAACAGAGATAGGCCGATAGTTATTCACGTCATTTTTGTCACCACCCTTGTAAACTGGAGTATTAATAGATTGCTTTAACAAAGCTGGAAAAGTGCCTGTTCTAAAGCATAGATTAAAGAGATACGATTTCGATTTGAACAATTAATCAAGTTCAGGGGAGACACTTTGTTTGTTTCATTTCCATTTGCCCTGTCAATTAACTTTCAGCCAATAAACGTTCCACTACTCGACTCACAAATGAACAGCAAATATAGCATAGGGTAGATCGGGCCATAACGCGTTTGAGCAACGAACACATAGACACGGACGGACACGGACTCGGAATCTCGGCACAGCTCGAAATATTGGGTTACACGCATAACGACTGATTTTTTTCACTCATATTGACTTACACGCATTTTGACATACACGCATATTGACTTTCGCGCATATTGACTTTCACGCATATTGACTTTCACGCATATTGACTTACACGCATATTGACTTACACGCATATTGACACACAAGTAGTAGCCTGTGTCCAAATCTATTTCTGTGCACTACAATCATGAAAATTGAATGCGTAGTTTTGAAGAGAGATCAAACCCACTTTACTTCTTTTTTTTCTTATAAATAAATAAATAAAAATAAAGTCTTCTGGGTCTCTTTATTTTATGGTGTAGGGAAGAGCTCTACATATTAAATTATTGCAGTGCTCGAAGTTGATACATAAGGGCGCGGTCCCATTAAAAGTTACAAGTGGTCGCCCAGTGGTCGAAATTCGACCGTATGTCTTATAAAAATCTGTTTACTAAACAATATTTTATTAAGGCTGCACGGATTGTATCCTAAGCAATAAAAAATAGATAGATAGATAGATAGATAATAATAATAGATAGATTGTGAGTTTGGATTGGCATTGACGGATTCGGCAGCACTCCTCTTCCATTTTTGATATTTTTGAAAAATGTATGAAACAATGTTTATTTTTAATTTAATGTATTTTTAAATGCATAATTAAAAAAAAATATTAGCATTCTGACTCCTTCTCTATTTAGACTGAAAGTGTGCGAAATTTCATACTCCCCCGTCCGCGCAATTTTCGCAAAAAACTTTGTACCCTACAAAGTTTTTGCTTCATAAAAAATATATAGATTAAATACAAGTGAAGTATTTTTAGACATCAAAAAGGGGAAGATACGTATCCTAGAATACAAGTCTACCTAACCTAGGAGGCAGAGCTCATTTTTTGCTTTAGGCTTTGCTTTTGTAACTTATTATTACTGCTGTATAGATAGTGTTTAGGTGATATATAGTGCGCACGCCTGTTTACATTATTTTTTATCTACCTGGCTTTCTTTCTAGATGTGGCTTTACTGTTTCCATGTATCAGTACTAGTAAGTAACAAATTATTTTCCATCATCATCAGCATTTTGAATCTCACTGGGTAGAAATAGTAGATTGTACAACAAGAGCATAAAACAAGCCGTTTTACCCGAGACGTGGATAGTCACGTCGAGGGTAAAATGGGTTTTATACTCGAGTTTTACACTCTGCTTTTCACTTCGATTGCAAGGAAATAAAATAAACCGCAACACAACAAAGTAGTTTCTAGTTTTGTTTGACGAATAATTAGCTTCCAGCCACACAATTTTTCTTAATTTTTTTAAAATTTTCAACTACCTATGTGACGTTTGACTATGGTCTGTGCCGAAATGCCAAGTTATTATAAATATTTGCGTTATATTTTTTTTACGTAAATGCACGTCCGTATTCATCGTTAATTTGTATTTAGATAGTAATACATAATTAGGTCGTAATTAAATTAAAATATAACTTAAATCTCATAAAAATATATCAATTATATGAAGGTGTATTTAATTGTGTATGTGATTGTAAGGCCTAATTGCCTTAGTCTTAAAAGAAGAAATTACTTTAAGCACAAGAGCATAAAAACACATTTTATGCAGCCTTCACTCGACATAAAGAACTACTTTACGAGCATGAGAAGTGAAAAGGTTATTTTTCGACTTACCGCTTTCTTCGAAGATGTGGCTATACTGTATGGAGTTATCAGTATAGGTAGTTTCCTTCAATTTGCTGTAACTCATTTGTAGGGTGGATTGCCCCGTAGACTTCATCATGTGAGTAGGCATACTGGTGTGGGTACTGACGGCGGTATAGCCGTATGACTTCTTTTTAACTGAAAGTTAATTGGTTGACTACTGTTTCACTACTGTTTCATTACTTTTACAATACTGTTTCAATACCGTTTCTTTACTGCTTCAATACTGCTTCAATACTGCTTCAATACTGTTTAGCTACTGCTTAACTTAATACACTTTAAATTTCGCGTTAAATGTTAATTAATGGTTTATAATTGGGATTAACGGGGAATAACTGGTCAGCCCGTGACCACGACCGGTGAAACTCTGTTTCACTTCTTCACACTGCTGTTTCATTATGCTACTGATTCTTTACTGATTCACTACTGATTCATTACTGTTTCTCAACTGTTTGACAACTGGTTTCACCACTGTTTCCCCTCTGTTCACTACTGTTTCAGCCAGGGATCTGATTTGGCGTTGACCAAGCTAACCCAGATTAAAGATTTAAGTTTATTGCCATTACAAGCAATGTTTTAGTGTTGTTGTGACACAATACTTGAGATAAGGGTAAATATAGCGGACACCTTATGGTGTCCACTATACTTACCCTTATCTCAAGTATCTCTCTCGGCGAAACAGGCGGGCTTAAGACCGCCTGATTATCAGTAGTGTTGGTGGGTTAAGTCCGCTTTCGTTACGAACAAGCATAATCAAGGGTAAAGAAGATGGTTTTACAATCACTTACTATCATATGTTATGAAAACGAAGACTTACGCGTTGTGGTATAAAATAATAGAATATACTTAACCCATTATGATATTTACCTTCGTTTTTCTCATTATAATTTTCCCATAACTCTGTTTGTGTCTCGTTGGATTTTTTCGGGTCTAGTGTGATGGTTACGCTAGTTTTATTTTTTCCAACTTTATATAATATGTCTGTTAATATTAGAAAAAAATATATTAGAGTGAATAATATGTACCAATTTTTTTGTTTGCACGGCAAATACTCCACTCGACTTGATGTTAGGTGGAAATGAAGTCCAGACGCAAAGACAACTGAATTGGAAATACTTAGGTCGACTGAATTGAAAAATATGTATGAAAAGTAGACAAAATCAACGTTTCGTAGCCCCCCGATTCCTCCTCCAAAACTAGACAGATTTCATTATTTTTTTCATTAAAGTTAGAAAAAGGCTTTGGCTGTCTCCCTGTGTTTTGATTTTTTTATATAATCTCGTCAAATTTGTTTGCAGAATGTCTGAACACAGCGGAAAATCTGGACAATTTTTAAAGTTTTTAAAGGTTCATATCTTTTTTAATATCTAATTTATCAAAAAAAAAAAGAAAACACAGGGACACAGCCAAAGCCTTTCTTTAATTTTTATTGAAAAAAGTAATTAAATCGGTTCAATTTTGGAGAAGGAATCAGGGGACTACGAAACGTTGATTTTGTCTACTTTTCATACATTTTTTCAATTCAGTCGACCTTAGTGTTTCCTCTTAAAAACCACGCACCATTAGTCACCCTCACCCTGCCAGCTCACAAGGTGCCTCTTCACGCCTCGTTTGGAGAAACCCATTTGATAGGACGGAGAGAAAGAGATGTGTGCTGGTAAATTATTATATATTTTGGAAGTGCGACAAAGAAACGAGTCACCAAAGAATGATGGCGAGATTTATACATAAAAAAATAAAAATTAAAGAAATATATATTTATATGTTTTAAATCCTTGCTTTCAGAACAGTAACTTCCAGCAGGAATTATATTTTAAGAACCAGGAGAACATGAGTTATTTAATTTTGTAATTAATTGAACGAAACGCAATTTTCACACTACACAGCAAGTCGTCCATAAAAAAACAGCAACTGTCATCTGTCTGTGACGGTCATGTCTTGTCTTTGCCACCGTATCAAGATACAGCGATTTATTTACCTAAAACTTTGCAGTTTGCATTTCGATTTTCAACAAACAAGCCGAAAAACCAAAGAGAAAAAAAGAATCATAAAGAACGGCACGTATTTTAACAGCTTTTTTTTTGTAGGTAATGGAATTACCTATACTTATTAGTTTTTGTTTATTGCGAATATTTTGATATTGCCGGGTTTTAAAAATATTTTAAAGGAATATACGTATTCCCAGTAAGATTATCTTTCAATTATATATAGTTTTAAACTCTCTATATTTTCTGTTTTTTTTTTGTACAAAATGTTGTATGGGACTCGCCATCACTTTTAATTTGTGTGCAATGGAAGTACAGGGGTGACTCCGGAGCGTACTCCTATGGAGGAAGGGTGTGTGGGAAGAGGTCTGTTATTGCCAAATCGCGATCGTGTCTCAGTCGCCTGATTCTGATATATGGGTTAAGAATATTTAGGTATCAGGTCTCTGCGGTGCGATCGAAAAAGTTGCCCAAAAAAGTTATTAAAGTACATACATAGAAGAAGCCAAGTGATAACGACCGCCACGTGAAGCCGAGTGGCTTGTACGCCAGACTTTGGGCGGCGCTAACTCCAAGGTACCGGGTTCGATTCCGGTTGTCAAACTGAAGTATTTACCATCGCGATGGTTAACCTAACTCTACTCTATGTATCGTAGGTTCGAGAATGTTTGTTTCTAGTACGTTTGTTTAGATCCAATTCAGGGGTTGATATTTCTAAATAACTTATTATGTGCTAACAAGTCGAGTCACGTCTTATTTATGTATGGTTCAATGGGGTGTGAGATGGTGCAGTTTGACGAGTGCATCGGGTAAGTGTTTTAAAATAGATACCAGATAAAATATAAAAAATATAAAAAAATACCTTCATCTTTGCTGAAACACGGAGAGCAGTTTATATTAGACAACGTCCTTCCTTTGGTTCCTGAATAAAATATGGTTATTTGTAAATGTGGAATAAGTAACAAGTAGAGTAACCCTTAATAAGGCATAACATGTTTGAATATTTCATTGGTTTTCAATCTTATCTCAATGACAAAGTTCAAAATGTGGTGGGAATATACATTCCTTTGCCTGTTAAAGGGTAGTAAATAGCCCATGATTATCCCACTGCTGAGCAAAGGCCTACATCATTGAAATCAAGTTGTCACCACAATTGATGGGTAATTGCTTGCACCACGCTTGCCAAATGCGGGTCGGTTATCACAAACGCGGGCTAAGCATCGAAAAATCGAAAATACACTTTGCACAACCGGGGAATTTTTTTTGAAGTGAAAACTTCTTTAGCGGCGTTGTACACTTTTTTGTAATGGGTAAAAAATGTTAAATTCGCGTCAGGATACGTGACCGTCAGGACACGTGGCCTGATCGAAAATTCGTAAGACGGATGACAGCCGGCGTGGCGTAGGAGAGGAAGTATCCCCCTCTCTTTCTACGGCGCGGCGAAAATGTATGCCTGCTGTTTCGTTTAGGCGGCGCAGGGCGCTTGCGCGAATGTTCGAGTGCTTTTTAATGTAATATAAATTGTCATGTTTGTGTACGATAGCGCTATAAATAAATAAAATACCTAGTGTCTCAAGGAACTTCCAAATATCAGCAGGGGTGGAGGATGAAATGTTTTTAAGAATGTGTCGGCTTTAAGCGATGCGTATCATCTGGTTGCATGTGTTTCTTGCGGACTTGTAAAGAGACCAATAATCCTCAGACCGTTCTTTTTAAATTTACGAAAAGCTCGATTTCTACGTCTCATGGCCATTTGTAGGCCTCTAGTTAGCCACTGAGCGGGTGGACGCTTTAGCTTCACATTCCTGATTGGCGCATGTACTTCGTAAAGCGAAAGGATTGCCTGATTAAATATGGCAACCTTTTCATCTACTGTGGAAACCGCCATCAAAAGGTCCCAATTAATCTCGGAAGCATCCCTGAGCAACCGTTCTCCATCCATACGACCAAAACAACGCATGTGCAGCATTTTAGGGACAGGTTTCGGGGGTTTAAGGATGTAGGAAAGAAAATGAGATTATGATGGGGAAAACCAGGAGCAGGACATTGACCGTGTAAAGAAACAAGGGATGGGGAGGATGTAAGGATGAGATCAAGCCAGGTGTCCTCGCCAGTAATGTTACAGTGCGTGGCTTGGAGTAGAAGGACATGTAGTCCAGCTGTCTCAACGATATGAAGGAGTTTACGGGAACGAGGAGAATTACGAATGAGGTCTGTGTTAAAATAGCCCATAATGACGTGATGCGCACACTTCGATCCAACAGACTCGAGAACAAGTTCCAGATTGGAGAAATAATCTACAGCTGGAGGGCAGTATACCACACCAAGGAGCGTTTTAACCCCTTTGACACTAATTTCGAAGAAAAGGTACTCAGCTGAGGCACAAGAGGAAGAAACAGAAGAGGCAATAATTTTGTAAATTCACTACGTAAGTAGATGGCCATTCCACCCGCTCCCCTTCCAATCCTAGCATTACGAACAAGAATGAAACCAGAAAGAGGTAGTAGTAGAGAGTAGGTGAGGTTTAAGCCAACTTTCCGAAATCAGGATGGCGTGAACATTAGTGTCTGTAAATGCTTCCACGAAGTCACTATAATGATTAGGGATGCTTTGGGCATTTATATGGCAAATGTTTAACGAGTTATTCGTGTGTAAGCTGAAATTTTGACGGATATAGTCACCAAGAGTGTCAAGAGTCAGGAATTGAACCCGGGACCTTTGGGTGTCAGGCGTTATATGAGGCGAGGCGAGAAGGGAATAGTAACTTAAATATTTGTTACGGTTTATACTCACGACGTTCATAGCTAGTTGTTGCGTTCTCTCCATATATACTTTCTCTGCTTACTTCACTTGATCCTATTTTAAATCATAATTTAATAAATAAAAAAAATACTATCTAATTAACTTTCAACAAAAGAAGATTCTAGTCAAGCGTGCCGTAAAATAAGTTATTAAAAGCGAGAAAAATGATTAAAAAAATAGGTAAAATTCAGTCGATGTTATCGAAGCCTTTCACTTATGTTAGCTAGATAAATCGTGCCATTTTAAATTGCCCAGGGGTTGTATACACATACTTACATATGTATATACATAAATATTCTCACGTTCGTCTCCCAACAAACGGTGGACAGAGTATCAAAATCACCAATTTTGAGTAAAATCGTCGTTAGTGACCTCGAGGTCACTATCGACGCCATAAGGCCCGTTTTCACTTTGATTAGTGCGAGTGCAGGTGATTAGTAATTGCCATTGCTTAGTGCAGGTGTGTAGTGCAAGAACTGGTTGTGGCTGAATTTACTAAGCACAGCCACTTGACAAAATTGGACACTTCTTGCACTACACACCTGCACTAAACACTCGCAATTACTAATCACCTGCACTCGCACTAATCAAAGTGAAAACGGGCCTATAAGCATAATCAAAGTAGGGCTCAGAGGTGGAATAGATAATATCAGATATAGGTCGCTAGCCATCGCCTGATATGCAAGTATCTTGAAACCCTTGTCCCTTACGGGATGGCAGCTGGGCAGCTGGTACTTTTTTTTCACAACCCTGACCAGCATGGGTTGTATAAATACGAAGAATTAATAATAAGACTACGAAAGCCAAAAGAAAACAGCTATAATTTGTATAAGTTTGCACATTTAATTTTTTTTAAAATAGGTAGTACATACCTAAATATTGGTCTATCATTTCAACTTTGTTCATTGACTGCGATTTTGTATGCTCAGACAATTTCAATGACCAAGGCACTGCGAAAAAGAATATGTTTATATAAAATGTTTACACGAAGATTAGTGAAAAAACTAGATATTATAGGTCCTAGGCATACCTTTGTAAGTACAAATTTTGCCCAATACTTACAATATCTAGGTAAAATTTACAAGCGGGGTGTAACGCAAACTCCTAAGTAGACTTAGTCCCCCCCGCCTACGTCCGATAATCGGTGACCAATTTTATAGTCGGTGAAAATAAAACGTATGGAATTCTATATTACAAAGCACACGTCCGAAAGTCGGTCACAAAATCGGTACTAAAACCTCAGCGAAAAAATCGGTCCGATTATACCGGTCCTACAAAAAGTCGGTCGTGGGCGGGAGTCGTTAGAGCGGATTGCACCATCCAACGTTATCGTCTAATCGTCCGTCAACTCAATAGTTTTGCGAAAAATAAGTTGCAAAATAACAATGATAGACGTCATATTTTAACGTTAACTATAACTGCTCAATTAAGGCTGGTTGACGCTAATGTTAATAAAATGTTATTGTTTTGTTTACATAATTTTTAACGCAAATTTTGTTGCGAACAAATTACAAAAATAAAATTTTGAAAAAATTTCCACGAGCAGGATTTGAACCTGCACCCTTCTGACATACCGGGTCAGGTGCTCTCCCAATTGAGCTATCGTGGTTCTAACCAGCCCGCCGAAGTTATCCAATACTATTTACTTTTTTTACTTTGAAAGCCAGAGGCGCCCATTCAATGTCAACAACTACCGTCATTAGCATCCGATCATAATATTTTACAAAACAAAATCATTTTATAAATAGCTTGCCTACTTCTCAACTGATATTTAGTATTTGTAAAAACAGAAAAAAACCAGAAATAATATAGTTTTAATGTTTAGTTAAAATTGGAATAATTTTAAATTAATAAATTGTAAAATGTATTTATTTTAAATTTAATTTATTTTAGTACAGACCTTAGATATTTTCTTTTCGTTGTATGTTTAATAGTATCCAAATAAGTGTTTCAACTGAGCCTTTAAGTCTTCATTGCCAGCTCATGTTATGTCCCGACTGCTGGGACACAAGCCCTGCCTATGGATGGATAGGGAGAACGAGCCATAAAACAACACTCGGGCCCAGTACGGATTGGTGGTTGTAAACTGCTAATGCAGCCAGGACTAACGGCTTTACGTGCCTAACAGAGAAGCCCAAGATGATAAATTTTTGGTCACCCATCCGATGATGATTGCCATCGAGCTCCTTGTAGATGATAGAGATGGTAGTGCCTAAATACCTGTTCGTTTAACGACGGAGTTTGAAGTGCAAACAGGGGCTGGCAACAGTTGATCTGACGATATGGACAGGATTTGAGCATCTGAAAAATAATAAAAAAAAAATACTAAATAAAAATAGACAATGAGATCGGACAATAAGACATTATACAGGACGTTTAAGAAATAATAATAAACTAGTGGTCGCCCAGTGGTCGAAAATCCGATCGTAATTTTACTAAGGCTGCACGGATTGTCTCCTAGGCAATGACAAATTAAAAAAGATAGAATGTGAGTTTGGATTGGCATTGACAGATTTCGGCTGCTCCTCTTCCATTTTTGAAATTTTTAAAAGAGTTTACCCGCACCTTTTATACATACCGGGTCAGGTGCTCTCCCAATTGAGCTATCGTGGTTCTAACCAGCCCGCCGAAATTATTCAACACTATTTACTTTTTTACTTTTATTTAGCATTGGTTGTCATTTAAATTTTACGTTACGTTAGCGTTAGGAAGCAGGGGGTCTATATTCAATTAAAAGGGTCTATGTGTATAAATTGTTTCACAGAGATAGAGCTGTTTTTGCTTTACATGCATTTCTATAATATTTTGTCTTTGTGTTTATTTAATTAAATAAATAAAATCACTATAAATAAGCGAACTTCTAGTTTTTCAACCAATAGGTGCAAAGATTTTGAATGTTTCCCCTGTTCAATTGTGTGGTGCAGAGCTCAACAGAGTGAATTGGTTTAAGTACCTGGGCCACTGGGTCTCGGCTGGTCTCACGGACGCTGACGATATCGAAAAGGAGCGGAGGGCGTTGGTTGTAAGATGCAACATGTTGGCCCGTAAATTTGCCCGTTGCAGTAAACAAGTTAAAATAACTCTTTTTAAAGCCTACTGCCAGAATTTGTATACGTGCAGTCTATGGGTCAACTATACGCAGAAGGTAGACAACGTCCTTCGGGTTCAGTATAATTACGGCTTTAGAGTGTTGTTGGGGCTGCCGAGGTGGTGTAGCGCATTCGGGATGTTCGCGAAGGCGCGCACGGACGGGTTCCCGGCCATAATGAGGGAGCGAGCGGCTTCCTTGCTCCAGCGAGTGCGCGGCAGCAACAACAGTATTCTAAGAGTTCTGGCTGGTCGAGTGGACTGCCCTATGCTGAAGCATTGGATCCGGCTCCACGTCCTTGGTGCATGAAGTACCGGATCTAGAGTAATTATGTTGCTCTATATTCCACTTTACTAACATAGTTTTTAAGTTCTTTATTACTAACAAATTCTATGGACATATGTCTGAATTAAATAAATAAATAAAATAAATAGCAAAGTAATATCTTTTTATTTATATACAAATAGAAATGAATTTAAAAGCAAAAACAGCTCTACATGTGTAAAACAATTTATACACAAAGACCCTTTTATGGGCAATGCATTCAATTATTGCAACTATTTTTAAAGGAAAAACTCTCCATTCATTAATTCATTCATTCATAGCCGAGTGCCATATTGAGTGGCTGTTAAGAGGTGGATGTGAGTAGCGGATTTTGCCTTGTGGCGTGCACTTGGAGACATGATGTTCAGCGGTGAACTAATACAGGCTGATAAAATTAAATATGCAACCAAAATAGTCGCCACACAGCCCTTGACGTGACGTTGGTGCTGGTATTCCGTGGAACCAGTAAGAGGGAGACGCACCCAGTCATGTAAATAAGTACCTAAATGACAATAAACATTAAACAGACATAAGTGTACAATCGTTTTGTATAAATACCTGTAATAACTAAATGTGGCGATAGAGGCTCTATTGCTGAATCCATACACGTGGTTTCTGTAACATAAAAAAAAAAAACTTAAAATTCATCAACAATAAAATTTCATATTGTTAAAACTAGGTATTTAGTAAGTTGCATACCTTTTTTTTATTTTTTTTAAATTTTTTATATTAGGAGGAGGCAAACGAGCAGGCGGGTCACCTGATGGGAAGCAATCACCGCCGCCCATGAACACCCGCAAAACCAAAGGAATCACAGATGCGTTGCCGGTCTTTAAGGAAGGAATAGGCTCGTTTCTTGAAGATCCCTAAGTCGTATTGGCCCGGTTATAACGTAATATAATATTATGTTACAACTAGCCGTCACCCGCCCGCTTCGCTGTGTAAAAATTTGTGAATATTTTTTTATAGTCTATCATTTGCACAAGCTCATGTTCTTACTACATACAAATTTTCTTCAAGATCGGTCAAGCCGTTCTCGAGTTATAAGAGGACATAAGTACAGACAGACAGACAGACAGACAGACAGACACAAAAAATTCAAAAATCTTAGAATTGGTGTCAGTGAGTTACAAAACGAATATTTATCCCAAAATTTGTCAGAAAAATTGCATGTACAGACAGATTTATATAGAATAGAATAGAATAGAATAGAATAGAATAGAATAGAATAGAATAGAATAGAATAGAATAGAATAGAATAGAATAGAATAGAATAGAATAGAATAGAATAGAATAGAATAGAATAGAATAGAATAGAATAGAATAGAATAGAATAGAATAGAATAGAATAGAATAGAATAGAATAGAATAGAATAGAATAGAATAGAATAGAATAGAATAGAATAGAATAGAATAGAATAGAATAGAATAGAATAGAATAGAATAGAATAGAATAGAATAGAATAGAATAGAATAGAATAGAATAGAATAGAATAGAATAGAATAGAATAGAATAGAATAGAATAGAATAGAATAGAATAGAATAGAATAGAATAGAATAGAATAGAATAGAATAGAATAGAATAGAATAGAATAGAATAGAATAGAATAGAATAGAATAGAATAGAATAGAATAGAATAGAATAGAATAGAATAGAATAGAATAGAATAGAATAGAATAGAATAGAATAGAATAGAATAGAATAGAATAGAATAGAATAGAATAGAATAGAATAGAATAGAATAGAATAGAATAGAATAGAATAGAATAGAATAGAATAGAATAGAATAGAATAGAATAGAATAGAATAGAATAGAATAGAATAGAATAGAATAGAATAGAATAGAATAGAATAGAATAGAATAGAATAGAATAGAATAGAATAGAATAGAATAGAATAGAATAGAATAGAATAGAATAGAATAGAATAGAATAGAATAGAATAGAATAGAATAGAATAGAATAGAATAGAATAGAATAGAATAGAATAGAATAGAATAGAATAGATATTAATTAAACTTTATGTTTAAAATGTGAGATTCATAATAAGCTGTAGTTTTTAAAGATAGAACTTTTTTCCCTTTAGGCCCATAATGTCCACTTCTTAAAATGACCACTTCCCAAAAGGACCACATCCCACAATGACCATTCCCAGATCCGGTCCACTTCTACTTTCTCAGATTGACTACTTCCCATAACGACCACTTCCCAATATGTCAATTTCCCATAATGACCACAACAACAACCAAAATCTATTAAATTTTCGGGATAAAATTTTCTATCCTGTGGTAATCCAGGTTATAAACTATCTGTATACCGAATTTCATCCAAATTCATCCATCCGTTGCAGAAGTTGAAGAAGGAACAAATATACAGACATAAATACACACAAACTTTCGCTTATAAATTATTATTGTAATTAACATGGTTGAAAATGCATTAAAAAAAAATTACACTTTGGGTCACGTTGATGAGCAGGTGTCTGAACGTCTTTTTCAAACGTATGCGTGATGCGATGTTCATATTATAATTTAGTTATACCATGATACTTGGAGAAAGGATTTTATATAAAAAAAATACCTATTTCGTTTTTACCGATTATGTGTTGTGGTGTTGAAATCTGCACTGACGGTTTTATCACAGGAGTTGGCGTTGGCGATGCATGTTCTGTTAAAGATTATAAAACTGGTATTAAAACTGTATCTCAACAATTTAAAATAAAAATGGAGGGAAATGGGTGAAAGGCGGCCTCCTTGAGGTATATTACAGTTGCACTGCTTTGTTACATTTACCAACAACACATGCATTAACTCACAAACAGTTAAGGGTTACTAAATCTATATAAAATAACTCTTCCCTCTGTCAGTCAAGAAGTCTTCTTGACGACATGTCGAGACACATCAATACTATTAATAAAAATGTAAAGTTTTCGTCTTTGTTTGTTTGAGGTAGGTTATCTCTGAAACTACTGAAAGTGAAAAAACAAAAATAACATATATATTTGACTACTCTAATTAATATGGATTAAAAAAAATAACTATTGACTTTTAAGGCCTATTCAGCAGCCGCTGTGGGTAAAGGTATATACCGCGCGGGTTTCGCTCATGTATTCAGTATCAAGTTCCGTGGCTAGAGCGACTTGAGCGGTATTCGCTGCCGCTTTGGGTATATAGAAGTGCATACCGCGCGGGTTTCGCTCAGGTATTATACTTAGTTATAGAAATGACTAACTGGCGAAAACTTCTTACATTTTTGAGCGAAACTACCACTACCACAAGGATAGCGAAATTCACTTTGGTATGAACAGTAATATTACCGCATACCCACTCGGTTTTCTCTACCCACAGCGGCAGCGAATACCGCTCAGGTTTGAATAGACCTTTATGCGAAAAAACACGAAATCAGTGCGGACGAAATATAAGTAAAAAAATTATTGTAAATAATACTCTAAGCTCTCCAAGTAAAATATCTATACTATTAATAAAGAAGTAACGTTTGTGAATTAAATACTATAAATTGGCAAACATACTGATTTTCTTAGACCATCGTTTAGTCCAGTTACACCGGAATGTTTGCTTGATACGATGCTGTCTCGCTGGAAATCAAAAAACATTTTTTTTCAGATGTTTCAGTGGCCGGGTTTTAATCATCATAGTCTAAGGGCGCCTTTAAATTAGCCGCAAAGCGTCGCGCGACTGCAGCGCGGCAGCAGCGCTGCGGCCGCGCTGCTGTCGCTAGATTCGAAAATCGTAGTGTTGTACATTTTGTTTCAAGATGGACTCTGACGAAGAAACACGGCTCTTAGTGTTACTATTAAAACGAAAAACGATTTTGGTTAAATAAAAGGAAACCTAAGAAAACGTTGCTTTTATTTGTATATGTGAACGAACTGAATTTTATAAAGTAAAAGGCCATACTGACAAAAGATTTCAGAATTACGATTGTCAAGAAAACAATTCTACGAATTACTTCCCCGTTTATAAAATTATATTGCAAAACAAAATACAACCTTCAAAAATACTATTTTCATTTCTCATGCTCGTAAAGTTGTTCTTTATGTCGAGAGAAGGCTGCATAAAATGCGTTTTTAATTTTTATGCTCTTGTACATAAAGCAATTTCTTCTTTTAAAACTAAGGCAATTATGTCTTACAGCCTTCATTTAATTGATATATTTTTATGAGATTTAGATATCTTAATTTAATTACGACATAATGTATTACTATCTAAATACAAATTTACGATTGATACGGGCGTGCATTTACGTAAAAAAAAATATAACGCAAATATTTCAATAACTTGACATTACGGCTCAGACCATAGTCAAACGTCACATAGTAGAAAATTTAAAAAAAATAAGAAAAACTGTGTGGCGGGAAGCTAATTAAAATTATATCGAACAAACCTAGAAACTAGCTTTTGTTGTGTTACGGTTTGTTTTATTTCCTTGCAATCGAAGTGAAAAGCAGAGTGTAAAACTCGAGTATAAAACCCATTTTAACCTCGACGTGACTGCTTGGGTGGCTATATGCACGACTCGGGTAAAATGGCTCGTTTTATGCTCTTGTTGTACAATCTACTATTGTGCCGAAGAAAGACTCTTTTAATTGTCATTACTTTCCGTAAACAAATTCTCCTAAATAGACGACATATCAGTTAATTGTGAATCTTGTGTAGTGAAGAGGTTGGGCTTCGGCTTGTTTGATTCGGGGAAGTAAAATAACCTTGATTTTGTTGATAAGAGTAACTGAAATTATCATGTGTATACAATACAATAAAAAATAAAAAAAATAAATAAAAAAAAAACAAAAAAATAAAAACAAAAAACAAAGAATAAGGTCCGAATAGTTATTCCGTGTTTTGTCTCTTTTACTCTAATTTGAAATGACGTTTACATGACAGGAACAAAACACGGAATAACTATTAGGACCTTATTTTTTGTAAGGGGGATAATATACGCTGCACGCGCGACTGCAGCGCTGCAGCGCTGCAGTTGCGCGTTTTATATTTATATGGATTTACAAAGCAGCCCGGCTGCAGCGCTGCTGCCGCACTGCAGCCGCGCGACATTTTGCGACTAATTTGAAGGCGCCCTAAATGTTAAAAACAGGCCAGTGGGACACGATTTAGAAATATTTATTTGCAAAGTCGGTGACGAAATGAAATACTATTGCCTCCGTAGCAAGTGGACAGATTTGCAACTAGACAGATTCTCAGCTGGACATATTCTCAGCTGGGCGGATTCTCAGCTGGACGAGTTCTCAGCTGGACGGATTAGCAACTGGACAGGACATGTACAGTCCATGACAACGCAACCTCTTGTACAGTCGTTTATGCAATATTGATTTGATCTTATTTCATGTAATACATTATTGGTGCAATTTGTATAACTTCTTTACTCTGTTTTTTTAATGATACACACGCGAAATGCCTTTTTCCCACTAGTTCAGTTGACTGAGCTAGTGACATTTTTTTCTCGCTAATTCTGTTGATTACTTCATACGACTGCTTTGTATACGTATGCTTTTATCTCAGAATACAGAACAAGCGTAATGTATGGGCGGCTGATAGTTAGTAATAAATAAATGCAATCTCTATTTGCATAATCCAAACTCTTTGATAGCAACAAAAGGAGAAGTCCGGTTTTGGGCCTGAATGTTGATGAATAAATCATATACCAAAAAAATTGTAAATTTTACCTGATTATCCTCTGTAAATAACAGCGACGTTGGCAATGGCCAACAGATGTTATTTTCGTAATGATGTATTTAGTTTATCGATTAGCAAAAATCGATATGAAGAGATTAAACGAAATGCAACATTACTTCAGTATCTTTTAACTATCCATTAAAAAACTAAAAACATTTATGAAACGAAATAAATATCTTAATAATTATCCATTTTATCTTATTTCATCATCAGTTAGGAAGATCCTAATTAGATCGATCAATAATCGATTGTTCAATCAATATTGATTATGGGAAGCAGCCATATTGATAATGTCTATTTCTATTTGTTTGTCTAGTCTATGTCTTTTGTGATGTTGTGTTTTTGTCATTCGCTTTTCGTATTTGTTCTTTTTTGTTTTCTCCTGGGACTAACAATAGTAACAATTATTGCTTCCTAGCTGACCGTTTGCTTGAACGAACGCTGCACTGGATACTGGATATCATCATTCATATTGACCTTTGCGCGCAGTAAGTACCTGCTTGGTTGTCATTTTTATCAATGTATTTCGTATTTCCCATTGTTTTAATTTAATTATACCTAGAGTAGGTATGTAGTCTTTATTAGGTACTCGTACTATTACTATTTTCATTTGAAATATGTGTACAGCATTTTGTTAACTAGAGTGCATACTGCATACAACTGCATACTCATGTTAGGCTCAATAAACTGATGGACAATTTTTAAATTACCCTAGGAAATACACTAAACATTCTTAATCCATACTATACTCTGACCCTATTTACTGTAATGAACTGTTAATACAGTTAAATATTTCTCTATGCATTGCAGTTGAATTTAATTCTTAAAATTATTTCTAACTTGCAGGTAAATGAAAATGATTCTATTTGCCAAGCTTGCTGGAATCGGGCCAGTGCAGGCTTTCCTGAAAATAGACCAGACGTTTCTCCTGTGGGACACCGTCATGTATGCATTCTATGCGGACGTTCTCTTCTGCGAAGACTTTGTTCATGTTTTAAGAACTGGATCACAGCAAGAGCGTAGAATATACAATGTTGTCAGATAATGGATCTTACCACATACTGTAAGTACAACCCTTAAATATATAATAACCATTTAGATACCTATACATGGTCTAGTAAGCCAGGGGTAGACAAGATGCAAATAGGGATTTACATGAGCATGAGATATTGTTCTGGTGATTGAATTTGGATTCTGTGATGGATTGTATGAAATTGTATATCTGTTCTGGTTATTACATTTTTGTGACTGCCATCTGACCTTCATAACCCGTAGAACGGACAACCAGACAGATTGGATCATAACTACACATCCAGAATTAACAACTACAGGTTTCCTCATGATGTTTTTCCTTACCGCTGAGCTAGTGATCACACAAATTAAAAAGGTCAAGAGGTGCGTGCCTTCACGCATGAGAGGCATGAGAGCACGCACCTTATCCACTAGACTACCATGGATCAATCACTCTTTTAGAAAAAATTGACTTAAGTATATTTTTTTTAGGTAGGCGCTACCAGCATTGTGTGTGAAGCCTGCTGGTTGAGAGCAAATAGGGCATCTCGCCATATTCAATCAGGCCCTTCTACATCCGGTGCTTCTTCACTTCCTGAATGAACCAGCTTCTCAAGGTGTTTCTCCTCAAGAATCTTTGCCAACACTACAATGTCAACATGAGCAACGGGTACCTCTTCCTTCTGCAGCCACAATAGTCTTGCCCCGCTTGCCCGATTATAGTAGACCCGTTGAAACAGAAAGCAGATGTGTTGTGGTTGGATGTCGAAGACGAGAAAGAAACCGAATCACACTGTCAATGCGTCAGTTATTACATGTACAATTATTATGTACCTACCTCAAATAAATAATAGATTATGTGATTTTCATTTAACATGTACATCTTAAGACTTTCTAAATGAAACTACTGACAATGTTATCAACAGTTTTACAGCAAAATTATATTCAGGATAGTATGTTATTACTAATAAATAATTAAACATCATGAATGCTCTTTTATTTTACCAAACTTATCCTATACCTATCTCATTGAGGTATTATGTAGTACGTATAGGTACCTCGATGACCTTCCTAGACAATTTTTCATCAAATCATTTTGACAAATAGACATTTATATAACCGCTTAGTGCCTGAGAATAGAGACTACAATTGTGCACGCGTTCACAGGGCATGCACGACTGGTCAAGTCGCTTGAATCTTATAAAAATAATCCACTTTCGACACATTCACATCGATGAGTATTATCGCTACTTATCTTTTCAAAACAATGCTCGTATTCGTGTCAAGCGCACGCGCTCATAATATATAAGCAGCAGTGCAACCTGCTCTGCTGCGATGCTGCTGCTTAGCGAGTATAAAACCGCTGCGCAGTTATACACCCAGTTTGCGCATTGCTCATACTGCCAAGTACGTAGGTACATACCTACCACTGCAGCCGCCAAGTTCGATAACATCACACTTACCTACTATAAATGCATGAAATCAATAAATAATAATATACAAATACCATTCTTGGTGTAATTATAGCAACAATTAAGACATAACCTCCAATATCTTCATACACGATTTTGAGATATTTGGCCAAAGCCGATTGATGTGGAAATTGGGCAAATGTAACCTTTTCATATGTTCTATTTTGTGACTAATTTCTAGCCCATAACATGCAGGCCCCAGTTTGTATGAAGACCGGGTTTGTCCTTTATGATTGATAGCATTGACATTTAATTCGTTTAGTTTTATTTTCTTTCAATAAAGACTTTCAATTTATTACCTATATTATTTCATAGTTCATGACTGTACTCTGTCCAGTTGCTAATCCGTCCAGCTGAGAACCCGTCCAGCTGAGAATCCGTCCAGCTGAGAATATGTCCAGCTGAGAATCTGTCTAAATGCGAATCTGTCCACTTGCTACGGAGGCATACTATTGTGGTTAAAAAAATTAAGCAGGAACACTTTTTTCGAATTTACTTGTTCAATTGAACATATTATTTTATATTAGAGACACCTTTCATTCTTCCTGTGACCATGAACCTTGTAAAGGTTTTGAAACGCCAGGACAAAATAATAATGTAAAAGTAAATTTGTGCGAGGATCGTAAAGTGTTTAATTTTAATTTTTCCTCTTAATTTTATTGTTTTCTATACTTAGTTTATTTAAACATAAAATAATATGTAAAATTGTTTCTTATTTTATATTTTTGTCTTTTTACCAAGCGGCGCATTGGTCGGGCACTGGTCCAAGGAGGCATTGGTTCGGCACTGGTCCAAGGGCACATTGCTCCGGCACTGGTCCGAGGACGCATTGCTCCGGCACTGGTCCGAGGACGCATTGGTCCGGCACTGGTCCGAGGACGCATTGGTCCGGCACTGGTCCGAGGACGCATTGGTCCGGCACTGGTCCGAGGACGCATTGGTCCGGCACTGGTCCGAGGACGCATTGGTCCGGCACTGGTCCGAGGACGCATTGGTCCGGCACTGGTCCGAGGACGCATTGGTCCGGCACTGGTCCGAGGACGCATTGGTCCGGCACTGGTCCGAGGACGCATTGGTCCGGCACTGGTCCGAGGACGCATTGGTCCGGCACAGGTCCGAGGACGCATTGGTCCGGCACAGGTCCGAGGACGCATTGGTCCGGCACTGGTCCAAGGACGCATTGGTCCGGCACTGGTCCAGAGGCGCACTAGTCCTGCCCTGATCCAAGCTCGCATTTTTTTCCAGTTGAAATAACTCTGCAATCACCCAACATAGAGATTAAAGCGTATCGCTAGCCGAACGTAAACATGCTCGGCTTAAATGCAAGAAATCCTGGTTTATCCCTATAGCTCTGTTAGACTACTGACGGGCGTGATTCAATGTCTAAGGGTGACACGCCATTGAAGCAGCGTGGAGCTGAGCAGAGCCAAGCGGCGCGGAGCAAAGCGGGGCTCCACATAGCCCCGCTTGGCTCCGCATAGCCCCGCTCAATTTCATCAATGGAGTTCCTAATAATAATAAAATAAAATAAGTTAATACGGGTAAAGCCGCTCCTCCCAGCTCCGCCCAGTTTTAATGGAGTCTCACCCTACGGCTGTTTTACCACTAGAGACATCTCTCTCAAAAATTTTTCAAATCAAGAGTTCCGAGAGTACCGATGGCTTAGTGACATTCACAAGAGCTACTTGTAGCCTAAATTGAATAAATGATTTTAAATTTTGATTTTTTTTTAAATTTTAAGAAAATTAGACTGTCCGGAACTCTTTAGCAAAATAGAGTTAAAAGTCCCAGATAAAAAATTACGTCTTAGCCATTGCTTCGCATTCCCTTCGCTCGTACTAATTACAGAACGAATAGTTTTATGATTAGATCTAGTAAATATTTCAAAAAGTTCAAGTCAGATAGCCGCTTCGATCTTTATTGTATTATTGCAGGACAGGTTAAAACTATGTTAACTCCTAAATAAGTGCGGACGACTTTTGTTTTCCTAGTTAATTTCCTACTTCTCAAACTCTGCTTTTAAATGTGGTAGTTTGTTATTAGCTCATAAGTTGTTAGATGTCGAATAAAATTGTGAATAATGCTATTCCAGCTAGCTTCCCAAACAAAATATAATAAAAATAAAATGAATTATCATCACCTTCCTTTTCAACAGCTGGTTTGTAATAGGGTATGGGGTCCTTGATATTTTCAACGCAGTAACTCTGAGCAAATGGTGCAAGCGTTACTATGCCGGTTTCTGTGAATATGAATAAAACACTTTATGTTAGTGTATTCAACTGTTATTTTTGCATTAACAATTACGCTAATATTATTAACGCCAGTTTGAGATGCCATTGATGGCGGTTACTGTTGTCAAAAAGCAGTCACTAAGAGTGTTTACACATTTTTAGTTAAAATACCCTAATATCTCATGGTTGTCTTTTAAAAAGTAAGGCAAGTTGTTAATATAAATTAAAAATAAGAAAGGACTAAGAATTGAACCCTGTGGAACTCCCATTGTAACCACCGATCCAGGAGATCTTTTACCGTTAACATCAACCCTCTGAACCCTATCACTTAAATATGAGATAAGAAGATTCATTGATGCATCTCTAATTCCATAGTGGTAGAGCTTCCTGACCAGGGTTTCATGTAAAACACAATCAAAGGGCTTGGATAAATCACAAAAAACCCCTACGGCATCGTGTGAATCCTCCCAGGCATTAAATATTTGAAGTAAAAGCTCAACACCAGCGTTAGTGGTCGAGCGACCCCTAGTGAAACCATATTGTCTAGAATGTAAAAGTTTATTTCTATAAAAATGAACTTGAATTTGGTCTAGAATTATCTTTTCAAATATTTTACTAAATGTGGGTAACACAGAAATTGGTCTAAAGATAGAGGGGTCACATGTGCTACCTGATTTGAATAATGGGATTACTTTACTGTGCTTCATTAGGTCAGGAAAAACACCACAGTCAATGCATTCATTAAATATGCAAGCTAAAACTGGAGCTATTGTCTCAATAACGGATTTAGTGATGTCGATGGAATTACCCCACAGATCAGCAGTCTTCTTTTTATTATGAGTATTAAAGGTTTTAATTATATCTCTAAAATCAATTTTTAGAAAACTAAAATAGTTTTCACTAGGTTTGACATTTTCCTTTAGAACCGCTTCAGCTACAGTGGGGGAGGAGTCCAAAGCTTTTGTAGTTGAAACTGGAATATCAGTAAAAAACTTCTCAAATACCGCAGCAACATCAGCATCGGAAGTTAAGGTTTGATTTTCGTAGCTCAATTTGTACTCATTGTTACGACTTTTGACATTTCCAGTTTCACTATTTATAATATTCCATGTCATTTTTATTTTGTTATCACTTAGCTTAATCTTTGAACGCAGGAACTTTGCCTTTGCTAATCGACATACTATTTTAAATAACTTAGAATATTTTTTGACATACAATTTAAAATCTTCACTGGTGTTATAGTTACGTTCATCATATAGCTCATCTTTATGAGCAAAAGTAGAAAGCGACTTTTCGCTTTCTATTTTTGTGGATACCAATTGTAGCTCATTCACTAAAAGTAACAGTACCACTAACCGAGATCCTTTTTGGAATAAAAGTTTTATTGAATTCTGTACAATTTTTATGAGAGAAATCATTTTAAAATTCATTTGGGTTATCATTATACTTTAAAAAACATATATTATCATAAAGATTGTTTTTAAACCGTTCCAGACGACCTGCAGTTTTTGGTACAACAGTGATATTCTGTTTCTTCACTTGCTTACACTGATGTGGAAGGCTAACCATTTGGCCACAATGATCAGAGTCCAGTTTATTTATAATGAGTTTAGACAGTCTAGCTGGCTCCAAAACTAAATTATTCAAATTATATGATTAAAATAAATTTTTAATTTTGATAGAACCTGTAGACTTTTCTAACAAATTAATATTAATATCACCGCAAATAACTATCTTTTTACCTACATTGCGGATTTTATATAATGCTTCATCCATTACTTTTTCAAAATAATCATACAATGCTGACGGAGGCCTCTATACACTTAATACAAAAAGTCGCTCCAGCTCCACACAAGCTATTTCTATTGTTCGCTCAACCGAGAGGCTCACTATGTCTTTTCGTTCCTTTAATTTTAATTTCTTATTAACTATAATTAAGGAGCCACCATGAATTGAATTTACTCGATTGAACGAACTACCTACCAAATGATTATTAAAATTGAACATGAACTGATGATCTTTAAGCCAGTGTTCAGTAATACATAAAATATCAACTTTATTATCGTTCATGAACAATTCAATCTCCAGATCTTTGCCCATCATTCCTTGAATGTTCTGGTGAACTATATTAATCGAGTGAACATTTTTAATAATTAGGTTGGGACGGGCTTTTCTTAGAATTAATTTTACATTTATTTAAAATATTACCAAACTTTTTGCAAGTGAATTCCTCTTTTGTCTTATGATTTAATTTAAGTAATTCAAATCCTGCTCGTGGAAATTTTTTCAACATTTGTGTTTTTTTGATTTTTTATTTTGTTTTTTTACATGTTG
The DNA here is from genome assembly GCA_947562085.1 of Eudonia lacustrata. NCBI lineage: Eukaryota > Metazoa > Arthropoda > Insecta > Lepidoptera > Crambidae > Eudonia > Eudonia lacustrata. The sequence continues at coordinate 5,931,351 of OX387313.1, forward strand.
TGGTTGTCTTCTATATTTGTTGTGTTTATTTGTAATGGAAAATGCCCTGCTATGGTAGGGCATTTTCCAATATCTTTGACGCTGTAAAGGAGAAAAGAGCTGGACACTTGCTGAGTTTCTTGCCGGTTCTTCTCAGTACCGATGGCTTAGTGACATTCACAAGAGCTACTTGTAGCCTAAATTGAATAAATGATTTTAAATTTTGATTTTTTTTTAAATTTTAAGAAAATTAGACTGTCCGGAACTCTTTAGCAAAATAGAGTTAAAAGTCCCAGACAAAAAATTACGTCTTAGCCATTGCTTCGCATTCCCTTCGCTCGTACTAATTACAGAACGAATAGTTTTATGATTAGATCTAGTAAATATTTCAAAAAGTTCAAGTCAGATAGCCGCTTCGATCTTTATTGTATTATTGCAGGACAGGTTAAAACTATGTTAACTCCTAAATAAGTGCGGACGACTTTTGTTTTCCTAGTTAATTTCCTACTTCTCAAACTCTGCTTTTAAATGTGGTAGTTTGTTATTAGCTCATAAGTTGTTAGATGTCGAATAAAATTGTGAATAATGCTATTCCAGCTAGCTTCCCAAACAAAATATAATAAAAATAAAATGAATTATCATCACCTTTCTTTTCAACAGCTGGTTTGTAATAGGGTATGGGGTCCTTGATATTTTCAACGCAGTAACTCTGAGCAAATGGTGCAAGCGTTACTATGCCGGTTTCTGTGAATATGAATAAAACACTTTATATTAGTGTTTCCAACTGTTATTTTTGCATTAACTTACGCTATATTATTAATGCCAGTTTGAGATGCCATTGATGGCGGTCACTGTTGTCAAAAAGCAGTCACTAAGAGCGTTTACACATTTTTAGTGAAATACCCTAATTAAAAACTTCGAAGTTCGATTTTGAATAGTGTGTGTGTGTGTGTGTGTGTGTGTGTGTGTGTGTGTGTGTGTGTGTGTGTGTGTGTGTGTGTGTGTGTGTGTGTGTGTGTGTGTGTGTGTGTGTGTGTGTGTGTGTGTGTGTGTGTGTGTGTGTGTGTGTGTGTGTGTGTGTGTGTGTGTGTGTGTGTGTGTGTGTGTGTGTGTGTGTGTGTGTGTGTGTGTGTGTGTGTGTGTGTGTGTGTGTGTGTGTGTGTGTGTGTGTGTGTGTGTGTGTGTGTGTGTGTGTGTGTGTGTGTGTGTGTGTGTGTGTGTGTGTGTGTGTGTGTGTGTGTGTGTGTGTGTGTGTGTGTGTGTGTGTGTGTGTGTGTGTGTGTGTGTGTGTGTGTGTGTGTGTGTGTGTGTGTGTGTGTGTGTGTGTGTGTGTGTGTGTGTGTGTGTGTGTGTGTGTGTGTGTGTGTGTGTGTGTGTGTGTGTGTGTGTGTGTGTGTGTGTGTGTGTGTGTGTGTGTGTGTGTGTGTGTGTGTGTGTGTGTGTGTGTGTGTGTGTGTGTGTGTGTGTGTGTGTGTGTGTGTGTGTGTGTGTGTGTGTGTGTGTGTGTGTGTGTGTGTGTGTGTGTGTGTGTGTGTGTGTGTGTGTGTGTGTGTGTGTGTGTGTGTGTGTGTGTGTGTGTGTGTGTGTGTGTGTGTGTGTGTGTGTGTGTGTGTGTGTGTGTGTGTGTGTGTGTGTGTGTGTGTGTGTGTGTGTGTGTGTGTGTGTGTGTGTGTGTGTGTGTGTGTGTGTGTGTGTGTGTGTGTGTGTGTGTGTGTGTGTGTGTGTGTGTGTGTGTGTGTGTGTGTGTGTGTGTGTGTGTGTGTGTGTGTGTGTGTGTGTGTGTGTGTGTGTGTGTGTGTGTGTGTGTGTGTGTGTGTGTGTGTGTGTGTGTGTGTGTGTGTGTGTGTGTGTGTGTGTGTGTGTGTGTGTGTGTGTGTGTGTGTGTGTGTGTGTGTGTGTGTGTGTGTGTGTGTGTGTGTGTTGATGTGTTGATGATAATAAAGATAATGATTATGAGACTCAAGAATGTTACTGACCAATATTATTGATGGCGCCGACCACCTGAGTGGCTATCTCACTAGCCAAAGCTCTGGCAATCCTAATAGTGGATTTGGAGCGAATGAGAGAGCCCTTCAACGTGTCGTTTAATGGAAAAATTAGGTCTTCGGTCCCTGAAATTAGTTGACACAAGTTTAGAAGCACTTAGTTTCACCACAAAATATAGAAGGTAAGCCCCTAAAAGTATTATATAGATATACCCTAATGTAATACTTTTACAGTTTTATTTACAACAACACACAAACGCATGGTCAGACTAAGTGGGTTCATACAAACTGCGCTTGACCAACGCACACAAACCCTCTCACGGGCACGGTATCTCCACATCTCTCTGAAGTTGCTGCACTCTCGTTGAGTGCGGCAACTTCATACAAGCGTTCCGAAACGCACGCACACAAGCTCGTAGTTCACCTACATTAGCACATGGAAAAAAGCACGGGAATGGAGTACGCGATGACGCGGCTGTCCCCACAAACGCGGATCGGGCGTTTGTTGCTGTAGTAACGGAGAATAACAAGTATGTCACTGAGCGCTGCCGATCAGTATACACGTATTTTTTTTGGTTTGGTTGTCGCGATTGCAAGTTTTGTTGCATATAATAGGTGGGTGCCTATCGAAAATGTCTGGAAAAAAAACCTGTTGTGTATGGGGATGTCGCAACACAAACAAGCATAATTCCAGTTTGTTCTTTTTTACTTTGCCGACAGATATAACAAGGTATGAAATTTTTTTTTCGTTATTACTATTGATGCTAAGTTAGCATTTATCACTTCAGTTAGCTAGGTATCCGTTTTGTAGTTATACCTAACTATAGCCTGACCGCAACCGCTGTACCGCGCCTTAGGTATGCGCGGGGAGGAGGGGAGTGGGAAGTAAAGAGCATGAACTCACATGAGATTCGTAGTGTAAGACAGATCTTACGAAGCACAGTTTATTGAAGCTTTATATTTACGAGTATAATTACATCCAATCCGCTTTTGTCCAATATGATTTTATGATAAGTACAATTAAAGAACTAATATAAATGAAATAAATCTTTATTTCTTGGAAATATAAAATCTTTGTAGCCATTTGTTACATGAAAAAGAAAAAGTGACTGACATTCAAACCAAAAAATTAAAAACCATTTATTACGTAAATAAATTACACTGACTATTCTGACATAGATTCTGTTTCAACTTCACTTTCCATTTGACTATCGGAGCTTGAATCAGAGTAATCCTGCAGATTTATTATTATTGGCTCAATAATATCATCGAACCTATCGTCGCGATCCCAGTAATCGATATCTCGAGATAATGCACGACCCATTTTTAGATATTTTATCTCATGTGCGTCTGCCACAGACAGTCCGTAACAAATAAGACTAGTTGCCGCCGTGAGCGATGACGGCAGAATGACAAAATTGAGCAACTGTTTCGCCCCCCCGCCTCGTCGCTCGCATACCCAAGGCGCGGTACAGCAGTTGCGGTCAGACTATACCTAATATCGTAAGAATAAACTCTCGAAAAGCGTTACCGTCTTCTCATTTACCTTTATGTTCGCAAGTTTTACCACAACAGCTACCACATCAACAGCAAGACTGGGTACACAAGATACAGAAGTTATTCTAGAGATAACTTAAACACTATTTTGATAATACCTCCCGACGATTTAGTACACTTAGTTAAAAAAATGAAAGAAATTTTCGGAAGTTATTTTACCATAGAAAACTGTAAAACCAGTAAAATAGCCAAAACTATTTTTGATAATATGTCCGACCTCAAGTATACTCGTATACCTCCATGTAAATGCTTTCCAATAATATATTTAAAATTATATATATATTCGCATGCGGATATATTACGTTATTAAATTTAATACTGGCTATAATTTAATTAGCTTTCAAAACTGGCCGAGCGAGGCGTAAATATTTTGCTGTGTCCAATTTGTAAATTAATATTTGATTGCGATTGTACTTTATAATGATATAAGTATTTTATAGTGTAAACCTAAATTGTGTTTTATTTAGAATATAAGACACCCAAATTCACACAATAATAAATTAACTATGTGTGGCTCAACCCTAGCCGGTAGGTACAGCTCGTAGGTCAATTCAAGGTCACGGCACTGTTGCCGCACTCTCGTTCATTCTGGTATTACTATTTCATACAGTAGGGCATCGCCTTTGATGTGGGGCGATACCGCCGGCGCCGACCGCGTAGGTCCACGCGATCGTTCGCCGATATGCAAGGAAGGGTTGTCACAAAATTCGAAATCAAATAATCGTTAATATTTTTATAAAATTTTTCATTTATTAACAAGAACTAGGTATACCTATAGGTACATATTTACAAATGTTGCACTGCTAAATATTTACGTGAAGGTTTATTTTTAGATTTCAATTTTTTATTATTAAATTGAACAAACAATGAATTCGCATTCGGATTGCTTAAAAAAAACGTTTAAAACAGGCAGTAAGCGCACATGGCTGCCGTTCACGGTAGCTCCCACAAACAGCGCTTGTTTGTGGGACACTGGCCGCAGCGCCCGCTCCCCCGCGGGTTCCCCTCCCTTGCTCTGCGAAAGTATACCTTCGATGTCCAACTGTATGCTTTTAAAACTGTGGTATCTCGGAAGAGCTCGGAGCAGTCCGAGCACAGCTGTTGCGAGAATACGTGATCGAGAGAGTTTGTCTATGTGTGTGTTGCTCAAGCGCCCCGATCCGATCCGAACCTTCCGGAGAATCTAGTAGGGCACGGGGACACGCACTTTTAAGTGTGGGATCCGTTCCCTCTAGAAAACCTCCGGAGGTAATTCGTTTCACACGGCTTGAGGTACCCTTTAAGTACCTCGCCGCCCCCAAAAAAGCCCGGTGGAGCTGAAAATGCCGTTTGAGGCAAAAAAAATATACTTGAGTGCGTTTATATGAAACTTACCTACTACAGTGTCTATATTTTGTGGTTTCAGGTTCATTAGTTATTATCAGTAATGCCGGCGCCACACATTACATTGACTGGCACACCAGTGAGACTGGCACGCCAGTGAGACTGGCACGCCAGTGAGACTGGTACGCCAGCGAGACTGGCACGCCAGCGTGACTGGCACGCCAGCGAGACTGGCACGCCAGCGAGACTGGCACGCCAGCGCTGGCAAGGTACTGGCTCATGTAAACACTTTTTTGTACCAGTCCAGCGCTGGCCGCCAGCGCTTGACTAGACTGGAACGGAATAGAACCCGTGGCCGTTTTTCATGCCAGTAGACACGTCTAAACGCGACTGCGACAGTCGCTGGCGCACCTCCTAGGGTGTACCTATGTTATTTGTTTTTAAAATGACTCAAAAACCTAATGAAGATGAAACATTCAAGTTTGTTCAACTTTACAGAGAACAGGAATGTTGAAGGCGGCCCGTTCAGTTTTGTTCCCGCGCACTCGCCTCCCTGCAGCGATTCTTCTGCTTACATCGCTTGTCATATAGACCTTAGCTGTCATTCACAGCGACACGGTCGAGGCCAGACCGTAATCATACATTGAATATAATGTAGTAATGTACTAAGTAGCTTGAGAATGATCTGATCCGTATAAAAATAAGCATATTCAAAGGGCACTTCTTACAATAAGAAACATGGTTACCTGTATCGGTATTCACTGTCTCCGGCTTATGCAGGGCAAAAGGACTCGTCACTATGTCAGTATTCTCCGGATGAAACACTAAAACAATATTTATTTACCACAATTTTATGTAGGTTAATTAAGTATGAAAACAGCAGCACATTCAAAGAGCACCTTTTACAATAAGATACATGATTACCTGTATCGATATCCACTGTCTCCGGCTTAAGGTTAAGAGGGCTCGTCACTATGTCAGTAGTCTCCGGATGAAACACTTAAACAATATATATATTTTACACAATTTGGTATTTTAGGCAGGTAAATTAAAAAAAAACAGCTCATTAAGACGACGCATTGATAATTTACGTGGCGGGGATCTTGATTTTTCACAACTATTACAAAAAAGATATGAATGTGATATTTAATGACATGATTTTTCATTTAATTGAATTCATTTTGTTAGTTGCAGAAACACGATTTTTCAACTTTTATAACAGAGAAAAAAATATCAAAGTAACCTCTTTAAAAACATAGATTCACATTTTACAGGCTAACCAGACCGATTTAAGCATCTAAATTTTCTTAGCAGATTAGTCTTAACACACACTTCAAAATTGTAGTTCATTTTTTTTTAATAATTTGTAGTTTTAATTTGAAGGAAAAAAAAACAGTTTTTCTTATGGTACGGGGCGCAAACGCTCGTATCAAAACATCTGAGATTTATTGTTTAGCGGTGCGTCGCCTTAAAAGGGCTATTTTATAATAAGATACATGATTACCTGCATCGACATCCACTGTCTCCGGCCTAAACAGGTTAAGAGGACTCGTCGCTGTGTCGATAGTCTTCAGATATAACGCTAAAACAATTTTTCACATAAGTTTGTATTTTATGTATTTTACATAAAAACCCACTCAGGCAAAGCTTATAAAAATAGCAGCAGATTAATTAAAGCCTGGAACAGATTGTGGTACTGGCACAAAGTATAAACCATTATTCAAAAACTGACTGGACTGGACAACATTTTAGATAACTACAAAAATATTATAGGAGCAACAGGATATAGGCGAGTTCGTCTTAACTGCCTATCTTTTTAATAATATTAATAATAAAAATATTATAATAAATAATTTTCGGTTAATAAAAACTCATAATACGATAATGTAAATTATTTTAAACAAGTATAAAAAATATATGGTACCTATGTAACTCTCTGGCTTAAAGTTAAAGATCTGCTTACCGCCGACTTGGTGGAGGTCACTGAAGACGTTCTGAGCCTGTTCGGCGGCTATAGCACAAAATAACGAGATTATTTTGTGGATATAGGCAGCTGCTGCGGGCCTGGACTGGTTTAAATAACTCGTCCAGGGTTTGTGGGCAGCGATGAAGAACTATAGCTACGTACGTAGCTTTCTAACTTATCTACTTGTTACTGTCTTCGTGAAGCTGACAGACGATGCTCTGACGTCAGAGCGTATATTGGTGTCAGAGTTGGAGCAGGCTTAAAGGTCTGCTTGCCCTGGCTTAGTGGAGCTGACGGACGATGCTCTGACGTCTGAGGTCCGGATCTTGAACAGCTCTGACACAGTTTAGCCTAGCGTTTGAAAAAAGTTATGTTTTAGCTACGTACTTCTTTGACTTGAAGATTTGTTGACACTGTTCGGCCTTCGTGGGAAACTGCTGTACGTCTGGGTAGGCTCGGTCAGCTTTCCCAAACTATGTAGAGCCTTTGTTTTTTTCTCTGAATACAGGTAAAGTAAAACAAATTAATTAAATAAAAATTAATTATTAATTATTTTTATTTTTATTTTTTTTATTTATTTTTAATTAATTATCTTTTTTTTAATCCTTCAAATCCATTCAATCCATTTGAATTTAATCTTTCAAAATAGAATTTTGCCATACATTTATTCTCGTTTTAAATGACGCGATCGTATGGCAAATGAAACTTGGACTAGGCGCCCTGATGGGTGACCTTTAGCCAACCTATACTCATGTACTGTCTTGATGTGAACCTTTGAATGTATATTCATCACCAGCTCATTATATGCTGCTCGTGCCCCACTGCTGGGGCACGAGCCTTACCTATGGATGGATAGGGAGAACGGGCCATAAAACACCACGCGGGCCCAGTGCGTATTGGTGGTTTATAACGACTTCTAACGTAGCCGCACAGTGTTTTTGTCCGCCTCGAAAACGGCCACGCTTGGTTTATCGGTTTGTTCTATAGAGTATTTTATCTTATCTTATCTTAGTGGGGCCTGCCGAGGTTTCCCTCTCCCAGTAACACTTTGACCCATCGGGATCTTTTGTGCAACCCCATCCTTTCACTCTTCTTCCTCTGTAAAGATAAATGCCATAAGCTTGGCAACGTTCTCAAGAGTGAAGAGCCTGAAGTATTCCGGCTCCGAATAGGCCGACCCCAGGAGTCCCATTCTCTTCCTACTTTCTATAGAGTAACTTGATACAACTTGAGACAAACGGCTTTACGTGCCTTCGGAAGCACATAGGAGCTCGAGATGATACATTTTTGGTCACACCTCCCTCTGATGACCAGCCTTTGCGAAAGTTGCTTAACCTCAAAATGGCAGACCGGGCGCGTTAACCATTGCGTTGAATGTATACTGACTTGTGTTAAAAAAGGGGAATCTCGACGGCCCCATGTTCATGTGTTTGAAACGGGATTTGAAGCTCTTCGCCGTCATGCTCGACGTATCTAAGGACAGTAACGCTTAGTTTGTTGCAGTTCAAATAATTTGTCTTACATAATATCTATTATGTATTTATGTATTTAACTAATATCTAACAACTGAATCTAGATTTTAATAACAAGTGTTTTTCAATTATCCTGACTTGAATCCCGCACTACTGGATCGCGTCCTATATTTGCATCCCTTTTGCATGTATGTAGTTTTTTTTCTATATACACATCTTACGGCTTATGGGTAAGCACTTTGATTTCATCTCACCTAATGTTCATTGTTGATAAGGGCAACGGTGAAACCGCACTTCACTCGGAATCCTCAACTACTGAGGCACTGGCTATCTTATCTTTAACTACCGGAACACAACAATGCTACTAACATTGATGCCATGGCGACATATTAAGATAAGATGGTGGTAGTTAGCCAGGTGAACAAACAAGCCCTACCGCCGAATAAATCGAGTACACAAACATGTATCCCCCGCCGCTGGGAACCGAACCCGGGACCTCTGGGTCTAAACCGGTGGTCTTGACCACCGAGTTCGACAAAGAGCGCTGTTTCATGGCTGTCAGCGCTTTAAAAACAATGTTAATTAGTCAACTTTTATACCCATCTCAGTGTTCTTGTTGTCAGTCCTGGTATAATCCTTTGAAGTGGTCATACCCGCCGACTTCTGCTCCGTCACGTTGGTATGCGTGCCTGGCAACAAATCCAACGGGATCGCACAGTAATCCCAAATTTATGAGCCAAACTACTCTATTTATATGGAACTAACGCTTTTTCTATGGACTTTCTAAGGGAACGGGACGTATATTACTATAATGGGGCTTTCAGAAAGAGCTTAAGAATAATTTCGGATTGTTTATTGCGGAAAATCGAAATAAAATGTTTTTCGGACAGTAAATGAGTAAATATTTTTCGTTTGTTTGGTTTATAAATGTTACCGACTGGTAGATACTGCATTTCCCCGCGTGGTGTATGTGTTGACAGAGAGAATAAAGACATAATTAAACATTAAAATATATTTACAAGATAAAATTTACTAGAAAAAATCAACCAGCCAAAGGAAGCTCGAGTGGAATTCGAACCCACGACCTTTGGTTATCCAAATTTTATTAAGGCTGCACGGATTGTATCTTAAGCAATGAACAATTAAAAAAGATAGAATGTGAGTTTGGATTGGCATTGACAGCTTTCGGCCGCTCCTCATCCATTTTTAAAATTTTTGAAAAGTGTATAATTATATGCGTGTGTGTCAAATACATGGTAGTGTGTGTAATGTTTGTTTTATTGATTTAATGTATTTTTAATGCATAATTTAAAAAAACATTAACATTTTGTAGATACTCCTTCTCTATATAAACTATAAGTGTGCGAAATTACATACTCCTCCGCGCAATTTTCGTAAAAACGGGTACAAAGTTTTTGCTTCATGTACTTATTAATATATATATAGCATTGTGAATGCAAAATTCTAAAATAATGAAAAATTAAAAAATTATATAGTAAATAAAGTAAATAATTAATTAATTAAGTCCATTGTACAATTTATTTACCTGTTTCTTGATATACAAGTGATAAAGTTTGAACATTCACATCTTCCCAAAATACTGAACTCTGGAAATATCGTGTCATTTGGCCTAAAAGAAATACAAAAGAAATTTAGTTACCGCCATTAACCGCCCATTTATTACTTATTTTTGTACATAACACCATGGTAGCCTGGAAGAAATTACTTTTTAACGATAAGGCCAACATTTGTACTATTTCTTTTATTGTAGGTACTCTGCATGTCTTTTTGAATGGTGTTCAATAAAGTATAATATTCATTTCATTTCATTTAGTTACCTATGTTTACTTCAAACAAGTCGTAACAATAACTTGATAGAGCCATAAACTGAATACGATAAGCCCATAAAATACTTATTTATTAATACATTGCGAAAGTTAGTTATAGCCTATTATCTTGTAAGCGTAAAAGTATATACGAGACATCGTACTCACATAACTGATACGTTATTATGGAATTAAGGCTCATTAGCCTTAGTTACGTATATAATAAAATTAAACAGAATTAACGCAACGTTGTACGTACGTTGTACGTTGTTGTGTTTTTACATAATGGATTTTTAATTCAGATTAAACTTTCTTTTTACGTTAATTTACTAATATTGTAGGAAGTTTCATAAAAATTAGTTTATTGGCTTGAATAAAGTTAAAGTTCGAGGCTTGTATGGGATACCGAAATGTATATGACTGGTACATCGTAAAAAAAAATTTATTAGTTTTAATTTTTATTGCAATTAAATAGGGTTCCAATTATGGTGGCATCTATATTTGTCGTTAAAAGCTTAGAGGCGTCCGCGCGGCGTGCTCATGTCCGTGCTGCGAGTGACGGGAGACCCGCCTCACACAGCCATTTTGTGACGCAGCGCTGCTCTATGAGTACACGAAACTTGTACGCCTTGCGCCCTCTTGGCTGCGGACGCTCTACCTAAAGGGACGGGATAGGAGGGGAGTATAACCTCTCTCACATCTGACAATCCTTGAGTGCGGCCTGGACCATATGCCCCACCGGGCCGCTGACTTCTTCCACATGTGATCCCACCTGTGTTGGCATAAGCGCTTTTCGGACGTGCGCTTGCGCATCGAATTGTAGGGACACGACACTGAAAGTAGAACCTTTATAGGTATCTGTAAAATTCTTGACGGGAAATTAAAAAAGTGTTTTTTTTTTTGATGCAGCATACGAGCTTAAATGACGACGATTTAGTACCTACCGCGAGGCGTTATTAAAGCAGTGGCAAAGCGTGGTAATTAAGCCATTACCCTTACCTGAGTGATTGGTCTCGCTGCGCTCGATTAGATACCGCCGGCGTACTTGTTAAATGCGGCAAAAAATACTACGCCGAAGTCGGCGTACCCGAGTCAGTCGCCTGCTGTCAGTCGCGTTGCAAAAACTGTGTGTGAGGTGCGCGTACCGAATGTTTTGTTAAATTTTGGTCATAAACCGAAGTAAAATGTCAGTTTGCGTAGTTAAACTGTGTAAAAATAATACTACAAGAAATATAAAGGACACCGTTTTCACACACACTACAATATTGAGTTGCCGCATTCACGGAGCTATTGTTTCTAGGTAGCGCGGTATCTAGTCGAGCGCAGCGAGACCAATCATTCATCTAAGCCATTAACTATAAATTGTTGTGATGACTTGATTTCAATGATGATGGCCTTTGCCCATCAGTGGGACAGTTGTAGGTTATTAAATAAACAAGCTTGCGATCCACCTAATAGGACGTGGTCACCATCGCCCATGGACATCACAATAATTTATTGGTAATGTTTGTTTGCGCTTTAATTTTAATGAAACAAAACAGTAACAGTTATATTAATATTAAATCTCCATCGTAAGATAAATAATTTTGTATCTGTATTCACAGAACAAACGCTTTTAATCAGTCCTTACATTTGTATCTGTAGCTAGGGAACCGCTTGAATTGTGTGTACTTCTTCCATTTTGCGGTGGAATTGCTGCTCGGGGTTATCTGAGAATCATTGCGACTTTGCTCGTCATAACCTATAAAAAACGAAACAGTAGGTACATATAAGATTGTGCTGCGAAAAGTTATTTTTTATATTTATTTATCTTTGTTGGTTTTTCTTTGTTTTTTGTTATAACGTCACCGATTAGGCCCCTCCAGAATACCAGCATTGCAGCGGCCTCATGTCCCTTCCGGTTGATTTGGACTGAATATCAGATTGTACTGATCTACATAATGCACGAACTTCAAAAAGAACTTTTCCCAAAATTACTGATTTTCTATAGGTCTTTTGTCGCTGTAGCAGGTGCTGAGGTGGGCCTAGTGGGCCACATTTCTTATATAAGCAGATCATAGCAGCTGCAGTGGGGAAAGCTAATCACCAGTGATCGGAATGAAGGGGGCTAATTTACTTGTTGCCGACAAGACGGTTAGAAAAGTTAGTTAAGAAAGAGTGGTTAAAACCACCTTTATTTTTACGAATCCCGAATCCTATAACCGGGATAACACCACATATTACCACTTTTCATCAAGCCGACAGAGTCTATACTTTTTCCATGGCAGATACAATGGCGAGAAGTCATGACAGGCACGTGGCTAGAGTCATCAGACTTGATAAAGGTTATGCAGCTCTGTTGTGATGGGGATTTGTGGCCCCAGGCGTTAGTGAGGTGATCTTCGAGTAGGCTGTCCTCCAACTGTTCAATGGTGCACTGGCTGGAGTAGTCATCTCTTATCTCCTGATCTGTACCGGCTATGCTGCTCACGGTGTTCGGCGAGTCAGAACCTAAGAATTTAACAACTAAATTATTAGAATTTGAAAAGGCAGGCCTCCAAGAAGAAGGTGGATCGACGATTTTGTGGTGAAAGTCTTGAGTAGCTGCTGATTGCGATCAGTACAAAACCAGTCGTTGTGGAGATCCTTAGGGGAGGCCTATGTCCAGTTGTAGTGGACGTCTTTTGGCTAAGATAATGATGATGATGACGGTGATCTAATTTAACTTGTATTCGAATGATTGATGTAGGTATGTAATTTTTATAACAATAAATAAATATTAGGTCTTTACCTATGAAATTGACGTTTTGTATGAAGATTTTTTATATTTTTTTATTTTAATACTAACGTTCTTTTAATTTTCTTAGCATCTGTTTATGTTAACACTATAAAAATTGTAGAGTAATATGTTTGTTTCACTAGCTAAATATAACAGACAATTAAAAGAAAAAAAATCATGTCCCTTCAAAGCTACAATGAAACAAAAAGACGATTCCGCGAACATAAAAAGTTGTCAATATTAAAAAAAAAAATTGGGCGATAAAGACACAAAATTAATAATCATTGTTATTACTGAAGCCTAAATAACATAGTCCTAATTAAAGGTGTATAATAAATATTAACTACCGGTATTGACTTTTAGAACTTTTAGACCTTTTAATAAGTGAGAAAAAAAACGTCAATTTCATGGGTATGGACCTAATAATGACTAAATTATGATGATATTAGAACCGTTCGTTCGTTTTTCAATAATATTTATGGTTAGGTAAATGACTCCGTTGTATCTGTTGCTGAGCCGAAGCAGAGTCCTGAGGCGAAGACAGCTAGTGCACTTTTTTAATAATACAACAGCTAACTAAGCATTTAAGAAACACGAAAGTGTTCAAGGAATCCTCTCTCGAACAACCAGTGCTTTACGGACGAGAAAACTAAGTATTCTGTATTTTATTGGACTTAAGATCATTAAGAAAGGGTTGGGAGTCTACAACTGTTATATAAATTTTAACTTTATCCCCAAATTTTCAATTAAGTTTAAACAAGTTCGGCAGCTTTTATAGTCCTTCTGATGCTTAGGCCTACTTATAGCCTCAGGACCCATTATCCGCTCAGGACGACTTCGTCATTTTCTTAAACTTGACACTTTCCTAACTTGTCTCTTTTTTAACTAGGCTCTTTCTTAGTTGGTCTCTTTCTTAAACTTGACACTTTCCCAACTCGTCTTCCCCCCGGACGACTTCGTCATTTTATTAAACTTGACACTTTCCTAACTGGTCTCTTTTTTAACTGGGCTCTTTCTTCTTCTTTTTTAATATACTATCATTATACAATCACATAAGGGGAAAGAAGAAAAACAAGTTCTTTAGTATTAAGTATGATATATGTATTTTTTTTTTCGAATTTTTCTAATGCGTAACCGGCGTGAACCTTAACAGTTGAACCTAGGTGAACCACGAGAAAAAAAAATTGCCCGTAGTTCACCTAGGTGAACTGATCCGGTGGACCACGGCTAAGGAGAGAGGAAAAACAGCGACTGAGAAAGAGCCGAGTTAAAAATGAGACGAGTTATGAAAGTGTCAACATTGCAAAAGAGACCAACTAAGAAAGAGCCGAGTTAAAAATGAGACGAGTTGGGAAAGTGTCTAGTTTAAGAAAGAGACCAACTAAGAAAGAGCCGAGTTAAAAAAGAGACAAGTTAGGAAAGTGTCAAGTTTAAGAAAATGACGAAGTCGTCCTGAGCGCCATTATCACATGGAGAGATTGATCTATAACCTACCACACTGCGCTAAAGCGGGTTGGTAAGTTAACGATTTGGTTTTAACGACTGCCATCTCATACCAACAACAACCTGGAGCAAAGTCTTCTCGTGCCTTTCCGCGGAGGACGTAGTGATATTTTAAATCGGTCACCCTTCCGCAAATTAAATATTATTCCAAGACCGCAATCCGTCTAAATTAAAATCAAATTATACCGAATAAAAGACCCGAAAATGAATTAACAACGGCTGTGAATTAAGATTGACCTGACTTATCGTTATATGGTCGCTTATAAATACTTACCAACAATGGCTCCGTCAACTTCAAAATTTGTTGTTTTCTGCAATATTTCCGAGGGGCACTCCACATAGGAAGGCGCAATGACTTGCTTTTCCCGCTTCGAATCTGGGTTAGTCATCGAAGGGTATTGTAATATCTTACTTTGTGCTGAAACCAAACGAACCATTAATTAACTACACTTGTGCAAAATTAATGCAGATAAGGATTTAAGAAAATCCATATCTCGCCGTGTGAATGAATTAACGAAATGAAAAATATTTATTTGAGTCGCAAATATAGGAGCAGTATTCACAATAATAAAAACATACGAAAATGTTCTATGTGGCACAAAAAGCTCCCACTCAGCATAATGTCAGGGCATCTAAAACGTACCCCGACGCTGGTCTTCGGTAGATGCCTCATAAGCATTTTTTCTAATACTTAATACAAATATACAGGCAACAAAATTTAGAATAGGTATAAGTTTTCAAATCACCACAGTTATATCCTTATGACATCATTTCTTATCCTGTCACTCAATTTCACACCAACATGCCTCTCCTTCTACTGCATTTTTTTATGATTTCATGTTTCTTTTCCCATACCCAACTTTCAGATACACATCACTGTGTAGTGAGTCACACTCCAACTCCACTCAATGACATATCGCCGGTAGTAAAATGGAATATAGTTACAATAAATTATAAAAGGAGAAGCTCGATAGCGCAATGGTTAAAGTCTGCGAGTGCTGAGCTTAAGCAACTTTTGCAAAGACCGGTCATCGGATAGGTGATTAAAAATTTATCGTCTCGAGCTCCTCCGTGCTTCGGAAGGCACGTAAATTCGTTGGTCCCGGCTGCATTAGCAGTCGTTAACAACCACCAATCCGCACTGGGCCCGCGTGGTGGTTTATAGCCCGTTCTCCCTATCCATCCATTGGGAAGGCTCGTGCCCCAGCAGTGGGGACATAAAATAGGCTGATGATGAAATTACAAACTCAAAATACTACAATATCAAAATGACACATTCATGCATACTCACGTTTACTAAAGAAACAAAAAGAAATCAAAAACGTTAAAAAACTATGGATATAATGACCATGTTTTTACCTACTCATTACCAGAGATTGGAACCGAGGGGGGAAATTTATTATTATTTATTATTTAATTTATTTTTATTGCATCCCGGATCCCGGGAATAGGTTCACTGATTAGTAGTCTCTACTAGCATGTAATAACTTGGAATTGGAAACGGACATCTATGAAAATAAAATATTCTTAAACAGTTCAAAATAATTTGTATTTAATGTGGACTTTGGAATAGCTATAAATTTAGTCTTAGTACACATATTATGCGTATTGTTGAATCCCAAATCCCGGAAATAGATTTACTACTACGTATACGTAGTAGTAAATCTATTTCCTACTACGTATACGTAGATATACTACAACACAACAACTACAATAGATTTACTACTACGTATACGTAGTAGTAAATCTATTTCCGGGATTCGGGATTCGATATAAAAATGTTGGTGACTTTATCCACTCTTAGTCTTATCTTGTCGGCAGCTTTAGGTTTATTAATAACCGTCTCTGTGGTCTAGTGGTTAAGTTACCACCGGTCTCAGACCCCGAGGTCCCGGGTTCGATGCCCAGCACATGGTAACATGTTTGTGTACTCGGTTTAGTTTGTGTTCCGGCAGCTAGATATAAGATAGCCAGTGCCTAAGTAGTTGAGTGTTCCGGGTGAAGTGCGCTTCCATCATCGGCCTTATTGTCACCTAACATGAGGCTCACCTCATGAAGGCCAAGTGCGTACCCACCCGTAAGTAATAAAAAAACATATTAGCCCCCTCGATTCTGATCACTGCTCATTACTCTACTCATTGTTTAGTAACCTGATATGTTCATCAGTATCGGTTCCAGAGCCTCGTCTACTTTGCTGTTCATCTGCAGTGGCAATATCTGATTCGAATCCAATATCCGCTTGATGACCACAGTTTTTTGTTCTGATATAGGAGATTGATGTTCAACCAAAGATGTCTCTGTGTAAGTAAACATAAATTCAAAATCATTTATTGGTACAATTGGGAAGCATGGTGAATAAGCCAATACCCATCAAATTGAAGCGATGACTTAATTACAATGGTGGACTCTTGGCGCAGCAGTGGTACTATTCTACCTTACCCCCTTTAACATAGGACAGTCCTTCGCATACAGTTTTAAATTCATTATCTTCAGCTTTCTCTTTGGTACTGGATAAGGTTGAATAAAACATTTCTTTCGAACGTTTCGCTTGGTATCCAGAGTGCATGGGCGCAATATTATTCGGACTGTGATTGGCGGGACTGAGTAAGCAATGTCCTAAAATAAAAACGCATGTTACTTGAAAAAATATTGTACCATAGCACTGTTT
Source organism: Eudonia lacustrata (assembly GCA_947562085.1). Lineage (NCBI taxonomy): Eukaryota > Metazoa > Arthropoda > Insecta > Lepidoptera > Crambidae > Eudonia > Eudonia lacustrata. The sequence continues at coordinate 5,948,388 of OX387313.1, forward strand.
TTACAATTACCATTCTGTTATATTAATGAATTTATGTAGAAAAAGTGTCTGAAGTTGAGGTTTTGTATCCCACTGATTAAAACAAATCAACTCGTTTTCCGAATTATATACTTTTGGCCACAATAATGTTTTTTTTTTACAAATCATACGTATTACAAGTGATGAAAAATGTTGACAATGTTAGACGAAATTCCGAGGACCAGACAAAAGTAACAATGCTGTTGTGTTATTGAAACTGTGAAAACGAGACACATGTAATACGACGCTACACACGTCTCCTTTTCACAATCGCATCAACACTGCTTTAAGAGCGGATGGTAAGCCGACTGGGCATGCGCATGATGAAGAAGCATCGGTCAATTTGACACTTCCCCTAGTTCTTACCAGATTTGCTATCTTTTTTAGGACAATTCACTTCGTTAGACAGCCACTCATTTATATTGTCGTTAGTAGAATTGTACACATTGGCGCCGACTACTATCCTTGATCTGTCCTTGTCTAAAAAGCAATTATTTCTTGTCTCTGTAAATACGAAGTAATAATAAACAATCACATAATTATCTGAGAAGCTCGATGGCGCAGTGGTAAACGCGCCCGGTGTGCGATTGCTAGGGTAAAGCAACTTTCGCAAAGGCTGGTCATTGGATGAGTCACCAAAAGGCTGTTCACCAAAAGAAAAACTGTTCGCCTAGGCAGTAGAGACATCTTGATTTTATCACCCAGTTCACGACTGACATCCGACATATATCCGGCAAAGACAATGTCGTTGCCGATACTTTGTCGGGAATCGAAGAACTGGGAGCACCTGTGAACCTGTTTGGCCTGGTATATGTAAGGATTGCAGGGACTGGGCACGTGCTTGCTTATGTCAACGAGCTAAGGTGAGTCGTCATGCCACCGCTACACTAGGCTCGTTTAATTTACCAAGAGCGCGCTTCAAACAGGTCCACATAGACCTTGTGGGACCCCTTCCTCTCTCCTGTGGATATCGGTATTGCTTAACGGCGGTAGATCGATCCACTCGATGGCCGGAAGCAATACCGATCGAAGATATCACTGCTGAGACGGTAGACTACCACACCAAAAGGCTCGTAGAACCACGCACGTAAAACCGATGGTCCTGGCTGCAGTAGCAGTCGTTAACAACCACTAATCCGTACTAGGTACGCGTGATGGTTTATGGCCCATTCTCCCTATATATCCAAAGGGAAGGCTCGTGTCTCAGCACTGCCTAGCAGTGGGAACATATAATGTGCTGGTGATGTGATGTGAAGTCTGTTCGGCTACCGGCACTTTACATTTAATCTATATTTAGATTTATATACCTAAAGCTATATTAGTGAACAATATCTTACCAACATCTACGATGCTATTTACCGTGCCTGCGCTGTCAGAGGATTGCCTCGCTTGCTCGTTCCTCGTTTGAGACACTATTGAATTCACTGGCGTGTCTAGCTCCATGATCCAATCTGCAGTTCGTTTTTAAAAACTATAGGTACTAAATATCGGGTTACTTGCGACATATCGTATTCCAATTAGTCGAATATCAAATGATCGAAAAGAACTAATCAGACAAGTCAAATAATCGAAATGTTATTACAACAAACGTTCCAAAACAGCTAACGTTCAAAACAACAAACGTTCCAAACATCTACTTTACAAGTAATTGAATATTCATGAGCTCAAATTCTTGATCCATTGATTTTTAATCAAAATTGCCTAGTTCAATACAAAATATTAATGAAAAAACATTTTACTTACTTACAAACATGTTTTTATTTATTTACATAAAACAACTTTTACGGATTAATTCGCATTTATTTTAAACATTTACGTTATTTTATCCTATTTCTATTTTAAATTTACGTAAATTTAAAAAAAAAGAATATTTTTGATAACAATTTGATCTCATGAACATTTGATCTGCTCGTGATGATAAATTTTGTGTCACCCATCCGATGACCGAACTCTGCGAGAGTTGTTTCATCTTAGCAATCGCAGACTGGGCGCGTTAACCACTGCGCCATAGAGCTCCACTGTGGATAAAGCAGTTGAAATGAACAAACTAAAATGAAAGGAACGAACCATAAAGTCTGTCTCCGTCTAATACGATATTGTTGCGTCTATAAATCTGACCGAGTGTTGGTATTGGCCGCGACGAAACCATTGAAGAAACTGGAAAGTGGTCTTCTCGAGAAAAATCTACAATGAAAGAAAAAAATTACAATAACAAAGCAAGATAAAATTTTACTAGAAAAATTTTACCAGTATCAGGAAGCTCGAGTGGGAATCGAATCCACGACCTTTGGATAAAAAATACTCTGTCCGCTGAGCTACCGAGACCCTAGAAGACAAGATGTTTTTTTTTAGTAAAATTTATATTGTAATTATTTATAGCATTTGTAAATGCAAAATAAAAAAAAATAAAAAAAACCACAAATGTTGAAATCATTTCCACGAGCAGGATTTGAACTTGCACCCTTCTGACATACCAGCTCAGGTGCTCTCCCAATTGAGCTATCGTGGTTCTAACCAGCCCGCCGAAATGATTCAACACTATTTATTTTATTTTATTTTGTTAATGACGGTAGTTGTTGACATTAAATGGGCGCCTTTGGCTTTCAAAGTAAATAGTAAATAGTGTTGAATAATTTCGGCGGGCTGGTTAGAACTACGATAGCTCAATTGGGAGAGCACCTGACCCGGTATGTCAGAGAAAGGTGCAGGTTCAAATCTTTTGAACATTTGTGTTTTTGTAATTTGTTCGCAACAAAATTTGCGTTAAAAATTATATAAACAAAACGAAAAGATTTTAAAAATAATAAAAATAACAGAGCATTTTTTTATTTTTTTTGTTTTTGCATTCTCCGTGAATGTACTTACCTTACAAAAAAATATTACAAATATATATAAAAAATGATTTTTTTTCCGGGGTCTTGGTAGCTCGGTGGTCAGAGCATTCGACTGGTAATCCAAAGGTCGTGGGTTCGATTCCCACTCGAGCTTCCTGAGACTAGTTAATCTTTTGTAATAAAATATTATCTTGCTTTGTTATTGTAAAAAAAATATTTTGATTGTAGATTATTTTCAAACAAAACAAAACAAAATTAAAATTATTCAAATCGGTCAAGCCGTTTTTGAGTTTATGCGAGACTATATAACGAACAGCAATTGATTTTTATTTGTATGCATAGCGGTCAGTGCAGCCGCCCGGATTGCGGAAGACCCAGGTTCGATTCTTGGCTGGGTCGGGTAGGCGTTTAATTTTTTTACTATATTTTATAAATTTTATAAATATTTAATTTAGCTTCAGTGCAGCAATTAGCACTTGAAAATAAAAAGTAAAAAAAATACTATAGCGTTGTGTCATCAAATTTGTGGTATTTCATCTGCAAAGATGAATCTGCATAGCCATCGGTTGCAATTACCTTTGGATAGGTGGCGCGCTGTGCCGCTATTAGCACTCAAAAAAAAAGGAACGATAAAGCCGTGACAAAATTCAGCGCTTACGTTAGCCTTCCCGGTAGCATAGCGGTCAGTGCAGCCGCCCGGATTGCGGAAGACCCAGGTTCGATTCCTGGCTGGGTCGGGTAGGCGTTTAAGTTTTTCACTGTATTTTAGAAATTTTATAAATATTTGTATGTAAATGTATGTATAAATAATACGAAGAAGCATTATCGTACCTGGACTTAAATTTACCAAATTGAGCCTTTGAATGTGAGACTTATTAGAATAGTATTTGTTTTGTTCTACTCTTGCACTTTCCTTTGAGCCTGAATTGCTTAACGTTGCCCTACGACGCGGTATAAAACTTGGCTTGGTTTTTTCTGACCCTAAACCTAAAACAGGTGTAAATGAAAATAAAAGATTAGTCTCAACAGGCATTATTTTATCGTGCGGTCCGAGGCAGGACGTTTTGTTAGCAAGCAAGATTATAACCTTTCGAAATAAAAAACAAGTGTAAGTAATCAAACCCAGGATCTATCGGTTCGGTAGTCTTATCGCTAGACTAACAACGTAATTTGACAATGTTTTCTAATTAGGAACATCTCCATCCAGCTGAGTACACTTACGACCTATAAATAGAATTTCGAGAAAAAGAGTATGTCCCCTTTTAATTCTTGAGTACTGATGAGAACAATGATGTTGTCATTTTGAGCGTATCTCGAAACCGCACCTTTAATAACTGATTGTACTAAAGTTACTTACGAGATCCTTCGTTCTTGAACCTTGGTGGTGAATATGCGGGTTTGCTAGGTCCTGCTATTGAATCACCTAAAATTGATCAGTAAATTTTACAATCCACCTAAAACGTTCCAGATCATCATCTGCTTAAAAAGCTCCCACCGCTGAGCATGGGTCTTGCCACTATGTTTAAGTAGCAAAGCCCTTAGCATACCTAGTGTGAGATCAGACCATATCAGCTCAACACGTTAACCAACGGCTGGGAGTTTTAACGACTCCCATCGGCTCCCATAACAACAGGGATGGTTCACCCTTGTTTGGTATAACAACGTTTCGTAGAAAATCGCTTCGGCTAATTTCAGTTACATTATAGTCATTCCACATAATTATTCATTTGATCGAATATTTGATTGTTATAATTTTATTTCGTATAATTATTTTTTTGGAATAATGTCATTTTACCGAATTTTCATTTGCGCTAATTTTATTTAAACTAATGTTTAACTAGACTAATAATGATTTAGTCGAAATATCGTATCGAATATTCAATTCAGCAATCATTCGTTTCCTTTCATTATTATTGAACTCACATTGTTCCTTCACCTACTGAATTCATTATTTAAACCGCGCGCCGGAGAAAATGATTGAGGATACTAGCTGCCGTACTCCTGTAGGTCACGTGATAGGTTAGAACTTTAAGACAATCGCGAAGCGCAGCGTAGCGATTGTCTTGAATTTCGAGGTTATTTTTTTTTATTAGACAACAGAAAGAGTTTCTTTTTGGTAATTTTTGCTTTCTGTTGTCTAATAAAATAAATAACCTCGAAATTCATGACAATCATTACGCTGCGCTTCGCGATTGTTTTAAATTTCTAACCTATCACGTATTGCTAGAAATTGATAGGTAAAATAAATATATAGGTATATATTGTTATAGTTATGAATTTCAAACTTAATTTTCTTTGCTACACTACATTATACCAAACGAATATTCGATAAAATGCATATTATACCACCTGAACATTTCATCAAATGAACATTTTATTTTACGATCATTAGCGCAAATGTTGTTATCGCAAATAAATATTCGATGAAATGAAAATTATGTCAATCGATATTATACAAAGTGATTGTTTTCTTAAACGTTGATCGAATTAGTAAAATAATATCAAAAGTTGTTATACCAAACAAGGGTGAACCAACAGGGATATCCTCCCTCTTGATGCTTGAAGATGCCCGTGATATTTTTTATTTGGTCACCCATCCTTAACTTGAAAGTTCGCAACCAAAACACGCGAGCCATCAATCATTACGACACGGTCACAAATCACGGAGATCCGGAAAGTAGGGCTTCATCTGTACCACGCTCGAGCAACAGACACATAGACCCCTTGCACGGATACGAATCTCGGAACGACTCGGAACAGTCCGAGCGCTACTGCTGCAAGATTCCGTGTCCATGAGAGGTTGTCTATGTGTGCGACCGCGTTTGTATGAAGCTTATCTACTGCAGTCTTCTTATTTGTGATATGGATATACACACGGGTGATTTCAAGAGAAATAAAAACTAAAATGCTACCTGCATGGTTGGAACAACCAAACTGCCCACAAGATTTTGCGCTACCCTTTGGAATAATCGGTGTCTTAAAGGCTCTAGGTAGTTTACTGATGTATTGTTTCTTGTCATACTCTGACGGGTTAGAGTGGTCTTGCGAATCTGATGAAAATGGTGAAAAATTCGAATCTCCAAATATTTACATCATGTTATCCTTTTAATCATCATTACCTTTGTTAAGGTTGACTTTTGAGTCAACATGATGGAGTTTTACACGATGATCGAAAGCTACCAGCAAATCTACGGGTCTATTAATTCGAGATGTAGGAACTTCATCAGGAAATTGATTCATTGCACTGAAATTGTAACGAAAGTTTATTATACGTGATAAAGTATATATATCTCTAAAGCAATAGATGTATTTACCTTTAATTTTCTTTTTGTTTCATAAAGCTTAAATTTCTTAGGCTTCCTTTTGACCTACGTCTATCACACATGAATATAAATCTATGATGTCTAAACTTCTTTTACGATAAACATTTATATGGAGAGAATCACAAATGATTTACATTAATAACAAAGACAACTAATATTTTTTTGCTTATTTATTTTTACCATTTGGTTTCCTAAACCTAAATCCTAATGTTTTCCATTTTGACATCTATATTTGTCACCTCCAATCAAATGTCACATTTAATTTGCCAGTGTTATTCTTCTTGAAATGACTCTGGTTTTTCGTCGATTCCTACAGGTTTTTCCGCCCGGAGTGCAGCCTTCCTTTCAGCTTGAATTTCTTCCAGTTTCTTGATCAAATCTTCTTGAACGCTATCCACGATCTCTTTTAAATTTTTAGCTATAAAAAAAATTACGAACTCAAGCTAAAAAATGTTTATATTTTACAGGTTTTACAATTGAATGCAAAATTACAGAAAAAGGGAAAGACAGAGTATAATTTGAGCTGCGACATGTATTATTCATGATGTAAGACAAGTGACGGAGTTACATAAACATTGAACTACCTGTAATTTCAACCATATAAGGATGTATACTAATGATGTTTTTGTCACAAACATAATGATTATGTACATGTACGTATGTATTTAAAAAAAAAAACAGGCAAATCAGCAGCACATGAGTAAATACCCGAACAGAGTCTAAGCGCAAAATTTATACCTACTTTGGTAGGGTTGTCACACGACGATAAGATAAAGAAACAAAATATTTTATTTTAATTTTCATAAATATATAAATTACTTACTCTAAATATTTTATTTTTATTGTTTTTGTTTTTCAATAACTTGTTTTTAATTTTTCAGATTTAGTTAAATTCTAATCTGACAGAAAGTCGATTTTAAATACTGAATTGGAAAACACTCACATGGCAGATCAAATATACAGTCATGATACACGTTCTAAGATTTCAGTGCCAATATTTATAATGTTTGCTTTAAGATCGAAGCGCGTTCCTATTTCGCGAAACTACGTGAAATAGGCAATATTTTTACATTTCTGGCATTGTTCATACATACTGTACAGTAATTAACCATATTTTACAGTAAACCACTCTAATTTATATCAAAAATTTACGTGCCATGATGACAGTTCACAACACGAAACAACGCGTGTGACACTCACAGAGATTGTCCGCTGGCTGTGCTGGTGTAAACCGGTTTCTCCTCTCGTGGCGCGTACGTGAACTCGTCGACGAGAAGTCACGCACATATAAGCCGTGCTATGTAGTAAGGTACCTGCCGCAGCGCACTCTAAGGAAGCTTGGACTCTGTTCGGGTATTTACTCATGTGTCAGCAGCCCCTGGATTTGCTAGGTAGGTATTAACCTATACAAGGAACTGCCTCCCGACCGCCTAACCGATCGCTTTGACTTCCTGTGTGGTTTATGACGTCATCTTGCCACCTCGCACCGCCTTTGAAAGCAATATCAAAAGCTAAAGGCTATTATTATAGCTTTCGATATTGCTTTCATAGGCGATACGAAACGACAAGATGACGACATAAACCACACACGAAGTCAAAGCGATCGGTTAGGCGGTCGAGCCCCTGGCCTGATGGAGCGATGAAACTGAAATTAATAACGGGAGGGCAGAGTGGCCTTGCCCAGCAGTAGAATCAATAGAACTAAGATGATAATGTTGTAGTATTCTATTCAAATCAGGACAATTTATTTGATTTGCTTGATTTTTAAAAAAGCTATCTGATGTAGAGTGTTCGGTGTGTTGTGGTGGTGCAACAACAAAAAAAAATTTATGATAATTATAAATTTACGAAAAGTAACTAAAAAAGTAAAGATAGTGTTAATACATTTCGACGGGTTGGACAGAGCCCCGATGGCATAGTTGGTAGTGCACAGACCCAGTATGACAAAGGGTGCTAGTTAAAATCCCGCTCATGGAAATGTTTTCAACACTTTTCCAAATTAACAAAAAAAACATTTATCTAAGAATCTGAAAAATAAGCCTTTTTAATTGATAGCTAATACAAAACTAATAGTAGATGTAGGTTAACATACTAACCAGTTTTCTGATTAAATTCTTCGGCTATCAATGAAATCTTTTTCAACGTTCCAACATACTTAGCGATTTCATTTGCGACATCGTGATCTCCGCCCGTATTGACTGCAACATCCTCCGTAGGCACTACTCTCGGTCTTTCTATGGCCTGTTTGAAGATATCACTACTAATCAAAGGCATTTTTGGCATTTTAAATCCTGGTTTAGTAGTATCTATCTCTGTAAACGATGGTTCATCATCGATTTTGTGTATTTGCGGTGGTAAAATGTCCAATGTGTCGTTAGGTAAAAGTTCCGGTGCCAATGCTTGCAATGAATCAATATTCATAGGGGATTCTTTCTTTGGTGGTGATCTCTTAGAGAATTTGATCGGTAACGCGTTTGTGATACTGTCTATGATAGTCTCTGTAATTTGTAAACGTGTTTATAATAAATAAACTTTGACAAGTTTTTATAAACGCACTTCAGAATATTTTTTAACAGATAGTTAAATCATCGATACTTGTTATTAAAAATTATATCATGTAATGCAAGATTTCGTTTATATGATTGAAACGAACATGTGCTGAACGACAAATACTTACGGACTACATTTTTGGGTAGTTCGGCTTCTTGCCTTTTTTTAGAAGCTAGCTTCCTACTAAGTTCTGCAAGGAACATTGAGCACGTTGGACCTGAAAAAATACTTACATAACTTTGACAGTTATTTGAAGTAAACTTAGGTGATTTCAAAGTGGAGTATCTTATTTCATCACAATTCATACAAAAGGATTAACTGAACGATACCTTATCCTTTCGATTGCATATTCCTTCACCTATTGGGGTCTAAAAGTGCTTATGTTTACGTTATCTGGAATAGGATGACTTAAAATCAGAATATGGTTTTATTACCCTCACTTTTCCGCTTTTTAGGTGTTTTGGGCTTCGCAGCGGGTTTTTTGTTTTTGTTTTTGTAATGAGCTGGCTTTTCCATCCTATGGAAAGTTTGTGCATGTAAGTAAATTTAGTACCTAAACAATAAATGTCGTGGTTTCGTAAAAAAATGTATTTAAGGAAATGTAGCTAGATACATTTCTGTTCTTTAGAATATTTATACAACAATGACTTACTTGATTATTACAAAGGAAAATTGTGTGTTCTCATTTTGGTTATCAAAACCACGAGTGTCTTAAGACAACACAAATTAATTTAAGAACATTCATTAATAATCACGAATAGTTTTAGTCTCGGTAAGCCCCAGAAAAGGGACTTCCGCCTGTGATTAAAAAGAAATATAAAAATGCAACTGGGAATTTCACGAACTCATTGACATTATGTTAGGACAAACACTGACGTCTTCAATTTATTGTTATTATTTGTCATAGGTATTATTAAAAAAAAATAACAATATCTTATTGTCTATTCCTATATATTTTTCTAATCAAATAAAAATAGTCTATCCTCAGTATAATAATTGGATATTTTCTGGGTAGAATTGAATTTCGCTGGTAGCATTTTTGTTATTGTTCTGAGGTAGCCAAAGTAACATTAAGAAAACGATAGCGAAGTTCGAAAATAATAAAATATATGGGATTGACATAAGATTGACCATGTGATTTACCGCGGCTTATGTCAATCCCGTACATTTTATTCTCTTCGAACTTCGCTGTCGTTTTCTTGATGTTACTTTGGCTAACGTATCTTTATAACATTACCCTGTTCCGTGAACTGAATGTAATCTACAATATACAGGGTGTCTCATTTTAATCGGTCAGTATGGGAAAATCTGAAACTATAAGACATACGAAGATTTGTTCTTAGGAACCATGTCATCGATTTTAATAAGAAGAAAAACTGCATTCATACATTTAAAAAAAACCTGTACTCAGCTCGGGAATCGAACCCGGTTGTTTTGAAAAAAATAAACTTACACTATTTTTATTTAGATATCGATTGTGTAGGTCTTAAGCATTAAATGGCTCTATGAAACATGATGTCTAAAATGAATAAAATGCTTTGTTTTCACATACTTTAATTTATTTTAGGTGTTCGAAGTGACCACCGTTTTTTTCAATACAATATTCAACTCGTTTAGGTAACGATCTTACAATTACAAAACCAGCAAAGAGGTACAAACAACCATAGAGACAATTTTACATGCCTGAACTTGTTGAGTGTAATGGTGGTCACTTATAATATATGGATAATATAGATATAATACTTGCTTGCTTCAACTAACAGGCCTCTCCAGTTATATCTACAGCTTGACTAGCACCGACTTGTTTCCCGATTCTTCTCAGTTCTCAGAGCCGGAGTTACCGGAACTAAATCATCTGGTTCTGATGTAAAAATGGGAGTTCCGCAGGGGTAAATTCTTGGGCCCTTCTTGTTTTTAATTTATATTAACGACTTGCCATTCTTTGTGGAGAATTTCTGTGAAATCGTTTTATTTGCAGATGATACTTCACTCAATTTTAATGTTACTAGGTGTAAGAATAATTATGATGATGTAAATAATACTCTCGCAGAAGTACTCAGTTGGTTTACTGTTAATAATCTACAGCTTAATGCAAAAAAAAACAAAATCACACTACCTAATGTTAAAACTGAACCAACCAATGTTAGAATAAACGGTGATAAATTAGATTTAGTAGATTCAACAGTTTTCTTAGGTATAACACTCGCTCAAAACTTCAATGGAATCCTCATATATCGAGATTGGCCGGCAAACTCAGTTCTGCTGCTTATGCCATCAGAAAAATAAGACAATTAACAGACGTTGAAACTGCTAGAACAATTACTTTAGCTATTTCATAGTGTCATGTCATATGGCATCTTACTGTGGGCTACAGCGGCTGATGTTGAAACTATATTTATTTTACAGAAACGAGCTATAAGAACCATTTATAGACTAGGTTCCCGAACTACTCTATGAAATATTTTTAAAGAAATTGGTGTTCTCACAGTTGCATCTCAGTTTATTTATAATTGCATAGTCTTTGTACGTTGTAATGTCAACTCTTTTACTAAACACGGTGATGTACACAATTTCAATACTAGAAATAAGAAAAAACTTGTAATGCCATTGTTCAGGTTGCAAAAGGTTCTTGGCTCTTTCTTGGGGCAAGGTATACACTACTATAATAAAATACCTAGTACTGTACAAAATTTACCATTAGATAAGTTTAAAAATCATGTTAAATCTTCTTTACTTAAGAAAGGTTATTAAACAGTCAAAGAATATTTAGATGACAAAGCAGCCAGATTATAATAAAAATCCACATTTTATTGGGATTTATCATTATACTTTAATACCTCAGCGCTGATATGATAGCCTTTATCAGCAGTGTCCTACAGTTTACAAACTATATTCATGTTGCGTCTATCAATTCATTAAGTTCTTAGATTACCTCTTGCTTGCTTACCTTATTTTTATTATTACTATACTTGTATACTTTAACTTTATTTTTCTTAGACAATTTCCGACTTAGATTAGTACTGACATTGTGAAAATTGAAATTGGTACCTGATGTAATTTTTGCAAACTTATTTTTTTTTTATTTTGTTGTTTTTTTTTTGTGTTTTGATTGTCCTTTATTTTATTTTTTTGTCTGTTTATTTGTGATGGTAAGTGTCCTTTTATGATGGAGCACTTTCCAATATTTTTGACGCCGTAAGGTAGAAAAGAGCTGGACACTTGCTGAGTTTCTTGCCGGTTCTTCTCAGTACAAGATCTCCCGCCCAGAGTAGATAGACTTACGAACCGATGGCATAAAATGACGTTCATAAGAGCTATTTGTAGCCTTAAATGAATAAATGATTTTGAATTTATACGCGACAGTACTAATTCTGCCATAACAAGAATCTGTCGTAATCAGAATCTGTCTTAAGACGAATAAGCCGGAAATTTGCAAAGAAATAATTCCAAATTACGAAAACTTAACTAAGGATGAACAGAAAGATTTTGGTGAAGATTTATTTATTTACTTTCATTCCTTATACATTTGACAACGGATCATATCACGACCCTCATTGCGTTAAAATTTATAACGATCTTGCCACGGGACTTAGTGATATAAGCGATAGGTAATTACTTTTTTAACGTTCATCTCTGTGCACGAGTATAATCCTGTATAATCACCGAACGAAATCTTTGTCCTGCGTGTGACCAGGAGCGTGCTATCACCCGCATGCGGACCAGATCCGCACGCGGGCGCGGGTGAAAATACGCTTAACAGGAAAAGGGCCCTTAATACTTAACCCAAGTTACTTACTGCTCGAACGATAGTGGGCTGGTTGTATCGTTCAAACAAAGTAGTATTTTAGTAGTTTTTTTGTTTTTTTAGGGGAATTTTAACATTCCTCGTGGTCAAATCAGTTTGACTACTTAGTTTGACCACGAAGAAGGAACGGGTATTAGCTACAGGGACAGGACAGAATAACCGCTGCCTGGGAGAACTAAGTAACTGTTCCGAGGGGTAGAAATATTCTGGAGTTGAGACCGCGATTCGCAATCGAAGCGTAGGACGCCCTCCAGCGAAGTGCAGCGACGATACAAGCAAAAAAGATGGCAGTAGCTGGATGGGAATGAATCGAAGATCTGACTAAGAGCGTTAACCTAACATTTTAGATTTAAATAAAAACTACAATAAATGTTTGTAAATTTGTTTTATTTCGGTTGTTTGCTTTATTTTAAATGTTTTCCTGGGTTTGTCTCTGCTATTGTTGTAGGTCTGAAAGGAAAGCGAAAATCATTAGAATAACATTTTATCGAATATACTTACACACCTAATTTTTACTTTTAAATATTTTATGGTTATTATGTACCTAGTTTTAGTTTCAAAACATACAATATTAAGAACAAAAATACTAAAAATAATAATAATTAAGAAACACGTTTCACTAATAAAGATGGATGATAAAGAAATTTCAGGAATTAGACGTTATACTCCGCTTTGACTTACATTTAAGTTTCCACTTTAAGAGGAGTATTATTTACCTTACTAAATAATTTAATTTAACAAGTATAGTATAAAATTAAATTTTGGATTTGGTGAAATTTGAATCACGGAAGGGACGGCACAAGGCTCCGTGCTTGGCCCGCTGCACTACTTAACTTATGTTAACGACCTAACAATATTATTTGTACTGTCTACCAAATTGCTGATGACACGTGTTTGGTAGCGGCTGACAGGGATCCATTGATTGCACAAAAGCATATACAAGCCGACTTCAAAGCAATATGCAAGTGGTCCCATGATTCAGGACTTGTGCTTAATGCTAATAAAACAAAAGTTATTCACGTCTACTCTAGTCGCAATCATTATCGTAATAATTGAATTGTTAAAGTAGTAACTCATGATTGTATTCATGCGTCTGTGCAATGTCAAACGAACAACTGTTTTGAGATTGAGCAGGTGACTGAGCGTACATACCTTGGATTGGTTTTTGACAATAGAATTTAACTGGGCGAAACATATAGACAAAGTATTATATGTAGCAAACTTATCAAGTATCATGGTAAAAATGTATGTTATCAAGCGTAAAGTACCGTTTGACATTCTACTAACAATGTTTAAGACGCTATTAGAGAGTAAATACTCATAAAAAAATATTTATATGGCCAGTAGCTATCTATTGGCCATATATTTTTTTTTTATGAGGACTTATTAGGAACCCTACGGTTCCTAATAAAATAAAACAATGTTGTTTGTACTTTGTTTGTGTAATTAGGTCTACGACCTAATCTAATCTAAGTTTCTGTAATACAGAAAGCCTAGACTCCGATGTTTTTTACGGAGAGTGAGAAGGGTAAGCCTGTTATATTAAAAAATGGATATCGGTATTATTTTGGAAGCCGTAATAAAAGTGGACTAAGATAGGCCGATGATGATGATGATGATGATGATGAATAAAAGTGGTAAAATATATGGAGATGTGCTCAACGTGAGGTATGTAATGCATCCATGACTACTGATGCACATAATAAAAAAAAATATGGGAGGGGCAACATTTTTGTGTAATGGAAATAGCTAAAAATGAAGTTGAAAAAGCTATTTTAAATTGAAAAAGCTCTGGGCGTAAACAGACTCATGTTCGACAAATTAAAGGATGTTCAAATTCCCAAACCTCTGTGTGACGGATTTCTTATAAGCAACGATGATAAAATTATGATTTTTATATCAAGCGAAGCTAGAAAACTTTTTACCAACACTTAATTTTTTTTTTGCGGATGGGACATTTAAAGCCATGAGTAAACCATTTTATCAGCTGTATAGCATTCATGCAGATATTCATAGTACCGAAACGGTTGCAAATGTGATTCCCATGGTCTACGTATTTTTGCCTGATAAAAAAAAAACCTAACTTACCTAAGAATGCTGAAATTAATACTAGAAGTAGTGCCTGAGTGGAGACCTGAAGTTGTTCATTGCGACTTCGAGACAGCCTTCATTAATGCCGTCTGTAAAGTATTTCCACAGGCAACTACGAGTATAAGAGGTTGCCTTTATCATTTTCTCAAAGCTATTTGGAGTAAAGCAAGAAATCTTTTTGTCGAGTCAATTGCTAAAAAAAGTTAATTTCTGTTGTTGCATTCCTGCCTCGTTTACTATCCAATTATGTACCGGAAGCATGGTTAGCCCTGAAGGAAATTGCTCCAGATACCCAAAAAATTAAAGATTTTATTATATACATAGAAAATCAGTGGCTCAAACGAGGAACTGTTTCACATGTATGTTGTTATAAAGAAATACATGCTACCAATAACACGGTAGAAGGGTAGAACCACAAATTGAACAGACTTGTTGGTCCTGACAAATATTCACTATCTTACGTCATACCTGTTTTGCGAACACAAGTTTGACGAAACGATTTCAAGTTTAAAGAATTTCAATCACATAAAAATGCTAAAGAAAGAAAGAGAAGTAATATTTTACTACGAAGACGCATAGACAGTATAGTAGAAGATTTAGTAGGTAGTGAAGAAGATAACAATTCTAACTTGCTTTGAAACTTTGAGGAAGTTGCCGCATGAGTCTGATTTGTACAACAAAAATGAAAATCATTATTTTATTGATAATGGATGCGAGCAGCACAAAACCGGTCGTTGTGGAGATCCTTGGGGGAGGCCTTTGTCCAGCAGTGGACGTCTTTTGGCTGAGATGATGATGATGATTGATAATAATAGCAACAGTGAAATTGCTACTAACCAGATGAATAATTGAGAACCCATTTATACAAACTCACAATTACTGAGTTTATAACAATAATTTAAATTGGTAGAGAGTCAATACAAATAAAAGATTTTTTTAAAGTTACATGTTCCTGGGTAAAGTGTAATTTTTTAAATTTAAAGTGACGCATAAGTTTTTTTTCAAGTTACTGTTTATATTAAGTTTAAAAGTAAATACCACTACGAACATTATCTTGAGTTGTTATTGAGATTTATTTTCAGTTAATATAAACTAATAATTATTTCGTTAATTTGTTTTTGTATGCAAGTTTTTTACTTGTGAATCGTGAATGTTTATCAATTGTACGAAATAGGAATTGTACGAACTGCCCGGAATGCCTATATACGCGGGCGCGGGAGCACATCTGGAATTAATTTTCCTATTCAATGACGGTGGTTGCCGCTGATGTCGTTGTCTGTGCGCGCGCAGTCGCATAATTTAAGATACCTACCTGTTGTCTATTTTTTTTAAGGATTTTTTTTTGTATTTATATACTGAGAACCTACCCCCTTATTCATAAAAACTATTAAAGCATTATTTAGTTAACCGTTGTTTTCTCTTTTTCTCAAATTCGTTGAGAGAGTTTGTGTGACGTTGACAAAACAATATTTAACTAAATAATCCTTAAATAGTTTTAATGAATAAGGGGGCTAGTATCTAATTAAACCTTATTTAGTCTTTAAGATACTGTTATCCAATTTTGTACCTATAACAGTATTGTAAATAAATGAAAAAAATAAAATTAAATAAAAATTAAATGCATATTTTACTTGCAATAGCTTTTATAATACTCTTGTTTATACAATACAACTATTCATTGCATGTAGAAAACAAATCCCTGATTTTGTAATCATGTCCAATGATCCAATGTTAAAAATATTCTATTGGTTCAAAATGACTAATCAAACGAAAATATATAAAAAGGTTTGAACTTACCAAATATTTGTCTTAGAGTCTGGGCCTGTAGATGGTTTCTGTCAAAGTTAAATTAAAAAGTTAGTCATAGGTGAAGTGTAAAATATTGGTAGGTACTATCAATACTAAACTTGCCTTACCATGCAGTAGGAAAGTAATGGCTTACGTTAGTAGTAGTACTTAGTACTTAACTGCTACCTAAACTAAACTCCTTAGAGCCTAAACACACACGATAGTTTCGGCTACGGTGATTAAGTCGCTTTCCAAAAGCTACGGCGCTTTAGCTCTTAACCCAACTAATCAAATTTTTTTTAGAGTGTTTGCCGATTTTCTTTGGCAGCTTTTTCAGCGTCACCGGACGTTTTGGGGGCGTCGAGAAACTTAAAGGGTTCCTCAAGCCGTATGAAACGAAACACCGTCAGGGCTTTTCTAGAGGGAACGGCATCACGCACTAGTGCGTGTCCAGTGTAGTGAAGGAACGGGTTTCGTTACTAGATTCTCCGAGGGGTTCGGATTCGGATCTTCCGGAGGGTTCGGCCTTCAGAGACTCTGGGAGGGCACGGGGACGCGCACTTTTAAGTGTGCGATGCCGTACCCTCTAGAAATCCTCCGAAGGTGATTCGTTTCAACACGGCTTGAGGTACTCTTTACGTACCTCGCCGCCCCTAAAACAAGCCCGGTGAAGCTGAAAATGCCCAGTGGCAAACAGCAGTCTCTCTCCAAAAAAAAAAAGGTTCGGATCCGATCAGGTGCGGAATAACCCGAGGGCGCCTCTAAATACTAAGAACAAAGCCAGAGGCGGATTATCCTTATGGCAAAGTAGGCATGTAGGCACAGCGCCAGTAGTAAGCCATATCTATACTATCGAGGTCGAATTAAGTAACTATAATATATTAAAGTTAGTTAATTAAATGAATGAAATGTTAGAACGCTGATTTAATTAATTTTTTATCCTGTTCAATAATTTAATTCATACGACTGGCATGTAAAGCCAGATATTATTATATAGGGAATTTCATAATTGTAGGGTTTACATGCCAGTCGTACTTTAAAGCTTTAAAATATTGTAAACAGCAATCGTAAGATCTGTCCGACAATATCGATCTCATGTAAACTCATGCTCGTTTTTCCTTGGCCTTCATTCATTTCTCCGGCAATAACTTCCCATACTTCTGCCTTTTTAAGTGCATTTTTATAGTCATTGTGACGTGTATTATACATTATTGGGTATTTTTTAATACATTCTATAAACTTTTCGTCTATCTATCTATCTGTAACTATCTGCCATGGCCACGTGTCGGAATACTTTGAATTTTTTTGTAAATAAACACAACCATCACGCATCGCCTTCGCTTCGCGCCTTGCATTCGCTTAAGGCGACGCGACACATTGGAAATTTACGTGGCGGGGATCTTGATTTTTCCCAACAATTACAAAACATAATGAAAGTGATATTTGATGACATGATTTTTCATTTAATTGACTTTGTTAGTTGCAGAAACACGATTAGGCAACTTTTATAACAGAGAAAAAAATATCAAAGTAACCTCTTTTAAAACATAGATTCGCATTTTACAAGCAAACCGGGCCGATTTAAGCATCTAAATTTTCTTAGTAGATTAGTCTGAACACACACTTCAAAATTGTAGTTCATTTTTTTTAAATAATTTGTAGTTTTAATTTGAAGGGAAAAAAACAGTTTTTCTTATGGTACGGGGCGCAAACGCTCGTATCAAAACGTATGAGATTTATTGTTTAGCAGTGCGTCGCCTTAATATGAAAATTCACGGCAGCGCGGTCTGACACGTAGCCCTAATTTAAAAGAGCCCCACCAAACCATGCGATGCTGTATTTTTCCACAATGTAAAATGACTTGGCCTTCCATTTTACCTGATGGTATGGACCTCAAGACGATGAAAGGTGGAAGCTTACACGAGTTTTAGAATTGTTAAAAGCAATGAAAACACGAAAAAATCAAGCTAATAATGAATCCTTAAATATTATTTAATGTTGACACGACAAAGGTGACGATATAGCTATTACGCTATGATATAATGAACAATGCAAAAAAATGTGTCCTAGACAAGGCTTGATAGAAAAAAAACATGAGTACTAGGAAACCCGCATCGAGCGCACGTGCACCAATCATGGATTATTATAACACTATTTAAAAAAATGGACTTATGTTTTTTTCTTATAGCAGGGTTGGTTGACGCCTACTATTCTTATGTTATAATACTAAAACTAAATATATTTTTTTTACAAAATTTGGTCTTATGCTTTTCTTAGCAGAACTTCTTTTGAATAGTTTAAATAGATATACTCATAGCAATGTGTAAGCCATTCACCCCAAAGAACTAAAAACTTTCAAAAGTATTTAAAAGTTCTACACAGACTAGTTTGAGAAGAATTGACATATTAATCTGCATTTTAATAGCTCAATTTGCGGCAACAAAATGAACCAGAGAGTATCGGGTCTGTCCCATAGATAACAGAGTTTGAGAAACATCTGATCCCAGGGTAACCACACGTTAAGTTATAGAGGATGTGGTTGTGATTCCCGTGGGCGCAGAAGATTATGCAAATATTAATCTGGCAGAGTCTAATAGTTAGGCTGCTTAGTTTAAGCCGCAAGATGTTGTTTACCTATTTACTTACTCACGTCTACACTTAGAGCTCGCTTGGGGTCGTAATTCTGACTACTAAGCAAGAAACTTCGGTAAAAAAATAGTAAAAAAAGTAAATGGATATCTATCTTCGAGTATTTTAACCTATTGGTACCTAATTAAATTTATAGACAATTTCGCCATCTCCAATATCAATGGTATGCCAAACATTTTGGGAAAGACTTTTTCCTAAATAAAAAAAATTACTCGCCATTAAATTGTATACGAGTTTTGCGCCAGATAGTTTGTCCATAACTTTTATACAAACTTAAAAGCGCGTTAACGGTGCTGCTCGGCTACCGATTAAAATAACGGCTGCTTGCAGGGCCTGGCTGCATTACCAGTCGTTAACAACCACCGCACCGTACCGAACCCGCGTTGTGGTTTATGGCCCCTTCTCCCTAGCCATCCATTGGAAAGGCTCATATCGCGTGTCCCTGCTGTTGGGACCATAATAATGAACTAGTGATGATAATGATGACCTATCTGTCTACAGGTCTGTTAACTAAAGCTGGCACGTTCACAGTACTCACGCTAATGCAAATTCACTACACAGCATGTTTAGAAATTAAATTAAATTAAATTAATTAAATTAGTGTGTGGTGCCGGGGTTAAAGAATTGTACCACCCCATCTCTTCCCGTGGGTGTCGTAAAAGCCGACTAAGGGAGCATTCCAGAGGATGGGTAGCAGCATATCTCTGAGGTTACCCTCAACCTACTGCGATACGGCAAATAACCCTCATATCCTTGGGGGAGGCCTTTGTCCAGCAGTGGACGTCTTTTGGCTGAGATGATGATGATGATGAATTAAATTAGCAGGATTATTAATTATTAATTATGAGGAGCTCGATGGCACAGTGGTTAACGCGCCCGGTCTGCGAGTGCTGAGGTTAAGCTACTTTCGCAAAGGCCAGTCATCGGATGGGTGACCAAAAATTTATCATCTCGAGCTCCTCCGTGCTTCAGAAGGCACGTAAAGCCGTTGATCCCGGCTGCATTAGCAGTTGTTAACGACCACCAATCCGCACTGGGCCCGCGTGGTGGTTTATGGCCCGTTCTCCCTATTCATCCTGGCTCGTGTCCCAGCAGTGGGGACATAAAATGAGCTGGTGATGTGGTGATGTGAATTAAATTATCTTGATTAAAAAAGCAAAATAAAAATTTAGACTTCTTACTTTGATTTTTTAAGCTACCTATTAAGCTTGTAAGTTGTAGGTTGATTAAAGTTTGTCCTGTTACCAATTCTTTGAGAAGACATTTTATACTAACCTTAAAATAGGTAAACAAAGATGACACAATAATCTTTGTCGATTTAAACGTGATTGACACTAACGTACGAATGTCAAAAAATACCACTCTGTATTTATAAACAGTAGCAAAAGCAAAACAATAACTACTTCCTTCATACTCATAAGCTTCACCGAGCGCAAGAGAGAGACAGATAGACTTTTCATAATGCGTATGCAGTGCGACGTCACCCGCGCTCTTATTCACAGACACTACACAAGCGCAACTTGTAAATGTGTTGAACGTGCCAGCTTTAGTTAACAGACCTGTGTATCTCTCCTAGCCAATTTCGGCTACAGCGACCGCTTTTATGGGCTGCCGTCACAGAGGTTCTGTTGATCTGATCAAGTGACTAATAAAACTAATTTTTGCGAGAAGTGCAGTCTCACTTAGGGCAGGTTAAGATAATTATATCAAATTGCCGCAGGTGGTCGAGCTTTGAGCTCATTTTGTTTTAATCTATCTGCTGTGCATACAGATAGAATAGAATTACAAATGTTTGTAGGACGGATCTGGCACTAAACAGACGAAAGGTTAAATTCAGCTCTTCTACAAGAGAGATTGATTGCTACCGTAATTGTTGTAGGAGGCTCCCGCTGGGACGCCGATCCCAGCTGAGAGGTTGGCGGATCTTCCTGCGCCACCTTCGGAACCGACCCATGCTCGGGCACCGCTTGCATGACCGCCGCTACTGTCGGGCTCACAGCTGCCTGGCTATCTGCACGTAAACAAAAGACAGTGACTTTTTGAAGTAAAATGACGGTTGCAATATCCCCAACATTAAGGTTGTTATTATAGTCATTTTTGTTTTTTTATAGTCATTTTTTTATCTGCGTAAAATGATGTGTTAGCACTGGTATACACGAACGGCACTGACGACGGCAGAGTAACTGCAGTTACCGTCGACATGTCGGCGGCTAGCGGCCGAAACGTTTACGGCAGCTGTCGACATGTCACCGGCAGTGGTCGACACGTCAACGGCAGCCGTCGACAAATCACTGTTGAGGATACCACAATGGCAGCCGCAGCACGCCACAACTACCACAGCCACCGACACGTCGATGTCTCATAACGGCGGCGCCTGCAGTTACTTACGTCGTCGACAACTGCCCTTCGTGTGTAAGACACCGGGGTCTGGGGCGACACCTGACTATGTGTGAAGGTTCTCCGCCTTCCCCCGCCGATTAAAAATCTTAGAATCACTCGTATAATAATTTCTACACCACGAGGATGGCTCAGGATCACGAATGGCAAGATGTATAAAATAGAGTAGATAGTTCTATTATTGTTTAGGGTATATACTACGACGATGAGTTTTGATTCAGACTACTTCACTCCATGCTCGGGAACAAGGCACTTTCTTTTCCCACTGACACCTAATAACGGAGTTAGGTGGTCCCGAAATGAAAATGATAGGTGCTTTACTCTCCCAAAACTGTTTTTAAAAGAACTGTTTTACACCATTCAGTGACTTTAGCATAAAAAGTGCCTGAAAGCGAAATAATATCTGAGCACACAAACAGTTCAAAGAGCACGAATAAATTCAATATATTCAGTACTAACATGTCTACATAATACATTCACTTCGCGCGGAATGACTTTTTTGTCAATAACAAGATTATTTCCTGTACACATTGCGAGACCTTTGATCCACATTTTCAAATCATCGACTCCTTCATATCTCATTGAATATTACAATCTTTTATAATGGAATTTGTATTTTTTTTTCAGTTCACTGAATTCTTACTTTCAGAGTGTTGGTTCTATTTTCGATATGCTGCCATATCTTATTAAAATTACGTTGGAAGTTTAGTTAAATAAAAAATACTTCTAAAATGAGAATTACACTTCAAAGAAAGACTAAATTCCTCAGGTGGGCGATTGCTATTTAAATTTTCTAAGTAAATGTAGCATAATGAGGGTGATATAAGTTTAAAAATATGAATTACTAATTTCGAATTTCTTTTCTACACAGCCTAAGCAAATCAAATAAGCCCTTCCGGTGCATAAGGTCCATAGTATCATTACGTCTACAGTATCATTTCGTCCATAGTATCATTACGTCTACAGTATCAAAATGGCCATAGTATCATTACGTCTACAGTATCAAAATGGCCATAGTATCATTACGTCTATAGTATCAAAATGGCCATAGTATCATTACGTCTACAGTATCAAAATGGCCATAGTATCATTACGTCTACAGTATCATTTCGTCCATAGTAACATTACGTCTACAGTATCAAAATGGCCATAGTATCATTACGTCTAGTTTTTCGTATAGTTTGAGTAAAAACTTTTTACACACTTTACTGGTCATTTCAGTTTTCGATGACTTATACGAATGACATTGTGTCTTGCAGTGTAATAATATATTATTTTCCTCGTGCCTATCTATCTCAAATCACGAAAAAAAGACGGACGTAACGTCATCTAATCATGAGTGAAGCTTGCTAATGGCCGCCCGTTTAAGGCTCAGAATAATAACTAAAGCTATAGAAACCGGACTAAAATAGCAACACTCATTCATCAGTTCGTACGATTTTAACTAATGAACCTAAGTGATGTATTGGATCGATTGTCCCTTTTCTTTCGTTATTTCGAAGGTGTCACCAGATTTGTGACGTCATATTTGAGGTAATGTAGTGAGTGACTTTATAAAGGACACAAAGATTTTTTTTGATCACCGATTATCTGATGACCGTTTGACATAACAATACAAAAAAAAAAAACTAAGTGTCAACCATTTGTCGCACTCCAACCTCCATAAGATAGAACGGAACTAAACATAGTTGCACGATTTTTATTTTAGCCATCCTTCTATAGCTTTAGTTATTGTTCTGAGGTTTAAGGTGTGTGCGTGTCACTGACGCTGTCACGCGGGGTAAAATGACGGCGGGTTGTCGGACCTGGTGTATTTGTGTGAGTGTGTAGGTCATGTACAACAAACGAAATTGTAGGACCTTGCATGCTTCACATATTTTTAGCGTGACATTCCGTCCGTCTTTTTTTCAGGTCCGTGTCTCAAATAAAGAAAAAAAAAATTGGTTTTGATAAAAAATATACAGAATTGTTGATAGAGCTGGACCGTGGCTATATAACCTTAATAAATTTCTAAAAAAAAATAGTGTACATAAGACTTAATATGTAATAATTATCCATTACGAGTTTTTATTTATAGAAGAAATTTAAGCGATTTTTTTTTCTTTCAATTGAATGTAAGGTAGGATTTAGTTACCTAATAATGTTTTTTTTACATTAAATTAATTAAAGTGTATTCATTTTGAAGTATATCTATAATATACATATATCTAGACGAATTGATGTTATGAACGAATTGATACTAAGGTCCATTTGATGAACTAGACGAAATAGAACTGGTCGTTATGATACTATGGACGAAATGATACTGTAGACGTAATGGTAATATGGACCTTATGCACCGGAAGGAAATAAGCAAATCTACAGTTCCTACTGTTGGAATATTGATTTGGTAGAATTTTATCTCTGGTTTGTTGCTGGCTGTTATTATTGGTTGCTGGCTGGCATTTGGTTTTGTATGTTTAAAAGTAAAGTTTGTAAGTAACGTTTTGAATATTTTTATAAGAGAGAAAAATAGAAAAATGTCGAGAGTATTATATTAGCTGTTGTACCGTTTTATATTATGAAGTTTTGAGATGTATTAATTTGATATAATGTATATTCAGCTGAATAAATAATTAAAGTAAAAGAAATCAATGCATTGTGATTTATGGTCTACAAGGAAAATTAAAAGACGAGTTTAAGAGTCAAGAGTCTGTTAGAAAATTTTCTACAACAATGAGGTTAATATAACTATTTAAAAATATGAATTACTAATTTCGAATTTCTTTTCTACACAGTCTAAGCAAATCAAATAAGCAAATCTACAGTTCCTACTAATATATTTGAGATATTTGTGAGATTACTATGGAAAAGATAAATCAAATATTTCGGTTGAGTTGACAAAAATGAACTATAAAGAAAATTACCAAGGATAATTACTTTAGAACTCCTCGTTCTATAGTTCGCGTTAAATGGGGAAAATTACTTTGCAACTCCATACTTATTTCCAGGAACTTTTTAGGGGAACTCTATAGATAGTATACCACAGTAATTTTCCTTGGTCTATACTTCACCTGCCAAGCCATGGTAGCTTTCATGTGCGTCGTAAAACTCTTCCTTACTGTGTACGACTAAAGCTGTCGGGAGCACTGAACTCTCAGACGCACTGCTAGACGTTCCGCTGGTGAGATTCTTATTGGCCGGCTGTCCCTTCTTCTTCTTGTACTTCTTCCCTTTAGCTTCTGCCGGCTGCACTTCTGGTGGCGGTTCATCTTTAACCAAATCGTGCAGTTCTAACACAAAGGGTTGATGGGACTCGAAAACACCAGTGTCGGATGAAGTGGATGATGATTCTTCCGAATCGGTCAAATCGAGAAGATCTTCAATGGCCCCATCTACAAAATGTTTTAGAAATATTGCGTTGGCCTTAACGACGATTCGTCTTCTCAACATTTGTTTTATTGCTAACTCCATGATGAGGATTGCGATCACCATGCACGCTGTCGTGACCGCGTATCGATCAGTTCTGATTGTCTTCACGGGAGCCTTTAGTACTGGGGTAAAGTTTTAGAATCAATTTCGGATTCTAAAAATTTATTAAGAAAGTATTTCTTTTCTTTAGGAGTTGCAGGCGTTTTTTTGTGTGTGAATTCTACAAAATAGCTTCAAGATTACTTACATTTTTGATCATCCATTGCTGATGTGTTTCGCGTAGCGACAATATTTTTGAACACGGGTTTATTGTTTGATTATGATTGATTATGATTATGAAGTCATAGTTATAATTTAATGGGCCATAGATATGAATGAATTGGTTTTGTGTTGAATGAAGTTTAAAACATTTTATTTCAAATAATTAATTGCGCCGAACCGACATTTATTTTGACAATTTTTTTCATGTCACTTTACATACTCTTTGAAATTTTTGTTTTATTTGATTTTGGAAGATTAAGAAAAAATGTAATTCTTAAATTACCATAGAGGTTATTCCGGAAAGTATATTATACAATAAGATTATCTTTTAATATTTAATATTTTTTAAGTGTAGTTCACAGACCTGTGGTGTTACTGTTACTGTTTGAATAAATCAAAATATAGATTGCTTTGTTATAGTAATAATAATAATTTACGCTTCAGTGACCTCTTTGGTATAACCGAAGGTTTTGTCTGTGCAATTGCTGATGAAGTTATCAAGACGATCAACTACCGGAAGTATATCCTGAAGGACGGTACGATCGACATAATAATATCTCGGGCATGCCGCCGTCCCGGAGAATCTCTTAGGCATATTATTTCCGGTTGTTCTCATTTTGTTAACGGCGAGTATTTGCACAGACACAACCTAGTAGCCAGGATCATTCACCAACAACTTGCTCTTCAATATGGCCTTGTTGAGTCTGAAGTGCCATATTACAAGTACGCACCGGTGCCCGTTCTTGAAAATGGTAGTGCATTGATCTTTGGGACTGGTCAATCATCACGGACAGGACTATTGTTGCCAATGAGCCTGATATCGTGGTGGTAGACCGGTCTCAACGTCGGGCGGTGCTCGTTGACATCATCATCCCGCATGACGAGAACCTCGTGAAAGCTGAGAAGGGCAAACTCAGCAAGTACCTTGACTTGGCTCACGAGGTGACCGCCATGTGGAATGTTAATTCGACGATCATTATCCCGATAGTCGTTTCAGCGAACGGTCTGATAGCGAAGAGTCTCAACCAACAAATTTAGATGCTCTCGCTTGAAACCATCAAGCGAGAGCTTGACTATTGACTATTGTCGCCAATAAGCCTGATATCGTGGTGGTCGACCGATCCCAGCGCCGGGCAATACTGGTTGATATCATCATACCTCATGATGAGAACCTCGTGAAAGCCGAGAAGGACAAGCTCAGTAAGGACCTTGACTTGGCTCACGAGGTTACCGCCATGTGGATTCAACCGTTATTATACTTACCGATAGTCGTTTCGGCAATCGGTCTTTTAATTAATAGGCTCGATCAACACCTAGAGAGGCTCTCGCTGAAAGGTTGGGTCAAGGGTCAGATGCGAAAGGCAATACTCCTTGACACGGCACGTATTGTCAGGAGGTTCCTCACTCTGCAGCCCTGACCACCGTAGCTTGGGCTCTGCCTCGCTGCTGGCGGTACTCTAGGATTAGGTTTTTATAATGTTTTATTGTTTTTATATTAAAATATTTGTAACACTCGCCGATTTAACCTTAAGAAACGGCGTGTGTTTTGCTAAAACCCAAAGTACTTACCGTATGCCATTCTATTTGTAAAAAGAAAGTAAAAAAAAATCTAGTTTTAAGAAAGAAAATAAATATAGAGTATAATAATAAACATTTATTTCAGATTATAAAATCCATACAGAGATGTTAGTAAGTTTCTTAATATTATGTTAACAAAGATATGTCGGCGGTTGGTCGGCGGCGAGGTTGGTTTGTAGTAGGACGGTCGAGCAAACTCGGATTCGTCGATAACAGAGTTCATCTTGGATCTTCAAAATAAAGACGCAGTCGTATTCCTTACAGTCATTTTAATGTTATTTTAATATCACAATTACAATATTTAGAAATAGTTGCCTGATGAAAATGGATTTTAGAAACGAAGTGAGTTCTGCGCGTCCGTACTCTCCGACCGCTCCCGTTCAAATGTGTCCAGTCCGTTGTTGCGCTAAGCCAACTGACGTTGACGTTTCGCGCACCATAGATCATAGGCTGCGCAGACGCGCAGACCACACTAAGTATAGACTATACTTGTCGTTTCTAAGCGATGATAGCGCCATGTCTCCGACAGATATATACCTACCTAATTGAAATAAAATTGAACAAAAGAAAAAAAAAACTGTTTTATTGAGGCGAGATAAGATATAGTTTTCTAAAGTTTACGCGAACACTACACATTGAAATAAAACAACTTTTACGGATCTACTCGCGTTTATTTTCGTGGTCACAGGCAGACTGAGGTGCTGGTCGTCTCATAATTAGTTAGTAGTATACCCCAATTTAAATTTAAACAGGTGCGTTCCGTTTTACGCAGAAAGAGCTTACAGTATCTTTTGGTCTGGCAGTATGGTGTTGGTGTTGGGATTTAATATTTTGTATGATGGGATCCCAGGCTGGTGGTAATTTTGTTTGTGTTAATAACTAATGTATAAAATAAACACGAGTAGATCCGTAAAAGTTGTTTCATTTCAATAATAAAAATGATTCAATTTTTTATTATAGCGACAGAAAAACAACAGATAATGTCATTGGCACAGTACAACGATGCTTAACAAAAGCACAACAACAAAAGTTACAACCGCTGTAAGCGATATAAGGCCGTCAACTGTACATCTTCCATTATGTAATCATTTTTGAATTTTTCATATTTTTGGGTTGTATTTAAAATAAATGGATTACAAAATTAACAACCTTAGATGAAGGTCTGCACTGAAGTACGTAAAGTTATCATACTGAACGATAACAAAGCTTTTACAATAAAACAACTATTTCTGCGATAAGAAAGTTCAGTAAACTCAATAAGGTTGTATGTTCAGTTGGAAAAATATTCCAACTACTGTTAAGATTTATGTGCACCGCTAGCGAGCGAGTTCGAAAAATTGTCTGCAATTGTAGAGAGGATGTGGGAGTTAGGGAGACCTAAAACTTGTTGACTCGCGAGATCCCAATTTCCAGGGATAAAAATAGTGTGGAAAATGTCTTTAGTTTCTAAAATATAAAGTTTTTTTGCAAAACAAATACCTAGAAAAGTGAACCAATATGATGCACTGTTTAAAGCCACTAATATTGATATACTTACACTAAAATTCTGTTGTGTGAAATTTTATTAACTTCATCGTCATCATTATCAGCTCCTTTCGACCCACTGCTGGGCATAGGCCTCTCTTTGTCAACTTAATTAATTTAAAAACTTCTTGATGTAAAAATGTCTTAGATTTTAGATATTACATAGAACTTTATGAAGTATATTGTTTTCTAAAGTTTACGCGAACACTACACATTATAATGAAACCACTTTTACGAATCTACTCGCGTTTATTTTACACATTATTTTATTTAATGTTTATCCTGACGTTTTGAGCCCTTTGCAGGGTCTGTGGTCACAGGGAGACTGTCTCCTGTGATGTGTAAAATAAACGCGAGTAGATCCGTAAAGTTGTTTCATTTCTATAAGAAGTATGATTCATGCATGTGGTAGTTGCCAGCCCTAAGACACGCTAACTTCATGGGGTCCTTTTAACGAGGTGTGAAAAAAAAACTTGTAGGTAGACAAGGCTAGGCAGGCCAGTGAGGTGAACCCTACTGTACTACTGCTACTACTTCTGCTTAACATGTGGCAGAGCTGCTAACTCATATAGCTATCTCTCTACAAAAAAAAGCTTCGATTCCACCCAAATAAGAAATAGGAGGCGCACTACTGAGCGTCACCTTAAGGAATTTGAATAGAAACTGCATCCAATAACAAGTGTTGAGCGTGAGAGCGAGAGTACGGATCGCGGAATGTAGACTCTGAACGAGAATTAATAGTGTTTATTTTCATAAAGCATCGTCGATTGCCGAACGAATAGATGTTAGATAGTATACGAGAAGGCATAGTTCAATCCCTATAGCCCCTTTACACTACTGACGTGAACCCATGCTTAACATAACAAGCCCTACCACCAACTAAACCGACTACACAAACATGTATCCCCCGCTATGAATCGAACCCGGGATATCTGGGTCAAAACCAAAGGATTCATTTATGTTAAGGTTGGTAATTTCTGCCTTGCCTCATGTTAAGCAGAAGGCAGAGTCCAGATGCAAGGATAGCGAGGACAGGCAGCATTGTTCGTCCGGTGAGTGAAAGTACCGGAGGCCCATCTCTCACCCCTCCCCTCTCCCAAATCCTACTCCCTCCTCAGGATCCAACTCCTTCCTCAAGGCTGGCAACGCATCCGCGAGTCTTCTAGTTTTGCGGCGGCGGTGATTACTTCCCATCAGGTGACCCGCCTGCTCGTTTGCCTCCTTTGATATAAAAAAAATAAAATAAAAATTGTGCCTCACTAGCCGTTTCACCTTGCCAACCTACAAATTGCTTCTTCCTATTAGCAAGCGTCGCGTATCTCGTCGAAAACCTTTTTGTGTAATCCAAACATTGTCCTGACAATTACGAACACAACAAAAAATAAATCAGCCTAATTGGTCTCGACCAATCTTGAGAATGGCATGAATTCTCAAGTGCTATGCAATGCTTTGACATATAGATGCCTGCACATCCAACTACCATAAACTGTCATATTTCCTCAATACGTTTTCAACCATAATTATCTTAGTAATAAAGTTTAATGTCTATTGAGGAAATTGGACAGTTTGGATAGGTTGTGATGTGCTGGCGTTTTTACATGTGGCAATTAACTTTTATTAAAATGTAATATATCTATATTATATATATATCCCACAAAGTGGACGCAACTTTCCTCAATAGACATTGAACTTTTACAGGAAATTTTACAGTAGGTATTTTTTTAAATCGGTCCAGTAGTGTTTGATTTTATTTGTTACAAACATACATACAAATACAAAGCTTTCTATTTATAATATTAGTCTAGATTTAAAGATAGTTTTTGTATAAACTAGTATGTAGGTGAGGAAAACTTCTAACCATAAAAGCCCTTTGCCGTTAAAACAGTCGCGATTACGACGTCCATGGTAATAACCGAGAAAGTAATTTGTCGGTCCATGGGCGCCCATCCAAGCAGCCATGATTCATTCTTTCCTGATTCTTACATGTTGTAGGTACTTTCATATTTCTGTCCCAATCCTGTATTTAATGTTGGCTATTAGTCGGAGGTTGTGGCGATCTCGATGAAGGTTACTAATCCTCTTAATTGTTTGAGGAGGTTTTTTTTTTATTAATTTGTAGCGCGTTCGTATTGAAGTATAACGTGGCTATGGGGATCAAACCACGATTTTTCCAATTGTTACAGCAGAGAATTTATTTTTCAAATCAGTTGTATATTATATTTACCAACCTCAGTATCTTTAAAGTTTAAATATTGATACGTGACATGTTCATAAATTTTATTAGTTTTATGTAGGACTTCAAATTTAAGACTGGCACTAATTATCGTAGTGAATTTTCCTTCTATCATCATCATCATCATCATCTCAGCCAAAGACGTCCACTGCTGGACAAAGGCCTCCCCCAAGGATATGAGGGGTATTTGCCGTAATCGCCACGCTATACCTATACCTATTTCCTTCTATACCTATTTGTTTTTGTTTACTGAGCCTCATATTAGTTTCTATATGGCAGGTTATTCTCGGTATAAACCTTCGCGCGGTAGGCTTACCTACGAACTATGGCAGGCTTAAGTGACGTTATTGCATGCCAGTAAAGAAAGCTTAGCAAACGTTCCCTAAAATATGGTTGAGCGAAGCGATGGCTGATTCATATGTCATACTCGTGAACGGGTACCGCCTGTGGAGGCTGGTCTGCTCTTGCATACTTATCTTATTTTTAGTATTATTCACTTTGTTTTTCTTAAACAATTTTTGAATTTTACTAGAGTACTATAGTGGTACTGTATGACATTTTGGAAATTCAAGCTTTTAATCTGATGTAAATTTTTTAACTTAGATTTTTTATTTTGATTCTTTACATGTTATGGTTGTCTTGTATATTTTTTGTGTTTATTTGTAATGGAAAGTGTCCTGTTATGATAGGGCATTTTCTAATATTTTTGACGCTGTAAGGGAGAAAAGAACTGCTGAGTTTCTTGCCGGTTCTTCTCAGTACAAGATCTCCCGCCCAGAGTAGACTTACGAACCGATGGCATAGTGACATTCACAAAAGCTACTTGTAGCCTTAACCGTATAAATATTTTTTGAATTTTGAAAAAACGCCACGGTTTCTTACGATCTTGAAGTTTAGCAACGCGAGGATCCCAGATTAGTGATCGAATTTATTTATGTCGAGCTCTTTGATGTTTTGGAGCAGCTGAGAAAATTCTTTTGATGTAAGAGGTGGCAAACGAGCAAGCAGCTCGCCTGATGGAAAGCAACACCAGAGGAATTGCAGATGCGTTGCTGGCCGAAAAGACTTAACTCGTTTCTTGAAGGTTCCTAAGTCGTAACGGTTCGGTAATACCGTCGTAGTAAGCTGATTCAGTAAAAGCGTCGATTATGTCATACCTTTGTTAACGACTAGCTGTGCCCCGCGGTTTCACCCGCGTTCTATTAGTCATAGCGTGATGTAATATAGCCTATAGCCATCCATAAATGGACTATTCAACACAAAAATATTTTCAATTTGAACCAGTAGTTCCTGACTTTAGCGCGTTCAATCAAACGAACAAACAAACTCTTCAGCTTTATAATATTTAGTATAGATGAGTATATAAGTATAGATTTTAATTATTTTTTATAGTAAGATAGATATATATAGATAACTTCAGAATTTGTCTTGTTTTTAGTATTATTCACTATAGTTTGACTTTGTTTTTCTTAAACATTTTTGACTTTTACTAGAGTACTGTAGTAGTACTGTATGACATTGTGGAAATTGAAACTTTTACCTGATGTAAATTTGATAACTTAGATTTTTTATTTGTTTTTTTTTTACATGTTGTGGTTGCCTTCTAGGTATATTTTTTTGTGTTTATTTGTAATGAAAAGTGTCCTGCTATGATAGGGCATTTTTCAATATTTTTGACGCTGTAAGGGAGAAAAGAGCTGGACACTTGCTGAGCTTCTTGCCGGTTCTTCTCAGTACAAGATCTCCCGCCCAGAGTAGACTTACGGACCGATGGCATAGCGACATTCACAAACGCTACATGTAGCCTAAATTGAATAAATGATTTGAATTTTGAATTTTAGTAAGGTTGTCAAATAACTCTGCTCTGCCTGATGTTAGGCAGAGGCAGAGTCCAGATGCAAGGTCAGGTAGTGAAACAAGATTGTGCTTCGCTAGTCGTTCTCACCTTGCCGACGAAAAGGACCCGTTGTACATACATAGTGCCTGTACGAGCGAGCTCCTACATTTCACATTTCACTGGCGCGTGCCCATAGGTCGCTGGTTTATATCCGGTTCGAAGGACCAAATGTACGGGTCAACCCGTACCTACGTAGCTGATTGTATGCTGTTGGTGTGATCTGGTATGTTTGACGGAGTGCCGTCTGTAAGGTAAAGTCGTGGAGAGGTAAAACACGTACGCTCAATCCAATGTCTTCGTTAGCACTAAAATTGTTACAATACATAATGTGCCTTACAAATAAACAAAGAATAAGCTCCGAATGGCTCCGAATAGCATTTCCGTGTTTTGTCTCTTTTACTCTAATTTGAAATAACGTTTACATGACAGGAACAAATCACGGAAAAACTATTCGGAGTTTATTCTTTGTTTATTTGTAAGGCACCATATGTATAATGTAACACGCGCCAGTGAAATGTGAGCTGTAGGAGCTCGCTCGTACAGTACCCAAGTACGTTATTTTAGAATCAAGTATAATGTTAAGTAAATATATAGAGGTAAGCATTATTTGTAATTCTGGGTTTTTAAAAGTTTTTAACGTTAACGACATACTTCTTTTCTTTTTGTAAATGTCGTTACTTCTAAACGTATGGACGATTCAAAAGCACTTTTCTTTGAACTGACTGAAATCACTGACTTTGACTTTGAAGGAGGAAATATGTGTGCCGGAGGGCATTCAAATCTTTGAGATGATAGGAATATTATCAATCTTCCATAATTACACTATCCATGTGGAAAGTGCTTAACCCAATAGTGGTACATCGATATGCTGATAATGTTCCACGCCCCTATGTTGTGGAGTTAAATTCTCGTCAAAAGGCGGCCTTCTAACCCCTTTTCCGTCTCCGCCGTAATAAGTCAACGAGGATATTTTCCTTGTGACAGATTACTGTTTCGAAATAATAACTACCTACCATAACATAAAATTAGTGAAATTATTAAAGACACCACAACCAGTATTTATGACTTGGCAATTGCCACAAATAATATTAAAGCGTATTTGTAAGCTTTATTTCGATAAGAAGTTTTTTAATATTCCAATCATGTTAGGGATCAAAGCTTATTAGAATAGGAAAATTGGGTTTTGCCTTCCAGTCATAGGCTTTATTAGTGAAAATGAAAATGTCTTTATGTGACGAAATTTTTGGTGCGTTATTATTTTTTTCCTTCTTCATATTGGCTTGCTTTTGGTTGTTTCTGTTTAATATTATCATCTGGATCATATTGATTGTTTGGATTGCTGTAACTGTGTTAGTAAAAGTTGTTCATCACCACCATCCAAATTATTATTAAGCTGGAAATAAAGATTGTATATAGTTATATGATAAATAATAATAAAAAAATTGTTTATTTTTCACCAAAACACTACATGTCTCACCTGTTGTATGAACTTATACTAAGAGCTTCTATACAAGAAAAACAAAGTTAAAAATAAGAAGTGAAGCAAAATAAAATATATTGAAATAGACGTAAAACACGTAATATTCGGGAAGACTGGAGCCTAAGCTAGGATATTCCTGTATTTCAGGACTCCAGGATCCCCCACCTGAACCATGTACCGTAAGATTGAAATGGCCATAAAAAAAATAAAAAATCATGTGTTGTGAGAGTGTGTGCATGAGTGTATGAGATGTATGTGAGTGTTAAAGCGTGTGTGCATTGTAATGTATGTGTTGTGTTTCTTGTGGATGTTTACATTAGGTTAAAAGAGATTCTGTATCATCATAGTTTAGTTCCAACAAGTAATTCTTAATGATACTTTTGCATTTATACAGTGTTTTATAGGGTAAATATTTAGAGATAAATTTAGTCTGTTGTATAAATGTATATGTATATGTAATGTATATGATAGATTATTAGCTAGCAACCACTTTATATTTCTAAATAACAAATCTGGTGTTCGTTATACGAGAGAGATTGACGATAGGTTTCGCATAGCCGCGGGCGAGTGAGTTATGAGGAACAATGAGCTCTGGAACAGGACACTTTGTTTAGCATCGATTTTAAACTATTGCCTCTAGTTGGCGTCATGCAAAAGATTACTTAAAAAAAAAGAAAATGGTTATTATTTTGGTAAAACTTTACCCCTTGACGAAATTGTAATTATAAAGTTAAAAGTCCCTGCAAGAACATCTGTAGCACCGCCCCTTTTCAAGAAATTTGTGCCTTTAGCCTGAATTTTCTCTAACCATCTTAAAAAGGGACCACGGCCCTTATAGACCCTGCAAACGGTGCAAAGGATCGGGGTAAAATCTAAAGAAAATGTCAATATAATAGTGAGTCCAAAAGTGACCCTGGTTTATCAAAGTTAAAACGTGTTTCATAATAAAAAAATATATAAAAAGAAAATCCGCACCGTTTGCCCTATTGCCAGTATTTTGCCTTATATCGTTGTAAATATACCGATTGATTCAATTGGTGCAGCGCTGTGCGTCTCGAATCGCAACATCGCTTACCCGTCATACATCTCTAAAGTTTTCCGTTCCAATTCTTCAATTTAAAGTTCAGTAGTACGACTGGAGTTGCAGATATTACTCGCTATGGAAGCATTGTTGTTTTTATTGGATAAAACATGATGAATAGCTATGTACTCGTACTAGTACGGTTAGCGGCGTATGCCACTGCTCGCTTTTTTACTGTTAGTTTCGTAACGGGCAGCATTTGTTTTAAAAACTTTTGAATATAATGTGTAAGCTCATTTAATTAACCGATTCCGTGCGGATGGCGCCTCTTCGGCGCGTTAAGTCAATATCGTTAATTATCATCATTTAGTAATTTAGTCATCATTGTAACCCTATAAACACCCCACTGCTGGGCAAATGTTCATGTTTTTTCACATGAACAGGAAGATTGGAATGAACAACAGCACATATTCAGGCCATAACCCACCACATTCTTGGATATTAAGACTTTATAAATAAAGTTTTACATCTAATTGTAATCTGTTTTGTACGCCATGAATAAATAATTAAGTAACTAGCCTATCTCCCGCACTACCTGACAAAGGCCTCATTAAAATTATATGATCGCTACAATTAATGGGTATTGGCTTAATCGCCACGCTTCATCATTGGTCTACACTAGCCACTGCTGAACATAGGCCTCTCCAAGTGCACGCCACCGAGCAACACTGTGGCTAAACTCACCCAGCTCTTGCCAGCCACCTTGCGAAGATCGTCGCTCCACCTAGTCTGTGGGTGTCCAACACTACGTTTGTAGACACGCGTTTTCCACTCAAGAACTCGTTCACCCCATCGGTTGTCAGTTCTGCGGCTCGCCACGCATGACAAATGCAAATGTTGGTGATCACAAACAACGAAAACGACATTATGTCATAGCATTATTTGAATTTTTTGCTTGACTGTGACTCTGTCGGTAAAGAATAAATATAAAAAGAAACAACGTCCAAATTCCTTACAGCGCACCAAACAATATCTCGAGCTCATTCATTTGAGAGCTAATTCTTTGTTATACCATCTTCCCCTTTGCAGGATCTCGTTTAATGTGTGCCAAATCGGAACGACAGTAAGGTGAAACCCGACCAACTTTGACATTGCTATTATTTGTATTGGATATAATATGATGAAACTCATAATAAATATTATGTATGTTGATGGCATATTTGCTGAGATTTAGTTTTCCTTAGTAACCTTGGTTAATATAAACAAAAGTATGCACTGCTCACACAATAATTGAATAATTGGTAGTCATCAGTATCATATCATCAGTCTTTATTAGATATTGTTAGACATACGCTTCTCTAAGTATGGTAGTAACTTGGATAGTCAACTAAGAAGAGAAAAGAGGAGAAAAATCAACTAAGAATATCAATGTTAAATAAGTATAATGTTGTGGTTTTGATAGATTACACAATATATTCATGAAATCTCTGATTACAATTTTGATTAAAAATAAAAGTAATAAAGCCTTATCCTAAAAACAAAGGTTTATTACTCTATTATTAATAATTTGGCAGAAAAACACGGGCCTATGGAATATTTCTCGATTAGATTTTTGCCGATTCAAAAAAATTTGCAAATGAATCGAGAATCGCAGGTACAATCAAAGCACTCTGTTCTGTCGTCAATTTTCTTGCGTTCTTTTTGTGACCGACATCTCTCATCCATTTTTATTTTTTGTTAGAAACATTGAAATGATTGCGTCGTTTTCATCTAAAATGAAGTTGAAATTCCACCGCCCCATAATTATGTATGCGATTTATATTGCGTTTACAAAATAGTAGTTATATCTTAGCATATTAATACCGTATATGGAGGAGAAGATTAATATATAATTTCAAAGGCACATTTTATACTAGATCATTGATTGTCTATGTTTATTAGGATAACCATCTAACCAGCAATCTGCATATAGATCTGTGCCAATTATCATGCAAATCACTACTCTTTTAAAGAGAAATTAGATTAAAAAGTGGCGTTGTAAGTATTGTTTTGTTTCATTTGTCATTAATCAAGCACTGTTATTCAAAATTAATATTCGTCGAAACATGACTCATAGTTGCATTACTTTCTTTCGCTAAGAAGTCTTTACGTTTAAGCTTAGTGCACTGATCTAGTTTAGTCTGCGCTTAGTTGTAACGATTTCCGTCTGCCACTGTGGGTAAACAAACAAAGAAGTTAAACTTAAGTGTTTTAAGTGTTATTCCGAAAAGCCACGGATGAATGCTTTGCTACTTTGCGGTGCAGTTAGGGTTATCTGTCAGTGTTAACAGCTTTAAATATCTCTTCTTCTTAGTAGGGCGATCTTGGCAGAGTTAACCGCCTTAATCGCCTCGGTGGTAGTGGTTAAGACCACCGGACCCAGGCCCAGAGGTACCGGGTTCGATTCGGTTTGGTTGGTGGTAGGGCTTATAAGTCCGCCTGGCTAGCTACCACCATCTTATCTAATTATGTCGCCATAACATCAATGGTACTAGCACTGTTGTGTTCCGGCAGCTAGAGATAAGATAGCCAGTGCCTCAGTAGTTGAGGATTCCAGGTGTAGTTATAAATCTCTCTTCTGTGGTGTAGTGCGCTTCCATCTTTGGCCTTATTGGTTAACATCAGGTAAGATGAAGGCCAACTGCTTAAGCACAGCATGGACTAATAAATAAAAGGTTTCCTACACTCACACCAATTATCTAGTCCCAAGAAAAGCTTCCTTAAGAAACTCGACAAACAGTTAACTAGACAACGGATAAACATACTTAATATACTTAAATACATACTTATTATACATAGGCCCAGACCCGAAACAGTTTAGAAAAACAGGTATTTCTAAATTGATCCGACCGGGGATCGAACCCGGGACCTCAGAGATGGCGACACCATGAAAACCGGTGTGAAAGCCACTCGACCAAGGAGGATATATATTAATAGTCAATGACCACAGGTAAAAAAATAATAATTAAAAGTGGTCGTGGTTATGGGTTGGTCCAGGTGAATAACGCCTCTATGTGCCTCCATTAAGCTTTATTGGAAGCCTTGAGAGCAGTCGGTCATCATAGACTAAGTGAGCTAATGAGGTTTGACAATCTGATTGGTTATCTCAGTAGATACCTGCTGGGGTGATCTTCGGTGGTTGCTTATAGCAGTCCCAGATCAAAAATCAAAATCGTTTATTCAGTTTAGGCTACAAATAGCTCTTATGAACGTCATTATGCCATCTTAATCACACCAGCGTAACGTGAGGGAAAGTATACTTACAGGAGTTTTTTGGTGTCCCACCCCGAGTGTGGTGGGTCCCACATACTCACCTGTGTTTACCCGAGCGCAGCCGGTAGCATTTTTTATAAAAATAATATTTTCTCAGTATAGTCTCATGTCATGTCATGTCTCTCATAGTCTCTTTCCAAAACCGGTCGTTGTGGAAATCCTTGGGGGAGGCCTTTGTCCAGCAGTGGACGTCTTTTGGCTGAGATGATGATGATGATGGTCTCATCAAAAGATCAATAAACACGGAAAAAGACAGGGACTACATCCGGCTTTTTAAAAAGTCCACTATAGTATCTTAATGGCCTAGTTCTAACATTTTTCTTTTAGTAGCCTTATGGTAACAATATTCCGATAGTTCAAACATCAAAATCATGCCACTGAAAATTTTGTGACCGTTTAAATTAGCAACTTCAAAGCTTAATTACAAAGAATAGTCTAACTAGCAAGTCTGCTTATGTAAAAAAATATTATCACTGGAACTTTTTAACGTTTCACATCGTACCATTGGCAACCCTGTTATATGTTACTAAAAACAAAGTTAAGCTCGGCTCGCACCAAATGCATATGTCGCCAGTTTGACGTGATGCCATAGTTAAAGTAAATATAGTAATTAAAACATGGGGATCGATAACGAAGCCTGCAAATTATGGCTGGCTTTGACCCGGTTTCGCGAGGTCGCGATACAATGAACTATGAAAACAGGGAACCATTTGCCAGGGAGGGTTCAGATTTCAGGCATAGTGTATAACATACGAAATTGCATGAAGAAAGTGTTTTTTGACAATCGCTTTATTTTAAATACAACTAAAGTATGAAAATTAAATGATAGTGACGTAAGAGATGATGAATGTTTAAAACATTGGAAAGTATAAGTTTTATATAGACAATTATTTTGCGCGGTACCTAAATACCGTTATAAATATTATTTACTAGCGGCCGCTCGCGGTTTCACCCGCGTGGTTCCCGTTCCCGTGAGAATATCTGGATAAAAAGTATCCTATGTGTTATTCCCGGTTATAAACTATCTGTATGCCGAATTTCATCCAAATCCATTAAGTAGTTTTTACGTGAAAGAGTAACAAACATCCATCCATACTTACAAACTTTCGCGTTTATATTATTAGTAGGATATATTATTAGTGATTCTGAATAATAAAATCCAACCAAATGGATCAAATGCAAATGGTGCGGCTCGAAGGAACAAATGGTTTGGTGAGAAGGGCAAAAAATGGCGGCGCGGGCGATGTTCTACTGTTTAGTGGACTGTATTTTTTTTTGGCGTTAAACTAGGCTATGGGATGTTATGAACTGTGAGGGACGTCGATAAGGGCAATTAAAGGAGGTGAGCAGTTCAAGGAGGTAGGACAGGACATACCTTGATTGCAAGCGGCTGTAGGTTCCACGTGTGCGGCGGGCGGGCGAGCAGTCGGGACCGGCATGAGGTTGGTGGTCGTTGGATGCACTTTGCTGGAGCACAGGCTTAGACCACCGGCGCGGGGTCTCTCACAGTTTTAACACTCCTAACGCGGTGATAGCTAGATCACCGAAATGGAGATCTCCTCTAGCGCGAATGAAAGCGGCCGTCTCTGAAGATGTTGTCGATGCACTCCTGCCATTGTACTTGTAAGTATACTCCATACTATGATAATAAGGACTAGTGTAAGCTGATGGTGATATGATAAAAATAAAATATTTTTTGATCATCATTATCATAAGCCTACACTAGCCCACTGCTGGATGTAGGACTCTTAAATCTTTCTTATTTCACTAGTAACGTTTAGTACTAACATATTTTTATTAGAAATGTCTTTTTTATTCGATTATGACAATTACAAATACAAATACCATTGAAATACTTTTAAATTTAAAATGAAAAAAAAGCTTACCTATTACATTTTAAGTACAGTTATTGAAGTCACCTAGTAAGCATAAAATGTCTGAAACAAGTGACTACGCCTTTCTAGCTAATACAATAAAACTTAGACAAACGTAATGCGTAACGCGATGCAAACTATGATTGTTTATTTACCCGACTGTTAAGGTAACATACTTGCCACCTTTGACTATGCCCGCTGGCTTAGGAAGTCCTGTGCTTACCCATCGGGGCACGCATGATGGCGGTATATTTTCTTCTATGGCTTTCGTCGCTGATACGAGCTTGCGGGAAAGGCAACGGCAAAATCGACTACGT
Source organism: Eudonia lacustrata (assembly GCA_947562085.1). Taxonomy (NCBI): domain Eukaryota; kingdom Metazoa; phylum Arthropoda; class Insecta; order Lepidoptera; family Crambidae; genus Eudonia; species Eudonia lacustrata. The sequence goes on from OX387313.1 coordinate 5,988,751, forward strand.
GATAAAAATGTCAGTAAAAAAATGTTAAATGGCGCATTGTAAGCGTTTTTATAAAGTGCCGCAACATGATGCGGTGCAACTTTGAAAGCGTGAAAGCTCACATTGTCAGTATTATTTCTAACAATGTGAGTAAGCTTCGAGAATTGTGTACTTCTTAGAAATTGTTAGGCGTTATGTCAAGTACCTAGTAGATGTATAATATAGTAAGGGCTTAGGTTTCAGGATAAGTTTAGTTTCAGGCTCCAATCTCTCACATAGCTTTAATGTAACTATACTTCTACTATCTTAGCTTAGCTTCTAAAGACAAGTGTATAGTAATAGGTTTTGGTTTTTAAATAAATTGGTGCAACATTTCATAATAATCGACGTAGCAAATTGTCGATCTTTTGGACAATCTACTTTATCATCATCAGCTCATTTTATGCTGGGGCACGAGCCTTCTCTATGGATGGATAGGGAGAACGGGCCATAAACCACCATGCGGGCCCAGTGCGGATTAGTGGTTGTTAACTACTGCTAGTGCAGCCGGGACCAACGGCTTTACGTGCCTTCCGAAGCACGGTGGAGCTCGACATGACACATTTTTGGTCACCCATCCGATGACCGGCCTTTTGCAAAAGTTGCTTAACCTCAGCAATCGAAGACCGGGCGCGTTAAGCACTGCGCCATCGGAGCTCCTCACTTAACTTATCACCAAGATATTGTATTATGATATAGAAACCACTAGGTATGCTATTTTTAAAAGCAAATATCTTTTTGTAGTTCAGGCATGTTCCATCCTCGACCGCACCGTCACTTAACATCAGGTGAGGTGTAGTCAAATGCCTGCATATAACAGATAAAAAAAAAGTTCTTACTCTTAAAAATGGCGAAATCTCGTGTCGGAGGCCAAGATCCACTTCGGGTCCCTGAGACAGCGCAGTAAGTAAGTAAGTTACTCTTAAAACAGTACTACCACACTCACGTTTAATTTGAAAATGCTGTTTTAGTTGTAAAATATCTACAAACGTAATTAACACACCCACGTCAAAGATAATTTTAGATAGCATTCGAAAACGACTCTTTCAAAAAGATTATTTAACGTACGCGACGAGGTAACTTTTGCATTTGCAATCCTAAAATAGATCTCAGTTCAGAACTGTGGGCTAAGAGTGAATCCCAACTTTAATTTTAAAAGTTTGTGAATAATTTAAGGCGACGCACCGCTAAACAATAAATCTCATACGTTTTGATACGAGCGTTTGCGTCCCGTACCATAAGAAAAACTGGTTTTTCTTCCTTCAAATTAAAACTACAAATTATTAAAAAAAAATGAATTACATTTTGAAGTGTGTGTTAAGACTAATCTACTAAGAAAATTTAGATGCTTAAATCGGTCTGGTTAGCCAGTAAAATGCGAATCTATGTTTACTTTGATATTTTTTTCTCTGTTATAAAAGTTGAAAAATCGTGTTTCTGCAACTAACAAAATGAAGTCAATTAAATGAAAAATCATGTTATCAAATATCACTTTCATATGTTTTGTAATTGTTGGGAAAAATCAAGATCCCCGCCACGTAAATTACCAATGCGTCGTCTTAAGGGCGTTCCTACGTATAGGTTGAAGTATTTTTAAAAATAGTATCAGTGATTAAAGTCGTACGATTCATTCAGCCAAATAAGTAAGTTTCTAGCGACTGAATTAGATATATGGTCTAGTTGTTAGACCCTGGTCCCAGACCCTGGATCCAGACCCTGGACCCAGACCCAACATATATAATAATTGTGTATTTTATTTGAAGCTTACCCTCTGCAGTCTCTTGATTTTGTGCTGTCATTTTACGCCGCTCTGTATCAAGGAAGCGACGTGATTACTGTTCGTCGTTATACCCTGATCCGATCCGAACCCTTCGGAGAATCTAGTAGGGCACGGGGACACGCACTAGTGCGTGATGCCGTTCCCTCTAGAAAACCTTCGAAGGTGATTCGTTTCACACGGCTTGAGGAACCCTTTAAGTTTCTCGCCGCCCCCAAACAAGCCCGGTGAAGCTGAAAATGCCGTTTGAGGCAATCAGTAAACTCTCTCACAAAAAAAAAACCTCATTATACTGGGCTACGAAAAGCTCGTATTGTTTTTGTGAGGTCGCCAGAGATTACGAGTGAAAAGTCACGCTAGCCAATTTCCACTCAAAAGCATTTCAACATGGGAACTGACTAAAAACTAAATTAGAACATTGTAAAATGTTTTTGTTTTGTTTATATATTTTTTAACGCAAATTTTGTTGCGAACAAATTACAAAAACGCAAAAGTTGAAAAAAAATCCACGAGCAGGATTTGAACCTGCACTCTTCTGACATACCGGGTCAGGTGCTCTCCCAATTGAGCTATCGTGGTTCTAACCAGCCCGCCGAAATTATTCAAACTATTTACTTTTTACTTTGAAGCCCATTCAATGTCAACGACTACCGTCATTAACATCTGATCTTTTTTTTTTAGTACATTGTGTCACTGCTACAATAATTGAAAGGCAATGGTTATCACCACGCTCGCCAATCACAAACCCGGGCTATGCATCGAATATTCTGCCTAACCTGGTAATTGAACCCATGATCTTCGGATATCGGGCCAAGCGTTTCGCCACGCGGCCTTCAATGGTTAGAATCAGTTAATAGACACTATTCCACTGAGTGCTCGCGGTTTTGCTGCCATTTTACGCCGCTGTCACGGAAGCGACGTGCTTACCGCCCGTCTGTTACTGGGCTACGAAAAAGCTCCTTTTGTTATTGTGAGTCAGCCAGAGATTTTTAGAACGAGTGCAAAGTCACGTTAGTTGTCAGATCCAATTATTGGTAGGTATCGGAAAACATTTTAAGATTGTTCATAAGAAAAATTTTCTTTAGGAAATTGTTGTTATGCGACAAGTTGGTACGTAAAACGGTGTTATTTCAGAATTAACGGTAACATTGATAGTAGCACCAGAATCTTATCATAAGTCATAAAGCAAGTCTTTTTGAATTAAAAGATCAAAGCAACAACAGCATTGTTGTAGTGACATGTGACATTGTTGTCAATGCAACAATGGATTTAAAAGTAATAACCCCAGTTTGTCGTATGAGGAAACTGGTTAGGTATATTTTCTATATGGTAGAAACCACATACCTAAGTCTTGTTTCACACATACCACAACCACACCACACCGTCCGACAAAAGGTGGTCAAGCTGTAGTTACGTGTGAATAGTGTCGCTGCGGCTATTTGCGGTTGCGTTGTGGTTGCGCTTTGTCAAGGTATGATTCCGAACTCCACTGCACGCAGCAGTGCTGCGGCAGCACTACTGGTCCCCATGTATTCTCTATAAGTTTATAAGAGATTACATTCCGAGCTACGCAGCAATGTCGCGGCAGCAATGCAGGACCAGTAGTACTGCGGGCAGCACTGCTGCGTGCAGCGGAGTTCGGAATCATACCTTTACCTACAAAATGTTTGCGATATGGCCGGCCGCTAGTTTGCGGTGTCGCTGGTGGTTGCAACGTGGCTGCGAAGTAGTCGGTATCAAACACGCGGTCAATAATGACGGCAAAATGTGGTCCGTGTGAACTATTAATTTTCATACAAATTAGCGCCCGCCCACGTGTTGTGGTTGTGGTGTGGTGGCAGTACGTGTGAAACAAGCCTAAGTTCTTATAGTGACGTTTTTTCCTGTTAATTTGTTAATCTATATTTTTCTAGTTTGATAGAAAAAAATTTTTGAATAAAAGCTTGTAAAAACAAACCGTCTCTAAAAATTTCGCAGTTGTTACACTTATCTCAATGTTATTAAAGGCTAAGTTTTCAGTTACACAAAGTACGAGTAGTATTTGTAAGCCTTGGTTCTCACCAAGGCTTACAAATATTAAACTATTGAACGCAGTCAGGTTCATTTTAAAGCATAACATCGTATTCCACGCTTTATAAACCGCAGCACTCAGCTAGCTAGCTATTGAATAAACTGTCCAATAACACTGCAGAGTACCTAGCGTGTGTTACAAATTTAAAGTTCCGGACAATTAAGCTACTAATGCACTTACTCACGTCGTCGCGACATGCTTAGTTTCCCACAGAAATAGGTCAGTCGCCCTCGAAGTACTGGAAAGCCTTTGCTTGATTCTGTTTACATCAAAGCTATTTTAGAGGGGGTTTTTCATTGGTCTTCAAAGACATCTATAATTATAAAGTCCCTTCGTTCAAAGACTTTACTTCAAAGCTTCAAACCGTGTTACTGAATAACTTTGCTCAGGAAACATAAATCAATACTATAGTCTATTAGCTACTATTTTTCAACTGCAGGATATAAAGCTGTTCTTCCCTCCTTCCATTTATATCTATCTTAGGTTTTTCAGGTCAATCCTTTGTGTGGGAGTCCGGTATCTATAAATATATTGTGTCTCCTTTCCAGTGATTTTACTTTAAAGGTTTTAATCAGACCGTGATACTGTTTATCCTTCTTTGTATTTTTTTCTCTTCCTTATTTCCATTCATCTCTATTTTGAGTTGATTCAGGGTAATCGTTTGTATGTTCAGCTCATCCTGCCCATATACGTCAGGGTCTTTCAAGTTATCGCCATTGTATCGGTATTGTAGTTTGATATTTATTTGTTATGTTTTGAACTAAGTTTTTTTGGATACCGGTGTTCTGTTTAACGTTTTGTATTAAACCTTAAAACCGACGACTTCTTTGGTCGAGTGGTTTGTACACCGGTTTTCATGGTGTCGCCATCTCTGAGGTCCCGGGTTCGATCCCCGGTCGGGATAATTTAGAAATTATGGTTTTTCTAAATTGTACCGGGTCTGGGTGTTTTATATGTATAAAAAGACAATTCTTTGAAAGCTAGGCTACATATCAAAAAACGTCGTGTTTCCTTATTTTCTTTGGGTATGTGTCCAAATTTTTGAGTTACGTGGTGCGATAGATAGGCCGAGGACGATGAAGCGATTGTAAACAATTGGAAACCAATTGAACATCAGTACCTAAGTGTTGCGCACCACAGTCGCATAACCTACAGTAACAGTATTTATTCCATAACTCAGAACTCCAGGGGCCGTTAATCATGACAACAGCACATATATCCCCCGACTGGCCCATGTATCAAGATGTTTTGTTTAGAAACATGAGAACTATCTATTATGTACCCCATTTGTCTGACTATGTTTTGCGTGGGCTGAACCAATGTTATTTGCCCCGGCATTCATAGTTCGTAAGCAGTTATTAAGTCTTGGTTGTTACTAGCAAATTGTTATTACGTATCAGTGGCTAATAGAAAATGTGTCATGTAGGTATTGTTAGTTTTGAAGCTCGGTAACGCGTTGGTTATCGTGTTACAATAGTAAGAATTAACCTAATTTTATTATGTCTGGATCCCTAACTCTCGGTTCTGCTATTTAAAAAATTCCACTATCGTCTCTCAGTCGCTTTTGACATTTGGGATATGGAAAAATGTTAGAATCAAAAGCCACTGTTAGTAGGTACATGTTGATATGTGTGAGTAATGTAATCTAGTATTGAATTGAGCAAATGTGAATTGTAGTAAGTGCAATTAGTAATGTTCGTAATTTTTCCAAGATGCTTATGGCGAGCGTTTCCGACTGTGAGATTTCCAAGGCGTTCCGCTCGGGACTGAATGATGGCGCGACCGTCGAATTAGGCAATAATGTGGATTTTTTTGAACGTTAACTTATTGTTAAATTTATAATGGCCGACAACTATTACATATTCAAAGACAATTGGTTTGGTATATTTTTCTTTGTCTGAAACGTGTATAGCCTGAATAAAATGATATTTAGTTTACTAATAAGACGTAGGTATGTTTGATATTATATTCGATGCAGGAAATTGTAAAATATCGTGAAAATACCAATATATATAATTTGGCTGTTTTTTGGAAACCCTCGCATTAAAAAAGTCAATTCACATAATTACTAAATCTCTACAAACTCTTTTTTGGAATGAAACAACTTTTTTGGTGTTTTTTATTTTGAATTTGAATAGGCTCGAATGCCATTCTTGGGATGAATCATTGTTCTCTAGATAGTTATAAGAATTTGTCAAATAATACCTTGATAATGGTTTAGTCAGCAAGGGCATTGTTAATATATTTCTATATACACACTGCATTCCCTTAAAACTCTAAAGCAAATAATAGTCATAAGATTATTTTTTTCCTCTATTGAACATTTTCGCCTGTGTTACAGAGCTACAGTCCCTCTGAAATTCGATATCAGTTTTGTTTGGAAAATGGGACGCCTCTCAAAGGGAATTGTTTTTGCTTTGAAATTTGGTTTTCGCTTTGTATCGACATTTAAACTGCGATATCAAGAGGTTGACAAGTTCCTTCCATCGCGTTATCAGTAAGTATAAAGTAACAAAAGTAATTTTCCTAAGGTAATGGTCGAGGTACAAACTTTGTAGCAGTTTGATGATATTTTTGAATGTATGAATAAAGATTATTCATCACAATACATTTGACAAACACAGTTGTATCATTTAATACAAATATGAGTTTTATTACAAGATTTTGAGAGGTATACATGGCTTGCTCTTAGTCCTAATAAAACCATTCTAAACAAAATAAATATCCCATTAATACAGCTCCACATCATAACAGCAGGGTAACAATTCAGATGGCCTTTTTATTTTTTCTAAACAGCTTCATAAAACAGTGGACGCGTGCCATCAACAAAATTTATTTCGCGCATAAAGCCTTTTCTGCTTACCATACAGTGACAAAGTCCCGAACGGAGTCGACTTGACCAGGATTTTACTATCCCTACCCAACCCGCAAGTCTTTAATCAAATTTGTCTCTTGGAAAATGTGTCTCGAAAATTCGCTGGCTTTTTTTAGAAAATCAAATTTTGGGTTTTCTTGATAGCTGTACGGTTATTGATAGTAACTTTGTTATAGAAATAATTCAAACAACGCTTTGCAAACGCTGCATATAGTGAAAATAGCTCTTGAGGAGAGAACTTGGCTCAGACGGGATCCGAATCTACGACTTTTTGTTACCTTTCGGTAGCTTTGTTGGATGTGATGCCGTCCAGATCAGAAATACATTTTTAATTGCTATTTACTTTCGATACAAAATATTAAATTTAAAAATTACTTCTAGAGTTTCAAAGACCTGACTATAATAAAATTCACATTATTCTCGTGAAAAAATTAATTAAGCCTTCAGAAAAACAATCTACGAGTATAAAAATGTTTTCAACTTCCGATGCTAAACTTCAATTATTGGAAAAGAAAAGCATTTTACCCGACTGGCGTATTGCCAGACAGATTTTTAATTGTATAAGTATTTAACCGAATTAAAAAAAGAGTACCTTTCTAAAGGAGATGTTTCAAGTTTGTATGGACACTGGGTTAAGTTTTTGTACAGGTAAAATAAATCAAAGAAATAAAATAAATAATCAATTACAAACATGATTTTTTCATAATTTAGCTTTATTTTGTGGTTCAAAGCATTTTAAAATATTATGTGACATTTCAAATTCAACAATGGCGAACGTCAATCAATGTATTTTGACCATATGAGTTTGACATCCTAATCACGGCTTATTTTCATGTTTTGTCTCAATAACTCAAACTCTCCTATCCTAGTTTGTTTATGGCTTCTTCATATAAAAGTAGGCTCTAAATAGACGATATTTAAGTTCTAATGTCGAGTGGTGATCGCGATCAAATTCGATCGCTTGGGGTTTGACGGAAGCACCATATATCTACTCTGTGACGGAAGTTCGCCCACGAACGGATTCGATCTCTTAGAACCTAAAAAGTTAATCGTTATTTCTGTTTTTGAACGTGTTATGTTTTAAAAATGGTCTAAATTCGACAAAAGAACATTTATGAGCCAAAAAATTACTAGAGAAATAATTTTATTTTTCTGAGAATCCTTGTATTTTTTCCTATTTTTTGAAATACTGTACATATCCTCAGCCCAAATTGAAACATCTCCTTTCTTAAACATTCATAGCTGTTTCTATTTTGCTTTTGAATTTTAGGCCAAATATTCATTTATTATACCTAAGTACAGTTTGGGCAGGCCTCCAACAAGGTGGACCGACGATCTTGCGAAAGTCGCGGGTAGCCGATGAATGCGAGCAGCACTAAACCGGTCAAAATTCAAAATTCAAAATTCAAAATCATTTATTCAGTTTAGGCTACAAATAGCTCTTATGAACGTCATTTTAAGCCATCGGTTCGTAAGTCTATCTACTCTGGGCGGGAGATCTTGTACTGAGAAGAACCGGCAAGAAACTCAGCAAGTGTCCAGCTCGTCCAGGTCGTTGTGGATCCTTGGGCGAGGCAGTTGTCCAGCAGTAAACGTCTTATGGCTGAGATTGAGAGATTCATTTATTAATTATGTATAAATGAAATTTAACTAACGTCAAAGTTAGAGGAATATTGACATTGAAATGCCGTTGATAATGTAAAAGTTATCCCTGCTTATAAACCACAGACCAAAAATATAAACGATTAAAAAAAAACATTTTTAATTTTTAATCACCTTTGCACCTGAAATGGCGCGGGGAGGGTTATTTGATTGAGCAGTGGTTGTTTTTATTTATTTTTGTTTTATCATTATTATTATATAATATTTCCCAATTTTCCACTTATACAATAAATTTTCATGTTTTTAATAAAGATACAATATCATTTTGAATCCTAGTACCTATCCACTTTATTATACAAAAACACAAATGTTGAAAAATTTTTTACGAGCAGGATTTGAACCTGCACGCTTCTGACATACCGGGTCAGGTGCTCTCTCAATTGAGCTATCGTGGTTCTAACCAGCCCGCCGAAATCATTCAACACTATTTACTTTTTTACTTTGAAAGCCAAAGGCGCCCATTCAATGTCAACAATTACCGTCATTAACATAAATACTAAAAGATCAGTTAAGAAGTAGGCAAACTATTTATAAAATATTTTTGTTTTGTTTATATAATTTTAAACGCAAATTTGCTTTGGCGGGCTGGTTAGATCAATTGGGAGAGCACCTGACCCGGTATGTCAAAAGGGTGCAGGTTCAAATCCTGCTCGTGGAAATTTTTTCAACATTTGTGTTTTGTAATTTGTTTGCAACAAAATTTGCGTTTAAAATTATATAAACAAAACAAAAACATTTCACTTTATTATAATTATTCTATTTTTTTTTGTGATAAGAAAGTTATTCCATAGATACTATCAGAAATTAATAAAGCTCAACTGTTATAACATCAACGTCTAATTTAACTTCTAATTTATACCGACTCCTTGACAGTTCATAAATTGCGGATAAGCTTCAAGTTTACTTTATGTTAGTTATTTATTGTCTACGCCGTTAAGTCCGCCATCACTGTCTCAATTTGAAGCTATAAAGGATGTTGATGTCTTAGTGAAATTTGACTATATTGTAACAATTTCTCGATAGATCGATGTAAGTTATGTACTTGTACTCGTAGTTATCATCCTACTAATATTATAAACGCGAAAGTTTTTAAGTATGGATGGATGTTTGTTACTCTTTCACGTTAAAACTAGGTACTGAATGGATTTGGATGAGATTCAGCATCAGATAGTTTATAACCTGGACTAACACATAGGATACTTTTTATCCCGATATTTCCACGGGAACGGGACCCGCGAGTGAAACCGCGAGCGGCCACTAGTTAGCTATTAAAAGTGTGGGGAGGCAGTTTAACCAAGATTGGTAGATCCCTGATACGTTCCTAGTACTGTCATGGTATGATACGGTCTAATGGGCATTTAGATGGAACATTAATTTTATAGCACTGCAATCTGTACGCAAAGTGGACGGCTCGCAGGTGGACAGCTCCTTCGGACCAGTTTTAAAATAGCAATGCGAGGCCCTGGGTTTTCTCCTACCATATCCTGACTGTAAACTGGTGATAGTGATAATAAATGGAGCACTGATGACATCATTCTATGTTTTCTGGGAATTTTCCACTGCAAATAATCTTAAAACCACAGAATTCCAAATATTGTCTTAAATATTTTTGGAATTCACAATCCCTTTAGTTACTTGAGCCGTTGACAAAATTAGACCTCTGTAGCTTCTTGAATAATGAAGAAATATTTCACATTCCCACCTAAATTAATTTGCGTTTCATTACGTAGATAGACATAAAATGTATGATGAACGAAGTTTGGCTCCGGTTTCATTTTCGCGTGTAAATCAACGCAGACCCAATGGAAAAAAAACATTTACGGAGGGCGTCAATGTTAGGAAATTAAAAAAAATGTTTTACAATCCATCCATTTATTTTATCTGTTCAATGCCGGTAGTATTAACTTACTTACACGTCGCAATGAAACTGTTACACATTTACTTAAAATCTAATTGTGACGTGAGTTTCACTCATATCCGATTTGGCACCATCAGCTACAATAAATTCATTAAGAGCCACTGCATCACTTCAAGTTATGCTCAAATACTGATAGTTTTGTTTTTACTGTTTGTTTTACGACTGCAAGCTTATTTTTTAAGCAATAGGTTACAATAGGTTACAAATAATAGTCATAAGACGTAGGCAATCAAACAATCAATACATAATATGAAAAAAAAATTGCTGACTCATTTATTGATGACTCCACTCATCAATGGCCAGCCCTAACCCTTTCCTATACCGTATGGACAGACTTATATAATAACATACAACATAAAGTGGTGAAACTGGCCCTGAGCTGTCCTAATTTATATTGTATTTAAAGTTAACAATTAAAATATTATAATAAAATTAGCAAGTGTTTCGTTTATTTCAATTTTGGTTCAGATAGAGATAAGATTTTCGTAAGGCGAAACATGCTTACATATATTTCTGTGTAATTATGCTTCGCCTTATAAAATGAAACACCTCGGGATTATTAGCAAAAAAGGTTTTCTATCATGACACAATTTTTTCGTCGTTTGGGAATCTTAATTCTTGACTTTCACAATCTGCCTGAATTTTATCAAACAAGTAATTATTTCTGTTGTAGATTGTCAACCAACATTAATTACCTACATAAATAATATTTGGACTGGAAACTAAACCCATATTGTTTTCTCTTTTTCTCATCGGCAAGAAACAAAGATGTGTATTTAAGAGTCATGGTTTTGACTTTGACTTTGACTTTGACCAAAAGATACAACTTTTTGACCGAGTAGCACACGTGTGGTCATAAGCTTACTATCAGTAGAATCAATCAACTTGTGACTGACTGGAAGCTTTAAAACCCGTTAAATATATTAACTAACTAACTAGAATGGCGCAGCGACCCAAAGTGAGTCTTGGCCTCCGATAATAAGAGTCGCCATCTGGGTCGGTCCTGCGCCACCTGGTGCCAGTCATCCGCGTTGAGCTCGCGCAAGTCCTTAAATAAACTAACGATAATATAAAAACGAAAGTTTAAAATAATTGTCTGAAATTTTTTTTCTGTGATTTTTTAATTTGTAAAAATTGTCTCATGATACAATTAACCCTTTATAGTTTCCTAAATAGTCCCTGTATTTGATCTTTCTTACAAAAGTTTAAATATACATTAAGGCTAAGTGACTTCGTCATAACTAGTAAATATCTATTTAAACCTAAGACATAATTATAATACATTTGATTCATAAAATACTTGTTACAATTAACGGGTCCTAAGGAAAATTACTTTACTAAGAGTTAAATAATATTTATACTGAAGCTATTTGGAAAATAATTGTAAATGAATCGTTGTAATCAAACCGCTAGATTAGACATTCTAAATAAAAACCAGTTTATAGTATTTTAATAACTACAATGGAAGTAAAAAGTGGTGTATGCTGGCAACAACCATTTTAACAATTGCAGTATGGTTGCAATTTTTTAATTTCTTCATTGAAATTGAATATTGACACAAAATTCTCTACGAAATAAGATTGTAATTAAATTATTTACAAATGTATTTTGGTACATACTGCTCCAGGACTGACAGTACTAAAATAGTCACCGGTGACATCGAATACGAGTGAGAATAAATTGGTTAGACATGAAGTTGATCCTGACTTTTCTTAACAGTCCATTTTATAATTTAAAACAAGATCTTTTTTACTTAAACAATTCTTTGTTTTATTTTTTTATTTTATAATTACGGGTAAGCACAGTGCTTTCATCTCACCTAATGTTAAGTGATAATAAAGGCCAATGATGGAAGCGCGCTTCACCCGGGATCCTCAACTACTGAGGCACTGACTATCTTATCTCTAGCTGTCGGAACACAACAATGCTACAAGCATTGATGTTACGGTAACATATTTAGATAAGATGGTGGTATCTAGCCAGTCGGACAAATAAGTCCTACCACCAACCAAGCCGACTACAGAAACATGTGCCCCCTGCTGGGAATCGAACCCAGGGCCTCTAGACCACAGAGGCGGTTAAAATGTTGAATAGTGTTTTACGCAAGAAGTTCGTAAGTTCAGTTGCCACAATGCGAACAAAACAATTACGTTAAAATGTAATCGGCAGGCTAGGAAGTTGCAATTTGGCAGAAGACAAGTATCTAGACACTGCATTTCGGTCACTGCGCCAAACATTTGGACGTTGAAAAAGAAATTGTAACTTTAACTCGTTAACTATTCGCTGGCAGTTACGAACTGGGGTGACCGCCACTTTGTATAATCTGACTTTTGAGAAATGTCTAGAGCTTTTAGTAATGTCAACGAAATTTTTTCGCTAATAAATCACAGTCCGTTGCAATTACGTTAATTCTTTTTCAAGTTTAACGTTGAAGGTGAGTTATTGGATTTGGCAGTGAACTTTGATTTATTTGTTGATGTTTGTTAGTTAGTAAGCTTTAAGATTACCATGCGTTTACGTAAATGCTTCACGATAGCGAGCGTCTTGGCGTAAATAGGTTGTCGCAGAAAAATGAAACGTGCTATTGACTTTTTTTTGAAGCATCCTTCGATTGAGATACAAAGAAAAGTGTTAATTAAATTTCCACGAGCTGAGGTTCCGATCTCAGCTCAGATCTAAGACCCACTGTCAATTCTCGTCAGGTATAAGAATATATACGTTGGTTAAAATATGGGTTCGTGGATACAAAATCTTCACATATTTAATAATTTTTTTTACGTAAAATTAAAAGCAAAAACATAGATCTTAAAGCTAAAAAACCTTTTGATAACAATAACGAAATATTGCAGGCGTCTACAACGTATTATCATAAAGCGACATTGCTTATTATGTCATGAATATAATAAAATATATTTTTATTCGCAGATATAGGTAACAAAAACTAAAAATAATAAATCAGCCATATCAACATAACTATGCAATTATAATATATTACATACCTAACTATCTATTTATACACTTTAAACATGATAATAAAAAACATTACTTTGAGACTTAAACTTGTTTGTCTATACAAAAGTGTTGCTGAACTCTTAATTTAATTTTCTATACTAGACGGCTGATTCAACAGTTTTATTAAATTTGAATTCAGATAATAATCTTCGCGAAACGCCACTTTTTACTGACGTAAACAAAAGTTTACAAGCAATTTTATTAATTAAATACTGCCTACGCTGTGTTGCTTTGTACAGTCACAAGCATCAACATGTATACACTTTTGACTAGTTTTGACTCTTATTCCATTATATTAAGAGTTAAATTGTTCACATGCTCGTTACTGTACTATTTGTCCAGCAAACATGAAGAAATTCACACGACAATTACTTAAATAGAACCGTAGTTACAAAAGGCAGGGTATTCTAACAGCAGGCTACGTACAACAAAATCACTTTTAATTATACTTCGTGTCTTTGTGTGTCGCCCCCATATGAATAAAGGTATGGTCGGCCAAAATAGTCGTCATGTATATATGACGATTGACTTTGGGCTGTGCGTGATAAGGTCGCTTTTCGCTTGCAGCGTTTGGTTAGTTGCGGGCGGTATAGTATTGCACAAAAGGTGGACTCAAGTTGAATCTGGTTTAAAAATGATGCTGTTTATAACTGGTTACTTTTTTAAGAATAAATATGACCATCTCAGTAGAAAACCCATTCAAACAAAACAATTATCCAAATCAGTGAACACGTCCGAGTGTATGAAGAAATGTGTGTGGAAATTCACATAGAAATATATCTGCATAATAAATTTACCTATAGGGAGAATCGAAAACCTCCTTTTTTATAATCTTTTGAATCAGACATCTTTAGTTTGAAACCAGATTTTACTTTAGATATTAGGGTAAGGGTTTCGATGTAGTAACGCAATATCAAATTCACAAAATGTAAGGATTAGAACCTAACTTATTTGTAAACTATGAATAATTAAAATATTATAATGTGGCATTTACATTCGATCTTGTTCGATGTTAACCGCACCTAGAAACGTCCAATTACGTTTTACCAAGATGACTTACTATGTTTTTAAGCACTGTACTGTACTTTAAGAACTGCCTACACAGATACCATGTTAGTACTGAATTGTTCACTACAAGAACGTGTCGTCCCGTCGCCTCTGAGGGTGACAGTTGTTGTTGATCTGATGGTCTTCTGGAAGGTGGAGGCGAACTTTGCGGGAGTTGGTGCTGTTGCACTGGTGGACGCGCTGCTTCGGAAACTTCAGGCTGTCCTGCTCTTTTACCTAAGAACGAGAAGAGTTTACTCTGTTGTCTTCTTTGAATACAGACACGATTGAATTTTAATTGTTAAGGGCACGGACACGGCGGGTCAGACGAAAGGTTAAAGGTCAAACCATTCTTAGGATTTTCATCATTTACTTGTATGGGAGACGTTGCCAGGGAGGGCTCAGAGACCCAGTTTATTGGTCCTGAGCCGTTCGTGGCACTTGCACAAAGTACCATTAACAAGGCCTTAAAAGACTACATCGAAAACAGGCACGGCATCGAATGGAAAGAGCAGCCGGGTATGAAACACTCCAAATCCTTCCTAGCCGAAAACGCCTTAGGACGGAGTAAGTTTATATGCGGAGGCAGTAGAAGGCAGGCCCGATTAACCATCGGTGCCTTGACAGGGCACTACGCCACAAAGCAAATTCTTCACAGAATGCACATCTCAACAAATAGTTTATGTAGGGCATGTGGAGAGGAAACGGAGTCAATGCAGCACCTACTGTGTAACTGCGACTCTCTGGCTAGGAAAAGAATGGGACTCCTGGGATCGGCCTATCCGAAACCGGAGGACTTTAAGTTCTTTGCTCTTAAGGATCTATCTTTACAGAGGAAGAAGAGTGAAAGGATGGGGTTGCACAAAAGATCCCGATGGGTCGAAGTGTTACTGATAGAGGGAAACCTCAGCAGGCCCTACTCAGATAAGATAAGATAAGATGGTAGACGTTATAGTTGATACCTCGGTGGCCGAGTGGCAAATCGTCCGGCCATATATCCGAAGGTCCCGGGTTCAATTCCCAGGTCGGGCAAAGCATGTTTTGGAAATTTCGATGCATGGCCCGGGTTTGTGATCACTGATCAGTGATCACCAACCCGCATTTGCGATGATACCCGTCAATTGTAGTGATGACTTAATTTCAACGATGGAGGCCTTTGCCCAGCAGTGGGACAGTTATAGGCTATTTAATTTAACTTTTTTTCTTTAAATTGTATGTATTTGTTGTTGTTTGCAACAAAATTTACAGTAAAGTTATATTTAACCATCTATAAAAGATTAAGGTTTTCAGGTCAAATAAGTTCACTCACCCTGACCGTGAGGTCACGCCTGGTCCTCCGGTGCGATGACGTCAGCAGCTCCGTGTGCGCACGCGACTCATTGCCCAGCGGGCTGTCGCTAGGCTTCATCCAGCACCAAAACCACTTGTATGGTGGGATGTTCCTATTATAAAAAGAAAGTGTTTTAAGTACTGCATATCTATTTGAAGGTAGTTTTAAAATTTTGGCGAAGTTGATGTTTGCACTCTTTATGAAACTAACCAGCCTGATGACGTACAGGAGTACGTGAAAAATTAGTCAGTCCATCAAGCAAATAGTTATTTTTTTATTAACAATGTTTATATTTGATTGCCAACAGTTGATAATAAGGTTGAAGGTGGAAGCAGACTTCACAAGGTATCCTGAACTACTGAGGCACTGGCTATTTTAGCTGCCGGAACAACAATACTATAAACATTGATGCTATGGCACCATATTTAGATAAAATTGCGTTAGCTAGACGAACGAACAACGTCCAGACGGTAGAGCACGCCCAACCACCAACCAAACCGAGAACACAAACACGTATCTACCGCTGGATCGAACCCAGGACTTCTGGGTATGAGACCGGTTATTTCACGTGAAAATACGTGCACAGAAAAAAAATGACAGATGGGACTCGAAGTCACGACCTTTCGCAATCCAATTGAGCTACCGAGACGCAGTCTTAAAGACCTAGACCGAAAATGTATCTCAATGTTTAGCAGGATAAGTAGCAGTATGAATTTCGAAAGGTGTTGGGTTCGAGCATCATCTAAAGAACCTAGTTGGTGTCATCAAGTTTAGTGATATGTATAGACTTGTGTCAGTCACAACAATATTCAGCGTAATACGTGGACTTGGCTTAAAATCATTTTGGAAATCAGGAGTAGGTAGGTACATAAAGAACATAAATCATTTCAATATTTATGAAAAGTTTGTAACTGATTGATTGATTTAAAAAAGGAACGATAAAAACAATTGAGAGTTATTAGATCCTAGAAAGAAAAACGATCAAAGTAGCCCACTGTCCGCAAAGAAACAGCGAAATACAAGAATACTACACGAATTTCAAGCTCAATAACGGTTACTATCTCCATTGACATCAGACTGACAAACAAACAAAGGGGACTGGAAATCTTGTTATTTTTAAAAAGCTGTAGCGGCCGTTGACTATTCGCGTTTCGGTTGTTTTCTAAAACCTCTCCAGATATTTTGGTGAGATTGAATTTCCCCAAATTGGTGTCTCACACTTTGATTTCGTTAACTTCTTATCCAATCTTACTTCAGAAAATCTTCGCATATTGGATAAGCTTTACTTGATTCGTCCAATTACTTACATAAACTTTTTGAATTGGTTATAAGTTCAAAAGCTTATTCAATGATTTGAAAAATTAAAAACAAATTAAAGTATCAGAAATACTTTGTTAAGTTAAGTGCGACCAAGAAACACTGCTAGTTTTTAATTATTTTTTTTTAAGTTTTTAATTCAATAGTTTGATGTAAGAAGTTTACATTTTCTGTATAATCGGGCATCAGGTATCTTGTTTTTAGCTAAATCAATAAAAAAAACTAATTTAATTTATTTTCTATAAATAAAATATTTTCACTCCTTTAAATCAAATGGTGATATATGTCAATACCCGCCTAAGGTAGCAATGATTTAATTTCAATGACAAGACGTTTGCTTAGAAACGGAACAGTTTATAAATATACTATGTATTATTTACTGCATGTGAAGCTTTAAAAGCTTTTAAATTTATGCTTATTTTGTTCCAAATTTGAACACCATTGTGTTGTGAAGCAACAGGGTGCCGTTAAAAGCGCACGTTTTTTCTTTATGGGAGAAAAGCGTCAAGTGCCGCGTTGCCTGTTAATGGTTTGTCTTTATTATGTTGTTATTTTTTAAGATTCGTCACATGAACGAAGGAGTTTTAAGCGGCTTGTGTGATATTGTTTTTTAAGCATAGGCGATCACCATACATTTAATTACTACTTTCAATAACTGACTCAGTCGCCCTGTGACTATAAACCCTTAATAGAGTTCGAAATGTCAGGCTAAAATTAATAGATGTCAAGTTCAGACTCACTCACTGACCATCGTCGCCCAGCCCAAACACTTGGATCTAGAAAGCTGAAATTTTGCATTGAGGTTCCCTCAATAATGTAGACAGATACAAGATGGGATTTTCCGAAATTTCCTCGGGATCACGGGATACGGGTGTTAAGAGGATGAAGATGCAGGCGGTTGCTAGTAATGAAAACGTGAGTAGTGAGAAATTGGTAAAGTGTTTTTATTTAAGTATTTGAGTATGTACTATGCAGAGTACACTATACATAATTATATCAATGACATAATGGTAAATAATCAAATTACAACTTCGTCGGAACCTATATAAAATATAAATTACTGTGAATAATGTGATTCAATAATGCTTAAAGTAATCAGTAGCTATTTTGAGCGAACACAACTCCAGTTTATAAGTGAATCATTCGGTGGAAGTTATTGGGATTGAATCGAATCGTTCTATTAAATAATGATTTGATTTTAACGCCCAGCGGAGGTATTTTAAGCATTTAATAATAGGACAAACGAAATAACATTGGATTTGTTTTAAGTAAAGCTTTATTTGATTATTTCTGCAAATAGTTGTGGTGGAAGAGAGTTTTGTATTATCTATGTCTTTATCAGCATTAATGGACTTTTCAGCGTCAACCGTCCTAATTGATGACCAAGACCATCATTTTGGCTCATTTGACACATTACCTGCTGTTCGATTATACTATAGTTCAGAGCATCAGAGTGCTCGAGTTACTCACCAAAATCATTTGTTGACACATTACCAACTATCAAAAACCTTACCACAATTATTGTACCCTCTGTATAACCACTAAACCACAGACGCGTAAAAAGTGGTCTTGAAAAATATGCAAATATTCAGAAATATTAACAATCTTACCTGAGGCTTAAAAATATCTTGTTAGAAAATATAAAGTATATGACGGGATTGGCAGCGGAGTTGAGGGGACCGAGGCTCTGGATGAGAGAGGCGATGGCAATGTTGGCCTGGATGTCCAGCACGTAGTCGTACACTTGGAGAAGGTAGAAGATCATTTACGTCGACAAGCAGAGGACGAGCATACACAAGAAAATAAAACTACACCCTTACCTGAGGCTTAAAAATATCCTGCTAGAAAATATGAAGTAGATGACGGGATTGGCGGCGGAGTTGAGGGGGGCGAGGCTCTGGATGAGAGAGGCGATGGCGATGTTGGCCTGAGTGTCCGGCACGTAGTCGTACACTTGGAGAAGGTCGAATATCATGTATGGCGACCAGCAGAGGACGAACACTGCAATAGAAAGGACTGTTAAAACAAAGTCAAAGACAAATCACTCATTCAATTTATGCCTTCATAGGCACTTATAGAGAGCAAAACTACAAAAATCAAATTGTTTATTTGAATTTTAATAAAATAAGAATATGTCTTGGTTTTGGGAATTCGCGAATATATTCTTGAATTTATCAAAAATATTTTTATCTTCTTGAAAAACCTTGATTATAAAGACAATACATTTATTTTTGACCACTTCTGTTGCTTTGATATATTTGAATTCAACTATATTATACCAATGTCACTGGCTCGAATACTCTGCTTTCGAAACGAACAATATGTCTAAATTACAAAATGCAGATATTGTCATTGAGTTACAATTAATTTGTAGATATCTATCATAATAATGATATTAATATAGCATATAAGCTTTAAATATAAAATTGTTCCTCACGCGTTAGAAAATTGTACGTCTAAAAATAGTATTCAATATGCAAAGTCCCGATAAGAAATGGTAATAAGTAATAAACAAGCTTTAGGGAACGCGAACGACTCGTCGAAGATTGGAAAAGTAGTCAATTCTGTTATATATTCTGGAGTTTGCTTGGCACCTTCGCAATAGGGTTTAGACGATTCCATTTGATCGTACGTAAACGAAAATTAATTATCTAGCTTCAACTATTTTGACTCAGAACTACACAATTATACACACATAAGGCTCATGTTTTAATTCCAATAACAGCCTATACATACAAGCCCTTAAACGGACAGACTTTGAATATTTGTACCAAGTATTGTAATTTTACAATACATTTTTTGGAATCTCAAGCTAATATAATAAAATAAAATTAATACAAATAATTTTCATGTTACAGAATTAAGTTACAAAATCTACAATTCAACATGTATATTTAAGGGATACACAGAATTCATCATCATCACTATCATTATCAATGTCATAATCATCATCCTCATCATCGTGTCAGTCCACTGCTGGACATAAATAAGCTTCTCCCAATGCATGACTTTGTGATGATTGATATTACTTTACTATTATTATTAAACATAATTTAAGCTATTTAAGTACTAGAAAATAAGTTTGATGTAGTAAGTATAAGTTATGATGAGACTGACATGGCATGCTAAAAGTCCCTCAAAAATAGAATAAAAAAAAATAGTTTGTGCCGGATCTTAGTCTCTCTTACAGATACAAATTCTTAATTATCAAAAGTTTGTAGTTGATATAGCATTCCCTGTGTGGTGCCGGGGATAAAGAATTGCACCACCCCATCTCTTCCCGTGGGTGTCGTAAAAGCCGACTAAGAAACCATTCCAGAGGATGGGCAGCAGCATCTCTCTGAGGTTACCCTCAACCTACTGCGATCGCCAACCCGCCTGCCAAGCGTGGCGATTACGGCAAATACCCCTCATATCCTTGGGGGAGGCCTTTGTCCAGCAGTGGACGTCTTTTGGCTGAGATGATGATGATGATGATAGCATTCACTTTTTCATTAACAATTTTTGAAGAACTTTACAATGTTTAATTTATACTTACATGAAACATTTTATATTGCACAGAATTGTATCTTTACTAACATTTAGCCTTTAATTGTAAACGTTGTTTGTGACTCCGTAATTGGGATATGCGTCAAGTTTCGTTCTAGTTTTATTGTAAGCCCCTTTCAACATACGTACATTGTCTTGATGCTAATTAAAACAAACAATGTACATGAAACGATGAATTTCTAAATGCGTACGAGGCACAAATTTTCTGCCATCCGTTTATATAAAAAATCAAAATGCTTCGTTTTCTTTCAAGGATATTCTCGAAAACGTGAAAAAGGTGTCATAATTATGATCTCTGTTTCCGGCGATAACGCAGTTACCATATTATTTACATAAATGTTATAAGGTTCATCTAAATGTTAGGTACTCACCAAAAACAATAACAAAGGTCATTTTGACCGTCTTAATTTTAGCTTTGGGGATAATGCCACGGCTGCTCGCTCGACGAGTGTCCAAATCGTCACTGTCTGGAAGGAGATATATCATTACAATCTAGCAGTACGGACTGAATTAATTCCGCTTAGCTGGGAACTTTGCTGAGCAACTTTGATGAGGATCGTTTATGTAATTGTGGGTTTAATCAAAAAATTCTTGTTCGTAACTACTTTTGTTATAATTTTTTTACAAGAATATACGCTTAATTGGTGTTATGAATGTTTCTCGCATGCATTAAGTGGTTTCAATTATACAAGAAAGATAATACGATAAAATTTAGTTTAAAGATAATAAAAGTAATGTTTTTACAATTGCCAAAACCATAAAGTAATAATATTAGCATTTTGTTAAGCGTTCAGAAAGATAAACACTTTGTAATCGACAATTTTGTTGAGCTTTTCATATTTATATTCAATTTGAAAATTTGGTGGAAATTTCTTTTTCATAATCGGGATCCCATTTGCAAATTAAAATCGGTATAACAATCGGTCTAAGGGACTTTTTCGCCAAAGTCAATCTCATTTGGATTGCTATATTTCTTAAATGCTGTCTTTCAATCGAAACAATGGGCTCGTAAATTTAAATCGTATTTCGTTTTAGTGAAAAATCGCTTTCTCCGCAAACACCTAATGAAATCTGTCAGTTGTAGGTCCGTTCCCCATTTTTCAGACGCCTTGTTTCTGGTAGTTAAGTCACGTCGCCCCTAATTTGCCACGATTCATCTGCTCCGAGTTTTTCTAACCATCAATTTATTTACTCATCCGTTTCGGAAACGGAATGTTGCTGAGTACTGTTAACTTTTTCTTCTTTTGCGCTTTTGTTAAAGCTGAGGTTAATTTTTCTTGGCTACTTTCAATATTAGTTTTTGGTTTTTTTCTCATCCACATTATAAAGACGTATAAAAATGAGTACATATGAGATGTAATTAAATTTATGAGGGACACAAAGAGGGTTGGACAATGTATGTTACTTTCATTAAAACTAATATAAAAATTTCACGATGCATCTTTGCAAAATTTTTTGTAATTTCATAAAACAAACAAGGAGTATCAGGTATCGTATGCTCTGAAACTCACTTATTCCATTGAAATTTAAATATTCAAACGGTGTTTGTCGCAATTTTTTTAGTTTAGGTATTTTAAGCATACCTTTTTAAAAACTCGACGGCTCAACCGAGGTGTACCGGCTGCGGTAATGGGCTAACCACCCAAATTGCCAAAATTTTTTATTTACGAAGTTTATTTCAGAGTTCCCCAAAGTGAAGAGGTGGTTTAACACCTCGGAGAGCACTCGTAGGGGACGGGGAAGCGCTTGCTTGATGCCATCTCCTCTAGAAATCCTGAGGATGTTCGATCGACTACTTGAGGATCTTCTAGTTTATTGCTTTGCTGCACACAAAAGTCCGGTTACGTTGTAAAAGACATCAGCAGTCAACAGAAGAAGAAGAAAAAAGAAGAAGAAAAATAGCAATCTCTTCTGACGAAAAAATATATACTCCTTAGAGCATAATGAAAGTTTCTGGATTCTGATAAATAAGACTAGATATAAGACTTACGATACATTTATTGATTTTCAACAAAGTATATTCCCTCGCCATTAATGCATTTTTGCATTCGCTGAAACCACTGCATAAAGCAGTTGGACCAGTCTTCCTTAGGGACCTATTGAATGGCTTCATGGAACGCATTCACCGCCGATTCAGGGCTTGTAAAACGTGTGCCACTAAGTTTGTCTTTAATTTTTGGAAACAAAAAGAAGTCACCACTGGACACGCAGTCGTTTCTGGTCCTCCGTTAAGTCATGCGGTATCCAACGATTGCAAAGCTTTCGAACCTTTAGATGTACATGTAAAATGTTTTGCAGATGGGTCATTCCTTTGCCTAACAAAGCACAAATTTGTTAGGAAGTAATTTTTTTGCCAGTTTCAATAACGTACGGTGTCAATATTAGAGTCTGTAACCGCAATCGCCGGCCGACCTTCACGTACCTTGTCATGTAGATGATTTCGTCCACGTCTAAATTGTCCAAACCACGAATACACCGAGCTGCGACATGGTGCTTCATCACCAAATGCCAATTGAAGTCTCTGGCAACTCTCTTGTTGACATAAGCCACAACGAAAATCATAAAAAGTCATTGAACGAAAATTAATTTTAATAGCAACACACAATTTTCGAAAGGACGTCACGATTGAAAAACAAATGACAGTCTCGCAAAATACAAAGTAACATGTTCCCAAAGAGTTCCATTTTCGAATTCCATTGAAAGCGCCCGATGGGCGATGTAGGCGAATGAAGTTTAGGCAAAACGCGATTTATACTAATTACGTTTCAGGCATACAGAGAACAAAGGGTTTTTCATTCTTTTATTGTAAGTGGCCAGATCCAGAAACTTTCAGTATGCCCCACGTATAATAAATACCTCCGCAACAATACACTTCCACATGATAACTAACTTGTTGAATTGTCTTAACAATTGCCCCCGTGTAACTGGGGTATAGGCTGAGAAATCCAAAAAAAATTAGCATAATGATGTATTTAAAAAAATGTACGCCAATTAATTTCAACAGGTCAATTTACAAAAAAAGACAGAAAATCAAGACATACATAATACGTTACTTTTAAGTCGGATCTGTCAATAGCAGATAAAAGTTTATTTAATCTTTTACCGCAGTCATCTATAAGAAAGTCTGCTGAAGTGGAAGAGGATGATGAATTTTTACATTACGCAAGTCTGTCTGTCCGTCTCAACTTACATTGCCTCGTTGCTGTAGCTCGTCTCCCCAGCACCCGTTGGCTTTTCTGTCTTATGGTGACGACTATGACGCCGTAGCAAGCAGCTATAGTCAGAGCTGGTATCACGAACAATGATACGAACACACTGGTCATCCATATCCGCCATTGGATTTTACTGATACTGGACCAGCATTGAAGCATACCTGAATGGGGTAAAAGTGTTTTACAGTATAAAACACAATATTAGGAAACATTAGGGGCCCTTACACCAAAAACTACTCATAACATAACGGTAATTTGATAGTTGCTTGAAATTGATAAACATTTGTGTAATGTACAGTAAATTTGGAAAAAGTATTTTTTAACTTTCTCGTAGAAGCTTATTTGTCGAAATGGTTATTTCTAAGGTTTTTGGCTTACAACATATAAGCCTTTTGGCACAAATAAAGTCCACAAAGTTATAGAGCACGACAGCACATCCATTACAGTCTATAACTATAGAATTAAGAATAAAATACAACACTAAGAAATTGGCCTTTATTTACTTCCCTTCTTTATATTCAAACCATTTAGGTATATGGTTAGGATAAATTGTGCGATTATACGGCAAATTACGGCAATACTAGGTGTACTGCTACCATTGTGCACGATGATAAATCGCTTGGGGAGGTGAGTGTCGCTTCTTTACGAACTTACCTACTGATAATAGTATTTTTTGAAACAAGAGCCCAATTTTATTATCTAAAAAACATAAAAAAATATTTTGAAATTTACGAAATTGCACAACGTTTACAGTGTCTATTGATTGAAATGTTAAAAGATTGTTATTATGTTAATGGTGATACGAGGGAGCCGTATGTGATAATAATAATATAAATGTTTATTGCATAAATACAATTTAAAAGTGACAGAAAAATAAAAGGCATTATTATGTTGTAAAGTTACAAAGCTTTAAACAGGTACTGTTAATAAAGAGGCGATTGTTTATCTTCTTTAACTTACCAACGTCTGCTTCCTCGAAGAGAAACAGCATTGGCACGCAGAAGAGAAAGCTGATGAACCAAGCACCAAGTATCAACACTCGCGCTCTTCTCCCTACAATTAAAGCAAAATTAATTAAAACCAAAGGGCGTTTCTTTAAACAAAGTTTATGCTTGGATAAACAAAAAAATAAAAAATTATACTAATATTATAAAGAGGAAAACTTTGTAATTTTGTATGTATTTATGTTTGCAAAGAATAATCTCAAAAACTACTGGACTGATTTAAAAAAAAATCTTTTGCCATTAGAATGCTACATTACCGCTGAGTAACATAGGCTATATTAAAAAAAAAAATGTCTACCCGTGCGAAGCTGGGACGGGCCGCTCTAGTAATATATAAAGCAAAACATTAACTTCTCCGTATAGAGCCTTACTAATAAACAGAGTATATGCTTGGAATAGATATTCCGTGTTTTATTCCCGTCATGCCAATTTAATTTCAAATTAGAGTAAAAGAGATAAAAGTCGAGAAAAGTATTTGAAGCTCGTACTCTGTTAGTACACTAGTAGACACATTGAAATAAAAGACACTTTAGGAATTAATTATAGATAATATGATTTTATCCTAACGTTTTGAACCTGTAAAGGTACAGGGTCCGTGGTCACTGTGGGAGATTAAGGTGTTAGTGTTGTGAGACGTTAAGTGTTTCAGTTAATGAATTAGAAAAATAAATCATTTACATATACGAGTATCCTTGAATAAGTATGTTGTATTGTAGTATTGCTGTATTAAGTGTTTTACAATTTGAAAAAAGAGAAAGTGTTGAAAAAGTCCACGAGCGGGATTCGAACCCGCACCCCATGACATGCCGGGTCAGGTGCACTGCCAACTATGCTATCGTGGCATAGTTGGCAGTGCACACTTTGTCTTTTTCAAATTGTAATTTGTTCGCAACAATATTTGCGTAAAATTATATTTAAATAATCCTAGGTGTTTTTAAATAAAAAAATATTATTATTATAATACACCAGTTATGTATTAAACTTGTAAATATTATATTTATTTTTATTATAGTTTTATGAAAAAAAAATAAGATCTGTAGTTTAAGTTATGCTTTAAGCTTTAAGAGACAGGAGCTCCAGTAATTCAGATGCTACAAACAATGGTTTTGGGTTGGTAAGCCAAATGCAAACACTATTACTCTGTACAAATACGTTTCATAGATGTTTGCTTAGAGATCAAATACTAGCGAACAGAATGTTAATGATTCATTAAACTGATTAACTTCACATTTATATATATATATATAAATTAAAATGTTTTCGCAATTATTTTGCTAATAGTTTATTTTATTTTATTAAAGATTTGGCAAATGACTCCTGTCTACCTGATTAAACAGATGCAGAGTCTAATTGCGAAGTTTTACTTATACTTATTTAGGGCTGATTTTTCAATCGTCAGTTAAAGTTTTTTTTCAATCCTTAGATAAGTCTTAACTAAAGAATAAGATTGTCATTGTGACATATTTTCTAAATAGAATCTGTCATTATGTCAAATTATTCAATGAATAAACTATAACTGATCTCGGACACATTCGTCAGATTACTTTTTCGTCAGAATAAATTATATGCTGTTTTTTTCTGACGAAAACGGACTTTTGGTCAGATTCCGCTTTCGTCAAAATAAAATGTCTGACGATTGAAAAATCAGCCCTTATATAGTCTATCAAAACTTTAGTAGCCCAGCGGAATATCTTTTATAGGTGTTCGTATTGTTTGCATAATTTTGAAGAAAGGCTACAACATGGGGTTCCAGCGAGGTGTGAAGAAGCAACTTGCGGGTTGGCAAGGAATTTTTGTTCTAAAAAGGTGGAACCCTAGTAACAGTCCTCGTTACTAGGGTTGGCAACTTTTTAGAACAAAAATAAAGTACATGGCATAAAAAAGAGTATTTATTAATTATTTGTCCTTCAAAACGTATTTTTTGTTGCTCTTTGCGGCATTTAACAAATACTTTGTGGCTGTGGATACCAGTTTATTTAGTCTCATAAGTACTCATAACCAGTAACGAGCCAATAACAATCAGTTTTACGTAAATAGAGTATTTAAGCGTACTTTATTGGTGTCGTAGATTAAAAGTACGGCTACATGAAAAAGAGGACAATACTCTATTTTAGAGTGCGAGTGGCAACCCTAACTGCTACTGATGCACAGGGTGCCTACGCCTAGGACGTGAATCACTCGCCATTCGATCACGTTATCGAAAACGAGAATTAATATGGCAAAATTTTAACTCTTCTCGTATGTCGCCAGGTGGCGCTGCTTTTATTATTGATAATTTTCGTTTTCGTAAACGTAATCGAATGAATACGGACAGTAAACTAAACTTACACTAGGCACCCAGTTTTGCTATACGAATATGAAAATATGATTTTGAAGAGAGCTACTCATCACATCTGGACTCCGCTTCTGTCACTAATAACATTACTCCATTTAACACTGCATGTTAAATGCAGTAATACTATTGGTGTACTTTTAATGTTCCCTAAAATATGGTTGAGCGAAGCGATGGCTGATTCATATGTCATACTCGTGAACGGGTGCCGCCTGTAGAGGCTGGTCTGGTCTTGCATACTTATCTTATTTTTAGTATTATTTACTATAATTTGACTTTGTTTTTTTAAAACAATTTTTGACTTTTATTAGAGTACTGTAGTGGTACTGTATGACATTGTGGAAATTGAAACTTTTACCTGATGTAAATTTGATAACTTAAATTTTTTATTTTGTTTTTTTTTACATGTTGTGGTTGAATTCTATATTTTTGTGTTTATTTGTAATGGAACCTGTCATAGTCATAGTCATAGTCATAATTATTTATTGCGTCATGTTGGTATGGTACAGATCTTACAATATTATATATAGTCCCTTAACATGACCCTGTAAGGGCATTGCAACAATTTTAAGTTAACAAATGCAAAAGTAACAAAAACAATAAAAAGCCAAATAAACAACAATAATTACTTAACCAAAAAAATCCTTTAACGAGTAAAAACATTGCTCTATCAAATACTCCTTTATTTTTTTATTAAACTCTGTTTCTTTTAGTAAAACCTGGATATCTTTTGGTATTCTATTATATATCTTTATTGACATGTGATAAGTTCCTGAGCTTACCATATGTAACTTAGTGAAAGGTTGAGCCAGTCTATTTCTATGCCTTAAATTACGAGGTTGACGGTAAAAATCTTTAGCTTGAGCATACATAATGTTGGTTTTTCCTGACAAATTTACATATTTCGAATATGTACAATGACGTAAGTGTAAGTAACTTTAGTTTTACGAAATGTGGTCTACTTTCCATATTATCTATATTTACTAGCACCCTAACACATCTTTTCTGCATGATAAACAGGTAAATGGTCCTGCTATGATAGGGCATTTTTCAATATTTTTGACGCTGTAAGGGAGAAAAGAGCTGGACACTTGCTGAGTTTCTTGCCGGTTCTTCTCAGTACAAGATCTTCCGCTCAGAGTAGACTTACGAACCGTTGGCATAGTGACATTCATAAGTGCTACTTGTAGCCTAAACTGAATAAACGATTTTGAATTTTGATTTTTTTTTAACTGCCGCAATGCTTAGCTGCCTCGCACAGCTTTGGTGGAAAAGCAGAACATCAGGCGTAGTGAAGTTATTTACCTATTTTTATATAAAAGGTGGAATGTTCAGACACTTACAACTTCCAGTGAAGTTCATGGGATGAGTGATGGCGTCGCACCTGTCCACGCTCAGCGCCACCAATACGTAAGTAGACGAATAAGTAACTACACCCTGTAAAAATAGTCTTATTAACATTTGTTTGATATTATTGTTGAAAATTACCAAACTTTAGCATTACCATTAATATACAATTTTTACTAGAAAAAATCAACCAGCCTCAGGTAGCTCGAGTGGGAATCAAACCCACGACAATTTTCTAGTAAAAAAATTATCTTGTAACTACTCTATGGTCACATTTTCACCTTTTAAAAGGTCGCATTTTATCAACCGCAAATATTTTGAGGATAAATTCAACAACATAAATAAACTATTTTTATGAGAAAACCTTATATTTTTATACGCTAGTTTTCAAGAAAAACGCCAAAAGACATTTCGATTAAAAGGTAAAATAAAACACCCCTTACGCACTTTTGGTAGTTTCAATGAGGCCGCAATGCCTACACCACCGCTTACACTTAAAATTAAGAACTAACCTGATTTTTTTAATTGCTTGGGCCTTATCTCTCTGATATAATTAGATGGTTTGTCAAAATATTTGCGGTTGATAAAATGTGACCTTTTAGTAATATACAATATAGCATTGTAAATGCAAGATTCAAAATAATATAAATGATCATAGATACCTGTAAGTATTTCATTAGCTTGCACGCTATAGATCCCGCAAGCCAAGTTATCGTAATTCTATGTATTAGATCTGGAAGTACACTAATTAGTCCGACCAATAAATCTGAAAATAAAAAACAGATTAGGCTCGTTAAGAGCGTAAACAAATGTTTCCTGTCTCTTTTCGTAGAGCCTTTTTAAATAACAGTTTATTGGATACGATTCAATAGCATTTGGAAGTAGCTCATTGTGTGCCAGATTTTCAGGTAGGTACTCCCTTTTTTTTAAGATCACCAATAGTAACGAGGGCTTCTAATAAAAAAAACATGTAAACTATTGTAACGATCTTTCTTTTTCTAGTGTTTTACACCAGAAACATAGCGCGTATTTATTTGTTCTATTTTCTTAGATGTTTTTCGCGCTACATTAGATCAAAATACTTTTTATAGCAGCATTTACGAATGGCAGTATGACAGTCGAAATTAAGTGTAGTGTCCAGTGACCGGGTCCTAGATTCGAATCCTAATGATATATTATGCTCAGTTTTTGATGTGTAACATCTTTCTGCTCGCCTCCTATATATACAAATTTGTGGGAGTGATTTCGTGAAATGTGACGGAAGTAGGTGTAACAGTGTGACAGAAAGTCGGGAAGCGCGCAAGCGCGCGCCATTTTCAAATTTAAAACCGATATTATGAACATGATATATTATTATTATATGTGAAATATGATGTCATTTGACTATCAAAGGTCATTTTGATATGTCAAATGTCTTCTAATGAGTATTTACTGCATTTATTTTATAGTTATAAAATGATGTAATATCTGACCCATTTTTTTCAGAATATATTGTTAAAATTGCTTATTACTAAGGTGAGATGCCAAATGCTACACATCGTAATATGCGACTACTGTAATGCTCGCTCGTTTTTTTTTATAGCGAACACGTTCTGAATTCTACTACTAAGCTTCCACCATCTTGTATAACCTATATGAAAATTAGAAGAACGACAGCCACTTCCTCACCGGTTGAGGATTACGGGTGACGGGCAATCCATAGTCGGCCTTATAAAACTTTCCATCAGTTAAGGTGAAGGTCAAACGCTTGTGAATTTGAAATAAATTTAATTAACATAGTTAAAAGTAAATATTTGATTGAGCCAAGATGAAAAAGGTAAACACCTTAAATTAATTAGCAAAATAACAAATCATTCAACGTCACTGATATTAAAAGTACCTAATTTTGTCAAAGCAACCGGCTCCATCCATCATTCTACAGGAGTCCTATTAATGACGTCCAGACAGTTTGTGTAATGAAATTATCATTTTTAAATGACAAATCGTCGTTGCAGATTTAAAATCTTTTGTCTTTAGTGTCAAATGAGGCTTTATACCTCGAATTTATTTGTTGATACATTTTTTCTATACATAATAATGTCTTTGTTTATCCCTCTAGAAAAAAACATAAAAATATAAATTTTACAGGAGCAAGTTTTTATTCGTTTTTCTATGATATATACTTTTGTCACATAGGAGAGATTAAATTTGCAACAACGAAATGAGATTCCGTTTAAAGTAACTCATCGTACCTCAAGTTAATGGTCTTCTCGACTTGTTTCAAGCATAAGAAATTAAAGCATCTCAGTTTTCTTACAAACTTGATGACTATTACATTTTTTTTGTTTATAACTTCATAGTTAGGTACTATTACCACAAAATAAGGTGACTGCGCAGAGCTTCATATAAACGCGTTCGAGCAACGCGCATGTAGACAACCTCTCACGACATGGAATATCGCAAGAGCTGCGCTCGGACTAGGTTCGAGATGGTCCGAGATTTCGTATCTGTGGTGTTCAAACGAACTTTGAACATTTGGTCAGCGACGGACGCTGGCCTACTTCATCCGACTGCAAGAAAGCGCTACACGGGGCACAACACTAGTCCAATATTTAATTGTGTGTGTACAGTAATCTTAGTATATAATCTAATAGAAATTGTAAATAAACCTCTTTTTTGACTCAGCCACGGACTACTTCATTTCGACGCTGGTTTGGTAACTATAATCCTCTCACTGTGGCAAAAACACCTAGCGCTGTCAGCTTCTCTGATCGGTCTTGTGAGCCTGCTTGACCGACAGTGAGATAACCACCTCCTAAACCTTATTCCTCACCACTTTCCGTCTGTTACCTTAGGTGACATGGTGCAGACATCCCGTACTTATCTATATATTTATTTATTACACATTTATACTGTAGGTTAGGGCTGTACAGCCACATACATACACTCTGACATATAACACAATTACAGTTACACTAGTCGGCAGCTGCACATTTTGGTCCTTCGAGCCGGATCCCTATCCAACGAACTGGAGTCGAGCCACAGCCGCAGATTTACAGCATCCCACACAGGACGACCGAGAGGACGTCGACAAGACCACCTTTCAAACCCCGACGTCAGGCAACGAGCACGGTGCAGCCACCAGTACCGACTGAAAGATCGAGCTGTACGAGTTGGATTCCTGCATCTTGGAGGCGCCATGTGGGTATCCGTGGGGTCCATATTTATTTATTTATTTAGTTTTTAGGAAGACCAACAGCTAAACATTTAAATAGCTGAAGAAAGCCATTAACAGGGCTTACTTCTGGGGTGTCCTTATTTTGTTCTAAGGTACCTAAAATCACGTCTTTCTGGTCGAGTATCTAAACTATTACGTTATTGTTATATCATATCAACCCAATATTGGAATAAGCAGCAGTAATTAAATAAACTTTTTGTATGTGTCTGTCTTTATTCAACGGGAATATCTTAGCCCTCATCTGACCTTAAAGCGACCTTAACGATGGAAGCGCAATTTATCCCCAAATCCTCTACTACTGATTTACTGGCTATTTTATCTTTAACTATCGAAATAAAATAATTGTGAAGATTGGCGGGCGCATAAATATGTAGTAATAAAAATTTATCATTGACAAAATACTGTTGCACGTACACCTGAAAACTTTATCTGTATGAGTGAATAGACTTTTAGATACGATGGTGATAGCCGCTGGAGTCGCGACACAATGTCAGCTTTAAGGCATTTGTGGCGCGAGTCCCAACAACCAAGCTGGTCGACACCTTTATGAGGGAAGACTTCTGGCCGAAGGGAGTGGTGTACCGGCGTTTCCGCGGAAGATTACCGGTCAACACCACCGGAACAGCACAAGCTAGTGCTTAATATACTAACATAGTTATAAGTTATATATTACTAACAAAAATTGTTTTATATTGTATGTATGTTAGTCTGTAAGGTATTTATTATATGGGCCCCTTTGTGTTTTTACCATCTTATACATTGTGTTGCCTGAAATAAATGATTTATTATTATTATCTCTTTATTTCTTTTTTTTCTTAGCCTAGGTTTGTTATAATATTAATATAAAAGTAAAATACAAAAGCACATACAAAACATAAAAATATTATAAAAAACCTAGCCTAGGGTACCGCCGGCAACAGGGCAGGGCTCATGCTGCCGGTGGTTAGGGCTGCAGAGACAGGAACCTTCGGACTATCCGCGCCGTGTCCAAGAGTACCGAGTTATTATTATTATTATTATGGCCAGCAGCTAGGTGCATGTGCCGTCAGCACAATATTCATCGCACGTAACATTCGTGGTAAATAGTTAATAACGTGATGTAACAGGAAAACATGATAGGTAAAATAAGCAAACACATCAGTTCCTGTTTCGTGACTTTCTACAATCAACAAATCTCCCCCGCCAATTTCTTTGTTTATAGATTAATATATATACCTGTATTTTTAGTTATTAAAACTAGTCAGAAATTATACTCCGATACATTAACCAGTTGTATTATTATTTAACTACGGGGCCTGCAACAGTGCACTAGAGCCTGCCACCAATCAAACCGAGTACAAAAATCTGTACCTCCTGCTGGGAATCGAAACACTATTTTTTGCCATGGATTACGTGTTTTGATTTATGACTATTTTCAAAATTCAACCTTCCACTTTACTATTAGAATTTTTAATTGCTTACCAGATATAGCTAGCTGCATAATAAAGAAGTTCATTCGGCTCTTTCTGGTCTTCGTGAGGAGAAGCGCCAGGATCACCGTTGCGTTTCCAGCCACGATGGCGACCAGGAGAACCCATAGGACTGCTACCTGGGCCGTCTGTGCAAAATAATGTTTTATTAGCACTGTTAGATTTGTATTCTGCGTGAAGTTGTAAAAGAGGTATCTGCTTTGCTAGTTGAGGGTTTTTCTAACTGCAACTGCCGTACATAATTTGTATATAAGATTTTGACAGATATATTGTGACCCCTCTTTCTAATTCACCTTTCACTTTCGGCTAACACATACAATTTCCTACTTGAACCTTGGATCTGAATCACTATAAAATGTTTGTCATTTACGAAGGACAGTTAGGTCACAATCAGGGATGAGGGCAGTAGTCACAGGTCCTAGTCACGGGCTTGCGGCCCAGATATACCTATTGTCTTTTGGGTTATATAGTTAGATTTATATGCACTTGCATATTTCTGTCAGCCTACTGTAGTTTATTATTCTTATCAAAGTTAGACCTTTTTTATCAGAATATGAAATTATAATATTCTAGTAGAGTATTATTGTAATGAAGCATCATTATCTGCAAACAAAATATTTTAGTCGTACAATAAATCGGCATGAATGAATAGACACACAACGCAAAGCGAATACTTCGAAATATCAAATTGATACTTATTTCTTTTATAATTGCTCAACGTTCGCATTAGAATTTTATGGAGTTAATGTGATGCGTATTTCATTCTCATAAATATGCTTGAGCGGCACGCGGCGGGTACATTGCAAATGTTTCACGGTTCATTACACACACGAATGTGCGTTTTCATTCGTACGTGCTTTCGGAGAACAATTTTTACGCATCAATAATTCGTCCAATGTCGAACGGCCCTAATAATCTAAACAGCGAAGAAAGAATAAAATGAAAACATTTTACAATCGATTTCATTATCAATACTTTTGGGTGTCGCTGTGTGTATTTAGTTTAGCTCCTTATAGCATTAAACCAAGCTCGAAGTTTAATGCTCTAAGTATAGCTCACATTTAGTCGAGAACATGTAAGTCTCTTACTAGATGCGTTTAAATCCTTAGTAAGTCCTAGTTTACTATCTGATTTTAAATTATCGTTACGTGTCATTAATATTGTACAAGCGGTTCTCACATACGAGACGGCGGCCTTTATGGGTTTAGAGCTCTGATAAGGATTTTAAGATTACATCTGAAATCTTCCTTACTGATTAAGGGCGATACAAATTGAAGAATGAGTGAGTTACTCCGATTAATGACTGGTCACAGAGTGGCTTTCTGACAGCTGCAATGTTAATTATGTAACGTGCTAGTTGAAGTTCTGCGAAATAGAGCTTTTAGATTAGTTCACTAACCCTGCAGACTTTAATTATTATTATGGCACCTAACAATAATTGCATTTATATCTTTTTTGGTCAGTGAATGTAGTAATACTAATGTGGTGAACATTTATGGCCAATAGACAACTAACAAAGACATAGAAATGCGATTTAAATAATATAGAAAAACCTCGGTAACCGAGTTACAAAGCCCTCGGTCTGTTAACCGGAGGTCTTGAATTCAATTCCCAGGTTGGGCAAAAGTACGTTTAGTTTTTTTTCGGTGCATGTGTAGCCTGAATTTGTGATTTCAAACCTGCATGTCACTTGATTTTAATGACAAGGGTCTCTAACAGCAGTAGGACAATATAAGCTGTACTTTACAGTACAGTATATAAGCATCTTAACAAATAAATTTTACTATTTTAAGCCACACAAAGATACGACCTGAAATTAAAATTTGAATTCGTCGTTAGAGACGCAACATATATCACTAATGTCCACTTATTCAATTCAAAACGTACGTAATGTGACATTGAATCCTTTAAAATGAGGACTATTAATGTTATTCGAGTGGAGTGCAAAGAATTTAAATAACTTTACACTACTAATGGACTGTGCTGCTTGAAATAAAAAGAGGTTAGAGACTTGTTTGGTCTATAAAAAAATAAAATCTCGTAAAAAAAATATTTATTTAAGATGAGTTGTATTTAATTCAACTGCTAATTTAATTAGCGCAATAAGGTTGATTTGGCATAAACTTAATCTATTAATTCGCATCGTTATTTGAAATTAATAATTTTATTTAATTTTGCAATTTTTAGGCTACTATTAGGCTCTTAATTTTCAGCTATAACTTTTCGAGATATTTTGTATCTTTTCAAAAAAAAATATTAAAAACTAAATTATACAAAGACGATTCTAGTTTTTAATTTTTTAACTGCTAAATATTAAAAAAAATTGATTTAACTTTTTAAATATTTAGCAGTTAAATATTTAAAAAGTTAAATTTTCTATATTCTAGTTTATATATTCTTTTTATCTTATTATATTTGTTGACTGCGATGTGCAGTTTTATTCAAGCTCGGGACGACTCCAACTGAAATACCAACTTGGAGAACTGGCTTATCTTGAGACGCCTGGCCCCAAGGAGGTCGAATTAACTGAGGTCTTTTAGGCTCTTCTTGTGGCGAATTATCGTTGCCGAAGTTACTAAAGATAACAAGAGGATCACTGGAAATCTAACAGAATCAAAGTAAACGAAACGCGTTAGCATGCAATTTTTGAAGTCATAACTATTTACTTAAAATAAAAGCTTGTTAGGTTGTGTCAAACACTAAATTTTAATAATTCCTACAAAAATAAACCGTAACGAATATGTCTAAACAGTACTTTCCCTTATTACGGTGTGTCATTACTTACCTATTACCAAACACGAATTGAAGTATTGAAAGAAAACTTAAACCGTTAGTTTCAACCAAACTTCTAAATTACGCTATATTTCTTACAACTTGTACCACGACAAGGACGAGATTAGAATACAGCGAACGTGTCTAGACCCATAGCTTAGGGGGCGCTCCTCTCACACAATTAACTCGAACCAAAGCATCCGCAGTATAATCACGCTGTTCACGAGGAATATTGTTACATTGGACACGTTGATAGGACATTGACTCACGCCATGGAATTGAATTAAAAATTACACAGAACATGACTGGCTGGTTACCCTCGTATCTATTTATATTCAAGCAGCGATTCTGTGTTTAAGTTTAAAATGCGAAAGAGCTTCAGTAAAATTACTGAGTATAGAGGCATAACTAAGGCTTCAGGGTTGCCAAGATGAGCTATACCCGTGGCACACCAAGCGGCAAGAGGCGTCTGTGATCAAATACCATCAGGTTGTCCGATTCCGTTTAGATTCAATCGGACGCTACGCACGAATCGGACAACCTGATGAACGGGTTAACTAAAATGACTGGAAATCGACATATTACAAACTGTTTATAGTTAATCGGATCATGTGCTAATGGTAGGCTTTCAGTTAGAGCTGGAACTTCTTGGTGTTTGAAGTATTCAGAATATTATTCAGGTCAGCGTAGGCGCTGCATTGGTTGCAGTTGACTAAGAAATATTACAACTGATAGTTACAATTTGTTTAATAAAAGAAGAACTTGTTGATGTTCGAGGTATTGCCGTAGCTGGTTTCGTTTATGTCAGCGTAGATGTTGCAGTTGCTACACTGCTTCATGACCTCAGGTCTTCTCATAGACTAGAAATGCTTGAGTAAGTGGTGACTATTTACCTGATAGAAGTAAAACTAGTTGATATGCAAGGCATTGCAACTTATCTGATATCAGCGTAGACGATGCCGTTATTAAACTCCTTCTTCCTGATTTTTTAACTTGAACTTGAAATATGATACTTGGGAATGACCATTTACCTGATAGAAATAGAACTTGTTGATGTGCGAAGCGTTGCCATAGTCGAAGGTACCGTTGAGGTCAGCGTAGACGCTGCAGTTGCTGCACTCCGGCTCCTCCATGACCTGCTGCTTCACATCTTGCCTTCACTGCTGCTATGGACAATCAATCTATTTTTAGATACAACAAGAAAATATAGATCATATAGATATAGATCATCACCAGTTCATTTTATGTCCCCTCTGCTGGGGCACGAGCCTTCTCTATGCATGGATAAGAAGAACGGACCATAATTCTGCAATACGCAGCTGGGACCAACAGCTTTACGTGCCTTCCGAAGCATGGAGGAGCTCGAGATGACAAACTTTTGGTTACCCATCCGATGACCAGCCTTTGCGAAAGAAACCTTAGCATACGCAGACCAGGCTCATTAACCACTGCGCCATCGAGCTCCTCTTTGCGTTAACAAGCTCCTCGACAAAAAGAAAAATATATCATAATTAATCCTACTAATATTATAAAAGTTTGTAAGTATGGATGGATGTTTGTTACTCTTTCACGTAAAAACTACTAAATGAATTTGAGTGAAATTCGGCATACAGATAGTTTATAACCTGGATTAACATATAATATACTTTTTATCCCGATATTCCCATGGGAACGGGAACCACGTGGGTAAAACCGCGAGCGGCCGCTAGTGTATCATATAACTAACTAGAAATTTTAAAATGACTTTGCTTTGTAAATATAAAATTACCACAAACGTAAAGCATTTGTCCTTCTTACCACTTAAAAGTAATGTAGTACCTTACCTCTCGTTAATACCATAACTATATCTGTTCAAACACAGTTAAGCAACTAACATTGCTTTTATGGCGACTGACTTAGATAAGATAATGGTAGCCAAGCGGCCTAAGAACAAGTTTTACAACTAATCAATCTGATTATAATATATAATTTATTAAATAGTTTTTTCCACACATCCTCCCACACACACACTCATACATTTTCATTCCACACACAGGGAGGTCTTACCACACGTAGATTATAATTTTGATAAGAGTGCTTTAGCCTGCCTTACCGGAGAGTGTATTAATTAATGTTGGAATTTTTATAAACTGTTAATAACTGGAAGAGTGCTGTTTGTCTGGAAAACAGATAATTATATTATCTAGTTCAGACACAGACGTATTTATTGTCAAAGTTATTTGTAAGTAACACATTGTCACTGATTTGTTGTTATTTTGTAAGCACTAGAAATAAATAAATAAAAATAAAAAATATTTACCCCTCTCTGGGAATCGAAAACTTTTGTTCTGAGATCTTTTACTCGGTTTTACCACTACCACAGATTAATATAAAGTGCGTCCAGACTATATTAATAAGACAAAGTTGTGCAGCATGTTTTATTAGTGTGGACGATAAAATGGCAAAAAAACAACCTTAAACTTTTAGTTTTGTAACATGTTATACAGCATACGCTATATAAAATTTTACTTAATGTGGACTTATACCTCAAAGGATATAAGCGGCTAAATATTCAGTGACCACCGCCGCTATCATCTATATAGATTTAAACATTCTTTAATACGCCGAAAAGCTTCGTGGTTCGAAATTGTAAAAAACGTTATGAATTATGGTTATCGCGATTCCAATAAAAAACATAATATATTGCTGAAAGCACAAGATTAATAGCCACATTCTTTGTTTAGCTTTTTGTCGAGAATGCGTGCGAACTGTTTAGTGTAAACTACTCTGTAATGTGGGTTATCAAAGCGTTATTTAGCATAATTTATCGTTGGCGTTTTGAACACGCGTTTGTGGCACTAAATATAGATTCCACGATATTAATTTCCGATTTTTTATGTTGACGTTTATTTAAATCTAACACATAATTATGTACACTTCTCGTATTGTAAATGGACGAACTGTTATATCAAACACCAGTTGTTCCCTGACCCACCGCGTCGCTCAAATACGCTAGTACAGTCAACAACAAAGGTAACTGATGATTGGTCAAACCTTCGAGTGTCTACTAGTACCTGCAGACTTTGACTGTAGTTATATAGAAAATACCGACTTACACTATCGAAGCTTAATTTTGAAATCTAGTAAACATCATCTACTTTTGCTGTTGACTGTAAAAGTACTTTGTATTCGCTTAGCTGTAAGGGAGCTGTAAGGGAGAAAAGAGCTGGACACTTGCTGAGTTTCTTGCCGGTTCTTCTCAGTACAAGATCTCCCGCCCAGAGTAGATAGACTTACGAACCGATGGCATAAAATGACGTTCTTAAGAGCTATTTGTAGCCTAAACTGAATAAATGATTTTGAATTTTGAATTTTGAATTTTTGCGTTTTTCTGATTATTTTAAGGGTATATGCGTGATGACCTCTAGTATACCTAGACTATAGCCTTCCACAAAAATTGAGATATGAAATGCAAAAATTCTTTTTCAAATCCCCACTAGTAATTATAAAGATTAGCGTGTTCAAACACAAATACAAACTCTTCAGCTGTACTATATTAGTATAGATAATATTGGTCATATTTTTTGATAACTATCGGCCACTCGCGGTTTCACCCGCGTGGTTCTAGTTCCCATGGGAATATCGGGATAAAAAGTATCCTATGTGTTTATCCAGGTTATAAACTATCTGTATGCCGAGATTCATCCAAATCCATTCAGTAGTTTTTACGTGAAAGAGTAACAAACATCCATCCATACTTACAAACTTTCGCGTTTATAATATTAGTAGGATGTTACATATCCCATATCGAATCCCGTCCTATCATCAAATAATATTACCAATAATATGACCGCAGGAAGTTTTGTGTACCGATTTTCAAACTTCCCTATAAATATGGAACTAAATTATGATATTGATGATACATTTGACAAACTTGTGTTTAATTACAGTAAGTGGTGGCTGTTATTGTTCACATGAGAAAATCTGAGCCCATCTGTGGAATGTAGGCTGATGATAATGATTTGATCAAACAATTACTCAAGAAAAGTAATGAT
This sequence comes from Eudonia lacustrata, assembly GCA_947562085.1. Lineage (NCBI taxonomy): Eukaryota > Metazoa > Arthropoda > Insecta > Lepidoptera > Crambidae > Eudonia > Eudonia lacustrata. The sequence goes on from OX387313.1 coordinate 6,028,714, forward strand.
ATAGGCAGTTTACCCAGTCAGTCAGTGAGTATTTCAGCGATTTCCCTTCACATGGATACGGTGGATATTAACGACCCTTTTTACACAACATTGGGCTACGAGTAATATCCTCGCTCCATGCCTCATTGATTGCCTCACCACCAAACGGTTGTGAAATATTAGGCCTTGCAAATATATATAATGGGCATGGAAAACAGGATATTTTTGTATAATGTGTGGTTTACTTTTTAACTATATGTATATAGTATATACATAATTATGGTTAAGTATATATAATTTAACGCAAATTTAACTGCGAACAAATTACAATTTGAGAAAAGACAAAGTATTGAAAAAAATCCACGAGCTTTGTCTTTTTTCAAATTATATCTAGACTAGTGGCCGCTCGCGGTTGCACCCGCGTGGTTCCCGGTTTCACCCGCGTGGTTCCCGTTCCCGTGAGAATATCTGGATAAAAAGTATCCTATGTGTTATTCCCGGTTATAAACTATCTGTATGCCGAATTTCATCCAAATCCATTCAGTAGTTTTTACGTGAAAGAGTATCAAACATTCATACTCACAAACTTTCGCGTTTATAATTTAGTAGGATATATAAACAAATCTACAATTTTCTGCCTGTAATATTGCAGCTTAATTATATGATAATTCATAGGCGTGATAATTTATAAACAGGTGGTGTACTGTTTCACATTATTCAGAGCTTAGATTGCCTCGTACCCGTAGTGGATATGCTTGAATGTGGTAATAAATATCTGTGAGATAGCGATTTTCATTTAATTACGACTTGTAATTTTAGCAACGAAATATATGTGACAACTTGAAGCGAAAACATGCTATTAAAGTTCAAATCTGATTGCAAGGATCATCATTCTTTATAAGCTTCTTAACTTCCGAATAAATCAAATGTTTAATAGAGTATAAAGCAAACTGCCTAGGATACCTATCTGTGTCTAATAGAAGGCAAAAGTTTGATAGAGTATATTGCGATCATTATTACAAACATATACGCCGAACTGAGAACTTCCCTTTTTTTGAATCCGTTTAATAATATTTAAGTATCTGTATTTTGTCAGGCTATTCAAACTCCCATTTGCAAGGCTACCGTCTTTTTCCTTTTAAAAGTCACTTAATGACATAGCTGGTAGCAATGTATTCTGCATTTTCCAAGCATTAGGTCCACTGCAATCCATGCTGGGATCCAGTGGGACGAAAATGGGGTGAACGGGATGAAAAAGGGGTGAATGGGATGATTTATTGCGTTTTAGTGTTCCTGACGTCTTTTTGTCTATTTGAAATGTTAATCAACGATGGTTAGAACAGATTTCAATATTAATTTGAATGCTAATTTCAATCTGTTATTTTTTTTATTTTATTGTGAGATGGGCTTGCTCTTGGCCTCATTCTAATCCCTAGGGCTAAGAAGAGGCCGACGATGGGACAAGCTTGCCCAGAAATAGCCTATTCACTCGGGCTTTAAAAACTTTAGGGTTATATGCACTCGGGAACACAGACGCCGGCAGGGAATTCCACTCTTTGGCTGTACGCATTATAAATGTAGAAGCAAAACGCTTAGTGCGCAGAAGTGGAATATCAACCAGGTAAGGGTGGTAGCCAGCCGTACGTCTGGATTCTCGATGGTAAAATGGGGATGGTGGAATGAGCTCATGCAGCTCAATAGCACACTCTCCGAAGTATAGCCTGTAAAAGACCGACAAGCAGGCAACTGTGCGGCGGTGAGCGAGACTGTGAAGCTTAATTTTAACTAGCTTATCGTCACCTATAATTTTCCTGGCTCTGCGTTCCACCGAATCAAGCGCGGCGAGCTGGTATTTTGCTGAACCGTCCCAAAGGTGGCAGCAATACTCCATGCACGATCGGACTTGCGTTTTATATAAAGTTAGAAGCTGTCCCGGCGTGAAATATCGCTTAACCTTATTTAGGACACCCAGTTTTTTTGCCGCTGTTTGAGCCTTAATTTCGATGGTGTCACCGAAGTTCAGACTGGAAGTCAACTTCATGCCTAGGAGATTCAGGTTGTCGGTAATCGGTACAGTCATACCTCGGAAAGTAGGAGTCAGGTTAAAAGGACTCCTTTTGGCAGTGAACAGACATGCCTGCGTTTTGGTGGCGTTAAAACTAACTAAATTACTGTCACCCCATTGGGAGACAAGACTTAGAGTCAAGTTTGTCCGCTCCACCATGGCCTCTCTTAAGGAACACAGTTCTTTCATGCTGACTCTAACTCTGGACAAATATCTTTCTGAGACCGTGCTGTCATCTGCATACCCAATAATTCCGATCAGCAGATCATTAATGTGCAGCAAAAAGAGGGTCGCAGAAAGGACGGATCCCTGAGGAACCCCGGCATCGATAGCCATGAGGTCAGAAGAGCAGCCATCAATGACCACCCTAATTGACCGTTCACTCAGGAAGTCTAATATCCAGGCACAAAATTCAGCAGAGATGCCATACGCTGGAAGTTTCTTAAGCAAGCTAGCGTGCCAGACCCGGTCAAAGGCTTTCGAGATGTCAAGTGAAACGGCAAGCGCTTCACCATTCTTGTGTTTCCTTTATGCTAGCGGTTACCGTTTGAATTATGCATTCATTACGAATTATTAAGTACCGTAAATACTCATTGATCGATTGGATCGATTTGAATTAAACGAATTGTATTGAAAATTTGCACATGTGTATCGTCTTACCACAAATATGGGCCATTAGTTATTTTGTGATACTAAACCGGTTAGTGTGGAGATCCTGAGGAGAGGCCTTGGTCGTCCAATAGACGTCTTTGGCTAAGATGATGATGATTATTATGATGATGAACAAAAGCCAAGCCGGTCGTACTTATAAGTTAAAAAAAAACAAACTAAAACCACGTATTAAAAACTGTAACTATCTAACAGCAGTACTGCTGTAATTTTTTTTAAATGGTTATAATATGAACGCTGAGATATGTAGGTAAAAAAAACTAAGTAAAATTATAACTTTAACGTAGACAAGAACAGACCTCCGCTGGCTACAATCGTTCTCGAGCATACCATATGAATCAGCCATCGCTTCGCTCAACCATATTTTAGGGAACATAACGACCCGATGCACACGCCAGCACCGCAGAGAATCAGAGAGAGAGATAGCACACTCAAGTTACTCCAATTAATGCAAAAAAACAATTAGCGGACTGTTTCATGAAATATATATATTTTTATTACCTGACGTAGCTAATAAAGTCTATGAATATATGTTTGAAACTAAGTAGATATAGTTAGGTTTACACTTTTTGTTTCATAGGATTTACCAAGGAGTTTCACCCTAGTTCTTTTCGTAATAACACGTGTTGTGTGACTCCATTTTTACTTTATCTACCGTAGAATTCATAATAATACTACCCGATACTGGCTTAATGCTAAATGCGAAGTCATTTAAATTAAGATATAATAGACTTACTAAAAATTTTCATTTTTTAGTTGTATTCTTGTACACTACATTTACATCAACATTGGGTTTAAGTTTGCTAATTCAACCACGTTTAAAAAGTGTGAAACTATGCAGATATTGACATTAGGACTTTGGAAAAATAGGTTGCTGTCACCGCCGCACACAATTGTGGATTTTTTTTTGTGACAATTGTGAACAATTGCGAGGCAATTGTGTATGTAAATCAAGGTCAATTGTGTGTGTCTGTAACTTTCATATCTATTATTATTGCAAATAAATTATCAACTCATTCAACTTTGTTTAATTTAAGATGTAAACGCAAAATGTGTTTCTTTAAATTTCAACTAAGCTCTTCCGTTATTTAAAAATATTCTTAGACCGTACAAAGATTTTACTTATACTTTATTTAATCCCAATTTACATTACCGCATTGTCAAAGTTCAGACGAAAATTCCACACACAAACAATCAACGTTATCTCGAGGCAGAGCCGCCCGCCGGCCTCCTCGCCTCGCTCGCCTGATACAAATGTGTGTCTCTGACGCACACATAATACACATTTTTCATTCGGCTTCATCCCGACATCCGCGGTGAGGGAATACTAAGTGGTCACATCGACCGGCCCCGGCAACATCTGGATGATGTTGGACGGGTGCACTTTTTCACAGACGACCGTAATTTCATTTACTTGTATGAAACACCTGCTGTTTCTTTTTCACGTGAAATGGTAATTTGTTTACATCATGTTGTGATGTTTTGTTTGAGTGCGCTTTTTGTGTACGACGAAGGTGTCAAGCAGGCATACGATCCGCCTGATGCTTAGACTCAGAACAATACCGATTGATGGTAAAATGTGCTAAGCGGTTACCGTACAGTTACTATATAGACATTTCAACACCAGAGCACTAGAAAAAACAGTCTGCTCATTTTTGATGCAGTGGCAGGAAAGCGCTCTTGGCACAACATATACCTACTCCCGATAAGAACCAAAAGCATTATCTCTAGGTGTGAGACCAAAGTAAATATAAATAAAATTAACTATCAACCGTCTGCTCCTTCGTCAGCATAAACACCCGGATCAGTCGACCCCGTGGCACACATTCCGTCTAAATCTTAGGGAAGAGAAAAGAAGAGAAGAGAAATGCCTTGAGAACTCTATGTGCAAAATTTCAGTTTTCTAGGTCCGAGAGTTAGGGCTTAGCGGGTGAGTCAGTTAGTAAGTCAGGAGATTTCTTTAGACATTTGTAGAAAAACCAGCAAGGTTAACATATAAATATATATTATTATTTAACTCGTGAATTCTTATTGATATAGGTGAAATGAATCACTTCTTATGGATAAAAATTTCATTCGAGGGATAATAGATTCAGTCAAAGCTCTCGGTCAGGTGTGCTCAATGCCTTCCAAACGATTTATACGCCATCACATACTGGTCTCTATTGCTTCACGGTTAAAGCGCAGAATCCTTTTCAATAGATAATCAAAATGGGGTGATCTATCAAATGGACTCAGTTTCAATCGGTGTTCGAGAAAATTATCTAATTTATCAATTTTAATCCTCAAAACGGTTTGAGAGAAAACAGGTGTACTGTTTCATATTATTCAGAGCTTAGATTGCCTCGTACCCGTAGTGGATATGCTTGAATGTGGTAATAAATATCTGTGAGATAGCGATTTTCGTTTAATTACGACTAGCTTAGTCGACAACTCGTAGCTGTTTTGGTTGTATTAATTTCAAAAAGCTCAGTATAACAAAGATTGCCTCTGTAATCAAGAGACAGCACTGTCTAACTTCAATTGTTTTTGTGTCTGTTTAACAGTTAACAAATCGCACTACCAATACAATACTGGTGCAAGTCAAAATATACTGATATTTGAAATTGAACTGTACTGTTCTACAATACGACAAAATTTCCAATGTCAGTATGTTTTGACTTGCACCAGTATTGTATTGGTAGTGCGAAATGTGCTTCCTTTTTTTGACCTGGGGAAATTTATTAACCAAATCCCCGCGGAACCAGAGCGACCCACGGGGTATGTGGGGTTGACCAAGATGTTAACCGCCAACCCACCAAAACCTGGGCTGGGAGAGAACCTGGGTAGCCGTGCTAGCGACTCTACCACAGCCCGTCCCAGCGGACGCGTCTTATTCATATCGAGCCGAAACAAAAATCCAAAGGTACAAAAGAAACATGCAGCCACGCGTTGAGTGTTAAGCATGTGAATTGAAGAACGACTACTAAAATTGTTTGAAGTCTTTGTAAAAATGAGCTTTTTGTAACTTATATTACCTTTGCAGGTAATGCCGATAAAAAAGAAAGGTGTACAAACACTCGTGGGAAAGTTTCAAAAAAACAATAAAAATTTGTTAATTTTTTCGGCATTCGGATAAACGGACACAACATTCTTATTTATTTACTTTAATAGATTACTCCGATCTGTCTTCTAGTGGCGGTGACAATTTGGACGCTACTCCAAACCGTTTAGAGTCGATTAAAGTTCAAGTGATTCGAAGAGTTCTTCATCCAATTCGTGTTTCCTGCTTTTTGAAAATCTACGCGGATTTGACCTACATTTAACATTCAACGTGCCACTTTGATTTTAGTGTTGTTTTCTTATTAAATATTTTATTAATCAAAGCGTACCTGCATAGGTATATTAAAGGAGCATTTCTATTTAAAGTTTATATTAAAAAAAACATGTCAGTTTAAAGTTCTAGTTACCAGAATCACGCGTCTCGGGACAGGGTGCCTGATGCGAGTTTTATTTGAAATTCGATCACGTTAACGAAAACGAGAATTTGTATGGCAAATTTATAACTCTCCACGTACCTATTCCTCCAGGTCACCACCAAAAAAATCGGTGTTTTTAAATGAGTTTTATTTAAAATGTAAGTATAAGGATTTTATAGATAGGATATAATTAGCACATTTAGCTAGTGTCAAAGTTATAAAGACAAAATATACAATACTTTCTTTTATTAAAAAAAAAAAAACTTGAGAGGTGTCAAGGGACACCCGGATGGAACGAAGTTCCTTTCGATTAATTAGTGAAGGAATTGTAATAAAATTTTATTTTTTTTAAGTTATAATAATATTTTTTTTATTATTAACAAATATAATGTTATATAAACTTTATCAGTAGTTTTTTTTTGTTTTTTTTTGTTATTTTTTTGTTTTTTTTTTTTGTTATTTTTTTGTTTTTTTTTTTTGTTTTTTTTTTGTTTTTTTTTTGCTTTTTTTTTAGGTTATAGTGCGTACTTGCTAAAAATACAAAAGCATTTATTATTATCTGTATATAATCTCTACTTACCTAACTCCATCAGCAATATCCGGAACTTGTGCAGAAACACTGTCAGGATTCATTATTATTATTATTTTTTATTATTTATTATTTACAAAAAACCTGTATACACTCAACAAAAATAATCGTCGAAATAGAAATGAAAATATCTGGCTTGCTTTCTATAAGAGAGAGAGACAGACAGAGAAACATTTTGACAGACAAAGAAACAGTTTGCACTGAAACCCTTGCAAGCTATTGTAAGCAATAATATACAATAGCTTACTATAGCAAAAATGAAACTCATTTTCAAAATACTGTATATTATTATTACAAAATATTAAATCAACGAAAAAATATAAATAAATAAATAATTTACAAATAAAATTAACAAAATAATATTTCGACCGTCATAGGACTCGAACCTGCAATCTTCGGATCCGAAGTCCGACGCCTTATCCATTAGGCCACACGGTCTTGTGATAAAAATGGCGAAATTAACGTACACTTCTATTGATAAAAAAAGTGTCGTGACAACTTTTTTTCGTAAGAATTTTTTCCGTCCAGCCCCCTTTCACAACGCGCGATAAGGAACTTCGTTCCAAAAAAAAATGCGATTTAGTGAAATATTAACCGTTTAATGTTAGTGAGGTCTTCTTCACTGAATCTTGGCTGATCACTAATCAGGTTTGGGTGGATCATCATCCTTCGTTAAACTTCTGTTTCTGCTGCGGCTCCTCCAAGTGCACAAGCCACTGAGCAAGATCCGCAGATCCGCGGTTATTTAGATTCAGCTCTTGCCAGCCTGCGAAGATCGTCGCTCCATTTAGTCTAAGGTCATCCTACACTACGTTTCCCGATACGCGGTTTAGAACTCGTTTACTTCAACGGTTATCGGTTCTGCGACTAATATAGCCGGTCCACTGACACTTCAGCTTGTTTATTCAGATTTATCATTTATCATTATTAAATACTGAAGACCACTTAATGGGCTAGATCTTTGCTGCTGCGGCTTCTCCAAGTGCACGCCACTGAGCACGATCCGTGGCTACTCTCATCCAGCTCTTGCCATTCACCTTGCGAAGATAGTCCTCCACCTAGTCTGAGGGCTTCCACACTGCGTTTGCCGATACGCGTTCTCCACTCGAGAACTCTGCGACTAGCATAGCCGGCCCAATGCAGCAATCTTCATTTGTTCCTGCCATTTGTATAAATGTGAGGTTTTTATTCCCGTGTTGGACAAAACATCCAAATAACCTTCCAACATTCTATAGGACATTTAAGCTTAGGAATGAGACAAATTCGTTCCCTTATCATTCAATTAAGCCACACAAAAACCACCTGAATTAACAGGACTTACAAATTATTAACGTCGGTAAAGAGAAAAAAATCGGCCCTTCCCGCGTGAGGAGAGGAGATCCCTTGGGGCCTTATTGTTTACTTAATTCCTTCAAAGTGGTTTCTCCGCAACACAAATAAAGCTAGTAGCTAATTGAATGCGATGCTATGGGACGGTTAGCATTCACAATTTTTTATACACTTCATATACACTTTATATACCGAAGTTTTTGATGTGTAACATCTTTCCGCTCGACTTCTATATATACAATTTGTGGGAGTGATTTCGTAGAAAAGCGACGGAAGTAGGGTTGTAACAGTGTGATCCGTAACAGTGAGATCGGCTCGCCTTCTATCTATACAATCATTTGTGGGAGTGATTTCGTAGTGTGATACTGTCGCACAATTTATGAACGCACAACTTACTGTGTTTGTGTTTGTGATATTTGAGGTGCTGACATTACGATCTATTTTCTCGAAACTTGCGTGACAGAATAGGATAACAGTGTAACATGTCTTGTAATGAGTATTTACTGCATTCTCTTTAGGATTTGTAAAAAAATATACGGAGTAGGAAGCGCGCGCAAATTTAAAATCGATAATAAGAACAAGACATATTATATTTTAAGTGACATATTATTGTGTCATCATTTTGATATGGCAAATGTCTTCTAATGAGTATTTACTGCATTCTCTTTAAAATATACGGCATTGTTAATTCTATATTCTATTTTATATTGTAATATAGATTTCAACTAAACAGATAGACTTTTAAACTATATTAATAAATATTTACTAATGATATGTCTCAATAAAGTGCAGATCATTGATAATTTTCTAAATATAATGTTAAAATTGCATAATACTAAGGTGAGATGTCAAATGTTACACATCTTATGCGACTATTGTAAGGCTCATTCATTTTTTTTACAATTTTATTTATATCGAAGATATTAACAAAACTTATTGATAGGCTGCATGACACAACAAGGTGGACCGACGATTTGGTGAAAGTCACGGGTAGCCGCTAGATGCGAGCAGCACAAAAGCGGCCGTTGTGGAGATCCTTATGGGAGGTCTTAATCCATCAGTGAACGTCTTTTGGCTGAAATGATGACGATGATGATGAAATAAATACAATAGTAATAACAAAACACGTGTCTCTCTTGTGTCAAACATATTTTATTGTTGTTACAGCAACTAACTATCCCAAAGTTTTCTTTTGCCGCTGTCTCCATTTCACAAGGGATATGTATCATCGCAGTGTGACACAGCCTTAATCGCGGTTCATCTTACTTTTAATTTAATTTACAGAGTCCCGAGGGAACCGACGTTTTCGCAAACTTGTTATGTGTCTATGATATTTCTTTTCATTTCAGCAATGACCTTTGATGTTGAGGCCCGATTTTCAATTATCAGACAATATTTATCAATTCGATATCCTAAAATTCGGCCGTTTTAAAAATGTGTTGCCTTTTAATATCTGTTCCTGTATTATGTGTGACATTTACATTTAATTTCGTAATACCAAAGTACGGCTAAGTTCTTCCAGTCAAAGTTAATCCAATTTAATGAAATGATTTTGATGTTTCTCGAATAATCGCTTCTTAGTTTTGATTGTTCTTCGTTAATCAAATGTAAGTAATTTAATTTATTCAGAAGGCCCGGATCCCAGTTTTTCAGCGGTTCTGGGACCCGACCGCCTATCCGATCGCTTTGACTTCGTGTGTGGTTTATGACGTCATCTTGTCGTTTCGTGCCGCCTATGAAAGCAATATCGAAAGCTATAGCCTTTAGCTTTTGATATTGCTTTCATAGGCGGTGCGAGGTGGCGAGATGACGTCATAAACTATACGCGTAGTCAAAGCGATCCGTTAGGCGGTCGGGGGGCAGGTTTGGTTTATGGTAGGACTACTTCTAACCATCTTATCTAAGTCTGTCGCCATAAGTACAGTGTTAGTAGCATTGTTGTGTTCCTACAGTTAAAAATATAAAAGATAGCCAGGTTACGTAGTGTCAAATGTTTGATACAATAAGATAAGGATAAAGATACTTTATTTGCTTGCACACGTTTAAAAAAAGATATTATAATTTATTTTAGATTAAACATGCCATACCATAACGGTGTACAAATTAAGATACAAATTAAAATATAAATCCATGCTTATTAATAAAATCAAAATTATAACTACAAACAATATTAAATTACATAATTTTAAATATCAATGATGTCAATAATAATTACTTGCACAAAATAAAAAAAAATATTATGATAAAAATAAAATTATACTTTTTCACAAATTAACAAATCCCCCGTGTGGTACCGGGGATAAAGAATTGCACCACCTCATCTCTTCCCGTGGGTGTCGTAGAAGGCGACTATGGGACCAATCCAGAGGATGGGCAGCAGCGTCTCTCTGTGATTATTCTTACCCTACTGCGATCGCCAACCCGCCTGCCAAGCGTGGCGATTATGGCAAATTCCCCTCAAAATAATTTATCCTTGAGGGAGGCCTTTGTCCAGCAGTGGACGTCTTTTTGGCTGAGATGATGATGATGATGTTTTCACAAATTATCATTTAAAAAAAATCCAATATGGTGTAATAAAATTTTTCGCTAAGTATTTTTTTTAATTATTAATTTTTTAATTTATATTTTGAACTATTACACTATGTTCTATCTCGATGTAATATAACAATCAAGCGGTCCAGACAGACGTTTTCCGTCTAAATTTTAGTTAATTTATAATATGCATGTTTACATATAAACCTTTCTCTTGAATCACCTATCTATTGCTGTGAGCTGCATGAAAATAGGTATATAGGTAATAGTTTAAAAGATCTAAGCGTACCGACAGCGAGGGCGACTTTGTTTTATACTATATAAAGTCAATACGCAGTGGTTAACGCGCCCGGTCTACGATTGCTAAGGTTAAGCCACTTTCGCAAAGGCCGATCATCGGATGGGTGACCAAAAATGTATTAACATGAGCTCCTCCGTGCTTCGTAAGGCACGTAAGGCCGTTGGTCCCGGCAGCATTAGCAGTCGTAAACAACCACCAATCCGCACTGGGCCCGCGTGGTGGTTTATGGCCAGTTTTCTTTATCCATCCTTATTGATGGCTCGTGCCCCAGCAGTGGGGACCTAAAATGAGCTGGTGATGATGAAGTGTGGACGAGGATGTTATTGTAAACAAATACCAAAGAAACATCAGTGGTCTTAATAGCTTAAGATTATTATTTCGAACTAGCGGCCGCTCGCGGTTTCACCCGCGTGGTTCCCGTTCCCGTGGGAATATCTGGATAAAAAGTATTCTATGTGTTATTCCAGGTCATAAACTATCTGTACGCCGAATTTCATTCAAATCCATTCAGTAGTTTTTACGTGAAAGAGTAACAAACATCCATCCATACTTACAATCTTTCGCGTTTTTAATATTAGTAGGATATCAAAAACTCGTTAAGAAATTTTCCGGCAATAAAGTATTGCAGATATACAACAAACTGTACATAATTACTTATGATCGCCAATTTTCAGTTTAATCGGCGACGCCTTTGAATTATTAGCAAAGTTTCTTGTTACAACTTGCTGCTTGTTTCTCGTAGCACCACTTAATTCAATTTATGTAAGCCTCTTTATGGTCGAGCCAACCAAGAGGGGAATTGCTTTCAAAAGTTTATTCGAACACTAAACATTGAAATGAAACACTTTGTACAGATATGTTTTTCTGCAATGGTATTAGACGTTTCGCGAATGTGTTATTTATTATAATATACTAGATAACCCGGTGAACTTCGTATCACCTACATGTATGTAATATGGTCAAAACTTAAACATTATCGGCTGGGGTGGGAAATTACTCTAAACATTTCTTGGCCTACACCCAAAAATATAACAATTGCTTTCAAATGACGTCGTTTGGCGCAACGCATATTGTACAGGAAAATTTCATGCCAACTTTCAAGGTTAAATTATTAATTTATCAAAAACAATAATTATGGTTTACTAATTATTGTTTTTGATAAATTAATAGTTCAAAAAAATGTAATTTAAATAATATGTAGTGTTAATTCCGCTAACTCACTCGTTTATACAGCTTGGCTGCAGTACGCATGCGCCACCCTCCCGCCCGCAAAAAGTATGCACATGCAGGAGAAACAATGCGTGCAAGCGAAAATGCACACCAACACCGATACCCGACACGTGTTTCGCCCCTCCACGGGGCATCCTCAGGAGCTGTTGACTGGTCGAGAGCTGCGCACCGACTGTTACGGCTACGCAGCTCCCGGCCGCTTTTATAAAGCGCCATCGTTTGACATTTGTGACGTACTACCTGCGACAATACGTAATAATGGGGATGGAACTAAATTTGTTTGATCATTCAACAGCGCATGACTGTCATTATTATGTTTCATTATTTCTAATTGCTCCCACACACACAACCGAAAACTTTTATTACAAACATGCAAAATAATATAGCTGTTATTGTCGCACAAAGAATGGCCGGTATCAATTAGATGTTTTGCGAAATGTGATTTATCTGGATGGCCATTCCTATACGCGGCAATATGTTCCTTATATCTAATGTCAAAATTTCGGCCTGTCTGACCTACATAGACCCCATCACAGTCGTTACAAATTAATTTATAAACACCGGATTTTTTTGAGTTTTCTAAACGATCTTTACCGTTACAAAGGTGACGTACATTTTGGTCTGTTCTAAAAGTAACGTAGATCTTGTTTTTCCTAAGGATATTAGCGATTTTATCTGAAATAGCTCGAGATTTAGCTTCCAGGTTGGCGCATGATAAATATTTAACACAATGCAGAAAGTTGGAGCGATTATCTAGGGACAGCCGCAGCAATATTAGCGAACATACTGAATTTTCTTCAAATTCAGCTCATTCGTTCTATCCTCGCGTAAAGAATTATTCCAATACCCAACTTTCCACGTCAGAATATTCATTATTAGAGAAAGGACTTAATTATAACGTAAAAACTCGGCTGTCCCAGAAATCTCTCGAAACTTTGGTGGTGGATTCAGAAATAGCTTGTTTTAAAAGTAAACAGGATGGCGCCGTTAAGCATCAGGTAGCAGTTCAAATTAAAAAAGCTTTTACTTCCTCAACTGTTCAAAACGTTCCTGAAATTCAAACTTTTCGATCTTTACAAAACAAAATTTGTCAGAACAATTTAATTATCACAAAAGCGGACAAAGGCAGTTCCGTAGTCATTCTAGATCGAACTGCTTACAACCAGAAGGTTAACGACGTCATCCAGGGGGAAGATTTTGAATGCCTTAACTCTGACCCAACAAAAAATTATACATTAGGGGTGAAGGACGCGATTAAAAATACAACATATATTTCTCCAGAACAATTAAAGTACAAGATCCCTATGAATCCACGTTCACCTTTTTTATACGGTTTACCTAAAACTCATAAAGACAACATTCCTATACGCCCTGTTGTCTCTTATATTGGTGCCCCAACATACGAATTAGCTAAATACCTTAACAACCTTTTACGAACAAAGTCCTCTTTTAAACCTCAGTATAGTTTAAAAAATAGTTTAGATTTAATTGAGAAAGTTAAAGACATCAACATCTCCCCTTATTCCAAATTATTTTCTCTGGATGTTGATAGTTTATTTACCAACGTTCCCTATGAAGAGTGTTTAAGTATGTTGGGTATCCATTTTGAGAGACAAAGGTTACATCCTGGAGAAGTATATGATTTACTTAACCTTACTAGAATATGCATGGAACAAAATTATTTTAGGTTTAATAACCAGTACTATCGTCAAAAGGTAGGTCTGGCAATGGGTTCACCTTTAAGTCCACTAATGGCGGATATTTTTATGGATTATTTTGAACGTAAACATATAGTGAACGAACCCAATATTCAGTTCTATTATCGTTATGTCGATGACGTGATTATTTGCTGGACCGGTACTAGACGTCAAATTGATACCTTTGTCAAAAAAGTTAATACGATCCACCCAAAAATTAAATTTAAATTAGAACTAGAGTCCAACAAATCACTTAACTTTTTAGATTTAACCATTACCAGAGTTAATAATAAACTAGATTTTCAAATCTATCGCAAACCCACACATACCGATACAACTATCCCCGTTACTTCTTGTCACCCATTACAACAGAAACTAGCTGCCTTCCGCAGCTATGTCCATAGATTAATGTCGGTACCTCTGTCCGCAGATAATTACGTCAAAGAACTTAATATTATCTATCAAATCGCGATTTCTAACGGTTATTCAAAACAAATTATTGACAGTTTAATTAAAAATAAGCAGAATAAAAGGGTTCGTTCACTACTTTATGCATGTCCCCCAGAACACATCCACAAATATGTAGGTAGTCTGACTTATGTAGGCCCTATTTCAGATAAAATCGCTAATATCCTTAGGAAAAACAAGATCTACGTTACTTTTAGAACAGACCAAAATGTACGTCACCTTTGTAACGGTAAAGATCGTTTAGAAAACTCAAAAAAATCCGGTGTTTATAAATTAATTTGTAACGACTGTGATGGGGTCTATGTAGGTCAGACAGGCCGAAATTTTGACATTAGATATAAGGAACATATTGCCGCGTATAGGAATGGCCATCCAGATAAATCACATTTCGCAAAACATCTAATTGATACCGGCCATTCTTTGTGCGACAATAACAGCTATATTATTTTGCATGTTTGTAATAAAAGTTTTCGGTTGTGTGTGTTGGAGCAATTAGAAATAATGAAACATAATAATGACAGTCATGCGCTGTTGAATGATCAAACAAATTTAGTTCCATCCCCATTATTACGTATTGTCGCAGGTAGTACGTCACAAATGTCAAACGATGGCGCTTTATAAAAGCGGCCGGGAGCTGCGTAGCCGTAACAGTCGGTGCGCAGCTCTCGACCAGTCAACAGCTCCTGAGGATGCCCCGTGGAGGGGCGAAACACGTGTCGGGTATCGGTGTTGGTGTGCATTTTCGCTTGCACGCATTGTTTCTCCTGCATGTGCATACTTTTTGCGGGCGGGAGGGTGGCGCATGCGTACTGCAGCCAAGCTGTATAAACGAGTGAGTTAGCGGAATTAACACTACATATTATTTAAATTACATTTTTTTGTACTATGGATTTCCGCAAAATAACGCCTGATTCCATTAATTAAATTAATAGTTTCCCACCCCAGAAACTAATAAGCGTAATGGATGTGGTGGTGGGACCAATTGAGGCAATTTTACTTTACCACCAGCACAACTTAATCCAGTAGATTCACCGCTGTATTTTAACGCTTTACATATCGACAAATGGTTGACCATGACAACAAAACAAACACAATTTTGTATTAAAATATTAAATTTTCGTTTTTAGAATTTTCCGTTGCTTATTATTTATGTTTCTCACCGCTTAAACGTTCCTTGAGCTTCCACAAATATTTCAAAATCAAAATTAGCCAAATCGGTCCAGCCATTCCGATGTTTTAGCCCGACAAACAGACAGCAATTGATTTTTATATACAAAGTGTAATCGTTAAGTGTGTCCAGGCGATTATTCCGTAACTATTACAGATATCCAAAAACTTTAAACTGATATCGAAAGTACGTTACCTAATGAGTAAAATGACATCAATAGCTTTTTTTTTAAATCAAACGAGAAGTATCCAAAATTTTGACATTAAACAGTCCCATACATTTAGTATGACATTAGTAGAAAGGTTTTAGTTTCCTTATTTTAAAAGGTTATTTTAGCTTAGTACTGATATTAAAGGAAACTGTTTGATAACCTAACAAAGTAATAAAACTATCTTTTAATTGAATAATTATTATTTCTTAGTAAGAACAAAATTTTGTATTTAAAGCAGATGTTCGAAGTGACGTCCTTATTGTGCGATACAATGACGAGCTCTATTTGGTTTAGTTTCTAAATGAACTTTCCTTAACATTTGCGGAGTAATTATTATCATATCATACGTAATCATAAAATATGATTACGGTAAAATGAGTACTAGACCACTTTAAATAAGGAAACTAAAACCTTTCTACTAATCGCATACTAAATGTATCGGAGTGTTTAATGTCAAAATTTTGGATACTTCTCGTTTGATTAAAAAAAAGTTATTGATGTCATTTTACTCATTAGGTAACGTACTTTCAATATCAGTTTAAAGTTTTTTGATATCTGTAATAGTTACGGAATAATCGCATGGTCACCCTTAGCGATTACACTCTGTATATAGATTTTTTGTATTTGCGGTTGAGCACTTGACCTTCATCTCACCTGATGTTAAGTGATAATAAGGCTGAAGATAGAAGTGCACTTTATCCGGAATCCCTAACTACTGACACTGGTTATCTTATCTCTAGCTGACGGAACATCACAATCACAGAACACACTTGTGTTCTGTGATTTACAATGCTATTAACATTGATGCTAAAACGCCATATTTACCCCAGCCAGGCGGACAAACAAGCCCAGCCCTACCATCCACCAAACCAAGTTACACAAACATGTTCCTCCCGTTGGGAATCGAACCTGAGACCACTAGGTCTGAAGCCGGTGGTCTTATCACTAGACCATAAAGGCGGTTGAATAATTGGTGAAGATAAAACTTTGTACCTTATTTTACATTGCGCGCACGAAGGAGTGTAATTTTCTTTATAGTAAAAGTTTATAAATTATGGAGAAGTAGTGGTTAAAGATTCGACCGTTCGTCTTATTTCGACCACTAGTGTCAGTTTTTTAAGTGTCAAGTTAGTTTCATGAACGTTTCGCGTATGTGTCATATAACATAGACCTGTCTATTTATACTCGTAATATACCTATTTATGTTGTAAGCAGATTGAACTACAAATAAACGCCTACTACCAATTCGGTAATACTCCAAGGATAGCGAGCACAATACCCCTTGTCCGGGTTATAATCAACAATGGAATCGTATACCACAATACTGCCATGATTTCTGATAATATGCTAATAATAGAGCGAAATAAGCAGGTTCATGGGTGCTTCCAATAGTCTTTGTGTATTGGTTTTAGTAATGGATGCCAGATCTTGCGAAAACAAACATACAAACATAATACATTGAAAGTCGGATACAAAATGTTACGTGTTCATCACGCAAACTCATACAATGGGTCAAAGACCTATTTACTAATACATCGTGTGACCGAACTAATAATGTTTCTGATTTTACTTACTTGCTTTAATTATGTTCTATGTAAGTCTTTATCTAATTAAGTTATTGTAAGATGTTCGTAATAAAGAAACAGTAAATAGCCTATGACTGTCCCACTATTGGGCAAAGGCTTCCATCATTGAATAGAAGTCATTACTACAATTGATGGGGTACAATTCATCAAAACGCTTGCCAAATGCAGGTTGATGACCACAAACCTGGGCCTCGAAAAATCCGAAACACATTTTGGTAATTGAACCTGGGGCCTTCAGGTGTCGGGCCGACCGATTTGCCACTTGACCATCGAGGTTTTCAATAATGTGTTCGTAAATCGTTACGAAAGGAAACTAAATAAATTATTACTTTTCTTTGTTTGTATAGAACACTATATTATGTTTATTTGATTATATCCATGTTTATTATTATAATAAGAACGTAGGGATAAAAAAATCTGTAATTGCAAGATATAAAAAAAAAATTACACAGGTTGCCTTAAAATCACTTACGGAACACGATAGAATAGTTTAAAAAAAAATTGTTTGTTTGTTTGTTTGTTTGTTTGAAGTCGATAAACTCGAGAACTACTGAACGGATTTTGATCCGGTTTTCACCAAAATGCTAAGAAAAATCCGGAGAATAGTATAGGCTACATAAATACTCAAAAAATACAGGGTGTCTCATTTAAATCGGTCAGTATGGGAAAGTCTGAAACTATAAGACATACAAAGATCTGTCCTTAGGAACCATGTCATCGATTTTAATAAGAAGAAAAACTGCATTCATACATTTAAAAAAAACCTGTACTCAGCTCGGGAATCGAACCCGGTTGTTTTGAAAAAAATAAACTTATAGTATTTCTATTTAGATCGATATCGATTGTGTAGGTCTTAAGCAGTAAATAGCTCTTTAAAACATGATGTCTAAAATGAATAAAATGCATTATTTTCACGTACTTTAATTTATTTTAGTAGGTGTTCGAAGTGACCACCGTTACATTCAACAAGTTCAGCCATGTAAAATTGTCTCTATGGTTGTTTGTACCTCTTTACTGGTTTTGTAATTGTAAGATCGTTACCTAAACGTGTTGAATATTGTATTGAAAAAAACGTTGGCATTTGTTGGCAAAACAACTTTGGCATTTGAGGCTCTGGCTCTCTATTGCTATCTTGTTTTACGGCTCTGGGTTCTTTGCCCTTTTGAGCCTGTCATTGATAGTTGTTGCCATGAGAATACCGATTTTGATGCGGTTATCACCAAAATGCTTAGAAAATTTTGGAGAATAACATACAAATCGAAAAATGTTAAACAAATTTTGATATACGTATTTACGCGACCAACTGTTAGATACGTTCGTTGAGTTATTATTTTAGAAAAGTTATGTTAGTCTCTAAGGTTACCTACCCTTTATAAATCTGTGAGGCACCTAAGCGAACATTAGCACCGCAGTAGTAAAACGACGGAAAATAAAAACAAGCTCGAAATCACGCACATCATTAAACTTGGCTGTACATAGGTACACCTTTTGTTTCATTTTCCAAAATAACCAATAATAATATGGCTATTTAGTCGCGCCAGCGCGCGGCGCTTATTGCAGTTTTCTAATACACAGAAATGTTAAAAGTTAAAACATTACCTATATTTGGCGGTATAAACCTCTGTGTCGTTGCCCAAAATAATGTCTCTTTTTTTAGTTATGCATAGAAACCTACTCATTAAATTTGGCTGTATAAAACTTTGTATCATTGCCCAAAATCATGTCTCTATTTTTTTAAATATTGCACAAGATATCTTGAATTACATAGCTTGGCTGTATAAACTTTTGGGTCGTTGCCCAAAATACTTAATGTTATTTTTTTAAATCTATTTGGTGAAAAAACGCGAGAACAGGAAAATTTAAAAAAAAATTGGCGCTCAAATTTTGAAACGAACAGAAGGAAATTTTGATATTTTGCAATGCATTAAGTACCTATTTTTATTATGTTAATAATTTTCAAATTATATTAATTATTCATTGTGTAAAAGTTTTTTAAAACATTTTATGCAGGTACGTTAAATATTTCAGTACTTATTCAGTTCTTATTAATTTTCAAATAAGATTTATTCAATGTGTAAAAGTTTTATGAAACATTTGATGCATGTAAGTTAAACACATATTTCAGTACTTATTTTACATGTAAGCGGTTTCTTACTTTGGTTTCTTAACATGTTTATAGGATAAATCTGTGTTCAATGATACAATATAAGTAAGTATCATAACAATTTTAATATCATAAAACCTATAAAGAATGAATTTTGTACATACTTCTAGATTACAGAAAAATGGTTTTTCCATTCTTCTATCGCATAAGACGATGGCTACCTCAGTTATCAGAGTTGCAAAAATGTTTAAATTTGCAGGGTACAACTGTGTTAGAGGCACGGACTTCAGTTTTTTTTTAATTAGAGGTAACTTCTTTCTGTGTCCTGTGATCTACCTCTAAAAAGCTACCTACCTAACAAGATGCCACGAAGAAGTTCAAATTTATCGCAAGTATGTAACATAAAATACTATACTGTATTACCTAATAGACAATAATATAATTCATTACAGTTCTCAATTTATTGATATTTTGTATCTACGAATAAGAACATAGTTGGTAAATAGTTTTTTGTGCCTTCTGGCCGACAACCAATAATCCTCGACCGCTACCTGCTACTCGATATCCAGCTTCGGTGGACAAAGCAAAAAAAATTTTGAAGTCCGTGGTTGGACAGTATAACAGTAGACACATCTTAGCTAAGATACACCAGTACCTAGAACGACTCCGGACGAGTACCTGAGCTGTAAAATACCAATTTTATTACATATAATTGAGCGTCAGTAAACCCATTTCAGGTTTGTATGACGTAGCAAATACGTGCAACCCACCGAGAAACGGTGTTGTTTACTGAATATATGTGGAGGGATAATTGAAACGGGAAACTGAGTGAGAATCTGTATGAACGGGACGATTCTGTGCTTCAAACTGAATATATGTATGTACATGGCAGAGATGATAGTCGAAAGAATAAGAGATAATGTATGAAAAATAATGATGGACGTAAAGGAGACACAGGAAGTATGCCAGAACCACACTAAATGGAGATCGATTGTCTTTGTCTATCTCAGCATTCCCAGCTGAAAGGATATTAAGAGTGAGTAGATGTACGTATGTCGGTAAATACAATGTCAATTTTCTAAATTTCCGATGCATATAAATTTATTATACCCTAATAAGCTTAAATAGATACCTACATAAAAATTAAACTGTACAGACTACAGCCTTTAGCTCACGCGGACGAAGTCGCGGGCAACAGCTATTATTGTATATGTTCTTTTTTTTTTTTTTTTTTTTTTATTGTGACACGCCATAATGGCTTCACCCTGCCTGATGAAAAGCAGCCAGTGAAGCCCAAGAAGTGAAAGCGTTCATCACAGCGCTACCACGCTATGCCGAACGCTCACACTATGGCGGCCTGCATAACTGCTTTTTCACGCCCCGCTTAAATAACCCGGGAGAGAAAGAGGAGGGAAACACGTGTGCGGGAAGCGCATTCCACATACGGGCAGTTCGGCAAAGGAACGATTGTCCAAACTTTTTGGTACGTGTCTTGATGGTCAGCACGGTATGAGGGTGGCTTCTCAGACCTGCACGCGTCGATCTGGAAAGGAATGGAGAGGGAGGAATGAGGTTAAAGAGCTCCTCAGAGCATTCACCGTGGTAAAGGCGGTAGAAAGCACTAAGGGAAGCAATGTCCCTACGTAGCTGTAACGGCTCCAGACTGGTTGTAACGTCATCGTTCCCGATAATACGGACAGCACGTCTCTGCAACCTGTCAAGAGCTTCGAGCAAGTACTTGGCGGATCCGTCCCAAAGATGAGAGCAATACTCCACGCAGGAGCGCACCTGAGTCTTATACAAAAGACAACGTTGCTCAGGCGTGAAGAACCGCTTCACTTTTTTCAGGATTCCGAGTTTACGTGAGGCTGTGGTTATGATGCTCTCAATATAGCTCTTCGGGTTGAGGTCACTGTGTATGTCCATACCTAAGAGACTGAGACCAGTCTGGATGGGTAATAGGTTGCTCTGGAAGGAGGGTTGGGGGAGAAATGCGGACTTTTTGGCAGTGACAGCGCAGACCTGTGTCTTTTTGGCATTGAACTGGATGAGGTTATCAGAGCCCCATTTATAAATGCGGTCTAATTCCTCGTCCAGCTCAATGACAATTTTACGTCTTGACTCCACTATATCGGCTTGCTTTGCCGCAGGGTGACCCAAATAACGCCGATGAACTGTACTGTCGTCTGCATAGCAATGAATGTTACCCAAGGATAACATGTCATTGATATGCAGAAGGAACAGCGTGGGCGATATTATAGAACCCTGCGGCACTCCGGCGTTCACCTGCAGAAACTGTGAGGCACTGCTTTCGCAGAGTACGCGAATGCTGCGCTCATGCAGGAACCCGGCGACCCAATCGCATAGGCGAGGTGGCAAGCCGTATGCCGAAAGCAGTTCATATTTATGTAGTACTATTATGTATGTTTATGTAGTTTTTAATAATATTGTAGTACATGTATTGTACCTAATATTATTATTTTTATTTGAGATATTTTTGTTTGCACTTTTGTAGCTTCCTTTTAAACATAATGCTCCCATTACACCTTAGGTTGGCTGGAAGAGATCTCTTTTAGGGATATGTCCACCTTTGCTCACCATTGTTTGTAAACTGTTCTCTGTATGTTAGCCCAAGAACTTTCCGATATTTTTGTAAAAAACTCAATAACAGGCCAAATTTTTGTAAACGGCCATTAAATATAATTATAAATACTTGGACGACCAAGGTAACCACAGTGCCATAGAACAATTGAATTTCTATTGTGTCTGGTTTAAAAACAACTGAGTGAATAAGAGACTATATTTTAGAATCCAACAAAATCTCGCATTGGAAGGTATCGAAAAAAAAGTTATACCCCGAAAATGGTGCAATTTTACAGCAAATATGCTATCACCGGTTTTATCGTGAAAAAGTGTTTATGTTCACCTTATCTAAGCACCAAAGTTGAAATCCATAAAGATATACAACGGGAAACTAATACTTTAGGAAGAAGTCGGTTGTTTCACTAACTGCACAAGCGTGCGTCACCCCAGCGGAAAGTTGTCGAATTTCTTGGATTCTTGATTTGGATTCTTGGTGGGACCCAGAATGCACGGCGGTGTGCAAGGAGCGAAAGGCAGCGGAACGTGAATATTCGTTGTCCATGACTGAGGCCAACTTCATTAAGTATCAATCGGCGGCGGCTAAGGCTGTCAGAGTCCTCACTGAAAAGAAACGATTAGGTTGGTGCCAATTTTGTGAGTCCCTGTCCCCAAGATCCCAACCCTCTGTGGTATGGAGAAACATTAGGAAATTCCGTTGCTCTGCCTCCAGCAACAACAACATAAACTCCAATGATCCATCAGCTTGGCTGGAACTCTTCCAAAACAAACTCGCTCCCCTCTCAGTCCCGACAGAAATTGAGGCTACACTATGTACGCCGTCAATGTCATCCCCTTACTCCGAATTTGACTCTCCATTCTCTCTCGAGGAACTTAATACAGCCCTGGACGGTCTCAAAGATTCCTCCCCAGGCATCGATGGTATTCCCTATTCGCTACTAGTTAACAGCAGCTCTTCCGCTAAGAACCTATTCCTTAATTTAATCAACAACATCTTTTTGAGGGGAGTTCCTCCTGAGGAGTGGAAAGCCCAAATTATAATCCCCATCCTAAAGCCTGGAAAACTTGGCAACGACCCTAACGGGTATAGACCCATTGCACTTTCCTGCACAATGTCCAAAATCATGGAACATCTAATTAAAAACCGGTTGGAGTGGATTGTGGAGAGTAGGAGTCTACTAGCCAAAAGCCAGTTTGGGTTCCGTAAGGGAATGAGTACAATGGACAGTCTCAGTGTCTTCTTGACTGATATCTGGATAGGCCTTTCCAAGCGTGAGAATGTGACGGGAGTTTTTTTAGACATATCATCTGCCTATGACAACGTTCTGCTTCCGGTACTCAGGCAGAAAATGCTAAATCTGAGTATTCCTGTGAGGCTTGTAAATATAATTTTTAATTTATTCTCGTCACGATCTATACAGATTTGTCACAATAATGCTCTTTACCCCGCGAGAACTGTTTGGAGAGGCCTTCCACAGGGATCAGTCTTGAGCCCTTTACTTTATAGTATTTACACCTATGACCTCGAATTGTCCTTAACCCCTTTTTGTAATGTCCTGCAGTATGCCGACGACCTGGCCCTGTATATTTCACACAGCGATCCCGAGCAAGCTACTGAATTACTTAACGCCGCATTAGATTACCTCCGTGATTGGCTACTGGAACATGGTCTTTCGCTCTCGGTAGACAAGTGTAATATGGTTGTATTCAGTCGCGCAAGGAATACACCTATTATGTCAGTTAAATATGACAACCAAGACATCCCTTTAAAAAGCCATACAAAATTCTTAGGAACGGTACTAGACTCCAAAATGAGTGGAACTCAACATGTCTCCCATGTATCCAAAAAATGTGAGAAAAATACCCATATCCTCCGTTCCGTTTCTGGTACCTGGTGGGGCGCCCACCCATTTTGTCAAAAACTCCTTTACAATGCATTGATCCGATCGCATTTGGACTATGGTTCATTACTTCTAGAACCCTGTCTTAAATCGTCTTTGAACTCGCTCGATAAAATCCAGTCCAAAAGCCTTCGGATAGTTGCAGGAGCGATGAAATCATCTCCGATAAATGGTTTGCAGGTGGAGTGTGGAGACCCTCCACTGGCCATTAGAAGACAATACCTAGCCGACAAATTTCTTTTTAAAATTGTCCAAAATTCGTCTCACCCACTCCTTGCCAAACTTCACCAACTGTCGGAGTTTATATCATCAGACAAATTCTGGAAACTCAGAGAGTCCCCTTGCCTGCTCCGTAGCTTCATCAAATTCATCCGTCTTCCCTGTCCTGTTTACCAATGTGCCCTTAAACCCATATTTGGGAACCCGTACCACTCCCTGACACTGCAACCTGACATCAAGCTAGACCTAGGTATCTCCAAAGACTCACCAGATGCAGAGTTCCAGCTACAAGAAGTCATCCGGAAAAATTGGAAAGACTGGCTTGTGATGTACACAGATGCTTCCAAATTATCAGACGAGGAATGTGTTGGTGCTGCGGTCTGGATTCCCAAATATAAAATAATATTAAATTTCAAATGCCCCCCTGTTACATCCGTCTTTACTGGAGAGGCTACTGCAATTCTTGAAGCCGTTCGATATGTGGAATCTCATAAAATAGGTAAAACAGTTATCCTCACAGACTCCAGAAGCAGTCTCCAGGCGATCTTATCCAATCCTTTCCATAGTAAATCTAATCCTCCTATAATCCTCCAAATTAGGAAAATTCTTTTAAAATGCTCCACGCTTGGATACCAAGTTTCTCTGGCCTGGATACCAGGACACACAGGTATAGTAGGTAACGAAGCCGTTGACATAATTGCAAAAGAGGCAACTGTTATTGGATGTTCAGACCATGATAAAGTTTTTTCTTACGATCTGTACCCTTTGGCCACTCAAGTAATGAGATCTACATGGGAAACTCAGTGGCGGGAGAAAAGCAAAACTGTAGGAAAATATTTCGCGGACATTCAGCACGCCTTACCTGACAAGCCATGGTTTTTTAAATATAAAAAAGCTTCCAAAGCATGCACCTCCACTGTGAGCCGTTTAAGGTTAGGCCATGCATGCACCCCTGTTCATCTGGCCAAAATTAGGGTTAAGGACTCATCCCTTTGTGAATGCGGTCTGGAGGAGGGAACACCTGACCACATATTTTTTAACTGTCCCAAATACCCAACTTCCCTTTATGATCTCCTCCCCCCATGTATCCCCAAACCCACAAATTTTAAGATTGTTCTCAGTTATGTGAAACCCCCCTGCATTGATGTTTTATGTTCCTATATAACTACTAACAATATAAAATTATAATTTGTCTGTCTGCCACTAACAAATGTTATATATAAGTATTGTGTTTGTCCATAGGCATTACAGAGTACAGATCATCAACTGGGTCTACAGCCTCAAAATTTAAGATCTCACCACCTCTGTACTTGTACATTGTGCTCTTACGAGAAACCGATACAAGCAATGAGTCTGTAGAAAGAAACAACTGAGCCAAAAACTGGATATTGGCGAAATCCAATGGGAAACGCCACTGCACAAAAAGAAGAAAAAGAAGAAGATATAGAATAATTAATGCTTCATCTCGTGTAATTGTGCGCGAAATCTTAAATTTGTGCGTCCAGTAGTTTTTGAGATATTCGCGAAAAACAGATGCCGCTGGGGTAACGTTACCCCAGCGGCACATTTTTTTTCCTGTGGACTTATCAAAAAAAAAGTACCCAGCAAGATAGATCTTGGGGCACTGTAAATGTGCGTGTTAGTCTTAAATTTGTGCGTCTTATAATTTCGAAGTTATTCAAAATACCGCTGGGGTAATGTTTGGGTGGTTGCTGTATCTCGCGAACGGTGAGGCGCACAAATATGATTTTTTTTACACACAATGTAATGAATTTGTGCGTAATTTGAGCAAAAGCAGAAATTGAAAAAAATGCACCGTTCTGAAGATATATTTATTTTGAAGAAAATGGATAATGGGTCCTAGCTCCTTAAATACTACCTTAGAGACTAATTTCTGATATTGATTCGTACCTTATAATACCCTACAACGTCTATTAAAATCATAAAAGCTTACTGCAAGTCGTTAATGAGTTATGGCACTTTAAATGTCACTGGCCCGTGAGGTATTTCGGTCGTCGCTTACATGAGTTTGGTATGGACCAGCAAATAGCTTATTAAGCAAATAATTAGTGCCTTCATTCAACTAGCCATTTGAAATTTTTCAGCCCATTGCACTTATTATTTAAAGATTTATAGTAAAAATAAAGTAAAGTAAAATAAAGTTAAGATGAATATCAAAAAGCGGCCGCGCCATACATGACGCTAACCTTCTAAAATTGATGGCATTATTTGTACAGACGTTTACACAATTCGTAAAGTAAAGATATATTATTTAACATTTTATGACTTTTAAATGTTTAACGCAAATTTTGTTGCGAACAAATTACAAAAACACAAATGTAGAAAAAAAATTTCCACGAGCAGGGTTTGAACCCAAAATTTGCGTTAAAAATTATATAAACATTTATAAATAGCTTGCCTACTTCTTAACTGATCTTTAGTATTTGTAAAAATATTATGATTGGATGTTAATGACGGTAGTTGTTAACATTGAATGGGCGCCTTTGGCTTTCAAAGTAAAAAGTAAATAGTGTTGAATAAATTCGGCGGGCTGGTTAGAACCACGATAGCTCAATTGGAAGAGCACCTGACCCAGTATGTCAGAAGGGTGCAGGTTCAAACCCTGCTCGTGGACAACATTTGTGTTTTTTTTTATTATACATTAATTAAATTATACATACAATTATACATAACAATAAATACATCATTCTCCATCTTCATCGTCAGAGTTACAAACATTACTCCATTGGTCCCACAAACTTTCAGAATAACTCAGTAATGCCTGTTTAATAGTTGACCAATTGTCAAATGAGAAATCAAAATCAGCATTGGCATCACGGAGTGCATTGAGATGGCACAGAGGTCGAGCCAAAGGAGAGTTCGCATGCGATACGGTACGGCCTTGACTGACTTGAAAAATATTATATTGCCGAGGAGGACCGCGCCGGCGTGCCGGAGGAGGCTCAGGACTGTCAGGAACGAACAGGACGCACAATAAGTTGTGCAAGAGGATACAATCAATTGATCCTCTTAATGTTTTAAGGCAGATGCTAAGCTGGTCAAAAATTCTTCTCACCTCTAAAGAGTTGAAGCCTAGGTGCCGTAGTAAAAACTCGGTCGGGTATCGAAACGGGTAGTAACCATAGGCTTTTTTGTAAAGAGCTCTTAGGAAAGCAAACAGCACATTTGCTACAGTAACCAAGCAAGCACCAAGGTGACGTTGCAGCACTATATTATAAGCGAATCTTATAATATAATATATCTTTTCAAAATGTAGGTACCTACATCAACTTTTTCGTAAGTATAATAATAAGCCATTGGCTGGTACGGGCCTCAAGCTTGTTGCCCGAGATTATTCTCTGCAATGAAATTCCATATATGAATGAATATATGAATAATTAAAGCGAACTGAAATGAATCATTTGACGCCATCGTCAAAATTATACCTAAATCTATATGAAATAATAAAAAACCTATAGCTTATCAAGGTTGTGCTTACCGCGCCTACGGGGTACAGGTGTTGGGGGGGACGAGGTAAAACGGTCTCGGAAAGGACGCGGGCGGTGTAGTGGGAGGGCAAGCGAACGCACCGCGTGCGGCGGACTGCGTGCTACTTCGTCCCCGCCAACCCCTGAACCCCGTGGGCGCGGTAAGCACGATCTTGACAAGCTATAGTCTACTCATCGACCCTGTTTCACTGACACACACGCATACTGTACCTACTCACTGTCGCTTCGCGCTGGCAACGTTGGATAAGCAAAAAGAAAAAGAGCACGCATACACGTGGCAAATTTTTATCTACTTTCTTATCGTGCTTCCTTATATGGCAACACTACCGAACACTGCACAACCACAGTATAAATAAGTATACAGTTACAGTATTTTAACTGGGCCGTGTCTTTGGATTGACTACCTACGGCTGCTCGGCTCGGTATGTAAACACGCAGTAGAGCTGCCTGTCTTGGGCATAAGTCAGTATAACGCATGCCATGGGGAGTCATCCGGTAGGCGCAGCGATTATCTCGCGAATATTTCAAAATTCTTTCACCAGAAAAGAATTTCATGAGAAACATAGGCTACATTTCATTTCGTTAAATAATAAAAAAAAACTTATTTGTCACATTAAATGTTATAATCAAGGATACTTTAAGTAGAAAATATCAAATCCTTATCGAAATAACATTGCTCATCGTCATGGAAATAACAAAAATGCATCGGTGTTTTATTTCTCAAGAATAGTCTATCGCTTGTGTCTGCACCTGTACCGATCATAATGCCATAAATTTTAGAAGGTTAGCGTCATGTATGGCGCGGCCGCTTTTTGATATTCATCTTAACTTGGTCGGTTTATCACTGTATTTCGCTTCATTTACCATTTTTACTATAAATCTTTAAATAATAAGTGCATTGGGCTGAAAATTTTCAAATGGCTAGTTGAATAAGGGGACTAATTATTTGCTTAATAAGCGATTTGCTTGGCCATACCAAACTCATGTAAGCGACGACCAAAATACCTCACGGGCCAGTGACATTTAAAGTGCCATAACTCATTAACGACTTGCAGTAAGCTTTTAAGATTTTAATAAACGTTGTAGGGTATTATAAGGTACGAATCAATATCAGAAATTAGTCTCTAAGGTTAGTATTTAAGGAGCTAGGACCCATTATCCATTTTCTTCAAAATAAATATATCTTCAAACGGTGCATTTTTTTCAATTTCTGCTTTTGCTCAAATTACGCACAAATTCATTACATTGTGTGTAAAAAAAATCATATTTGTGCGCCTCACCGTTCGCGAGATACAGCAACCACCCAAACATTACCCCAGTGGTATTTTGAATAACTTCGAAATTATAAGACGCACAAATTTAAGACTAACACGCACATTTACAGTGCCCCAAGATCTATCTTGCTGGGTACTTTTTTTTTGATAAGTCCACAGGAAAAAAAATGTGCCGCTGGGGTAACGTTACCCCAGCGGCATCTGTTTTTCGCGAATATCTCAAAAACTACTGGACGCACAAATTTAAGATTACGCGCACAATTACACGAGATGGAGCATTAATTATTCTATATCAAGAATCCAAGAAATTCGACAACATTCCGCTGGGGTAACGCACGCCTGCACAGTGTACTCTAAGAAAATAATAATAGCAGATTTTTTATTATCATTATATAATTTAAATTTTATTGAGTACATTACGTGTTAATGGAAGCAAATGAAACAAAAGTAATTAAAAACTGTGCTGATAGCATTTTTAACATAGGTACAATGCCACTTTCGAGTTTACGTAGAGTTTTTTTAAGTTTATTTGTTTTTCATTCATATTTATAGGAGGATTATTAAATTTTACGAAAGATAACTAATAAAGGTATTCAAATGTAAAGTAAATAATATTTATACCATTTTTGCCCATTTTTTATAGATTTTATAAAGCTTTGTATTTGTTTTTTTTAATGTCGCTGTCACAAATATTGGTGGATTACTAATGAATTATGTAATAAACTAGATAATCATTTTTTTTATGTTAAGAAAATACAGATATAGAATTATTGTTGAGTCTCCATATAGCGAATTAGTTTGGCTCTCAGGCTATGTGTGTTTTTTGTGCATTAAAGAATATATATAGAACAACTTATACATAGTATACTCGTAGTAGTACTTTTTTTATACCTAGCACGGCAAATGACTCCATACCACCTGATGTTAAGTGGAAATGGAGTCCAGACGCGAAGACAACTGGTGCAGCGTGAAAACAACGCAGCATCAGTCAACCTCACTCTGCCGGCCCACAAGGTGCTTCTTCACGCCTCGTTTGAACGACCCCATATCATAGGAAGGAGGGAAAAATTGTGCTCGTAGACTATTACATCTTTTGGAGGTGCGACAAAGAAACGTGTAACCAAATTTCTTTGTGCGCGATGGGATATGTGTGACAGTGAAGGATGACTCCGGAGAGCAGCATGTGTACTCCTATGGAGGAAGGGAGAAGGTGGGATAAGGTAAAACAGTTCTTTAGAGCACTCGCCGTGATATAAGCGATAGCAAACGCTGACCTGTACCTTATGTATTAGCTGCGTACTGCGTTCTGGCACATTATTAATACCAACTTTGTACTAATACTATTTCGCACGCACTATACCGACTTATCGAAGTCAAACTTCAAAGAAAACCATGTTTCGTAATCCAATTGTATACATTCCGAGTGTTAAATAAATCAGGGAGATAATGATTGACAGTAATTGGTTCTTAAAATAATCAAGGTCGTTTTCTAAAGTTTACGCGAACACTACACATTGAAATGAAACAACTTTTACGGATCTACTCGCGTTTATTTTACACATTACTTATTTAATGTTTATCCTGACGTTTCGAACCCTTTGCAGGGTCCGTGGTCTCCCTGTGACCTGTTTCATTTTAATAATCAAGGTCGTTCCCACTAAACAGGAAACTGCAACCGATTTTAGAAATCCAAAGTTAGTTAAACCATCATTTTGGTATAAATATATCAAACTGCTGAAGATCTCACCTGCCCAAAATAGGAAACTCTGTCGCCTTCTTAAGTTTACACACATATACTAATATTAGTACCTGGATGGCCGGTATATTTTTTTTGGTAATTTTTTATTTTATAAAAATGAAACCTAGGTAGATCGATTTATCGCCCCCGAAACCCCCTGCATATTAAACTTCATGAAAATCGTTGGAGCCGTTTCCGAGATTCAGATTATATATTTACATACAAGATTTTTTTTTTGAGAGAGATTGCTGATTGCTTCAAACGACATTTTCAGCGTCACCGGGCTTTTTTGGGGGCGGCGAGGTACGTAAAGGGTACCTCAAGCCGTGTTGAAACGAATCAGCTTCGGAGGTTTTCTAGAGGAAACGGCATCGCACACTTAAAAGTGCGTGTCCCCGTGCCCTACTAGATTCACCGAAGGGTTCGGATCGGATCGGGGATACAAGAATTGTTTAAAGGTATTAGATGTAGAGGAAAGCTTTGTATTTTTGTACGTTTGCAACGAATAAACTCAAAAACTACTGGAACGATTTAAAAAAATCTTTCACTATTAGAATGCTACATTAGCGCTGAGTAACAAAGGCTACATTAAAAAGAAATATCCACCCGTGCGAAGCCGGGACGGGCCGCTAGTGCTTGCCACACACCGCGCTTGAGCAACGCACACATAAACAACTTTTCACGGACACGAATCACGGACCATCTCGAACTGTCCGAGCGAACTGCAGTGCTATTCTCTAAGTAAAACAGCGTCGACCCCGACATTGAACTCGCTCATAACTTGCAAACGAATGTAGACTTTATTACTATTAAAAGTAAGTTGACATTCGTTTGCTAGTTATGAGCGAGTTCAACGTCGAGTCCGACGCTGTTTTGCTTAGAGAAGGCGCTGCTGTTGCGAGATTTCATGTTCGTGAGTGGTTGTATATGTGTGCGTTGTTTCTCGCCCGCTTTTGTACAAAGATTAGCTTCTGTGGTCCTCCTTATTGTGTGGTTTACAGCTTCACCTTATCCTTATCGATAAAACAACCTCTAACAAAGAAATATTCTTTTAAACATTTTACTGGAATATAATGGTACCTACATTCTTTAATCCTACTAATATTATAAATGCGAAAGTTTGTGTGTAAGTATGTTCGTATATTTGTTGCTTCTTCACGCTTCAACGGATGGATGGATTTTGATGAAATTCGACATACAGATAGTTTATAACCTGAAATAACACATAGGTTACTTTTATTCAGATATACTCACGGGAACGGGAACCACGCGGGTGAAACCGCGATCGGCTGCTAGTAAAAATTAAAATAAAATAAAATAAAAATCATTTATGTCGGACAGGTACCATATACTCGTGTGTGTACATAGTGTTAGTAACAATAATCTTATAAGCTATGTTAGTACAAAAATTGGTTGAAAGTAATTTTACTGTCTTTGACGAGCTGGACGCGAGTCCAGTGCTGCATTATAGCACTGTCTACGTCCAGTCTTGCCGCGACGGTCTTCATAATAATGTTAAGTTACCCTTTGTGAGAGAAATTAAATAAATATAATTTGAAAAAAGACACAAGTGTTGAAAATATTACATGAGCGGGATTCGAAACCCCGCACCCCATGACGTGCCGGATCACTGCCAACTATGCTATCGTGGCATAGTTGGCACGTCATAGGGTGCGGGTTTGAATCCCGCTCGTGGAATTTTTTCAACGCTTTATCTTTTTTCGAATTGTAATTTGTTCGCAACAATATTTGCGTAAAGTTATAACAAATGTAAATAATCACTCTATAACACACTCAACGTAAATGACAAATATTCACGGTTACCTATACAACATCATTTGCACTGATCCCAAAGTTTTATTTTGAAACTATTAAATAATATAATAAGTTGACTTGAAAGTGAGTGGAGGCCATGATGGAGGCCTTTGCCCAGCAGTGAGACAATTATAGGCTGTTTACTAAATAATATATTTATGCTACGAAAACAACAGTGCCCATTTATTCGACGAAAGTTAGCTAACTAAGGTCAATGAATTTCTTGTTAAGCCGTTTTACATTAAAGAAGCTTTTAAACTTAATTTAATCTAGGGAATTATGCCCAAGTTAGCTTCTTATTAAGTTATTTCGATAACCTTCGCACCGTTTTGATAAGTAATTTTTGATAACACCTTAATGTATTATGTAACTTTAATGTTATTACAATTACTAGTGGTCGCCCAGCAGTGGTCGAAATTCGACCGTAATTTTATTAAGACTGCACGGATTGTATCCTAAGCAATGAAAAATTAAAAAAAGATAGAATGTGTGTTTGGATTGGCATTGACAAATTTCGGCCGCTCCTCTTCCATTTTTGAAATTTTTGAAAAGAGTATTTATACGTGTGTGTCAAATACATATGCGTGGGTGTCAAATACATGGTAGTGTGTATAATGTTTATTTTATTGATTTAATGTACTTTTATGCATAATTTAACAAAAAATATTAACATTCGGATAACCTTCTCTATATAAACTTTAAGTGTGCGACATTTCATACTCCTCCGTCCGCGAAATTTTCGTAAAAAAGGGGTACAAAGTTTTTGCTTCACGTATTAATATATAGATAATTAGGTAAGGTAGTTGCATTAGTGTTCAACACTTCGACACATTTTTGGTCGGTAAAAAAATATGAATGTTTGTTTTTTTTTAATGCAATCTTTCCATTTACCCACCAACCTGCCTGACGGTGAGCGGGATGTGGCCTAAGGTGGTACATGCTTAGACAGGAAATACCCATTCACTCTTGATTTGAAGAGACCCAGGTCGTAGTGAACAGGAAACACGTGACCAGGTAGCGCATTCCACTTTTTGGCGGTTCGCAAAAGAAAAGGGTTAGCAAACCGCTTGGTACGGACAGGTGGTTGTCATTGTAATTTTACGGGATTTATTTATTTATTTATTTGTTCGTTGGAAGATTTACATTCAAATATTAACTATTACTAGACAATGTGAGTTAACCGATGCCATTTACAAATCTCCACAAACAGGTATAATTAAGTAAGTTGTAAGATCAAATTTTTGTAAGTATCTTATCTATAATATTGTATATCTAATGCATATTGTACTTTTATTAAAATAAAAAACCAAAACAGTTGTGCTTTAGGCTGTAAGTTAAATCATGAATAATCCTGATGCAATACTAATGAATGACCAACTAATGACTAATTATTAATAACTAAGAAACTAGGAAAAAATCATTAGATATGACTAGTAAGGTGGACGGTATTAAACGGTTGCTAAAGACTAAAATCAGTTACTGGCCCCTTTTAGGGTTCCGTACCCAAAGGGTAAAACTGGAACGCTATTACTAAGACTCCGTCCGTCTGTCTATCCGTCTGTCAGCAGGCTGTATGCCATGAACCGTGATAATTAGATGGTTGAAATTTTCACAGATGATGTACCTATTTCTGTTGCCGCTATAACAACAAATACTAAAAAAAAACGACGGGTTGCACTCCGAGAGTGCCGGCAGAAGTGAAAACTTGAATATTAACGTTGTGCATTTTTGATATTTTGGAATGGTTATGGAATAATTTTGCACGAATTGCTTCAAATAACAGTATAAAAGTACTATCATTTATGTGGTAGAATACAATATTTATTTATAGCGCTATCGTACACAAACATGACAATTTATATTACATTAAAAAGCACTCAAACATTCGCGCAAGCACCCTGCGCCGCCTAAACGAAACAGCAGGCATACATTTTCGCCGCGCCGTAGAAAGAGAGGGGGATACTTCCTCTCCTACGCCGCGCCGGGTCATCCGTCTTACGAATTTTCGATCAGGCGACGTGTCCTGACGGTCACGTGTCCTGACGCAAATTTAACATTTTTTACTGATTACAAAAAAGTGTACAACGCCGCTAAAGAAGTTTTCACTTCAAAAACAGAATAAAATAAATATATAAGTGGCGCTCCTATACAACAGACATGATTTTGTTGCCGTTTTTATTTTATTTTATTTTGCATTATGAGAAACATACAGCACATAATAACTCAAATCACATTACACAAAATATAACACAAAGGCCATTAAAGATTCTACCAAAAATTTTACAAACTGAGTTTACACAACTGTTAGGAAAATAAAAAGTTAAAAGGCATTGACAATAAATTTTATGTCACACATGCAGGTAAATTAACAAAAAATATTTTCATTTTGTATTAAAATCTTTACACTTTATTGAGTTTTATAACTTAACAACGTTGCGTTATAGCGTATAGCATTTAACCTCTGAGGCCGAAAACGCCGAACTTCGGTCGCGTAATTTTGGCATAGTATGTTCCTACACTTAAACCAGCCTTAAGGATAAGCACCTGGTTTTTAATGATCCTTAATCATTAGTGAAAAAAATTACAATCACTGGGTCATGTCGAAAACTGGTGCCACCGACCTAGTTACTTTACTTTCGAGCGTATCTGTCACGGAATTGGCTGTAGTAACGTCTAGCCTTTGCCAATGAAGCGGTAAAGAGTCATATGCAATTACTCAACATTTGCATATATAATGATTGCACGCCCGCTCAGCAGAAGTGTCTTGAGCCACAAGTGACAATTAACAACCATTGTCTTACAAGGAACCGGTACTGGCATAGGTGAAGTGTAATTTGCACTTGACGTAATGACGATGGTTAGTGTTGTTGCTTTATAGAACAGTATGACTATTATTTTGCTTTTAGATTTTGAATAATATTTGCAAATCTGAGTTTTATCGACGACTAGCTGTGCTCGCGACTTCGTTCGCGTGGAATAGTGACTTTCGGCAGCATTTTTAATTTTTTAGGCTCTTGTTCCCATTTTTGCAACATTTTTCACTGATGCTTCGCTCCTATTGGTCGCAGCGTGATGTTATATAGCCTAAAGCCTTCCTCGATAAATGGACTAACCAACACAAAAATATTTTTTCAATTCAAACCAGTAAGTTCCTGAGATTAGCGCGTTCAAACAAACAAACTCCTCAGCTGTATAATATTAATATAGATATCATCAACTGACGCTAATTACATATCTCTCTTAATAGATTTACCATAATTAAATTCCTATACTTTTTAGCCGACTTCAAAAAAGGGGAGGTTTCTCAATTCGACTCGTATATTTTTTTTATGTGTGTTCGCGGATAACTTCGTCGTTTATGAACCGATTTTGATGATTTTTTTTTTGTTAGAAAGGAGATATTCCAAGGGTGGTACAATGATAAGGAAACCAGGATCTGATAATGGCATCTTAGAGAAATCGAGGGGAACCTTCGAATTCGTAGTGGCGACTAGTGCTTTGTTAATGTTTTCATTAAATATTTTAAAGTACTACTATTTAATGAAGGTTTGGAGTCGATCTGATGATGGAGTCAAAAGACAGTCGAGGGAACTCCTCAACGATTTACAGCAATTACATGATGTTTGGGCTTGATTAATTTGTATTGATGAGAACTTTACACCTAGATTGGTTGTGACTGTCATTAGGGGTCTGATGATGAAGACGAAGGACAGTTAAGGGAACTCCTCAACGTTTTACAGTAGCTACCTTGTATTATTTGAATTTTTGCATTCACTATGTTATATGTACCTAGTAGGTAACAAGATAAAATTGTAATAGAAGAAATCAACCAGTCTCTGGAAGCTCAATTGGGAATCGAACCCACGACCCTTGGATTACC
This sequence comes from Eudonia lacustrata, assembly GCA_947562085.1. Taxonomy (NCBI): domain Eukaryota; kingdom Metazoa; phylum Arthropoda; class Insecta; order Lepidoptera; family Crambidae; genus Eudonia; species Eudonia lacustrata. The sequence goes on from OX387313.1 coordinate 6,065,037, forward strand.
GGTCCAAGGTAAACATACTCAGATCCTCGGTATTATACGATTAAAAAACATAACTCATAATATATATTTAATTAAGATTTCGGATGAATTGATTTTTCTGCTTTAGCTTTAACGATACACTATCCACTAGATTGTATTGCATTGAACGATTTTCTTCTGTAAAGAAAAATGCAAAGTTTTCTAATTTCGCATATGTATTTTTTTTAAATCTATCTCTATTTTACCAAGTTAAATAAACTATTTAATGAGTGATAAGAATATTAAGAAAAAATAGTACACTCCCTAAGTAGATGAACCTTTTAATAAATCACGGATAATTCCTGACATTTGCACTCTCAACTTCGGGAATTCAATCCATCAACGACAAAGCCAGCGGATTTTTTCATTGGCAGATAAAAACTTTTTAATGGCGCTTATCCGTTTAATTTATTTATAACACCATGTACCAAAATGGTAAATATTATTCATACTTGCTATCAATTAGTCGTTATATAATTTGATGCCTCAGTAGCTACAGCTGAGACAGGGTTGATGACCTTAGGACGGACTCCGGACGTCGTGTGTAACTGCTTCCGCGGCCAAGCTCCAAACTGAGGCGAGGGTATCACATTGTCTTAGTGGATAGACCCCCCATAATATCATGGGGACCCACATAACCGCTGCGTTTTATTTCGTTTTATTCGTATTAGTGTTGTAAAATACTGGAGTTCGTTAGTCTTTATAAACTCGACTCAATTTTGCATAGCTGAACAGAGCTTAGTAGAGCACGAGTCATCGGAGCTAGGACTCGGTTCTAGAAAGAACTCGAGTCGTCAACCTAGTTTTGAATAAAAGTCAAGTTAGAATACTCTATTCAACAAAGTCTCGAGTTCGACGTTTTCAAACAACATGGATATTATTTTTAATTTTATTTTGTTTACTTGTCCTCCGCGTGACTTTCCACTGCAAACTATACTACTGTCACTGATCACTGAGACACTTACTAGACTCGAGCGCGTCTCGTTACATTATCAGACTCGAGTTGCCAAATAGACTCGAGTTTGACTGCAGTGCCCGAGTCTATTCTATGCTCAAGTCTGATTGTTATACCTATTTATGACACCAAACAGCATTGTTTTACATTCTACTGTTCCGGTATAAAGAGTTCTCTTTATAATCTTGGTGGTGCGAGCATCCTTGGGCTGCGTAAGTAGGTTTCCATCAGGTGGAAAATTTTCCTTAACTTTGGTCGCTGGTATCAGTATATTTTTTATGTATCAGTATTTTTTTATATTTATTTATTGTTATATACAGCGTGTCCAAAAAACGAAAGATAATCCTTTACCTGCGGGTGGGTCACATCATGTCCTACCACATACTGGAATTTCAGTTTAATGAAAGTCTCACGGTTTTCGAGATATCGTTTCTTTTTCATTTTTTTTAGAAAAATCTTCCCTCGTTTAGTTTATTTCATGCCATTTCTACAAATGATAACTTTTTTAAGCCCCATTTTTTTTAAATACTCATGGTTATTTGCTTCATCTAAAACAATATTCTTTTGATCCCTAAATTACTGCGAAAACCACATAAAAAAAATCTTATGCAAAGATTTCATGCAAACTAAATCAAACGGCTGACTTTGATAGACTGTGCTTTAAAAAAAATGTACGAAGCAGACCGTGTCAATTACTTTAAAACATTGCTTAGTTAATGTTAATTTAAAAATGGTTTTACTGTTTCACATTCCTTTTTAATTTTATTTTTTATGGTAATTTAAATGCACAAAGGTAGCAATTTCGGATTTTATTAAAATAAAAGTCAATTTAAATTTAGTTACCTTACAAGTATTATTTCATGATTTGATACATGTGAATAATGAAATCGTAGATAGGTTTGGTACCTGACATGCTTCCATGAAGTTTTGACCTTGACATGTCATTGTAATTGAAATTGGCAAAGAAAATATTCTTTATTTTAATAGGTATTTTGGGGTTTAAGTATAGTATGGCTACAAGTAAAAGACAATTAAAACAAATGAAATTTTATTAAATTATTTACAGTTAATGCTCAAAATGGCCGCCATTTGCCCTTATTCATGCTCTACATCGTTTAATAAAGGACCTTTTAATTCGGCGAGCATAACCCTCTTGCGTATTTTTTTTTACTGATACCACCTCCGTCTCGTACACCAGGTCTTTCAGGCAGCCCCAATAAAAAAAATCCAGTGGATTTAGGTCTGGCGACCTTAGTGGCCATAAGATAGGGCCGAGACAAAAAAAGAAAAGAACAGTGCACTACACTTTAAAAAGGTATGAATTGTACCCATATCATGTGAAGCGTGTGCAAAATTTACAACCGGCTGAGTAAATAATTTAATTAAAAAATTATTTGTTTTAATTGTCTTTTACTTGAAGCCATACTATGCCAAACCCCCAAAATACCTGTTAAAATAAAGAATATTTTCTTTGCCAATTTCAATTACAATGACATGTCGAGGTCAAAACTTCATGGAAGCATGTCAGGTACCAAACCTATCTACGATTTCATTGTTCACATGTATCAAATCATGAAATAATACTTGTAAAGTAACTTAATTTTAATTGACTTTTTTTTTAATAAAATCCGAAATTGCTACCTTCGTGCATTTAAATTACCATAAAAAATAAAATTAAAAAGGAATGTAAAACAGTAATACCATTTTTAAATTAACATTAACTAAGCAATGTTTTAAAGTAATTGGCACGGTCTGCCTCGTATATTTTTTTTTAAAGCACAGTCTATCAAAGTCAGCCGTTTGATTTAGTTTGCATGAAATCTTTGCATAAGATTTTTTTTATGTGGTTTTCGCAGTAATTTAGGGATCAAAAGAATATTGTTTTAGATGAAGCAAATAACCATGCGTATTTGAAAAAAATGGGGCTTAAAAAAGTTATCATTTGTAGAAATGGCATGAAATAAAATAAACAAGGGAAGATTTTTCTAAAAAAAATGAAAAAGAAACGATATCTCGAAAACCGTGAGACTTTCATTAAACTGAAATTCCAGTATGTGGTAGGACATGATGTGACCCACCCGCAGGTAAAGGATTATCTTTCGTTTTTTGGACACGCTGTATATTATCTTATATCCTATTTCCACTGCGGGGAAATAGGTTTCCTTAAATCTCTGCACACACGTCTCATACTTCAAAAACCAAACGTTACATAAGAACGAGTATAACAGAATAATAAAAAACTAAGTTAAACTGTGTTTCTTTCTGAATCTATACAGGCTATAGTGATCGATAAAATATAACCTCTTATTCTTCAATGACCTGTAACAAAAACAACTAGAAATCGTATCAAACGGCGGAAATAGTGCGTCATAAGAGAAATAGCTTGCCGGCACATGTGTCATATTTATTATCGCAATTCGGAAAACGATAATCGGAAACTTTTGTCTTGCAAACAGCGGATTTCCGGTCCTCTATCCAGTAGGGTAATTAGTGCAGGTCGTTTAATCTAGTCAGTGTCTCTCGGTTAACTTCTCTAGCTAGAATTTTCAAAGTGACGGATATGAGCTTCGGCTTTCAAGTGGCACTAATTATTCGTATTGCATTCATTGATTAATTTAATTGTTGTTTTTTTATGTTACCGAGCAGCTGTTAGTAATCAAGCAAAGGCCTACCTTACGAAAGGACTAATCCTGCTCCATTAACTGTCTTCGCCTCTGGCTACCATCAGGTAGAACAAAGTCATATTTTTGCCAACTATTTGATTTAAAAACAGACAACGGTGAAACGAAAGGGACAGTTTACGGAAATACGCAAATAATTTTATCTTATATAATTTTAAACTATTTAATTATTTTTTTAATGGTTTAATAAGTAAAAAATATAAAAAAAGTCTGCACATTGTACCTAAAAATTTATTTGGTTTACCATTTTGTAAAAATTAATATTTAACTTTTCTTTATCTCAATGTAAATGAACTTACCTAATTTTTGTATGAGCTTAAAATAAACCTATATATTCTGTTTTATAAGAAACTTTTCAAGACTCGTTATAAAACTTGTCAGTGAATGGTCTCGGCTAATTAATTGGTGGCCTACGGTGCCTCAATAATTTCGGGTGATTCTCCCTATTTTCCCCCAAGTGTTGGACCTACGTCGTCGTTCAGTTAATTACTTTCTAGTAATGATACTTTCCAACCACTTGTTTCAATTACGACTTACATTGCAGGCTCATATTCTATATAAATAAAAATGAATCACTGAAATGTATGTACGCGCATAACTTCCGATCGACTGCATAAAATTGGATAATTCTCTTTTTTTTTTTTTGTTATTGTCAGGACAAGGTTTGTTACAAAAGAAAATTAAAAGAAAAAATAATATTTTTACTATTTTTTTTAAATATCATGAATGTAAAGTGAGTGAGTAAATATGACAGAACAACTTAATTTTCCAATACCAAATGATTTGTTTGTTTTGTTGTCATGGACACTGTCAAAGCGGTAAGAAGTCCGCCGGGTCAGCTAGTAGTATAATATTTTTTACTATGTGTAGGTAGGTATCTATACTTATATTATAAAGAGGAAAGCTTTGTATTTTTGTATGTATGTTTGTAACGAATAAACTCAAAAACTACAGGACCGATTTAAAAAAATATTTTACCATTAGAATGCTACATTAGCGCTGAGTAATATAGGCTATATTAAAAAAAAATTTCCACCCGTGCGAAGCTGGGACGCTAGTTTTGTATAACAAGGCTATACTAACTCCTAATTCACTCACTGACTGGCTCAGAAAGCTTAAATTTGCACAGAAGAACCCTTTATGATTTACAGACGCCTGCACGTCAACCTATTTAAAATTGTCAAATTTCTGCAATAAATGTTTAACCTTAAGCCGTAGACGTAAAGTTCAAAGTCTATTGAGGAAATTTTACAGTTAGTAGTAATATACTGGTTTTATATCAATTCCTATGGGTTCACGGGTAATGAGTGCAACGGAGGAAGCACATTTCACCCGAAATGCCCAACCACGTTGATCTGGCTAATGATGGATGATCTTTAATTTTCGTAACAAAACAATGCATGCTACTAACAAACTAACAATATTCATAAGGCGACAGTCTTAAATTAGATAAATAAATAAATAAATAAATAATTGTTTCTCACACTCACACCAATTATCTAGCCCCAAGAAAAGCTTCCTTAAGAAACTTGTTAAAATTGTTAACTAGACAACGGATAAACATACTTAATATACTTAAATACATAGGAAACACCCAGACCCGAAACAATTTAGAAAAACAGGTATTTTTTAAATTGATCCGACCGGGGATCGAACCCGGGACCTCAGAGATGGCGACACCATGAAAACCGGTGTGCAAGGCACTCGACCAAGGAGGTCGTCCAAGATAGATGGGTGGTAGCAAGCCAGGTGGACAAAGAACAAGTCCTATAGGTTGATGGAGTACGTTTTTTTTGAGAGAGATTGCTGATTGCCTCAAGCAGCATTTTCAGCGTCACCGGGCTTTTTTGGGGGCGACGAGGTACGTAAAGAGTACCTCAAGCCGTGTGAAACGAATAACCTTCGAAGGTTTTCTAGAGGGAACGGCATCACACACTTAAAAGTGCGTGTCCCGTGCCCTACTAGATTCTCCGAAGGGTTCGGATCGGATCGATGGTGGTGTACGTATTATTATAATGTACACTATCCTACTAGAAATCAAACCCTATATCCTCTGGATCTAAGACGGCGAAATAATAAATAACAAAATTTGATTTAGATTTCTTCGCCTTAGTTATGTTATGTTTCTACTAAATATTTACTATCTTAAAACAAATTTGTAAGCAAAGTAATCTTATTTGGGGTCAAACTTCTTCATAAGTATACTTGTTTGCCGACTCGTCGAATTGAACCGTCGCCGAATAAAAATCCACCATTCAGCCTTCATTTTGCGAGATCTTTTCTATTCGCAGATGGCATTAATGGCGTTACTGGATTTAGAAACGGCGGGAATTATTCAATGGTTCCACACAACTATTAAACCAAAAGTCAATATTTTAAAGCATCGTCAAAAAAATCTTTTCGTCCGATTTTTTGGGTTGCATGATTGAACTGGTCATGTCATACTTACTTATTCCATTGGCGTAGGGACCGCGTACCCAAAGTCATTATACCACACAAGATAAAAAATTTAAACATAGTCCGAAACTTAAAGACATATAAACATTTCTTATAACCATGCATCGCTTTTAAAAACTTTACTTTAATCCAAAAATGTTAATACCAAATATCAAACACTAGCTGTGCTCGCGACTTCGTCCGCGTGGAATAGTGACTTTCGGCAGCATTTTTAATTTTTTAGGCTCTTTTCCCGTTTTTGCAACATTTTTCACTGATGCTTCGCTCCTATTGGTCGCAGCGTGATGTTATATAGCCTAAAGCCTTCCTCGATAAATGGACTATCCAACACAAAAATAATTATTCAATTCGAACCAGTAGTTCCTGAGATTAGCGCGTTCAAACAAACAAACAAACAAACTCTTCAGCTTTATATATTAAGTATAGATTCTTACATTTTGTTTCTATGTTTAAAACTGATTTCCGTAAGTATCTCTTATAGTTTCAGACTTACCCAAATGAACCATTTGAATTCGTTACTTTGTACGTACAATAATAATTTATAAACTACTTATTCAAAGTTTGCGTCTTTCGTCGGTCTCTCGTAACCCTAAGTCTCTGCCCCATAAAGAGTAAGCACTAGTTATGTGACGGAGGAAATTACAGAAATTAAACGAATGCCTGTATATCTGTATATTCCTTCTGCCATATTCTCTGGGGGGATTGTTGCGGCAAGTTGGGCTAGAGAAACTTGGGCTGCCTCCAGCGATACACTAACTTAGCGGAGAGCTTACTTATTGGGCTGTATTTTACTTGGCGAGGGAATATTGTATTGCTAAAATAGCTTGGTAGACATAATTTTAAGCTAAAATGCGACCTCGACGGTGCGTAAGTTTAAACTGAATTTCAAATTCAAGAAATTCTTAAGAATTTGAAATAGGTATTTTAAATCAAAAATACTTTTTATCATTATAATCATCAGCTGCTTTTATGTCCCCACTGCTGGAGCACGAGCCTTCCTACGAAGGAGCTCGAGATGATACATTTTTGGTCAATAAAAATAAATAAAATAAGTTTTAATTAACTTTAACAATTAAGGCGTCTTAAATTAATGACCATAATATCGTGTTGGTTCTAGAGCTCGAATAACAATATCATTCCTTCTTCTCCTCGTGGTCTCAGGGACATAAGGTAAGAAATCATGTTTTTTCATTAATGTGTGAACTAATATAGTAACTACTGAGGAGAAGATTACTGATTCGGTAAAGGCATTCAGTTGAGAATTGTTTCTTTTTAAAATACTTAACCGTAATTAAGCAACGTTGGGCGCGTTCGACATCAATAAATCGGGTCTTGGCCGCACCACCCCAGACTGGTATGCAGTATAACAACACAGATAGAGCCAACGAAATGTAGATTTCAGTGAGGAGAACATCTTCTTGAGCTACACAAAAATAAAATTGTATAAAAAATCTTCATACAAAACGTCAATTTCACAGAAGGACCCAATACTTTACTAACTTAAGCTCATTACATCACATCACCAACTCATTTTATGTCCCCACTGCTGGGGCACGAGCCTTCCCTAGGGAGCACGCGCCATAAACCACGGGCCTAGTGCGAGTTGGTGGTTGTTAACGACTGCTAATGCAGCCGGGACCAACGGCTTTACGTGCCTTTAAGCATGGAGGAGCTCGAGATGATAAATTTTTGGTCACCCATCCGATGACCGGCCTTTGCGCAAGTCGCTTAACCTCAGCACTCGCAGACCGGGCGCGTTAACCACAGCGCCATCGAGCTCCTCCTTAAGCTCACCTGATGATTAATGACGATAGGGACTACGTGAACATTACGAGTATACGGAAGGGGAAAATACGATACGATATATACGAATACGATGGGCATAAGGTTTAATGGCGGCATCAAACCTTATGCCCCACTAATAAGACAATGTGGCCTAGTAATGGAGACAATTCGGTCTCATTGTAGTGTCCCATGCCGTCTAAGGAGGCTCGCTGACGTTTCGGACACATTATGTTCGGACACAGTTTCCGAATTGACACTTTGATTGTCACCTTTTTTAAAGCCTTCTTTAGAATTTAACTTTCTAGCATTCGAACCTGGGTCTTCCGCAATCCGAGCGCACTGGCCATAATGCTACCGGGAAGGCTGACGTAAGCACTGAATTTTTTCACTGCTTTTTGATTGCTTTTTAGCGGCAGAGTGCCATCTATCCAACGGTTATTGCAACCGATATTTAGATTAGATTTAGATTCTTTAGAATGACAATGCGCAAGTATCTTTGCTGACTGCGAGTACGAGCTTTAGTAAAAAGGTCTAATGGGAGTGAGTACCACACCCGTAGGTTACCCATACCAGAGAGTATGCGTCACGACTAAAAACATGGATGTTCACGATTGTATTGTCTAACGATAACAATTAGATAACAACCGTCAATCAATTTTATTATTTTGTTGGCAACTTAAGCAAGCTCCCCCCTGTGTGGTGCCGGGGATAAAGAATTGCACCACCCCCTCTCTTCCCGTGGGTGTCGTAAAAGCCGACTAAGGGACTATTCCAGAGGATGGGCAGCAGCATCTCTCTGAGGTTACCCTCAACCTACTGCGATCGCCAACCCGCCTGCCAAGCGTGGCGATTACGGCAAATACCCCTCATATCCTCGGGGGAGGCCTTTGTCCAGCAGTGGACGTCTTTTGGCTGAGATGATGATGATGAACTTAAGCAAAGGGTCCGCAGCCCGTATTACTTACTCTGGGCTCTTTCAATTTAGACGTTTGTTGTCGGACTGCTAACGCACGTTTACAGTGCGTTCCATATTAAAACAGTCGCGCGGCGAGCGAAGCGACGGACAGCAGTGCTATTCTCTAAGCAAAACAGCGTCGACCTCGACATTGAACTCGGTCATAACTTGCAAACGAATGTAGACCTTATTACTATTTCAAGTAGGTTGAAATTCGTTTACAAGTTATGAGCGAGTTCAACGTCGAGTTCGACGCTGTTTTGCTTAGAGAATAGCGCTGCAGAACGCGCCGGCCGTTAGTAGTCCGACATCAAACGTCTAAATTGAAAGAGCCCCTCTTACTCTTAAGAGCGTTTTCATTAGCCTCAATAAAATATTATATTTTTCTGAAATAGCTCTTTGACAGGCTACCGATGAAAATCTTGACAAGTTGTTGATAGCCATTGTAGTGTTGGGTTTCTACATAACATCAGCTCACAATATATATATTAAAGTTCCACTGTAAAACAATTTTAACTCAATTACGTTGTACATATTATATTTGCGTACCTACCTCAAGTAGAGCTCAATTACTATTAATCAAACCAAAGATCCCCGAGACTTGACGTGTCGACAAATAAATTAATTAGCATCTATACCTCTGGGCACAAAATATTAGGACGCCAGAAGGTTATATTATAGGGCGACACACTAAAAAAATGCACCAACGTTCGTCGAATAGTTAGACTATAAATATGTCTAACGAATCTGAAATGTTGATATAGGTAAAATCATGTCTTTATCTTCAACTAGCTGTGCTCGCGACTTCGTCCGCGTGGAATAGTGACTTTCGGCAGCATTTTTAATTTTTTAGGCTCTTTTCCCGTTTTTGCAACATTTTTCACTGATGCTTCGCTCCTATTAGTCGCAGCGTGATGTTATATAGCCTAAAGCCTTCCTCGATAAATGGACTATCCAACACAAAAAGAATTATTCAATTCGAACCAGTAGTTCCTGAGATTAGCGCGTTCAAACAAACAAACAAACAAACAAACAAACAAACAAACAAACTCTTCAGCTTTATAATATTAGTATAGATTTGCGACCTCAAATACACGATTGTATAATTTTTACTCAATCATATTTTTTCAAAAATATTTCTAAAAATCACTATTGTTGAAATTAAAACTTAAATTAATTACAACTTTAATTTAATTTAGTGTTAATTTTGTTGGTTGTCCTATTAAATAAAATAAATAAATAAATAAATAAGTTACCACAAAATTACTTAGTTTATAATGCTTGGAAACCACTCAAATACATTGATAACATCAATATTCGTAATTTAGTAAATGCAAATCGAGGTGTCGTCTAATACATACCGCGCTCGAACAACGCATATATAGACGCTCTCACCAGAGTGAACGAGAGAGCGGCAACCTCATACAAGCGCTCCGAAGCGCACGCACACAAGCTCGTAGTTCACCTACAATAGCACACAGAAAAAATTACGGGAAAGGAGTACGCGGTGACGAGGGCTGTCCCCACAAACGCGGATCGGGCAGCGTATGTTGCGGTAGTAACGGAGAAAAACAAGTATGTCGCTGAGCGCTGCCGATCAGTATACACGTATTTTTCTTGGTTAGAGTGTCGTCGGATTGCGAGTTTTGTTGCATATAGGTGGGTGCCTATAAATGTCTGGGAAAAAACCTGTTGTGTATTAGGATGTATCAACACACACAACCATAATCCCAGTTTGTCCTTATTTTTAACTTTGCCGACAGATATAACAAGGTAAGTTTACAATTTAAAAGACACCCAAATTCACACAATAATAAATTAACTATGTGTGACTCAACCCTAGCCGGTAGGTACAGCTCGGTACATTGATTCATGGTCACGACACTGTTGGCGCACTCTCGTTCACTCTGCTCTCACGGACACGGAATCTCGGAGCATCTCGAACCAGTCCGAGCGCAGCTGTTGCGAGATGCCGTGTCCGTAAAGGTGCTATTCCGAACCGAGCTGCCAACTGCAACTGCCGACAGCACGTGCTGCAGCGACTGCATGGTCGGCCGCAGCTGCACTACTGGTTTGTATTTGTATTTATATCAAATGGCTTCCAAGCGCCGCGGCAGCAGCAAGTGAGCGCAACAAAGTGCCGCTGCACGTACTGTCGGCAGTTACAGTTGGCAGCTCAGTTCGGTACCTCAGTACCTCAAGAGCCCACAAAATGCGCGCGCGCGCACTTTCTCAATACTACGAGCGGCCGACGCATCGCAGAAGTAGCATTTTGTGCAGTTGTAATTACTATTATATATATTATATATACTATTGTCAGTGAGTACATAGGGCACTCAGCTAGTAGGTGGAGACTGGTCTCCTTGCTTTCCATGCACTCCGGACATATGGGATCGGTTTTAACTCCTATATATCACTGTCAGATGCCTGTTCAGACGACATTGTCCTGTTATGATTTCTATGACTAGCCTCATTTTCTCTCTGGAGAGTCCCATTAATTTGCTAGTCCTCTTCTTATCCATTCCCTTGATGACGATCTTCGACTGTCTCATACCATTCGAGGACCTCCATCTTCGGTTGGTTTCCGCTGTGATGCTTTGGCCGATTACTCCCTTGGTGATATTGTGCGCTTTTGGCAGCGGGGGCTCTGGTTCCACCAAGCTTTCCTCTGCCCCCTTTCTGGCTAGTTCATCGGCCTGTTTGTTTCCCGCGTTTCCCTCGTGTCCGGGGACCCACGCTATCGTCAGGTCCGCTCTCTCAGCCAGCCTTTCTAATGGTTTCTTGCATTCTTTGACGATTGCTGATGTCGTCTCTTCTCTGCCAAGTGCCTTCAGCGCCGCCTGGCTATCGCTGTAGATGGCCATTTTTCCTGTAATAGTGAGGTGTTCGGCCATCTCGGCGCATGCCATTATTGCGTATATTTCCGCCTGAAAAACACTGGCGAATCTACCTAACGGTATCAATCTGTTTATCTCTGTCCCGTCTGCGCATTTAATATGCACGCCGGATCCAGAGAGCTTTGTCGTCTCCCTTCTAGAGCCGTCTGTATAGCAGCTGACGCCTTCGGTTCCTGTACTCCAGTTATCTCTTGTTTCTATGTGTGCATTTCGTTTGCTTAGTAGGGGAGCGAGGAACTTGTTGTAGCAGGGGTAAGTAGTAACAGAGCTTTTTCACTAGGAATTTAAACTTAATTAACGTATTTCTACGACTGAATATTACCGTTATACCGCGCTGCTCCACGACATCACAGCCAGTGTCCCGCCAGGCAGGCGCAGTGATTTGATTTAAAAAAGTGCTTCATTGTTGCCAGGTAACGTATATTTTTACTTTCGTAAAATTTTGGTTAGATTTACAATTATTGACTAATTTGAGCTTTCTGTATTTTATTTGCTGTTAAAATTTATCTATTTATGATGTTGTGTCACAGTTTTCGAGATTACTAAGTTGATTAAATAGTTATTGTGATAAATATTAAGAACTACCTACCTACCTTGGGGTAAATTGTAACAAAATCTTGGGGTTTGTTGTAACATGTTACAACTTGCCCCCATTTTGTTGTATGTTACGATTATTATTTGTAATGTGATTTACCTAATTTGTTTTGTTTTAGAATGAGAGAGTTTAAGAGAAAGTCGGACCGGGCAACACAAAGCCAGGAGGTATATGAGTTAGCTGCAGCTGAAGTACTAACTAATTAAAAGGCTGATTATTGTAAGATGTAACGTAGAAGTAAGGGATAATTAGGCGACTAAATTTGAAGGTTTATAATTTAACTTACTGTTATTTTAAAGTGCCATGTTGATGTATAAGTACCTATAGGTATTTAAGATATAAAATAAGATAAATATGTAGTTAAAAACTAAAATATTTAATTTGTTGATTATATAAAAAGTATGTTACAGATAAGAATACATATTATTTTTTGTTGAAAACAAAAGCAAAGTGGTTCATTGTGTGAAAAAAATAAATTATGAATGGTGTTATATTCTCGTTTTTATTACTGTTACTACTTGCCCCAATGGATGTTACAACAAACCCCAAGCACGGGGTAAGTTGTAACACCGCCCTTTTTAAAAAAAAATAATAATAGTGAAAGAGTTACCTGCAGATTTGATATTTTTTCAATTTGACTTAATAGAAGAATAGTTGGAGCATCAATCAATGTTTAGTTGGCGGTAATTTAAGCAATACATCTCAAGATATATTAATTTTACTAAAAATTGTTACAACAAGCCCCTCGCTCCCATACAGTAGTTCAATCCATGCGCTTGAACATTGCCATCAGCGTATTTAATTGAAAACTAGCTTCGGAATTTTGACTATATTTAAATAGATAAGAGAAAATTGCAGAAAGCGAGACCGCTACGTATTCTCCACCATACAATAAGTCAAAATTGTCTAAGGGTTACAGTTTCTCTAAACAAGAACGCCGAAATGGGGCATTTTATGCAAAAATCACGGTCAGAATGTACTAGGCCCCATAAGGGGTTGTCTAGGCGTGCGTTGCTCAAGCGCGTTTGTATATTACCTTCTGCAGTTTCCCTATTTTGTGTTTAAGGGGTGTCGAGTTTCTTGGCAACAAGGCCTCTGTGCTAATATAATTTGTAGGTATGTTATTGACAAGATAACTGACGGCACCTTTATATTTAACTAATTGTGGTATTACAAAAGATAGTTCACAACTTTATCGCTACTATTACCGTAGAATGGGGTTACTTTTGATATAGGTACGTGTAACATTGATCGCAGCTATAAATCCTTAAGTAGCTGCAAATATTATCCCTAGCGTTCTAGGCGTCTTTAGTGCGATTCCCTACAAAGCATACCGTAGAAATACATGTGGAAGACAACTGTAGAGAACAGGAGTGATCAATGTTACACTTGATTCGAAAGTAGCACCGTTTTACCGTCATCATCATCATCATCGTCAATCATATGACGCCCACTGCTTGGTATAGGCCTCCCCCAAGGATAGTCACAACGATCGGTCCTGCGCTGCCCGCATCCAGCGGCTTCCCGCGACCTTAACCAGATCGTCGGTCCACCTTGTAGGGGGCCTGTCCACGGAACGTCGTCCGGTGTGTGGTCGCCAATCGAGAACCTTTCCGTCCCAACGGCCATCGCTTCTCCGCGCTATGTGTCCCGCCCACTGCCACTTCAGCTGAGCAATCCTCCGAGCGATGTCGGTTGTTTTAGTTCTCCTGCGGATTTCATCATTTCTGATTCGATCTCGCAGGGAAATACCAAGCATCGCTCTCTCCATTGCTCGCTGGGTGACCTTGAGCCTTCTTGAGCATTCTACCGTACCGTTAGTGTTTTGTTACTACAAACCTGTTTGTAGTTTGAATTCTTATCACCTTATTTTGTTAATCATGTCTTGTATTTAGTTAAAGGTAAGTCGCTCTATTTGTTTTTGTCTTTTCATAGATAAGATATATAATTGACTAAAAGTAAAAGTGGGCCAAATTTACGGTATGTTTTTCTTTGTTTAGTTATTAATTAAATAACAAAAATTAATACACGTAAGACTTATAATGTAACTTAAAGGCGTACAAAGCATTTAATTAATATATCTTAATATAAACTTATCTGATTTAAACAAAGTGTAATCATGAAAAATTACCTAAACATAACTCTTATTTAGATACTCTTTATTAAAACTTACCTAAGAACAAATGTACTTTTAATAACCGTAACTTTAATGTAAAATGAACACATGGCATTCGCGTTTATTTTATATTTTATTTTAGCATATCGTATTTCAGCGAAACACCAAGTTAAAGTGGTTTAATTAAATGTTTTAATTTTGCTCCCATTCTATTAAGTTTTCATCATCATCTCATCATCTCAGCCAAAAAAATGTTCACTGCTGAACAAAGGCCTTCCTCAAGGATCTTTACAACAACGAACGGTTATGTGCTTCTCGCGACCTTTACCAGATCGCCGATCGGTTTTTTTTTCGAATTTACTTATAATATTAATATATTAAATAGGTATATTTTCCATTCCTTTTAAATTACTTATATCGTTAAGTTTGTGATATAAACGATCGTAAATCGTACAATGAAACGGCTAAAGCTAATGAAATCGAAACTCGGGCGGGCACGGCGTCAGTCGCGCGTTATTGAACACACCGTTTGTAATTAGCCAAATTCAATTTGGAAATCACTACATGTGTGTGTACCTAAACCTTTGATGCCCAATTATGACAGTCCCCTCATAACTTCAAACAAAATTAATCTAAACTATTCAAGGGATACTTATTACGATATAAAAATGTTTCGTACCCCGAAGGAAATGGAGGAGTGCTAACGCTTTTTGTTTACAATCGTGAATGCTAAGCAACTTTTACAATGGTGGGTCGTCGGATGGGTGATCGAATGTCATTGCAAATACTCTTTCACGCTTTGGAAAGATAGATAATACTTTTATTGCAATACTAGAAACATAATCATGAACAAAAAAATGAATAATTTACAAAGTTACAGTTGACGGTCTTATCGCTTTTAAGCGATTTCTTCCATACAACCAGTCGGATGGAGAGAGCTAATAAACTGTAAGAACAGAGGTTAACTAAGGAACTAAGGAACTATTAAAACATACTAGAATAATGTGTATTTTATAAATGAAGCATAATAATAATAATAATGATGATGATAAATCTAAAATCATAATGATGATAATAATAAATATGTATACATACCATGTATGTATACCATATGAAATATAAACCTACTTATACTTAATAATAGTCTCAGGTAAAAAATGTCGTAAGATTGAAATCGTCCTTGATATTCAATACCAACATTCGTTTATACACAGAAAAATTTAGCCTTCATTCACTAGTAAACGGAAGCTGTCTTGTTTACACAAAACAAGTTACGTATGAATGTGGCCGGTACTATTTTTAACTGAGCATTCACTTCATTCAGCCTATAAAAGCTTGCTAGACTTGTCTTCCCGCATTAAATCCAGTGATTATTTGTAACGGTCTGGATCAGTCTGGCAACACGGAAGTACAGGAGTTTTATTCGCCTCTGTGGTCTAGTGGCTAAGACCACCGGTTTAGACCCAGAGGTCCCGGGTTCGATTACCAGGGGGGATGTACATGTTTGTGTACTCGGTTTGGGTGCCTGTAGGGCTAGCTAGCTCGCCTGGCTAGCTACCACCATCTTATCTAAATACTAGCTGTGCTCGCGACTTCGTCCGCGTGGAATAGTGACTTTCGGCAGCATTTTTAATTTTTTAGGCTCTTTTCCCGTTTTTGCAACATTTTTCACTGATGCTTCGCTCCTATTGGTCGCAGCGTGATGTTATATAGCCTAAAGCCTTCCTCGATAAATGGACTATCCAACACAAAAAGAATTATTCAATTCGAACCAGTAGTTCCTGAGATTAGCGCGTTCAAACAAACAAACAAACAAACAAACAAACAAACAAACAAACAAACAAACAAACAAACTCTTCAGCTTTATAATATTAGTATAGATGTCATCAAAACATCAATGTTTGTAACATTGTTGTGTTCCGGCATATAGAGCTAAGGCTCCGCACACTAGACGACTTGTCGCTGCGTCTAGTCGCGTTGTGCACGCGCACACACAACAGTCTTGAGCGTCAGTTTCGCGACTCCCCTAGTTTGTCGTCGCGACTCTGCGACTGACGCCAAGTGTGCGGAGCTTTGAACAAAATATATGAAAATTGTCGGCCGCAGCCTGACGTCGCGTGTAGTCGCCGAGCTGTCGCAGTCGCGTGTCGCCTAGTGTGCGGAGTCATTAAGGTAGCCAGTGCCTCAGTAGTTGAGGATTCTGGGTGAAGTGCGCTTCCACCTTCTGCCTCAACAACAGCTGTGGTGAAGGCCAGGGGCTTAGCCGTAAGATGTAAAAAAAACCAGGAGTTTTGTAGGTATGCCCTCCTTGAGGGGCTCCGGGGGAGAGACCTACGTAACCATATGTCTCCCCGGGCAAAGTAGTTATGCGGAGTGAACGGGCTGAAGCTGCAGCGCAGACACCGGCGGCCTCTAGCGAAACCTTCCCGCCGCCCCAAGCCGGTCGAAGGGGAAGGTAATACTTTTTCGCCTGTTTATTTTTATTTTTTTTATTCATAGCTCGGCAAATGACTCCACTCCACCTGATGTTAAGTGGAAACGGAGTCCAGACGCAAGGACAACTGGTGCAGCGCGAAAACAACGCAGCATCAGTCACCCTCACCCTGCCGGCCCACAAGGTGCCTCTTCACGCCTCGTTTGAAGGACCCCATGTCATAGGAAGGAGGGACAACGTATGCTGGTAGACTATTCCGTCTTTTGGAAGTGCGGCAAAGAAACGAGTAACCAAATTTCTTTGTGCGCGATGGAATGTTCGAGACAGTACAGCGGTGACTCCGAAGAGCAGCACGCGTACTCCTATGGGGAAGGGAGAAGATGGGATAAGGTCAAAGAGTTCTATATAAAATAAGGCCTTCCCACAGTAGCACATAGGAAAATTAGGCCATTACCCACCTCACAGGCCGAATGCAAGTACATCATATCCCAACCCAACCCTTTTTTAAAATTGTTATTTGTTCATCATAGAAATAGGTAGCCAGTTCTTGTGTAGTAAAGGATTCCTAAGGAGTCTTCGATCTTACCTTCACTTAACATGTGGTAAGGCCAAGTGTTTACTCCTAAAGGGGAAAAAACCTATGAAAAAACATTTTTATATTTTTTTTATATTATAATATTTTAGCTTTGACGCTATAACTGTGTAATAGCGTCGTGAGATTTGAGAACGCGAGGATTTGCGGCAGCGCTAAAATGATAATCCAGCACCCGGATTTCATTCTAGATGCAAATTATCATAAGCCGGTAAGTATTAAGTTTAATGTGTTATACAATGTTATTTTTAGTTTATACGAAACCTGAAAACTGTTTGTTCAGAATCAGTAATAGAATCGATTTCGATATTTTTTATACCATGTTACATTGACCAAATAATATTTACAAAATCTCAACTATAGTATACCCTGCTAAAAACACACAACGGGGCAGCACAAAAAGATTGTAACTTCGTGAGTTTTCAAGACATTATTTTAATTTTTTTTGTACTGATTCTTTAAATGAAAATATTTGACCCGTGTTTCGGTTTTCGTATAAACTAAAAATGAGGTTGTATATTTGAAAATTATATAATAACTTTTATACGTTTATATTATTAGGTAAAATCTTAAATATTTTAACTGCTTTTAATAAGCTCCACCAACCACTACACTACATGTTTATTTATTCACTTGTAGAAGAAAGTTTCATTTGCATGTTACAATTTATTTAAATATTTTTTAATACTTAAGTATATTTTTGCTGCAAGTTCCCATATTAACCTTAATAAATAAAAATGAATGTTGTTAAGCGCAAAACTCAAGAACGGCTAAACGGATTTAGATGTAATTTTGCACATAGACAGAACATGACCCAGACTGGGACATAGGATACTTCTTATCCCGGTAACAAGTTCCTGTGGGATAGTGTACTCCTCGCGAACGAAGTCACGGGCAACAGCTAGTACAAAATATAATTATGATAAATAACAGTAAATTTTAGAGGTCTATTATTTTAAAAGCCTAAGCAACTGTACATAACCTAAGTTTAGTTTTTATCACTTTATATTTATTGATTATTTAACATAACCAAACCAAAAATAAATTCTAAAGAATTGGACTTTCCTGAAATTGGAAATGAACAGTCGACTCATTAAAATTCAATTGAGCACCCTGAATAAATAAATAAAAGTCCGTCAATAAAGCACAGTCATTATTTGGGGTTCACTTCACATGAGCAGAGTTTAAAAGTGAGTGTGCGTTATAAACTCTTTATTAGGAAAATTTTTAGTCCCGTCACGATCTCCGGCTTGATTGATATAGGGTCCTGTCATAGGGTTCGACGCTAATAGCAGAGGTCAAGCATTACAGAGCGCAAAAGTATAATTTTATTTACGAAAAAAAGAATTGACATTAGTTTAAATTTATTTACAAAAAATAGGATTGACATTTCTCTTATTTATTATTTGAGTGTTTACCGATTTTTCTTTTTATATATTTTTTGACTTATCACTAAAATTTATTTTACGATGTTTGGTTTTTGCTTTATAGTGAAAAAAGCATTTATTTTTAGGCGTATATAATGATTTATCGGGCCAGTGCATTGCAGTGGTTCATAAGCCTGCTTATTGCAATATAAACTTACTAAATTTTGAAATGAAACAACTTTTACGGATCTACTCGCGTTTATTTAACACGTTACTTATTTAATGTTTATCCTGACGTTTCGAACCCTCGCTCGCTCGTCGGACGTTTCGTCACCCTGTGACCACGGACTCTGCAAAGGGTTCGAAACGTCAGGATAAACATTAAATAAGTAATGTGTAAAATAAACGCGAGTAGATCCGTAAAAGTTGTTTCATTTCAATGTGTAGTGTTCGAGTAAAGTTTACTAAATTTTTATCGTAATCAAAAGACACAAATATATAAATAACCTTGTTTGGAGTGTTCTAGCGATCACTCAATCATGTGCAAGTTTTGTAACTTTTTAAGCCTGATGGATAGGATCTGGTAATAGTGCCAAAACATGCGCAGGACCATGGTTTCTGGCTCTTATAGCAAGTGACAAGCAAGTTTATTTTATTTTTAAGTCCGTAAATAAGCAAAAAGATTATTTACTTACTTACTATTTTAATGCACCCACTCTAAAACTATAAACCAAAGTTATTGTCGTACTCAAGGATATTGGCATCCTTATATACCTTAGCTTTTCTTAAAAATATTTTGAAACATGTTGAAGACATAAGTTATGCTGAAAGCAGGCTACGATGCCAAGACCGTTAAATAAAGTTGCCATATTTTGTGCTAAACCACTCACGCAGATACTGTGGAGGAAAGGAGCTAGAAAATTTACATAAATCGACATTGTATTGGAGTAAGACTGCAATTTATTATTTCAGTACTTACCTTCCTAAGTCGTTTGTTTGAAGGCAACGAAAAAATAAATTCGATGAACGAAATCTCTTAAATGTAATTGTCTCGTTTTATTTTGCTAGTTTATTTATTTCTATGTAGTGTAGTTGAGGAGCTCGATGGCGCAGTTAAGCAACTTTCGCAAAGGCCGGTCATCGGATGGGTGACCAAAAATTTATCATCTCGAGTTCCTTCATGCTTCGGAAGGCACGTAAAGTCGTTGGTACCGGCTGCATTAGCAGTCGATAACAATCACCAACTCGCAGTGGACCCGCGTGGTGGTTTATGGCCTGTTCTCCCTATCTACCCATTGGGAAAGCTCGTGCCCCAGCAGTGGGGACATAAAAATGAGCTGATGATGATGATGATGATGATGATTTAGTGAATTAAAATAAAAGTAAACACACTTCGTTTCACTGATATACGAGAATTTATTGTCGTAAACAAATAAATCCTGGTACGTTTCGAACCGCGTCTGCGATGGTGTAGTGGTTAAGACTACCATTCTCAGACCCAGAGGTCCAGGGTTCGATCCCCAGTTAGGGGTACATGATTCTGTAATCGGTTTAGTTGGTGATAGGGCTTGTTTGTCCGCCTGGATAGCTACCACCATCTTAGCTAAATATGTTGCCATAACATCAATGTTGGTAGCATTGTTGTGTTTCGGCAGCTAGAGATAATAGCCAGAATCATTATTTCATTATCAGAATCAGAATCATCATTAGTTGAGTACGCCGGGTTAAGTAAGCTTCAACCATTGGCTTTATTACACCTAATAATATCACGGGAGGTGACGGCCAAATGCTTATTCGTTAGGTTTTTTTAAATAGCTAGTAAACGTATCTATTTTGCTATACAGATTGGTGTATCTTAATCATGAAACTTTGACTTACACCCACAAAAAGCCGGGCGAAACATATTAACAAATTCATCGTCGAATAGAATAAATTATTTCCATTGCAAATTAATGTAAGAACTACCAGGCAGTGTCACAAAGTTGCCAAAAAGATTTACATATTTATATACAGGCTGACTTTTTTTACAAAACATCAATATTCATTCGACCAAAATGTATGGAACAGCTGAATTTTATTTTCGAGTTAGGGAGTTGGTCCAATGATAAGAATTGTTCGTTTGTATCACCACGAAGTCAACTCAGAAAGTTTGGACGGTGATAAAAACATCATCTTATAAACATACATAATTATACTCTCACGTCTTCTCCCAAATAGGGGTAAAGAGAGCATCGAAACCACCAATTTTGAGTATATCATTCGCCATTAGTGACCCATACGCAACATTTATCATATAAAAAGTAAAAACAAAGAAAAAGGTTTAACGCAGTATCTATAATGAAACAGATAATTTTAAATTCAACCGGATGCCTCGTATATTGGAACCCTCAGCCCTTGTTAATATTTCCCTAAAGACCAATGCTGCCTTATTAAAACGTAAAACGGAACGGCCGGCCTCTAATTAAAAATAATATTTTCAAGGGTTTTGTCTTTTCTAGTAAATTATGCAATTAAGAGGTTTACAGCGGTTCCTTTTTCCAACCCTAAGTTATATATATGTACCAGCAATATATTTCTAAATTCAAATGAAATTTAAAAAAATTTCAATTTTTCATTTTTCAATTACGCTACAATTGATAGGTATTGGCTTAATTACCACGCTTACAATATACAGGTTGGTAACTACAAACCCAGGCTTACGGACGCTTTGCCCTACTTAATAATTGAACCTAAGATCTCTGGTCACCGAGGTGTACACAAAAAATAAAAATAATTACCAAAAATAAAACTTTTTTTTTTGAGAGAGATTGCTGATTGCCTCAAACGGCATTTTCAGCGTCACCGCGCTTTTTTGGGGACGGCGAGGTACGTAAAGGTTACCTTAAGCCGTGTGAAACGAATCACCTTCGGAGGTTTTCTAGAGGGAACGGCATCACACACTTAAAAGGGCCCAGTGCCAGTGCCCTACTAGTTTCTCCGAAGGGTTCGGATCGGATCGGGGAGCGGAACTACCCGAGGGCGCCTCTAAAGGCTCGGACCTCGGATCGGGTAGAAATGTGTATTGGCATTTAGAGGATCGGGCGGGGGCTTTTTTAAGCTTCCAATAAATAAGCACAAGACTTTAGGAGCATGAGAAAGGAGATTTGAGGAGTTCGATTGCTCAGTGGTTCACGCTCGCGCGGTCTGCGCTAGGCCGGTCATCGAATGGGTGACTAAAATGTAAAATCTTGAGCTCCACCGTGCTTCAAAAGGCATGTAAAGCTTTTGGTCTCGGCTGCATTAGCAGTCGTTAACAACCACAAGCCCGCACTATGCCCGCGTAATGGTGTATGTATGACCCGCTCTCTCAATTCACCCATTGGGAAGGCTCGTGCCCCAGCTGTGGGAACATAAATAAGATGCAGCCGATAATGATGGTATAGCACAAGAAGTTTTTTCTAATAACTTAAATAATAGACACGTTTTGTTATAATCTATGAAAAAAACAGGTGCAGTACATTTTATCATGAGCTTAGATACAAGAGAATGTTAGATTTAACTCCATAAGCTTGAAAAAGATAGCGCGTATTTTCTCATCCACGTTTAGAGGTTAAACGAGAATGATATAAATGAATTACTTTGTCGCAACGTGACCACAGAAGAGACAGAAACAGCTTTGACTGCAAATTAACGTAGAGTTTTGATTAAATAGAAAATGGAAATGGAAAAAGTTTATTAGGGTCAATGAACCACAAAAAACCATAGAATTTTCACCTTTATTAAAGTATGGCACTAAAAGGTATATGTATGAGGAGCTCGATGGCGTCTGCGTGTAAGCAGCAACTTTCGCAAAGGCCGGTCATCGAATGGGAGACCATAAATTTATCATCTCGAGCTCCTCTGTGTTTCGGAAGGCACGAAGGCTGTTGGTCCCGGTTGCATTAGCAGTCGTTAACAACCACCAATCTGCACCGGGCTCGCTCGGGAAGGCTCGTGCCCCAGCAGTGGGGACATAAAAAGAGATGATGATGATGATGGACAATAAATCATTTCTTGTTACTTTGACGAATCGGAAAATGGCTGGCGTTCTATTAGGATAGGTTGCGATTATGACATAATTTTCACTTAAGGTAGGTACTTCCATGACCAGGGAAGCTTGAATACAGACGTGAAACCTGAGCGCGAAACTAATGATTGACGTAAAAAATAAAATCTCGTTGAATTACATGAAACATCGGGTCATAATGAGACTGATTTCTCGTGAATGAAGAGGAGAACGGGCCGTAAACCACCACGCGGGCCCAGTGCGGGTTGGTGGTTGTTAACGACTGCTTAGGCAGCAGGGACCAACGGCTTTACGTACCTTAAGAAGCACGGAGAAGCCCGAGATGATAAATTTTTGATCACCCATCCGAGGACCGGCCTTTGCGAAGTGGCTTAACCTCAGCAATCGCAGACCAGGCGCGTTTACCACTGCGTTATCGAGCTCCTCTGCAGACCGGCCGGTTTTATTGTTCAGATTAGTTTTTTATTAGGCGTACTCGTTTCACACACTTACCAGCTACGAAACTAGACATGCCGACGCTCCCACCCGAAACTTGATCAATGAAAATTATTACCCCAATAAACCACTAAAGAAAAAGGGGTAAATATAAATAAAAAACTTATTTGTGTCCAAATTCTTTGTAGCTATAGTAAAACGATAAAAGGAGACTTGGCGAGGAGCGGTTAGCCATTGCAATTAGTCGGTTCTAAGAAGGTTCTAAGTAAAAATAAGAATAACAGACAGCTAGACAGAATTTGGTTGTAGTAGTTCCTACGAACTCAAAGCTGATTATTCCGTTTCTTACTAGTACATTTCAGATAGAACTATAGCCTGAAGGCCATTTAAAAACTCAGGAGACCCACAGTAAATATTTATTTACGTAAAAATTATAATTAAGCAGAAAAACCTGTTTATTGATACAGGTTTTTCACAAATCACATTTTAAACAATAATAATACGATACGATGTTACTATAAAGCAATGTTATTATACTGAAGAATTTTGAAAGACTCGTCATAATCAAAAATACAATAAAATTCCATGACAATGACATGACATTCAAAGTATTCTTTTTCAGAACCGTGCAAATAAATTTGACAGATAGTTTTTAAAACTACCAAGGAGGCTATAAGATGCATAGCATAAACATATAACGTTGAGTAAATTGCAACGACAACGTTACAGAACTAACCCTGAACTGGTCGCAAATAACCAAACAACGATATACAGCCCCCATTCGTCGAACGAATCGTCAATGGCCAGCGTAGTCAGTAAAAAATCGACTAAATCCCGCTTAATCGAACCACATTATTCTTAGTTACATGTTCGTGGAAGCACGTTGAATCTCTTCGATACGAGTTAAATACTGTATTTATATGTATTAGTAGTCACACAGAACTCGAAAGCCTACTTGTAATTCACAAAATATACAATGTAATGTAACACCAATATTATGTATACCTATATGTTTTCTTTCTTCTTTTTTATATACAATCTGTATTGGCATGCATTGTACAAACTTTGGGGGTGGATTCTACACTCAAATATACATAGTAAAAAAATACTTAAAAAATTCCTACCTCAATAGTTTAGAAATGGCAGTCTTTTTTATTTTATTGTCTTCGATTTTTGCAGATGCTAAAAAAGGTGAAACTAGTCCCAAGTAAATAATAATCAGTAAAATAGCCAAAAGTTCGAACATCAATAGGTCAAAGAAAACAAATATGTCGGTTTCCAACACCAAAAATGACGAAAAAAACATAAAGTAACCAATTTACTACGTGGAGTTTGGAATTTTTAATATATTTTTTTTACCATGTATATTTGAGTGTAGAATTCACCCCTAAAGTTTGTACAGTGCATGCCAATACAGATTGTATATCTTACCGGTAAGCACTTGGCCTTATATGTGATAAGGCCGAAGTTGGAAGCGCACTTAACCTGGAATCGTCAACTACTGAGGCACTGGCTATGTTATCTCTAGCTGCCGGAACACAACAATGCTACAAACATTGATGTTATGGCGACATATTTAGATAAAATAGTGGTAGCTAGCCAAGCGGACAAACAAGCCCTACCACCAACCAAACCGAGTAAACAAACATGTAACCCCGCTGGGAATCGAAACCCGGGACCTCTGGGTCTAAACCAGTGGTCTTAACCACTAGACCACAGGTGCGGTTAACTTCTTCTCTATATGAATGAACTATGCAAAATCACTCTTCTCCGTCCGCGCAATGTGCATAAGGCTTAAGGGCTAATTTTTTAATCGTCAGCTAAAGTTTATTCATTGAATAATTTGACATAATGACAGATTCTCTTTAGAAAATATGTCACAATGACAGTCTTATTCTTTGGATAAGACTTATATATTATTATATTATTATATTAACCTAGAATAAGTTTTCAATTTGTAATATTATAATTTTTTTATATATTTTTTTTCACCATTACTATGTATTGTATTTATTTAGTTTTTAATTGGATATAGTTGTAGATTAGGTAAACTTTAACATGGACGCTTAATAATAATCGTGTTGTGTACACATGTTTTAGATAGGAATTTAGCTCTTATACAATTTATCATGCATTATTGTTATTTTTTAATTTCTATCTGTTTTGTGTACCTAATAAATAAATAAATAAATAAAAAGATTGCAAAATCGGGCCAGGACCTACTGATTCCGACTAAGTAAATGATGGCCATTGCAATAATAATAAAACTTACATGTCAGCGTTCCATTTTTTATTTTTTTGTGTAGGAAGGAAAGTTAAAAACTACGAATATTAAAATCATCTATTCCTCCTTGTTACTAATAATACCTCTTCATAAGTACAGCTACAACGATGATAACAAACCTCATTGAAGATTTAGGGATTTTTCTTACAAATAAACAAAGAATAAGGTCCGAATAGTTATTCCGTGTTTTGTATCTTTTACTCTCAGAATAATAACAAAAGCTATAGAAACCGGACTAAAATAGCAAAGGTGTCACCAGATTTGTGACGTCATATTTGAGGTAATGTAGTGAGTGACTTTATAAAGGACTCAAGATTTTTCTTGATCACCGATTATCTGATGACCGTTTGACATAACAATACAAAAAATAAAAACTAAGTGTCAACCATTTGTTGCACTCCAACCTCCTTTTCTAGCCATAAGATGGAACGGAACTAAACATAGTTGCACGATTTTTATTTTAGCCATCCTTCTATAGCTTTAGTTATTGTTCTGAGCTTTTACTCTAATTTGAAATGACGTTTACTTAAATGACAAGAACAAAACACGGAATAACTATTCGGACCTTATTCTTTGTTTATTTGTAAGGGGCTTAAAGTTTTTCATGTTATTAGTAGCTTAAACTGTCAAATGGCAGACAACGTATAAAAACGATATATAAATGTTGTTTGATTATTATTTATGCCCATAAGGCACACAACGATCGACGACGATCTCCGCAAGGTGACTGGCAAGAGCCAGCTCTTCAGAAATAAACAAAGAATAAGCTTGGAATGGTTATTCCGTGTTTTGTTTCTGTCATGTAAACTTCATTTTAGATTAGAGTAAAAGAGACAAAACACGGAATAACTATTCCAAGCTTATTCTTTGTTTATTTGTGAGGCCCTTAAGCCTTTAGCTTTGGCAGTAGAGTAAAACCACTCAGTATAAGAGTATTCTCTGTTCGCTTCTTATCGAAGATACATATTGTATCAGTTTTGGTGGGTGGCTTGTGTTCTGTGTCGATCTGGCTAGATCCCCTATTCCCCTCATCTTATCTCAGGCGCTAGCCGTAATAGATATGTTAGTTGCAATGTTGTGTTCCAACAAATAGAGTTCGAATAGCCAATTCAATAGTTGAAAATTCCGGGTGTAGTGTGCAAGGCCTGCGTTAGGCCTTTTTTGACTTTATAGCCACGTACAGTCATCAACAAAGAGGATTAGTTTAATTTAGTTTAAAAAGGATTAGTTTAATTTAGTTTAAGGATTTTTAAATTAAATTAAACTAATTTATACTTGACTTCCTTTCACCTCAAGAACTTCATCTAAAATCATGTGAAATGAAAGCCAAATGCAACTTACATAACTAATAACAGTAATGAAATAAATAAAAAATAACGCAAACCAAAACTTCTTTTTGACAATTAATGGAATCAGGCGTTATTTTGCGGAAATCCATAGCACAAAAAAATGTAATTTAAATAATATGTAGTGTTAATTCCGCTAACTCACTCGTTTATACAGCTTGGATGCAATACGCATGCACCTCCCTCCCGCCCGCAAAAAGTATGGACATGTCACGCATTGTTTCTCCTGCATGTGCATACTTTTTGCGGGCGGGAGGGAGGTGCATGCGTATTGCATCCAAGCTGTATAAACGAGTGAGTTAGCGGAATTAACACTTCATATTATTATTTAAATTACATTTTTTTCTTTTTGACAATTGGCAAAGTTGTGCTTAATACGCTTTTGCTTAAAAATGTCAAATACTTTTAACGCTCGAATTACAAGCACGAAGCTGCTTCTGATTACAAGTCACCTGAGATGACTTGTAATCAGAAGACATGACACACAGGTTTTTGAACACATTTCTGGTACAATATTGTTGTAAATTTATACAGTCAACAGCAAAGGTAACTGATTGGTCAAGTTTTTTTTTTATTTTTTTTTATACTTAGCTCGGCAAATGACTCCATCCCACCTGATGTTAAGTGGAAATGAAGTCCAGACGCGAAGACAACTAGTGCAGCGTGGAAACAAACGTAGCATCAGTCAACTTCACTCTGCCGGCCCACAAGGTGCTTCTTCACGCCTCTCTTGAAGGACCCCATATTAAGGAAGGAGGGAAAACGTGTGCTGGTAGACTATTCCATTTTTTGGAGGTGCGACAAAGAAACGAGTCACCAAATTTCTTCAAAATATAATATAAGTTTCAAAATATGAAATCAGTATGAAAATCAAAACTTTTTAAACGCATATCGAAAAACCTTCGAGTGTCTACTAAACCTGCAGACTTTGACTGCAGTTATATAGAAAATACCGATTTTCACTATCGAAACTAAATTTTGAAATCTAGTAAACATCATCTACTTTTGCTGATGACTGTACATTCATCAGGTCCATCAGGTGGTGGACGGCATTGGTGCTTATCACTGCTGTCCGATCCCAAGAGTAAATCTCAGTGCTACTCTGAGCTACACACGCACTTAACTCATTTGCGCATTGCACCGTCCAATAATTAATTAATTTATTATTTGTTATTGTCAGCATCATACTGTGTAGTTATTGTTTGTGACGAATAGCCACATTGTTACCATGCTAACCCTTGAGAATTGACCCCCACGAGCCAGGCCTAGCCTAGTGTGGGAGTGATTATTTGTACTCTCCTGTAACACGGCTTACTATTAATTTTTGGTAAATAAACATTTTATAAACATTTTAATTTCATCCATTTCACATGTACGATAATTTACATTTATGCTCGAGACTATGTAATATTATACAATGTTTTCGCATTATTTATGCAGAACGAACATTCACGCCTGAATCAACTGTGACAGTTGTTATCAAAACGGACCCTGCTTATAAAGAATTGTATGTTTTTGACAAAACATAGGTGGAACAGGTTAGGTTGGACATCGCACATTTAGCTAAAGTGTTAGCGTACAAATATTTAGATAGTATAAAATAAGTTAAAACATTTAAAAAAATTAAATCATAAAACACATTACACATTAAAACTATTATTAATACATTCATCAATGGTATAAAAAACATTAAATAACTACCATTTTTTATGCGTAAGTTTTTATCTAGTAGGGAGCTCCGTTATAAATAATGGGATTTTATTATAAATCCTTATTACTCATCATAAGCCTACACACGCCCACTGCTGGACATGGCCTCCCAAGTGCACGCCACTGAGCACGATCCGCGGCTACTCTCATCCAGCTCTTGCCAGCCACCTTGCGAAGATCGTCGTTCCACCTAGTCTGAGGGCGTCCTACACTACATTTGCCGACACGCGGTCTCCACTCAAGAAATATTGTGTAAAATTATTTAAATAACATGATTGTTGTTTTGGGAATAGTGTCCAATATCAACCAACGTGGGATCCTTGAATTTGTTCTATAATAATCCTTTGCTTTTGTGAAAAAATCATAATTTAAGTTTTCATATTTCCCTATCTCCAGTACATAAAGGCTAATGTCAATATACCCATTGTCAAAAATATGGTCTGCATGTTATGTCGACATAACAAAAACGTTAGAAATTGGCCTTTATCTCAAAGGCCGAAGGTGCTAGCGCACTTCACCCAAATTTCTCACCACTGAGGTGCGTTTTCACGTTCGGCCTTATTGTCACTTTCCATCACGTGAGATTAAGGCCAAGCTACAACGACGAGGTATTCTGTTGCCATAAAAACAACGTTAGTATCATTAGTCTTGCGACTGTTAGAGATAATTGTGTTCTGACAGAGATAAGATAGGCAGTTTCTCAGTTGTTGAGGCTTCCGAGCGAAGCCTCCACCTCCAGCCTTATCGTCACTTTCCATTAGGTAAGATTAAGTCAAAGCTGCCGCGATATGAAAAAAAGCCGGGCAAATACGAGACGGACTCACGTGCCGTGGGTTCCGTACAAACTTGTATGAAAATAGTTCGATCATCACGGTGAACGAGTGTCTCCATACATCGACATAGGTCGCGATTAGTTTACCAACGGCAAAAAAGTTTTTAATCGCAAATATGATTTTTTTATGATGCACAACAAATTAACTATTTTCTGATTTTTTTTTCCTGTACTTGTGCTATAAGATCTTCCTTCTTGCCAAATTTCATTATTCTATGTCTATGGGAAGTACCCTATAGGTTTTGATTCCTCTGCGAAATTTTAGAAAATAAGACTCGAATGCCCGTGTCGTTTTAGAAGCTTAATTTTTTTACAGTTTCAAGGGACCGCAGACATAAGTATTAAATGTTAATTTCAACTTGATAGCTCCACGCGTTTCCGAGAAAAAGGGTCTTAACAGACAGACGGACAGACGGACAACAAACAAAGTGATCCTAAAAGGGTTCCTTTTTTCCCTTTTTTAATACGGAACTCTAAAAATGCTATAAAAAACGGTCGAGATTTAATAATCTTTGTCACGTCATATATAACATGTCATTAACTTTTCCCCAGCCCCCGATACGTTGACAAGCGTGTTACTGTTTGTTATCACGTCACGGTTATTAGGAGAGCCGTAACCCAAGTATATGGCGGGTCAAAATAGCCCCGTACTTTACGAGGAAATAAATACGACGTCTTAAAGATTTTGAGTTACCGCGAGTTGGGGTTTTATTAGTTAGCGGAAGGTTTCTGGAGAGCTTTGTTTATATAAACAAAGCTATTGTTTAATGTTAATATTGTGCGACGCCTCGGTGACCGAGTGGCGAAGTGCTCGGTCCCGGAGGTCCCGGGTTCATTCCTAGGCCGTGCAAAGTGTGTGTCCGATTCGATACATGTATAGCCCGACAAAGTGTTGAAAAAATTCCACGAGCGGGATTCGAACCCGCACCCCATGACATGTCGGGTCAGGTGCACTACCAACTATGCTATCGTGGCTCGATAATATAAATTTATTTATTAAGATTTTGAGCCTAGCAAATAATTTGAATGATGGCAATACTTATTAAGATATTCTACAATTTGTTCGTTTTAGATACAAAACAAGATACAGTTTTATTGTTGGTTAGAGTATCTTAAAGCCTCCAATTACGTTTGTTTGTAGCTAAAGACATTACAGGCATTACATCTGATGAAACTTAGGTGCTACACTGAAGCCTACAGACATACGTTTCCCGCTCGACTTAATTTCAATCAGTATGCACCTTCAATAAAACTTTGGAGCACAAGTAAAATAAATTATTTTAAATACATACAGTTTCTGTACGATATCTGTAGTGTATATTTGTGATAGTACACTTCTTATACTTATACAATATAAAATAGGTAATATGTCATAAATTACCTATTTTATTAAGTATAATATATGTATAGTTAATATATATATATATATATATATATATATATATACATATATATATATATATATATATTTATACATTTTTTTTTCTATATTTGCTAGTTGCCGGTACACTACCTCACATTGTCTCCTAATCTGTCCTATGCCACAAAAGTTGTATGGAAGAGATCGCTTTAAGCGATAAGACCGCCTTTGCCTACTATTATTTTTTAATTTCTTGTTATTTGTATTGTGTATAATTGTGTAAGCAATAAAGTGTTTATCTATCTAGGTATCTACAAGTCTCAAGCAAGAAGTGAAAAAAATATTTAAATAAGCTGCTCAATTCTAATTTTATAAAATGTCCAAAGTTGTGTATCCGTGGCCTTATTAACGTGGCTCGATAGCATAGTTGGTAGTGCACCTGACCCAACATGTCATGGGGTGCGGGTTCGAATCTCGTGGAATTTTTCAAACACTTTGTCTTTTTTCAATTTGTAATTTGTTCGTAACAATATTTGCGTAAAATTATTTGTCAATAATCATGCATAGCCCGGGTTTGTGATCACCAACCCGTATTTGGCAAGCGTGGTGATTAAGCCAATAATCCATCAATTGTAGCGATGACTTGGTTTTCAATAATGGAGGCCTTTGCCTAGCTGGACAGAATATAGGCTATTTTACTTTTACTACTGTTTGACAGAAACAATATTTTCACCTCAGTATAGGAAGGCAACTCCGTTCTAAATTAGTGAATTTACATTACTTTAGATTACTGAGTAACCTAAAACACGTTTTACTATCACTATGTGTACTTTGCGTTTCTAGCTCGTATATTCAGAAGGTATTTTTTAATTTTTTATTGTTAGGTTCACAAACTGCCACATACAGTAGTTAAAATATATAAAAGAACAACATTGCGATAAGTGACTGTATGCCAACAGACTGTGTGTTCACAGAGAAGAACTTCTCTGTGAACACAGCATGCACCCAAAAATAACATTAAATAAATACAATTTTACACATAATGACATGATTGATCAAACTAAAATATTAAAAAGATAAAAACAATACATTCTACAATTTGGAAAAGTGTTGAATAAATTTAGTTTACAAATATATAATGACCCTTTATACTTTGACTGATGCATCGGAAATATCCAGTTCTTGACAAACATCATTATAGTACGAACACAGGCGGTACAATGGTGAGTGTTGACATAGTTGGTACACAGTGAGGGCAGAGTTTCGAAAAAATTTTTAGCAGACTGACTTAATAATCACAGAATCAGGGTTTCAAGAATGCTTATTCAATATGTCACAATTGTGTTTCTTTTAGTAGCCTCCTCTGCCTCTGTGGTCTAGTGGTTAAGACCCACAGGTCTCAAGCCCAGAGATCCCGGGTTCGATTCTTGAGGGAAGCACATGTTTGCGTACTCGGTTTGGTTGGTGGTAGGGCTAGTTTGTCTGGCTAGCTATCACCATCTTATCTAAATGTGTCGTCATAGCATCTATGTTGGTAGCATTGTTGTGTTCCGGCAGCTAGAGATGAGTTAGCCAGTGCCTCAGTAGTTGAGGTTTCCGTGTGAAGTGCGCTTCCATATTCAGCCTTATCATCACTTAAAATCAGGTGAGATGAAGGCCAAGTTTACCCGCAAATATTAGGTCCTTACCTATGAAATTGACGTTTTGTATGAAGATTTTTTATAAAATTTTAATTTTCATACTATCGTTTTTTTTTATTTTCTTACCATCTATTTATGTTAACAATATAAAAAATGTAGAGTAGTGTGTTTGTTTCACTAGCTAAATATATCAGACATTAAAAAGAAAAAAAATCAAGTCCCTTCAAAGCTACAATGAAACAAAAGGACAATTCCGCGAACAAAAAAGTTAGTCAATTTAAAAAAAGAAATGGGGTGATAAAGACACCAAATTAATAATCATTGTTTTTACTGAAGCCTAAGTAATATAGTCTAAATTAAAGGTGTATAATAATATTAACAACCGGTATTGACTTTTAGAAGTAATACACCTAAGTATTAATAAGTGTGAAAAAAAACGTCAAATTAGAATTGAGCAGCATATTTAAATATTTTTTTCACTTCTCGCTTGATGCTTGTACTTACAAGTATAAGTATAAGAAGTGTACTATCACAAATATACACTACAGATATCATATAAACTGTCTGTATTTAAAATAATTTATATTTCACTTGTGATCCTAAGTTTCATTAAAGGTGCATACTTATTGATTGAAATTAAGTCAAGCGGGAACGTATGTCTTTGGGCTTACATTGTAGTGCCTAAGTTTTATCAGATGTAGGTAATGCCTGTAATGTCTTGAGCTACAAACAAATGTAATTGGAAGCTTTAAGATACTACTAATCAACAACGAAATTGTATCTTGTTTTGTATCTAAAATAAACAAATTGTAGAATATAATAATATTGTCATCATTCCAATTTTATGCTAGGCTCAAAATCTTAACAAATAAATTTATA
This sequence comes from Eudonia lacustrata, assembly GCA_947562085.1. Lineage (NCBI taxonomy): Eukaryota > Metazoa > Arthropoda > Insecta > Lepidoptera > Crambidae > Eudonia > Eudonia lacustrata. The sequence goes on from OX387313.1 coordinate 6,098,420, forward strand.
TTATTTATCATAATAAGCTAAATCGACTATACTTTTATAAATATTTAGAAAATGTATTAGCTAATTTACTTATCAAACATTTGATAATAATTATTCCTATCCAACATGATTGCCAAAAGTTAAATCGACTGACGTGTTTTATATCAGCTTAATTCAACAAAGCCTAATTTTCACAAAGACGCATTTTTTTAATCAAAAGCTGTTATACTTACAAATTGTTTAAGCGGCTTTAGTTTAATTCCCCGCGGCTTTCACACACGCGGACAAGTACAATTTCTCTGTAAGTACCAATTTTAAAAAGTCACTAAACATTCACTTGAAAAAGTCACTAAACTAAATCGGTGCACCGTCGGTTTCAATACAAAACGTCTGTATCAACTTTCCACTTCAATCTCACTTTCTAATTGTTTAAGTAAAACTTCTTTCACTTCGAGTTTCGTACGTAATTACGAGCGAGGGAGGGTGCGTGCGACGCGCTGCGACGCTGCCTTACGAATCACATGGCGACTGAAAACTGAAAGCTAGCGACGTGTATACTTCAGACTCGCAGGCTTTGTAAGTTTCTGATGACACTAAAAGCATCGGCTGTCTCTACAGCGTCTCTACGCTACACTACAAAGGAAGCGTATGGATAAAAAAGGTTTATTTAAAACTGAGATAATAAATTAAGTTAATTGTAATTTCATTTTTGACGACCTCCTTGGTCGAGTGGTTTGTACACCGGTTTTCATGGTGTCGCCATCTCTGAGGTCCTGGGTTCGATCCCCGGTCGGGTCAATTTAAGAAGTTATTGTTTTCTAAATTGTCTCGGGTCTGGGTGTTGTCTATGTATAATAAGTATGTATTTAAGTATTTTAAGTATGTTTATCCGTTGTTTAGTAACCATTTAACGAGTTTCATAACGAAGCTTCTCTTGGGCTAGATAGCTAGATTGGTGTGAGTGTAGTAAAGTTTATTTATTATTTATTTATTTAAATTGTATTTATAGTAGCTTTAGATCGACACTTTTCGTCTTCAAAAAAATTACAAAGAATTTCATTGAAATGTTACTGGACGTAAACTCTAAAAGAAGCGTACGGATAAAAAAGGTTTATTTTTAAAACTAAGAGAACTTTGGATAGTTGTAGTTTCTTTAATTGTAGCTACAGTAGGGACACAGAGATCGATACTTGCCTTTCGTCGCCAAACAATAACATAGAATTTCATTTTTAATCTTTCGCGTTCCATAATTAAACAAATTTAAACGGGGATTAACGCAAACTAATTAGTAAAAAAGGTAAGTATCATACCTTCTTTATACCCGACGTTTCGACCAAACCCGTGACCACGGCCGTTGTAACTCGGTCGAAACGTCGGTATAAAGAAGGTATGATACCTTTTTTACTAATTAGTTAATTATCTCGAGCTCCTCCGTGCTTCTGAAGGCACGTAAAGCCGTTGGTCCCGGCTGCATTAGCAGTTGTTAACAACCAACGCACCACACTGGGCCCACGTGGTGGTTTATGGCCCGTTTTCCCTATCCATCCATAGGGAAGGCTCGTGCCCCAGCAGTGGGGACATAAAATGAGCTGATGATGAAAGTCATAAACCAGTTGCTGACCCCTACTTTTAATGATTAAAGAAAAAAATCGTCAATCAGTAGTACCTATCGAACACTGCAATACCATTAGGTACTTCAGAATCGGAGGCGTTTTAAGTTTCACTGAAACTATTACTTAATCTGTGCTAAAAGCATCGATAGCTTGACCACAGAGACGCTTCCTTATCTACGGATAAACACAGTTTATTTGAACGCGAGATAGATTTACTGTAGCTACTTTAATTGCACTCTATAAATAGCATCGCGCAGATTTTATCCGCTTCTGTACTTTCCCAGTGCCAACTCGAACTTCAGGCAGAACTCATATATAAATATATTGTTAACCGCACTCAATAGTGCGGCTAACAATGTCCATGTGTTGTGTATGTATAGTAGGTTGATAACAATTTGTAACGAAGGGTAACTGTCACATACCTTGGTGTCTTTTGTCTCGCAATGTACTCGATACAGAACGGACGCTTTTCATTTCACTCCTTCAGAACACACTACATGCTGTTTTGACTCTTTTACTCTAATTTGAAATGACGCTTACATGACAGGAACAAAACACGGTACATAACTATTTGGGCCTTATTCTTTGTTTTTGTAAGGCACTAACTGTTTGTCTGTGCGAGGCTTCTTTTGAGCCTGTTGTTTTTTAATGGTTAAAGTGCTGTGCTGTTATTGTATTGTATTGTTTTTATTGAGTTTATGTGCTGTGCTTGTATTCTATATCTATACTACTATATAAATCTGTAGGCTCTGTGTGTACTTGTAATTTTTCCGACAAATTTTGGGATAAATATTCATTTTATGAATCATTGACACCAATTCTACGATTTTTGAATTTTTGCCTGTCTGTGTCTGTATGTCCTCTTATAACTTGATGAAAATTTGTATGTAGTAAGAACATGCGATTGTGCAAATGATAGGCTATATGATGTTGGTAAACCTAATAATTCCCCTGTGTGGTGCCGGGGATAAAGAATTGCACCACCCCATCTCTTCCCGTGGGTGTCGTAAAAGCCGACTAAGGGACCATTCCAGAGGATGGGCAGCAGCATCTCTCTGAGGTTACCCTCAACCTACTGCGATCGTCAACCCGCCTGCCAAGCGTGGCGATTACGGCAAATACCCCCCATGATTATTTGGGGGAGGCCTTTGTCCAGCAGTGGACGTCTTTTGGCTGAGATGATGATGATGAAACCTAATAATTATTTTGATTAGCATTCATTGATCCATTATATTCGCACAGCGAAGCGCGCCGGTGACGCCTAGTGTATTATACTCGTATAATCCTACTTTGGCTTTTTGTTGATACTTTTAAGTTTCTACTTCGTTTAATAGCTGTTGGTTTTCTAAATTTCTAAGTGAATTAATAGTGCACAGCATTGTGGCATAGTTTTGCCACAATGCTGTGCACTGTACTTACTTATAGGCTTTTAGTATCGAAGGCCAAAACTCACTTTGGTTCGCTGCGCGTGGCCGCAAGTGGTTAGTTCGTTAGTTAATTTAGTTAGTATAGTTGATGTGTATACCAAAAAGAGTAACGCAAACGTTACTAAGATTTCTATTAGAGATTCTTTAATTAATACATACAATTGATCATTATTTTCAAAACTCACATCAATTATCTAACTCAAACAATGCATAGCTTCCGAGTGTGGAAAGTTGGTATTAATTAATGGTGTCAGTAAATCAGTTTATGAGGTATACTCGAATATACGTGTACATAATATAACTTATCTTGGTTGCCTGACAATCACACTAATATTATAAATGCGAAAGTTTGTGTGTATGTTCGTATATTTGTTGCTTCTTCACGCTGCAACGGATGAATGGATTTGGATGAAATTCGGCATACAGATAGTTTATAACCTGGATTAACACATAGGATAACAGATAGTTTTTATCTTGATATTCCCACGAGAATCACACTATAATTATACTAAAAAGACAATTTAATTGTTTTCCAATAAAAAATGATTTATTTGTTTTGTTGTCATGGAAACCAAAGAGAATTTTATCACTTGATGGAAACTGTCAAAGCGGTACGAGGTCCGCCGGGTCCACTAGTAAATATAAAAAGAGGTGCTAATTAAAGTGAGACAGGTGCCAGTATAACCACTGTAGGGAGGGACGTCTTCATATAAGTGCTATGTTAGTGTTGAGATAATAATGTAGTTTTGTGAATGCAACATAACTTTTTGTTAAATTTATATAGAACCATAATCATGTTAAAGATTCATAATTAAAAAAGCAATCATAATGTTAAGTTGTTATTGGCTTTTCGATTTTACTAATGCTATACGCATGTGAATGTAAACATACATGTCAACGCACTTTGACAATGTAAGCACATTTTCGAAGAGTATGCTATGAACCTATTGTTAAACAAATAAGAGTTTATTTGTTTAACAATAAGTTTATAGCATACTCTTTACTTAAATAAATAGATTAAAAAGTGCTGCACAACTTTTCAAAGGATATATTCTCGTGGTAATAAAAACAGTTTTTGACACGTTGACTGCCGCAAAACCAGACAATAGAACATTTATTGTTTGTCGGTGACCGGTGACCACAACGGCGCCGGCGATTAAAGACTTAAGGATCATTTACAAATATATCGTACACGTAAAAAATTAAGTAAGTACTTTTTATTTACAGGCATGCTCGCTTTTAGTTTAGTTTTACATAATAATATTTTTTATTATGCAGTTAAGAACTATTTACAGGATCTTTAAAGGGTAAAAGTAAAGGGATTCCAGGGTTCGATTCCTTGCATAATTATGCAAAGCTTTCCATCTGGTTACCACCATCACTATCTTATCTAATTCTGTAACAAATATGTTTCTAGCATTTTTGTGTACCGTCAACAATTACTACTAATATAGCCAGTTTTTTTTTGATTTGGATAAAATTCGGCATACATATAGTTTATAACCTGGATTAAAACATATGATACTTTTTATCCCGCACTAATATTATAAATGCGAAAGTTTGTGTGTATATATGTGTGTATATTTGTTGCTTCTTTACGCTGCAACGGATGGATGGATTTGGATTAAATTCGGCATACAGATAGTTTATAACCTGGATAAAAACATAGGATACTTTTTATCACGGGAACGAGAACCGTGTAGGTGAAACCGCGAGCGGCCGCTAGTTAATAATAGTTTTCAAATTTTGTGCATGTAGAAATAGAAAATATCTTCATTTGGTACAAATACATCACACATATAAATGAGAAGAGAGCTTTTATGAACATATAATTAATGTAGATACTACCGGTTTCACACACCTGACAGCGTTATTTAAGTAGTTCCCAATGAGGACTTTGTACTGCGCCAAGTACATTTTATAAGTTGGTCGACTGTTACTCGTAAACTTGTAAAGCCTATTTACCTGTGATAGTTTTCTTCATATATACAACTACCGTGAATTTTTTCACGTATCCAAAAATAACCATTTGGCAGGCATGGGAGGGGGGGGGGGGGGGAGGAAACTTGACTCTTAACAAAATTTTACACTTTAAAGCTTAATAGTTCACAAACGAATGCCTCAATCAAAAAACTGTTTCCACAAACCCACAACATTTTTGAAATTGCTATCCAACGACACCCTACACTATGGGGTAGACAAGAAAAAAAAATTATATCCCCACTTCAAGAATAATAGGGGAGGTAGATAGGAACCTAAAAAAAATATAATATGTATATCCATGCTATATGCCATCTACGGAACCCTAAAAACTCCAACTTTGTAGGTATAGTGTTAAAGAACTAAATTGCGGGTGAAATTTAGGTAAATAAAGGCATCAAGAACTTACGGGTCGGTCGTGCCCGACCCTCAGTCATTTGGGAAGTTACACAAAAGTTTGTCCCCGAATTTTTGGGCAAAACTTCGGATAGCTTCGTTACATCTGGACCGCTTCGAGTTGGTGAGAGAAAGTGCTTACGGAGGTGCTTTGTGTAATGAAAGGCGAAACTTGCCGAGTAGATAGGAAAATTGAAACGCACATAATCATTAATAGTAAATTTTATTACACACAAAGATACACTGACAGAGTATAAAATAGGTAGCTTTATGATTAAAATAATTGAAGGAGGATAAAAAAGAATGCCACAAATGGAATCATCATTTCAGCTTTGGTTTTGGTGTTGGCCTTTGTAAACTGCTGGACAAAGGTAACAAAATCGCTTCTGTGGTCTAGTGGACCGCCGGTTTAGACCCAGAGGTCCCGGGTTCGATTTCCAGGGGGTAGGTACATGTTTGTGGACACGGTGTGATTGGTAGTAGGGCTTGTTTCCCGCCTGGCTAGCTACCACCATATTATCTAAATGTCACTATAACATCAATGTTTATAGCATAGTTGTGTTCCGGCAGCTAGAGATAAGATATTAAGGCAAGATAAGATAAGATAAGTTAAGATAAGATGCCAGTTAGTTTGAGGAGTCCGGGTGAAGTGCATTTCCACCTCCGGCCTCATTATAACTAAACATCAGTTGAGATGGAGGCCAAGTTTTTACTCGTGAGATATTTTAAAAAAAAGGTCTTTGTAGAGGCCAAGGATCTCTACAACGATCGATTTTGTGCTGTTTGCATCCAGCAGAAACGATTAAATAAAACTATATGCGAACACTGCAAATTAAAATTAAATACTTCATTCGAAATCCTAGCAAACACTCGCCTTTTTTATATTTTTTCCTGACATTTAGAACGCTTTGCAGTTTCATTGGTAACAGGGAGGCAAAACGTTTCAATACAAATACATTTTTCGTTTAATAAGAAACAGTTTTAACGAATGTTGTAGACGCATCATTTTTATAGATGCTTTAAATTTCTTCTCCTAAAACAGATCCTATAAGACTGTTATAATAAAACATTTCCCTCTAATACCGCCATTACCTGCGGTCGACTCGTTATAATAAACGCTTTACAGACAATAAGATGTTTATCGGTGCGAATTTGAACTTTACAGGGCCGTTGAACTTCTTGGTTTTACTTTTTATTAGTGGCAAATTATAAAAACGTATAACTTTGTTTTAATTACCTACTTAAACAAGATGGAAGCTATTTGCGAGTACTTATTTAAACGTAAGAAAACGTTTAAATACCTGCTGCTCCAACTTTTTTCTTCCGTTACAATAAGACGATCTTTAAAAGAAGCAACGTAGCAGAGATAACCTGCTTCAAAAAAATGTTGGATCAATTTGACTTTATTTTATGTACTACTAGTGGCCACTCGTGGTTTCACCCGCGTGGTTCCCGTTCCCGTGAGAATATCAGGATAAAAAGTATTCTATGTGTTAATCCAGGTTCTAAGCTATCTGTATGCCGAATTTCATCCAAATCCATTCAGTAGTTTTTACGTGAAAGAGTAACAAACATCCATACAAACTTTCGCATTTATAATATTAGTAGGACTAGCGGCTGCTCGCGGTTTCACCCGCGTGGTTCCCGTTCCCGTAAGAATATCTGGATAAAAAGTATCCTTTGTGTTATTCCAGGTTACAAACTATTTGTATGCTGAATTTCATCCAAATCCATCCATTCGTTGCAGCGTGAAGAAGCAACAAATATACGAACATACACACAAACTTTCGCATTTATTATTAGGAGGACTAACGCAACCAAAAAAATTTCTATGCCAACATTTTTTTCACAAAAAAGACCTAATAGTTCCTAAAACAGATTCCCTGTATCTTTTATAGTTTCAGACTTTCCCAAACTGTCCCAGTAAAATGCAGGTACAAGATAATATTTTGTAGTATTTGTTATGTAGTTCTGGTGGTCCAACCACATTAATTGTACGAATATTATCCAATATACATTTATGCGTTCACAACTTAACTTCAAAACTTATTCCAACGAGACTCATTTAACCTATATACATTTTCAACTAAAGGATTACACAGTCGGCCTACCCCATATTCACATTTTCATAGGCTCATGAATAAAATACAGTCAGGAGCATGTCGTCCACAAAAAACCCAACTCCATAAGTATTCGGGACATAAATAATTCAATCCAACAGCAATCTTCGAAAACTTGGCGACAAACGAATATACGGCATGTAACTAAGTCAAATAAATCAAATAGTGGTAAATTATTTCTATGTAGAGCGGCAAAGGCTCGGTGTCCTATAAAACTTTATAGCTTATGCTGTAATATCTATGCTACTAACAAAAATAAGTAAGTATGTTTGTTCTTCCTTCACGTCAAAACGAAGTAACGTGTCGACGTGATTTCTTGTGCATTTCTTGCGCGTCGAAGGGTCCAAAAGCGTTAGAGTAAAAAAAACCTTTTGTTTAATACGGTTAAGTACCTATATACAGTTGCGACTACTTGGCGGGAAAGGGAAGAGTCATGTCTGCGGTTTTGTATTATTTTCTAAAATTTGTGTTATGTCGAATATTAATGTGAAATAATGGTGGATTATTAACCATTAAGTGTTCGTGAGTGTGCATGAGTGTTGGCAAATGAAACAAAACAGTGCAACGTCACTTTTCAAATTCTCTCAAGAAGTCCGTGTGAGGACTTAGTAAAGCCCCACATCTTTACTGAGATACTTGAGGGGTTGCGGGGGTATATCATTTCTCACTTCTCATTTCTATTATCATTCATCATCATCATACAGGAAGGAAATATTGTTAATTTGTGTATTACTTGTAAAAAAAATACTTTGACACTGGCTAAATGTGCTAATCGCACGAAGCCATCAACTAAAGGAAGAAAAAAGTCCAGATGCCTGCACATCAACCTATCCAAAACTGTCAAATTTCTTCAATAAATAATCAACCTTATGACATCTAAATAAAGTTCAAAGTCTATTGAGGAAATGTGACAGTTTGTGGTAGCCTGATGTACCTTTGACGTACAGGCTTTTTTTTGGAGAGAGATTGCTGATTGGCTCATACGGCATTTTCAGCTTCACCGGGCTTTTAATGATGCAAAGGCGTGTGTGCAACTATGCTGTGAGCGCGCGATAAAAACTTTTGTGACAGATCGAATTTTAGACAGAAATTTAGTTATGGGCAGAAATTATTTTTATTTATTTATTAGTTTGTACACAAATAAACATTTACAATGGTTAACAAATTATATTTCCAAGGAGGAAATAACTTTTTGATCTCACGGCAACAACCGACATTCGCACGAAAAAGCCACTTAGGTTATTATAATGAGGGTATCCATCCAGTGACCTAGCCTTGTGAAAGTTGCTTGACATGCATGATTGCAGTCCGGACCCGCTAGCCGCAGCTAGCTCCAGAGGTACCTATATGGTATATATATAGGCTACGAAATTGTCTTTAGTTGAGCGTAGCTACTTCAACAAAGAAATTCTAAACACTTCAACATTTTAAAGCACAGTACGCTTAGCCAAAGTAACATTAAGAAACGATAGCGAAGTTCGAAAAGAATAAAATGTATGGGATTGACATAAGCCGCGCTAAATCACGTGGTCAATCTTATGTCAATCCCATACATTTTATTCTTTTCGAACTTCGCTATCGTTTTCTTAATGTTACTTTGGCTACCGCCACAGGCCTTATACCTAGATAAAAAAGTAAGGGAAGAAACAAATATAAAGCCTAACTATACACCATTTACTTTGTAAAATAATTATGTAAAGGCGATCACAATTAAAAAAGCAATAAACTTACATAAAGTTTATCACACTCATATTATAAAAACGAAAGTTTGTGTGTATGTGTATATATTTGTTGCTTCTTCACGCTGCAACGGAGGGATGGATTTGGATGAAATTCGGCATATATATAGTTTATAACCTGAATTAAAACATAGGATACTTTTTACCCCGACATTCCCACGGGAACGGGAACCACGCGGGTGAAACCGCGAGCGGCCGCTAGTCTAGAAATAAAGTGACCATTTAGTATGCTTCATTCAATTTGATACCGATTGTACCATAAAGCACTCAGATATTTATGTGTTATGAAAAATAATACTTCCGCCATCATTAGACATAGCTTCTGAACGCTGGCTGTTCTAAGAAAACATTTGGACGATAATTGACATAATCAGCCTCCTGTAGTTATTGGCTCTGATAATTAATGTCCTTGAAGGCCAGTGCTATGTGTTTTCCCTCCGAATGAAATATGAAAACAAGCTTTGAGGTCGTTGGTTATAATTGTAATACTATTGTTATTCCTTCCTATGATATGGGGTCCTTCAAACGAGGCGTGAAGGGGCACCTTGTAGGCTGGCAGAGTGAGGGTAACTGATGCTGGGTTGCTTTCACGCTGCACCAGTTGTCGTCGCATCTGGACTCCATATTCACTTAACATTAGGTGAAATGGAGTTATTTTCCATGCTAAGTATAATAAAAAAAGTAAGTTAAAATACGTAAAACTCAATTAAAGAGTTTGTTAGGAATATTGTCAACGCCACCGTATTTATTTGTATTATTGATAATAAAGCTCTACTTAAATTATGTACTCTCCCGACCATACACAGTCTTACACACTAGCCTCTCTAGACCAAAGAAACCGTACTCTTAGAACAAGAGTACAAAAACCCGTTACATGTTGTGTATCCCACGTTTTATGCAATACGTTGGTATTCATTAAAAAAAACATTGTTGTAAGTGACCGCTGCTGTTGGCGGCCAACCAACAACAACATGCCAAACAATTTAAAAACTGTTACTCGTGAACAAAGCAGACTCACAAAGAGTAATAGCTACAAGTTCAAAACATTCTTGGGGCGTCAAACTTTTTAATAGTCATAGTAAATCACAGCGGGAAAATCTCGTCGAGTGAGCTAAATTAAAAAGTATTTTACCAAAATAATATTCGAATTAGTAAATGTTCCATTTTTAAAACTATTAGTTGCAGCCTGTACCACGATGTGTAGGTTGCCAATGTCAAACAAATTAGTAAAGAGTACGTACTCGTATAAAATTCTCAGGTCATGCTGAAATAAATTTTATACACATACACATTAGTTTTGTAGTTTTTAGGGAATACCTTTTTCTGTCTGAGTTAGTTGTTTGTTGTTGTCATAGTTTAGTGACTTTTGTAAAGGTTTTAACAATATACCTTCTGTCTTATTCAGTTGACTAAAAAAAATAGAAGCTTTGCTATTGACCATTATAAATTATAATACTCGTATATCATGAGCTTTATGCGCGAACCTACTTAAAAAAAAATTATGCCGTCGACGAATTGAGAATATCCTTCTTTATTTGAAATCGTCTAAAAACAATTTTCAACATCAAAACAGAATGTAACCAGTAGACAAGGAGGCTTCATTGACAATAAGTTTTTATCTACGTCATAATGTGGGCCGAAACTTGCTCCCTTACGTCCTTGACTGTGACGTTTTCAGGATAGAAAGCAACAATGTCGAGTTGAAGAACCTTACACACGCAGGGAAGCAACGCTCAATTTTAGTAGCACTCAAGTATGAGTAGCAGCATTAATAAGAACGAGACGGAAATATGTTTCACGCATATTGTTTTGTGAATGTAGTCTTTTTTTAAGGACTTTAATTTTGGTTTGTTTTCTTTTGTAAAGTAACGTTGTGTTTCTTTTTAAAGATTTTAAGTTTTCTTGTTAATATCTATTTTTACAGTAGGTATATATATATATATATATATATATTAATAGCGTAAGCCGATTTTGTCCCAGTGATTATGTGACGAAACCTGTCACAGGTTTCGAAATTCCTAAAAAATCAGTTGAATATACACGAAGTTTTGCGGGCGACTTACTAGTGTTTAATAATTGCTTGTGTCCTTTTAAAATAAAATAATTATTGCAACCCATTCTGTGGCGCGGTAGGCTGCGCTCGGGGTTGTATTGGTGTTCCACGGTAAAATAAAATTTACTGATTCTTTATGTTACTGAGCAAATGGAGTTTATTCATATTATTAATTACAGAGAAAACAGGTCTGTCCGCGTGTGGGTGTCGGTAAGAGATAACGCGCTTTTTTTTTGAGAGATGTTGCTGATTGCCTCGGCATTTTCAGCTTCACCGGGCTTGTTTGGGGGCGGCGAGAAACTTAAAGGGTTCCTCAAGCCATGTGAAACGAATCAACTGCGGAGGTTTTTTAGATGGAATGGCAGCACGCACTATAGTGCGTGTCCCCGGGCCCTACTAGATTCTCCGAAGGGTTCGGATCGGATCGGGACATGAGAGAACAGGCAATATGGATACAAAGCTTATATAGTCCGTGGTATTGTGCTACGCTAGTATTGTCTTTATACACTACTAGTGTTGGATAACATGCCAACACATTCAATAAATTATATAATTTATAGGAACATTTCAGATGTGCATACTTACCTGTTGCAAAATTTAAACGATATTATGGTAGAACTTTTACCAAAAAGCTCTACCATATTATCGTTTAAACTTTGCAAACAATAAAAAATTATAACTATGTCATGAAATTATGGACGTTAAGGTTAAGTCCTAACTTTAATTATCATATCTTAGCACAGAACACCAAAAAGTATAAAAGTTCTTAATTCATATGTATCTAACTTTTTTTGTTATGTTTGCGCATTTTATTCGACATCTATGCACTGATTTAGGATTTAGATGATACTTTTTTTATATACTTTTCACTAAGACCTTTTTTTGGCAAAGGAATCGAAGATATGCACAGCCACGTTGTACTGCGAACTGTGACGTCAGTTGGGAATCGGTTCGCCCTTCATGTCGTCAGCAGGGTTGAAGTGACGATAATTTTTTATCTGCCTCATAATTTCTGGCCAAGTGTCTACCTTGACTCTGACATTGCCTCGGAGGGGAAGAATGTGCTGCATATTATTAGATTCAGTTCTGTTTTACCTTTCATGAAGTTTTTTAACATTGAAAGGAATTACTAGTTAATGAATAAAGTTATTTTTAAGCAGCGTCGTCGAGTTGAATGCGAGGAATCGCGGTTCAGTCGTTATTAATAATAATCGAAGATAGAAAAGAAATGGACGAGCCTTACAGTAGTCGCATATAATGTGTAACATTTAACATCTCACCTTAGTAATAAGCAATTTTAACATTATATTCTGAAAATTATCAATGATCTGCATGCACTTTATTGAGACATATCATCAGTAAATATTTATTAATATAGTTTAAAAGTCTATTACACACAAAATGGTTGAAATATATATAACAATATAAAATAGAATATTAACAATGACGTATATTTTTTTACAAATCTTAAAACAGTAAATACTCATTAGAAAACATTTGCCATATCAAAATGATGACACAATATGCCACTTAAAATAATAATTATGACTCTTGTTCTTAATATCGATTTTAAATTTGCGCGCGCTTCCGACTCCGTATATTTTTTTACAAATCGAAAAGAGAATGCAGTAAATAACGGTTATTCAAAACAAATTATTGACAGTTTGATTAAAAATAAGCAGAATAAAAGGTAGTCCGGTCAATTTAGACACAAAAATGAGAGCGAAGGTACATAAATTCGCATCAAGCTGAAAATTGGTAGAATTGTTAAAAATGTGATTATAAATAAAACTTAAAAGTTCCCCATCATTCCCGTGTATGGAAAAAAATTTACTCGAGGTCAAAGGTCAAAAAAATGAGTTTTTCGCGATTTTCAGCGAAACGGTAAGTCTTATCATAAAAATATATTAGACGAGATTGTAGGTCATCATATTATCTATCAAAAATGTATCAGTGCTTTTTTTTCTACGAGCCACCCTTACTGGGATATAACGATTCAAAAAGTTGTTCAAGTTGTTATGGGCATAATATGCACACGTTTCCACGCCGCCTATGAGGTAGTGTACTTAGCGCGTTTTTTTTTAACGTGGTTTCCCTAGTAGGCCTACTCCACGGGTCAGTTGTGATCCTGTTTAATTTAAAACTATTGCAAAATTACGGAAATTTGTAAATATTGTAAAAGATAAAAAGCGATGTAAATTAAAAAAGTGGTGAATTTTATTCGTCTGAATTGTAACCGTCAAACTCTTCTCGTTCTTCTTGTTCTTGTTCTCGTTCTTCTTCTTCTTCTTCTTTTTGTTCTTGTTCTTCTTCATCTTCATTCTGCGGGCAAGTAAATTGCGTCAATAGTGATGTATCCTCGTTGGAATCAAACGAATCCTCTTCTGTTAGTGATTCAACATTGGAGCACGACCGGCCTTGACAGTTTGTACATGCCAAAGAACAGAACAGTCCGATTTTTTTGCAACCACATTTGGCACTGCATCCCTTTTTGCAGTTGCAAAAAATGGTGTTTAGCAGTTTTTCCGGTGCAGGTGGGAGTAAAGTTTGAACAGGCTCCAATGTATTGTCGACCAACTTCCAACCCCAGTCTGTAGTGTCTAGCTGATAACCAAGCCACACTTGAACTTGGTAATATACCCGAAGAAGATGTTGATGAGCAGCAACTGAGGTTGGAGGAAGAGAAGCTAATTGAACTTGTTTCTTATTCTTAGTGTTTTTAACGAAACATACATATCGATGCTTATCTAAGCAGGTAGTTCTTTTAAGAGCTCCGTACATAGAAAGAAGAAAGCGGATGCCGTTGGTGATAACTTCTTCTTGAGTTGAATTACTGTTTTTAAAAACTTCAGCACATTGAACAAAATCTAGTTTTTCAAACATTTTGAAAACTGTTGTTTTACCCCTCCTGTAAAATGCAGATGTCGTATCACAGCCAGTTATTGCGTGTAAAAATAGTACGTGATTTTGACACTTTGCAAAAGTAGATAAACTTATCGATGAATATATTTCCGATTGATGTTGAGCTTTTCCTGGTTTCAAGAAGAAAATAGTATTTTCAGTTGGAGTTCGAGCAGTGAGTAATACGAGTAAGTCTATATCTTCACCAACAACAATAGTTGTATTTGTCAAATTGAATTGCTCTATTGCTGTTTCAATAATCAATACATCAGCATCATTATTAGCTTGTTTTACCAATATATTTTCAGCAGTAAATTTTTCTTTCAACATGGAAATGAACCGAGACTTGTTGTGAGTGTTGGTAAGAAATTTTTGTTTACTGGTTGGAACTGTCATATGTTCATCAAATAAAACATTAGAAGAAGAAGATGTTGCTAAAGTTCGACGACGTTGTTCTGCAGCTTTGATATTTCTCGTGCAATCATCATAGCCATCAAACACGAAAAAAGAAAAAAATATAAAAATATATATAAAATATAGAAAAAAAAAAAAAAAAGATAGAAAAATATTTCAACATATATAACAACTCTAGATAAGAGATGTATGTATATACGTGGCGCACTCATGCATATTATGCCCATAACAACTTGAACAACTTTTTGAATCGTTATATCCCAGAAAGGGTGGCTCGTAGAAAAAAAAGCACTGATACATTTTTGATAGATAATATGATGACCTACAATCTCGTCTAATATATTTTTATGATAAGACTTACCGTTTCGCTGAAAATCGTGAAAAACTCATTTTTTTGACCTTTGACCTCGAGTAAAATTTTTTTCATACACGGGAATGATGGGGAACTTTTAAGTTTTATTTATAATCACATTTTTAACAATTCTACCAATTTTCAGCTTGATGCGAATTTATGTACCTTCGAATGTCTAAATTGACCGGACTAAGGGTTCGTTCACTACTTTATGCATGTCCCCCAGAACACATATGTAGTTAGTCTGACTTATGTAGGCCCTATTTCAGATAACATCGCTAATATCCTTAGAAAAACAAGATCTACGTTACTTTTAGAACAGACCAAAATGTACGTCACCTTTGTAACGGTAAAGATCGTTTAGAAAACTCAAAAAAATCCGGTGTTTATGAATTAATTTGTAACGACTGTGATGCGGTCTATGTAGGTCAGACAAGCCGAAATTTTGACATTAGATATAAGGAACATATTGCCGCGTATAGGAATGGCCATCCAGATAAATCACATTTCGCAAAACATTTAATTGATACCGGCCATTCTTTGTGCGGGTGCAAGAGTTGTTGAGCAGCTCCTGATGATGCCCCGTAGAGGGGTGAAACACGTGTCGAGTATCGGTGTTGGTGTGCATGGTCGCTAGCGCCCATTGTTTCTCCTGCATATGCATACTTTTTGCGGTCGGGAGGGCGCTGCATGCGTACTGCATCCAAGCTGGATAAACGAGTGAGTTAGCGGAATTATAATTAACACAACATATTATTTCAATTAGATTTTTTATTATTTAAGTACACATAATAAGAAAAGGCCTGACTTACTTCCTGTATGGCTGCCCTAGAACATTGAAATTGTTTCAGCAAGTTTCTTTCACGACGCCGACGTATTTAAGAAATGAGTTTTTTTTTTAAATTTCAACGCATAAAAACTATTTTGTATTTTTTTCTCTTTTTCACGTTATTATTTTGAAATTGTAAGTATGTACAGTAAAATTAAAAACTATGTTACTCAAAGACTCTGTTTCTAAATAATCTCAGTTAGTAGCCACTCACACGGTATTAAAACTATTTTGTATCCCAAATCTCCTTCTAGTTGTAAAATAGCGTACGATAAAAACGAGGGGGAAACGGGACAGTACTAGAAACATCATGGCGGCAGAGGTCATTGATTCGATCTAGATGACGTAGTGCGATATAAAATCCCTATTGGACGTAATGCGGGCGTGGGTTAGTGCCTTTTTATTGTTAACTACAAATGCCCTTTGCATCCGTAACAGGGTGAACTTACAGTGTGTGTGCTTGCTTACCACATGTCGCCTGCCTGTCGATGTTTTACGTTGACCTTTAAAGCAATATGAGAACCTTGTTTCACATTGTTATCTAAAGTTTATGGGAACACTAGACGTTTATATAGATGATTTAGCCAGCCTTAGTTTGGTCAAATGGCAGCTGAGCAAGGGCTCAGCAAAACCATCTTTATCTATATTAATACGTGAAGCAAAAACTTTGTACCCCTTTTTACGAAAATTTTGCGGACGGAGGAGTATGAAATTTCGCACACTTATAGTTTATATAGAGAAGGAGTACAGAATGTTAATATTTTTTTAAATTATGCATAAAAAATACATTAAATCAATAAAACAAACATTACCCACACTACCATGTATTTGACACACACGCAAATATACTATTTTCAAAAATTTTAAAAATGGAAGAGGAGCGGCCGAAATCAGCTGTCAATGCCAATCCAAACTCACATTCTATCTTTTTAAATTTTTCATTGCTTAGGATACAATCTGTGCAGCCTTAATAAAATTAGGGTCGAATTTTGTCCACTGGGCGACCACAAGTCTTTTAAAATCATTTTTGATTCGTTCTGTTTCACGTAACTAAGTGGTTCCATCAAATTGGACTAGACTAGATAAGTTGGACTAGCGGTACGATGCCTGGCCAAAATCTGAATGGATGTCGACCACCCTTATACTTATTTTTGTAGCTAAACAGCATTATTCTGCATTAACCGCTCATTATGCGGCGAGCACTGATAAGTGCCCTACACAATTAAAATTATATTGTGTCTGTATACACAACAGACGACGGATTGAAACTTATAATATCAATAATGCTATTATTAATCCATGACAGAACACAGAAATCGTTATGAAAGGTAATACAGGTCCAATGAAATTACAGGACGTAAAATCATAGAAACTGAAGTAAGTACCTACAAGGGTTGTGAAAATGGGGCATAGAGCCTAAGAATTGAAGCATCAGAGTTGACAATTCACTTGTAATACAAGGGCAAGTTCATACAGCAAGGGCTGTCAGAAGCGTCCATGGGCTGCGGTATCCGCTTTCCATCAAGCAGGCTGTATGCAGCTCAGTATTAAAAACAGTGACTCAATACAAACCTCGTTCTCCAACTCGTGACGTCACGCGAAAGTTGGACTAATGCATTTGCTTTGGGCGTCCGTTTGTTTGTCCGACTTTGTTGCCAGACCGAAGTCTCAATATTGGATAAGTAAGGTGATAACTAACGGGTGGGAGGGAGCAGTCAACTTTCGTGCGTGTATTGCACGAAATATTACGAATAAATAATCGTTATAGCAGCATAAGTATTGTGTACACCGTATACACAAGCACCTCCACCCATATCTATGTACCTCGTACGTATAAAGTTACTAAAACAATTGTTATAGCTGCACTAAGTGACTGTAGAAAAACATTATAACATGAAAATAAGATTTATGTAATTACCTACCTTAGATGTAGATTGGTCAAAAATATCTTCAAATGTAAGTAAAAATATTGCAAATATTTTGACTGGATGAGTTATAACATGTTTTTAACCTTTTTACCGCCAACAACTTCTATAGAAGTTCGAGATTTTCGTGCCGTCCACGCCAGCACTTCTATAGAAGTTCTTCTTTGTACCTACTTTATTAAAATACATTTATACGTTGGCGTACAGCGGGACATCGCGTGCAGGATAGTTGGGCGGTGAAAAGGTTAATAGAAATAATTAAAGTTTATTTACTCTAAGATATTTTTGATGTTGCATCGATCTTTTTGATGCTGACTGTACCACTTAGTTTGCAAATAAGAGTCCTTCACTTCATCTTACATGACATGTTTGGTATGTACAATTTAACTGAACGAATCGAATAGGAACACCCATCTGTATAATATAGGTATGCAACAGGTTACCTACGCCATGTCGAATGTCATTTGATCGAGTATAAAATTTTAATGATTGACAACGCTTAATCGAAAAATTAAATAACCGAATTGTTATTACATCGAACGAAACTTTCATAACATCGAACGTTCCAAACATAAAACGTTCAGAAGATCGAATTGTTATTCAATTTATAAATCAAATGATTCTTATAATCCAAATGTTGCTTAGTTCACTGTAAAAAAATGGGTAGATAAATAAAAAGAAATCAAAAATAAACATGTTTTGTTTATGTAAATCATAACGATTTTTTGAATTTTTGACATAATAACAAATTTGATCTCATGAACGTTCAGGAACGGTCATACCATCTATCCCGAATGTGAAAAATATTAGCCCGCATCTCGATTCATCTCGCTCAGTTGGCACTCTCAGGTCGCTAGTGTTAGTCAGAAAGTTACCTGGACCTTGCGCTCCTTGAATCGCCTGAGGAACTTTTTACCATTTAAGACAAAGGTTATGCTTGCGCAAACTTTAATATTTCCCATGATCGACTAAAGTGACGTGTGTTATTTCGATCTCAATACTGACTTGTTAGATAAACTCGACAGATTGCTCAAACTACAACACTATACGGTTCATCTTTAACCTCAAAAAATATGACCACATCACGCAATATAGGTCCGAGCTAAAATGGCTGCCCATTCGCCAGCGGAGGCGTTTACGAGCCCTGACGACACTATTTTCACTACTTAATTCTCCAAATGCTCCATGTTATTTCTGCACCACCTTATGGTTGGCTGGTAGAGAATGCCTCAGGCGTTAAGTCCGCCATGAAATATATGTTGCAAAAGCTTTAAATAATTAAATAAATAAACGTTCGGTTGTTTGAACGTCATAACAATGCGATTATTTGACTTTTCGATTAATCGTTGTCGATCAATTGGCATTCGATATAGCGTAGGTAACTCGTATGTGGGTAACAGGTATGGATGCGAGTCCCGATAATCTATCATGTAACAGCAAATGTACTTTAACGAAAGCACCCGGAAACTTGGATAAAATGGGCCCACTTTCAGTGACAGTACATTACCGTTTACAAAGAATCACATCTTTTTAACGTTTCAAAGGAGGCAAACCGATGTAGGTATTATATTTTCTGAATTTACCAGATAACTTGACCTTTTCATCGCAAAAAGTTAAAAGCGTTGGGAGCACCAATAATCTGACCTTATGATTGAAAAGAAAAAACTACTTGAACGATATTGTCCATGACATCTGTTAACGACGAATAAAGCTTTGTGATTTGACATTCTACAATATAAGTACTATTTATAAATGATTTCATATAGTTCCAAAGATTTTTAACATGAACTATTTTTGGGTAAGTATTATACCCACTTGGTGCTACCGGATGTTATAACACCTCTAAAGTATTTTATAGATGTACCTTAATGTGATACTTTTAAAGTTACATTTACAACCACACATATACGCCTGGTCGGTTTAAATGGGGCACAGTTTCTTATCTGGTAAGTACTTAAGTTTTTCGCGCAATTCTGATTCTAAATAGTGTTTAGTTATCCTCATACGTTTTGTTGTCTGGAAAAAACCGCCAAATCGTAACTATGTATTATGGTTGAACTATGAGAATCGGAACTGAGACCGGGGTGTTTTAATCGATATTGTTTTAAGATTTAAAAAACTCCTTTCAATCATATTTTTTTTTTAACTGCAGATTTTTTTTACGAACGAGCTGGATGAAAACCAGATTGACTGGCTGTAGTTGCGGAAAGAAAGAAGTTGAAACCTATGCTCTGCAGTTTAACAGCAAATCTTATAATATCTATATTCTATAATGTTTTTTTTTTCGAGTAGTAAGTAATATCAAAGTTAACCAGGTGTTAGAGCTTTAAGAGTCGTTCTGTAAATTCATACCTGTAAGGTTCAATTTACACTGGTTAAGTTATTAAGCTTAAGGCCTTTGGCAAGTATCCAAAGGGACAGTGTGTTTATCACAACGCCAATTTATTAGACGACACATCATAAACCTCGCTATTTTATAAGGCATAATTTGATGCGATTTCCTTGAGAACTTTTGTTTATTTCTTTTACCGCTTTATGTTATAAGTAGGTACTTTTTATTTTATTACCTTTGGCAAAGTGGTCTTAACTGCGTGTTGAATGAATTTAACTTGGGTCCTTTTGGAACAGAACATTTGAGCGTTTCTTTCACATGAAAGAAAAATAAATTACATCTTGTGCTTTGGGGGTTTTTCTTTGACAAAACCATATCGCGAACATAAAAATCTTAACTCAATTTTTAATAGAAATGAAACACTTTTTATATGTCTCGACCTTAGAAGCATAAGAAGAAGAAATTTTTGTCTGTCTGTCTGTTTGTCTGTATGTCCTCATAAAACTTGATGAAAATTTGTATGTAGTAGTAAGAACATGCGATTGTGCAAATGATAGGCTAGATATAATGTTGGTAAACTTAATTTAACTTAATTATTTTGATTAGAATTCATTGATCCATTAAATTCACACAGCGAAGCGGGCGGGTGACGGTTAGTTATTATATAATACCATATGACGGAAAAAAGATGGATGGCGATCTACTACTGTGCGTTTCTTACTTAATTTTTTACCACGAACTACAGTGCTCTGGAACCAGCTCTCAGCGGCGGTATTTCCGGACCAATACGACTTAGGGATCTTCAAGAAATGAGCCTATTCCTTCCTTAAAGGCCGGCAACGCATCTGTGATTCCTTTGGTTTTGCGGGTGTCCATGGGCGGCGGTGATTGCTTCCCATCAGGTGACCTGCCTGCTCGTTTGCCTCCTTCTAATATAAAAAAAAATATCATAACTTTGTAGTTGGCTGCTAGTTTGCTAATGCAGCCGGGACCAACGACTTTACTTGCCTTCCGAAGCACGAAGGAGCTCGAGATGACACATTTTTGGCCTTTGCGAAAGTTGCTTAATCTCAGCAATTGCAGACCAGGCATCCAGCGAGACCGCAAACACCCTTTCCCCTCTTGCGATTGCTGCATCGGTAGTATCCCGAAGGGCAAGTACTGCGTCCACCGTAGACCGGCCCCTACGGAACCCGTATTGAGATGCCTCAATGTTGGGCCCGTCGGCGCGCCGACGGGCCCAACATGGCCAACGCGCCGGGCGCCGCGGCGCCCGGCGCGTTAACAACCGCGTCATCGAGCTACTCGAGCTATATTACATTTTAGGCTTTTATACAAGTATACGTAGAACAGAGATGTTATTGTACTAGACCACTACCACAAAAATGGTAAGTTAATGCCAGATTTAAATGATTGTAGCATGAAGAATTATCTATCCTACGTCCAATTGAAATCAATGTTGTTAGTTGTTATTTACTAAATGTCTCTAATACGAAATGCAGCTAAGGGCCAATATTTTCGGAAGATTTACCAAATTTGAGTGAGCATGAAAAACCAATATAGGTATTGGTTTTTTGTTTCAAGGTAGGCCTTGCTACTGCTAAACACAAAGACCTGATGAAACTTTTGCAATGGTTTCCCCAGGGTTCCATGCATTCTATAAAATATTAAAACATTCCATATATGAATCTGACTTTACAGATACGATGTTGATAAATAAGGATTAATACATAACACCATTTTTCTGTTTTTGTAATAAAAAAAATGTATCAGACATTTTTGCAAAATGTTTCGATATGTTATTGCTTTTTCAAGAGGTTTCTAACTTAAGCCATTGTCAACATTTTATCTACTCTGTGCCATTGTTTTCAATTTAATTTAGAATAAAACTTATTTAAAACAAACTTTTTGTGTGGCATAATGACTTATGTCACCATAAAAAAAATGTTTTTATTAGATTTTGATTGATGAGAATTATTAGTTAAAAGAAATGAAAAATAGAAATGTCTATCAAAGTTTAAAAAAAGTTTAGATATAATTGTTCTAAATAAATAATTATGGACAAAATAATCTCTGAAATTTCTTTTCACTCTCCTGAAATGACACAAAACTGACTTATGTTCTTATGCGTCTAAGGTCGAAATGTATGTAGGTACTAGTTACTCGTATTTATTTTACATATTTTATTTATATCTCATATACAGTTTGGTCCCAATACCACACTACATGACCAAATCCTTCCGTAAAACGGAACGCATCTAAATTAAAAAAAATATCTAATTGACGGTAGCAAGTCCCAAATTTATTTTGAGACGACCAACGCCTTTAGGTTACATGTGACCACAGATCCTACAAAGGGTGCAATACGTCAGCATTATTAATAAGTAAAAATAAACGCGAGTACATTTCAATGTGTACGCGTAAACTTAAGAAAACAATATCAAAATACAAGGTTTATTTACGATAGTTTACAAACCACTATAGTCTATAAATTCTAGCTGATGACACGATGGAAATAACAAAGTTCTGATGATAGGAAAGCCATTATCTGAAATGTTCTTTTGTGTTTCAATAATAACCACAGCAGTGCACTTGCCCTCAATCTGTCTTCAAAAAGATCCATGAGGTCGATCGATCATAGTAAATTTTCCAAGATTGAGTGAATACATTTTTACTAGAGATAAATTGGTGTTGCCCGGAAAAGATTATTTTGAGTGATGCGACATTCAATGTCTGTTTTAAAGCAAAACATATTTGCTGTAAAACATGAAGTGTTTTCTTAATATACGTACCTACATGAATATATTTTCATGAAGTGTTTTCAATTTTTTTTTATTTTTAGTATTGGGGAATTCTATTTATGTGAAGTAATGAATTTTTGATAAACAAGCGTCAGTCTACATTTGAGTATGTGTACGACTATGACGAAGGTTCAAAATATGGCTACGCTGAATCATTCTAATTAAAGGATTTACGAACTGTTAAAAAAAGATTTGTTGAAAAACGTCACTGAAACTAGACTGAAAGCTTAAAGTAATTATATGCTTTTATGTAGTAGTAAAATTGTACGAACAGCTTATACTAACTTGCTATTGGTTGTTGCTGACAACAAAGTTGTACAGTGAGTTGACCCCTGGTGTTCTATAGCCACAAACGTGTGGTTTTAGTCCTTTCTAACGAGTTGGTAGAGCTAACTGCGTTTGATTGGGACTAACCAACATTCTCCTATAGCCTGTGACGCAGCAATTAACGCGTTCAATTGTTTCAGTTTGAACATGGCCGCGGGAATATCTAGTTTTATTGACAGAATAACGTAGCTATTTCGATGTCAAGTTTCTCAGAATAATAATATAATATAGATAAAAAATTATAACAAATACCTAAATAATTATATGAGTCTCAGATAGTAAGTATCTAACGAGTCATCGGATATGATTTTTATGAATTTTATTGCAATCATACCATAATTTGCCTACATACTCTTCTATAAAAAACAAAAATATTAATTCTTAAAAAGTGATTTGAACCCAATATTTTTTTAAATTATACCATTTCGGTTATTGTTGTTGTATTCAACCTGTGCAAACATATAAAAGCTGACTTTGTAAGCCAAAGTGAGCCTTATTTAATGACATCCAATTTTAACATTTTCTCCGGTAAACTTTGTACGATCAGCACATAAACATTCGAATACAATTAACACTTCATATGCTGGAATCTCTTTTAATATTTGTAACAAACCCTCAAAGTGCGTGTTTATTTTTGGCTCGAACTCTAGTTGATGGTACTGTCAGCAGAAAAAATCACTGAACACTTTAGAACTTCGTCAAGCCTACTAATTAAGGCGATGGACGCATTGGAAATTTACGTCGCAGGGATCTTGATTTTCCCAACAATTACAAAACATATGAACGTGATATTTGATGACATGACTTTTCATTTAATTGACTTCATTTTGCTAGTTGCAGAAACACGATTTGTTAACTTTTATAACAGACAATAAAATGTCAAAGTAACCTCTTTTGAAACAGATTTGCATTTTATAGGCAAACCAAACCGATTTAAGCGTCTAAATTTTCTTAGTAGATTAGTCTAAACACACACTTCAAAATATTAGTTCATTTTTTTAAACTTATTTGTAGTTTTAATTGGAAAGAAAAAAAAACAGTTTTTCTTATGGTACGGGGCGCAAACACTCCGTATTAGAATAATTGTTTAGCGATGCGTCGCCTTAATCTAACAGGCGCTAATCAACTTCTGGTAAAGCTATTATGATATGGCACAGTCATAACCAAAGGTTATGATCAAAACCTACCATTATAAATGTAGGTGAGAATAGTCACTTACCTTTGATAGCATGCATTATCATCTATTTGTCAAACATCGCAAAGCATACACACTAACGCCCGTTCCCAATAACCTATCTATCTGTCATTTTGCCTACTATAGATACAAATTTGACATAAGCTCCATACAAATTTTGTCAAATTTCTAACTCCAGTAAGCAAAACAACTGACAAATAGAATAGAATAGGGAACGGGCGTAAAAAAAATTCAAAATTCAAAATCATTTTTTCAGTTTAGGCTACAAATAGCTCTTAGGAACGTCATTTTATGCCATCGGTTCGTAAGTCTATCTACTCTGGGCGGGAGATCTTGTACTGAGAAGAACCGGCAAGAAACTCGGCAAGTAAGCAAGTAAGTAAGCGTAAGTGACTATTGATAGGTTTCGTTAGTATAAAATAGGTATTTTGAATTTGATCTTCGATCTTAGCTGTTGACTGTGCTAAAGTGGTCAGAGACTTTCAATGCTGACTGTACCCTCAAATGAGGTCATCCTATTCTAAGACGACTTTAGTCTGGAGTTGGTGATGGTCGGGATAGCTCGTTGTGACTTTTATGCATATGCAGCTTTGGCGACTGATTTAGAATGCAACATAGTAAACTACATTGACAAGATGTCCGTAATATGTAAACGATGTATGAGTTGGAATAACTATTGACAGCATTATATATTTCCATACATATCTATTGTTGTTTCTGACTATCCGATATTCATGGAATAAATTTCTGTAAACGAATGGAATTCTATTTCTACGATTATTCGTGTATTTATAGAAATGGTATACAATTAGATATTATTTATAAAGTTAAGTTTATTATTAAAGTAACTGAACCTTAGCTAAACTACACTCCAAATAAAACGTCTTCCATCAATCTTCACTGCATTAATATATAGTAAAGAATAGTAAATAGCATATACTAACCCACTGCTGGGCAAAGACCTTTAACATAGAAATCAAGCCATCGCTACAATTAATGGGTATTGGCTTAACACCATTCTTGCCAAATTTAGGTAGGTAATTTAGGTTACATTTTTCCTGACCTGAGAATTGAACCTAGGACCTTCGGATATCAAGACGAGTGCCTTGCCACCCGGCCACCGAGGGGTTAATACAAAAAGTGGTTTTTGTTGATATATTTTATGTAGGTATGTAGGGGGCAATCTCTGAAACTACTGAATTGATAACAAAAACAATTTCATTTATTGAAAGTTACACTATCTCTTACTAACATAGGACACATTTCATCCTAGAAAAAATTGTAAACCCTTCAAAAATTCACGATAGACAGAATAAACCAACCAATGAACGTGCCGTACACGAAAGCTTATGTTTTAATATAACAGTCTATGTTCAGAGTCGTGCCGAGCTTTTGCAGTGATAATATTTCCTTATCTGTGCTGCGCCCCACAAGAGGGCTTTTGCGCACTTGGCAGTATTTTTATAAGGGCTTACTAGGGCCTTGTGGCCTTGCTCTTATGGCGTAGACACAATTACACCCATAATCCTGAATGGGGGTCGAATCTGGATTGCTGGAGATTTATTTCAGTTAACTAAATAGTGTAAGGGATATGCCGTTGACGTTTTGGAAGAGAAATAAGTGACTGTGTGTTAAATTATTAAATTACTCGTCATAAGTAAAATTATGTTTTTATTTACCTAGTTAATATATTAGGTTTTGACAATGTGCTCAGCATGCTGTAAAGTAGTGACTAAATAAAAGTAGTACCTAGCTAAATAATTATGAAATAGAAAAAAGTTTGTTTAAGACTACAAAATCGAAAGATTGTTAGAAACAAAACACATAAAAATAGTTCGAGCCATCAAACACAGAACAAACCCTTCAGAATAGTCCAAATCCTAAATCCACGTCACGTGTTCGATTCCTAGACAGGGCTACATATTATATATTTAAATATATATTTTTTTATTTTTTTATTTTAGGATAACAACAGCATACAAATAGATTTCAGTGCTCGGTTTGTTATCTGGTAGGGCTATTTTTTATTTCACCTGGCTAGCTACCAGCATCTTACATCAGTCTGTCGTCATAACAACAATGTCAGGTATACTGTTGTGGTCGTCGGACCACAACAGTGGTCAGTGGTCAGTGGTGTGGTGGTTTTTGACTGTCGAGTCAGAGATAAGATAGCCAGACCCTCGGAAGTAGAGGCTTCCGAGTGACGTTACCATCGGCCTTATTGTCGTATCTGGCGAGATTGATCTTAGGCGCTTTCCCGCTAACATGATTGTAATACAAATAAACCCAGTTTAAAAACATAAACAGACTACTACGAGGATAACCCAATTTAAACTGTGTTTTATGAATTTTATTTTTCATTCCGAATAGTCTCAAGTTTTTTGTCATCTTATAAATTGAACAGCTGTTCCTTTATAATCAAATTACACCAATTGCCTGAAGCGAACTTTCCAATCACAGTCGTTTCATAACAATAGCAAAGTGTGAACAGGATCGGCGATTGATCATCCCTTATCTCCCTTCCGGCAGAGAGTCAAGACACTCTCGTAAAATATTATTATTATTTGCTGAAATTCGCGAAAGGAACCTGACATGTCAGTAAACCTATTGCCCCATAGATAGCGTTCACTATATTTTATTGATAGCTTCACTTAGGCCTTAGCTACGAGCACGAGCGTTTTGCGATGTGGCGATCGGGTTTCTAGTTCATTGAGCGTCATACTGCGGCAGTCATATTCAACGGTAATAGAAAGAACGCAATGAACTAGAAATCCGCACGCCGCATCGCAAGACGCTCATGCTAGTAGCCGAAGGGTTATTCCGTCTATAGCAAGACCGCTTAACTGAGTCCTCGCCTGCTGTAGGTACGCGGGGCGGGAAGTACGTAGGGCCTATGCCACGAACACAAGCGACTTGCGACGCGGCGAACGGATTTCTAGTTCATTGCGCGCTATACAACGGCAGTCATAGCCAACGGTTATAGAAATAACGCAATGAACTAGAGCGTTCGCCGCGTCGCAAAACGCTCGTACTCGTGGCAGAGGCCCTACGTATCTCCCGCCCCACGTACCTACCGCAGACGAGGACTCAGTTAAGCGGCTAGCTATAGTGACTGTCATGCTAATTTGGTCATGACTGGTCTTATATCGTTCTTCATTTATTCAGGTTAGCCATAGCCTAATAGCTAGAGGTTCCGAGTTTAATCTCCAGGTTGGGCAAAGTGTGGTCACCCACCCGCATTTGGCAGGCGTAGTGATACTTGATTTCAATGATGGAGGCCTTTGCCCAGCAACGGGACAGTAAATAGGTTAATTAGGTACCTATTAAATTTTTAACTTAAGATTAATATCATAAAGAATTAAAGTATTTTTTTGATCTTAATCATTTAATCCCATGACACTCTTTTTTTTCAAAACGAATAAAAAATGAAACATTCGCTTTCTATTGATGTAATATACCAGACTAGAAAAAACAAATTTTCATACGTATTGTACTTAATAAAGTAAGTAAGTAAGTAAGTATTGTACTTTTATACTTGTAGGTATAAATTAATTACTACAAAAGAAAAATACGATCAAAGTTCGAGTAAACTTCAATACTGATTTTTAAATTTAGCTCAAGTTAAAAAATAATGTTTTACTAAGAAAAATTACTGCACTTGTGTCGTTATGAAAATTGTCGATTTTTGTACTACAGTGTCTGATTTAAGTGGCTTTTCAGGAAAGAGTTTTATTGTCCTTTTTGGCAACCGCGTTGTCGTAAATTTTGGTTACCCTTACAATTTATCTATAAATATTATAGTAGCCACATTATTATGGCAATTACTTTTTTATACAACATACTTACTTATCTGTTTAATACTACTAAACATTAACTGGAAATATATTCAGAAGGTTTTTTTAGTCACTAAAAAGAGTCAAAGAACAATAACTAGTTATTATTCTGAGGTTGAGATGAGGAATAGAGGTGGCTTCTACCAATGTGTCATTTAGGATGGTGCAACTGATGAACATAGAAGTGTTTTTTAGTTTCAATGTGTTCGGTAGACGACTTGATTATTTAATAATTCGTCACAGAAATATTGATAGCTCCTATGTATTAAGGGCCAAAGTACAAAATTATAACTTTTCAAGAAAGGCTCTAAGATTAGCATCTTTGATTTCGCGCTTTTACAAAAAACCCATCGATATTGATAATTTTTTAAATATTTTCACTTTTAAACCCCGATCACCAATTTTTAAATCACGATCGTAAATCAACAATTATTCGAGTTAATTTAAAAAAGACATTACCATGTCTTTTTTAAATTAACCTACCGGTTGCAGTTTGTCTGTGATTTATCATTTTAAGTAACAAATAAAAAAAGTTTAAAATGTTTTTTTTTGTTTAAATAATTTTTAATGCAAATTTTGTTGCGAACCAATTACAAAAACACAAATTTTGAACAAATTTCCACGAGCAGGATTTGAACCTGCACCCTTCTGACAGCGTCAGGTGCTCTCCCAATTGAGCTATCGTGGTTCTAACCAGCCCGCCGAAATTATTCAACACTATTAATTTTTTTTAAATAAAGTTTATTTCAAATAATATCGCTATCCCTTTTTAGCTTCCACTGGATTGCACAGTCAACTTTTCTCGGTTTGAGTTGAGTGAGTACGTGATAAGCGAAGAATCTCAAGATTTGTGACATTGGCAATTTTGTGGTAGCAGCTTTGTTGTCTAGATTTATTTCAAGAATTTACTTTGACAGTGTTCGCTGATTATTCAAAGTAGTAATTGAATTAACAGAGTGCTGTGTTTGGGAGTCTCTAGAGTTAGTGATTTTATATATTTGTTGCCATGAACTAGAATGTGAGATTATCAATTTTAATCATCACATAATTTATCATGTCGTTTACATTTCTTTGAATTGAAATTAAATGCTTTGAGAATAAACTAATAGGTATAATTTCTTCTAGATTTCGCAAAACAAAAGTGAGTAATTTTTCTGTTAATATTATAATTTAAAATAATTAACATATTTTATGAGTAACTAGTATTTTATCCCCAACATCATCCGCATGGCTATGAGATTTAAAACCCCTTTTTTTCAAAATTAAATATAGCCTATTCAAGGAATGTAGCATTCTATCAATGAAAGAATTTTTGGAATAGTTCCTGAGATTACCCTCCGCAAACATACAAACAAACAAACAAGGCCACAAGCTTTCCTCTTTATTATTAGTTTAGATTATACTTAGTTAACGTCTTAGAAAATATAATTCATAAGTTATTTAACATAAAAAATTTAATAGACGTTTACACTAACCATCAACAACAAATTGCTAGCAAGTCAGAAAATAAGTTTATTCTATTTAATTTGTTTTTTTTTTTAAAACGTATTTTTTTAGAAGTTTAGTTTTACGTTTTTTTGTGATTTCAAAACCATTTTCTACATCCTACATTGTCATAATACACAACAGCACAATGATAATCTAGGAATTTATAAAAATAATTGCCAATTCTACAAAAAGTTGTTACGCTCTTACGTGGTCTTTGTTTTATCGCGGTTTTAATGGTCACAGTATTATTGTTTTTGCAATAAAAAATTTGCTATCTCTCTGACGTTACTTAACTAAACCACAATCAAACTACCGCATTACAAGTTCAGTAAGATTCTTTGTGATACCGAAACCTATAATACTCGTCTGAGTAAGTGGTTTATTTATTGAAATACTTGTTTTGGCGACTTCGGTTGAAATGACAGCCTAACCAGATAATACTGAATTTAAAGAGAAGCTAAAGAGTGCTAAGAGAGACCTGATGATAGGTCCGATCCTAACCGAACCCCTCCGAGAATGTAGTAGGGAACATTCTCTCTAGAAAACTTCGGACGGTGTTTCAATCACACGGCTTGAGGAACCCTTTAATTTTCTCAAAAAGTCCGGTAACGCTGAAACGGCCGCAACTAGCGAATCAGCAAACAATGATGATAATTGACTATAAGACCAAAGTTGGCTACCCCTGGAATCAGTCTGGCTAGATACCACAACCTTTTCTACCAGAATGTTATGTTATTATGTAATTTTGTTAGCAGCGTTAATGTGTTCCGATAGTAAGGGATAAGGTAAACAGTTCTTAAGTTTTTTTTATGGAGAGACATTGCTGATTGTCTCAGACGGCATTTTCAGCTTTACCGGGCTTTTTTGGGGGCGGTGAGAAACTTAAAGGGTTCCTCAAGCCGTGTGAAACGAATCACCTTCGCAGGTTTTCTAGAGTTCACTAAAAAGTGCGTGTCCCCGTGCCCTACTAGATTCTCCGAAGGGTTCGGATCGGATCGGGGAGCGGAACAACCCGAGGGCGCCTCTAAAGGCTCGGACCTCGGCTCGGGTTGACCGAGCCGTGGTGGAGAGAAGCGCCCAGGTACATGTCTGTACCTGGTATAGAGCGCGTGTGAACCGGTTCTTCGTACCCTTGTTCTACGAGTACGGTGTCTTGGGTCTAAAGTAATGTGCATGTTTAGCGTATTCTGTAAATGTGTATTGGCATTTAGAGGATCGGGCGGGGGGCTTAGAGGATTGGGCGGGGTTTAGAGGATCGGGCGGGGAGTTCTTAAGTGGTTCAAGAACCAGCTAGCTAGCCAGATTGACAAAGAACTTCCACATCTATATTTTCCGCAAACAGCCCCCCTAGCCTAGCCTAGCCTTCTAAAGCCGCCGCTAGAAATAGAACTCGGGTCCTCTGGGACCGAGACTGGTAGTCTAACCTCTAGACTACGGCAGTTGAAAATTTTATTCTGGATGAGTGGTAGCTCGTACCAATGCCTAGTTTCTACCAGCGATTCGGTCGCGCGACGATTAGGACCGATAACTTTTTACATAGTCAGGCCGGCGGAAACGGGATCTTGCGACCCGTAATAAAATCAGCCGTAAAACCTGTTGGTACCACGCTGAGGGTTGGGAGTCAAGGGCGAACAAGGTTAGGGACAACGCCTTTGTCAATGGCGGATTGGGGGAAGGGCGTAGGGACTACTGATACGAAGGTTGGGTCTGAATTGAAGGTCATTGATTTTTATTCTTCTTACTCCTATTGGGTTGATAGCTGGATTGTTGTAGTGATCCAATTTCGGTACAATTTGTGTTGCGAATTATCTCTCTGAATGTATTTGCTTACGTGACTCCAGAGTTATACTTTCTGTATTGGTTATTTGATGAGTTTTTATGAGTTTGATTAGTTTCCATAACTATGTAAGTTCGTTAGAATTCTAATGATGGAATTCCATTTAAACATTAGTATTTAAAAGAAACTTTGTGAGAAATTGATTCTCATAATAGACAGTCCAGCCTTACGTGAGAACATAAATTTAATAACAAAGCATTGAATCAAAAATACTGTATTTTTCTATCCATCCAGTGTGTTCTTGTTTCATAAGTATGTTTCTTCAGCGTGAAATATGAAAATATTATTGTTAAACATGCAATCTGCTCTATGTCCCACAATCGCTTTAAATTCCGCGCTGTCAACATAACAAAGTAGCTATAATACGATACCTAGAGTTTCTTTTTAAATGTAAAAAGATGGCAAAAGATTGGTTGAGCCACCTTTTTTATACAGGAGAGAATAAGGCATACTCACTACTGCGCTTAAGGAGATGCAAGTGGTTATATGTGGAACTCCCACCTCGACATTGACACCTAAGAGGAAAGAAGGTATACCCATTAAAAACTCCTGCACTTCCCTTAACGTTCCGCCGAGATGTTCCATGACTGTTTTAAGCAACCACGTGGTAATCACTGTAGTAAAGCGAGCCATCTGATAGAATATGGTGATCGCTAACGATGGACATCAGATTCATCGTCCTCCGTAGCCGAGTGACTTGCACGCCCGACTTTGGGCGGCGCAAACTCTGAGGGCCCGGGTTCGATTACCGGGGTCGGGTCAAATTGAAAACGAACTTTTCGATATTGTGACGGGTCTGGGTGGTTGTGGTACCGTCGTTGTTTCCGATTTCTATAAAACGAGTGCTTTAGCTACTTACCTTGGGATCAGAACAATGTAATGTGATGTTGTCTATTTTTTTTTATCTAGGGAGCTTACTGACTTTGAGAGCCTTATTTACACGCATCGCATGAACCTCATGTCATAGCGGGAAATATCTCTGATGGGAGCCCATTCGTACAGGTCCGTGGAAAGAACAAACGCGAAGCCTGCGTTGTTTTGTGCTTGATTATCAAGGATTTGGTTGTGAGCTCTGCTTCTTCGACGGGAGGGGCTATGGTAGAAACGCGACGGTGGTACCAGTTAGAACAGTTGCTCTGAACACTCATCGTTAAACAGATGGTGGAGTAATTCCTTTTTGCGGTAGGCCACGCAGGCGCCGCCGGTGGCACAAGCCAGACGCCTTTGAGAGAGACTGGAAAACGGTAATGCAACATCGTGAGAAGTGGCGGGAATACCTTGTGGAGGAGAGAGTATGGGATAGAAGACACCCATCGTTTCCAGGATTTCCACATTTAAATTCAGAGTGCCCTACGCCACACCCTGCCAAAACTTGCGCTATGACTGAGCTAACTGCCAGGGCCTTCCCTTTACTCTCCACTGCCTCTGCCCATCGGTGAGTCATAATCTTCCTCAGCCTGCAGAGGTCCACTGCTGAACATAGGCTTTCTCAATGGATCGCCACCACACGTTCACCATTGGTAGACCACCATCGGTGGGTAAGGTAGACTGAAAGATCACTAGCCAAACGACCGCTGAGAAAGGCGCACTGGTGATCGCTTCGTAGGTGGTTGTTCTCTTAAATTCTTACTACATATTATATGTTTCTTCTTAAGTTATAACATTGGTTGTGCACCCTGCCAATTTTGCGGGAACCTGTTGCCAACAATGGGATAATCAGGTTGTCTGTAACTGTATTTGTTTATTTACTTAGGTGAGTTGAGCGAGTTAAGCGGGCGCTTCAACCGCATTGAACTAGAGCATTCATAAAAATCCCTACAAATTACATAGGGTGCGATGAACCCTGACGATTTATTACAGCCGAGAGTTTTAGGGCTCCATAAAAATTTTCGCCCATTCGCCAACAATTAGGGGGAGATGTTTCGGCGCAGCGTGAGTAGGTGTTGCTTGATATTAGGCAAAGCATCCAGTGCTGGAGATAACAGTGAATTTATTCATTACTCAATTAAAATAAAATTCAAAATGATCTCAGTTTTATGCTACAAAACTTGAGCTGTTAAGATACACTACGCTATCAGTTCGAAAGTCTAAGGCGAGGGATCTCGTACTGAGAAGAACCGACAAGAAGCTCAAAGCATGAGCACAAATTATTTTCTTTCTTTTTTAACCGACTTCAAAAAAGGAGGTTTCTTAATTCGACCGTATATATATATTTTTTTTATGTGACCGTATATTTATTTTATGTGTGTTCGCGGATAATTTCGTCGTTTATGTACCGATTTTGATGATTCTTATTTTGTCGAAAAGGAAATATTCCAAGGGTATTGCGTGATAAGGAAACCAGGATCTGATGATGGCATCCCAGAGAAATCGAGGGGAACCTTCGAAAATCGGAGTGGCAACTAGTGCGTTTGTTAATGTTTACTATTTAATTAATGGAGGTCTGGAGTCGATCTGATGATGGAGTCGAAAGACAGTCGAGGGAACTCCTCAACGATTAACAGCAATTAGATGGTGTTTGGGCTTGATTAATTTGCATTGATGAGAACTTTACACCTAGATCACAGTACACTACACCTAGACTTAGTCACAACCGTGACTGTCATTAGGGGTCTGATGACGAAGACGAAGGACAGTTAAGGGAACTCCTCAACGTTTTACAGTGGCTACCGTGTGGACTTAATTAATTTCTATTGATGAGAACTTTGCACCCATATGGGTTATAAGTGCCATTACAGATCTGATGATGGAGACCATAGACAGTCGAGGGAATTCCTCAACGATTTACAGCCTTTTGTTGGGCTTACGTCATACGGTTCAATATGTCAAAATGTTCAGTTCGTACAAAAATAATACCTAATTAAGATTGAAGTTTTACATAGGAATACCACTACCTACTAGGCCGTCGTTTCCTCATCCGAGAAGCATCCTTGTTAGGTCTACCCATCAATAAAAATCGTTAAATAAAATAATTTTTACAAAAATAACCTACTTCAAAAATCAGGAAACTAAAAAAAGTAAAAACAACTCTAAAAAGCAAGAATTAATATTTAAATAATGTTATTAATTACCTAGATACGAATATCAGTTTTAAAGTAGGTCTATTGAAGTCGGGTGGGGCTTTTACAATAAAAAATGGAGATAATGGAACAAATATAAAAGTTTAAATGAAAAAAAAAAGCCGACCACCAACCACCCGACTTAAGCAATTTATGCAATGGCGGATCTCTGGATGGGTGACCAAATTAAATTATAACTTAAGTTCCTTGTCCAACTACCACGAGAGTTTGTGGCTGGCTCTATGCAGGTTGGTGGGTTTTAACGACTGCTATCTTAATGTAGCAACCGGAACCTTAAGCTTGAAGTGCCTTTCAAAGCACGGAGGAACTAAAGATTTCAATTCGATCACCCATCTGATTTACCCGGTATTTATCGCTACCCAAACTCGCTAGCCGCTACAAGCTCCTAATATTAAGAAAAAAATCCTGTACATAAACTAGACGAAATACAAAATTATTTTTTCCTTAATATTGTTTTTATTATCGACTACCGACGCCGGTGGAGCGTAGCCTTACTCAATAAGTACAACGTTAAAGTTGATGTAATTAATTTCCTAGATCGGTGTTTATGGCTATTTTCACGATTATAGTTTTCAGGATTACCATAAAAATAATAGGAATTGTTTAGGTGCCATAAATAGGCGTTGTTTTTATTTGAATCAAGGATTACTTTAACGCCCGCGGATTGGTCCACGTGAACATTCGTATTGCGTTGATGGTTTTACCGACTCCTACAGTACCTTTGCAGATAGGTAGGTACTAAAAACCGCCAGAGTAAACACTAGTGACTCCCAAACCGGTGATCCAAGTCATCCTAGCGGCACATGTAGGGGATGTACGGTGGTTTTTAGTGGGTAGGCCCCTCCTCCTTCTGAATCCCTGTCGAGACCCTCGGGTCTGAGCAGGAAGGCGGGAGCTGGAGGGGAGAATCCCACATAACCATCCGCGCTTTCTCGGGCGTGGTGCAACGAGGGCGACGAGTTTTCCACTGTCAAAAAAAATGTAGGTACTAAAAATTTTATCTGCAGAAAGCTTATTGTTACAAAGGCTGTCTCTACAATCAACAGATGGCGATGCCTGCTTTCATCACGTCAGGAAGCGCCTATGTTGACAACTGAGTGTAACAACAACAAACATTATTTTTTATAAAAAAATATGTTACCTAGGTAATACAGATAAAAGAGAAAGGTGAACACAGTCCTGGTTGAATCGAAAAGATTGTTTAAAAATAGAAAAACAGAATGAAAATTGTTTGATTTTTCGGTCCATACCTACGCGTCCATATACCTATGACGCGTCCGAACAAACGCACACAACATTCTTACATATAAATAGATATGTATACATCTTTATGTATTTTATCTTTTTTTTCATTATCTTTATCTTCTTCTGTGCGTGTGTTTGTAATTGAACTCCTTCTAAACGGCTGGACCGATTTTGATGAAATTTTTGTGTGTGTTCAAGTGGATTCGAGAATGGTTTAGATTTACAATTGGACCCGGTAGGTGGCGCCGCAATAAGGGTCCATCATGGGATACGGGTGTTCTTAAGCGGACGAAGCCGCGAGCGGGCCACTAGTTGTTTTGTATTTTTCTACACCCTTACCTATTCGCCCACACCCAACACCATATCGGTATTTGGAGTCGTCCCAACAATTCCTAACCATGGGTATCAATTTGCTAAGTTTCCCAATAAAACTGTGAGAAGTAGGCTCCGTTGCCTACCAACTTCCCTGTTATTGATACTTACGGACGACTTAGCGTCACAAACAAAGGAGAATGTAGAAGGTAAGCTTCTTAAAAACGCGCTGGAGCAATGCACACATTAGGGATGTGCATCATCGACAACCTGGATCGTGCGATCCAGGTTGTCGATCCGATTTTTCGGATCGTAATGGATCGTAACGCCACGATCCGACCTTCAAGAAATCGATCCGGATCGTATGCAAATAAGTAAGACACAATTAATTTTAGATCTTTAAATCAACACGTCCGTCTGATTAGATAATAAGGCAAATACAGAGACAGTAACAAATACAAACTATACTGGCCTGCAAAAATAAGTACTACACTTTTAATATTAATTTATTTTCTAAACTATAGAAGTTAGAGATTTTTAAATAAAAAACGTTTTGCAACAATTTTTATCAGCTTTCTTTGAAACTAAAGTAAATTATACATTAGTAACATTTTCCTTTTTGTTTCGAAAGTATATCTTGTGTACTTAAAAGTTATTGCAATTTTAAAAGTGTGATACTTAATTTTGCAGGCCAGTGTAGTCAAGCCACATATTTTATGCTTATACTAAATACCTACCCACAACATTCGTTTATAATAATTTAACAGCTATATCAATCTACCCGCAAAGGTTGCCGCCAAAATAAAAGTGTAAACAAAGTGAGAACACGTTCGTAAAAATAAACCTAAGTATTGTTACATTTGAGATTTTGTCCCTCATAAAAAAAGGAAGAAAATCCCAAATGCCAACTTCAGTGGGTGTGCGAGAAAGAAAACGAGAAAATGGTTTTCGGCTAGGCAAATATATTTATTTTCTTCTCTTATTAACAATATTCAATATCACAAATTCACAAATATAGTCCAGGCAAATTTGGGTCGAACGTGACCTGACAGGTTACTGACAATAATATATAAATAAAGTTACATTTAAATTTAAGTTAATTTGACAATATAATTCCTAACCTTATAGTTTAACACACCCTAACCTCTAAAAACCCTATGGGTCTTAGGGACCCAGCAGGTTCCTGAGATTTTATAAACCTACCTAACCAGCCAGCCTATATTTCAGCGGTAAAAGCTAAGGTCGTGGGTGGTTGGGATAAAGCCAGTTCAGTTATTTTAACTACCTACCCGAGAACACCGTAAGGGTATATGAGATTATAATTAAAATAAATGGGCGCCATGGTCGTATAATCGACCCGGACCTGGAGACGACGATGACGATTGAGAACGTTTCTGGTCGAACTCGAAGATCCTTATTGAATTATACATCAACCAACCAATCTGTGGTTGTGTGGTATGGTTCACAGACCAAACAAATATATTGTAAATTTAAAAAAATTAAAAGTGGGGATTATAAAATTTAAATTAAAAAAAAAACCGTCACGCCTGCCCATCCGCTAGGCGGAGTCAGCCGTGTCGCTGCTTATGACCAGCCGAGGAGACGGGTCTCGCATCCAGGCTACAGACTCGTAGCCGGCTCTGAATCCTGGCGGCGAGACGATTCAACTCGGGGTCCTGTAATTGACAATAGGGGGCCTTAGCACTAAATAGTCAGTAGCGATGATAGACTCCTGTCCCGCAGCCAACTCTGTCTCAAACTCCGAGCAGCAACCCTTCAGAATTAGGGGCTGGCTATTCAACGCTATATCAAGCTATCGCTACCACATTCAACTAGAATAAAATTGTTCAACAATGCTACTAGATCTGGCCAAACAATGAGTTTTGTTACAGGGGTAGTACCACGCACAGCATTAACTGGCGGTGTTTTACTAACCATGTGGTTCACTAGTTTGCACGAATAATATTATAGGTCACTCGTAGTGCAAGGATGACTTTAAGGAATGGATAACAACGTTCCTAAGGTAATCGGTTATCAAGTAGGAACTTACGCGTTGCCGTAAGGGGCGGCCAGCACGTGTCGGCAAGCAGCGGCGAACAGCGATGACCAGGAACAGGCTGTCTCTAAAGCGTGCACGAAATCCTGCAACGAAACGACCACTGTTCATCACGTTCACATAACCCTCTTACCGATGAGGCCTTCCAAATCACTTCACTTGAATTCATCACAAGTTCCTACCGAAACAAAAGTACTGCAGCAGCCTCGAGCGTGATCCCGGAAGAGAATGATCGCGTCGCTTTACCGCCAAGCTGGTGCAGTTTCGTATTTCAGGCTAGGAATTTGCCCTTATAATCGGGAGAATTATGAATCACAATAACTTTTCGACAATTTACCTTTCAGATATTTAACTACAACAACATGTCAAATATGACGTTTTCATGACTCGTTCTGAAACTGAAATCCACAGAGACTAATCACATAATAATAACCCCCTGAACTCAACGTTTAGCTACTAGAAAACGGTAACTTTCAGGCACCTACACTTTGTTGACGCTAACAAACATAACCACTAACTTATAATAACGCATACATAATTATCTTTATAAACGCAGGACAATAAAAACATTACTCAAATTTAATTCTAGTGGATAATTACCCCAATCAATATTTAGGCTAAATTCTTTTCTCCGCTTGGTCACACCACTCCTGCTCGAAAGTGTTGCCAGAACGATTTAAAGATTTTTAAGTTTCTAGAACTTTCCATATAGGCAACTTCCGTTTTTGTTTTTTACGGGATTTAATTAAATTACTTGACGTAAAAATCTCAAATACTAACTAATATAATAGTTTGTAATCCTAATTGCTTTTGCTACAAAAAAATCAAAGTTTTATCATGAAATTCTTTTATAATGTGTTAAATGTTTCGTTTTGCCACCACTAGGCGTCGCTGCGGTCGCCGGTATGGTATTGTCTCTGGCAACTGTCAAAGTTTACTGGTAAACAAACAGCATCATATCTAATTTTCTGTTTTATTTAATTGTTTATTTAGCTCAAGAGTGTACTAAAAGTAGCTTTATTAATTGTAAGTGCAAAATCAATTGTGGAGTGATGTGTCAGTTGAAGCTAAGAGTCTAAAATACGGAGATACACCTAAGTTTATTCAATAAACTACAATGATCCCAATGGATCATCCGATCAAATCAATATCTAGGAAAACTAATGTTTACAGGTAATTCTATTATCTTAATTCCATTATCTAACTACTGCAAACCTATCTGTGATTTAACAAGGGCATTATAGGTTAAAATTTACAACGTAACAGTATGTACCCAATTTTTTTTAAAGAAACCGCGTTTAAATTAATACGATCCAAGCGATCGGATCGGCGCATCCCTAGCACACATAGACAACCTCTCACGACTACGGAATCTTGCAACAGCTGGGTACGATTCCGTGTCTGTGAGAGGGTCTACCACCCGTATTTATATACAAGCCTTTGCTTAGCAATTACTTTGTTCTTAGAAATGTCACTTAGATCTAATTTCATTTTATAAACAAGCAACATTCAAATTAGAATAGAAATTTTCTTATTAAATTAAATAACAGTATTATTATTATTAAAAAAATCATAAATGTTATTTTATTTTAGACATAACACAAACTATCACTCGGTATATAACCTCAAAACTAGCATGTGACAAGCTTGTCATATTCTTTGAGAAATCTAACTAAGTAGATTGTTTGAGTAAAGATATTGGTGACTAATGCTTGGCTAAGAATTCTAACTTTTGACGTTTCTAATTTCATCGGTTTACTAAAGAATATAAAGTTTTACTTAATTTACTTCAGTATGAGCTTTTCTTCTTAGTTGGTCACTCTTGACAGAGTTCGTAGTCAATGAAGGGTCGCCCTTCGTGCTCGCAGTTGCTGCCTTTGCAAGCCTTCTCCACCGGTCTCTGTTGGCCGCATGAACAGCATGTTGAACGCACTCCGTCATAGGAGTCCAGTGACGGATTTTATGGTGTCAGTTCATCTCGTTGGCGATCGGCCGCGGGATCTTTTGCCCTCAACTCTGTCCTGAATTACAAGCCGCTCCATTGAGTTGGTTTTACGTGTAACGTGTCCAAAGAATTTCAACATCCGCTATTGCACAAGCGATGACAGTCTCTGCTTTATTTTGATTTCCTTCAATATGGGCACGTTGGTGCGATGGGCGTTCCAGCTTATTCTAAGCATGCGTCTCGAGCACCACATTTCCAGAGCATCGATCCTACGTTGGTTCTGGAGTCACAGCGTCCATGTTTCTGCCCCATACAGAAAGATTGGAAAACCAAGCTGTTCATCAGGCGTATTTTGGTATTCTTTGTTGCGCGACGGTCTTTCCAGATCTTATCCAGCTTCTGTGCAGCCGGTCGAGTGATTGCGCAACGTCTTCTTATTTCGGAATCACAGTCACAGTATGAGCTTTTACTCGTTTATAAATATGGGTTTAGGCGTGCATAGCTCGAGCGCGGTATGTACTAATAAACTTACCTTCTGGGGTCTTGTTTTGTGTGAGCGTGCTCTGATGCGATCATTATTTTTATTACCACAACTTTGATCTCAAATCACGTGGGTAAATGTCGACTGGTATGTACTTTACATGTAGGTACCTTTTTAAAGTACGTCAATAACCTTTTAATGGTGGTAGAAGGGAACAAACAGCTTTTGCGGTTGTTTTTGCCTTCTCAATAGTGATACTAGTCAATTAATCTACACTTAGTTACCACTAAGATAAAACTAAAATAACCATTTTGAAGCTATATAAAATTTGATTATTTGATGGTAGAGAACAATCTGCTACAACTACTGTACCGATTTTAAAATTGATTTCACTAATGAAAAGCTAAACCATCCCAAACTTATAAAGGCTGATGTATGTTATTTATTTATTGTTGGTATAAGCCATTTACATATGTATTTTTATCTATATATATATAATTAACAATAAATAAATAAATATTAAGTACAGATAGGGCCACTAGTAAGGTATATCCTGAATTCGATAGGGATATTTCTACCCAAAAAAATGTTAATGTTAGGGTAATTTGTGTATTTATGTTAAAAAAAAATAATAAATTGTAATACTAAGAATTTATGGAAATTGTTACTAACTGATTTTTATTTTTATTCATTTTTATTTTTATATTATCTTATTTTTTATCTTATCTTAAATATATTTAAATCTTAACAAAATGTAACCGTTCACCACGTAATTTCTTCTTAAGTGTCTGCCTTTGTTGTCCTGCATTGTGTTAGACATCGCTTTTTAGCCCAAAAATTATGCGGACGGGCACAACAATGTTCCATGGAAAATTATGCAAATCATTGGGCCCGTTCGACCATACTTTGCACGGTTTATCAGCAAACGTAGCCTTGGAAAGAGAACCTTAAAAATTATATACAAGCCGTTTTTACCCGGAAACTTTGAAGCCTATGTTGCGTGATCGTTCTGCGTTCCTAACAGCCTCATAATTTTAATGAAATAATAAAGCACAAGCATTAAAGATGTAGATAGGCATTGGTTTACAAACAGACATGGCTGAAGAAAACAACGTTTTAGAACAAACAAAAGAATACCGATTTGTTATAAGTAGGTAAGGTATACAAATTGTATTGAAAATAGTATGAAGTGTTTATGACCCAAACTTATTACGCCACCCAAAGAACCGTTTTTGTACATATTTACTCTTTGTTACTGGTGAGTGCATGCCAATTATCAGTAATGGCTTAGTTAGCAATAAATTATAAACTCACAAAACGTAGAAAAAAAATAGTAGATACACTGACGTTTACAATGGAAGAAAAAGTCAAAATCTGAGCTTAAGACACCTAGGCAACTAGGTTGCCAATTGTAATTATTCAAAAGTTCTTCTTCATATACGTCCCCTCTCCTGGGGCTTGAGCCTTCCCTATGGATGGATAGGGAGAACGGGCCATAAACTACGCCGCGTGACCAGTGCGAGTTGGCGGTTGTTAACGACTGCAGCTGGGACCAACGGCATAACGTGCCTTCCGAAGCACGGAGGAGCTTGAGATGATAATCTTTGATGATGATTCTAATGATCTTTGGTCACCCATCCGATGACCGGCTTTTGTGATTAACCTTAGTAATCGCAGACCGGGCACGTTATCCAGTGCGCCACCTAGAATAGAATAGAATAGAATAGAATAGAATAGAATAGAATAGAATAGAATAGAATAGAATAGAATAGAATAGAATAGAATAGAATAGAATAGAATAGAATAGAATAGAATAGAATAGAATAGAATAGAATAGAATAGAATAGAATAGAATAGAATAGAATAGAATAGAATAGAATAGAATAGAATAGAATAGAATAGAATAGAATAGAATAGAATAGAATAGAATAGAATAGAATAGAATAGAATAGAATAGAATAGAATAGAATAGAATAGAATAGAATAGAATAGAATAGAATAGAATAGAATAGAATAGAATAGAATAGAATAGAATAGAATAGAATAGAATAGAATAGAATAGAATAGAATAGAATAGAATAGAATAGAATAGAATAGAATAGAATAGAATAGAATAGAATAGAATAGAATAGAATAGAATAGAATAGAATAGAATAGAATAGAATAGAATAGAATAGAATAGAATAGAATAGAATAGAATAGAATAGAATAGAATAGAATAGAATAGAATAGAATAGAATAGAATAGAATAGAATAGAATAGAATAGAATAGAATAGAATAGAATAGAATAGAATAGAATAGAATAGAATAGAATAGAATAGAATAGAATAGAATAGAATAGAATAGAATAGAATAGAATAGAATAGAATAGAATAGAATAGAATAGAATAGAATAGAATAGAATAGAATAGAATAGAATAGAATAGAATAGAATAGAATAGAATAGAATAGAATAGAATAGAATAGAATAGAATAGAATAGAATAGAATAGAATAGAATAGAATAGAATAGAATAGAATAGAATAGAATAGAATAGAATAGAATAGAATAGAATACTTTATTGTACACATAAAAACACATGCCTACATGATAAAGAATTTAAAATAAATAACCACCTAGCTTCTCACAAACTTCTTATCATACACAAATACTAGAAAATGATAAATAACTCAAACAATCCCTAACTATTGCCTTGAATGCATAGGTACCGACTTGTACAACTTGTGAGCAGTAAGCAGCTAGCGATGGTTGGTCGAGCGATTGGCGAAATTACAGTTGTTATAGCGTTATCATTGACCGGGTCAGCTGTTATCGGACCCGCCCGAGCACATGCAATCTCGTGGTATAGCCTGAATGCACTGGCAAAGGAAACCTTTATAAAAACTACTAAAATAACCTTATTTTAACATGATTATCAACGTGTAACTGAAAGGTGTGGTCAAAATGAAAAGATCCAAAGTGTATCCGATGTAGATCTTGTATGTAGAGTTACTTAGACATAATTATTAACTTTAATTTGTCATGTAATTGTAAATGTTTATATAATTTTTAAAACAAATTTTGTTGCGAAGAAATTACAAAAACACAAATGTTGAAAAAATTTCCACGAGCAGGGTTTGAACCTGCACCCTTCTGTAATGTTCTTATGCAATTGTAAATTAAATACTTATATTAATGAAGTCATGCACGTCAGCAGTGCTATTCTCTAAGCAAAACAGTGTCGACCTCGACATTGAACTCGCTCATAACTTGCAAACGAATGTAGACTTTATTTCTATTTGAAAGTAGGTTGAAATTCGTTTGCAAGTTATGAGCGAGTTCAACGTCGAGTTCGACGCTGTTTTGCTTAGAGAATAGCGCAGCAGGCGCGCATAAGCAAGCAGCAGCGATCATAAAATGTAAGTACACAGTGGTTAATGAACCACTAGGGCTGTGACTTGTTTATTTTGCTGCGACGTCACAATTGAAATATTAAATAAAAAATTGCATAACAAATTAAAGTTAATAATTAGGTATGTCTAAGTAACTCTCCTCCTACACCTCAACCTCAACCTCAACCTACTGCGATCACTAACCCGCCTGCCAAGCGTGGCGATTACGGCAAATACCCCTCATATCCTTGCGGGAGGCCTTTGTCCAGCAGTGGACGTCTTTGGCTGAGATGAAGTAACTCTAACTCTCTATGTCTAACTTGTACTGTGTAACTTTTGTGACATGCAATCAAGATTCTGATTCTGATTCTACATAAAAAAGATTTCTTTACATGCGACTGCATCCGCGTAGATTTGAGATTTTAATCAAATCTACGCGGATGCAGTCGCATGTAAAGTGTTAGCAATATTACGGCAAAACATTTTTTTTTTCGATACTGCAAAAAGTAACAATATTTTCTCTTGTTCTGATAGTGTCTGATTTGGCCTTTTTATTGCATTATACTCCATTACTGTATATTAAAAAGCCAAACCCTTCCATCGCTTCCAAATAGTTTACATTTCCTTTTCCACTGGAGGTTACGACACGTTTTCTTCACATATATCCGAGCACTTACACGTTTCTGGAAGTGTCTTCACTTACGACCCTCGGGAACAAGGCGGAGGGTAGACTGGAACAGTCCTTTAAGAGTTTTCCTATGTAGCGCGACGTGACTATGTGTTCGCATATCCTTTTCTGAACGCCTAAAATAGATGTACTTACCTAATACTGACAAACTAACAATATTAGTAGTTAATAAAACATCCCTAGAATATGACAACTAATAAAACTCCATTAATTCAGGCTTCCATCAATATATATATAATATATAATTGT
Source organism: Eudonia lacustrata (assembly GCA_947562085.1). Classification (NCBI taxonomy): domain Eukaryota; kingdom Metazoa; phylum Arthropoda; class Insecta; order Lepidoptera; family Crambidae; genus Eudonia; species Eudonia lacustrata. Next base: position 6,143,389 of record OX387313.1, read on the forward strand.
CAACTTTAGAATGGTAGATCGGTGCCAAGAAAAGCCAGCGAAAGTTTTAAAGGATTTTTGTTTTCTTTTTACGTCAACACGTAAATATTAAAAGGACATTTGTACAGAATGCGTAAGGTTCAAATCAAGATCTAAAAAGCAGTTTGTGTTTGGTTTACGTAAGGTTATCGTACTTTTAGCAAAAATTGTTTATATATTCACGGGCAAGCACAGTGCCTTGATCTCACCAGATGTTAAGTGATGATAAGGCCAATGATGGAAGCGCACTTCACCCGTGATCCTCAACTAGTGAGGTACTGGTTATCCTATCTCTAGCTGCCAGAACACAACAATGCTACAAACATTGATGTTATGGCGACATATTTAGATAAGATGGTGGTAGCTCGCCAGGCGGACAAACAAGCCCTACCACCAACCAAACCGAGTACACAAACATGTACCCCCCGCTGGGAATCGAACCCGGGACCTCTGGGTCTAAACCGGTGGTCATAACCACTAGACCACAGAAAGCGGTCAAATCAACAAATTAAAAAAACGAAACCCCGTTGGTTATATATAAAATGTGAAAAAAGCTTTGTTTTTTGATATATTTTATATTTTACTTTTTTAGTTTGTTTTGTTTATATTAATATAATCATTCTGCTGTACGTAAAGGAAATTTTAAAGTTTATTTAATAAAAATTCTATAAATATTTACCGCTTCCTTCGCTTAGTAATTTCTTCTTTACATAGTTTATGCCCTATTAACATGTTAATAATAGTTCTATTAACTCATCCAGAAAACCTAATACGTTTGTTCTTGGATGGACTCACGTCATCGTCAGTATTTAGTCTAAATGAGCTAAGGGAATCACGATTTCTCGCATACAACCCGAGAATCTTTCAGTTCGATTACCGCCGCTCCAATAAAGTTTATGTAATAAAGTATTATACTATACTATGAAATACCAACTGGCCTACAACAAAATTGAAAAAACATACCAAAAAATTACTGCAACAAATCGCAAGAGCGCTGATTTAGTCATCCTCTGGTGAGCCAGTTTCCAAGATCCATTCACGATACCGGCCATTGTGAGAGCTGGAGATTGGAAAATTGCTGGCTATTCACAAATAACCTTGGCGTCTTGGCGAGCTGCAATCATCTTGATCCCTTTAGAACTGCAATTCTACTTGAACTCCTTTATTAAAGCACATACGTGTGTTAGTAAGCGGCAAATCGTTCCATTGTTACCGGTTTAGTTGACGACTGGTAATGGTAAAGTTATTTCCTTTTGTGAAACTATCTTGCGTGCATTATTTTTTTCCCTAAAAACAAAATATAGCTTAAGTTCTAACTAATAACTAAAGCTGAGGGACTATTATTAAAGCCCACTAATGTTTATTGTTAGATTCTTAATTTAATTGACACCTAAATACATTTGAAAAAGCTAAAGCATGCAAATACAGGGGTCTAGGCTCCGAATATGATTTTGTCCCATTCGGTGCCGAGACCCTTGGTCCGTGGGGTCCTAGCGCTATAAGAGTTTTTAAGGAAATAGCATAAAGATTAGTCGACATCACAGGAGACCGAAGAGCTGGCAGCTACCTCGGACAAAGAATTAGTCTAGCTATTCAAAGGGGGAACGCTGCCAGTATCTTCGGAACCTTGCCTAAAGGGACTCCTTTTAATAATATTTTTTAATTATTATATTATATATATTTTTTTAAGGTTTTTTAGTTATAGGTTCATTGTTCTAGTATATATAAATAAATAAAAAATTTAATAATTATTTTTTTAAAACTTAAAACTATAAATCACGCAACTTAAAGTCCACCTCGGGTTACCCGGCCCAAAAACTAAATCATAAGTTATCAACATAAATTATTGATTAATTTATTGTAAAATCTTTTATTTATTGTGTAAATAAATATACAAAAACACGGATTTACTCGCATTTATATAAAAAATATATATCGGTAGGATTGTACCATGTATGTAAAGTAAAACAATATGTACGAAAAACAAACGCAAGCGATCCATACATATTATGTAAAAACTGTTTTATTTCAACAGTTTCCAAAACTAAAAAAAATATAAAATATATTCAAACAGGCTTATAATGTCAAAATGCTAACTTACCATTATTACCACAATCTCAGAGGCAATGGGACGAGCCCCTGTGCAAGCAAGTTCTGGAGGGGCTTATATCCACTTCGAGTGATATGTCAGAACTCGCTCGTCTCACTGCCGTCTCCCAGAGAGAGTCAGGCCACTGGCTCCAAGCATTACCATCTGCCAATGTCGGTACCTTGTTGGACGGGCCGTCTCTCACTCTAGCGGTCTGTCTTGGTCTAGGCGCCAGGGTAGTCCACCCTCACCGCTGCGTGTGTGGAGAAGCTGTTGACGAGCTAGGCCACCACGGCCTATCTATGCGCTCGCAGTGCGTGGCGTATGCTGCGTCACTCCACTCTAAACAGCATCATCCGCAGTGATTTTGCCACCGTTGGTATACCGGCTGTCTTAGAGCCAGCTGGTATGTCTCGCAGCGATGGCAAGAGAGCTGGGATGACCATTGGGCCCTGGAAACTTGGCAGGCCGTTGGTGTGAGACGCAACCTGTGCTGAAACATTGGCTCACTCGCATGTACGCGCCACCTTTCTTCATGTGGGGGCTGCTGCGGTAAGTGCTGAAAATCGCAAACTGCACAAATACGCAAACCTGGGTCCAAATTATTTATTTATACCATTTGCGATGGAGACATTGGGTGCACGGGGGCCGGAGGCCAAGCAGCTTGTTACAGAGTGCTCGAGTGCTCAGTTACCTCTGCCAACGTATTAGCTTGGCAATCCAAAGAGGTAATGTTGCCAGCATTCTTGGGACAGTTCCCATGAGCCCACAGCTGGAGGACGTTTTTATTTTGTCTTTAGTTAAGGATGCGCCGTCCGTAAGTGACAAGTGTCATATATTTTATTTGAAATGTCTTCGTTCATATTTGTTTGATGCCGTGCGGCCATACTAATTTTGTATGGGGAATTTAACTGTTAATTTGAAAAACAATAATTTAAAAAACCGCTCGATAAATCGAAAATGTGAGACGAACGATTTGTAGTTTAGACCATTGGTGATTATTTAAACAAAATCAGAGGTACAATAATTTAGATAAACTATTAAGATATCAACTAAACGAAGCCACTCGTTTTCATGATTTTTGCCCAACTTTAAATTATTTGTAGAAAAAACTATGAATTTATGGATCGGACTAATTGTGAACACGTTCCCTTTGATCCTAAACATATATTTTGTTTATTAATACGATAGTATTTTCAATTATATCAACTTAACCGTAACTGCATTTTTGTCATTTTTTGGTTGGCGCACCCTTAAGTTATCTTAATTTTTTTTTTTGCTTTATTTTTTCTTTCATGTAGTCAGCTAAGTTATGTTTCATTACTGTGAATTAAGGCTTATAATTATACCTAATTTAAGACTACAAAGAAACCCGGAATGACGATATCACGTAAATGTTTCAAGAAAAACCGTATATAGAAAGTTTTAAACGTTTATCAAGTTTAATTGTTTCGTAGAATAAAGTTATTTGGATAAAATGTCAGGATTTGGACAATAAATTTATATTTTGGACCGTGACCAACTAAAGTTTTGCGCTTAAGAGGCAATTTTATTTTAAAACTGCAGAAAGATCGTGCTATTATTTAAGGTGTACTGTTTCCTGGATTTCTTTCAATAGCTTAAACTCCGCAAACTGGGCAAATCAGAGTTGTATCATAAGATTTACGACATAATATGTATAATAATAAAAACACACATCAAACATTATTAGACACAAATAAAAGTTTCCGTAAATTGTATTGGTATACAGAACAGTCTTCAAAGCCATTTAAAGTTATTAATTTTGTACCTTCTTATGATAACAAATCATAAGTATCATGTATATTCTGTGTAAGGTCCCTGTGAGCGCCCTGTAAGATTGGAATGGTCATGCTAAATTAAAATGGAAATATAAACATTGTTTAAGTAGTTCCAATGTGTAGTGGTTGAGAAAAGTTAAAAAAATAAAACGTAGGCATGTGCTTAATAATTTATTAGTTGGCCAAATTCGTGGAATATTAAATTTAATAGGACGCTGTACTCATATTATATTATATCTGAAAAGTTTTCAGTAAAACAAAACGTCGAGAGACGTGATTGTGGTGCATTTGTGGAATGTTTCATTTAACTTTTGATGACATGAAAATGGAGCGAAGAGGTCGTAAAGAAATGTCGCCTGAAAAAGTAATAATGTGAACTCGGAACTCTGTGGCTTAACTTTATAATAAAAGCGTATTGTTTCAGGGGTTTTAGGTTATCTCTCGAGAGTCACAGGTAACATACAAATATGCTGTAAAGACAAAGGATTATTGTAAACTAATATTATAAATGCGAAAGTTTGTGGGTATGTATGTTCGTATATTTTTTGCTTCTTCACGCTGCAACGGATGGATGGATTTGGATGAAATTCAGCATACAGTTAGTTTATAACCTGGAATAACACATAGGATACTTTTTTTCCAGATATTCCCACGAACCACACTATAAATATACAAAAACGACAATTAAATTTTCTAATACAAAATGATTTGTTTATTTTGTTGTCATGGAAACCAAAGAGAACACTTGATGGAAACTGTCAAAGCGGTACGAAGTCCGCCGGGTCCACTAGTTGTAAATAAATTGAAAAATGTTAATGCTGCTTGGGCGCCGCCGGAAAGGCATTTTTAGATGTAAATTTTAAAATTTTAATTTGGAGTTTTCCAAAGGTTGATTTTTGGCGCTTTGGCGGTGGTTATGGGTGGTGGTCGTGGTCGTGGTCATGGGCTGAAATATTGATGATGAAAGTAGGTAATACAGAGCAATGGGCCCACAACCCACCTCAATATCCCTCTGCGTCAGTAGATAAGCAAAAAATTATGTGACATTCTCCTTTCAAATGTGGGAAAGCCTGAACCCAGTACTGGGAGCCTTTTATTCTGATAATGGCGACGAATAGTTTTTATTCGGAGCTTTAAGTATGACTTAATTAACAGACTTACTTAACGGTTGAATCAAGTTATTATTATTTTTAGGTCTTTGCTTAATATTGGTACATGCTGTAGCTACCTTTAAGTAAGATTTGTGTTTAGTTATAAGTTTCTGGTTGAGTTTAGTGAATGTTTGCATAAAAACCATGTTGGTGGTCCTAAACACAATAAATAAATAGCATAAAATATACCCGTTAAAGGAAAACATTTAAATCCCACATCGTATTACTTTCAATTCATAAAACTCTTTCCATTTGTGCGAAGCGCGATTCAATACAAAACAACGTTGCTTTAATAAAATACGAGGACAATAAGCGATAAGTCCGATCCCTGGTTTTATAACAACAGCAGCATCGGATTTTGGATAAAGTGGTTTTTCTGTTGATATAAACTCAGTTTATTTCAATGGACGTTTATCCTGATTCTCTTGGAGCTTGATGGCGTAGTGGTTAACGCACCCGGTCTGCGATTGCTAATGTTAAGTAACATTCGCAAAGACCGGTCATCGGATGGGTGACCAAATGTTTATCATCTCGCGCTCCTCCGGAAGGCACGTATAGCGGTTGGTCCCAGCTGCATTAGTAGTCTTTTACAACCACCAATATGCACGGGGCCCGTGCTGCGTGGTGGTTCTCCCTCTTTCTCATTCCCGTTCCCCCTTCTTCCGTTTCCCGTTCTCCCTCTCAAAATCCTGATTTTCGTAGAAAAAGCTTGATTCTTTCTTTGACTGAGTGTTGCCAGCCAACCGATTGGATTTAAGATTTAATTTTCCGTCATGTCTTGATGAAAAAGTTACTAGTTGCCCAGGCAGTTTGCGTCTGACCCGGTATCAAGGCACAAGCGTTGGGTGGGACATGGGTGCTTACCCTCATTCCCACCATACGACAATCTAAAGCGGGGTCTTAAGAGACCACTTCATCTTTTGTTCCCTCAAATGCCCCGAAATTAAGACGAAAATTTAAACAGTAGGATAGAATAGAATAAGTATTTTTTTGACTGTCACTGCGCAATCAACATTCAAAAACAAAATTTGAAAATAAAAGTTGGTAAAAAAATAAAATTTATCAGTGTTTTCCAACATTATTCATTCCGGAACAGAAATTGTAAATAAAAAACTATTTCTGAAAGCAGTGTTTGACGGATATGTTTTGAGGATTAGCTTGATAGAGACTTTTTCAGGCCGAAAACCAGTAGCGTAGCGTCTGTGGCCAACAACGTCGAAAAATCCCAATATATAACAATTCAACCACAAAAAAACCGTGATTTTAGAATTTGGAAGTTTGATTCTTTCTGATGGTAGGTAGGTAGGTATTAGGAAAATATTCGCAATTTTTCCTTGCTACAAACTTTTCTACTTGAACGCGTTTCGGATTTCCTTTTGCATACGGATCAAAGGCATTTTTATGGACAAGAACATGACAAAGGAATTATTCAGGTTTCCCTAAAAGGATGGTAGTCAAAACATAGAGATTAATTTTTATTCTTTTTTTTACGATCTGTTATAGAATTTCCTTGTATACTTATCTTTAATGTCGATACACAAGTATTCGAATTATTTCTATTTAGTTATTTTTACTCTTTTAATATTTGCACTCACAATTTTTTAGTAAAATTCTTTAATGTTCTAAAAATCTTGTAACATTTTTTTTAAGATTTCTTTTTAATCTTCTATTTAGTTACTAAAAAAATAATCATTGCTTGTGTCCTTTAGTCTTAACCTTTAGTCTATTTACCGATTCACCTAATTGCAAATAAAAAATGAAATCGGTAAATAAAATAAAGGCGGAAACGTCAGTATACTCGTATAAGTACATCGAAAGTAAAGGCTACGTAATATAAATAATCTAATAAGCTCAGTGTGGGCAGGCCTCCAACAAGGTGGACCGACGATCTGGTAAAGGTTGCGGGAAGCCGCTGGATGCGAGGAGCACAAAACCGGTCTTTGTGGAGATCCTTGGGGGAGGCCTTTGTCCAGCAGTGGACGTGTTTTTGCTGAAATGATGATGATGATGATAAAAGGACGTATGTGTATTTAATTTTGCTAACCATTTAGCTAAAACATTGAAATGAAACACTTAACTTTTTAGAGTAATCATTGTTAACGCGATTCTAACCAAGATTTTTAATTCACTGTTTTTAGTAATTTCAGTACATCTGCGGTCATGACTCGACTATAGTGACCAATATAGTTTTTAAAAATAGTTTCGTAACTTGGTTTGTAAAACACATGGCCGTTTACTGTATGGTCATTCCCAGAACTCCCAAGACCATTGTTTTCGATTAATAAAATTTACTACATTAGTTCCTACTAACTCCAAGACTAGTCAAAATTAAAATATAAAATATTATTTTCTCTCCCACTACTGGGAAAGGTAGTGACACCAGTTTTCGACAAGACCCCGTGTTCGATTTTTCTTTCCTTTTTACCATAAAGATAGGGGTCAGCGTCTGATTTGAAACTTCAGCAACAATTCGATGAGAACTCCCTGCGTGCTAGCTGTCATCCAAAAAAATTATAATGAAATTCCATGTTATTTTTTGCGACAAAAACTGGGTGTCGAACACTGGAATACCGTGTTGAAGACTGGTGCCACTAGAATACCCGGGTAGGGATAAATTCATGGAGGTTAAACTTTAGCAACAATTCAATGAGAACTCCTGCTTGCTAGCTGCCATCCAAGAAAATTATAATGCAATTCCATGTTATTCTTTGCGACAATAACTGGGAGTCAAACACTGGGTTACCGTGTTGAAGACTGGTACCACTACAATACCCGGTTAGGGATAAATTCATGGAGGTTAAACTTTAGCAACAATTCAATGAAAACTCCTTTTTTTGAAAGAATTTGCTGATTGCCCCAGTCGGGATTTTCAGCTTCACCGAGCTTGTTTGGAGGCGGCGATAAACTTAAAGGATTCCTCAAGCCGAGTGAAACGAGTCACCTTCGGAGGGCTTCTAGAGGGAACGGCATCACGCGCTAGTGCGTGTCCCCGTGCCCCACTAGATTCTCCGAGGGGTTTGGATCAGATAAGAGAACTCCTGCTCCCTAGCTGTCATCCAAGAAAGAGAAATAATTTTTTTTTACTTTATTTGGAACATCTAACAATTACACATTAACAACGTTATAAGATAAAATTACCCTAAAGTAGCAAGAAAAAACATGTAATCCAATACGCTATCCACATTTTACTGAACTAAAATTATATCTAATGCAGTGAGATGCTAAGCAACAGCACCTGATATTACACTTACATAATAAAAATAATAAAGTTCTAAAGGTATCTACAGACAGGTTTACAAATGCGTGTTCAAACATACCAGACCTTACAAACAAAGTTTTTTTGTCAACGAAAACTGCTGTTGAACCCTGGGTTACCGTGTTGAAGACTGGTGCCACTATGCTAACCGGTTTGGGATAAATTCAATGAGGTCTGGGAACGAAGCCACTATACTACGTAGCGAACATGTTTAAATGTCATTTCGTTAAAGCATAGTGTCTTAGCTTAGCATCATTGCGTACAAGAACATTTCCAAATACATGAAAAGTACATTCTTCGTGTACGTCCCACTGGGAGCCATAACTCACGACGCTGCCATTCCGTTTAGTATCGCCGTCGTATCTTATCTATACTCACGGCAACGGCCATGTCCAAAGGCTAAAGGGTGCCATTAGGAACCCACAGGAGTACACGGATACTGAAAAACAGTTCCTTTAAAATCAAAGGTTACATTGATTCTAAGGTAACGATGTTCCTAGCACCCTAGGTGTCCTTAGTCTGACCAATCCAACGCATCACATTATGAATATCGCCAGTTATTTTATGTCCCTACTACTGGGGCACGAGCTTTCCTTAGGCTAAGCGTATGCTGAGACGCAGGCGACGCAGCTCCGCGCAGCGCAGAGCAGAGCAGATTTTGTAATGCATGGTCGTGCCGAAAGCGGCGCACGCTGCGGCGCAGGCACGTGGGACGCAGACATGTGTCTGCCATGCCCTGCGCCTCGTTGTAGTGCCAGCACAGATTTCTATGCGACGCGTGCGTGTCGACACACATTTTGTAATAATGACAGAACAATTAACAGAACTCTATCGATAGTACAAATTATCCATTAGTAGAACGTTTTTTCAGATAATAGCTTTAGTTTTTCTATGCTTGGAAAACAGCTGTAAAGTAGCAACAACTCACATTATCAGACTCTGACATTGACAACTCATGTTTCCGTGCTGTGTCCCTTACCTGCGTCGCAGCATGCGTTCGCGGCCTATGTCTGCCCCACGTCTGCCCCAACTGCCCTGCCCCGCAAAATCTACCCTGTGCTGTGCTGCGTCACTTGGCGTTCTAGCATACGCTTAGCCTTATGGACTGAAACACCAAAGGAAGACCGGGCCATAAACCACCACGCGGGCTGATTGCGGATTGGTGATTGTTAACGACTGCTAATGCAGCTGGTACCATAAGCTTTTTGTGCCTTCGGAGAAAAGCTCAGAGGAGCTCGTGATGATACATTTTCGGCACCCATCTAGATACCAACCTTTGCAAAAGTAACTTGCCTTTCACAAAGTTTTTTTTAAACTTTTGTTTAGTTTTACTGTAACTGCTAATATCTGCGAGACACGCCCCTGGGATCAGTAAGTGTTTCATGCGAATATGCATTTCTACAATGCACTAAGCTCGAGTTCATACAATATGAAACCCAACGGTGTGTGCATAACACTGTCCCACATTTCAGCATGCATTGCTGGTTGCACTTTCAAACTTATAATAAAATGGCGAGCACCATCCGCAACGGGCTTTGTGAAATTATATTTGCACGATGTGTTTTAAGATGGATAACGTTGTTGTTGTGGCAGAATATCGGTGCTTTGCTCATACATATATCTACATATACATTGCCTGAAACACTAAATAAAATCAATCGCTGAGCGATTTCCCATTTGCTCTGTGCTACAGTAAGGCATTCTATCTTTGTACCTAATTGTTTTTGTGTTGGTTGCGCCAGTTGGTGACTTTTAGATTAGCCGCGCAAAAATAGTTATTCGCTATCGTAATATTTTCATTTGATAAAAGGTAGTTTGATTGGCGCTGTACTAGCTTCCTTTTCCCATCTTTCTCCAATAAACACTTTTCTCGCACACAAGAGCGAGACCGCAATATAGAACACAGCACTCCAACGAGCTCGATGCAACCGCAAATTAGTGCAATGACAGAGTTTTAAAAAGATGGCCGAAAGCGCTTAGACTCCTCTATAGTCTCTATAGTCTAGTCTCCATTTTTTGATCGTTTGACAGCTGTTACCGCGTTTCGAGTGTTAAAACTGTGAGATACCACGCGCTGGTGGTCTAGGTCCGTGTTCCAGCCAAGTTCATCCACCAGCCACCAACCTGGTGCCGGTCCAGACTGCTCGCCCGTCTGCCGGACACGTGGTGCCTACTGCCGCTTGCTGATCAAGGTATTCCCTCCTTTTTGTCCATCGAACTGTTTACCTATTACCCTTGTCGCCATCCCTCGCAGTTCGAAACCTCGCCTGGTATAACGCCAATAAAAAAATAAAGTCCACTATAAATCATAGCATCGCCCGCGTGTGTACTGCGAGACTTTATGTCTATAGAGCTGTAATTGTTTTTATCTCTTATAATGATGTGTGCGATAAACTATCTACTTAGTTGTTCATAAACCAGACACAACAGAAATTCAATTGTTCCATGACACTGTGGTTACATTGGGCATCCAAGTATCTACCAAATAGAATGCTTTCTAAACTATCAATCTTGTAATAACTAACAATTATTATTATTAGTTTTCTTTATTCATTACCAGTCATTACAAAATACTATACCGTCATTCCTAGCGGCCTCTGCAAGTTTGACCAGAAGCAGCTAGACAAAATTTAAATGATCTTTGGTTATCAATTTGTCATTTTTAGTCTGACGATCATGATGGCCCTCCGGCCAGGTGGGATGATGACCTGCGAAAGACTGCAGGCAGATGCTGGATGCATCTAGCTGAGGACAGGGCGCTATGGCCCTCATTAGGGGAGGCCTATGTCCAGCAGTGGACTAAGATAGGCCGATGATGATGATGATCATGATGATGCGTGACACGTAGTAATTGACGTCTCTGAGCGCGTACGCTATCGAGTGCATTTATCTTGTTATAGAAGCGATTGACCCACGTATTTCTTGTCAAAGGTGAATCGTGTTACTGAACGTAATCCCATTTAACACAATTAAGTGTAATGAAGTGTGACACGTGATTACAACCAACAAGGGACTAAGTTCGTCATTAGACCTCTTCGTGGAATAGTTTGATCTCAATTCAGGGCTTAATAAGGTAAGGGCTGTACTCTCTATGGCAATTAAAGTAAACTATTAAAAAATTTAACAGCAAAGACCAAAAAATGTAAATAAATTTATTAAAATAAATAAAAACAATTATATACTCGTAAAAACCTGACTAACATAAAAAATAACTGCAAAGAGAAAAAACTGAAAAGTAAAAAAACAAGCTCTACGATCCCAGAATTCCATTTGAGCAACGTTGAATGCAACGTGAAATATTTCCTTGTCCGATACCTATACTTAAATAATAAAATCTGTAATAAATGAGTATTTATAAATACATTGAATATTGATAGTTGTCGCAGGCGGGGACAATCACCAACCAGCCAAAGAGCGTGCGGATTTAATTGAGATAGCCACGGCGGCCGCTTGGTTGATGATAAACGTGTGATACATTTGGTGCAGCAGCTTACATAGGCTTACGGGGGCCGCTTCCCATCTGTCTGTCTTCTAACTTCCCTTGGTGAGTTAGAAGACGGAGGCTTAAAATTAGACTAAGTTTTATAATATAATAAAGTAAACGTACACACGTCATGTTTGAAGATAAACATTAAATGGTTTCAATCCTCCCGCGTGATCCATAAGCACGATACAAACAAATATATATTTTTTATCCCATTATAATCTAATCTTTTCACGAAGTTCGTACTTGCACTTACACTGTAATTTCTCATTATACCTACCTACTTAACTTTCACATATAATATATTATAATATAATATAATGATATTTATATTATATTACATTATTATGATATTTATAATGTTTCCTTTTGCGGGCCTGCTGGAAGATATTTCAGAACTGAAATAAGCAGCGCCCTTGTACTACATTTACTCGTAGAGCTTATTTTGTTACCTTTTTATTTGTGTATAAACTTGTAAGTAAATAAACTAAACTAATAAATAAACTTTCCTAGAGTCACACCAATTATCTAGCCCAAGAGAATTAAGCTTCGTTATGAAACTCGTTAAAATGGTTACTAAATGAATAAATAAATATAAATACTTAAATAATAGTTATATTATTCGAGTTATCGAATAATATTTATAATGTACATTATTTATGCTGTGTAAGGTTGTGATGAGAAAGAAATGCATTTATTGTTCTTATGTCATTCTATTATCCCTTTTCATATCATAATCCCAACAAAATCATGTACTCCGTTCGTTAATATAAAAGAGAACAATAGGTGAACAATGAGTGAGGACAAAGCATATCCCACTTCAAACTCATTTGCAGAAGTAGGCAACCCTTGTCGTAATACACAGAAAAGGTTAAGCGAGATTTGCGAAGGCCCCAATGAAAGGTTTAGAATTCTCAATGGTGTCGGCCGGCGTACCGATAAATAAGAACAGTACATTAGGGTATCCATTTTCAGTTTGCACAACTCTGTCAATACGAATTATAGCCATTAAATTAATTAATCAACTGAAAAGTAGGAATGTATGATTTGTTTACATTTAATTTTAAAAAGCAACTGCGTCTAAATGTACTCTAACTGCCGTACTCAAAGACGTCAATTAAGTTTTAATGACAATTAAATGTCTTTCCTTCTCTATTTAGCACTATACATAAGAAAGTGACAGCAAGAGACTTAATTGTCATTAAAACTTAATTTGACGTATCTGAGTACGGCAGTCGATCACAAACGCTTACAAATCGTACGGCGACATCAAAACTATGATTATTATGTTAGATCAGAGCTTCGATGGCCAACTGGGAAAACACAAGGCGTATTTTTCGGATGTTTTGGTACCTAGCTTGGGTTAGTCATCAACCTTGAATTGGCATGCATGGTGATTTTAAGCAATAAGCTTTAAACAACTGTGCATCATAGGCTAGTTACACTTATAACTCATAACATCAATGTTTGTAGTATTGTTGTGTTCCGGCAGCTAGAGATAAGATAGCCAGTGCCTCACTAGTTGGGGATCCCGGGTGAAGTGCGCTTCCATCATTGGCCTTATCAATCAGGTGATATTGAGGCACTGTGCTTTCCCGTTAATATTTAAAAAAAAATGTTTTGTAAGTGGCAGGTATTTCTAATTGAAATCATATACAAACGGCTAATACAACTATATTGCATTATTTTGCGAACAATATAAAAAACAGAGAAGCAAATACGAGTAATAATCAGAATGAACCATTTCAACTTCCTCTTCTGACATCGTTCATAGTTTAAATTAACATAAGCGTTTATTATTATTTACGATAAAACACTGGACTGGTTCTAAACGCATGCGACAGTCATATCAAAGGGGAGTCAACTTCAGAAATAACTGGAGCAGTAATTTCCCAGGAAAGAATACTCGTCAACGCAAACAGCATTAGCCACGCTGGAGCACGGCCAAAAATGGTTCTCTCACACATAAATTACGACTGTCTGTTTATTTGCATGACAAAATGTCTGGATTAGTTACTGTTCCACAATTCTCGATAAAGCGCTTGATGAATTTCAGTTTAATGCAAATGCTTTCAACCCATTTGTGCGCCGAAATTTATCCGGTCAGAAAGGTGTGTGGTTTTTAATCATAAATTATTGGAGATCTCCTTTGCTGTCACTAATTTGTTATCAATACTAAAAACTAGGCTAATTGTTTGAAATGTTATGAAGTGAATGTTTCAATAATTAACTAAGCATTTTTTTCATTTTTATTTTTTCAAAAACATTTTATGATAAATGCTGCTAAACAGCACATGACTCAGCTTTAATTATGCTGCAATTTTTTTCCAAATGCCTTAAAGTTATTTTTATTAAGAAAAAAATATCTATTTGATAAAGGGTTGATAAATCGTAGCCAAAATAGCGTAATAAGAAGCGCACCTAACCAAGTTTCTTAAAGGCTGTGGGTTCGAATCCCGGTCGTGTAATTTTTAACACTCTTCCAAATTATTTGTTTGCAACTAGTTTTGCGTATAAAATATTTTATACTTTATAATTTAAAAAAAGTCTACTTCATTTACGTCCCTAAGTTATGATAAGCTAGTAACAGTAACAAAATTATTGAGTTTGTAATTAACTTAGACAACATGTACATCTTATCTGACATCAAAATACCTTACGCACGACGAAGATTACACACATATATCGACACTAAACCAATAAATAGCAAATTGAAGTTGCTTGCTATTTGGAGTTTAGAAGCTCGGGGCAAATTAAAGTGTGTTGCTAACTTACCCTCTAGGGGTTGGCGCGGCAAAGTGTCGAATGCATTCACCGAACTTGGAAGAGGGCTAAATTGGATACGACAGAACAAAATCAGATATTTAATATCTACATGATGATGTTTAGCAGGTATGTACAAGAGTTCGAGGATGTCTAAGATCTTAAAATTTAAGTCTAAAACGACCATATTTAATTTTAGCGATATTTCTACAACCCCGAAATATTGACAAGTGTCAGCTTTTACAGCCAGTGAAAGCATGTAAAAATAAAAAATGGCGTTTACATTTTAGGGAAAGCCGAACACAGAATTAGGTACATTATAAATGTACTTATTAGTCACGCAAACGTAAAATTTTACTTATACGTGTCCAATAATGTTGAAAGACAGCGTAGTCATGCATATTATTATGGAGAATACAACTCCAGCTAACTTTGGAATGGCTTTTTCTCAGAAATGGTAAATCTTAGAGAAAAAAGTATAAGGACAATTTTAGTAGATAATTACCTGATCTACAATTTTAGTACGAGCTATTTTTATCGTAAAACTAACTGCTTGGCCAAAAAATCCAAGAAACCCATTGTTGTGACCTTTGACCTTGAATAAATTTTTTTGCACACACGGGATCAATGGGGACTTTTAAAAATTTCATTAAAGTATTCCTTACGTGCTTGTAAATTTTCAGCTTGTTGTGAATTAATGCAGGAGTCAATGTCTATTTTGACCGGGCTTATTTATTTGGGACAAAACACATCAAAACAGTACACACAAAAAAGAAAAAAAAAGGTTTGGTGAAGAATAAGCCCTATGAGGGCTTCTTGGCGGGAAAGTGAAGAGTCATGTCTGCGATTTTGTTTTATTTTCTAAAATTTGTGTTATGTCGAATATTAATGTGAAATAATGGTGGATTATTAACCGTTAAGTGTTCGTGAGTTATGGTTGAGTGATACTTGTTTTTAATTGCCATAACTTTTATTTTAACCTAGGGTTTGCACACCTAGTTAAAGTCTTTGGTAACAAGGAAGCTATTTGAATAATATTTCTTAACACTAAATAAAAATTAAATAGGCTATAGCTGTATTGTTAGTTTGTAAGCATATACCAAATAAATTTATTTGCATTTGTACAAAAACTTTAAAACAATAGGAAATTTGATGAGTCTAGAAGCCCTTAATTATACACAACATTGTCCAAATGTGGTAGTTTTTTTTAATACAATACCAATGGATGTTGAAAATATTGCGATATAACCATCTCATAACCAAACTATATTAACAAGAAAATTACAAAAGTCTCGCCTGGTGGTAGACGTTAATTATATCAACGATGAACAAGGTATTATTGATTTATTACATCAAAGATTTAAAAACTACGTAACGACAAAACTTCATGTTTTAACGAGCTCTATCCAAGTTATCCATGTGATAGGAGCCAGTCAACCAATGATAGTTAGGTGTATAGTTTAATTGAAATTCCTAGCGGTAAAGTATTGCACTTTAGAAGGCTAGTAGTACTGTCAGTCTTTTTCTTCTTTGGGTGCCTCTCCAACTAATGAAGGTTGGCAGTCAGCTCTGCTTATTTGGTCGTGTCCTTGGCAAGGCGAAAAAGTTTAGTGGCACTCACTCCTAAATGTTCCACAACCATGACTTTCTTCTGCGACCAAACCTCCTCCTTCCAGCTATTTTACCCATAATGTTAAGTTGCAAGAGTTCGTATCGGTCGTTTCTAAGCACATGGCGCAGATATGCAACTTTTCTCTTGAAAAAACTTAAGTTTCTTGTCGACTCGTCCCAGGTCTTCCTTATTTGTAACTTTCTGAGTCCAGGATGCGTCTGTATGCCCACATATCGAAAGCTTCTATATGTTTCTGAGATTTTCCTTAATAGTCCAAGCCGCAGTACTGTCAGTAGCAGACTAATACATTATTTTTTTGCATTTGAAGAATAATCTTCTTATTTACATTTAATGTTTAGAACAAGAAGGATCATCTTAAATCATTATTTTGGTAAGTTTACGCGAACTCAGGACATTGAATTTGATTAACACGTATGTATTTGTATCAGCTTTGAAGGTGAGTTTTGAGTGTGTTTTTGTGTGAAATTTGTTTTAGATAGCATGTCTTCGTTATTTGAGATGTTTAATAAAAGTCAGGTATTCAGTAAAACAGCAAAAGACTTAGGCCAGTTAATAGTTTCGTCTGTAATAAGAACCCTCATTTCACGATAAAAGAAAAGCCTATCTCTTAAATAACTTACAACATATTTCAATAACCAACCCACAACAATTATAATCTGAAATAATTATAATTTTTCACCAAATAATTATTTTGATCACTAGAAAATTTAATCAATGAAGTTATGAACATTAATGTTTTTGCTGTATCAAAGGAAACATGAATAAATTACTGAATGGAATACAGTTTCATTGATTGAATCATAGTGCTATTAACTTGCGTGGAACAGATGATATTCTTAGAATAGAATGAGTAGACTTTGTCGCTAATAATAAATTAATAATTTAATGGGCTTTAACAAACTAAGCTTTAGCTTTATATTTTCTTATCATCGTTTTTTACCTTCTGCACCGTCTCCATCTTGGATATTAATAATAATAAAACAAAATATTTACTTTCTCCTATTACTAATTTTACAACTATTTATAATTGTGTCTCAATAAGAAAAGCTCAAGCTCATTTTTGTTTGCACTTTCAGTGCCAATGAAATAGTTAACCATCAAAAACATACTTGTAAAAAAAACTAAGTTCGCAACTCAGTTTCTTCTACCGTTAAAAGTTGTGAGATCCTTGTAAT
Source organism: Eudonia lacustrata (assembly GCA_947562085.1). Taxonomy (NCBI): domain Eukaryota; kingdom Metazoa; phylum Arthropoda; class Insecta; order Lepidoptera; family Crambidae; genus Eudonia; species Eudonia lacustrata. Next base: position 6,160,757 of record OX387313.1, read on the forward strand.
ATCAAGTTGGTAAATTTATTCAGTCCCTACTTAAGGGACCTATCCTGTCTTAAGTTATTACGTAATTAGCTAACCTAACAACATCATATATCAATATAAAAATATTTTATGTTTTAAATAAATAGATTGACTTGGCCATCGTAAGAAAACACAATGTGTCTCACAAATAATACATATAATATATTATATTAAATTAAATTAGATTGTTTAGTGCGATTGCCAAGTCAATGTATTTATTTAAATCATAAAAGATTTTTAATAAGTTTTTTTTCCAACAAAGGATGGTACAGCCATGTTTCTTTTTTGCTTAACTTGGCGAGGGCACTACTGTACCCCCAGATTACAAGTATATTATCGAGTCGTATTTTCAAGATTAGAGGACAGGTCATAAAAATAATAACTTTCACATTAGCAGCGCGGCAGTTGGCAAACAAACGCATAAAGTAGCTTGAATTAAGTTAGAGCGAACTTAAAAATGGTCTCCGTAATTATTAGTGTGCTATTAAGAGAACTAACTGAGTTTCGCTTACAGCTGTTACTGTGCAGTTTTGTTTATCATCACTGCACGTAGTTATTTTTTAGCCTATTTCGTCCTGCTGTTGGGCAAGACCTCCAAACCCTTCCAGTTTTCTAGACCCCTGGTGGTTTCCTACCATCTCTATTTTTATTATATATAATAGTTTTTATTATACATAATTAGGATTATAATGATTTAAACAAATACATTGCCAATCCAGGTCAGGCATCCTGTCATCATGACCCCAATTGTCAGATAGAGTTAATTTTCAAAGGTTTTAATAATTGTTCTGTTTAAACTATGTGTAACATAAGGAATATTATATTTGTTGATACTAAAAGAACAAGTTGTATTTTCAAACCTATTTCTTTCCACTGCTGGGCCTCCCCCAAATCTCTCATTACGTTGGTACTTAAAAAGAACATTTAATGATAATAAATCCTATCTTACTAATATTATAAACGTGAAAGTTTGTAAGTATGGATGGATGTTTGTTACTCTTTCACGTAAAAACTACTGAGTGGATTTGGATGAAATTCAGCACATAGATAGTTTATAACCTGGATTAACACATAGAACACTTTTTAACCCGATAACCGCAAGCGGCCGCTAGTAAATTATAAATTAACGATTTCAATGATTGAAATGAAACAACTTTTAAGGATCTACTCGCGTTTATTTTACACATTACTTATTTAATGTTTATCCTGACGTTTCGAACCCTTTGCAGGGTCCGTGGTCACAGGGAGACTGAGGTGGTGGTCATCTCATAATTAGTTGGTAGCTTGTATACTGAGCTTACAGTATCTTTTGGTCTGGCAGTATGGTATCGGGGCTGGGATTTAATATTTTGTATGATGGGATCCCAGGCTGGTAGTAGATTCCAACCATCTTCTCTATTAAAATTAAGATGTGTTTTAATTTCAATAGCCTCGCGTATCATCCTAGGAATGAATCGTTGTTCTCTAGCGAGTATTTGTGGTTTATCAAATCTGATGTAATGGTTGGATATTGTTCGCATACTGCAGACTTATTTTCGCGCCTGTGCCTCAACCACAAATACTCGCTAGAGAACAACGATTCATCCCTAGTATGATAGACTAAAAGATACTGTAAGCTCTTTCTGCGTAAAACGGAACGCACCTGATTAAATTTAAATGAGGGTATACAAGCTACCTACTAATTATGAGACGACCAACACCTCAGTCTCCCTGTGACCACGGACCCTGCAAAGGGTTCGAAACGTCAGGATAAATATTAAATAAGTAATGTGTAAAATAAACGCGAGTAGATCCGTAAAAGTTGTTTCATTTCAATGTGTAGTGTTCGCGTAAACTTTAGATGATATTAATTTAACACAAGTATAAATTAAAAGTCTTACGTGAATAATTCATATATTTAAAATCATTTTTACGCAATACACCATTCCATTTAAATCCATCTGATATTGAATAGCGCAACTCACTTTCCCGACATTTCAGTCTAACCACTCAAACGTCCAAAGCGCGCAATCAAAGCTGGAACCAACCATACACATTCGCAAAGTTTCATTGAAATTAGAGTGTACGAACACAGTGACATGTAATTTTTAAATGTAGATTATCGGGTACTGTATCACTTTATGAATGAAACGGATTGATGTCAAAAATTAAAGTTGGTTTTATTAGATAATAAATATTTTCTTCTGTCGACATTTTTATTTCTTAGTCCCGGCTCTATGCGAGTTATTTTCGTAGGTGTGCTTCGTGGAATACTTTAGGTGTGCTTCGTCTGGGTGTACTTCGTGGAATACCTCAGTCTACGAGGCGCATAAACAAATATATTTTTAACCTTCCATACCATTTTATTCAGTAGAAAACCAATGTGAAACTTGGAAGAAGGGTAAAAGTAAAATTAAATTAATTAAAAGAAGTAAAATTTTCGAAAGTTTTAAGTTTCAATTTAATTTAATTCCTACGCAATGCTACTGGATTTAATTAAAATAAATAAAGCCCTAAGACTGTGCACATGCCCACAAAATAAGGAGACTGCAGAAGATAAGCATCATACAAACGCGCTTGAGCAACGCAGACATAGACAACCTGTCACGGATACGGAATCTCGCAACAGATGCGCTCGGATTGTTCCGAGCTCCGGGTCTAGGGTCTGTGTGCGCGTTGCTGGAGCGCGGGATGTCGGGTTCTAACACACGAACAGCACGTTGACGACAGCAGAGGTGACTGCACGTCGACAGCATGTCGGCAGCTAGCTGTCGATCTGCCTGCGGCAAGCAGTCGAAATGTCTTCTTGCCGACGACGCCGATGTCGTTGACCATCTTAGCACAAGAGCCAGTTGAAAATGGATTTCGTTGAAGAAACACTGTTGTTGCTTTTACTCCGTCGTCGTCAACGAAAGAGAAAGAACCGGTAATTGTGGGTTGAAGAAATATTATTGAATAGATATCGAGATGGCCATTTTTTTATTCTCTATCCACTAATACGAAAAAATTTGCTAAAGTTTTTTAATTACTTCCGAATGTATATAGCTTCTTTTGATGAGCTGACGACCATTTAAAAAAACTCAATATCTCGCTTTGTTACCATCATGCGAAAAAGTATTTCAGTAGAACAAAGACTCGCAATGACGTTAAGGTATGTATGCAAAATTTACAATTAAAAGTCGACGTACATCTGTTATTTATTATTTATTATAAAAAAACTTTAACTTTTTAGGATTAATAATTATTGGCATATTTCTAATACCCATCTTCTAAATTGACTGGCGAAATCAAAATTCCGAATCAATTTCTTCAATTAAGCTCATTTTGTGTGCTACTGCAGTCGACTGAAAAAATGGTGGACGCGGCTAGCCGCCGACATCTGCCGGCCGCAGCCGCCAACGCGTCGATAGCTAGCCGCAGACTCCTAACGCCGACTGCAGTTACATACGTCGACAGCAAACTGCTGCTCGTGTTGTTAGAACGCTAAGTTTACCTTCTAGGTCTTCTTATTTTGCGACAGGACTTTGTCCACTTTACGAGCTTAATTGTTGGAGCCAGACTCCGCGAACTGTCCAATTTACGATCAGCTTAGCACGCTTTAACAGAAAGGTCAGTCGGATTTGAACGTGTGTCTTTATGTAAGGCTGTCATTTAATTATGGAACTAAATTAATGGATGTGAGATGCGCGAAGGCGCAGCTTGCGATTTTAAGATCTGGAAAGTCAAGCGACTTTCGCAATGGCGAGTCATTTATAGGCTGAATTATAAAATCTTAACTTCATGCTTTGGAAGGTACGTAAAGCCGTTGGTCCCGTGCATTAGCAGTCGTTAACAACCACCGCAACGCACTGGGCTCGCGTTGTTCTCCCTATCCATCCATAGGGAAGCCTAGGAATGCCCCACCAGTGTGGACATAAAATTAGCTGAATGATGATGATGATGATGATGAGATGAGGTTTATCGTGTTTCATTGCACGTTAAATTTTTAGTTCTGGTTGTTGTAAAAGAATCGCAGTCTTTATTTAAAACCCACTAATTAGCGTTGGGTCAATGTGCTGGAGTATGGCTCGTTGTGCTTTTGTTCACGTATAATAGTTTTAAACCACGACCTTTCTTCCAACTGTCTCCTTCTCTTCCAACTGAACTGACAATACAAATTCAAATTCGTATCGTATATTGCGTGGTGGTGGCTTCCCTGTTGTTTTTATTTCAGCAAATGTATAAAAATTACAAAATACTCTTATTTTATTGTCCCAGTAGTTACGATTTAATTTATATTTTTTATGGTGATAGCTTTTGTTGGCATTTTTTATTTAGCTAATGTTAACACTATTATTATGAATTTTTACTTTTTATTTTCAAGTGCTAATTGCTGCACTGAAGCTAAATTAAATATTTATAATTTTTTTTAAATAATGTGAAAAAATTAAACGCCTACCCGACCCAGCCAGGAATTGAACCTGAGTCTTCCGCAATCCGGGCGGCTGCACTGACCGCTATGCTACCGGGAAGGCTGACACGTAAGCGCTGAATTTCGTCACTGCTTTTTAATTTTTTGAGTGCTAATAGCGGCACAGTGCGCTTTCTACCCAACGGTTATTGTAACCGATGGCTATGCAGATTCATCTTTGCAGATGAAATACCACTAATTTGATAACACAACGCTATAGTAAATTTTATTTTTATTTACAAGTGCTAATTGCTGCACTGAAGCTAAATTAAATATTTATATAATTTATAAAATACAGTCAAAAAATTATTAACTATTAATATGCACGGAACATTTTGTAGCATACTCGTAACTATTCACAAACAGTTTTATCTTTAACTTGTTGTTCAAGAAACCAATGCTAACTTAACTCGAGTTCAAGTTACGACTGACTTTATAGCCTTATTCGCATCTTTATGGTGTAACGGAGCAAACAATAAAGCTATTTCCAAAATTAAATGGCGCAATATTTTTCCCTTTATTCATCCAAAGATATAAAAGTGTTTAACACAATCAATTTAAGTTATTATTATCTAATAGTGTACTAAAAGTGAGATCCAAAAGTTAATAATGTCTTTTTTATTTTACTGATAAGCACTGAAGTGAAGGAACTGTGTTCACCTCACCTGATGTTAAGTGATGATAAGGCCAATGGTGGAAGCGCACTTAACCCGGGATCCTCAACTACTGAGGCACTGGCTATCTTATCCCTAGCTGCTGGAACACAACAATACTACAAACAGTGATGTTATGGCGACTTAGATAAGATGGTGGTAGCTAGCCAGGTAGACAAAGCCCTACCACCAACGAAACCGAACCCAGGACCTCTGAATCTGAAACCAGTCGTCTTAACACTACTCCACTAGATCACTCCACTAGATCACAGAGGCCGTTGAAAATGAAAGAATAATGTTTAATTAAATAAAGCAAGATCACGGTCAGCGCATTTAAAAAAAGCTTAATTTCACCTTCGATGATACTGGTTCGGAATGCAATTTTCTGCTACAAATATCGTAGCTTATGCACGAAGTTAAGTTGCGCTACGAATCTCATAGTTTTATTACAAAATAAGTTGCGCTACGAATCTCGTAGTATAGTTACGAAGTTAAGTTGCGCTACGAATATCGTAGTTTAGGCACGAAATAAGTTGCGCTACGAATATTGTAGTTTAGGTACGAAATAAGTTTCGCTACGAATGTCGTAGTTTAGGTACGAAATTAAGTTACGCTACGAATATCAAATCAAATCAAATTCAAATAAAATCAAAATATTTATTCAGTTATTTATTTATTTATTTATATCGTAGCCTAAGTCGGGTTTAAGTTGCGTTTCGAATATTGTAACTTATGTACGAAGTTAAGCTGTGCTACGAGTATCGTAGATTAAGTAGATTCCATCCTCATCTTTGTTAATCAGTATAACCAAGAATAACGCTGTAAGTGTTAAACCTTATAGCATTAAATAGTTAATTTACAAAATAATGTTAACTACATTTCAACAGTTGTAAAGCAATTACTTGTTGCTATTAGTTATTTGGTTTTCTCAGTAACATTTAACATAGCTCTAACTCATTTCAAAGCAACACAGTTTTAATTGGTTCACGATGTAAAAATATAACTGATATTTCTGTGCAAACTTTAATCCCAGCTGCAGAAAAGGCGAATAACTTTAAACTAGAATGTCAAGCGACTCAATTCACAGGAATATTTCTTTGAGAAGTAAAACTTTTGCAACTCATAAAGTGACGAGATTTATGCTCCTTACAACTTTGAGACTCATTTAATTAATTATCGTTCAGAATAGAAATAATTTTAAACATTCGACAAACAATCGAGCAAGATATTTATGTCATAATTTACTGATTAGATATATTATGATGAGATTCTCATTATAATATATCCATATATATCTATTTATATATATATATATTTATAGTTATATATGTATATAACTATAACAGCACAAAGTGTCAACCAGTTTAAGAATATATATTATATATATATATATATATATATGCAATACTAGATGGCGCTGTATCTTACTGAAAATTAGTCTAATGAAGTCTTAATGACCAACCTTATCTTAATTGCAGTTTACAAATATTTTACCGCTGCGCTGAGGCTTATTGGGAAATCGGACCATAGCCCAATGCAGGCCCAATGTGGATGAGAGCGTTTCAACAATATCTGCTATGCTATCTTTTGTCTTACGAAAATAACCTAAGATCATAGTTAAACTTATGAATTAAGATATATATATATTCATTACAATTAGTTTAAGTATTTTTTTATTATTTTTTAAAATTGATAGTTATTAAATATTATGTTAAGATCATTAGCTACCGAAACGATAGCTACTACGCCATAGAGCTCCAGTTAAAAAATATATCTTAGCCAAAAAACGTCCATTACCAGACAAAGGCCTCCTAGAAAGATGTTTACAACATACAAGTATTTAGTCCATACGATGCTTTCATTTAAAATTACGTATATTTCGTGGATTATTTTTTGTAGATCATAAAGTCGCCTGTCATCCACACAACCCGAGCAAGCGCGGTGTGGAAAAACCTAACTAGTGTGTGTTTGGGACGAAAATATTATCTTTCGAGGTTCTGACGTTGTATTTGCAGCCACTGAAAGAAAAATTGTTTCCTTTATTAGCTTGAATGATTGTTAAAGCGTAGGTTTTCATGTCAGACACAGAAGGTTATTTATATTTGTGGAAGCACCAATAGTGAAGGTATAAAAATAAAAGTAATCTTCCCATATATAGCTTGCCTACTTCTTAACTAATCTTTAGTATTTGTAAAAATATTATGATTGGATTTTAATGACGGTAGTTGTTGACATTGAATGGGCGCCTTTGGCTTTCAAAATAAAAATTCGGCGGGCTGTTCAGAACCATGATAGCTCAATAAGGTGAGCACCTGACCCGGTATGTCAGAAGGGTGCAGGTTAAAATCCTGCTCGTGGAAATTTTTTCAACATTTGTGTTTTTGTAATTTGTTCGCAACAAAATAAATAAAAAAACTATATAAACAAAACAAAAACATTTTAATAACCTTCCCGTGTTATATAGTTCACGTGGGTAGGTTTACCTGGCATTGGAACGATTATAAATAGACTGACAATAATGATTTTGTATAACTACTATTTTTAGACATAAATATATTAAAAAACAAGGTATAAAGCCTTAATAGGGATGTTGAAAACAACAATAATTAATTCCATAAAATTAAACGTATAAATGAAATCACGTAAAAGTTCTATAAAACATTGACCAATTTTTTATTTGACCTAAGCTTGAATTTCTGTAACCTCAAAACTTATTGATAAACACTGAATTGACGGGACAAAATAGTGACGTCATAGTTAGTCATTCCCATCTCAGAACATTAAATGAAGCTTTAGTTACTATTCTGAGATTTCCACAAAAATTTCTTTAAGAAAAAATAGTTTGAAAATTTTAAAAAGTTTTTCTATTACTAACCAGTCAAAATACAAGCTAATTATAACTTAACTTAATTAGTCTGGTAAGATCTTAAGGTCGTCTGTAGCTTGGGTAATGAAATGGAACATGTAATAAATGACTGTGCCTGGTGCGACGTGGGGTTGTGTTATAGAATAGCATAGTTAATGAATCAGCATTGCGGGTTATGTTCAACCCTATTGAATGGATGTTAGGTTAAAATATTTTTCGGGTGATTATAAATAGTTTATTTAAATAATGATACGTAAACTTAGGCTTTGAACATGTGCATTTTTTTTGTTAAAGGTAGATATTGTTTAGATAACAATATATTTTTATGTGAGACTAAATCAATATTTTTGGCTTGATTCATTTTATTTAAGTTCGCCTTATTATGAAATTCACATAAAATATGATTATGATTCATACATACATATCATACATTTTTATGTCAATATACAAAAATGTATGTTTTCCTACAAAGTAACAACAGAGACTTAATTTAACGCATGCTGGCGACACAGATTAATTTCAAGCGTTTCCTACAGTGCGACAAAAAGGTTTTATTACGCCTAATTATGAGGCGAGCCGGCGAAATCCCCACCATCGCTGGGTTAGGGGTGCGGTCCACCCGGGTACACCCGGTCCTTTTGATCCCTTTGACAAATTTGTGTACAAATACCAGTAGGAAATTGAGAGCCGCCAATGCCATTGGTTCGATCGGAATATTTCGATTCCTGCCCTGATTTGAATAGCGTAGTATTTTTTTTCTGTTTAATATATTACGTACTTTGGTTATGTGTTATTTGGGGAGTGACACTTAAGTTACGGCGAACAGAAAAATAAGTAATTTGAAACTGATCCGTCGGGGATCAAATAGCTCTGATTTCGGTACCTACAGAAAACTGAAAAAAACATCTCAAATATTTTATTTCATTCTATTTACTTATAAAAATAGTATGAAAACAGTTTTATTACTATTTTTATATTCTGATTATCGTGACGAACAGGAATAAGCTGAATAGATAACTTTATTATTAATGTGATTCATAGATTAATTGTCTAATTTCTATAAACATAGGCATACGCCTCATTTTAAAGATCTATAGTTGTCAAGGTAAAGGATCGATGTTGACCGTTGCTGACTTTCTTACATGATCTATAGGTATACATAGGAAGATGCCATAACCCACCACACTAACCACAAGTAGATTGTTGAGTTTTAATGGCGGCCATCTTGGGACAACAACCGGGCCAAATGTTTACCGTACCCTTCTCTTTGTTTTCCTAGCCAAAGAGTCGCAATCGCACAGTAAGTGTTATATAGACTGAGTTTCTTCTGCACATATCATACTATTTGTACTGACATATTAAGTTTATTTGAATAAATAGTAAAAAAACTATAGCCTACGTAATAAATGATATGACGCTGAAAAGCTCACGAGGCTATAACGAATAAGTCGTTGAAACGAGTAACGTTAAAAGTATCACAAGTAACTTTCAGGTTGTATAAAGTGAGAAGTTTTTATTCTCCTCGTATGTGTCCTTTGTTGGGATTAGCGATATCTTCATCAAATTTTACGACCCTTCAAAGTTACGTGTGCGAAAGTCTAGACTTTCGGTACTATGTAAGTACCTACCATAGGATTAAAATGCAGTAAAAACTTTTTCTGCGCCATAAAGCGTTAAGCCTCGCCCAAACAGAGGCGGTCTGCGGTCGCACGCACTGGCGCGGTCGGATATGGTCGGAAACGATTTGCGATGAAGTGACGGATTTCCATTGTGAAGTATAATAAATAAGTGCAGACAGGCCGCGATCTTCACGCAACCGCACGCTCCGCTCGCTTCGCCGCCTCTCGTGTCTATGGGGACGAGATAGTTTATTGTTGACTCATAAACTAGCTACCGTCTAGTGCTACAGCAAGTGTTTTTTATTACTTACGGGTAAGTACTTGACCTTCATAACACCTTATGTTAAGTGATGATAAGGCTGAAAGTGAAACGCACTTCACCTGGAATCCTCAACTACTGAGTTAGCTGCCGGAACACAACAATGCTATTAACATTAATATTATGGCGACTTATGTAAATAAGATGGTGGTAGCTAGCCAGGCGGGCAAACAAGCAAATTCTTTGTTTGAGACCGGTGATCTTAACTCTTAACCACATATGTTGTTATGTGAACGCTACCATTTCAAGACATCGATTAGGTAAGCACGCCCTTCACGCAATGAAACGTTGCTGGTGTTCATTATGTGCTGCCACGTTCCTCGAATACAGTTTATATTGCACACGTTACTTAACTTGCCTCTAGACTAGCTAATAATATCACTAATTTACCGATAATTTTGCTATTCTACCCTGTGAGGCGCATTTCGTGTAACTTTTTGCATCATATCGTGAGAAAAACGCGTTTATACGTAAAAATTGTAATTTCGTTCTCATTTTTAAATAAATGTTAAATTAAAATAATAAAAATAGCTAATAAATAGAGTGTATATAGCTAAACAAGGCCGTCGTGATTTTTTTACAATATCTTAATAACTTAATTAGTAATAGCGATTTTAAATTTCAGGTTGTTTTGATTTCCATACAAATCGTGTTATGCGAGAGCGTGTATCTAAGTTACACGTAAACCGCGCGACAAGTAGAATGACGACCTACACAAACCTATGAGTGGTAATTAAAGTTACACGAAATAGAGAAAATAATATGGGTATTAAAAATAAAAATATTTAATTACAATACCACTTTTATTATTTCAGACACATTTCTGTAAACCGTGTATCTATAAATACACTAAATAGGTGCGATCGTCCAGCGCTCGCAATAGTTATGCCTATCTGCGGTAACTTAGTTACACGGAGATCGCGTTACATGAACCTAAAAATTCAGAGTTACACGAATATGGCCAGGCCTAATTCTTGAAAAATTTCAGGAACAAAATGCGTTTTTTTCAAAGTACCCCATATAAAACAGGACCAGAGGATCTCAATAAGACCTGTTAAGCCGAATTAGTGTAACTCAACTTACACTAATTGTGCCTCACAGGGCAGTATTGCCACTAGACAGACACTGAAGGCAGTTAAAACTAAGGCAAAGGGTAACTTAAACGTGCCCGCTCGGGCAGAACGCCACCGCGACCGTACCGCCACCGCTTCTGTTTGGGCGAGGCTTTACAATTGCGTGTGATACGAGTGCGAACCATGCCCTCTCACCCGTCGGATTTGTTTTGTCGTTTTATTATTGTCCAACAAGAAGCTTGTTTCATGAGATTTTTATCGTTTATTATTAGACTCGTAATACTTTTAATAATACCATCAACAACTTATATACGTTTTACTATTTCATATAAAGTCGGAGGAGCTCGAGGTGCTTCGTGCTTCGAAAGACACGTAAAGCCGTTGGTCCCGGTTGCATTAGCAATCGTTAATAATGGTGGTTATCTATGTAATTTCGTGGTTTATGGCCGCCGCCGTGGTTCGCCTTGTCGTGATTCCATCCTTAAAAGAGGCTCGTACCCCAGCAATGGGGACATAAATTGAGCTGGTAATGATGAAACTCGATGGTTTCAATAATTATAATGGAATCGAATTAGAATACAAGCTTCATAATAATTGATATCATAGTGTCACAATGATTTTCTTCACTGATTCAATATTCACTTATCGCAGCCACGTTCTAGTTATGAGAAAACCTTCATTCTAGATCTCGTTTTCGTACCATGAATCAATTTCAGTTTGAGTCTAAAAAATATTTTTTCTCCCACTCAGCAAAAGTGCGACTCGAAGCCATGCAGAAAAAGTAATATTAATGGTCCCCGAGATTAATGTGTAAAAAGCGGATGAGCTGGTAATTTTTTTCTATTCTCTACCATCATTCTGCGGGATGCCCGCGTCATTACCATTATCAAGTCTGTTAATTTTATTATATTGTCTTCGTGACTCCGTTTTTATGACGGCGATTACTCACACTGTTTGTTGCTATTGTATTAATTTAGTTTGTTTTATTTTCAGTTGGTCGGGACATTTGTAAGAAAAAATAGAGCCATGAATCACTACAGAATAGTATAGTGTAGGCATTTCTGAAAATATAAAGATTCCAAATGGAGACTTTCAATTATAAATTTATCTATAAAATCCGACAATCTTTTCTTTTTATTCTTGAGTGTCATTTAGATAATATGGACATAAAGGTTGTTAAAGTTGACCAATTGACTATCTACAATGCTACTTTTGTCGTTTTTAGTCTAGCTAGACTAGCTTCTGCCTTCTTATCTAGGACTGACGCCATGACAACAGTTTATTAGCTTTGTTGTGTTACCTCAGTTAGAGATAAGAAATAGTTTCGTAGTAGTATTTGAGGATCCCGGGTGAAGTGCGCTTCCATCTTAGGCCTTACTCATCATTATCAGCCATATGACGCCCACTGCTGGGCATAGGCCTCCCCCAAGGATCGCCACAACGATTGGTCCTCATGTTAGGGGGTTTGCCATAATCGCCAAGCTTGACAGGCGGGTTGGCGATCGCAGTATGGCCTACTGTTTGAGGGAGGCGCTGCTGCCCGTCTCCTGCAGGCGGTTTTCCCTTTGTCGACTTCTAAGACTCCCACGGGAAAGCCGGGGAAATGCAGGGGTAATGCAATTCTAAGCCGACATCACACGGCAAAGCCTTACTCACCGTCTCTTATTATCAGGTGAGGTAAAAGTCAAATGCTAATCTGTAGTAGATTAAATTAATAAAAAATATAAGAATCATTTCGTAAAGTATATGAACTTTTACCTTTACATGCCGAGTAACTTTTATTTTAAACAAGTCCGAATCCTAAGCCTTGTCCTATAGTTGTATTTTATAATTTAGTTAATAACCTCTCATCATTTTGGGGCTCCTATCAAGAACAGAGGAAACGGAACAATAGTCTATTCAATTAGAAGGCTTTGATAATTGCAGGTAATTGAGTAATTATTTTACGGGTTAAATATAGTACTAGAACAGTCCATTGTTCACTATAATAGTAGTGATTTATCGCCTTAGTTTTTGTTTAATTTTTTTTTACTATTTTACCAATAAATGTGTGATTTTCCGAAAAAAAACCACTTTTTTGTTTGATGTATTTTACTCGGATGAGTTACGATGACAAACGGGAAGCACGCGCGATAACCCAAAGTCCCGGATTTGATTCCCAGGTCAAGCAAAGCGTGTTTCGGATTTTGTTCGATGCTTAATCCGGGTTTGTGATCACCAACCCGCATTTGGCAAGCGTGGTGATTAAGCCATTACCCATCAAATAAAGTGATGGCTTGATTTCAATGATGGAGGCCTTTGCCCAGCAGTGGGCAGTCATAGGCTATTTACTTTTACTATTACTACATATTCTAAATAACAAAAACATTTTGGTTTTTAAAAACTACTTGGGTCTAGTGTGAGTTTCATCCGCCATCGATCATGTTAACGAAAACGAGAATTTGTATGGCAAAACTTTAAGCGTCTTACAAATAAACAAAGAATAAGGTCCGAATAGTTATTCCGTGTTTTTGTCTCTTTTAATCTAATTTGAAATGACGTTTGCATGACAGGAACAAAACACGGAATAACTATTCTATGATTGTCATTGTTGTTGTCTTGTTTTTTTATTATTATTTTTTTATTTTTATTGTACCGTTAGAAGTAGGGATTTAGGATATACAGCCTATATATATATATTTTTAATCTTCTATTTTTGTTTTTATATTTTTTTATTTTTGTGTGTTACGGTTATGTTACTATCGCAGCATCACTGAAACCGGTTCCGACGGAAGATCAGCGCTAACCTCAAGGCTAGCATCTTGCTGAGTCGGAACCGTTTTGGGACTCCTATGTGTTTTTTTTTTAAATTTCCACTTTTATCTTTATGTTTAAACTGTTCTGTCCTAAATAAATTTATTTTCATTTCATTTTCATTTCATTATTCCGACCTTATTCTTTGTTTATTTGTAAGGCACTATCTCTCCTCGTGTCGCCAGGAGGCGCTGCCTCAATCTTCACTACATAGTATAAAACAAAGTCGCTTCCCGCTGTCTGTCTTCTTCTATGTATGCTTAGATCTTTAAAACTGAGTGCTGAGGTTAAGCAACTTTCGCAAAGGCCGGTCATCGGATGGGTGACCAAAAATTTATCATCTCGAGCTCCTCCGTGCTTCAGAAGGCACGTAAAGCCGTTGGCCCCGGCTGTATTAACAGTCGTTAACAACCACCAATCCGCACTGGGCCCGCGTGGTGGTTTATGGCCCGTTCTCCCCATCCATTCATAAGGCTCTTGCCCCAGCAGTGGGGACGTAAATGATAATGAGACACAATAGAAAAAATAACAAAGTAAATGTAATCACATTTATCGCATTTGGGATCCTCCGGAACAGGATCCTCGGGGAATGGGATTCTTAGAGAATAATCCAAGTTTGTTTGTTTGTTTGCCTGCGTAGGAACTCTGGAACTATTGGTCCATTTCCAAAAATTATTTCACTGATAAAATGCTACGTTCCTTGCGGGTAATTTTGAATAGAATAAAATACTTTATTGTACACATAAAAAAACACATACATGTTCACAAACAATTTAAAATTGAAATTGGAGTCGTACAAAGCCGGCCTTATCACTAAAAGCGATATCTTCCAGGCAACCTAGGGATGGAGAGGATTTTGTTTTGATAAAAAGAGTTTCGTTTATAATCTCAAATCCACGCGAAAGAAGTCACGAGTAAAGTGCTAGTGAGCTATAAGACTGCCACTATTTCTGTTCAAATGTATTAAATCTTATTCGTACCGATATAATCCGCCTTATACCCTAAAATGTTTTTATCTCATGCCACAGTTTTCTTTTGTACTATTCCCGAGTCGTTTCTAGCCATTAGAGACTTTGCGTCACTGTTTCTTATAAACTGGTGAATTTAATTACCATCATTTATCAACAAACTTTGGGACCATAAAGATTATTATCTTTTCAATAAAGTTTGCGTATCTCAATTTAGATTTGATTTATGTACCTACTGGTGAAAACTTGAAACAATTGAATTAAGCCTCTTTGTATTTGAAAATAGAAAGAGTTAAAAAATCGTTTTAATGTTTTAATCGTTTTCTTAATGTTGTCCATCAAGTATTTCTGTATATTCATTATAAGAATAAAAAGTTTCATTTAAAAAAAACGATGCTAGTTCTACCTAAAAGCGTCGAAATTTTTGAAACTCAAAGTATTGGTCTTGTGTTGTATTTTGTACTTTGTATGTATATGGAACATGTTATAACAGTTTATATTACACTAGAATTTTTAGAATTCATTAAAAAAGTTCTTCATCAACAGCTTCACTCCAATGTCTGATCTTCAACTTTTCTCGCCCAACTGCTGCCATCTCAGCTTTCCACCTTGCTGGAGGGCGTCGGCGTCATTCCTAGGTTTGCCGAATCGCAATCTCCACTCCAGCTGCATACAACAGTGATTCTAGGGGATTTACTATAGAACACTAAATTTACTGATCATAATTATTGGTCAGACCGATTTCGCTCGTTGCGACCACTTTGAATTCTAGACGCAGGTAGGTAGCCGGTGCGCCCAAAGATGGCTAGCATAGAATATCTTCTTAGTAAACTGGCGTACCCACTGAGCGCACGAGAGTTAAAATAAACCTTATTAGGTCCTTGCAGTTTGGTTTTCTAAATTCATGGCTGATCGAAGACATCGATTCAGAGAGATAAGATTCGATTTCTGACCACGTGGTGTGAAAAATAATAGCTTTGCTATTTTAAACCCTGAAAATCGGACCGACTTGTTACTGTCTTGGTTGTTGTAATCGCTGAGGTGTGTGATGGTCTGCCCGAACGACTAAAATCCAGGGACGTCCGTCAGCCGCTGGGCGAGACTCCGAGTACTCGAAAGTCTTTCACGACCTGCCGAATCAATAGTTTAGCCAAAGCACTTAACACTGGAAAAGAAGAAGTTGTTTCGAGAATGTCGTGAAGCTGCCAAAAAAGAAAACTTTCAATATGTATGGATTAAACATGCAACCATACTTGTTCGGGAATCTAACAATCATGCGGCATTCGCGATACGGTCTCAAGTGGACATCTCAAAGATTAAACCTGGTACCAGTAAGAAGCTCACTGACGATGACGGTGTGTAATTGTCTTTTAAATATTATTTTTACTTATTGTTTTTGAAAAATATGTATATTTGGAACTTTAGTCTTATCTTTATTGTGTATTATTGGTCAAAAGTAATTGTCACTTTGTGTCAAATTTATTTAACATCTTTATGTATGTGCGGATTATGTGGTCATTTTATTAATAATTTGTGAGTGTTCTTGGAGTATAGGGGGGGTATATATTGTCAAAACAAGTTACTTCTCAAGTTGTAGGAACGCATCTATGGATTATATTGTTTCTTCACGTTCGTTAGGTCTCATTTTTATTTTTATTGTAACATTTACGAAAAAAATTCTGGTAATACTTAATTATTATTATACTGTTATAAATGGCTAACATAATATGTTATTATCAAAATTGTAGAGGTATGCGCACTAAACTGCACACGTTATACATGAACATTTTATCCAATGAATACGATCTTATTATATTGACTGAAACATGGTTAATACCTGAAATTGATAACTCTGAGTTCATTGATGAACGTTACACAGTATATCGTTGTGATCGAAACCGTACTATTACTAATAAAAAAGACGGGGGCGGAGTTTTGGTTGCGGTTCTGAAGTATTTAAGACCTATACCTATTAACCTTGTTTTTCAGAATACTTTGCTGAACAGTATTGAGAGCGTGTGTGTGTGTGTGTCTTCCTAGCTTAAGTGGCTTAAAACGACACGTCGTCGCTGCCGTCTACATACCACCTAAAACACCACGTGATACATATACTGCATATTTGGACTCTTTAACAGGTATTCTTGAGGATACTACCGTTGAGAGTTTTTCTCACTTTGGCGACTACAACTTACCTGATATCATATGGGTTCCTAAGAGTGACTGTGATGGACCTCTTAGGTGTACTGGATCGTCACCGTTATCTTTACATTTAAGGAACTTTGTCTCTCCATGACGCCTATCAGTACAATTATATTAAAAATGAGCGCGGTAATGTATTAGATTTATTAATAACCAATATTGAATGTAACATCACTCCGCTCACAAACACTCTTTTACCAAGTGACAACTTCCACCCACCGTTTTGCGCCAAATTCGTTTTCAAAGGCATTTCCACTTCCCGTATGCCTCGGCGATCTTTAATGAAGTGCAACTTCCGTAAAGCCAACTATGACCTTATTAACGAGGACTTAGATAAACTCGACTGGTCTACATTACTTAACACAAACAACGTCGAGGAGACTGTCGACATTTTCTATAACACACTATTTGATATAATTAAACGGCATACTCCTATGATGTCTTCCAAATCTGCAAGATACCCAGTGTGGTTTACATCTTTCTTGATACACATTTCGAAGGACAAACAAAAGGCATGGGTTAAGTGGAAGAAATATAAAAATGCATCGGACTATGAACAATTTTCAATTTATAGATCACGATTTAAATTAGAAGCTCGTAAATGTTATTCCAGATACATTAGTTCGGTGGAGAATGGTATCAAAAGTAACGTCAAACATTTCTGGTCTTTCATAGCCAATAAGAAAACTTCATCACGCATTCCCTCGTACATGTGTTATAACGGCGCTGTATCTTGTAAACCAGATGTAATTTGTAACATATTTTCTAAGTTTTTTTACTCGGTATATGAACCTTCCACACTAAACCTTGATGCATGGTCTGAACCTTCATCTGAGTTGGCTGTTAATGACGTTCAATTAAATGATCTTTACTTTAATGAGAATAAAGTTCTTAAAGAGCTAAAAGCCCTCAATTCATCAAAAGGTTCAGGACCTGATGGACTGCCACCTCTTTTCTTAGTAAAAACGTCTAAAAGTATTTATAAACCCTTGTGTATGTATTATTTATAATAAATGTATTTCGATAGGAACTTTCCCTGAACTTTGGAAGCGGGCAAATATCGTACCCGTTTCTAAGAGTGGCTCTAAGCACAAGGTTGAAAATTATAGGCCCATTTCTATTTTGTCTGCCTTGTCGAAGCTGTTCGAAAGACTTGTTCATAATGAAGTTTATTCTGTTTTACAGTCTAGTATTCTAAAGGAGCAGCATGGATTCGTTAAAAAAAGGTCGACAACAACTAACTTGATGATTAACGTTTCTTTTCTGTTTGAAAACATGGACAATAATGCTCAAACTGATTCTATATATACAGACTTTCGGAAGGCTTTCGACAAGGTAGACCATGAACTTCTTTTAAGAAAATTGCCTATAACGGAATACGTGGCAATCTTTTGCGCTGGTTTTCATCCTACATCACTAACAGAACCCAAAAGGTCGTGATAAATGGGTTTCAATCTCAGAGTATCCATGTGACGTCAGGTGTACCTCAAGGGTCTATTCTTGGCCGCTTTTGTTTGGCATATTTATTAACGATATTGGCCGGTGTTTTCGTAACTGTAATTTTTTATTGTATGCAGATGATCTAAAAATATATAAATCTATTAAATCTAAGTTTGACAGCATTTTAGTACAGCAGGACTTGAATAGACTATCTGAATATTGTAGAATTCCATCCTCGACCGCACCGTCACTTAACATCAGGTGAGGTGTAGTCAAATGCCTGCCTATATCCGCTGAGGCGGCCAAGAGGACCACCCACGACGGGCCCCTACCCGGCCACGTCATTCGACACTTAATGGCGGCGTTGTTATTGTTTACAAAAAACGTTATTTATGACTCTGCGTTGGCGCGCGTAGCATTTAAGTGTTGTTTTTATTGAAGCTGATAAGATTACACTACATCTGTTAGAGTTTTGTTTGGATTAGACGATTCTTATAGGAAATAATCAACATTAATTTTTTTTTTTTTTACATTTTTGACATTTTGCTTTATTAAAATTCTTATATTTCTAAATATAAATCGATGACCTATACTTTTTATAATTTTAAAAGCATTGTAAACACATTCCTAAGCTATATTAATAAAAAACACGCATAATCCCGGGGAAAAATTTTTTTTTAGGAAGTTTTTAAAATTCTGCGTTGATTTTTAGTACAAGGAAATTTTATTTTTTAGTTTTATTTAATTAAATTTTAAATGAACCTGGTACTTAGGTCTGAAATAATAATATCACCATGAAGAGTATTTAATACTATATCAGATTTGTAAAAATGAGCACTTATAATTAAAAGATTAATAACATATGTAATTTTAAAGACATGTCTAACCAGTCCCGGAAAAAAATAAAAAAAAATAAAAAAAATATTTTAAAAATTTACTACGTAAATATTATAAATGAAATAAATAAAACAATAACATCATTAAATACTGTTTTTAATAGGCTTTCTAACAATGTATTACACTTCTCTTAACAGTAATACCAAAAAATTAAGTTAATTTCACTAAAACACATTACTTGGCACAACATACTATAACAATGACAGATGACAGATCTAATAAAAAAAAAAATAACAATAAGTTACAGTTGAGTTTACCAAAGTGTAGCTGCATAACCTTTTCAAAGAAAAAAGAATTTATAAATTTTAATTATACTCTGTAACGTTTTGTTAGATAAAGTCGCATCTGTACGTGATCTGGGCATCATATTAGATAGTAAGTTACATTTAGATATTCATATTGAGAAAATTGTTAAAAAAGCCTTTAAAATGTATGGTTTTATTATGAGATCGTTTGCAGACTTTAAAAATCCCTGTACGTATTTGTATCTTTATAAGACCTTGGTGCGCTCCCAATTAAAATATGCCATACCGATATGGAACCCTCTGTACAATAAATATGTTGACCTGATAGAAAGTGTACAACGAAAATACTTGCGTTCTATGCACTACAGATGTTACGGTTCATATTTGCCTTATGACATTCTACTAAATAAGTATAAACTGCTCACTCTTCAGTCTAGGCCGTAAACTTCTTGAGTGTATGGTACTTCATGGTATTATAAACAATAAATTTGATTGTAATGATTTGACTAACAGATTGTGTTATGTCATTCCAAGAACAATTCATAGGCGCGAAGTGCGCGTTTGTAAGTTGTTCGCTACTAGTAAATGTCGTACAAATGCTGGTATTCGTTCGCCTCTGCGACGAATAATTGACACTTATAATACTAATTTCATTGATGCTGATATATTCCTCCTTTCTAAAGGCCAATTCAAGCGGACTGCCCGATACAAACTTATAGATATAATCTAAATAGATTAGACCATTTTTTTTTCTCTTTTAGTATTTTTTTTTGTTAATTTTTGTTTATTTTTGTTTTGTAAACTTTGTTTGTAAGGTCTGCTTCAAACATACCAGACCTTGTACACGCATGTGTACTTAAACCTGTCTGTAGATTACCTGACCTTTAGAACTTTTTTATTTTTATTTTGTAAGTGTAACATTAGGTGCTGTTGCTTAGCATTCTCACTGCAATAAACATACTTAATTTTTTTAGTTCAGTAAAATGTGGATAGCGTATTGGACTACATGTTTTTTTTCTTTCTACTTTATAGTAATTTTATCTTATAATGTGGATAATGTGTAGCTGTTAGCTGTTCCAAATAAAGTAAAAAAAAAAAAAAATCAAATCGAGTTTTGACTAATCAATACTAGTTTCAAATAGCTTTTCGGGAAAAAGAACATCAAGCAAGATATTTTTCGCTATGGCGCAGTGGTTAACGCGCCCGGTCTGCGAGTGCTGAGGCTAAGCAACTTTCGCAAAAGCCGGTCATCGGATGGGTGACCAAAAATTTTTCATCTCGACCTCCTCCATGCTTCGGAAGGCACGTAAAGCCGTTCGTCCCGGCTGCATTAGCAGTCGATTACAACCACCAATCCGCACTGGGCCCGCGTGGTGGCTTATGGCCCGTTCTCCCTATCCATCCATAGGGAAGGCTCGTGACCCAGCAGTGCGAACATAAAAATGAGCTGATGATGATGATGATGATGATGAACCTGAAGTTCTACGTAAGATACGTTAAGCCATCATTCCATTATTGAGGTAAGAAGGTAGCTCATTCCAGATTGAGCCAATAGGTAGTGCTATGGCTATAGTATCTCCCAATATTCGTTTTAACTATGGGTTATTAAATGGCCCTTTCACAAATATAGTTAAACTTGTGTAGCTATCTTGAAATAATGACAGACATGTTGCTAGGTACACATTTAATAGTTTTTCTGAATATATCTTAACATTTTACACAATATAACCTTTTAATAGTACAAAAATAATTGTACTTTACTTAAATTTTATATACAGATACAAAATCTCATGTACATAGGTACTTATTCTAGCATCTTTATAATGAAACAATACAATATGAAGTTTGGGTATATAATTATAGTAACCTTTATAACTATGAATATTTACATGTTTTATTGTAGATAATAATTATACACCTATCCGTCATAACTACTAAGAGTAAGAAAAACAACACCCTACATTATCAAATGCTGCAAATAAATATAATACAAACGATCTTAAATCTACAAACCACAACAACTATTAAAAATTAACTGTTCTAGCATTTTACGAAAAAACTTTTTACATAAGTTTACGTTTTCGGTTGCAAAAAACACTGTCCAAGAAAGACATGGCGGTTTCGACGTTTAATACCATTGGATGCAGTTTTTTAACGACTTTCAATGTACCAATCAGATTTAATCATTTCAGCCAATTACGAGACATTATGTAAAACAATGTGGGTAGGCCACCAATAAGGTGGACCGAGACGACGATCTAGTGAAGGTCGCGGGTCATGCGAGCGGCGCAAAACCGCTCGCTCTCGCTGTGGAGATCCTTGGGAAAGGCATTATTATCCAGCAGTAGATATATTTTGGCTGAGATGATGATGATGAATCTAAATAATACTTTTAGATGTGTTATAACACCCGGAAGGGCTAAATGGGTTAACACAACATTACCTACGCATGTAAAAAAGTAGGACAATATACGAAAGAGTTGTTGCTAGTCAACATAATGTAATTTTTCAGTCAATTAAAAGCAATTCAAGTCTAATACTGCAATCAAATCAGAGTAGTCCACGCTGGTAAGTTTTCTATCTTGTCTGGTATAAAAGATATAACAACTAATTAGAGCTTTAGTCTTTGGTATTGGTTGTACCAGAAGGACATTTAAAATTATTCTGACGCTATTTAAAAAAAGGGGAAAAGAAAAGAAGGCGGCTGAGTTGAATTTTGATTTGATTTTGTTGCGTCCAGGAAACGAGAGAATTCACACTTATTGATTTAACAAAAAATAAACAAAAACGTTTAAGCAAAATAAATTTTAATATTACTTGCTACTTTCATTTAATACAATTAATTATAATACATCTATTAAATAGGTACTATTTATTAATATACACTGTGAAACAAAAGCGGTCGTTCAAAGGACTTAAGACTGAAAAGATTTAGTTTTTACCCCAACGAAACCATCTTCTAAAATAGGGTTTTTTTTATCATAGAGCTTTAAACTGTTGCTTGTATCCTAGTAAGTCTCAGCTTATTTTTTTTTCGGGCTTATGCAAGCAGTTTTAAGCCAAACGGGCTTAGAACAAGCCATACCATCAACATCAAATATCGAACAGAGTCTGACACCGGTGTGGTCCACCAACACAAACCACTTATTGTTGAAAATAAAGGAATGTTACCGTTGTCGCATCAAAGCTATTTAATCTGTAAAGCCCGCTTTTTTCCACATGTTTATATTTGACTAGTAAATAAAAAGATTTAGTGGGCAGGTGTACTCCTCTTTTAAATTTTAATACGTTATTGTTCATATTTTAGAAGACATTCATATTTTTAGAAGTTAATTCGATTCACTGTTTAATACTAATCTCCAAGGAGCTTGATCGAGGTAAGCAACTTCAATTATTTACACCTAATCAAATAAAAATATCCTAAGATAGCCGTCATCAACACTCACCAACCATAAGACCTAATATTCCCATGTATTCTGTTCATGTGAGAAGACCTGAGACAAGTAGTAGGACCTTTACGATATACTGATGATGGTAAATAAAAAAATGTAGCTTCGATGAATTAGATGCAAAGTGTACCTATAACTAACTTTGAATATGCTTCTCATGGTGAAGTCATCATACTGGACAACATCAAATTTTAACATTACACGTCGACTATACTATTATTTATATACTGTGCTTGTTTCCTTTGATAATTCGTGTATAATAGTATCTCAAGAAGGTCAACATGATCTTTGCACTTCAATACACAACGCGGCCTTTTCCATCCTTTTATCTCCTAGCTCATTTTTATACAAAGTTTGCTAACTCCTTGTCCTGTGCCTTTACGTGGAGGCAGGCTGAGTGCGATAGAGCATTAGCGACGCGAGCGCTCCAACGCTCATATCTAAGATCAGACCGGAAAAGAAGAAAGAGTAAGGACTATTCAAAACACACTTCTTCACATTGCCCTCTTTTCTTAAACCTGTACTCACAGAGGAGTAGTGTGCGCTAGAGCACGACGTCACGCCAGGTCTCCAACGCTTCTTATCTTAGACTGGATAGGAAGAAATTACCATGACAAAGGTTCAGTCTACGCGAACACATTGCCCTCAATCCTCAGAGAGCGTGAGGGCTCTAACTTTTCAAAGTTATGAGTATTGAAGGAAGTAATCGCCCGCACCACAGTCAAAGGTTAAGTCTACGCGAACCGCTTTCCTGTACACTCGCCCCCATCCTCGGGCTCACGCGCGCTGTGTGCTAGAGCATGACGTCACGACACTTGTATCAACAGCTACGTGCGCCACTGCTGCAAAGACTCCAATAGTCTATAACGAATAGGAAAGGAAGTAATCACCCGCACCACTGGCAAAGGTTCAACCTACGCGAACCGCACTTCTGTACACTGTCCACTATCCTTAGGCCTGTATTCGCAGGCGGGTGGCGTGCGCTAGAGCATGACGTCGCGCGAGGGCTCCAGCACCGCGCGCTGTCAGTCGCGCGTCGACACTAGCACCAGCAGCTGCGTGCGTCGCTGCTCCTGCTGCGCGCGGGAGACGCTGTTGCTGCGCGTGCGGTTCAGTATCTAGAAGGTGAGCGGCACAAATAAAAAATAAACCTGTATAAAGGAAGAGATAAGCTGACGTTTATAAAAGTAATTGTTATTTAATCATTCTAGCGAATTTGACGTCACAAACAAATGGTTCAACACGCCGAAAATTTCGTTTGGCGAAATTTGCAAACGTGGAATGCAGAGTGTTTTGTTACAGGTAAATGCTCAGGTGTCACCTTAATACAATAATTAATAATAAAGCCGAATATGGAAGCGTACTTCGCCCGGAATCCTCAACCAGTGAGGCAGTGGCTATCTTATCTCTAGGTGCCGGAACACAATAATGCTACTACGAGTAACATTGATGTTATGGCGAATATTTAGATATGATCCTCCTTTATAACAAAAGTATTGCTTGTTATTGGAGATTCAGCTTTTCCGTAAATATAAAAATTATTGATGTTTAAAATTTCTGCTGGAACATAACAATACTACCAACATTGATGTTATGGCGAAATATTTTGATAAGAATATGGTGGTATCTTGCCAGGCGCAATTAAAACCGGGACTTTTGACTCGAGACCCAAGACCACACTAAACCACAGATACGGTTTAAACTCTCTCTTATCCTAAGGATAGGTGTAATGCGGTCGCGATTTGTTTGTATCATTCGTTAATAGCGTTAGCGTATTCGTGGCTATAACCAGTTTTTGCAAACACGCTGTTGCTTCTCATTATTTTATGTTTCTTACCGTAGCTACTGAATGTGAACGACGCGCGTGTGTGGAGCTGAGGAGGTCCGAGTGCGCGGTGGAGTCGGAGCGAGAGCGCAGCGTGCCCCTCGCCCGGCTACGTCGTCTCCCGAACACCCAGCGATACGGTGCCACCCGCCTGTCGGTTATAAATGTTCAGATCTTTATAATTTGCTATTTTTAGGACATGATTGGTGCTGTTTGAATAGTAATGGAACATAAAAAAATCGTGATTTTTCTTGATTTTATCGATTCATAATTTTATTGCACTAAATTTTTGATTTATAACAGTTACATTAAATTAATCATACCCTATTTATCGTTTCTATTGTTCTCTTCAAAATGCCATAAAGTCGTATCTAATAAACAATCAATTAAGTAATAATTTGTGCTGTTTAAAATCTTCATTTGAATAGCTCTCCTGCTAAACCTACTATTATGTAAGTAGTTAGTATAAAATTACATTTGTGAAAAGAACTGTCGATATCGTTTTATTATCTTTCCTTTTTATTTGCCATTTTGCTGTCATTAAGTTTTAGTATAAGTTTTTATACCAATTAACTAATTAACGTTAACTAACGTTAATTTAACTAATTGACACAATAAGCCAATCGTCAATGTAAACTAAAATATTTGTTAACATAATTTATCAGCAGAAACTTACCTTAGACTAGTATAAATATGCGGCGAGAACATGCAGCATATAAGGGGGTTGGCAGCCGAGTTGAGGGGTGCCAAGCTCTGAATAAGCGTGGCAATGGCCAAGTTGTTCTGTGTTAGCGGTATGTGGTTGTATACTTGCAATAGGTCAAACACGATGTAGGGCGACCAACAGAGCACGAACACTGGAAATATTTGAATAGTTTGAACACTTTCAACCAGGGCCCGACCGCCTAACCGATCGCTTTGACTTCGTTTATGACGTCATCTTGTCGTTTCGTGCCGCCTATGAAAGCAATATCGAAAGCTATAGCCTTTAGCTTTTGATATTGCTTTCATAGGTGGTGCGAGGTGGCAAGATGACGTCCGCAACTATACGCGTAATTAAAGCGATCGGTTATGCGGATGCGAAATTTACGAAAAGAAGTAAAATGATTCTCAGAAGACTTTATTGTAAAAAAAATATAATTTAGAATAGGTCTTAAAAAATCTAATAACGAGATTTGACAATGCACCCTCGAACATACTGATCGTGCTATCAATAAGGCTACCTTGACTGTATCTGGTCCAAGATGCTGGTTTAAATCAAAACGCGGAAATTTTAAACCACTTTTTCTAAATTACTTTTGACAGATTAATTTTGCTTAAACTTCTTGTGAATTAAGTTATTTCTAATTTGTTATAAATATAAGATTCACAAACTTACCGAACACAATAACAAATGTCATCTTAACACTTTTTATTTTAGCTCTCGGTATGAGCCCGCGGGAACTAGCACGTCTCGAATCAGGATCGCTTTCAATGTGGCCTGTATAATACAAAATTATTATATTACTGAGTACTACATTACAGATATATTTTGTAAACACAAATAAATTTGCTAACAGTCTAAAAAAGTTACAAATAACTTTATTATTAAAAAGTTAGTTCTTTTAAGGCTAAGTAAAATAAAGTTATAATCATTTATGCTTAAGAGGGAAGGAATATAAATATGATAAGACAATTTTATTATCAGACTAAAATATTTTTTATTATCAGGCTTGGATAACAATTTAAGCTCTGTAGTTACTTAAAAACTATGTTAAGGCAACGCACCGCTAAACAATAAATCTCATACGTTTTGATACGAGCGTTACCGTACCATAAGAAAAACTGTTTTTTTCCTTCAAATTAAAACTACAAATTATTAAAAAAAATGAACTACACTATTTAAGTGTGTGTTAAGACTAATCTACTAAGAAAATTTAGATGCTTAAATCGGTCTGGTTAGCCTGTAAAATGCAAATCTATGTTTTAAAAGAGGTCACTTTGATATTTTTTTCTCTCTTATAAAAGTTGACAAATCGTGTTTCTTCAACTAGCAAAATGAAGTCAATAAATGAAAAATCATGTCATCAAATATCACTTTCATATTTTTTGTAATTGTTGGGAAAAATCAAGATCCCGCCACGTAAATTTCCAATGCGTCGTCTTAAGCATTATATTGCGAGATCATGTGCCAAACAAAGATACCCGTAAAAGAACCAGCATAACTGACATAGCACAATCTGTCACACAGATCAAGTGGCGATGGGCTGGACCACATATATTATGTCGTAGAGGGGATGGCAGGTGGCGCCGGAGGCTACTGGAATGGAAGCCAAGACTGGTTAAAAGAATCGTCGGGCGTCAACCTCCCAGATGACCTAGTGAGGACGGTGGGAAGGAAGTGGATGCGAGTGGCACAAGATTGGGCCAAGTCGCCGATCATGAGGAGCCCTATACCCAACGATGGGTGAATTATAGTTGAGGAAGAAGAAGAAGTAACTTAAAAGTCACTTTAATAGTTTATACATACCATTCCTCAATGTTTTGGTTCTTCGTGAGTTGATAGGTGGACTCATAACCACTGCTTTGCTCTTCGTCCAGATTGTGAGGACTATGACTGCGTAGCATGCCGCGATGGCCAATGCTGGTAGCGCAAAGATCATCACGGAGACCAGAGTCACCCAAACCTGCCACCGACGTGGTGTGCCCAGGTCGATCCAGCATTGGAGTTGTCCTGGAATTCACCCAAAAGGATGGTCAGTAAAACGGAGCAGGTAAAATATATGAAAACTGTATTATCATTTAGTTTCTACATTTTGTCTACAATTGATTGAGGTTTTCTTGTTTAGTCTTTTTGTGAAAGGTTTTTTTCTATCTACCTTTATTGGTTGACTGGTAGAGAATGCTTCAGGGCATTAAGTTCGCCTTTTGCTGTATTTTTGCAAAGAAGTGTAAATAAAGTAGGGTAAATATCAATGTTTAAATTACTATTAAGGCAAACAAACACTAAAGAAACTCCACCATTATTGTAATTTTTATTTGAATTTATATAAATAATTCTTAGTAAAATAGAATAAGGGTTATACAAGTATCATTCGTGATGTAAATTTTTGTTTTTTGTATTTTAATTATGCGAAAATGTTTACCTTGTATTTCTTTGATTTCGTAAAATATCAAGATTGGAATAGAGAATATAATACTGATGAGCCACGCTGATATTATAAGAACTCTGGCGCGATTCCCTTGAAAAGAAAAGAAAAGAAAAATTTAGTAAATAACATAGCGAAGACATTGGATAATTATAATGTGAAGGGTTAAGCCTCGTCCAAACAGACGCGGTCTGCGGTTGCGGGCACGATCGCGGTCGGAGTCAAATGAAGATATCAAATAAGCGCGGACAGGCCGCGATCTTCGACTCTCGACTTATCATCTATATATTAATACGTGAAGCAAAAACTTTGTACCCCTTTTTTACGAAAATTGCGCGGACAGAGGTGTATGAAATTTCGCACACTTATAGTTTATATAGAGAAGGTTATGCGAATGTTAATTTTTTTTTTTAAATTATGCTTACAAATACATTAAATCAATAAAACAAACATTACAAACAATTGTATTTGACACACACGTATATGCCAAAAAAACCATGTATTTCTGCCTCTCTAAAAATTTCAAAAATGGAAAAGGAGCGGCCGAAATCTCTCAATGCCAATCCAAACTCACATTCCATCTTTTTTAATTTTTCATTGCTTAGGATACAATCCGTGCAGCCTTAATAAAATTACGGTCGAATTTCGACCACTAGGCGACCACTAGTTATGATAAAGAGGTAAACATGAAGTTGACATTGACCATTTGACAGCATTGTCAGCAGTGCCCGAGCGGGTAAACCGCGAACGCGATCGACCACGCCGCCTCTGTATGTGCGACCGCCTTAAGCCTCCGATTCAATCCGAACCCCTCGGTGAATCTAGCAGGGAAAGGGGACACGATTGCATGGTGCCCTTCGTGCCACGGAGCCACTATGACATTTGGGACGATGACAGTATACCTATTTACTGTCATTTCGTACCATCTCATTTTCGTCATTCATTCAGTCATTTTCGTGTCATTTTGTACTACTTAATATTTTAAGTAGTACAAATATTTTGTTTGAAGTTGTACTTAATTAATCCTTATGGTTAAGATTTAAGGTTCACAGTAAGCTGAAGTTGTTGATGCTATCTAATGTTTTTTCAGATTTTGTTATTCGAAATTTATATATTTTTATTTTATTTATTTATTTTATTTTTATTTGGACCACTTTCGTGATGCATTTTTGTTTCGGATCGTTTATCTAGTACATTATTAATCGAGGGTGGTGCTACCGCGCTAGCGTCACTACCCGCCCGCTTCCGTGCCCGCGACCGCAGGCCGCCTTTGATTGGGCGTGGCTTTAACCTTTTGCAGTCGACTGCCATTTAACTTTTAAACAAGAAAAAGATTCATGTGCCTAGAAATCTCCTATTTCAGTATTTAAAAAAAAACATGAAAAACAGATGCTGCCGTAACTCTAAGTTATACACCCGTAAAAGGTAATCAAAACATTTATAGCTTCTAAAAAGTTAATTGCTCAGCATATTTATTTATGTATAGCCGTTCCTCCGCTCTGATTGCATGAATTTATGAAGACAATAACAAAATAAAAGAGCCATAAAGATAAATTGATTTTTAAATATTTTTACATCTCCGAACAAACGGGGTTTAGGGTTAAAAATACTCGTATTATTTAGTGGAAAGTTTATGTTTATGTTTACGTTTCAAACCTTCAAAAGGTAAAGTGAATGTTTATAACAATTAAATAGGTTTGTGTGTGAGATTGATTGATGATTTGATTTAATCAAATTAAGTTTTGAAGTGTGATCATCATCATCATCAGCTCATTTTATGTCCCCACTGCTGGGGCACGAGCCTTCCCTATGGATGGATAGGGAGAACGGGCCATTAACCACCACGCGAGCCCAGTGCGGATTGGTGGTTGTTAACGACTGCTAATGCAGCCGGTTGGTCCCGGCTTTACGTTGAAGTGTATGTATACGGTTTTTAAAATAGTGATCAAAAGCTAAATAACTAATTAAGACATATTATTTTATTTTAATGTCGGATTTCTCAATAGCGCGATAGAGTTTGGAACAGCGCAAATTTCAAGTAAATGAATATGAATATGGATAGGCACATTTTGTACAGGAAAATGCTTTTATTTTACACTAATAAGCTTAAACAGTCTACTTAACATAACAAAACTTTCGTGAGTGCGGCTGCGTGCCGTACACAACTTCTAGCTCAGTACTAACTCTCTTAAATCTCGAGCTTCTACGTGCGTCGAAAGGCACGTTCATACGTTGGTCCAGCTAACGAGTATAAAATTATTACGTTGTTGTACAATCTTCCCTTAGGTAAATGCAGTAACTTTTGTAGAGCAACATTGAGCAACTTTTTGCTTATAACGAAGCGCTTTCATCATGCAGTAAGACTAGTGTCTCAAGAGAAGCGCCCCATGGACATGGAGTCCACTCCCTATTTTCCAGATATAGCTAAAGCACGCCATTAAAAAGACAATTTAACAGCACATTATACAACATATAATACTTACAGCTTCCTGAGAAGTTCATGGGATTGGTGATGGCATCGCATCGGTCTATGCTGAGGGCGACCAGCACGTACGTGGACGCATACATCACCACTGCCTGGAAAATGAGAAACACATTCTTTAGAGACTTTTCTTTAGTTCCAGAACTCCAAACTGAAGATCTGCCATGGCAGGATGGAACGATACTCTAGGACGGACAGCGGCGATTATCGAGAGAGCGTTGGCGAGAAGATCTCGACTTATTTAAAAGTTATTTGGAGATCGCCAATGTACGAGACGTATGGAGAAGTTTGGGTAGACCTTTGCCCAGCAGTGGAACGAAATAGGATAGTAAATAAAAAGGATATCATATATTTTGCTATAATATCCTTACACTACACTATTATGCTATGATATCCTTACAATACACTATCATATATTTACAAACATCAAAGATTAAATATTTTCTAACCAATTAGCCACTTGTAATGAAACTCTTAAATGCTAAAGGAAATACAGGTAGAATCATAAATACATTCTTTTTTTGGGATTTGAAGTTCTTCAAAGTAGACTTTAAATTGCGTAAATTCGCATAAATAAACATTTTTTTCTTCAATATTTTCTATTATCAGACAATATTGTACTAGGTTGAAATATTGTGCCATATTTAGCTTTTTTTTATAAAAGAAACAGACAAACGAGCAGGCGGGTCACCTTATGGAGAGTAATCACCGCCGCCCATGGACACCCGCAAAACCAGAAGAATCGCAGACGTGTTGCCGGCCTTTATGGAAGGAATGGGCTCGTCTCTTGAATATCCCTAAGTCGTAACGGTCCGGAAATACCACCACCCGCCGAGAGCTGGTTCTACAACACTGTAGTTCAAGGCCAGAAATTTCGTGAAAAACTCACAGTAGTAGTAGATGTGGATGGAATTACAGTCGATTGCGTGTAGTGCGGTGAAGGAAATCAGCGGCAGGGATCAAGCCAAACAATTCCTCAGAACACTCCCCATGATATATGCGGTTCAATATACAGAGAGACGCAACGTCTCTCCGGAGAACCAGTGGATCGAGCCGATCTGAAATAACCACGTTGTCGACAATTTGAGCAGCTCTGCGTTGAATGCGGTCAAATGGAAGGAGTTGGTACTGGGGTGCTCCAGCCCAAAGATGGGAGCAGTCTGTATTCCATATGCGGCCTGACCTTACCTATACATTATTAATTATCATACATTATGAATTCTCGACGACCCCCTTGGTCAAGTGGCTTGCACACCGGTTTTCATGGTGTCGCCATCTCTGAGGTCCCGGGATCGATCCCCGGTCGATCGATCTAAATTGTTTCAGGTCTGGGTGTTTCCTATTATGTATAATAAGTATGTATTTAAGTATAATAAGTATGTTTATTCGTTGTCTAGTGAACCATTTATCGAGTTTCAAGGAAGCTTTTCTTGGGGCTAAATAATTGATGTGAGTGTGGAAGACATTTACATTTACATTTTTACAATTACATTATCATTATCTATACATAGGTAACTGTAGGGTCGTTTCAATTTCGCAATTCGCAATTTAGATAGAAACCGTGGTCAATTCTAGACATTTGTTATCTCTATTTTCTAATTCCTTGCTGATTACGTAAGATCTGTCGATGCTGATATTAATTACGGAGATCTTAATTAATTAAAGCAATAAGGGGTATTTATGCGCTGCCTTTATGTAACCCGTGTCTTGTGCAGACAAGAATATCTGTCGAGGCTCACTGCTCACGGCCTCGAGCTATCATTGGAAAATCTAAAACAACAAGATGCTTAGATTGTTATTTTGCAATGGCAATTCTATATTTATATCAGCAACTTAACATAGCAAAAGCGACAGCATTTGCAAGGTCTAATTTCAATTCATAATCAAAGTTAAATATATTTTTTAGTTTAATAATATTCATTTATTATTTATATTTTTATTTTTTATTTGAGGAGCTCAATAGCGCAGTGGTTAACGCGCCCGGTCTGCGAGTGCTGAGGTTAAGCAACTTTCGCAAAGGTCGGCCATCGGATGGGTGACCAAAAATTTATCATCTCGAGCTCCTCCGTGCTTCGGAAGGCACGTATAGCCGTTGATCCCGGCTGCATTAGCAGTCGTTAACAACCACCAATCCGCAATGGGCCCGCGTGGTGGTTTATGGCCCGTTCTCCCTATCCATCTATAGGGAAGGCTCGTGCCCCAGCAGGTGGGGACATAAAATGAGCTGATGATGATGATATTTTTTACTATTGCTGGGTAAACTCCTGTGATTGCTTTTGACAGACCCGGATGACCATAATTACTCAGGGGGAAGTACATGGGTTGTTTTTAATAGGTATGCTTCATGAGCATGTTGAGAGTTGTAGGACACTACTTACTTATGGAGAATACTCAAAACTATCTGTTTTCTTCTGTATAAAAAGATAATTAGAACGCGATCGCTAACAAAAAGTATTTTTTTATTTTTCTCCAGTGTGTTCCACTGCTATAAGGAAAATTATGTGTTTAATACAAGCCTGAATGAGCGATTTAAAATATCTAGACACGCGTTTGACTAGAGTAGAGTAGAGACTAGACTTATGCTTTACAGAAAAAAGGAAAAAAAACTGTTATTACCCTACTAAGAAGGAAACTAAAAAGGCGGCCATGATTGTCAAAGCCAATCAAGTGTTAGCTTAATTACCTGGGCCTTGAACTTAGGAATCAAACCGAATCAGCCACTTGGCTACCGAGATGGTACATTATAACAGAAGCAAAAAACACCAGCTCACCTGTAGAAACCTGACCGTCTTGCACATAAACTCGCCTGCCAGCCACGCGATGGTGATCCTCTGGATGATGTCCACGAACACGTTGATCAGGCCCACCAGGAGGTCTGTAAGAACAAATTGAATAATAATGGTCACAGTTTAGTCATTCTCTACATTTCCTTTACATTAAAATGGTAAGAAAGTAATAATTGTGCGTACTAATTGGTATATTGATAAGTGTTTATGTAAATTTGCAACCCTTTCTTCCTTCCTTGATGTCCAAACTAAGCAACGGATCAATGATTTTCCGAAAATTCGATATGTTTTTGTTACTGGTCTGTTATATATAAGGGTTTTCCAAAACCCAGTATTTTTACAAATTTAAACTAAGTTAACGCTTTCTCTACTCGCCATAGAAGCTGATGTGACGTGTGGAGTGAGATTTGAACTCTTTGAAATAATAACAACAAGTATTAAATTCAACAATATCACTTTGTGTGTGTAAGATATTATATCGGGGATTAATATCTTACAGGTAAGGTCGAACATCAGACCAACCAGCGAAGAATGTTCTTGATTGATTGAACGACCTCAAGTGGTTGCGATGCCCCCACATAACCGTCTGTCTCCCCGGGCGATGTGGTATATTATAATATTTTCTCCAGTACAAAAATGGGTGGTTGTTATCCAGTTAGACTATCCACAAAGCAATAAAGATTGAAAAAGAGATTACGTCAAAAACAGACAACACATTGTCGTTGGAGTGGCAACAGCCACTCCAACTCCTTATAACTGTAGAAACGCTTTGAGAGATATTTCGATCAAATAATTCATAGCACAGTTTCTATTATATTGAAACTAGTGTTTTTTGCAAACTTAAAAAAGCCTCAGATTAATTGTAGTAAAATACATTATTCTTTAAAACGTAACACTTATAAATTTACAATATTAGTAAAGATGTTCTTTAGTTCGATCAGATTTCGGGATTTCCGGACTGTTATTGTTCCGAGTTCCAATTCATTAGAATCTCCGATGAATGCCTCCATCAAAAGATAATGGAAGCAGCCCAGTCAGTTATATTAAGCGTCTATGATGTCCACAAGGATAAGAATATCGGAGAGTAAGTGATTGTAAAAGTTTGAACTTCACAAACTTTATTAAGGACCTTGAACGAGCAAATGAAACAGGCATCTTTCAGTAGCGGCCCGATGACCTCATCAATTCTCCATCAACAAAAAGGTTCTCAATTTCCTCCCTGGAGTAAGTACACAAAGGAAGTATGTATGTCTGTCTTAATTATACATTAAAGATAACAGCTTACAAAGTTATTAAAAAAATACTTTCAATAGTGCAGGAAAATTTTAAGAAGCAAAAATAATTTTTTAGCTATTATGATCATCACTTAGCATAAAATAGTCCCACTGCTTGGCGTTTCTACACTAACAATAGCACAAGGAAAAAATCACCTAACCCATCACAATGGCCACTAGCAACCATTAATCCACAGTGGGTTGGTGGGTTATAATAGTGGTGGGTTGACGACCTCCATGGTCGAGTGGTTTGTACACCGGTTTTCATTGTGTCGCCATCTCTGAGGTCCCGGGTTCGATTTGATTTGATTTATCAAGTTTGGTCAAGGTGAATAGTATTTTACAGACATCAAAAGAAATTAATATGTCGTTAACTTATAAAAAAAATTAAACTAAAATATTAGCTTGCACACATCTAGGTACACATCTTACATTTATTAAGTGTATGTGTAAGAAAATCTTTCACTGAATAAAATAGGTGTGCCATAAGCCATTTATGTAACTCTGCTAGAAATTGTTTTACAATAAGTTTTCTAATTGTTTCAGGCAATTTATTAAAAATACTTATGCACATCCAGAAACAATTCTTTTGCATACGAGTGCTTTTTGGAACAAAGGCCGACATCAACCTTTTTCCATTTCTAGTGTTTCGGGGATACATATCTTGTGCTGTTTCAAAATAATGATGGTTAAGTTTGACAAATTTGGCTATTTCAAAAATGTATAGACATGGCAGGGGTAAGACTTTTAACCTTTTGAATAAGGGTGCACATGGCTCATCTGGTGCAGTGCCACAGATTGCCCTAATACATTTTTTTTGAGCTATAAATGCTTTATTTGTGTCTGTGCTGTTTCCCCATATGATTAAACCATAACGGAGGATGGACTCAATATATGCAAAGTATGCTGTGAGTGCTGCACTTTGAGAGGCTACTTTAGTGAGTTTATATAGTGCAAAAGTAAATCTATTTATTTTACAACATATGTTTGTGATCTGTTGCTTCCAGTCCAACTTATGATCAATTTGTATACCCAGAAACTTAGTAATATTTGTGCCATGTAGTCCTAGTCCTTGATAGTGTACATTTAACGTTTGATAAGATGTATTATTAAAATTCATGAAATAAGTTTTGTCAATATTAATGAAAAGGTTATTATCTTTAAGCCAATTTATTATTAAGTTGATTGTATTGTTAATTTCATTACTATGGTCATTTAATGTCAATTTCTTACTTGTAGTCACTATGATTGAGACATCATCCGCAAATAAGATGCAGCGGTGCTTTGTCAGTTTTGGTAAGTTATTTATATAAGTGAGGTCGATCCCCGGTCGGGTCAATTTAGAAATTATTGTTTTTCTAAATTGTCTCGGGTCTGGGTGTTTTCTCTGTATAATAAGTATGTAAGTATTTTAAGTATGTTTATCCGTTGTCTAGTAACCATTTAACGAGTTTCATAACGAAGCTTCTCTTGGGCTAGATAATTGGTGTGAGTGTCGGAAAGTTTATTTATTTATTTATTTATAATAATCAAAAGTAAGAAGACCTCTGGATCTAAGCTACCTAAGCTTAATGCATACCGTACTCGAGCAACTCACACATAGACCCGGACACGGACACGGATCTTGGAACAACAATGCTATTCTCTAAGCAAAACAGCGTCGACCTCGACATTGAACTCACTCATAACATGCAAACGAATGTAGACTTTATTACAATTTAAAAGTAGATTAAAATTCGTTTGCAAGTTATGAGCGAGTTCAACGTCGAGTTCGACGCTGTTTTGTTTAGAGAATAGCGCTGCAGCTCGAAACTGCCGAACGCTGATGTAGCGAGATTCCATGTCCGTGAGAGGTTATCTATGTGTGCGTTGCTGAAGTGCGTTTATATAAAGCTTATCTGCTGCAGTGGTGTTATTTTGTGGTTATAACGAGTGTCATCATAGTATGACCAAAACTGGGACCTTCTTTCAAAGTCCTCTTGGCAAGACAAGAATTTAAAAAGACATTTAAGTAAAGTGAAGTAAAAAGTAAAGTGAGTAAGTAAACAGCCTGTAATTGTCCCACTGCTGGGCAAAGGCCTCCATCATTGAAATCAAGTCATCGCTACAATTGATGGGTAATGGCTTAATCACCACGCTTGCCAAGTGCGGGTTGGTGATCACAAACCCGGGCTATGCATCGAAACATCCGAAAATACATTTTGCCCGACCTGGGAATTGAACCCGGGACAACAGCAGCGCTCTGCTACTCGGCCATTGAGGCGTTCGAGAGACAATTTTATTCTGGTCGAAACATGCAGCTGCCTCAAAGTACAGTTCCGTACAATTTTTAAAGAGATTTTCAATATTATTTTAAAACCATTTTGTATTTAGTTAATGAGGTTAAACATATATAATTAACATCCTTTCCTTTTTCGCATTTTAACTTAGCTGTGGCGCTTTTGCTAATAAATTTTAAATAACCGTAGCTTTGATAATGGAAAGAAAATAAGAAGCGTATTAAATAACAGCTGTTGAACGCTGAACAGCAGTAAGATAAACAATTTGTTATATTTTAATTTGTATTTTCTAGGAAAGCTTTGTTTAATACCATGGAAATAAAGTGTAAAAACTATAGTACACTATATAGTAATAGATCCGTATAGGATAAAATAAGATCGCTATTAGATATGAAGATGGTATTGCAAACCTTTTAATTGCCCCACTTCCTATGTAATATGTAAGCGGTCAGACATAAAAAGTTTGGCCGAAATCGCTTTGTACAGTCAACGTCAAAGTGATCTGAGCGTTTGACATATGTTGAGGAGCTCGATGGCGCAGCGGTTAACACGCCCGGTCTGCGAGTGCTGAGGTTAAGCAACTTTCGCAAAGGCCGGTCATCGGATGGGTGACCAAAAATGTATCATCTCGAGCTCTTCCGTGCTTCGGAAGGCACGTAAAGACGTTGGTCCCGGCTGCATTAGCAGTCGTTAACAACCACCAATCTGCACTGGGCCCGCGTGGTGGTTTATGGCCCGTTCTCCCTATCCATCCATAGGGAAGGCTCGTGCCCCAGCAGTGGGAACATAAAAATGAGCTTATGATGAATGACGATGATGATGATACCTGAACTGAATATGCTGGTCTGGAACGTAAAAAAAATATACCAGCTGCCTAGTTTCCCTTGTATGTTGTAAGAGGCAACTAAGGGACAAGGGTTCCAAGATGCTCGCTTGAAGAAGAATAGAAGAGCTAGAAGATGCTTTTTAGAAAAGTGAGAGTATGTATGTATATAATAGGTCCTTACCTATGAAATTGGAGTTTTTTTCTCACTTATTAATAAGTGTATTACTTCTAAAAGTCAATACCGGTTGTTAAATATTATTAGACACCTTTAACTAGGACTATCTTACTTAGGTTTTAGTAATAACAATGATTATTAATTTTGAGTCTTTATCGCCCAGTTTTTTTTTAAATTGACAAACTTTTTTGTTCGCGGAATTGTCCTTTTGTTTCATTGTAGCTTTGAAGGGACTTGATTTTTTTCTTTTTAATGTCTTCTATATTTAGCTAGTGAAACAAACACACTACACTCTACAATTTTCTTAGTGTTAAAATAAATAGATGCTAAGAAAATTAAAAAAAGGTTAGTATGAAAAATAAAACTTTATAAAAAATCTTCATACAAAACTCCAATTTCATAGGTAAGGACCTATTACAACCTTATGTCAGTGATATTCGTGAAGGTGTGAACGCTTACGCCATTTTGACGCCGACGATACAAGCGTTTGCAGAATAAACTCTGTTAGTTATTTTACCACCATCTTATCTAAGCGTCCCTCCATAGCGGCATCGTTTTTGTGTGCTTGCAGTTAAAGGTAAGCTTTCTCATTAATTAAGGATTTCGGGTGAAATGCGCTTCCACCCGGCCTTATCGTTGCTTGGCATCATGTGGGACGAAAGTAAAGCGCTTGGTCGTTTTGCAATGGAAAAAAAACGAACCAGCCAACCGAATTGTCTACCAGTTCATTATTTAAAGGCTTCCGATCAGCATCGAATAGATTAAGGAAAACGCAAGTGATCGGCCGATAACTTCGATTTCTACTTGGCATTAATCTCGCCAGTGAGCGTCAACTCAAGCCAAATCCCACTTTGTCCGCGGAAACAAGGGTTGGACCTGATTTAGAAGGGATTATGTAAACCAATCCTGTTTTTTGAGTTTCCGCCTGTGACTGCAGATAAGAAGTTATACAGACGTTTAATGTAATATTGTTCAATGTGTTTTCTATGATTAAGCGACATAAAGCGGTCGACGAAATGTTTAATCATCATCATTATCAGCATCAGCTCATTTTATGTCCCCACTGCTGGGGCACGAGCCTTCCTTATGGATGGATAGGGAGAACGGGCCATAAACCACCACGCGGGCCCAGTGCGGATTGGTGGTTGTTAACGACTGCTAATGCAGCCGGGACCAACGGTTTAACGTGCCTTCCGAAGCATGGAAGAGCTTGAGATGATAAATTTTTGGTCATCCATCCGATGACCGGCCTTTGCGAAATTTGCTTAACTTCAGCAATCGCAGACCGAGCGCGTTAACCACTGCGCCATTGAGCTCCTTAATGTTTAATAATAAAATTAATAAAGTGAAAAGCAAATAAACTAAATTAGATTTTTTTTAAAAGCGTCAATAACAATTATTCAACGCACGCCCACGCTCATACTAAAAACATAAGTTTTGCTTAGTTACTAATGAACATTTTATTTTTGGCGCTTTACGTACTGTTGTGGTAAATAGGCAGAAAATATTTCCAATAAAGTCCAAAAGAACTTCAAACTCTCATAATCTATGTCTATTTATGTTCTATGTACTGGACTACGATTTAAATGTACTTATACTC
Organism: Eudonia lacustrata; assembly: GCA_947562085.1. Lineage (NCBI taxonomy): Eukaryota > Metazoa > Arthropoda > Insecta > Lepidoptera > Crambidae > Eudonia > Eudonia lacustrata. The sequence goes on from OX387313.1 coordinate 6,200,100, forward strand.
TTACGCGTTGTCAACGCCTTTACAAATTCTTTAGCTTCGATATTTTTCTCGAGACAAAAAAACACTTTAAAGATAAGTTAAAATTAAGCCTTTTCTCCCCTTAAACTATTTACACACCCCGTGTAGTTTAAGTATCTTAGAAGTAAAAACAAAAATAAAACATTATTATTTGTACTATTATTTGTTAATATTATCTACTTATACAGTAACAATTTTTTATTTTTTTTTATATATATAAAAGCATTTTTATCGACTGTTTTGTGGTTTACAGATTTCGGATTTCATCTTATTCCTCTCGTTTTATGAATAATATGATTATTGTTAGTTGTAGTATTTAAATCATCGTGTGTCATTATTACTTATTTTTGTTATCTATTTGTGTACATATTGGCATTGGCTGTTTATGTACCTACCGATTAAAATAAAATAAAATGTAATAAAATGTAGGTATTTAAATTTAATAGTATTCGCGCATTACCTCTATCTCTTTTTTTGGTTTATAAACCAAAGTTTATCTGGAAAAGATCGCTTGTAGCAATAAGACAGCCTTTACCAAAATTACCTTTATGATTTTGAGTAACTGTTTTTGTTTCCATCTGTGCGTAAACAATAAAGTATCTATCTATCTTTGAAACTCAAGATCAGCCAGAGAGAGGAACACAGCATTCTCGGATTCAAGAACATCGATCGGGTTAGAAACACGGTGCTGCGTTCACATGCATTGCTAATGCGGGCAATCAGACTGGGGCAGGATGATATGCGATTGGACGGAATACCTACCTAAAATGGATGTATTCAAAGAGGTGGGCAACGTTTTCTCTGCTCTGGACACTGATGGAAGATGGAACAAGAAAAAGAAGAAGGCTACCTGACGCGCGGACTAAGGCGTAGTCAGCGTAGTTCGACGCAGGAATCGTTAAAGGAACGTCTATAAAAGAGATTGGTAGGAGAGTGCCAAAGGATTGAAGGAGATTTTGGCTTATTAGTAGGATACAATAAATTCATCATTAGCCCCTCTCGACCCACTGCTGGGGATAAGTCCTTCGCCTCGATCCTATGGAAGTCTGCCAAGTGCAACCCACGGTTTTGGTTATATTATATCGTCGACCCGACGAAACTAGGACCTCGAACGCATTATTCAGTTGCAGCGAATTATAGAATCGCATTTTTTAGCGAATCAATATTTCATGTTGGGATATATTTTGCGAACGCCTTATATGTTGCAGCGCCCCCCCCCCCCCTTTCCATGACTGGCCCACGCTTCGCTCGGGAAAAAAAAATTACTTAATCTAACCAACAGTAGAGATTTCTTATGCTGACCGATTGAAATGAAGTAAAATGGAGTTACTCTAAATTTTACTGCAACTAAAAAAGGAGATCGCGAAATTCATCTAATAATAAATTATGGGAACGTAACATAAAATTAGCTGCTACTGAATAATGCGTTCGCGAAAATCATCTAACAAAACCCTCAGAATATAAAGCCAATCGGGTTGCTACTCGGCCACCGAAGTGGCGTTACTTAAATTTTACTTTTTATTTCCAAGTGCTAATTACTGCACTGAAGCTAAATTAAATATTTATAAAATTTATTAAATACAGTGAAAAAATTAAACGCCAACTCGACCCAGCCAGGAATCGAACCTGGGTCTTCCGCAATCCGGGCGGCTGCACTGACCGCTATGCTACCGGGAAGGCTGACGTAAGCGTTTTTTCACTGTATTTTATAAATTTTATAAATATTTAATTTAGCTTGTGTTACTTTATTATGTGTTTTTTTTATTGTAATTTCTTGAGGCAATAAATTATTTCATTATACATTATTCATTATTTTTAAAATAGATTAAATAAAATAAATAACATTATTTAACATCGTCTACTAAATAATGATGATTCTCCACTAAAAAGCAAATGTAGTAACTAAAGACCTCCTGACCGAATGAAAACCACAGTTGCTAATACACTCACTGATAGTGATAAGTATTGTCTAAAGATTGTGTTCAAACCGCAACTCAAAAGACAGACATCTTATTTTAGCCAGTTACAACGTATTACGTGAGTTATCAAATCTAGACCGTAATATATCATCTGGACTAGACACAACAATCCTTAAACAATGAGATAGGTTTTCGTTGTGTATAAGTAAATTTAGAAATAATTTCTGGAAAATCTAGCTTTTATTTGTTAGCCCTCGTTGCAATGTTAGTCTGAGCATCTTTCTTTTTGGATAATTTTTTTCCAATATTTTAGAAAATATATTTTATGCGTTTATTTCCTATCTTTTATTTTCATTTTTACAACGGGTATGAACTTGAATTTAATTTCTCGGGATGACGAGTGACGACCACCCCGTAAAAGCAAGTGCATTTTACCCGAAATCTTTATACTGTAGATATAAAATTATGACTTCAATTGTTAAATTCTGTTTATTAATTATAATTAAAGTAAATAAATAAGTAAAGGTAATTTTATAGGTTGTCATTTTTAATACCTATTTAAATTAAAATAAACTGAAATCAAAGAAAGACGAAATCAAGAAAAAACATTACATTTAAATACAAATTAAGATGCATTACTAACAAATTAAAAAGAATAAGAATATAAAAATATTAATTTCTCAGAAACCTTACAATGGCATTTTATACTGTGTATTTCCTATCTTCCACTGTATTAGAAACATACACTTAAATAAATATTAATGTATTATATCAAATTTCTAAATTATATTTAAAATGTATAATTTCATGAAAACCGATTAATTAATTTTATTCGACTGCACTTCATCTAACCGAATCATCGTGTCAATCTCACAAATGACCGGCAACGAAGTCACGGGAACCGGTATAAATAAATTGAATAATCAACGTAACCAAAGGAATGGATCTATTAATTATTCTAAATACTCGCTACCTTTCGACTCCGTGAATAAGCCGTGAATGAATGAATGAGAAAAACTTTGCCCGAGTTAATTAGGGACCTTCGGCGTTGTAGAAAAAAAGGATTTGCATTAAAGTCCTCAAATGAGTTTCCGTTTTAAAACGGCTGCCTGCCTGATTTGCATATTGAATGAGTTTTTTTATTACTTAAAGACATAAAATGTATAGCCTGCTGGCCTGCTGCTATGAAAAGACATCCATCATCAAAATCACAAACTCAAGTGAATTCAATTAAACATGTGAATTGATCATCAGCTCATTTTATGTCCCCACTGCTGGGGCAGGAGCCTTCACTATGGATGGATAGGGAGAACGGGCCATAAACCACCACGCGGACCCAGTGCGGATTGGTGGTTGTTAACGACTGCTAATGCAGCCGGGACCAACGGCTTAACGTGCCTTTTGAAGCACGGAGGAGCTCGAGATGATAAATTTTTGGTCACCCATCCGATGAACGGCCTTTGCGAAAGTTGATTAACCTCAGCAATCGCAGACCGAGCGCGTTAACCACTGCGCCACCGAGCTCCTCCAAACATGTGAATTATCAACAACTTAAATAAATAAAAAAAAATTACAAAAAACACAAATGTTGAAAAAATTTCCACGAGCAGGGTTTGAACCTGCACCCTTCTGACATACCGGGTCAGGTGCTCTTCCAATTGAGCTATCGTGGTTCTAACCAGCCCGCCGAAATTATTCAACACTATTTACTTTTTACTTTGAAAGCCAAAGGCGCCCATTCAATGTTAACAACTACCGTCATTAACATCCGATCATAATATTTTTACAAATACTAAAGATCAGCTAAGAAGTAGGCAAGCTATTTATAAATGTTTATATAATTTTTAACGCAAATTTTGTTGCGAACAAATTACAAAAAACACAAATGTTGAAAAAATTTCCACGAGCAGGGTTTGAACCTGCACCCTTCTGACATACCGGGTCAGGTGCTCTTCCAATTGAGCTATCGTGGTTCTAACCAGCCCGCCGCATAATATTTCGATTAGATCGGATGTTAATGACGGTAGTTGTTAATATTGAATGGGCGCCTTTGGCTTTCAAAGTAAAAAGTAAATAGTGTTGAATAATTTCGGCGGGCTGGTTAGAACCACGATAGCTCATATCGTGGTTCTAACCAGCCCGCCGCATAATATTTCGATTAGATCGGATGTTAATGACGGTAGTTGTTAACATTGAATGGGCGCCTTTGGCTTTCAAAGTAAAAAGTAAATAGTGTTGAATAATTTCGGCGGGCTGGTTAGAACCACGATAGCTCAATTGGAAGAGCACCTGACCCGGTATGTCAGAAGGGTGCAGGTTCAAACCCTGCTCGTGGAAATTTTTTCAACATTTGTGTTTTTTGTAATTTGTTCGCAACAAAATTTGCGTTAAAAATTATATAAACATTTTTAAATAAATAAATGTAACACATAGGTGTAGGTACCCTATAGGTACCCCTTGTGGGAGACTGGTGCTCATTTTAAGAAAAATCTGAGACACACTTTGTCCGTCCCAGGAAATCGAAACTAAGACCTCAGGATATTAAAGCAATCCGTCCCTGCTATTTAATTGACCGTAAAATAACCATATAACTAGTGCTTGCCTAGTGTTTACTCCTTAGAGTACTATAAACGATCCCAAGACTCAGTCGCAGGGCTAGGTAAGCACTTACTTAACATGCGACTGCCACTCCCGCTCAAACTTATACTTAATTTTGATACGGGTACCGAACCGGTACAATTTATGCCTTGCCACCTAAAGCAAGTATTTTTGGGTCAGGTTTTTCTGGTTGCTAAACCATAGTCATAGTGATTGGTGTTACTATTTGTTTAGTTTTCCTGTTGTTTTTAAATTTATTTATTTTTTTCGCTACGCTATCAGCTAATTTATCCATTTTAGCATTTGGTATTAATGTAATGCGTGTGAGGCATGCATGTATGGTGCAGTTGTAATCATAAGTCAACATTTGTTACTGCATGCTAGGTGTACTTATAGGTGTCATCAATAGGTTGGTGCTAATTAAGACTTGTTACAACTAGAAATATATAGGTAAGACGAGTTAAATATAATATAAGTAAAGTATTTTTAGAGATTTAAAATTTTAATTTCTTTACCATAAACCATCACACTCCTTTAAAGAACATAATCAAATATTGTAACAAATAATAAATATTGTAGTAAATAACAAATATTGTATATTCAAATATATGTGCATAATGTATTATAATAACATAGATGCTGTTACTGATTTTATTCTGCAAGTAAGTTTTTGTATTAGCATAAAATTATAACTAGATGGTTGTGTTCCTGATGTATGCTATAATTTTTTCTTTTAATAAAGACACATAAATCTGTTTTTCCAAAAAAAAAATGTGGATAACTGTTATTGGCTTCCTTATGATTAGACATATTTGTCAAACATTTAGTATATAAGCTGTTGTTATCCCGAATAAAATAAATAAATAAATAAATATTGGGCGCTATCCCTTTACCACCAGGCCAACGAGGTGTATAACTCAATACTTTATATTTATAGGTAATTGTTACATTTTTAGGATAAAAATTAAACCATCAAACAAAAAAGTTTGTATAACTTGCGTCGTAACCATTTTTTATTGTAAAGTGCTCACTTTTTCTGCTTTTCTTTGTGTCTTCTCCTCTACGGGTCTGCTGGAAGAAAGTTCACTGTGAAAAAAGCAGCGTCCTTGCATTTGTCCATTCTTACTATTTTGTCCTTTCTATTTTTTCGTGTGTAAATAAATTATAAGTCAACAAATAAACCTAGAAGCAGACCGTTTGCGACTATGTTTGCGTATAGATCCAAAAAGTACGTTGACTGATAAGAGCCTATGCGTAATTTCATATGCGATAAATACTACAAAGTGAAATTATTTTCGAACTAATAAGCCAATTTTAACCACACCTTCTATTCTTTTAAAGGAAAAAAACAGTTCTAAATAGTAATATAAACCTTTTTTATGCGATTTCAAACTTTCCTGAGTGAACTTAGAACAGAATAATTTCAGTTGTTATTGTGTCTACTAACTAACTATTTAAATCACAACAAAGAATCATTCATTTAAAATTGGTTAAAAAATATTTATACTTTGATGTTTACATGGGACATATATATCGAAATGTATTTAGGGTTTCTTAGAAAAGTGTTTAAAAAAAAACCATGATCGGGATTCGAATCCTTCTGACATAACGGGTCAGGTGTACTTCCAATTACGCTATCGTGGCTCTGCCAACCCGCCGAAATGTACCAACACTCAACTATTACTTTGTAAGCCTAAAAGCCTTATTCAATGTCAACAACTACGTCATAATATTTTTACAAATACTTAGACAGTTAAGAATTTTTTCTCTTTTAAAATTATGCAGAAATCAACTAAACCTCAGTATGATTATTTACATATAATTTTATGCAAATATTGTTGCGAACAAATTACAATTTGCAAAAAGACAAATTGTTGAAAAAATTTCACGACTCACTTTGTCTTTTTTCAAATTGTAAACCTCAGTACCTAGGTAGGAATTGTAGCTATATTTTCTCTGATTGTCGGTAAACATACTCGTAAATGGCTTGTCACCTGTGTTTGTATTGTCTGTGGCAAAGCTAATGATGCGGCTGTAAACTAACTTGCTTTGGAGAACAAGCCCTATTGCCTACCAAGCAATTGTACAGTCAGCATCAAATAGACCGATTGTCTAAACGTCAGCAATTAGTATTGTAACTTCACATGTATACATTTGCTGTCTTGCAAATAAATTGAGTACCTATAAGAATGGAATAATTTGGAAAAGTCTACCGGATAACGGTGCCTAGTGCGAGTTTTATTCGCCATTCGTTCACGTTACCGATAACGAGAATTGTATGGCAAACTTTTAATCGATGAAGTGTAATCAAATGAATGCGGAAAGTAAACAACACTTACACTAGGCTGCCAAGGTGAACTACCAATTATGCTATCGTAAACACGATAGTGGATTCAATTTGAATATCGAAATTTAAAATACCTACGTGTTAAATATCGATGTATAAAACATCGAAAATTTAAATTTCGATTGTATCGAACTATCGAAAATTAAGTTAACGAAAGTTTATATTGTCGAGTGGTTGGATAATCACGTCCAATATATCGAAAATCTAATTATCTACAAAAGTGACATCGAAAGACCAAAATATCGAAGTATAGAGTATCGAATGTCCTAAACTTCGATTTATTTATTATGTTAGGTTAAGTAGAATACGTGTAAACATAATTTTACACAGAAAAAAACCTTTCCAAAGGTTGTATTTTATTATTTTGTATCATTAGGTTTAATCTGGTTGTTTTGGCATAATTTTCCTTAGAAATATCTTAGGTGAGGTTAGGTTAGAACTGTGAACAAAACAACGAAGCTACGCAACGCAAACAAAACAACGCTAGAAATAACTAGATTGTACGATAAAAATGTTTTAAAAATAAGGGAAAACCATGTGATGTTTTCAAATTATTTAACATATTAATAAATAATACAATTTCCAATTCCAATCTACCAAATTTTTTTCCACTCATACTACATCATTTTTTTTCAATATTTCAACTAGTAGGTATATTAAATGTTGACATTTTGACTTAGGTTTAATGACTGTCGATATTTTTAATCATTCGATGTTTTAAGCTTAGGTATAAAAATTTTCGATATTTCGATACAATCGATATTTTAATTTTCGGTGTTTTGAACATCGATTTTTTAACGGAGGTATTTCAAATTTCGATATTCAAATATTATGTGCCTACGATAGTAGGTTAAAGTCACAAATCGTATGTCAGAGAGTGCTTGTTCGAATCCCGCTTGTGGATTTTTTTACAATAAATTGTAATTTGTTTGCATCAAATATTTGCGTACAAATATCTGTATTAAGTTAATAAGTAATCAGCTAACCTAACAACATCATATAGTGACCATATCAATATTAAAAATCTTTTATGTTTTAAATAAATAGATTGACTTGGCAATCGCACTAAACAATCTAATTTAATATAAATATTATATGGGTATTTTTCATTTTCAGTAAAAGTTTTTTTTTTTTATATTAGAAGGAGGCAAACGAGCAGGCGGGTCACCTGATGGAAAGCAATCACCGCCGCCCATGGACACCCGCAAAACCAGAGGAATCACAGATGCGTTGCCGGCCTTTAAGTAACTGTGATTGCGATTTTTTCCCTATTATAACTTAACCCATGAAGACGCTACCTATTTATTATGATGAAGATACCGTATACGGCGAAGACAACACATAAACATACTCAATTTAATTAATGTTATATTTTAAATTAAAAAAAATATCCACGAAAATGTTTTTTCCATGGGTGTGACTTAGACAAATTTAGAGGTATAACAGTTTGCCCTTTGTTTATATTGTAATATTTCTGCACTATATGAATTTTATCGTAAACTGTAATAAATATTGCCTCATATAAGCTAATAACTTGATGACTAAGTGATAAAAAAAAGAACAAAAAACCTGATTAAGCTTGTGACCTAAATTCACTTCCATGCCTGCCGGACAAAGGCCTCCCCCAAGGATCTCCACAACGACCGGTTTTGTGCTACTCGCATCCAGCGGCTTCCCGCGACCTTTACCAGATCGTCGGTCCACCTTGTTGGAGGCCTGCCCACACTGCGTTTTCCGGTACGCGGTCGCCACTCCAGGACTATCCCGCCCCAAAGGCCATCAGTCCTGCGAGCAATGTGCCCTGCCCACTGCCACTTGAGCTTAGCAACTCTTCGGGCTATGTCGGTTACCTTTGTTCTTATGAGGATCTCCTCATTTCTGATTCGATCACGCAGAGAAACCCCGAGCATAGCCCTCTTCTTTGCTCTTTGAGTGACCTTGAGCCTTTTTATGAGGCCCATAGTGAGCGACCACGTCTCAGTTCCGTATGTCATCACATGGCAACACTCACTGGTCAAAGCCTTTCGTCGTGAGACACTGCGGTATATCGGACGAGAAGATATTTCGTAGTTTACCGAACGCTGCTCAGCCTAATTGGATTCGACGATTGACCTCTTTGCTGAAGTTGGACCTACCTAGCTGGACCGTTTGTCCCAGGTAAACATAATCGTCCACAACTTCAAGGGCAGAGTCCCCAACCCTCAGAGGAGTGGGTACGACACGTGAGTTCGACATAACTTTCGTCTTCTCCATGTTCATTTTAAGACCCACTTGTTGAGAGACTCTGTTGAGGTCACCGAGAATTTCGCCTAAGTCTTCCAGGGTCTCAGCCATGACCACTATATCATCAGCAAATCGAAGGTGAGTGATGTATACGCCGTTGACGTTGATGCCGAGTCCTTTCCATTCCAGAAGCTTAAAAACATCTTCCAGTGCAGCAGTGAACAGTTTCGGAGATATCACATCTCCCTGTCTCCGAATCCCCGTCTGCGAATTTTTGAACCTTCATCCTAAGTTAAAGTTTGATTGAAAGCAATTAAAAGTGATTTTCTAAACATTTACTTCTTTTTTTTAAATAAATCCTATAATATTAGTGGTAAATGCATTACTTTTAAATTATAGTAATATGAAATGTCACTTCTAGGGTTTGTTGTTATTTCCATGGACAAAAAACTATATGGAAAGTCACTTCCCTGGTTTCCATGTCACTACCATGGAGGAGCGGATTTTTGAAGGCGTATTTCTAGCGAAACTAAGAAGTTTTTAGCTCGGTACATGTTTTGGTATAGTTCATTATGATCTAAAAAATCAATATGTACAGTTATTTCTAGTAAAATAAACCTACGTTTTTTTTACTTTCGTCACCAGAAGTAAAAAACACCCATATAGTATTACTTGTGAGGTACATTGTGTTTTCGTGCGATGGCCTATTTATTTAAAACATAAAAGATTTTTAATCTTGGTATGGTCACTTATGATGTTGTTAGGTTAGCTAATTACGTAATAACTTAAGACAGAAGGTCCCGAATAAATTAACCGACTTGGTATTACATGGATCTCACAACTTTTTAAGGTAGAAGAACTGAGTTGTGAGACTTGGTTTTTTTACAAGTTCGCTTTTGATTGTTATACTTTAACCATAAGCTTGGAATAGTTTATCAGTGTCTCTCTTCATACAAATTATATTGAGTGACATAAACAAAACACAGAATAACTAACTAGGTATTCCAAAGCTTTTGCTCAGTTTATTTATATGTTTGTTTATTCATTTCATAGAAACTCATAGAAAATAGTGTAGATTTTGAGTCATTGCCTTGCTTGCCATAAACAGGTGATACCGAAGCACACTGAAATGTTCAATTAAACATTTTAGCTGTACCATACATTAAAATAATACCTACACTGAGTAGGTAGGAAAATGTATTGAACGTCTATTTTTTTAAGATTTCAGAGTTTGTCCAGAACAAAAAAAAAGAAGAAGATTTACAAAGTATAAAATAATAAAATATAGTGAAAAAATTAAATGCCTACCCGTTCCAGCCAGGAATGGAACCTGGGTCTTCCACTTTTACAATTATTTAATTCAGCTTTAGTGCAGCAATTAGCACTTCAAAATAATAAAAAAGTATTAAGTATATTTCATTGTTTTGTGTAATTTTGTTTAACTAAATTATTTTTGAACTTTATTATTATCTATGTGTGGAAATAAACATTTTTATTCTGATTTTTATTCTGAATAAGTTGTTACTATTCATTAGGTAATATAACCAGTTTTAGGCTAAAAACTACAAGTAGATACTTAAAATTAAATTTCGTACTTCTATACGGTGTAATATATCACCGAGCCACTAATTAGTTTATGCTCAGAGTTTCGGGGCACACGTCGCGGCACGATCTGAAAGTACAACGGGGGACCAATATCTCCTGGCCTACTTTCCCGCAAAACTTGCCGCAAATAAAGGGCCATTATTTAGTCAACTTGAAGAAGATTTAGTAGCGGTATCCGTACAGGTGGGAACTGGCTTTGCACATAGAAGATATCTGATAATGCCCCGGCTCTGGTGTTTAATACTTTTCACATGCAAATAAATAAAGCGTATTAAAATTATTATTAAAATTTTGTTATGTTTTATGTAATGTTATACAAAAAATATTAAAGTATATAATTATGTAGGTATATTCGATTAATGTATTGTATTTTCGATGTTTGTGAAGTATGTATATTCGATTAATAAATCTTTATTTATATCTATTTACCTTAATTTATTATGGTAAATTACTATTTAGACATTTTGTAATTATTTTAAAGAATTTATTCTTCTGTCTATGCGAGTATTATAATTGCATGTGGTGGCGACCCATAAAAAATAGCTCCTAACTATCATCATCATATCATCATATCATTGAATTACGTATAACGTTTTTTGTATTGGTATGTATAAAGATTTTTTGTTGGTTTGTTGTAAATAAGTAAATAAATACTGGCAAAATGCCCATAAGAACTATAACAGTTCTCTAAGTTATGATCAATTTATTTAGCATTAAATTCTTAGGTTTCTTCCTCTCCATTCATCAACTCTTGTAAGTTTTTATAACATTCGGTTCATTCCTTCTCATCATCACATGCTCCTACCAAGACGATTTCCCTTTAACTTTTCTGTCACCCACGCCAGTTTTTTAACACTTTTAAATATCCTCCGTATAAGGGGTATAAGGTCCTTACCTATGAAATTGCCGTTTTGTATGAAGATTTTTTATAAAATTATATTTTTCATACTAACGTTTCTTTTAATTTTCTTAGCATCTATTTATGTTAACACTTTAAAAATTATAGGGTATGTCTTTGTTTCACTAGCTGTACTCGTATAAGCTCATATTTTATTAACTGCAAATATTTTAAGGATAAATTTAACAACATATATAAACAATTTATATGAAAAAACATTAAATTTTTTACGCTAGTTTTCAAGAAAAACGCCAAAAGACATTTCGATTAAAAAGTAAAATAAAGCACTTTCGGTAGTTTCAATTTAAAGGAGCCAAAACAGAGAGGCCGCTATGCCTTCACCGCTTACACGTGCCCGTAGTTTCATTCAAAAGAGCCGAAAGAGAGGCCGCTCTTAAAAAAAATACGATTTTTGTGTGTGGAAAAGTAACAAAAAACTAGCCTGAATTTTTTAAAATGCTAGGGCTTTAGTTCTCTGATATAATTAGGTGGTTTGTCAAAATATTTGCAGTTGATAAAATGTGACCTTATACGAGTACAGCTAGTGAAACAAAGACATACCCTATAATTTTTAAAGTGTTAACATAAATAGATGCTAAGAAAATTAAAAGAAACCTTAGTATGAAAAATATAATTTTATAAAAAATCTTCATACAAAACGGCAATTTCCTAGGTAAGGAAAAAGTCCCTTCAAAGCTAAAGGTCAACAGAAACAAAAGGTCAATTATGCCAATAAAAAATACGATTAAAAAAAAAGGAGCTTTATAGAAACAAAAATAAAAATCATTGTTATTACTGAAGCCTAAATAACATAGTCTTAATTAAATTGTAGAATAATATTAACAACCGGTATTGAGTTTTATAACTAATACACTTTTAATGAGTAAGAATAAAACGTCAATTTCATAGGTAAAGACCCAATAGTTGTAATTACTTTGCAGCTAAACAATGTTAATCTGGTACGCACAAAGACAGATATACCTACGTACAGCGTTGTATTTATGTTAATTTCACCGCCACATCTATCTACTGCGGTTGGACTGAAGTAATAATGCCGCGATGTCGACGCAGCGACAATAGATACGTTTTGTCATTAAGGGACGACCATTTTAGGCTTCCAAAGTTTGGGGGAATCCGGATCACAAAGAAATTGTTACAAGGTTTCTTGTCTTTGAGATATCAGGGCGTGTAACTTTTCATAGGTAATTAATTAAATTACAGATTGAAAATGGACAGACAGCTTAATATTCGAAAGGTTCCTGAAAAAACTATGTTTGCTACAAACATGCAATTTTTCTATGTGGCAACTTTAATTATTTTTAATGTAATGCACAATAATTGTACGACCTCTTTGGTCAAGTGGTTTGCACACCGGTTTTCATAATGTCGCCATCTCTGAGGTCCCGGGTTCGATCCCCGGTCGGGTCAATTTTAGAAATTATTGTTTTTCTAAATTGTATCGGGTCTGGGTGTTTTCTATGTATAATAAGTATGTATTTAATATTCTAAGTATGTTTATCCGTTGTCTAGTAACCATTTAACGAGTTTCATAACGAAGCTTCTCTTGGGCTAGATAATAGGTGTGAGTGTAGGAAAGTTTATTTGTTTATTTATTTATTGTACTGGCAACATTTTTAATTTTCTCTTTCGGTTTCGTTCAAGGGCGGAGTGAGGCGCATTTTTATTTCATGTTATATTGTGTTTAATGTTAATTTAACCAAGTTATATAAGTTTCTACCCATTTTATTTTTCATAATAAATAAACTGAAGATTTGTGTTTTGTTTTTCATTTTATCTACTGGCACTTTTGTCCTTTATCCCACTTGATGTTAAATAATAACTAGGCCAATAGAAAAAGCGCACTCTACCCGGAATCGTCAACGACAGATGAATCAGCAGGGTTCAATAAAATCTATGCGGTGAGAAATTCATTGCCTGCCGTTTGTGATCCCGAGTCGCGCTGTTGAAGAGAAGGGATGGTAAAAGGTTTTCAGTATTTAGGCATCCCTTCTCTCTGTCCATCTTTTGGTAGCTGAACAAGGAAGGGTAGGAGAGTCCCATAAACCCCGAGGTCATTCCTGTCTCCGATGCATGAGCAGCATAACACTTCGTCTAATTAAAAAAGCAGAGAACATAGAGCAGCTCACCTGCTATAGCCAGTTGCATGATGAAGAATTTCATGCGGCTCTTCATCGCGATGATGCAGAGCAGCGCGGCAATCACAGACGCGTGCATATAAGAAAGGGTTCTAGCAATGGAATGGTTCTATTCTAGGTGTTTAGTGGTTAGGCCTACCCTCCCTGTCCAGTTTTTGGTAGCTGATCGGTGAGGGGGAGGAGAGCCCCACATAACCCGAGGTCGTTCCTGTCTCCGGTGCATGTGTATTTCATCTAGTTAAACAGTAGAGAACTAAGAACAGCTCACCCGCTATAGCCAGTTGCATAATGAAGAAGTTCATCCGGCTCTTCCTCGCGTTGGTACAGAGAAGCGCAGCAATCACCGACGCGTTCAGTACCACGATTGCCACAAACAGCACCCACATCACCGTGAACTGGAGTGACTGTGACAAAAATACAGGGTCATTTAATTATCTTTAAATGTGAATAAAATATTTAAATTTGAATTTGAGCAAGTCAAGTATGGAAATATAGAGCCTTGTCGTTATCTTAGCCTCATCTCACTATATCCACTTGCAATAGTTGTGGGCCGTCTGTTTTGTCAAAATCGTAGCCTCAGCGCGCTATCCACTTGATATTGGTTGCTGCTGGGCGTACGGTGGAACCTTGCATTTTCTGAAAATTGCAACTTATTAAAGTTATTTCAACACGATTTGCTTAATTTGTATATTAATTCATATTCATTAATCATTAATAAAAAAATAAAAAAATCATTTATTCTGACGTTTTTAACCCGTTTCTTAGGGGGTCCATAATCAAGCGTAGTCTGTCGTTTTTGTAAATTATATATAAATATTATTTTATTTTGACGTTTATCCTTTTCTTAGAGGGTCCATAATCACGCGTAGTCTATCGTTATTGTAAATTATTTTCGCTAATCTTAAATTCGTAAAAAGTTTGATAACAATTGGTTGAGTAGCAACATTTTGACAATGTAGCCGACTCCACTGAGCACTGCTAGCTTCAGACCTACCTAACCCACCTAACGTACAACACATTAAAAGTAAAGCGAAAGTAAGTGAATCAGTCACACCCACTACATTTCCACGTGGATTACGTCTGTAATAAAAGCTGAAAGGTTTTAATCGCGTAAATGGATATACCGGAGTCACTATCAGCATTGAAGAGTATGTCTACGTTATCACTGACGGACAGCGTGATAACAAAGCCGAAATCTATTACGGCTTTTAATTTAGCATGTAAACATTTTTCTATCTGCCTACCTATCAAAAGGACGCTTCAGTAGCGAGTGTCCTCTGTGCCCGATAAGGAATTCCTCAGGTCCAAAAGGACCAACGTGACGGGTCGTGAAAGAATTATCAGTGTTCTTGAGATCCCGCCCAAGCGGAAGACGGGTTTCGATAAGTATTTAGGCCAGAACATCAGGCTAACTCCACATACTCAGCGGAGTTAAAGCCCCGCGGGATAATTCGGTTGCAAAATTGCCTAAGCTTAAAAAAACTAAACTACGAAGACCTCTTCGAAGACGAATATCAGAAT
This sequence comes from Eudonia lacustrata, assembly GCA_947562085.1. NCBI lineage: Eukaryota > Metazoa > Arthropoda > Insecta > Lepidoptera > Crambidae > Eudonia > Eudonia lacustrata. The sequence continues at coordinate 6,215,385 of OX387313.1, forward strand.
AATAACTTGACGAAGGTACTCACGTTAGATTTAAGTTTTAAAAACCTACCAACAACCTCTTATTCTAGTTAAATGAATCGACGAACATCGGAACACAAACAAGAAACACATTAGTAAGCCACTTCCATGAAAAGATGTAGCGAGCGGCTGAAACTTAGAAAGTTATGATTGCGCTAAAAATAAAATCTCTGCCACACAAACAAACATTGTTCAATACGGCTTACACAGAGAGCAATTCCGTTTTATTTCCTCGCTGTTGCCGAATCTTGTTATGGTGCGAAGGTAAATGTTATAATTAACTGGCAACATCGTCAGTAATCCGACGGAGTGAATTTGTATCGTCGAAGGAGATTAACGAGAACGGCAACATCTAATTTATCATCGCGTCTCGCTTATCACAGGGAAGTTCGGTGCTCTATCGAGCCTTATTTGCGGAAGAGTTGTTCGGGAAGTTATCCTAACATAGTAAAACTTTACAAGTTATCTGCTAGTATCATTATCGTCATCATCAGCACATATAAGAAGAAGTTTGGGCCGCCATAAACCAACAAGCTGGCCAAATTAATTTATTTCAAATTTTCTTCTTCTTCTTACAGTTTTACCAAAGCGTGCAGCGGACCGAGTAAACACCCGTATCCCGAAGGCCAGAGCAAATGGCGGCGTGGCAAAATCTTAATACATGGCGTATGATGCCACTTTACCGCTATCATCATCATCTCAGCCAAAAGACGTCCACTGCTGGACAAAGTCCTCCCCCAAGGTTCTCCACAACGACCGGTTTTGTGCTGCTCGCATACAGCGGCTTCCCGCGACCTTTACCAGTCGTTTGACCTAGTTGTTAACCGCTAGAGGTGAGCATTTCGAATGCACAATGATAAGAGAACTTGACCGCCACGCCGCCGCTGCCAGCCGGTTGCTCTGTTCTTTGGCCGGGCCGTTATCTCGTAGGGATATCATAAAATACGGCAAAGTTTCAGCTTATTAGGTCCACGTAGGTGATGATGAGTCAGACAGTGAGTGAGTCAGGACTTCAATTATATTAAATTCATTAAATGGTTAAAACAAAACTTACATTGAAGAAATAGTAGTAGTTGACATCACTACCGATGGTACGGTTGGTGTTGTTTCGGGCGGTGCCATGTGCTTCGTCAGCGGTAAAGACGGTCGTGAAGTAGGAGCTCCTGGGTGTGGTCTGCTGACCCATCTCTTCCATCAGGTCCAGATCCATTGTTCTGTGGGCAAAGAGAAAAAAAACTAATGAGATCTGGTGTTATACAGAAATTTGGGGAACGAAGAGGATCACGATGTTGTGGTATTGTAAAGAATTACTTTCAACTAGTAAGACAAGATAGTGGCAGTCAGCCTTTCATATTAGTCGCAGAACCGATAACCGTTGGGATAAACGAGTGTTGGAGGGGAAACCACGTATCGGCAAACGTAGTGAAGGACGCCCGCAGATTAAGTAGGTGACGAGCTCCGCAAGGTGGCTGGCTAGAGCTGGATGAGAGTAACTGCGGACCGTGCTCAGTGGCACGCAGTCGGCACTAGGTACTTTCATACATTTTATTAAGCAACCCCACTAGCGTATATAGTTATTTTCTAACTGTTCAGTACTCAAACTGTAAATATGGCGAAGAACAGGTTTCCCTCCGTGCAATTACACCCGATCCGAACCTCTCGGAGCATCTAGTAGGGCACAGGGACATGCATTAGTGGGTGATGCCATTTCCTCTTCAAAACCTCTGACAGTTTTTCGTTTCGCACGGCTTGCCAAAAAGTCAGGTGACGCCTCAGATTAAAACATAAGGGTGACGCTGAAAATGGTTATGATCCTCCAAGAATGCTTATGATCATTTAAATTGCAAATTATACGGCTATTAAATTAAGAAAGCTCACTTCTCGTTTCTAAAAGTCCCCAAAGTCCTTTGATATAAAAATAGAATATCGAAGTAAAACTCATGTTTGTTGACAATTTTTCGTTAAGTAAACTCTCTTTTTTAAGTAAACTCTCTCCAATATATTCTAGAAACTCCGTGTTTATGATTTTAAGCTTAAGGTATCTTGGTAAGGTAAATAAACAAACAACTTGTTGAACCTTTTATGAGAATACTGAGAAACTTGAAGACTTTTGACTTGAATCTGAAGTGATTGATTAAATCATTTGACTGCGGACAAACGCCCCGACTGATTGATTTATCACTAACGAATCGACACTTTTGCGCCAAGAGTCGTGAATTTGATAATTAAATTATTCTAACGACTTGAGTCTTTAAGAAGATTATGAGGAATCATTCAAATTTCCTGTCTCCTTAAATAATAACAAAATAAACAATGTATTACTTTGAGCATTGAAATATTTATTAAACAAGAATATTTATGTAAAATATGAGACTAAAGTATAGCCTAATAAACTGTCTTATAGCTGGGCAAAAGCCTCCATTATTGAAAACAAATCCTTGCTACAATTGATGGCTCTATGCTTTTGTTAAGGCTTCGCCAAACAGAACGCGCTATAGCGCGGCGTCTGAGCGTCGCGTTTTAACGTCGCGCTCTTTGAAGTCACACTACGCCAAACAGAACGCGCTCTAGCGCGGCGTCAAGGGGGCGTCGCGCTGTCTTTGGAAAGTTTATTCGCTATTGAAATGTCGAGTAATTCAGATGTGGAAGAATTGTTACTTTTATACGCTTTAACACGGTCACAGAGAAAAAGAGTATGGAATCACGACATCAATAAAAAGAGAAACGAATTAGGAGAATATCATCGTTTGTGTCGCGAGCTTTCATCACATGAAGATCGTTTTTATAAGATTTCTTTATTACTATGTTTTTATAAAAAGTATCCTTTATATTAATAAGCAGGGGTGTTTTCGAACCATTTCGAACAGTTTTTCAAACATATTTTCAGTCATAAAGCATTATTTCAGTCGGACGTTAAAATAAATTCTGTAAAAAAATACAACGCCTGGCGTCAGAGCGTCCTAGCGCCGCGTCAGAGCGTCGCGTACTGCTAGCGCTGGTGCTCTGTTTGACAGCGTCTACCGTCATAGTACATTACAATTCGACGCTATAGCGCCGCGTCAGGCTAGCGCTCTGACGCCGCGCTATAGCGCGTTCTGTTTGGCGAAGCCTTTAGTTCAATCATTACGCTTGCCAAATGCACGGTATCGAAGCAGGCTCTTTTTTTAAATTTACGGGTAAGCACAGTGCCTTGATCTCACCTGATGTTAAGTGATGATGAGGCCAATTGGTGGAAGCGCACTTCACCCGGGGTCTTCAACTAGTGAGGCACTGCCTATCTTATCTCTAGCTGCCGGAACACAACAATGCTACAAACATTGATGTTATAGCGACATATTTAGATAAGATGGTGGTAGCTAGCCAGGCGGACAAACAAGTACCACCAACCAAACCGAGTACACAAACATGTACCCCCTGGGAATCAAACTCGGGACCTTTGGGTCTAAACCGGTGGTCTTAACCACTAGACCATAGAGGCGGCTACAGGAGAGGAGGTCTTTGCTACCCAGCCACCGATGCGTGTTAAGGAAAAAGGGTTGGTTCGAAATCAGCCGATCTTAGCCGCATGCCTGTTATTTCATACTCTCAGTTAGAGGTAAGATAGCTAGTTCGTCAATGATTGAGGATGTCGGGTGAAGTGCGTTACCATTTTCGGCTTTACTATGAGGATTAAACTCAAAATAACACTGCAGAAGCTTCGTGCATGACGCGCTTCGAGCAACACAAACATTTTACTCACACACAATCATACTATAATAGCTCTAGATTGGGTTATAGATTAAATAGAAATGTTTCAATAATTTATTCGCTAATTTGCTAAGAATATAGTTGATGTTAAAATTAGTTGGTCATATTGGGCATATTGCTATTGTTATTAGAAATTAGTTTACACTTACAATAATCAATAATAATTAATTAATTAATTAATTAAATTATGTATATTAATGATTACTTACATAAAACAGTATCACAATTTATTATTGTGACATTAATATTTATAAATCAAAAAATAAAATTATAATTCTTTTCTTTTTTATTTGTTCCATTATTTTTTTTAAGTTGTTTAAATGGTTTGAAATTGTTAATAGATAGGTAACCTTTATATAAAACAGAGAATAATTACATTTACATTTACATTTACATTTAAAAACAATTTGAATCCACTATATATCTTTATATTATTTAAAAATCTTCTGTGCGTGTTTAGTTATTGAACTCCTTTCAAACGGCTGGACCGATTTGGATGAAATTTTCTGTTTGTTCAAGTAGGTTCGAGAATGGTTTAGGTCAGCTAGTAATATTGTATAATTTTAACTAGATAAGTAAGTAATTTTTTTAATTAGCCCTCTGATGCTGTTGCTGTGCCCTTGCAGGGTGTCACATGAATACCTTAATAAATATTCCATCTATTATTATATTGTAAAGTGATAATATGCAATAAATAATTTAAATTTGAAACACAGCTCGCAACAGTCAAAGCGCAGCTGTTTTGAGTTTCCGTGTCTGTGAGTGGTGTGTGTCTATGTGTGCGCCTGCTCTACCGCTTCATGTAAGGCTGGTTTTACGGTCACGCTGATCGTCGGCGCTGACAGATAAATATGTAATGTAATTAAAGGAAACGTTATTGAGTCACGATGACGGCTCAGCGCTGACATGCGATAGAAGTTCATACATTTTGGCTGTCAGCGCCAACGGTCAGCGTGCGGTCAGCGCGACTCAAAAACCAGCCTAAGTCTGCTTATGTTGTGACTTGAAGGTCAATTTTACTTTTTTTTTATAATTAAATGCCTACCCGACCCAGCCAGGAATCGAACCTGGGTCTTCCGCAATCCGGGCGGCTGCACTGACCATTATGCTACGGGGAAAGCTGACGTAAGCACTGACAGTGCCATCTATCCAATGGTTATTGCAACCGATGGCTATGCAGATTCATCTTTACAGATGGAATACCACAAATTTGATAACACAACGCTATAGTAAATTTTACTTTTCGATTCCTGGCTGTGTCGGGTATGCATTTAATTTTTTCACTGTATTTTATAAATATTGAAGGTCAATCTTCCAATGTAAATAAAACATCGCAACGAACGAACTGCGAACGATGGAAGTCTACAGTCTCTAGAAAGAACTCTTACCAGATAACCGAGTTATTATGCGCAGCATAAATCCCTTTTTCTGAAGCTAGAGCAATGCTCTTGGCAACAATGAGGAAATTTGATATTATAATGGGTGTCTGCCGCGAATGTCTTAGATTTTGCACTGACAGACCACTTTTGGCTCGCTATAGCATTTCAGTGTTTGTGACAAACACAATGACAACACATTCGGTACATAATGGATAATTTAATACAAACGATGACTGTTATGTTCTGTTTTTGTTATAGTGGTGTATCTGAGAATCTTATAAGCGTGCATTCAAGAAAGTGTACAGTCGGCGGCAGATCAAGCTACCCAAATCTGTCAAATTTCTCCAATGAATGTTGATTCTTATAACCAAACAATAAAGTTCAAAATTGATTGTAGAAATTTGACAGTTTTGGGTAGGTTGATCTGCCGCCGTGTGTACCTACACTGTTTTTATCAAGGCTTGTTTCATACGTACCACAACCACACCACAACCACACTACAACCACAACACGTGAGCGGGCGCTATTTTGTATAAAAATTAACAGTTGAATTCACACCGGCCATATTTTGCCGTCATGATTGACCGCGTGTATGATACCGACTACATCCCAGCCACGTTGCAACTACAACGCAACCGCCAACGACACCGCGAACTAGCCGGAGTCAACCTGTCCGACTGTAAGCTATGCAACCACATCGACCACTAGCAACAGCGCAACCACATCGACCAATAGCGACAGTCAACCTCATCGACCACTTTCGACAGCGCAACCACATCGACCACTTGCGACAGTCAACCTCATCGACCACTTTCGACAGCGCAACCACATCGACCACTAGCGACAGTCAACCTCATCGACCACTTTCGACAGCGCAACCACATCGACCACTAGCGATAGTCAACCTCATCGACCACTTTCGACAGCGCAACCACATCGACCACTAGCGATAGTCAACCTCATCGACCACTTTCGACAGCGCAACCACATCCACCAGTTTGTAGGTAACACAACGCAACCGCAAGAAGCCGCAGCGACTCTTCACACGTAACCACAGCTTGATTACCTTTTGTTGCGACGGTGTGGTGTGGTTGTGGGACGTGTGAAACAAGCCTTAGTGAAAATGTATTAGGTCCTTACCTATGAAATTGACATTTTGTTTAAAGAATTTTTATAAAATTTTATTTTTCATACTGGCTTTTTTTTTTAAATTTTCTTAGCATCTATTTATGTTAACACTATAAAAATTGTAGAGTAGTGTGTTTGTTTCACTAGCTAAATATAGCAGACATTAAAAAGAAAACTAATTGAGTCCCTTCAAAGCTACAATGAAACAAAAAGACAATTCCGCGAACAAAAAAGTAGTCAATTTAAAAAAAAAATGGGCGATAAAGACACAAAATTAATAATCATTGTTATTACTGAAGCCTAAGTAGGTAACATAGTCCTAATTAAAGATGTATAATAATATTAACAACCGGTATTGACTTTTAGAAGTAATAGACCTTTTAATAAGTGAGAAAAAAACGTCAATTTCATAGGTAAGGACCTAATATTTATTTATTAGACGATCTTGTGACCTTATTCGAAAGTTTGCACTTCGCGACTGACCGGTGGTTAAGCAGATGAGACCGCTGGTGATAAGGTTTTGTTTCAATCCTTTTCTTATGTTAGGCATACTAAGATGGAAAGTGGCCACTGAAGCTTAGGGTCGTTTACGACACCAAACCAATTGTCTTCGCGTATGGAATCCGTTTCCATTTAACATCAGCCCCCTAGACAAGTGGCAAAACGCTAATAGAATAGAAATCAGATAGAATGTTCTCACCTTTGGGATGGTTCCGCCAAATACCAACTTGGAGCACTGGAATCGATTGACAGGAGAGCCAGAAGGCTCATTGACGATGACGATCTGTTTCACGTCAGGCTGCAGAGCTTAGAACATCGGCGCCAGGTCGCAAGTCTTTCGATTTTTATCGGATTCACTTCGGAGAGTGTGCAATGGAATTGTTCAATTTGATTCCTCCATCACCTTTCTATCACAGGACAACCAGACAAACTGCGCGATGCCATAGTTACACAGTAGAGATTCCACCCATGCGTACGAAGCGTTTTGCGTCCACGTTTTTCTTATATACCGCAAAGCTGTGGAACTCCTTGCCTCAGTCTGTGTTTCCTATCAAATACGAGTATAATATTGGGGTCTTCAAATCACGAGTAAATCGGTACCTTCTAGGCAAGCATGTTACATCGTAGGCTACATCATCACTTACCATCAGGTAATAAAATAAAAAAAAGAATGATTATTGTACGGGGTTGACCTAAGTCAGCTCTTGCCAGCCACCTAATGTTAGGTGGCTAAATAAAACCAAAAAGTTCTTGTGCACATTCTTGAATTGTTTGGATCGAAGTGAGGCCATTACAAATAAAATACAACGAATCTGTAAATATATTATTTCGCTCGAGACCTTATTGTGTTTATTCAACTTCGGAATCTCTCTGAACCTGAAACTTCATTGGGTATTTTTTATTCATTCAAGATTGCCGGCAGACGGAAAACTCTGACAGAGTATTTCCTAAATCATTTGTGTGGACGTTCCTTAAACTGAATTATGAAGTTTTAAATTAAATTCATTGCTTGGGGGCTACGTTTTTGTTTGCCGATATTTTCCTGATTAGTTTCACTTCGTCAGTTAAGAAACGACAAACAAAAAATATTGTTTTTCGTCGTATATTCAATTGTGAATTAGTATGGGGTATAAATTAAGAGTTTGAAAAGTTTAAACGAATTTTTTGCCATCTTATCATTATGTGGTATAAATATCATCTTACTAAAGTATATAAGTAATATAATTAGCTTATAATTAAAATTTACTGTAATGTTATAAGTTTCTTATCATAGGTATATAAGCTCACTCAATTCTTTGAATGCACGAAAAGTCATAAGATCCGTTTCAAGATGACATTCTAAGTTAAGACCAAACCACCGCTGGGTTATGAGTTTGAAACTGAGTTGAAACTTGAACTTGACATTGGAATTGAGCTTTGAGATAAGATAGCCATCGCCTTTTAAGGATTTTGGGTGAAATGCGATTCCACCTTCTGCCTTTTCATCACTCAACCTCAGGTGAGATGGAGGCCAAGTGCTTTCCCCTTCGATATTAAAAAGCTTGCATTGACTAGCAGGAAGGGTTTTGATTTGAATCGTACCTAACTTTTTTTTTTCATAGCAAACTTAAAATGTACATACAGTACGAGCATATACATGAATACACGTTTGATTAGTAATTACCCTTATTCCATTGTATTTAGAGCTACATTTTTTACATGTTAATGCTAGTGACTGTACCTACTTGTGATGACATTTTGGGTGACCTACGAAAGTTCTTTGAGCACTGAACGTCCAGACAGACATGTTACGTTTTACTTCAAACAGATTTAAGCTGGATTGCACAAAAACTCACTAAATGCGTTTAGCGCTAAACACGTTTAAATTTTGAATCCGGAACGAAGTAATTCGCCAGAGAACCAAAATTACTGACATAGCTCTTAGAATTAGCAAGCTGAAGTGGCAATGGGCTGGTCATATAAGCCGCAGGACCGATAACTGTTGGGGCAGACGTGGAGAGTGGAGAGTTCTAGAGTGGAGACCGCGACTCGGCAGACGTAGTGTAGGACGCCCTCCGGCACGGTGGAGCGACGATATACGCAAAGTGGCTGGCAGTAGTTGGATGAGAGTAGCTGAAGATCGGGCTCAGTGGCATGCATTGGGAGAGGCCTATGTCCAGCAGTGGACTGATGTGGGCTGATTATGATGACGTTTAAATTGTCATTCCATTACTGTCATTTCTTGGAAGTTGAAAGAGACAGAATGATACTTTAAACATGTTTAGCGCTAAACGTATTTAGTGAGTTTTTGTGCAAGCCCGCCTAAGCCTTTAATATCTGTTTTAGCGGAGCTTAAATGGTATCATAATGAGAATTATTCTCCCCAAACAGGGATTACGAGTATTTTTCTGGATCTCTCGGTAAGTATGATAAGATTAGAGAGTTCTAGCCTTACAGCTGTCTGTACAGACTTATTTAAATAATCCTACTAAACTAAACTTAAATAGTATTATATCTTAATTTTGTCTTCGCGTATAGCATTAAGCCCATATCAGGTAATACACTGGCCTGCAAAACAAAGTACTACACTTTTAATATTTTTTTTTTCTAAACTATAGAAGTTAGAGATTTTTAAATAAAAAACGTTTTGCAGAAACTTTTATCAGCTTTCTTTGAAACTAAAGTAAATTATACATTAGTAACATTTTTCCTTTTTGTTTCGAAAGTATATCTTGTGTACTTAAAAAGTTATTGCAATTTTAAAAGTGTGATACTTAATTTTGCAGGCCAGTGTATTATAAACTAAGATTTGTACGGTAGATTGAGTTAAAAATGGAGTCTCACAACACGTGTTATTAAGAAAATAACTCACTGTCACTCCTTCAATAGTATTAAAGTTGAATTATTTCTTCCATTCTTTCAAAATAGAGCTACTTATTTATAAACGAGATTGTTTTACGCAAAAACAGGACGGCATGAGAGTGCTATCGTAATAAGCCTATTTGCCTGATGCCTGAACCACTGCATGGTTTTTTTTTGAAGAGATTGCTGATTGCCTCAAACGGCATTTTCAGCGTCACCGGGCTTTTTTGGGGGCGGCGAGGTACGTAAAGGGTACCTCAAGCCGTGTTGAAACGAATCACCTTCGGAGGATTTCTAGGGGGGACGGCATCGCACACTTAAAAGTGCACGTCTCCGTGCCCTACTTGATTCTCCGAAGGGTTCGGATCGGATCGGGTCACTGCATGGGCAAAGGCCACACCATCTATGAAAACAAGTCATCGCTACAATTGATGAGTATTGGCTTATGCCAATACTCATCAGTTTATAACCACGCTTGCCCAAAGCGGCTTTGATGTTTAACAAACTCGGGCTATTCATCGAAAAGTCTGAAACACTTCTTTTCCGACCTGGGAATTGAACCCCGGAAAGCGTTCGGCCACCGCGGCGAGGAGAGGTAACTTTTTATTCTGATATAACATTTATGATTCGTTCGGGAATTCATGACAGCTGTATTTCACGCAGGCCTAGCCGCAGGTGGCAATATTGCCGCTATTTGTACAAGTTCACGGAAATATACGAAAAATACGCATTTTCAAGAGCCTACTTATATATTTACATTTCGATACAATATATAAATACTTCGTAGACATGTGCTTAATTTAAGTACATCCATATACTTCCCTACTTCTAAGTTCCAATTTAAAACCATTGCGTAATTGTTAATTAATGAAAGATCAATTCTAGAATTCATATAACATTTTTAAAAACGGTTTCATCAACTGAGTTAAGTAATGCTTTTTCTAGTGAACTATGGTGAGTTTCATATCGCTCAAATTCTGTTGAATAAAGTGAATGATTTAAAAAAAAGCTTTCTACTAACTATTTAAATCTCTGTATTTTTCTAAGGCAGTTAAAAAATTGGTTTGAAAAATTAGGACTTTAAAGTTTGTATATAAATTATAAACAAATTAATTTATTGAAGCGGGGAGCTTAAATTGATAAGTAAATAGGTATACTAATGGTGGCTTACTGCATTATAGTCTTAAATCTAGATGAAGCGCCGATCCTAATTGAATCTAGCTCTATCAACTTTAAACCACTGACACAAACATATTGATGGTTTAAGCTGTAAGTATAAGCATTCTATTTATGGTGCCTCCTAATCTTCTTTGATGAAGTTTTACAAAGCAAATGATTTGTCATCACGATTTCCACCCTATTTTAGTAAAATACTTCCACGTTTACGCCGTAGTATGCAAGTCCATATAAGGTTAAGCGTCCATTAGAGGCGGGTCGGGCCGCAACGGTGCGGCGAGTATTTTTGCGTACTGCGTCCACTATACAGGGCATGCCGAGCCGCATCGACGGATTTTTACAGTCAGTCATAGGTCGTCAAGCAAGCTAGTGCGACAATGGATAGCTCCGATGAGAAATTATTTTTATTAATGTTGTTGGATGAAGAGCAAGAAAATAAGAAACTATCGCCAGTATAATACGTTATAAACATCCTCGTTCATTTTTTACCGTCCGCTCGATGCAGCGTTCTACTACAAATGTTGCGCTCCATGCGTCCACTGGAGGCGGGGCGGGCCGGGTCGGGTAGCATCGACGGAAAAATACGCTCGCCGAGCAATACGCCGACGGATTCCGTCGCGGTCCGGGCCGCCCCGCTTCTTATGGACGTAGTTTCATACAAAATGTATAGCAAGAGGATTTTTGCGTTGTGATGCGACCCGATCTGGCCCGCCTGGTGGACGCTAACCTTAACACTAACTTCCTGCTATGACAGACGAAATCTCATTATGCAAGATGTTGAGCAGACAACAGGGTCTGGTTACACCACTCAATAAGGAAGCACCAGGGTGCCAAGTGCGTGTTTTATTCGCTATTCGATCACCTTAACGAAAACGAGAATTTGTATGGCAAAATGTTAACTCTTCTCGTATGCCGCTAGGAGGTGCTGCTTTAATGCCATACTAATTTTCATTTTCGTAAACGTAATTTAATGAATACGGACAGTAAACAAAACTCACACTAGTCACCCTGATGGTAAGCTTAAGAGGAAACTCTAAGGTGGACTGAATTGAAAAATATGTATGAAAAGTAGACAAAATCAACGTTTCGCAGTCCCCTAGTTCCTCCTCCAAAACTGGACCGATTTAATTATTTTTTTCATTGAAAAATAAAGGAAGGCTTTGGCTGTGTTTTTTTTATAAATGTATTATTTAAAAAGATATAAACCTTTAAAAACCTTAAAAATGGGCCCAGATTCCCGCTGTGTTGCCCAAATTTGACGAGATTATATAAAAAAAAGCAAAACATAGGGACACAGCCAAAGCCATTCTTTAATTTTTAATGAAAAAAGTAATTAAATCAGTAAAGTGTTGGAGGAGAAATCTAAGGGACTACGAAACGTTGATTTTTTCTACTTTTCATACATATTTTTCAATTCAGTCCACCTTAGTGTTTCCTTGCTTGCGCACATAGACCCACTAACAGACACGGAATCTCGCAACAGCTACGCTCGTACCGGATTATTCTCGCTCTATAGGGTCTATTCTGCCGTACTCAGAGACGTCAATTAAGTTTTAATGACAACTAAATGTCTTTCCTTCTCTATTTAGCACTATACATAAGAAAGTGACAGCAAGAGACCTAATTGTCATAAAAACTTAGTTGACGTCTCTGAGTACGGCAGTATGTGGGCGTTGCTCCAGTGCGTTTGTATGAACCCTGCCTTTTGCAGTCTTCTTATGTTGTGGTTATACCGAGTGTCATAAAAATTTGATGCTCGCAACCCCCCCAACCCCTAACAAATGACAAAGAGACCCCATTATTTTTCCTCAATTATTCTTGATTGTACTGGCCATTGGACCAGGGTGATGTTTAGAAGAGTAATGTTCCCGTTTTTTTAGAAAAGAAAGGGAGATGATGTAAATAAGCCGCGCAATGAGATACTTTTGTTTTACTTTTTTCACAATTACATGTGATTATTTTAGGGTTGTCAGATCAGTAAGATTTACTACCACAAAGTGTAATTTAAAAAGTTTCAATTTTACATTGTAGCACCTGTGGTCTAGTAGTAAGCATGCAGCTGGTAGACGATTGCCATTGTCGATGATCTTACTAGATACTTACAGATTGCTGTACCCCTATATTCTATTCTTTAAGAGCTCAATCTTAAAGAATATAATAGAATAGAAAATATTTATTCATATCCATTAATTCTATAAAGCAGTATTAAGGTGCTATTCCGAACCGAGCTGCCAACTGCAGCCGCACGTGCAGCGGCACTTTGTTGCACTCACTTGCTGCTGCCACGGCGCTTGGAATCCATTTCATATAAATACATACAAGCCAGTAGTGCAGCTGCGGCCGACCATGCAGTCGCTGCACGTGCTGTCGGCAGTTGCAGTTGTCAGTTTGGTTCGGAATAGCACCTTTACTGCCATGTGATTGCAGTTGTTAAAACGAGACATACGCTGCTACACGCGTCTGATTTTTACACCTGTAGTAACAATGCTACAAGCTCTTAGGCTTATTTCGCTTTTTATATCCCACTGCGAGACGTATCATTGTCATGTAGTAAAGGCAGGGTAGTATATATTATTTTCCTCTCGTTTTTCGAGAAAAGACAAGAGTTCTTCAAACAATTTAAGCGGCCTCCTTGATCGAGTGGCTTGCACACCGGTTTTCATGGTGTCGCCATCTCTGAGGTCCCGGGTTCGATCCCCGGTCGGATCAATTTAGAAATACCTGATTTTCTAAATTGTTTCGGGTCTGGGTGTTTCTTATGTATAATAAGTATGTATTTAAGTATATTAAGTATGTTTATCCGTTGTCTAGTTAACCATTTCTCGAATTTCTTAAGAAAGCTTTCTTGGGGCTAGATAATTGGTGCGAATGTGGGATTTTTTTTTAATTTTTTTTTAATTTAATTATCCCGGTCAACCCGAGCCGAGGTCCTATCCTTTAGAGGTTACCTCGGGTTGTTCCGCTCCCGGTCCGAACCCCTCTGATAATCTAGTAAGGTACGCGGACACGCACTAGTGCGTGATGCCGTTCTCTAGAAAACCTCAGACGGTGCTTCGTTGCACACGGCTTGAGGAGCCCTTTAAGTTTCTCGCTGCCCCCAAAAAAAGTCCGATGGCAAACCGCAAACTCACTCAAAAAAAACAACTCTCCTGATCAGTACCTAGGGTAAAGGGAGCATGCAAAACAGGACATGAACAAGCTCAACTAAAAAGTAACGAATTAGGGTCACCTCAAAACACCCAAAAGTTTTATTTCCAACTCTCGAACTCCTCGTGATGTGTGCGTGTCCTTAAGAATCAGCGATTTGCAACTAGGTTATGTTAATTTGGGATGAATATTCACTCACAGTCAAAGATGGCTTTTTTACGAGTTTGTGCTGTGACAAACAACACACTTGTTTTTCTTTAAATTAATAAAAAAGATAAAAGCGTCATCATCATGATTCAAATTGTTATTTGTTCGCAACAAAAGAGTAAAATTATATATAACTATCTATAATCATAAATATTGCTATTTTTAATATTTTAAAAAAAATATCGGATGTTGATGACGTAGCTGTCGACATTGAATAAGGCCCCTTTGGCTTCCTTAGTTTGGAAGCCAAATAGATGAATAGATAGTGTTGATAAATTTCGGCGGGTTGGACAGAACCACGACAGCATAAAGTCAGTGCCCCTGACTCGGTATGTTATGGGGTTCGGGTTCGAAACCCGCTCGTGGAAATTTTATTTAAATCTTTTAATTTCTTCGATAATCCTGATTTTTTAAAATAAATCCGTTTTAAAATAAAGAGGCCCAACAACCTGTAGGGCAAGCACGAACAATTTGCGAAAAAGTATTCATATCGTCATCGTCAACATTGGTATGAGAATTGAGCAGCGCCCTTACCGGACGTAAACGGAATCAAATATGGAAGCACGAATGCTAAGGTATCGCAAGCGTATCTCCATCGTATCGTAGTTTAACGTCACTTCATATTGTGAATATTAAAATTGGGAGCACGAACATTAGGTAGCGTGAATGACGAAGGCTGGCTATCGTGAGCTCACGACTGTTTCTTCACGTAGAATTTGTTAGTGTAAGAAGTAGCGTAGTAGTAATAAATTCTTAATGAAATAATTTTTTTTTATATTCCTAAGCCCAAAACTTTACATAAATATTAGTGATAATAAATTTAAGTAAATAAAGATGCAAAGAACACATAGACATTATCATAGAGCGTTATATTATTATTTTTCTGCAAGTTTAATTTAAAACGCTGAAAATGTACCATGAGAAGCTAGGTAGATTAAAAAAAAGTTATGTATACATAGGTTATTTTAATAATATTCCTTTAATTATTTACCATTAATGTATATTTTAATTATTATTAACCATGCATGCATGTGGTATGAGTGCTCCTTTTTTAGTTAGTTAGAAAGTTAATAAAACCTTACGAATCAAGGGAAACATTTAGGAAATAATCGTGAAAACTTTAAAGTTTAATAGTCAATCTGCTCGTCTGTGAAAATGCCTTAACTCTTTGTACTAGATTAATTGTGACCGTACAAAACCGTACAAAGATTTAAAACTATGACCATAACGAAGAAAAGTTTCTTTGTTAGTATATCAGCGAATTTTTATAAGAAACCCATTGAACTGAACAATCTCGTATGTTTTTACATGTCTTGGAAATGTTATTTATCCTGTTTTTCCACGCCGTTTACCCGGTAACACCTGTGTATTGATGTTGCCGTTTTTTTTATATCCATGCTAGTGACTTTCGGCGAAACAGTCGAAGGTCACCTTCGCCATTCTGCGTTATTGTCAGAGAACTAAAACAAAATGGCGGATTGGCGGAAAATATTGATGTTTTTAGTTTTCTCTACTGTTATTGTACCTATTCTAAAGTTACGCGAACATAAATAAATCAAAGCAAATCGTTTTGTTGAATGTTAAATTAAATACGACTATGTATGTATGTATGAATAATGTAATAAAAAAATGAGTTCCATTTTCTACTTTTCGTCGTGAGAGTGAAAGACAGCGTACCGCGTAAGAGCAGTTTGTTAAAACCGCGTATCTGATTTTTTACACAATTTTACAGGAAGACGAAAAAATTTAATATCTTGGCCATTCAAATATATTTTTCCGACTGAACTCGTTTGCTACTCCTTTGGAGGACTAAGTTCAGTCGGAATAATATATTTGATATATCACTGCGAGTGCTGAGGTTAAGCAACTTTCGCAAAGGCCGGTCATCGGATGGGTGACCAAAAATTAATTATCTCTAGCTCCTCCGTGCTTCGGAAGGCACGTAAACCGATGGTCCCGGTTGCATTAGCAGTCGTTAACAACCACCACTCCGTACTGCTGGGCCCGCGTGGTGGTTTATGGCCCGGTCTCCCTATCCATCCATAGGGAAGGCTCGTGCCCCAGCAGTGGGGACATAAAATGAGCTGATGGTGATGATGTTCAATTATTATATTTGAATTTTTGAAGCCTAACGCAATGCTGCAATAGAAACGAACGAAAAAAATGTGTTCGCTTTAAGCCTACGGCTTAAATGGAACACTCAGAGCTATAACAAAAGCCTAGTCACTAAAGCGTGCCCCGAGGACGAACAGGACGAGAATTCGTCGTCTGGCACCGAAACTGTATTATGGCAGGAATTGCAAATTCCGAGCGGATTCTGAACTATGAATTTTCAATCGCGTAATACACGTAAAAATCTTTCAAGATTTTTCAAAATTGGTTTCAGTAATTTTGCAAAACGAAACTAAATCTTATGAAGATAGAGTCATTGAGATGACGGCTGAACAACTGTAATTAAGAATATAATAAAAAGCATGCTCCGTTGACCGCTTATTTGAACCGTTAGAGGTCTACCCCTAGACTAGTGGCATAACGCTAAAAGTATAGAATTGGAATAGAATTATTATTGTTTGGGATTGCCATAAGCCAACGATAGATACGTATAAAGAACGTTTGATGTCATGTTGGCTTTATGTCAATCTCATACTTTATCATTTTTTCAATTTCTATTCTACTAGCGTTATGCCATTGCCTAGACCCTCAGAGCAAAAAAAGACGATTTTTTTTAAAGGTTAATCTACTTAAATAATCTAATCTAAAGGTTAATAAACTTAATCATTGATTCCTATCAAATATCTTATGATATATATATTTTTAAAGAGGTTTTAAAAAATCTTACGATTTTTCTAAGTATTATGAAGTTATCACAGAAATCAACCCTCCTTATACTCGTATATTTATTGCGATCCATGGGTTTGACAGGTCTATTATACATTTTATTCACCACGTTAGACGTCAAAGAACTTTTAACCACTTCGCTTATAATATCCAAATATGAATATAAGTTTATTTTTATTTTGAAATATCAAGAAAGTTAAATAAATGCTGTATGCAAGTGAAATACAATTTAAGATATTATCGAAGCCCAACTATACAAATCATTTCACAATATTTGCGAGAACAGAACGATTTCTAAACAAAAAAACATAGATTGCATCTATTGATATTCTCCCACATCAATAATTTGTAAGTATTCTTCCAAAAACGCCTCTATAATTAAAGCTCATTTTTACACACTACTTACATACAACCTTATCTCTTAAACATCAACGTTTAGATTCAGTTACAACCGTATTCCACCGATTTATCGATAACTGACAACACTAATAACGGGATAACAGTTGGGTGTTAGATTGATCATGTTCGGTTTTACGAGGGTATCCGGTAAGCCACATAAACTCTACACGATAGATGGTAGATAACACACTAAATATATAGGTATTCGCCTTACGCATGTATTTCGTGGTTTTATACGTTTTTATTACATTGCCGCGTCTGCATTTGCGTAATAACATTGGTTAGTCTTGGTACCTACAAAGATGTATTACTTACTCGTAATACATAATATGAGTTATTTGTTATCGTGGATCGAAATTTTGTGAGGCTTTGCGAACGCGAGCGGCTTGCGATGCGGCAAGCGAATTACTCAATGGGCGTTGTATTACCAACGTGTTTACCATCGTCACGCTTCCGACATGAACAATTATGGAGAGATTACTATTAAGATTCATCATCATCATCATCATCATCATCATCATCATCATCAGCTCATTGTATGTCCCCACTGCTGGGGCACGAGCCCTCCCTATGGATGGATAGGATATTACGGGCCGTAAACCACCACGCGGGCCCAGTGCGGATTGGTGGTTGTTTCAGACTGTTAATGCAGCCGGGACCAACAGATTTACAAGCCTTCCGAAGCACAAAAGAGCAAGAGACGATAAATTTTTGGTCACCCATCCGATGACCGGCCTTTGCGAAAGTTGCTTAACTTCAGCAATCACAGACTGGGCGCGTTAACCACTGCGCCAGTCTATTTAAGCCTGTGCAGCATATTCTTAGTTATCTCAAATAAACAAGAGTAAACAAAAACACAAGCAACATAACACTGTAGAAAAGCAGCTTAGCATAGGTGGCGCTGAAGCAATGTTCTGCAAAATCTTTAATGGTGTGTAAGCGCGTAAAAGCTTCTGTAACAAAAACAAATGGGAAACAGTTTAAAGAAAAACACCAGATTACAATACATTTGCCTTAAAAAACGTAATACAAAAGAAAATAAACTCATAATAAACCAGATCTGTGATCTAGAGGTTTCTACCACCAGTCCCAAAGGTACCTTTTTTATAATAATAATAATAATAATATATTTATTTAATCAGAAACAGAAATCCATTTTTGTAAGTAACAATATAACTTAAGACTATGTTAGTAATTTATTAAAATTAGAATAAAATGAAATCGCAATAAAATCCATTAAAATAAAAATATTACTTAATAATAATAATAAAAATAACAATAATAATAATAATCAGCGTAATCTAAATTTAGGTCTGGAACCAGAGTGCTCAACATGCAACCTGGTCCAGTGCTGCATTATTGGGCAGTCCAGATCCATCCTTGCTGCGAACAGCTGTAGGTAGCCGTTGGAGCTGCCCCGTACGCGGCACATCAGGGACGCGATTCGTTTGCGCATAATCGCTGCGAAGCCATCAATATGCGCGTCCGCAAACATCCCTGAAGCACTACAGTACGGTGGCAGCTTCAACAGTGCCCTGAAAGCATTGTTGTATTGGATACGTAGGGCATCGTATGATTTCTTCGTGTGCTTGACCCATAGGCTGCAAGTGTAGAATGACTGGCAAAATGCTTTGAACAGTGTAACCTTGACTTCTGTGGTACATCGCGAAAACCTACGAGCCAGCATATTAGCTCGAATAGACAATGCCCTACGCTCCCTTTCCATGTCAGCATCATCTGCAAGTGTCTCGGTGACCCAATGGCCCAGATACTTAAACTGCGAAACTTTTTTAAGGACACTGCCATTCAGCATGACCGGTGGGATAGTGTCGTAAGTTTTTGATCCCGCCTTAAACACCATTAGCTCGCTTTTGATAGCGTTGTATCTGAGCCCATGAGCCTCCGCATAACGCTCGCATATTGAGATTAGCTTCCTGAGAGCACTGATCGATGGGCTCAGTAGTACCATGTCGTCTGCATAGCTGATGTTGTTGACAAACATACCATCAATCGAGCAACCGACACCGGCACTGCTAAGCCCACGAACCAGCTGGTCCATGTACAGGTTGAAGAGGGTGGTTGATGTTAGCCCGCCTTGCCTCACACCACACTCCAACCTGTACTCGTTCGATAGTGACCCCAGCCATCGCACAAAATTGCTCTGATTGTCGTACCAATACTTCAGAAGGCTTATGTATTCGGTGGGAAGGCCCGCATCATCCGCCAGTTTACGCCACAACCTGTCGTATGACACCAAGTCAAAAGCCTTAGATAAATCTAAAAAGCAGGCATAGACAGGCGTACTTCTGTCAGTATAGTACTGGACGGTATGTTTGAGATTCAGTATAGCCATTTCCGTTGACAAGCCAGGTCGAAAACCAAACTGCGCGTCATGAAGCTTTAGCTGCTGTCTTAACTGAATATCAATCACACCATCCAGCACTTTAGCAATGACTGTGGCGAGTGATATGGGCCTATAATTATTTAATTTGGACGCGTCTCCTGTCTTGTTTTTTATAATTGGAACAATAACCGTTCTCATCATCGGTTCAGGTAGATAAGAATGACTCAAACAAAACGTAAACAACATGGCGAGCACCCTCGGCAGATGAACACCCGCATGCTGCAAGTGCTCAATGCTGAGCGAGTCATGGCCAGGGGATTTTCCTCGCTTTATGTCCCGTACTACCTGAGCAACCTTCTTAGCTGTAATTCGAACAATCGTTTTCGCCAAACAAGTATCTCCCTCCCCCAACTCCGTATTCTCTGGTCAAAGTATTATAGTAAGGTTGGCTTAGCTTAGGCCCAAGACACCGTACTCGTAGAACAAGGGTACGTAAAACCGGTTCACACGCGCTCTATACCAGGTACAGACATGTACCTGGGCGCTTCGCTCCTCCTCCACGGCCCGGTCTACCCGAGCCGAAGTCCGTGCCTTTAGAGGCGCCCTCGGGTGGTTCCGCTCCCCGATTCGATTCGAACCCTTCGGAGAATAGCTTCTAGTAGGGCACGAGTAGGGCACGAGGACGCGCACTTTTAAGTGCGCGATGCCGTTCCCTCTAGAAAACCTGTGAAGGTGATTCGTTTCAACACGGCTTGAGGTACCCTTTACGTACCTCGCCACCCCCAAAAAAGTCCGGTGACGCTGAAAATGCCGTTTTAACAACAGGGAAACAGTTTAAAGAAGAAAAACACCAGATTACAATACATTTGCCTTAAAAAACGTAATACAAAAGAAAATAAACTCATAATAAACCAGATCTGTGATCTAGAGGTTTCTACCACCAGTCTTAGTCCCAAAGGTACCTTTTTTATAATAAGGTTGGCTTGGCATTAATAATAGGTCCCTACCTAGAAAATAAGAGTTTTGTATGAAGATTTTTTATAAAATTTTATTTTTCATACTAACGTTTTTTTAGTTTTCAAAGCATGTATTTATTTTGAGGAGCTCGATGGCGCAGTGGTTAACACACCCGGTCTGCGATTGCTGAGGTTAAGCAACTTTCGCAAAGGCCGGTCATCGGATGGGTGACCAAAAATTTATCATCTCGAGCTCCTCCGTGCTCCGGAAGGCACGTAAAGCCGTTGGTCCCGGCTGCATTAGTAGTCGTTAACAACCACCAATCCGCACCGGGCCCGCGTGGTGGTTTATGGCCCGTTCTCCCTATTCATCCATAGGGAAGGCTCGTGCCCCAGCAGTGGGGCCTTTATGAGCTGATGATGATGATGCTGATGATGATTTATTTTAACACTAGGACAAAAATTGTAGAGTGTAGTGTGTTTGTTTCACAAGCTAAATATAGCAGACATTAAAAAGAAAAAAAATGAAGTCCTTTCAAAGCTACAATGAAACAAAAATACAATTCCGCGAACAAAAAAGTAAGTCAATTTAAAAAAAAAATTAGGCGATAAAGACACAAAATGAATAATCATTGTTATTACTAAAGCCTAAGTAACATAGTCCTTATAACAACCGGTATTGAATTTTAGAAGTAATACACTTATTAATAAGTGAGAAAAAAACTCCAATTTCATAGGTAAGGACTTAAATATAAAATCATAATAAACCAGATTTGTGGTCTAGAGGTTTCTACCACCAGTCTCAGTTTCAAAGGTACGTTTTTTATAGTAAGGTTGGCTTGGCATATGACTGCTCTGCCTGCTGTTAAGCAAAAGCAGAGTATAAACAGAGTGAACGAGAGTGCGGCAACAGTGCCGTGATGTTGAATCGACGACGTACCGAGCTGTACCTACCGGCTAGGATTGAGTCACACATAGTTAATTTATTACTGTGTGAATTTGGGTGTCTTTTATATTGTAAACTGACCTTGAAAAATACGTTGACGTGTATACTGATCGGCAGCGCTCAGTGACATACTTGTTATTCTCCGTTACTACAGCAACATACGCTGCCCGATCCGCGTTTTCGGGGACAGCCCGCGTCATCGCGTACTCCTTTCCCGTGCTTTTTTCTGTGTGATAATGTAGGTGAACTACGAGCTTGTGTGCGTGCGTTTCGGAGCTCTTGTATGAAGTTACCGCACTCTCTCGTTCACTCTGGTTTATATGTGAAGTCAGTAAGTGGAGCAAGATTGTGCCACGGCTTCCCCGCCTAATCGACCAGCGAATTGCTTCATCACATTTTGTTCAAAGTAAGGATTTTGTAGGAAGGAGGGAATACGTGTTCTGGGGAGAATTCCATTTTTTGGTGGTGCGGGTTCGATTCTAAGTAAATAGTATTGTGCTCGGTTTGGTCGGTGTTAGGGCTTGTTTTTAGTACATCTTAAAGCTGAAACAGTTTATCTAAGGCGCTGCACAAACGTAGACACTTTTGTGCCTTGTGTGGGATACAAGCTACCAGTGAATATGAAATCAGCCCTCCTGTGCTGACCTAGACACTTTTTGTGACCAGTTACTTCCATCTGACACTGATACAGCAACTCGGTTTCCTTGTATGGTGTGCCGTGTCGGTAACAAAAAGGGTCTACGTTTGCGCAGCGCCTAAGTCACCATAACAACAATGAAAGTAGCGCTATAGTTTGACAGTTAAGGCCAGATAAATCTATCACCTAATATGAATATTTAGGTGATGATTAATGGGAAGTGCATTTCAAACTTATCATTAAGAGATATATAGGCCAAGCGTTTACTCATTGTGGAATAAAATTAAAAAACTTGCTATAAAATATGTCAGTTGAAATTACTATTCGAAAAAGTACTGAATCTTTTTTCCATATTCAGTGCACTGCCAATTAGGCAGTGAACGCCTTTGTACCAACCCCAAATGTATCAAACGTTAGCTACTATTTTTCTATGTCAACAACTATGTCATTAACGTCATAAATAACAATCAATTCAAAGCCCTTCCGCTCGTGTTGTGTGTCATAACATTTACACACACATTATTTAGACAAACGCAGGAATGAGAATGGTGATGGGGGAGACGAAGCATTCCAGAGATATATTGCACGGTAACGTATAGTATTATGAGGGGCATTAGTATCAATTTAAAACGCTTTGTGAAATAGGCGTTGAGTTCCCGTGAAGACCGGTCCTACCAACACAGAAATGTATAACCTTTTTTTCCCAAGTTTGATGGCTTCGTGCGATTAGCACGTTTAGCCAGTGTCAAAGTAATTTTCTTACAAGTTATATAAATAGACAATATTTCTTTTATTGTTATCTAAAGTTTACGCGAATATTTCTTTTATTGATACATGATGCTGAATGATAACAGAAATGAGAAGTGAGAAATGATAAACCCCCCCAACCCCTGGAGTAACTTTGTAAAGATGTGTGGCTTTACTGAGACCTCACGGGGATTTCAAGAGAACTTGAAAAGTTACGTTGCACTGTTTAGTTTCACTTGCCAACTCATGCACATTAATAATCCACCACAATCACGTCGAGTACAGAAACACAATAACACAAACACAATTTATAGAGAATTATAAGAGATTTCACTTCCCCGCCAAGAAGTCAAATATATCCTTTTTATCATACATAGTAATTTGTTTACACCCGCTAAAGAGTTCATTAGCGGCAAATAGACTCTAAAGGAACTCTATTGGTTTATTTTCACACTGCTCCTCTCCGCCCCTAACGGCTTCAATGCAGTGTCAGGTAAGCGAAAATATATTAAATCTATATATATAAAAATCAATTGCTGTTCGTTTGTCTCGCTAAAACTCGAGAATGGCTAGACCGATTTGGCTAATTTTGATTTTGAAATATTTGTGGATGTTCAGGGAAGGGAAAGAAGGAAACATAAATACATAAGTAACGGAGAATACTAAAAACGACAATTAAATTTTCCAATACAAAATGATTTGTTTGTTTTGTTGTCATGGAAACTGTCAAAGCGGTACGAAGTCCGCCGGGTCAGCTAGTATTTAATAAAAAAAACTTAAACGTACAATGTCACAATCGTTGCATACATCTTCAAAATTAAAGAAGTTAAATTCATAGTGAGGATATCTTGGAGACAATATGACGATAATTAGGATGAAATTTTCCCCATAATCCAATAAATGATAAAATCATCAATTAGGCACGATACATCATTCAGCCAAAAGACGTCCACTGCTAGACAAAGGCCTCCCCCAAGGATCTCCACAACGACCGGTTTTGTGCTGCTCGCATCCAGCGGCTTCCCGCGACCTTCACCAGATCGTCGGTCCACCTTGTTGGAGGCCTGCCCACACTGCGCTTTCCGGTACGCGGTCGCCACTCCAGGACTATCATCATCTATATCCATTACATGGTTATTTATACTTAATACTGTAATTACAAATATTGTTTACAACATCAAATAAAAAATAATTACAAAACCAATTTACATGACTTATCACAATTTGATTTATAAACCTATTTGGTTCTGTATTGATCTCTCACTTTCACGACAAAAAGCTTTTTAAGAGTTAATTTTCCTGGTACTACCGACAGACGATCAAATGGAACAAAACCTCTGAAAATATGATACTTATTACAAACGAATAAGGTATATGATAAGTCTAAATGTGCAATACTAGTAACAAAGTAGCTCCACGAACAGTTGAAAACGTGTCTGAGCTATTTCTGCAATCGGTAGGTATAAGCGGGGAGCGTCAGATAACTGTCAAATTGATTATCGACATGGAAGAACGGTGTGGAATAATGCTGGAATATAGTACAGCAAAGGAAGATTGATCAGTTGTACTTGGTACCTTATATTCTTCTACTATTTAGAGAGTAGGTCTTTATTGTTTTTATTGGGAAACTAGCTGAATTTGGTTATAATCCAGTATAAGCTTGGTAACAATAGTTTTTTAACATTACCGGGGAGGCCATTGGCCTTTATCTCATCTAATATGTATGTTTATGTATGTGTATGTGACGATAAGATCGAACGTTTAAGCGCTAACTGTTGGAGCCTAACAATGTCACTGTTATGGCGACATACTATATAAAAAGTTTGTAGATTTAGAGCCTTACCAGCATTGCAAACCTTACTACCAATAAACTGGGTACAATATAATGTCTTCCGATAGCAATCGAAACAAAGTCTATGTGTCTGAGACGAAAAAAACCAGCCACAATTTATCAATATTCATGATATTCTCATTCCTTCGCCAATCAATCTACATAATCAACAAACAGGTAGTAAAATCTATTTATTTATTAAGTTTTACGTATAAGAGCGGCTGCCGTTTAGATTGGTACTCGCCAAGCACTATGCCAAAACATTATTTTCCAACGTTAGAGAACATAAGCGGAATAAACAGGTTTTTTGCTTAGGAACAACATAATTTATTCCATTGAAAATATTTACATATTATTGTCCCACATATTGGGAATCGCCGTTTGGCCTTATTGAATTCTTACAGTCTACTGAATAAGTAAATTGAAAAGAATTTACCCTCGTAAGCCTGTTCGGATACATGTGAACTACCAGACCCGGTCGAAATCCACATTTGGGCTTGTATTAACTTTTCCTATTTGAAATCGATGTGTGGTATCTATTATTGGTTACAGGCAATTCGATAGGAGGTAATTTATTTTTATAGTTCAGTGAAGTGTTAAGGACATTTGCTGTTGTTGAAGATAATTTGCAAGATACTTAAAGTTATACTTTTTTTGTTTTCTATTTCTTCCCAAAAACGACGACAAATCATGACTTTTGTATCTGTATTATTAATCAAAGTCCATAAGAGAAAATTTGTGGCTTTGGGGAGGACCTTTGGTTAGCAGATGGACACCTATGTTTTTTTTAAAACATTGACTAAATAAAATGTGCTTTAAAAACTATGCTCTCATTCTGCTCTCACCAACAATAATGAGGCAACGGTTCAAAGAATTAATAATTTGCTGAGTCAGAATTTAAATATGCGTGTTTGCGTTAGTCTAGCTATTTTAGATAGGTAATAATCGCTTTAGCCACTCTAACAACCGGTAAAATGGCTCGTAATTTTAGACCAATTCAACGCAAAAAATTCCACATTAAATAGTCCAAAGATTATCAGAATCTACTCCTCAATCAAAACAACGTCAAAATGTTTCTTTTCACTTTGATTCAGTAGCCACTATGATAAAATTTGCGTTATAAATAAACATTACTCTACTGAAGTTTACAAAGTTGGGGAGAACAAAGAAAGAAACAAATGAATGATCTAATTAATACTCCTAGCACATCATAAGGTTATTACAAACGTTTCCCGTTCTACAGAAATGGTGTCACCGTGTTGCTAGGATCATAAATATCAGTAAATAAATTAGTAGGTACACAAATTTTCAAAGAAAAACATCTGTCAGGCGGAGAATCTTAAATCACAGTTGTGAGATTGGAACAGAAAATAATTATGTAAACAAATGGGCATCAGTAAATCAGCTATAACGGAATTAATGTTGCGTTGAACGTTTTTAGGAAGACATAGTTGCAATAAAGTGATTTACTAATCGCATCCGTTTTGTTTAAGTGCTCTTGATATATTGGACGAATTTGACTTGGAACTTCTATAGGCTTACGATTTTTGTCTATTACCATTACCATCGACTAATAATATAAATAGCCCATGGTAATACTAAGGGTAAAGTTTGACCACTTCTCATTTATATTTCCGATAATTTATTAATAATAATAATTTAATTTATTTCCTGTCGTACGATAAACACATTAGAGAGACAGTTTTGGATAGGCTATCTGATTCACTTCATATTGTGAACGAGGCCTTTAGTTTCCATAATAAATCTTATCTAGGATGAGGCCTCCTTAGATAAACAATAGCATTATAGCATAACGGAATATCGGGTCATACCTTACCACGCTGGCTCAACTCAGGCTTGTGGCTTTTAAACGAGTGCCATCTTAGGACAGCAACCAGAACCAATGGCTAAACGTGCTTTCCAAAGCGTGGAAGAGCTGAAGATGTTTTTATTTGGTCACCCATCTGGTGCCCGGCATTGCGACTGCTTAACTACTAACAGTGCCATCCAAATGCGCAATCAATTTCTTTTAAACGATGATAATTATTTTACGCCAATTTTGTTGCGAACATATTATTATTTGGAAATGTGTTAAATATTCCACGATTTTTTAATATAAGCTACTATTTATATGAGCTACCGCCCGAGGCAGCGCACGCATGAAATTCGCTCTGTCGTGAATTTCTCAAAGTAGCCAGGCTTATGGGCGACGAGAAGCTTGGAATTAATAACTAAAGTTTCAATAAAGAAATATCATTTCTTAAAACTGTAAGTAACTCCCACATCTTCGAAAGGGTTTCGAGATAGGCAAAAAATAATAACACAACTTAGTTTTTGAATACCAAAGTTTTTTCCACTTTTTAATTTAGCCACAAGTTAAGTTGTTACGACTTCACCTCACACCTTAAT
This sequence comes from Eudonia lacustrata, assembly GCA_947562085.1. NCBI lineage: Eukaryota > Metazoa > Arthropoda > Insecta > Lepidoptera > Crambidae > Eudonia > Eudonia lacustrata. The sequence goes on from OX387313.1 coordinate 6,242,636, forward strand.
AACCGTATCTCGAATAGAATAAACAGTTCATTAGCGGTTCTCACGAAGCCTCTAACTCTTTACCAACAACCTCCCTGTTCGGTCAAGTTCCAGTTAAGTGCTTGATTGGTAGCGGCCTAAGTTAGAAGTTTTGACCGTGATTAGCACGATGCGTGCCAAAATTTGTCGAGAACTGGTGGAAGACCAATCAGAGCTTAAACTGGTTAGACATCTGAGTGCTGAATGCGAGTTTTATTCACCATTCGATAACGTTAATGAAATCGAGAATATGTTTGGATAAACAGCAAATAGCAACAGCATTTATCACCAGAAGGCAATGCTTCCGTGTTACAATACCAATGGCTTAAAACCAAACCCTACCAGTTTTGTTTTAACATTATATAACAACAATGTTAGTAGTATTATTGTGTACCAAAGAGGTAAGAATGCCAATTCCCTCTGTGGTTCAGGATTTCGAGCGCAGTGGGCATAGAGCAACACGGGCCTCCGGCGGACCGGAGGGGAGTAGTTATAGCGTTTATTCCCGATACAGATTTGTCTGTAATTTTTTGCGGGGGGTGAGGCAGCTACATTGACAAGTTGCGTCTGCCGTGGCTGCGACATTGTCGATATGCATGTAACGATAAGTTCGAGAACTCGGTTAGGATAATGGTTTAAAAGTGGGACACAGGTGAGATGTTATAAAAAGGATTTATTTATTACGATATCATTCAGAATCTGTTCAAAAAGTCAGTTTACATGGGTAAGTTACAAAAGTTATTAAATAAAGAAATATGAAAGGATTATCGAATGTTGATGTTTTACCTAGAATCCGTTTTTAATAAAACAAAACTATGCACAAATTAATTGATTTTCATTTCTGCTGAATTTCTTATGTAAACTGACTTTTTATAATATAATGTATTAAAACAATAATAACATAAACTACTTATATAATAAAATCTTTAGACACTACATTCAGCGTCATCTAGTTCCAAACTAAGCAAAGCTTGTGCTATGGATACTAGACGACGGATATTAAATACATATACTTATACTTTTTTTGTAAACAAACTTATAATACATACAAACAAACACACTTAGACCGAAGGCAAACAACATTTATGTGATGAACTTAGGTAAGTTCATCAAATAAATGTGTGTCTTCTGTGGGAATCGAACCCACAACCCCGAGGTCAGTAGTCCACTATGTACACCACTGGGCCACGGAGGTTGTCATTTAGTAATATATTCAATTAGGAACAACTTTTACGGATCTACTCGCGTTTATTTTACACATTACTTATTTAATGTTTATCCTGACGTTTCGGACCCTTTGCAGGGTCCGTAGTCACAGGGAGATTGAGGTGTTGGTCATCTCATAATTAGTTGGTAGCTTGTATACCCTCATTTAAATTTCATCAGGTGCGTTGCGTTTTACGCAGAAAGAGCTTACAGTATCTTTTGGTCTGGCAGTATGGTGTTGGGGCTTGGATTTAATATTTTGTATGTTGGGATCCCAGGCTGGTGGCAGATTCCAACCATCTTCTCTATTAAAATTAGGATGTTTTTTAATTTCAATAGCCTTGCGCATCATCCTAGGGATGAATCGTTGTTCTCTAACGAGTATTTGTGGTTTATCAAATCTGATGTAATGGTTGGGCCCCTCTAGGGAGTGTTCGCATACGTCAGACTTATTTTCGCGCCTATGCTTGACGTCGACTATATGTTCTTTAACGCGGGTTCCTTTACTTCTCTTTGTTTGCTCGATATAAGAAAGCCCACAGTCGAAGTCCAGTTTGTACACGCCTGCATCTTGAAGGGGTATGTTGTACTTGACAGGTCGTAAAAAATGGTTGATCTTCTTCGGCGGCTTGAAGTAAGTGTTGATTGAAGCTCGCTTTAAGATATGTCCAATCTTGTCAGTGACACCTTTCATATATGGAAGTACAGCAGGTTGGCGCTCGACTGTGGTTGGTTTATTGCGTTTTCTGTGACAAAGCCGTGGTACTTTTAGTTGTCACAGATGCCGCGTGCTCTCTCAAACAAAGTTTTCCCAACAGTAGCCAACTGTCCAGGATGGTGGTGAGAATCACCATTGAGGTACTTATCTGTATGGGTTACTTTACAGTGCACAGTGTGACTCAAACTATGGTCCGGATTCCTGATGATTAAAATATCCAAGAAAGCTAACTTACTATCTGCCTCTAACTCCATTGTGAATTGTATTTTTGGATGTATAGAGTTAAGATGATCTAGAAAAGCAGATACTTTATCAGTTGGTAGAATAGTGAAAGTGTCATCTACGTACCGCTTGTAGAACCTAGGGGTTACCAGTGCTGTGCTCAGGGCACTCTCCTGGAAGTCTTCCATAAAGATATCCGGGTAAAACAGGGGAACCCATGACAACACCCTCTACTTGCAGGTAGTAAATGTCATTCCACAAAACAAAAAAACGCGAAAAAATAAACGCGATTAAAACCGTAAAAGTTGTTTCATTTCAACGTGTAGTGTTCGCAAAAACTTTAGAAAAAAATATTTAATTAGTTTTATATTTAACTTGAATCAATTTTAACAGATACGTATCATTATTATACTATATTAAAATACATTTCACTATATTAGAAAACATTACCTAATCTAAAAATGATTAAATGCACGAGAGACGTGGCTGTCTAGACTTTACCTTTGTCATTTTTATCGATGAAAATGATAACAACACTATCGCTCAGTGACAGCGTAAACTTGGATACAGACTCGGATCAGTCGTTTGACCGATCCACATATTGTACGAGGGCAAGCGGCCTCAGTTGGTAAACAAATCCAAAACAACACGGCCGCCTATTATTGTATTTTTTTGAATAAAGAGAAATACATAGTAATAATGTGATCTAAATTAATTACATATCAAAGGTAACGCCATCTTTTTGTAAATTTGACGTGGCAGATCTCTTTTTGCAGTAAAAAACTGAACAATTCGGCATTTTTCTAGGACGTCGTTTTACCCGCGCAACTAGATTCAGTCTAGTGAGCAGTGCGGGCTGCAACTAGTTTTATTGTACGCATAGGTCCGCGTGGCAGTGGGTTTCTAAATTCAGCTTTATCATTACCTACTGTCAAATGAGATAAAAGCCTGCCGCTTCCTCATTGTCAATGACATCTTAGGACGATTCAAGACTTAGAAGTCGCTCGACTTCGACGCATTAGTATATAGACTTCTTATGTTCTGCATGCAATTTGACATTGAACATTTCAAGCCTTGAACGTAGATCGAAGAATCAAAGTAAGTAATATTACCAGCAACTGACTAACTAAACACTCAAGTCGACGTTCAAAATTTATTTTCACTTACACCAAAACCGATTTAGAGAACATAAACTTGAGTATCCTAAACTAAAGTCTCATTGTCTTCCTAAGTAGGTGAGAATGTAATCAGTCGTTTAGCTAATAGAGATCGCTGGATGCATACTAATTAGTGATGCGGTGTAGCCACCCAAATTTATGGTGCTATCAACCTTGTACCCATTATCTGACTTAGCAATGGTAATTTTCGGGGTTTTTTACGAAATCTGGTCCAAAACGGTTGCTGACTCCTAATGGATTTATTAAGTACGACAGCGCTTGTTCTCCCTGAATTATGGGTGCTCTGTAATGCAGTCGGTATGCATATATATTCTATGTACGTCTGTGCTTTACTATTACTTAGCGGAGATTGGACATTCCATCTTGTTAACATTCTAAGATTGTAAATTTGGTTATTTTAGCTTATTGCGAAAGAATAAAGTTCACTAAAACATTTCTTCAACACTTTTTCAAATTCTAGTATTGTTTGTTGATGGCTGGTTGTAATTTTATTAAGGCTGCACGGATTGTATCCTAAGCAATGAAAAATTAAAAAAGATAGAATGTGAGTTTGGATTGGCATTGAAAGATTTCCGCCGCTCCTCTTCCATTTTTGATTTTTTTGAAAAGAGTATATATGCGGGTGTGTCAAATACATATGAGTGTTTGTCAAATACATGGCGTGTGTAATATTTGTTTTTTTGGTTTGATGTATCTTTATTGCATATTTTTTTTAAATATTAACATTTTGTACTCCTTCTCTATATAAACTATAAGTGTGCGTAATTTCATACCTCCCTCCATCCACGCAATTTTTGTAAAAAGGGGTACAAAGTTTTCGCTTCACGTATTAATATAAAGATAAAGCATATTTGACATCAACTCATTGTCAATCATCGACAACCAGTTACACTAGTACACGGTGCCGATTACCATTACCTCATAGATTTTAATGGATCTAGCCGAAAATGAAAGTGAACTGACACGAACTAAAGCTCCATAACATTTCTAGATATTATTTGCAAAGTGCTAACGACACGTCAATTATAATATATTTCAATTAAAAAAACATTAAACATAATTATTTTGCTCTACCTTCTTGGGACCGGTCATTACTGAACTTGTTTATTATCCACAATCTCAATCTCTCCTCCCTTGCGAGTAATAATGTACCCTTCTCGTAAACAAGCAATCATATTTTTATCATCAGATCGAGCCGAAGATTTATTGCGATTCTCTTTGTTGTAAAGAAAACATCGTTCCCGTATAAACTGTGAAGAATCTTAAAGACTAGCACTTGTTGAATGGTGTTACACAGTGTTGTGTTTTAAATATTTTTAAACGTAGTCGTATTAAAAACGGGATTAGCCTTGAACGTCAATTGGTTAATAAATCTTTATAAACATGTTTATACTTACTAGGAGTTCGATGCTAGAAATGTTATTAAGTGTGAAAGAAAGAAAATGAGGAAATCGATTGTCTTGATATGTAATGAGGAGAGATGATCAGCTGACAAGATAGGTGAAAGCGTGGAGTTGAAGGCTCTGAGAAGAAGAACAGATGGATAGACTGCGTAAAAGGTGTGATGGTAAAGCAAGCAGTAAATGTTAGTATGTCGGCTGATCCAAGAGAATGGAATGAACTCAAACAAGATTTTGAACAGGGCAAGAAATGTTATCCTGGAGGTATCTTCATATATTATCCTTTGTGCTTTATTGGCACTCCATTTTCATTAAATAAATACATATTTTACTTTACTAATAATTGAACAAATATGTCAGCCTTCCATTTTTCTGTATTGGTAAAATATTGCACGATTTTCTATGACAGGGAAGTTTAACAGAAGTTTTAGAAGTTTTTAGAAGTTTCACAATATTTATTTAATTTCCCTGTACATATACAATTGAATAGATATTTTTATGTAAAGAGAATCTGACTGAACGATGTACCTAAAGCGCTGAGTCTAGAAAATTTACGCAGGGCTTCCTTATCTAACGAATACTAAGAAGGGATTTTTAATTTGAAAGGGAAATTGGTTGAATCTTGAAATTCAAGGATTCCCTTCGACGGTGAATGGTTTAGGCACAGCTCTAAATTAGAAAAAATTGAAAAAACATTATTGTATTAAAATTTCAGCTTACAGACCGAAATAGTTTTAAAGCTAATCATAACAAAATAACAAGTGATTGCGGCGCCGGCGCCCGTGACTGAATGATTAATGAAGGAGATGAAATTGTGGAAACTTCTAGTTATCGGCTCGCGGGCAAAACCTTACGTCATCACTGCACACTGTCTAATCATCAACACAACACACGATTCTAATAAAAAAAAACATACAATAGCATATAGTATGTTTTTTTCAAAAAAGACGTTTCCTTTGCAAAAAAGTTTTCAAGGTTTGTATTCATGTTTCCTTTAAGGTTAACCCTCGCCCGGTGACGTGTCATCAATCTAATCCCATCGCATTGAAGGTTATTAACATCTACACCTTTAAAGACGTAAATAGAATATCGAGAAAAGGGAGCCAATTCTATAACCTTTATAAAAGCTTGTTGATCCATATACGTATCTTAATTATCTTAATATGATATTTAAATGTCTTTTCTTATTTGATAAATTCTATGAAGTGCTTAAAATCACCAAAATAAATCAGCAATTACGAAGAGGTTTTCTTTTTATTTCTAACAATCCCTTTTTTTGATAGTTTTAATAGGAGCTCGATGGCAAATTTCTGTGGTTGGTAAAGTTAAGTAGGTAGGTTTCGCTAAGATCAGTCAACAGATGGGTGACCGAAATGTATCATCTTAAGCTCGTCCGTGCTTCGGAAGGTACGTAAAGTCGTTGGTCCCGACTGCATTAGTAGTCGTTAACAACCACCAATCCGCACTGTAAATATAGATTAGTAGATAGATTTAATACGCAACTATAGCAACACTACCTATTTGCAGATATTTAGTTTGAGTACGAGAGTGATATTGAATCATAATCACTGCCCTCTTGACACTCGAGCTCGATTTACAAAACAACACTCAAATTCAAGTGACACTAGTTACAAAGCTGTAAAAAGCCGAGTTTAAACAGAGTTTTGGGTATCGTTATACTCGTACCTACTCTTGAGCTTGCCGTTCAAAGCATCTTCATCTGTATTTCAAAAACAAAGGAATACAGAAACCCTATCACCATGAACACAGATCTCCCCATGTCCATCAACAATCAACATGCGTATAAACAAAACTCAACGTATCACAGTTCACATAAAAAGCCCACGATGCCTAGTGCGAGTGTTATTTACGAACATTTAAAGATTACGAAAATGACATTTGAATGGCATTGAATCAGCACCTCCTCCTTCCCGGTTGAATAGGACGCGAGTCAAAATGTTGCCATGCTAATTCTCTTTTTCGTTAACAAAATAAAATGGTGATTAAAACTCATACTAGGCACCCTGATCCAGCAGTGGAACATTTCTAAGCTAATGAAGGACGACGTACACACAAAATGATTTAAATATCATGCACGGCATGAAAAATTTACGACTTTTTACGAACAAACTAGATACTTCAAAGGTACATAAAAAAACTAGTGTACGTCTACGTGTGTATCCAGAATACAAATGACACGTTAAGTAATTCCAATTAGGTTGAAACAGAAACAACTGTCCAATAAATTACGATAACTAGTGACGGTTTAAGTAGTGCCCAAAACTTTGTCATAAAAGCTCAATGAAAGTTTTCTAAATTAGTTTTTACTTACTTTCAGGGAACGTTAGAAAAATGTCAAGAGTTCTTATAAGGTCCGACATCACTTTGGTAAACGTATGAAACAGCGGGTCAGTACCGACTATACACAACAAACCGCCGCAAAAACTACCTACTTGGTAATGTCATTTTTTATAGTATACCCCTTTAATTGAATTGTAAGAAGAAAAGAGAAGGCATAGTAAAGCGTATTTAATTAAGAACATAACAAAGAAAACATAGCAATTTTTAACTCAGCAAAAACGACGACAAGACGAAAAGAAAGAGTAAAACAAAAGAAGGTTGATCTTCAATAGAAAAATAAATATTTACAAAAGAGTATTTACTCCGTAACAAATGGTGAAAAACATTAAAAACTCTTTAAAATTGTTGACTTATCTAAGCACCTTTTTGAAACAAACTTAAATTAAACAATATTGGCATACTGCGTAATTATTAAAGTAATTAGTCAGTAAGTGTTATTAAAATAATTAACTAGCAACATTACAAAAACAAAATTTTAATTATGCTAAGTTTCAAAATCAATTTGGGAGAGCTCTCCTGTGCAAACTTTCCATAACACCCTAATCTTAGAATGGAACTTCGTTATTAATTACTGTGTTTCATCGAATATCGCGAAGATTCAACCTATCAAAACGAATACTTTGTTTTGAAAACTTCGAATACTTTGCAAGCTCATAAACGATGAACACGTAGAAGTTTTCTACCTGACTACCTGAGTACCTAAGTACGTACATAAACATCAGAAAATGAAGGCTGCGCAATATATAAAGCGTCGGTAGCCGAACGGTTAGATGTTCGGGATGAATGTCTGACGTGAACTCATTTCTAACACTAGTGTATTAGCTTACTGGGTACGTAACTTTACTTTTGACTTTATATTGGTAGCCGCTGGATGCGAGCAGCACAAAACCGCGTCGTTGAGGAGATCCTTTGTCTAGCAGTGGACGTCTTTTGGCTGGGATGAAGATGATAATAACATGTATTTTATTCGTGTTAAAAGCGCAATAAGAATAATCTTTAAAAAAAGGCATACACCATTATCATCATGATCGGACTATAGACTTACACGGGGCTACAGGGTTCAGACCCACCACCATGCCTAGTAGCACGTAATAAAGATCGTGCCATTACCTACCACGCTGACCCAATATGGATTCTGCACGAACGAAGCAGGTTCGGTGTCCAAGGTTAAAGCCGGGTCTTCGTTTCGAGCGGTAAATGCGGTATCGGAGTCCATTATAAAAGCAAATCGGGTTCACAGAAAAAGCAGTCGATAAAGTAACCTTCACAGTACACGAAGGCAAAGCGAATACTTTTCTTTACAAACGTCATCATCACATCAATATTTTCAGGTTGATGTTGTCATATAAAAAATATAAAGTAAAATTGATACAAGAATCGATCGAATCGATTTTTTCTAATTGTCATGTAAAACAATTTGCAGTAAAACATAGTGTTTTGCGAGTTTTAGTTGATTTAAAGATAAATTATTAAATTTGCGAAGTCTAAGAAAAATAATTATTTTTATAATCGGTAATTACGTATCGATTTCTTAATAGCAATTAAAGATTTTTATTCCATATTTGTTGTTATAGCAACACAGGAATTAATGGTGTGACTTTCCTTCAAAAATACTTTTAAAACTAATTAATTTAGATATTTACTTTCCGGCAACGACATTATCAAAGATATTTTTATTGTATTTATTTATATTTACAATAAAAATACATTTTAAGTAATAACTAGTTCAAGAAAAGCCGAAACTGAACAATTCCCTTTGTTACGAACAAATTACAATTTCAAAAAAGTCAAGGCGTTGAAAAATTCCACGAGCGGGATTCGAACCTGAACCTCATGGTGCCAGGTCAGGTGCACTACCAACTATGCTATCGTGGCTCTATCCAACTCGCCGAAATTAATCAACACTATCTACTTTTACTTTGTAAGCAGAGGGAGCGCTATTCACAAACTGTTATTTTATTAACATTTGTTAGTTTCTGTAAATTTAAAATGTAACGACGTTCAAATTATGTACCTACGTTCTACCACTGCAAGTCTTATCTGAAAGCTAATTTCCACTCGCATATGAATCTGCGGTAAGATTTCTACACTAGCGCCACCGTTGCGAGGGTGGCAGCGGGTTGAATTAATGTAGGTGACAATATTCTGCTGAGATGAGGTCTCAAATGATATTCCGTAAAGTAATTCCGCTCCGCAATACGCATTCGAAAGCTGCTATAAACTGATTTGGTGTTTATAGAATCCATATTCTGTTAATTAAAGATATTGATTGGCTTACAACACTAAAGTGAATGAATTTTACTAAAATAACATAGAGTTACGGGAGAAAGAAATAGCTTTTGCCGGAGTTTCCTGGAGTTTTTATCAGTACAAGTTCTCAACTAGCAACGTACTTATACGTATACGTATATGTGATGGTGTATGTAGTACTTGCTAACCACCCCGATCGCACCCCTCGGAGAATCTAGTAGTAGGAACAGGGACAAGCATTACAGCGTGATGTCGTCCCCTCTAGAAAATCTCTGACGGTGCTTCACACGGCTTGAGTAGCCCTCAACTTTCTCGCTGCCCTTAAAAAAGTCCGGTGAAGCTGACAATCAGCAAACTCTCTTCAAAAAAATTGCCTACCGTAGAATATGGCACAAACAATTACATAACAATGTCAATATTGGTAAAGCCGTGCAGCAAGAAGTGGCCTTGCTTGGCGTAACTTGTTCCTGGCCGGCAAAACACAATGTTTCAGCTATTGCCCTTGTAAAAGGCATGCATACCGGTACAGTATGCACTTAGGATATACGAGAAAACATATTAATACTTAGATTTGAAGGCTGTAGAATGGCTGAATTTTTAACTTTGCGATCGCAAAAGAAATTATTTTTTCTGTATTTTTAAAAGGATTTGAAAATGAAAAATGTTTATTTATCTAAATTAACAGCCGTGTGTATTTATTTAAACATACCTACTTCTTTTAATTTCAACTTTTCTTTTAAAATTAATCCCTTACTGAAAAAAAAGTCTTTTTTTGAGCCGCCTTAAAAAAAACCAATTCGCAGTGTTAGTGTTTTTTTATTATGTTCCAATTGTCGGTCCAACAAAAAGTCGGTCGTGGGCGTGCGCGCTAATGGACATGGAAAATAATTTTCAGTTGCATTCGGAAATGAATACCGAGAGACATCTTCTATACTACTAATAAAGAGGTATTGTTCGTTGTATCGTTTGTGACTTTGTTCGTTTGTTTGTATGTCGGGGCAAATCTCTGGAACTACTGGTCCAAATTCAAAATTCTTTCACCGTTAGAATGATACATATCTTGCGGGTAACATAGGCTATATTTTTTTTCCTTTAGTTGATGGCTTCGTAATAAATAAAAGTAATTTTTCTTACAAGTAATACATAAATAAACAATATTTACTTCCTGTATAATGATGATGAATAATTATAGAAATGAGAAGTGATAAATGATAACCCCCAACCCCCCGAGTTTCTCAGTAAAGATGTGGGGTTTACTAAGTCCTTACGCGGACTTCTTGAGAAAATTTGAAAAGTGACGTTGCACTGTTTTGTTTAATTTGCCAACACTCATGCACACTCACGAACACTTAACGGTTAATAATCCACCATTATTTCACATTAATATTGGACATAACACAAATTTTAGAAAATAAAACAAAACCGCAGACATGACTCTTCACTTTCCCGCCAAGAAGTCCTATAGTCCTAGGCTATATTTTATTATGCTAAAAAAAGAGTTTGTTTTTAAGGTTTAAGACTTTATTTATCAAAAGAATTTTACATTCACTTAAAAATGAGAAACTTAACTAGTTTAACATAATTATAGAAATTATATAAACATTTATTATCGCACGAATAGCACGTTTTTAAAATATTAAATCCAACCAAACGAAGTCGCTGGTAAAGTGCTTGTTAAGAATATAGAAGCACTATTGCATTGTTACCGATCTGTAAATGCTACAAAAGGTATGCTATAGCGCTGTAGGCATAACGTAAAATCAATGTGTAAACGTTTCTCATATCTGTATAGAGATGGATCCGCTTGTACCTATTCAGCCGGATGCATCTGGGATTCTAAATAGCTCAATGCGTTTATTCATCATTCAATAGTTCAAAGCTTTGGATCGAAGTAACAAATAGTTGCTTACTAATAGCTGCTAGAGTCTATGGTGCAGTGGTTAAAGCGCCCGGTTTGCAAATGCTGCTGTTAAGCAACTTTCGCAAATACCGTTCATCGGATGGGTAACCAAAAATGTATCATCTCGAGATCCTCCGCGCTTCGGAAGAAACGTAAAGCCGTTGGTCCCGGCTGCATTAGCAGTCGTTAACAACCACCGCACCGCACTGAGCCCGCGTGTTTTATGGCTCGTTCTCCCTATCCAACCATAGGGAAGGCTCGTGCCCCTGCAGTGAGAGATAACAATGAGCTGGTGATGAATAGCTGCTGCAACCTGTTTATGAACCATGATAAAGTTTATTTAAATACGATTCACACCGAACGGACGGCAACAATAAAATCAGTGTCAAATCAACTAGCGTTTGTTTCCACTACAGTTTGAATTGGCAACGGCAAAATAGAGATTAGTAGTAAAAAGTATGTATGAAAGGTTATTGATTGAATTAAGTAATAATTTCGGCGGGTTGGACAGAGCCACGATAGCATAGTTGGTAGTGCACCTGACCCAGCATCTCATGGGGCGCGGGTCAAAATCCCGCTCGTAGAAACTGTTTTTTCAACACTTGTTTTTCAAATATTCGTAAATAAAGAATATAAAATAAAAATATGTAATCTAATCACAAGGAACTCAATATTGATTGATGTGTAATATCTTTCCGCTCGCCTTCTATATATACAATTTGTGGGAGTGATTTCGTCAAATGTGACGGAAGTAGGTGTAACAGTGTGACAGGAAGTCGGGGAAGCGCGCAAGCGCGCGCCATTTTGTAAGTTTTAAATCGATATTATGAACATAACATGACACATTATTATCATATGTGACATATTGTGTCATTTGACTACCAAAGGTCGTTTTGATATGTCAAATGATTTATTATATGATATATTATAGTTATAAAATTATGTAATACTTGACCCATTTTTTTCAGAATATAATGTTTAAATTGCTTATTAGTAAGGTGAGATATCAAATGTAACACATCATATGCGACTACTGTAACTGTGTTTTTTTGAAGGACCCATAAGGTAAACACTGTGTTAAAATCCACCGGTAATGTCCACGGTTAAATTGATAATTGTGTATACAGAGTGAATTTGGTGCGACTCAGCGTTATGGTAACTTTAACAGCAGCACACAGGATTACATCCATAGCATTAACGAACATTGAACGACATTGCTAGATGCTATCTCGACTTCGCACTTCCAAAATCGATTCAATCAAATACAAACAAATGAATTTGAACCAACTGGCCGCACTCTAGAACGTTAATAATATCAATTAACATTAATCACTTACAACTTCTATCAACTAGCCATCCGTTGACCCAGCTTTACGAAAGTTGCTTAACTTGCAAGATCGTAAGCCAAACCCACTATAGCCGGCGCCATCGAGCTCATCTCCATTTCTTAGGAATCTTTAAATATGTTTCAATTCCCAAAACTGAAAACAACTCTCGCGCAGATCTAAAAATATTTCGAACCGTGTGTGTTCCTGTGATTCGTCTGATTTAAACGACACTAAACATCTCTGATCTGACTCGTGTGTAATTGGTGTGTTAACCCATATACAATGCGGGAAACTCGTTCGTTTTATTTTATGCGATTGTTATGCATTGGAGCTTATGAATAAAATTAGCGTATCTGTTGCGCGATTTTGAAATGATAACGCTCATTCGATTTCGAAATGCGGTCACGTCGGAATCGATTATAATGAAACGCTGTTTGTTGGTGGATTTAATTTTAGTGTTTACAAATTGATGACGAATAAATTTTAAGTGAAATCAAATATATTTTTTTATCATTAGATGCAATAAACACACAGGAATGTCTGTTACGCAGCCTAAATTATATATGCGTTAGGTAGCTTTTCAAGAATAGATGTGTACCTAATATACTTTATTTGCAATAAATTAACTTGTCTAGTCAACAGCAATTCGATATGCGACATAAAATATAATTTACATCACATTTTTTTTAATACTTTTGTTTACAACTTAAACGCATGCGTGTGTGGTGGTAAGTTGGAAGGTTGCTTGCTATGGTGGAGAAGGTAAACACTTAAAGGTTTCAAGAGATATATTTTCAGTGTACCGTTCGTTACAAAAGTTGAGTGGAAGAGTGAGCACAAAATACAATTTTCATTTTACATTACAAAACTAGGTAAAACTTATATGGAGAGACACGTACTAAGAATTATATTTATTATAGGCATGTTCTAATTAATTTATGTGACTAATACAGAGTAGGCACACAACAAACATGAGTTTTACTTCGATATTCTATTTTTATCCCTAACTTTGATTTACTTTTGTCATATCAAAGGACTTTGGGGACTTCTAAAAACGAGAAGTGAGCTTTCTTAATTCCCTAATAGCCGTAATTAACTAAGGAATGTCTCTTACATCGCGCAAACAAAGAGAAGTGTAAGAACCCACGTTAAAGAACATATAGCCGACGTCAAGCATAGGCGCGAAAATAAGTCTTATTATTTAATATTTATAATAGCCCTAAAATTTGCAATTTTAATGATCAAAAGCATTGTCTACTTACTAAGTTGTCTACACGCAGGAACATGATCTCAGCCATTCTTTAAAATTAGGTACTCAACTCAAAAAGGTCAAAAGTCATTTATAGACTAACAAAGCATTAGCAAAGTAAGCTTCCAGCGATAAGGTTGACAATAAAAATCATTTTTTATACCTCGTTCTTGGCGATAGGTGGCGCGACCCTGACACGTCATTAAGCCTTCGGGAGTGATCAATTTCTGTGAGTCGTAACGTTTTTACCGGTATCCCGTCGTTTTGTCGTAAAAACCTTTCAATAAAGTCCTAATAGTGCAAGTTGGGAAAGAAAAGCGATTCAACTTTGGATAACTGGGAGAAATGGTGCTATTTTTGTAGGATATCTCAAAAAAATAATACTATAATTTATTTAAATTCAAGGGTTCCAGATCGACCAGTGGTCCGAAAGGGGGAAAAGTGGAAGATTGGCGTCCTGTTGTGTCGGGAGCCAAAATCGAGTCGCTAGGCCAGCGGAGTAATAATTAATAAATAATTTAATAATAATAATAATAAATAATAATAATAATAATTTAGTAATAATTAATTTATTACGTATGTACAATACACAGAACAATATTATTAACATTATTTTTGATTTGTAACATATTTCCGCTCGCCTTCTATGTATACTATTTGTGGGAGTGATTTAGTGAAATGTGACGGATGTAGGTGTAACAGTGTGACAGGAAGTCGGGGAAGCGCCGGGCAAGCGCGCGCCATTTTATAATTTAAAATCGATATTATGAACATGACTTATTATTATTCTGAGTGACATATTGTGTCATTTGACTATCAAAGGTCATTTTGATATGTCAAATGTTTTCTAATGAGTATTTACTGCATTTATTTTGTAGTTTTATTATTATCTTGTTTTTGTCTTTTTTTGTAAATAATTACACTGAATGTGTAATATAATATGGAAATATTTCTTACAACTAATATTTATGTGATTGACATGCAGATAATTTAATATGTTATATTTTATAGTTATAAAATGATGTAATACCTAACCCATTTTTTTCAGAATATAATGTTAAAATTGCTTATTACTAAGGTGAGATGTCAAATGTTACACATCATATGCGACTACTGTATGACTCGCTCGTATTTTTATTTATACAAGAGTTTACAAAATACTCCTCTCTACCTGATGTTAAGCAGAAGCGAACTCCAGATGCTCCACAGCTGGTGATGCAGGATTTTGCTTCACCAGCCGTCCTCCAGCATGCCCACCTGCAAGTTGCTTCTTCACACCTTCATATACCTACGTGTGTTAAGAGAGCCAAGTATACTTCCAAACTACGTCATAAAAACCAAAAAAAACTAGAGCCTCGTATATTATTACCTCGTATCAACACAAACCAACAAATTAATGTGGCTTTTCGCACAGTTTGAAAGATGGACATTGCAATTTTTATGACGGTTTCCTGGTAATTCATTAAACATAAGGTAAAACCGCAATGTGTACTTAACAACAATGATGTTATCATTTTTTTTAAAGTCTGAACGTAAATTTACACCCACAAAGAAATCTTAATACAACAAACCTACGTTTTTGAACTGGGCAATAAAACGGAATATAATTATAATCTTTTATATTTTGTTTAGTAAATTTAAGCATAGTATCATTTTTCATTTCAGCACTTCATGACATTTTATCTTTTCATAATATAAAAATACTTGGACCATATCGTTCTTTAGCGTTCTTTTTCTTCGCCTGTTTATTACTGAGCCTCGCCTTTTACCTACCAATCAAGTCACAAATGACAGACGACAAAATATAGCACCTCTCACGTGGCGCCGTAAAAAATATGTGTAATTTTGTTTTATTTCACTTTTCAGCTGTTTTATTAACCGCTTATTCTCTCGCGGTTAGACTTTGCGAATTTATAACACTTTTTCATGAGCTCGGAAATGTATTTTTTTACCGATCATAACTTCCGATCTCTTTTCTTATGAATTAGGTGACTTTATTTGTTTAGACTGCTTTATGCTTTACTAAATATGTTTGACCAAAATTATTTATGCCAAAAAGTTGTTTTACAATTTTTGATTTTGCAAACTTATTTCAGTCAATATTTTAGCTATCACCCATAAAGTATTTATTTAATTGTAAATTGTAAGTACGACAACACTAGGCCCGCGGCGTGTTGGTTTGTGGCCCGTTCTCCCTATCCATCCATAGGGAAGACTCGTGCCCCAGCAGTGGGGACATAAAACGAGCTAATG
Source organism: Eudonia lacustrata (assembly GCA_947562085.1). Classification (NCBI taxonomy): domain Eukaryota; kingdom Metazoa; phylum Arthropoda; class Insecta; order Lepidoptera; family Crambidae; genus Eudonia; species Eudonia lacustrata. The sequence continues at coordinate 6,258,719 of OX387313.1, forward strand.
ATGATGATGGTGATGATGATGATGATGATGATGATGAATAGATTTCAAAATTGCGTATATTTTTTTGCAAATCAAACATTTTATCACAAATCTAGTACATTATGAGGTACAAGTTAAGGCATTTTCTCAGGCATTATTTAGCCCGTACTATAAACTTCTTAGTTTTTACGGTTATTTCCTAAATGTTTCCCTTGATTCGTAAGGTTTTATCAACTTTCAAAAAGGAGCACTTCCATTATGCATAAGGTTAATAATAATTAAAATATACATGAATGGTAAATAATTAATTACAAATATTATTAGAATAACCAATGTATAAATAACGTTTTTTTAATCTACCTAGCTTCTCATGGTTCATTTTCAGCGTTTTAAATTAAACTTGCAGCAAGATAATAATATAACGCTCTATGATAATGACTATGTGTTCATTGCATCTTTATTTACTTAAATATAATATAACTAATCTTTATGTAAAATTTTGGGTTTAGTAATATAGAATTTTTTTTTTAACGAATTACTACAACGCAACTTCTTATAACAACAAATTGTACGTGAATAAACATTCGTAAGTTCACGATAGCCAGCTTTCGTCATTCACGATACTTAACGTCAAAACAATGTTCGTGCTCCCAATTTTAATATATAAACAATATGAAGTGACGTTAAACTACGATACGATGGCGATACGCTTGCGATACGCTTGCGATACGCTTGCGATACCTTAGCATTCGTGCTTCCATATTTGATTCTTTTTACGTCCGGTAGGGGCGCTGCTCAATTCTCATACAAATTGTTGACGATGACGATACGAATACTTTTTCGCAAATGTTCGTGCTACTATGATTTTTTTCTAGGTGGTAGAGTATTCTACTTGTATATTTATGATTTCTGTAAATCTTATCCTTAGTCCCTATTATTATACATACAGTTATTATACTGTGGAAGTATTTGTGTAGCAAATACCACAATTTGTTAATAAGTCATACCACTTTGGATCCTAATTGGACTTGTTATTTGGCTTAATTAGATCACTTTGTATGAACACAAACTCATTTATACTTTCATCTGATTCTCTTTTATTACTGTAAATATTATTGTGCTAAAAAACACGATTAAGAAATAGAATTTCCACTGTTAATTTCGTGTAAAAATGTTGATGGGGAACGTGGCTAATTAATTTTTCACATCTGGAGACAATGCTGTTAACTTTATTGGTTGTAAAATGATTGCCACATAATAACGTTTGCTCGATCTTCAGCTCTATGATGGCGATAAATCTGGTAAAAGGCAATAAATTCACTTAATGAAGTCGTTAAACACCGGATTATTATCTTTCATATTTTTCTTTAAGAAAATTAGCGTTGTAAAAGAGATTGTACTCAGTGGCGATTGTCTTATGGATAATGGTTATTTCAAACATTTTAAAATTTAATTTCATCTTGCATTGTTTGTAACAAAATTATAATAAAGTATGTAATTAGCCATAAAATTATAATATTAAATAATTTGAGAAGCTCGATGCTGCGAGTGCTGAGGTTAAGCAACTTTCGCAAAGGCCGGTCATTAGATGGGTGACCAAAAATGTATCATCTCGAGCTCCTCCGTGCTTCGGAAGGCACGTAAAGCCGTTGGTCCCGGTTGCATTAGCAGTCGTTAACAACCACCAACTCGCACTGGGCCCGCGCCGCGTGGTGGCTTATGGCCCGTTCTCCCTATCCATACATAGGGAAGGCTCGTGCCCCAGCAGTGGGGACATAAAATGAGCTGATGATGATGTAATTAACACTGTCATGCTATATAGCTTATATTTCCAACTGCTTGGCAAATAGCTCCATTATTAAAATCAAGTTATCGCTGCAATCGATGGATTGGCGTTATTACCATGCTTGCTAAATGCGGTTTGGCGATCACAAGGAATAAATATTTTAGATTTGTTTATCTACTGTACAATTAGTAGGAATCAAAAGCTATGTTAAGAGCGTTTACACCGCACACTAGCGCCACCTATGAAAAAAAAACATATCTAGTAATTAGAGATAGAAAATCAAATTATGCTCAACCAACTATTTAGTTAAATACGGCGTTATAGTTATAAGTGGCCGTTTTTAGCTGTAACGTCTTATTTAACAAAACTATAACATGTCAGATGTTCATCAGTAGTATTCATTTTGTGCCGTAAAAATGCTTAATTACTTCATTCAAATAGTTTGTTGAGCATAATTTGATTTTCATTCTCTAATTATTAGATACATTTATTTCATTGGCGGCGCTAGTGTGCGGCGTAAACGCTCTTAACATGATATTGCGAAATAGAACATCGACACACAATTTTACACATCGTTTTAAACTATTTGGACGTATTGAAATAGATGACATTAATAAGACTACAAATTAAAAAATCGATGTGTCTTGCTACTAATTTTAAAATGATTGACCCACTTAAGAATAAACGTGTAAGTGACATAGGTATCGATCAAAATTATACAGTTAATTATACAAAATGTGAGATTGTGGTGTTCCAAACAAAAACGGGTCACGCCGCCCGCCGGCGACATCTGTTTTGTTTGATCCACAATCTATACTAATATTATAAAGAGGAAAGCTTTGTATGTATGTATGTATGTTTGCAACGAATAAACTCAAAAACTACTGGACCGATTTAAAAAATTCTTTCGCCATTAGAATGCTACATTAGCGCTAACTAACATAGGCTTACTTATATTTAAAAAAAAGTAAACCCGTGCGAAGCCGGAGCGGGCCGCTAGTCATAAATACACGGAGACTTCATATCCGTAAAAAAGATCGGAGCCTTCTAGCGAAACCTCATTTCGTGTTAATAAATAGCCTATATACTGTCACACTGCTGCTGGGGCAAGGAAACCAACATTTAAATCAAATCATCGCTTAATAGATGGGTTTTGTCCTAATCACCACGCTTACCAAATGCGGGTTGGTGATCTCAAACCGGGGCTATGCTTCGGATGATCTGAAACACGCATTGTCCAACCTAGGACTTGAACCCAGGAATTTTTGTCACTGCGTTCTTCTTCTAAACCACTTCTATCCCTTATCACAAAGGGGGGTGACTCGCATAATGACATATTTCGGACACGCGCAATGACATATACGCGAAATGACATATATACGCTAAATGTATATACGCAAAATGACACATACGCGAAATGACATATACGCAAAATGACATATACGCGAAATGACATATACGCGAAATTACATATTTTAATACGCGAAATTGGAAAATTGTCACTCATTTTCTCAGCGCTTACATTTATTTATTTATTATTGTTTGGACAGTCAACAACAACATATGAAAACAATGATACTGTTACAATACAAACATAAGCCTTATCTAAGTATAGTTTTCAATTAAAGACAGCCACGGCATGCGTTGTTGACTTATTAAATCATTAATAAAACTAATCTAATTAATCTAAAATCTAATAAAATGTTAATAACAGTGAAACTATAGATACTAAAGGGGGTTCACGTGACGACCGCTAACTTTCTACTATATTTATTCCGCTTTCATGTTTTTTCTCTTATACTCAACTTTTACTTCCATACATCAGTGTTGGGATCAACACTCAGGACCTGAGGTTATCAGGCCATGCGCTTGGCCAGTCGGCTACCGAAGGCGTTTTTATAATAATGTTTCTTGCAACAACTAGATTTTGACCTTTTTAACACAAGCGATGCATCACCGAAACGGCTCACGAGCCAGTTATTTTTTGAGTAGTTTAATGAATAAATTGAAGTGTGTGTTTTTCTTGTTAAGTGCATCACATTGTTATTAATTCTGTTTTTATTAGTGAGGACCTATAATTGGCTTCCTGTTACTATTTTTAAGTTTTTAAGTTGTGTCATAGCTGTTGGTCTTCCTATAAATAAATAAATAAATATATAAACATTATTATTTACGCAATGTTTTAAGTTTGAGTTATCATATTTTTAACGTCAAAGCGACCGACGTTTGTATCATTGTAAATCAGACATCTTTGAAGTTCAATTCATTTTCCGCATGAAAGTTTTCTTGCAAATCACTTTATTCCTCTGTGCCCCACTTATTCAGTAACGTACGAATAGAAAACGAATAAACCAAACATCAAGGGATAGTCGGTATATTGCTTGAATGTTAATGTAAGTATCTTATATGTTTTTAATATATTTGAACGCTGCTGAGGTGAACTTTGATTATTGCTTATGGAATCTCTGATCAACCAGACAACATGTGAGGGTAACTAGAGGAGCTTTTAGTGGGTATGATCCTATATGTTAAACCGGGATAGTTGCCCCAGTGGGATAGGATCCTTAAAGTAATGAAATCCGTTTCATTATTATTATATCAATGTACAGGTTCATTGAGAACACACCTAAGTGTCATTTATCGAAATCTTATTTAGTTCAGTTTAAAAATAAAAGCCCCATCTTTTCACGGTGTACGTGCCCCTAAGGGCTATCCCTCATACCCTAATGCATATAGCTAGCGTGTTTTTGATAAGCCTTTATCTTTATGTTTTGTTTGTTAATATTTTAATGGCTATTTTCAATCGATTACTGTTAATAGGTTGTAGAACCTCAACCGTGAGCCTCATGTAGCTAATACCAATTCCATTGAACAGAAAATCTCCTAGTCTTTTGATCGATCCTAAGATTTTATAAAATATTAGCGTATTGGGATACTAGAAAAAGAAACGCCTTCGACATTTTTAATTAAATTTTTACCCGGTTTTTACCCTAACCACTCCCCTCCCCTATTGTTGGGTTCTAGGAGAGGCAAGAGTCATGTAAAAATCTGTTTTGTTGACTCATTTCTAAAAAAAACTAAGTATAATAAACAAATCAAACAAAGTCAGACATAACAAATAGAATAATAGTATAATATAAACAATAATATTATGATCGGATCTTAATGACAGTAGTTGTTGACATTGAATGAGCGCCATTGGCTTTCAAAGTAAAAAAGTAAATAGTGTTGAATAATTTCGGCAGGCTGGTTAGAACCACGAAAGCTCAATTGGGAGAGCACCTGACCCGGTATGTCAGAAGGGTGCAGGTTCAAATCCTGCTCGTGGAAATTTTTTCAACATTTGTGTTTTGCACTTTGTTCGCAACAAAATTTGCGTTAAAAATTATATAAACAAAACAAAAACATTTTATAACAAATAGCTTTAGAGAGTAGGATTCCGGGTGAAGGGCGCTTCAACTTCAGCCTTATCACTACTTACCAGTAAGATATAGAAAAACATCTATCTTTATTGTTCTTTGAAATATTTACATCATTAACACAACTAGTGGTCGCTCAGTGGTCAAAATTCGACCGTAATTTTATTAAGGATGCACGGATTGTATTCTGAGCTATGAAAAATGAAATTAAAAGAAAGAAAAAAACTTTTTAAAAACAAGCTTTTATTACTTGTTAATAAAGAAAAGGAACTAAAATGTTAAAAAGTCGTTAAATTACCGAAATCGTATGGCCATCTTCCAGCTCCATTCTAGCATAAAAGTACTCGTCAAGACGGATCAAACGAGTAGAAACTCGATGGGGTTGTGTCGTTTAACTACCGAGTTCCTATGGCCACCTTCCGTTTTCATCATCAGATCCATAATCCATCCATCCAGCTCCATATCATAACAATTTTGCATTGTCATCCGATTTACACATGCATGCAAAATTTCAGCTCATTCGGTAACCGGGAAGTGGGTCAATTTAGGCTTGCAAGATTTGTACGCCACATACATACATACAAACAAACATGTGAAGTTAAATAAAAGCTTGTAAAAAGATAGAATGTGAGTTTGGATTGGCATCAACAGATTTCGGCCGCTCCATAATTTTTGAAAAGAGTAATACTTAATATGCGTGTGTTTTGACACAAACTACAAATTGCTAGACTATATTTTCGATTCATCAAGTGGTTATTTAAATAATTATTTTTTATTAAGCACCTTAAATTCCCCATACAAAATTAGTATGGCCGCGCGGCATTAAATAAATATGGACGACGACATTTCAAATAAAACATATGACACTTGTCACTTATGGACGGCGCACCCTTAATATAAAGATAACTAAGCGACTCTCTTAGTTATAGTGCACCAGAGACACTTAGTTATCTTTTCTTTTTAAGTAAACCTCCAGAATCATTATGTAGCGACAAGAAATCGACAGCTATGCACAACACTATTTTCCTTAATTGGATTAACTAGTGATTAGTGATGCGCACTAGTGTTAGCTGTCAGTTTTGACATAGGTACAGTACAGTGGTTTTGCCAACCAAAAAGGACCTCTTCTTCTCCTTCCGACAGTAGTAAATAATCTTAACTGTATCAATGGCTTAGCTAATACAATTACATCACAACATTAATTACGACTCTTTATATTACTGAATCGCTGAACACTCAAACTTGGTATTGAATGGCCCAACAAAATGGACAGATTAACGCCTCGATAAATAAATCTAAGTAACTTAGAGGCACACTCAATTGGTTCTGAAATTAGCGTCTCACAACTTTGTGCCGCGCTGAAGCTTTGAAGTAATAAATTAATGGAACAACTACAGCATCAAAATTAATTTTAGGAAATCCGTACGACCGTTGAACACTATTTACTTAGCGTGTGCTGAAGTTAACGCGTCGGTGACCAAATGGAAAAGCGCGCACGAGTGGCTAAAATGACCTAAATAAGCATGTAGGAGCTGGAGACATTTTAATGTGGTCCCATTGAGGGAATGTTTTTGAATTAGCATAGTTGCAACTTAAACGTAATTTTCTCTATGCCTTGGAGCTTCTCGTTTGTAACGTACTACCATCGAATAATTTAAAATCTTTTTATTCCATACAGGTAAGCGCAGACGCCTGTACATCAACCTATCTAAAACTGTACAATTTCTTCAATCAAATTTCGACCATAATGCATATACATAAAGTTCATAGTCTATTGAAGAAATTTGACAGTTTATGGCAATCTGATGCGTGTGTACCTGGCTTTCATCACACCTGATCTTGAGTGATGATAAGGCCAAAGGTGAAAACGCACTTCACCCAGCATCCTAAATAACCACTATTTTATTCAACCAGGGGCCTTACCATGAGCTTTAAAGCTCTTAAGCTCTTAAGCTTTAAAGCTCTTATTTTAATATTGCTACAGCATGCCGTCTCTGCCTCATTGTATAGCAAGTAAAAGAGACTGCATGCTCTAGCAATATTAAAATAAGACTGCTTTATAGCATGATAAGGCCCCTGTTGAAACACAACTATGTTACAAACATCGGTTAAGGCCTATCCTACTAATATTTTAAACGCGAAAGTTTGTAAGTATGAATGTTTGTCACTCTTTCACGTAAAAACTATTGAATGGATTTGGATAAAATTCGGCATACAGATAGTTGATAACCGGGAATAACACATAGGATACCTTTTATCCAGATATTCCCATGGGAACGGGAACCACGCGGGTGAAACCGGGAACCACGCAGGCGAAACCGCGAGCGGCCACTAGTATTTAGATAAGATTGTGGTAGCTAGTTAGGCGGACATACAACAAGATCTAGCACCAACCAAACCGAGCATAAACATGCCCGACCCCGCTTAGAATCAAAGCTGGGAGCTCTGGCTCTGAGACCTTTCGTCTTAGCCACTATACTACAGAGGTTCAGTTGAGGCTACCTTTAACTGCGAGTGTTACGTTCTACTCAAAATGAGATAAAAGTGTCTTCTAGTGTTGCGCGTGCCATTTTATAATTTTCGTGGTAGATTCCCAGACGTATACTGAATTGTAGCCATCTTTTATATTCCATTTTGATTTAAATTTATTAGATTCGCATAGCATGATCTCCTAGGGATGCATTGGTAATTTTACTGAGTGTCTAGGCAAAACTATTTGCTGAGTTATGCCCTAAGCTGCTACTTAAACTGTTGAAAAGTTCTTTTTCACTTCTCATGCTCGTAAAGTTGTTCTTTATGTCGAGAGAAGGCAGCATAAAATGAGTTTTTATGCACTTGTGCATAAAGTAATTTGTTCTTCTAAGACTAAGACAATTAGGCCTTACAGCCACATACACAATACACCTTCATTTAACTGATATATTTTTATGAGATTTAGGTTATATCTTAATTTAACTACGACATAATTATGTATTACTATCTAAATACAAATATACGATTAATAAGGGCGTGTATTTACGTAAAAAAAATATAACGCAAATATTTATAACAACTTGGCATTACGGCTCAGACAAACCATAGTCAAACGTCACATAGTTGAAAATAAAAAAAAATAAAAAAAAATTGTGTGGCGGGAAGCTAATTTTATTATTCGTCAAACAAAACTAGAAACTAGCTTATGTTGTGTTGCGGTTTGTTTTATTTCTTTGCAATCGAAGTGAAAAGCACAGTGCAAAACTTGATTATAAAACCCATTTTACCCTCGACGTGACTATCCACCCTCGCCGTACCGGCTCGGGTGGCTATATGCACGACTCGGGTAAAATGGCTCGTTTTATGCTCTTGTTGTACAATCTACTTATTTATAGGATTTGCATTATTGTAAGTGTATTTGTGTTTTGTTTTCTTTTGTGTAATAATTACGTCTACTATATGCTTAAAATTCTTATGGTATATGTGATGACGAAGTACCAAAAAAAACTGTTTATCTTCCTATCTTTCCTGAATCTCACCATAATGCGTTCCTTTGTACACTGACAAAACTAATTTGAAATATTTGACGGCGATATTAAAGAGCCGCCGCACGAAAATCACATTTGATTGGAGCCAACAAGGGCTTGTCAATATGTGTTACCAACCAACGTACTCTGCAGAACTGATCAGTCAAGGGCGTGAATTGTTCGAGTAGAGATGGGACACTCACAAAAATAACATCGCCTAAACTTTAAAAAAAAACCGACTTCAAAAAGAAAAATAATATAAGTTAAAAATAAATTTACTTAGCACAAAGTAATTCGTATTTGATTTAGATAATCAGAAATGATGAAATAAGTAAGTATACAAAAAACAGCTCTTAAAAAGCAAGAAATAATATTGAAATTATATTATTACTTACCTAGATACGCATTCAGTTTTAAAGAATGTCTATTGAAGTCGGGTGGTTGGTGGTCGGCTGGGGGACAGTTTTGTTTCATTTAAACTTTTATAGTTGTTCCATTATCTCCACTTTTTTATTGTAAAAGCCCCACCAATCATCAACCATCAATAGAAATTAATTAGGTCCAAACACAAGGTAGCTACTGTAAAACGTTGAGGAATTCCCTTGACGTCTTTCGTCTTCATCATCAGAACCCTAATGACAGTCACAACCCATATTAGTCAGGCCCAAACACCAGGTAATTGCTGTAAATCGTTGAGGAGTTCCCTCGACTGTCTTTTGGCTCCACCATCAGATCGACCCAGACCTTTATTAAATAGTAGTGCTTTAAAATACTTAATGAAAAAAATTAATTAACGCACTATTCAGGGTTCCATCGTCAGATCCTGACCTAATGACCATGGGACCACTTGGGAAGTATAACCTTTCAAACAAAATAAGTTTTTATTTTTTAAAGGGTATACTTTCAAAATCAGTTTACAACTTACCTACGGAGATATCGCATAACAGACATACAATAAAATAACTACATTTAGTCGAATTGAGGACCTCCTCCTTTTTTTGAAGTCGGTTAAAAAGGAAAACAGCTCTATGGCGCCATGGGTAACGCACCCGGCCCGTTCGCAAAGGCCGATCCCGTCAAAAATTCATCATCTTGATCTTTTCCGTGCTCCGAAAGGCACGTAAAGCCGTTGGTCCCGGCTGCATTAGCAGTCGTTAACAACCACCAATCCGCACTGGGCCAGCATGGTGGTTTATGCCCGTTCTATCAACCCATAGAAAATCCATCCAAACACAAGAATGTAACGATTATTTAGAACCTATTTATCGTACTTACTTGTAAAATTAAGCTAATTTCATTCTCAATATATTTACTTCATTCTTTGTTAGTACACAAGTTAGTAACACGGCACAGTAAAATGCCTTAAATAACACTTGTATAAAATAAACGAGAGAAAATCTGTTCAAATCAAAGTGCTCCACTTCACAAATAACTACGATAAGCAATATTCTGACACGACTACCAACATTACGCAAAACAATAGCATTATCTTTTATATCTGAATCGAATCAATCGGCTATTCGTCAATAGCAGCTCTACCCGTAAGCGTTTCATCTCTTCGAGATTTGTGAAATATTAATACCCGAATATAACCAAATTTCGATTTGGCCCGAAAGGCGTGCAGATGAGATATTTACATCTGCCAAAGATATTTTGTGAGCGAAAGTTACGAGTCTGATGATGGAGACTACTTCAATAAAAAATCTGATGTGTCTTTAAATGTGTTTAAAAATATTTTATATTGAAGCCTTGTCATGTCAGGCCTTTTATATGAAAACGTTTCATTGCTTATTATTAAGTTACTAATATTTCATACAATTTTGTCTTATGGTAAGAATCTGCAAATTATATGCCTGGTAGGCAACTATTAGGTTATGTAGCATTGTTTTGAAGGGTTTCTACCGCTTTGAACCGCTTTGAACCGCTTTCTACCGTCAAAACTAAACCATGGCGAATGCTCCGATGAACATTATAATATTTTGTTGAAACTCAATCCTGCTTTTAATATTAACATTTATGTTCCCATGAACCCGTCTAAATGGTTACCCTCATACCTATTTCTAGTTCATCTAGTAAAATTATTGGGCATGGAGGCCTAACTGCTAAGGCTTCTGGGTTAGCAACACGAGAATCATAGGTATCTATCTGATCTATCTCAACAGAACACTTATTCAGCGGACCGTAAACTTGTAAAGTGATTTAAAAAATATATATTAACATCCGAAATATCTAGATTGAATACTAATGTAGCATAAAGCCAATTTCAATTTGGTGCTTGGCCACGTCTCGAGCCATCCCAGTGACAGAAAAAGGATGGTACCACCAGCGTGGTTAAACTTACGGGTGCGTTTATCAATTTAAACACATAGAGCGTTTAATACATATATTGACACAGCTCTGCTCTTCAGCGCGGACACTTGGAGCGAGGCTTACAAACTAGCTCAATCTGGATTTAATACAGTCACTCAGTGGCTTAGAAATAACTTACTGACACTTAACATAGATAAAACAAAATATATGACTTTTTCCTATAATTCACTATCCCAGCCTATCCCAAACTCACATTCAATAACAGCCCATCTGTGCAATGACTCGCCTGACACTTGCTCCTGCCCTAAGCTCAGCTGCACTGACAATATTAAATACCTAGGGGTAACAATTGATAAGTATTTGAAATTTAAACCACATATTGAAGCCCTTACATCTAGAGTTCGAAAGTTAATTTACGTCTTTAAAAATCTTCGGCACGTTGCATGCGGTAGTCTACTAAAATCAATATATCTGACACTTTGTCAGTCATTATTTGTATATTGTATAACATCATGGGGCGGTGCACACAAAACTATTATTATAAACTTAGAAATAGCGCAGAGAGCAGTTCTAAAAGTCAGCACATTCCGACCAATACGCTTCCCGACGGCAGAGCTCTTTACCAAATGCGATGTCCTATCCGTACGCCAGCTTTTCATATTACTAACAATCACTAAAAAACACTCATTAATGCCCTTTAACCCTGCGCTCGAAACCAGCCGAAGACGTGCAGATATTGTCTGTTCTACTGAGCGATTCAGAAGATCAAACACGCACAGATTCTTTTGTCATCTGAGTAGTTTTCTGTACAACAGACTAAATTTTTCTTTATGTATTTACCCCATGAACAAAGCACAATGTAAAAAAACCGTACAAGATTGGCTAAAGGGGAAAACATATGATGACACAGAGAAATTATTATTAGTAATTACATAATTTTTAAGACCATCTAGAAAATTCTAATTAAGTAGAGCAATTAATAATATTATTCAAGTACTTTCCAGTTCCGCATTTAAAATAGTTAGTCATTATTATTGTGTAAATGTTTTATTGTAGAATAAGCACTAACGTTCTGTTCTAGATAGATACCTAATACACAGGCAATATTGATTGCTTAGCATAGGTATTACGTAATACATAATATTATATACACTAACCCAAATTACTTTACATAAGTCTTTTGTATCTAGGCTAAGTTTTTATACAGCAATAAATTTATCTTATCTTATCTTATCTTATCTTACATATTTTAATGTTGTAAGTAACGATGTAAATCTGTTTTCTGTAAATAAAGTCAGTATAATACTTTTTAACAATCTAATACAATCGTGCCCTATCGCGGCGGCGAAAGAGCTCATTAAGCGTTAATCTCTATATGGTTTTATGTTATTTTCCGTTAAAGACCGTTTGCACTAAGGACTACATGAATTGAGGACGACTTGCTCCTTGGCCGTTTTCCCTTTGAGGTCAAATTATTCGATAGATGTTTTGACTAGTGGACTAACTCATTCAAAAGACATTTGGCCTGGAGGACCTTCTGCTCAATAATGACGCGGCGGGCTGACGTTTCATCGCCAACCTCTTCTGTTTGCTTCTATGCATGTCTTATCTTCATTCGAATTAAACGCAGGACGCGACGGCTGCCAGTAGGCTCGCCCAACCAAAGAGTCCCGATCACTACAGGACCAAGTTTTCAGTGGGTAGGCCTCTCCACTCCCTGTCGAGCTTCTCGGCGCTTGACAGGGTGGGAGTCACCACCGGATCAGCGGGTTTATTTTAGCCTTCTGGTATATGTAACAGGATTTCTTAATCAATAACCAAAAAAAGGAAGGACAACGATGACGCGCTTTTCTTGGAACTATCAAAACGTCACGAAATTTACTTAATCGATATTTTAATATTTATATCGAAGCATGGGATACTTCTCAAAAATTGCAGTCTATTATTTTTTATATATGTATGTATTTATATTTATTTTATTATTTACATCCATAACACAAAAACATAAACTATCGGTTTTAAAAATGCAAATTAGAATGTATTTTTTTATTAAATATATTGTTTTTTTCGGATTCCTATCCAATTTGTTATTTTTTTAATAGTTTCCTATAAATTTTAAATCAAAAAGCCCTCGTTGCCTAACTCTCATTGAAAACCTGGAGCCTTACCATGAGCTATAAAGTAGTCTTATTTTAATATTATACTGTAATCTGTTATGTGTTGTAATAAATAAATAAATAAATATTGCTAGAGCATGCAGTCTCTTTTACTTGCCATACAATGATACAGAGATGGCATGCTGTAGCAATATTAAAATAAGACTGTTTTAAAGCTCAATGTAGGGCCCCTGTAGAGTAGTGAGAGTGTCTGAAAACCAGCGCTGTCTGGAATCTTATTCCTAGGTCAGCACATACCGAGCTAATTCCAATTGTTTTGTGTTTCAAATATTATATTTTAAGTTTTTTTTTTATATCTTACGGTTAAGCACCGTGCTTTCATCTGATATTAAGTGATGTTAAGTGATGATAAGGCCAATGGTGGAAGCGCACTTCACCCGAGATCCTCGACTACTGAGGCACTGAGACCGAAACACAACAATACTACAAACATTGGTGTTATGGCGACATATTTAGATAATATGGTGTTAGCTAGTCAAGCGGACAAACAACACCTACCACCAACCAAACCGAGTACACAAAACCCGCTGGGAACCGAACCCGGGACCTCTGGGTCTAAACCGTATTAGCCACTACTACAGAGGCGGTTAATGTATGTAACGTTGGTTATAGAGAAGCAATATATGTTTTACTTCATCATCATCAGCTCTTTTTTATGTCTCCACTACTGGGGCACGAGCCTTCCCAATGAATGGATATGGAGAACGGGCCATAAACCAACACGCGGGCTCAGTGCGGATTGGTGGCTGTTAATGACTGCCAATGCAGCCGGGACCAACGGCTTTACGTGCCTTCCGAAGCACGGAGGAGCTCGAGCTTATTAATATTTGGTCACCTATCCGATTACCGGCCTTTGCGAAATTTGCTTAACCTCAGCACTCGCAGACCGGGCGCGTTAACCACTGTTTTACTTATTTACTTATTATTTCCTTCAAAAAGAAGGGTAGATTCTATAATTACTTTTGATTGAACCTTTCATGGTGGGCAGGGCTTGAAGTCGTCGAATAAGCAAACCTTTGTAGGAACTAAATATAGGTGCCGACAGCTTTTAACTTTGCGTCACTTACACAAGATAGTTATAAATAATGCAATATTGCCCAGAGCAGAGACTAAAATAACATCAATTTCCAATGAAGTCGGTATTAAACTAATTTGTTATCAATTTATTTCATAGAAGACAAATGATGCACTATATAGATGACTAGATACAAATAATACACAACGTTCATGAAATAAATTATAGCAGTACATATTTTATTAACTACTTATATTTTACAAAAACACAAATTTTGAAAAAATTTCCACGAGCAGGATTTGAACCTGCATCCTTCTGACATACCTTTTTCAACATTTGTGTTTTTGTATTTGGTTCGCAAAAAAATTTGCGTTAAAAATTATATAAACAAAACAAAAACATTTTACTTATATTTTTTAATAATTAATTGATAAGTTAAAATTATCTTTTCATTGCAAAATGTTAAAGACAATTTTTCAGTTTATTCAAGTTCCCCTTATTAAGGACTTCAAAAAAAATAACGACCACAACAATACTCTTATATTCCAGTGAATCATTCCAAGGACCTTGACGGACATCGATGGTTTAACCACCAGACCACGTAAGGCGATGATTTTCAACAACCAACCGACCCAACCTAACAATAAAGTTCACTTTCCACAAACAAAGCATAACACGTCATTAACACTACAGTATAACGTTCCTTTTCAGATAACAATTCATCTGTAGACATTGATTTATTACTTAACTATAGGTTTGATGAAGCCTACATTACCAGAAGTTTTCCTGTAAGTTTCTTTTTAACTTTCACACTCGGTTATCTGCAGTCACGCAATGACGACGGCAAAAAAGGTAAATGGAATGAAAACCTCATTTGTTCATATTCAAAATAACTTTACATAAGACTTCTTGGCGGGAAAATGAAGTGTCAAGTTTAATAAAATGACCAACTAAGAAAGAGCCGAGTTATAAATGAGACCAGTAAAGAAAGTGTCAAGTTTAATAAAATGACGAAGTCGTCCGGAGGGGAGGCGAGTAGGGAAAGTGACAATTTTAAGAAAGAGACCAACTAAGAAAGAGCCGAGTTAAAGAGACCAGTTAGGAAAGTGTTAAGTTTAATAAAATGACGAAGTCGTCCGGAGGGGAGACGAGTAGGGAAAGTGACAAGTTTAAGAAAGAGACCAACTAAGAAAGAGCCGAGTTAAAAATGAGACCACTTAGGAAAGTGTCAAGTTTAATAAAATGACGAAGTCACGGAGGGGAATTATTTTCTACAATTGATGTTTTGTCAAATAAAAAAAAAACAGGATTTGATAAGGGACGTTCCTTTCCAAATTCTCTCAAGAAGTCCATGTGATGTCTCAGTTACGGCTCACATCTCAACCCAAGCCCTAAGGCTGATTATCATGACTTTATAGTTAATTGTCGTCTATTATCAAACAAAGAAAACATTACTTGATATATATGTAATTTGTCATAAAATAAACAAGAAAGCCGCACCAAGCCAATAAAAATAGAGTAAAAAGCAAAAAGAAAACTTTTTTAATACTGTTGCCTGACAGACCCTTCGGTACAGAAACTTTTTAGTTGATGGTTTTAGGCGTTTAAGTTCAAGCCTTCTCCATATGTGTTGGTGATTTTTGTATTTATTATTTACATTTAACAAAATGATTAACTCTTTATTGGAAAACACAGACAGGCAAAAAGTTACAAATAAACTTAATCCTAGGCGCAAAGTCAGTCCATTTGTTGTTATATTTTTCTTCTTTGGACTTAAGAGCGTTTACGTCGCACACTAGCGCCACCAATGAAAAAAAAAATGTCTAGTTGTAGCTTTAGGTAAATACGGCGTTATAGTTATAAAGTGGCCGTTTTTAGCTGTAACGTCTTATTTAACTAAACCATAACATGTCAGATGTTCATTAGGAGACGTAAACATGCTAAATTACTTCATTCAAATAGTTTGTTAAGCATAATTTGATTTTCTATCTTTAATTACTAGATATGTTTTTTTTCATTGGTGGCGCTAGTATGCGGCGTAAACGCTCTTAAGAAATAACTGTTTAAATCAATAAATAAGTACACATACCTTTATAGATTACCTATACTTAGTAAGTATCAGGTCTGTGGTTTTGCTAAAAACCACCTACAAAAAATTAAAAACAAAATTATACTTATGTCTTCCATAATATTTACTCGTATTCTATTTTCGTTGTCGCATACATTCGACAAAAGAGCATTATCTGGACCTTTTGTCAAGTCTCGGTTCCCACTCTGTGATTTGTTATTGCGATTTGAATAAAAGAAACATAATCCTTATTCCGAACATCAACTTAGTTCAACCTTTCCAACAATAGTCGGAGGATCTTTTTGACCAGAACAGAAGGAAACGAATATTCGCCGTTAAAACTTATTTAGATACAACTTCCTTAAATGCAAATTCATTAGAAGTGAAAACTTAATAGGAAGTGAAACGAAACACTTCATTTTCCGCCTTTGTGGCCTATCGTTTGATTTTTAATTCGATTCCCAACGAGGGGATTCTAATTATTGAACTCGGTTTTGTTGGTGGAATGGCTTATATTAAAACTGCTTGGCAAACTACCACCGTTCTATATGCCTAGACTGTCTTCGTAGCACCATAAAAAAAAACTTTCCTACACTCACACCAATTATCTAGCCCAAGAGAAGCTACGTTATGAAACTCGTTTAATGGTTACTAGACAACGGATAAACATACTTAAAATACTTAAATACATACTTATTATACATAGAAAACACCCAGACCCGAGACAATTTAGAAAAACAATAATTTCTAAATTGACCCAACCGGGAATCGAGCCCGGGACCTCAGAGATGGCGACACCATGAAAACCCGTGTAAACCACTCTACCAAGGAGGTCGTCAACCATAATACATATTGTGTGACTGTTTGAGTTAAAACATCCAATTCCTTAGTAGTTGAGGATCCCGGACGAAGCTTTTCTATATACCTATCATAATTACCTACCTAATAGTAAGAATTAAAACTTACCGCTCAACCACGAACACGGGCGTATTGCGATGTGGCGAGCGGGTTCCTAGCTCATTGCGTTCTTTCCATTACCGTTGACTGTAACTTTCGTAGTATATCGCGCAAATAATTTGAAACCTGCATGCCGCGTCGCAAGACGCTCGTGCGTGTTGGTGAATTCTAAGACAAAAGCACACTTTACCCTTAACAACTAGGTAAAAACCATAAAGCTATTATACCAATATATTAACTTTATGGTAAAAACTAGGTAATAAGGAGTACATGTTTGTGTACTCGGTTTGGTTGGTGGTAGGACTTGTTTGTCCGCCTGGCTAGCTACCACCATTAATGGTTTACCACCATTAATTACCACCATTAATCTAAATATGTCGCCATAACATCAATGTTTGCAGCATTGTTGTGTTTTGGCAGCTAGAGTTATAAGATAGCCAGTGCCTCAGTAGTTGAGGATCCCGGATGAAGTACGCTTCCACCATTAGCTTTTATCATCACTTAACACAAGGTGAGATAAAAGGTACTGTAAAAAAGGTAATTAACACGTTCCTGATTCCCAACGATGGGATTGTCATTTCTTTTGTTTCCCGAATTGATTGCAGGAATATTTGCAGATAGCAGTGTAAGTACTCATGTTCCTGAGCCGTGCTACACATGCACAATCTTATTTAATCGACTTGTTTTTCTTGTTAATACCTTATGGCAATGAACTTTCACCTTCGCTTGTGAACTTGTGGCTGTATCATTTTATGGGAGATCAAAGACACATTCAAATCAGATTCTTTCTCTCTTCAGTTACACTAGGTTGTCTGCAGTCACGTAGTGACGAAGGTATAATGAAATTAAAACCTCATTTGTTCGTATTCATAATAAGAGGGGCTCGATGGCGCAGCGGTTAACTCGCCTGGTCTGCGATTGCCAAAGTTAGGCAACTTTGGCTAAGGCCCGAGCTTCTCCGTGCTTAGGAAGGCAAACAAAGCTGTTCCGGCTGCATCAGCAGTCGTTAACAACCACCAATCCGCACTGGGCCCGCGTGGTGGTTTTGTTCCGTTCTCCCTGTGTATCCATAGGGAAGGCTCGTGCCCCAGCAGTGGAATTGTAAAATGAGTTTGGGGGTTAAAGTTTCTCGCGTCCGTAGGTTGTCTGAATGGTAGAGCCACGCTGCGTTGCAGCACGAAATGGGCCGGCTCGCCCTGCGTAATACCACCCTCTCACAGAATATCGGCGTGAAACAACGGCACTCGTTGCTGTTGTGTTTCGTCCGGTGAGTGAAAGTACCGGAGGCCCATATCTCAACCCTCCCCCCTCCCAATTCCTACTCCCTCCTCAAGATCCAACTCCTGGCTCAGGGTTGGCAACGCATCTGCGATAACTTTGGTTTTGCGGATGTCTATGGGCGGCGTTGATTGCTTTCCATCAGGTGACCCGCCTGCTCGTTTGCCTCCTTTTACCAAAAAAAAAATGATCTGGTGATGATGATAATAACTTAAAGTGTATTTAATACCTATTAAAAATAACTAACGTCTGACTGACAGCCACCTTCTTAGTTAAAAGATCAGAGTCCTCTTAATAAAAAATTTTTTTTTTTCTCTATTTATTGACTGATTCCAACCTATGTACTGTGGTGATCGGGACTCCTTGCAATAGCAGCTCTATGGCATACGACGTGATCTGAGTTTGAGCTAGGAGCTAGGAAAAAAGAAGAAAAAGAACAAATGAAGTTTGTGGATGATGGATTCGGTGA
The DNA here is from genome assembly GCA_947562085.1 of Eudonia lacustrata. Classification (NCBI taxonomy): domain Eukaryota; kingdom Metazoa; phylum Arthropoda; class Insecta; order Lepidoptera; family Crambidae; genus Eudonia; species Eudonia lacustrata. The sequence continues at coordinate 6,277,677 of OX387313.1, forward strand.
CAGCCAGCTACGGAATTAAGGCTGAATAAACTGTAATACGCTTCTTGAGAACATTATATAGTATTCAAGTTATTTTGCCGTCTATTATTTACCCCGGTCGTAATAGTACTCATTTATTAAGCCTTGCTACATACAGATACACCATCTTATTTATTCGAGTTGTTTTTCTCGTCAACACCATAAGGTAATGAACTTTCACCTTCGCCCGTGAACTTGTACTGTATCGTCACATAAGCGATCAAAGACACATTCAAATCAGATTCTGAGACATTTCTATTCAGAAATAGATAATAGCGAAGTAATAAGCAGTCTGGTTCAGATGCAGATTCAATGATGAGCAGACAAGGTCAACAGCCAACTGAGAAGGCGGAGGCCAAAATATTTAAAGTACGAATGACGTCACGTTAAGGGTTATTACGATTTATATTAAATAATGAAAAACCTATGTTATAATTAAAAAAAATGAAGAGGTACCTTGTGGGCAGGCAGAGTAAGAGTAACTGATATTTATTTCGGGGAGTGCGCGAAGGAGTTGCACGACCTAATCCCACCATCCACTTTCCGCTATCGGAGCGCGAGGCGCGAGTTCCATCCCTATGTTGTAGATATGCCAGCTTGTCGCACGAGCCGATTTGGTTTAACTTTCTTATTGCGTACAGCTAGGGAATGGAACGCGCTGCCTGCGAGTGTGTTCCCCGAAAGGTATAATCTGGACCTCTTCAAGGCTAGAGTGAATAGGCTATTTCTAGGCAGGCATGTTCCATCCTCGACCGCACCGTCACTTAACATCAGGTGAGGTGTGGTCAAATGCCTGCCTATAACCAATAAAAAAAATAAAAACAAAACTGATGCTACGTTCTTTTACGCTGCACATGTTGTCTTTCGTGCTAATTATTTAAAAATATACTGGTCAGAACTGATTATACACAACAACATTGCGCCAAAGTCTGGGGTTATATAGCACGGAGTATTTATACCCCCCGGTTATAGTCCAGTCTCGTCATGCGCTACTGGTACTGTTCATGTGGGAAGATCAGAGCCGACAAATTGACATTAATAGGCTGATGATGAATACCTATGTCTCAAATAGTTGTTTGTCACAGTCGTGTTCTCTAAATCATTTTATTTATGACTTGCTTCCGGCTGTGACTTCGCGCGCGTAAAATTCGTTAGGACACTAAATTCTGTATCACGTGTCCCTGGGAATACGATCGTATTATTTGACCGATAGAAAAAGGTAGAAAACGTATATCACTTAGAGATAATCATCACCATCATAATCTTCATCACACTACACTAGTCCACTGCTGGGCATAGGCCTCTCCAAGTGCACGCCATGGAGCATGATCCGCGGCTACTCTCATCCAGCCCTTGCCAGCCACTTTGCGAAGATCTTCGCTCCATGTTTGCCGATACAAGATAATACAGCTTACTCAGCGAAAGAATTTTAAAACCGGTGTAGCAGATTATCATAAATAAATCAAATCAACTCAAAATATTTATTTAGTTTTTTTTTTTCTCTATAAGTGGTTACAACAACAAATAAAGCATGCTAAAACCTAATAACAGATCCACACAGACAGATCCAGTATAAAATTGACGTGGGCGTATCATAATGGAAGCCGAATGAAATACTTACCTAATAAAAAACAAACACTAGACATTTATAGGCCTTGATAGTTTTATAGGTCTCTATACGATTTTTATTTTATAAAACAGAAGTTTGAAAAGCTAGCCAAGATAAATTAATTGGCTTCAGAAACAATCATGTCGTAACAAAACAATTGAATAAATATTATTTTCCATGATCCTTGTTAACTCCTTGTATGACTACAAGTGTTGTTTTACATGGAAATTACATAATAGCTTTAACAATAAGGTGGATATATATAGGAGGAGGTATATATATATGTCAAGGTTGTCAAGGTAGCGAGGAAGAGTTGGATGATGTAGGCACAAGATCAAAGGAAATGGAGTGCATTAGAAAAGAGCTTCACTCAGCATTGGGTGGATAACGCTTGAGAAAGAAGAAGAAGAAAAAGATATAGGAGAAGCTCGATGTCGCAGTGGTCAACGCGCCCGGTCTACGATTGCTGAGGTTAAGCAGCTTTCGCAATGGCCGGCCATCGGATGGGTGACAAAAATTTATCATCTCGAGCTTCTCTGTGCTTCGGAAGGCACTTAAAGCCGTTGGTCCCGGTTTCATTAGCAGTCGTTAACAACCACCGCATCGCACTGGGCCCGCATGGTGGTTTATGGCCCGTTCTCTCTATCCATCCATAGGGAAGGATCGTGCCCCAGCAGTGGGGACATAATGAGCTGGTGACAAATATATAGGTTAACATTTTTGAATATTGATTATTACTCTTACGACTAAAAGTTATCTGTAAAAGTTAACACTTTACCAATAGCGCAAGAAAACTAGTTGCCTAGTTGTCATATAATCACTATGCTATTCCTATAGCAATATTATTTTTACTACGTACTCGTAGCCAGTCCTAATACCAGTATATAGTAGTTGCAAATGTACTACTAGGTACTTACTAACTACTAGTATTCCTATAATAGGCACGGAAATCAGTATAATTCACTCACATATTCTTTCATCATCATCATCAGCTCATTTTTTGTCCCCACTGCTGGGGCACGAGCCTTGGATGGATAGGGAGCGTTCTCCCTAGGTTTAGAGCCCGTTGGCCATAAACCACCACGCGGGCCCAGTGCGGATTGGTGGTTGTTAACGACTGCTAATGCAGCCGGGACCAACGGATTAACGTGCCTTCCGAAGCACGGAGAAGCTCGAGATTATACATTTTTGATCACCCATCCGATGACCGGCCTTTGCGAAAGTTGCTTAACCACAGCACTCGCAGACCGGGCATGTTAACCACTGCACCATCGAGCATGATATGAGTACATAATCTTTTTTTTTTATTATTTATTTTAACTTGTCGAAGCGCTAAGCTATTACGAGTACTGACTTGTGACCGACCACGTTCGACCAATTATTGTGTCAGTTGCAGTCGACATCTAATTTTGAATAGGGGCATTGTGAACTTTGAATGGGGACTGAATTGAATTAAAATCAGAGGGACCGGGACTGCTAAGGATTTGGCAGAATTTATTGGAAAAATAATTTCAAATAATTTCAAATTGATAATTGCTCTATTCAAATTCACCTACAAATCTGTAGAAATTGAATAGAATCTGGCTCGCTCGGCGAAATACCACCCTATCACAGAATATCGGCGTGAAACAACGGCACTCGTTGCTGTTGTGCTTCGTCCGGTGAGTGAAAGTACCCAGGGCCCATCTCGCACCCCTCTCCCCTCCTAATTCCTACTCCCTCCTCAAGATCCAACTCCTTCCTCAAGGTCGGCAACGCATCCGCGATTACTTTGGTTTTGCGGGTGTCCATGGGCGGCGGTGATTGCTTTCCATCAGGTGACCCGCCTGCTCGTTTGCCTCCTTTTAACATTAAAAAAAAAAAACAAAATATATAGGGTTAGTGTCACCATTGTATTCAACAAGAACCAGTTATCGACATCGACAATTTTCCTTTAAGCCCGGGCTCGACCGCGAAATGAGCGAAGTCATTAATGAGCCTTCTTAACTCGCAACGATAATTTTCATAGTTGAGGCTCGACCGCGAATCTTTTATTCAGTTTAGGCTACAAATAACTCTTATGAACGTCACTATGCCATCGGTTTGTAAGTCTACTCTGGACGGGAGACCTTGTACTGAGAAGAACCGGCAAGAAACTCAGTCAAACTCTTCTCTCTCCCTTACAGCGTCATAAATATTGAAAAATACCCTATATTACATGGACACTTTCCATCACAAATAAAAACACAAAATATAAAGGACAATCACAACATGTAAAAAAATAACACAAAATAGAAAAAATAAATCAATTCAATATTCAAGTTTGCAAAATCATCATAATACCAGTTAAATTTTTTACAATGTCATACAGTACTTGTTACGGACAGAAGTCTCATTATTGTATTGTATAGGATTAGTTAGCGAATATAACTTTATAATTGTAATACGGTTAATATATGTAGGTTTATATATGTTATTTTAATAAATATTTCTTATGTTTGTCTTTTTATTTAACACAAGGTAACTGTGGTATGTTTTAAAGAGGGCCAGGTAAACGTGCCCAGAGGCCTAATGCCTCACTAAGTAGAGATAATTAAATAAGTTAATTAAATCTTAAAGTAAATATAATATTTTAATATTGTAAGGTATCCAGATTACGAGAGATACCGTAGGGTAGATAAAAATACATGTAAGAAAGAGAGGTCCAACACGAAAGGGACAACTGCAAATTACGACGGTTCATGTGGGTAGTGGAAAAAATTGTATACCTACATGGGCCGGCATTTGCCCCCACCACGCTCACGGGCATGACCCAAAGTGTATAAATACAGGCCGGTCAGAGCAAATTTTTGTAAGCTCTCCGGACCCCACCTATGAAGAATAAAGAAGAAATAATCAAGAAACGAGTTTTAATACAGTCCACATCGAAGCACAACGGCTGACTTGTTTGTAGCTGCAACCAGCCACGAACAGTTCCTTTGGTCCTTCTGAGCCGGATTTAGAAGATCAGCGGACGATTTGAAGAACAGAAGCTTTCATCCATTAACGTCGGCTGGAAGATTTACCAACGCATTCACGTAACCACCAACGCATTTACGTAACCACCAACGCATTGTACCACTTGTGTTCTGTCACAAGTCTAACGCGGGCGGACCGCGGCTCAAAAACGTCCCACCACCTAGCGGTGCCAAACGGTGGGCGTTCTGAGTAAACGCCGTTCAAGGCGGGACGACTTATCGGACGGGGTCGTCAGTTTGCCTTTTTCAAGGCAAGCTTAAGTCCGGCTACGCCAGTACGGTTTGTCGTGGAGCGGGGGTCCTTTCTGTAGGCACTGCCTAAGCAGTCGGTCACTCCAACCGATGCGCGAGCGCCCCGTTGTCCACGTCGACTCTCTGCTGGGTAGGTCCTTCCTTTCCACTCCCGCACGAACTCCATCCTTGGACGGGCTCCCCACATAGCGTGCCCGTTTGAGATTGGTAGGGACAGCAAGAAAGAAGATGCCGACTACCCGAAGACAAGGTCAAGCCGAGGCGACAGCGGGACTACGAACACCTGACAAACCACCAGAATCACCCTCAAACAATGCCTCAACCGTGACGCCATTGGAACCGCCCCCAGAGACCGCTGAACGCGGCATCACCGCCACTACGGAAATTAGACGCAACGACGACGCACCCCCACCCGACGCGCCCAGAGCCGGGCCACCGTCGGTACGATCAACAGCGAGCGTCGCCTCACGAATTAAGCATGCGCAATTTCAAGCGGAGATGCAACTCGCCGAAGTACGTCGGCGAGAGATACAATTGGAAGCGGAAATGATTAATAAGAGACTTGCATACGAAATCGCCGTTATCGAAGATGATACGGATATAGAACCGGAGAGCTTACCCGCCGATATAACCCAACTGAAACTGGATGACTGGTTGGATCGGCGTCGGAACGTGCATGGACCCGATACAAATAAAGTCGGAAATGTACGACAAGGACAAAAGGATGCGCGTGCAAATGAGATGGACAGAGGTCGCCACCTCACTGACTCGCCATATGTCGAAGACGAAAACGCAGTGAAAGAGGCGGAGCCCCGTGACCAAACGAACAAGGACGACACGGGAATGGTTAAGCTCGCACTCACACTAGAGAAAATGATGCAAAATCGACCGATTGCACGACAAGCACTGGATTTGCCTATATTCAGCGGCTCGCCGGTCGAATGGTTGCCTTTTAAAGCGGCAATGCGCGATACGACTAGACAATTCAACTTTAGTAAAGCCGAGAACTTGGCACGATTAAGAAGCTGTCTTAAAGATGAAGCAAAGGAAGCGGTGTCCGCTCTTTTATATACGGCCGTGGACCCGGAAGTTGTAATGAAAACACTCGAGCAATGCTTCGGACGGCCGGAAGTTATAATCGATCGAGCGCTGGATGACATTAGAAGACTGCCGCGACCCGGCACGACGGCCAGTGAGTTGAACACGTTCGCAATCAAACTGCAAAACATTGTTTGCATACTCGATAATATCGACAACAGAGGCTACTTACGGAACCCGATGTTGACGCGAGAAGTTGTGGACAAGCTCGGACCGCACCTACGCTCAAGGTGGTGCGACTATGCAATTGATTACGGAAGCTATGCCGAGCCTGAGATCGTTACACTGTCCCACTTTCTCATGAGAGAAGCCGACAGAGCCCTACAGTACGCATACGTGAGCTACAACCCTACGAGAAAAAACGTTGTTACCGAGATGAGAGCGAACGTGAAACAACGAATCGAGCGAAAGAAAAGCACAGCTGTGTACGCAACGAATGATGACGTCATAAACAAAGAATGTCTATGTTGTGGAGGACGTCACGACGTGCCGCAATGTGATCGCTTTAAAACCATGACGGTTAGACAACGATGGGATTGGGTAAAGAAAAGCGGAGTGTGTTTCCGTTGTGCCAATAAGAAACACCGTCGCCTACAATGCGATAAACGCGATCTGTGCGGCATTGATGGTTGTCGCCATCCCCACCACGCCTTACTACACGAGCACCGCACCAGGCCGAATGTAACCGAGATGGTAGCGTCGGTTAATCACTCGACCGATGCTACTAAGGTACTGCTGAAAGTGTGTCCCGTTACCATCAAGGGACCGAAGGGGTCAATCGACACATACGCCCTACTCGACGAGGGGTCAACTGTCACACTAATCGATCAAGACCTGGCGGACCACGTAGGCGCGGATGGGCCGGCGAACGATTTGCAAATACGAAGCGTAAATACACAAACGACGTGCGAAACCAAGACGGTGAATATAAAGTTGATTGCTACTACGAATAAACAACGATTCGACATAAAAGCTAGAACGATGAAAGATTTATCACTCAACGGACAGACGGTGCACAACGATTGTTTGAAATACGCACACATGAAAGAGCTATCAAACAGCGACGTCTGCTACGGATATGTCAAGCCTCAAATATTGATTGGGGCAGACAATTGGCATCTCATAGTCACACGAAGATTGCTACAGGGCAAGCGAGACGAACCGATCGCATCGCTCACGAAGCTGGGGTGGGTAATACACGGATCAGCGCCACGGTCAAGCGTGCTGATGGAGAGTAATACGGTTGCGGTGTTATACGTAAACACACCGCAATGCGCGACGATCTCGCGCACTCTCTCACCCGACAACGAACTCCATGCTATGGTAAAGAAGCACTTCGAAATCGACTCACTGGGAATAACGAAAAAAGAGCGAGTGAGCCCGAGTGATGCTCGCGCCATAGAGCTATTTAACACGACGACAAAGAAAGTCAACGGAAAATACGAAGTTCGCTTACCGTGGCGACGTGATGACGTCACGCTGCCGCCGAGTTACGAATCAGCACTGAGACGATTAAAATCCATAGAACGGAAGATGGACAAGTCTGACGAATTCAAGCGAGCTTATACGAATCAAATAGAAAATCTGTTTGATAAACGCTATGCCGAGGAAAGTAGCGAGAGCGATTTGATGAGCCCGCATTTATGGTACTTACCTCACTTCGCCGTAACGAATCCGAATAAGCCCGGAAAGCTACGAGTTGTTTTTGACGCGGCCGCCGAAGCAAATGGAGTTTGTCTGAATGACGAGCTTTTAGAAGGTCCCGACTTACTACGCGACCTGGCGGGCCTGCTACTACGATTTCGCGAACGAGCTATCGCGATTACGGCCGACATACGAGAGATGTTTCTTCAAGTTAAAATATGTAAAGATGACCAACCCGCTCAGATGTTTCTATGGAGGGGCACCGACCGAACGAAGCCACCTACGCGCTACAAGATGACGTCGATGATATTCGGAGCAAAAAGTTCACCTTTCTTAGCGCACAGCGTAAGAGACTCGAACGCCGCAGCACACGCTGCCGAGTATCCACGAGCATACGAAGCGATTACGAGAAACCATTATATGGATGACTACGTCGACTGCTACGACACCGAACAAGAAGCGATTGCAACAATAAAGGAGGTCGCGAAAGTTCACGCGCAGGCAGGATTCACGCTGGCCGGTTATAACTCTAACGGACCGCGCGTGTTGCGTGAGCTGCCAGCAGAAAGCCGTGACACAGCACCCCGACAGCTCGGCGCTAGTTATCAGCAATGGGGAAGGACACTCGGTTTACTATGGGACGCTGCTACAGACGAGTTGGCGTTTAATACGGAGATGGTTCGCGTGTGCGACGACGTGAAGCAAATGAGGCGCGCTCCTACTAAACGAGAGGCGTTGAGCGCGGTTATGTCAATATTTGACCCGCTTGGCATACTGAGTTATTATACTATACGAGCGAAGATCATCTTACAAGGCATATGGCGGTTAAAAATAGAATGGGACGAGGCCTTACCCGATTACGAGGCCGGCGAGTTCCACGAATGGTTAAACGGTTTGAGAGCATTACGTAGTCTGCGTCTACCCCGGCGTCTACATACGGGGGGAGTGACGAGAAAGCAGCTACATATTTTCTGTGACGCCAGCGAGGTCGCTTACGGCGTTGCAGTATACTGGAGAATGAAGGGTGAAAATGGCAAAATAAGAGTCGCACTTGCCGCTGCTAAGGCCAGAGTGGCACCGATAAGGCAACAAAGTATTCCGAGAATGGAGTTGCAAGCGGCATTGATAGCTACGCGACTAGCAAGTTCAGTATTGAATGAGCAAAGATGGCAACCTGAGAGAGTCGTATATTGGACCGATTCACAAACAGTGTTAAAATGGATAAACAACGACACGGTGCGCTACACCCCCTATGTAGCGCATCGCTTAACTGAGATCACAGAAACGACGATGCCGTCACAATGGCGATGGGTCCCTACGGCTCACAATGTCGCGGACGACGTAACGCGCGGCAATGAGATTACGAAAACGAAAAATGATCGGTGGTTTGTCGGACCGGCATTTTTATACGAAAACGAAACTGAATGGCCTGCGAGTGACGACATCAATAACGAACACAGCGCGGAGAGTGAACACTGCGTAACGCACACGCATATGTGGCAGAGTGATAGTAGAGTAGTGCCCAACGCTAAACGCTTCTCCTCCTACGAGCGTTTAGTAAGAACGATGGCGAACGTGCTACTATTCACTCAGAGATGCCGCCGCCGCGCTAGTAAAATGACGATTGAACATATCAACGAGGCCGAGCGCCTACTAATAATTGAATCGCAACAAGAGAGCTTCGCAGACGACATCGACCGCCTCAAAGCGTCCCGCAAACTACGCGCGGGCAGCAGACTACGGCGACTTGACGTGTTCATCGACAAAGACGGAGTATTACGAGCAAGAGGGCGAATAAGGGCAGCGGGTGTGTCTGCCCCCGCTACTACGCCCGTAATACTGGACGGCAGCCACCCGTATGCGCGGTTGCTACTAGATCGTGAGCACCGTCGCGCCCACCACTCGCACAATGAACGCGTCGTCAACGAAATAAGACAACGATACTGGGTTCTACGACTGAGGCCGGCTGTGAGATCTGTGGCATTCAATTGTGCATTCTGTAAAGTGAGAAAGACGCTACCTACGACGCCGGTGCACGGTGACCTACCGAGAGCACGTATGGAAGCCTTTGTACGGCCGTTTACGAACTGTGGCCTCGATTACTTTGGCCCGATGATTGTGACTATCGGCCGGCGTCATGAGAAACGATGGGGGGCGCTATTCACATGCCTCACTACTCGAGCTGTGCATATTGAACTTACAGCGAGCTTATCTACAGACTCTGCGATTATGGCTCTAAGAAGAATGGCGGCCAGGAGGGGATGGCCTCAGATTATATACAGTGACAACGCTACGAATTTTAAAGGCGCGGACCGAGAGCTAAAGGCCGCATACGAACAATGGGAGCCAGCGCTACGAGAATATGCGCTAACAAAACGCACAGAGTGGCGCTATATTTCACCAGGCGCGCCGCACCAAGGCGGCGCATGGGAACGGCTGGTGAGAACCGTAAAGACGGCGCTGCGAGCTACACTCAACGAGAAGTCGCCGCGTGAAGAAGTACTTATAACACTACTGGCTGAAGTCGAGCACACTGTCAACGCTCGGCCTCTAACACACGTCTCTGTGAGCATCGACGACCCGGAAGCGCTGACGCCCAATCACTTCCTTTTGGGCAGCTCGAGCGGCCTGCCCACCACTGGGCCGTGCGAGCGCGCCGACCGAAACACATGGCGGGCGGCGCAGGCGCTGGCGGACGAGTACTGGCGACGATGGCTGCGCGAGTATCTACCACTACTCATACCGCGCGGCGGCACGCGCGACTCCGAGCGACGCAATGTACAAGAGGGCGACGTGGTCATAATTGTGGACAACACACTACCCCGCAATGTATGGCCCAGAGGCGTCGTTACGAAGATATTCCCTGGACCTGACAACGAAGTACGCAACGCAGAGGTGCGCACCAAGGGCGGCACGTTCCGACGACCGACGACGAGACTGGCTGTCCTGCCGATGGAGTGAAGAGGCTACGCGGATGCTGCGCCGGGGGGAGCCTGTTACGGACAGAAGTCTCATTATTGTATTGTATAGGATTAGTTAGCGAATATAACTTTATAATTGTAATACGGTTAATATATGTAGGTTTATATATGTTATTTTAATAAATATTTCTTATGTTTGTCTTTTTATTTAACACAAGGTAACTGTGGTATGTTTTAAAGAGGGCCAGGTAAACGTGCCCAGAGGCCTAATGCCTCACTAAGTAGAGATAATTAAATAAGTTAATTAAATCTTAAAGTAAATATAATATTTTAATATTGTAAGGTATCCAGATTACGAGAGATACCGTAGGGTAGATAAAAATACATGTAAGAAAGAGAGGTCCAACACGAAAGGGACAACTGCAAATTACGACGGTTCATGTGGGTAGTGGAAAAAATTGTATACCTACATGGGCCGGCATTTGCCCCCACCACGCTCACGGGCATGACCCAAAGTGTATAAATACAGGCCGGTCAGAGCAAATTTTTGTAAGCTCTCCGGACCCCACCTATGAAGAATAAAGAAGAAATAATCAAGAAACGAGTTTTAATACAGTCCACATCGAAGCACAACGGCTGACTTGTTTGTAGCTGCAACCAGCCACGAACAGTACTAGTAAAAGTCAAAACCTGTCTAAGCATCACGTGTCACAATTCACGAAGACACACGATACGACTCCAAATTGCTTCAGAAGTTACATGTTTCGGTTCGTCTAACTAATAAGATGTATCATGCTACCTTAATGACATCAAAGACAATTGGAACTGACAAATACCAACAAGGCTCCGCAATGAACAAGGTAATTGATCCGCAGGCCAAATTGACGGCATTGAGCAGATATTGCTTATTTGATGTGACATTTTCAGCATGTAGCGAAACGTTTAACTTTGTTCAACCTTCATCATCATCACAAGCTTATAAGCGTCACATAAACGATATAACAAAATAAATAAAATAAAATAAATGTTTCCCACACTCACACCAATTATCTAGCCCCAATAAAAGCTTCCTTAGGAAACTCGATAAATGGTTAATTAGACAACGGATTAACATACTTAATATTCATAAATACATACTTATTATACTAGGAAACACCCAGACCCGAAACAATTTAGAAAAATTAAACAACATTTTATATTTTTTTTATTAACAGACCTAAATCAGACTCAAACTCCCCACGCTGGCCTCATACAGGTCGATTGCTATCATACGGCAACCATCGAAATCAACGGCGGCGGCGTATCATGTCTTTCAAAGCACGGAGGAGCTCGAGATGTTTTAACCCATCCGATGACCCGGCATTAATAAAGTTGCAAACTGAACGAGCTTGTCTGCCTTTTTTGGAGAGTTTTCTGATAGCCTCATACGTCATTTTCGGTCGTCATTTTCGGTTGCTTTTCAGCGTCACGAGATTTTTTTGGGGCAGTGAGAAACTTATAGGGTTCCTCAAGCCGTGTGTACCTACTATAAAGCGTTACAATAATCTATGAAATTACTTTGTCTTGTTGTTAGATCTTATTTTGTATCTTTTTTGACGTGTAACATCTTTCCGCTCGCTTTCTATAATACAATTTGTGGGAGTTATTTCGTGAAATGTGACGGAAGTAGGTGTAACAGTGTGACAGTGGGGAAGCGCGCAAGCGCGCGCCTTTTTGTAATTTTAAGATCGATATTAGGAACATGATATATTAATATTATATTTAACATATTGTGTTATTTGACTATCAAAGGTCATTTTGATATGTCAAATGTCTTCTTATGAGTATTTACTGCATTTATTTTGTAGTTATAATATGATGTAGTTAATACCTGACTCATTTTTTTCAGAATATAATGTTAAAATTGCTTATTACTAAGGTGAGATGTCAAATGTTACACATCATATGCGGCTACTGTAAGGCTGGCTCTTTTTTTTATTTATATCATCATCATCATCATCATCATCATCGTCATCATCAGCTCATTTTATGTTCCCACTGCTGAAATGAATTTTAACGAATTTATTCGCGTTAATATACAGTACCTGGATGACCGGTATGATTTTTTTTGGTAAATCGTGTTTTTTGGAAGTTATATTTAGATACGAATTACATACCGATGAAATATGAATAATATTTTTCGATCTTACCGACTATTATGTCTAATAAAAAATATAATTAATAAAAAATAAACAATAAATAGTAATAAAATAATCATTTGGTCTCAAACCGGGGTTTTCTGGTTTCGGGACCGCCCGATTTCCCACCTGAGCTATTATAGCCTTGTAGATGGTGGCGAAATTTACCTTCGTATTCTAATGATATTGTAGCAGTTTTTCATTGCCTAAAAACACGGATAAAACGACGTTTTCTAAAAATGAAACTTAGCTAGATCGATTTATTGCCCTCGAAACCGCCTGCATACCAAATGTCATGAAAATCGTTGGAGTCGTTTCCGAGATTCAGATTATATATATATATATACATATATACAAGAATTGCTCGTTTAAAGTATACATATATACAAGAATTTCTCGTATAAAGGTATTAGATATACATATTTTATGCTAACGCTCCGCACGCGAGTACGTGTATGCGCGTTACCTTTAGAAAACAATATTTCTCTTGGACGCCGATGTCGAACCGGTTTACAACCCTACAACTCTTCATTCCGACCACGTGATCGAGTTATAAATTCAAGACCGTAGTTTTACATCTTTTATTCCCACTATTCCTCCGCTCACACCGTCACGTAACGGCCATAAGAAATTAATAAACTCAAAAGTGCACGTACAAGAATTTCAATACCTAGACGATGTACAAACCCGTTTTTATCCAGTAACCGGGATAACTATTCTGGATTCAGAACGTTTTTATTGAGATTCTATTTCTGTTTGTGTTCCGATGTAAATAGTGACGGTAAAAGATAATATTATTACCCATAGCTCTCTCTGGAGAATGAGGCGTTTCGTGAGATACTTTATTTATTTATTTTGTAAAAGTTCAAATAATGTTTTTAAACAAAATTCTTTTACTCTAATTAACAATGTTTTGATGAAAAGTATACTAACCGATTGCAGATACATGCAGCTCCTGTAAAATGAAACTTATTTGTACAGTCAATAAGCACAGTTTTGATTCTTTATCTCACGTGATGTTATAGGTGATGCCAAGGCCGTAGGTGGCGGTGCACTTCACCTGGAAGCCTCAACAACTGTATAACTGCCTGCCGTATCTCTTGCTGTTGGAATACAGTAACGCTAACGTTGGTGCTATAACAACCTATTTCGAAAAGATAGTGGTAGACAGTGAGGAGGACTTAAAACAAGCTACCACCAAACAAAATGGAGTTACAGCATGTACCCCTAAACTGAGATCTCTGGGGCTGAAACCGGAGGTCTCATCACTACTCAACAAATACCAATCACATATGACCTCGTATCTTCTGACATACCGGGTCAGGCGTCAGATGTCTGAACCGTACACATTTTATTGGTAGTGCGCATGCTCCGTTATTATAACAGAAGGCGCAGCTTCGAGTACCGCTCTTGGAAATTTATTTATACATTTTTTCCGAATGATAATATTGAAGTGAAAACTTCTTTAGCGGCGTTGTACACTTTTTTCAAAATGGGTAAAAAATGTAAAATTCGCGTCAGGACACGTGACCTGATCGAAAATTCGTAAGACGGATGGAGAGTAGACAGCCGGCGCGCGGTAGGAGAGGAAGTATCCCCCTCTCTTTCTACGGCGCGGCGAAAATGTATGCCTGCTGTTTCGTTTAGGCGGCGCAGGGCGCTTGCGCGAATAAATTGTCATGTTTGTGTACGATAGCGCAATAAATAAATATTGTATTCTACCACATAAATGATAGTACTTTTACCATTCCAAAATATCAAAAATGCACAACGTTAATATTCAATTAGTTTTCACTTCTGCCGGCACTCCCGGAGTGCATTTGTCATTTTTTTTTTGCTATACAACTTGCATGAAATTCATGAAAATATTTGTGTCAGTAGAGCTATTATGACATTTGTATCAGCCGCTTTCTTTGATGACCGCACCATCGTCGTCATCAGCTCATTTTATGTCCCCACTGCTGGGAACGAGCCTTCCCTATGGATGGAGAACGGGCGATATACCACCACGCGGGCCCAATGCGGATTGGTGGTTGTTAACAACTGCTAATGCAGCCGGGACCAACGGCTTTACGTGCCTTCCGAAGCACGGAGGAGCTCGAGGTGATTAATTTTTAGTCACCCATCCGATGACCGGCCTTGCGAAAGTTTAACATCAGCATTCACAGACGCGCGCGTTAACGTCCACTGCGCCATCGAACGACCGCACCAACTAACATGTAAAAAGCAAAGATTTTACTTTTAAGAATTCCTTTCTTTTCAGAACATACCTTCATTTTCAGACTTTTTAATCAGTTTTGTTAAATGTGGCGGAGAATCTATTGTCTCCTTGTACCTTTGGTTTCGGGCCTCCATTGTCGCTGACAGACTACAATCGACAAACAAGGCTTTGTTTGGCTATGTTTGGCTGACATTTCATTACGTTAGATGGTAGGTACTTACCTACGCTACGTCTCAAATGAATTAGTTAGTAACTTCGGTGTCACTTTTAAGTAATAGAGAAAAAGTTTGTACAGTTTTGATAAATTAAGATAATTGATGGTTCAACTGCCTTGGTAGGTATGTCAAAAAGTACCTACTCATTTTATTTTATTTTTCAGTTAACTCTTCTAGAGTGTTTAATTTCTGCAACAAAATTTTAGTAAAATTTATATACACCTAATACGAGTACTGGTTTTTTATTACTATTCTTATTAACGCCTCGGTGGCTTAGTGACAAAACGTTCACCCTGATATCCTTAGGTCGTAAGTTCAATTTCCAGATCGAGCGAAGTGTGTAGCGTAACGTTTTTCGATTCACAACCCGGTTTTGTTATTAACTGGGGTAGTTGGGAAATTGTTGTAATGGTTTATTAAGCCAAAACCTTGTAGCAATGACTTGATTCTTGACAAAAAATCCTTAAAAAAATAAATCTATAAAAATCCTTAAATCCATAAATCCATAAATCCTTAAATCGTTAAAAAATCCTGGGCAAACCCAGCTGTGGAACAGTACGTAAGCTATTTATCTTATTTTATGATTAACAACTAATTAGGTAAAAAACAAGTAACCACTCCTTATTCCAACTGTAGAATAAGACATTATACGAGCACAATGTTTAATTGTTGTGTACAGTCTATTTGACGTGCTTCCTTGAACAGTGACAAATAATAAGCAATCTGTTCTTGTCCCCCAAGGAATTTGTACACACAGACTTGAAGCGCGGACAACTATTATTAAACCCCATTCACGGCTACTTCGTCACTCCAAATCTGATCATTAGAGCCGACGCATATAAGTGGTGTCGTTCGAGGGTTTTTATATAAATTAAATAGAACATATTTTGCTTTACCACAAAACGAAAGTTAAAGTTAGCAATGCTCAAAACAGATGTTACATTCCCTAAGATATGGTTGAGTGAAGCGATGGCTTATTCATATGTCATACTCGTGAACATATAAGGGCTGGTCTGCTCTTGCATGCTATTATTTTTATAATTATTAACTATAATATATATTTAACTTTGTGTTTTTTTTTCTTAGACAATTTACCTTTATTAGTACTTTATGGAATTGTGAAAATTTTAACTGGTAACTGATGTAAATTTGCAAACTTAGTTATTATTATATTTTCTCTTTTGTTTTTTTTTTTAACATGTGTGATTGTCCTTTATTTTTTGTGTTTTTATTTGTGATGAAAAGTGTCCTTTTATGATAGGGCATTTTCCAATATTTTTGACGCTGTAAGGGAGAAAAAAGCTGGACGCTTACTGAGTTTCTTGCCGGTTCTTCTCAGTACAAGATCTCCCGGCCAGAGTAGACTTACGAACCGATGGCATAATGACGTCCATAAGAGCTATTTGTAGCCTAAACTGAATAGATGATTTTGAATTTTGAATTTGATGCTGCCACATTTTAGCTAATACTCGTATTAGTAGACAAATACACAATATGTTAAACACTTATTTGCCACTGTTTATCTTTAAACACTGTTTTATAATACAAGGTTAATTATTTATATTAAATTGTATAAAAATGCTCGAGCTAGCAAAACAATTTTCGACCCATCCGGGTCACCTTTGCGAAAGTAGGTAGGTTATGATCTGCTTTTCCCATGTACCATCTTTTGCCGTTATTAAAAAGGCCTGAATCCAGCAGTGGGGTGTTTATAGGCTGATAACGGCTCCCGGCCACGACCGACTCTTTGTAGGACCGATAGTTGGACCGATTTTTTCACTCAAGGTTTTAGTAAGTCATTGTTTTGTAACGCAAAATATACTCTTTTTTGTGTTTGCCGTCGCCCTACTCAAGGCCCAGCTGAAAATCAGCGTTGTGGCGTCTCGCTGCAGTATTTGCTGAACTGGTTAGTCTTTTCGGCCAACACTGTTATTTTTAAGTATTAATTTGTTTTCTTTATATTCATATAATTTTTTTTTGTTTTTGTTTTTTTCATGACTGTAATTTGTATATGATGTAGCATGGATGTAGCCGAATAAATGATTTACTTACTTACTAGTTACTTACTTACTTAATACCGATTTTGTGACCGACTTTTTGTAGGACTTGTGCGTAGCAACATAGAATACCATACGTTTCATTTTCACCGACTGAAAAATCAGTCACCGATTATCGGACGTGGGCGAGGGGCAAGGGGTCTAATGAAGGGGACTTAATGGTGATGAAGTTGCCGACAAAACCACACCAAGAGTGGTTAAACCCACCAAAATGTTGTTAATTTTTATCGAATCCAGGATCCCGGAAATAGCTTTACTTGTAAGTAGTTTTACTTCTTAGTAACACAGTTAACACATTTCTTAGCTTACAGCTATCGTGTAAATACAGCTAAACCGCGTAGCGTCACACTGCCTAAACCCGTATGTCAGTTATCGAAACGGCATTTTCTATTTCGCCGGCAAAACCCGCAAATTTGGCCGGCACAACGAATCCGAGCCTATTTACGTACAGCTTCGACCATCTGTCTGTTTGTTTGCCAATCATGCATATTGTTACCCGGAATCTCACAACATGATACCTCATCAGTGAGCCCACCCAATAATGAAAACAAAACTGAAACGACTCTAAACTCATAATACATTGCCGCGTTTGTCAACAAGCTGTCTTAACCAACGTTAGCGAACACAGTTATGTAAGACGAACAGGTTATTGTGTGGTTTTAGTTGCGATATTCGTGTATGTGCAAATGAAGCTTTGGCTTGAGACCCGTCGCGTCGGTACTGTTATTGAAATGCTTTAATTAATTAATTAAATTAGCAGAGTATATGTTATTATTGTTTGTCAAGCGGTATGATTGTTATAATTATGACTTTGCATCCGTTCCAATCAATTAACAAGCAGAAAGCCGTAAAGCAATATGCGTAATTGCTTATTGATGATAAAATACACACAGTTGACATATTATATTACAATATATATATTATTATGATTATTTACATATAATTATACGTAAATATTGTTGCGAGCAAATAACAATTTGAAAAAAGACAATGTGTTGAAAAAATTCCACGAGTGGGATTCGAACCCGCACCCCATGACATGCCGGGGCAGGTGCACTGCCAACTATGATATCGTGGCTCAATCCAACTCGCCGAAATTAATCAACACTATCTACTTTTACTTTATCAGCCAAAGGAGCCCTATTCCGAGCCGAATCCCGCTCGTGGAATTTTTTCAACACTAGGTATGTCTTTTTTCAAATATATTATTATATAAATAACATTATGATGAAGATGTTTGGAGTTCTATCCTAGGCAAAACGTTTTTATGATTGTTTTTATCAAAACAGATTTACGTAAGTACAAACAGCAATAAAGAAGACGAATAAAAACATAATCGCGGATAATGGTGAAGCACGATGGCGCAGTGGTTAACGCGCCCGGTCTGCGAGGGCTGATCTCCCAGGCATCAAATATATGTTTTATTAGAGCAACACCTGCATCAGTAGTAGAACGACCCTTTGTAAATCCATATTGTTTACTATGTAAAAGGGGTTAAGGCGACGCATTGGAAATTTACGTGACGGGGATCTTGATTTTTTCCAACAAATACAAAAAATACAAAAAAATGTATTTCGGAAATTTCGATGCATAGCCCGGGTTTGTGATCACCAACCAGCATTTGGCAAGCGTGGTGATTAAGCCATTACCCATCAATTGTAGCGATGACTTGATTGAACAGTGGGACAGTTATAGACTGTTTACTTATGTCCTTTTGCCATATTTCGGTACTTGTATAAAATTATTTAATTGAAATAGATATAAGTTGATTTAATATCTATTTCAGTCTCGTACGTCGCGTCCCGAAGAGCAATATTGCTTTCTCCAGATATCCGACATAGTTGCGGTGCAGGCCGCGATAGCGTTTTACGATATTGATACAATTTATAGATTCAATATCTATATGCGAACGTTTTGTTTCAGCCACTACTACGCTCTCTACAAAGAGGCAGCAGTTATGGAGAGGTTCTATTGGATATTATTATATGTATCCAATAGCATCTCTCCTATTATATACATATAAAACCTAAACGAAGTAAACTCTATTACTACATAATCTCTGTTAGTTGTTAGAAGAAGAAACATTTTTTGGAATGTTAAAATTAAGCAATACTGTTATAACGAGAGAAGAGGACGATGTTATATAGAAACCATATTCCACTAATGGATCTTTTCTTAGTAAGATATTTTAAAAAAACAAAATAAAAAATCTAAAAGATTTTTTTTTAAATTTCAAGTTACGAAACAGCTATAAGGCTTTGCTTTTATAATCAGTCATCATCAGCCTGCAATCATCCCAATGCTCGGCTACCTCAACTCATGAGGCTTTTCCACAAAAACAATAGCAATGGGAAGGGAGATCAGGGCTGCTGGCACGCTGCTGATCCAATGCTAGTTGATAATAATTGAGATGACTTTTGATGACTGCCAATAACTAATCGGCAACAACCGTGAACAAAAGTTTAACATTCCTTCCGAAGCACGAAAGAGATATTTTTAATTTGGTCACCCACCATGGTAAGTCGGCATTGTAAAAGTTAAAAAGTTAAAAAAACCACAGCACCGTCTTCTTTATGATAAAAATAAATATCGCCTCCTTCTGTGATAAAAAGTCATGCTAATATTACGCCTTTACAAACATCGTCATCTGATTACGCTCGGAGTAATATTAGGAACGAGGATAATGCCGTTAAGTAGTTACTCGAATGTTGACCTCGCATCGCATAATGTTGTAAGCAGGAATAGGTTTGTTTGTCACCTCGTAACGATAACTTATTATGACAGTGTTTATTGCGAGCCAGTTCTGTTTGTTTGCTGTAGAAAACACAAAGATAAAGTCATAGAATGCTTCAAGCTTAAACTTGCACCAAAGCTCACTAATGACATAGGTTTATAAGGCTACAATGACCGACACTAATCAATCAATGTTTGTAGCATTGTTGTGTTCCGGCAGCTAGAGATAAGATAGCCAGTACCTCTGTAAAATAGAATTCGGGCTGCAGTGCGCTTCCACCATTGGCCTGGCCATCACTTAAGAAATGAAGGCACTGTGCTTACCCATAAAATATTAAAAAAAAACACCTTAAGCTCAGTGTTTAACATAGTTTCCATCGCCAAAAAATTACATTGATTTTAATTGAAATTTTACGGGATGACTAACTAGGAAGTAGGTGGTCTCTATATCTCTATGTCTCTATATCTCCGTATCCCTATATCTCTATATCTCCATATCTCTATATCTCTATGTCTCTATATCTCTATATCTCTATAAAGAGATATAGAGTTATAGAGATATAGTCTTTATATCTCTATAACTCTATATCTCTTTATCTCTAGTTGTTGCTACAGACTAACATCAATTGACGATCCCTATTTTTGATGATCAAAGTATAAAAATGTCGATATCAGGTACCTGTCGACCACTAGTGCAGTGGCACCAGAAGAGTAGTGACTCTAGTTTACAGTTTACACAAATTTTGTTGGAAAAAAAAATCCAAGACCTTACTTCAATCCGGTACATGAACCTTCTGACATACCGGACCAAATGCATATACTTACTACATTTTCAAATGATTCAAAACAAAAAATTTAAATAATAGATGATAAGAATGATGATAAAGCTTCACTATAAGCAAGATGTACAATCACAA
Organism: Eudonia lacustrata; assembly: GCA_947562085.1. Classification (NCBI taxonomy): domain Eukaryota; kingdom Metazoa; phylum Arthropoda; class Insecta; order Lepidoptera; family Crambidae; genus Eudonia; species Eudonia lacustrata. Next base: position 6,298,535 of record OX387313.1, read on the forward strand.
ATCGAAAAAAACTTTGTTATAGTATACAGATAACCTTAACAAAGGCTTTTTTTTAATCTACTTTTTCCTCATTCTCCACTGATCTTTGATATTTGTAAACAAAATAAGATGGGATATTATGATGACGTAGTAGTTAATATTAAATAAGGGTCACTTCGTCTTATGAAGGAAGTCACTTCCTTCCATCTATAGTGTTGACTTTTGCTCGAGTTGGATTCACCAAGATAGTTTAACTAGTAGGACAACTGGTCGGAAGGTGTTTAAAAGATTTAGTAGGGTAATACTGGCTGGTCGTTGTCTGATTTGATTTCAATGATGGCGGCATTGCCCAGCTGTGGGATAGTATTTAAATAGAAAAGCTAATTGTATGTTGAAATTTTTATTTACTCATCTATTTTTATATTATATAGTTTTATTCACCAGAAAAACCTATTCAATAAATGTTCTTCTTCTCTTTATTATTATGATGTTCGTGATGAGGTTTTAGTGGGTATAGCTCCATTGCCCTCATCGATTTGGCGGCTAGACAAGGGAAGAGGAGGAAAGTCCCACATAACCCGGGCACGTCCATAGCCTCTATATCCCGATCCGATCCGAACCCCTCGAAGAATCTAGTAAGGCACGGGGTCAGGCACTAGTGCGTGATGACGTTCCTTTTAGAAAATCTTTGAAGATGATTCGCTTTTTTCGGTTGAGGAAAACCCTTTAAGTTTCTCGCCACCCCCAAAAAAGCCCGATGAAGCTGAAAAGTGGCAAACAGCAAATTTTCTCAAAAAAAGCCTCTAATTGTATACGCAAAGCATTTAACCTAATTTTAAAAAAATAATATAGTATCAAAAAGGTCAAACATTAAACTTTTTCCTTTTTGCGATAATTACCAACCTTCGCGTAACAATACTGAGCTTGCCAAAACTTTGCGGCGTCTATGGAAAGTGTTACTACGAGTATATGAAACGGTTGAATAAAATTTGCAGTAAATAAACGGCCGCTATGTGCTACTATCCCTATTTATAACTTTTACGAGATCGTAAAAGATTTGTGCGTAACAAAACATTAGCCCGAATCGTTTTATTTTTTTTCTCGACATAAGGAAATATGGAAAATGTGTTTTTATATTGTTATACGTATGTTTTGCTTTGGTATCCACAATAACTGTTAGAATTTTTTTTGAACGGTGTCAACAAGTACATCATCAACATGCGATCTTAAAAGTTATTATTTAACATATTATTATACTAAAGGTTGCTGAAAAACACACGCTTTTATCCGATTGTTACAAAAATAAAATACGCACCTTCCACAATACGGTCGCCTGATTTTCTCATTGGCCAACTGTGGCATAAGCCTGTGGTCTGTGGCATAATACACAAATAAGTACCAAATATTTATTTCAAATTTAATTTAAGTCCGGTAGAAATCTTAAGTTACCTAGTTTGACTAAGTGCAAGCAGCCTATACACACAAAACATTAACTTCGTTCTACCAGCTTCGTAAGCGTAAGCTCCCTCAGAATAGGGGTCAATCGCGTTCTTATTAGCTCCGGCGCTTAGGTGGATCGAAATTGCTCCACGAGTGCTGCAACCCTAGTACCCGGATAAGTGAGTGCCTCTATAAATTAACATGTTTATGATTTTCTTGGTCTTATTTGAGGAAAATACTCTTACGTGATGAAGAGGAAAGGCGAAATAACCGTAATGTTTATACTTACTTAAACTTTCTCAATTCCATAACGGAGCGGTTGGCCTTCATTTTATCTTAAGAAAGTGATGGGACTTCTTGGCGGTAAAGTGAAGAGTCATGTCTGCGGTTTTGTTTTATTTTCTAAAATTTGTGTTATGTCGAATATTAATGTGAAATAATGGTGGACTATTAACCATTAAGTGTTCGTAAGTGCGTGAGTGTTGGCAAATGAAACAAACAATGCAACTTCACTTTTCAAATTCCCTCAAGAAGTCCGCGTGAGGACTTAGTAAAGCCCCACATCTTTACTGAGATACTCGAGGGGTGGGGGGGTATATCATTTCTCACTTCTCATTTCTATTATCATTCATCATCATCTATACAAGAAGGAAATACTGTTTCTTTATATATTACTTGTAAGAAAAATTACTTTGACACTGGCTAAATGTGCTAAACGCACGAAGCCATCAACTAAAGGAAAAAAAAAGTAAGTGATGATAGGGTAAAAGATGAAAGAGCACTGTCTTGTCGATTACTTTTAAAACACAACTAGGTAATCTTATAACACTGTCGTTAGCGATTGCCTTTGATAAGATGTTAGTCAGGCCGACTTAGAAAACGTGTGTTTTATTGTTCTTGCTTTGTGTCAAAACAGAACAACGTAAAAATATATTGTAGATTTTCACACAAATAATAGTTTTCAAGCCCAAGAGTGCTGTAGGCTAAGTAGGGTTCATGATATAACTGTGGTAAGTGAATAAGTGAGTTAATGTTTAACTCGTTGGTGAGTTTCATGTCGTTTGTTAGTTCATCAAAATAATAATATTTAATAGTAACTAACTGATTCACTTAACATATAACTGTGGTTTGTAAATTTGTGAGTTACTATTTTACTTAGGCCGTCCCAACAAACGCATCACCGCGTGATCTTCTCCCATACTCTCAAGGTGTCCGAGTCAGCGAAGTCTGAGGGCTTTTATCTCTATTGGCTGACGGTCAGATGGAGGTCCCAGGTACCGATGTGGGGATAGAGTCGTGAAGGATATGCGCGGGCTCCACGCAGACGACTGGCAGGAGTTGGCGCAAGACAGACCCAGATGAAGGCTCTTATTATCGGAGGCCAAGACTCACTTTGGGTCGTTATAGTAGTAAATACATGAATCTTGTGATTTGTATGAGAACAGGTACCCGAAAAGGCTTGGGTAGCCCGTGAACAGTCACCAGGTCTCACCCAGTGAACTTAGAATGTACATGCCTATGCACCACCACATCTAAGTAGTTTGAAAAAAGTTATAATTCTTATTAATTAATTTAATATAATTTAATTGGTTTTTGACAATTTGGAGTGTTAATTTTGTATTTTTATATGTATGTAATTAATTAGAATACTTAGTCATTGTTATTTAAAGTTATTTGCGTGCTACATTGTCAGCTGAAAAAGAGAAGAAAACTAGATTAAGACCAAAAATGTACCTTTCTCAAGCGCAAATTAAATATATTATTTATTTATATATTTTATTTATTATAGAAAAATTTGATTTGAGAGGGTGTTAGAGAGAATAGTAGTAGTATTTTACTCATTGGCAAGCTCCATGTCGTTTAAAGATTCGTCAAAATAATAAACACAAACAGTAACTCACTCATTCACTTATCGCGTAGCCGTGCTGAGTGTGACAGCGTTTCATACAAACTGATTCGTGAAATTAGTCTCTTCAGCGGACAGGTCGTCCATAACGCCTGAATGGCTCCCAATTCTCATTCCGACAAATTTCTGATTTTGTGTGTGCTGATTGCTACTTCAATAGAAATGTGAGTGAAAGGCTTGGATATGATGAGCATACGGTCTGAATTCAGAAAGTGCGGTTTGATTTGAAAGGGACTTTTTCCCCAATCCCCGCCGTTATAGATTGGGCGATTGTAAAAATACAGGAGGAGCTCTTTAATGCAGTGGTTAACACGCTCCGTGTGCAATTGCCGAAGTTAAGCTACTTTCGCAAAGGCCGGTCATTGAATAGGCGACCATTTATCATCTCGAATACCTCTGTATTTCGGCATGTAAAGCCGTTGGTCCCAGCTGCATTAGCAGTCGTTAAGAACAACCAATCCGCACTGGACCCGCGTGGTGCACCATGATTTATGGCCCGTTCTCTCTGTAGTGTTTCCATTCGTAGGGAAGGCTCGTGCCCCAGCAGTGGAGATATAAAATGAGCTGATGATGTGATGATGATGATGATAAAAAATACAAACGACAGTTCGGCCTCTTTAAAATCTATGTGGATCTTACTGTTATTATGTGTGTTACGCATCTCCTTTAGCAGTGTTACACCCGTTTGGAACCCAAAGGTTGATTGATTATCGTTGATTATCTTTGGTATGCCTTCAAGTTGATTAGAGGTCAGATTTATTTATTTACGCACCAAGTAATAAAAAAAAATCGTGTACCATAAGGCATTACAATAAAAATATCATCACATTAGATATTACTAAAATCTTTCAATGTTATTTTATTTCTATTAGACTGCGACAGGCCAATAACTTTAAACAGTCGAAATCTGCCGGGGCAGCTATTAACACAAAAAAATCAATGTAACTTTGTTTCAGAGAAATAGGGCAGAACAAGGTCTGCCGGGACAGCTAGAAGTAAATAAATGTGTTTAGCTGCTAACGCAATAAGAGCGGTGTTTAATGTTGTTATCGCCCATTACTGTCAGCGGCACTGTAGGCTGTCAAAGAGATATGCAATTTCAAAGCCTTACCTAAACAGAACTAAGTAAAACGTGACTTGCCTAGTTTAAAGATGATGTAATTTTAATATCGACTTTAAAAATGTTTTTTTAGGTAAGGCTTTGAAATTGCATATCTCTTTGACATATGCAATTTCTGCAATATACTTACTTAAGGGTGCGCCGTCCGTAAGTGACAAGTGTCATATGTTTTATTTGAAATGTCGTCGTCCATATTTATTTGATGCCGCGCGGCCATACTAATTTTGTATGGGGAATTTAAGGTGCTTTATAAAAAAATATTATTTAAATAACCACTTGATGAATCAAAAATGTAGTCTAGCAATTTGTAGTTTATCCATTGATGATTGTTCAGACAAAATCAGAGGTACAATAATTTAGATAAACTATAAGAAATCTACTAAACGCCGCCACTCGTTTTCATGATCTTTGCCCAACTTTAAATGATATTGTAGAAAAAACTATAGCGTGTTATGAATTTATGGTTCAGACAAATTGTAAACACGTTCCCTATGATACTAAATTTCAATTTTATTTCAATTATATTTACTTAACCGTAACTGCATTTTTGGCATTTTTTGGTCGGCCCACCCTTAATAAAAAAAAGTATTTTACTTCGATTCGGTTCGATTCCCACTCGTGCTTGCTGCGGCTGGTTGATTTATTCTAGCAAAGGTTTGTCTTGTAACTATATTCGTTGGTGGAAAGAGAAATCTGCTTAAGCGCCAAAAATCAATAGGTAGGAAATGCATTTTAATTTTTTATTTTTTATATATATAAACGGGTAAGCACAGTGCCTTGATTTTACCTGATGTTAAGTGATGATAAGGCCAATGATGGAAGCGCACTTCGCCCGGAATCCTCAACTAGTGAGGCACTGGCTATCTTATCTCCAGCTGCCGGAACACAACAATGCTACAACACGACAAACAAACAAGCCCTACCACCAACCAAATCGAGTACACAAACATATACCCCCGCTGGGAATGGGACCCGGGACCTCTGGGTCTAGACCGGTGGTCTTAGCCACTAGACCACAGAGGCGGTTAAATATTAAACTCTAAAGTGCATTTCCCACGAATGCCTTTTTGGTGTTTAAGCAGTTTTACCTTACCACCGACGATATGTATAGCATCGTGAATGCAAAATTCAAAAATAATAAAAATATTTCTACGTATACCTACTTGTTTCTAACTACTGCGGTTTTTATCTGTTAACTAGCTGACCCGGCGGACTTCGTACCGCTTTGACAGTTTCCATGACAACAAAACAAACAAATCATTTTGTATTGAAAAATTAAATTGTCGTTTTTAGTATTTTCCGTTAGGTACTAATTATTTATGTTTCTCACCGTTTAAACCGTGTAAGTAAGTTCAGGGGAACTTACTTACCTTACCCACAAATATTTAAAAAACAAAATTAGCCAAATCGGTCCAGCCATCAGCAATAGACCAGCAATAACGAACAGCAATAGATTTTTTTTATATATAAAGTAGAGGAGCTCGATGGCGCAGTGAGTGAGGTTAAGCAACTTTCGCAAAGGCGGGTCGGATGTGTGACCAAAAATGTATCATCTCGAGCTCCTCCGTGCTTCGGAAGGCACGTAAAGCCGTTGGTCCCGGCTGCATTACCAGTCGTTAACAACCACCAATCCGCACAAGGCCCGCGTGGTGGTATATGGCCCGTTCTCCCTATCCATGCACAGGGAAGGCTCGTGCCCCAGCAGTGGGGACATAAAATGAGCTGATGATGAAGAAGTAGATTACAACATGGAATCCTTTAAATGAGGTGTGAAGAAGCAACTTGCAGGTCGGCGAGGTGAGGACGGAAAGTAAGGCGAAGTCACGCTCCTCTATCTATCTTCATATATATCTGGACTCCGCTTCTGTGTAACATCAGCAGTGCTATTCTCTAAGAATGTAGACTTTATTACTATATATAAGTAGGTTGAAATTCGTTTGCAAGTTATGAGCGAGTTCAACGTCGAGTTCGTCGCTGTTTTGCTTAGAGAATAGCGCTGCTGCGGTACCCCCCAGCCACGAGCCACGTGCTCTTATAGCAGTATTATTACAGTTGTGAAAACGAGACACGTGTAGCGGCGAATATACTCGCGTCTCTTTTCCACGACTGCAATAATACTACTATAAGAGCTCGTGGTTACCCCCCTGGTAGCAGAGAGTCATATTTTGTGTAATCATCGATATAAAAAATTTATACCAAAAATTATCTACGCTTACTTTATTGTTTCCTAAGCCAACGCCACACTGCCAGGCCAAAAGATAATATAAGCTCGTTCTGGCGTAAAACGGAACGCGCTCGATTAAAATAAAAAGACGGTATGCAAATGCAATGATACAAATTAAATTATGAGACGACCAACACCTTAGTCTTCATGTGACAACAAACCCCGCAAAGAATAAAATTAAATAAACGCGAGTATGGATTCGTAAAAAGTTGTTGAATTAACAACTACGATTTCTTTACACATTTCTTTTGATACATTTCGTTACAGAATTAAAATAAACAAAAGAAAGAAACAAAAGACTGCTGCTACTAACACTAAAGAGCATTCTCGCGGGATCAAGTGGAAAGCTTTAGGAATGCAGCAATCTACGTGTACTTACTGATTCGCCACGGACGCAGACAATTACCGCTCAAAAATAAAGCTACCATTAAAGTCAACGACCTTTTATCTCCACAAATTGTAATTGATTGTGTAAACATTGCATAATTAATTGGTTGGCGAAATAGTTTCAATCAATTCATTAATTGTTACTAGTGACAATCGTAGGTTTAAAATTCTACAGAGCTAGTGAGCTTCTTTTTGATTCATTCGTCGTTATTATCTTCAGGCTATAGTCCTAAAAAAAACCTTACTACGGACCAGAGCGACCAATGTATTTATTGGGAATGTTTTGGTGATCGAACCCGGGACCTTAATGTCCAAGACAGGTGGTCCAGTCACTAAAGCGCAGAGGTGGTTTTTCTTTCTGCGTCTACATAGGTATAAGGCTTTGTTGAAGATCCTCATGATCTACGCCAGGCGTACAGTAAAATATTTAAATACCCAAACCCAATGACGCCATAGATGACTATACATATTACTATATATTATTAAATTGTAATTTACAAAGCCGAACCAATTTGTACATTCACCAACAAAAGTGGGTAATCAAATCCTACTATTATAAATGAAACAAATGTGAAATACTTACAAATGTATGCCAGCGAATCTTTACTAACTTTTGATAACAGACATGTAATAGGTCCTTACCTATACAATTGGAGTTTTTTTCTCACTTATTAAATAGGTGTATTACTTCTAAAAGTCAATACCGGTTGTTAATATTATTATACACCTTTAATTAGAACTATGTTACTTAGGCTTCAGTAATAACAATGATTATTAATTTTGTGTCTTTATCGCCCAGTTTTTTTTTAAATTGACTAACTTTTTTGTTCCCGGAATTGTCCATTTTTTCATTGTAGGGACATTCATGAAGGGACTTGATTTTTTTTTTTTAATGTCTGCTATATTTAGCTAGTGAAACAAACACACTACACTACAATTTTATAGTGTTATAATAAATAGATGCTAGGAAAATTTAAAAAAGACGTTAGTATGAAAAATAAAATTTTATAAAAAATCTTCATACAAAACTCTAATTTCATAGGTAAGGACCTATTATTAACGTTTTGTCTATCAAACATTCGCAAAGTACACACTATAATGAATATTTGATGTCATTAGCAATGCGTGATTATGATTATCGACTTTTGCAGTTGACTGTACCACTATACGCATTGAAAACTTCAATCCGTACTAAATCGAATTCCTAATCAACAAACACAATTGTTTCACAACTCGTATCATCAAATGATTCGATCAACGTCCAAAATTAAATTTAAAACTGTTTATCTATTTTAGGACCAATTTGTTTTTGGATCGCTTCACTTTTTAAATTGGATAAGGGACCAAGGACCAAGGTAGTTGACCGGGCGTTCTCAGTGAATAAGAATGTAGCATTGGAGTCGAGATTATGTGACCAGTTCGCAGTGCGTTCATCTGTGCTTCCAAATGGAATCATTCGAACCTCCATTCTGTCTGAGAGAGGTGCATGAAGATGCACTAAAGTCTATTTAAAATTTTATAAAGTAGCGTGTTATTTAAAAAGTTATAACAACTTGCTATAGTTATTCTTCTGAGATAAAAACGCAGTCCATCGACAAGACAACCTATTATACAGTAGGTAGATACTTTTATTTCCTATTAACACTTTGTGCAGTGATGAATAATTAATTAAAATAATTTCTAACCGTTGTCGTCAAATTCAAATTCAAAATCATTTATTCAGTTTAGGCTACAAATAGCTCTTATGAACGTCATTATGCCATCGATTCGTAAGTCTATCTACTCTGGGCGGGAGATCTTGTACTGAGAAGAACCGGCAAGAAACTCGGCAAGTGTCAAGCTCGTCTTTACCAACAACATATGAACCTATACATAAAATTCAGACTGCTGCATGCGGGCATCAGTCCTTCCGCATTATCAATTGCAAACGGGGATCGGAAATAATCGGAAAATAGCAATTACCCTTGCCAAATAACAACAAAAACTCAGGAGCTCTCAATATTAAAAAAAAAGCTGAGCGCTTTGCCACTTGGCCACCAAGACGTAAATGATCTTTGATCATAATCATCATCATCATCATCACCAGCTCATTTTTTTGTAATAAAAGACAATCTAAAGTATCATAGTCTAAAGCAACTATAGGATTGATTGCCGCTTTTTTCACGAAGGATGACTGCGTTCCGACTACCTAAAGAGTGCGCTTACTTCAATGAAAAAGAAACTTTTAGTTCTTGACACCCCCGCTACACACAACTTTAAAGTTTATACTGACACCCCCCACCAACCTTACGGTTATAAAGTTAGGTGTCAGACATCCTTGCACAAGCACAAGGGACCATCTACGTCAGGTCATAACGCCAGATCAAAACACGCCGGTACGCATCGTTCATCCGGTACTTTTAAAACTAGTGTCTCGAGCTAGTTGCCCCGTGGACACGTATAGTCCACTACCTAATATCCAAATAGGTTACCGGATCTGTAAGCTCGCTCACTTCTACACTAAGAGTACAAAGAGTTTTAGTGCTAGACAGTTAAATCTTACTCTTTAGAACATCTTGAAACCATTATTCCCCTTTCAACCAGTCTGTCAGTTCCAAGTCTTGCTCCGCCCGCCCTGTCGCACAAGACACTAAAATGCTCGAGCTTCCTAAAAGCTGCACTTACTTTAACCGTAACTCATTTACGGTCAGCTTTGGGCCAGGTTATAAATAAATAACATTATCCAGGATAGTTCGCCCATAACTTTTCTTCTAATTAATTCAAGGACTTTTTTATTATCCACCATCGTGACTGTAATCGCCCATTACTTCATTCAAAGGAAAAGTCATTGACCACTAAGTATCTTTAACTCATCTCATGTATTGCCATGAGATGTAGAGCGCCTCAGAACAATATTATTAGTTTATTGTTCTGAGTAGAGTTAGGAGTTTTTAACAGACTATTAAACTCGTAGTAAAGTTTGAAGTCGGACTTGACAGCGAGCGGTTAGGTCGTCAATATAGGTATTATAGTTAACAAGCAATTTGTTTTGATATCGATATAATTTGTATATGGGTATTACTACTTAAATTAAATAAATTAATAGTAAAGTAAAGTAAATTGCCTATTAAAATTTATTTGCCTTTCAACATAGTTACATTATATATACATAACACAAAGAGACACATAGAGGACTATGTTATGTCGATATCGTAACATATATCACAAATCTTTACTAATAACAAGTACGAGTAGTAGCCTATTATAAAATCCAAAGGATACTCTGTATATTTGAAACTAACGGCCGCCCGCAGTTTCACCCGCGTGGTTCCCGTTCCCGTGGGAATATCGGGATAAATAAAACAAACTTAAACTTTCCTACACTCACACCAATTATCTAGCCCAAGAGAAGCTTCGTTATGAAACTCGTTAATGGTTACTAGACAACGGATAAACATACTTAAAATACTTAAATACATACTTACCTATTATACATAGAAAACACCCAGGCCCGAAACAATTTAGAAAAACAATAATTTCTAAATTGACCCGACCGGGGATCGAACCCGGGACCTCAGAGATGGCGACACCATAAAACCGTACAAACCACTCGACCAAGGAGGTCGTCAAAAAGTATCCTATGTATTAATCCAGGTTATAAACTATCTGTATGCCGAATTTCATCCAAACCCATCCATCCGTTGCAGCGTGAAGAAGTAACAAATATACACACATAAACACAAACTTTCGCATTTATAATATTAGTGTGATTTAAAGTCTAATTGAGGTATCTAGTCTATGTAGGTACCCACGTCCGATGAGCTCGTTAAAATTCCACAAATACTTTCGATAACAAACCTTTATCATAATAACACACAAGTGCATTTGGATCCGACAGCGTCATATCAGCCATTTCACATAAGTGCTACAAAAAGTTTCTGGCAGTCTGTAGGTACCAATAGATAAGGTCGAATCACTCGACATACCAGGGTCGTGGCGCCGCCGGCGCCGGCGCCGAAAACATACCGCTAAAAACAGCAGAGTGCGATTTTTTTTTTAATTTTGTTAGAATTAAATTAATATATTTTTTTGTTCTTTTAAATTTTATTTTTGTTAGTGAGTAGCAAGCTTTCACATCTGACGATTAGTGACGACTTTAAGACCGAAAATGGAAGCGAGCTTCGCTTAGAACGAACTCGAAAGGATTATGGCGCAGTTTTGACACAAAAAAAAACCATTTTACCTTATAGTCTATCATTAAAACAATGTTGGCAACATTGTTGTGTTCCGTTCCCAGATAAGATAGTCAGTTCCTCAGTAGCGCAGGAAGTAACTGGAAAAACTGATTAAGAGCCTATAAATAAAACTTTTTCTTTATGTATTACGGGAAAGCATTTGGCCTATATCTCTATAAGACTGAAGGCGGAAACGCACTTCACCCTGAATCCTCAACTACTGAGACACCGGCTATCTTATCTCTAGCTGCCGGAACACATCAATGCTACAAACATTAATGTTATGGCGACATTTAGACAAGATGGTGGTAGCTAGGCAGGCGGACAAACAAGCCTTACCACTAACCAAACCGAGTACACAAACATGTACACGCGGCGGCAGAACAACCTACCCAAAACTGTCAAATTTCTACAATCAATTTTGAGCTTTATATTTTGGACATAAGAATCAATATTCATTGGAAAAATTTGACAGGTTTGGGTAGGTTGATCTGCCGCCGCTGCTGGAAATCGAACCTAGGAACTCTGGGTCTACACCGGTGGTCTTAACCACAGAGACGGTTGGAAACATGTCCCCCAATTGTGGGTTCATGGGAACGTTTCTAAGAATACTGGCAATATTACCTCTTTGGAACGCCAGGCTAAAAAGCTGGCGGAGGTAACTGCCAGCCTTCTTGTCACCGGAGGCCTCAATAACACGAGCACTTAAGAGGGGTATAAAGGTAAATCGCCAATCGTAGACTTGATTTTAATACTAAAAGACAAACCAAGATTTACCCGAACAAAATATCATAGATACTACAGCACACTTGAAAGGGACTGGACTAAGTGAAAGTATAATATAACAAAATTTTATCGATAAAAAAAAATCACGAACTTAAGTCTACTTTTCAACTACTAACAATTTATTTTCAATTTGATGCATATTACTAAGCCAATATTTTAACACATAATATCAAATTATATTACCAAGCGACCCCATAAGCGATTTGAAAAAATAATGAATATTTTACGAGTAATTAAACTAAAACTTATTCGGCGCTTACGACATTCTTATTCCGCGCAGAACGCTCCAGTCTGTCGCACCTGACCCGAGGTAACAGGCATGTTTTGTTTCATCGAACGTCGTGGTTTATCTTCTAGTGTTAAAATCAAATCTACGATTGACTGACGGTTACAATATTTACATTTCCTCAGTATTATCGTTGGTATTTTTTAGGAGCTCGATATAAGCTTTCGACATGTTAAAGCACTACTTAAATATTGAGTATTCGATTTTGCATCGCAATACCGTATCATCGGATATGTAACCTACTCGTAGCAAGCCAATTTTACGACTTGATACAGGTGGCATAGGGAGAAACTTTATTAATTTTAAATGTTACTAAAAATTAAATTCTGAAGTTAAACTTATAAATGCTTGAGCGACTGTCAATTCGGAGGTTCTTTTTTGGGTTATGATCAATAATTAAAAGTACATAACCAAGTGCATTACAGGGAAATATAATAGTGGGAAAAACGTTATCAGTATATCTGATAATCATTTTGAAAATAGAAGTCCTGAGTGACTGAAGAACGATCAAAGTCGCACAGCTCAAAACGCTACACCGTGAACCGTGAACACGTGGATTTCGGATTCACGGGATTCACGCGGAAAAAGTTGAGGGCGGTCGGCAAGTTTTTATTAGAAGCAGGCAAGTTTAATATTATTGTAATGTTAATTAGTTATTCTATCGTTTTTCATTGACATACGTTTTAAACTTTAGCATCTTTTAATGCTTGTTTAACTTTAAACGGCTTTCTAACTCTACTTATTATATACGAGCTTTTAGGTGGCACGTTTCCACCCACCTTCAAAAAATTATAATGTCGTAACCGGTATCTGTACCGTTATTAAAAACGAATACATTTTCATTTGCGTACCATTGCGGAATGTTTAATTAAATTCCAACTCGTACCTACATCTGAAAGAAAAAATTATGGTGATGTAATAAATTTCACCGAGGCCCACAGACCAAAATTCTTGTGTGATTTATGGCATCAATTCTGATACCATCCCACGCTCAACGGTTTTTGTCGAAACAATACTGTTCGCACGCTTCCTCTTACAAACTATATTTAACGCGTTAAAAATAACCTATATGCGCCTTTCGCTCACTACTTTGTATGCTCAGTTGATTTTTTTGTTGACGATATATTGCATGAAGCGCGATCTGATATCCCGCAGATTATCTTCCTGTATCTGGTGTGGAAATGTATAGAAAAGTTACTTTAATAGCTAAAATTGGATATATTCAACATGTGGTGTTAGGTGAAGACTGTACGATGTATAATGCTGATAAACGATAAGGTAGCGGTACGATTGTTCGACAGTAAGAATTAGTGATTGACACCATTGTCCTTATATCATTAAAAATGGACGTCAGCAACTGGTTTAATCTGAAGCAACAATTTATTGCAGACCACCAGACATAAAACATATGGCAAAAGTCCTGTTAATAATTACTCTTTTTAGTAATAATGTTGTGGCCCGAAGGCCATTAAAAACTCAGGAGGTCCACAGCAAATATTTATTTAGGTAAAATTTATAATTAAGCAAAAAAAACCTAAAAAGAGAAAAACAATAAATCAGTATACAAAAATCTAAGCCCAAAACGTTACTTACAAATGTTTCTTATAGGAATCAAATTACCTGTTTATAGATACAGGTTTTCACATATTATATTTCAAACATTAGCAATTGCACAATCGATGTTATTAAAAAACAATGTTATTATACTGAAGAATTTTGAAAGACTGATCATATCAAAAATACAATAAAATTCCATGACAATGACATGACATTCAAAGTATTCTTTTTCAGAACCGTGCAAATAAATTTGACAGATATTTTTTTAAACCACCAAGGAGCATATATGCAATATGCATAGCAAAAATATTTAACGTTGAGTAAATTACAACGACAACGTTACAATGTCATAAAATGTTTAAAATGAAAGTAATATCTACTTATTTATTTACTTTCATTTTTTATTTAGTAAGGTACACACTTACGGGCTATATATTATTATTATTACGTGTATTCATCCATTATTTAAATTATTAGGTTCTAATATGTATACCAATTTTATTATAAGTGCACACAACATTAAAAGATTATAAAACAAATAGTAATAAATAAATCAGTTGCCAATTAATTTAAAATATTAACTTAAATTATACAAAACGTCCAAAAGTCTACACAAATATGTTTCTATATCTAGTACAGCTCTAGTGCACATCAGACGACCACAAACTGTCAAATTTCTTCAATAGAATTTAAAATTTATGTATATGGCATAATGGTTGAACATTTATTGAAGAAACTAGTTGTCGCTCGCGGTTTCACCCGCGTGGTTCCCGTTCCCGTGGGCATATCGAGATAAAAAGTATCTTATGTGTTATTCCCGGTTATAAACTATCCGTATGCCGAATTTCATCCAAATCCGTTCTGTAGTTTTTACATGAAAGAGTAACAAACATCCATACTTACAAACTTTCGCGTTTATAATATTAGTAGGACTAGTGGCCGCTCGCGGTTTCACCCGCGTGGTTCCCGGTTTCACTTGCGTGGTTCCCGTTTCCGTGTGAATATCTGGATAAAAAGTATCCTATGTGTTATTCCCGGTTATAAACTATCTGTATGCCGAATTTCATCCAAATCCATTCAGTAGTTTTTACGTGAAAGAGTATCAAACATCCAAACAAACTTTTGCGTTTATAATATTAGTAAGATTTGTATGTACCTACCTTGTTTACTAGCGTTGCGACGACCGATGTCCGCGTAAACACCCATATCCCGACATTCCGTAGGAATTTTTATAAATCCTTTGTACTGTCCAGTGACGTTCATCTGTTATATTTATAGCAACCGTATGTAGAATTCCTTTGCCATTATGAGAAAAACTTACTGACGTGTTTATAACCCTACCCTATCTTTTTTACTTTTACTCTGCCAGTGTACACTTGTATACTAATGTTGCTATATTATGTTGCATGTTTAATATTTTCATAGCTTTTCGATCTTATGTCTAGGGAATTAAGTTAAATGTTTATATAATTTTTAACGCAAATTTTGTTGCGAACAAATTACAAAAACACAAATGTTAAAAAAAAATTCCACGAGCAGGGTTTGAACCTGCACCCTTCTGACATACCGGGTCAGGTGCTCTTCCAATTGAGCTATCGTGGTTCTAACCAGCCCAGGTTGAGGTATGTCAGAAGGGTGCAGGTTCAAACCCTGCTCGTGGAAATTTTTTCAACATTTGTGTTTTTGTAATTAAGTTAAAGTTAAGTAAAAATAAACAATCTCGTCTTTAGGTATTTTGTATTTAGGCCTTATTTACTTATTCTGTGGCCTTATTAAAACAATTCTCTCACCCTCCCAAAATGACGTAGATGCTTAAAGCAGACCGCTATTAAAAAGGTTATCGATAAACGAGTATAAAAACTTATACGACGCTTAAAGCAACTGCTTAAAGCTATAGCACTACCTCTTTGTCCTGTGGTTAAGACCACCGGTTTAGACCGAGAGGTCCCGAGTTCGATTCCCAGCGGGGGGAGTACATGTATGTGTGCTCGGTTTGGTTGGTGGTAGGTCCTGTTTGTCCGCATGGCTAGCCACTATCTTATCTAAATATGTCGCCATAACATCAATGTTTGCAGCATTATTGTGTTCCGGCAGCTAGAAATTAGATAGTGACTCAATAGTTAAGACCGATCCGATCCGAACCCTTCGGAGAATCTAGTAGGGCACGGGGACACGCACTTTTAGGTGTGTGATGCCGTTCCCTTTAGAAAACCTCCGAAGGTGATTCGTTTCACACGGCTTGAGGTACCCTTTAAGTACCTCGCCGCCCTCAAAAAAGCCCGGTGAAGCTGAAAATGCCGTTTGAGGCAATCAGCAATCTCAAAAAAATAAAAAAAACAGTAGTCAAGTAATACGGGTGAAGCTCGCTTCCACCTTCGGAAAACCTTTAAAACCCGTAATATTTTAATTTTTTTCGAGAATCACATATTATTAAGTAACTAAACAAATACAATAGATGCCTTATTGGTGGTCAACCCTTAAATTGTCAAAGTGACAGCTAACGCTAGTAATGAGGCTAATAAATATTAGTAAAAAAATAATAAAAAGCATTGTAAAAAAAAGTTTCATTTTCGTGTTTTTTTTAACGTTATTAGAATAGCTTTTTTTTAAGTATTCCTTACGGGTTAGTGCTTAGCCTTCATCTTATCTGACGTTAAGTGATGATAAATCCGAAGGTGAAAGTGCACTTTACCCGCAATCCTCAACATTGAAGAACTGCTACTTACATTGTTGATATGGCAACCAATTTAGATAAAGATAGTGGTGTACAGATAGCCAGGCGGATTTCAAACAAACCCTTTCCAGCAATCAACCAAGCAAAGCTTGATCATCATCATCATCAGCTCATTTTATGTCCCCAATGCTGGGGCACGAACCAAGCAAAGCTTCATCATCATCATCATCAGCTCATTTTATGTCCCCAATGCTGGGGCACGAGCCTTCCTTCGAGGAGCATCTTTACATCACACTGAGCATCCTCACCAAATTTGGTCCTAAACTACAGGCTCGTCACCGAGATAATCAACAAAACATTATCATAATTTACCAAAAAATACAACCTTTCCAAACCCGTACAGCTGTACTACACGCACACAAAGATAGCCGTTGTGTCGTGTGTATCTGTACACGATCTTTTTATCGACGCCTGCGTGCGTGTTAGTAAAGATACAGCATGTTTCATGATATGCATTATTTGAATTGATTTAGTTTGTTAGAAAACATAACTTTGAAAAATTACTATAAAACTGGAGCCCGCTTTTTGTCATTGTATTCAGAATAATGTATAGATACCGCCCTTAAACGTTCGCTTATTGATTTTGTTAGATCCTGTATAAGTTATATTTATACTAGCTGACTCGGCGGACTTCATATCGCTTTGACAGTTTCTAACAAAAACAAACTAATTGTGGAACATTTTGTATTGGAAAAAAAATGTTGGGGTGGACCACCCGTATCACTTTGGGGTATAAAAAATAGATTAAGACCGATTGTCAGACCTACCGATATACATATAAAATTTCATAAAAATCGATCGAGCCGTTTCGGAGGAGTATGGCAACACTAACATGTGACACGAAAATTTTATATACTTATATAGATTGCACTAACTATTACTTCCCAACATCCCTTTGACCCTGAAGTTGCGTAATCCCTTCTTAGTGGCTTGTCTTAATTACATCAGGAAACAATGTTAATTACTTATTCCGTTCTGCCACCGGGCCATGTTCACTGAATACGTAAAACTAGAAACAGCGTTTCAGTCAAAGGGAATATTCGAATACGGGTGTGTCTTGTCCTGAAATCTGTCTCCGTTATTATTTGGTCATAACAGCACTTCTTTCTTAATTGCTCTTACTGGTCTAAAGGTCAAGCGCAAAACTTTTAAATTACTTTAGAAAACATATTGCATATTAATTATATATTTTTAATATTTGTATTTCATAATTATATTAATAAAAAACATATACATTTTATAGTTATTATTTGCAAATAAAAGTGTATGCATGTAGGACTTTTAGTAATTACATCTATTTAGGTTAGGTATTTAGGTTAATCGCAGATTTAGGTATATTTACCTATATACGAGTATATTGGTATATTGATATATCTCTTGATTTATTTTTTATCGTGGGTTCGATTCCTACTCGAGCCAAATTTAATCTTGTAACTATAAGTATTTTATTTTATAACAATATCCAATGAACCCAAAATTACAATCAAAAAGTTTAATTCAAAAGTTGTAAATGTTTCATTTGAAACTTAAAACTCTAGACTGTTGGCAGTAATATGTTGGCCTTTCATTTGATTCTAAAAATATTAGTTAATATGTAATTTATGTACTGTGTACCGTCCCTTTGAAGTTAGTTTCTTAAACAGATTATCTTAACATTTGATAAAATATAAGTAATATACACCCAAGCGGAAAATAATGTCACAACATCTAAATATTACATCGACTTACAATAATATATGACTTGTGTTTTATAATATTTACTGTCTGTCCAGACATACACATACATTACTTTACATTCAGATTTGAAGGTAGGTATTTCTAAAAAAAATAACATAATATGTAATGTTTATATTATTTTTAACGCAAATTTTGTTGCGAACTAATTACAAAAACACAAATGTTGAAACCACGATAGCTCAATTGGGAGAGCACCTGACCCGGTATGAAGGGTGAGAAGAGAGGGTGAGAAGGGTGCGGGTTCAAATCCTGCTCCTGGAAATTTTTTCAACATTTGTGTTTTTGTAATTTGTTCGCAACAAAATTTGCGTTAAAAATTATATAAACATTTTATAAATAGCTTGCCTACTTCTTAACTGATCTTTAGTATTTGTAAAAATATTATGATCAGATGTTAATGACGGTAGTTGTTGACATTGAATGGGCGCCTTTGGCTTTCAAAGTAAAAAGTAAATATTGTTGAATAATTTCGGCGGGCTGGTTAGAACCACAATAGCTCAATTGGGAGAGCACCTGACCCAGTATGTCAGAAGGGTGCGGGTTCGAAATCGAAATCGAAACGAAATCCTGCTCGTGGAAATTTTTTCAACATTTGTGTTTTTATAATATGTAATGTAATGCTGTACAAAATAGGAATCAAGTAACAATAATCTATTGCCAGCATATTACGAATAAGCTAGCTCGCGACTTCGTCCGCTTGAGTGAACTTCCATATCCCTTAATGGTTGAAAAAAAATATTCCTAGAACACTTATTGCAGTGCCACCTACCGGGTCCAATTATGAATAGAAACCATTCGGAGACGCACTCAACTATACACAAAAAAAATTGGTCTAGCCGTTAAGAGAGAGTTCAGTAACATACACACGTATTGAAGAGTTATACATTTATAAAGACTAGTGGTCGCCCAGTGGTCGAAATTCGACCGTTATTTTACTAAGGCTGCACGGATTGTATCAAGCAATGAAAAATTAAAAAAGATAGAATGTGAGTTTGGATTGGCATTGACAGATTTCGGCCGCTCCTCTTTCATTTTTGAAATTTTTGAAAAGAGTATATATGCGTGTGTGTCAAATACATATGCGTGTGTGTCGAATACATGGTAGTGTGTGTTATGTTTGTTTTATTGATTAAATATAATTTTATGCATATTTTTTTTAAATATTGACATTTGGATAACCTTCTCTATATAAACTATAAGTGTGCAAAATTTCATACTCCTCCGTCCGCGCAATTTTCGTAAAAAGGTGTACAAAATTTTTGCTTTACGTATTAATATAGATAAATGATAGCTGCCTATATAGCCAAATACGACGATCTACACTGATCAATATCAATGATCATCAAATAATTACTTACATTTGAAATGTATATTATTAGGTATATTAACGCTCCTTAAGAGAGAAAATAAAGTATTTTATTATATATTTTACGGGTAAGCACAGTGCCTTGATCCCACCTGATGTAAAGTGATGATAAGGCCAATGATGGAAGCGCACTTCACCCGGGCTATCTTATCTCTAGCTGCCGAAACACAATAATGCTACAAACAATGATGTTATGGCGACATATTTAGATAAAATAATTAACGTAAAGCTTGTTTAAAATAAATAATTAACTATCTATATTCCCTAACAGAAATCATAATATGGCGCTATATTCTATTCTATTCTATTCTTTTTATTAACTATCTATACGTTTATTAACCCTAGACACCTAAACTTCGTCGTAACGACGAATACAGGACAGAAATATCGCCATCTCTTTTTGGGGATTGCGCCGATCGTGGTGACATCGCTTGCCAACTCAGTGTTCGCCGAGCTCTTTCGGGAGGCACCCGGGTCCGGCGGGTAAGTACATAATTTCTTAAGATATTAGTAGTTTGTTCGTCGTTTCGACGAATGGTTAGGGTTTGAGTATATATTTAATGCAATTGGTGTTTGTTCTTTTATGCAGTTTTTGCCATGGCTTTGAGACCATTGTTGTCTGATGAGCGTATAACGCGTTTATTATTGGCAGAGGAAAGTGTCAGTTCATCGGAGGGTTTATCTGATAGCGAAACAGAAGACAATGTGGAGTTTGACAACGTAGAAAGCGATACTCAAGATAACTCTTTTGATCGTGAACATAGTCCCGTGAACGCTCAAGGGCGCTCTTCGCCTGCTCTGCTGGATAATGTGCTGGAGCTACAAACACCTCCTGTTTCTTTGCAAGAAACCTCAGGTAGTAGTCCATCTAGTTTGACCGTCTCACGAAGCAATATCCGCAGTCGCTCCCGTCTTGTTTGGGCTTCCAGCAAAGGGCAGAGTTCAAATAGAACAGCTGCAATAAATATTGTCCGTGTTGCCAGAGGACCTACTCGTGCCGTAAGGAAAATAGTGAATCCACTTTTATTATTTGAACAATTCACGACTCAAAATCCGACTGGAAAATCGTACAATGCATATAAAAGACAAAATCAGAGACATACTAGTTGCAAAGAACGATGAAGGTCAAGGTCAAGGTCAAAGTCAGTCATCATCTAGCAATGATCTTCCACTAGTAGAGGCACCATATATGAGAAAAAGAAAAGTTTGTGTTCTCTGCTCTTATTAAAAAGGCGCATGACAAAGTCCTTATTCTCAAAATGCAACACTGTAATTTGTGGTAAACATAAAGTTGATTTCTGCGTACAATGTGCTTCAAAAAACTAGTTTTGTTTGTATTTCCTAAATAATAAGAGTGTTATAGTTAAGTTTTGCCAAAGAGAAAAAGGCTATTTTTGTTGTTTTTTTTTATATATTTTTTTATAACTGTGTGGTTTCACTACGATCTCTAAAAAGTAGTTTCTATTAAAAATTGCTTATAAGAAATATATTTGTAACAAAATAGAAAATTATTGTTTTAATTACTAAAATAATAGTTGTTTAACGTATGTGTGTACTAAACGTAACGAAATCATATATTAATAGATAATATTAAGCACACCAAAAAGTGCTCGTCGAAACGACGTATGGTTAGGTTTAAAGGGGTACGTCCGAACGTTAGGTGTCTAGGGTTAACTGCATCGATCATCAACAGCAGTAGCATGTTGCCAAAATTGAGCTCACAAATCCATCTGCAGTATGGTGATAATGAGATTTTATGTCCTGTATGATGGAATCCCCTTCAGATGGTAATTTCTTACATCTACGCATACTTACAGTTTTTAATCCTTGGTGTCCGGGATATTCTGAAACAAAATTAAATAGATTATTTTTACTTATTCCATTAAGCGCACGCAAACTTAAAATTGAGGAAATAAATCTTATCCAATTCCCAGCAGGGGTTAATTTAGCCTTTCTTGTTTCAACTCAAACGCCTCCCAGAATTTAGTTGCGGATCAGAGACACACATGCGTGCGTGACGTCACGGCGTCACGCACGCATGTGTTCTCTTCAAATAAAAATTCGATAACTATGGCTTGAGGAACCTTAGGTTTCTCACCGTTCATTAAATTAGGTTACGCTGTAAAAGCTCTAAGCTAACAGCATACAAAATCTCGCCAAATGAAGAAAGATGAAGCTTAAGCGCTTACAAGTTGTGGAAAGAACTACGTCATTTTAATTTCCCAGGAATGTTAAAAACCTAATTTAATATGAAAATTTGTCATGCGTGTGAGCACATCAACAGTTACATACAGTAACTAAAGAGCCAACTACATAAACTTAATGCTTATTAGAAAGCTTTTCAACTAAGTTAGCCCTGATCTAGTTAGTAGTTTCTGCTCATGTAATTCGAAACATTACAAGATCGGTACACCACGTACGTCGTAGTACTATGATGATATAATCTATAATAATTGTCAGTTCAATTCTTCCTGGGTAGTAGCAGTTCTTTTTTATTATTTGCCCAAAAACAGTCGTGTTATATTAACTTAATAAATTTTAACGAACAATTGCTATGAAAGAAGAGATATACAGTTTCCTATTTCAAATTCCACTTTTTAAAACAATTTTAGAATATATTATGTGCTTTGTTTATTTAGGTATTGAACTATGGCCTTTTTGCTCTGTTTTATTATACTATACCTATACATACCGTTAAAAAGTGCATAATTTTAAGTGTATGCATTATTGTTATTGTTTCATTTTTGATGTGTAACATCTTTCCGCTCGCTTTCTAAATATACATTTGTGGGAGTGATTTTGTAGAAAAGAGACGGAAGTAGGGTCGTAACAGTGTGATCCTCAACAGTGTGATCGGCTCGCCTTCTATATATATCTATATATTATGTATATACAAAAAATTGTGGGAGTGATTTCGTAAAAATGTGATCGTAACAGTGTGATAGGATAACAGTGTGACATGTCTTCTAATGAGTATTTACTGCATTCACTTTAGATTTGTAAAAAATATACGGAGTCGAAAGCGCGCAAGCGCGCTCCATTTTGTAGATTTAAGATCGATAATAAGAACAAATTATTATTTTAAGTTACATTTTGTGTCATAATTTTGATATGTCAAATGTCTTCTAATAGTAGTTTATGCAACTGTCATATAATGAAGGGTATTAAAACACGAGTGTGAGTTTATGAAACGAGCGCAGCGAGTTTCATAATAGTAACGAGTGTTTTAATACCCGTGTTATATGCAGTTGCGTACACTACTTTATCTTCACTAATGCAATTAGTCAAACAACAAGAGTAAAAGCTGACAATAGTTTATTTATAATAATTGTTCAAATTTTGGATGGTACAATTTTGAAAGTTAATGTTAATTATTGATCCAGCAGCTGTAGCGGTCGCGGGGCAAGCAGTAGAGCTCGTAGACGGAGTTGGAATATTTATAATTACTTCATTCGTCTTGTTTTCTATACTGTTCAAGATCGTATTTGAGACTTGAATTTTATTCATTAAAGACTCATCAATGTAGCTTTCAGCCACAGTAGAAGACTTCCACCCCCCGTGTCGTTTCAGTGCGGTCAAATCACCACCGCTTTCTATGAGAAGGGTCGCCGAGGTGCGCCGGAAGCAATGCCCCGTGTACAACGCTGGGTTAGGCAGATTCAAAAAACTTGCGATAGTTTTTCCCAGAGCACCAAATTTATTAATACCAGTTCTTTGATCGACGCACTTCCCCAGTCTATAGCTCAAGAAAAGAAGGCAGGGTTTCGACAGGGGGTAGGTCGAAGTTCCATGTATTTTTTACATACGGCATAGCAGTTGCCCGTCACAACGAAAGAACGATCTATTTTCGTTTTTGTTTTCGAAACTTTCACCATGATTGTACTGTCGTCTATGTTAGAGACTTCATCGAACTGGTTGTTGTATAGCTCTTGCCTTCGGCATGCCCCCATTATGCCGAAGATTAGTGCAACCTGTAACAATAAACGATATAATAAGCTTGAGGTACATAGCCAAGGCAAAAACTATGATTTATGAAGTAGTAAAGTGTAGGTACCTACTACCTAATTTATACACAAAGCGCTTAAACGGAGTGTCTAGATAACTTGCGTGTGTAGTACGTAAGTACTAGGTAGATTAAATAACAGAACTAAAATACACTTACCTTTTCAAAAAGATACAAAATATCTGGTGAATCTTTCAGGAACATCTTTATTTGACCTGATGTAAACGTCAAGGACTTTTTTTCCTTGTGTCCTTCTGAACTGCGTTTCAGGAACGCTATGACTTTTGAATACTTCGTGATATCAATATTGTTATAGATACTCAGTGTGGACTTGAGCATAGAACATTTAGCCCACATATAATATGGCTTGAATTTGTCGGAGAGGTCTTTGAGATACACAAGAATGACATTTTCAGAAAATGATGTAGTTTTCTTTTCGATCTTCCATGCCAAAAAGTTATTATATTCTTTTTCATATAATTTTCTAGATTTTTCTGGCAAAAGATTGTGAGTTACTTTTGTTGCCAATTCTAGAATATCCGGAGGCGTACAAATATCATCGTCGCTGTCCATTTTTAACTTTTAATTTGTATTTTAAAAACAAAACACATTGCGAAACATTAAATTCACACGTACGTGTATTGTCACAGTGAACTTGCCGCCATTAAAATCTAACCAATGAGAGCGCAGCTGCGCGCGCAGGGCCAATCAGGAGCGAGCGCGCGCTGTTTGCTTTTTTTATTTAATTGGCACAAGATCTTACCATCTTACCTTACTACCAGCACACGCGTGTGCTGAACAGGGACTTCTACAAACATCAGCTTGGTTAAATAAAAATCTGCTAACTCTAAACATAAACAAATCCAAATATGTTACCTTTTCCATTAATAAATCAACCCAGCCTAAAGCAAACCAAATTCTACTAAAACTACATACATGTAACAACTCAAACAGAACATGTTCATGCACTCCACTCTAAAAAGTCAGTGATATCAAATACCTTGGTATACAATTGGATGAATCCCTAACGTGGAAAACCCAGGTTGAGTTTGTGTCTACTCGCATAAGAAAGTTAATTTGGTTATTTAAAAAACTTAGAAATATACTTAAACCAAAACTGCTGAAAGTTATTTATTATGCTCTTGCCAAGTCTGTATTAACATATTGCATACCAGTCTGGGGTGGATCATGCAAAACTATAATATTAAAGTTGGAACGTGCTCAGCGATCATTGCTAAAGGTTATGCTAAAGAAACCTTTTTTGTATCCTACACTAAATCTATATAAGGATGCCCAGGTTATGACAGTAAGGCAACTATTTATCATGCAAGTTACAATACGGCAACACAAACTCCTAACCTACAATGCCTTAACACAGCAGCCCAACACTCGTAGACCGGCAAAAGTATGTGAGATCGACAAACACAACACCATCTTTATTCGACGTCATTCAATTTTTCTCTCAAAACACTTGTATAATAAATTAAACACGGCACTCAATATCTATCCTAAAATTATTCATAAATGCAAATCCATCATTAAGAACTATTTATTAGAGCTAAATTACCACGATACAGAATCACTGATACGATGACAGGTAACTGAAATACACACACATAAAGGCACCTGCACCTACTCGCACACATATACATGCGTTTACACACGTATGCTCACTCACACATCACGCATACACATGATCACTCACACACACCATCATGTACACGGGCACACACACGCGCACACACACGCTTACTCACACACACCATACATGTACATGCACACACACACGCCCACGCACTCACACTCACATAGACAAACTCACATTTAATTTCTATTTTTTGTTATTATTCCACAATTTTTTTGTTTTTTGTTTTTTTTTTACTTTATTATCTAGTTGTATTGTTAGACGTGTTATAGTTCGGGCGGGGATCCTGGAGACCTGAAATTCAGGTTTATCCTATCTTGGGCTCCAGTCCTCCCAAATATTATATGTTTTTCCTATTCCAATTTTCTCTTTTACCTATAAGAAACATTTACTTCGCTGTTTTACAAAACATGTAATATTCTGGTGGAAAATAAAGAAATTTTATTATTATTATTATTATTATTAAAGAGTTTTGTGTATGTAAGTTTAGTAGTTTCGACGAAGTTTTCACGTATAACCCAACTGTTTTCAAAAGCCAGCCTAATATCAAAATTTTATACAACTTGTATGAGGATTTTGACATAAGGCTCGCCAGGTTAATCGGTCGCGTTTTATTGATGTTATTATGAGATTTTACGATATCGATGTGGATATTATACCATCATGTGAAATTGCTTAAATTGAGTGTTTTGTTGTCTGCGCTATAACAGTAGTAATTATAAGTCAAGTATTGGAAACATAAGTAGAATGTTACAACATTAGTGTAGATAAAGAGTATTTACTGCATTATCTTTAAGATTTATAAAAAAATATACGTCATTGTTAATTCTATTTACTATTGTAATCATGGAGCTATAGATATAACTGGGGTCAATTAAATGTTGTCAGCTTCTTAGCGGGAAAGTGAAGAGTCATGTCTGCGCTTTTGTTTTATTTTCTAAAATTTGTGTTGTCGAATATTAATGTGAAATAATGGTGGATTACTAACCGTTAAGTGTTCGTGAGTGTGCATGAGTGTTGGCAAGTGAAACAAAACAGTGCAACGTCACTTTTCAAATTCTCTCAAGAAGTCGGCGTGAGGGCTTAGTAAAGCCCCACATCTTTACTGAGATACTCGAGAGGTTGGGGGGTATTATTTCTCACTTCTCATTTCTATTATCATTCATCATCATTATGTCCCCCCTCATATCCTTGGGGGAGGCCTTTGTCCAGCAGTGGACGTCTTTTGGCTGAGATGATGATGTACTGGAAGGAAATATTGCTTATTTATGTATTACTTGTAAGAAAAATTACTTTGACACTGGCTAAATGTGCTAATCGCACGAAGCCATCAACTAAAGGAAAAAAAAGACATAACAGAAGAGGCCTCTTAGTTGAAGCAGCCTTGTCATCACTTGTTTGGTGGGTAGGTATACATAGTCAACAAATCAAATCTGCTGATAAATGGGTACACTAAAATAAATTACCACTATTAAGTAAACTAAAATAAGATCACACACGCAATTTAAACTTATAAAACTAATAATATTCGACGGTTTTATATTTTTAAAACGTATATCATAATATTACCCTGTTCCGTGAACTGTATGTAATCTAGAATATATACCGACCTTTAGGGACCTAGTCACGTGGTGGGCAATACTGGCCGCTATTAAATATTTAAATGCCATAATGATTTCACGTAATTACATTATTTTTCACAAAATGATCCATATATGTGTAGTGCGTGGTTGTGGAAGTACATGGTATCCAGGATGTTAAATAAAATATCAATTCATTCTTACATACTTTTTAATTTGGTTTTTGAAATACCTTTACGTATACCATAGTTTCAACTTAAAAATGATTTAAATGTGACAAAAAAAATCCTTTTCGATATAATCACATAGGCATGCTTCATTGCTACGAAGATAATTTCGAAGTACATAAGTTGTTTGAAAGGTTATTTCCATACAATGTTTCTCTTTTACGCAACGATAAAAAGAAATTATTATTGCTTGGCTCACTGATCTGAGTGCCTTATGCGAGTTTAAATTACCTACTATTCAAAATTTGATCACATTGATGAAACGAGAATTTGTCTGCCAAAATTTTAGGTAAGTATTATAACTTTTTAAATACGAATCGTATCGAAGTGATATAAAAACAACAAATTGGTATGGCAATATTGAGATCTATAATTCTATTCAAAATAATATTTACTTACTTAAATTTGTGAGTTTTTCTAGGACAATATTTCTAGTTTTCTTTTTCGTTATTATCAATATGTAAATACAGTGTATGCTTTAGGGTAAAAATTTACTCTTTTTTATTTTCTCCAGCTCATTGTATACTTCTTTTTCTTTAATAAATGATTTGAAATAGATTTTTAATATTCCTTTACTTTCTTTCTTGTTTATCTTTATTTCACTTCAAAGTCCTGATTTTTATGAATCTAGAAGGGTTACCCTATTCACCAGAAGAGTGAGTAATTGCTTATTTCAACTAACAGGGGGGTAACCACGAGCTCTTATAGCAGTATAATTGCAGTTGTGAAAACGAGACGCGTGTAGCGGTAAATATACATACCTCTCTTTTCCACAACTGCGGTATTGCTGTAAGAGCTCATAGCATAATTAACAATATTCTTATGCTTATAGTTAGGGGGCAGGCCTCTCCAGTTATATCTACAGATTTATGATTGTAATATTGATTTCAAAAGGTGACATGTCAAATGTTACACATCATATGCGACTTCTGTAAGTTCTCTGCCTCTTTAAAAAAAAATAATATCATTTTTATCTGTAAACAATATCAAGCTATAAATAACTCTTGTGTGTGTGTATTATATTTATAATATTAACTAACCAGCATTTTGTGTTGTCCTTGTTTTAGGTAAATTTGCTTAAAAACGCAAAATCATGACTTATTCCTTAAGAATCCTTCCGTGTATTGACTACCTACGTGACATTGGCGGAATTGTGTTAGACACAAAACATGCCATAAATAAAAGAAGAAGAAGAAGAAGACTACTGTAAGACTCGTTCATTTTTTATATTATTTGATATTGATTTATTTAACACAAGTTGTTTGTCTGCGATGCGTCTTTTGAGCCAGTTGTTTTTTAATGGTTAAAGCGCTGTACTGTTAATGTGTTGTTCTGTTTTTATTGATTTAATGTGCTATGCTTGTAATGTGTATATAACCCTACATTAATTTGTTGCTATATGTGAGGACCTGTAATTGGCTTTTTGTTGCTATTTTTAAGTTTCTACTTTGTTTATCAGCTGTTGGTTTTCCAAATCAATAAATAAATAAATATTTATTCTTTGTTTTTCTGTACATCATCTTTAATTGTTTAAATGTCTATTGCTGGTGTGTTATTTAAAATGTTATGCAGGCATGTCAAGTCAAACTATTTTAAGAGTACAAACAGTTGTTCTTTTGGGAGTGTTTACGATTTGTCAAATCTAACAAACAATAGATTTGACATACCCAAAACACTCTCAAAAGAACAGCAAACATCTTAGGTATAGTATGCGAAATAATCTTGAATTTGTCTGTATGAAGTGTTCTATTTCAATATGAATAGTGTTCTCGCAAACTTTCCGAGCAATATTGATAATGTTGTCTAATCATTTATTTACTGAGCACGACTCGACTGTCACTTAACAGTGTCTTCGGAGAGCTCGATTTGAATCGCATCAAATATTAACGGGGACATTGCAAACATAATACAAACATTGTTGCTCGTGAATACGTAATTGGAGAGGAACGAACGATCACCCAACTTCAAGAACTTCTAATAGTTTAACGGTCGGATAAATAAGTGGTCTACCATTTGTTTACATAACAGTGGTCTATTAATTTCATGTTATGGAACAGTTGTCTATTTTCTCTTAAAACAATTGAGTAAGGCCAGAAATTTAAGGCCAGTAAGGCACAAGTCTCCACTGTCTGGTCTGTCTTCGCATAGTGCTCAAGTACGTTATTTTAAAATCAAGTGTAATGTTAAGTAAATGTATAGAGGTAAGCATTATTTGTAACTCAGGGCACTTGAAAATTTTTAATTTTGTAAATTTATTGAAATATTGTATGATTTGGTAACGACATACCTGTTTACTTTTTTTTTGTAAATATCGTAACTTCTGTTTAAGCTGTGCAGTTTTTTGCGCACATTCTTCCCCACAGCTAAAAAATAGACGTCCTGAAGACATATCAAAATGTAAACGATTTGCATTTTCATATGTCGAATATTTTGATGTTAGCGACGTTTTTGAATAACTATACTTACTTGGGTCGATACTGCTATAGGTAGCATGACAGGCCCTTGCTATCTTATCTTATCTTATCTTAGTGGGGCCTGCTGAGGTTTCCCTCTGTCAGTAACACTTCGACCCATCGGGATCTTTTGTGCAACCCCATCCTTTCACTCTTCCTCCTCTGTAAAGATAGATGCCATAAGTCTGGCAACGTCCTTAAGAGTAAAGAGCCTAAAGTCCTCCGGTTTCGGATAGGCCGATCCCAGGAGTCCCATTCTTTTCCTAGCCAGAGAGTATTCACACGGTAGGTGCTGCATTGACTCCGTTTCCTCTCCACATGCCCTACATAAGCTATTTGTTGAGACGTGCATTCTGTGAAGCATTTGATTTGTGGCATAGTGCCCTGTCAAGACACCGATGGTTAATCGGGCCTGCCTTCTGCTGCCTCCGCATATGAACTTACTCCGTCCTAAGGCGTTTTCGCGTAGGAACGATTTGGAGTGTTTCATACCCGGCTGCTCTTTCCATTCGATGCTGTGCCTGTTTTCGATGTAGTCAGGCCCTTGCTAAGTTTCTTGCCGGATCTTCTTAATACAAGGTCTCCCGCCCTGAGTAGACTTGATGATCATACGATGGCATAATGTCTCTTCCTTGGCCCAGCGCAGTGTGACAGTTACAGGGTGTTCACTTTACTTTACTATGAGAAAAGTTTTTGTAGTCATAACTGAGTAAATTATTTTGAATTTTGAAAGTGCCTTGGTAAATTTATGTCATGCATGATTCATGTAACAGTTCAACTTTTTCTCTTATTAACAACTAGCTGAGTCCTCGGTGGACTTCGTACTGTTTTGACAGTTTCTATGACAACAAAACAAACAAATCGTATTTCTATATATTTATCATTAATGAATTTTTTTTTCTAGTAATAAAATATAGCCTATGTTACTCAGCGCTAATGTAGCACTCTAATGGTGAAAGAATTTCTTAAATCGGTCCAGTAGTTTTTCAGTTTATTCGTTGCAAACATACATACCAAAATACAAAACTTTCCGCTTTATAATATTAGTATAGATTGAGTGACAATCATTATTTCGATGTTAGCGACATTAATTTCATTACTGAAGCGTCTATCAAAACTTGTAGAGCAAGCCAGTTTCTTGGCAAACAGTAGGTAAATAATACATTATATTTATGATCCACAACACTCAAAGGCTTTATGTAGATAGTAAATTGCTGTTAGTACAGACGCCTGCACATAAACCTATCCAAAACTGTCAAAAACCATCAATAAATTTTAAACCATATTCTGAAGACATACAGTTCAAAGTCTATTGAGGAAAGACTGTTTGTGATAGTCTTATAAGCAGGCGTGTGTACATAGTTAGATACAATTTTAACTGGACGACAATGGCAGACAGCCGGATCGCGGGTATAGCAGCACATTGTATTGTATTCTATACCTATACTAGTGGCCCGCTAGCGATTTCGTCCGCTTGAAAACACCCGTAGGTACCCCATGACGAATCTCTATTGCAGCGGCACCTACCAGGCCCAATTGTAAATATAAACCATTCTCGAATCCACTTGAAGACACAAAAAAAAAACATCCAAATCGGTCCAGCCGTTTAGAAGGAGTTCAGTTACAAACACACGCACAGAATATTTATATTATATATATGAAGATGTAATATTGCACCATCCGATAGTGTCGCAAATAAGAAGCAAATCTAACGAAGGGCGAACTAAAGGAAAGTGTTAATTTTGACTTTTTTGAATTAAAACTGATAGATATTTTCAAGTAGATGCTATTCATACATCACTCGTACCTACGCAAATTTACTCTTATTATTTATTAACTAAGTAAAATACTTCATCAATTTTACGCAACACTATAAGCCGGTATAACACTACAGGATGTGTTCATTTTTTTTTCATTTTCATACATCATTATTTTGCTTTTTACTTATACGCAAAATGCTAGATTAACTATAAGCCGCTCCAAACGTACAAGGTGAGTAGTTTTTTAAAATTAGCGGGTTTGATTTAACACTTAAAAGTTTTTTATAGATATTCTTATTATGGAGTTTTTGTTTTTTTATCAAATCAGCCCCGAGACCAATCCAAACAATAAAAATATGCGAAAAATCCATAGTATATTAATAAGTGAAGCAAAAAAAAAGTACCTACCCCTTTTTACGAAAATTGCGCGGAAGGATTTTTTTTTTTTTTTTATTGTGACACGCCATAATGGCTTCACCCTGCCTGATGAAAAGCAGCCAGTGAAGCCCAAGAAGTGAAACGTTCATCACAGCGCTACCACGCTATGCCGAACGCTCACACTATGGCGGCCTGCATAAATGCTTTTTCACGCCCCGCTTAAATAACCCGGGAGAGAAAGAGGAGGGAAACACGTGTGCGGGAAGCGCATTCCACATACGATACGAGGATATAGAAAAGAAGTACAGAATGTTAATTTTTTTTTAAATTATGCTTATAAAATACACTAAATCAATAAAACAAACATTACATACACACACTACCATGTATTTGACACACACGCATAATATAGGTATACTCTTTTCAAAAATTACGATTTTGGAAGAGGAGCGGCCGAAATCTGTCAATGCCAATCCAAACTCACATTCTTTTTTAATTTTTCATTGCTTAAAATACAATCCGTGCAGCCTTAATAAAAAATACGGTTGAATTTCGACCACTGGGCGACCACTAGTATAAATAAATATAAGTTTTTGCAATTTCTTATAGTTTT
This sequence comes from Eudonia lacustrata, assembly GCA_947562085.1. Taxonomy (NCBI): domain Eukaryota; kingdom Metazoa; phylum Arthropoda; class Insecta; order Lepidoptera; family Crambidae; genus Eudonia; species Eudonia lacustrata. The sequence continues at coordinate 6,330,930 of OX387313.1, forward strand.
GGATATAACTTTTGTACTTATTGGACAAAGGATATAGCGGATCGTATATATTTATTCATTTATTAAGAACATACATTATAAACTTACAGACTATTTAGCCAACCACGCACACTTAAAAAATCACTCTTTATATGTATAGAGCAGTTCTCAATAGCGGCGGTGCGGGAAGCCGTACGTAGAGAACGAGCCTTAGTCGCCGCTGTCATTCAGTTACGGACCATTAAACCTCTAAGCCTTTACAATAATCTGGATCTCGTATCCTTTAAATCAGAAGACAGCAATGCATAACATCTCTATATAAGCATACAAAGATATTCTAACGGGACGCTAGTTTGAATTTATACATTGATTGATACAATAAATTATTATTTTCATCATCATCATCATCTCAGCCAAAAGACGTCCACTGCTGGACAAAGGCCTCCCCCTAGTATATGAGGGGTAATTGCCGTAATCGCCACGCTTGGCAGGCGGGTTGGCGATCGCAGTAGGTTGAGGGTAACCTCAGAGAGATGCTGCCCATCCTCTGGAATGGTCCCTTAGTCGCCTTTTACGACACCCACGGGAAGAGATGGGTTGGTGCAATTCTTTATCCCCGGCACCACACAGGGACACAATTATTATTTTATCTAAGTTCTTTTTCTTTTATTTTTTATTATTTGTTATTTTTTTTTGATTAAAGTTACTGCTTTTTAGAGCTTATCCAAACTTTTTTATTTATTTAAATTAAAATTGAAATTCTAAGAAAAAAAAAATTTCATTAACATCCACAAGTGTTTTTTCACTTATAAGTTAATGGGATATAAACGGAAATGTCTTGTCATCGGCCTCACTAATTATTGTAAACTAGATGTAAGTATTGAAATGAAACAACTTTTACGGATCTACTCGCGTTTATTTTACACATTACTTATTTAATGTTTATCCTACGCTATGTTTATTTTTACGCGAGTAGATCCGTAAAAGTTGTTTCATTTCAATGTGTAGTGTTCACGTAAGCTTTAGAAAACAATAGATGTAAGTAGTTTTTGTAAGTGTGCTGTTGATTTCCTAAATAAATAAATAAATATATTTACGGAAGTCATTCCTTCGTTATTCAATCGCCGAAACATCTGCATTTAATAAAACTTGGCACATATGTAGAGTAGTAGGAGAGTGCAACGTAATATAGTATAAATAACCTAGAATAACACATTATCATATTATATAGAAAAAAACTAGATACTCATCTCATTTATTTACGAATTTTATATCTCTAGGCGGGAAACGTATTTTTATTGTTTAATTTATTTTAATCTGTCTACAAACAGCCAAGGCCAATATAGTATTATGTATGCACAACTAGCATGGGTTGCTAACAAAAAGTTATGCAAAAGTAATAACACAATGACATAATGCTTCAACACTACAACTAAAAATAGTCACATTTTTCACAAAACGAAAGATGAAATCTGAACCACAAAACAGTAGAAATAGATACTACATAAATAAAATAACAACGTCTTTTTGTTTTTAATTATGTGATAATTAAATAAATACTAAAATTATACAAACAAATACATGGAGAGTGTAATGTATTGTAATGTGTAATTATTTCTTAAATTATTCAGTGAGAAATGTAAGAAATTGCATAAAATGTTGGAAACAATTCAAAAGTTAGAAATGGATTAGGTTTTTACGACCTAGATAAATCATTTGGGTATGCATCCTGGGCCGGCACGGGGACTCATAATGAGTGTGGATAACCATAAGTTATGGCTTCAATAGTTAATCTGAAGCCTTAAACGGGATTTATGGAACACTATAGGGTACTTTGTTTCCGTTAAACGAGTGTGGGGATGTTTTAGTGATTGCAGCCGACTAACAACTTTCGGGCGCCGAGGTAAGATTTAAAATGCAATGGCGCTATGAAGAATAACCTATTTTAGAGCTTAATACTTTTTAGTGCTTAAGACACGAAATATAAAGTGAAATTGTTTGTATTAGCCAGTTTTACCATATCTTAACTTAGTACGCGATCCTGTAAGAAATCCACGTGTCCCTATGGCTCTATTTTGGTTTTAAATACAAGAGCTAGTATTGAGTAATGTTCGTTACTTGTAAGAATAAAATTTTCTTAGTGACGTTTCTTTTAATGATTTAAAAAACTAATTCCTAAGTAGCGAGTAATGGCTGGTGATTTAATGACTTAACAAAGTAATTCCTAAGTAGCGAGTAATGGCTGGTGATTTAATGACTTAACAAAGTAATTCCTAAGTAGCGAGTAATGGCTGGTGATTTAATGACTTATACAAAGTAATTCCTAAGTAGCGAGTAATGGCTGGTGATTTAAAAACTTAACAAAGTAATTCCTAAGTAGCGAGTAATAGCTGGTGATTTAATGACTTAACAAAGTAATTCCTAAGTAGCGAGTAATGGCTGGTGATTTAATAACTTAACAAAGTAATTCCTAAGTAGCGAGTTATGGCTGGTGATTTAATAACTTAACAAAGTAATTCCTAAGTAGCGAGTAATGGCTGGTGATTTAATGACTTAACAAAGTAATTCCTAAGTAGCAGTAATGGCTGGTGATGGTGGTGGAGATGGTGAGTAATGGCTTCTTTATAAATACGGGTGTAAGACTGGCTTGTTATTCTTTTTCTACTATTCTCAAGATATATTGTAGATTTAATGTAAACAAACGCCGGTGCTCCTATAATAAAATATATTTAAAAAATACATGGTAATTTGTCAGATTCCTAAACGTATTTAAATTTTATTTCCATCATAAGTAGTGACATTATCTCTACATTATTTTCTATCCAAATTTATAGAAAGAAAACATCTGACTTGCTTACTGACTGGCTCATTAACGCCCAGCCTAAACTCCTGAACCTAGTAAGCTGAAATTTTGCACAGAGATTCTTATAAGATGTAGACACGGGAAAAAGCCGAATGGATTTTTAAGAAAATCTTATGGAATCACGGGATATGGATGTTTACATAGTGTAAAACAAAGACTTAACTTAAACTTTTTAAAGAGTAATATTCAAAATTATGCAATTCAACCGCTTTTACTAAGTAGAAAACAAACAAACACACAGCTTCCTTTAAACAAAATATATCGAAATAATCGTAGTACCCACTGGTGTTTATGCGTCGATGAATTAACGAACCTTACATTCTAAATTTGATTTTGGCAAGGTTCAGCGGCAGCGATTCGCATTTTGAACGAATAGGAAATTGCCTGCTTCCAACAAAATAATCTCTTCCGTAAAATTGGTATGGATTTGGTAAGCTTTATCCCAAAATTTTCCATTCGCCGATAGTAATATGATTTCTAGATGCGTAAGTCTCAAGATTATAGAAATCCTTACGTAACAATGAATGATGTGAAAAGAGGTTTTCATTATCGTCATTGTCAGATAAGGTAGGAGGGGTGTTCTAATTAATAATGGCATATAAACTCCTTGAACAGTAAAAAATAAAATACAGGCAGGAAAAGCCAGACATTTGATAAAAAAAAATTAAAATTATTGATTGTCTTTTCTTATTTTAAAAATAGAAGTAATTTGTTTTTGTCGTGTCTGAGCGTGGTACGCAAAATGAATAAAATTAAGATTCGCGCCGTAATAAAATATCTCTGCATGAAAAAAATACTACTGAGCAAGTAAATCTAGACTTTTTTTTTATATAATGGTTTACAAAACGAGATTTACAATCTTGATTTTCACAGGTACATATAGGATGAAAATGACATACATTTTAGTAAATCCTTCTTGATGTAAACACGACATGCATAAATTTAAAAAAAAAATATATAAAAAGAGGCACAAACTTACAATAATTATTTAACAAAACGTGAGTACAAAATATAGAGAATAAAATAAGTATAAAACTGTATATAATATAAAATGAGTTTAAAACTGTATATAATTTAAAATGAGTTTAAAACTGTATAAAATATAAGATAAGTTAGCAAAACAAGTAATTTTTATAATTTCTTAAGATTATGTTTTAATGAGGCGGTAGAACCAGAAAATATGTCAATATTATCGCGGATAGCGTTACAGCTTGATGCCATGCGATAGAGTGGTGAGTGCTGCCCAAGATTTGTTTTACATCCAGGTAAGCTAAACGTTTTTCTATTTTGAATGCGGCTGCTAGTACGCGGTATGCAGAAATTTAATTTTTCGAGGATGTTTGGAGAATCTACTAAACCATGTAACAGCTTGAACGTGAAAACAATGTCGAACATTTTTCTTCGGGCTTGCAGTGACTCTAATTTGTAATGAGAGAGGCGGTCGTCATAGGAGTTAAGTATTCGGCATTTGTTATCAGAGAACGCAAGATGGTATAGGAAACGTCTCTGGGTTCAATTCGATCAGAGTGTACTTGATAAGAGGGATTCCATACAGTGCTACAATACTCTAATATTCCACGAATTATGCTGTTGTATATTGTAACGGTTAGGTGAGGCTGTTTGAAAAGCTTCATTTGGCGGTTGATGAAACCGGACAGCCTTGATGACTTAGCTATGATATGGTCTATATGGTTACGAAAAGTAATCGAGTTATCAATTAAGACCCCCAAATCACGAATCACCTGCACCTCCTTGAGTGTGAAGGTGCCAATGGTGTATGACGCATTAACAATAGTTTTTTTCCTGGTAAGTCTTAAAAAGAAGCATTTCTCAGAGTTCAAAAACATGTAATTTTGATCGCACCATTTAAGTATACTGTTTAAGTCGTTTTGTAGGGTAAATATATCTTGCTGGTCGGTAATAGTCCGGTATAACTTGAGATCATCGGCAAACATTTTGAATTTACTTTGAATGCGAGTGCAAAGGTCATTTAACTTATTTAATTTAACGACTTGAAAGGAACATTAGGGTTTAATGCTCCTCCGTATTCTACGGTTGCGCGGTGGTGTGCCGAGTTTAAGAGGACACCCTACGACGGCAGTTACCGAAAAAATGTTAAAAAAGATGAAAAAATTGTTTTGGCAGATCGTCGTGTTACTGTTCGTTTTGTAGCCGAAGAACTAAAGATTTCGATAGGAAGTATCCATACGTGAACATTTGGGCATGGAAAAAGTATCAGCGCGCTAGGTGCCTAAAATGCTTACAGACGAGCATATACAAACAGGACTTAGGAATTCTCAAATCAATTTGGAATTGTTACAACAGATCCTGACCGATCTTTGGCCTGTTACCGCGGTCAAAAGAACAACTACGAGGTCACAAATATGACAATGATGAGGAAGTGATTGCCGCCGTACATGATTTTTTAAGCGATCAAGATGAAGATTTTTTCAAGAAGGGAATCTTAGGATTAGAAAAACGGTATACCAAGAGTATAAACCTCAAAGGTGATTGATTATGTCGAAAAATAAAATAACAATTAATAATATATAAACTGCTTCATACTCTTAATCACTTTTTATTGAACACCCCTAGTACATATAAGTACGTCTCAGCCCATCTGTGGATATATACCGCTTTACTACAAAACGAAGGATAAAGTTAGACAATGCTTAAAACAGATGCTATCACTTTTTAACTTATATTTTTAGACAGAGACACAATATTTTAAACACGTATTTAGCCATTGTTTATCTTTAAACAATGTTTTTAGTAAAAAGGAAAACGTTTTCAATATTGCAAAACCATAATATGTACAGACACGGCCAGCGGCAGATCAACCTACCCAAACCTGTCAAATTTCTCCAATGAATATTGTTCCTTATAACCAACCCATAAAGCTCAAAATTGATTGTAGAAATTTGACAGTTTTGGGTAGGTTGATCTGCCGCCGTGTGTACATAAGATGAGTTATGATCAGAAAGCCTAACTTTCAGAACGTCTTTAAAGCAAGACGTCTACAATGCTTAATGACTAAAATGCAGATAGCCTAACTTGCAGAACGTCTTTAAAGCAAGACGTCTACAATGCTTAATGACTAAAATGGAGATACCTAACAAAATATAAAGATTATGGACCCTGTCGGGAACGCAATTAAAAAGAAAGAAGAGAGGAAGTTTTATCATCCACAGTAAAGAAAAGATACGCCTGTACACAGTTTATATGCAAAGTCTTTATGCTTTAATACCTACTCCATTTAAAATTCAGTTATGGTAACATTTTTATTGCTTTAGCCAGAACAAGACAAGAAAAAACTAACACATTTTTTTTATGGCGGTCCTGATAGATGCATGATTGACCAGATGGTTTTGTAGTATAATCTCATAAGTTAAGATAAGTTATGACCGAACAAGATGGCGTGAATATGAGAAGGCCTACAGTCAGCAGTGGGTGACTATAGGCTGAAGAAGAAATACCTATGCAAGCAACATTAACTATTCTTTTTAACTTTGAAAACAATATGATTTATTTACATTTTAAGGAACCATCATTGGAACTACATGGCTACCTGTTGGAATATATAAAAATACTCAAAATCATTCGATCTTCTCATTGTATAAAATCAGTTATTAAAATGACTCGATCACTAATTCATTCCTTCACTCGTTCAACTGATGCTTTGTGTCAACTGTCAACTGACGTTTCTCACTTGAATAAAAGTATTCATCCAGACCACAACGAAGTTTTACTTTGCCGTCACTACTACGCCCTATATAACCCAATACTACCAATCAGGTAGTTCTATATGTAACATAGTACTCGAAAAATGTAAATTTTTTTTATACTACTTCACATACATTGTTCTGATCCCAAGGTAATAAGCTAAAGCTCTCGTTTGTCGTTGTTCGTCGTTATGGGTAGATATTATATCACTCAAGGTGACGACGGTACCACAACCACCTGACCCGACACAATATCGAAAAGTTCGTTTTCGACATTGACCCGACCGGGAATCGAATCCGGGACCTCAAAGTTAGCGCCGCCCAAAGTCCGGCGTGCAAGCCACTTGGCTACGGAGGTTGTCGTCAGTCGAATTTAAGAGCGTTTACGCCGCACACTAGCGCCTAGTGTGCGGCGTAAACGCTCAAAATTTGTGGCTTTCGTCATTTCCGTCCACTCCCGAATGTACCGCAACCATGCTTTCTTCTGCGATTAGGTCTCCTCTTTCCAGCTACTTTTCCCATCATGGTAAGTTGCAAGAGTTCGTATTTGTCGTGCTTAAGCACATCGCCCAGATATGCAATCAGGAGCTATTCTGCCATTAATTGAACCTCCTCAGAATATCCATGTAGCCTTCTTGAATTAATAATAATAATAAATCATTTATTTCAGGCAACACACAATGTACAAGGTGGTAAAAACACAAAGGGGCCCATATAATAAATACCTTAGAGACTAACATACATACAATATAAAACAATTTTGTTAGTTATATAACTTATAACTATGTTAGTATATAAAGCACTAGCTTGTGCTGCTCCGGTGGTGTGCTCCGGGTAATCGTCCGCGGAAACGCCGGTACACCACGCCCTTTGGCCAGAAGTCTTCCCTCATAAAGGTGTCGACCAGCTTGTTTGTCGGGACTCGCGCCACAAATACCTTAAAACTGACATTGTGTCGCGACTCCAGCGGCTCCACCCTCACAAGGAAATTTGTCTTTGTCTTGATGTACTCTATCACATCCTGCTCTGTGATGGTGTGATGCAGGCGCGAGAGGTACATCGGCGTAGTCGGCGTCGCAGCGCGCAACAGGAACTGGGGCCCTGCCAGTGCGGTACCGCAACGGTTCTGAGTCGGCCGGTGACGGCGTGCCCTCTTCCTTTGGACCTTGACGAAACCGTCGTCGTCTCGATCCATGGTGGCAGGCTCTGACACTCCTAAGTTGAATGCAGCAACAGAAGCGTAGTCACGACGGCTGGGCTTTGTTTGTTTGGTGACAGGCTCAGGCACAGCTGTCACGTGCGGCACCGCGGGCGAAGGCGCGGGGCGGGTAGGCGGCGGAGGCGGCGCGACGGCAGCGGGCTGCGGGGCACAGGGCGCCGGCGTCTGCGGGGTGCGGGGGGCCGGCGGCTGCAGGGTGCGGGGGACCAGCGCCGGCGACTGCGGGGCGCACCGAGCTGGCGTTCTCATAATTAATAATAAAAATATATATATATATATATAAATAATAATTAATGGTGACATACACAGCTGGGTGATGAAAAAGTACATTATTCCCAAAGTTAAGCCTATTGTAAGGTCGTATCGTATTATGATAATTGTATACAGACGGACGGGAAATCATCTTCGCCTTTCCTATAAACACATTTCAGGGAGTTTTGCACAGCCCTCTCTTGTGCCAAATGTCGAACACACATCCAATTGACTATTGTTTATGGTCAATCGGATATAGTTTACAGTTTCTTTAGGTCAGAGCTGAATTAAATTGTGTCAGCCTATTCTCAATTCAAATTTGTAAACATAGTCGTTTTTATTTTAATATGTATTTTCTTTGCTTAATGCGAACAAACACACTCGCTTGCTCCTTCTTTGTACACGTGTAAAATAAAAATAATAATTTATTTGTGGCTTACTACATAATTTGTTTGGAAGATTAACGTTTAATTTAATTGCATACTTTATCTTATTTTTAGTATTATTCAGTATAGTTTGACTTTGTTTTTCTTAAACAATTTTTGACTTTTATTAGAGTACTGTAGTGGTACTGTATGACATTGTGGAAATTGAAACTTTTACCTGATTTAAATTTGATAACTTAGATTTTTTATTTTTGTTTTTTTACATGTTGTGGTTGTCTTCTATAATTCGTCGCTAACTTTACCAATAGACGTATCTCATTTTATGCAACTTTACAGTAGAGCCAAAAAACGTCTTTTTTTCCCCGTTTGGTCAACAGTTTCATTTTTGCTTTTTTTATTAAGCCATAGAGGCAAAAAAAACTGAGTGGTTATTATGTCTTAATAGTTAAGGTTTTATTATAATTCTACAGTAATAACATAATATGGGTGTATTTAAATAAAAAAATATTTTAAGTCAAATAAACCTGTTTGTCACAACCCAATTTTAAAATATAAAGTCAAGAATATAGTTACGCCCAACTTATTTCTTATAAAAAAATGTTTGTAATCGCGTGGGAGTATGGTATTGTATGAGTATTATAGGTAATAATTACAGAAACAAAAATGTTATTATTAATCAGTTTTTTATTATTAAGTTGTTTACTCAAAAATCTCAAAGAACAAAAATATTGTTTTAAATCAGTTTTTAAATCAACAAAATAACATAGGAACATTGCACCTAATTATAAATTATAAAAACAAAAATATTATTAGAAATAAGTTTTTTCAATAACAAAATAACATAGGCACATAGGATATTGCGGCTTATCATAAAAACAATTTAATTATACAAATCAGTTATTTTAAACAACAAAACAAATAGGAGCTAACCAGATTATTATAAATCACTTAAAAAAATAAAAAAAAATATTTATTTATTAGAAGTATTCTTTTTTTCAATTAACAAAATTATAATAGGAACATTTGATATTGCAGCTTATAATAGTATACCTATTCGTGAGGCAGTCTTTGGTAGTAGTCTTTGTGCTCCTAAAGTCTGATAATACCAGTACTACCTGAGCAAAGACTTAAAAGATTAGTATATTTGGTCTTAGTTATCTTTTGATGTTCAAAATTAAAAGAAGGTACATCATCTTTTAAATATATAAGTCTCTAAGATAAATTTTACTATTTATTTTCAAGTGCTAATTGCTGCACTGAAGCTAAATTAAATATTTATAAAATTTATAAAATACTGTGAATAATTTAAACGCCTATTCGACCCAGCCAAGACCCAGTGCGGAAGACCCAGTTTCGATTACTGGCTGGGTCGGGTAGGCGTTTAATTTTTTCACTGTATTTTATAAATTTTATAAATGTCTATATGATGTTTCTGAATGGCTGGTCTTATTATCGTCTTATATTGTATTAGGGTTATCTTTATGAATATGTATTTCCGCCATTTCGGTCCAATTAACGTCATTATTACTATTATTAAAGAGTTATTGATTAAAGAGTACTTACCTTTATTTTGCGAGAAAAGTCTTTGAAATTTTTAAAGACTTTGTATTCTAGTGGTCGAACGTCATAGGGTTGTGCAAGTCGAAAGTGAGGACTGAGAGGGAAGAAAAATATCTCCACCTTTCTTTAAAGCATATCCTATGGCACTGTGTGCCGAATCTCCTTCGTTTTGTCCATGATTGGGTGCAAAGAATCTGAGTGATATTTCCTTAATATTTGAAGAGCTGTTGATAAATTTTAACAAAGCAGAGGCTACTATAGAATTTTTGTTCTGGCCTAGTTTACAAACACGTAATTACTCACTACAATTTGACAATTCTGACTAAGTTAAGTGTTTGTTAACTTACGTGGACACTCAATGTTGAATTACAACTTCACTACCACTTATTATTTTGTAAAAAACTATTTAATTACATTTATTTACGACCAGATACCGGCCGGCATGCAACATAAACAATGCGTAAAAAATCGCGACAAACAGACGTTTCTCATACAGAATGCCTGATATCGGGCTTTTTGTGCCGTAAAATTTTATAAGCATTACATTTGTCAAATAGGCGTTATTTAATTTACGCCTCTAAGTTACGGTTCTCTTTACTGATCCTTGAGTTAGGCCCCGTAGATATTTTTTAAACCAAAAGAGTTAGAGAAACGCCTCTTTGTGACGATATAAAGCATAACGAGACGATCATTTTGGTGTATTTAAGTCAATTTACACTTTTTATGAGATACGCCGATTTTTATTAGGTAACGTCAGCGACGAATTTATGTGTGTATTTGTAATGGAAAGTGTCCTGCTATGATAGGGCTTTTTCCAATATTTTTGACGCTGTAAGGGAGAAAAGAGCTGGACACTTGCTGAGATTCTTGCCGGTTCTTCGCAGTACAAGATCTCCCGCCCAGAGTAGACTTACGAACCGATGGCATAGTGACATTCACAAGAGCTACTTGTAGCCTAAACTGAATAAATGATTTTTGAATTTTGAATTCTTTGAATTTTTAATATTGTTAACTTGTAGGTATGTCACCAAAATTATGAATTCACTATTATACTATAACAACTGTTTTGTATTTGAGCATGCGTTATCAATATCAGAACCGATTAATCCAAATGTTATGCAACGAGAAACAACACCTCTTTTTGCGATAAAAAAAATACGACAACAATAAAATTGCTATTAAGAACACAATGAAGAATCGTTTCTTTCACCATTCCAACTTGCCTACTATTCTTTAAACAATTTACCAGAGACCTCGCCGTGCTACCCGAAGCCATTTACAATTGCTGAATATGGCGGCTGTTATAACCAGGGCCCGGCGAGACGTGCAGATGTTTATAAATGTCAGTATTATACGGCGTTGAGTGCGGTTAGGAAATATGCCACCTCTTACGATGCGCATCCTGAAACTCCCTCCGTGCGTAGTCAAACGCTTACAGTAACGTCCTATGGGGAATTCAACCGCTTCTGCGGCCTAGGGTGTTAGGTTAGAGTCCTAAAGCTTTATTTGGGGAGACGCGGGACGTGTCTAGCGTCGCGTGGCGCAGTCCTGTGCCCTGATTTCCTTAACAAAAACCGTGGCGACTTGACGTTGAAATTATTTTCGTACTTATATCCGTCAATCGAGTCGATTTTAAAGCCGTTCGAAGGAAGCTCCAACCAACCGTATTTAGATCTACCTTATACGGGTGGTTGGAATTCCGTTCGAACGACTTCAAAATCGGATGTGAATATGAAAATGGTTTTAACGACTATGTCGCTAAAATATCGTTACGGTATTTGTTATGGGAATCGGGCTGCAGGTCAAACATATGCTAATATTTAAAAGCGTTTCTGTAGAAGCGTTGTCGCGCGCTGTGACGCGTGTTTTGTTTGTATCTAGCGTTATATACTCGCGGTAGAGCACGTAGCGTGCTGCGAAAAGCATCAGCCGCGGTCTTCACGCGCCGCTTAACGCGCTGTGCAATGCGTCACGTCCAAGTCGTGTCTCCTTTAAGCCTTCGGTGACCGCAAATACCAGACACAATAGAATTTTATTGTTAGATAGCTTGCCGGCAAGCGCTCGGGGCTTAAAGGGTGGCGACGCATCGCTAAACTATTAATCTAATACGGAGCGTTTGCGCCGCCCCGTACCATAAGAAAAACTGTTTTTTTTTTCTTTCCAATTAAAACTAGAAATAAATTTAAAAAAATGAACTAGCATATTAAAGAGTGTGCTAAGACTAATCATAATAAGTTTTGCCTGTAAAATGCAAATCTATGTTTTAAAAGAGGTTACTTTAATATTTTCTTTTCTGTTACAAAAGTTTACAAATGATGTTTCTGCAACTAGCAAAATGAAGTCAATTAAATGAAAAATCATGTCATCAAATATCATTTTCATATGTTTTGTAATTGTTGGGAAAAATCAATATCCCCGCCACGTAAAATTCCAATGCGTCGCCTTAACGAGGTCGCAGTGTGTTTGAATTTGAGCGTGAGATGTCGCGGGCATCAAAGCCTATGTTATTACTATGTCGCGAGTGGTGGCACTACCCGCTTCTCCATGAACGGGCAAAACGCGATACGCACCGCTTGACGTCCCGCGTAACGCCCCGCGTCTCTCTGAATGGAGCCTAACACATGGGGATTGGTAAGGTTGGCGGTAGATCACGAAGATGCGCATCCTTAAACCTTGTGCGTACGTAGTCGAATACTCACATCGCTCAGCTTTGTGACAACTTAGTAATATGAAAAAAGTTAAACCATAATTCTGGTTCACATCATAATTCATCTTCCATAAAAACACCAAAGAATTTCGTTTACACACACAAGTGGGTTTTCAACTATATCTCAAGTAAAAATCTGATGTTGCAAATTCATGAAGATGCCAATCTCACTTGGACTCGTTACACTGTCCTTATCTCGACTGTGCCCATCTTGAAAAGGTGTCCTTGTGAGACACTTAGTTGCAAATAAAACGATTCACGTGTCATCTGATTTCCGGTTATCACTTGGGCTTTTATAACTCCTTGGTTACGTAAATGTTAAAAAATAAAGACGTGATGTTGTTACAGTTATTTGTGAGAGCGATCTACATCTATACATCTATAGGTATACTGTTAAAGGTATTTGTTTGTCTGTATGTTCAGGGTTATCTCAGGAACTACAGATCCGAATAAAAAAATAATTAACGAATAGAAAGCTACACTATCCTCCATTTAAACTAACTAGTGGTCGCCCAGTGGTCGAAATTGGACCGTAATTTTATTATGGCTGCAGAGATTGTGTCTTAAGCAATGAAAAATTTAATAGATAAAATGTTTGGATTGGCATTGACATATTTCGGCCGCTCCTCTTGCATTTTTGAAATTTTTGAATTTTTTGAAAGAGTATAAGTAATATGCGTGTTGTCAAATACATATGCGTGTGTGTCAAATACATGGTAGTGTGTGTAATGTTTGTTTTATTAATTTAATATAATTTTTTGCATAATTAAAAAAAAATATTAACATTTGGATAACCTATGTGTGCGAAATTTCATACTCCTCCGTCCGCGCAATTTTCTTAAAAAAGGAGTACAAAGTTTTTGCTTCACGTATTAATATATAGATATATAGATATAGTTAACACTGTATCCTCGGAAAACATTTCATTTCCTTAATGGAAATCTCTGGAATTAATGAATTGATTCTTAAAACCTCATCATCATAACCCAATTAACTTTCTACTTCTAGGTTCAGTGAAACCTTCCCAGATGAATAGCTCATGAAGAGATTGGGATCATAACTCATCATCCAATCCATCGTATTCCTACTTGAACTTACTATAAAAATAATTTTACTCAGACAAATCCGAGGGCAGTAGCTAGTCTTTATCGCATACCCCAGGGAACGTAATATTTGAACGAGATTACAAGTAATTATGACATTCTTGGACTTTCAATATCGATCTTGGTACAACGGCGCTTACTTTTGACGGATCGAAGGACAAACAAACCTACTTTCACATGTATGTATGTATGGGCTATTTTTGAATCATTGACATTTCTCAAACTACGAAATCTTCTAAGAGTGGTCCCATTTCTCTTATTCAAAATCATTTAAGGTAACTTTATTGCATCACTGAAAATTATCAAACGGTGGATCTTATTTTATTTATTGGTACGGTTTTTATTGGTATGTATTGTATCATAATAATCAAATTGTAAGTAATGCAAAACAATTATATTTCATAGTGCAGGTATTTAATGACACTTTTAATTTCTAGATCACTGGTGAGATTCTAGTTAGATATAGTTTATTAAGTATTTACTTGGTACCAAAATATTTTACTTTGTACTACACTACTCTCACTATTTATGTGCCTTTGAGATTTAATGTCAAAATTGCGTCACCGAAATTCTATTGAGACGTTATTTAGTTAACAGAATTACGGCCGAGTATCACCAACACATAGTACTGTACAGTTTCACAAATAAATACATTGAGCTTTAAAGGACACAGTCATGAACTCAAATAAACAAAACGCCTTTGCTTATTTATTTACGCACCCTAAAGGGCTCGTTCCCACTAACAAACTTAGTGCGCACAGATCACCGCGGTTTTATAGGGTAAATAAAAGAAATTATAACAGAAGGAAAATGTCGACCTCTAAGCGCCTTTCCGTGTCACCGAGGCCTGCATGATGCTATAACGGAGAAAACAAGGCAGTAAAATTCCAATGAAGTTTTTTTTAGTTCGGCCAATTTGAAGCTTTCAGGTCAAGCACGTAGGAAAAGAAACAAAGCTAGAACAAAGGCCATTGACACAACAATGGTATGGATTATGGTTTAATATGGTTGTTTTCTTTCGAAAACCCTACCTTTAATAGATATAGGCAGATAACTTAGTAGTAGTTATATGCCCAATTATACAACAGCAGTTTACATTTATGGTCAAGTTTCGAAATTATCAAGATATTAACACGGCTTGATAATTATCCGATAAATTTTACTTTTTTTATTTTTAAGTGCTAATTGCTGCCCTGAAAGTGAAAACCCGACCCAGCCAGGAATCGAACCTGGGTCTTTCGCAATCCAGGTCGAGTAGGAATTTGATTTTTTCACTGTATTTTATAAATATTTAATTATCCGATAATCATGGTGATAAGTGTACCAGTCTTCGTTGTTGCTTGCGCTGGTGGACTGTACATGGATTGTGTAGAGTTTGCTAGTTACATTTAACAATGCCTAAAGTGAGACACTAAACTTTATTAAACAATTTAGTTAATCAAGGAATGTAAAGAAGAAAGAACAATATAATATAAATTAATTATCTTAATTAATTGCTCAAATTCAAATTCAAATTCAAATTCAAAAATCATTTATTCAGTTTAGGCTACAAGTAGCTCTTATGAATGTCGCGTGTCGCTCAGCGTTTAGCATTTAGCCAATTTCAAGTATTTTATAGGTACAATTGTACGGTAGATAGAAATTAAAATGGAGTTTCACAACACGTGTTATTACGGAAAGAACTCGGGTGAAACTCCCAATATAATATAATTTAATTTTAGATTGTCCGAACAATACATCAAAATCAACAGAAGAAGAAAAAACTAAAACAAATGACAGTCACTTATAATACATCATACTAATAATGTTTAAGAGCGTTTACGCCGTACACTAGCGCCGCCAATGAAAAAAAAAACATATCCAGTAATAAAATTATGCTCAACAAACTATCTGAATGAAGTAATTTAGCATTTTTACGTAACCTAATGAACACCTGACATGTTATGGTTTAGTTAAATATGGCGTTATAGTTAAAAGTGACCGTAACGTCTTATTTAACTAAAACCATAACATGTGAGGTGTCCATTAGGTGACGTAAAAATGCTAAATTACTTCATTCAAATAGTTTGTTGAGATTTGATTTTCTGTATCTAATTACTAGATATGATTTTTTTTCATTAGTGGCGCTAGTGTGCGGCGTAAACGCTCTTAACCATATCATTAATGTGGCCTGTTGCCAACAAAGTATCATTGCTATTTATCCTTTCAAACCCTGCATACATAAAGTAAAATAAGCGTTTTTTCTTCTAAAGCGTCTGACAGATAAACTAGTTGTAGTAATAGCCTATAATTATATACTTTCCCACTGCTGGACAACCATTGAAATCAAGTCATCGCTACTATTGATGAATATTGGCTGAATCAAAACGCTTGCCAAATGCGGCTTGGAAGCCCAATATGTTTCAATTTAAAGTTATGGTAAAGATAAAGAGAAGATTATATTTGTAGTACCTACTCGTCCATACGTAGAATTATACTAGTTCTAATTGCCTTACTAGGTAATTAAGAATATAGTGTAATAATAATCTACATATAGGTTATTTCGTAAGTCATTACTTTATTCCCTTGGCTTTAATAACGAAGTTTGGTCATTATAAAAGACGCTTTTGTTAGAGTATTTAAGTCATTTAGGGGTAACAAAATGAATTGGGTCAAGGTAACCAACCCACTTCATTTTGTCATATTAAATAGTGGTTTGAAGAACTTTGAATAATCAAATATTTTGGAACATGTTTCTGTACATTGTTTTCTTGAGTTTACGCGATCACTATACAATGATATAAAAAAACTTTAAACAACTCCAATTGTGTTTAAAATGTTATTTATAATATTTAATTCTGCTACATGCTATTTACACTCTCACACCACCGGTAAAAACTTTCTGGCATATTGTATAACATCGTATGACATTTTCGAGGAAGTCGAACGTATACTCGTAGTTGCAATTTTTTATAAATTTCAACATAGTGGCGACTGAAATGTTTTTGTATTGTCTATATATTTTTTTTTTGCCTTCTCCTTATTATTTTGTCATAAAAAGAAAATCAGTAATATTCATAGGGTTTAGGGTAAAACCGGGATAGATGCCCCAGTTTTTGAAAGAGCCTCGTAATTGTAAAACTACTAATTTAACAAGAATAATTTCTATGAAGATTATCTAGTTTAGCTATTTATCTTACTTTACGGCCTGTTTTTAAAGACCGAATAATTTCTGATTTTGCAGTAATTGAGTTTTAACAAAACCATTTTTTGAGGATAGATGCCTACCTATATGGATAGATACCTCACCATGAAAATGCTAAGAAGGATAGATGCCTGTGATGTAGGATATATGCTCCATAGAATAAAATAAGTGAAATACGTAATAAAAATGTTTTATTTTAGATAAAGTGTTTGTAGTATACTTAACTATTATTTGTCTAACAAATAATTCCACATTTATGTTTTAACGTGCACAGTCATGAATGGACACTAGTAATTGTTTTACATTTTCATAAATCATTTCGTCCAGCTGCCTAGGGCACTTTATATTTTAATCTAACTAACTTTGTTCTTTCTTGCTTTCTTCTATTCAGCAATATCCTTTTTTTCGCTTGAATTCAGAATTGTTGCTGATGTGGTAGTGGTATTGGTAAAAAATAATTAAAAATGTCGAAGGCGTGTCTTTTTCTACTATCATTACCAATAACAATAACGCTAATCTTTATATATAAAAATCTTCTGTGCTTGTGTACTGTGTATGTTCAAGTGGATTCGAGAATGGTTTAGATTTACAATTGGACCCGGTAGGTGGCGCTGCTATAGGGGCCATCATGGGATACGGGTGTTCTTAAAAGGACGAATGATTTGTTTGTTTTGTTGTCATGGAAAATGTCAAAGCGGTACGGAGTCCGCCGGTCAGCTAGTATTTTATAAAATCTCAGGATCGATTAAAAGACTAGGAGATTTTCCGTTCAATGGAGTTGGTATCAGCTACATGAGACTTACAACTGAGTATCAATAGTAATCGTTTGAAAATAGCCATTAAATATTAACAAAACATACTTACAAGACAAGACTTATATATTATATGTCAAGTAAGGGATAGATACCCTTTTAGGGGCACGTATACCGTGAAAAAATGAGGCGACTATCCTTTATGATATGGATAGATGCCCTTTTATTTTTAAAAAAATATCGATAAATTGTCACCTAGGTGTGTTACACCTCTAACCCTATTAAACTGTATATTGATATAATAATAATGAAACTGATTTCATTACTACTCATAAAGTTATACAACTTACGTCTAAAACTTTGAGGCGTTTGTGACGTAAGCCGCGGAGAAGATCGCACGCACATGCGACACCCGTCTGTTCCGCACCACGGCCTGCAGGGGATGAAACTTGTGGCGCCTACCCTTCTTACCTATTAATTATTTGCTGCGATTTTGGGAAGTTAGGTTTTTGCAAATGCGGCCTATCCCACTGGGGCAACTATCCTGGTTTTACCTTACAAATAAACAGATTATAAGCTTGAAATATTCCGTGATTTGTTCCCGTCATGCCAACTTCATTTCTAATTAGAGTAAAAGAGTTTCTGTTGTTTTTTTTCGTACGGAGGATATAACATAACAAAAAACAAATGAATGGTCATAACATTTTATAGGTACTAATATAAACAACCACCTAACACTATGCAAACAAATGCTCAAATTTATGATACAAATCACACGCAAGACCGCACGTGCTCCATTTCACAGTTCAATTACTACAAACACGTACAAAAGGACTACTAAACTATTTTATGTGTGCAATAACTTTGGAACAGAGCGTCACACTGCTTAATTTGCTTTTCATTTAATTAGAGGTTTGGTGACGCGGCTCTTACTATTTGTTGTGCCTTGAACTCATCATGCATATGTCGTGGCCGGATCTTAAAATTGATCACTTTATGATGTAGTCGACCATTTCATGAAATGGTTGTATTTCATGATATGCCCAGCTTAATAATAATAATAATAATAGATGCAAAAGGCAGTAATCCTTGACACGGCACGTATTGTCAGGAGGTTCCTCACTCTGCAGCCCTGACCACCGGTAGATTGGGCCCTGCCTCACTGCTAGCGGTACTCTAGGATTAGGTTTTTATAATGTTTTATTGCTTTTATATTAAAATATTGTAAAAATCTAGTTTTAAGGAAAAAAATGAATAAAGAGTATAATAATAATAAAGATAAAGAACCTTGTAAAGGCCGAGAAGGACAAGGCCTGCAAGTACCTTGACTTGGCTCACGAGGTAACCGCCATGTGGGATATTGACTCGACAATCATTGTGCCGATAGTCGTGTCTGCGAACGGTCTGGTAGCGAAGAGTCTCGACCAACACCTTAAGAAACTCTCGCTCAATGGTTGGATCAAGGGTCAGATACAGAAGGCGGTACTCTTGGACATGGCCCAATTTGCAATTTTTACGAACCATTTTGTTTGTCTGTCACTCAAAAATTTTGTTGAAAGTGTTTTTTTATTTTCTTTTTATTGTTATTTTATATATTTTTTTTTATTTTTGTGTGTTACGGTTATGTTGCTATCGCAGCATCACTTAAACCGGTTCCGACGAAAGATCAGCGCTAACCTCAAGGCTAGCATCTTGCTGAGTCGGAACCGTTTTGGGACTCCTATGTTTTTTTTTAATTTCCACTTTTATCTTTATGTTTAAACTGTTCTGTCCTAAATAAATTTATTTTCATTTCATTTCATTTCAAATGCCCTCGCTGAGTATATTGCCGGTTCTTCTCAGTACAAGATCTCCCCGCCATTATTAGCCTACCTAACCAACATAATTAATTATTTAGAATTTTGAATTTTGTAAGCCTTTACAGCATACCCAGACTTTTGTGGGCGGCGAGAAACTAAAGGTTCCTCAGGTCTTGGTGATAGAGTATCCACAGAGGGTTTCTAGAGGGGATGGCGTCCCGCAAGCGTGTGGGGGACACGCTTCCCTTTTGTGGAAGACGTTTGCTGGCTTAAGACACGCTTTACCCTTCCCCAAAGAGTTCAGATTGGAAACAAGAGTGTATCAACCAGAGAGCACTTGTCGCGGTATTTTGATCAGAAGCCCCAAAACTTCTATAGCAATGGGATCATGTCCCTACCTACAAGATGGCAAAAAGTTATCGAACAAAGTGACACCTACATACTTTAGTTAAATGTAAATAAACTGTATTAAAAAATGTTTTGAATTTTCTTAAAAAATGCGAAGAAACTTTTTCCCCAACCTATTACTTGTTTTTTTATTTTGTAATCAGTTTCTGACAGGTATAGCCGATATGCCAAATCAAAAAAGGTTTTAACACAACAGGCACACGTCACATTAAAAAGTTACAAAATTGCTACACAAAGTGTCCAAATGAGCCGTAAAAGTGTGGTGAAACTCGTAAAAATCGCTTGAAAGTTCGAAATGGGGAATTACATTGTGCAGAGTTGGGAATTTCAAGAAAGTCGTAAGTTGAAGTTGATTTGTGAGCCTCGGAAGAGTTGTTCGTGTGAAACGAGTAACTGGTTTCTTAATTTTCTTGTTATTTGTAATTATTTTTTATGTTACTTTGGTAGGTAGTTAAGTCCCCACTGCTGGGGCACGAGCCTTCCCAATGGATGGATAGAGAGAACGGGCCATGAACCACCACGCGAGCCTAGTGCTGATTGGTGGTTGTTAACGACTGCTAATACAGCCGGGACCAACGGCTTTACGTGCCTTCCAAAGCACGGAGGAGCTCGAGATGACAAATTTTAGGTCACCCATCCGATGACCGGCCTTTGCCAAAGTTGCTTAACCTCAGCACTCGCAGACCGGGCACGTTAACAACTGCGCAATCGAGCTCCTCAAGATCATATGGAAGCTTGCAAGACCAAGGCTTTCACGCGTGCTGTGTCGACCCTTTTACCCATATACTAAAACAGTCTTACGCATACATAGGAGACAGAGGCAACCCCGAGGCATGTGGCACTCTCGTCTCTTCCTCCCACCCAGCCCTGAAAGCCATCGACAAAAATAACAGCATTAGAATCATCCAAATTAAAATGTTACCTACTTAAAGGACGTTTTAGCTGTGGAGTAGAATGCGCGTAAGAAATGGATACCTTTTATGTAAATTTCTGTAACACTAAGTACGTAGGTAACACTTTTGTTAGGCGCTCAATGCGTTTTTAAAACAACTAGTGGTCGGCCCAGTGGTCGAAATTCGACCGTAATTTTATTAAGGCTGCACGGATTGTATCTTAAGCAATGAACAATTAAAAAAGATAGAATGTGAGTTTGGATTGGCATTGACAGATTTCGGCCGCTCCGCTTCCATTTTTGAATTTTTTGAAAAGAGTATATTTTAAGCGTGTGTGTCAAATACATGGTAGTGTGTGTAATGTTTGTTTTATTGATTTAATGTATTTTTATGCATAATTTAAAAAAAATATTAACATTCGGATAAACTTCTATAAATAAACTATAAGTGTGCGAAATTTCATACTCCTCCGTCCGCGCAATTTTCGTAAAAAAGGGGTAGAAAGTTTTTGCTTCAATTTAAACGAATTGGACATTTTCGGATTATCTCTTAGGCAATTCAAAAAAGCAGTGGCCTACCTATTTTAGCTGTTTAGTTTTTAATACAATATCTGTAACAATATCTTCAATAGTGTTTTTAATGTGATAAAATATATATTATTACTTACATTAAGGAAACTCCAGGTCTATTTGTTGTTGTTGAGATTTATATTTGTGACTGTATGTTTTTTATTAAATAAATAATAATAAGTACAATTCATGCAAAGTTAAGTAATCTAAAAACCAAAAGTATACATAAATGTTCGATAATTACACATTAGTGAGCGCAAAAACCCCATTAACTGAAATAATGTGAAAACAGGCAATAGTACCTTAGATAAATTAACTTGATAAATGTACTGGAGAGTTAGAATGAGCGTTGCGAACGTAAGTTTAGTGTTGTCAGATTTATCTAAATGGACCTAAAGTATCGTCTTTTGTGTTAACGGCTCGACGCCGCCGTCGGTGTAGGGGCGTAAGTAAAGCATCTTACATTGTCAAACTCTTTCTAAACCTGAATATGGTACTTAGGAATGTTGTGTACTTTAATCGAAAACATTTGGTATACTTTCAGAGCTTTTTTACATTTCGTAATCCAATACATTAGTTGACGTGAAATGACTCCATAGAACGTCTTGTCGTGCAAGGGAAAGTCGAGGGCACAAGACCACGACGGAGATCCCCAATGAGATGGACGGACTAAGTGAAGGTGAAGGCTGCGGTGGGCGCTCCCGTGCACGAATGTGCCCGATTAACGACCACCAGGCAGACGTGGCGGGATGTCGTGCGGCGGGTACCGTCTGCTGCCCAACCTACCGGAACGTGATAACCACGACCACGCTGGCAAGAGTGAAACGAGTATGAAGAAGAAGAATCCCATACAGACTTCAAAGTTTAAAAAAATCGACATGTAAGCGTAAAATGGTAGTAGTAAAGCAAGTACAAACATAAGAGAAAGAGAGATAGAATTATTGACATCCTACTATAATATTATAAACGCGAAAGTTTGATGTTTGTTACTCTTTCACGTAAAAACTACTGAATGGATTTGGATGAAGTTCGGCATACAGATAGTTTATAACCGGGAATAACACATAGGATACTTTTTATCCAGATATTCCCACGGGAACGGGAACCACGCGGGTGAAACCACGAGCGGCCACTAGTAAAATAATAATATCGAATCGAACCTGGGTCTGAGCCTGATCATCTAACTTCTAAAGCAGTGTGTAATAACTCCTCTTCCTCTTAATAACTTACCTGACCTTTATACAGGAATAGGAATAGGAGGAGGAGCTCGATGGCGCAGTGGTTAACGCACCCGGTCTACCCGTATTAATGTTAAACAACTTTCACTAAGGCCGGTCATCGGATGGGTGACCAAAAATTTATCATCTCAAGCTCCTCCGTGCTTCGGAAGGCACGTAAAGCCGTTGGTCCGGCTGCATTAGCAGTCGTTAACAACCACCTATCCGCACTTGGCCCGCGTGGTGGTTTATGGCCCGTACTCGCTATCCATCCATAGGGAAGGCTCATGCCCCAGCAGTGGGGACATAAAATGAGCTCTTGATAATGATGATGATGATGATGATGTTGTAAAATTATGAAAAACTCTTTTTTTTAATATGAAGATTTTTTTAATTGTACGCAGCTCACATACAATATTATCTCCTCCAAAAGCCAAACTTAAATTTGGGTGACTTGACCCAATAATAGCTAAGTATAACAACTGGTTGTTAAACATTTCGAAGCTCCAAAGGGTTTAACTAAAGCTTTTAGATGACTGACGAATCACGGACGCTATCAAATCATATTGACTTGGGAATTTCAGTACAAATAAATTGAGGAGTTAGTAGGTACCCCACTAATGGATAGCTATTAACATATAATACATTAGTATTGTGCTTACATCATTAGTCAACATCGTCATTTAAACATATTATGTTATATTATGTATTATAAAAACTTGTAGTTATACTTTTTGCTGTTTTCAAACGGAAAGTAAACACTCACATGGTCTTGAAATAAACAATTAATATGTCAAGCTTTGGCAGTCTAACTTTTCGGACTTCTTGGCGGGAAAGTGAAGAGTGATGTCTGCGGTTTTGTTTTATTTTCTAAAATTTGTGCTATGTCGAATATTAATGTGAAATAATGGTGGATTATTAACCGTGAAATGTTCGTGAGTGTGCATGAGTGTTGGCAAATGAAACAAAACAGTGTAACGTCACTTTTCAAATTCTCTCAAGAAGTCGGCCTGAGGACTTAGTAAAGCCCCACATCTTTATTGAGATACTCATGGGGTGGGGGGTCTATCATTTCTCACTTCTCATTTATCATCATCATCATACATGAAGGGAAATACTAATGAAATTAAGAAACTAATGACATGACCAAGACAGACAAGAAGTGTTTAGAACGAACGAATAGGCTTGATGGATTTCATCCGGAGCCGTAAAACAATACACAAAAAAACTAACTTTTCATGCCATAGTAGCTAATTAGGCTAATTTGATACTTTGATTTTGTATACAGGAGATAATGTATTAGGCATACCCTGAGGGGCATGCATACTCATGGGGAATACCATATTATCATCACATGACTATATCTGCCATATTTGGACTTAACCCATCCATCTTTATGAAAATAGCTTATCTTTCAATGAACGCGCAAGCCGTTGCATCTTAATTATTTAATTAGTAGTACATTTTATTAAATTAATAATTATAAAATTTATTAATTTAAAATTGAAGAAGTAGAAATTCTACACACCCCTGCACAACAGAACAAAATTTCTTCTGTTGTGCAGGGCTACCCATGTAGCATACTTTCTTTCTTAAATCGACATTGAACTTTATCTCTAAGGAATGTAGTTGAATATTGATTGAACAAATTTTACAGTTGTTTAAGATAGGTTTAAGTGCAGACGTTTGTACTACGATACGATACCTTTCTTTTTTATACAAATAGGTAGGTACAGAGAAACTACTACAAGGCAAACTACAAATCTGTCACTAGTAAATAAACAAACAGGCATTGAAACTAAAACAAACTTATAATATTACAAAATTCACCACGGCACCAAAAGGTTCATTCCCTTCAACAAAATAATCCATTTTTTTATAGTTTTGTTTTCGCCGATCCTCTTCAAACATGACGTACAGCGTATTGGTAATAAATATCCGTCACGCGTATTTTTATCGTAGTGAAAGAGCAAATGTTTGTGTTTCATTTACCATTACATAGACGAAGAAGTGAACCGGAAATCAAAATATCTTATCCGAACGTCCGGATTCTGAACAGCTCTTTGCAGATGGCAGATCTAGATAATCGACGTTTGTGTCGCCACAAAGATGCGTCCGACGTCACATCCATTGTTTGAAACTATTTTTTTTTCTTCATCAATTAGATTAAAAGCGAGATCAAAGGTGAGATCAACAAGGAGTTCAGTGTAATTAAGGTTTTATTCAACTCCCATACAAGTAAATAGTGGGTGGCCTACTGGCAAAGTGCTCGGCCCATGCATAGCCCGAGTTTGTGATCACCAACCCGCAATGGTCATGATTAAACTATTACCCATCCAATTGTAGTGGTGATGATTTGATTTCAACGATGGGGGCCATTGCCCAGCTGTGGTACCGTCATAGGCTATTTAC
This sequence comes from Eudonia lacustrata, assembly GCA_947562085.1. Lineage (NCBI taxonomy): Eukaryota > Metazoa > Arthropoda > Insecta > Lepidoptera > Crambidae > Eudonia > Eudonia lacustrata. The sequence goes on from OX387313.1 coordinate 6,355,955, forward strand.
TTTACTTTTAGTAGTAAGTAGGTCAGTTCAACATTAGGAGTCAGTTATCTAATCGACAGTTTCGTTAATTAGTCACTTTCGGCAACTCAGTCACTCGTCAGTCACTCGTCAGTTTTCAAAATTCGTCAATTTCACTAATATCTTTAATTCGTCACTTTCCTTAATTTGTTAGTTGGGTTATCTGGTCAGTGTATGAAACTCGCCATTTTATCAATTTCGCTTGATTTTCGTATTTGGTCAGTTGTAGTACAATCACATACTAAAGGATAGCTTAAGGGCAATTCAACCAAAATATTTAAGATACAAGAGAAATAAGATAGTTAACGATTTGATTTTTAACAACATAATAAACAGCGACATGACGGAACATGACTTGCGATGTTTTAATTAAATAGATAGATAGATAGATAGACACTTTATTTTTTTAACTTTCACTTAATAGCTTAGAGTTGTAAACTTTTCACAAGGTATTTAAACTTGATATCAATAAGTATGAGACATTTTAAACGGAAGTGTATATGATGGAATTTGGTGACATTGTAATAAAACTAGTTTGGTGATATATTGCTCAGTTAGAGTATTAGCTATTGGACAGACAATACTTTACAATTTGCCACACGCACAATATTCATTGGGTCTTACAAATAAACAAGGAATAAGCTTCGAATAGTTATTCCGTATTTTGTATCTTTTACTCTGATTCGAAATGACGTTTACATGGCAGGAACAAAACACGGAATAACTATTCGAAGCTTATTCTCTGTTTGTTTGTAAGGGGGTTAGTGTTTTATGTATTAAAATGGTAGCGGCAAAAACTAGCTGTGAGGCAAGTCGTTTGCCTGTTTGCCACCACCCCTATTTATCAAAATCATTTAAATATGACACTGCTAAGCAAGTTTATGCGGAAACAATAAGTTAAGCTAGTTAAGCTGCCAATTACGGATGCTTAAAGAAGGTGGCAGTTGTCAAAATCCACCAATCCGCATTTTATTGGACTAATAAATAAAACAATAGCACACACATGGTGAGATCAGGCCCTGCAGGCCCAAAGAGTGTTGGTGGGTTAAAAAAACCCCTAGGTATAATAAAAAAGTCATTTGTGTCTGTCCGCATCTTTGTGGCACCATTCCGCCCCGCTGAATCACAATTATTTTCCCTGATATTGTTTCGTATGCTTCAGACACTAACTTGACGTTTGTTTGTGCGCGAACTCGTGTGTATCTTGACTGATTGGCCTAATTTTGATTTTGTATTACTTACGTATCAGAAATTTTGATTGCGCGTTCGGTTTGCGATCTAGCAAGTTGGGATAAAGTAAATAGCCTATATACTGTCCCACTGCTAGGGCAGAGGGGTCCATCACTGAAATCAAGTCATTGCTGCAATTCATGAGTATTATATACCTATCCAGTTGCAGCGAGGAGTGAGACAGGGAGATGTGATTTCTCCGAAACTGTTCACTGCTGCACTGGAAGATGTTTTCAAGCTTCTGGACTGGAAAGGACTCGGCATCAACGTCAACGGCGTATACATCACTCACCTTCGGTTTGCTGACGATATAGTGGTCATGGCTGAGACCCTGGAAGACCTCGGCGCAATGCTCGGTGACCTCAACAGAGTCTCTCAACAAGTGGGCCTTAAAATGAACATGGAGAAGACGAAAGTTATGTCGAACTCACGTGTCGTACCCACTCCTCTGAAGGTTGGGGACTCTGCCCTTGAAGTTGTGGACAATTATGTTTACCTGGGACAAACGGTCCAGCTAGGTAGGTCCAACTTCAGCAAAGAGGTCAATCGTCGAATCCAATTAGGCTGGGCAGCGTTGGGTAAGCTTCGAAATATCTTCTCGTCCGATATACCGCAGTGTCTCAAGACGAAAGTCTTTGACCAGTGTGTGTTGCCAGTGATGACATACGGGACTGAGACGTGGTCGCTCACTATGGGCCTCGTAAAAAGGCTCAAGGTCACTCAAAGAGCAATGGAGAGGGCTATGCTCGGGGTTTCTCTGCGTGATCGAATCAGAAATGAGGAGATCCGCAGAAGAACAAAGGTAACCGACATCGCCCGAAGAGTTGCTAAGCTCAAGTGGCAGTGGGCAGGTCACATTGCTCGCAGGACTGATGGCCGCTGGGGCGGGATAGTCCTGGAGTGGCGACCACGTACCGGAAAGCGCAGTGTGGGCAGGCCTCCAACAAGGTGGACCGACGATCTGGTGAAGGTCGCGGGAAGCCGCTGGATGCGAGCAGCACAAAACCGGTCGTTGTGGAGATCCTTGGGGGAGGCCTTTGTCCAGCAGTGGACGTCTTTTGGCTGAGATGATGATGAGTATTAGCTAAATCACCGCGTCACCTAGGCTAAGCAGCGTATAATCCGAAACACGTTTTGCCCGACCTGAGAATTGAAACCGGTTATCTGGCTGAGCACTTATTCACCCGGCCAACAAGGGGTTGGTTGGTGTTGAATTGAGCGGATATCCATCCGCTCAACTCCATCGGTTAAGTTGGACATCCGTCCAACTTTACCTCCTGACCGCCCTCGTACTACTCATAGTACATCAAAAAAAAATTGGCGGTTATTAGTCTTTATTGCGAAAATACTTTAGAGCGACATCTACCTTTTCTCGCCACGCCTTCCATCATCTTTTGCCCGCCGAACAAACAAAAAAAAACTTGATATACTACATTTTTTCATTACAATATATCAAAATTTAACGGTAAAATGAAAAAAAAAGTACCTGGAATAGTCACGAGGTTAAAATATCTCAGGCTTCACCGAGCTTCGAATAGCAAAGTGAGCTCCCGATTACGGTTTCTCCCCGTCGAAGAATGTGGCTGTCTTCAAAACCCACCAACCCTCATTGGACCCGCGTGGTAACCCTCCAGACCCAATTCATAGGGCTTTTGATTTGTTTGATGGCGCAGTTCGATGGCGCAGAGGTTCACGAGCCCGGTCTGCGATTGCTAAGGTCCGCAAAGACCGGCATCTGCTGGGTGACCAAAAATGTATCATCTCGAGTTACTCTGTGCTTCGGAAGGCACGTAAAGGTCCAGTCCTAAGTCTTAGTTGCATTAAGTCGTTATTAACTACCAACCTGCACTAGGTTAGGCCTGAGTTGTGGTTGTTTGGTTATTCTGAGTACAAGGTACTGTAAGGCTCCCACTACTTAGGGAACCCTACTAGGATATTAAATAAGAATAACAGTTGCACTTAATTTTATGTATTATAATAAAAACATTACATTAGATTAAATCGATCTCAGAGCACCTCGGCTTTTAGCCGGGCTGTCCAGCTCCTGTCTACGACTGTGTCAAACCGTTGCAAACCTTTTTAATTTTACATGTTCGATGATTCAAATATTCATCCTGACTAAAGAGGCTTACATACAAATACAATAAACTAAATTTTACTATGAGCTGCATATAACTTCCTTACAGTACGCTACCCTAGGCGACACACTCCCGGTCTCGACAACATTGTTCAATGCATAATAGTATGATATTGTAACAACTCATGTATACGGAGACGGTATATGGAGAGCATTAAATGATTGAATTGAATTGAACTATTTATGTAACATAATAAAAGATGAAAATGCAGAAAACCATAACCGGGAATCGAGTCTGTTATTACGCAACATTTTATCTTCCAATCATTTTACTTACAAAACTAGTAATAGTATTGTTTTTTTCCAAAGACAATCTCGAATTAACTTTATAGGATAGACTGTCCGAAATAACAGAACACTCTCAAAAAAGCCTTGTAGCAGATACTTTAGCGACACAAAATTTCCTGTCTGGCGTAATAAGGGAGAAAGCAATTTATATAACAGAACAATACTCGTAGCATTGATCAATCAGGAATAGCATTGCCTATCTACTGAAGAAATAGAATATTGGTTTGACTGTGGATACGTTTGGATACGTTTTAATTAATTAATTATCTTAATAAAGCAGTTCCTTCTGCTTTTATCGTACTCGTAGCGAGACCCCGATCCGATCCGAACCCTTTGGAGAATCTAGTAGGGCACGGGGACACGCCTTAGTGCGTGATGCCGTTCCCTCTAGAAAACCTCCGATGGTGATTCATTTCACACGGCTTGAGGAACCCTTTAAGTTTCTCGCCGCCCCCAAACAAGCCCGGTGAAGCTGAAAAGCCAATTTCAAGTATTTTTTTATTATTAGTAGTAAAGGTACAATCGTACAGTAGATAGAAATTAAAATGGAGTCTCACGACACGTGTTATCACGGGAAGAACTCGGGTGAAAAAACGGATACGTTTTAAAGCAGTAAGAATATGGTAAGTAGTTGACAGTTTAGTTAGACAAAAGAAAACTTTTAACACCCTAAATGTTTATATAATTTTTTACGCAAATTTTGTTGCGAACAAATTACAAAAAACACAAAATTTCCACGAGCAGGATTTGAACCCGCCCCCTTTTGACATACCGGGTCAGGTGTTCTCCCAATTGAGCTATCGTGGTTCTAGCCAGCCCGCCGAAATTATTCAACACTCTTTTAGCACCCTGTTTTTTTTTGTATTCCTACGTAAGCATTTGGGCTTAATTTGATGTTAAGTGATAATAAGGCCGAAAGTGGAAGCGTACTTCACCCGGAATCCTCAACTACTGAGGCACTGGCTATGTTATCTCTAGCTGCCGAAACACAGCAATATGCTACAAACATTGATGTTATGGCGACATTTATATTACAATATTCTAACAGCAATTTCATAGGAATAGTGTTTTTTTTTTTATTAAATAAACTTTCCTACACTCACACCAATTATCTAGCCCAAGAGAAGCTTCGTTATGAAACTCGTTAAATGGTTACTACAACGGATAAACATACTTAAAATACGTAAATTCATACTTATTATACATAGAAAACACCCAGACCCGAGACAATTTAGAAAAACAATCATTTCTAAATTGACCCGACCGGGGATCGAAATGGCAACACCATGAAAACCGGTGTACAAACCACTCGACCAAGGAGGTCGTCAAAAAAATTATGATGACATCAGTATTATGTTCCATACACTTAGCTACGTGGCGGGGATCTTGATTTATCCCAACAATTACAAAACATATGAAAGTGATATTTGATGATATGATTTTTCATTTTATTGACTTCATTTTGCTAGTTGCAGAAACACGATTTGTCAACTTTTATAACAGAGAAAAAAATATCAAAGTAACCTCTTTTAAAACATAGATTTGCATTTTACAGGCTAACCAGACCGATTTAAGCATCTAAATTTTCTTAGTAGATTAGTCTTAACACACACTTTAAAATTATAGTTCATTTTTTTTAAATAATTTGTAGTTTTAATTTGAAGGAAAAAAAACAGTTTTTCTTATGGTACGGGGCGCAAACGCTCGTATCAAAACGTATGAGATTTATTGTTTAGCGATGCGTCGCCTTTTTTTGTTAAGGTAACAAACTAATAAATCGTTAATGTTTAGAAGAATATGAATGTGAAAGTGGATGTCATTTATACTTTTAATGTGTTGGAACAATTGAAATGAAACAACTTTTACGGATCTACTCGCGTTTATTTTACACATTACTTTTAAATAATGTTTATCCTGACGTTTCGAGCCCTTTGCAGGGTCCATGGTCACAGGGAGACCCACAAGGGGAACAAATCCAGCAAGATAATTTGCAGAATAACTAGACAGCTTCAAACAGATTGATTAATGGGTGATTTTTGAACCGGCGACAATATTATTCTAACACAACTTAGGTATAATATTAATTGCGAGTGTGTACAGTCACAAGCATAAATATGTTACCATATGTGAGTATGTCGGTGGCCGAGTGGCAGAACGCTCGGCCCGATACCCGAAGGTCCCGGGTTCAATTCCTAGGTCGGTATGTATTTCGGATTTTTCGATGCATAGCCCGGGTTTGTGATGGTGGTGATTAAGCCATTAGATACCCATCAATTGTAGCGATGTCTTGATTTTACTGATGGAGGCCTTTGCCCAGCAGTGGGACAATAATAGGCTGTTTACTTTATGTACAAGTCGTCCTCATAATAATATGTTAAGTTTCAGGTATAGCTTTTATGAATTAGAAATAACTATAAACAAGACGATGTTATAAAAACTTAAAACACTAATCACATTTTTGGCGATAGAACTACAAGCCGCCTATTTATCTTATAGATAATGTCATCATCATCATCAGCCTAAACACGCCCACTGCTGGACATAGCCCTCTCCAAGTGCACGCCACTCTGAGCACGATCCGCGGCTACTCTCATCCAGCTCTTGCCAGCACCTTGCGAAGATCGTCGTTCCACCTAGTCTGAGGGCATCCTACACTACGTTTGCCGATACGCGGTTTCCACTTAAGAACTCGTTTACCCCATCGTTTATCGGTTCTGCGGCTAATATGGCCGGCCCACTGCCTTCAGCTTGCTAATCTTGTGGGGACAAGATTTTTGATAATACCTACATAAACCCGAATATGGCAGATATGGTCCCGTGCATAGAGTCCTGAAACAGAACAACATTCCTGAACCACACGGTCGAGATATTGAAGTTGTTTCTTACAAAGGAAAAGTGACAACCCTAGGTCATAGTCTTAGTCGTCAACCTTTATAGTCCAACAAAAATATTAGTCATAACATTACAGTGTTGAGCAAAAATAATGTAATAAAATTAATTTGAGAAAAATAAACCGACGTAAATACCGTTTTGCCCATAATCATGATATTTTTATATCCTTGTTGGCATGACTATGTTTCGGGATTGTACATACACATAACACCAAACATCCTGCATGTATAGCGATTGCATACGATACCGCACAGAGAGAATAAAAATCAAATGGCCCGAGGGTGAAATGTTAAAATTAAAAAACTCGTTCATTTTTGAGATCCGAAATAGACTTTTCATTGGCAAATTGCTTTTAGACAGAACGTACGGTCCGCAACAAAAAGTCGATAAACACTTTGGTATCAAACCTCTGTGAGCTTTTAATTTTCTTTTATAAATTGTTAAGTGCTTGCCAAGTTGCTGTCGTTATGACGAAGTATTTAAATCTGCTTAGACCAGACATTCCCGCAAACCACACCTGATGAAAAGCGGCCACCGCAGCCATTCGATCTGAAAATGTTTGGTCACCTATCCGATGACCGGCCTTTGTGAAAGTAGCTTAACCTTAGCAATCGCAGATCGGGCGCGTTAACCACTGCGCCATCGAGCTCTCCCAGAACACATGTATAACAAATAAAACACCCAAAACCTACTATTAGGGCACGTTTTCAATAAAAGTTCGTGCTCGGCCCACTCCGAGCGGCGCGACGTGTATCAACACTCAGCAAATCATGATTAACGCTTCTGACACCTTCAATTTACTTTACCATCTCTTTATTCTAGCGGTTTTCACCGTTCTCAAACTCAGAAGTCCCGAGTTCGATTCCCTGCGAGGCGTACAAATTGTACGCGGTTAACGAACAAGCCGTATGTTCTAAATCTGTCTAGGTATCTAGGCAGGTCTAGGTAGGTAGCACCTTTTCATAATCAGTATGTCGCCAGAACAATAATACTATTAGCATTTTCGAGAATAGTCGAAAATAATCGAGATAAGATAGCCTTTCCCTCTGAAGTTGACGATTCCGAGTGAAGTTCACTTCCATCTTCGATAATATCACCTACTTAGATAGCTAGGTAGATACCTTTTGCGTTGTAATAAAAGAAAAATCTTGTCAGAAATGCCATGACATTTAAATACGTTTTATGCTAAACATATTCATTTAGATAGTATGTGCTCGACATTTATTAGCGTATGAATGAAGCTAAAACAATAAACATGCCACATACATTTGGTAGCAGTACCTAATTAGGAATAAATCCAACTCTTTAATTTAACGTAAAATTCACATGCTGATTCAATTCCTCGAAATAAACTTAACGATATTTTTATAGCGGCTGCGTATATTCGTTAATTCACCACAATCAACAGTGAAAGTACGAATGCATTCAATCGGAGTTGACCTCTTTACCTGAGGTGTAATAAAAACGTTTGAGCTTACTGTGCAGTGGACTGTTTTTGATGTTTTTTACTGCGTTTTCGATACCGTAGAATAATTCAAGAGTTTATTGTATAAGCAATATTCGTTGGCAAGATAGAGTATGCAAAAAACTATTTTTCTTTTTTTTAAATTTATATTATTAAATTTTTTTTTTTCAAGCTTTGGCAACTGCTGTTGGGTTTCGATTCTGCTATTTTAAAACTACTACAATCGTATCTCAGTGACCTGATTCTGTTATTTTTTATTCTAATAACGAGATGTTATAATTGTTCTTATGTATATATGTTATAGCATAGGTTTTGTTAAATCAGGCCACAGATGTTAAATAGTCTACGTTTTACAGGCAATCATTTTTATGTACCGATAATAAGAGAGTTCGTTCCACTGCTGGGCTTAGACCTTCTCACATAAACAATAAGGACTTGAAGTGAACGGGCCATAATTCACCACGCGCTGGTACAATGGTTTAACAACTACTCAAAGAGAGAAAGAAAGGAAGAAAGAGCTAAAGAAAAAAGTAAAGAAAGATGAGACATTTCGCACTACCAGTACAATACTGGTGCAAGTCAAAACATACTGAAATTGGAAATTTTGTCGTATTGAAGAACAGTACAGTTCAATTTCAAATATCAGTATATTTTGACTTGCACCAGTATTGTATTGGTAGTGCGATTTATTGATACTAGTGGTCGCCCAGTGGTCGAAATTCGAGCGTAATTTTTATAAAAAGCTGTTTATTAAACAAAATTTTATTAAGGCTGCTCGGATTGTAACCTAAGCAATGAAATTCTAAAAAAAAATAGAATGCGAGTTTGGATTGGCACTGACAGATTTAGTCCGCTCCTCTTCCATTTTTGAAATTTTCGAAAAATGTGTAAAACAATGTTTATCTAATTTAATGTATTTTTGATGAATAATTTAAAGAAAATATTAGCATTCTGCACTCCTTCTCTATAAAAACTATAAGTGTGCGAAATTTCATACTCCTCCGTCCGCGCAATTTTCGTAAAAAGGGGTACAAAGTTTTTGCTTCACGTATTAATATATAGATCATACAACAAATAAACTCCTATTTTGTATATAGAGTAAACGACTGTCGTTACAACAGCAACCAAGACTATCAAGCCTTCCAAGGTATATAGCCTTCCAAAGCGAGGAAAATATTTTTCGTTTACGACCCTATATCTCAGCATTAAGAAAATTGTTTAACATACAAGATCGCTATCAAATCTAGCCACTGCACCCTGCGCCATCAAGCTCCTCAAGTATGAACTATCTAGTACCAAACCAATTTATTCCTATGACCTGAAGCCTCGAAAATATTCCCGAGCAAACACAATATTTACGCTGTCCAATATGACCCCAATCGATCTTTATATCCCCTGGGAGCTTGCACTGCGAGATAATTGCACTCCGGGCTTCACTCTAAGATACGGCTTAGTATCTTGACACTAGACACGGTCTATTGGGAAACGATGATATTGGTATACATCGTTCTTTAAATTAACATTATTTAACAAGAAGAATAATGCTTATACCTGCAGGAATTAAAAACCTTTAAAGGGTCTGGTAGTCATAATGGCGTACCCTGGGCCAAAAAAAATAAGCAGAGGTGGATGTTGTACAATTAAAAGTTTTTTTAAGAATGTCGGCGATAATAGTGTTACGTCCGTGATTCTTACAGAGTAATCAACGTATTTGTTGTACCATTATTATTTACGTATCCGTGATTTTTACAATGTAAATAATTACTTACTCGAAAGATTTAAGTAAATACGTTGATTGTTTTACAAATTACACAGCTCGTATCTTATTTATTTTAACTTACAAAACTTAGCAGCTACTTGGTTAAAAATAGTACCTTTGGGCGGGCGTAGGTAGATAATTAATGTGTGTAAAAACTTCCCCTGATATAATAATATTTCATTTAACGGAGCGGGTTGTTAAAATAACAATTAAAGCGTGGAGCTAAAAATCGTGTTTAACGTGTTAGTCGTGTGTTCTTCTTCATCATCATCACACCTCTTATAGGATTCTAAAGCCATGATGTAAGCACTCATTATTGGATTATATTTTATAGTAATACTAATAATATCAACACCTAGAGAGGCTCTCGCTGAAAGGTTGGATAGGTTGGTCCTCACTCCTCACTCTGCAGCCCTAACCACCGATTTATCGCCGCTGCCGGTGGCAACCTAGGTTATGTTTTTTAATATTTTATATTGTAAATATGTTTTTATATAAACTATTATAAAAAAAAATCTTAAGATCTATATTTAATAAAGCTAATAATATCACTTTGTATTATACCTTAATGCCTTATTCATAATTATTACCTAACGGACTTACGTATGTATTATCCTAATAGCTCCTAGACCGGCAGAGAGAACGTGATAGCTTACAGTAATGACATAACTACCAAAGGATGCTACTCAATTTGATACTGTTAAATTGATCATTAAAATATATTATTCCAGAAATATGCTTGCTCAAAGATGGCTACGCTCGACGATGAAACTTAAAAGGAAGTTTTCAATCATTACTTTGAGCGTCTCGGTAAACGTGCAATTATAGAAAAGTTTGTTTAGGAAGGAAACGAGGCTATTTAAAAAGTGAACCAATAATATTTGTTGGAATAAAGAAAACTTTAATGCATGAATATTTCAGGTCGGTATGCTAAACATTCTTTTGGTTCAACCGATACTCAAAATTATTGTTATAACTATGCCAATAAGGTTAAGCGAAATTATAAATACTAGTGGTCGCCCGGTGGGCGAAATTCGACCGTAATTAAGGTTATTAAGGCTGCACGGATTGTATCCTGAGAGGTGAAAAATTAAAAAAGATAAAATGTGAGTTTGGATTGGCATATTGGCATTGACAGATTTCGGCCGCTCCTCTTCTATTTTTGAAATTTTTGAAAAGAGCTTAATATGCGTGTGTGTCAAATACATATGCGTGTGTGTCAAATACATGGTAGTGTGTGTAATGTTTGTTTTATTGATTTAACGTGTTTTTATGCATAATTTAAAAAAAATATTAACATTTATAAGTGTGCGAAATTTCATACTCCTCCGTTCGCGCAATTTTCGTAAAAAAGGGGTACAAAGTTTTGCTTCCCATATTAATATATAGATGATTTTAAATTTTAGGCGACTCTATATTTGGACCTCAGCAAGGTATGTAGTCACACACAGGAGACGGGCACAGAAAGAGGTTACCTATTTTTATTGTCTTTTACTTTGCTACGGATGACTACTAAAGAACTGGAACACAACTGGTTTCCACGAAAGATCAGCGTCGTGTCTTGAAAAATGCTGAGTCGATACCTCTTCTTTGTCACTTTGCGTTGTAAACTTTTTAATTTATTTAATGTGTTATTGTGTGACACTGAAAAATGTATTTTCGCTTTTAATTAAAGCGGCATATTTTAATAAAATGTGATGCATGCAATACACAAAAGTAAATAGCAAAAATAATAATAAAGGTCAGTCAGTGTGTAAAATAAGAAGACATCTACAAAAATGCAATTGAAATAATATGTGTGAATTCTGCTAAATTATTCATTCGTCAAGCTTGGATGCAGTATGCAAGCACCGCCCGCCTGCCCAAAAAGAAATACACATACTTACAGAAGGATCAATGGATGCAAGCGAACATGCATGCACGCACACCAAAACCGATAAACGATTATCTTTAGCCCCTCCACGGGAGCTGTTGACTGGTCGAGAGCTACGCACAGAGCACCTGGGTCATCGGTTTTGGTACACATGTTTGCTATGTGTGCAAAGTATCGCGTATACTATTACTTATTTTGTGGCATCGCATGATTCCATTAATTAGAAAATATCTTCATAGATATATGCGCATATGCGATACAGAATTACGTTCAGAATGCAACAGTGACAGAATATCAGATGTTTCGAAACCATTGTGAACTTACTACTGGCTCGTTGTCACGATTGTAATCTCGTTCTCGTCATTGTAAACCTCATGTGGCTTTGTTTTAACTTAGACACGCAATCAGTATAATTAGTAAAGCCATAATAATCATAACCACAAACCTCTTTTTATTTATTTGTCTGTGATCATAACCTTCTTTATGTGTTTAAAGGTACGTAAGTATTCGAGTCTTTTAATTGATCATCTGATAAATGGAAACGGAATCAGTTTGATGTGATAGATATATTATGTGATACTCGTATGTGTAAAAAACAATGTTAAAAGGCTTCAATTCAGGTACATAATAAAATTGTCATCATCATCATCATCTCAGCCAAAAGACGTCTACTGCTGGACAAAGGCCTCCTCCAAGGATCTCCACAACGACCGGTTTTGTGCTGCTCGCATACAGCGGCTACCCGCGAACTTCACCAGATTGTCGGTCCACCTTGGTTCACCTTGGTTCACCTTGTTGGAGGCCGGCCCTCACTGCACCTTCCGGTACGCGGTCGCCACTCAAATACTATCCCGCCCAGCGGCTATCAGTCCTGCGAGCAATGTGCCCTGCCCACTGCCACTTGAGCTTAGCAACTCTTCGGGCTATGTCGGTTACCTTTGTTCTTCTGCGGATATCCTCATTACAAGCTTTTATTCTGATTCGATCACGCAGAGAAACCCCGAGCATAGCCCTCTCCATTGCTCTTTAAGTGACCTTGACCCTTTTTATGAGGCCCATAGTGAGCGACCACGTCTCAGTCCCGTATATCATCCATCACTGGCAACACACAGGACAAAGACTTTCGTCTTGGGACACTGCCTGCGCCGCGGTATATCGGACGAGAAGATTTTTCGTAGATTACCGAACGCTAAGCTACGCTAATAAAATTGTATAATCTTTAAAATGCCTGCACCCTTTTTTGTACGAAAAGAAATTCTACTTATGTATGAGTACCAAAAAAAATCACGAGCACGATTTGATTCTTAACTTGACATAAATTCACTTAGGTACGGAATTTATTTTGAAGGAAAGATTTTTTTGTTATGAGCACTTATGAGATAACAAAAACTTCGATGCCCATAACGTCTGTCGTAACGACTAGTCGCAGACGCAAGCGACAGCTCCGCGTCTAGTCGCGGCGACAAGACGCCATCGCCATCGCCATTGCAAACGACAACGCCGCGACTAGACGCGGCGACTAGACGCAGCGACTAGTCGTCCAGTTTGCGATGGGTGTATAAGTTAAAAGGTAGTACCACAAATGGATTTTGTTTTTTATTTATTTTAATAGTACTGTGCCGCTAAAAGCACTCAAATCTTAAAAAAGCGCGAGCGGTGTAAAAATTCAGTGCTTACGTCAGCCTTCCCGGTAGCATAATGGTCAGTGCAGCCGCCCGGATTGCGGAATACCCAGGTTCGATTCCTGGCTGGGTCGGGTAGGCATTTAATTTTTTCACTATATTTTATAAATATTTAATACAGCTTCAGTGCAGCAAATATAAAATTAAAAACTAATTATTAAAAAATTTAAATTTAAATTAAAAATATTAAAAAAATTATTAAAAACTTAAAAATAAAAAGTTAAAATTTACAATAGCATTGTGTTCTTGTCTTGTCTTCCCGGTAGCATAATGGTCAGTGCAGCCGCCCGGATTGCGGAAGACCCAGGTTCGATTCTTGGCTGGGTCGGGTAGGCATTTAATTTTTTCACTGTATTTTATAAATATTTAATTCAGCTTCAGTGCAGCAATTAGCAATTAAAAATAAAAAGTTAAAATTTACTATAGCATAGTGTTATCAGTGGTACTTCTTCTGTAAAGATGAATCTGCATAGCCATCGGTTGCAATAACCGTTGGATAGATGGCACTGTGCCGCTAAAAGCACTCAAAAATTAAAAAGCAGTAAAAATTCAGTGCTTACGTCAGCTTTCCTGGCTGGGTCAGGTAGACATTTAATAATAGCATAGTCTTAAGTATTGTCTTTCATCTTTGTGCTATTGTTGCCTGATTTAAATAAATAAATAAATAACGAGGTATAGTATAGGTACAGACAGAAAAAAATTTACCTCTTAAGTACCTACACATCTCCTAATCCTATGTGCTGGCATTATAAAAACTAGTTTGGATTTTATCGCAGCATTTCTAACTTCCAACATGGAACACGGTAGTTTACTGCGTAAAATTGGTCGGTCAATAGTAGGCCAGAGAGTGCCCCGAGCGATTTTCTGATTCGGTCGCGCATTTGGCAAGTTAAGAAACTTTCACAATGTCTTTTTTATATGAAAAGATTAAATCTATACTACTATCTAAATCTGGCTCTGTCTGTACACACGGCGCGGCAGATCAACCTACCCAAATCTGTCAAATTTCTCCAATGTATATTGATCCTTATAACCAATCGATAAAGTTCAAAATTGATTGTAGAAATTTGACAGTTTTGGGTAGGTTTGATCTGCCGCCGTGTGTACTTGCAATTTTCTGACAAATTTTGGGATAAATATTCGTTTTATGACACACCAATTCTACGATTCTTGAAATTTTTGTATGTCTGTCTGTATGTCCTCTTATAACTCAAGAACGGCTTGACCGCTCTTGATGAAAATTTGTATGTAGTAAGAACATGAGATTATGCAAATGTTAGGCTATAAAAAAATATTTATTTACTAATTTCGCACAGCGAAGCGGTCGGATGACGGCTAGTAATCACTACATAGTATAAAACAAAGTCGCTTCCCGCTGTCTGTCTGTCCCTATGTATGTATGTATGTATGCTTAGATCTTTAAATCTACGCACCGGATTTTGATGCGGTATTTTTTAATAGATAGAGTAATTCAAGAGGAAGGTTTTTAGTATCAGCATTGCGCCAATGCGAAGCTGGGGCGGGTCGCTAGTATTATATAATTAATTCGTCATTAACACATTAAAAACAGTTAAAGTTAGCAGTCTAACGGAGCTATGACCATCAAACCACGACTCCTCGTATTCACCCCGACCATCTGTCTATTCAGCCCCCATATACAAGTGGCAAAACGCAATATAATACAGGGTGTTTCGTAACTCCTGTATTATTCCGAGTATGGCAGATAGGGTCGTAGAACATACTAGAAAAGCACCACATGGCCGAAATATTAAGGTTGGTTGTTACTAAGTAAAATTATAAGTGACAACCCTAGCTGATACATCGTTCTTGTTCGTCAACCTTGTGATCCAACCAAACAAAACAGAAGTCAAAACATGTCAGGGTTGAACAAAAATAATGTGATAAAATAAATTTGAGTTTTTGTATGCAAAAGTAAATCTTCATAAATATTATTTTGCATGTTACCACGGTGTTATTTATACTTGGTTGCATGGCTATGTTTCGGGATTATACACAAATTATTACCAAACACCCCGTAAAATAGAAATAAAATATAATGATTATTGTACGGGATTGACATAAGTCAATGATACCTACGTATAAATGACGTTTATGTCAATCCCATACAATAATCATTAAATTAAATTAAATTAAATGAAAAATGAAATGAACAATTATTTATTTAGTGTCACACAGTAATACATGAAATAAAATAGAATTAAAAATGCAAAGTGACACAAAAAAGGTATCCACTCAGCATTTGTCAGAACAACAAAGGTGTCCCGACGCTGATCTTCCGTGGAAACCCAGAAAAGAAGACACCAGTGAACAACAAACAAGAGAAACAAAATGTACTTACCTTTTATACTACTATAATTAATAAAATAAAAGCGTGTTAATATCACGATTATGCATCCACGCTTATTGGAGTAGTTAACAACCCGTTACAGATAATCGTACCGTCTTGTGCGTCAAATCAGTGAATTGTAATTTATTGATCAATAAAAATGTCAGCTATACAGTGGTGATGTGTGATTCATTTAGATATTAGGGCACAGACCTGGGTAGTACCAAGAAAATACAGACACAGCGGAAGTCAAATAATTAGCTTCTGCCTTTCTATAAGATATTGATTAAATTTAATTTTAATTTTATTAGATTTAGAGGTAAGTAGGTATATTTAATTTCTATTCTATTAGCGTTTTGCTACTTGTCTAGAGGAGCAGCTACGACGCTTCGCCTTGGTCCTCTTACGGAAGTAAAACCTTTAACCTATTTGTTAAAGTCTTCGCTACTACTCTACAAATTGATGGGTAAGTAACTATTAGCGCAATCACCACGCTTGCCTAAAGCGTGTTGGTTTTTTTTTTTTTAAGAGAGAGATACTGATTCCTCAAACGGCATTTTCAGCGTCACCGAGCTTTTTTGGGGGCGGCAAGGTACGTAAAGGGTACTTACCTCAAGCCGTGTGAAACGAATCACCTTCGGAGGTTTTTTAGAGGGAACGGCATCACACACTTAAAAGTGCGTGTGCGTGCCCTATTAGATTCTCCGAAGGGTTCGGATCGGATCGGAAAGTCCGTGTTGGTGATCACAAAACCGGCCACATAATAATATTTAATAGAGGCACGCAGGTGATATACAGTGATATGTAATGATTTATGGTATAAAGTGATGGTATGAAGCGCTTGTAATGTAACCTTTCTTATCTATATAATTTATTTGTAGGTACATGAATAAATAAACAATATTCCCAAGGCCCTGACAAAAAAATGGGTAGATAAAACTACTGGTATTCTTTTACAAAAATGTATTTAAAAACAATATAATAAGGCAGACGCCAATCATTAAGACAATCAGCATCTATTATTTCATTATTTATCGCACATCTACTTTTTAATACCAGCGTACTCAACTTGTTTCTCCATATAAATAGTACACGGCGATGGAATTAATTATGTGTCTTGCAACACATATGCGAAATAATTCTTTAAGCAACAGTTATAGAATTCGTTTGATATTAGACGGAAGCTTGAAAGCATTTTTTTTTTGGCCATAATAATTTCACATAGTGTTGCACAGTAATTAATGAATATTAAGAAGGACTACAATATGCTTTATGCATTGTTAGAAATTAATTCTACTTGTAAATAATGTATAAATAACGTTTACCATTTTTTTATTTTCAAAGATTTAATTTATGTTTAATATTTGATATCACACATACTTAGGCCTAAACATCTTAACCATTTGTACTTACTATTACAAACTTACATAAAATAATTAATTTGTTTATTTCAGTTAATAAAACACAACATATTCTATGAAAAAAAAAAAACATAAAAGCTTTATAAATAATTTTATAATGTTATGTCATTTTTATCGTTACCATTTTCTTTATATTCACGCCAAAAATAAGGCAATAGGCATCAATCACTAGAGTAAAATAAATTCCTTGCAATTTTATTTTGTCGCTTGTTATTAAAAAACGACAAAATATAAAGTCACAATAAAATGGAAGTGTAAACACACTAGCACTCATAAATCATAAACTTTATATCTGATGTAGATCTAACAAAGCGAGTGCAACTAGTCAAAGGTCTTGGAGCAATAATTTAATAGCGGTCTTACTATTTAATAGGCAAATTATAGTCACTAAGTATACCGTGACCGTTACTTCATACTAGCAGAATAATTATGGCAATGTCAATATATTCCAAGGAGTTCAAGTGCTGCATTATTCATAATTATGTCGTACACGATTTCTACGCTCATATGATCATAATTTTGTTGCAAATCATAACTGTATTTACTTACAAGTTTAACTGTTGATCGACCTTGACTTCAAAGTTTCACAGGTGCAACTTGATTCAGTATTAAAAACCACTCCGAACGGTACTGTCACGTGTAGCAAACTTTTTGGAACAAACATCGCAAACGCAGTTTAAAAGCTGGCATAAAAAAACAAAACTCAAAAAAGTTTACTCTAGAGAAAAAAATAAATGTGTCAGATCAGGTAACGTCACCGGGAGACATGGTGTTGTATTTTCAAATATGTGTTCTTTTTTTAAATTACGATTTTGGCGGGAATCGCGGAGCTTGTGGTCGCGCGAGGGGCGCGGTCGCTCTCCGCGGCGCGTAGTCGACAAGTGAAACCAACGGGGACTCCCGCAGCCCGCTCCGTGAATCGAGGAAGCTATCCCGTATGGATGACCAGTGGCCAGTTACGATACCCTATACTCTGTCAGGGATAGGGTAAATAACTGACCTTTTTATTAGTTGGTAGTAGTTAGATAGTGATTATTTTTGAAGCGTCTCTTGGTAGTCGAACGTATAGATGCGTGAAATAGTAGTCAATCCCCATAACTCCGTTAGTCTACTGAAGTAAACTGATGCCTAACATAAGCATGTAGCTTTCTGTGTGGTTTCAAAAGACTGTTAATAATATGCTAGAAGCGCATTAATAATATCCTTATTGAAAAAAAATGTGTTGCTTATTATATTATAAAATTAATATTATAATTAATATGGTGTGTGTGCTGACAACATAAATTAATAAATAAAAAATAAACTAAGGTGAGCTTTTTACTCAAAGAGATCTCTTTCAGCCAACCCTAGCTATGGTGTGTACAAAAGTCTGCGGGTCTAATTCTGTAGAGCATTTTTTTTACTTATTTTCTTTATTGATTCATTCAGCACAATAAGGTCTTAAACCTATGCATGATGTCCTCAAATTAGCCATTTTAAACTTCACCTCCTCAATAAATCAATTCGACTGTTCGATTTTCGCTCGATGGCGCAGCAGTGGTTAACGCTCCTGGTCTACGATTGCTGGAGTTAAGTAACGTTCGCAAAGGCCAGTCATCGGATGGGTGACCAAAAATGTTTCATCTCGAGCTCCTCCGTGCTTGAAAAGGCATGTAAAGCCGTATGTCCCGGCTGTATCATCAGTCGTTAACAAACACCAATCCGCACTGGGCCCGCTTGGTGATTTATGGCTCGTTTTCCCTATCTATCCATAGGGAAGACTCGTCTTCCAGCAGTGAAGACATAAATGAACGTGATGGTGGTATTTGATGGTCCCATTCTCAATGTCAATGTCTATCTAGTCTATAAACTCATATCTTCCCGGATCTTCTCAGTACAGTCAACAGCAAAAGTAGATGATGTTTACTAGATTTCAAAATTAAGTTTCGATAGTGTAAGTCGGTATTTTCTATATAACTACAGTCAAAGTCTGCAGGTACTAGTAGAAACTCGAAGGTTTTCGATATGCGTTTAAAAAGTTTTGATTTTCATACTGATTTCATATGACGAATATATTTATATATTTTTTATTTTTGACGAACTCCTTGGCCGAGTGGTTTGTACACTGGTTTTCATGGTGTCTCTCTATCTCTCTATCTCTGAGGTCCCAGGTTCGATCCCCGGTCGGGTCAATTAAGAAATTATTGTTTTTTCTAAATTGTCTCGGGTCGGGATTTTTTCTATGTATAATAAGTATGTATTTAAGTATTTTAAGTATGTTTATCCGTTGTCTAGTAACCATTTAACGAGTTTCATAATGAAGCTTCTCTTGGGCTAGATAATTAGTGTGAGTGTAGGAAAGTTTATTATTATTTTATTTATTTATTATATTTTGAAACTTGACCAATTACCTTTGCTGTTGACTGTACAAGATCTTCCGCCCAGTCTACAGAGACTTACGAACCGTAGGCGTAGTGACATTCATATAAACTTACTTTCTGTAGTCTAAACTGAATCATCATCATCATCATCATCAGCCTAAACACGTCCACTGCCGGACATAGGCCTCTCCAAGTGCACGCCACTAAACACGATCCGCGACTACTCTCATCCAGCTCTTACCAGCCACCTTGCGAAGATCGTCGCTCCAACTAGTCTGAATAACACACTTTCAATGTTGAAACTTTGAAATGCTAGTTCTGATACCGCAGTCGCAGTATTTTTAGATTGTAGATAAAAGCCGAGTCAACAGGTAGGTAGGCAGGAATTCAATTTCCTCACCCGTCGCTCTCTTTCGGCACTCACGTTCACAGCTAATATATTATATCCACTATGTCAATTAAGGTTAGTTTATCGAAATAAATAAATAACTTAATGACTGCTCTAGACGTTTCATTTACAGACGATTTGTTTGCTAATCAAGATACACTGTCTGTATAAAAATGTCAGGCCCAGAAGTCCCTTGTTTTAAGTCCGCCTGGCCAGCCATCACTATATTATCAACGTATGCCACCATAACAACAAATGGTATTTATTGTCATCACCCTAGCATTTTCAAGCAATATTCATATTTATTTTTAAAGAAATAGAGTACTTATTCAACAACATAAAATCCACTTCCACAACAGGGTTTTAACATGGTTTAAATAAACATTTCAGTTCAAAATTTTAGTTACGTACAAAATTCGCGGCTTTACTATTACTTTTTTAATTTCGCCACTCGTCACTAGATGGCACTATGCCATCGGTCGTCCTGAATTGCGCTATCGTTTCGTTCTAAAAGTTGATATTTAAGCGTTGAGGTGTTTTAGTACTTTAACAAACAAAGTCACAAACTGTTTTAAGATTGCCCGACTTCTTCACCTTGTTAAATCATTTTTAGGTGGCAATAAAATTGAATGTAGAAGTAGAAAAGAAGTAGTAGTCATATATCATTTCTACTAGAAATATATGACTCAATATCTGGTAGAATTTTTCTGGTAGAAATTTCTACTAGAATTTCTACTAGAAATGATATATGACTCAATATCTGGTAAATAAATACTAAGGTAAGAATGAAAGTAAATAAATTGACGGAGAGGTTAAAGTCAAGTTAATGCTAATTAAGAGGCAGGCCATCGTCTTCAATTCAAGTGCTTTTATAGTTAAGGCTGATTGTATAGTGAAGCTTACGGTCCGGCCGCTGTTCCACGAACAGACTTGTGGTAGAGCGGATAATTCCCTCACCCAACACCTGGCTGCTGAGCTTCAGCATGTCAAGCACGTACTACAGGATAATAAACTGAAAGTACCACGGCTTTGTCACAGAAAACGCAATAGACCAACCACAGTCGAGCGCCAACCTGCTGTTCTTCCATATATGAAAGGTGTCACTGACAAGATTGGACATATCTTAAAGCGAGCTTCAATCAACACTTACTTCAAGCCGCCGAAGAAGATCAACCAATTTTTACGACCTGTCAAGTGCAACATACCCCTTCAAGATGCAGGCGTGTACAAACTGGACTGCGACTGTGGGCTCTCTTACATCGGGCAAACAAAGAGAAGTGTAGGAACCCGTGTTAAAGAACATATAGCCGACGTTAAGCATAGGCGCGAAAATAAGTCTGCAGTATGCGAACATTCCCTAGAAGGGAACCACCAACCAACCATTACATCAGATTTGATAAACCACAAATACTCGTTAGAGAACAACGATTCATCCCTAGGATGATACGCGAGGCTATTGAAATTAAAAAACATCCTAATTTTAATAGAGAAGATGGTTGGAATCTACCACTAGCCTGGGATCCCATCATACAAAATATTAAATCCCAGCCCCGACACCATACTGCCAGACCAAAAGATACTGTAAGCTCTTTCTGCGTAAAACGGAACGCACCTGATTAAATTTAAATGAGGGTATACAAGCTACCAACTAATTATGAGATGACCAACACCTCAGTCTCCCTGTGACCACGGACCCTGCAAAGGATTCGAAACGTCAGGATAAACATTAAATAAGTAATGTGTAAAATAAACGCGAGTAGATCCGTAAAAGTTGTTTCATTTCAATGTGTAGTGTTCGCGTAAACTTTAGAAAACAATAACACACAGAGAATAAAATTGTTGGGGGGTTTGGTTGTAGCAAATTTACTCTAGTTTGTTTATAGCTAAACTTCTTCATACAAAAGTAGACTTTAAACTCTAGTCGTGTACCGGTTGCTTTTTTTGTTAATAAGCCGGCCGCTCGGTTGAATCGGTGTCGTAAGGTGAGGGAATTATCCGCTCTACTACAAGTCTGTTCGTGGAACAGCGGCCGGACCGTAAGCCTCACTATACAATCAGCCTTAACTATAAAAGCACTTGAATTGAAGACGATGACCTGCCTCTTAATTAGCATTAACTTGACCTTAACCTCTCCTTCAATTTATTTACTTTCATTCTTACCTTAGTATTTATTTACCAGATATTGAGTCATATATCATTTCTAGTAGAAATTCTAGCAGAAATTTCTACCAGAAAAATTCTACCAGATATTGAGTCATATATTTCTAGTAGAAATGATATATGACTACTACTTCTTTTCTACTTCTACATTCAATTTTATTATACTAGCTTGTGCATCTAAGACCACAAGCCACCTAAAAATGATTTAACGAGGTGAAGAAGTCGGGCAATCTTAAAACAGTTTGTGACTTTGTTTGTTAAAGTACTAAAACACCTCAACGCTTAAATATCAACTTTTAGAACGAAACGATAGCGCAATTCAGGACGACCGATGGCATAGTGCCATCTAGTGACGAGTGGCGAAATTAAAAAAGTAATAGTAAAGCCGCGAATTTTGTACGTAACTAAAATTTTGAACTGAAATGTTTATTAAAACCATGTTAAAACCCTGTTGTGGAAGTGGATTTTATGTTGTTGAATAAGTACTCTATTTCTTTAAAAATAAATATGATAATTGCTTGAAAATGCTAGGGTGGTGACAATAAATACCATTTGTTGTTATGGTGGCATACGTCGATAATATAGTGATGGCTGGCCAGGCGGACTTAAAACAAGGGACTTCTGGGCCTGACATTTTTATACAGACAGTGTATCTTGATTAGCAAACAAATCGTCTGTAAATGAAACGTCTAGAGCAGTCATTAAATTATTTATTTATTTCGATAAACTAACCTTAATTGACATAGTGGATATAATATATTAGCTGTGAACGTGAGTGCCGAAAGAGAGCGACGGGAGAGGAAATTGAATTCCTGCCTACCTACCTGTTGACTCGGCTTTTGTCTACAATCTAAAAATACTGCGACTGCGGTATCAGAACTGAATTTCAAAGTTTCAATACTAAAAATATGTTATTCAGACTAGGTGGAGCGACGATCTTCGCAAGGTGGCTGGCAAAAAAATAATTGGTAATGATGATAATGATTTTAACAAAACATATTGTGAATAAGTAGTGCAAAAACTAATACATTCAAAGTGTATTTTTCCATTTTCATTTCATGATTACCGGTGACATTCGGAAAACGTTTATAATAGAACATTCTCTGTTTACGAAATATAGGTAGTTTAAACACCTTTTGAATAATCGTAACTGTTGCGAACCACAAAATACATTAAATATCCTATTCTATTGTGTTCATTGTTGTCAACTTAGATAAATAGAACACTATTTATGACACAAACAACAAACTTTTACAAACAGAAAACATCCATTAAACTATACTTAACGACAAGTTTGTATGTAACATTAAACATACTTACATCATTTTATACAAAATTACAGAAGGAAGTTTTTAAGTTGCCACCAGTGATAAAATAAGAAAAAAAAAATTCTGGCTCTAATTATTAGGTATTTTAATTTGTTCCATATTGCAAACTAATAAACTTTAATTTTAAATACACATCAAAGTAGCATAGTGAAATAGTTCCTACAGCGGCAGACTAAGATGAAAAGCTATTCTGCCACAACTTATTAGTACAGACCTACACAATTATTAGCCACACTTATGAGTTTCTTATTTAAAATTAGAATGTCAGAATTAAAATATACTTTTATTATTGGCTCCCCCCTTCCGTGACTGGCCAACTTACAAAAAAGAAAAAAAAAACTTAACTTAACCAACGGACTTTACGACTAATCGCTTTATGAACTATTTCATTACGCTACTTTTATGTGTATTTAAAATTAAACTTAATTAGTTTGCAATATAAGGAACAAATTGTAATGCCTAATAACTAGCGGCAGAATATTTTTTTCCTTATTTTACCACTAGCGGCTTGATATTTCTATTTTCCAAATAGCCACTGGTGGCAGACTAGACACTTTCATCAAAGAATACATTCATACATTACAAAAAAGAAAACAATAAGAAATACAAGGAATTAATAAAACAATAAACTGACTGAAACAGACTGTGTCAAAACAGGTGGCCAATCATATAGTATGTGTACAGGTTTCCGTCAGGTATTTTCGAAAACCAGCGTCAGGCTTCCCTGACGAACCCAACTGAACTCAACAACTGGACGTACACAATATGTAACATGATTATTAAACACTGAAATAGCTTGTTAAGAATCGAATACAAAATCGATTTTAGCTATGTTTAGGTAGCTAAATTAGGTATATTGTGTCATTTCAACTTCACATTAACAATTATAATATTATTTAAAATTAAACTTATAAAAAAACTATAACTAATACTATCTATAAATAAAAAAACTGCCACAAAATCATTCCCATCAGGCAGAGTACCCAGTAAGCTAGCATTGCCACTTTGGATAGCAATGCTTATACGCTGGCCCAAGTAGCTGCTAGCTCTGCGATCGATCCCGGGTGGTTTCTACTAATTTTATAGATATAGCTTCAAAGAGTTTGTGAACACTAGGGCCCACAGAACAGTTTTATCTATTGCGTGCTCGGGCCCCATGGACCTAATGTCTCTACCCCAAACGGCTCAAATAATGAGTTCCCCAGTCAGATTCTCATACTTTCGCCGTTTGAGGTATTTATTTCAAACAAACTCTCTACACAAATAAAAAAAAATTGTCATTCATATTTATAACAATAAAATAAAAAAAGACATTACAAACTAAAGAAACGGAAATCTAAAATACGCTGCAAACTTTTGCATCACCAATAAACACAATAATTTTAATATTAAGGATAGGCAGGTAGTATTAATATTTTCTAAACTAACAGCGCATCCGATGTATTATCATTTCTATCCCAAACGCAAAGCTAGCTGATATCAAACCTCCCAAAAATATATGCCATGGTATCCAAAATAACTTTTTTTTTTCTATAGGGTTGTGATTGGTGTAGTCTCGACTTCTGTATATATCACCAAGATGTTTCTGTATTAGTCCGTTCTCCTGTAAATGTAGAGACTGCAGCAGTAGTTTATCTATCATCGGAAAACCTTTATATAAATATATGACTAATTGCGCTTTCTGCCACGGCCGTTCAAAAGTATAAATATTACTATGGAAATCTTTATAATCATCACGCATATTGAAAAATGCCAAAGATTCAAATTTAATCTCAAAAAGATTATATGAATTTTCAACCAATGATGAACTATATGCATTATTATAACAAAGAATATTTCTTTCGAAAACTATCGGCTTGCTACTGCTGTAAACACCATTAATTACTTTTTGAATAAAACTTGGGTGAGTACATATTTTTATTTTATAATAATATAAATCGTTCTCATTAGATATCTGGTAATGGTTCGGGGGATGTGAAAGAAGACTGGTCAAAAAGGCTTGATAGCACATGTTCACAGTGTATCCAAACAATATCCAAGGAATAAGTACAAACCATTTTATTCGAATCCTTTTCGAAAGTTTTATGCCATGAAGTAAAAAACAATCAAATAGTTTTAAAATTATCGAAATTTTGTCAGTAGGATCATATAAGATAATTATTAACACGCAATACAGTATATACACTATCAGAAACAATAACCACACACTAAGTGTGAATTCGCCATAAAATATTTTGAATTGGTTAGTCCTTTTTTCTTTCTTAACAAAAATTTTTAATTCGTCGTAGGGCGTATATCCCCATATATAGTCTGCCTTCTGTGCTCCGTCACTCGTTAAAACCATTGCACCTAAAGCCAAATCAGCTTTACCCTTATCCAAGTCTTTAAATACATCAGTATAAAAACTGTATGGATCTACTATTTTATCACTTGAATTAAAGGGAGAATCATATAAAAACATTTCGTTAATACTGAATTTCTCCAATTCACATATCATCCGAAGAACAAATTGTTCCACTCCTGTATATTTGACTTCTTCCTCTTGGTATTTTGTTTGTAGGACATATGGTGGACGCTCTTTTGCCATCGCATTAAAAGTACAGTTCTGAAGACCAGTGACAGTTTTTTTGGGGTATAATTTATTAGCTCCAAGATTTATAAGATCTAAACATTTACCATGATGTAAGATTTCACTGTAACTTTTTCCACAGGCGTAGTTTTCAAACGGATTGTAAGTGTATAAGTCTACTGTTTGTCTGTTCATTATAACCACATTGAACACGTGATATTTCAAAAGTATATCGAATATCTCTCGAACGCTATAATTGGACCACTTCAGTATTATCAAAAATCGAAGTCTAGGATTCCATTGTGAGTCTTGTGCTATACAGCGCAATACTTCAGTAAAATCTGTGAGGTTCTGAGCATAAATTAAATAGCCCTCGTGATCCATAAAAAATTCAGAACAAGAATTTCGTACCGCTATCGGCAATTGTCCATTTTCGCTAATCAGTTGAAGTAAGTCTCTCTCGTGTAAGCCGATGTTAAAAGCAGTGACTCCTTTGAAGTATTGTTTCAATATACTCACTGTACAGTCGCCTAATTCAACTTCAGTATCCGCGTTGGGTATCAAAAGGCTATGAACATTTTGCAGTTTGAGAAGGAACAATATGTACAGATGAATTGAGAACCTCCTCCTTTTTTTGAAGTCTGTTAAAAATACGCCCATTGTCAAAATGCTCTAAGGTCAAATGTGATCAAAACGGTATAACGGTATAACGGTTTTCTCGAAATACTACCATCGTTAGTTGTTGGTAATTTGTATATGTCAAACGTGTTATTTGAACTTAACAATCGTTAGCAGACAGTCATAATGATCAATCATTATAATCTGTAAGGAGTCGTTAAGGGTCTTTATATATTATTAATTATTATTATACATCATACTAGTAATTACTAATACTAAAAATTATATCTTCGATTTTTTTTAGGTACGCTCTAAAAAATATGGATCTATTCGCTGTTAATTTTACAAATTATTTCCTACTAAGTTTGAGACAAACAATACCTCAGTCTGACCCTACAAGATAATTACCCATAAATTATGTACGATGTTTTTATTGGAGTTTGGTATTGGCCGCCTATAGCCTTTACAGCGTCACCGGACATTTTGGGATTAGCGAAAAACTTATGGTTTCTCAAGCCGTGCGATTAAAACATCGTTTGCATCAAGCAAGCGTGTGCCCGTTCCGTACTCGATTCTCCGTTAGAGTTCGGAACGGTTCGAGAGTGAAAGAGCTCGAGGACGCCTCTAAAACCTAGGATGTCGGCTTTGGTACGTCGTGATGTTGATGGAGAAAAGTGCCGTTATGCCTATGCCTAACACAAGCATATTAATGAACCTATGTTCAAGTCAGCGGTCTAACAAAGCTGAGGGGAATTGAACTACGATTTATCAAATTCAACCAGAGCATTTCTCTGTTTAGCTATTGACAAACGCTTCTATTACTTCATTTCCATCTGGGGTTTTCTCTATGGAGCTTTCTCTATGGATGTTTAGGGAAAAGTATTGATGTTTAGGGAAAATAACCATAAACCACCACGCGGGCACTGTGCCGTTCGGAGGTTGTTAACGACTGATTATGCAGCCGGGACCACCAGCTTTACGTGCCTTCCGAAGTACGGAGGAGCTAGAGATGATAAATTTTTGGTCACCCATCCGATGACCGGTCTTTGCGAAAGTTGCTTTACCTTAGCAATCGCAGACCAGACGCGTTAACCACTGCGCCGTCGAGTTCCTCTCCATTAAGGAACTCCATTACTTACTGTGTACAAAATATACGTGAGTAGGTTTATATTAAAGTACACAATTTCATTCTCAATGTTAATTATATTTTTTATTAATAAAGGATTCCTAGTCAATAAAAAATAGAATAAAACAACTTAATTTTTGCTTAATTCGAATTCATTTATTTAATCAATAGGCACAAATATACGATTTCTGCTACACTGTTGGTTAGTAAATTGTGCTTGATTATAGCATTTTTTTACAGAATTAGAGAAACGTCAGTTCTTTATACACTTTATACTGTCACCATCGTTAAATTTATTTTAATTGAAATGAAAAAAGGGGAAATGAGGCAATAAAGACGGTTAGTCAGGCACAATTATACTCCACTAGCTGACTTCTCATCAGGACTCCACTTATGCTGAACATCAAGTTTAGCGGAGTAGCTAATTTGCTTACTCAAATATTTATTGAAATTTTACAAACATAGACACTCGTACTACAAAGCAATGGTTAAATACGTGTTTCAAATATTGTGTCTTTGTCTAATAATATTAGCTAAAAAGAGACAGCATCTGTTTTGAGCATTGTCTAACTCTTGCCATCGTTTTGTGGTAAAGCAGATAAAATTCATACTAAGGCGCTGCGCAAACGTAGACACATTTTGTTACCGACACGGCACACCAAAACCGAGTTGCTGTATCAGTGTTAGGTGGAAGTAACTGGACACAAAAAGTGTCTACATCTGCGCAGGGAGGGCTGATTTTATATTCACTGGTAGCTTGTATCCCACACAAGACACAAGTGTCTACGTTTGCGCAGCACCAATGGTCTTCATGCACGGGCTGCTCGAGCAGTTAGTCAGTGATCAAAATACTCGGACCGCTTGAGCAGTTGTAAAGCTGCAATTAGACCGTGCTGCTGACCGTCCGTCGCAACTGCTAGCGCGGTTCCATGTACACACGCCTGCACGTCAACCTACCACAAACTGTTAAATTTCCTCAATAGACTAGGAACTTTATGACTAAGTCATATGGTTGAAAATGTATTGAAGAAATGTGACAGTTCTGGATGGGTGTGCAGGAGTCTGTACACTCGAGAGCAATGAATCCCGGTCAATTAAAGAAACCTATAAATTTCGGAAACTAAGAATGCTAGCTTTATGAAATGAATTGTGTTTAATAGACAATTAAATACTCCTTAAATGAAAGTATTAAAATTGATGAATCACTACATTTTATTTACAAGAAATTACACAAGGAAAAAAAACTGCTGATCTCGCCTTAAAACAAAAATAGGTAACATGACATTTTTGAACAAAATTACGATTTTCTTGAATTTTAATACTTTGTATTGCCTCCTCGTGCTTCCATTACTGCGTTTACGCGGTTTGGCTTGCTATACACCAAGTTCTTTATACGATTTTGAGGAAAATATTCTCCCATTACTCTTTGAGAGCAATTTTGAGCTCACGAAACGTGATTGGGAGAGGGTTTCGATGTTTTACGCATCTCCTTAGCTCGTCCCAAAGTCCCAAGCATGCTTGATCGGGTTGATATCCGGGCTGCGTGCTGGCCACTCCATATGAGTAATGTTCATCTCTTGAAGGTAGTCATTAACAATCCAACCTGTATGAGGAGGAAAATAGCATCCTCACCCAAATTGACCATAAATGGACCAACGTGTTCATTAAAGATTTCTGCCATATATCTTACGCTAGTTAAAGAACCGTTTTCTATGAACACCAGTTCTGTGCCGGCCTGTCCGGCCCACACAAGTACAGACCCACCACTGTAGGCTACTTTTTCTTCGATGCATGCTTACTCTGTGTCTTCCATCGTGCTTGTAGAGCATAAATATTGATTCGTCGGAGAATATAACTTTTGACTAATCTTCAATAGTTTAATTTAAGTAGTTCTGGGCATGTCTAAGTCTTGAAATACGATGCCCACGCTCCAGTTTAGGGCCGTTTGCAGGTTTCAAGTTAGCTTCAGCAAGTCTTCGACTTACTGCCCGTGCGCTTGGGTTACTTCCTCCGAGGCGTCGAAACTGATTTGTGTAAGTTCAGTTCCTGTGAGAAAGCGACTACGAAGCATGGTGGTACACCTGGTTTTGAATGTTCCTGGTCTGCGTAGATTAGAGTTGTACTGTTGACAGCAACACACCGACAGTCCTGGCTGTATCGCGCTGACTCCGGCCGGTTTCCAGCATTGTGAGAATTCTGGTGCATTCTTCAGGTGTAAGCGACATGATTACAGCAATAATAATAAAAATTTAACACATAGTTTATATGCCTACTTAAATGACAGATTAGATTTAAGCAAAAACAAATGCAATAATTTCGTAGTTCCATCTTCGAAAGTCTCCCTTTTTCAAATTTGATTTTTTATGACTTAAGTTTACAATAACTAAGAAGTTGTTTTACTTAAATTTAAGGAGTATTTAATTGTCTGTTAAACACAATTTATTTCATTAAGCTAGCATTTTTAGTTTCTGAGATTTATAGGCTTCTTTAAGTGACCCGGATTCAATGCTCTCGAGTGTATTTCGATGGCTTAGTTCACAATTGCACTAACTACAAATTTTTAAATTTACGCTTTTTAAGTGCCAAATACACTAAATATCATGCTCTTTCGGTTGCGCGTATTGAAATACCGCTAGTCCATCTCTTTCTATGATAAACATAGGGTCACAGTTGTGATAAAAAAGTTTGATGAATGTCAATAAGTACTAATGACCTTTAGATTTGTAAATCGACAAATTGACAAATCTGTAGTTAGTGCAATTGTGAACTAAGCCATCGATTTGTGAATAGAAGACTGTAGTCCACTATGCAGATGCAGCTTGAAATAGTCGCATCCTGACTGCTTCCCGTGTATGGCCGCCCTTAGAGGAATTAATATTACAAACTTTATTTTATTGGTTTATCACACACAAGTTAGACTTTCAGAGAGTTTACAGGTGATATAATCCAGAAAAGGATTAGTTAACTTTAAAACCTCTAATTCAAAACGGTATTATGTTAACCCCGCTTTGAAAAAGTTAAACAATGTGCAAATCTAAAATTTTATATGTATAGAACAATACATAACATATTGTTATCTCCTTATCCTATGTATTAATAATTCTAACACGAATACAAAGCCAGCTATCATAAAACCTCCAAAAAACATATGCCATGGTATCCAAAAGAATTTCGTTCTTCTTCTTAGGCTGTTGTTGGTGTAATAATATCGAGTTCTATAAATATCTCTAAGACGTTTCTGTAAAAGTCCATTCTCATGTAACTGTAAAGATCGCAAGAATAATTTATCTACCATCGGAAAACCTTTATAGAAATATATAGCATATATCACTTTCTGCCAAGGTCGTTCAAAAGTATATATGTCACTTTTGAAATCTTTATAATAATGTAACAAAGATTCAAATACGACCGTGTATAAGTCGTATGATTTTGCAATCGAGGATAAACTATGAAAACTATTATAACAATGTATATTTTCTGCTAAAGCTTTTGACTTGGTACTGTTCATAAAGGAATCTACTTTTTGTAGTGTGTCTGGATTGCATAAGATTTTCATTTTATTATGAGATATATCTCTTTCATTTGATACCTGGTGATATGTCGGGGGATGTAATTGGAGACTGGTCAAGCTGGCTTGATAGCACATGTTCACAGTGTACGCAAACATAATCCAAGAAATCAGGACAAACCATTTTATTTGATCCCTTTTTGAAAATTGTATACTATGAAGTAAAATGCAATCAATTAATTTTAAAATTATCGAAATCTTGTCATTTGGGTCATAAAGGATAATTATAAACATATAATACACTATAAACACTATTAGAAACAATAACCACACACTAAGTTTAAATTCGCCATAAAATATTTTGAGTTGGTCCGTTCTTTTTTCTTTCTTTACAACAATTTTTAATTCTTCATTAGGAATATATCCCCATATATAATCTGCTCGCTGTGCTCCGTAATTCGTTAAAACTATTGCACCTATAGCTAAATCAGCTTTACCCACTTCTAAATCGTTATATACACCCGAATAATATCTGTCTGTATTTTCTATTTTATTACTAAAATTAGAAGGAGCATCGAATATAAATATTTCGTTAATGCTAAATTTCTCCAACTCGCCTATAACCCGAAGAACTAATTGTTCTACTCCCGTATACTTGACTTCGTCTTTATGGTATTTTGTACGTAAAACATATGGTGGACGCTCTTTTGCCATTACATTAAAAGTACAATTGTGAAAACCAGTAATTGTCTTTTCAGGGTATAAATTATTAGATCCAAGGCTTACAACATCTAAACATTTACCATGATGTAAGATTTCACTGTAACTTTTTCCACAGGCGTAGTTCTCGAACGGATTGTAAGAGTATATGTCCAACTGTGTTTGTCTATTCATTACAACAACATTGAACACGTGATATTTCAAAAGTACATCGAACATATCTCGAAGGCTATTGTTAAACCACTTCAGTATTATCAAAAATCGAACTCTAGGATTCCATTGTGAATCTTGTGCTATACAGCGCAATACTTCAGTAAAATCTGTGTGGTTCTGAGCATAAATTAAATAGCCCTTATTTACTATAAACGATTTAGAGCAAGAAGTTTGTACTGTCATGGGCAATTGTTCATTTTTGTTAATGAGCTGTAGTAAGCCTTCCTCGTGTAAGCCGACGTTAAAAGCAGTGAATCCTTCGAAGTATTGTTTCAATATACTGACTGTACAGTAGCTTAATTCAACTTCATTTTCCGCTTTGGGTATTATAAAGCTATGGACATTTAGCAACTTTAGAAGTAGCAAGCTTGTTAAAAATACGCCCATTGTCAAATGTGTTCAAAACGGTATGACATTGGGTTTTCTCGAGATACCACCATCGTTAGTTGTTGGTAATTTGTATTTATGTCAAATGTTTTATTTGAACTTAACAATCGTTAGCAGACAATTTAATGACAAATGTAAAAAGTCGTTAAGCTTAATGCGTTAATAAATAATATCAGTGGAATAAATTATTGTAATGATTAGATTTCTTCAAAACAAAGTTTAAGGTGGGGTCAGTCCTATATCAATAAGTTAGTTAGTTAGTTAGTTAGTAATTTTGTATTTTTATTAAAATGTTATTTAATTGGTTTTTGACAATTTGAAGTGTTAATTTTGTATTTTTATATGTATGTAATTAATTAGAATATTTAGTAATTGTTATTTAAAATTATTTGCATGCTACATTGTCAGCTGAGAAAGAGAAGAAAACTAGAATAAGACCAAAAATGTACCTTTCTCAAGCGCAAATTAAATATATTTCATTTCATTTCATTTCATTTCATAGTAATTGATGTTAATACAGTAAGGTGACAATGAATGAAGAACGGATATTTACCAATTCTAGATTTTAACCGAAAACCCTACATCACACGCAACATTCTAAAACTAACAACGATTACGATTGTTAATAAACTAAACAAAATAGTTACAGTAATAGTTATAGATAATAAACTAAAAAAAAACTAAAAAATAATTAATAATAGTTTTAGTTTTTTGATATTGTATATTGCTGTTTTTGTTATTTTTTTTTTATTTTTTTTTTATTATTATTGTGGCACGCCAAAATGGCCTTTCCCTGCCTGATGGAAAGCAGCCAGGGATATTGTTTTAGCTCTAGAAAAAAAATATAACGGTAGTTAGAATTTGTTTAATTATTAACTTAATTAAATTGTTAGGTTTGTTGAGTGTGTCATGCTCTCTTAATTGTCTCTGCGGTGGTGGCGTGTGCGTCGGGTCGTTACGTTCCCTAAAATATGGTTGAGCGAAGCGATGGCTGATTCATATGTCATGCTCGTGAACGGGTGCCGCCTGTGGAGGCTGGTCTGCTCTTGCATACTTATCTTATTTTTAGTATTATTAATTATAGTTTGACTTTGTTTTACCTAAACAATTTTTGACTTTTACTAGAGTACTGTAGTGGTGCTGTATGACATTGTGGAAATTGAAAGTTTTACATAATTATCTGATGTAAATTTGTTAACTTACATTTTTTATTTTGTTTTTTTACATGTTGTGGTTGTCTTATATATATTTTTTGTGTTTATTTGTAATGGAAAGTGTTCTGCTATGATAGGGCATTTTCCAATATTTTTGACGCTGTAAGGGAGAAAAGAGCTGGACACTTGCTGAGTTTCTTGCCGGTTCTTCAGTACAAGATCTCCCGCCCAGAGTAGACTTACGAACCGATGGCATAGTGACATTCACAAGAGCTACTTGTAACCTAAACTGAATTTTGAATTTTGAACAAACAATGAAATTATTGACAAAATATATTTTTTTTATTAATCTGTGAAGAAATTTCAATCAGATTTTTAAAGAGAAAATCATTCCTTATCTAATTATTTAAATAATCGAAATATAAAAAAACGATTATAAACAATAAAAAAAAATATATAAGGAAAGGTTTTTTTTTAATCATTATTTTACCACGACAAAATGGTATATTTTTTTTTTATTAAACTTGTCTATTTGTTTATAAACAATTTATTAAACAAATGATGTAAAAAAAATCCTAGTAACGTTGGATTTTTTTTACAAATTAAATACATTAAATACATTAAAAAACAAAACTATCTAAACTTCAATCATAAAAAGAGTTTAAAGCATACATAGCTTATTTTCTGTTACTGGCCGCTTGAATGCCTAATTAGAAACACTTTCACTGCAAACTATCAAATATCACACGCTATCAAATATTTCACACTATCAAATATCTCACACTATTTCACACTAGCAAATATCTTGTAAATGTTAAGTTCCGTTGGTAGTATTTCTCCACCACTGTATATAAGAAAGGCTCCACAGAGGCAAACATTTTTAGGTTTATTATTTAAACTTTTATGTCGTCATTTAAGAAAACGGAGATTGGAAAAAAATAGCAAATAAACAATTGCATAACTTTTTGAAAAATTATTTAAAAAAACCGATGGGCATTTATTCTTTCAAGCATCGGGATGATACAATAATTTATTAAAATTTTTAAATTTATATTAATTGTTACTATAAAAAAAATATTTTATGTGGTACGCTGTCTTTAGTGCACCCATGCCGTAATGGCTGCGCGGAGCCCTATTTCCAGCGTTAAATTAAAATTGTTAATAATAGAGGTAGAGTTCCGGGAACTGGAATTTTTTTTTTTTGGAAATTTTCTCCTCTTTAAGGATCTTTATTCAAAATATCATAAATATTAATAGTTTTTGAGTTTTTAACAAAAAGACTAAATACTTTTTTTTATCTTATTTTGTTATAACAATTGCATTTTTTTACGTGCAGTAAAATCCTCACACTGCATTTTTCTAGAGGTCATTCCAAATACAATGAGCTATTGCCCATACTTTTAAAAGCTTTATGTTTATTTTTCACGGTTTTCAACTTGTTGACCGGACTAGTATGCCTATTTAGGAGTTCGCCTATTGCGAGTCATTGCTTATCGCTTTTCCAGTATAATCTAAAGAGTGCCAATATTTGTAACGACTTTTACAAAAACACCGATTTAAAAAATAACAAAAACAAATTGACAAATGAACTGTCACACTGGCTCTGTTTCAGTGGCACGTGGATAACGTAGTCCATAAGAATCGATTCATGAGCACACTATTAGTTATGTTGTGCGAGGAAAAATCGTTGTTTTATGTTAAAACGATGCGACACGGTAGGCGCAAAAGGAGATGGCGGGACAATTAAACTTCTTCCTAGATACTTGGACACCCAATGTAACCACAGTGCCATAGAACAATTGAACTTCTATTGTGTCTGGTTTATGAACAACTGAGTAGCTAGGGGGTTGGCGTCAGTGGGTCTCGTGCGTGTTTGCACTTTGACGCACTTTGCTGGAGTACGGACTTGGAACACCAGCGCGTGGTCCCTCACACTCACAGGTTTAACACTTCTAACGCGGATATTTAGATGACTGAAATGTCGGTGCACAGCGAGCGCGGCGCGGCGTGCATCCTTCTCAATCTCAACCGTCGGTTTTGCACTGGTTTGCGTAGCCACCGCAGCGCGCTCGTTGGCGTGCGGCGCTGCATATCGCGGTATAGGTATGTATGTATGGAGGGAGATGAGACAAAAAGGAAGCTAGTACAGCGCCAATCGAAAATACCTTTATCGCGAGAAATTTGCACCAACTGGCGCAACCAGTCTATGTTACCAATATTACGTAATAGTGTTAACAGATGCTGGTGTCCCTCAAAATTATAAATAAAAATAAATAAATAATGTTAATTACGTTTACTCGCATATGGACCAAAAACGCATTATGACCACAACGTATGTCGACCAATACGCATAACGACCAATACGTACAAAGACCTATTCGCATAAGGATCAAAAATGTGTGACTACCAATAATACGCATAACGACGAATAAGTACTAGTTTAAAAAAATTGAATTCTTTTTTTAATTATCACTGTTGAGCACACTCTTTTTTTTGTATGCTGTGTTTGCCTTTGAATGTTTGTGGCAATTAATTGTAAAATTGGCAAGTATATTTATTGTATGGTGATATAGATGTAAGTTTCATTGTACACAAACGTTGGCTTACCTATTTAATTAATAAATAAAGAAATATATTCAATAGTCATACCAACATCAACCTTCTCCAATGCAAAACTTAACAAAAAATAATGTGAGCTAAATAACCTAAAATAGATTTTATTGAAAAAAGTTTTGAAATAGTTAATAAGCTGCTTGCTCTCCATCAGTCGTACCAACATCAATCTTCTTAAAAACCGGCAACGGATATAAACGGGACCCTCAAACCGTGAAGATAGCTTTGATTCATTTACCCACCGCGCTTGTATTGCAGATCACGTACAATCACGAGCACCGATATGTATACACTTTGACTCATACTCCATTGTATTAAGAGTGACAATTGCTTACATATTTTTGCTCGTGACGTACGCCCCAACCAAACACGCGTGTAATGGACCCAAGTTGTCATTTATTTACAATTCTGTAACTGTACACTGTAAGGAAACTTTTGATATTCATAAGAGATGCAAAGATTGAATTTATTTATGTATTTACTAGTTTGTGTACACACACAAAAGGGTAACAAAATAAGCTGTACAGGTGAATTCAGTACAAGAGCGTATCTTCGTATTGTGGATATTCACTTCAGTTCATAGCTTTAAATTGAATTTCAATTTAAAGCTATGCTTTAAATTGAATTTAAATCAAATACCTAATCTGATGCCTTGTGACGGGTGATCACAATCTTTTTGACTTTCACAAAAAGTATGAAATAATTACTTTCTCCTAAACAATTTAGGTATCATGATTGATGGATGATTAATGATTTTTTCATAAATTAATTATTAAAAAAGATATGAACCTTTAATAACCTTAAAAATTAGCTAGATTTTCCGCAGTTTTTTCGAAATTTGACGAGATTATATAAAAAAAAGCAAACATAAGGACACAGCCAAAGCCTTTTTTCAATTTAAATGATAAAAGTAATTAAATCGGTCCAGTTTTGGAGGAGGAATCAGGGGACTACGAAACGTTAATTTTGTCTACTTTTCATACATATTTTTCAATTGAGTCGACCTTAGTGTATCCTCCTAAGTCGCTGTAGCGCCCCTCTCACATCTTCCAACTGCAATCGTTCTAGATGCACGCGCGCTCCTCTGTTTTCATCTCCCGCTCTCGCCACACATTCGCTCACATTAAGGTTTGCTCGCTCCGTGCTGTAAACTGTGTGGAAATACCTCGCGAATTCTATGGCACACTGGTCAGTTGTAACAATTTGACCATTTTTAAAAATAGCTTTCAGCTTGCTTATTTCCCTTTTTGGACTTGATGTACTTCCAAAATGCTTTTGGATCCTTTAAAAGATGGCTTTGGATCCTAACTAAGTACTGTTCATTAACAATTTTTATCATCTTTTTTTACTTGACTCCTACTTCGTGCAAACTTACCGTAATCACTTAATGAACCACCGGCTATAAATTGCTTATGTAAAATCGCCTTTAATGTTATTTCACTAATTATTTCATTTGTATACCAGTCTGGGTAAATGTACTTAGAGTTAAATATATATTTCTTTTTTCGAGGAACGTATGCTTCTATAATACCATTTATAGTCTCTTAAAAAAAACTTAAACTATTTTCTTATTCTAAATTTCATATAGGGGTCCAATCAATTGCCGCTATCGATGAATATAATAATAAAAAATGTCGTCTATTAAAGTTCCATCTTTACAGGCTCAAGCCGATTATTTGCAGTAAATTGTGGATCACAGCATAGGTTGGCCATGTCTCCGCGACGTCGAGGTGCCCGGCGCGGGCGCGGCGGCCGGCGGGTGGGCCAAGCCGCGCGGTCACCGCTGACGCGGGATTGTGTCTGTTAGGAAAATATAGCCAGTTCCTCAAATCAACTAAGCGAAGTGCAGTGCCTACCAACTTCGGCATCATTGTTGTGATGAAGCCTAGTTTTTATCCGACGTGGCATTAAATGAAAAAAGACAACCCAGTCCAGAATAGTTCGTGGATTTCAAACTCTGGAAACCGAAAACTCTTCTGCTTAGCAGTATAAACAGCACATAATAGACCTATTACATATAATATCGAGGAGCTCGATGGCGCAGCGGTTAACGCGCCCGGTCTGCAAGTGCTGAGGTTAAGCTACTTTCGCAAAGACCGGTCATCGGATGGATGACCAAAAATTTATTATCTCGAGCTTCTCCGTGCTTCAGAAGGCACGTAAAGCCGTTGGTCCCGGCTGCATTAGCAGTCGTAAACAACCACCAATCCGCACTGGGCCCGCGTGGTGGTTAATGGCCCGTTCTCCCTATCCATCCATAGGGAAGGCTCGTACCTCAGCAGTGGGGACATAAAAAGAGCTGATGATGATGATGATGATGATGTAATATAATTTTTACCATTGTCTCGTAGTAGACATATAGGAGCCTCGAAATGAAACCCAAAATGGTATTTAACTTGGATTTATGCAAATTTTCAATAAATGATACAGAGCTTAAGTAATCGGTGTTCGAACAGAATGAATAATAAAAAGCGTGAAGGTAGGTAGGCACTACAATTATATGAGTTAACGCCTAATACAAGTTGTCAAGCCGGTGATACGTCGAGATGAGATTGCTGCTACAGAAATAGTAGGCACTTCATGGCTTGAACATCTTCCCCCGCGTTGAAAGGCAGCCTTTCAACAGTTCAATTCTTCAGCCGTCGGCAAAGTACATAAACGAACCAAAGGTCTTCTCACAAGTCCCTTAGCAGTTTTCAAATCAGCCACTCGATGAATGTTATCTGATCCAGTGTACAAATGAACCACTCGTCCCAAACGCCAACAGAGAGGTGGAATATTATCCTCTTGTATTATGACCAAATCATCAAGTTTGATTCTTGAAGTATCGGTACACCATTTTGTACGTTGTTGGAGTTCTGCCACATATTCTTTCTGCCATCGAGCCCAGAAGTGCTGTCGGATTTTCTCAATGCGCTGGTATCGCTGCAGACTGATATCTTTAGTTTCTTGAAAATCTGGTGCTGGCAGTGAAGTAAGCGGTCTCCCGATAAGAAAGTGACCAGGTGACAGGTAATGGAAATCTTCGGGGGAGGAAGAAAGCGGGCAAAGAGGACGACTATTTAATATCGCCTCAATCTGAGCAAATAACGTTAGAATTTCCTCAAAAGTAAGGTGACTATTGCCGATCATACGCTTCAAATGGAATTTGGCGGACTTAACTCCGGCCTCCCAAATGCCACCAAAGTGAGGAGCATAAGGAGGAGAAAAGCTGAATTTAATTTTTTCTTGATTGGCAAAATGACTAATAGAATTTTCAGTTACTTTAATAAAATCTTTAATTTCTTTGGCCGCAGCGACAAAGTTACGACCGTTATCGCAGAATATTTCTGCTGGCTTGCCTTTGCGCGCAATAAATCTGCGAAGCGTCGTCATTAAAGCATTTTTAGACAAGTCGCTGACGACTTCTAAATGGATACACTTATATCTAAGACACACAAACAAGCAAAGGTAACATTTTATCAATTTAGCGCCGCGACCCCTACGATAAGGTATGTAGAATGGTCCCGCATAGTCTAGTCCAACTGACAAAAACGGAAAATCAGGTGTTATCCTTTGTGATGGTAAATTGCCCATTTTTGGATTTAAAGTTTTACCGCGAGCACGCCTACACATAACACAGTTAAAGACCGTCCGTCTAGCCATATATCGTCCGTTAACGGGCCATATGGTTTCTCTAACAACGGCAAGCAGTAGCTGTGGACCGGCATGCATGTGTTTAATATGTTCCGCTTCAAAAAAAAGCTTTGTGAATGGGTGCGTTGAATGTAAAAGAATTGGGTGTTTTCGTTCAAAGCTATAATCAGAAGATTCGAGTCTTCCACCAACTCTCATGACATTGTCTTTATCCAGAAAAGGAGACAATGCCAGAAGTTTGGAATTTACATTTACTGGTTTACCTTTGAGCAGCAGATTATACTCTACAGAGAATGACTGCCTTTGTGCAATTCTAGAAAGTTCTATAAAAGACTTATCCAACTCCTTGAGTGTTAAGTTGTCTGTGTGTGGTGTATTACTAGCTTTAGAATTGTGTATAAAACGCTTAACATAAGCAAAAGCTCTGATGATTCTATTTAATTTGGAAAATCTAGTGAAATCTATGACAGGTTCATGTGTTACTACAGTATTACATTTTAACTCAGGCAAATTATTTTGAGAAACTTTAGAATTAAGAAGTGGCCATTCATATTCACCTTTAGTTAGAAAATTAGGACCTGACCACCAAAGTTTTAGAGATGTAATATCTTTTGAGTTGACACCCCTAGATATTAAATCTGCCGGGTTTTCTTTGGTTGGCACATATCGCCAAGAAGAAAGTGAAGTTATTTCCTGTATTTCGTTAATTCTGTTAGCTACAAACGCTTTAAGTTTAGTAACATCGCTATTGATCCATGCAAGTACAATGCTTGAGTCACACCAATGCACAGTTCGTGTGGGTACAAATCGCAATGCAGACAAAACAGAAGTACATAATTTCGCTGCAAGCAAAGCTGCACTCAATTCCAAGCGAGGCATTGTTGTTAGCTTAATGGGTGCAACCTTTGACTTTGAACATAACAAATGGACAGTTACGTTATCATCTGAATCTATAGATCTTACATATATACAAGCACCATATGCCCTTTGAGATGCATCACTGAATGAATGTAGTTCTATTATCTTAGGTGTGATTTAAGATAATTTAGATTTTCTGAAAAGTCGTACCAAGCCTTTTTAATATCTTCTGGAACTGGCTGATCCCAATCAAGCTTTTGTTGCCATAATGATTGGAGCATCATTTTTGGTTGAATAATGCAAGGACTTAGTAATCCAAGAGGATCGAAAATTTTATATGAATTTGAAAGAATGTATCGCTTAGTTAAAACATCACTATCAGGAAGATCCTTTAAAGGAAAATTTAGACAGTCACTAACCGGATTCCAACCAAGACCAAGACTACTAGCAGACTCACTTATAGTTAAATTGCTGTCAGAATTATTGATACTTTCGTTAGTTAATTTAGAGTTGCTTTTAAATTTTCGCAAAGTAAAACAACCTTTATTTAATGTTTCTGTTACTGATTTTTGTTTATATTGTAATTCATTTTCGTCGTCACTACCTGTATAAAGATCATCCGCATAAAAGTCCTTTTGTATAACAGTTTTAATTAGTTCGTCATCATGCTCCTCCCCCAGCTGCCAGAGGCACCTAAAGCTCAAATAACTGGCACTTCCTGTTCCATAAGTAACAGTATTAAGCCTTAGTGTTTTAATGGGCTCTGACTCATCTCTTCTCCATAGCATAAGTTGTAGATTGCGATCGTCCTCATGTACTTGCACCTGACGATACATTTTCTCTATATCGCCACTCAACAAGTATCTGTATTGTCTACTTCTTATTAAAATGGAAAAAAGAGAATCTTGAGTATTCGGACCGACCATTAAAATATCATTAAGAGAGAAGCCAGAGGATGTAGGAGCTGATCCATCAAATACCACTCTAAGCTTAGTGGATTCGCTATTAGCTTTAAGGACTGCATGATGACACAAGAAATAAGAATTATGCGGTTTGATTATTTTTGATTCGGAGTGGTGACCTAATTTTGCATATTCATCAATGAATTTTGTGTATTCTAGTTTAAAAGATGGATTTCGTTTAAATCGCCTTCCAGATTTATTAATCTTTTTTTAGCACGATTGTAGGAGTCTCCTAAACAGTCCGGTGTATCAATTAGCGGTAGTTTGACACAAAAACGTCCTGTTTCTAGACGAAAGTAGTTATGAATGAAATGATTTTCACATATTTTTTCAGTTTTGCTTAAAATGTGTTTTTTTGGAAGTTCCTCCAATTCCCAAAATTTGGGAATGAACTCATCAATTTCGTTCGAGAGTGAAGGTGTTTGATAATTTATATAACTGTGATTGCAATGCAGATATTTTTTAGAAACATTAGAGACCATTGGCCCTGATATTAACCAACCAAATTTAGAATTCCTAAGTTTAGGCATATTGTCACCCAAAGAGCATTGTTCGTCTCCTAAAATTTCCCAGAAGACGTCAGCTCCGATTAATATATCAATTTTTCCTGGTTGGTGAAAACTAGGGTCAGCTAAATGAATATTTTTAGGTAAGTTTAGGTTTTGAACATTTACAAGAGTTTTAGGTATCTCACTGGTTATATTGTTCAATACAAAACAAGATATGGATAGTACGAACTGACTATTAGTTGACTTTATGTTAGTCAAACATGTTCTAGTTACATCATTGTTATGATTATTTCCGATTCCGATCACTTTAATAGCATCTATAGATTTAGTATTTAGAGAAAATTTATTCACTAAAGAACTACTTATAAAAGAAGACTGGCTCCCGCAATCTAGTAAAGCACGAGCCCTTTCCTTTTGTTTTGTTATTGGATTACAGACTTCTAAAATAGCGGTAGAAAGTAATATTTGAATCTGACATTGATTTGAAAAGTTAGATATCAACTCAGTATTTGTACTAATATGGGTATTAGTTTCTTCTGCAGTATTATGTAGTAAGGTGTTGTGTCTTTGTTTACATTCCCTGCAAGGACCCATGCGACAGTCGCTCACAGGGTGACCTTGACGCAAGCAATTGCAACATAACTTGTAATTAGATACATCCGCTAAACGATCTTTAATATTTTTAGATTTAAATACTACACAATCATAAATTTTGTGGTTGCCGTTACATATTATACAGGTAAATGTTGGTGGTTTTTGATTAGTAGCAGCAAATGATTTAGTAAATGTAGAATGATTTTGAAAATTATGATTTTTTTGTTTAAATTTATTATTGTTAAATGAATTTCCGGAAGTAGAAGGATTCGGTTTCGTAGCCTCAACTTTATTACGTGATAATGATTCAAGGACATCAGCACGATCTGTCAAAAACTTATTAAATTGAGACAAAGTCGGGACGTCCTCAATAGTATTTCGATATTCTTCCCATTTAGTCAAAGTCTGGTTGTCTAATTTTGAGGTTAACATAAATATTAATAAAATATCCCAATGATTTGTCGGTTGGTCTAGACTGGCTAATGCACGTAAATTTTTAGTCACGTGATCCACAAGAAATCGCAACGACCTGTCTGATTCACGCGTTATAGGCTGAATATTAAATAATGATTTAAGGTGGTGATTAATTAATGACCTTTTGTTATTATAACGCTCACAAATGATATTCCAAGCTTCAGAATAATTAGACGAAGATACTTCTAAATTAGAAATTATTCTCGCCGCATCACCCTCTAAATACGAAATAAGATAGTGAAACTTATGAACTGGGGATATACGATTGTTATAAGACTTTCGAAGGTGTCGCGAAACTCAAGCCAGCGAAAGAATGCCCCATCAAATTTTGATATTTGTATTTGGGATAGTTTGAAACCTTGTTCTTGGTGATCGTGACAACAAATAGACTGATCTTTTACAAGGTCAACCTGAACTTCCATTAAATTTTTCGCTGAGGCCAAATGAAATATAATTTCGCGTTCAATACTGTCACGTTCATCTATTTCATTAGATATATTTTCGGAATTTAAGACTTCAATTTCACCTTGCAATTCGTCAAACTTTAACGACAAAGTCTCAAATTTCGCCACCTTAAGACGAAGCTCAGTTAAATTAATATTTGTTAATTGTTCATTTTGTAACTAAGATAAATAATTTTTAAATTTTGTAATTTGTCCTTTAATTGAGCTTCGCCTTATTAGCAATTCCTTGAGCTTCATCCCACTAGCACTATTACTAGACTTATCACTCTTATCAGTCATTTTACAAGAAAAGAAAATATTATTGTATTTAATTTAAAATGTAAATAAAAGCAAA
The DNA here is from genome assembly GCA_947562085.1 of Eudonia lacustrata. NCBI lineage: Eukaryota > Metazoa > Arthropoda > Insecta > Lepidoptera > Crambidae > Eudonia > Eudonia lacustrata. The sequence continues at coordinate 6,400,042 of OX387313.1, forward strand.
AAAAGGTATGCTCACGTCCATCGCTTTGGTGACCTTCAGGCAGGTGAGAAGCAGTCCTTCTCAAGCTTCTATATCCTATCCAACTGGTATTTTCAGGTAATACCAGGATATCAGTTAATTAACTTGATGTTAGCCTGAAATTGTCGGCGTAAATAATGTTAAAATAAAGAAAAGAAAGTTTTTATAATGAGGAATTAAGTTTTTACACTTTGGTTGAACTATTATTTAATGTTGTAAAAAAATGCTTTTATCAAATTAAATTTAACTTCTTTACTTCATAAATACGAAAACAAATGCCTTTTAATTACAATTTAATTATATTTTTATTCCAATATTGATTTTAGTTAGATATTTTATTACGAAAACAAAATGTGACAAGATGGCAAAAGGTTTACACTATAATTTTCTATATTTAAAAGAAAAATGTTCATAACAATAAACTAAAGTTGCAGGGACGCTGTTTGATTATAAAATAACGATGATTTGCACAGAAATAAGGACAATTTAAATAGGTTTCGGAGATGAATTTGGATAGGATGATTGAAGGACACTTATCTTTTGTCGGGCCGCAATACACAGATTTTTCTCTCAATTATGGTTTTAGATACCATGCAATTTTGGTGCACTGGTTCCAGATAATGTTGTTTTCAGCTTCGTAAATATGCACAGCCACAGGAATCGGTACACTTTTAGATAATGTACTGCAAATGTCCCAATGTCCGCCGTCGATGACTTGCTATTTTATTTTTGTTGATTTTCTTCGTAGTTATTGATTCCCCTCATGGGCCACCAATTTATGTCTCGTAGTAGACATATAGGAGCCTCGAAATGAAACCCAAAATGGTATTTAACAAATTTATGCAAATTTTCAATAAATGATTCAGAGCTTAAGTAATCGGTGTTCGAACAGAATGAATAATAAAAAGCGTGAAGGTAGGTAGGCACTACAATTATATGAGTTAACGCCTAATACAAGTTGTCAAGCCGGTGATACGTCGAGATGAGATTGCTGCTACAGAAATAGTAGGCACTTCATGGCTTGAACAACCATAGATGAAAAGAAAGAAACGAAGAAATGATTTTTGGCGCCGTCGTCACCCACAGCAGAGTATCAAGGGACATAACACACAACGGATATCTTTAGTAATGTAGGAACATAAAAAATAAGGTTGACATAAAAATGTTACAAGACCCTTGCTACCCGCGCCTAATTTTTTCCGTCCAAACACTGCTGCCTAACTGGCTCGTGAAATAATAAAACGCAACCCTGTGCTAAGAATTGTAGGGCTTTCTTCTTATGAATTATTAGTGGCAATACTGTTTCCGTTTTAGCCACGGATCGTGCTCAGTGGCGTACACTTGGAGAGGCCTATGTCCAGCAGTGGCGTAGAGGCTGATGATGATGAAAGAGATGAAACGGATAGTTGTTTGGCCGGATACCGGATACCGGATATCCGGCGAGCTGTGAGGCCGGATGGCCGGATAACTTGCCGCCGGATATCCGGCGGAGAGTAAGTAAATGCTCTGAGGCTAGTTGCGACATGTTTAGCACGTGTAGCTGCGGGCAACGCGATTGCAACATTTCGGGCGGTTTCGAGTGTCATCGGGACTCGTCGGGAGTGCTCGTGCGCATTCGTGAGTGAATTTTATAGGCGAAAATCAATCAATCGTTTACTTGATGCTTATGTGGCCGTACGTGCGTTATTTGATTGACTTTGGATTTTGTAAAAATACTTACACAACAAAATAATTGAGGGACAGAAACATGTCGTCAGCAAACAGATCGCCTATTTGGCAATATTTCGACATTTCCAGTGAATATAATAAGTTTGCAGTTTGTTTGTTGTGCCAACTCCAGATTTCCCGAGGTGGTGAAGGGAATCATCATTATTGCGAGCTGTAAGTCAATTCTATTAAAAAACTGCAACTGCACGTTTACGCCCGTACTTTTTTGCGTGTAGGAGCAGTGCCGTGGAAATAGACGTATTCTATTAAAATTCTCTGCACCACAACTACACTACAACTGCGCGACTACTACACTACAGCTGCACGAATCCTGCAATAACCCTGCAATAAAACTAAAAGGACGAATGTTACCTTATAATAATAATACGGTAGGTCCTGGGTAACAGGTAAATAATAAAATCGTTGGGCGCACGTAACATACGTAAATCAATAGCATTTTTATAGCTTTTAGTTCAATTTTCAATAAAACCGTTTAACTTAAAAAAAAAGAACTTTAACTTTTCAAAATGCTTAAGTTATAATATACGTTGTGCAAAAGTTGCTCACAATCTACTTCAATAAACCTGCACAAAAACAGCACCAATACTGCTGACATTACACAAATGTCAAAATATTTTATTGGAATACGATTATTTTGCAGTAAACGTGCAGGTGTAATGCAGTTTTGTTAGTGGACTACCTATTTGCGTTACTTCTCCATCCCTGCAACACTACGGCAGCAGCGCTACTTATCAGAATACCGAAACGTCAAAATTTGCTTATTTTTACACACGTGACGCTGCAGTGTAGTTGCAGTTATTTAGTAGAATCGGCGTACTGTTGTCTTATTTCATGTACGTTTAAAACGATTTTTTAGAAAAATAATGCCTATCCGGTATCCGGCCGGATATTGAGTTACTATCCGGTATCCGGCCGGATAGTAAATTTGGGCCGGATAAGCCGGATACCGGATAGTTACCGGATATCCGTTTCATCTCTAATGATGATGATGATGCTGATGATGATGATGATGATGATGATGATACTGTTTTCTACATAGAATAATTTACCATAAACTCTCAAAGCAGTATTGTAGCAGTTTTTAATAGACTAGAATAAATTGAAAAAAGACAAAGTGTTGAAAAAGTTTCACGAGCGGGATTCGAACCCGCACCCCATGACATGCCGAGTCAGGTGCACTACCAACTATGCTATCGTGGCTCAATCCAACTCGCCAAAATTAATCAACATTAGGTATCTACTCTTACTCTGTAAGCCAAAGGAGGATTCATTCATTATTAAGATCGGATGTTGATGACGTAGTTGTCGAAATTGAATAGAGCTCCCTTGGCTTGCAGAGTAAGAGTAGATAGTGTTGATTAATTTCGGCGAGTTGGATTGAGCAACGATAGCATAGTTGGTAGTGCACCTGACCCGGCATGTCATGACATGCCGGGTGTGGGTTCGAATCCCGCTCGTAAAACTTTATCAACACTTTGTCTTTTTAACCGACTTCAAAAAAAAGGAAGAGGTACTCAATTCAACTGTATTTTTTTTTGTTTGTTACCTTAGAACTTTCGACTGGGTGAACCGATTTTGATGATTCTTTCTTTATTTGAAAGCTAGTGCTTCCCGTGTGTTCCCATTTTAATTTGGTCTAGTTAAACTCCTCTCCTCAAACGTTGTAGGCATACCTATAGCGATTTTGAAATTTTTAGCAATAGGTCAAGCATTTGAATTCAGAAAATATCATTTGATGAAGTTTATCTAATAAAAAAGACCACAGATTGCCACCAGAACTCCTCAATGATAAGTATTTCACGGGTGGCGATAAGATATCTCGATTAAGATAGTTAAGCGTCTATGACGAAGCAAAAGAAGGCAAGCACCGGATCTCAGTTTTTGATTTGTTACTTTGTTTCTCGTTTTCTTCGCTTGTCTCATTTTAATAACGGCGCTGTCTAATACGAGCAGCGCGGTTAGTAGGTCTACATAAATAGATTGAAACGAATCACTAAAAACAAGACATAAAAAAAATTACAAAAAAACCGACTCCAAAAAATTTTACTCAATAAAATTGCACTAAAAATTAAAAAATAATTGCGTAGTTTAGTTTTGTTCAGTTTACTTGCAATTAACCTTTATTATACTCAATCTTATATTCTTAAAAACTATGCGACTGCCATATACTTAACTTCACATCTAACAGAACACATTATGACAAACAAGCAAATACCAAATATTTACTTACAATCCACTTAAAAAAACAAATAAAAAAGATATTTTTAGACTGCTTTTATAGACAATAATTTTATTAGGAAAATATAGGTACTTATTGTTATTTTTGGAGTCGGTGCCAGCCAAGGTAACTTTAACATAAACATTTAACGACATACTAGTATATACATAGTCGAAATTTCATGCAAAAGATTTAATGCACTATTTAAATCTTTTGCATGAAATTTTGACTACAAACGCGGACTGGCACCGGCTCCAAAAACTTCGTTGAGCCAGGTCAAGGAACTTAGTGAGCTTGCCCTTCTCGGCACAAGGTTCTCGTCATGCGGAATGGTGATATCGATGAGCATTGTCTGGCGCGTCAATCGATCTGTCAACACGATATCAGGCTTATTGGCAATAATAGTACTGTCCGTGATAACAGATCGATCCCAGTAGAGCGTTGCATAACCATTTTCAAGAACTGGCACCTCAGATTCTAATATTATAATTATCTCTTTATTTATCTTTTTTCTTAGCCTAGGTTTGTTATAATATTAATATAAAAGTAAAATACAAAAGCACATACAAAACATAAAAATATTATAAAAAACCTAGCCTAAGGTGCCGCCGGCAACAGGGCAGGGCTCAAGCTGCCGGTTGTTAGGGCTGCAGAGACAGGAACCTTCGGACTATCCGCGCCGTGTCCAAGAGTACCGCCTTCTGTATCTGATCTTTGATCCAACCGTTGAGCGAGAGTTTCTTAAGGTGTTGGTCGAGACTCTTCGCTACCAGACCGTTCGCAGACACGACTATCGGCACAATGATTGTCGAGTACCTCGTGAGCCAAGTCAAGGTACTTGCAGGCCTTGTCCTTCTCGGCCTTTACAAGGTTCTCGTCATGTGGGATGGTGACGTCGACAAGCAGTGCCCGGCGTTGCGATCGATCTATCAGCACGATATCGGGCCTATTAGCTAGAATAGTCCTGTCCGTGATGACAGCTCGATTCCAATAGAGCGTGGCACGGCCGTTTTCGAGAACCGGCGCAGGTGTGTACCTGTCTGTAGTACGGCACTTCAAAGTCCACAAGACCGTACAGAAGAGCAAGTTGCTGGTGAATAATTCCAGCTACCAGGTTATGTCTGTGCAAGTACTCGCCGTTAGCTAGATGTTATTATTATTATTGTTATTACTTCTTTTTGTAGTCTACGCCATGGACTAATAATGGGTTACTAATGATTGGCCAAAAACGTTTCCCAAAATATCACATCGCAAACTACTTTACGCTAATTTTTATTTGGCAAAAAACCATTTGTCAAAACATTTTATTGCAATTTTTTATTTAACAAATCTCTGTTTTGGCATATTATTGTTTAACAAATAATTGTTTGGTCATGTTTCATTTAACCAAATATTATTCAATCAAATGTTTAATTTAGCACAACTTACTCTTCCCAAAATATTGCATGGCATACAATTTACAAAACAATTTGAGTGGTGCAGAGAATAAAAATTAGCTTATGATTTTATTTTGTTAAGTAGTTCGTTTTACACCCCCTCCCCCCAACCAAACCTATAAAAAATATATTTAGTAAGCTAGATTCTGTTGTCTAATAAAAAAATAACCTCCACATGACCTACAGGAGTAGGACAAGTACCTAAGTATGTAAAGTGACAATTTGAGCAAATATTTTTTTGGAATATAATATTTTTCAAAAAAAATCATTTGATATATTAACATTTGTCTTAATAAAACTTGCTAAGTAAAATTTTGCCGAATGATAATTGCACCAAATGAATTATGTGCGAAATGTACAGTTGCATAATGTTCATTTGGAAAATGAAACTTAGGCGATAAGTTTTTTGGGAAGTGAAATTTGACGAAAAATTATTTGGCCAAAGGGAGGGATACCACTAATAATATATATTAGTCCATGTCTACGTATACAAACGGGGAGCAATTATTCGTCACAACACATTCTATACAGCTCGATCTACAAATTTACAACGTCTCAGTAGACAAACAGCCATGATCAAGCTCCTATTTCGATCTCGTGTTCAATATTCACACGCACAGTTAATTAGATTTTACAGAGCGCATGCGCAAAACAGACCACGACTGTATCTATACTCTCAAGTTTACTATTTTCTGCATGTGCGCCTCCTTCTATGGACATAATGCGTTCGTTTGCGGATCTAATTACAACCTACATCGGGAAAACATTGCGTTGTATTAGATAATATGAGTTCATAGTTGGTCATTCTGTACAGAAATGGAAGAAACCAAGAAACAAACTGTGGGTGGTGTCTTCAATGACGTAAATGGCAAATGTTAACTTGAATGGTCTTTATTTAATTAATAAATGTTACCTATTTATAAAATGTAGTAAAAAAATTTAATGCCTACCCGACCCAGCCAGGACTTCAGTGTTTACGTCAGTCTCGGTAGCATAATGGTTAGTGCAGCCGCCCGGATTGCGGAAGACCCAGGTTCGATTTCTGGCTGGGTCGGGTAGGCATTTAATTTTTTCACCATATTTTATAAATATTTAATTCAGCTTAAGTGCAGCAACAGCACTTAAAAATAAAAAATAAAATAATAAATGGTATTAAAAAAACTACTAAAGTGAGGTTTAAATGAGGTTTATGACAATCTGGTTCAGGCGCCGTACAAAAACAACACAACCATGACAGCATAATAGGTAGGAGTGCCTCACTCACTTTAGACAAAAGACAAACCTATTAAGAGGAGAATCAAATATTTCTGAAATATAATTGATTTAAAGTAAGAGTAAAGTAACTCTGTCCCATCATCATTATCAGCTCATTTTATGTCCCCACTGCTGGGGCACGAGCCTTCCCTATGCATGGTCAGGGAGAACGGCCCATAAACCACCACGCAGGCCCAGTGCGGATTGGTAAACGACTGAGTAACAGACAGACGACTGAGTAACAGACAGACTCAGTAACAGGGGGCTTACTCTTAGCCTCAAAAACCATGACCTGACTCTTTTTTACATTGTAGGCCAATCCGTGAGTCTCCGCGTATGTTTTTTTTTTTTTTTTTTTGGAGAGAGACTGCTGGTTGCCGTGGGGCATTTCCAGCTTCACCGGGCTTGTTTTAGGGGCGGCGAGGTACATAAAGGGTACCTCAAGCCGTGTTGAAACGAATCACCTTCGGAGGATTTCTAGAGGGGTACGGCATCGCACACTTAAAAGTGCGCGTCCCCGTGCCCTTCCAGAGTCTCCGAAGGGTTCAGATCGGATCGGCTCCGCGTATGCTTCACATATAGCGATGAGATTCCTTAACCCACTAACAGACGCACTCAGCAGCTCCATGTCGTCCGCATAGCTGACGTTGTTGACGCAGACACCATCAATGTGACACCCGACCCTGGTGCTGCTGCCGCTGAGCTCGTATATCGGCTCGTTGGCGAGCCCCTGGCTCACCCCGCACTCCAGCCCGCATGATCGTGACAACGCCCCTATTCCCATCGAACGTTATTGACCTGGCTTCTGTAATGTTTAAAGATATTGATAAGTAAGTTCCATTGGTAGGTTAACTTTTTCTAGCTTTTTTCACAGTAGACCGTATAAATGACCTAATGATTGGCAATTTCTTTTTAAGTAATTCATACTTTTATGTGACGCTGAATTTAGAAATGTGAAAATTCTTTCATTATTTACTCTAAGTATGCCTACCTACCTACTTAAATAAATACTATTAAAATAACAAATAAAACATAACCTAAAAAGTTTAAAATTTCGGCGAATGTACCAACTTAATATTACGTCTTTTTTGTCACCTTTGAGTAAAATTCGATTTTACTCTTACATTTTTTTTAGATCAGCAAGACAATCATGTATGCGCTCGTAAATATAACCTCTAACATTACACAATGTATAATTATTCATTATTACATGTCAAGTTATTTGCACACTTCATTAAAATTTATTTATCTACACTAATGTTGTAACATTCTACTTATGTTTCCAATACTTGACTTATAATTACTACTGTTATAGCGCAGACAACAAAACACTCAATTTAAGCAATTTCACGTGATGGTATAATATCCACATCGATATCGTAAAATCTCATTATAACATCAATAAAACGCGACCAATTAACCTGGCGAGCCTTATGTCAAAATCCTCATACAAGTTGTATAAAATTTTGATATTAGGCTGGCTTTTGAAAACAGTTGGGTTATACGTGAAAACTTCGTCGAAACTACTAAACTTACATACACAAAACTCTTTGGTAAGATCTTGTGCCAATTAAATAAAAAAAGAACAGCGCGCGCTCGCTCCTGATTGGCCCTGCGCGCGCAGCTGCGCTCTCATTGGTTAGATTTTAATGGCGGCAAGTTCACTGTGACAATACACGTACGCGTGAATTTAATGTTTCAAATTTAAATTCAAAAAAAATTCAAAATTCAAATTCAAAATCATTTATTCAGTTTAGGCTACAAATAGCTCTTATGAACGTCATTTTAAGCCATCGGTTCGTAAGTCTATCTACTCTGGGCGGGAGATCTTGTACTGAGAAGAACCGGCAAGAAACTCAGCAAGTGTCCAGCTCTTTTCTCCCTTACAGCGTCATAAATATTGGAAAAAGCCCTATCATAAAGGACACTTTCCATCACAAATAAAAACACAAAATGTAAAGGACAATCACAACATGTAAAAAAACACAAAAAATAAAAAATAACTAAATAAAATATTTAAGTCAGCAAAAACATAATTTACCAGTTTAATTTTTTACAATATCATACAGTACTAGTAAAAGTCAAAAAAAAACTATAGTTAATAATAATAAAAATAAAACTAATTGTAATGTTCAATGCAACGCTATTTTGTTATCTGCAGGACACTATTTATAAGTAGTATTATGTATATGTTTTTTATTATAGCCAGGCTGTTTTTTCTTCTAAATATTCTTTGACTGTACAATAACCTTTTTTTAATAAAGAAGACTTTACATGTTTTTTAAACTTATCTAAAGGTAAATCTAGTACAGTATTTGGTATTTTATTGTAATAGTGTATACCTTGCCCCAAGAAAGAACCAAGCACCTTCTGTAACCTGAACAGTGGCATTGCAAGTTTTGACTTATTTCTAGTATTAAAATTGTGTACATCACTGTGTTTAGCAAATGAATTGATATTACAACGTACAAGAACTATACAATTATAAATAAATTGAGACGCCACTGTCAAGACATCAATTTCTTTAAAAAGATTTCTTAAAGATGTTCGTGAACCTAGTCTATAGATTGCTCTTACTGCTCGTTTCTGTAAAATGAATATAGTTTCAATATCAGCCGCTGTTCCCCACAGTAAGAGGCCATACGACATGACACTATGAAAATAACTAAAGTAAACTGTTCTAGCAGTTTCAACGTCTGTTAACTGCCTTATTTTTCTAATGGCATAAGCAGCAGAACTGAGTTTGCCGGCCAATTTCGAAATGTGAGGATTCCATTGAAGTTTTGAGTCAAGGGTTATACCTAAGAAAACTGTTGAGTCTACCAAATCTAATCGATCACCGTTTATTCTTATATCAGTTGGTTCATTTTTGACATTTGGTAATTAAAAATTAATACATTTTGTTTTTTTAGCATTAAGCTGCAAATTATTAATAGTAAACCAACTGAGTACATCAGAGAGTGCTTTGTTTACATCGTCGTAATTTTTCTTACACCTACTTACATTAAAAATGAGTGAAGTATCATCTGCAAATAATACGATTTCACAGAAGTTCTCTACAAAGAATGGCAAGTCATTAATATAAATTAAAAACAGAAAAGGACCAAGAATGGACCCTTGTGGAACTCCCATTTTTACATGAGAACCAGATGATTTAGTTCCATTAATATCGACAGTTTGTGTTCGAGAGCTAAGATACGACTGAATTAAATTTAGTGCGAAATCTTTGAGACCGTAGTAATTTAGCTTCATAACCAGAGTTTTGTGCTCAACGCAATCGAAAGCCTTGGACAAGTCGCAAAACACTCCAAGGGCGTTTTGAGACTTCTCCCAGGCATCAAATATATGTTTTAATAGAGCAACACCTGCATCAGTAGTAGAACGACCCTTTGTAAATCCATATTGTTTATTATGTAAAAGGTTGTTTATGTTAAAATACGACATCAACTGTTCCAATATAACTTTTTCATAAATTTTGCTTAGAGTTGGTAGTATTGAAATGGGTCGATAGTTACTGGGGTCTTCTTTGTTTCCCGATTTGAACAAAGGTATGACCTTACTAAACTTCATAAGATCGGGAAAGATACCTTTATTCACACAGTTATTAAAAATTTCAGCAAGATATGGTGCAATAGAATGTATAATATTCTTAATTACTTTTATAGAGATGCCCCACAAATCACTTGTGTTTTTCATTTTCAGTGATTTAAATGTTTTTATAATATCCATTGAATCAATATATTTAAATTGAAAAGAAACATTACATTTTGGTACATATTTTTGGAGTAATGCTTGTGCAGCTTCTGGTGATGAATCCAAATTTGAGGTTGTCAGCACAGGTATATTTACAAAAAAATCATCAAAAATATTAGCAATATGTGAATCTGAATTGACTAAGTTGTCGTTTACTTTTAAAGTGAAAGTATTATCCCGTGGTTTAAATTTACCTGTTTCACGGTTTATAATGTCCCAAGTGGCTTTAATTTTATTGTTGGACTTTTTAATTTTTTCTTTAATATAATTAGATTTTGCTACTATACATATTTTCTTAAATATTTTCGAATAATTCTTTACATATTCCGTAAAATTAGAATTTTGGTTATATTGTTTTAGACTATATAAATCATACAATTTATTTCTACTTTTATATATACCAGTCGTGGCCCAGTCACAGAACTTAAGTTTATGAGTTATTTTGATTGTTCTTTGTGTAAACACTTGGTCATATTCAGTCTTTATGAAGTTAAAAAGATAATACATAATATAATACATCTGGATCATCTTGTCCAAATGGCAATGCATTAATTTTACTCGATATATTATTTTTAAAACGCTCTACTCGCTCCTTTGTAACTGGTTTACAGTTCACTATTTTTGGCTCATCCTTAACATTAAAATCATAGGTCACCTTTAAACCGCAATGGTCAGACGTAAGCTTACTAATGACTGACTTAGAAACAGGGTCATAGTCTGTAAAAACATTATCAAGACAAGTGGCTGAATGTGAAGTTATTCTAGTGGGTTCGAGAAATAGATTAATGAGATTAAAACATTTAAACAAGGCAACAAGACGAACACTCATTGAAGTGCTTTCTAGAATATTTATATTAAAATCGCCACATACAAAAACAAATTTATTTTTTAATTTTAATTTTCTTAGTACGTCTTCCATTACAGATTCGAAAATACCGAAATTGCCCGATGGGGGTCGGTATACACACACTATTACAAAGCTATTAAACTCCACACATGATAGCTCAATATTACGCTCCACTGATAAGCCTACAATATCGTTGCGATCTTTATATTTTATATTACTTCTTACTAGTATTAAAGAACCACCGTGAATAGCTGAGCTTCGCACGTACGCGCTTGCTAATTGGAAATTATTTACATAGAATGATGTGTCATGACTTCTTAGCCAATGCTCAGTTAAACAAAATATATGAATTGCCTGACTTTTTGCAAATAATTCTAACTCTAAGTCTTTGCCAGCCAAACCTTGAATATTTTGATGTATAATAGTAATTAATGAGGACTTGGCTTTTGTCTTAGACCTCAGTTTAAACATGAGGTTGTTGTTACCTTATTACTAGTTGTAGATGTTGCATTAGTAGAACTACTAATGGTTACGTTGTTATGACGTAAAGACTTAGTTATACCATTTATAACTGTATCCTGTATATTATAAGCTAACAATTTAGCTATTTGGGTCCTACATTTCGTAGAAAGATACATAGTATCTGACGTCAAACTAAAGCTATTAATAAATTTATTTATATCAAAATATAAAATAGTGTCACTATGACGACAAATCAAATTAAACAATAATAAATTTAATTCATAAATGCGCTTATTTTGTTCCCAGGTCAAATTGGTACAATAGGGAAAAGCGCTAATTATTATCCTGCAATTTGTTTCTGATTGTAGTTTTATCAAAATATTAAAACTATTTATGATGTCACGTTTCTTCGTTTGTGAGCAGTCACCACATAACACAATAATATTAGTGGAACTATTCAATGAATCCTGTGATATTTTGTTTACTATAGCATTCAACGACTGACCTGGAGTACAAATATTGGTCATTGAGTGGATAATATTTCTATTTATAGGCAACCCTAAGCCTTGACCCAGTTTATCAGAATACATAACTGTTTTTTTTTACTAATTTTGTAACATTAGGTTTAAGTATTTTTTGAGGAGAGGCCGATGAAGGACCGGGAACCAAAACAGACAAGTTTTGTGTGTTCATCTGAATATTTGAGTCAAGTGATAAAGACTCTTTGTGTAGGTTAATTTCATTATTAATTAATGAGTTTCGCAATGTGTTTTGTTTTTAAAATACAAATTAAAAGTTAAAAATGGACAGCGACGATGATATTTGTACGCCTCCGGATATTCTAGAATTGGCAACAAAAGTAACTCACAATCTTTTGCCGGAAAAATCTAGAAAATTATATGAAAAAGAATATAATAACTTTTTGGCATGGAAGATCGAAAAGAAAACTACATCATTTTCTGAAAATGTCATTCTTGTGTATCTCAAAGACCTCTCCGACAAATTCAAGCCATCTTCTATGTGGGCTAAATATTCTATGCTCAAGTCCACACTGAGTATCTACAACAATATTGATATCACGAAGTATTCAAAAGTCATAGCGTTCCTGAAACGCAGTTCAGAAGGACACAAGGAAAAAAAGTCCTTGACGTTTACATCAGGTCAAATAAAGATGTTCCTGAAAGATTCACCAGATATTTTGTATCTTTTTGAAAAGGTAAGTGTATTTTAGTTCTGTTATTTAATCTACCTAGTACTTACGTACTACACACGCAACTTATCTAGACACTCCGTTTAAGCGCTTTGTGTATAAATTAGGTAGTAGGTACCTATACTACTTCATAAATCATAGTTTTTGCCTTGGCTATGTACCTCAAGCTTATTATATCGTTTATTGTTACAGGTTGCACTAATCTTCGGCATAATGGGGGCATGCCGAAGGCAAGAGCTATACAACATCCAGTTCGATGAAGTCTCTAACATAGACGACAGTACAATCATGGTGAAAGTTTCGAAAACAAAAACGAAAATAGATCGTTCTTTCGTTGTGACGGGCAACTGCTATGCCGTATGTAAAAAATACATGGAACTTCAACCCACCCCCTGTCGAAACCCTGCCTTTTTCTTGAGCTATAGACTGGGGAAGTGCGTCGATCAAAGAACTGGTATTAATAAATTTGGTGCTCTGGGAAAAACTATCGCAAGTTTTTTGAATCTGCCTAACCCAGCGTTGTACACGGGGCATTGCTTCCGGCGCACCACGGCGACCCTTCTCATAGATAGCGGTGGTGGTTTGACCGCACTGAAACGACACGGGGGGTGGAAGTCTTCTACTGTGGCTGAAAGCTACATTGATGAGTCTTTAATGAATAAAATTCAAGTCTCAAATACGATCTTGAACAGTATAGAAAACAAGACGAATGAAGTAATTATAAATATTCCAACTCCGTCTACGAGCTCTACTGCTTGCCCCGCGACCGCTACAGCTGCTGGATCAATAATTAACATTAACTTTCAAAATTGTACCATCCAAAATTTGAACAATTATTATAAATAAACTATTGTCAGCTTTTACTCTTGTTGTTTGACTAATTGCATTAGTGAAGATAAAGTAGTGTATGCAACTGCATATAACACGGGTATTAAAACACTCGTTACTATTATGAAACTCGCTGCGCTCGTTTCATAAACTCGCACTCGTGTTTTAATACCCTTCATTATATGACAGTTGCATAAACTACTATTGTAGTTAGCAACTATTGTACACTTACATCAAAATTATTTTTTTTGTGGCGCATCATTAATGTTAATTGATTTGGAGTAGTTTTGGATGTATTATACATTGAGCTCGTACACACCATCACTATGTTTTTCGTTCCATATCAACAAATAACTAAAATAATCGACTAAACAAAAAAACTTCACGCAAACATCGAGCCCTCGCAGTTGTTTTGTTTACTCATAAATGACGTCACTCTCTGATGGTATAACGTGCCGTTTGAGCGGTAAAAATGCCGCTCAAACGGCACGTTATACCATACATACAACAAATAATATTGACACATGATTTTGAGTAGATAGAAAGCTTTATTTTTTTTTGGGAATATGTATCCAAGAAAATTTATTTAAAACACTTTCTGAGAATTTTTCGGATCTCCTATTACTTATGTATACAAATACATATTCCGAGTCTAAGCGGGTACTAATCCACATTCAAAAACTTTCTTAACTCTTTATTGAGCCAACATTGCCACAAAATGTGTCGCTCTAATTAAAAACTCAATCTTGGTAAAGTCAAATAAGCCCCCTCAAGCAGAACGTCTCGCTCAATCCTTGATTAATCAAGTATAAAATTTAAACTTATTAACCCGGTGCGTGTTAACTGTGTCTCATTTACATAATATTAAAAAAAAAACATATTTTACGTGTGTGTATTTAATTATTTGTTAGTATTTATTGGGGTCGCAAATATTCATAAACAAAAGCACATTTAGCCAGGGTCAAAGTAATTTTTCTTACAAGTAAAACATAAATAAACAATATTTCCTAATAGATTCCAATTTCCAATTCCAATATTCCATCCTGTATGATGATGATGAATGATAATAGAAATGAGAAGTGACAAATGACATACCCCCAACCACTCGAGTATCTCAGTAAAGACGTGGGGCTTTACTAAGTCCTCGGGCGTACTTCTCGAGAGTATTTGAAAAGTGACGTTGCACTGTTTTGTTTCATTTGTCAACACTCATGCACACTCACAAACACTTAACGGTTAATAATCCACCATTATTTCACATTAATATTCGACATAACACAAATTTTAGAAAATAAAACAAAACCGCAGACATGACTCGTCACTTTCCCGCCGAGAAAAAAACCCAAAAGGGTTGTAAACTGGTTAGTCAATATAGAAACTTTTTAACAACTGTCAAAACTTTATTTTAAATTAGAAATTGTATGGCAATGGAAACAATGACGTCGCTATTTTGTTCCGTCAATAAAGTATTTATTAATATCTGTAAAATATATAAACTAACTAAGTAACTGTATATATACATATTTGAAAACACCGTGACGTGATTTCTTTTATAATGTTCTCGAATTAAATAATTGTTTTTGTCAAATTAGGTTTTTATGGGTTGTTCCGTATTCATCCCACGAGAACTCATCCCACGAATAAATTTTTCCCTACTCATCGGCACGGTCGACCTTATGGAATACGGAGGAATTGTTTTTTTAAACGGTTTTATTTAGCTTGCCCTGTAACGTTGGGTCAAATCTAGTAATTGAAATTTGACCCCCTTCCTGTTGACGGATTGATCTGAACCTTTATTTCTGATGACAATATAATTCTATACATACGGTATTATTGTAAATCCAAGATGGCTGCCGCTACATAATGGCGGATTACATATTTTTTATCACTACTTCCTCAATATGGGTATCAAATGAAAGGGCTTGATTAGTAGAATAGTTCTACATGAAAATAAAATTAAAAATTAAAAACTTGAAAATAAAAAATGAGTAAAAAATGTTTTTATTATAAACTAACGACTAAACCAAGGGAAACAATGTGCTTATACCACCGCGCATCTCAACTATACCAAGGTTGTTTTCTAAAGTTTACGCGAACACTACACATTGAAATGAAACAACTTTTACGGATCTACTCGCGTTTATATTACACATTACTTATTTAATGTTCATCCTACAGTAGTAAAAGTTTTGCCTCAGGTGACCTTTTCAGCGTAACCGGACACCGGACTGGACGGAATGGCATTACGCAATGATGATTTATATGTCATACTCTTGATCGGGTGCCGCCTGCGGAGGCTGGTCTGCTCTTGCATACTTGTTTTATTTTTATTATTATCAACTATAGTTGAACTTTGGTTTTACTGAAACAGTATTACCTAGCTAGTACTGTATGATATTGTGAAAATTTAAACTGGCAAGTAGATGATGTTTTGCAAACAACAACTTATTCCTAAAGGTCCATCACTCTATTGTTTTCAAAAAAATTAAGTTCATACTTTGATTCCCAACGGGTCCACAACATTAAAAAAAAATCATTTTCTTTCCCAGCGGGTCCATGAGCATGTTTGGTACAATCAGCATAAAAGCTTGGTTATACGAGTATTATTAAAGGATGGCTTATTCCTAAAGGTCCATGACTCTATTGTTTTCAAAAAAAAGTCGCCCAGTGGTCGAAATTCAACCGTAATTTTATTATGGCTGCACGGATTGTATCCTAAGCAATAAAAAATTAAAAAAGATAGAATGTGAGTTTGAATTGGCATTGACAGATTTTGGCCGCTCCGCTTGCATTTTTGAAATAATTGAAAAGAGTATAATTTGCGTGTGTGTGTCTAATACATGTTAGTGTGTGTAATGTTTGTTTTATTGATTAAATGTATTTTTTTGCATTATTTAAAAAAAATAACATTCGGATAACTCAAATCTCAACCCGACAAAAACAACCATAAGCAATACTGCCGTCATAAGAAGAAAAGACGAATCAAAATTATTATTTTTTATTGAGTTACATACATATTCGCAATCAGTAAAAAAGGACGCATTTACTAGTATTTTTTTTATTTCATAATTTTGACCGCATCCCAAAAATTATCGCTGATAAAAAGACGTATCTGCTTCAAAACACAATGTTTAGGAAGTAAGAAAAGTCAGTACTGACGCACAATAGATAGAAAAGACATATCTGAGTAGATCCGTTTTATTGCTTTATGAAATATTGGTCTAGTCATAAAATAAAAAGACGTATCTGCACTGGTCATAGAAAGAAAGGACGCTTCAGCGTAGATGTGTCTTTATCGTCAAAACAAAATAGTTAGTTAGAAGCTATGTTTGGTGGCCCAATGTAGATGCGGACGTAGAGGCGACTTGTCAGCAGTGCGAGACGTGCGCGGCGGAGGCAGCGGCTCCACCGCGAGCGCCCCAGCAGCCATGGCCCTATATTACTGAACCGTGGAGTAGGCTTCACATTGATTTTCTGGGACCATATAAGAGAAAAACTTTCTTGGTCTTTGTTGATTCCAGTATGAAGTGGTTAAAAATGTACGAAATGGTACGAACTAAGGCGTCAGCAGTTATTAAAACTTCGAGCTATATTCGCACGCTTCGGACGGACGGAGGCGGAGGACGGACGGATCTTCGAACGGAGCAGCCGAGAATGCAGTGAAGATATAGAAAGTAGAAATAGATACAGCTTTGCAAACATTTCTGATTTTCTGTTAACCTATAGAAACACCGTTCATAGCACAACAGGTGAGAGTCCAGCTATGTTATTATTACAAAGACGACCTTTGAGATCTCGGTTAGACTTGCTGCGCAGCGACCGCGCGCGGGAGGAGCGCGTGCGCAGCGCTCAACAGCGGCAGGTGCGCGGGGCGGGGGGTACGCCACGCACGCTCGCTGAAGGGGAACCAGTCTGGGCTAGAAGCTACGTTAACGATCGGAAATGGGTCAAGGGCACGGTTATTCGTAATGACGGGACTCGTAGATACGTAGTGGGTAGCGGTAAGGGAAAATAATTTCCTAGACATATAGATCAAGCGAAGATCCCGGCTTTCTAATTGCTTAGACCCATTGCTGGACTCGGAAGAGGGGTCGCCGCAGGTGAGGATGTTGTGGCACGGCAGCTCGCGGATGGGGGAAACTTGTGGGAAGTAGAGGATAATGGTATAGTCAGGGAGGATATGGCATATTCGTATAGCGGAAACACAAGTTCCTGCCCAGGTCCGTCTGCGTCCGCAACCGCCTCAAGTTGGCGAGAGACGAATACGCAAACTGCCTAA
This sequence comes from Eudonia lacustrata, assembly GCA_947562085.1. Lineage (NCBI taxonomy): Eukaryota > Metazoa > Arthropoda > Insecta > Lepidoptera > Crambidae > Eudonia > Eudonia lacustrata. The sequence continues at coordinate 6,418,075 of OX387313.1, forward strand.
AAGATACGGTCTTGAATGTGAATAATTCAAGGTATGTCACCTCTGTACTAATATTGTATTAGTAATTGTATTGCATTGTATTGTATTGTAATGTCAATATACGTCACAATATACATCACAATTGATGTAATTGTATTTTAGGGTTAGATTAGGATGTATTCGAATCCAGAATAACTGTGAAATGTTGTTCATTATTATTAGTGGTGAGAACAACATTGTAGATTGTTAGCACAAGTACTTAGTTGATAAGAAATATAGAACTTATAATGTATAAATAATAATATAGGGTGTTAGATTAAGGGTGTAGTTGTAATGTAGGTATTAATAAATTATTATTTAATAAACTGTGAAAGTAGTCATGTTGTATTGGCTAGTCTTATAATAAACGCCTATAAGTAAATAACGCGTCTTAATTAGCTCCTTGCTAAACCTATTTAGGATCCAGCTTAGGTATTTCTCACTCACGAGTTTTGATTTCGATAGTAAAATTCGTGCGTTGTAATCTTCCGGCGACTGTGCAACGTGGGCTAGTGCTGGCTCCATGGCAAAGGTTTCTATTCTAAAATTACATCCTTGAAACGAGCCATCTCTGTCGTTGAAGGTCGTAAAGCATAAAAAGCCATGTTGTTTTTGTCCTGTTAAAGCTTTTAAGCAAGGCTTCACTAAGCAAGGCTTCACCAAGCAATCACTAATGCAGTGCACTTTGTAAATTTTTCTCGGCTATACACTCGCAATGTAGTAATCCATATGTACGTCGACTGTAGCTACGCACGCGTAGAAATTCCGGTAATGAATCTCTTCATATCACGGTGCTTGCTAAACTTCAAGTGACGCCATACAATTCTGATTTTGCTGTTCCAACATCCGTTGTCATTTACGATAAAATTTGGCATCGTTTTCTTCTAGTGATTCGCGTCGGTTACGATTCGATTCGAGATTATGAACTGTTTCTTCAGACATTGTGTGGGCAGATCGTGCGAATGAGAAGACGTTTTACTTTAACACTGTTTTTATATTACCAGGAACCAAAGTTACAACTTAGTAATTTTTTTATTAAGTAATGCACTAGGTGAAACGTAGAACAGTTCCGTGGCGACGTCTTCTCTTCTTGGCGACTCAAACGAAAGTGAACTCCGTCCAGCCCGTTGGTAACGCCACGACTCTGTAAAAGCGCAAAGGAAACGTCGCCTAAAGCACAAGCCACACATAAATGGCGTCGGGCACGGACATGGCACGGGCGGCTTCCTCTTCCATTCAAATTTCATACTAAGTGCATGGAAATAAAGCGCAATTTAGGACACATGGTATGTCGTAGCTCTGACGTGGTATGACGCGCCATTTCGACGCCCGCGACTTGCTTTATTTCCATGAAATTTGAATGGAAGAGGAAGCCGCCCGTGGCATGTCCGCACCCGGCGCCATTTATATTTGGCCTGCGCCTAAGGTGCGCTTGCGTTTCGTTTAGTGTCCGTAATCATGTCCGGCTGCGACATACACATAAAGTTCCAAGTCTATTGAGCAAATTTGACAGTTTGTGGAGGTCTGATGTGCATGTGTGCACATTATAGACATAATCACTACTTATGTTATCACTACATAGTATAAAACAAGTCGCTTCCCGCTGTCTATCTGTCCCTATGTATGTACTTATGTATGCTTAGATCTTTAAAACTACGCAACGGATTTTGATGCGGTTTTTTTTAATAGATAGAGTGATTCAGGAGGAAGGTTTATATGTTTAAACATGCATACAATTGGACCCGGTAGGTGGCACTGCGCTGCCATAGGGTTCTATAGGATACGGATGTTCACTCAAACGGACGAAGTCGCGAGCGGGCCGCTAGTGTAGTATAAAACAAAGTCGCTTCCCGCTGTCTGTCTGTACCTATATATGCTTACATCTTCAAAACTATGCAACGGATTTTGATGCGGTTTTTTTTAATAGATAGAGTAATTCAAGAGGAAGGTTTATACGTATATATACATGAATAATATAGTAGAGAACACTGATAATTTTAGAGATTTCATATATTTTTGCGCTTACATTGCAAACGCTGGCTGAACCCCACGAGATAGATCAAAATAATGTACTACAGATTGTACACCTTAAAAAGTTCTACAAAAGAGTCCGCGATGGTATATGACTATCTCCTCTTAGGGACCCATACTAATCATTTTTTATCCTTTACTTTTTACGAGAAATAGTGGAAAAAATGTAATTTAAATAATATGTAGTGTTAATTCCGCTAACTCACTCGTTTATACAGCTTGGATGCAGTACGCATGCACCGCCCTCCCGCCCGCATAAAGTATGCACATGCAGGAGAAACAATGCGTGCAAGCGAAAATGCACACCAACACCGATACCCGACACGTGTTTCGCCCCTCCACGGGGCATCCTCAGGAGCTGTTGACTGGTCGAGAGCTGCGCACCGACTGTTACGGCTACGCAGCTCCCGGCCCCTTTATAAAGCGCCATCGTTTGTCAAACCGTACTTGTCGAATCGTACCTTCCGTTTTAGGCACGAGGGCACGCTTTCCTCCACCCGCCCGATAAGGGCTGGTGTGCCGCAGGGCAGTGCCCTCTCTCCATTGCTGTACACGGCGTACACCAATGATATCCCTATCCCAAAACACGGCATTGAGCTCTCGCTCTTCGCCGATGACACAGCGCTATACCGTAGCGGGCTTAACCCGAGCGCTATCATAGCTAAAGTCCAAATCGCGGTCAACAACTTAGGTGACTGGTTTCGAAAGTGGCGCATCGAGGTGAACCCCGACAAGAGTGTCGCGGTACTCTTCGATGTAAAACGGAGATCCCAAGTAGTCCCTTATGGAACCCCCACAATTCGAATGCTAGGGTCCGGTATCCCATGGCAAAAGTCGGTCAAGTATCTGGGCGTAACGCTGGACAAGAGTCTATCCTTCCGCCCTCACATCAATAGAGTAGGTAAAAACGCTCGTTTTTACCTAAATCGGCTTAACCCTATGTTGGGCCGGTTTAGCAAAATGTCACTTAGAAATAAAAGAACTCTTTTTAAAGTTTGTATCAGACCTACGATGACGTACGCGTCTCCCGTTTTTAGTCATATAGCGCCTTCAGCGCTCCACAAACTTCAAGTCATTCAAAATAAATTCACGCGTAGGGCCACTGGTGCCCCGTGGTATGTGAGGAACGCTGATTTGCATCGTGATTTGGAACTTCCAACCGTGCAACAGCACCTACTTACAGTCGCGGAGCGATTCTTCGAAGCGGCGGAGAATCACTCTAACCCACTCATTAGAAAGGCAGCGGACTATAGCTCCGATCCACCATCTATATCTCATTTCCGTAGGCCGAAACACGCGTTATCGGACCAACCCAATCAGCTGTCCCGTGACCTTGATTGCTTAAACGCGGCGTGGGACACGGCGGCCCACAGTTAAGTCAGTTGACATAGGCAGCTTCACTGCAGTGCAGCGCTCCCCACTAGGGGGAGCGCAACGTCCTTTTTTTTCTGGCGACTCAATCTGAGTAACGCCTACCGCGCCTCTCGGCCATCCGAGGGGCGTGCGTTCCGGTAGCCTTCGCAGCCCTTAAGGCTAAAGGCGAACCCCAGGGTTTTTTTTAACTGAGGTCGGCCTTACGCCCTGGCCACGTAGACGGGCTAGGCTAAGTGCGGGCGCAAGTGACTTCTGCGGGCGCGGGTGGCACGCCACGTACATTCAGTTGCGGCTACAGCGGCTGGCTAAGTGGACGTATTGAGGATGGCTCTAACTAAAGTGATGCGTAGTTGCCTTGACAGCAGTTCGTATTTTATGCACGACATTTTAAATTCAAGAGACGGAGTGCATGAATTAAATAAAGATCGTCATAAATGTGGAGAATTTTTGAATCTTTTATAGGTATAGTTGAGATTGACTTTTTATAGGCGTATCTAATTTATGTATCTAGATCTGCAGAATACTACATGGTTCAATATGGCACCTACCTACTTATTAGTAATTAGGTATTATTATCTAATAAAACTTACTGTCCTGATCTGGAAAAAGCTGTTTGATTTCTTCCCAGAATCTCTTTATTACATTTTTATACTTGTGTTGTGGATGCTTGGACAGCCATATAGGTGGTCGGTTTAATATTTCTGTAATAAATGCCTCAGTGTCCATAATAAAATCCAGCCGCTCGTGGATTCGTCTAAAAAAAATTGTTTCGCTCGATCTGTCCCGCGCTAGCCCTTTTCAACCGCCCGACAAACCGCTGTGCACCGTGGCCAGGCGCAAACTAGCCCATAGAATTGTTTCCACCCGTCCGCCTCGTCCGCCACCGCTGCCGTCAACCGCCACCGCCAGCCGCAGCCGCTCTAGCCCGCCGCGCGCGCGTCGTGGCATGCTTTATACATGCTCATACATTTGTTCAATTAGCCAACCGCCGCCGCCACCCGCAACCGCGCCTAGTCCGTCTCCGTGGCCAAGCACTTAGCCTTCTCTTAGAGAAGGAAAAGGTCAATCCCAGATCTGCGGATCAGTATCTCCCGGAATATGTTTGCATATTTTCTTCCCTGGGCCAAAAAAAAAAAAAAAAAAAAGTCAAACCGTAACAGTCGGTGCGCAGCTCTCGACCAGTCAACAGCTCCTGAGGATGCCCCGTGGAGGGGCGAAACACGTGTCGGGTATCGGTGTTGGTGTGCATTTTCGCTTGCACGCATTGTTTCTCCTGCATGTGCATACTTTTTGCGGGCGGGAGGGCGGTGCATGCGTACTGCATCCAAGCTGTATAAACGAGTGAGTTAGCGGAATTAACACTACATATTATTTAAATTACATTTTTTTGTACTATGGATTTCCGCAAAATAACACCTGATTCCATTAATTATGAGAAATAGTGGCTTATTTACGAAGCGATTTTAAGCAATACAGCATTAATTCTTATCCAATTAAGTACCTCAAGCACATTGTGCATTTAATATAGATCAATATGGCCCTTTACAGCATGTAAATGGATATTTTCGAAGATATTACAGATTTAAAATGCAGGGACATAGCGGTTGCGTGTATCAGCACCCATGCGAAGCCAGGGCCGGTCGCTAGTATACCATAATATATTAATGTCTATGGTGTCTCATCTCAGCCAAAAGACGTCCACTGCTGGACAAAGGCCTCCCCCAAGGATATGAGGGGTATTTGCCGTAATCGCCACGATTGGCAGGCGGGTTGGCGATCGCAGTAGGTTGAGGGTAACCTCAGAGAGATGCTGCTGCCCATCCTCTGGAATAGTCCCTTAGTCGGCTTTTACGACACCCACGGGAAGAGAGGGGGTGGTGCAATTCTTTATCCCCGGCACCACACATGGGGTCTATGGTGTACATAGATATTATACTCTGATTGTTAGTGGGAGCCACGGGGTCTTTAGGCGATTATTCATAACACGAGCTGTTCCGAGCACGGTATGAATAATAATTGAAAGTATCAAGATAATTAAGCCACATTTAAAAAAATCTCTAAACTGGTAATTGAAGAGAAATATATCCAAATAATCCTAAACTGGCGTATTTATTCCTTCAACGACTTCGTCCACTTTCCTATCTCGTCCACTTCCTAACTCGTTCACTCTCCTATCTCGTCCACTTCCTTACTCGTCCACTTTCCTATCTCGTCCATTTCCTAACTCGTCCACTTTCCTATCTCGTCCACTTCCTACCTTGTCCTCTCAACGCAACGACAAAAAGTGGTTGTTTTTCTAATTAAGATTTAGGTTTTTGTCGTCTTTGATGTTCATAGAACATTTTTAAAATTTAAATCGTCAACTAGACCGAATAAAACGCGCCCGGTCTGAGGTTGAGGTTAAGCAACTTTATCAAAGGCATCGGATGGGTGACTAAAAATTTATCATCTCGAGCTCCTTCGTGATTCGGAAGCCACGTAAAGCCGTTGGTCCCGGCTGCATTAGTAGTCGTTAACAACTACTATTGGGCCCGCGCGGTGAATTATGGTCCGTTCTCCTTACCCATCCATAGGGAAGGCACGTGCCCCAGCAGTGGGGACATAAAATGAGCTGGTGAAATGACCGAGTTGACACTAAAAAGGCAGTTTAAACATTGTTCCTCTCGTTATTAGACTATACGTACGTAAGAATTCCTAACGATTGCTTATCAATTCAATTCAATATTTTGTAATGAATTCCGATTCTGACTTCACACCTTAGGTATTTCATTACATGCTTAGGTACTACTAGTGTGGGTTGCTCCCATTTTGACAAACTAAAATATATAAACTACAACAATAAAAAATGTTTTAGTTTTGTTTATATAATTTTTAACGCAAATTTTGTTGCGAACAAATTACAAAAACACAAATGTTGAAAAAAATGTTGTAATTTGTTCGCAACAAAATTTGCGTTAAAAATTATATAAACAAAACAAAAACATTTTATAAATAGCTTGCCTACTTCTTAACGGATCTTTAGTATTTGTAAAAATATTACGATCGGATGTTAATGACGGTAGTTGTTGACATTGAATGGGCGCTTTTGGCTTTCGAAGTAAAAAAGTAAATAGTGTTGAAAAATTGGGCTGGTTAGAACCACGATAGCTCAATTGGGAGAGCACTTGACCCGGTATGTCAGAAGGGCGCAGGTTTAAATCCTGCTCGTGGAAATTTTCTCAACATTTGTGTTTTTTTTTTACAACAATATATTATATATAATATTATTATATTGTTGTAAAAAATGGTAAATAATATATAAACAAATACATTACGTAGTACAGTACTTACAGGTATGGTTGTACATGCTTTGCATTGAGGCGGCCTTGTTGCTGTTTTTTGTTCATCATGAATTGCTCGCTACTTGCTGAACTGACATGCCGCCTCTCATTTGAACACAGTAACATTTCTATTAAAAGCTCTACAGGACATAGCCAGCCAAAACAGCTCCCCTGCCGCGGTTTCAACCGCGGCCGACAACGACGACAAGGGCTGTCAATTTTTATCTACAGATGCAGCGGCGTCACTCAACAGGCGCCGCGCGCAAGAAGAAGGAAGAAGACGACTGCTGCGACGACGCCAGCGCCATCGCGGCGTCCGTCGCCGTCGATCTCGTCGGCTCCCACTCCAACAGCCAGCATCCAGCCCGCTGACCGCCCGGCGCGTTCAAACGCGCACTGTGTCGGCTATAGCCGACACTGCCTCTATTACCGCCTTCATCATCGCAGTCCGCCCTACCATACCCCGTAAGTCGCGGCCCGCTCGCTGACGCTCACTGGGCCTCGACCAACGTCATCTCACCCGGTGGGCTGACCGCGCCGAGGGCTGCAGCAGGGGGAGGGACAGGCGGACCGCACAACCTACAGAGCTTAGGCTTGAGGCACGGCAGAATGGGAAAACAAAAAAAAATCAAAAAAAAAAAAAAAACCGCCAAAAAAAACTAGAAAAAATTACTGAAAAGAGCATCAGTACCCCTGCCGTGCCCCCCGAAATGATCCGGTGCAACATTGGTTGCCCGTGTTGTCAGCCCGGGTAATGAGGCCCAGCCCTCGCAGGCCCGAACCAGCCCCCTCCACACACAGGGGTTGAAGACAACGACGACGACGAGTAACATTTTCAGTATTGTTAATCATTTCGATCTACCAATTCAATTTCTTGTAAGATGGCTCTTAGAATCAGTTTAACACTTTTTTATTTATTTATATTTTCATTAGCTTTTACTGCTGATGTCACTGTCAGTCAGTTTTACGCCTCGGCCATAAATGAAGAATACTGGCCTTGGGGCGTTTTGTTATTGATGTTTGTTTGTGTCATAGTATATGCGTTTTGTTGTTAATATTATTCGTGTTATATTATGTTAGTGTTTTAAAAGTAAGTTATTGTGTGTATGATTTGTTTTTTTTCCTGTTTCGTGGCATGATGTCACTAACAGTGTAAAGGAGAATACCAGTGCAGCATGCCACGCTTGCTGCGTATACTGAGCTGTGCACAGTGTTGGCATCACAAAACAGGGCACAATGTCAATTGTTATTATTTTTTATTATTTTTGTTACATGTTGTATGTTTAATTGAGTGTTTTGTTATGTGATTCCAATAAATGTCTTTTATTCTTTTTATTCTTACATGTAAATGTATTTCAATAAACATTTTTTTTTTACGTAAGGCTACTCCCACTTTGACAAACTAAAATATATAAACTACAACAATTATATAAACTACTTATACATAAAATATATACAACATTCACACAATGGTATATGCAAATTAATCAAGCCCAAACACCATGTAATTGCTGTAAATCGTTGAGGAGTTTCCTCGACTGTCTTTAGGCTCTATCATCAGATCGACTCCTACATTAAATAGTAGTGCTTTAAAATTTTTAATGAAAACATTAACAAACGCACTAGTCGCCACATGTTTATGGACCTAGTGCAGTGTCTGTGAGAGTAGCACAAATTTGGTTGAAGCGTTTTCAATCCGGAAATTTTGATGTCAAAGATGCACGTCGCTCTGGTCGCCCTATTACGGAGAAAATGGATGCCATTTTTAAAAAAGTGGAGCAAGATCGGCATATCAGTAGTTACGACGTAGCTGAAGAACTGGGAATTTACCACAAAACAGTTTTGGCGCATTTGAAAAAAACTGGGTACACAAAAAAGCTCGATATTTCATTACCTCACGAGCTCACTGAAAGAAACTTAATGAACCGTGTACTCATTTGTGATTCTTTATTACGACGTAATGAAACCGAACCATTTGTGAAGAAGCTGATAACTGTTGATGAAAGTGGATCACGTACGACAAGAACGTGCGAAAAAGGACGTGGTAAAAGGCCGGTCAGGCTTCACAGACTGTGGCGAACCCGGGTTAACTCGCAACAAGGTGATGCTGTGTCTGGTGGGATTGGAAGGGCATTATTCATTATGAGCTGTTACCACCAGCCAGGATCATCGATTCTGAACTCTACTGCGAACAACTGATGAGAGTAAATCAAGAAGTTGAGAGAAAGCGGCCGGAATTAATCAAAAGAAAGGGGTGTGGTCTTTCATCATGATAACGCTAGACCTCAGACATCTTTAGCCACTCAGCAAAAATTAAGAGAGTTTGGCTGGAAGGTGCTAATGCATCCGCCGTATAGTCCTGACCTTGCACCTTCAGATTTCCACTTGCTTCGGTCTCTTCAGAATTCTTTAGGCAGTGTCAGGTTAACATCACGAGAGGACTGCCAAAACCACTTGTCGCGGTATTTTGATCAGAAATCCCAATATTTCTATAGCAATGGGATCATATCCCTACTTACAATAGGTATGGCAAAAAGTTATCGAACAAAATGGCACCTACATACTTTAGTTAAATGTAAATAAAATGTATTGAATTTTCTTAAAAAAAGCGAAGAAACTTTTTCCCCAACCTTTTATATTGTTGTAGTTTATATATTTTAGTTTGTGAAAGTGGGAGTAGCCTTACGTAATGTATTTGTTTATATACTTAGAGCATTATTATTTACCATTGTGTGAATGTTGTTTATATTTTATGTATAAGTAGTACATAATATATTGTTGTAGTTTATATATATTATTTTAGTTTGTCAAAGTGGAAGTAGCCCACACTAGGTACTACGCCTCAGTTTTATGTAAATTAACCTTCTACAGAACAAAAGGGGCTTTTATTGGTGACAGCTATGTCTATAGTCCCCCCCCCCCTGCGGCCTCGCTTAAGCCAACACGTATTCTTGTGCACTCGTCATAAATCGAATCTAAGAAATAATTTATATTTTTATCCATAATATTGTACCATTGTGTGTGAAAGTGTGTAAGCTAATAATAATAATACTTCGTCACCATATAATTTCGTGGAGTAAACACAATTTGAAGACTACATTTAAACAACGAAAAGTGCAATTTACGGTCCACGACTCTTAGCCAAAACGAATTATTTAATACAACGTGTCCTAAACGCATGTGCCAGATTGTGTTTTAATATTCCACCCAGGAGTCATGTATCGCCCTAACCAGGCAAAAATTTTGAACATGGCATCAAAAAGGTACGTTGACTTTGCTTCACTTTTATTTGACGTTGTAAAGAATCGTGTACCTCCATACCTCCATGATAAACTTTCCTGGTCTTCCCGAATTCGTCTTGCTCGTGCCGTTTTAAGTATGCCGCTGCCAAAATATAGAACGATATTCCACCTCCCTTGCGTAACCTGTTTAAGGCAAAAAAATAGGAATTATTACCTAATAAACATACAACTTGTCGGTGTCAATTACACACTCAAAAATGTCTAGGGATCAAGTACATTTTAAATTATCGTTGCATTATAGAATTAATATTTAAAATTTTTGGATCGTTGATTCTTTTTAGTGAATTTCACGATATGAATCAACAACTTTTTTATTACATTGTTTAAATATGGGAAATTAACTGTCAATCTAAATTCCTATAAAAGAGCGTAAAGGCAATTTTACAAAAGCAGTACCTTTTCTGCACTGGAAGTGAAAAAATTTGCAACGATATGGAACGACGGCGTCATTTGACAAGGAAAGAGATGTTGAGAGTCGTTGGAATGTAACGTAATGGAATGAAACGTACTCTGGCTGCCGCCATTGGCACTACACAGAGTGTCATAGGCCGCCTCTGGACACGCTATCGTATCACGTGCAGCGTGGCCGAGCGACATGGAGGAAGATCTCGTATCACCACTCGAAGACACCACTTATACCATGGCGAGTGCTCTGAAGAGCTCTTTGACCTCATCCCACCTTCTCCCTTTCTGCATAGGAGTACACGTGCTGCTCTTCGGAGTCACCGATTCACTGTCTCAAATATCCCATCGCGCACAAAGAAATTTAGTAACTCATTTCTTTGTCGCACCTCCAAAAGATGGAATAGTCTACCAGCACACGTTTTCCTTCCTTCCTATGATATGGGGTCCTTCAAGAGAGGCGTGAAGAAGCACCTTGTGGGCCGGCAGAGTGAAGTTGACTGATGCTACGTTTGTTTCCACGCTGAACCAGTTGTCTACGCGTCTGGACTTCATTTCACTTAACATCAGGTGGGATGGAGTCATTTGCCGAGCTAAGTATAAAAAAAATAAAATAAAAATAAAAAAAAGACCGGTACATCCAAAATACCGCTTGACGGAATCGTACCATGACCGCTATGATGTTGGCCACTAGGCTCCACAGCGCTTCAGGCTTGCTAATAAGCGACCAAACCACATGAGTAAGTATAGTGAATATACTTACTCATGTGACCAAACCATTAAATAAATAAATAAATTATATATGAAGTCTAATACCTGATTGAGCTCAATGACAAGATTCACTCGATGCACTTCAGTTTCGACCCGCCCTGCCACTAGATCTCCGTTATATCCCCCATGCACCGTGCACAGATGATAATCTGCATAGCAATGAATATTTCCAAGTGGAAGCATATCATTGATATGCAGAAGGAACAGCGTGGGAGGCAGAACGGAACCTTGAGGGACACCAGCGTTCACTGACATGAGCCGCGACAAAGCCACGAACTCTGCGCTCATGTAGGAAGCCAGTGACCCAATTGCAGAACTGAGCAGGCAGACCGTATGCCGGGAGCTTGGAGAGAAGGGCTTTGTGCCAGACCCGATCAAAAGCCTTGGCTTTGTCAAGGCTAACAGCCACCGACTCACCACGCCTGTCAATAGCCTCACCCCAGAGATGTGCAACGTACGCTTAATAATCACCCGTTGACCGTTTCGGCCAAAACCGTATTTGCGATCGTGAAATATGGAGTGTTCTTCTAGATAGTGTACAAGTTGTTTATTTAAAATGCGCTCCATTACTTTGCACAAAACTGGAGTTACGGCTAGCCCATGGCGCGGTAATTCGATGGATCTGACCGATCTCCTTTTTTGGGGACCGGTTGCACATTATCCTCTCTCCAAGATTCCGGCACACAACCTGAAGAGAGCGAGAGACGGTAAAGGCGCGTTAACACGGGGGACAACTCCGCTGCACACATTTTTAGGACTATTGCTGGGATGCCATCAGGGCCATTAGCTTTCCGGACATCGATTGACAGCAGCTCCGCACGGACATCACACTGCCTGATTTTAAAATCGGGCATTGTGTGGCCACAGTGAGTAATTATGTGAGGCTGTGCATTGCAGTCATCGATTCGGGAGTTAGCCGCAAAGAGTTTGGCCTGGAGGTCGATGAAGGTCACAGGAGAAGTCCTGCGGCTTGTGAGCTAAAGTTCCGTCAAGACATCATAATGGTGGCAGCGCGGGTTGGCAGAAGTTCGATTGCATGGCTTTGACTAGACGCCAGTAGCTACGGCTGCCCGTAGGATGCGTCAATAGTTCTTGGCCGACCCGTGCAACGCGCTCGGCATCCGCTCTTGTAGGCTCTTTTGCAGGACTTGGTGGTATTATTATAGGCTGCTTTCAGCGGTTGTCGGGATCCCCAAGAGCTTTACCCCTGATCCAAGCGTGGTATGCCGCCTGCCTGTTATCAACAGCGTTGGTTCATTCGCGGTTGAACCATCGCGATTGGTTGCGCCTGCCTTTGCTGATGAGATTGGCGTGCGGAATATTATAGTATTCCATCCCTAAAGCTATCTCATCAGCAACTGCAGTCGCGCTAGCTGATGGGTCCTTCCCACTGAAGCAGCGCTGCCTCTATGTTATTCTTATTACTTTGCTAAACTTGCATTTGGTGAAGATTATAATTATTTTGCTTGTTATTATTTGTTAGTCGATTTAACAAAAGTTTTTTCTTAATTATATCTTGATACTGATTTTTAAATTAGACTATACGAGTACTGTTGATTTTGAATTTTAGACAACGACTTTTTATGCACTAATAAAAATGAGACTGAGACTACAATTATACGGAAATTTAGATTTTTGAAAGTGAACGTTAACAGATTACAAGAACAATTTATCGATTGTTAGTGTTTTAATTAAGATTTGAAATAAATATATGACTGAAAATCATTTAAAAAACGTGTTTTCATTTAAAATATTTCAGACAAATAGAAAACTCCAATACCAACCAATAGATCTCGGTATTGAACTAGATGCAATACCGAAATACCGAGATTGAAAATAAATACCAAGATAATATGCCCTACATGGGACATGCTCCAAAGAAGAGCTCTGCCGAGTATAGATGCCGTGCACACCCCACAACAACTTTTTGACTTGTTAGAAAGAACGTGGGCGGCTATTCATCAAAGTGATTTGGATGAACTGATTTTAAGCATGCCAAATCGCTGTGCTTTTGTGTATCGTGTAAATGGTAGAAATACAGATTATTATTTTTTCAATTTACAATAAAAAATTTAAAAATCGACCTTGTTCTTGCTTTTTTTGCCAATTAGGTAGGTACCTTAACGTAAGTTAATTTTCCCCAATTTGTTAAAACTGCAGTTTTTCTTAATTTATTCAACATATAATTAAGGATAAATTTTTTTACTAAAACATAAAAAAAGAGCAAATAGCCAGTTTGGAAAACCAGATTAGGTAAATATTATTAGAAAAAAAAATTATAGCCAAAAATGTACTACGACATTTTTGATGTATACATACATCAACCCATGCAACATGCAACCCTGATGCTGACCAAAAGGTCAGCATCAGGGTTGCATCTGGAGCGGATGATCTGCTTCCACCGGTTTCTGTCTAGCGCGTCTCTTACGACCGTGTAGAATTTGGAGGACGACGAGTCTTTCACTTGATCGGTCCATCTTGTTGGTGAACGACCGCGCGATCTTTTGCCTTTGGTATTCCCAACTAAATTCAGTTTTTCCAAACTTTCGTCGCATTTGCGCACTGTGTGGCCGAAATATGTAACAATGCGTTGTTGCATATGGTGGGCAAGCGAGATTTAATTTGGAGCTAAGGATCGATGCATTGGTGCGTTTCGCAGTCCAGGGTATTCTAAGTATTCGTATCCAGCACCACATCTCGAATGCATCAACCCTTTGTCTTTCTTGGGCTAGGATTGTCCACATTTCTACTCCATACAGGAAGATTGGGAATACCAGGGGTCGCATCAATCTGATCTTGTTTTTGATATTAATTCCTCTTTTCTTCCAGATGTTATTTAAACGGGCCATAGCATCTCTTGCCATCCCGATGCATCTTTTTATCTCGGGGACACAGCTGCTGTCATTGTAGATTTGGGAGCCCAGGTAAATGTAGCGGTCGACGACGTGAATGCCAGGAGTGTTAGAGGTGACATTTGTTAGCTTTCCGGCTCGATCCACTATCATCACTTTAGTTTTCACTTTGTTCACTGCGAGACCAATGTTGCCACTTTCTAATTCGAGTCTTTGAAACAGTTCACTCATTTCTTCCATAGATGTTGCTAGGAGAACGGTGTCATCGGCAAATCAGAGATTTGATAAAATCTGTGCCGGTTGGTCACGTACTCACTCAGTCTCACGCAGTAAATAAATCAAGATAATTAAAGTAAGATTAAACAGAGATAAGACCTGTTGTATTCAATATTTAAGGGTAGACGTACTAAAATAAATCAGTGTATTGTGGTGGTTAAAGCCACTCTTGTGATCGTCTAGTATAATTTATAAGTATATCGAGTGTTCTTTGCCAGATACAGAGATTCTATATTATAGGAGAGCTTGATTATCTTGATTGAATCACTTCCAATCGTCATTACGCATGTCTATACCAGTACATCATCGAATGAACCAAGCACAAACATCTTTCCATTCCACCTAGCTTGCTATAACTTATGGCGGGCCTTCAGCCTTCTAGTATGTCTAGATAGGTTTCTAATCATTGAGCTGAAATAAGTGCACATATCACTCTAGAGAGTGCTTGCATTGTGTTAATCTAAGAGTTTTAAACTAGCCATAGCAAGTGATAGGATGGCATGAAACCATGTGTTTCACCCGTGAGGGCTAAGGGCCCCCCTCCGATCAGAAACCAGTTCGGACTGATGTCAAGGTTCCTACTTGATGGCAGAGCCGCTGGCGTAGCCAGATGGGGGAACCGTCCTTATTTACCTTATACGCTGCGAAGCGTGTTATATCATTTACATGGTGCTGAGCGCTTCTTTCCATTTGCTACCTTTTCCATGGATTTATTATTTTTTCATTATTATTCTCAAGTAAATTGTGTGTTAGTCTGGCCAGACTATAGAAAGCAAAGGATCGGTTGAGACAGGGAGGTGTATTTGTAAGACACCCAGAACTGCTGCTTCCCGCCACGACAATGCACTGGCATTGTCGTGGCGGGCTTTAATTAACATAATTTATACTTCCTTATTACGAATGAATGATGTCAGCATCAGTTCTCCTTCCAGCTCTGCAGCTTATCTATTTATTGTCTATTTGAGCTCTAATTCAACTTAAGTGCTTTAAAGAGATAAACGTTGAATAAGTTGCACAAACGGGAGTCGAACCCGCGCCTCATAACACATTGAAAAGGATTGCACAAACGGGAGTCGAACCCGTACCTCATAACACGTTGTAAAGATTACGACCTCGGTAAAATAATGAAACCATGTCTTTATACGAACCGCACATTGACTATCTTAGCAATAAGCTCATATAGGTATCTGAGAAGTTACAAACGTTTGAAAGTAATCGAGTTAAAAGAGGTTTGATAGATAGGTTAGGATCAGTCATTAAAAGCATCTCTGGTAACTTAGATTATACAGAGGCTGTACACTATGATAGCTTTCTACGATCTCTTCAGAAAAATAAAGAAATTATTATTAGTTTCCGAATATAATTAACCATATTAGTTTAACCAAAGAATGGATTTTAGAAAATTAAATTATATTAAGAAACTTAACAGAAAATCAACGTAAAATTAAAGTGGTCCTAAATTTCTTATGTTATCTTATCTTAGTGGGGCCTGCTAAGGTTTCCCTCTGTCAGTAACACTTCGACCCATCGGGATCTTTTGTGCAACCCCATCCTTTCACTTTTCCTCCTCTGTAAAGATAGATGCCATAAGTTTGGCAACGTCCTTAAGTGCAAAGAGCCTGAAGTCCTCCGGTTCCGAATAGGCCGACTCCAGGAGTCCCATTCTTTTCCTAGCCAGAGAGTCGCAGTCCTAAATTTAGTACTGGATAGTGAAGCTCATAGAGAAGCTGATTTAGTAAAGTATGCCCATTTGGCTCTATTACTCTTAATACTAGGAGATAATATAGAAGATCTGACAGAAGAATTAATTAAGATAGAAAACTTAAGCAAAAAAGAAGCACAGATGTATGTGCAAAGCTTTTGCACATACATCAGGCACTCACCATGCCATGTTAAGTTTAAGTGCTCTTAAAAATATGTAAGGGAACCTAAAAATGTTATTTATTAAAGACGAGATCATATTATATCTGAATTTCAGAGAGTACTACGACGTTATTAAATAGGGCTCTTACTATACTAAAAAATTAAAAGAAAAAAAACTTTTTGAAACAAGCTTTTATTACTTGTTAATAAAAAAATTAACTAAAAAGTTAAAAATTAAATTTGATAATTAGAAAAAAAATCTTTAAAAGCGTATTAGAGCGGAGGAGGTCAAACTTACTCTGTTCAGGGCATTTTGTACGTCCTTCTACACGAGCTGCCTGTGGGCGGACTATACAAAGAAACAGTACAGCGCCTTACGGGTCCAATATAATAATGCTTTGAGGGTGTTGTTGGGGCTGCCGCGTTTCTGCAGCGCATCGGGTATGTTTGCCGAATATTGAGTGGATTGTTTTTACACGACCATGCGTAAGCGGTGCACATCCCTGGTGCGCAGGGTGCGCGCCAGCCCTAACAGGATCCTCAAAGTGTTTTCAAATCGATTTGACTGCCAGTACATGAACCATGCCGCTATGGTTCATGTGGTGACATCATAACGATATTCTTAATTTTGGTTTTAATTAAATTTTTATTTTTATTGTGATTTAAGTTAATTTATTTAAATTTGATTTTTATTTATTTATTTATTTTTTAATTTGATTATAATTGTGATTTAATTATTTTATTTTAATTTTATTCTGTATTTTAATATGTTTGTATAATGAATTGCCTGTATGATCCAAAGTGGTCGAAATAAATGTATTATTTTTTTTATTACATGTGATTGCAAAAGAAAAATAATGAAGGTGTAATTCTAAGGTAATATGCTAAATGTTCTTTAATGTTCCGTCATTTCTGTGTATTGCAATATAAGGAGAGGTCCTTCTATTGCAATACACAGAAATGACTTCGAGTACATAGAGACAGAATGTCCAAAGTACCTTTGCGAGATGAAGATCAACTACCGGCCTCGAGATCAAGCGGACTGCATCCACACTCTCATCACTATGCAGAAATTGGACAAGACGTGTCAGCCAACTTCAGTTATCCTCGACAAGGAAGCCCTGGAGTAGCTGGATGACAAGCACTATGCAGTCGCCTTCTCAAAGCCAACCAGAGTACAAACGTCCTGTGGGAAGACTACCTTTTCTACTCTTCAAGGAAGCTACTTAGCCACAATACCATCTAGATGTTGTAGTTGTGTTTACAAACTTCAGAGTTTACGATCTTTAACAGCAACGATCGCACAAAAGGAACCACAATCAAGACCATGAATCTACCGCAGATGAATAGCATCCCATCAGCCTTCACTCAAGTTAACCTCCATCAACTTAGAAAATCTACATGCTAGTAGCACCAAGATATTTATGCAGCATCCAGTGGAGGTAAGCAAATCCGAAGATGACTTTATTTATCATATAATAGAACGATACCACTCTACTTGATGATATTAAGTGCAGCCGCACATTATAACACGGAGGCTGAGTACGAAGCTACGAGAAACGAAGACCCCTTCTCAAGATGCATCTCAAGAAATCTATACAGAATTATCGAACGTAAAACGAGATGCACCAACTCACGTCCCAGCAATATTCTCGAAGAAGATTCTCCAATAGTTGCTGATCTTCGGGGGAAGGTGTTATGCCATTGCGCCACAAAGGGAACGCCGATGCAGCACCGACCTCATTTTTACCTAAATATTGTAATTGCGTCAATCAGCGACACAAGGCGCTGATTCGGCACAACCTCAGAATAATACCTAAAGCTATAGAAACCGGACTAAAAGAGCAACACTCATTCATCAGTTCGTACTATTTTAACTAATGAACCTAAGTGATGTATTGGAAAGAGATCGATTGTCCCTTTTCTTTCGATATTTCGAAGGTGTCACCAGATTTGTGACGTCATATTTGAGGTAATGTAGTGAGTGACTTTATAAAGGACTCAAAGATTTTTTTTGATCACCGATTATCTGATGACCGTTTGACATAACAATACAAAAAATAAAAACTAAGTGTCAACCATTTGTCGCACTCCAACCTTCTTTTCTAGCCATAAGATAGAACGGAACTAAACATAGTTGCACGATTTTTATTTTAGCCATCCTTTTATAGCTTTTAGTTATTGTTCTGAGAGCACAACGTGTGGCGGCAGGTCGCCGCCGGTCATCGAAACTTCCCGACGGTCACTCTGTTTTCTTTATCGAACATTGTCAACCGCGTTTAATTATAATTTAATTGTAATTTCTATTTTATTAAATATTCATTCTGGGAAATTGGTATTTTTGCACCTTCCGCTGCAGCCGTTCGTAATTACTGTTTACGGCATATACCTACGGCAGAATCAAAAAACATCTATTGCCATAAAAGTTACATACTATATCTAGAGATTACCCTCTACAAACAAACAAACAAAGTCACAAACTTTACCTTTTTATTGATAGTATAGAAATCGCCATTACCTAAGTGTTTGTAGCATTGTTGTGATCCGAAAGCTAGAGATAAGATAGCCAGTTTCTCAGTAGTTGAGGATTCCGGGTAAAGTGCATATGAGATGAAGGCCAGTGCTTAACCCGAAAGCCATAACAATTGTATTATTTTTACAGGGATCGACCGAAGGAGAAATACCAAAGCAGCCCAACACTATGCTTCTGGCAAAAGCGGCGGTTCATGGTGGCGCTGCTGGCTTTCTTCGGATTCTTCAACGTGTACGCGTTGAGGGTCAACCTGTCCGTCGCGGTGGTGGCCATGACGGAGCCCGTGGAGACCAAGCTGGAAAACGGGACTGTTGTTATGGTGAGATTTGTATAAGGTTCATAAAATAGGATATACAGGGTTTTTTTTTAACGATTCAGCAAGTTAAAAAAATATCGATGTTCATGGTCACAGAGTCGACATAGTATCCTAGTGTCAGCGACCAGTAATCGTTGCTGAAAAAAATATAGAATTTCATTTTAAAAATCTTGATGATATGGGATGACAGTATGACACTAGCAGTTGATCTGTCTCCAACTGTAGCTAAAGTCAATAATTCAGTTGCTGACCCCGCGTTGACGACTAAGGCCCGATTTTCAACCTCTTTTAAGTTTTATCTAACGAATAACAATGTCATCGTGATATATTTTCAAAAGAGAATCTGTCATTATATCAAAATAATTCAATTAATAAACTTTAACTGACGATTGCAAAATCAGCCAACAATGACGATCACTCGTTTCTGTCGAAAACTAATGTCACGTCGTGAGTGTAATAAATAACTATGTAATTCAACTGGACGGCTATTTACATAATAGGTTCTAACAACCTTTCGTCCTATCTATGGCCTTTGGTTTAGAACTGATTACCGAAAGATATTTTATCGAAACCCACTTCTACACCCCCATATCACCGAGGAGCCGAGGAGATATGACCGACGGGTTATTTTACCGATGGGCCATTTCGTCGAAAAGTCATCATCCTTATCATCATCATCATCTCATTTTATGTTCCCACTGCTGGGGCACGAGCCTTCCCTATGGATGGATAGGGAGAACGGGCCGTAAACCACCACGCGGGCCCAGTGCGGATTGGTGGTTGCTAACGACTGCTAATGCAGCCGGGACCAACGGCTTTACGTGCCTTCCAAAGCACGGAGGACCTCAAGATGATAAAGTTTTGGTTACCCATCCGATGACCGGCCTTTGCTTAACCTCAGCACTCGCAGACCGGGCGCGTTAACCACTGCGCCATCGAGCTCCTCGACGCCATATATTCGAAAGGCAAAAAATATAATATGTATCTAAATCAACTAGTTTTATTGCGGGGTCTTTGGTCTCATGATCCTCAAAATGCCCGATCCTCAAAATGCCCGATCCTCAAAATGCGACTACACTATACATGGTACACTAAACATGCACACTCACATTGGCCCAAGATAATGAACTCATAGAACAAGGGTACAACGGCCCGGTTCACAAACTCTCTTCAAAAAATAATCTCATGGATTTAATTTCAATGAGTAGTATCTGCGCACATTTTAGAAACCATTATTATAATATTTGTCCTTTTTTTGTCACTTGTCCAGTTACCCGAATTCGACTGGAGCTCGCAGACAAAGGGGCTGGTGTTGAGCTCCTTCTTCTACGGATACCTGGTGACGCAGCTGCCCGGCGGGTGGCTCGCGACTAAAATAGGAGGTAACAGGTTTGTTCCATTCCACAAACACACACATTCTAATATACCAATTCACAAATTAGAGTATTTAACGGGATTCGAGGAACTCGATGGCGCAGTGGTTAACGCGCGAGCTCCTCCGTACTTCGGAAGGCACGTAAAGCCATTGGTCCCGGCTGCATTTGCAGTCGTTAACAGCCACCAATCCGAACTGGTCCTGCGTCGTGATTTATGGTCCGTTCTCCCTATCCATTCATTGGAAAGGCTCGTGCTTCAGCAGTTGGGACATAAAATGAACTGATGATGATAACGGGATTCTTACCATATTTTGTTCTATTTTTGAGTATCTGATTTTCATGACTACTCGTAATAGTCGTAATGAGTTCATCCTAAAGATTTTTACTCTTATGTAAGTGACGTTCTATACAGGATAACAAATTAACCTTCAATTCAACTTTTTAGCATGAATGTGCCAACGTGCGTGCTGAGTCGGTGGCTGTTGGCATTAACATAGCCAAGGCTTTTGATAGGGTCTGGCACAAAGCCCTTCTCTCCAAACTCCCGGCATACGGTCTGCCTGCTCAGTTTTGCAACTGGGTCGCTGGCTTCCTACATGAGCGAAGAATTCGAGTACTCACAGACGGATGTGCCTAGCGGTACATGTCAGTGAACGCTGGTGTCCCTCAGAGGTCCGTTCTATACCCCACGCTGTTTCTTCTGCATATCAGTGATTTTTTATTTTTTTTATACCTAGCTCGGCAGATGACTCCACGCCACCTAATGTTAAGTGGAAATTGACTCCTTTGTGTCCTGAACAGTGTGCGGCGATTCTTCACGCCGCCCAGTTGTACCTTTTGTACAAGACACAGGTGCGATCTTGCGTGGAGTATTGCTCGCACCTCTGGGACGGCTCCGTAAATTACCTTCTCGATGCCTAGGACAGATTGCAGCGACGCGCTATACGCATTATTGGCAGTGCAGAGGTCACTAATGCTTTCGAGCCCCTGCAATTGCGTAGAGATATAGCGTCACTCACCGTCTTCTACCGCTTATACCACAGCGAGTGCTCTGAAGAGCTTTTTGACCTCATCCCACCTTCTCCCTTCCTCCATAAGAGTACGCGTGCTGCTCTCCGGAGTCACCGCTGTACTGTCTCGAACATTCCATCGCGCTCAAAGAAATTTGGTGACTCGTTTTTTTGTCGCACTTCCAAAAGATGGATACTATCAGCACACGTTTTCCTTCCTTCCTATGACATGGGGTCCTTCAAACGAGGCGTGAAGAGGCACCTTGTGGGCCGGCAGGGTGAGGGTGACTGATACTGCGTTATTTTTTACGCTGCACCAGTTGTCCTTGCGTCTGGACCCCATTTCCACTTAACATCAGATGAAGTGGAGTCATGTTGCCGAGCTATGAATAAAAATAAAAAAACGTAGTTACTTAAAACTATCAAACTTCTCTAATTGATATCGAAATCTAAAGCTAAAACTGCTGCTTGCTATTATCAGTCAAGTTGATAGTCAATGCCAAAAAAGTACTTTTATAATATAAAATGGAAACTTGACATTACGTAAAATAATTGTCGCAGAGCTTAAAAACGGCTACATCGCGTTTGCTAAAATTCCCATTTGGTAAGTTTAATAAACGGGATGTAGCCTTTAGAGCATACATTGTGCCTGTGTCTCTGCCATTCTTTGCCTATGTCCAAAGCAATACTCAATACTCAATACTTTATTGTATTCCATAATGTTTACACAATAAGATGGTAGGTTTTAAATTTTAATGTTTGTTTCCAGGATGTTCGCGATAGGCATTGGCGCGACTTCCCTGCTGACAACACTGACGCCTCCCCTGGCGTACACCAGCACATCCCTGCTCATAGCTGTCAGGGTCGTCGAGGGATTGTTTGAGGTAATATATATATATAAGATATAAGACAACATCTCCGCCACAAAAGAGGACATTTTGGTATTCGACTTTAGAGTTGACGACCCAAGCAATGGAATTTGCGGGCTGTGCTCTTAGTGCAACGAGAAGTGAGCGAGCTTACAGCTCCGGTAACCTATCTGGATTTTATGTAGTGGACTATACGTGTCCACGGGGCAACTAGCTCGAGACACTAGTCTTATAAGTACCGAATGAAGGATGCGTACCGGCGTGTTCTGATCTGGCGTTATGACCTGACGTAGATGGTCTCTTGTGCTTGCGCATGAATGTCTGACACCTTTAACTTTATAATCATTAGGTTAGGTTAGGGGGTATCAGTATAAACTTTAAAGTAGTGTGTTCCCTGCTTCGGAAGCAGTTGGTCCTTGCTGCATTAGCAGTCGTTACAAACTGGGTCGTTAAAAACCAAAAACTGGGTCCGCGTGATGGTTTATGACCCTTTCTTCCTATCCATCTAAAGGGAAGGCTCATGCCCAAACAGTAGGGGGGGAACATTAAACGAGCTGATGATGATGATGATGATAATAATGAATATACCTACATAATATTGTCGTGTACCAGGGCGTGACGTACCCGTGCATCCACGCGGTATGGTCTCGGTGGGCGCCGGCGGAGGAGCGCGCGCGACTCGCCAGCTTTGCGTTCAGCGGCAGCTTCGCTGGCACAGTCGTCTCTATGCCAGTATGTTCGCTACTAACTCACTATACCGGGTGGCCGGGCATCTTCTATGTGTTTGGTAAGTATCATCACATTACCTATACGTAACCTTGTACTAAGGTGTGACGTACTTACTTGTGTATCCACGAGGTGTGGTCTTGCACGCCACCTTTGCGTTCAGCGGCAGATATGCCGGCACAGTCGTCTATATGCCAGTATGCTCGCTGCTAGCTCATTATACTGGGTGTCCGGGTATCTTCTTTGTGTTTGGTAAATCACCACAAGTATCATCATAGTCTGAGACTCCGTGTCTGTGAGACTCGAGCGCGGTATTTATTCCCGATCCGATTCGAAGCCCTCAGAGAATCAAGTAAGGTACGGGGACACGCAATAATAATATTTATTCGGAGTCCGTATCAATATTTTTTATATCTTAATTTCAAGTACATACGTTATTTTACATGTTTATTACAGGTATAATGGGGTTAGCTTGGACAACAATATGGTGGTTGGTTGTGAAAGAATGTCCTGAAAAAGATCCTCACATAACACCGGCTGAACTGAAATATATTCAGGTAAGGATTATAAGCCGCCATTTCTATAAGAAAAATCGTTTTACTTCGAAAGCAATGACAGGTATGTTGCCACCAAATATTGAACTTTACGCATTTGGAATTAGGTTGCTTTTCAATGAAAAATTACAACTGTATATATGTATATATATTGCCCGTGAAAATGTTATCAGCTGGAGGAGTTTGATGGCGCACGCAGCTGCATTCGCGTTCGGGTAGAAATCTTGTAAAGTAACAGGCTGGTCACCAGATCTTAATGTCTTTAGAGTCAATTATTATAAAATGACATTTACTTTTGTAGTAATATCCTTAAGTAGTATACCGGCTGACTGGTTAAGGTGCAGCGCACACGACACACTTTTTGTGCGATTTGTGTGATGTCTGCCAGAATTGCAAAGGTTTTTTGTGCGCCGGACTTTTACTGCATATAATTGCATAGGTTCTATTGTATGTTGTATTGTAATAGTGTATACCTTGCCCCAAGAAAGAACCAAGAACCTTCTGTAACCTGAACAGTAGCATTACAAGTTTTGTCTTATTTCTAGTATTGAAATTGTGTACGTCACCATGTTTAGTAAAGGAGTTGATATTGCAACGTACATAAACTATACAATTATAAATTATATTGAGATGCAACTGACAGGACACCAATCTCCTTAAAAAGATTTCTTATGGAAGTTCGTGATCCTAGTACATAGATTGTTCTTATTGCTCGTTTCTGTAAAATGAATATAGTTTCAATATCAGCCGCAATTCCCCACAGTAAGAGGCCATACGACATGACACTATGAAAATAACTAAAATAAACTGTTCTAGCAGTTTCAACGTCTGTTAACTGCCTAATTTTTCTGATTGCTTAAGCAGCAGAACTGAGTTTACCGGCCAATTTCGTTATATTTTATGAGGATTCCATTGAAGTTTTGAGTCAAGGGTTATGCCTAAAAAGACTAGAATCTACCAAATCTAATCGATCACTGTTTATTCTAATATCGGTTGGTTCATTTCCGACATTTGGTAGGTAATATAAATTTAATACTTTTTGTTTTCTTAGCGTTAAGCTGTAAATGCGGCCCCCGAGTGGTGCCGGGGATAAAAAATTGCACCACCCCATCTCTTCCCGTGGGTGTCGTAGAAGGCGACTATGGGACCATTCCAGAGGATGGGCAGCAGCGTCTCTCTGTGATTATTCTTACCCTACTGCGATCGCCAACGCGCCTGCCAAGCGTGGCGATTATGGCAAATTCCCCTCAAAGTGATTTATCCTTGAGGGAGGCTTTTGTCCAGCAGTCGACGTCTTTTTGGCTGAGATAATGATGAAGCTGTAAATTATTAATAGTAAACCAACGGAGTAAGTACCAAACGAACTCACATTCACATTTATACTATTAGTAGGGATTATGTATTTAAGTAATCCTCCTATCCCATCAATATTTATAAGCCATTTTCAATGACAAATACCCTACTAATGGCTACAGGACTCCCGCGGCACTCAAGCAGTGGAAGGGTCCAAAGTGCGTCACCCGTGGCGCGCGATGCTGCGCTCCGGGCCGGTGTGGGCCATCGTGGTTGCGCACTTCAGCGAGAACTGGGGCTTCTACACGCTGCTTACATTCCTGCCCACATTTATTAAAGGTTTAAGAGAAACTCTAATAGCGAACAATCATACTAACAGTGTGTAAATCAATTTAGGTGCACACGCCTTGCACACCAGGTTTTTACTGAGTTTTACTATCCGTACTCATTCGATTACGTTTACGAAAACGAAAATTAGTATGGCAATAACAGCGGCACCTGGCGACATACGAGAAGAGCTAAGTGCTATACAAGTTCTCGTTTTCGTTAATGCACATATTAAAGACTAGCTGACCCGGTGGACTTCGTACCGCTTTGAAAGTTTCTATGACAACAAAACAAACAAATCGTATTTCTATTTATTAATCATTAAGCATTTTTTTTCTAGTAATAAATATAGCCTATGTTACTCAGCGCTAATGTAGCATTCTAATGGTGAAAGAATTTTTTAAATCGGTCCAGTAGTTTTTGAGTTTATTCGTTACAAACATACATACAAAAATATAAGGCTTTCCTCTATAAAATTAGTATATATATTTTTAATTCGTGCGATTTATAGTCGTAGGTAGACTATATCCATAGTCTAAGTATGTAACGTTTTTTTTATGAATTCAGTTGAATATTTTCTTTTAATTCGCCTAATTCTTAACCGATCTTTAATATGTCTGTCTGTAAAAATATTAAGATCGGATATTGATGACTTATTGAATTGGGCTCCTACGTCTTGCAAAGTAATAGTAGATAGTGTTGATTAATTTTGGCGAGTTGGACAGAGCCACGATAGCATAGTTGGTAGTGCACCTGACCCGGCATGGCATAAGTGGGGTTCGAATCCACTTCATGGATTTTTTTTAACATTTTATTTATATTGATTTTCATTATTTGCACCTATTTTTGTTTTCTCAAATTTATTCTTTTTCGCCCAAGGTTGCCTGGAAGAGATTGCTTGTTAGCAATAAGGCCGCCTATTTTGTACTATTTTTTTCATCTATTTGTCTGTATCTGTATTTTGTGTGTGCAAATATTATAATATATTTTTTTACATATTAATTTACATTTTTAAATATTTTCTAAAAAACAAAACAAACATTTAAAAATATAAAAAATAGGGGTCCACCGGCATCGGGATTATTATTATTATTATACTCTTTATTCATTTTTTTCCTTAAAACTAGATTTTTACAATATTTTAATATAAAAGCAATAAAACATTATAAAAACCTAATCCTAGAGTACCGCCAGCAGCGAGGCAGGGCCCAAACTACCGGTGGTCAGGGCTGCAGAGTGAGGAACCTCCTGACAATACGTGCCGTGTCAAGGAGTACTGCCTTTTGCATCTGACCCTTGACCCAACCTTTCAGCGAGAGCCTCTCTAGGTGTTGATCGAAGCTCTTGGCTAAAAGACCGTTTGCCGAAACGACTATCGGTACAATAATGGTTGAATCCACATCCCACATGGCGGTAACCTCATGAGCCAAGTCAAGGTACTTATTGAGCTTGTCCTTCTCGGCTTTCACGAGGTTCTCATCATGAGGTATGGTGATATCAACCAGTATTGCCTGGCGCTGGGATCGGTCGACCACCACGATATCAGGCTTATTGGCGACAATAGTCCTGTCCGTAATGATAGAGCGAACCCAGTAGAGCGTTGCATGACCATTTTCGAGTACTGGCGCAGGTGCGTACTTATAGTACGGCACCTCCAATTCAACAAGGTCATACCTATCCAAGAGCAAGTTGCTGGTGCATTATTTAATATTATTATTTATTTATAAATTTATTTAATTAATCCTAAGTACTTGTAGTACGGCACCTTCGATTCAACAAGGCCATATCCAAGAGCAAGTTGCTGGTGAATTATTCTGGCTACTTGGTTGTGTCTGTGCAAATACTCTCCGTTAGCAAGATGA
This sequence comes from Eudonia lacustrata, assembly GCA_947562085.1. Classification (NCBI taxonomy): domain Eukaryota; kingdom Metazoa; phylum Arthropoda; class Insecta; order Lepidoptera; family Crambidae; genus Eudonia; species Eudonia lacustrata. The sequence goes on from OX387313.1 coordinate 6,445,150, forward strand.
GAACAACCAGAAATAATATGTCGGAGTGATTCTCCTGGACGGCGGCATGCCCGACAGATGTCGACCGTACCGTCCCTCATTTATTATTATTATACTCTATAATTATTTTCTTTCTTAAAACTAGATTTTTACAATATTTTAATATAAAAACAATAAAACATTATAAAAACATCCTGACAATACGTGCCGTGTCAAGGAGTACTGCATTTTGCATCTGACCCTTGACCCAACTTTTCAGCGAGAGCCTCTCTAGGTGTTGATCGAGGCTCTTGGCTAAAAGACCGTTTGCCGAAACGACTATCGGTACAATAATGGTTGAATCCACATCCCACATGGCCGTAACCTCGTGAGCCAAGTCAAGGTACTTATTGAGCTTGTCCTTCTCGGCTTTCACGAGGTTCTCATCATGAGGTATGGTGATATCAACCAGTATTGCCCGGCGCTGGGATCGGTCGACCACCACGATATCAGGCTTATTGGCGACAACAGTCCTGTCCGTAATGATAGAGCGAACCCAGTAGAGCGTTGCATGACCATTTTCGAGTACTGGCGCAGATGCGTACTTATAGTACGGCACCTCCAATTCAACAAGGTCATACCTATCCAAGAGCAAGTTGCTGGTGCATTATTTAATATTATTATTTATTTATAAATTTATTTAATTAATCCCGTTTCAGACGTGTTCCACTTCGAAACGTCTCAGACAGGCTGGCTGTCCGCCGTGCCGTACTTAGCCATAGCGATAGTGCTACAAGTGGCCGGCCATCTAGCAGACTGGCTGCTGAGGAAGGGAATCATGTCCCGAACTAACATCAGGAAGCTGTTCAACTGCGGAGCGTTCCTGTCACAGGTACTGACAGCTACAAATTTAAAATGAGCATTAAATTTATTTTCAATAAAAGTATTAGACAAAAAAAGTCAACCTGATTACATGACATTAAAGTGCATTTTGATTTGTGTTCAGATGTCAGTTAAAAGTGTAGCCGACAGTCAATTCACTTAAAATTAATTTCTGTCAAATGTTATACGGTAAGTGTTCCTGTCTTAGGTACAAATAGCTAGTATTTTTTATTAAAGATGTCTTTTGCGACGCGGCAGAAAAGTTTTTGGCGGTATCAGTGGCCGGCCATCTATTGGACCGGCGGCTGAGGAAGGGCGTCATGTCCCGGACTAGTATTAGGCAGCTGTTCAACTGTCACAAGTACAAATTAACTTCTCGTCATAGTATGAAACTGGTTCTGTAGCCACGTCCTATAAGGCAAAATATGACCAAGACCATCAAGGGGGAGTCTACACACACGTCGTTTGCCTCCTTCTGATATAAAATACACTCGCTTTTTAAAGAGGTTGAAGGCTCATTGGTAACCCTGCCCTAATAGACGCCAAGCTGCAAAGTCTAGAACATCGGCGTAGGGTGGCTCGTCTGTCGGTCTACTACAGGATTAATTTCGGGGAGTGCACGAAGGAGCTGCACGACCTAATCCCACCATCCACTTTCAGGCTATTGGAGCGCGAGGCGCGAGTTCCATCCCTATGTTGTAGATATGCCACCTTGTCACACCAGCCGATTCGGTTCAACTTTCTTAGTGCGTACAGCTAGAGAATGGAACGCGCTGCCTGCGAGTATGATCCCTGAAAGGTATAATCTGGACCTCTTCAAGGCCAACAACAACCCTGCCATACCTACACTACTTTAAAGTTTATACTGACACCCCCTACCAACCTATCGGTTACAAAGTAGGTGTCAGACATCCTTACGCAAGCGCAAGAGACCATTTACGTCCGGTCATAACGCCAGATCAGAACACGCCGGTACGCATCCTTCATCCAGAACTTTTAAGACTAGTATCTCAAGCTAGTCGCCCCGTGGACACGTATAGTCCAATACCTAATATCCAGATAGGTCACCGGAGCTTTAAGCTCACAACTACGACCCTACGCACAACCCGAGCAGTATACCACTGCTCGGGCCGTCAACTCTAAAGTCGACTACCAAATGTCCTCTTTGGTGGCGGAGTTGTAAGCACACTCACTTCTCGGTACCCATCCAGGCACCTGATCAATTCCAAATTCCTGCGCGGCTGATTAAACCGGAGGCCTTTGCATCTAGCGGGCACCTCTACTAGTTCTCCAGACTAGTACCGGAGATGTTGGAGTAACTACTCAATGAAAACCACCGAGCAGCACACCAACTAAGGGTAACTCACGTACCCCGCAGATCTTTTCGCTTCAGGCCCTCACCGGACCGCTACTAAGACCCGCTCGCTATGCACGAAATAGAAACCTGGCCAGACCAACCAGGCAGACGAACATTCCCATTTCTATTACTAACCACATGCCACCACGAGTCCAACCCATGTCCGGGGCCTGCCGGAGACGCCCGCGAAGGCATAACCGGCAGGGGGCCTAGGATCCGGAACTCCCGTGGTACCCTTGAAAAGACAGCCGGACCCGTAGTTCTGCTTTCTGTTCTCCTTCAGCTGCCATACCCTACCTATCAGGCTCAGTAGATAGGGACTGACCTCTTCAAGGCCAGAATGAATACGTTTTTTTTAGGCAGGCATGTTCCATCCTCGACCGCACCGTCACTTAACATCAGCTGAGGTGTGATCAAATGCCTGCCTATATCCTACTAATATTATAAACGCGAAAGTTTGTTTGGATGTTTGTTACTCTTTCACGTAAAAACTACTGAATGGATTTGGATGAAATTCGGCATACAGATAGTTTATAACCGGGAATAACATATAGAATACGTTTTATCTAGATACTTCCACGGGAACGGGAACCACGCGGGTGAAACAGGCATCTTTCTTAGTGCGTACAGCTAGGGAATGGGACGCGCTGCCTGCGAGTGTGTTTCCTAAAAGGTATAATCTGGATCGGTTCAAGGTCAAAGTAAATAGGCTGTTTCTAGGCAGGCATGTTCCATCCTCGACAGTACTGTCACTTAACATCAGGTGAGGTGTGATCAAATGCCTGCCTATATTCAATAATAAAAAAAAAAAATTAGCCTTTAAAAGAAAAAAGCCTCCTACTTACCCATATATAAAATCATAGTACAAATAAAGTTCCAATAATGAATTATAGAATTTGACGACCTCCTTGGTCGAGTGGCTTACACACCGGTTTTCATGGTGTCGCCATCTCTGAGGTCTCGGGTTTGATCCCCGGTCGGACCAATTTAAAATTAACTGTTTTTCTAAATTGTTTCGGGTCTGGGTGTTTCCTATGTATAATAAGTAGTATTTCAGTTCAAAGATTTTATTCTCATTAAGACAAATTATCACTTACATGAGAACTTATAACTACTTATTCTTAAACAATATAATAGTCGTCACTTCACACACTGCATACTGTGTAAACTGTATAAACTGTACGGGGACATTTAGCGTGCTCAAATCAAGCATTTATAGATGTAGTGAATGGCTAGATATTATGTGTTTGGCTAGCTTTGACTTGAACGTTCCGAAGGTCCCCGCATTTTTTATGTCTGAAGGTAGCTTGTTATACATCTGTACTCCTTCAAAAGTAATAGATTGTCTTCCATAGTTGGTTCTCATAATAGGTAAAACAAGGTCGTCGCCTCTACGACGTACGTAGTTATGTGTTTGATATTTTTTTGTGAAAGAGATGTGTGTGTGAATGTTGTTATTAAGTATTTTCCTGATGAGTATGCATGTCGTGTAGTTATATAATTGTGTAATATTCATTAAAATTGTTTCCTTATAAAGCTTAGCTGTAGATGTAAGATAGGGATAGTGGAAAAGGGATTTTATTATTTTGTTTTGTAAGACTTGTATTTTTTTAATTTTGACTTTGATGCGCTTCCCCATATTTCTATAAGATATAGCAAGTGTGATTTGACTAATGAATTATAGATCGTTAGACAAACCTGTTTCGGAAGACAACGCACTATATTTCGCAGGCTCACTGCGAACTAACTAACTAACAAAGATGAAAGTTTGGACTTGATGTAGTCTAACTGGACTTGCCAATTTAGGTTGCAATCTAGTCTTAAGCCTAGATATTTTTCAGACTGCTTTTCTTGAAGAGCTATATTATTGATAGTGAGAGGAGAATGAGGTGGAACCTTCTTACTTTTTGCTTTAAAAATGATGTAGCGTGTTTTTGATATGTTTATAGTTAGTAGATTATACTGAAACCATTCATAAAGCCTGTCTATATCCTCTTGGACATCCGTCAATATTTTGTCAATTGATGAGTCAAAATTAAACAAACATGTGTCATCTGCATATAAAGTGAGTTGACCATGTAACCCTATATCGTTGATGTTGTTGACATATATTAGAAACAACAATGGGCCCAAGATTGAACCTTGTGGGACACCGTACGTTATTGGCAGTGGGCCACTCTGAGTGCTATTAATTTTAACCATTTGAGATCTGTTCGCAAGATATGATTTGAATATCTTTAACGCCGTGCCGATGATACCGATACTTTCAAGCTTTTGAAGTAGTAGCGAGTGACTTACTGTGTCAAAAGCTTTTTTGAGATCGATAAATACTCCTAGGCCAATATTTTTAGCATCTTTGTTAAGTTTTATTTGTGTAACTAAATCTATAGTAGCTGAGAGTGTGTTAGATTTTTGTCTAAAACCATATTGTTTGTTTGAAATATAATTTATCGAGTTGAGATACCGGTCCAATCTAATATATAAGATCTTTTCGAGAACTTTGGAGAGTACCGGCAACACCGATATAGGACGATAGTTGCTCGCATCCGTTTTTGACCCAGACTTGTAGATGGGACTGACTTTTGCTATTTTTAAAGTATTCGGAAAATCTCCATCTGATAATAATTTATTAAAGCTTACAACCAGGTCACCAATAATTAAATCTTCTAGGCATTTGATGGATTTTGTGCTAATCCCATCCATACCCGTGCTCGAATCCGAGTCAAGTTTGTCAATGATGTTACTGATTTCACTAGGGTTACATGGCATTAGTTCCGACAAAGCGTTTAGATTAGTGTATTTGATTGTAGATGTTAAAGACTGTGTGGTATTGCTGTGGTATTTGAGAGGAATTTGTGCCGCTAATGTGGAACCAACCGTAAAAAAGAATTTATTAAACGCTTCACAAACTTCCAGTGGATTCACAGCTAGACCCGCCTCAGAAACTTTTTTTTTTTTAGAAACAAGTTGAGGGATGGTACTTGTAGTTTTGATTTTATTAGTTGCTAAGGTATTGATAAGAGTCCATGTCTTTTTTGGTTTCTTAAAATGTTTTTGAAATAATTTATAGTAGTAAGCTTCTTTTGTAGTTTTGATTTCCTTTGCTGTAGTTTCCTTGCTTGCATTGCTTGCATGCAACATTTACATAAAATATTCTTATGTTTCTCATCATCCGGATTTTGTCTATAAGCCCTCCAGGCTTCGTTTCTTTTATCAATTGTTTGTATAGTTTGTTTATTAATCCAATCCTGTTTGGGTAAGTTAAGTATTTTAGTTTTAGACTCCTTGCTACTTGTTACACATGTCATAATATTATATTCGAATTCACTGTATATTCCAGTTGATTTCTGAGATGTTAAAGTTTCATATGAATGGTATAGTTTTTTATAGTTGACAGCATCGTACTTCACCCTCTGTTTTGGCGGTGGCTTAATCTTTTTTAGTTGAAGCAAGATTTGTTTGTGGTCTCAAAGTGCGGAGTCTACGTTTGCCATGTGGAAATATTTAAGGTTAGGGCTAATGTGGTGTCTATAATTGTTTTACTAGTAGCTGTTTCTCGGGTGCTGTATTTGGGATCAATATTATTTAGTATTTTGTAACCAGATTCTTTCAGTATTGCCTTGTATAACTTTGTTTTTGTGTTATTGATCAATAAATCGGTGTTAAAATCTCCAAATACAAGCGCCCTGTTCCGCTTCTGAATTTGGGAGCTAAAGTTTTGCAAAAAGTCTTGATAGTCAGTGTCACCAGGGTAATAGATTACCCCCAAATCAAGAGCATATCTAGCTAGTCTCACCCACAGAAAGTTATTCCCACCTTCATAGATTGAGTCAATTAAACAGTGTTTGAGATCATTGTGTACATATAAAGAGACGCCCCCTCCTGTTTTGTCAATCCTGTAGTTATAGTAGTGAGTATAGTTATCTAGGTTCATTTTCTGGGCGTGTTCTTCAGACTTAAGCCAAGTTTCTGTCAATAAGACAACATGTGTTTCGCTGGGTATTGATTTTAATATACACTTTAATTCATCCATTTTGCCTTTACTTCGAATGCTTCGAATGTTAGTGTAAAAGAAATTCAGGCGTGTTTTGTTCATTAATAAGCCTTGGTAGTCATTTATAAGTTGATATGTTACAGCCGCATTTAGAGAGTCGTCTGGCGATTGAGGGTCTATTGTGGAAGCTTGGAGTTTTTTGATATGGACTGGGTTATTGTAGGTATACCTTTTATGTATTTTATCGTTAGATGTTTCTCGCCATTTTCTAATTTGCGAGTCAGTTCGTTCTTTATTTCAAGCAGATATTTTTGTGGCGATGGAGTTTGGTCCGAAAAAAAATTAATATTTTTAGGCAATTTAGATCTATTGCGTAGAAGAAATTTTGTAGTTTGTTAATTTTCAAAGCACAACTTCATTCTTCGGCTTTTATCTGGTGTATATTTGCCAAGTCGTATAATCTTAACGGGCTTCGGACAGTCTTTGAGTATAGTGGAAAGAATGGTTTCTATTTCCATTTCATCTTTGCTCTGGCTCTCAACTATATCAGCAGCGTGTTGCTCGTGTAGGCCTACTAGGATTATGTTCTTTTCTCTGTTAAGGCGCTCACGCAATTTACGAATCGCATGGTCGTTACTTTGTAGCTGAGTATGGTCAGGTATGAGCGTAGGTGTAGTGCTCAATACTGCATCAAGAGATATGAGCCTGTGTTCATGAGTAGAAACCATATTATTTAACTGTGTAACACAACCCTTAATATTTTCTTGGTATTTTATCATGTCTGAAGTCGAGGCCTTAATTTCCTTTATTTCTCCATTTAATAGTACGATATTCTCACGCATCGCGTTGTTTGATTGCTCCTGCGATATAACGAATTTTTCTAGTAAGGCATTCATGCGGGACAACTCGATGCTCAGTCCTTTTATTCCGTTTTTGCAATCGCAGTCGTGGTCTGGTTGCTTTCTTTTGCGGGTGGTAACCGTGGAGATTTCCTCCTCCATCTTAGATAAGTCTGGTTGTGAGCTAGATCTCTGCTCGTTGCCTGTAGGCGATCTTAAGGGGCTCATATTTAATTAATTAGTAAACAAACCGAAACAGCGTATGGTGCGTAGCCGCTTGCCGTTGCCGCTCCGTAGTATGCAGGCTGTAGCAATGTTCGTAGCACCTCGGGACACGATAGTAGACACTCGGGAGTAGTTCGAGCGTTCTCGGCCGGTACAGCGGCGAGTGAGTGACGGTGCGCGCAACTAGACTGCTAATTGTGTCGTAGGTCAGTTACATCAGCCGGTTGACGAATATTTTATTTGTATTCTTGTTCGTATCGTCTATGTGTTTTTGAGTTTTGTAAGTATTTAAGTATATTAAGTATGTTTATCCGTTGTCTAGTTAACCATTTCTCGAGTTTCTTAAGGAAGCTTTTCTTGGGGCTAGATAATTGGTGTGAGTGTGGGAAACGTTAACTTTCATTCATTTATAGAACAAAGTAAAAGTATAGTATTGTGTTGTTTCCAGACGGTGTTCATGGTGGCGGCGGCGTACTCGTCGAGCGTGGTGTGGTGCCTGGTGTTCCTCACAACCGCGGTGGGGTTGGGCGGATTCGCGTGGTCCGGTTTTGGGTGAGTGACGAATATTCGACCTTGTGTATATTAGCGATAAGATACATATTCCATTATGTTATTTTTTATATCAATGTAAATTTATTTAATGTACATACTCAGGCGAATATCATCAGGTCATAATCAATTTCGATCCGAACGCCGGCCGCGGAGAATCTAGGTATCTAGTAGGGACCGTGACCGTTGCATGATGTCACCCTCTAGAAACTCTCTGGGGATGTTAGATCACCACGGCTTGAGGATCCTTTGGTTTTTTTTAAGTCTTTAATCGCCGTGGTGGTCACCGGTGACCGACAAACAATAAATTTTCTATTGTGTCTGGTTTTGCGGCAGTCAACGTGTTTAATACCTAATTACTATTCTTGCTGGGAATGTTGGGGATAAACTCTTTAGAAGGTAGGAGAGCTCGAATTGAGTTGTCAACTGCAGTGGCGATTTTGCGTGGGGTGTGGACTCGCCCGAATGTGTTGAGCAGTTGTCTCGCCTGTTTGTGCCTGATAAATATCTGCGTATTCGATCCGGTCGTAGACATCGACTGTTTGCGCCTCCGCCATGTCGCACAGTGGCGCGTGCGCAATCACCGCTGTGTCGCAGGCACTTAACGCACTCCTTGTGGCTTACCCGGATTTTGACGTGTTTGCGGACAACTTTAAGAATTTTTTTAACAAAATAGATATTTGTTTGTGAACTAGTGCTTAACTATACTTGCTATTTGTGCTTATATACACTCAACAATTCATAATTATGTAACTGGGTTACGCCCGTTTAATTATGTTAAATAAATAAATAAATAAATAAAAATAAATACCGACTTAGCACGGCAAATGACTTCTTTTCACTTGATGTTAAGTGAAAATGGAGTCCAGATGCGAAGACAACTGAAGCAGCGCCAGCGACGACCATTTCTCGCCGCCCACTGAAGTACGGTTACGCTTTAATTAAATAAGTAAGTAAGTAATTATTCATTCATTTTTTTTTATTAAATGCTAGGCGGGAAACAGCAATATTTTTCCCAAAAGAAAAATAATTATATAGGTTTTTTTACTTTTGCACGCCAGTGCCTATCTATCTTGTTTAGACGCCTCTTAAGAATAAGAAAACATTTATTGACGATCAACATAACCAATAACTATACATTAAACGAGGAAACATGAAACAAAATAAGAAAACATGAATTTTGTGTGGGTAGGACAACTAGGACACGGTCACAGCTTGTGCCGTTACGGTACTGAAAACAAACACTATCACAACGACGCTGGTATTTTGACAGTCTATGTGTGTGACTAATAATCATAATATCATAATATAATTACTTTATTCAAGCTACAAGGGCACATAGGGCTAGTAACAAATGAACTTAAGAACTATGTTAGTACATACATAATATAATTTACATTAAACTAGGCCTGACATAATATTATTATTAAAATAAATTAAATTATTACAATTACAATTACTTAAGAAATACACTTTGGAATATTACAAGATTAAATTTTTTACTATGAGCATGACAATATAATTTAAATTAAAACTAACAGAATACAATTACATTATGATATACAATTATTTGATAAATTAATACAATTAAAATGTCAACACAATTTGAATTATAATTATATTTTTAACAATGGACATGGATGTGGCTAGATAGAGGCATGCAGGTGAACCCAGTGGCGCAGGCGAGTCCCAGCGGTCTGCAATGGTACTCAGGATGGAGTTGCGCGAGGCACACAAGCGCGCCCGTGAGGAGGCACCTCCGCGAACATTGTAGATGCAATGCAATGTGTTGTGTGAAATGTAAATTAAACCGTCAGAATACAACAAATACTTGGAACACCGAGACATTATTGGTAGGTAGGTTTATGTATGTCAGGATCCTTAAGTAAAATAAGAATAAGATTACCTACAAAAAGATTTATTTTTAACAAAAAAACATTATTTTTTATTTAACACAAAATGTTTAATTTTTTTTACTGTATTTTATAAGTATTTGATTCAGCTTCAGTACAGCAATTATCACTTAAAAAAATAAAAAAAAGTAAACAAAAAGTTAAAAAAATAAATTAAAAAACAATACCTAGTATAAGAATGTGTAGTAAGAATACGTTTTTGTGTTAAATCTAGGACTGCATTACTTAAAATATTATCGTTTGGGCTAGTTTGTATTTTAATTAAACGTGTAACTTTAACAGGTAAAAGTTAGCACAGGAATTGCTGTTTTTTTCAATTTCTTCTTGCCATATATGCCAAATATTTTTTTCAAAGTGTAGGCTATAAATATAGGTTGTTTTTTAGGTTATGGGAAGTTTTCCCTATTAATCAGGTCTTCCACATGCCTCAATCCAAACCTTGCATCTGAAATTGGTAAATAAAAATATTTATTAGACTACTAATAAGTCTTTACTATTAAATTAATATGATTTTATTTAAAACTCGCGTCCGCCATCTTGGATCTCGGAATAGATGTTGTATTCGAAATTGGCATCCCCGAAAACCATGGAAATGATACACATATTGATTTTACATAAAAAAAGTCACGTCCGCCATCTTGGATCTTGAAATAGATATTGTATTCGAAATCGGCACCCCCGAAAACAATGGAAATGATACCCATATTGATTTTACATAAAAAAGTCACGTCCGCCATCTTGGATCTTGAAATAGATGTTGTATTCGAAATCGGCACCCCCGAAAACCATGGAAATGATACCCATATTGATTTTACATAAAAAAGTCACGTCCGCCATCTTGGATTTCAAAATAGATGTATTCGAAATCGGCACCCCCAAAAACCATAAAAATAATATCCATATTGATTTTATATCAAAAAGTTGCGTCCACCATTTTTGATCTCGATTTTATTAGCTAATTAACTCTTGCCTAACTATTAGCGAATTCTAAAATGGCGTTTATCCATAAAAAAAACATATTGAAAAAGACATTACGCATATTATATGCAAAGGTCAGAAACACAAGCATATTCTAGAAACAACAAAATAAAATATTAATGTATTAAACTTACCTTTCTTCTGTGTTTCTAATGTTATAAAAATAAATTAAAATTGACTACACGCGTTTTTTTTTTATTTCGCCACTCCTGACGCGTTTTTTTTTTTTTTGGAGAGAGACTGCTGGTTGCCGAGGGGCATTTCCAGCTTCACCGGGCTTGTTTTAGGGGCGGCGAGGTACGTAAAGGGTACCTCAAGCCGTGTTGAAACGAAACACCTTCAGAGGATTTCTAGAGGGGTACGGCATCGCACACTTAAAAGTGCGCGTCCCCGTGCCCTTCCAGAGTCTCCGAAGGGTTCGGATCGGATCGGGGAGCGGAACCACCCGAGGGCGCCTCTAAAGGCACGGACCTCGGCTCGGGTAGACCGGGCCGTGGAGGAGGAGAGGAGGAGCTCCCAGGCACATGACTGTGCCTGGCATAGAGCGCGTGTGAACCGGTTCTTCGTACCCTTGTTCTACGAGTACGGTGTCTTGGGCCTAAAACAGTGTGCATGTTTAGTGTATTCTGTAAATGTGTGCTGTCATTTGGAGGAACGGGCGGGGGGGCATTCGCAACTGTAATTGCGTCGTCGGGCTCGTCCTGACGCGTGTGTCCCGAATGGAGTGTATGGCGAGCCCGAATCGCGTCGCGCCCCGTTCGCCCCGCACACCCCGCACGATTGCTCTGTCTAGACGTGCCCGTTGGCCGACTGTAAGAACTATATAGACTGTGCTACAGCTATGAAACATACACAATACACACCTATAAATATATGACAACCAACCAAGTGACAGAAGACATCAAATGTTTCACAGCTAGGAACATTTTGTTGTACGTACCGCTTTGACAGTTTCCATGACAACGAAATAAACAAATAATTTTCTATTGGAAAATGAAATTATCGTTTTTAGTATTTTCCGTTACTTATTATTTATGTTTCTCACCGCTTAAACCTTCCCTGAACCTCCACAATTATGACAAAATCAAAATTAGCCAAATCGGTCCAAACATTCTCGAGTTTTAGCCCGACTAACGGACAGCAATTGATTTTTATATATATAGATTAAATTATATTATGTAGAGAAAAAAAACAAATATAATAACTTTTTCAACATTTGTGTTTTTTTTCTTTAACTTCTTCACAGTTTATTTATTAGTACCTAGGTAAATTGGTACTATCGTCACAATCAAATAAATCGAAGCATAGGCAAACAGACCTTGATGCGTAGGTTGTAGGTCTATATTTGCTTACATTCAATAATGTTGACAGTGTTGCTTTAAATCTATATATATATATAAAAATGAATCACTGAAATGTATGTACGCGCATAACTTTCGATCGACTGCACAAAATTGGATAATTCTTTTTTTTTTGAGTTTGTTATTGTCAGGACAAGGTTTGTACAGAAGAAAATTAAAAGAAAAGAATATATTTTTACTAAAATATTATTTTTTTAAATATCATGAGAAAAGTGAGTAAGTGAATGTGACAGAATGACGTACAGATCATTTGACAACTCCAAATGGACAATACGTCATTACCGATATTTTTTTGCAAAAGAGTTTCGTGTGTTTGAAGGTTTATCGTAGTGTAATGTAATTGATTTAAAGAAAATGCCACCTGTGAGGCGTCAAAATATCGGTCGGCGTACGCGTAATGCATACCTATCGAGTTCACAACACGGTCCATGAATTATGTTTTTCTTCACTATTTCATACAATTCTAGATTTACTTCGGGAATTTCTGCGCAAATTATTGAGTCAATTTCATCTGGTCTTATTTTTTCGACCATCCACAGAAGAATATGCGCATGAGGCAGTCCTCTCTTTGAGTTTCTGCTTGAAAACTCGTGCTGTTATGTCATGACGATCGTTGGATGATTGACCGGATAATAACAGATTAGTGATTTCTATCCATTTTGGGTTGCACGTTAAAGTAATATACATATTACCCCAACATTTTTTGGATTTTTTTTTATTCTTTCGGTTTAAAATATGTGGCACCAAAAAATACATTCTACTCTAAATTTTCACCCTTCTATCACCAACCCCTACTTTTTTTAGCCATATTAATCACTTGATCAGTTATCTCCGCCAGGCGTCTACCGGTGTCACTTCTCACCCAGTAAACAGCACGGAGTAGGAATGACTCTCAAGAAGTCCCAAGGCCAAACGATATCTGTTTGTGGCTTAGATTTGAGCATACCAGGTTTTTCACATGGAAAATTATACACGGCATGCGCTCGAGTGGGCAAACCATCCAGTTGGTTTGAGTTAGCTAAGGTGTTAGCTAAAGATGGGCTACCAAAAAATATTGTAAACACTGTAGCATTTATGAATTGATATTGTTTGTTAGTGTTATTGTCGTAATTAATGATATATATAGGAATAAATTATAATCATCATCAGCTCATTTTATGTATGGATGGATAGGGAGAACGGGCTTTTTAACCACCACGCGGGCTCAGTGCGGATTGGTGGTTGTTAACTACTGCTAATGCAACCGGGACCAACGGCTTTACGTGCCTTCCGAAGCACGGAGGAGCTCGAGATGATACACTTTTGGTCACCCATCCGATGACCGGCCTTTGCGAAAGTTGCTTAACCTCAGCACTCGCAGACGGGCGCGTTAACCACTGCGCCACCGAGCTCCTCAAATTATAATAAAGTAAAAAAATAAATGTTCAGTGTTTTGTTATTTTTATATTCCGTCATCGTTCACAGCGCTCCATGCCTCTTTCACTCATATACCATATCTTCACACACTTACAATAAGTTGGCTTTATTTTTTTCTACCCTACAAATTCCCTAGAAATATTTGGCAAAGCAACGTCTGCCGGGTCAACTAGTAGGTAATAAATTTTAATGTTCTATAATTTTTAAAATTTATCAAAGAAAAATTACATGTAATTATTAAAAAAACACCGATATCTAAACTTCCAAATTAAAATTACAAAAAAAAACCGACTTCAAAAAACAGGAAACTTAAAAAAGTAAAAACAGCTCTAAAAAGCAATAAATAATATTGAAATCATATTATTAATTACCTAGATACGCATGTCAGTTTAAAAAAATGTCTATTGAAGTCGGGTGGTTGGTGGTCGGCTGGGGGATATTTTTGTTTCATTTAAACTTTTAAAGTTGTTCCATTATCTCCACTTTTTTATTGTAAAAGCCCCACCCGACCTCAGTAGACATTTTTTTAAACTGACATGCGTATCTAGGTAATTAATAATATGATTTCAATATTATTTATTGCTTTTTAGAGCAGTTTTTACTTTTTTAAGTTTCCTGTTTTTTTTTTAAGTCGGTTAAAAAATATAAATATTTTTGGTTTTCTAAGGTGATTTTGTGTGATTTTCACGCAGCGTAAACCACTTGGACATCGCTCCGCCGCACGCCAGCGTGCTGATGGGACTCTCCAACACCGTTGCGACGCTGCCCGGCATCATCAGCCCGCCGCTAGCTGGCGCTATCGTCACTGATAAGGTAAACTAACTTTTCAACTAAACAACCGAAGAACCGAACCCTTTAGGGACTCTATACATACAGGATGTTTGGTAATACCTGTATATGGCAGATAGGGTCCCGAGCTCCGGAAAATTGTGAAAATACCTGAAAAGCATCACATGGCCTAGATATTGAGGTTGGAAGGTCCAGCTGAAGTCAGAGTTGATCAAAAATATTGTAATAATATAAATTTGAGTTTTTATATGACATAGTAAATCTATGTAAATATGTTTTTGCATATTATCACACGGCGTCTTTTCTATTTTTATTGATTGCGTAACTATGTTTCGGGATTATACATGTAATACTAAACATCCTGTATAGCAAGCGGCCATGGCCATAGGCGTACAGGAGTTGCATAAGGGTGGAGCAAAAATTAGAAAGTTCGATGGTAGCAAGTATTTTAAAATAATTTATTATTATTTTAAGGGGATTATTCCCACAGATAATCTGTGGCCATACAACTAGGCCGAAACATTAGATACTTACAAACAACAAAAAACGTAGTAGGTTATAGATGCTATTTTATTGGTAAGAGATCTAACGGTATGTCCAAAATTATAATAATTTGTCTGAAATAAGAGATATCTTTACTAATACTAGCAAACGTTGTTTTGCCATATAAATTATTTCTAGGTTGGTTGGTTGGTTGGTTATTGGTAGGGTAGAAAAAAATAACTAAGTGTGTGAGGATGTGGTATATGAGTGAAAGAGGCATGAAGCGCTGTGAACGATGACGGAATATAACTTTGAAACGGGACAAATGAGTGATATTAAATCATCTAAATCAGATATAACTAAATCTATACCTCAAGGAAGCGTCCTTGGATGCATATTGTTCCTTATCTACATAAATGATTTGCCAAATGTAATAAGTAATACTTGCACACTGTTTGCTGACGACATTTCGGTGATATTTCCATGTCGTAATATAGTAACCCTTAATAACCATTTAAATAATACAATTTCTGAAATAGTAAACTGGCTAAGCGACCACAATTTAAAAATAAACTTTGCTAAAACAAAACTAATTAAATTCAAGCCTTATCAAAAACAACCATTGAACATAGGTTTTTCTTTTGATGGCTATCAGTTGGAATGCGTTAAAAGTTATTCTCTGCTGGGCATCGAAATCGATACACATTTAAATTGGAAAGATCATTTGAAAAAACTTAGTTCCAAACTGTCAAGGTTTTCTTATGCACATAATGAGCTAAAAAGAACCACAGACGTGAAAACAGCCATCAGTGCTTACTATGGCTATGCACACGCCTGGTTTCAGTACGGTATTATTCTGTGGGGCAACTCAACGGCCATAGTATCCATACTTACTATGCAGAAAAGGTGTATTAGAATAATTGCAAACATAGATAACCTAGATAGCTGTAGACCCTATTTCGTACAGTACAAGATATTGACGGTCGTTTGCGTTTACATCCTGGATGTATGTACGTATGTTAAAAATCATTTAAGCAAATTCCCTGTTTACTCACGCCCTCAAAATTTGCGTCCGAATAGCAGACTGGCTCTTCCAACAACCAATCTTAGTTTTGTACATGCTAGCCCTTTTGCAATGTGTGTAAAAATATATAATAAATTGCCTTTGTTAATGAAAGAAGAAAAGTGTCTAGCCAAATTCAATTCAAAACCGATTGAAAGCAATCCTTATTACCAAATGTTATTACACTTTGCAGGAATTTTTTAATGATATTTTTTTAATATAATAATTTAATATTTTTTTAATTTAATTAAAATTATGCTGTAAATGATCATATTAATACGTTTTATGTTTTTATTATAATATACTTAAAAGGTTTATGTTGCTATGCCCTAACCGGGTCCATGTAAGGAACAAAATTTTATTTAAAACACCTATGTAACTACCTACATGAAAGTGCAATAAATATTTATGATTTATAAAAAAAAATAACAAAACACCAAACATTTATTTTTTTAATTTATTCCTTAATATTATTCATTTTTTTATTTTATTTTATTTAAACTTGTGCAACATAAATATTACATGGCGGACTTTATGCCTGAGGCATTCTCTATCATATACACTTTAAACATTCGCGTTCCATATATAAACAAATAATTTAAACGGGGACTGACTGCTGTCGCGATGACAGCCCGTGAGTACGGCTGTTGTAACCTGAGGTTGTAACTCGGTCGAAACGTCAGGTCCGTAAAAGTTGTTTCATTTCAATGTGTAGTGTTCGCGTAAACTTTAGAAAACAATATGTGTATATTTTTTTCATGACAAGATACAACTTTACTAGAAAAAATTAACCAGTCAGGAAGCTTGAGAGGGAATCGAACCCACGACCCTTGAATTACAACTCGAGCTTCGTGAGACTGATTGTGTTTTCTAGTAAAATGTTATCTTGTCACTACATTATAGCAATACGAATGCAAACATTAAAACAATTTTTTTTAAAATTTCAATAATGTTACAAAATTATTAAAATAAAAAATATATTTTCGTTTCTGAAACTGAAACTAACAAGCCAACTGTATCATTTCCAGACAGCCGCGCAATGGCGGTACGTGTTCTTCATATCCAGCGCGATCTATCTATTCGGGGCAATCGTCTACGGTCTCCTCTGCTCCGGCAACAAGCAGCCGTGGGTGGTAGAACACGAGTCGGACGCCAGCTTCGAGATGGACGAGGCGCCTCCGTCACCACCGCGCGATACGACGACAAGGCATACGACAATAAGTCTATGGACCACAGCTTGGAGATGTGAGAGCGAGAGTGAAAGCGAGAGTGAGAGCGAGAATGAGAGTGAGAGTTAGAGTGAGAGTTAGAGTGAGAGTTAGAGTGAGAGCGAGAGTTAGAGTAGCACAAAGAGTTGGTAGATGTATATCCATGCCACTGCTTATTGCTAAAACAGAGAAGGTATATATAGATAGTTACTGGCCTAATAAAAGCGCTTTCAAAATTTATTATTACATACTTCAAAGTAGCAAATTTTGTATGAAACTTTCTATGCTTGGAAAATGCAAATTGGTAAAATCTAATAGTTAATAGGAAACCTTAAAAAAAAACAATACGGAAAGTGACAGAAAAAATAATCAATATTTGCAAAAAAGACGACTCATACATAGACTCGAACCTACGACCTGTCATATTTAAATAGACTAGGCTACCTATACAACAAGCAGCACGACTGCTTGGTGGAGCCCGAGTTGAACGCCAGCTTCGACACGGACGGCGCGGCGCCTCCGTCACCACCGCGCAATACGACGACAAGGCATACGACAACAAGGCTATGAACCACAGCTCGGAGATATGAGAGAGAGAGTTAGAGTGAAAGCGAGAGTGAGAGCGAGAGTGAGAGCGAGAGTGAGAGCGAGAGCGAGAGCGAGAGTGAGAGCGAGAGTGAGAGCGAGAGTGAGAGCGAGAGTGAGAGCGAGAGTAAGAGCGAGAGTGAGAGCAAGAGTGAGAGCGAGAGTGAGAGTGAGAGTTAGAGTGAGAGTGAGAGCGAGAGCGAGAGTGAGAGTTAGAGTGATAGTTAGAGTGAGAGTTGGTGGAAATGTACAGCTGCGTACTGCTGAAACAATGAAGGCATTATATACCTTGATATCAAATATTTTTAATAACTAACTTTATGAAGTACCTATATAAAGTTTCATTAACGTCGGCCAATTAGTTCCCAAAAATATTACTGAAGATTGTATGGGATATGAAAATGTATAAACGCTCTTAATTTAAAAACAATATGGAAAAGTGGTAAATGAAAATTATTTTAATATTAGCAAAAAGACGACTGTACTGCGACATTTTTCCTATCTTAATAGGCCAATAGCTATCTCTAAAAGCATTTAAGCCTTATTGCTCCGTTATTAACAGGTTCACTGTCCCGCAGACGACATACCTATGGTCCGTAACAATTGGTTTAACCATAAGGTATTAGTATTTTTATTTATTATATAACAAGAATTTATTGTATTACATGTGGAATAAATAAAATAAACTTAACTAAAACTATTACTAAACTAAAATATGGCGTCAAAAAATTCCTCCTCGTCGCTGTCGACTGGTAATGTACCCAAGAGACTGGCGGCATTGCCTCGTTGTATGGCAATGCTTAGCCTCTGGCCAAGGTAAAAGCCAGCCTTTGGGTCATGGGAAGAGTCAACCAGCCGTTTGGAGATGTCATTATACAAAGCATGAGCACTCGGACCCCACGGCCCGAGGGTTTCAACCCCAAACGGCTCGAAAATATAATTGCCGATAAGGTTATTATACTTTCGCCGCTTGAGGTTTTCTGCAGCCGCAGCAGCAGCACTAGCACAGCACGCTGTGCTAGGAAGATGGGATGGCGCAAGAGTATCGACACAAGTTGCATCCCACACTAAAGGCCTACCCACCTTCCATGGAAATAAAGACATGCCGTCCGGTCTCTTGCCATCGTCACGTGCCAAGCCATTGGGTTCTAATACAGCTGGAACGCCGACGGTGACAAGAGCACGTCGGATGATGTCATTAATATTCGCGTGCCGGGCTAAGCGGCCCGCACTACGGCTGCAAGACAGGCCGTGGTATCCGAGGCCGTTGACAACTTCGCCACAGTGACAGCGATGGGGAAAACAACAAGGAGCTCCTAGACGCAGGGAAGCAGCGAGGCGGAAAGTAGTGTCGTCGAACAAAGTACCTAAGTTCGACAACGGTAGTGCATGAAGTCAAAGACCCGACTCCCACTTGCCCACAGCCAGCAGGCAAGCACGCTCCGCAGTAGTAGCAGACGTGACAAGTAAATTATTCAATACTACTCTGCAAAGCGGCTCATCCCACCGACTCTGGGAAGATGGATTGTCGGGTGTATCTGAATTCGGGCAAGCGAGTCTCCAGGCATCCATAGCCTCGGTGAAGCACGGCACATCAAAATTAATCAGTGTGGGGGCTAGGATTTTCCTGATTAATTTTTCGGTACCATGGACCGAGGATAAAAAAGCAATGTTAACCATTGTTATAAGTTATGAACAGTGAACCTGTTAAGCAGACATGAGTGGTAGAGACCAACTCCGATGCCAGTTTACCAATAACACGTTTTAGTTTAGACACCAAGCGAAGGAGGTGTTGAATAATATGAATACAATCTCCTTATTTGTATACACGGAATTCAATTTATATGCGACGGAATGTCTGTAACATCACCAATTTTCTTTCGTAAATATCATTTATGTAAGTGTACAATAGTTACTACAAATAAATTTAATGAAGTGTGCAAATAACTTGACATGTAATAATAAATAAAAAAAATGTGAAAGTAAAATATAATTTTACTCAAACGTAAATTACAAAAAAGACGTAATATTAAGTAAATTCGCCGAAATTATAAACTTTTTAGGTTATGTTTTATTTGATATTTCAACAGTATTTTTTAAGTACTTAGAGTCAATAATGAATAGTTGTAATACCTACACAGATTTTTTCACATTTCTAAATTCAGCGTTACAAAAGTATGAATTACTTTAAAAGAAATTGCCAATCATTAGATTACAACTCTGGGAAGAATCCTTTTTTTGTTGACTTTACTTTTAACTATCTACTTGTAATTTGGAACGAAGCACAACTCAATAGTGATATGGGACGAACAAAGAATTTTTTGGAATGTGGGACAAAACTTCGGGACGAACGAAGCATAAATCAAGATTTCGATTATCGGCTTTCGTAAATCCTAGTTCCATTGTAAAAAAAACCGGAAATAACCACTTGACAGTTATTAAATCAATTGCCGTATTTTCATTTGTCAGTCTCCCTAAACAAGTGGCAAGACGCTAATAGAAAAGAAATTATATTATTGTATGGTATACATAAATGTCATTTATACATACCGTTGACTATGTCAACCCCATACAATAACCAATCTATTCGATATCTATTCTATTAGCCGCTTAACTAACGGGGGGCTGATATCTACTATCAACTTTTATAATTTAAGCAAAATCGTGGAAATATGCATGTATCACGTACGGTATTGTTTATAATAAGGTTACCCACAAATGTCGTCACGCACTGTGTATGGTGTTTCGGTTGAGCTGTATACCTCACCCTTTTTAAAATTGTGTAATTGTATATTGTATAATTGTTGTGATTTCAAAAATTGTAATTACTTCTTGATTCAAAAATATATTTTTTCATTATTATTTTTACAAAAATATTCGATGTATAATCGTGATATTTTATTTCGATTTTTTGTATTAACACGCGAACGGGCCAAATGTAATCAAACATAATAAGAAAAATAATAAATATTATTTATTTTAGAACAATGACACAACAACAACAACCAATGTGAACAATGTCACTAGCTGTGCTCGCGACTTCGTCCGCGTGGAATAGTGACTTTCGGCAGCATTTTTAATTTTTTAGGCTCTTTTCCCGTTTTTGCAACATTTTTCACTGATGCTTCGCTCCTATTGGTCGCAGCGTGATGTTATATAGCCTAAAGCCTTCCTCGATAAATGGACTATTCAACACAAAAAGAATTATTCAATTCGAACCAGTAGTTCCTGAGATTAGCGCGTTCAAACAAACAAACAAACAAACAAACAAACAAACTCTTCAGCTTTATAATATTAGTATAGATAAAACCTCATAACAATGCTGTGCGTCAAACTATGCGTTAGGTAAAAAGAATAAAAAAGTTTATCGCCACCATGAAGCTGTAGATATAATCGCCACCTTAAAACAATAACTAAAGTATTTTGAAAAAAGACAAAGTTTTGAAAAAATCCACGAGCGGGATTCGAACCCGCACCCCATGACAACTAAAGCATTATTGTTCTGAGACCGCCCCAAGGTTCTGAAACAGAACATACAATTGACAGACATAAAACGTGATAATATTCCATAGAATTTCTGACTATGACGTATCATAGTTACCAAAGTTTAAAAAAAATCATAATACTCGTCATAATATGAGTCGTACTTCGGGTCGTGTATGAATGCAGTTTAAATTGTTTTTAATATTAAAATAAAGTCTTCTTTCACTTCAGTAAAATATTTCATCTACAATAATTAAAGGTACTTTCCTTCCATGTGGCATGGCCGTGGGACGCCCTGTATAGATGAATGGATGTTATGACGTAAACCTTGATCCAAACACAATGCCGACTTTAAATCTCCCGCTCTTTATATCTCTTACAACCTGTAATTTCACAAATCATAACAATCCATCCAAGTTATTCGATATTTTTGGAAAATCCCCAATATTATCCCGGCGTTTCTGTACGTATTCAGTTCCATAAACGCATGAATCACGGTTCAATACTACCATAATAATCAATTCCGGAGTTGAACGCTCCTCGAGATCTCCAAACGATAATGTACCCATAAATCCACTGAAAATTTCAATCTTTCTATTAAGGGGCTGCATGGTGGCCTGTGCTATCTCTAACTTTTTAATAATTGGAATCCTAGAAGAATACTAATGATCGTATATAAGTACAATGTTTTAAAACTGTTTAAAGCGTATACTAAAAAGTTTAGTTTTGTTTTTATGGTTATTTAGAAAATAAATACTGTTTTAAAAACCTGCAATTTTACTCATCTCATCTGTCTGCGAGCACTGATCATTGCCATAAAGAATTAAAATTCTGTTGGGTCTGTATTCACAACAGACGACAGGTTAACGTATTTTTATAAGTAGATTGGGCCAGCGTGGTGGGTTATGACCTTATATCTCTGTATGCTGTTGGTAATTTTGGATGGCCTGAGTCTAGCGTGGGACTGTCATGAGCTTATGATGAGGTTGTATTATAAATAAGGATTTTCTTAATTAATCCTGAAATACGATTACTAACTTATACCCTAACCTAAACCAAGTCGGTAACGCATAAGCAGTTTCTTAAATGCTGCAGATGTCCCGAACCAACCAAAACCTCTCGGAGAATCTAAGGGAACGGCAACGCACTAGTGCGCACACGCATAAAACTTCTGTCGATGCTTCATTTCACACGCGATAAGTAACGCTTACGTTTCTCTTCGCCCCCAAAAAAAGCAGGTGACGCTAAAAATTAAAAGTGCATGGCAATCAGAAATCTCTCCTCAAAAAAACCTGCATATGTCCATGGTTGGCCATCCATGACCACTTCCTATCAGGTGGCTCCCTTGCTTCTTTGCCGTATTTTTACCTAAAAAAACACTCCCATAATCATTCGTTTTTACTCTAACCTACGGAACTGTTGACGACGCGAGTCCGAATCAGACTTGGCTGGATATTTCTGCTAAACTCGTGACCGAAGCCCCTTAACTCCAGAACCAGACAGATGCACTTACTTATCGTCAAACGGTATATCCGCAGTGGCAATAAATAACTGGGAGAGCACGGTTGCTGTAAAGCACAGCTTCTGCTGAAATATGGCTGCGCTGTGCGTAGGTTAGCTGGCGAAAGTGCCTACTGCTGACTTATGACTGCGCTGCTGCATAAGCAGCTCTATATCATATTTCAAATAAGTTTTATTTGGAATAAATAAATGTGTCGACTGTGTTATGAAAGTAGGGCTGCCACTTATTATCCGGTCGAACAAAGTGTATAGTTGTTTAAGATTTAAGAAAAATATGACAATTAATTAACTATTTTAACGAACGTATGTTTTTGATGCTTTTATACTAAGTTATTATTGATGTGTAACATCTTTTCGCTCGCCTTCTTTAGATACAAGTTGTGGGAGTGATTTCGTAGAAAAGGGACGGAAGTAGGGTCGTAACAGTGTGATCCTATAATTGTTACGTGTTAGTCGGGGAAGCCACCAGTAATCGACACTTTCAGCCCAATGTCCGATGCAGGTCGTAATATTTGTGGGAGTGATTTCGTAGAAATGTGATCGTAACAGTGTAACAGGATAACAGTGTGACATGTCTTCTAATGAGTATTTACTGCATTATCTTTATGATTTGTAAATATATATTCTATTTTCTATTGTAATATTGATTTCAACCATTTCTTGTGTAATACCTTTATAATGACTTTTAAACAATATTACAAAAAAAAGAAAAAAAAAAAGAGAAAAATGTACGTCATTATTAATTGTATATTCTATTTTCTATTGTAATATTGGTTTCCAAAGGTGAGATGTCAAATGTTACACATCATGTGCGACTACTGTAATACCGGCGCCACACATTGGCTTTATGACTTGGGTCCAAGCTTGGCTACGAATTAAAATGGCTAATTATTGTACCAAGGCATGCGGCTACACATTCGCTCTAATACTTTTTGGTAAACTTATTAGCCAGGATGGTTGGGAGTGTTGGAATGCGGCTTTTCACATCACTTTTTTTGCGAGCACCAGCAGCAGTTATGTTGGACGAGAACGTATTTGCTCATTCGACCGGTCAGCATTCGGAGAGTCCATGTTGTACGTCGAATTCACACTCGTGCTACCGCGTACCGATGCAACCAATGTGGGGATCGAGACGCGATGTTGGCCCCAAGTTGCCTTGCCGCTTACCCCCTTCACTCCCCTCGCCTTTGATCATGTACAAAAAACCGACATATCACGGGTCGACATTGGCTATTGGACGCAATGTTACGTTTACGTTTGACGACCTTGGTCGAGTGGTTTGTGCACCGGTTTTTATGGTGTCGCCATTTCTGTGGTCCCGGGTTCGATCCCCGGTCGGGTCAATTTAGAAATTATTGTTTTTCTAAATTGTCTCGGGTCTGGGTGTTTTCTATGTTTAAGTATGTATTTAAGTATTTTAAGTATGTTTATCCGTTGTCTAGTAACCATTTCAATGAGTTTCATAACGAAGCTTCTCTTGGGCTAGATAATTGGTGTGAGTGTAGGAAAGTATATTTATATTTATTTATTTATTTATATCCAACAAGACCAAGACCAAGACTAAGACCGATCCACACGTTGGTTTATTGGATCCAAGCTTCAACTTGGGGCCAATATACCCAATGTGTGCGACGCCGGCATAAGGCTCGTTCGTTTTTTTTTTTTTTTTTTTTTTTTTTTTTTTTTTTTTTTTTCCTTCACTATTCTATAGGGTCTAACAATATCAATAAGCGAACGTTTAAGGGAAGCATCTATACATCACACTGAGCATGCTCACCAAATTTTACCGAGATAATCAACGAAACATTATCATAATTTACCAAAAAATACACCCTTTCCAAACTAGTACAGCTGTACTACACGTACGCACACAAACATAGCCGTTGTGTCGTGTATCTGTACACTATCTTTTTATCGACGCCTGCGTGCGTGTTAGTAAAGATACAGCATGTTTCATAATGTGCATTATTTTAATTGATTTAGTTTGTTAGAAAACATAACTTTGAAAAATCACTATAAAACTAGAGCCCATTTTTTGTCATTATATTCAGAATGATGTATAGATACCGCCCTTAAACGTTCGCTTATTGATTTTGTTAGAACCTGTATATTTAGTTACAAGATAAAATTTTACTTGAATAAATCAACCAGTCTCAGGAAGCTCGAGTAGGAGTCGAACCCACGAATTTTTAACCGATCCAATGCTCTGACCGCTACCTGAGCTACCGAGATCCCAGAAGACTCGTTGAATTCATCTAGTAATTTGTGATTCCCAATCCCAATCGAGACTGGTTGTTTTTTTCTAGTATTTTATATTGATATCATTATTGTAATTTACTACAACTAGTCAGCAAAGAACACATATTACCAAAAAGTAATTAGTGCTACTAATTGAAAATTTTATATTGGTTGCTCGATGGCGCAATGGTTAACGAAGAGCTCGATGGCGCAATGGTTAACGCGCCCGGCCTGCGAGTGTTGAGGTTAAGCAACTTTTGCAAAGGCCGATCATCGGATGGGTTACCAAAAATGTATCATCTTGAGCTCCTCCATGCTTCGGAAGGCACATAAAGCCGTTATCCCGGCTGCATTAGTTAACAACCACCAATCCGCACTGGGCCCGCGTGGTGGTTTATGACCTGTTCTCCCTATTTATCCATAGGGAAGGCTCGTGCCCCAGCAGGGGGACATGAGCTGATGATGATGATGATATTGGTTATCAACACTTCTCCGTCAGTTGCCTGCGACTTGATTGCAACCTGTCTGCAAGAAATTTATAAGGTTGTACGGTTGTACCTGCGTTGTACTGAATATAGTACTTTTTAATTCCATGAATGTGTGTCTGGCAATCTTTTACGTACTCTATCGAAGTGCGTACTTTTTAGTGGCTTTACCCTATTATTATCTGCAAAGAAATAAAAATGTTTCCATATAACGCAACGGGTGTTAGTCGCACGAGCGAAACGTAAGAAAAAAACTTATAAATGAAGTGTCGTGGCAAAAATGTAATAAATTGCCCTTTGGATAGTAGATTCACTGTCATGATAGGAATAAAAGACAGGGAGACAGACGCCTCCAGATAAGAACTGTATTGTTTTTGTGACTCGTATTTTATATCGCGCCTCGCATTCCGTCTTTCTTAATTACGCTGGAAATAGCAATATGCTTGCAGATGTACTTTTGGCTGCTTGAGGTTTGTATATTTGTAATACCTAGCATGGCATGAAATTCAGTATTCAGTTTTCTATGAGCTCGATGGTGCAGTGGACTGCGATTGCTAAGGTTAAGCAAATTTCGCAAAGGTTTGTCATCGGATGGATGATCTTATAACGATAACATTTATTATCTCGAGCTTCACCGTGCTTCTGAAGCCACGTAAAGCCGTTGGTCCCGGCTGCATTAGCAGTCGTTAACAACCACCAATCCGCACTGGGCCCGCGTGGTGGTTTATGGCCCGTTCTCCCTATCCATCCATAGGTAAGGCTCGTGCCTCAGCAGTGGGGACATAAAATTAACTGGTGATGATGAAGTTCAGTAGGTACACAGGTATATTCGAACCTTCAATTTTGCTATATTAAAGCACTACAATCATTTCTAAATATGGTCTGAGTGGTCTAATTTAGGCATTTGGATTTGGATTTGGACTATGGAAACAATTACAAAATCAGACCACTGAGACACAACAGAGGACGATTAATAGCAGAATCGAGACCATTGGTTGGCACTGGATAGATACTGAAACGTATCATTAATCAACTGTATTGACAAACCGAGTTTCAGGCAAGAAACGCGCGCGTGAACTCCTTCTTTTTTAAACTACATAGGTATAATGCTTTGCGCATATACATCGGGGTTAAGGGCGACCCGGGGCTTGTGGGGCTCTCCTCCTCTTCCCTCGTCCAGCTGCTATAAGCTCGATAAGAGGAAGAGAGGTCTACCCACTAAAACCTATAGTAGCATCCCTTCTCTGCTGCGGGGGTAACTCGGGGTCACGAGCGGCAAGCACCGAATTAAGTTAAATCTTCCTATGTAGAAATGAAACGGTTAGTTCCGCTATGGTATGGTTCCGCTATGGTATGGTTCCGCTATGGCATCATCACCAGAGTGAACGAGAGTGCGGCAACTCCATACAGGCGCTCCGAAACGCACGCACACAAGCTCGTAGTTCACCTACATTAGCACACAGAAAAAAGCACGGGAAAGAAGTAGGTGATGACGCGGGCTGTCCCCGCAGACGCGGATCGGGCAGCGTATGTTGCTGTAGTAACGTAGAATAACAAGTATGTCGCTGAGCGCTGCCGATCATTATACACGTATTTTTCTTGGTTTGGGTGTCGCGATTGCGAGTTTTGTTGCATATAGGTGGGTGCCTATTGAAAGTGTCTGAAAAAAATCCTGTTGTGTATGAGGATGTCTCAACACACACAACCATAATCCCAGTTTGTCCTTTTTTACTTTGCCGACAGATATAACAAGGTAAGTTTACAATATAAAAGACACCCAAATTCACACAATAATAAATTAACTATGTGTGACTCAACCCTAGCCGGTAGGTACAGCTCGGTACGTCGATCAAGGTCACGGCACTGTTGCCGCACTCTCGTTCACTCTGTCATCACAAAATGCCTACCAAAAAGTCCCACTTTGGCACCCATCGATTTAGAATACCCTTGAGTTTCTGGGACTGACGAAAAGAAATGTCTTACGATGTTTTATGAAAATATACACCACATACCTGGACATAACTATATAATCTGTGACCTGAAGTTATCATAACAACTTTTATCTAGTCGCGTTTATTTAATACGTTAATTTTAATTAATGTTTATCCTGACGTCGCTGAATCCGTGTTCACAGGGAGAGTGTAGTGTTCGCGTAAACTTTAGAAAACAATTTATGTCTTCCTATAATTTACAGTAGAACGCGTACCATCTCATTTAATTTTCATCCCAATCAGTTCATGTACCGTGTTACGGTGCGATGAAAAACGAGATTCGGGTGAGATTGAACGCCATCTTTACTTTCGCATTTCACGGTACCGAATGACAACATATTTGAACATATCCAACGTCAAATGATAGGTGACACCTCGGAACAATTACTAAAGCTTTGGTTTTATTCTGAGGGCGATACTATCGAAGGCTTTATTAATATAACGTTTATTAAAATAATAATATTAAATTATTATTATTATTTTACTCGTGCTTTGTCTAAGACTATTTTTTTTTTCACAGAACACAAAATAATGTATTGTGTGTTCTGTGAAAAAAAAAATAGTAAAGATAAAGCAACCCGCCGTTACAAATCACTCAAAAACATGAGTTAAGTGTATATGCCATATCCAATATTATTACGTAAAAACATAAAAAATATATAAATTACACAGTGCCCATATAAATAATACCCTAACAATTCGATTAAGCTTTGTTACACGTAACTCATCTATCTCAAGATAAGTTGGATAGGTGTGACACGGCAGTACAATTGTCATATTTATCTTATTTGATACAGATGGTCTTTTTGTTTCCTTTATGTAACACTTTACTTCTTTGTATATTTTGTAATTTCTAAAATTCTATGTACAGCTTATTGATTGTATTAATTACATTTATATTATTTAATTATGAATTCTGGGCATAGATTGCCACATCAGGGGTCCCAACAAACGGACGACGACAACGTGGAAGCCGTAGACAAAGATAGTGGGATGAGTTGGACTCCCACTTGAAGAATTGGGACGAATTAGCTCATAATAGAGATAGGTGGAAGGAGGGAGGGGAGGCCTTTTCCCTGCAGTGGGAATGAGTAATGGCTGTTACCTAATAATAATAATAAATATAAAAAAAAATATATAAAAAAATAAAGAGATAATAAATATTATTATTACTTACTTTTAAAAATGTTTTTGTTTTGTTTATATAATTTTTAACGCAAATTTTGTTGCGAACAAATTACAAAAACACAAATGGTGAAAAAATTTCCACGAGCAGGATTTGAACCTGCACCCTTCTGACATACCGGGTCAGGTGCTCTCCCAAATGATGTAACTCTTACCTTACCGGTCGTATGTCATAAGTGGTACTAAAAGGTTTTAGTTCGGAACCTTTTTTGTCAAAATCTGGCGTGCCTCAGGGTTCCTATATCGGCCCAATATTTTTTTAATATTTTCATTAACGATATCGCAGTTTCTTTTAAGCATTCAAAAATATTCTTATACGCCGACGATCTAAAAATTATGAGGCCCATTGTTAGCACTCATGACACGGTATTGCTTCAGGAGGATTTGGATAGGTTCCCTGAGTGGTGCATTAGAAACCATATGATTTTGAACATCGTCAAATGCCGTTACATTAGGTTCACAAGAAAACAGTCTGAGTCAAGTACTATACAAAATTAACAACACTGTACTTGAAGAAGTTAAAGTCATTAAGGATCTTGGGGCCTATCTGGATGTTAAGCTACAGTTCAACACCCACATCATCGACAAAATAGTCACCAAATGCTTTAGGACACTAGGCTTTGTTCTAAGGAACACAAAAGATTTTAAAAACCCCGTAGCTATCATAACGATTTATAACAGTCTTGTAAGGTCACTGCTTAAATACTGTAGTGTTATTTGGTCACCTGTATACGATGTTCACATTAAACGATTGAAGAGTGTGCAGAAAAGATTTCTTTGGCATCTTTCCTTCCGAATGCACCTTGCTAAAGCTCTAGCAACCTATGAGGGTCGTCTTAAACACTACAAAATTGAAAGCCTCAAAAACAGAAGACTACTTTTTGATGTCATGTGTCTATATAAGTTGATGAGGGGTAGCCTTGATTGCCCCGATCTCCTTGAAAAAATCAAATTTAATACACCAAAAAAACTACCTCGTATTACTAACATTTTTAACAAATTTTTTTTAACATTTTTGTCCTTATGTCAATGAAGAGCAATCTAGGTTACCATTCTACATTAAATAGGATCCAAAGACAATATAACACCCTGTCTCGGCCATATAATTCGAAAGTATTAGATATTTTTCAGGACAGTGCCCGCAAGTTCAAACAGATTATTAGAAATAGTTACGTAAGCCCCCTTTAAACTTTAAATCATATTTTAGGTATTTAATAAAATTATTGTAATTTTTAGTTTGGTAAAATTTGTTAGATTAGTTTTTATAACTATTAGTCCACATCGCACGCCGTGGCTGTCTATAATTGAAAACTGTACTTAGAAAAAGTTTTGCATTTACCCTATAACTACTGTTTGTTTGGTGGTACATGTTTTTGTTGACTGCCCAATAAATAAATAAATAAATATATAAATAAATTACGGTAGTTGTTGACATTGAATGGGCGCCTTTGGCTTTCAAAATAAAAAAGTAAATAGTGTTGAATAATTTCGGCGGGCTGGTTAGAATCACGATAGCTCAATTGGGAGAGCACCTGACCCGGTATGTCAGAAGGGTGCAGGTTCAAATCCTGCTCGTAGAAATTTTTTCAACATTTGTGTTTTTACTTACTTTTATTTCTTTAATATATATATTATTACTTACTCTTTACACAACTTACATGAAATACAACTATACTTTCAATATTTTACACTTATACTGTTTGCTTAACTTAATTAAGCAAACAGTATAAAGTGCTCAATTAAAGAGGGAAAAGAATTGTTTACATTTCTTGTATACAGTAAAAACATTTTCCGTTCTTAGCTGGAACTAAGTCCTTCGCATTTTCCGATCGCGTCCTTTAATTTAAACCTGGTGCTGTAACACTAATTGTCCATTAACAGGCTTTAATTAAGGCGCTAAGGCTGCATTGGTGTAGGTTTTCAGAGGGCGAAGGTTGAAATAGAAACGTATTGTGAACCACTTACTCGTATAGTGCATCTATATTCTGAATGTCTCTCGGCAAAAGTGTTTCGGCTGTCGTCGGATTTCTATCAGTTATAGAGTAGGTATATAGAGTAGCTACTAACTCCTTTTACTTATTATTAATTTACTTTAGAATTATTGGAAATACTTTTGTGCCAAACGTAATTGATGTACGATTTACAGTTTTACAGCTCTATATAGTTACACAAAACAAAACAACAATAAAGTACGTTGTTCTGAATTAAAATTATTAAACATGATAAATCTAATAATTAATGGGCATGGAAATTGTTATTCGATTGCATTCGAAAATGCGATGATTACCGAGAGACATTTAGAAAAAGAAAATAGAAGCACTGTAATAAGACTGTAATACCTACAATGATTATATTTGCTTAGCGTAAAATCAGCTTGTGCGTTTCAAAAGCTTGTTACGGATTCAGATCTGATCAACAAAATAGAAAATTTAAATCTCTATGTTAACATTTAGATCACTGTCTGTCGGTGGTAGTTACTGTTCACAGTTCCGAAAATGGTAGGTACTAAATTATAGTGCGTAGTAACTTCGACCACGTTCAAAACTTTTTTTTATTATTTACCTTGTAGTTTTAGCATACAAATAAATTAATGAAAAGAAACAACTTTTACGGATCTACTCGCGTTTATTTTACACAATACTTATTTAATGTTTATCCTGACTTTTCGAACCCTTCGCATTCTGCGATCGCCAACCCGCCTGCCAAGCGTGGCGATTACGGCAAATACCCCTCATATCCTTGGGGGAGGCCTTTGTCCAGCAGTGGACGTCTTTGGCTGAGATGATGATGATGATGATGATTAAATAAGTAATGTGTAAAATAAACGCTAGTAGATCCGTAAAAGTTGTTTCATTTCAAAGTGTAGTGTTCGCGTAAACTTTAGAAAACAATAAATAAGTTAATGGTTATTAACCTATGAAATTGGAGATTTGTATAAAGATTTTTTATAAAATTTTATTTTTCATACTAACCTTTTTTTAATTTTCTAAGCATCTATTTATTTTAACACTATAAAAATTATAGAGTGTAGTGTGTTTGTTTCACTAGCTAAATATAGCAGACATTAAAAAGAAAAAAATCAAGTCCCTTCAAAGCTACAATGAAACAAAAGGACAATGCGGCGAACAAAAAAGTTAGTAAATTTAAAAAAAAATTGGGCGATAAAGACACAAAATTCATAATCATTGTTATTACTGAAGCCTAAGTAACATAGTCCTAGTTTAAGGTGTTATTAACAACCGGTATTGACTTTTAGAAGTGAAAAAAACTCCAATTTCATAGGTAAGGACTTATTAAAATAATAAATTTTTCCAAAGTGAACTTTGAAACGCATAAATTCAGGTTTACAAACGCGTCCTTTCCTTGCTTAGGTATAGAAAGTGACAATCAAATAAACCTACAGGTTATTACGATTATTAGAACTTCGAAGTGTGCACTGTGTAACTTTGGCTCTTAATATGAATTTTGTAGGTAACAAACAACAATCCTGTACTCAGGAATCTATACAGATGATAGTTTCTAATAAACCATAATACATACAGATACTTTGTATCGAACCCGACGCCTAAGACTTTTGTACTATAAGTCTATAAAAATAATACATCATATTACAATGTCATTGTCAGAATGTGCCGTCTATACAATGAACTGGTTTTCCATGAAAATACATGAATTTAAAAAAAATGTCCGTAAAATTCTCGGCTCGGCGTCACCCACTTATTAAGAAAACTTCATAAAGTTGTCAACATTAACCTAGAATTAGTTTTCAATCTGTTATATTATTATTATTATTTTTTACCATACTATGTATATAATAAGTTTTTAATTGGATATAGTTGTAGATTAGGTAAACTTTAACATGGACGCTTATTATTATTCGTGTTGTGTACAACTATATTTTAGATTTAGAGTACACTTACTATTACTTATTCTGTGGTTTTAAATAGGAATTTAGCTCTTATACAATTTATCATGCATTTTTGTTTTTTTTTAATTTCTATCTGTTTTGTGTACCTAATAAATAAATAAAATAAAAGATACAGTACCAATATTACGTTTCCTTTAACGAATAACTCCAAATTTGGAGACCCCGATTAATCCTTTGGATCGAGAAGTTTCTTTTGAGCGTTCTTAGTCACTCAACTCGCGTTTAAAGCATGACAATAAATCAAACTTTCGATTTATGGAGGGCGAACATTGTTTTTGGTAGGGGAAATAAATAAGTCTTGAAGATACCCGTGATGCCTCGTAAACAATGAAATATAACACCACACGAAGCTACGACGGCGACGGACGCCGAAATGTCGACACAGCTTTTGCTATAGGACGCTTTTATTAGATTAAAATGCGACGGAACTTATTTTATTGTTTTTATTGTTCGCTGTAATTGTATTTTACGGAGTTATATGTGATTTATGAAAGAAGAAGGAAATAACTTAAACCTTTTTTTTTGTTTATGGACATTTGTCTTTTTCTGTTTTAGCGTTCCTTAATCTTGTTTGGATGGCTCCATGGCTGAAACGCTGGGGCTGTTCGGCACCACCAGATCCAGTGGCGGTAGCCAAATTAACATGAAGTAAACGACAGCGAAGTTCGAAAAGAATAAAATGTATGGGATTGACACAAGATTGACCACGTGATTTAGCGCGGCTTATGTCAATCCCGTACATTTTATTCTTTTCGAACTTCCCTATCGTTTTCTTAATGTTACTTTGGCTAAGCCTACAGGACAGAGAAAATTAAACGGGAAATCTGGTTCAACCAAATTTATTGCTCAATGGTTGAGTTCGTCGAGAATGGAGGAGCTTGATGGCGCAGTGGTTAACGCGCTTGGCCTACGATTGCTAAAGCTATGCAATTTTCACATAGGCCGGTCATCGGATAGGTGACCAAAAATGTAACTATCATCTCGAGCTCTTGCGTGCTTCGGAAGGCACGTAAAGCCGTTGGTCCCGGCTGCATTAGCAGTCGTTAAAAACCACCATTGGACCCGCGTGGTGGGTTATGGTCAGTTCTCCCTATATATATTTTTTTTGAAAGAGTTTGCTTATTGCTTCAGACGGCATTTTCAGCTTCACCTGGCTTTTTTAAGGGCAGCGAGAAACTTACACTTTCCTCAAGCCGTGTGAAATCACCTTCGGAGGTTTTCTAGAGGGAACGGCATCACGCACTAGTGCGTGTAAAAGACACATAAAGCCGCTGCTCCCGGTTGTTACAATAACAAGACATTAGTTAAAAATCCACCAGAAGGAATGAGCCAGTGTGGTTAAGTTCTCAGTACCTAAATAGTAGCTACATAATGCGTAGATATACTCGTATATATATAAAGCCAACGTTAAGAAAGTCTATATCGATCTATTCACTCAATTTGTTGCCTGATTGCACTGTTTACTTCGCTCAGGAGCCTAAACAAACGCTCTCCAAATCGATATTGTATGTTTGCCAAATAAACTAGCGTACAATGAGCTAAAAGTCGCAAAGGGCATGTTTATCACAGGACTCTTATTTCTATAAATAATAATTTAAGGAAGTTCTATTCGGAAACAAGGAAGGAATATTCGCTAAATGCGTAACGGAGGGTTTGAAGTGAACGACTGCCATTTTGCGATAGCAGATTGGAATGATAGCTTAACCTGACTTCCAGGGGACGTAGCGTGACCCTGTATGCGCCAGCAATTCAGCCAGCCAGATGTCACGCTGGCTGGCTGAATTGCTGGGAATCTAGAGATACAATTTTAGTTCCTGTATGTCGCAGTCCTATTATGTCACTAAAATTACCTTTAAAAAGATTTACTATTGCAAGAACTACTCCCATTATAATATATACTCCGGGACTGTGGTATAGCGGGACTGAGGCGTAATGGCACTGTGCCAAAGTGGGACTGTGACATAGCAAGACTTTAGCATAGCGCGAATGTGGCATAAAATGACTGTGAGAGAGAGGGGTTGTGGCATACAGGGACTGTGGCATAGTGGCACTGTGGCATAGCAAGACTGTGGCATAAAATTACTGTGACAGAGAGGGCCTGTGGCATAGCCGGACTGTGACACGCGTGACTGGCATGTATGGATTAAGTAAATAATAACGACGCAGTTTTGTAACCGTATTTTACTCGCTCAACATTAAGGGTGAAGTGTACGACCCCAGATCATGTAGAGGCTTGAAATAATCGTATCCCATCAAGAATATAAATGTGAAAAGGGATTAAGTTAGGTCTAATAGCAGGAAGGATTTTCAGCTTCACCGATAACGTAATTGAGGTCTGATTGGTTATTTATTTACGGTGGACAAACAGTACTAGCTAGACCAAATGGTGCAGTAAGCAAATATAAATTATAATTGTGATAGTGGATAAAGACTGCTTCCCAAACGTAAACGTGATACTTACTTAGTTTTGCTTAAATTTCGTTTTTTTTTTATTTGTACTTAATTATTATTTCATTCCATGTAAAATTGATTTCCTATTAAGTCTTACCCTTACATTTTGTTTTTATTTATCAGATTAATGATGATGATGATGATTATGATGATTGGCCCGACGGATTTCGGTCATGGCGACAACTTTGATACATAACTCTCTACTACTTTATGTTGACAGGAGCTTTAACGTACTTATACATTTTTGTTAACAATATATACTAGTATATACATAGTTTTGATACTCTACCCAAACAGCCTAAAACGTAATGTCGTTGTACATTCTCGTATCGGTAAGTCGCGTTCAGTTTCATTACACAATGATGATACTTTTATTCCCACCAACCCAAATAGATGTAGCGGAAAGTTGTGCGAATTTCCCGGAATCCCGGTCGAAGTCCCGGAGCGTTATATCGTTCCCTATGAGTCTATCTCGTCAGGGGTCAACCGCGTTTGACCCCTATCAGTTTACGCACTTTAATAAGTATTTGTGACGGTCCTCTGACATTGTATCGAAACTTTTTTTATTTCTTACGGCCGCTAGTTACACATGCGTTTTTTGACCGGACGACGACGGACCGACAATAAACGGATATCCTTGTATACATATAATATTTTTACCGGATGGATGTTAGCTTCGAGTGCCGTCTATATGCGCTAGTTTTCAACTGGTTGTCATAGAGGTTACACGTGTGATAATGTCGAGTAATAGGAAAAAAAACCTTATACTGGCCTACTATTTGTGCAAGAAGAAACAAAAAGAAATAGAAAATCCTAAAAGGTCATTGTGGGTGTATCCTATATTATTGGAAAGAAAAGAATATGGTGCACTTCATATTCTTTATGCTAAGTTGGAATAAGATGCAAAGTAAAATTTAACAGATATTTTCGGATAAAAAAGAAACCTTTGAAGTGTTATTAACAGCGATATATAAAATAAATCACCAGGATACCGACATGCGCAAATCTATTTCTCTAGCAGAGAGATTAGCCGTTACGCTAAGGTATGTATTAAATTTAGAGGAGGACTACGGGTAAGGTAAGGGGAATGTTATTGCAATACGGTCACTATTAAGAAGCTAGAAGCGAAAAACTAAGCGAGAGTGCCAACTACCGTATAGTCCCCCTTAAAAAAACATTTAGTAAGTAGTGAAATGCTTTATTATAAACTTAAAAAGAAATTGCTTCTTATGAAAGATAGTCAATAAACAAAATATATACTCTTTGTTGTCTTAATAGTAAATAAATAAAAAACAACATGAGTTATAAAGAACGTTTTATATATCTGCCCCTTTCAAGTGAAAAGCATCTTTGTTACCTATAATATGACGACCCGTTTGAAGTCGCCTGACCCTTATAGCTTACGCACTTCGGCAATTCTGTGATGTGTAGCCCTATTAAGACTTGAGCTATCAACATAACGATGTCAATTTACAAAGTTTTCTTGAGTGAATTGCCTACGAAACAATCGATAGTATACCAACGATGGTATTATAAAATCTATTTGGGAAACGATTGAACCACGCAGGACGTGTCGTTGTCGTGGAATTCCAAATTCGAATGTTATTCGCAAACATAGCTTTATAATATGACTGTCATTGTACGCGCATCGATCATAATTGTGGTGGTGCCTTCACACGATCGTCCAGCACCACACGAACCTACACAAACTCGTTCGATCCGATTTTGAACAAAAACTATTTGTGGAAAATTTCCAAAACTTTTTCAGTATGCAATGTAAGCGTGAACTGTATCTATATATTTATTAATAAAGCTTGTTTATAATAACTTTATTCAAAATTATTTAAAAAACTTAAGACTGGATAATAATGACCTAGTTATTGACATTGATTGAATAACGCTTCTCTGGCTTCCAAAGTAAGAGGAGATAGTATTGACAAGGACTAATAATGTATTTATAAGTTGGCAAGACTCGGAGAAAGTCATGATAGCCTAATTAGTATGTCAAAGAGGACGGTTTTAATTCCACTTTTTTAGAAATAGTTAGTTTTTAAAATTTTAGTTTGGTAATGATTTAATGACACTACACACATTGAATAGGTACTTAGATCACATATTGCACACATCGAATAGGTAGATCACTTAATGCGATAATCGTTACGATGCATAATATTATCGCATCATTATAAAGCATTACAAAACAAAAAACTTCAAGAACACAACCCTATTCAACAAAACAAAAAGCACTTGGACATAATGGCTTTTATCAACTCATTTCATTTTTTGAGCCGAAAATAATGTCAATCATAGGCCCTAACTGCTCCAAGCCTTCTTTACAAAATGGCTGACTCGCCACCAAGTTTGTGAATGCAAAGGCTTATTAACTTGTGTGGGAGGGTCCTTTCTTCTGTAATTACTTCAGCTCTTGACATTGAAGCGCCAAATTGCCAGCAAGAAATGATAAATGAAAAATTATGCAAATATTGGGTACCAGACAGAGACATAAAAATCGTTTCTTTTTATTATTC
The DNA here is from genome assembly GCA_947562085.1 of Eudonia lacustrata. NCBI lineage: Eukaryota > Metazoa > Arthropoda > Insecta > Lepidoptera > Crambidae > Eudonia > Eudonia lacustrata. The sequence goes on from OX387313.1 coordinate 6,482,560, forward strand.
AACTGCCGATCGCCTACATCTTTGTCTGCGTTACCATGTAACTCGTGATCTCGAGAAAATTTCGGAAAATCCAGTCTTATCTCTCTTTTTTACGTCGTGAAAGGGCAGGCCTCTGCATAATTCCAGCTTTTTTAGTCCAGCGTTATGAGCAGTCCGATGTTGTTTTATTTTTATTTTTTTTATGTTGGCACGCCATAGTGACTATATCCTGCCTGATGGTAAGCAGCCGATGCAGTCCAAAATAATGAGAGCGCTCCCCACCGTGGAACAAGCACGGTAACAAGCGCACCCATTCATTTGTTCTTTAGCAGTCAGTCAGGCAGGCAGTCAGTGAGGTAGGTATGTAATTATTTATAGATTAGGTAGCTTTTGGTTTTCATCTCACCAGATAGAAACTAACAATACGGTGCGAATTCCACTTCACCCATAATAATCTTAATAGCTGGACAACTGACTATTTTATGACAGGCAATATTGCCTGTCATAATAACAACAATATGGCCGAGTATATCTAATGGTAAGTAGCAAGGCGGACATAAAACAAATCATAACAACCAACCGTTTACCCGTAACTGCAGAAACGAATAAAAATTTTCATTGAATAAGTACCATTTCGTTCAATCTAAATATATACTGTTCTAATAGAAAACTAGAGGCAGACTCTTCAAGTTTGCATTTCTATTTTCGCTGAATACCATTTCATCCCATCTCAGTTAAACTCTGTTTGTATACAAGATACTTTTAGTGCTCCAAGGCTCACAAAAAGAAAACTACAGAAAGTAATCTTTATACAAACAAATCCGATCCGATCCGAGCCCTTCGGAGAATCTAGTAGGGCACAGGGACACGCACTTTTAATTGAGTGATGCCGTTCCCTCCGAAGGTGATTCGTTTCACACGGCTCGAGGCACCCTTTAAGTACCTCGCCGCCCCCAAAAAGCCCGGTGACACTGAAAATGCCGTTTGAGGCAATCAGCAATCTCTCTCTTTCAAAAAAAAAAGAAAACATAGACAACCACTAACAGACACGGAATCTCGTAACAGTTGCGCATCGCTTAGTGCATTTGCGATTAAAATGTATGTAATAGTCTACATACCATCTCCTGTAATGCTTTCTCTGATTATTTCGGGAAGAATTTCATTAATACCGATGATTGTGCACCTGTGGCAAATTCCCAACACGGTGTTAGTGGCAGTATATGTGAGATACCTGGCTCTCATTTGTCTTGGATTTCTATCAGGGAGGAAGTTGTTCTGAAGCTGCTCAAGGGTTTAGACTCTTGTAAATCAGCCGAACCTGACGACATTCCTAACATTTTGCTAATAAATTGCTCTAAATCATTGTCATTACCCGTGACCCTGCTGTTTAGAAAGTCCATCGGTGAGTGTTCCGTACCAAGGATCTGGAAAACTGCCTATATTACACATGTTTATATGAAGGACTCTAGAACAGATATACTCAACTACAGTCCCATTTCTAAACTCTGTATTCTGTCCAAAATATTGGAAAAAATTGACCACAGACAGATCTATGATGCTATCGGTAGGTCATTGAATGGTTTTCAGCATGGTTTTCTGCCCGGCAGGTCAACTGTTTCTAACCTTATTTTTTTAAACGACGATGTCACAGAAGGTATGGATAGGGGTTGTCAAATTGATGTGGTTTACACCGATTACAGTAAGGCCTTTGATCGAATACAGCATGAACGCTTGTTGATTAAGTTGGAATCCGTTGAATTATGCGGTGATTTGCTGAGATGGTTCTTCTCGTATATAAAAAATAGAACGCAAGCAGTTGTAATAAATAACTATGTTTCTAGTTGGATTGAGGTACCTAGTGGAGTGCCTCAAGGTTCGATACTGGGGCCGTTGCTTTTTGTGATATATATTAACGACATTGTGTCCTGCTTACATTCCTCTAAATTATTGTGCTTTGCCGATGATATGAAGGTTTATAAACAAATTCGTAACATTGATGATGCTCATGAACTTCAGCGTGATTTGCATCGTCTGGAGTCATATTGCTTAAGTAATTATTTAGATTTGAACCCTATCAAGTGTTCAGTAATCACGTTCAGTAGGAAGATTAATAACATTGTCTTTGACTATGAAATTGGCGGTAAAGTGCATCCTAGAGTGGTGTTCTCACGGGATCTGGGTGTTATACATGATTCCAAACTTGCGTTTGATCATCATGTTGACAAAGTCATTGCAAGTGCCCCCAGGGCTCTAGGATTTGTGTTGCGTAGCTCCAGGGACTTTAAAGATATTAAGACTTTAAAAAATTTATATTGTACTTATGTTAGAAGTATCTTTGAGTATGCCTCGCAGGTTTGGAACCCCTGTTATGACGTATACAAAACGCGTATTGAGCGTTTACAAAAAAGATTTCTGAAGCATCTTTGTTATCGTCTTAAATTGCCATATAGTGCCAATTTATACGAGGACCTATGTAGAAGGTTTCACATTTTGCCACTTCATATGCGTCGTGATATAGCAGACGTTATTTTAATTTTAAAGATCATAGCTGGTACTTTGGATTGTCCTGATCTGTTATCTAGAATAAGTTTCAACGTCCCCCGTAGTTTTTGTCGTACTGTACCACTTTTTATACCTTTTTGTAACACCAACTACCCACAAAATGCCTTTATCTGCAGAGCTGGCAGGCGGATCAACACTGTTGCTCAATCTTTAGATTTAGATATTTTCAGTGCGAGTGTCCAATCAGTGAGGAAATCTCTCGGTGATCGTTTCTTCGAATTTGCTTGATAGTTATTATTATATTCGTTGTCTAGTATCTTGTACAGTGGGTAATTTAGTGTAAGTTATTAGTTATAATTTATTTTTTATTTGTATGTGTGCATTAATTAGTAATTATGGTTAGCTACTCTAAAAAGCAATAAGCTGTTTGTTGTTAATTTTCTGTTTTACACTACCTTTAGTGCGAATCTTTTAGTAGCTCTTAAGTTCTATTCTAAGTTCTATTTCATTAATATAAAGCTGATGATTTGCCGAATAAAATAAAATAAAATAAAATACCATTGAGCGATTTGTGTCCAAAATGCAAATTTATCAACCGCAACTAGAGCAAGTCGCGTTGCAATTGTACAGTTAACAGCTGGTTACTCTTTACGGTATTTTTTTTTTTTTACCCCGCTTATGGGGCACCCACCCGCTAAAACTAGCAACCCGACGGTGGGAAGAGGTGAATACTGCATTGTACGACTACCTTAAGCGGTTGAGCTAGCCAGTGTCAGACTCCTACTGACTAAACACCCCCTGATGCCTATAGCCTTGAAGGGGCTACATAGCCCCTCCAAGGGAGGGAGACGGGAGGCGACGTTGGCGTTACTCATAGAGAGTGCACGCCATGGGGCGCGTTCAATCTGCAGTGATGCTGCCTATGTCGGCTGACTTAACTAAGCGACGAAGTGCCCTGTGCCGCAAGAAGGCAATCCAGGTCACGTGATAACTGATTGGGGGGATCTGATAAAGCGTGTTTGGGCCTACGGAAATGGGGGATTGAGGGAAACTCGGGACTATATTCCACTGCCTTTCGAATGAGAGGATTTGAGTGATTCTCCGAAGCTTCGAGGAATCTTTACGGTAATGTCGGCTGACTTAACTAAGCGACGCAGTGCCCTGTGCCGCAAGTAGGCAATCCAGGTCACGTGATAACTGATTGGGGGGATCCGATAAAGCGTGTTTGGGCCTACGGAAATGGGGGATTGAGAGAAGCTCGGGACTATAGTCCACTGCCTTTCGAATGAGGGGATTTGAGTGATTCTCCGAAGCTTCGAAGAATCTTTACGGTAATAAGCCTGCCGACTGTTCCGAGATCCGTGCCTGTGAGGAAGTCTATGTTGGCGTTGCTCGAGCGCGTTATGAGCTTCTGGGTCTCCTTATTTTGTGTCTAAGGAGTGTTCTATTAAAAATTCTTCCGTATCTACAACGTTAGTCGGAACGGGGTACTAAGCCGGAAGGAGGGTAAAGTATACATGACAGTGAATAACTTTTATTTATTTGTAAATAGCTTGCCTACTTCTTAACAGCTGAGCTTTAGTATTTGTAAAAAAACCGACTTCAAAAAACAGAAAACTTAAGAAGTAAAAACAGCTCTAAAAAGCAAGAAATAATATTGAACTCATATTATTAATGAATTATTCCCCAGAGATACACTTTCCCCGTAGAGGCACTTTTAATAAAACTGCGCTTTTATTCCTGTAAGATACACTTTTTTTAAACCCTACCAATTTGTTAATTACCTAGATACGCATGTCAGTTTTAAAAAATGTCTATTGAAGTCGGGTGGTTGGTGGTCGGCTGGGGGACAATTTTGTTTCATTTAAACTTTTATAGTTGTTCCATTATCTCCACTTTTTTATTGTAAAAGCCCCACCCGACTTCAGTACAATTTTTTTTGAGGAAATCGTTATTTTTAAAAATAACTATCAAAATGAATAGGTAATTTAATCGATGTAAGTATAGATTTTTCAATACAAATAAAGAATGACACGTTTTAGCATTTTTCGAAAACGTTTCTTATAGAGGTGAAATAAGGGTGGAAGTTTGTACGGCAATGTGTCATTCCTTAAATTTCGGTATTTGGCCCGGTTAGGAATTATAAAGTGTTGCAGGTTTTTTGGAAAATGAACCCTTATGTAGGGGATGACAATTTGTACAGGAGGTGTCAAATCGGACCAAAGTCACTTACATATACTATACAGAGTGATCTTTATTGCGTTGTTTTGTGTTATACACTTTTTACTAATTCTAACTCGCATGAATGAGCTTTTTATTAATAAAAAATGAAAATCTTTAACTGTTGGGTAGGTAACCACCAGACCACGAAGGCGGTTAATATAATGTTATGGCGTGCAGACTTACGCCCGTTCCCTATATTCTATCTGTCTGTTGTTTTGTTTACTGGAGTTAGAAATTTGACATAATTTGTATGGAGCTTATGTCAAATTTGTATCTATAGTAGGCAAAACAACAGATAGATAGATTGTTGGGAACGGGCGTTAGAAAAGACGGTGGTAACTAGCCAGGCGAACTAAAAACTGCCCTTGCGACCTAACAAACCGATTACAATAAAATGTACTCCCCACTGAGATACAAACTCACTGGGTCTGATACCGGTCGTCTAACCAACTAAACCATAGCACAGGTACGTACGGTCACTTATTTCTACTTACTACTTTATGTTTCTATTTTTACTTATTTAAGTCGCGGGAGGAATACTTTGTTGTTTATATTAAAAGACTAGCTGTGCTTGCGACTTCGTCCGCGTGGAATAGTGGCTTTCGGCAGCATTTTTAATTGTTTAGGCTCTTGTTCCCGTTTCTGCTACATTTTTCACTGATGCTTCGCTCCTATTGGTCGCAGCGTGATGTTATATAGCCTAAAGCCTTCCTCGATAAATGTACTATCCAACACAAAAATAATTTTTCAATTCGAACCAGTACTTCCTGAGATTAGCGCGTTCAAACAAACAAACTTTTCAGCTTTATAATATTATTTATTTATTTATTTATTTATGGAGTACACAACAGATGATAGTCAACATTAGAATAAAATATCATTTACAATAGAACAGTGCAAGACCGACATCCAGAAACGTGTACACACAGCTAATCATGCAGATGCGAAAACATTTGAAACAAAACATACAATAAATTTAAAATTAAATAGAAATGTATCACATGTTATGATGTTATGCAGTAAATTGAATTGAATAAATTTATATGCTTAATCTAATAACATTCAAAATTGTATCAAAATAATAATAATTTAATAAATTGCAATGAGAAAAATAAAATCATAATAAACACTTATTTAAATTATAGCCAAACAATTATCAAAATATATTAATATAATATAGTTAATATAGATAGCTGAGATGTAAGGGATAGTATTGCTGCAGCATACGTAAAAATCACGCGTTTACTGATCCCTACACGTGTGAAGAAGAAGATTATATTACCTTTAATAAGTTAGGCTTTTATTACGAATAAATACAAGTCGTATAGCCCACGTGAGGAAAGCCGCGAGCAAAAGCTAGTTTCTCATACTTGCGGTAACAAGACAAGTACTAACTCGGCTTGAGAATCCGATCGCATTGAGCGGGAACGCAGTGGAGATCCAATACTATTAAAAGTGAAGTCGGACAAGTTTTACCTGTCCGTAGCTCGTTCGAGTACTTACCTTTATATTGAAAACTTGTCCAATGCATTTTTATTTTAACCTGCTGAGTACTGGCGTCCTTAAGTTAGTTAAGTTATAGTTAAGTTAAGTAATAGGCTATATAGTGCGGCCGCTAGATTTAAGTACAAAATTTGGGAAGATTTTAGCAACGAATAAATAAATTATTACTATTATTATTTTATACTTTCCCACGGCTGGGCAAAGGCAATCATCGAAATCAAGCCATCGCTACCATTGTTGAGCTGGCGTTCTTGAATTAGGCAAAGTAAAAACAAATTTTCGCCAATGTGACTCAGTTCACAATGTTCATGCAAGTTCGTAAAAAAGTTCCTCTTCATATACTTACCTAGTTCATCTTCATATACCAGTATACTGAAACATTCTTTTAAAAAATCGCTTTATCCTCCATAACAAAAATCTAATCATCAAAAATAAAGGTACCTTTGAACAATAATTAGTTATTATTCTGAGAGTACCTACTACCTAACAATAGACCAATGTCTCGGACCCTACCAAAAGATACTCTACTCTCAGAAGATTATATTACAACGGGGAATTGTCCTTTTGGACTTCGCCCTTTGGAGCAGCGACAAAATTTAGCGCTTACGTCAGCCTTTCCGGTAGCGTAGCGGTCACTGCTGCCGCCCGGATTATGATTACTTGTGCGTTATTATCAACCATTTTCAAAATCTCTCTCTCTCCTTCTCTTTTTGTAGGTGCTCGGAGTGTTTTACTTGGTCATTTTCATTCTTTCTTTAGCTGAAGGCATCGCTTCGTGAACCTTGAATACCTAGACCTAGAAATATAAGCCATTATGCAAAACACCCAACGTGCAAATAAATTTAATAGCAACTAAAACTTATTTTCGACATAAACAGTCTAAAATTAAAATAAAAAACCAAAGTGTTATTGAAATGTTACTTAAGCTAGGTTTCCTAACATTATGATCTTAAAAAGAGTTGAACTCCTATTCAACGTAACTTAAAAGTTATTTTTTTGCACGGCGCAAAACCTCACTATAACAGTGCTACATCCGTTACGTAACGGGCGTATAACGCAGTTTGATTAGCAAATTTATTATAAAGTACAAAATTCAATATAAAATCGATGATATTGGCCATTTGTTTGCAAAGATAACTTTACTTTCCCAAAGCCGTAAAGCTGTTAGTGCATCAAGTAAGCTACAGATTAAACTTTTGCCTTATTTCCGTAGCGGGTGTAACATGCGATGTCCCCTTTGTAAAAGTACTTTATACAAACGAAAACTTACCGGTTTATAGAAAACTTTTTTGTTAACCCAGCAGTTCATGTATCACTACTCAACATGGCGCGAAATCAGCTTTGACATTGAACGTCATATTACTTTTACAGTGTTGTCATTTTTAGCACCAAAATCTCTACCACTAAAGGAGTCTTTTTCTCATAGTTCAAACACATGAAAAATAATTGTAAAAAAAATATTTTTTTTCAAATTTCTGTCAATTCATATGATTCAATGTATTTAGGCTTACATAAGCAGATAAGTATGTAAACAAAAAGTACTTTAAAAAAGTCTTTGTGGTAGCGTTTGAAATGGAATGACCCTGTTGCCGACCTGAAGAAAACCTCTTTACACCCCTTTTGAAAGAGTCCATGTCGTAGCATAATGGGAAAACCTCACTGAGCTAGCAAAGCTGAACGATTGTTAGAGCTGTTTATTTTAATTTTTCAAAAATATATAAATTATTTTGTATCAAACGGTACGGTATAGGGCTACCGTCCCATGAAAATGGGACGTCCCATGGCTAACAATAGTTGCTTTACTAGGCAAATGCTGGCATATAAATAATAGTTGTATTTCCCAAGTAGCAGCTTTAAATTTAAAATTAATACAAGCGAACCACATGGATGATGATGAAGTCCGGTGACGCTGAACTCCTGACGCAATCACCAAACTCTCACCAAAATAAAATACAGCGGCATATACATAGGTACAGCAACTTTTGTCCCATATAACCTCTGTAGTACCTACTCTAAATTGCTAAATGAAGTCGTAACTTTGTCAATTGTCCAGAATAAGTTAAAGTTGCCGTCGTGTAAGCACACCTTTAGAATTCTTATTTTGAGGCATCCTAACGTTCGGCAGGTGGGAAATACTAACAGGCTTACGTGATAAAACGCGAGAAAAAGACATTAGAGTACGTGACGAGCCGCTCGCTGAGCACTTTAGACAAGTAACATGGGAAAGTGCATTTATCAATATCCGTGTGTGGTTCTGTACCTTATTTAATTTTCAAAATTGTTAAACCGAAGCGGCAGTGAATTGGATTACCTAGTTTACTATAGGTAGTTGATATATATTTAATTACTAATACTAACTATCGATATCACCTAGCGACACTTAAACGGTTCCTCAAGCCGTGTGAAACGTTGCGGTTACGCCTCGGTGATCGAGTGCCAAAACTGGCAGAGGGCTCGGTCTGATATCCGGAGATAGCCCGGGTTTTTGTTGTGAGAAGAGAATAGAAGAGTGCAGAAGTTAAGCAGCGGTGGACGGTGGGACGTATTGATCATAGTACAAACGGTCGTTGAGGCCAAAAAGTTCTATTGCCGTTCGCGAACCCATGCTAGCGATGCGATGCGGTAACTGATGGATGGGTTTAGCACCATTTTCTAATGGTAGTACTAAAGTTTTTTGTGGATGGGTAGGTATATCCATCTCTTTCTCGCCCACAGCCGTCTACTTTTGGTAAGAAGGACGAGTGTTCCACATACCGCGAAGATTCGAAACGCATTTCAATCACTAAAAAATATATAGGTATACCTACCGTATACAAAATATATTTTACACATTGAAATGTGTACGTGGGCATTTGTAAAGAAGACTTAAAATGAACGGATGCATTTAATACAGTAAAGAGTACCCACACCAATTATCTAGCCCAAGAAAAGCTTCGTTATGAAACTCGTTCAATGGTTACTAGACAACGGTTAAACATACTTAAAATACTTAAATACAAGAAAAAGAAATAGACAGAAAGAAACAGGAAACTCAGCAAGAGCATTTCTTTTCTCTTTCCTAATCTTTTATGCAGGCTCAACTTTTAAAGTATTCAAAAGCAGTTTTAGTTACTTACGACTTATTAGAATAGAATAAATTTACAGTCTTTATGTATTAACAAAGTACCTACAGAACGTTAAAAAATTACGTAAAATACAAATTAAAATATATGCGGAACCCAGAAAAGGAGATTTACCCATAAAGCTTAAAACAGAATTTTGTTCTTGCTGTTATATAATTTAGTTACTCTCTTTTGTTATTCAAGAATACGGAACGTGTAAAAAATTGCAAACACTAAGTTGACTTACATTCTTTGTAGATATGTAAATATTTTATAATAATAAGTAGTTACACTTTTGAATACAACTCTTAGTTTAAAAGAGTAGCTGCTAAGTTTCTTACTGGAGTCTTCTTAGCAGAATCAACCTTCTGAACCAGTAATAGAATCGCATTACATATATGTATTGTTTATTAAATTGTATATTTTAAGTATTATTGTGTGTACTCGTACTTATATTATTTTTTAATATACTTTTGGTTTTTTTTATGTAACTACCTACTTGACGTTCATAAGTGCATTTTATATGCCTAAATTGAATAAAGATTTTTCATTTAATTTCATTTCATTATCCTATCTTGGTGCGTCCCGCCGAAGTTACCCTCGACTCACGACGAATGGCACATCGACCTGTCGTCGTCGCCATTCGTCGTGATCTTTAGCATAGTGTTATCGCATCCTTTTACTCGAAGAGCTCTACTGCGCAGTGGTAAACGCGCCCGGTCTGCGATTGCTAAACTTAAGCAACTTTCGCAAAGGCCGGTTATCAGATGGGTGACTGAAAATGTATCACCTCTAGCTCCTCCGTGCTTCGGAGGGCACATAAGTAAAGCGTAAGCGTTAGCAGCATTAGCAGTCGTTATCAACCACCAATCCGTACAAGGCCCGCTTGGTTTTATGGCCCTTTCTCCCTCCATCCATAGGGAATCATGCCCCAACAGTGGGACATAAAATGAGCTGGTGATCATTTTACTTTTGTTTCTCAAGAAAGATGACTGACATAAGTTTGGTATTGTCTTTGAGGGCGAAGAGCCTGAAGTATTCTTATTTCGGATAGGCCAATCCTAGTAGAGGTCCCATTCTTTTCCTTGCCAGAGAATCACACTGGCACAAGTGATTTGGGTATTTTCTATCTCACTCTACAAAACAAAACAAAAAGTTTCATTTTGCCAAAGTTTTCACATAAAATTTTACGTAGTTGGTGCTAGTAGGTATACGAGTAGTAAGTAGTAGTTTTTTTTGTGGTATAGTGTACCACGAAAAATAATAGTAAGTACTATTAGTACTACTCGTATACTAGCACCAACTACGTAAAGTTTTATGTCAAAACTTTTTAGAGCCTAAAATCGGTGATCTAACCCTTATTAATTAAATTAAAGTTTAATTGACAAATAACAAAAATTAAGTTTTTAGGCTTTAGTTTAGTTCATATCGTGGTATTGTTGTATGAAGTGGAATATTTTTTTCTTGACTTCTTCTCTCCTTTTTAATTTATAAAATGTATGCAATTATTAATTTTGTTTTCCTTTTTTAAATTTTGTTTTTCGTTTTTTGCGAATGCTGCCTGTCATGAATGCGGCAGGCTTCTTACAAATGTAGTTAACAACAATTTTACATTTCAAACGGACAGACGGACAGACAGACAGACAGACAGACGGACAGACAGACAGACGGACAATAAATAGGTATTAATGAAATTTAAAAAAAAATTTAAAAAATTAAATGCCTACCCGACTCATCCAGGAATCGAACCTAGGTCTTCCGCAATCCGGGCGGCTGCACTGACCGCTATGCCACGGGGAAGACTGACGTAAGCGCTGAATTTTGTCACTGCTTTTTTAGTGCTAATAGTGGCACAGTGCGCCATCTATCCAACGGTAATTGCAACCGATGGCCATGCATATATTTAATTCAGCTTTAGTGCAGCAATCAGCACTTGAAAATAAAAAAGTAAAAATGTAATAAATAGGTAATAGGTAACTAATAATAAATAAACGATTGCAAATACTTTACCGTTTCTTGTACATTTTTAATGAAACTGTGCATTTCTTAGAACCAATTTAGCTTTGACTTATATTCTTCTTGAGAACCATCTCCAGACCGGGTTGATTTATCAATTTTTGTTAGTTCTTGAGAATACGTTGCTCTTAAATTTTTTATTTTATTTTTTAAGTCTTCGGTAGTCATATCAATACCCACTGTTTTTAATTCGCCATTATTTTTTTGTAGTGCTGAATCACGTTTAGACTAGTTTTTATAACTTGAAAGGGTGCCGTCCCCTAAACATTCATGGTCACGGTACAGTTGTACAAACTTTAAAACTTTAAATTAATCTTTGGGCATATTAAAACCTTAAAAACACGTCGCAGTTACAAAAATAAACAAAACGCGTGGTTCCTGCTTCTGAAAACTAGCTTCGCCGGCCACATGAGGATAGTACACAAGCCAGGATAGTAAAATCAGTGGTTGGGGGCGCTACTAACCTAAAAGTAGAACTCCGTCCTATTAAAAACTGTCTTACTAGCCTACCAGCTTAGAAATGAGGCTAGTTTTGTCTACATGAAGCCAGAAGTACTCGCTTGCTAGCTTACTGACACTAGCTTGCTATCCTAGCTTGAAAAACCCCAGCCTCGTGTAACCCGGGCATAAGTGACAGACGCAATCAAGTCGCAATCACAATTTTCAATTCATCGCTACCAAAACGTAATGATTCTTATTACGGAACGTAGAACAACGTAGAACGCTACGATAGTGCCACGAGTGGGCGATTGACGAACTAAATTAATCCGGCTAATTACCGAAAAAAGCAACCAGTTTGCAACGCGACTGCTCTAGTTCATCATCATCATCATCAGCTCATTTATGTCCCCACTGCTGGGGCAAGAGAAGGCTCTTGCCCCATCAGCAGTGGGGACGGCAGGATAGGGAAGGCCCTATGGATGGATAGAGAGAACGGGCCATAAACCACCACGCGGGCCCAGTGCGGATTGGTGGTTGTTAACGACTGCTAATGCAGCCGGTCGAGTTGTTAAATTTTTGGTCACCCATCCGATGACCGGCCTTTGCGAAAGTTGCTTAACCACAGCACTCGCAGACCGGGCGCGTTAACCACTGCGTTATCCAGCTCCGCCAATCCAGCTCCTGCTCTAGTTTCGGTTGATAAATTTGTATTACCACAGGGTATTACGGACACGAGTCGCTCAATGTAGGCGTATAAACAATTACATACATTTTATTCGCAAATCTTTAAACATTTTAGTAGCAAGTAAACTGTATGAACATTGTTGTAACTTTATAAATATATAAATAGACCACAGTGAGGCGGAAAAACCCTCTTCTTTTATTCACGGAAAAAAAATCTTTCGTCGTCCTCCTATAAGATGCCTGCAATCTCACGACATGCTAAGGCAATAATGCTTTTTGCCAGTCACGCCACCAAATTACGAAATATCGACTCTCTATGACACATGAAAAATGGAAAAAATTTCCCCTTGATTTGTGATCAGAATGACAATGTGCGCCGTTTCGCTGTAGTCATTTTTCTGGTGATCAAAATATAATTAGACATTAAAACATTGGCAGTGTAAAATCTTTTTAGTGGACTCTAATATTTACGTAGACAACATCAAGTAATAGGTAGGTAACAACATTAAATTCTTCACCAGCTCAGTTTTTGCCTGTCACTAGGGCAAGAGGTTGGCAAAAACGTTTCCTACTAATGAGAATAGGACCACAGAGAACGGCCCACAGGTAAATTTGTGGTTGTTATGCTATGCAGCGCCGCCAGGACCAACGGCTTTACGTGACTTCCGACCTATGATGATACAGAGAACCTACTGGTAGCTACGGTATAACACACACACACACACACACCTTCACACACACACCCTCACACACACACCCTCACACACACACCCTCACACACACACCCTCACACACACACCCTCACACACACACCCTCACACACACACACTTAACACCTACCATATGATTAATTTTTTTTTGTTATTTTAATGTCGTTGAATTGTATAATGTCACTCACTCATCACCATCTTTTTGTGCCTAAGCGGTTCGAGGTAGTGGGAGCCTGATGACCTGAAATCACAGGTATTTTCATACCTTCTCAGGCATCAGTCTCACACAAACTTAACTCGTATAAATGTTTAATGTATGTAATTATGCTGTGTAAGTTTGTGATGAGAAATAAATGCATTATTATTATTATTATTATTACTTCCAAAGCACGAAAGAGCGAGACAAATAGGCCACCTATCTGATGACCGGCATTTGCGAAAGTTACGACTCAACGACGAGCTCCTTAACGAAATGTGCTTGAAGTTAGTTGACACAGCCCACCGGGGTAAAAATTATTTAAAACATTACGTAGGTACCTAACACAAAACATTACTTTTCATCACGCTTAGCTTTAAGCTAGTGCCTTATGGAGACAAAGTTGTTTAACACTGCTTTCATTAACGACAACAAAAATAACAACGAAACCATTTACCGTAGCTCGGCCATATCACAAAATAAGGACAGCAGAAGGTCAGTCAGCAACGCACACTCGGCGTTCGGACTATTCCGAGCTGTGTTGATTTTTTTTTTTTTCAATAAAGATTTATTTTATTTTTTATATATTATAACATTAGTTATAAGAGACAGATCATTAAAGACCTTTAAACCAGATACAGATTTCGTATCGGTGAGAGATTGTCTATGTCATGCGCTGGCGGTTTTTTTTTCTATATTTTCTCGTATCTGGGCGGTTGTGGTACCGTGGTTGTTCCCGATTTCCATAGCTACTGTCTTTGGAGTCAGAGCAATGTATGCGATGTTGTTTAATATTTATTGTTTTTAAATATTTACGATTATAGCCAAATAAAAGCAAGACAACTGAACCAGCACCGGTGAAGCGCTTGGCCTTAATTCTCACCTCTGATGATGATGATGATGATGTTCTTGTCACTTGGCGAAAGTGCATGCGCAATTCACCCGGAATCCTCAACTACTGAGTAGCTGGCTTCTTTAACTTTTACCAGTCAGACAGAACACAAAAAAAGGCAAAAATAAAACCTCATGGACACGGAATCAGGCAACAGTTCGGCGTTCGGACTATTCCGAGCTGTGTTGAGATTTCGTATCGGTGAGAGGTTGTCTATTGTGCGTTCCTCGAGCGCATCATGCGCGTCATGTATTAGGGTAAAGCCACCAAAGAGCAAGCACTACCAAAGAGTACTTACCTCAGTGTTACTATTAAGCTATCTTTAAATTTATACGTGAAGCAAAGACTTTGTTCCCCATTTTAGGAAAATTGCGCGGACGGAGGAGTATAAAATTTCGCACACTTATAGTTTATATAGAGGAGTACAGAATGTTAATATATTCTTTTTAATTATGCACAAAAATACATTTAATCAATAAAACAAACATTACACACATTACCATGTAGGTATTTGACACACACACACGCATAAATACTCTTTTCAAAAATTTCAAAAATGGAAAAGGAGCGGCTGAAATCTGTCAATGCCAATCCAAACTCACATAGGTACTATCTTTTTTAATTTTTCATTGCTTAGGATACAATCCGTGCAGCCATAATAAAATTACGGTCGAATTTCAACCACTGGGCGACCACTAGTAATATTTTTGTTAGCAACTACTTGCCTGTGACATACAGCGTGCATGGAGTCAGTTTGGTACGTTCGGTACGTTCTATTTATCAATCATATGAATGTGTGTTTAACTGTACGCCTATTTTTTTTTACTATTACATCTACAACAAAGCGCTGGGGTCTGATATCCTGTTGACCTGGGTGCTATTTTCAAGTCGAGCAGTGTGTTTCAGCTTTTCGGTGCATAATTTTGTATATCGGGTCACTCGGATCACCACCCAATAATTGAAGCGTTGACATGACTTTATTGGTGGAGGCCTTTGCCCAGTAGTTGGGTACTATACATAAGCGAACTCCCTAGGTACTTACTTATACGACTATAAATACAATACAATAAAATAAATAGTAAAGTGATCGGGTATTTTCGGGGCTAACAATACCCACAAAAAAGACTAACCATACAAGTTACCAAATACGGCAATTTAGGAAAAGTTCATTTTCAATCCTCTCCCAACGGCGGATAATATAAAAATTTATTATAATTCCCTTCAGACCGAACGGGGAAAAACTCACAAATGACGCCACATTGAACCCATAAGCCCATGGTGCCATCACACGTGACGTGACGCGTGTAAATCTACGGGGATTTTGGGGACACACCCCCATAATGAGTTGAGCCATAACTTCGACAAAAAATTAGGTCACCCACACACAGATGACGCCTGCGAGAGTCGTTTGTCGATTTCACGTTACACCGATGAATTGCCGCGCGAAATTGTGCAGGCTGTTGTCGCCCGTTTTGCAATTTTTTATATATTTATTTATAATACAACAATGCAATACCAATCAATTGTAGTGACGACTTGATTTCAATGATGGAGGTAAAGACCTCAGCCCAGCAGTGGGACAGTATATAGGCTATTTACTACTTTACTACTGCTAGTAATTACTACTTATTTATTAAGAGCATACAATATTAATTTTACCACCATATCCAACACATTGTAAAAAAACAAAGTGATACATCCACGCTCAGAATAATAACTGCATATACGACTAATCACAAGAAAAAACATAATATTGAGGATAATAACAATCTCGTGATAACCGTAGTCGAGTGGCTCTTAGTTATTGTTGTGAGAGTAGCTCGCACGCCGGTTTCTGGTTTTGCCATCTCCTTAGTCCCAGGTATTGATCTCAAGAAGATTTAAGAGTGAAAAAGTGAAAAGAGGACATGGTGCCTAGTGCGTGTTTCATTAGCAATTCGATCACGTTAACGAAAACAAGAATTTGTATGGCAAAATGTTAACTCTTCTCGTATTTCGCCAGGAGGCGCTGCTTCAATGCCATACTAATTTTCGTTTTCGTTAACGTGATCAAATGTCAAATCAAACACGCACTAGGCACCCTATCCTCTTTTTACTCTAAAATCTCCTTGAGATCAATACCTAAAAAATAAACTTATTTCTATATTTTCTCGTATCTGGGCGGCTGTGGTAAGTACCGTGGTTGTTCCCGATTTCCATAGCTACTGTCTTTGGAGTCAGAGCAATGTATGCGATGTTGTTTAATATTATTTTTTTATTTTTTTATATTAGAAGGAGGCAAACGAGCAGGCGGGTCACCTGATGGAAAGCAATCACCGCCGCCCATGGACACCCGCAAAACCAGAGGAATCACAGATGCGTTGCCGGCCTTTAAGGAAGGAATAGGCTCGTTTCTTGAAGATTCCTAAGTCGTATTGGTCCGGGAATACCGCCGCTGAGAGCTGGTTCCACAGCACTGTAGTTCGTGATAAAAAATTACGTGAGAAACGCACAGTAGTAGATCGCCATCCATCAAGATGGTGTGGATGGAAAGACAGTAATATTTATTGTTTTTAAATATTTACGATTATAGCCAAATAAAAGCAAGACAACTGAACCAGCAACGGTAAAGCGCTTGGCCTTCATTCTCACCTCTGATGATGATGATGATGATGTTCTTGTCACTTGGCGAAAGTGCATGCGCAATTCACCCGGAATCCTCAACTACTGAGTAGCTGGCTTCTTTAACTCTTCAGTCAGACAGAACACAAAAAAACGCAAAAAAAAAAAAAGCGTGCAAAACGTGTGGAAAACGAACCCAGGACATTCGGTTCAGACAGAGCCTTGTGGCACATGAGTAAATCTACTCTGTGCTAGTGGTCTAACTACGAAACCACCAGATAAACAATAATAATCTATTAATACGTGAAGCAAAAACTTTGTACCCCTTTTTTACGAAAATGGCGCGGACGGAGGAGTATGAAATTTCGCACACTTATAGTTTATAAAGAGAAGGTTATCCGAATGTTAATATTTTTTTAAATTATGCATAATAATACATTAAATCAATAAAACAAACATTACACACACTACCAATTGTATTTGACACACACGCTTAAAAATACTCTTTTCAAAAATTTTAAAAATGGAAGAGTCAATGCCAATCCAAACTTATATTCTATTTTTTTTAATTTTTCATTGCTTAGGATACAATTCGTGCAGCCATAATAAAATTACGGTCAAATTTCGACCACTGGGCGACCACTAGTAGGTAATAAAAGGTTGAAATAAGAAATATTAGGACAGGGACTTCTGATAATATGCTCTAAGCATACAAATAATGAGGATGACGTGATATTCAAATCTGTGAACTATGAAATGCCAATTCGTATTACCTACTTGAATTAGGCATTGTCTTCAAATTCCCTTACAATTTTAGATCGCGTCATGTCAATTAATCCGTCTTCGTCCGTTAAAGGCGAACTAAACACGAATTTCCTTAATGTAAATATTTGAGTGAGCGCCTGTTCTGCGAGGGTCCGCAATTTATGGGTCTACACAATTGCTGGATACGATACGACCCTTACATTTGCGGCTATAAATTGTGACCGATCTTGACGAGAGAATTTTCGAACATTAGCAGTTTTAAATTTGGTACCTACCACTACCACCGAAAGAATCTTATTGTTATCTTTATACAGCTGTTGCTACCATCATTGTAATGATATATCTAGTACGCACGTAAGTAGATCTATATTCTCACAAAAAACACACTTATAGAGAACAGTTTACAAACAATGGTGAGCAAAGGTGGACTTATCTCTAAAAGAGATCTCTTCCAGCCAACCTAAGGTGGAATGGGAGCATCATGTTTAAAAGGAAGCGACTAAAGTGCAAGAAAAATATCTCTTATAAAAATAACAATATTAGGTTACAATACATATACAATACATGTACCTACTACAATATTATTAAAAACTACATAAACATACATAATAATAATACTACATAAATATGAATATATACAATGTTAAAAATAAACATGGTTAAAATCTTCTCGTTATATATAATATCATTGGATATAAAATATTAAAGTGCCTATCATTGCGATGACTTAGGTGACAGAAAGTGATCCTTGACTTTCTTTTTAGAGGATATAATGGACGAACTATCTTGGATGTCCGTAGGAAGCCTGTTCCATAGCTGCGCTACTTTGACTGCAAATGCATTTAAGAAGAAGTTGGTATTGACTTTAGGAATCTCAAGCGTCTTCTTATACTAGCACGTCTTAAGCGGCAAGGTGGGAAACGGGAACGAAGGTAAGAAGGAGAATTAGGGTCGATAAGGATGTTATAGAGATTGGAAAGGATGTGCACATTACGGTGATGTCTGATCGGTAGCCAATTTAATTCTCTCATTCGTAAGCCAAAATTAAAACGTATGGCCAGATTTTGCAGTTGTTCTAGGTTCAGCAGTTGCTCCTCAGTCACATCCAAGAAACAGACGTCGGCATAGTCTAGTATAGGAAGAAGGGATTGGGCGAGCATAATTTTGGTTTGAAAGGGGAGAAAGTATTGAAGCCGCTTGAGGGAGTGGAAACTAAAATGTAGGCGTTTACTAATTTCACACCACCCTGAGGCTGAACCAGCGGACAAGCTAATCCAGTCTGAGGACACATCATGATGCTTCTTCACACACTGCATACGGTCGTATAGGTATTGAGCGAAACCAGTCTAACGCCGGTTCAGAAATGTTGACAGAGCGAAGAGTGCCAAGGAGAAAGTCGAAGTCAACAGAGTTGAATGCACTACTGAAGTCCAACAAGACCATTGCCGTGAGTTTGGTGTTGTCCATAGCCCACCGAATGTCATAAAAAAGTCATAAAAAAAGTTAGTCATAAAAAAATTTTAGTGGTTGGTGTGTTTTCTGTTTTCTTTTTTGCAATGATTTCTAAGAGCTCTTAAAATAGGTACCTAGTTTAAAGCTTTTAGGGCGCCCCGCCCACCAGCTTAAACTCTCTGTTTATTTCTAAATGTGTCCTAATAATTAAAATAATAACATAGCTTTTAAGTTATTTTCTAACAAAATTGTATTATAAATCATCATCATCATCATCATCATCATCAGCTCATTTTAATGTCCCCACTGCTGGGGCACGAGCCTTCCCTATGGGTGGATAGGGAGAACGGGCTATACACCACCACGCGGGCCCAGTGCGGATTAGTAGTTGTTAACGACTGCTAATGCAGCCGGGATCAACGGCTTTACGTGCCTTCCGAAGCACGGAGGAGCTCGAGATGATAAATTTTTGGTCACCCATCCGATGATCGGCCTTTGCGAAAGTTACATAACCTTAGCAATTGCAGACCGGGCGCGTTAACAACTGCGCCACCGATCTCCTCAATATTATTCCCCAGTATTATCAATAAATATATAGGTTTTTATTCTATTTCTTTACTTCATTATTGTTAGCTAAAAGTTGGTTTAATGCTTTAAGGCTAAAAGCACAAAAGTTTAATTTAAGTCCTTAAGCCAGGAGTGAGCAAATTATCAACTGAAGAATAAGCTGTCTCTATTAGATTCTTTTGTCTGCTATCAATTTAAGAAAAAAAATTAGCACAAATCTGTCACTGTCACAACTTTGTATTTTGCGGAGTTTTGTTTGTTTAGTTTAAATCTTTTTTTTTAACTTACACTTTGTTTTTAATAATTATTTTATTACTCATGGCTTGATTATTTAAAAAAGTGATTCGAAAACATGTCGACCAAAAGGGGTTACGAGTACAGCTACACGCCCTTGTGGATTGAAAATTGGTAAGTTGCATTAAACATTTTGTACGGTTGAAATCTTGTTGAAATGCAATTTAATTTTAACAATATTCGAGTAGGTACTTATTAATGTAAGCATGAGTAAGTATTATTAAAAACCTTAATATATAAATTAACACCTACTACTTTATAACAATATTATGTATCTTCTCTGTAAATTAATTTAAGTAAGTAAGTAACTAAGTTAGAGTAACTTAGATTATCCTCATTATTTTCCTCTATTGTTACTCAAATAAGGATAACTATTCAGTTATTTGTTCTTTGCTGTCTATTCATTGAAATCATCATATTATTATATGATTTGCTTAAAATAAATTGTCTAAAACAATCTTAAACAAAGTGTAGGTAATCAACAAAAGATGTAAAGAGTAATAAAAATAAAGAACATGAAGGCAATGAGAGGTGGGGGGGTCCACCCCATAAATAATAACAGTTTGATGAAAGTCAAACCTGTCAAAATAAAGTCCATCAGGGCGAGAAAATATTGATTTTCATAAATTTTTTCAAAGAAACTACAAACTACGAATCGAAAATGTGAAACTTTGCACAAATTACTTCTTTAATACAGCCCTTTTCAATAAATAAATTACGAACATTCAACTTAGGTTTCGCGGTTGTACATATTAGCCGCAGTATTTCCAAATTCTGACAGTAGGCAGTGCTGGCTCTAGAGTAGAGCGAGTGGAGTGGTTGCTGTAGGTGCCCAGTGGCAAAAAGCGCCAAAGTGCTAAATGCAGAAAACAATTTCAAGCAAAAAATTAAAATAAATAAATAAATAATAAATTGTAATAGTGCGTTTTGAGATACTTAATTAAAAATATATTTTTCTTCTGGCTCTATCCTGATCAAGAACTAGGTTTCGCGCTGACAGTATAGTAGGTGGAATCTGACTGCAGTATGTTTTATTAGTAACTCCACCAATATTTGTAAAATACCTATTTTCAATGTAGGTAGAAACTTGACATGACTAATTTGGGTAAACCCCCTGTGAGTTTTGTCATATTTTATTAGGTGTAATCAAAATATATTATAAAAAGTTTACACAAGCTCTAGATATTAAAATAAAACACTTTATTGTTTAAAGTAATCTGAGTTGGTAATTTAATTTTAAAATAAAGATAGATTCGGGAACTGATTGATATTCAACACTGCATTATAGACACTATAGCGCTATTGGTTGTTTATAAATATGATGACTGTTGCTCCAAAGTATACCTGGGTGTAAAAAAATGTAAGCCATCATTCATCAGCTCATTTTATGTCCCCACTGCTGAGGTACGATCCTTCCCTATGGATGGATAAGGAGAACGGGCCATACACCACCACTCAGGCCCTGTCCGGATTGGTGGTTGTTAACGACTGCTTATGCAGCCAGGACCAGCGGCTTTACGTGCCTTCCGAAGCACGGAGGAGCTTGAGATGATAAATTTTCGGTTACCCATCCGATGAACCGCCTTTGCGAAAGTTGCTTAACCTCAGCACTCGCAGACCGGGCACGTTAACTACTGCGGCATCAAGCTCCTCATACAGCCTTCAGATTACTCACTGTCACAATGTGGGCAAACTTATAAGTACAATTAATATCAAGAATCTTTATTGTGTTGACCACAAAATCTGCTTATTATTTACTTATTATCTTAAGTAAATACCTTTGTAATAAAGTGTGGGGAGGCCTTTGCCCAGCAGCTATGGCTGATATAATACAATAATAATAATAATTTTTCATTTTTTCGATTTTTTTCCTGCACATACTGCGGCAATACTAATATATTCCCAGTATACAGTTTGTCCAGGGATTTAGTAATAAAACTTTAGGAGCAGTATCTGCAATATATTTCATCGACGAAAATACCCCTTATGGGGGGTCAATTCCAAAACCCCACAAAACTGCAGAGACTATTGGTTTTATTTTACCAAAACTCGCTTAACTCATAAAATTAACGGCGGTTTGAGTTCTACGTCGTGCAGGAGCTCGATTTTGGTGTTTTTTTAAAGGCAAAAGTGTAGGCTAGCTAGTGCAATAAAAACACGCTATCAAACAACTCCTTTTTTTAATTGCCGAAAGGAGAAAGTATTTTTTTACAGTTTTTGTGCGCATTCGGGCACTTTATCAAAAAATAGTACTAAAACGAGACCATTGACATACCTTTTTTTTATAATCACTTAATAGTATTTGAGTTACATAAAAAATTGATGCAGCAATCACTATTCTCGGTCTAATAGTTTAAGAGCTATTGTTGTTTAAAAAGACCCCTTTGTCGCGAGTGCACGTGCAGGTAAGCGATCCTCGTCTTTTGTTGCGTTGTGTGAGCAGATACGGATTTTTTTTAGGGAGTTAGAAAGAGACAACTATTCTGTCAATTGAATGTATTTATGTATTTTATTATTATTTTTATTTTTTTATTTTATTTTTATTTTATTTTATTTATTTATTTATGTATTTTTTTGGTATTTTCGTCGATGAAATATATTGCAGATACTGCTCCTAAAGTTTTATTACTACATCCCTGGACAAATTGTATACCAGTATAAATAATATTTGCTTTGTTGAGTGTAAACTAATTGCCACATTGAAGTCATATGACTTAATTTAAATTACTCATAATACACTTTGTGAATACACTTTGTATACTGAGTGTTGAATTAATTAATATTCAAACAAAATCCTTGCTTTAAGATAACGGTCAAGTCATTGTTGGTTAACCAAAAGTGACCAAAGTAAATACCTGTACAATGTACGACTGATAAGAGTCTGTTTCCATTGCTCCATTTGTTCTTTGTGCAATATGCACTTTATGGTTATAACAATTGAGCACAATTTAAAAAAATGTATAAACAAATCTGAAAATACAGTAATGCCTTGCTAAACTGTGGTAATGCTTCCCTCCCAGTAGCCGACGCTACTGAGATTCTAAGTCAAAAAGGTAATAACTTGTATTTTTTATTAATATGTGGTCAAATGACCTATCTATCTACCTGATGTTTAATAGAGCGGATTTAGAGTTATAATATACATACCTAGTTTGTCAAATTTTGTTTATTTCATATAAGGGCATATACAAAAGCAAAAAAGAGGATTTAGCTCTATTGAAGCCAACAATAGTAAACTTAGTATTACGATTACTTTAATTATTAATCATTCACAATGTCACTCAAGGACCTAGCTCAAAAAAATCGCAGACCGGCTGTCATAATACACGCGCGTGCATCGTTATACCAGGCGACAATGATAAACAGGGCTCAAATAAAAAAATACAACAGCACACGGAAACAATGGCTCTATAAACCGCAATGTAATGGAAACGCTCGATTGTGTTATAATAACAAGGGGGGGGGTGATTGTGTCCGCGAGAGTGGGGCGATCCAACCGACCGACTCAGTAGAGAGGCGCGGGCGTCGCGCGACTCGCCGGCCTCGAAATACCGAAACTCACCTTTGAACCACGTACAGAGCAAACACGACTCTATAACAACAGCCATAACATTCAACTTCACCCGGTGCTGTTTGCAAACATACCACGGAACAGTGACCCCAAGTCCCAACGCGCACCCATTCGGTGTAGTGCAGTGCAAAATGAGTGAGGACAATTCGGTTACGGAGGACATGAAGAGGCAGGCAGCAATGTTCTACAATTCCACTGAAAGGTTGGTTTTGTTGCTTTTATTTAGGCGATTGTTTTGTACGTACGTTACGTATGTATTCACTAGTACTTTATGTATGTATGTACATACATAAGTGCATTGCAAGTTTCAACTGAGTTTGTAATGCAATCACTTTGTATGAGTTTCAAATCATTAAATCGTTGAACTAACCGCAATGAAGCCTCATGTGTGTTTAGATACCGGTTGCGGAATCAATGGGAATTGGTTACATTTTTTCTGTTTAAATAATTTCTATCGTGCTAGTGTGTGCTTTAAATATTTCTTCGTTGGGATTAAAACTTGCTAAAATATAATCTGAGCTTAGTATTTTGTAATTTGTCTAATGTTACTAGCCCGCAACTTTTACTGCGCAAAATTCCGTTTGAAAACTTTTTTTATCTAACCTTTGATTTGTTAGTGTTTTTCAGTTTGGCAACGATCTCTCCCTTATTCTGACACATGTCTGAAATTCTCTCTCCATCTTTTCTCGGCCTTCGCTTGCAACGAAATTCCGTCTGCATCTGGCATACAGTACCAACAGTACTACCTACCTACATCCGTGATCATGGCGCATGCACAACCTTTGCCGAAATATCGAATATTTACTGCAAAACAAAAGAACATAACAATCCCGTTAAAAAAACACTAATGTCAGTGACCATGATAGTTTAAAAAGTTATGTTAGTGTACATATTTCATAAGTAGGTAACGGTCGACGGCGCCGGCGCCGGCCTCTCCGCGAAATCGTGTATTTTGACAATCATTCGCTGTTTAAATACTCGTGGTTCGCTTACTTGCGTCTGCGTGTGATTTCTATTCATTCGCATACTGCTAATGTTGCAACGGCACGTCGTAAAGATTTTATACGACCGCTCTATACAGTTACCTCCACTTCTGATAAAACTAGAAAATCTATAATTATGGTTATTCCTATAAGTATTATTTTACGCATTTTTTGTTAAATAGAAATTACAATTTGAAAAAAACCACGAGCTGGATTCGAACTTTCGAACCCGCACCAAGGTCGCCCGCGGTCAGGTGCACTACCAACTATGCTATAGCTCTATCCAATCCGCCAATATTTTTTTTTTAAACTAGAAAATCTATTCTTGCATTTCTTATTGTTATGATCTGAAGTTTTTTTAAATCGTAGATTTGGCAAATCCACCCTAAAAATGTTAAGCAGAAGCACAGAATACATAATTGGCAGAAGCAGAGTCCACATGTGAGGACAGCTAAGTTATGCAACTTACCAGATGGGTGACTAAGCTAAATATATCTCGACCTCTTCCGTGTTTCGGCATCGCATTTTTATATTTATTTATTAATTTGTTGTCTGGCAACTCTAGCCCACAGATACAGATGAATGTATCTCGTATGGTTTCGGACTTCCTCATACTGACCCAGTTAAAACCAACACTGTATATAGGATTAATCTAATGAAGGCCTACGGATTCGTGAGTACAAATTGTAACACAAAATATGATCGAACAAAAGTGCTGCATTATACAAGCACAGCCGATGCACGTAAACAAACAACATACCTAGTAGCTCGAGCGTAATTAAAGCGTGTGTTACTTAATGCTTAGAGCACAAGTAGTACAGCCGAAGAAATAAATTGAAAGAAAGTGTAATCGCCTCAGTAGTGTAATGGTTAGAACACCGGTCTAGGTTTTTTGGAGAGAGTTTACTGATTGCCTCAGACCTGAAGCGCAGGCCACACCGCCAGCGGGCGGGCAAGCGAGCTAGTTGAGCGAACATCGTTTCACCTCTTTACATACTTCGGTTCACACCGCGAGCTACCGACTAACCCATGTCAGCGATGCGAGCGAAGCTAACGAAATATCCAACGATTCCAGCGAAGCTACTCGTTCACCTCGTTAGGCGCGCCCGTTCGCTAGCTTCGCTCGCCCGCCCGCTTCGCTAGCTTCGCTCGCCCGCCCGCTTCGCTAGCTTCGCTCGCCCGCCCGCTTCGCTAGCTTAGCTCGCCCGCCAGCCCGCTCGCCCGGTTCGTTCGCCCGTCCTCCCCGTTTCGAGTATTCGGACAAGTCGATGCTCGTCTTTCGAATAGCAGTGTAGTGTTTACGTTGCGTGTCTATATAATTTATATACAAATCGGACACCGTGGCGCTGCGGGAACGATAGACACTTACGTTGCGTATATGTTATATATACGCAACGAAAGCTCTGATGATGATTAAACTACAAATGTTAAAAAAAAGATGTTACTGAATTCTTCCATGACGCTTGCAACAATGACGTGCACTAGCAACTGCGCGCGAGATAGAACAATGGATAGAACGCTATCCTCTCACTCTCCTATCCGCACCCCCCGGTTCGCCCGCTATTACTGTTAATAATTTTAAAAAACTTCTTCTTTTTCTTAATGAATCATTATCATTATCATCAACATCATCGTTTTCGTTGCGAAAAACTCTAATACGGTTTATGTAAAATTGTGAATTAAATAATTTCATATAATTTCAAATATTTTTTTGTCCACTATAAGTAAGGGTTAGGTACCTACCTAGTTAATGCTCAATCAAAGTAGTTTATAATTCAGACAGGACTAGGATAAGTAGTAAAAATAAACAGCCTATATAATTGTCCCACTGCTGGACAAAGGCCTCCTCATCATTGAAATCAAGTCATCGCTACAATGGATGGGTAACGGCTTAAAATCACCATCACGCTTGCCAAATGCGGGTTGGTGATCCAAACCCGGGCTATGTATCGGAAACAATTCGAGATAATACATATTTTTTTGCCCGACCTGGGAATTGAACCCGGGACCTTCGGTATTAGGCCGAGCGCTATGCCACTCGGCCACCGAGGCGAGGAGGATAAATAAAAAGATTTTTTTTTTGTATTTTCGCCCTTCTGTAAAGATTGTCGCAGTTAAGTTACGCGGTATTGCACTATTACCGACCGACGATAAGATTTTTTCTGGTGTTCTGCACTTTATGATGTTTGGCCTGTGGCACAGTATTACTATTTTTGTGCCTGTGGTCACAAAGTAAAGATTGTGCTGTGATGTTCGCATTGTACCTACCTACCTACTTAAATAGATACAGATCTTGGCTGCTTGTTGTAGTAAAACTTGGGTGGCCTTCTCTATATCCTGCTATTATCATAATTATACGTATCTATCTACTTATAACTGATTCCTCTGTAATTATTCTTTATACAAAATGGCTTTATTTCTCTTATCTTGTTGCTTTCTAGTTATAAATCAATTAAAAGGCACTTTGCTAAATATTTGAATCGCAATATTACCATAAATTTAAAAAAAAAACGGACTTCATTAAAATTATTCAAACTTTCGCGTTATAAATAAAATAATTAAAAAGGATTGTAGTCAGGTGTCTTACTTAAGGGTGCGCCGACAAAAAAATGCCAAAAATGCAGTTACGGTTAAGTAGATATAATTGAAAATACTATCGTATTAAATTAACAAAATATATATTTAGTATCATAGGGAACGTGTTTACAATTTGTCAGAACCATAAATTCATAACACGCTATAGTTTATTCTACAATATCATTTAAAGTTGGGCAAAAATCATGAAAACGAATGGCGGCGTTTAGTAGATTTCTTATAGTTTATCTAAATTATAGTACCTCTGATTTTGTCTAAACAATCATCAATGGATAAACTACAAATTGCTAGACTACATTTTCGATTCATCAAGTGGTTATTTAAATAATTAATTTTTATTAAGCACCTTAAATTCCCCATACAAAATTAGTATGGCCGCGCGGCATCAAATAAATATGGACGACGACATTTCAAATAAAACATGTGACACTTATCACATGAGGACGGCGCACCCTTAAGAAATAAAAACGTATGTCAACTATTAGAATGTATTAAGTGGGAAACCTATTGCAAGAAGAGATATCCACAGAAAAGGCAATTCTAGGGCACTTTAGTGCGCATCCCGCTCAGGAAAGCCAGTTACTTAGTTATGTTTATTGTATCAACCTCCATGTTCCGGGACAGTTAATTCGGCTGCTTAGACATAAATAAATGGTTTAGTAGCTTATTTCCTGGCCTTTGTTTACTGTTGGTCGTTGGTAGTAGTCTGCATAACCGGACTTTTGTGGGCAGCGAGAAACTTAGAATAGAATAGAATAGATTTTCATGTCTGTAAATGTGGTAGCTACAAGTTGCTATAATATTATTTAAGCATCTCACATTTTACCAAAAAATTGGTACGCAAAAACAGAGAAGGCTTCAGTTTTTTCTAATCTATCTCATCTCATCTCAGCCAAAGACGTCCACTGCTGGACAAAGGCCTCCCCCAAGGATATGAGGGGTATTTGCCGTAATCGCCACGCTTGGCAGGCGGGTTGGCGATCGCAGTAGGTTGAGGGTAACCTCAGAGAGATGCTGCTGCCCATCCTCTGGAATAGTCCCTTAGTCGGCTTTTACGACACCCACAGGAAGAGATGGGGTGGTGCAATTCTTTATCCCCGGCACCACACAGGGATCATTCTATATAAATTATCAAGAGGATAGGATCTATCTATATAAATAAAAATGAATCGCTAAATGTGTTGCTAATTGCAAAACTCGAGAACGGCTGACCCGATTTGGCTGATTTCTTTTATGTTGTGTTTTATGAAGTCTGAGAAAGGTTCTTATGGAGAGATAAAACGTAAAAAATGCGATAAAACAACAATTTTCTTTTCCCATATAAACCACTCTGTCCCCTGCTGTCAAACATTTGACGTCAATCAAAACAAAACAAAGGCGCGTTAAGATTATCTTTGGTATACCTTCAAGTTGATTAGAGGTCAGAATTATTTATTTACGCGCCAAGTAATCGAACAAAATATATCGTGTACCATATACATAAGGCCATTACAATAAAAATATCGTCACATTAGATATTACTAAAGTCTTTCAATGTTATTTTATTTCTATAAGAGTGCGACGCGACAGGCCAATAACTTTTCTCTAATAAATAATAAAAAAAACCGGAAACTTAAAAAGTAAAACAGCTCTAAAATGCAATAAATAATATTGAAATCGTAATATTAATTACCTAGACACGCATGTCAGTTTTAAAAACTGTCTATTGAAGTCGGGTGGTTGGTGGTCGGCTGGGGGACAATTTTGTTTCATTTAAACTTTTATAGTTGTTCCATTATTTCCACTTTTTATTGTAAAAGCTCCACCCGATTTCAGTAGACATTTTTTAAAACTGACATGCGTGTCTAGGTAATTAATATTACGATTTCAATATTATTTATTGCTTTTTAGAGCTGTTTTACTTTTTAAGTTTCCGGTTTTTTTTCGAAGTCGGTTTTTTTTTGTAAAAAATTATTTTATTTTACGATTTTTAGTGATGGGTAGACGTAGACCTAACAAAGATGCTTCTCGAAAGAGGAAACGATGGCCTAGTAGGTAGTGGTATTCCTATGTAAAACTTCAATCTTAATTAGGTATTATTTTTGTACGAACTAAACATTTTGGCTGTATGAAGTAAGCCCAACAAAAGGTAACTGCTGTAAATCGTTGAGGAATTCCCTCGACTGTCTATGGTCTCCATCATCAGACCTGAAATGGCACTTATAACCGATATGGGTGCAAAGTTCTTATAAATAGAAATGAATTAAGACCAAACACAAGGTAGCTACTGTAACACGTTGAGGAGTTCCCTTGACTGTCCTTTGTCTTCATCATCAGACCCCTAATGGCAGTCACAACCCATCTTGGTGTAAAGTTCTCATCAATACAAATTAATCAAGCCTAAACACCATGTAATTGCTGTAAATCGTTGAGGAGTTCCCTCGACTGTCTTTCGGCTCCATCATCAGATCGACTCCAGACCTTCAGCAAGTAGTAGTGCTTTAAAATATTTAATGAAAACATTAACAAACGCACTAGTCGCCCCTACAATTTCCGAAAGTTCCCCTCAATTTCTCTGGGATGCCATCATCAGATCCTGGTTTCCTTATCATGGTACCACCCTTGGGATATCTCCTTTTCAACAAAAAAAGAATCATCAAAATCGGTTCATAAACGACGAAGTTATCCGCGAACACACAAAAAAAAAAATATATACGAGTCGAATTGAGTAACCTCCTCCTTTTTTGAAGTCGGTTAAAAAAATCAATGTAACTTTGTTTTAGAGAAATAGGGCAGAACAAGGTCTGCAGGGACAGCTAGTTAATAAATAAAAATTAACAATAAATATAGGTTCCTCTGTTCCTCCTCAAGGTGATCGAACATCCTCAGAGGTTTTCGTTAGGTCGTTATATAAATGGAATGGATAAGAGATGTGTTAAATAACATAAATGATACGACGTCTTTTTATTTTTCTCAGAACACAGTAGGTAATTATTATCAGTCAGCAAATTGCGCATTTATATAAGTAGGTAGGTACGTCTGCGCAATAAAGTTCTTTACATAAATGTAATATCGTACAACTCTTTTTAGAGTAGCCGCGGATCGTGGTCAGTGGCTTGCACTTGAGAGGCCTATGCCCAGCAGTGGACTAGTATATGCTAATGATGAGTAATGAATAAATAGAAATGACAAAGATGCTACATATATACCTACGAGTAATATACAGTGCTCTTTATTTACCTATTGGATTTCATATTTGAATACCTAATGTTTATTGCGCTGTAATTATAAATTAATTAAAAAGCCCTTCGTCAAATACTTGGACCGTAAATAATTAGCGTTACATTCCAGTTTTGACAAGTGAAAGTTATTATGCGCTATTTGTGAACCAGAAATGTCCCGAAAGTATGTCAATTTTGTCATTCCATTATGTACCTATATTCGTTGGGAGTTGGACCACTGAAATTCACTGAATATTGTGCCAGCCTCCAGGCGGCAGCAATTTCATGGAAAAACCCCCAATTACTTTTCCATCGGAGCTTAAAAGCCACAGGCCAGTTAGCCTAATCCCGCAGGACTGTACTCACAGCTCTCGTATCTTAACAAATTGCTTTCATGTGTACAAAAACACAAGAATATAATTATTAACGCAGTCTTGAGAAAGTAAACCCAGGTGTATGAGGCGCCCTTCAAAGTTTTCTGTTTTTCATTAGGTTAGGTAATATTATTAATTTTCAGGAAAACGATACCTATACTTATTTGCTTAAAATTTCCTGTAAAATGTTTTATCGATTTTGCAACGTCGTTTTATAATTCAGCGAGAGGTTACAAATCAATCTAGGTATAAATTTTATAATTAAGATAACCTACATACCACGTTTTACGACTAAACGCATATAGGTAAGCGATTGGTTCGTTACGCAGCGTATAACGCATTTGTCGCGTAAAGGACAATATTTTCATTCAAAACCATTGTGTTGCGTGGCATGGGTTTAAAACAACAACTATTACAATAACATGGATCTTTAAAACAAACCTTTATCATTAAAGTCATCCATACCAAAGCTTAAAAAAAGTTTACAATCGTGTCTCGACCACGAAGCTGTAGTATAGATAAAAGGTCTCGACCCGACTCTGACATTCTCGTCATACCGATGCGATTATAGACGTAGTACAAACGCCTGCACAGCAACCTATCCAAAACTATCAGATTTCTTCAATAAATAGAAATAGAAATAATCTTTATTAAACAAAACTTACATACTATTTGACAAGTAAGTAACATAGATAATGGGTTTACAAGAAAACAAGAGTATACTCGTATAAATTTAATTTATTTACATATTAATTACTTACCCTTTTCCGTGGCAAGAGTGACAAGAGTTAAAGTATATCTAAAATAATTAATAATTTGTATTGGTTTCTAAGCTCCCATACATTTCAGATCGATAGATAAATTAGACAGACCAGCAAAACATAGAACCTACCTATATATTTGTTAGTCTGCGTGGAAAGGCGAGTGTGTGTTATTTTGGGAGACTTATCTGAAAAACGGATCTTTTGAGAAAGACATATTCTGGGAAACGCATATTTTAAGAAACAGGTCATTTAGGAATTACATATTTTGAGAAAAGGGTAATTTAGGAAAATGTAATGATGGAAACGGATGTTTTGGGAACGGGTGTTTTGGGAAACGGATAGCATGTGCCGAAAGGAAAAAAATTAAATTGCCAGCGGTTTCCACACTAGGACGAGCCTGAGTTGTGGCAAACCCAACGTAAACTTGATGCGAAGAAAGAAAGTATACTAAATAATGAAATTAAACATAAAGGAAATGAAAAAGAATATTAATAATAATTATAATAACCGGCGGACCCCTCTTTTTTATTTTTAAATGTTTGTTTTGTTTTTAAAAAATATTTAAAAATGTAAATTAATATGTAAAAAATAAATAAAAAGAATAATAATAATAAAAATTATTTATGCTCGTGGTAACTCATGCTTTGTGTGTTTGTGCGCGCGCGCGCGCGCGCGTGTGTGTGTGTGTGTGTGTGTGTGTGTATGTGCGTGCGTGCGTGCGTGCGTGCGTGCGTGCGTGCGTGCGTGCGTGAGTGCGTGCGTGCGTGCGTGCGTGCGTGCGTGCGTGCGTGCGTGCGTGCGTGCGTGCGTGCGTGCGTGCGTGCTGAATTTCGGAGCAGCCGCATTATATGGACATGTATTCTGATTTTTTTGATAAGCGAAGCAATGTGTTGCTGAAAGGAAGCTTGTGATTGGTAAGGTTTAATATATTTTTAAGATTTTGTAGCAGTTCGGGAATACGTCAACAATCTTCTTTTTATAAATAATCGTAAAAATGTCTACCCAAGGCAAGTAGGGCTCTGTCGACTGAAGCAAATTAGTTTTTAATTGGATGCATTAATTGACTAAATATTCATCCACATCATCGGGATAATAGTCAATAACCTTTCTAAACCAATGTGTTCATTTTGTGTGCATTTTTTTTTGTAAATCCATTAAAAATTTAAATTTTTTGCTACATGTGTCTTAAATGACTTGAAAATTTTGAAAAAATCGATGGGGAAATCCCCGTTCCGTTCAATAGAGATGCATACCGGGAGTTCAGGGTTGCCAATCCGTAGGCGGCCATTACACATTCAATCTGGATCACGATCCGCTACATTCCTCCAAAACTCTGTTTCTTTCTATCCTACTAAATAATGGTACCTATAAATAATTCTAGCAAGATAGAAAGAGACAGAGTCTGAGCTAGAAACAGCGGAGCACGATCGAGATCGAATGAATGTGTAAACTGAACGTAGACTTGAATTAAATGAATTGAATGTGTTTGATGAATCGCAGGATTCGCAGGGCTGCAAACCTTACGATCTTTAATTTAATAAAAATTAGACTTTTTCGCATTATCGTATATTTTTGACTTGGACTTGACTTAGCTGGAAGCCCCTTGAATCCACGGGGCCCTGGGCTGATGCCCAAAAAGCCATATGGTAGATCCGGCCCTGAGCGGATGTTCTTGCGCCACTTTAAGGCGCTGACAACCATAAAACAGCGCTCTACCAATCTGCATACAAGCAAAAGGGATGCAAATAGTGCGTGTGATTCACTAGATTCAAGTCAGGAAATTCTAAAAATGCTATTTATCTATTAGTTTTATTAAAAACTAAAACAATCGCGATTTTCTAATAAGTGTTACAAATAAGTATAGGTATTTTATTTAATTGACGTAGGTACATTTAGTAAATAAAAAAGATTATCTTGTAAATATAATGGATACTGTTTATAGGTGACTTTGGATTTTTTTTCTATTGATGAAATTTTACAATTCTGTATGTTGCAAATATTATTGTAAAACATGTTTTTTCTTGGTGTTGTATGTTGTATACTTTTTGTATAAAGTGAATTAGTGAGCGAATTTACAGTCGTCAGTGCTTTAATTGAAATCCAAATTTAAGAGCCGCAATGTTACGTTACGTCTCTTGTATTGTAAACTGTTAAGCAACAATCGGAATAAATTGGCAACCAGTATTGTATTGTAATCCGGTATTGATTACCTCACCAACACTCGTCACAATGGTATTGCACTGGCAAAGCACTCTGCTTGATATCCGGAGGTCCTAGGTTACATTCCCAAATCCTAGATCGAGTAATATGGGTTTCGGATTTTTCGATAGATAACCCGGGTTCGTGATCTCCATCCCGCATTTGGCAAGTCGATATCTATCAATTGTAGCGATGACTCTGTTTTTACAAGCTTTTATTTAGCTTGTCCTGTAACAAATCTATTTGCTTGTTTGTTTGTTTGGGTCAAATGTAGTAATTGAAATTTGACCCCCTTCCTGTTGACGGATTGAGCTGAAATTTTGTATGCATGTGTAAATCGGATGACAATGCAAAATTTATTACAACATGGAGCTGATCTGATGATGGAACCGGAAGGTAGCCATAGTAGGTAGGTAAACGACACAACCCCATCGAGTTTGAACTTGTTATCCGTCTTGACGAGTACTTTGCTGCTATGGTAACCAGAGTCTGATGATGGAGCTGGAAGATGGCCATAGGAACTCGGGAAAATAAGTTCATACGTTCGTTCGTTCCGTTTGTTATGATATGAATGTGGATTCTGTCTTTGATTAGATGGATTAGATGGATGGACCCAATGCCAAGGTGAGCACGTGCCGAGGGCTCAATGGTATGAGGGTGTAGGTATAAACATGTCATTCAAAAATACTAAAAAGTTACAAATAAGATGAAGAGAAAAAAATATTTTTAATTACAAGCTTTTATTACTTGTTAATAAACAAAAGAACTAAAAAGTTAAAAATAATTAAATTTAAAAATATTTGAGTTTTTAACACAGACCCAATGTTTCTTATGAATAAAAGCGTGTTACATTGTGATTGCAAAAGAAAAATAGTGAAGGTATAAGCTGTAGTATAGTACCTACCTAACCTATGTAGGTTATATGTACTTTACTTCAGTCTTCAGTTCCACAGCTTTAATAGAAGTAACGACATATACAAAAAAAAAGGATGTCGTTACGAAATCATACAATATTTAACTTAATACATTTACAATTAAAAACTTTCAAGAGTCCCGGAATTACAAAATAATTAAGCTTACCTCTATACATTCAGTTAGGATACTCGATACAAAGCCGTTGCATATCATCATATTGTGTTCCAATTTTACAACTGCACTGTATGTGACTGTATCCTTTAATCATCATTTGTATCTTTTTACTTAACATAATCTGGGTGATTCTTTCGCCGCACTCATTTAAAGCTACCCATCAACCGTAAGTCAGTTGTAAATGTAATTTAAAATCAGATGCAAATGGAAAAATGTTCTGATGTCGTGACTTCTTTCTCGTCTATTGTAGACGAAGCAACGCGAGTTATTGTAGGACTTAAAGGGGATAAAGAAAGGGGGGATAGGTTCTCCCTCCCTCATTTAGAATGCCGCCCGTACACGAGAGATAATAAATGACGCTGTCCCATGGAAAAATCACCACAAACCTTTTATTTATATCGGTTTTGTGAATTGTAAACGATATTA
Source organism: Eudonia lacustrata (assembly GCA_947562085.1). Classification (NCBI taxonomy): domain Eukaryota; kingdom Metazoa; phylum Arthropoda; class Insecta; order Lepidoptera; family Crambidae; genus Eudonia; species Eudonia lacustrata. The sequence continues at coordinate 6,517,687 of OX387313.1, forward strand.
TAATAGTAAGTTGCCAAAAAATTAAGTAAACTACTACCTACTTAAGTGTGTTTTATTAAAAAGGTCTATTTATTCTTAAGAGAGCCTTTGAATATTTAATACTATAGCTTCAAAGTCAAATATCTTTTAAACAAATAAGCCGATTACAAATGGCAATATTTTTGTAAAACATATTTTTCAATAAAATGTGGGTACTTACCTGTGGTTTGAAATTTTCTATGTAAAATTGGTCTAGTAAGCCACTTTGATGTCTGTATTTTTTCAAACATAGAAAGATTAATTATAGGTATATGTTTATTATTTTGAAAGATATAAAACTTTGTTTGTGCAAAATTTATGCCGTAAAACCTTTTTATAGAAAAACAATGATTTTAACTTATAAAACGTTTTTTTAATGTGAATATGATGATTATGATGATAACTCTAATTACTGAAAGAACTATTGTATTTATGATTTTTCGTATATTTGTCTATATGCAATAACACTAAAGATTCATTTTATGCTATGATTAGTTTTAAGCCATAGAGGAAGTAATGTCATCTGCATTGTTTTCTAAGGTTACGTGAATGCGGTGCTAAACGGGAGAATAAATCTTTATTTATGCGAATGTTTCATTCAAATGATCTAATATCCATACATCGGAATAAATAGTTCTTTTTCCGTGAATTACGCCATAACGCTAAAAGCAAAAATTGTTATTTACGACAATAAATTTACAAACATAATATAAAACAGAGATTTTTTAGTATTATTATATTTGTAACAGGAGACCTTACGTGAAAATTTTAATTTATCGAATAAATTAAAAATGAGAGAAAAAAGAGAGAAAAGTTATAGTAATAACACATTTTATTTATTTCTGACAACACAGTTCCAAAATAAAAAACAGGCTTATTGGACCTTATATAGTTACACGCACAACAATATAAAAGTTATGTTAGTGAGTTTGTGCGAATCTGGCCTATAGACCTTATATACGACATGTATACCAATATAAACTATTATGTTAGTGTTGATGTGTGTGTGCGTGCGAGGGCGCGTTCGTTCGTTCGTGCGTGCGTGCGTGCGTGCGTTCGTGCGTGCGCACACAAAATAACGTGCGTATGTGTCTGTGTCTATGCCTATGTCTATATTTATGACTAGGTCTGTATCTATCTACACCTAAGTATATCTATGTCTTTGTCTGCGTGTGGTAGTGTATTACTTCTTTTGCACCTAAAACTATTGAGCTTACATTATATTTCTAAAAATATATTAATTCGTTTTTACCGGGTTCCGGAACTAACTAAGCCGTCTGGATATATCTATGCTATGCCCACATTTCAAGAATATGGAGAAACTGTACCTATTCCGATCTGATATAGGTATGATCCGTAATTGAACAACAGTCGGCGTGAAAGCGATAAAACAATACGTTTATTTACCTCGCGCCAATTAACTTCACTTAACTCAATAAAATAGAATGTTGATTCTAGTCGCAAAGGCAAAAAGTGTGCCATAAAATATATATATTATATAGTTGCTTCTTTAACCATAAGTAACCACTTTACCTTGATCACCTAACTTCCGACGACTCTTTGATTTACCATCTCTACTAATACTCATTACCTACCTCTTATTATTAGGTATGTGTTCCCCGTTCACTATAACCTAGGTCTTTGCATGTACCACCTTAGGCCACATCCTGCTCACCAACTTAATCACTTCATGTTTTCTAAAGTTTACGCGAACCCTACACATTGAAATGAAACAACTTTTACGGATCTACTCGCGTTTTTTTTTGGTTCGAAACGTCAGGATAAACATTAAATAAGTAAATGTGTAAAATAAACGCGAGTAGATCCGTAAAAGTTGTTTCATTTTAATCACATAACTTAATAATATTTTTTTTAAACTTTCTTAGCTGAGAATCCAGTCTGATGGTATAAATGAATGATTTATTGTCACATACCACATTTTGAGATACAATATGTGGTTGGTAACTATACAAAGCAATCGGCTTGGCGTAGATCTATAAAGCACTATAGAGAAGTGTGAAACTCAAATAGAACATAAGGTTATATTATATTGTAATAGCTTGTGAGTGCGGGTTCGAATCCGCACGAGGAAATATCTTTTCAACACTTTTTTTTAAATTCGAATAGAAAACCTATTCGAATACTTTGTGCCACATATATCGTCCCTCGCATAAATAGCTGACTTAACTCATTTTTGGTAGGTTTTCAGTACAAACTATTTCCAGGTGATTTTTCTATTTCTGTGACTTATTGTAGCGGACTTACTAAACAAAGTTTACATAATACATACATGTTTAGAAAGTTTGTTACTATAAGTTGCAGTGATTGTTTGAAGTTTTGTCTCCAATTATTTGTTTTGTTTTGAAGGTTTGAAGACTATAAGTTAGAAATCGTTTGTACCGAAAAAAATACCAAAAATTAGATAGGACAGTTAGTTGTGCGAGGGACGATATGTGCCTCGTACATAGGATAAGTACATGAAACGAAAGCGTTCATGAAGTTTATGATTCTGCCTAGAACTCTACTGCATAAGAGTCCCAATCGGGGGTCCCGGGGTCGTCGTTGGCTGGCTCTCGTATATTCGTAAGAAAACAGTTTACCAAGTTATAAACAAAATAAAACGTTGTACTTCCCCATTTGAAGAATCCCATGCTATAAACAAGCAAGAGAATACTTGCTAAAGCTAGTGTAGGTAGAATTCATCGTTCGTTGGGTGACAAGACTAGACAAAAAAGCTTCGGTATGCTCTAACGTTAATTTTAGAATTTACATGAGTCATGATTGGATTTGAGGAAGTAAAATAAAAAGAAACCGTGAATAATTTTTAAACTTCGTCACTGTACGTAAGTTAAACATAGAGTTCAATCTAATTAGTTAATTGAAATTAGTTATGGTTAAGAGAATGTCGCTGCTACACTAACTAGCAACACCTTTGCTTATTTCCGCATACTTGTGCATTAATTTGTGATAGAAGGTTCCACTACCGAAGCCCGTATCAATATCTGGTATGGAGGCCATTGGAATGTCTTTGCTTGGAACAGTTTTACTGAAAATGTTAACTATACAACAGACGTAAGTTGCACACCGGATAAAAACAAAAACCTGTTGTTATTTGCAAACGACTGACATATTAATTCATTCTGATGGAGAACGTTTGGATCCCTTTACAGGGCCCGTGGTCACAAGTGGGAGATTTGCAATGGGATCGAAACGTGACAGGATCAAATAGGTATTATGTGAACAAAACCGAGTAAATCCGCATAAATTGTTTTTAACAAAGGGTCTCAGTAAAAAGGTTGTCTATGCCAAAGAAGTAAATAACATTTTTGTCTGAAAAACTTTATTTCTACGTAAATTTTTGAAGGTATACCAATAGGCTTTGATATACCTACCTACCTACCTACTAATACCCCACATACCCTTGGGGGAGGCCTTTGTCCAGCAGTGGACGTCTTTTAGCTGAGATGATGATGATGATGATGATACCTACTGTATTTTTCACGCTAACTTCTGTGCATGCATTTTGATTTGAAACAAAAGTCATGATCTCTTTCAACTGAAGCTACCTTGCTATTGGTGTCTGTTACAATTTTGTGACTGGGATAAAAGGCAGCCTTGTAAGAGTTATTGTACATTTTCCACAAAGTAAGTTCGTCACATTCTTGTACACACCATAAAAATGTGTGTAAGTTCGTCACAGGTCCAAATTAAAATAATGACAAATTTACTTCATAAAAATAGAAGTGTGGCTACACGTAGGTACTTTTTCTGTGACGAATTTACTTTTTAGCAAATTTACAATAACCCCTTATAGGGATACTTAGGGGTAGTGTAGTTTTTTATAGGTGAATCATTTAGCAAAGAAGTTTCTCAGTTGCTGATGAAAGTAAAACTTATTGCGCCATACAACTCGCATCTGCGGTTAGACAAAGCTCTTCATTGCCTGAACCACTTTCTAATCTTCCACTTTCAATATGATATTCCATTTCGAATGTGTGCTGAACTGTGATGGTGTATAATAGTTTTCAGTTTCGCTTTAAACGCAGTTGCCATGGATTTAAATAGGTACAACAAATTCGTTTTTGCTAACGATTTCTTCGCCCGTATTAAATTTGCCTAGTGTAAGCTTGCTCCTTGCTGAGTTTGTGCAGAACTCTTTAAGATAAGGCAAAGAAATTATTGTGTATTGTGTGTACTGTTATTCCGATAAAGTGGAACGTTAAAAATTGTTTGGTTAAGACTTTTTGCTTTGTGTTTAAACGAATTACCTAGCTGGTTGGACGTTTTATGAATCCTTTCTTTGTATGAATTCCTTGTTGACAATTTTACGATAATGCAGTTCTAAATGTAAGTCAATAAGTGATCTTTGCTACTAAAGTGAAGTAGAAACTGATAAAATAAGTTCATCATTATGTTCTAGAGAAAACTAAATAATACCACATGAAGAGATCGGGCTGGCTGAAAACAATTTGTGGCAGTGAAAAATATATCCGCAATAAAATCGTTGACATTTATAGACTATTAACCGTCAAAATAAAGTGATTTGCTGTTGCCTCCCTAAATCTTGCAATTGGGTCACAACCTAATTAGGTCGGATGTCACCGCCGAACGCTTATGGTTCCCGCCGTAATAGCACCTCCGAGGATTCAGTTAACGACGCATTCCAAGGAAGTAATAATGCGGGGATGCTCTTAGACGCTGTTTGTTTACAAACAGACAGAGTGTCTGCATTGTGTCACTTTTTTTTGTTACTTAGTTGCCGACTATTAGTCGAAAAGGCCGTAAAGCTTTGTCTTCTTACATTAATATCTGACCACAGACTATCAGAAATGAATACACTTTATTGAACACCATACAAAATACATAAAGAGGACAATACAAGAAGAAGTACAAATGGACACATATAAAGTTGAGAACAATAAAGGATATGCATAATAGTAGTTTATGCAACTGTCATATAATGAAGGGTATTAAAACACGAGTGTGAGTTTATGAAACGAGTGCAGCGAGTTTCATAATAGTAACGAGTGTTTTAATACCCGTGTTATATGCAGTTGCATACACTACTTTATCTTCACTAATGCAATTAGTCAAACAACAAGAGTAAAAGCTGACAATAGTTTATTTATAATAATTGTTCAAATTTTGGATGGTACAATTTTGAAAGTTAATGTTAATTATTAATCTAACAGCTATAGCGGTCGCGGGGCAAGCAGTAGAGCTCGTAGACGGAGTTGGAATATTTATAATTACTTCATTCGTCTTGTTTTCTATACTGTTCAAGATCGTATTTGAGACTTGAATTTTATTCATTAAAGACTCATCAATGTAGCTTTCAGCCACAGTAGAAGACTTCCACCCCCCGTGTCGTTTCAGTGCGGTCAAATCACCACCGCTATCTATGAGAAGGGTCGCCGAGGTGCGCCGGAAGCAATGCCCCGTGTACAACGCTGGGTTAGGCAGATTCAAAAAACTTGCGATAGTTTTTCCCAGAGCACCAAATTTATTAATACCAGTTTTTTGATCGACGCACTTCCCCGATCTATAGCTCAAGAAAAAGGCAGGGTTTCGACAGGGGGTGGGTCGAAGTTCCATGTATTTTTTACATACGGCATAGCAGTTGCCCGTCACAACGAAAGAACGATCTATTTTCGTTTTTGTTTTCGAAACTTTCACCATGATTGTACCGTCGTCTATGTTAGAGACTTCATCGAACTGGATGTTGTATAGCTCTTGCCTTCGGCATGCCCCCATTATGCCGAAGATTAGTGCAACCTGTAACAATAAACGATATAATAAGCTTGAGGTACATAGCCAAGGCAAAAACTATGATTTATAAAGTAGTAAAGTGTAGGTACCTACTAGTGTACGAGTGTCTAGATAACTTGCGTGTGTAGTACGTAAGTACTAGGTAGATTAAATAACAGAACTAAAATACACTTACCTTTTCAAAAAGATACAAAATATCTGGTGAATCTTTCAGGAACATCTTTATTTGACCTGATGTAAACGTCAAGGACTTTTTTTCCTTGTGTCCTTCTGAACTGCGTTTCAGGAACGCTATGACTTTTGAATACTTCGTGATATCAATATTGTTGTAGATACTCAGTGTGGACTTGAGCATAGAATATTTAGCCCACATAGAAGATGGCTTGAATTTGTCGGAGAGGTCTTTGAGATACACAAGAATGACATTTTCAGAAAATGATGTAGTTTTCTTTTCGATCTTCCATGCCAAAAAGTTATTATATTCTTTTTCATATAATTTTCTAGATTTTTCTGGCAAAAGATTGTGAGTTACTTTTGTTGCCAATTCTAGAATATCCGGAGGCGTACAAATATCATCGTCGCTGTCCATTTTTAACTTTTAATTTGTATTTTAAAAACAAAACACATTGCGAAACATTAAATTCACGCGTACGTGTATTGTCACAGTGAACTTGCCGCCATTAAAATCTAACCAATGAGAGCGCAGCTGCGCGCGCAGGGCCAATCAGGAGCGAGCGCGCGCTGTTCTTTTTTTATTTAATTGGCACAAGATCTTACCAAAGAGTTTTGTTTATGTAAGTTTAGTAATTTCGACGAAGTTTTCACGTATAACCCAACTGTTTTCAAAAGCCAGTCTAATATCAAAATTTTATACAACTTGTATGAGTTTTTTAACATAAGGCTCGCCAGGTTAATTGGTCGCGTTTTATTGATGTTATAATGAGATTTTACGATATCGATGTGGATATTATACCATCATGTGAAATTGCTTAAATTGAGTGTTTTGTTGTCTGCGCTATAACAGTAGTAATTATAAGTCAAGTATTGGAAACATAAGTAGAATGTTACAACATTAGTGTAGATAAAGGTATTTAACTCTTATGCTTTGAAGTTCGTTTTGAACTCGTGCTGCAAAGAGTGCCGTAATCTATCATGGACTTATAAATACTAGCATTTTAGTTTACAATCGACATTGTCCGCGTAAATTTGACATTTTAAAAATATATTCTTTTAAATGGAATAATGTTATAACCCGCAAGAATGTAGCATTCTATCTGTGAAAGATTTTTCGGAATGGACAAGTAGTTCCAGCGATTACCCTCCGCTAACAAACAAACAAACTTTACTTCTTTAGTCATATATAATATATTATTATAATATCTAATACTTATTATAGTTTTTCTTCGCTTAAAAACGCTATTGCTTGTTTTCAAACAGACTCTTTTGTTTTGCTAAAGGTCCGTATAGGTGTACATTAAAAAACTAACTTGGTTTGGTTTTATATTAGTGCATTTTATGATTATTTACATATCATCATCTCAGCCAAAAGACGTCCACTGCTGGACAAAGGCCTCCCCCAAGGATATGAGGGGTATTTGCCGTAATCGCCACGCTTGGCAGGCGGGTTGGCGATCGCAGTAGGTTGATGGTAACCTCAGAGAGATGCTGCTGCCCATCCTCTGGAATAGTCCCTTAGTCGGCTTTTACGACACCCACGGGAAGAGAGGGGGTGGTGCAATTCTTTATCCCCGGCACCACACAGGGGAAAACGCAAATATTGTTTGATTGTAATTTGTTCACAACAATATTTGCGTAAAATTATATGTAAATAATTATAATTATCGACTGACGAGTTGTCGACATTAAATAGGGCTCCTTTGGCTTATAAAGTTAAAGTAAGTAGATAGTGTTGTAAATTTCGACGAGTTGGATTGGGCCACGATAGCATAGTTGGCAGTGCACCTGACCCGGCATGTCATGGAGTGCGGGTTCGAATCCCGCTCGTGGAAGTTTTCAACACTTTGTCTTTTTTAGTGCATTATCTTTGAGTAAAGTCCGAGATACACACGCCTGCACATCAAACTACCACGAACTGTCATATTCCCTCAACAGACTTTGAACTTTATGTATAAAGGCATACGGTTGAACATTTATAGAAGACATTTGACAGTTTTGGATAGGTCGATGTGCACAGGCGTGTGTACATATTAAAAAAGCAAGTTTTTTTAAGATTGTTTGCTAAGTTTGGAGATATAGGATGGTTATTACACGACAAGGAGAAAAAAGGAGTGTTTTGTTTTTAGGGTATATGTATGTATGTATGTGATGTTTCTTGATTCCACCATAATTTCTAAACGCCTGAACCGATTTAGATACATGAGGTATCGTTACATAGGCTAGTAAAAATTTGGAAATTCAACCCCTATGTGGGTAAAATAGGGGATGAAATTTTGTATGATGAAAATTCGTCATTATTTGAGTTAGAGACTATAACTTGATGTTTAGCATGATATCTGTAGAAGTTACTTACAAATTAAATTACCTAGCATGATGTATTTTATTAATATTAAACTTATCACTAAAAGGAACAAAATAAAAATAAATAATTAAACCCTATAAATAAGAAAGTATTCTGCAAAGCGGTCCTCCGACTGCGATGAAAATTTCAGTTTTATTTATCAAGCCGTTTTGATTTTTTATATTAAGTAGGTATATAGTCAGTGAATGAATGAGTGACATTTCACTTTTATAAATATAGATAAATAAACATAATGACATCTTGTTTTTGCCTTTAAGTTCTTTTTTTGCCTTATTGGCCATGGCAGTCGTGTTTTTTAATTATTTTAATAATTTTTTATATATTTTGTTTTTATGTAAATCAAAAAGCATTTGATAATAATCAGTCAAGCAAGTCTATAAAATATATTTGTCACTACTTTTGAATTAACAATAAAGTATATAAACAGTTTTTTTTCTGCTGGCAGTGTATTAGAAACCAGTTAAGGTACAAATGTACTGACGTTAAATAGGTACACTAGCATTCAACATCGAGCGATAAGCAATTAGACATAATCACAGCCAGTTTCAGCTTCCGTAGTATTGATAATAATCTGCGCATTTAGGTATGAAATGAAATGAAATTAATAATTTTTTTTTTATTTAATTTAGGCGTATAAATTGCACTTATGAACGTCAAGTAGGTAGTTACATAAAAAAAAACAAAAGTATATTAAAAAATAATATAAGTACAAGTACACACAATAATACTTAAAATATATAATTTAATAAACAATACATATATGTAATGCGATCTATTACTGGTTCGGAAGGTTGATTCTGCTAAGAAGACTCCAGCAAGAAACTTAACAGCTATTCCTTTAAACTAAGAGTTGTATACAAAAGTGTAACTAGGTACTTAAGTATTACAATGTGAAATAACATGCGCAGGCGAGCAGACTAAGATGACCACACATTATTATCATTAAGATAATCATTAATTTTATAGTAACCTTTTTTTATTAGACCTTGTTTTATTTGTCTTAAGCTTGTGTAGTGGCAATTCCGTTAGAGTGAAAGGCACTTTATTATATATTTTTATACATTTCCCAACAAATGTATTAGGTACCGACCTTATTGAGTCTTAAGTTTTGGAACGGCAAGTTTGTTTTTATTTCTTGTGTTAAAACTATGGGTATTACTTTTTTTTCCAATTTATCTAAGTTTTTATTATCATAAACGATATTCTCATAAATATACTGTGAAGCTACAGTTAAAATATTAATCTGCTTAAATAACTCTCTCAGCGTATCACGGGATCTAAAGGCTATAAACAGCTCGAATGGCTCTTTTCTGTAACACAAAAATGGTTTCAATGTCAGCCGCTGAGCCCCACAATAAAATATCATATGACATGACGCTGTGAAAGTAACTAAAGTAAACCAATCATGCCGTTTCTACATCAGTAAGTGACCTTATTTTTCTAACCGCATAGGCAGCTGAACTAAGTCTTCCTGCCAAGGCAGCATTATGGTATAATAACTGTGACATAAAGTACCTTATATCTGACTAAAATAAGGATTCCTGGTAAACTAATCAATATCTGGGGCATGGCATCACCAGCGACCTCAAAAATGATGATGATATTGAAAGGGAGCGAAGGACTCTAGCGGTTAGAGGGAATATGTTGGCTCCCAGATTTTCTCGCTGTACAGATGATGTTAAAGTGACGCTTTTTAAAGCGTATACACGGGAAATCGGTAGGTTAGGCATACCAAAAAATCGCTTGAGACCTTACGAATTCAGTACAACAATGTCTTTAGGATGATGTTGGGTCTGCCGCGTTTTTGCAGTGCTTTCTTAATTTTTACGGAATATCAAACTGATGGCTTTGAAGCCATCATTCGCAAAAGTTGCTTCCTTGATCAGCAGAGTGAGGAATAGTTCCAACAGCATCCTAAAGACATTGGCGGATCGCTTAACATCACCGCTCTGGTGGTCTTTTGTGCGAAGAGTGACAATCACGGGGACTTAACCTTTCTCGTAATTGTCACGCCTAGCACAATAGAAATAGAAATAAACAAATGTAACTATTAACACTAACAATTAGCACAATAGAAATAGAAATAAACAAATGTAACTATTAACACTAACAATATTTTTAAGCCTTATACTAACCCATATCAATGTAAATTTTCTGATTAAACGATATTATTATTAAGTATTATTATTATCATAATAATAATCCATGGGTTAGTAACAATTGAAACTTAAAAAACTATGTTAGTAGCAACAATACAATACCTAGTAAATTTAAATTAAATTAACCTTTGCACCGCCCAACTATCCTGCACGCGATGTCCCGCTGTACGCCAACGTATAAATGTATTTTAATAAAGTAGGTATAAAGAAGAACTTCTATAGAAGTGCTGGCGTGGACGGCATGAAAATCTCGAACTTATAAAAGTTGTTGGCGGTAAAAAGGTTAATTCATTGATCCGGTTCACTGATGTGACTGATGTACATGTTTGAAAACATGTAGTTCAGTGAACCGTCCGAAAAGTGCCGAGTCCAAACTAAGTAACCCTAAAACGAAGTTGTAGAAACAGAAGAAACAAGATGAGATTGCTTTTACTAAGTAGAGAATGCAAAGGCTACAAAAAATAACTATAAAACTTTAATGATGGTTTGTCTTCAGTAACAATGCTGCTTTTTATTACTCGTGCATAATATACTAAATGATTTCCATTACTTTGATGGTAGAGTTCTGCACGAACCATCTAATACCAGATTCTGCCACCAAGCAGCAATTTTTGCATTGCTGTCTTTCAGTTTTGCCGTGCCATCATCATCACATTATCATCAGCTCATTATTATGTCCCCACTGCTGGGGCACGAGCCTTCCCTTTGGATAGATAGGGAGAACGGGCCATAAACCACCACGCGGGTCTAGTGTGGATTGGTGGTTGTTAACGACTACTAATGCAGCCGGGACCAACAGCTTTGGTCACTTATCCGATGACCGGATTTGCGAAAGTTGCTTAATCTTAGCAATCGCAAAACACTGCCATACCACCACAACAACCTGAACTGGACCAAATGAGTAACATGCCGTTTGCAGACTCTGTACAGTGACATACGAAAAAACTTTATCCCATAATTAAAATGTTTAAATGTTAATAATAAAATAATTGCTGTTGATCCGTACAGACGATGTTTTGGGAGCCTTGACCACACAAAAACTAGCTCAGAACAGTGGCGTTCCGGTCATTTGATCAAGTTTTTGTACGGCGCCTTAGAACATTGGATCTTAGTTTGTTAAATTAGAAACTCTAAATATTCGAAGCCACCTCTAAATTATCAGTAATCAACAAGTTAAAGAATATTTGTCTTTCTGAACGTTAGTCCACATAAAGTAACATGTAACATAAATATGCTATAAAATATAACAATGTTACAAAACAATAAGTAAGTTTGTTGTATAGTAGTATACATACTTATCATTCAAACTAATAAAACATGCTACATAACTATGCTGAATAACACGTTTTGACTTAAAATCTGGCTGGACGTACCTTTCCTAGATTTTTCTTTGCAATGCCCTGTAGGGCTCATGTTTTGAACTTTGAACTTAATACTCAAGACAACTATGTATGTACAGCATGATGCATATAAATATTAAGATTCTGTATTATATCATATAACATAACACTTTTTTAAGTTATCAAAGAGACCGCTGCGCTATCGAGCCAATAAAAGTGATTACGATAAGAACTCAGCTCGAGTTGACCACTTAGAGCACTTTTACTCCAAGCGAGAGCTGACCAAATGGCTATGTCGTGAGCTATCAATTTTATCACGATATGAGTTATAGTTATATAGAGGTTAACGCGCCAGTAGGCTTAGCCAAAGTAACATTAAGCAAACGATAGCGAAGTTCGAAAAGAATAAAATGTAAAGAGATTGACATAAGCCGCGCTAAATCACGTACATTTTATTATTTTCGAACTTCGCTATCGTATTCTTAATGCTACTTTGGCTACTGCAACAGGTCTGCGATTGTTTAGCAACTTTCGCAAATCCTTTTGTTTTTGGTCATCGAATGAATGACTAAAAATGTTTCATCTTGAGCTCCTCCGTGCTTCGGAAAGCACATTCAGCCGTTGGTCCAGGCTGCAGTAGCAGTCGATAACAGCCACCAATCCGCACTGGGCCCTCCTGGTGGCTTGTGGCCTAATCGCCCAATCCATCCATAGGGAAAGCTCGTGCCCCAGCAGTGGGGGATTATAGTATGGGGAATTCAAGGTGCTAAATGAAAAATAATAATTTAAATAACCGCTTGATAAATCGAAAATGTGAGACGGACAATTTGTGGTTTAGACATTGGTGATTGTTTAGACATAATTAGAGGTATAATAACTTAGATAAACTATAAGAAATCAACTAAACGCCGCCTCTCGTTTTCATGATTTTTGCATCATCATCATCATCATCATCGGCCTATATTAGTCCACTGCTGGAAATAGGCCTCCCCTAATGAGCGCCATAGCGCCCTGTCCTCGGCTTGACGCATCCAGCATCTGCCTGCAGTCTTTCGCTTTGCATACTACTTAAATATATAATTTGTTTATGTAATACGATAGTATTTTCAATTATATCAACTTCACCGTGACTGCACTTTTGGTACTTTTAGTCGGCGCACCCTTAAAGTAAGAATGTTTATTAAACCCATTCAATGCCGGACCCCGCACGGGTGAGTGGCGACAATTAAATTTGTATTGTTTTGAGGCAGTCAACGTGTTAATGTGCTATTAACACATTTATTGATAACAGTCTTGTTACCCACCTAGAAACTTATAAGCTTGTGTTGAGTATGAGTTCCCGACAGTAGTCTACGGAGCTATGGAGATGGAATCACCATTTCTCGTGCATAGATATACTCCTAGATATTCTCCTATCTAGGGTAGTCGAGTTGAATACCTGAGCATCTTCTAGTTCTTGATAATAACAAAAAAAACCGGCCAAGTGCGAATCGGACTCGCGCACGAAGGGTTCCGTACCATTATCTATAAAAACATCAAAAAAATCATGTCTGTTGGTCTGTTGGTGGGAGCTCCCTTAAATATTTATGTTTTTGTTGTTATAGCGGCAACAGAAATACATCATCTGTGAAAATTTCAACTGTCTAACTGTCACGGTTCATAAATACAGCCTGGTGACAGACGGACGGACGGAAAGCGAAGTCTTAGTAATAGGGTTCCCGTTTTACCCTTTAGGTACGGAACCCTAAAAATGAAATCATATTCAACATTCAATCTGTCAAAGTTCACGAGTTATAGAACACTTTACGAAACCAATAAAATGAAAGTGAGATGGTTCAAAGAGATATGTTTGAGTTGCAACATAAGAATATGAAACGCGAATAAAGTTAGGACACTTTCCTTTGACGAGAGATTAGCAGGTACGGTTATTGCTGTAAAACGGTTCAAGTTACTTACATAACTTAACTTAAATAAAATATACGACAAACTTTTTAATTTATTCAAGTTTTAAGTTCATGCCAAAACAACACTCATAAATTGAATTTAGTTTATAATAAAGTAGAAATCAATATTATTGACAAAAAAGGATGAGTATACTCGTACATACATTATATATCTTTAGCTGAGAGGTTCTCTTCTCATTTATGGGAGAGTCTTATAAGAAAGTTCTAAATTAAGTAGTTTACTAACAATCTTTATGTATTGTACTACTAACTGATATGGATTAAGTTATTTGAAATAAATGGTTTTATTTATTTATTTATTTATATACGAAGAGTGTTGTCTAAGTTTGTGTTAACAGTGTTAAACGGTAGTGTCGACTTAAACAGCTGTACTCTTATTTTTACTATAAATTTTTATATTTACAAATAACTAAATAAAAAATAAAATACTAGTGGCAATCTTTTGTTTTTATATATCTAGTTATTCTTTTGTTTAGAGAAATAGTAGTTTCAATAAGTCTTCGCCAATAAAGCCTAGCTTTGGAGTTCCACCGTTTCCTACTTGAGTAGAGAGTTACCAATCAATAATTGTTACCTCAATATAGATATGATAATACGAATGACGCTTTTTAACCTACGAGCTTTTGATTAGAACAATGATAACATTTATAGTTTATAGGTAGCAAAAATATATTGATAGTAAATGTTTAATTAATGAAAGTAAGCTAAATGTTAAGTACTCAATTGTTATAATAAAAATATGAAATAAGTAAATAGCCTATAACTGCCCCCACTGCTGGGCAGAGGCATCATCATTAAAATTAAGTCATCACTACAACTGATGGGTAATGGCTCAATCACGCCGATCACGCGGGTTGGAAAAATCCGAAACACATTTTGCTCGACCTGGGAATTGAACCCACTGCCACTCGGCCACCGTGTGTTCATATATAACCTTATTTTATTAACATTATATTATACATCACTACATAGTATAAAACAAAGTCGCTTCCCGCTGTCTGTCTGTCCCTATGTATGTATGTATGCTTAGATCTTTAAAACTACGCAAAGGATTTTGATGCGGTTTTTTTTAATAGATAGAGTGATTCAAGAGGAAGGTTTAAATGTATAAATGCATGCATAATATATTAGACAAACACTAATAATTTTTAGAGGTTTCAAATTTTTTTGCGCTTGCATTGGAAACGCTGGCAGAACCTTACGAGATATATCAAAATAATGTATGGTCTACGAAAAAGCCCGCGATGATATATGTCTATCTTTTAGGGATAGCCCACAATAATATTTTTTGTACTTTATTTACGAAGCGATTTTAAGCAATACAGCATTTATCCTTATCCAATTAAGTACCTTAAATACATTGTGCATTTATTATAGATCAATATGGCCTTTTACAGCATGTAATATAAATGAATATTTTCGAAGATGTTACAGATTTACAATGTAGGGACATAGCGGTTGCGTGTATCAGTATTGCACCCGCCGTGCGAAACCGGGGCGGGTCGCTAGTTAATAATAGTTCGTTAACCCATCTAGAAAGCCAATGCTTGTGCGAGATACTGACTACTGAGCGAGCGAGCGAGACTACAGACGTGAACCCGTGAACTCATAAGTTCACAGGTTCACGTCAGTAGTCTAACCACAGAATAAATAATAGTAGTCTAACGTTGTATGAGAAATTAATCATGATTTTTTGCATTCAACCCGAGCCTATTCGTTGGGCTACGACGCTTATGTAAGTGGTTCTCACAGAATGCTAGGTATTACTATTATCCGTTAATGGTTAAGGCGACACTTTTTTCTTTTTTTGAGAGAGATTGCTGATTGCCGCCTCAGCTGGCTTTTTTGGGGGCGGCGAAGTACGTAAAGGGTACCTCAAGCCGTGTTGAAACCTTCGAAGGTGATTCACCTTCGGAGGTTTTCTAGAGGGAACGGCATCGCACACTTAAAAGTGCGCGTCCCCGTGCCCTACTAGATTCTCCGAAGGGTTCGGATCGGATCGGGGAGCGGAACCACCCGAGGGCGCCTCTAAAGGCACGGACCTCGGCTCGGGTAGACCGGGCCGTGGAGGAGGAGAGAAGCGCCCAGGTACATGTCTGTAAGTACCTAGTATAGAGCGCGTGTGAACCGGTTCGACGTACCCTTGTTCTACGAATACGGTGTCTTAAAACCCTTGCTCAAAAACACGATTTTGCAAATTTCAGATTTGTTGGTCTTGTCATACTCCTACAATTTTCGATGAAAGTTGATGTATTTTTTCCACGTGTCGCCTTATGGATACCAATTCTGAGCTTCGGTTGTTGTAAAGGCTCCCATTCACGGACACCCCGTTCCATCACTCCAAATTTAATCATATTGGCCCCCATTTACGAGCACTCTACTCCATCGCTTCACTCCATCATCGCTCCAAATTAAATCGTATAACTACTTGGAATGCGTGTCATCGCTCTAAGCGTTGGATGTCAAAACATTCCAAAATCCATCACTAATTTGGAGTGATGGAGTGGCGCGAATGGAGTGCCCGTGAGTAGGCGGGGTCTTAAGCAATCATTAAGAGGGATAAAGAACCAACGCAACGTCAGTCGTCGTTGTGGAATAAAAAAATATTCGCATCATTTCAAATGTTGAATGTGGGTTTATAACTACCCATCATCATCATTATCATCATCGGCCTATCTTAGTCCACTGCTGGACATAGGCCTCCCCTAATGAGCGCCATAGCGCCCTCTCCTCAGCTTGACGCATCCAGCATCTGCCTGCAGTCTTTCGCAGGTCATCATCCCACAAGCTATAACTACCCACTACCCAGCAATTACGAATTCCAAGCGTGCGAGTTACCCACTACAAAAGTTTTCCCTCGTCTTTGGAGTATATCATACTTTTATTGGTTACGTTTCTGCAAAATGCGCAGAACGACTTCCGACGTACGGATCGGATCACTTAAACTACACGACTTTCCCCTTTGGCTTATGTGCCATTAAAAAGGAGCAAAGCTGGGCGGCAAGCTTAGTTCAGCAGTTCTAAAAAGGCTACAATTTTTACTACTTCTTAATTAACAATTCTATATAATGTATATTGTAGGTATTGGATGGTAAAAAGAATAATAAGGAAAACGAAAAATTTTATATGGCAACTTTTTAATTCTCCTTGTTTTTCACCTGGCTTCAATGCCATACAAATTCTCGTTCTCGTTAACGTTATCGAATCTTATTAAATAGTAAATAAAACACACTCTGATGTTTTAATGTTGTTAAATTTTTTTAATTAATATTTTATTACTTTAGTCATAATGTAACAAATTATTGTTTTATGTTATCTTTATGGCAGTCTAAGCAGGGTGATTGTTTAATGTTTGAATTATCAAGGTCTATGGTGAAAATTAATAGATGCATATTTTATAAACATGTTTACGGCATATATATACCTATGGCAGAAGCAAAAATCATCTATTTCCATTAAAAATAACATACTTATATCTAGAAATAACCCTCCGCAAACAAACAAACAAACAAACAAAGTCACAAACTTTACCTCTTCATTGATAATAACTAGCGGCCCGTCCCGGCTTCGCGCGGGTGGATTTTTTTTAATATAGCTTAAGTTGAGTGGTAGAGCCACGCTGCGTTGCAGCACGAAATGGGTCGGCTCGCCCGGCGAAATACCACCCTCTCACAGAATATCGGCGTGAAACAACGGCACTCGTTGCTGTTGTGTTTCGTCCGGTGAGTGAAAGTACCGGAGGCCCATCTCTCACCTCTCCCAATTCCTACTCCCTCCTCAAGATCCAACTCCTTCCTCAAAGTCGGCAACGCATCCGCGATTACTTTGGTTTTACGGGTGTCTATGGGCGGCGGTGATTGCTTTCCATCTGGTGACCCGCCTGCTCGTTTG
This sequence comes from Eudonia lacustrata, assembly GCA_947562085.1. Classification (NCBI taxonomy): domain Eukaryota; kingdom Metazoa; phylum Arthropoda; class Insecta; order Lepidoptera; family Crambidae; genus Eudonia; species Eudonia lacustrata. The sequence continues at coordinate 6,535,367 of OX387313.1, forward strand.
CCTCCTTTTAACATAAAAAAAAGTTACTCAGCGCTAATGTAGCATTCTAATGGTGAAAGAATTTTTTAAATCGGTCCAGTAGTTTTTGAGTTTATTCGTTGCAAACATACATACATACAAAGGTTTCCTCTCTATAATATTAGTATAGACATAGATATTGCCATTACATAAATGTTGTTAGCATTGTTGTGTTACGATAGTTGGAGATATAATAACAAGTTTCTCAGTAGTTATGGAATCCGGGTGAAGTGTGCATCCAACCTTTTGCGTTAACATCATCATCATCATCATCATCATCATCATCAGCTCATTTTTGTCCCCACTGCTGTAGCACGAAACTTCCCTATGGATGGATAGGGAGAACGGGCCATAAACCGCCACGCGGGCTAGTGCGGATTGGTGGTTGTTAACGACTGCTAATGCAGCCGGGACCAACGGCTTTCGTGCCTTCCGGAGCACGGAGGAGCTCGAGATGATACATTTTTGGTCACCCATCCGATGACCGGCCTTTGCGAAATTCGCTTAACCTCAGCACTCGCAGACCGGGCGCGTTAACCACTGCGCCATCGAGCTCCTCATTAACATCTTTTTACATCAATTGAGATGAAAGCCAATGTTTACCCGAAAGGCATAAATACTATATTCTTTTTACAGGGATCGACCGAAGGAGAAAGATCAGAGCAGCACAACACTATGCTTCTGGCAAAAGCGGCGGTTCGTGGTGGCGCTGCTGGCTTTCTTCGGATTCTTCAACGTGTACGCGTTGAGGGTCAACCTGTCCGTCGCGGTGGTGGCCATGACGGAGCCCGTGGAGACCAAGCTGGAGAACGGGACTGTTGTTATGGTAAGATTTTGATGAGGTTCTTTCAATAGGTTATTATAGCTTGCAACATAAATCCTGCCGTACTGGCTTTAAAGCGAAACTCCTGACAGAAGCGGCGGTTCGTGGCAGCACTGCTGGCGTTCTACCACACAATAGATAATAGTACTGTTCTTCGGATTCTTCAACGTGTAGGCACTACGGAATAACCGGTCAGTCGCCGTGATAGCCATGACGGAGCCCGTGGAGACCAAGCTAGAGAACGGGACTGTGGTTATGGTGAGATTTGAATAAGGTTCTTTCAATTGGTTATATAGGGTTTTTAAATGATCCACCAGTAACTTGATTTAGAGCTACGGATTTAATTTAATTTTCTTTAAGTAAAAATAAAAAGCTAAAATTGTTTCAACATATCCACAAAAATATCGTTGTCTGTTGCATTTTATTCTGTTTTTTTAGAATTTTGTTGTCATAGCGGCAACAGAAATACATCTTCTGTGAAAATTTCAACTGTCAACTATCACGGTTAATGAGATACAGCCTGGTGACAGATGGACAGACGGACGAACGGACGGATAGCAGCGGAGTCTTAGTAATAGGGTTCCCGTTTTATCCTTTGGGTACGGAACCCTAAAAATGACGATTACGATTCCTGTCGAAAATGGGTGCTACAGCCAGTACCTTACCACAGTATGTCACCTTACTATTGTTGTGTCATCTGTTCAGGTCACGTCGTGAGTGTATTATGTGTAATAACTATGTAATTCAACTGGACGGCTATTTACATAAAAGGTACTAAAAACCTTTCGTCCTATCTATGCCCTTTGTAATAAACTGATGTCCGCTGTAAATTTTTATTTATATCTTTTAGAGAGAAAAGACTTAAGTTAAACCTTATGCTAAGGTATTAAAGATCTTTTGTGAATGACCTGTTTAAGACGATAACCTATTGAACATGTTTTTCCTGAGAAATGCAATAAGAGGATGCTTTTATTCCAGATTCAAGAACCTTATAGCTTGGTCATAAGGAATATTTTAGGATATTTATTTACGGTTTAGCTACGCGCGTGTGAATACTCGTTTTAAGAGGTTATAAAAGTTGGTCTTGTTGTTGGTATAAATTTATTTTGCGTTCCTCTACTTGTACAAGATAGTCATATATTTATTATCCTGAGTGTACAGACCTACATAATTTATTTTTCTTTAAAATGTAAATATTTCTATTGATGTATTTTAAACATATGGTGTAATATAAAATAAACAATGTCCTATACGTTTAAAATTATGTAATTTTTTTTATTATTTTATTTTTGCATTTACAATTCTAATAGGTACTTTCTCAAATATACTACAAGATAAAAATTTTACTAGAAAAAAATATCATGTAAAATATTTTGTAAATTATCCCATCCTTGACAGTAAAGTTATGAAAGATTCTTCTTTTTTCCGTTCTTTAGCCTTCGATCTTTATCCGTCGTTTAGGTACCTATGATACAAACAAACGCCACACTTGTTAATGACTATCCTGATGGTCATAGTTAATAACCTTTATTTTAACTGTATAGGGTATCCTAGGCATACTTTTGAAATACCTGACAAAAAACAAAGTTTCTAAACATATTTTTTTACGTGAATAATATTTATTTTGAAGAAATAACACAGAACAAAATAAAATTTATATTATTTTATGTTGATGTTTCGAACCATTCTTTGGTCTTTATTCTCATGACCCCGCCCGATCCTTAAAATGCGACTACACATTAACATGCACACTTGCTTTCGACCCGCTTCACAAACTCTCTTCAAAAAATGGTCCCATGAGCTTAATTTTATTGTTATCCGCGTACATTTCAGAAAACATTATTATATTTGTGCTTTTTTTGTCACTTGTCCAGTTACCCGAATTCGACTGGAGCTCGCAGACAAAGGGGCTGGTGTTGAGCTCCTTCTTCTACGGATACCTGGTGACCCAGCTGCCCGGCGGATGGCTCGCGGCTAAAATAGGAGGTAACAGGTTTGTTCCATTCCACAAACACACACATTCTAATATACCAAATCACAATTAGAGTATTTAACGGGAGTCGAGGAGCTCGATGGCGCAGTGGTTAACGCGCCTGGTCTGCGAGTTCTGAGGTTAAGAAACTTTCGCAAAGGCCGGTCACCGAATGGGTGATCATAAATGTATCATCACGAGCTCCCCTGTGCTTCGGAAGGCACGTAAAAGCCTTTGGTCCCGGCTGCATTAGCAGTCGTTGAAAACCACCAACCCGCACTGGGCTCGCGTGGTGGTTTATGACCCGTTCTCCCTATCCATCCTCGAAGGCTCGTGCCCCTGCAGTTTTCGCATGCGCCATAATCAGTGATGTACTTACTAATGAGTAAGTAGCAAGTTAGCATAAAAAAATTGTTAAAATTAAGCAAAACTATTAATTGGTTAAAGTTGGACAGTGTTTGCTTCGCCGGCCGTTGCGGCACTTGTTTCCTCGGCTCGTTCGATATGATCAAATGTTAATAGAAATAAAATTAATTTTGAAAGTTCAATAATTTTTACAAATTAACCTTCGATTCAATTTTTTTCAATTTCAATTCAATATTCGATATCGAAATCTTAAGCTAAAACTGCTGCTTGTTATTATCAGGCAGGTTGATAGTTTTAATTTCGAATTGTATAATTGTGTGATAAATGTTATTGATATTTGTCGTTTTTGTCACAACAAATAAATAAATAGTCAATGCCAAAAAAATACTTTTATAATACAAAATGTAAGCTTGACATTGCGTAAAATAATTGTCGCAGAACTTTAAAACGGCTACATCGCGTTTGCTTGAACTTGAACTTAAACTTCCTTTGGCAAGCTTATTTAACGGGATGTAGCCTTTAATGTATGCATTGCATTGTGCCTGTGTCTGCCATTCTATGTACTATGTTGAAATCATTGTTCGTTTTTAGAGTGTTCGCGATAGGCATTGGCGCGACTTCCCTGTTGTCATTACTGACGCCTCCCCTGGCGTACACCAGCACATCCCTGCTCATAGCTGTCAGGGTCGTCGAGGGATTGTTCGAGGTAAAATATATATATACAATATAAGATATAAGACAACATCACATACATAGTTCTGATCTCAAAGTAAGTAGCGAAAGCAGTCGTTTTTATGGAAATCAGAAACAACGAAGACGGTACCACAACCTCCCAGACTCGACACAATATCGAAAGGTTCGTTTTCGACATTGACCCGACCGGAAATCGGACCCCGGACCTCAGAGTTAGCGTCGCCCAAAGTCCGGCATGCAAGCCACTCGGCTACGGAAATCGTTATATCATGCAAAGCCAAGAATTTAGTTAAACCTACCTACTTATTTTGGGGTTGTTGTATACTTACAACAGCCTGTAAATGTCACCTCTTGTCGCCATTGTCACCGTATAAAATACAATGAAACCCTCACCTCGTATAACCAGGGAAAGGCCTAAGGCGTTGCAGACTTGCAGTGCTTGGTGGGTGTGACTGGTGACGCTGACGACTACCGTCATTTTATTACCGTCTTTCGTTGTGCCAATCTTGTGAGAACGCAAAAAGCTATGCGCTGAATGGAGTACGGTTTCAACTTCGGCCAAAATCCATGGAGGTCAAAACTAAGGAGCTCGATGGCACCGTGGTAAACGAACTCGGTCTGCGATTGCTGAAGTTAAGCAACTTTCGCAAAAGCCTGTTATCGGATGGGTGGCCAAAAAACTGCTCCTCCCTGCTTCGGAAGCAGTTGGTCCTTGCTGCATTGGCATTCGTTAACAACCACCAATCCGCGCTGGGCCGCACGATGATTTATGACCCGCCCACTCGTTCTTATACCCGTTCGCGATATGCCGATGATGATGATGACGATAAAGATGAATATATATATATCCTCTTTTTTAACCTTAACTAGTATTGTTTCCAATATTTATATAATAAGTTCGTGGGGTGGCGGCCTGGTTACCTGTAAAACGGGATTTTTAAACTCTAGTGCGGGCACATATTATTATATGCACATTTAATTAAGTTCACCATTATGAATACTAATACATAGGTACATTTTCCTGTGCTGTACACTGATCAATTGTGGAGAAAATAAAATTTATTTTATCTACACTAATGTTGTAACATTCTACTTATGTTTCCAATACTTGACTTATAATTACTACTGTTATAGCGCAGACAACAAAACACTCAATTTAAGCAATTTCACATGATGGTATAATATCCACATCGATATCGTAAAATCTCATTATAACATCAATAAAACGCGACCAATTAACCTGGCGAGCCTTATGTCAAAATCCTCATACAAGTTGTATAAAATTTTGATATTAGGCTGGCTTTTGAAAACAGTTGGGTTATACGTGAAAACTTCGTCGAAACTACTAAACTTACATACACAAAACTCTTTGGTAAGATCTTGTGCCAATTAAATAAAAAAAGAACAGCGCGCGCTCGCTCCTGATTGGCCCTGCGCGCGCAGCTGCGCTCTCATTGGTTAGATTTTAATGGCGGTAAGTTCACTGTGACAATACACGTACGCGTGAATTTAATGTTTCGCAATGTGTTTTGTTTTTAAAATACAAATTAAAAGTTAAAAATGGACAGTTCGATGAAGTCTCTAACATAGACGACAGTACAATCATGGTGAAAGTTTCGAAAACAAAAACGAAAATAGATCGTTCTTTCGTTGTGACGGGCAACTGCTATGCCGTATGTAAAAAATACATGGAACTTCGACCCACCCTTTTTCTTGAGCTATAGATCGGGGAAGTGCGTCGATCAAAGAACTGGTATTAATAAATTTGGTGCTCTGGGAAAAACTATCGCAAGTTTTTTGAATCTGCCTAACCCAGCGTTGTACACGGGGCATTGCTTCCGGCGCACCTCGGCGACCCTTCTCATAGATAGCGGTGGTGATTTGACCGCACTGAAACGACACGGGGGGTGGAAGTCTTCTACTGTGGCTGAAAGCTACATTGATGAGTCTTTAATGAATAAAATTCAAGTCTCAAATACGATCTTGAACAGAATAGAAAACAAGACGAATGAAGTAATTATAAATATTCCAACTCCGTCTACGAGCTCTACTGCTTGCCCCGCGACCGCTACAGCTGCTGGATCAATAATTAACATTAACTTTCAAAATTTAACCATCCAAAATTTGAACAATTATTATAAATAAACTATTGTCAGCTTTTACTCTTGTTGTTTGACTAATTGCATTAGTGAAGATAAAGTAGTGTATGCAACTGCATATAACACGGGTATTAAAACACTCGTTACTATTATGAAACTCGCTGCGCTCGTTTCATAAACTCACACTCGTGTTTTAATACCCTTCATTATATGACAGTTGCATAAACTACTATTAATATATCACATTAGACCGCGTACCGGATAACACAGTTTGGGCAGGCCTCCAACTTGGTGGACCGACGATCTGGTGAAGATCGCGAATAGCCACTGGGTGCGATCAGCACGAAACCGGTCGATGTGGAAATCCTTGGGGAAGCCTTTGTCTAGCAGTGGACGTCTTTTGGCTGAGATGATGATGATGATAATAATTATAATATTATGTTACGTGTATCCAGGGCGTGACGTACCCATGCATCCACGCGGTATGGTCTCGGTGGGCGCCGGCGGAGGAGCGCGCGCGTCTCGCCACCTTTGCGTTCAGCGGCAGCTACGCCGGCACAGTCGTCTCTATGCCAGTATGTTCGCTGCTAGCTCACTATACTGGGTGGCCGGGCATCTTCTATGTGTTCGGTAAGTTAGAAGACCTACTATAACACTGTAAGGCTAGTTGCACTCTGATTGCATTTTCGTACGAACACGCACGGCTCCATGATGTGTGTTCACTGCTAGCTCACTACAGCGGGTAGCCGGGTATCTTTCGTGTTCGGTAAGTACCATCATATATGTTACTGTGTACTAAGGTGTGACGTACTCGTGTATGAGTGCGGTATGGTCTCGCTCGCCACCTTTGCGTTCAGCGGCAGCTAACGCCGGCACAGTGGTATCCATGCCTGTAAGCTAGCTGCTAGCTCACTACACCGGGTGACCGGGTATCTTCTACGTATTTGCTAATTTGGTAAGTATCATTACATTACCTATATGTTACCTTGTACTAAGGTGTGACGTACTCGTGTATCCACGAGGTGTGGTCTTGCTCGCCACCGACGCCGGCACAGTCGTCTCTATGCCAGTATGCTCGCTGCTAGCTCACTATACAGGATATATTTTTTACCAGTGCGCAAATTTTCTGGAGCGACTCAGAATCGGTAAGTAACAACTTTCTCATAGTAACATGGGTCGAAATATGTCAAAAATTTTACTTTAGCGAACACTTGATTAGCCTGATTTGTATGAAGAGTCTCAAAATTTTTGACTTATTTCGACCCATGTTACTATGAGAAAGTTGTTTACCTACCGATTCTGAGTCGCTCCAGAAAATTTGCGCACCAGTAAAAAAAATATGCTGTTTACTGGGTGGCCGGGTATCTTCTTTGTGTTTGGTAAGTGTCACCATATTATGTATCATCATAGTCCGAGACTCCGTGTCCGTGAGAGGGTCTACGTATGCGTTGCTCGAGCCGAGCGCGGTATGAGACGCCTGCCCGACAACCTACCAAAAACTGTCTGTCCTCAATAGACTTCGAACTCTACTGGGTATGAAATGAAGCTTAACGAAAACGAAAAATACGGATTGTCCCCATCATTACTATTATTTTCTTGTATGGAGCCATACCTGGGAACCTAATAGTTAAGGAGTTTTTTTTCCTTTAGTTGATGGCTTCGTGCGATTAGCACATTTAGCCAGTGTCAAAGTAATTTTTCTTACAAGTATTAAATATATAAACAATATTTCCTTCTTGTATAGATGATGATGAATGATAATAGAAATGAGAAGTGAGAAATGATATACCCTTCAACCCCTCGAGTATCTCAGTAAATATGTGGGGCTTCACTAAGTCCTCGGGCGGAATTCTCGAGAAAATTTGAAAAATGAAGTTGCACTGTTTTGTTTCATTTGCCAACACTCATGCGCACTTACGAAAACTTAACGGTTAATAATCCACCATTATTTCACACTAATATTCGACATTAGAAAATAAAACAAAACCGCAGACATGACTCTTCACTTTCCCGCCAAGAAGTCCAGTTAAGGAGTTGTTGAGGAACAAAGTCAAAACTTTGGTTTTTACGGTTTTTGCGGAATCTGTTAAAATAGGTTATTATTAAATTTTCTTCTAAAGAAACATTAGCATTTTTCTTCCATTTTCAATTAAAAAGAGACGTTTTAAGTAACAAACCGTAATGAGTATCGAAGGAAAACAATGATGCGGGTCGCGGCCGGCCGCCTCGTATCGTACGCTACACGCACTCACTCACATGCACATGCACTCACTCAATAACACCTGTTTTTGATACCCAAAAATAAAAGTCGTTTCCCAGCAATTATTTTTACTTAATGTTTCTTAGTTTGATGTACACTATGCGTATATTACGGCTTCGGTAAGGTTTTTTTCATACCCTATATGTCTTTGGCATATGGTTGAAAATGTATTGAAGAGATTTGACAGTTTTGGATAGGCTTGTGTACTCCCGATCTAATTCGAAGCCCTCGGAGAATCTAGTAGGGTACAGGGACACGCAATAATAATATTTAACTCGGAGTCCGTATCAATATTTTTAATATCATAATATTTACCTAATAAACCATTGCTACATAAGTCATTTTACATGTTTATTACAGGTATAATGGGGTTAGTTTGGACAACAATATGGTGGTTGGTTGTGAAAGAATGTCCTGAAAAAGATCCTCACATAACACCGGCTGAACTGAAATATATCCAGGTGAGCATTATAAGCCGCATTTCTTTAAGAAAAATCGTTTTACTTCTAAAGCAATGGCAGCTATGTTGCCACCAAATATTGAACTTTACCCACTTGGAATTAGGTTGCTTTTCAATGAAAAATTACAACTGTATTGCCCGTGAAAGTGTTAACAGCTGGAAGAGTTTGATGGCGCACCTGCATTCGCGTTCGGGTAGAAATCTTGTCTTGTCTCAAAGTAAGCAATTTAAACTGGCTGGTCACCAGATCTAAATGTCTTTAGAGTCAATTACAATATGACTTTTACTTTTGTAGTATTTACAGATATCCATATGTAGTATACCGGCTGACTGGTTAATGAAAAGAAATTCTTTTGGAATTATAAAAAAAACTGTCTATAACGATATTTTTTCATAGAAGTTGTATGGGAATAGCGTACTATGGCGTCATTATTATGATGTCCTACCAATATTTCGCGTTTTTTTTTTAATTTATTTGTTAGAAATTTTACAAAAATATTTGATCTTACATTCTGCCAAACTGTAGTACAGTTTATATTGACCGCGCTGTTTAGGTTATGAATATTGGTTTATTTTTTAATAACGTTTAAGTGACGTCATTTGTACTTTGAATGTTTTGGAATTTATTGTTGCTGTCAACATTACCTGTGCCCTATAAACAAAAACCGGTATTGTGCCTCGCTATTTAACGTAATTAACCAATTTCTGCGGTTAGGCTTAATAGATACCGGTAATTATGAATTCTAATTCATTAAGCCTGACATAGAAGTCATAGTGGCAACTTTTATGAAACCAGTATACACGAATATGGCAGGAATGTTAGAAGTATTGAATACCTGTGCATTAAAACTTATTTTACTAAAATTTTACGATCTTTTTGATCCTTCAGTCAATTTGACGATGACTGTTTTTGACCACTTAAAACTACAAAAATAGCATTATCATTGGTGTAATCTATATATCTACAGATGAATAGCCATTTTTAGGGCTCCGTGGTCAACAAGGAACCCTTATAGTTTTGCCATGTCCATCTGTATGTCTGTCCCCAGCCTAGCTCATAGACTCTTAGTACTAGAAAGCTGTAATTTGGCATGAATATAATATGTACATATTAATCACGCTGATAAAGTGGTGAAGTAAAATATAAAAAAAAATTTTTTTAGGTTCTTTATTTTTTCTTGTCTACCCCAAAGTGTGGGGAGTCGTTGGATAGCAATTTCAAAAATATCGGGTTTGTGGAAACAGTTCTTTAAAACAATTATTGGGTCTGTGGGTTCATCGTGGTGAAATATCCTCTTTTTTTTAATTTATTCGGATCACCAACAGTTGTTACATCAAAACAATTATCTGGTTTACATTTATAGTAACATATACTTGATGTACAACTACTTAGAGGTGAACTCAGCATGCATTGAGGTACAGACAGTATTTACAGACTAAGCTGCGTATTTATTATGCTCTTCTTATGCTATTATTTATGTAAGTACTCCTCCTATGCCCGTATAGTTATAAGCTATGTTCAATGACAAATATCCTACTAATGAGTACAGGACTCCCGCGGCACTCAAGCAGTGGAAGGGTCCAAAGTGCGTCACCCGTGGCGCGCGATGCTGCGCTCCGGGCCGGTGTGGGCCATCGTGGTTGCGCACTTCAGCGAGAACTGGGGCTTCTACACGCTGCTTACATTCCTGCCCACATTTATGCAAGGTATAAGAGAAATAAAATAAAATAAAAATAAACTCTACTATCGAACAGTTATACTAACAGTGTGAACTAACGTTTGCTTTCATAATTTACTTTTTACAATTGCTTTAGGCCAGTCTCGCCTGAAAGGAGATGTTCGTTTTTGGGCTCTTAATTTATTACAGTTTAGAAGTGATGCTTTTTTGATAGATCTGCCTTCTGAGATGATGTTTCCAAAAAGAAAAAAAATATAAAAAGGCCCCAATATAATTTAAAAAATATTTAAAAACTTGAAATCTTGTTTTCTTTATCAAGCTTTTCTCATTATTTTTGGGTTCTAATGAAAGTTTTAAGTGTTTATTATATATTGCTAAAGTTATTTATACATTCTAAAAGGTATTTTAAGGTTTCAATGCAATTTCCTGAAAATGAAACCAAGCGGTTGCTGGCTGTAATGGATAGTACCATTGCATTACTTATTTAAAAAATAAGTTATATTTTTTAAATACATACATTTACATTAGAAAAGCGAAGATGCCAAGTTAGAAAAAGTTTAGGGTTGCTATTTTATGAATTTTTATTATCTGACCTTTTTTATTAAATAATACGATGTTTGGGTATGTTTAAAAAATATATTAATACATGGAAAAGTTCCCTATTTTTTGCTCTTTTCATAAAATATAATTTCATCACTATAAGAATTAGGGGGCCCAGCTTCCATACAAAAATGGAACATCTTCTTTAACTTTGTTTTTTATTCATTTAGTTTATAGTCTACCTACTAACGATAATTTTTTTTATGAATTCAATTGAAAAACATTTTTATAAGATTTTTTTTCTGGAGTCTTGGTAGCTTAGCGGTCAGAGCATTGGACCGGTAATCCAAGGGTCGTGGGTTCGATTCCCACTCGAGCTTTCTAAACTGGTTGATTTGTTCTGACATCTATATCATTGTGAATGCCAAAATTTATTAATTTATTTAATTAATTCCGTTTCAGACGTGTTCCACTTCGAAACGTCGCAAACAGGATGGCTGTCCGCCGTGCCGTACCTTGCCATGGCGATAGTGCTACAAGTGGCCGGCCATCTAGCGGACTGGCTGCTGAGGAAAGGAATCATGTCCCGAACTAACATCAGGAAGCTGTTCAACTGCGGAGCGTTCCTGTCACAGGTACAGACAGCTTCAAAATTAAATGAGCATTCCAATCTTCAAAATATATGAAAAAACAACCTTATGGCATGACTTTAAGGTGCACTTTCATTTGTGTTCAGACTTAAATTAAAAGTGTATCCGACAGTCAGTTGACGCTTGAACACAATATAAAGAGGACCCAGATAGTAAGCTTAATATTGGCTATTACCTATGAAATTAATGTTTTTTTTTCTCACTCATTAATAAGTGTATTACGCCTAAAACTCAATACCGGTTATTAATATTATTATATATACATTTAATCAAACACTCAGTTGTTCTTAAACCAGACACAATGGAAATTCAATTGTTCTATGGCACTGTGGTTACCTTGGGCTTCCAAGTATCTACCTACGACTATGTTACTTAGGCTTTAGTATAACAATTTTATTATTATTATTATTATTTTTTAATTTTGTGTCTTCAAGACCCAATTTTTTTTTAAATTGATTTCTATTTTTGTTAGCAGAATTGACCTTTTGTCTTTTTTTTTTCTTTTTAAGGGCTGCTTTATTTAACTAGTGAAGCAAACACATTATGTCCCGGACTAGCATTAGAAAGCTTCAACTGTCACAGGTACAAATAACTACTCGACATAGTATGAACATGGTCCTATAGTCCCGCCCCAAAATATGGCCAAGACCTATAGCATCAAGGAGGCGTCTTACACACACGCGTATTTTTAAAGAGGTTGAAGGCCTTGTATAAATACTTCAGCCTTTAAAAGAATAAAGCCTCCTAGCCTTCTCTTAATACAAAAAAGTTCTAATAATAACTTATTTGAATAAAGTAAAAGCTTACTATTATCACAGAATAACTAATAGTACTACCGTACAGACTCACTCTCTAACAAAAGTCAAGTTTAGGTATAAAAAATTGCCTACTCTTCATTCACGCGAAATTGAATCTTATTGTGTGACCCGAGCGTACATATTCCGTTAGGCAACGCTGACTGGATATCGATTTGACGTCAGGAGCGGAGGGTTCCCACTCATGGATATATTGAAGTATTAAAATGTTAATTTCGATTCATTGTTCTTTCTTTTATTTAGACACCCGTAAACACAACAGTATCTTTTACCTAATGCCATATGCCTGCCCGGGAGCCGCGCCGGCCGAACGTACAGTCGAGTTCAATGATATGTATACACTTTTGACAGATGTTGATTCTTATTACAAGGTAAATAAAGGTTACCAACTGTCAAAAGTGTATACATATTATTGAACTTGACTATACCTAAACAGCGGAGTGACACCCCCCTGCTATTGTGTTGTAGAGGAGCCCGATGGCGCAGTGGTTTAAGCGCTTGGTCTTGGTCTTAAGCTACTTTCGCATAGGCCGGTCATCGGAAGGTTGACCAAAAATTTATCATCTAGCTTCGGAAGGCACGTAAAGCCGTTGGTCCCGGCTGCATTAGCAGTCATTAACAACCACCAATCCGCACTAGGCCCGCGTGGTGGGCAAATTCAAATATATTTATTTTCTCATCACAAGGTATAGGTATAAAGGTACAGAGATAAAAATGACACATCAAGTAAATGGAACCCATCAGTATCCCTTTTGAGAGACTGCTGCTTGCGATAGGTTTTGAAAAAATCCCGTAGGTCACCAGTGCCCCAATCCGCGGACTTTGAGTCAACTATAACTATAACTTATTAATCTATACTATAATATTATAAAGAGGAAAGCTTTGTATTTTTGTATGTATGTTTGTAACGAATAAACTCAAAAACTACTGTGGCCGTAGCCAAAGTAACATTAAGAAAACGATAGCGAAGTTCGAAATGAATAAAATGTATGGGGAATTGACATAAGATTGACCACGTGATTTAGCGCGGCTTATGTCAATCTCATACATTTTATTCTTTTCGAACTTCGCTATCGTTTTCTTAATGTTACTTTGGCTAAGCCTACTGGACCGATTTAAAAAAAAATAACCATTAGAATGCTACATTAGCGCTGAGTAACATAGGCTATATTAAAAAAAATCCACCCGTGCAAAGCAGGGAGGGGCCGCTAGTAACAAATAAACAAAATACATGATGTGGCAAGCCCCTGAGTGAGAGACATATGTATAGATTATTCGTAGGCCTGGGGCCCGACCGCCTAACCGATCGCTTTGACTTCGTGTGTGGTTTATGACGTCATCTTGTCGTTTCGTGCCGCCTATGAAAGCAATATCAAAAGCTATAGCCTTTAGCTTTTGATATCGCTTTCATAGGCGATGCGAGGTGGCAAGATGACGTCATAAACTATACGCGTAGTCAAAGCGATCGGTTAGGCGGTCGGGGGGCTGTTCTCCCTATCCATCCATAGGGAAGGCTCGTGAGGACAAAATGAGCTGATGATGATGATGATGTGATGATTGTGTTGTTCCCAGACAGTGTTTATGGTGGCGGCGGCGTACTCGTCGAGCGTGGTGTGGTGCGTGGTGTTCCTCACCATAGCGGTGGGGTTGGGTGGATTCGCCTGGTCCGGTTTTAGGTAAGCGATGGATTTTCGACCTTGTGCCTATTAGCGATAACTTAGATATTCCATTGTATAGTTTTGTGTTTTTTGGTTATTTCAATGTTTATTCATTTATTATAAATGCGTAGGCGAATATCATCAGGTCATAATTTTTTAAATAATAACCCCTTTATTCATAAAAATTATTTAAGCATTATTTAGTTAAAGTAGTTGTCAACGTCACACAAACGTCATTTTGAATTAGATAAAAAGAGACAAAACAATGATTAACTAAATAATGCTTAAATAGTTTTTATGAATAAGGGGGTAAAAATCTATACATATAATAAAGCTAAAGAGGGTCGAAAGTCTGTACATTGAAGATATTCGAAAAGAAGTTGGCTGGGGATATTTAGAATCGATAACAGAACACGTTCCAACAGTTTTTAGAATTTTTGTCTGTTTGTCTGTTTATTTGACCGCGCATCACGTGAAAATGGCTGAACTGATTTGGATGAAACTTTGCACATAGACAGACCATGACCGAGACTAAGATATAGGATACTTTTGATACCAGTAACAGGTTCCTGTGGGATAGTGTAGTCTTCGCGAACGAAGTCGCGGGCGACAACTAGTATATATAGTATAGTCTATATGTGAGAGCTTGTAATTAAATTTCTACAATAGAAATATAAGCTAGTATTTAAGCCATGTAAGCTTTCCTAATAAAAAAATAAATAAATAAATACAATAGTTCCTAAGTTTTTTCTCCTTCCTACAATATGGGGTCCCTTCGACGAGGCGTGAAGAAGCAACTTGCGAGTCGGCAAGGTTAGAACGGCTACGGTAAGACAGAATCCTGCTGCATTCAGTGACGGATTAACCCTTAATCAAATTAAGCAATTGCCTAGGGCATCACGTCTGGGGGGGCACCAGAAGAAGCACAAAAAAGTCCGTCCTTAGGGCATCACGTCTCACTCTCACGTCACCAAAAACCACACCAAAAAAAAAGTTTCTAGGACTAATTTGAAAATTCGCGCGTTTTAAGTAGACTTAGAGTCCGACCACAGTTCGACCTAGAGTCATAACCCCGCTCCCGCTTGCCCCCTCGCTGCCCGCTAGTGCATTCGGCAATTCGAATGCACCGGAATTGCGATCAGCCAATCACAAACCACCTCTTCCCTGCGGGCCCCCCGCCTGGCGCCCCCACAAATCTGTGTCAATCAAATGTTTTGTTTTTTGAAAAAAACTAATGTTTTAGGCGGTAAAGGTTTAAAGACCGATTCTAGTTGGCATACGGATAAGGGGCCCACAGGCGTGGATTGCTTAGGGCATCAAGTAGTCTTAATCCGTCACTGGCTGCATTAGCTGTCCTTGCATCTGGAGTCTGCTTCATTGTAACATCAGGCAAAGCAGAGTAATTTTCCAACCTGCCCCCCGACCTCCTAACCGATCGCTTTGACTTCGTGTGTGGTTTATGACGTCATCTTGTCGTTACGTGCCGCCTATGAAAGCAACATCGAAAGCTATAGCCTTTAGCTTGGCCCCTGACTATAAAAAAGTAACAGTACACAACACGCTACAAAACAGTAGTAGTCTTCTTGGCGGGAAAGTGAAGAGTCACGTCTGCGGTTTTGTTTTATTTTCTAAAATTTGTATTATGTCGAATATTAATGAGAAATAATGGTGGATTATTAACCGTTAAGTGTTCGTGAGTGTGCATGAGTATTTGCAAATGAAACAAAACAGTGCAACCTCACTTTTCAAATTCTCTCAAGAAATCCGTGTGAGGACTTAGTAAAGCCCCAAATCTTTATTGCGATACTCGAGGGGTTGGGGGGTATATCATTTCTCACTTCTCATTTATATTATCATTCATCATCATACAGGAAGGAAATATTGTTTATACTACACCTGCTTGGAAAGTACCTTGATACTTTATCAAATTTACGGTAGAAAGTACGTCATTGCATATCGAACAAATATGCGGGGAGAAAACGCATCTGAGCGGGAGAGAAAAGTGTATGAAAATCCATTTCTTACGTGGTTTTTCTTTTTTAATTTTGGGTAAGACTATGCGCCGGTAACCTAAATATCAAAAGCCAAAAAGTTTTTACAGTGAGTTTTTATCTCCAAGTTCGCAAAATGACACTGGCCACTAGCTGTGTGTTGGATGGTGTCGGGCTGGCAGTGCGACCCTGCGGCGGCAGGATAAACAATTTGAAAAAAGAACATGTGAAAATTGCAGACGCCATTGGCGCCATTTCCAATTTGTGTGTTGTTTGAGGATTCAGTTTTCGTAGAAAGTAAAATAAAACTATCAAAATGATAAGTAGTGATAGTGATGATGAAGATTTTTTAACTCCGCCGCAGTTGAAGGAAACAGCAAAAATACTGATTGATAACCTTTTACCACAGAAATCAATTAAAAAATATAATAAAACTTATGACGATTTTTTGCAATGGAAAAGTGAAAAAAATGCGGCATCTTTTTCTGAAACTGTTTTGCTAGCGTATTTCAGTGAAAAAGCGCAAAAATACAAACCAAGTACGTTATGGTCTATATACTCTAATGTTGAAAAGTACTATATTGACAAGAAACGACATAAATATTCAAGAATACAAAAAACTTACAGCATTTCTGAAAAGAAAGTCGGAGGGATTCCGTAGTAAGAAATCAAAAGTGCTTACTACAAAGGATGTTTATTCCTTTTTGCAGAATGCTCCAGATAACAAATATTTGTTGATGAAGGTAAGTTTATGAACAAAATGCACTGGTTTATGATTTATTACGTACCTATTTATGAGTAGAAATCTACTAGGTTTTCATGTTTGATATTTTTGTTTACAGGTTATTTTGATTTTAGGAGTAAATGGGGCCTGTCGTTCGCAAGAACTTGTGGATATGACAACAGACGATATCGAAATCCTCGAAAATCGAATAATTGTCAATATTCCTAACACAAAAACCAAAATTCAGCGATCATTTGTTATATCGGGCTTATTTTATGAGATAATAAAGAAATATAACGAAATTCGCCCCAGTGACCCCAAAACCAATCGGTTTTTACTACAATATAAAAACAAAAAATGTACGAAACAAGTAATTGGGAAAAACAAAATAAGTACTGTGCCAAGAGAAATAGCTTCCTACCTTAATTTACTCAATCCACTAGAATACACTGGCCACTGCTTTCGCAGAACTTCAGCGACTATTCTTGCCGATACTGGTGCTGATTTAACCACAATAAAACGCCACGGTGGTTGGAAATCGTCCGCTGTTGCAGAAGGTTATATAGAGAATTCCGTAGAAAACAAAACACGAATAAATAACCAAATATCGGGATCGATTAATGTGCATCAAGACTCATCTCCTCAACCATCAACGAGCGCGGCGATGCCAAATGCCCTTCAGCAGCCAGTTGCCCCTCTGGCACCACAGCCTTCTACGAGCGCAGTGCCAACAGCACAGCCAGTTATTCCTCCTACATTGTCGCAAACATCTCAAACAAACATTAATGGAAAAAGTGTTACATTAAGCTTCACTAACTGCAACAATTTCAATATAAATTTCAATTAGTAAAGATTTCGTTTTTTATTTTCCTTGTAGGTGTAGTATAAAGCACTATGTATCACTCGATAGAAACTGCGATTCCCGATCTCAGGTGTTTTAAAGCCCTCGCCTACGGCTCGGGCTTCAAACGACACCCTCGACGGTAATCGGTCACTTTCTCCTCTCGGTGAACAATGTACTATTATTTATATGTTTAACTTGTAAGAAAAATTACTTTGACACTGGCTAAATGTGCTAATCGCACGAAGCCATCAACTAAAGGAAAAAAAAAACAGTAGTAATTAAATAATACAGTAACTAATAATGAAGAAATTGCGTTCCTAAGGTGTTTTTGTACCAAATTGCAGCGTGAATCATTTGGACATCGCTCCGCCGCACGCCAGCGTGCTGATGGGACTCTCCAACACCGTGGCCACGCTGCCCGGCATCATCAGCCCGCCGCTAGCTGGCGCCATCGTCACTGATAAGGTAAAGTAACTTAAAATGTTTTTGCTTTATTTATATAATTTTTAACGCAAATTTTGTTGCGAACAAATTACAAAAACACAAATGTTGAAAAAATTTCCACGAGCAGGATTTGAACCTGCACCCTTCTATACCGGATCAGGTGCTCTCCCAATTGAGCTATCGGACTGGTTAGAAGTCCGCCGAAATTACTCAACACTATTTACTTTTTTCTTTGAAAGCCAAAGGCGCCCATTCAATGTCAACAACTACCGTCATTAACACCCGATCATAATATTTTTACAAATACTAAAGATCAGTTAAGAAGTAGGCAAGCTATTTATAAAATGTTTTTGCTTTGTTTATATAATTTTAACTTTTAAATTTTAACTAACTTTTCAATTAAACAACCGAAGAACCGGACCCTTTAGGGACTTGTATAGAGTAAAAAAAAAAGTAAAAAAAAAGTAAAATAAATAATAAAAAATAAATAAATCCTTGGGGGAGGCCTTTGTCCAGCCGTGGACGTCTTTTGGCTGAGATGATGATGATGATGATGATGATGATGATGATGATGATGATGAAATATAAAAAATAATATAAATATATAGTATAAATAAATAATAATAAGTAAAATATTATGATCGGGTGTTAATGACGGTAGTTGTTGACATTGAATGGGCCATCCTTGTTTGGTAATGGCAAATACCTGTATATGGCAGATAAGGTCCCGAGCCCCGAAAAATTGTGAACATGCCTGAAAAGCATCACAGGGCAGAGATATGGAGGTTGGCAGGTCCAGGTGATACATTTCTGTTAGTCGTCAACTTCCTTGGTGGTTCGAAACAAATAGAAGTCAAAACATGTCAGAGTTTAACAAAAATATTGTAATAAAGGAGATATTTCAAATTTGTATGGAGACTGGGTTAAGTTTTTGTACAGGTAAAATAAATCAAAGAAATAAAATAAATAATCAGTTACAAATATAATTTTTTTATAGTTTAGCTTTATTTTGTGGTTCAGAGCATTTTAAAATGTTATGTGACATTTCAAATTCAACAATGGTGAACGTCAATCAATGTTATTTTGAAAATTTTAAATGTCAAAAGACACTGAATACATCTAGCACCTATTCATTGAATAGAAAAAAAAAATATTTTGTATATTTTTTTCAAGACAAAACACAATTTTAACCAGTCAGGAAGCTCGAGAGAGAATGGAACCCACGACCCTTGAATTACAACTCGAGCTTCGTGAGACTGATTGTGTTTTCTAGTAAAATGTTATCTTGTCACTACATATAGCATTGCAAATGCAAACATTAAAACCATTTTTTTTCATTTCAATAATTAAAAACTAAACTTTCCTACACTCACACCAATTATCTAGCCCAAGAGAAGTTTCGTTATGAAACTCGTTAAAATGGTTACTAGACAACGGATAAACATACTTAAAATACTTAAATACATACTTATTAAACACAGAAAACACCCAGACCCGACACAATTTAGAAAAACAATAATTTCTAAATTGACCCGACCGGGGATCAATCCCGTGATCTCAGAGATGGCGACACCATGGAAACCGGTGTACAAACCACTCGACCATGGAGGTCGTCAATAATGTTACAAAATTATTAAAATAAAATAAAAAAAAATCGTTTCTGAAACTGAAACTAACAAGCCAACTGTATCATTTCCAGACAGCCGCGCAATGGCGGTACGTGTTCTTCATATCCAGCGCGATCTATCTAATCGGAGCAATCGTCTACGGTCTCCTCTGCTCCGGCAACAAGCAGCCGTGGGTGGTAGAACCCGAGTCGGATGCCAGCTTCGACACGGACGGCGCCTCCGTCACCACCGCGCGATACGACGACAAGGCATACGACAATAAGGCTATGGACCACAGCTCGGAGATGTGAGAGTGAGAGTTAGTGGATATGTACAGCTGCGTACTGCTAAAACAATGAAGGCATATATAGATAGTTATTAGCCTATTAAAAGCAGCGTTTATACAGAGTTAGAATAATATAGGAAAATAATGGGACTCCTGGGGTCGGCCTATCCGAAACCGGAGGTCTTCAGGCTCTTCGCTCTTACGTTGCTAGACTTATGGCATCTATCTTTACAGAGGAGGAAGAGTGAAAGGATGGGGTTGCACAAAAGATCCCGATGGGTCGAAGTGTTACTGCTAGAGGGAAACCTAAGCAGGCCCCACTAAGATAAGATAAGATACAGGGTTACTAGAAACTCGACGTATTCCTGGCTGGACGTGATGGGGCAGCCAAATAACAACAAATTTAACCTACCATATGGATGGCCGAAAGTTAATAGTTTTCGAGATTTTTTATTTTTAAGATTTTTTACGAAAATACCCAATTTCCATATAATATGTTAAGTAATTTAATATCAAATAACCTTGATATCAAATATTTATATTAACATACTTCATAAAGTTATTATGTTTCATTAACGACGGCCAATTAGTTCCCAAAAATATTTCTAAGTTTGTATGGGATATAAAAATGTATAAACGCTCTTAATTTAAAACAATATGGAAAAGTGGTAAATGAAAATATATTTAATGTTTGCAAAAAGACGACTCTACTGCGACATTTTTCCCATCTTAATAGGCTAATTAATATCTATTTAACCTTTTTACCGCCAACAACTTCTATAGAATTTCGAGATTTTCGTGCCGCTCACGCCAGCACTTCTATAGAAGTTCTTCTTTGTACCTACTTTATTAAAATACATTTATACGTTGGCGTACAGCGGGACATCGCGTGCAGGATAGTTGGGCGGTGAAAAGGTTAAGCATCGATAGACATGGGTGGTGAGACCAACTCCGATGCCAGCTTACCAACACGTTTTATTTTCGCCCTACGCGTAGGCGTTTACTCTTTGGACACCAAGCGAAGGAGGTGGTGAATAATATGTATACAATCACCTAATTTGTATACACGAATTATTTGTCTATGTAACACCCATATTTCATGATCACAAATGAATTTCGGTAAATTCCGTCTGTATGTATTTTATATTATTATGTCCAAGCGCTTCCTTATCGCTTAATGTTGTTTAACAGCAGTGATGCGATTTTCAAACTGGTGACAATATCATGCTACTTTATTAATTCGATTCCGGATTCAATTCGTATGTCGTGTTTCGGATTTTTCGATGCATAGCCCGAGTTTGTGATCACCAATCCGCATTTGGCAAGCGTGGTGATTAAGCCATTACTCATCAATAATTGTAGTGATGACTTGGTTACAGTGATGGAGGCCTTTGCCCAGCTGTGGGACAGTTATAGGCTGTTTAATTTACTTTTACTATGCATGCATTCATTACGAGTGTAATGAATGCGAGGGATAAAAACTATCCTATGTGTTAATCCAGGTTATAAACTATCTGTATGCCGAATTTAATCCAAATCCATCGATCCGTTGCAGCGTGAAGAAGCAACAAATATACGAACATTCATACACACAAACTTTCGCATTTAAAATAATAGTGTGATTAATGAGAGGTAAAGTTTCTGACATACTTTGGTAATCTCTGAAAATACTGGGCCCAATTCCAAAAATTATTTCACTGATAGAATGCTTCATTCAATGCTTGTGGGTAAACATAGGCTATATTTTAACATCTATATATTAATAGGTGAAGCAAAAACTTTATACCCCTTTTTACGAAAATCGCTCGGACGGAGGAGTATGAAATTTTGCACATTTATAGTTTATATAGAGAAGGTTATCCGAACGTTAATATTTTTTTTTAAATTATGCATAAAAATACATCAAATCAATAAAACAAACATTACACACACTACCATATTTGACACACACGTATAAATACTCTTTTAAGAATTTTCAAATGGAAGAGTAGCGGCTGAAATCTGTCAATGTCAATGATCCAAACCCAGATTCACATTCTATCTTTTTTAATTTTTCATTGCTTAGGATACAATCCGTGCAGCCTTAATAAAATTAAGGTCGAATTTTGACCACTGGGCGACCACTAGTATTTTTAAATGTCTCAAATTCACGCGGGCGATGACGCGGGGTAAAGTGCTAGTATGATTATAATTCATAATGTGTGTTTTTAATTTCACAATAACAGATTAAAATCAATAATCGCACCCCTGCTGTATTGACCAATTTATACCAATGTAAGGACATAAGAATAAACAATAACACAGTAGAACGGAATCTTCTTTGACAGAGTCAAAGTCTTTATATACCTACTTCCCCTTCACGTCGTTACGCCCCTCTGTCGTCCAGGCCGTTGCCAGGGTTGCTTACTGTTGAATATTGCTTGCGTCTAAAAATAATATCGCTAAAATATAAGTTTTTTTTTTACTTTGAAATCATTATTTTATTCTAGTTTTACAAAATATGAGCTTTATAAATTATTATGTTATGTACCTACCTACGTATTACTTACCTACAAATATAAAATACGGAAAACGAAAATATAATATAAAGTACGGAACGCACAAACATGCAAACGCGCGTGCGGTGATGCCGGCCGTGACAGCCCGACTGAGCATTCTGTTTAACAGTTACTCTCATATCGCGACCTTGAGTCCGTCTGGAGCGGGAGAGTCTCGTTCTACTGTGTTATTGTTTATTCTTATGGTAAGAGGCAGGCTCCCTGATTCACCTTATATATCATAAGTTATTCACTGAGGCTTTTGTGTGAAATTCCTTCTGCCGCAAAATGTAAACTACCGAATGAATTTAATTTTTCCAGAATTAAAAATAGTTTTCTTTATCTTAATCTGGACTATGTTTTGTTTGTGTTCTGTGTTTAATAGATCGATACAACTTAAGTTGTCAAAAATATCTTGGCATTGAAGAAAACCAACCTTAGTTTTATGCGAAGTATGCTTTTGACTTGTCAAATTCACAGTATCGACAGTGCTTGCACTGTCGATATTTTTGCTTCAATTAAAAATATACTTTAAACTTTCACATTAAAACATACCTATTTTACTTAAATGTATATACATTTTTTGACCGATCAATTTGATGCTGACTACTGAATGTCTTCCAAATTCGTTCAGCCTTTTTGTGATTCTTTCATACTTTTGCATTTGTAATTGTTATTGTATTAATAATAGAATATTCATAATGAAAATATAATGTGATAAAGATGTAATATGAAAATATTTGTTTGTTCATAGCACAAACTGAAATCTTTTTATTTTTTTTATAATGTGTAATAATCTCTCCCTATATGAGAACTTTAATACATCATTAATTTATCAACAGCCTTTAAGCGTCCCACTGCTGGGCTTCAGACGCAATGCGCGTTATTGGGTTCTAAAGATCATTATCTTACATCAATACGTGTATTGATTTATTTATTATTTCTTGTGGCCTATTACTATAATTATTATAAAAAAAACAAATTTTAAATTATACATTATTATAAATAGATTTTCCGTAAGTACATAGATTGAACAGAAGAATATGATAAAAAAGGGCAACATAATAAAAATAGTCAAAATAGTAAACATAGTAAAAATATTTAAATTAAGTTGATTCCGTGGAACCTTTTGGTATGGCTTTTCTTTTCTAGCTCTGCGAGGTAGATAAAAATCCACCAATTTAATTGCTTCCTTTTCCATACGGTGTAAAATGGAGTAATCCTATTGTTGTATTTTACATTACTGGCATTCCTTACTATGTTTCCTATTTTAAAGTACTCAGTTCCGTCCGTTTATATTATTTTTTTATTTAACTTAGCTAATGTTATTTCATATTATTATTTTATAAGTATAATTTTATATACTTATTACAGGAAGATAGTGCGTTTTATTATGGTTATGTAATGTTTGTTAATGTACCTCGCATATGATTCATGTGATAATTTAAGAATTTTCTTGTTATTTTTAGTTTTACAACCAAGAAAGACAGTATGACTTATTATCTATAATTATTGTAAAGAAATGTTTTCAATTTGAATGGGATTATTTAAGTTACAAGTCGATCTGGCAGGCAAAAGTATTTTTTATTTTTAAGCGTGTAGGGTTAGTTTTATAGTTGCTTTGAGTTTGTGTAACATTTTTGAATCTGATATTTTATGTCTTTAGAAGCTAAGCTGAAACTTCTGTCGCCTCTCCTATAAATGTGTAAATGTTTGTATATCAATGTCTTGTATGTACATAGTGATGATTTGTGTAATGTTATATAAATAAATAATGGAAATATCTCGTATATTTGTTTATTTTACCAAAACTATATAAGTTATAAATATACTTTTTATTATAACATTCGAAATGAAAGAATAAATCTAAGACAGTATTAACTGTAACATAAAGTACTGGAACATTTTTTTTTTAAAACAGTTTACAACGAGTACCAAGTTAGTAGTAGTAACTAGTTTTTAAAAGTATCAGTACCTAATATTTGTACATACGTTTTTATTACACTACAATTTGGTACATACCTACCGTAAAGTATACTAAATACTATGATAGTTTTGATAGTAAAATGGCATGTTCCTGTTTAATCCTATTCATAGTATGAATTGATTACTCAATGTAGAATGATTTTAACTTTATTATTATCAACATTCAGCCTAGCCGTGCCTCATTCTTGATCTCGCCTTCTCACTTTGACAATAATACATAAGAACAGCGTATGAAAACCCTGAAGGGCCTGAATGAGCTTAGTTTTGATACAACTAATACGCTACCGATTCGATTTGAACCCCTCAGAGAAAGAAAACCTTTGACGGTGTTTCGTTTCACACGGCTTGAGAAACCCTTTCAGTTTCTCGCTGCCCCCAAAAAGTCTGGTGACGCTGAAAATGCCGCAATCAGCAAACTACAAAAAAAGTGTTAAAAGATGCCATCTATGTAGTATGGTCTCGTTAGGGAGGTCTCCCTTTGCACGATATAAAGTCGTCATTTTTAAGGAAATCTTAAAGATTTCCTTCAATGACGATGACCTACTAACCTACCTAGTAGGTAGGTACCTATCGTAAATCCTTCGAGCTCGTTTTTGATCAGAAATACAATAATTCTAAAGTAGCGCCATCTTTTAAGCTTCTACGAAAACTTTCATAATTGCAAGAGATCTTCTTTTCTAATGATTTATTGTGAAATGCATTCTGGAAAACTAAAACTCTATTTTAATTAGTCGCAATAAAAATAAACATGATAGGACATTATTGTTATTCGTATTTCAAATTCAAATTCACTAACGATGATAAAACTGCTAAAAAATGCTATGTTTTCAATTAAAACATTTATAAGTTTAATGATTAATCATTATAATTTAATTTATAGTTAAACTCTCCTTTCCTTCAAATTTGCATAATTAAGGCATAAAAACATTGAAGAAAAATACTTTACCCTAAATAACACCTAAAATACGCATCAGCAATGTTTTGAATTAGCTTTAGTACCTATCAGAATGAATAAACTTTAAATAAGTTTCTAATTATGATAGGTAGTTATTGTTCTTATTAATTGATTTTAAAATTCATTATAAATCGAAACAGACAGTGTAATGTTTCATTAGATGTAGAATAGATTAGTTAGATTATCAAACTTACTTGCGTGGTTCGAACGTTTACTCGTTAATTAACTCAAAACAAACTGTAGTTGAAATAAGAATACATAAGACGAAATTAAATATTGTTTTTTATTATTAAACACCTATTTACTAATCACAAATTAAGAACCAATCAAGGTTTTCATTAAAATGTTTGCAAATATCCCCGCCACCACAGGTGCAACTTCCGTCGAAAATTCGTTGTGTGACGTCACACCCGCGCGCGGCGCCTGTTTGTCGGCGAAGTATAAAGGGAGCCGCCACTTTGAAACGCCGCTTTTTCCCCGACCGTCTGGAAAGCGG
The DNA here is from genome assembly GCA_947562085.1 of Eudonia lacustrata. Taxonomy (NCBI): domain Eukaryota; kingdom Metazoa; phylum Arthropoda; class Insecta; order Lepidoptera; family Crambidae; genus Eudonia; species Eudonia lacustrata. The sequence continues at coordinate 6,561,270 of OX387313.1, forward strand.
CGCGTGCGTCTCAAACTCGAGCTGATTTTACGGAAAGAAATTCAAAATGGACAACAACGATATGACTTACAAACTGTTGGAGCTGATGAAGAACACCGGCTACCCGATCGTTCAGCACAACGGGCAGAGGAGGTTCGGGCCACCGCCGGACTGGACCGGCCCTCCCCCGCAGAAAGGGTGCGAAGTTTTCATCGGGAAGCTGCCGCGTGAGATCTTCGAAGACGAGCTCGTGCCTATCTTCTCAAAAGTCGGGAAGATTTACGAAATGCGTCTGATGATGGACTTCTCTGGCTCCAACAGGGGATACGCGTTCGTGACTTACTCCACGAAGTTGGAGGCCGCCATAGCCGTAAAGGAGATGAACGGCTACGAAATACGCGCCGGCAAGCACATCGGCGTGGTTAAATCCGTTGACAACTGCCGGCTCTTCGTCGGCAGTATACCGAAGACCAAATGCCGTGAGGAGATTCTCGAAGAATTGTCGAAGCGCGTGAATGGGATAGTTGATGTTATCCTTTACAAGAATTGCTTCGACCGCCGGCTGAATAGAGGATTTGCTTTCGTGGAGTTCACGTCTCATAGGGCTGCGGCGATGGCCCGGCGAGCCCTCGTGCCCGGGTGCGTCAAGATTTGGGACCAAGAGCTGATGGTGGACTGGGCGGAGCCAGAACCAGATGTCGACGACGAGCAAATGAAGAGGGTGAGTTTGCATTATCTCATTTTTATTATACTATCCAGTGTAGTTTCTTAATTCGGATTGGTTTTTACTTTACCTTTAAATCGACAGCTCGCGACATTTTAAAGTAAAGTATGTCCCTAGGTATTAAGCAAGGTAGTTTTATTTTGTAATTACTTAAATAAAAACTTTCAGACCTGTTTGCAATAGAGCAACAATATTTTTGTAAGGTTTACTGTGCTATCAACAGTACTTCTCTGCTGATGCGAATTTGAATTTTATGAATGCTCTTATCTGGTGTTGCATAGTGATAGTCTTTTGTTTGTATGAAGTGTTAGGTTTTTGTTTATTTTAATCAGATCCTTTCATATAGCATGCTCACCTGCCAGTTCTAGTTGGGAAACACTAGTTTTTAAAGTTACCTTTTCTCTTACAGGTAAAAGTGCTGTATGTAAGGAACTTTTCGATTAGAACTACACCTGCAACTATACAATCTGTATTTGAGACTGCCATAAAAAGTAAAATTGAGCGAGTAAAAAAGATTTACGATTATGCTTTTATTCATTTTCATGAGCGAGAGCATGCTGTGCTGGCTATGACTAAACTGCAAAATGCTGAAATTGACGGCAGCAATGTAGAAATAAGATGGGCCAAACCGGTCGATCGTGACCTGTACAAAATACAAAAACTGAAACGTGGCAATGCGAAGTTTAACAACAGCCTAGATTTGACGCAGACTCTGATGCTTTACAAACAACATTTGGATAAGAAGGAATATGCTAATTCACCGAAGGATGATGAAGGGATTGGTTCTGCTTGTGCTGGAGACTCTGCTTGTGGCTCCCCAATTGATATTAATCCTTCAAACTTTCAGCACACCATCGCTCCTAAGGAAGACTACTCATTGGCTCCGGCGAAACTTGACGCTATGTGCAAAAGGTATTATGATACTTTTCTTATTAGTTTTTCTTTTGATGTTCATCCTAAATTTTAATGGCAATGTTTCTTTATCTTTTACAAATGCACTACCTCTAAACTTGTGGTAGATTCAGCCGTTAATTTTTAATAAGTGACCATTTCACTTTTTTCATTCCAGGTACATGTGGGCACCCCCCGTGTACGAGTACCAGAAGTACGTAGACACACCCGGGGGCGAGGAGTGGGTGGGCCGCGTGGAGCTCCCACACGTGGGCTTGCCACTGCTGGGCGCGCCGCGTCGCGTGGGCCCGTTCACCACGCGCGCCTGCTACTCCATGCAGCAGGCGCATGTCGAGGCGGCGGAGAGCGCGCTGCACTACATCAAGGTATGTTTAAAGTCCAATAATTTCTTCAATACAAGCATTTAATAGCACTTATTCACGTCGAAACTATAAAATCCAAATAATAAAATAATAAACTAAAAAAATAGTTTAAACTAAACTACTGAATCCACCACCAGGGGCCCGACCGGGGAATGCAATCTCGTTCTCGCGAGATCTCGTCCGTATTTTGCGAGATTGAATATCGTACAAATTTCGTAAGAGATCTCGCGAGATTACGAGATTGAGCGGTAGTATAGCGCACTAAAGAATTACAAAGAACATTGAGAACAGATCGATTAAACTTGCTCTTGAGGCATTAACAGCTCCAAACTCAGAGCAATTCAAAAAAGTGGTTAGGTTTTTCAGGCTCTCAGTTGCTCTTGGGAATAACTGATGCCCTGAATAACAAACTATGGAACTCATTTTTGATGTACCTAAACTAATAAAGAAGTAACTATGTACCTGACATAGTCGAAATCCACTACAGTCCCATCAAAACAGCAGAAAAAAAAATTACTTGCATGAATTTTCTAGTGAAATTACCCAATCTCGCGAGACTGACTTTCTGGTCTCGCGAGATCTCGGCTGGGTTTAAAATCTCGCGAGATTGCATTCCCTAACCGCCTAACCGATCGCTTTGACTTCGTGTGTGGTTTATGACGTCATCTTGTCGTTTCATGCCGCCTATGAAAGCAATATCGAAAGCTATAAGTAAGCCTTTAGCTTTTTATATTGCTTTCATAGGCGATGCGAGGTGGCAAGATGACGTCATAAACTATACGCGTAGTCAAAGCGATCGGTTAGGCGGTCGGGGGGCAGGTCATTTTATGACCCAAACTGCTGGACTGCTGGTGCATCAACCTTCACTATGAGAGTATAGAAGAACTGCCCAATAACCACCACGCAGGGTGACAGTTGTTAAATGCAGGAGGAAAACTGAAAGCATGATTTATTATTATTCCATTCAATGATATGATTATGTAGAAATGGTAGGTGTGACACGCGCCCTAAAGGCGTTCCAAATGAGTCTATTGTATCCTCTTAGCCTTAGTCTCTCTGTAAGGAGTTAAAAATCCCAATAGTTACTTTTCTTTAGATCAATGCCAAATTACAAACGAGTCTTTTCGTTCTTTGCTTTCCCCTTACATTATTTGTTAGTCGAAATAAAAAAGTGTATGTCTTGTATGCTGTTGCTGCATTCGAAACTTAATGACAAACTTCAAACCATCTTTTGAGACTGTTTTGTATGCAATTTAATAACATTCATTTTATTATTTATTTTTGTGTGAATGTCATTGTAAGTCTTATTGTCAATATGAACCAAAATGTTAACAGTACATTAACATTGTTCTACACAACGAATGAAAGCCCGGTGAAGCTGACAATCGACAAACTGTCGGAAAAAAACTCACTGAATGTTACGAAACGGTATATTGATGGGTTCTTATTCTAATATTGGTACCAATAAATGGCATACGGTGTTAACTCTATAGGTTTTACTCTTGTGTGGTAAAACTAAGTGCGCTAATGTTGCTAGTTTTTAGTAGGTAGCCCTCCTCTCTTTTCGTCCTATTGTTGCAAAATAATCTGCTATCGATTAATCGATTGTGTTCACCCAGAATCACTCTTACTATCGATTAGACTATCGATTGTATCGATTTTCTTGATATAATCGATACTATCTATGTCAATTATACAGCAATACTATAGATTATGATCGATTTATCGATTATGAACGATTTATCGATTACGATTGCCTAAATGCCTAATATAATCGATTATATCGATAGTATCGATAACGATTATTATAGCAATATAATCGACTTAATCGATGGTATCGATTTAATCTAACATTGGTTTAGATTATATTGCTCCTGTTACTGATGTCCAATATATCAATAGCCCATCGTGAAACGTTACAATGAAAAACTTGAACATTATAAAATAACTTTTATTTTGTTTGCTCATACTTACTCAACTAATAGTTGCAAAGGCATGCGATACTATCTAAACCAATGTTAGATTAAATCGATTAAGTCTAGCATATTGCTGTAATAATTGTTATCAATACTATCGATATAATCGATTATGTTGGGCATTTAGACAATTATAATCGATAGTATTGCTGTATAATTGACATCGATAGTATCAATATCGAGAATATCGATACTATCGATAGTCCAATCGATTATATGGGTGATTTTGGGGCCCATCTAATAATCGATTGTAATCGATGTTCGATCGATTATGCGGCAACACTATTTCGTCCAGCTTTTTTTTTGCGAGTAGGGAAGCCGGGGTTGACATCGAAGTATGCTTTACACTGTGTTTATTTACAGTAATTTCAGTTTGCTGTTTTTTAATTTCAGTTGCTCAGAGCTGATCTTATCCAGCGGTCGACGCCGGCGCCACAGCCGATGTACCCTGTCCCGCCGGTGGCTAGTTGCGTGCCCTTACCCTACGACTACCTCTCCTCCCTCTACGCACGTGCACAACCCACCATGACTATGAACATGCCAACCCTCTGGCGCGCTGTATGAACTAAACATTACAGTACTGTATACTCGGACTAATTGTTGAAATTGGCACTCTATTTCTGATGAAATAAGGTGCGAATTTCTGTTGTAGAATTTCGAAATGTTCATGCAGCAATGTTCTGTTTTAATCCAGAAATTGTGAGCTTTATTTCTGACGGAATGAAGACTAATTTCGTTTTGGATTTTACGGTTCATGTTTGATATTATTATGTCACGCCAATATTTTATGGTTATGTTTTGTTATTTTTTAAACATTTAAGCTGTTAAGATTAGATAATTGTAGTAGGTAGTTACTTACTTTTTTCGTTTTAGCTCTTTTCTTATTTTCACTTTTCATTCGCAATTTTGACTAGTTTGAACTATTACCTTTTAAAGCTACATCGTTGACATTGCTTTAGCTACATAACTTGACTTACAACGTACATTTTAAACGAAGGAAATGCCTGATTTATGACCGCCAGTTTTAGACGCGCAATCGCAGTATTTATAGATTTCTTATATATTTACGTTTAAGCCTTTATATCTTTGTTATAGTTAATAGTTTTAACACTACATTCTTTTATAGGTACAATTTTTTTTTGTTGATTGTATTTTGAATTTGATCTGTGTTTGGAGTTTTGGCGTTATTTACATTTGTGTAAAGCAGCCGTGGGGTGCTTCCTTGTGCTTATACGAAGGTATATTCAGAGAGAACGCACTGTATATATAAGTTAGAAATGTAATACTTTTTCTTTAGACCAATAAAAAACTAAAAATAAGTTTGAAGTTTTTATTAATTCTTCTTGTCGTTTATGTTGATTATTAGTAGGAATACTTGTTACAAAAAACTGGGATTTAAGTTTTAAATATCTGCCAAAATGGTAACGTAACGTCACTGATTCAAATGCTTGGCGGGAAAAACTTCGAAATAGCGCTATCTGGTGGTAAATAATGGGAGTTACAATTATCTTTTAAAATTATCTTTATTATTATTATTATTATTATTAACTTTAGAGACCTTAATAACATTTTGTTCTATTATACATTCAAGTTACAGTTAATGCCAACAAGAGCTTTTTATAGTGTGAGGTGAGATACAACTAAAACTCGATAGTAGGTACTCTTTTATTTTAGAATAGGAAGGTATGTAAGTACTACTTATCTGGTACAGTATGTTTAACCATTCGGCTATAATCTACAAGTATAGCGGACCTTGTACGCCAACGACTGACTGCAATGATTCGGCAATACTAAGTATTAGCAGCATAGTTTTTACTGATTTGAATGCTTGGCCTGCAGTGCAGACACTGCATATTTGTGTACCTACCTACAGAATGTAGGTACATGTCTGTGTAAATATATATTTTTTAAACATTTTATTGCGCATCGCGATATAAATAATGATAAGTACACATTTATTTTAATTACATAAGACAAATAAATAATTTTTCAAGACTAGTACATTCTAACAGTCTGGCGAATCTTTCATTTCCGGGCATTCGCATATTGGTATACAGGGCGAGCCATTTTTCAGCCGCTTGTAGCCAGGTTTGCAGGTGCACCTGTATCGGCTGACCTCGTTGCTGTCGCATTTGAACTTGGCTACCAGAGAGAAGCAAAGGTCTGGAGGGCAACTCTTGCCACATTCGTACACTTCGTTGGGATCTCTGCAAGGCGCATCTGAAAATAACCATTAGTTCAATGAATGAAATCTTTGTGTTACATATGTATCCTGGGTGCGAATTTAATCACCGTTTTATCACGTTACCGAAAAATAGGTTTTAATGGTAACATTTTAGTTCTTACGAGCTTGTCCAGAAGGGGCGAATTCGCAGCGATTTTTCTTCAATTGAATTCAAATTTTCGACAAATTATTGGTGTAATCGGGTCTTTGTTACGACTTGTTATGTCCGAGGTCGGTGGGATGCGTGCTAATAAAATTCTGGTTAGAGACACACTGTTTTATTAAATATGGCGCTGGTGTGGACGCAGCCACACACACACATACACGTACATAGCTGCGCGTATGCGCTCAATGCTTACATACACAACACTACCCATAGTTTCAGAGATTCAAGGTGGCCACGCCAGCATGAGCGCTCATCCTGGCGCCCCTTGAATGTATCCGTCAGAATGGCGGGTGTGTAACTCCCAAATAGATTAAAAATAAACTAAGTAAATGTACGGAAAATGTACGTTTTTGTACTGAAATAAGTATAAATGTACGTTTCTGTAAGCGTAGCAAGCAACAATCATTTTAAAGTGAGCCGCCATTCTGATGTCAAGGTTGGCGGGTGAATTCTAATTCAAATTACTTTTTTCAAATTTAACTTTTATGAAAAATGTACGTCAATTGTACATACAGGAACACAATTTAAAAAGTTCTGATATTAATATTGAAAAACGTGCGTGAGCCGCCACCCTGACGTCAGAATGGCGGCTTGTTTCTAAACCAATCAAACTATTTTGATCAATTAAGGGCTGATTTTTCAATCGTCAGTTAAAGTTTATTCATTGAATAATTTGACATAATGACAGATTCTCTATAGGAAATATGTCACAATGACAATGTTATTCGTTGGATAAAACATGTCCGTGACCCCAGCGGGATAACCCCTTTAGATCGGCTTCAAATTTCGCCATGATTTAGTTGATATTATGTTTAAATTTGTTAGCAAATATCAAAATTTGTTGACCAATAGTTATCGAGATATCTCATGTTAAAGGGTATCCCGCTGGGGTCACGCTCGTCAAAACTATTTGACCTAAAACGAGCAGGAACGAGACACGCTACTGATATAGTTTTTGTGCTAAGGTTTTGTTGATTCAATTATGAATCCATCAGTGAAAATTCCAGGATTCTACCTTCTGTAGTTACCGAGTAATCAAATACCTACTTTTCGTCAAAATTCCTCCTAAAAGTAAGTTCTAGTTGAGGTGTAAGACAAAAGGCTACATTCATGAAATCCAGGGAAGATTTTGTTGACTCTGAGAGAAAATTTGTTAGACAAAACCGAAAACTCTAGCCACAGTACATCATGAGATATAACGCTAATATGGTTATCCCGCTGGGGTCACGGTGTTGATACCTAAACATGGTTTTTCCACAGGAATGGAGCAAGTAGCGAGTTTATGACTATAGCCAAGATTTTGTGGGTGTAAAAATCTAACCAGTTCCTACTTTTCAGTTTCCTAGGTACAGTATTTTAGGAGAAATTAAAATTTATAACTTTTTCATACTAAAAGTACGCGTATAAGCCGACCAAATTAAGTTGGTTCCTTAAAAGGCCAAGATGGCGGCCAATTATTTTGTTTAAGGCCGATTCCGATGAAACTAAAATTGGCCACCATTTTGGTCTTTTTAAAGAACCAACTTAATTTTATCGGCTAAGGCCCCAGCGGGATACCTTTTAACATGGGATATCTCGATAACTATTGGTCAACAAATTTTGATATTTGCTAACAAATTTAAACATAATATCAACTAAATCATGGCGAAATTTGAAGCCGATCTAAAGGGGTTATCCCGCTGGGGTCACGGACATGGATAAAACTTATCTGAGGATTGAAAAATCGGGCCTAAATAACAAAAAAATTTACTAATGATTCATTCAATAAGGCTGATCCTTACTAACGCTGGCATAAGGTCGATAATACGTAGCGCCTGCGACAATATAGACTGCTAATTAACAGTTTCCGAATATTGATGTTATCCAATATATTTGAGTGGTTTAGAAGCATATAAATTGAGTAATTTTGTTGTAATTTCAACAATAGTGATTTTTTAGCGGTGTTTTCGAAAATAATTATGATTGAGTCAAAATTATACAATCTTGTATTTGAGCAAGCAAATTCAAGATAAAGACATGCATTTACCTATATCAACATTTCAGATTCGTAAGTCATATTATAGTCTTAAACTATTCGAAGAAATTTGGTGCATTTTTTCAGTGTGTCGCCTTAACATGTAAACAATATAATTCTTATACAATAGTACATATTATAGTCAAAAGTGTATGTAAACATGTTTATACTTGTGACTGTACAGTCGGCGGCAGATACCTACCCAAATCTGTAAAATTTCTCCAATGAATATTGATCCTTATAACCAAAGCATAAAGTTCAAAATTGATTGTAGAAATTTGACTGTTTTGGGTAGGTTGTTCTGCCGCCGTGTGTACATGCTGCAAAGAGTTGTGTATGTAGTGTAGAAAGATGTTGAGGAGATATTTTGTCGTCGTAGTTAAACAATAAAATAAATATGAACAACACAAACGGTGGTTACGGTCGCTGGTCCTCAATCTCTGCTTTGGTAGATACTTGAACCTATAAGGCTTACTTACTGCATTGATCCACAGGTATACAGTTGCCGGCCTTGTCTCTCGCGTATCCATCTTCACAGTAGCACTTCTTATTGCACACTATGTTTATAATCGGACAGGACGTGCGGTTCTGGGTGTTGACGTTGCATTCGTTGTCGCACGCGGTGCCGCACGAGAAAAACTCGTTGAGCCGCGTGCACTTGTCTGAAAGTATTCTAAAGTATTTTAAGTTCAGGGTGCCACAAAATCTTAAGAGCGTTTACGCCGCACTCTACACACTACACACGACGACCTCCTTGGTCGAGTGGTTTGTACACCGGTTTTCATGGTGTCGCCATCTCTGAGGTCCCGGGTTCGATCCCGGTAGGGTCAAATTAGAAATCATTGTTTTTCTATATTGTCTCGGGTCTGGATGTTTTCTATGTATAATAAGTAGGTATGTATTTAAAGTATTTTAAGTACCTATGTATATCCGTTGTCTAGTAACCATTTTAACGAGTTTCATAACGAAGCTTCTCTTGGGCTAGATAATTAGTGTGAGTGTAGGAAAGTTAAAAAAATAATAATTTCAAATACAATTTGCACTTAGCACACTGAATCTGATCTTTAGTATTTGTAAAAATATTATGATCGGATGTTAATGACGGTAGTTGTTAACATTGAATGGGCGCCTTTGGCTTTCAAAGTTAAAAGTAAATAGTGTTGAATAATTTCGGCGGGCTGGTTAGAACCACGATAGCTCAATTGGAAGAGCACCTGACCCGGTATGTCAGAAGGGTGCAGGTTCAAACCCTGCTTGTGGAAATTTTTTCAACATTTGTGTTTTTGTAATTTGTTCGCAACAAAATTTGCGTTAAAAATTATATAAACATTTATACATACTTATTATACATAGAAAACACTCTGGGTGACAATTTAGAAAAACAATAATTTCTAAATTGACCCGACCGGGATCGCACCCGGGACCTCGAGAGATGGCGACACCAAGAAAACCGGTGTACAAACCACTCGGTCAAGGAGGCCGTCAATTCGATCACGTTAACGAAAACGATTTTTTTTAATGTGAAATGAAAACTTGATTTACGCACTAAGTGATTTTCATTTAACAAAAGATCGTGTAACGTCGACAAAAACATGATTATGGCATAATTTTAACTCTTCTCACTTCACCAGGCAGGGGCCACTGCTCCGTGATTTCAAAATTAGGAAGTACCTTTTTCCTTGCGGATTTTTGATAAATTCAATAAAACATCAGTGATTTTAAAGAGAAACAATTGGTCATCAACTCTCACGTTTTCCGAACGTCTAGTGGAGTTTTGCTTATTGTCCGTATTCATTAGATTCATTAAGAAAACTATATACCTAGGGCAAAACCTTGAATTATGTATGTGGATAGTTTTAGCGGTACTGTATTTCGAGATTATATAACTTACCGCAATCCGCCCCAGTAATGCATTCTCCAATAGCGTTTCTGTAATATCCTTTTGCGCAAACGCACTTTTTCTTGCAAGGGCGAGGGTCGTATTGGCAATCGTACTGTATTCCTTTGTTCCTGCACGTTCCCTCTGGTGGGCACGCTTGAACGCATTTTTCTACCTCATATTGTCCACAGTTTAATGATTGGGATTCTGTAATTTTAGAAAATGGTTTTTTTTTATATCTGTAGTTTAGTGTTATTTTAAAACTCACTTACTTCCTTCTCAGAGGATTTCTTGACAGTTACCTAGGTTAGGTAGGTAAATTAAAAAAGCCCTTTTTAAACGTGTGAGAGATAGAATCATATAAGGTACTAGGAACTGTAGTTCAACACATCATAAGCTCATTTTATGTCCCCACTGCCAGGGCACGAGCTTTCTCTAATGGATAGAGACAACGGGCCATAAACCACTACGCGGGCCCATTGGTGGTTATAAACGACTGCTGCTAATGCAGCAGCCGGAACCAACGAGCCTTCCGAAGCATTGCTAGAGAAAAACTCGCCTAACAAGTCTTAAGACTTCAGCCACGACCACGAGCGTATTGCGGCGTGGCCAGTGGATTTCTAGTTCATTGCGCGTTATACTGCGGCAGTCTTAGTCAACCTTGATAGAAAGAACGCGATGAACTAGTGGGCAGGGCACATTGCTCGCAGGACTGATGGCCGCTGGGGCGGGATAGTCCTTGAGTGGCGACCGCGTACCGGAAGGCGCAGTGTGGGCAGACCTCCAACAAGGTGGAACGACGATCTGGTGAAGGTCGCGGGAAGCCGCTGGATGCGAGCAGCACAAAACTGGTCGTTGTGGAGATCCTTGGGGGAGGCCTTTGTCCAGCGGTGGACAAAGGCCAAAGTGTCTTTTGGGTGAGATGATGATGTTGAAACTAGAAATACCCAAGACGCCAGTACGGTCGTGGCCTGGCAGTACGAGACCAAAATATAAATACTTAGAGGATTTTCATGAAAAATGGCATTAGTCTTTTTCTCTCTCACTCACTCACCTTAATATTGCACAACTTTTATATGTGCCTAGTAAAAGTCTTAAGATATGATTAAACCGAGTCTCTGTGGAATGTGAGTGTCACTCGCCATTCGATCACGTTAGCGAAAACGAAAATTTTTATGGCAAAACTAACTCTTCTTGTATGTCGCCAGGAGTCGCTGCTTCAATGCCATACTAATTTTCATTTCCGTAAACGTAATTCGGATAAATACGGATACTAAACAAAACTCACACCTTGGCACCATAGACTATGTATAATATTGACTTGGCACCATGTACAGTCGGCGGCAGATCAACCTACCCAAATCTGTCAAATTTCTCCAATGAATATTGATCCTTATAAAAAGCCGTAAAAAAATAAAGTTCAAAATTGATTGTAGAAATTTGACAGTTTTGGGTAGGTTGATCTGCCGCCGTGTGTACTTACTGCATTGATTCACAGGTATGCAGTTGCCCGTGGCGTCTCTCGCGTATCCATCTTCACAGTAGCACTTTTTGTTGCACACGATATTTTTAATCGGACAAGACGTGCGATTCTGGGTGTCGATGTTGATACATTCGTTGTCGCAGGCGCTGCCGCACGAGAAGAACTCGTTGGGCCGCGTGCACTTGTCTGAAAGTAGGTAGATATATTTATATTGTGTTCACGAATTAATATTATTATTGTTATTTAGTAATAATACTATTACTACTTTTTATTACCGTGATCTAATGGCGAATGACACTCACTAGGCAGTGTTATAACTACCTCGCTATACGCCGCGCCGTTCGATCATTTTCACGAAACTAAGCCCCCAAATAAACAAAGAATAAGGTCCGAATAGATATTCCGTGTTTTGTTTCTGTCATGTACGTACCTAAACGTCATTGTCATTTCAAATAAGAGTAAAAGAGACAACACGGAATAACTTTTCGGACCTTATTCTTTGTTTATTTGTAAGGCACTTAAACTTTAAACTACTTTAAGTAGAATGGCAAAATTGCAACTAATCTCGTTTTTCACCAACACAAGTGACGCTGTTTCAATGTCATACAAATTCTCCTTTTTTATAGTAATCGAATGGTAAAATTGACGCTTTAACGGAAAAAACAAAAATTCGTATGGCAAAATTGCACCTCATCTCGCTTCGCTCTCTGTTCACCAAAGAGCGCTGCTGCTTCAATGTCATAAAAATCTACTTCCTACATTCAGGGTGCTGAGTTCGAGATATTAATTCTACTCTTAGGTGTGAGGTTTATGTGATTGTATTCACCATTTGATCACAATAATGAAAGCGAGAAAATTTGTGTAGCAGCGCCACCGGGTGACAAATGAGGTAAGTTGCAATTTTGAGAAACAATCACATAATTCTGATTTTTGTTAGCCAGGTAGTAAAAGAGATAGTGATTTCAAAATTAGATATTAAAGTTTTTATTCTTAGTTATTTTTTTAACTCCAATAGGTCTATTAATTTTAGGCCAGTTGTCCATTTAAGAATATTAGGCTAAATCTAATAAGAGATACTTATGTTATTTTCAAATTAAACAAATATAATTTTTATGGTAGTTTAAGGCATCAGTCTTCGACATTTTTTCTATTCATTGAAAATAGCTGTCAAAACTGATTTTAGTTTTGAGCAACAATTAAATACCTACCAACTGCTTCCTAGCTGTAGCCCGTAAAACAACAAGAATAATCTATGTTATTTTTGGCGACGAGAAAATTGTATTGAACACTGTGCTCAAAGTATTAAACACTAGCGGCCGCTCGCGGTTTCACCCGCGTGGTTCCCGTTCCCGTGGGAATAGCGGGATAAAAATCCTATGTGTTATTCCAGGTTAAAAACTATCTGTATGCCGAATTTCATCCAAATCCATCCATCCACAAATATACGAACATACACACAAACTTTCGCATTTATAATATTAGTAGGATACACTCTACTAGTGTTTTTTTATTCCCTGTTGTTTTAAAATTCAGTCCATGATCTTAACATAGTATGAGATATCTATTCAACTGTATTCTGGGTCTTATAGGTAGGTACTTACCGCAATCTGCGCCTCTAATGCATTCTCCTATAGCATTTCTGTAATATCCTTTAGCGCAAACGCACTTTTTCTTGCAGGGACGAAGGTCTTGTTGGCAATTGACCAAAATTCCTTTGTTTCTGCATGTTCTCTCTGGAGGGCACGGCTTAACACATTCTTCTACCTCATTTTGTCCACATCTTGATATTTGAGCTTCTGTAATTTCCAGAACAATATATATTAATAGCGTAAGCCGATTTTTGTCCCAGTGATTATGGGACGATAGCTGCACATAAAAAAATCGGTTATGGTCTCATTTTGAAGAGCTCCAGCCGTAGATTGCAGAAAAATAAAGAAACCTGTCATATGTTTCGAAATTCTTAAAAAAACTGTTGAATGAATGCGCGCGGTTGCCCGCAAGACCCACTAGTTATTCTTTAATACTTACCGTTAATTTACAAAACTTTCTAAGAGGAGGAGGATTCATAAATTAATGAAATAATCATTTAAACCATATTTTTAAACTAAGGTAGGGTAGTGGCACCAATGTTCGACAGGAACCAGTAATCGACTAACTGATTTAAGTCTTTACCAACGACCAGCCTTACACCCGTATTCTAAGACGTTTCCTCGACTCGACTCACACTCGACTCAACCTTCCTCAGGTAAATCGGTATTCATAGAGGAAAGAAAATTCCTCCAATTTTATATTACTTTGCCGCAAAGATCCAGCTGAATTTGAGCGATGGCCTGGGTTATGTTAACTTTGAGGGCATCGGTTGATTGCGGTTTATTGGCATTGACCTGCGACTTCAGAAAACCCCACAAGAAAAAGTCTAGTGGGGTCAAATTACACGATCTTTGAGGCCAATTCACGTCACCACCGCGAGAGATATCCATGCCCTCAAATCGTTCATGCAGAATGTTCATTGTGGTGTTCGCTATGTGGCACGTAGCGCCGTCCTGCTGGAACCACATGTCATCCACGTCCATATTGATCAATTCGGGCCAAAAGAAATTGGTTATCATCTGTAGCGCTCGCCGTTGACGGTGATCGCCTCACCAACGTCGTTTTCGAAAAAGTACGGACCAATGGCGCCGCCTGCCCAAAATCCGCACCCTAATGTGGGTTGACGTTGTCCCATATACGGCATTTTGTTTGTTAATACAGCCATTCATCCGAAAATGCGCCTCGTCGCAAAGATGATTTTTCGGCCATGATCGGGGCCCTCTTCCAAACGCTTCGAAGCAAGAAAACACAGGTATGTGTTTTTACGGCCAAGAAGTCACCATTCCTTCCCCTTCCAACTCTTCAGGGCACATCTCTAAGCCTGCAGAGCAATATCAACATGCTCGGTATGACGATTCGCTGTGATCTGAATCAAAAGGACTACATCGAAGCCGTGATCAAAACTGCCTCACGAAAACTCGGTGTCCTGAACAGAGTGCGGCGATTCTTTACGCCTGACCAGTTGTGTCTTTTGTACAAGACTCAGGTACGGTCTTGCGTGGAGTATTGCTCGCACATCTGGGACGGTTCCGCAAAGTACCTTCTCGATGCCTTAGACAGATTGCAGCGTCGCGCTGTACGCATTATCGGCAATGCAGAGGTCACTAATACTCTCGAACCCCTACAATTGCGTAGAGATATAGCGTCACTCAGCGTTTTCTATCGCTTGTACCACGGCGAGTGCTCTGAAGAACTGTTTGACCTTATCCCACCTTCTCCCTTCCTCCATAGGAGTACACGTGCTGCTCTCCGGAGTCATCGCTTTACTGTCACACATATCCCATCGCGCACAAAGAAATTTGGTGACTCGTTTCTTTGTCGCACCTCCAAAAGATGGAATAGTCTACCAGCACACGTTTTCCCTCCTTCCTATGATATTGGGTCCTTCAAACGAGGCGTGAAGAAGCACCTTGTGGGCCGGCAGAGTGAGGTTGACTGATGCTGCGTTGTTTTCACGCTGCACCAGTTGTCTTCGCGTCTGGACTCCATTTCCACTTAACATCAGGTGGTATGGAGTCATTTGCCGTGCTAAGTATAAAAAAAAAAAAAAAAAAAAAAAAAAAAAAAAAAAAAAAGCCCAGTCAGCAAACAAACGGCAATGGCAACGGCATAGGCAATGGCCTATGGTCATTAAATTTAAGCTCCTGGGTCAGTTGGATATTGTACGGGTGCAAGCCAAAGTTAAAATCTTAGATGAATAATAGGTCTCGCTGCAGTCGAGTGCAGTGAGACCTATCATTCATGTAAGGTTAAAATATTATTTTTAAATATCGCAGTTATGTCACTTTGTCTACCATACTAGCCTACAAAATTCAAGAAAACAAAATGAGTTATGACGTAATTTGTGACGTTTTGCTCGACTCACGCTCGACTCTTCCTCCACTCAACCTCATTGAAGCAACCTCAAGAAACCCGCTGTTTACTGACTGAATACCGATTTGGAGGGACCCTCGAAACTTTCCTTGAGGCTTCCTCAGTCAAGATAGAGTCGAGGTGGTTTGGAGGAAACGTCTTAGAATACGGGTGTAGCTGTCTGTCATCCCGTTTTCAAAGAGCTAGGTATGTTATTTTAGGCGACGAAAACTGCGTCAAAATTAAATTGTCGAGTACTGGTGTTACTACGTACGATAGACATCCTCATCAGTTAAGTATCACATAATCTTCTTTATTTCATTTTCATCTTTCAACATGAAAAGTATGAGTTGAAGATTTGGCTGTATGGCTTAGATCCCTTCGCTGTCGGTCCGAATTATGGAATGGAAGAAAAAACAAAAAGTAAATAAACCAAAACCGTCATATAACGTAGTTTTCTTTCATAATTATTTGTCTAAATCCTATTTACTAAATAACAGATGAGTTTGAGTTAGTTCATCTTATTTCAAATTTGGTATGTAAAAACATCAACTATCTATTTTTTGGAAACATCACATCCATAAATAAATCACATCGAATTAATTGCGAAATGTGGAAGCGCTACATCGTCTTCATGCATAGAAGTTGTGGAAAATCTCAATTACCAACAGTGTTACTTAGATTGGTTAACAAAAATTCGTTTCAGTGGAATTTACAAACCGCATCTTGTAATTCCCTATCTGCAAACCGGAATGTAACCTCAAAATTTAATTCTTTACTCTGTAACAGACAAATACATGATAAAATTAAATTTGCGGCACTGAAAACCGACAACGAAAAAGATTTTAATACCTTCACCTACAGAACACACACATGTGGTGAACTTACGCCTTTACATGTAGGCCTAAAAGTAGTTTTATGCGGTTGGGTTCAATACCAAAGACTTTCAAAGTTTCTGCTCCTGCGAGATGCATATGGCCTTACACAATGTGTCGTTAAAGAGAAAGAAAATCTTCCCGAGATTCCATTGGAAACTGTTGTGAAAGTTAAAGGAACCCTAGCATTGAGACCAAGGAATCTGATCAACACTAAAATGACAACTGGAGAGGTAGAGTTGATAATCGAAGATTTAAAAGTGTTAAATACAGTAGATAAGCTGCCATTTAATTTGAGAGATTACCAGAAACCAAAAGAGCAGTTGAGATTGCAGCATCGTTATATTGATTTGCGGTTTCCTGAGATGCAAAAGAGTTTGAGAATGAGATCTCAAATGCTCCATAATATGCGTAGGTTCCTTATTGAAAAACATTGCTTCGTAGAAGTGGAAACTCCCACACTATTCTGTAGGACACCCGGTGGGGCCAGAGAGTTTGTGGTTCCAACACATCATAGTGGAATGTTCTATTCATTAGTTCAGAGCCCGCAGCAGTTTAAACAAATGTTAATGGTTGGCGGTGTCGACAGATATTTTCAAATAGCCAGATGTTACAGAGATGAAAAAACCAGGCCAGATAGACAGCCTGAATTCACACAACTGGATATTGAACTGTCGTTTGCCAATTTAGATGGAATACTTGCTATGATTGAACAATTGCTATACGAGACATACATGAAAGATATCCCTAAACCACCATTTAGAAGAATAACTTATAAAGACGCTCTGGAAAAATATGGAACTGATAAACCAAATACAACTTACAGATTACAATTAAAAACTATTAAACATTTATTCAATGACCAGTTAACCAATTCAAATTTTGGAGCATACACTATACCATATTCAAGGCAATTAGGTAAATTAACAACAAAATATAAGGAGCAAATTAAAGAACTAGCAAAGAAATATGGGGTCAAAATAATTTTCAATGAAAACATATCAAAAGATCTAGGCAATGAATTTGAAGACAAATTGGTAATGAATTATAGTAATGCACAAATAATTTCTATTGGGGACAATGAGAAAGTATGCTTATGCTTAGGAGAAGTAAGGGAAATATTGGCTTCACTGCTTAAGTCTAGAAACTTATTGGAAATTGAAGATAGTATTCAGCCTTTATGGGTCATTGATTTTCCTTTGTTTGTGAAAGGAGAAAATGGCTTAGAGACCTGTCACCATCCTTTCACTGCACCACACCCTGAAGATATACATTTGTTAGATGTCGAGCCCACCAAAGTGAGGTCACTAGCTTACGACCTTGTGATGAATGGAAATGAAGTTGGTGGCGGATCTGTCCGTGTTCACGACATAAAACTACAGGAGAAGTTGCTTGAGATGTTAAACATAGAAAAGAACAGTTTGTCTCATTTCTTAAAAGCTTTAAAGAGTGGTTGCCCACCACATGCAGGAATAGCTTTGGGTATTGACAGATTAGTATCGTTGGCTTGTAATGCGGAGTCTATAAGAGATGTGATAGCGTTTCCAAAGTCTCATGAAGGCAAAGATCCATTGTCCGGGGCTCCTAATGTGATCAGTGAAGAGGACAAAAAATATTACCACATAACAACTGTTTCATAATTATTATTCTAGTAATAAGATTAAGATAATTTATAACAGTTACGATTTGTTTTAATGTTGTTTATGACCAAAAATGTATTATTTAATATTCCAAAGATAAACACAATAGTTTTCCTTTGTTTTTAGAAGCTAATAGGTACCTACTTCCACTTTTTAGGTAGGTACAACTACGAAAAATAGAAAACAATTCAAATTATAGTAAGTATATATTATTAGGTTGAATCTCCTTACACAAAAAATAATCAGCTTCAAGCGGTTTCGAACTTGCAACTTACGTTTCGTAACTTTTCTATACCTACATAATTTAAGAATCCCCAGATGAAGCGGTTTTATTTGTTTTTATTAAATCTGATAAGAGTCAATTGTCATTAGTAGTTATTATTGTATCTTAATTAATGGCTTCGCGTTTAGCATTAAGCCAATTTCAAGTTTAGGAATTATATTTTATATAAAAAATAATTGTACGGTAGATTGAGTTTAAAATGGAGCATCACAATCACAACACATGTTATTATTACACAAAGAACTCTGGTGAAACTCCAATCATTAGTAGTTGTTCAGCTTGAGTTGTATGTTCAGTCAACAGCATGTCAAGTGTGTCAACTTTAAATATGTTGCATATGGTTGAATATTTATTGAAAAAAATTTGACAGTTTTGGATAGGTTGACGTGCAGGCGTCTGTACTTTATTTTTGTTCTAACAAAATGAAAAAAGACTTCGTCCGGAGAAAAGATGGCAACCCTTAGTGTAACATTGCAAACACTGACTCACTGACTATCACCAGTACCACAAACTAAGGAGACTGCGGTACCTAAGCTATAAACAAACGCGCTTGGGCAATGCACACATAGACAACCGATCCGATCCGAACCCTTCGGAGAATCTAGTAGGGCACGGGGACGCGCACTTTTAAGTGTGCGATGCCGTTCCCTCTAGAAAACCTCCGAAGGTGATTAATTTCAACACGGCTTGAGAGTTGAGATACCCTTTACGTACCTCGCCGCCCCCAAAAAAAGCCTGGTGACGCTGAAAATGTCGTTTAAGGCAACCTCTAAAAGCAATCTCTCTCAAAAAAAACCCACACAACTCCCGGACACGGAATCTCGCAACAGCTGCGCTCGGACTGTTCTGAGAGGGTCCGATATTCCGTGTCGGTGAGAGAGTTTGTGTGCGTTGCTCGAGTGCGGTCGGAATTAAGGCGGCGACGACGCCTTAATTCCGACCTTACGCCTTAATTCGGAAATTTTCGTGGCGGGCATTTGATTTTTCCCAACAATTACAAAACATGAAAATGATATTTGATATGATTTTTCATTTAATGACTTCATTTTGCTAGTTGCAGAAACACGATTTGTTAACTTTTATAATTATAACAGAGAAAAAAATATCAAAGTAACCTCTTTTAAAACATAGATTTGCATTTTACAGGCAAACCAGACCGATTTAAGCATCTAAATTTTCTTAGTAGATTAGTCTTAACACACACTTCAATATGCTAGTTAATTTTTTTAAACCTATTTGTAGTTTTAATTGGAAAGAAAAAAAACAGTTTTCTTATGGTACGGGGCGCAAACGCTTCGCTTTAGATTAATTGTTTTGCGATGCGTCGCCTTAAGCTAACTTTCTGGGGTCTCTTTAATTTGTGCTCTATTACCACTGAAGAAATAATCTATCACTTATGAGATAATAGCGTCTAGGTCAAGGATGGGGAAAGTCCGGCCCGCGACAAGATCCGATCCGGCCCGCGATTGTAACCCGCCATCTAATTATAATTAAATAAACAATAGATTTATTAGAGGAGGTCGATGGCGCAGTGGTTAACGTGCCCGGTCTGCGAGTGCTGAGATTAAGCTACTTTCGCAAAAGCCGGTCATCGGATGGGTGACCATGCTCCATGCTCGGTAGGCACGTATAGCTGTTGGTCCCGTAGCAGTCATTAACAACCACCAATACACACTGGGCCTGCTTGTTAACCACCAAGTATGGCCCGTCTTCCCATCTATCCATAGGGAAGGCTCGTGCCTCAGTAGTGGGGACATAAAATGAGCTAATGATGAATGATGAAATTTATTATAGGAACTCCTTGGCCCGCAGACATGTTATAATTATTTAATATGGCCCCATCTCTAAATCTATGCTATTGCATTGCGGTCGACTGTACACACGGCGGCATCGGCAGATCAAATTACTCAAATCTGTCAAGTTACTCCAAATTAATAGGTAGGTAAGTCCCCATCATAGCCCGTTTATATCGCGCTGTTATTTTAATATTAAAATAAACAAACGTGAGTCTAACGGTATATTTTTATCTGTACCTCGTCAAGGTCAAACAAAGTAATTAAAAACTTGAATATGTAAGCACTTGGTTCATGATCATTTTATATGTGCTCTGTTATTTAGTAAGTAAGTGCTTGGTAACTAAATGATGAAGATGGCAAATCACTTGATTATAAATTAAGAACATTGGTTATCTACCTAGGTAGGTACTTAGCCTACCACAACACTAGTTTAACATTGTTATTTTGGCATATGTGACTATTTTAATTTATCATATAAACTTACTTGCAGTGAAGGCCGAAACCAGAACGATTAAGCAGGAAATAACAAACGCGCTCTTCATGTCGTCCGGTTGTGTACTGATTATACCTACGTAGGTACCTTTTTATATAAAATACTTACCTCCGCGAAGATTGCGTAAGTTTCTTGAATCCTGGGCTACGGGTTTTTTATTAAACACAAAACAAAGGAAGTTGAATAAAATGATGATATGGGTAGGTAACGTGCACGTGCAGTTGTTTGAACATTAATTGGTGACAACAGGTGACAATAGCTGATAAAATGCTAATTTCTTCATTTTCATTTTCTGTTGTTTATTTTGTTTTAGGGTTCTGTAGTGAAGCGTGAGCCCTAAAGTTTCTTCATGTGTGGTAGACTAAGAGTTAGTGAAATCTAAATCTTGCCATTATTGTAGATCTTAAAGTTACACAAACAAAACTGTCAAATAAGATGTAGGTATAAAATTACTTTTATCTTATACTAGCGACCCGCCCCGGCTTCGCACGGGTGCAATGCTGATACACGCAATCTTCGAAAATATTCATTACAGTTAAAATTACATGCTGTAAAGGGCCATTTTGATCTATATTAAATGCACAATGTATTTAAGGTACCTACTAAATTGGATAAGGATTAAAGCTGTATTGCTTAAAATCGCTTCGTAAATAAGCCATTATTTCTCGTAAAATGTAAAGGATAAAAAATTATTATTGTGGGTTATCCCTAAGAGATAGACATATACCATCGCGGATGCGGAGGATTTTTTATAGACCTTTTTAAGGTGTACAATACTGTAGTACATTATTTTGATCTATCTCGTAGGGTTCAGCCAGCGTTTGCAATGTAAGCGCCAAAAAATGTGAAACCTCTAAAATTATCAGTGTTTCTCCACTATATTATGCATGTATTTATACATAAACCTTCCTCTTGAATCACTCTATCTATTAAAAAAAACCGCACCAAAATCCGTTGCATAGTTTTAAAGATCTAAGCATACATGTATACATACATACCTACATAGCGATAGATAGACAGCGGGAAGCGACTTTGTTTTATACGTACTATGTATGTAGTGATGTAAGTAGGTACGTAGGTGTAGGTGCTATTATTTATTCTGTCTCCACTACATACCTACAAGTAGAGTTGGTGTGATGTGAGGTAATTTGTGTTTATGCTGCTTTTAGCAGCAGTGTTTTACACACAGCTTTGCTTTTGTCAGAAATAGCTAAACATGTAGAGTAGGTACCTAGGTACCTACCTAGTTAACTATTTATTTATTTATTATTACAGGATTATTTTTTTACCAGTGCGCAAATTTTCTGGAGCGACTCAGCCCCGCGAGCACGGATCTTTTATCGACCGATAAAGTGACATTAGACGATAAAATTTGACAGTTCAAGTCGACAAATTAACATCGGCAGCATGGGACTTGCTTTATCGACCCGTAGATATAATCGGTAAATTTTATCTATTTTGTATAAAAGCTAGCATGGGACTCGAAAATGACATTTCTTGTGGATAAATTATATCGATATGTAGATATATTTATCGGCATCTAAAAGTTGGTAGATAAAGTTATCGACGCTTTCGACGCCATTGGAAAGTTACTGAATATTACACTTTTCTTGGGCGGTCGTGAAAAAAATGGATTTCGGGCACCTTTTGCTGGTTGCAGAAGAGACGCAACGGCGACGTCGCGAAGAACTAACATTGTCCGGCGCCATCTGAGGGAGAGAAACAACCCCATGGAGTTAGAAGATTCTGATTTCATGAGGTTGTTTCGCATATCCTTAGAATTAGCCTTTGTGGTTATCGAAAGCATTTGGGGCGCCATCCGACGGATTATATCAAACGGATTGCCCGTCCATGTTGTTGTAAGTAGCAGGAATTTAGTTTTTCCTTTCTATTTCATATTTTTATTCTAACCTCAACAATCTACTTTTTGCCGGTCCTCACCGCTGTGCGGTTTCAAGCCGTCGGTAGTTATCAGCGGTGCATTGGGCAAGAATATAACTTGGCGTTGGGACAATGCACAGTTAGCAAAGTTGTGAAGGAGGTCTCTGAAGCTATTGTGCGTCGTCTTTTGCCCGTCTACATTAGATTTCCCAGCACCGCTACTGATAAGGCCCTAATTGCCGACGGCTTTTTACAAAAGCATGGAGCAAGTAATCCACTAAAAGTAATCCAAATAAGTAAATATTTTAGGTAGGTACGATGTTTTCGACTTATAAAATGTGATACTTAGGTACTTTGGTGGTTCCGATATAATAAAATAATATTAAATAAATAAAGGGATAATATTAAAATTCCTTTAAAAACCCTACACGATAAGAAACAGAAGGCAAAACAAAGAGAATTTAATCACTAACATTTAAAATTATAAGATTCGAATGAATGATGAACGAATGGAACGATAAAATTGCCGTGTTGTCGTTTTTAAATATCGCTAAGATAGAACACGATAAAACCTACCGATCCGAGTCCCGTGCTAGCGGTTGTAGATAAAATTCGATAGATAAACGGTTTTGTCGACCGATAAATTTATCGATCGGTAAGATCCGTGCTCGCACCACAGAATCGGTAAGTAAACAACTTTCTCTCGAAAGTAAATGGCCTCCAATAGGGTAAATACATTGTCTAATGGCCCTTACCCTATCCTTTTACTACACACTTCAGGGCACTTGGAAGGAGCCACAGTCTCCGCCAAACCACTGAAGAAACTTAACATGGGTTGAAATAAATGTCAATAATTTTTGGACTTCCCATACTTTAGCGAACACTTGATTAGCCTGTTTTGTATGAAATCTCAAAATTTTTGACATAGGTATTTCAACCCATGTTACTATGAGAAAGTTGTTTACTTAGGTGGCACCGATTTTGAGTCGCTCCAGAAAATTTGCGCACTGATAAAAAAATATCCTGTATACCTACAGGTACCTACTTTGCGAGAATTTTACGACATCTCGGCTAATGGACTCGATCCGATCCGAACCCCTCGAAGAATCTAGTAGGGATCGGGAAGACGCACTAGTGCGTGATGCCATTCCCGCTAGAAAACCTCGGACGGAATTTGATACCTACCTTAGGTATCAAATTCCGCGGCTAGAGCGACCTCAGCGGTATTCGCTGCCGCTTTGGGTAGAAGTGCATACCGCGCGGGTTTCGCTCAGGTATTATAGTTAGGTACTAGTTATAGAAATGACTAACTGGCGAAAACTTCTTACATTCTTGAGCGAAACTCGAATACCGCGCGGTAGATACCGTGAAGGTACGCGATTTGTTCTTCAAACCGGTAAAGCTTATGAGACCCCCATAGACATGCGTGTGTACAAAGAACCCGGTTAATCTACTAACTTACGGGGACACGCTGAGATTGTAGAATAAAGGTCCTATTCCTACTTATGATGTTCTTCCATAAAAATGTAACACGCTTTTTTATAAAAAAATTGGGTCTGTGATAAAAACGCAAAGATTTTTTATTTTATTTATTTATTTAATTCTTTTTTTTTATTAACAAGTACCTACCTAATAAAAGCACTTTTTTAAGTTTTTTTTCATTTAATTTTTTCTAGATCAATGAATAGGTAACGATTTTTTGCAACATGGAGGTTCCTGACTTTGACACTGAGGTGCAGAAGCCATTTGTGGACATTTGCAAGTCGGCATACAAGGGGAGGTTTCGTTAAGTCTCAAATAACCTGATTTACAAGCGCAACCAGGCTTAGGAGCAGGTGCATCTGTGCAGTTGAATCTTGCCACCAGCGAAACACAAGTTTCTGATGGACACGACCTTTTTTCTAGAACGAATTCTTCGTTAGGACCTATACAGGATTTTTTCAAACATTCTATGGAGTTTGCTACTTGAGGACACTTGCATATAGGAATACAAGGTGAAGACGCGTTGAGTCTTAAATATCCGGACTTGCAAGCACATCCCGGTTTTGGAGGAGGGAATTTACTGCAATCATATTTTGATACTATAGAGATACATGTCTCCGGTGGACAATTTCTTTTCTTTTGCACATATTCTTCATTTGGGCCTTTACAACAGTGTTTCGGTTTCTGACATTGTTCTGAATTAGCCATTTGGGGGCAATCACAGATCGGGACACACTGTGAAGTGGCGTTGAGCCTGCTGTAGCCAGACTTACAAGTGCAACCAGGTTCAGGAGGTGGCGCTTTAGAGCAGTCGTATCTCGCTACTAAAGCTTCACAAGTGTCTCCAGGACAAGTTGATTTCTCTTGAACAAATTCTTCGTTAGGACCTTTACAGGATTTATTCAAGCAGTCTAAGGAGTTTGCTAATTGTGGACACTTGCATATAGGAATACAAGGTGAAGACGCGTTGAGTCTTAAATATCCGGACTTGCAAGCACATCCCGGTTTTGAAGGAGGGAATTTACTGCAATCATATTTTGATACTATAGAGATACACGTCTCCGGTGGGCAATTTCTTTTCTTTTGCACATATTCTTCATTTGGGCCTTTACAACAGTGTTTCGGTTTCTGACATTGTTCTGAATTAGCAATTTGGGGGCAATCACAGATCGGGACACACTGCGAAGTGGCGTTGAGCCTGCGGTAGCCAGACTTACAAGTGCAACCAGGTTCAGGAGGTGGCGCTTTAGAGCAGTCGTATCTCGCTACTAAAGCTTCACAAGTGTCTCCAGGACAAGTTGATTTCTCTTGAACAAAATCTTCGTTAGGACCTTTACAGGATTTATTCAAGCAGTCTAAGGAGTTTGCTAATTGTGGACACTTGCATATAGGAATACAAGGTGAAGACGCGTTGAGTCTTAAATATCCGGACTTGCAAGCACATCCCGGTTTTGGAGGAGGGAATTTACTGCAATCATATTTTGATACTATAGAGA
The DNA here is from genome assembly GCA_947562085.1 of Eudonia lacustrata. Taxonomy (NCBI): domain Eukaryota; kingdom Metazoa; phylum Arthropoda; class Insecta; order Lepidoptera; family Crambidae; genus Eudonia; species Eudonia lacustrata. The sequence continues at coordinate 6,586,877 of OX387313.1, forward strand.
TACACGTCTCCGGTGGGCAATTTCTTTTCTTTTGCACATATTCTTCATTTGGGCCTTTACAACAGTGTTTCGGTTTCTGACATTGTTCTGAATTAGCCATTTGGGGGCAATCACAGATCGGGACACACTGCGAAGTGGCGTTGAGCCTGCGGTAGCCAGACTTACAAGTGCAACCAGGTTCAGGAGGTGGCGCTTTAGAGCAGTCGTATCTCGCTACTAAAGCTTCACAAGTGTCTCCAGGACAAGTTGATTTCTCTTGAACAAATTCTTCGTTAGGACCTTTACAGGATTTATTCAAGCAGTCTAAGGAGTTTGCTAATTGTGGACACTTGCATATAGGAATACAAGGTGAAGACGCGTTGAGTCTTAAATATCCGGACTTGCAAGCACATCCCGGTTTTGAAGGAGGGAATTTACTGCAATCATATTTTGATACTATAGAGATACACGTCTCCGGTGGGCAATTTCTTTTCTTTTGCACATATTCTTCATTTGGGCCTTTACAACAGTGTTTCGGTTTCTGACATTGTTCTGAATTAGCCATTTGGGGGCAATCACAGATCGGGACACACTGCGAAGTGGCGTTGAGCCTGCGGTAGCCACACTTACAAGTGCAACCAGGTTCGGGAGGTGGCGCTTTAGAGCAGTCGTATCTCGCTACTAAAGCTTCACAAGTGTCACCAGGACAAGTTGATTTCTTTTGAACAAATTCTTCGTTAGGACCTTTACAGGATTTATTCAAGCAGTCTAAGGAGTTTGCTAATTGTGGACACTTGCATATAGGAATACAAGGTGAAGACGCGTTGAGTCTTAAATATCCGGACTTGCAAGCACATCCCGGTTTTGAAGGAGGGAATTTACTGCAATCATATTTTGATACTATAGAGATACACGTCTCCGGTGGGCAATTTCTTTTCTTTTGCACATATTCTTCATTTGGGCCTTTACAACAGTGTTTCGGTTTCTGACATTGTTCTGAATTAGCCATTTGGGGGCAATCACAGATCGGGACACACTGCGAAGTGGCGTTGAGCCTGCGGTAGCCAGACTTACAAGTGCAACCAGGTTCAGGAGGTGGCGCTTTAGAGCAGTCGTATCTCGCTACTAAAGCTTCACAAGTGTCTCCAGGACAAGTTGATTTCTCTTGAACAAATTCTTCGTTAGGACCTTTACAGGATTTATTCAAGCAGTCTAAGGAGTTTGCTAATTGTGGACACTTGCATATAGGAATACAAGGTGAAGACGCGTTGAGTCTTAAATATCCGGACTTGCAAGCACATCCCGGTTTTGAAGGAGGGAATTTACTGCAATCATATTTTGATACTATAGAGATACACGTCTCCGGTGGGCAATTTCTTTTCTTTTGCACATATTCTTCATTTGGGCCTTTACAACAGTGTTTCGGTTTCTGACATTGTTCTGAATTAGCCATTTGGGGGCAATCACAGATCGGGACACACTGTGAAGTGGCGTTGAGCCTGCGGTAGCCAGACTTACAAGTGCAACCAGGTTCAGGAGGTGGCGCTTTAGAGCAGTCGTATCTCGCTACTAAAGCTTCACAAGTGTCTCCAGGACAAGTTGATTTCTCTTGAACAAAATCTTCGTTAGGACCTTTACAGGATTTACTCAAGCAGTCTAAGGAGTTTGCTAACTGTGGACACTTGCATATAGGAATACAAGGTGAAGACGCGTTGAGTCTTAAATATCCGGACTTGCAAGCACATCCCGGTTTTGGAGGAGGGAATTTACTGCAATCATATTTTGATACTATAGAGATACACGTCTCCGGTGGGCAATTTCTTTTCTTTTGCACATATTCTTCATTTGGGCCCTTACAACAGTGTTTCGGTTTCTGACATTGTTCTGAATTAGCCATTTGGGGGCAATCACAGATCGGGACACACTGCGAAGTGGCGTTGAGCCTGCAGTAGCCAGACTTACAAGTGCAACCAGGTTCAGGAGGTGGCGCTTTAGAGCAGTCGTATCTTGCTACTAAAGCTTCACAAGTGTCTCCAGGACAAGTTGATTTCTCTTGAACAAATTCTTCGTTAGGACCTTTACAGGATTTATTCAAGCAGTCTAAAGAGTTTGCTAACTGTGGACACTTGCATATAGGAATACAAGGTGAAGATGCGTTGAGTCTTAAATATCCGGACTTGCAAGCACATCCCGGTTTTGGAGGAGGGAATTTACTGCAATCATATTTTGATACTATAGAGATACACGTCTCCGGTGGGCAATTTCTTTTCTTTTGCACATATTCTTCATTTGGGCCTTTACAACAGTGTTTCGGTTTCTGACATTGTTCTGAATTAACCATTTGGGGGCAATCACAGATCGGGACACACTGCGAAGTGGCGTTGAGCCTGCGGTAGCCAGACTTACAAGTGCAACCAGGTTCAGGAGGTGGCGCTTTAGAGCAGTCGTATCTCGCTACTAAAGCTTCACAAGTGTCTCCAGGACAAGTTGATTTCTCTTGAACAAATTCTTCGTTAGGACCTTTACAGGATTTATTCAAGCAGTCTAAGGAGTTTGCTAACTGTGGACACTTGCATATAGGAATACAAGGTGAAGACGCGTTGAGTCTTAAATATCCGGACTTGCAAGCACATCCCGGTTTTGGAGGAGGGAATTTACTGCAATCATATTTTGATACTATAGAGATACACGTCTCCGGTGGGCAATTTCTTTTCTTTTGCACATATTCTTCATTTGGGCCCTTACAACAGTGTTTCGGTTTCTGACATTGTTCTGAATTAGCCATTTGGGGGCAATCACAGATCGGGACACACTGCGAAGTGGCGTTAAGCCTGCGGTAGCCAGACTTACAAGTGCAACCAGGTTCAGGAGGTGGCGCTTTAGAGCAGTCGTATCTCGCTACTAAAGCTTTACAAGTGTCACCAGGACAAGTTGATTTCTTTTGAACAAATTCTTCGTTAGGACCTTTACAGGATTTATTCAAGCAGTCTAAGGAGTTTGCTAACTGTGGACACTTGCATATAGGAATACAAGGTGAAGACGCGTTGAGTCTTAAATATCCGGACTTGCAAGCACATCCCGGTTTTGGAGGAGGGAATTTACTGCAATCATATTTTGATACTATAGAGATACACGTCTCCGGTGGGCAATTTCTTTTCTTTTGCACATATTCTTCATTTGGGCCTTTACAACAGTGTTTCGGTTTCTGACATTGTTCTGAATTAGCCATTTGGGGGCAATCACAGATCGGGACACACTGCGAAGTGGCGTTGAGCCTGCGGTAGCCAGACTTACAAGTGCAACCAGGTTCAGGAGGTGGCGCTTTAGAGCAGTCGTATCTCGCTACTAAAGCTTCACAAGTGTCTCCAGGACAAGTTGATTTCTCTTGAACAAATTCTTCGTTAGGACCTTTACAGGATTTATTCAAGCAGTCTAAGGAGTTTGCTAACTGTGGACACTTGCATATAGGAATACAAGGTGAAGACGCGTTGAGTCTTAAATATCCGGACTTGCAAGCACATCCCGGTTTTGGAGGAGGGAATTTACTGCAATCATATTTTGATACTATAGAGATACACGTCTCCGGTGGACAATTTCTTTTCTTTTGCACATATTCTTCATTTGGGCCTTTACAACAGTGTGTCGGTTTCTGACATTGATCTGAATTAGCCATTTGGGGGCAATCACAGATCGGGACACACTGCGAAGTGGCGTTGAGCCTGCGGTAGCCAGACTTACAAGTGCAACCAGGTTCAGGAGGTGGCGCTTTAGAGCAGTCGTATCTCGCTACTAAAGCTTCACAAGTGTCTCCAGGACAAGTTGATTTCTCTTGAACAAATTCTTCGTTAGGACCTTTACAGGATTTATTCAAGCAGTCTAAGGAGTTTGCTAACTGTGGACACTTGCATATAGGAATACAAGGTGAAGACGCGTTGAGTCTTAAATATCCGGACTTGCAAGCACATCCCGGTTTTGGAGGAGGGAATTTACTGCAATCATATTTTGATACTATAGAGATACACGTCTCCGGTGGGCAATTTCTTTTCTTTTGCACATATTCTTCATTTGGGCCTTTACAGCAGTGTGTTGGTTTCTGACATTGTTCTGAATTAGCCATTTGGGGGCAATCACAGATCGGGACACACTGCGAAGTGGCGTTGAGCCTGCGGTAGCCAGACTTACAAGTGCAACCAGGTTCAGGAGGTGGCGCTTTAGAGCAGTCGTATCTCGCTACTAAAGCTTCACAAGTGTCTCCAGGACAAGTTGATTTCTCTTGAACAAATTCTTCGTTAGGACCTTTACAGGATTTATTCAAGCAGTCTAAGGAGTTTGCTAACTGTGGACACTTGCATATAGGAATACAAGGTGAAGACGCGTTGAGTCTTAAATATCCGGACTTGCAAGCACATCCCGGTTTTGGAGGAGGGAATTTACTGCAATCATATTTTGATACTATAGAGATACACGTCTCCGGTGGGCAATTTCTTTTCTTTTGCACATATTCTTCATTTGGGTCTTTACAGCAGTGTGTTGGTTTCTGACATTGTTCTGAATTAGCCATTTGGGGGCAATCACAGATCGGGACACACTGCGAAGTGGCGTTGAGCCTGCGGTAGCCAGACTTACAAGTGCAACCAGGTTCAGGAGGTGGCGCTTTAGAGCAGTCGTATCTCGCTACTAAAGCTTCACAAGTGTCTCCAGGACAAGTTGATTTCTCTTGAACAAATTCTTCGTTAGGACCTTTACAGGATTTATTCAAGCAGTCTAAGGAGTTTGCTAGTTGTGGACACTTGCATATAGGAATACAAGGTGAAGACGCGTTGAGTCTTAAATATCCGGACTTGCAAGCACATCCCGGTTTTGGAGGAGGGAATTTACTGCAATCATATTTTGATACTATAGAGATACACGTCTCCGGTGGGCAATTTCTTTTCTTTTGCACATATTCTTCATTTGGGCCCTTACAACAGTGATTCGGTTTCTGACATTGTTCTGAATTAACCATTTGGGGGCAATCACAGATCGGGACACACTGTGAAGTGGCGTTGAGCCTACGGTAGCCAGGCTTACAAGTACAACCGGGTTCAGGAGGTGGCGCTTTAGAGCAATCGTATCTCGCTACTAAAGCTTCACAAGTGTCTGCAGGACAAGTTGATTTCTCTTGAACAAATTCTTCATTTGGATCTTTGCACGTGGGTTCTAAAGCTTGGCATTCTGGTGACGAAGATAATTCTGGACATTGGCATGTTGGTATGCAGGGTGACGTTTCATTGAGTCTGAGGAATCCTGATTTGCAAGCACAGCCAGGAGATGGAGGAGGAGAATTTCTGCAGTCAATGTCCGCTACTATAGAGAAACATTGCTCTGGAGGGCATGTCCTCTTTTCTTGTACATACTCCTCATTTGGGCCTTTACAGGACTGTTCTGGTTTCTGACATTGTACTGAATAAGTCATCTGTGGACAATCACAGAGCGGGACACACTGTGAAGTAGCATTGAGCCTGCGGTAGCCAGACTTACAAGTGCAACCAGGTTTAGGAGGTGGTGCTTTTGAGCAATCGTATCTCGCTACTAAAGCTTCACAAGTGTCTCCAGGACAAGTTGATTTCTCTTGAACAAACTCTTCGTTTGGATCTTTACACTTGGTTTCAAGAGCTTGACATTCTGGCGATGAAGATATTTGTGGACATTGGCACGATGGTATGCATCGTGATGTTTCATTAAGTCTGAGGTATCCAGATTTGCAAGCGCAGCCGGGTAAAGAAGGAGGAGCGTCTTGGCAATCATAGAACGCTATTATGGAGAAACACGTCTCTGGTGGACAAGTGCTTTTCTCTCGAACATACTCTTCATTTGGGTCTTTACAGGAGTGTTCTGGTTTCTCACATTGTACTGAGTGAGCCATTTGGGGACAATCACATATCGGTACACATTGTGAAGTACCACTGAGTCTGCGGTAGCCAGACTTACAAGTACAACCAGGTTTAGGAGGTGGTGCTTTTGAGCAATCGTATCTGGCTACCAAAGCTTCACAAGTATCTCCAGGACAAGTTGATTTCTCTTGAACAAACTCTTCGTTTGGATCTGTACAGGCTGGTTTTTGATGTAGGCAATCAGGTGATGAAGCCATTTCCGGACAATCACAAATAGCTATGCATGGTGACGTTTCATTGAGCCTCAAATAGCCGGACAGGCAAGCGCAGCCGGGTGAAGGGGGAGGGGCATCACTGCAGTCGTACCTGGATACGAGTGACACACAGATTTCTGGCGGGCATGACGTTTTTTCTTTCGTGTATTCTTCATTGGGTTTCCCAGCGCAGAATTTTTCTGTAAACAAATAATTTACAGAGTTGATTTCATAGATGCTATGTTCACGTACTATCTGTGACTTTACCCGTGAGAGTTTACGGCTCTAAGCAGTACTCAACTCAACATCCTATTAGAATATTTTCTTCCAAAATTGTAAGTTTTATGGTTTCTAACATTTTGTGAATCTGTAGATAGTTACAAAAACACAAATGTTGAAAAAATTTCCACGAGCAGGGTTTGAACCTGCACCCTTCTGACATACCGGGTCAGGTGCTCTTCCAATTGAGCTATCGTGGTTCTAACCAGCCCGCCGAAATTATTCAACACTATTTACTTTTTACTTTGAAAGCCAAAGGCGCCCATTCAATGTTAACAACTACCGTCATTAACATCCGATCATAATATTTTTACAAACATAAACATTTATAAATAGCTTGCCTACTTCTTAACTGATCTTTAGTATTTGTAAAAATATTATGATCGGATGTTAATGACGGTAGTTGTTAACATTGAATGGGCGCCTTTGGCTTTCAAAGTAAAAAGTAAATAGTGTTGAATAATTTCGGCGGGCTGGTTAGAACCACGATAGCTCAATTGGAAGAGCACCTGACCCGGTATGTCAGAATGTTTTCAACATTTGTGTTTTTGTAATTTGTTCGCAACAAAATTTGCGTTAAAAACTATATAAACATCTGTAGATAGTTATTTCGAATCTTCAGCGTTAAAACGTGAACGTTCTGTGCGCGCATTTTGCTCAAAAAGGAGTAGGTACCCCGGCCTGTAGACTACGGAAAACACACCAACCGAGTGTCTAAGGTTCACTTGTATTACCTATATGACAGTTTTCTCTGAGCCCACATACAAAATTAGTATGGCCGCGCGGCATCAAATAATTAAATAGACGAAGACATTTCAAATAAAATATATGACACTTGTCCTTGTCACTGACGGACGTGACGGTGGGCGCACCCTTAAGGCTGCCTGTCCATTGACGCGGAGCGAGACAGCGGAGCGGAGCGAGCGAGTATTGCGGAGCGGAGTTGCGGACTGTGTCTGTCCATTGACGCGGAGCGAGGCAGCGGAGCGGAGCAAGCGACTATTGCGGAGCTAGACAGAGTTCTTTACAAAAAAAAAAGTCTAATTTACAACAAAGCGCACGAACGTACTGGTTGAACTTCAACGGCATACTATCCCATCCCCCCGAGGCCCCGGTCCGTTTTCCCGCCGCGCCGCCTCGCTCGACATGTATGAATTTTTAAACTAGCCCGCAAATCCCTGTCCACTGGAGCGGAGCGGAGATTTAATGCAATCCTATTGGTTAATATTTCCTCGCTTTTCCGCACCGCAGCCTCGCTCTGCTTCAATGGACAGGCAGCCTAAGGGTAATTTTGTATGGGGAATTTAACGTGTTAATTTAAAAATTTAAAAAACCGCTCGATACATCGAAAATGTTAGACGGACGATTTGTAGTTTAGACCATTGTTTATACAAAATCAAATCAATACAATAATTTAGATTTACTATAATAAATGAACAGAACGCCGCCGCCACTCGTTTTCATGATTTTTGCCCAACTTTACAAGATATTGTAGAAAAAACTATAGTGTGTCATGAATTTATGGATCGGCCTAATTGTAAACACGATCCCTATGATACTAATTTTGTTTATTTAATACGATAGCATTTTTAATTATATCAACTTAACCGTGACTGAATTTTTGTCATTTTTTGGTCGGCGCACCTTTAAGCCGTTAGCCCTAACGCATAGGGCATACGTTAGCAGCATAGCCCCAGTGTTCCACACTCATTCATGCTTTCGTCGCAAAATAGTATCATATAGATTTCCATTTAAAAACGAGATGACAGCTAGGCAGAGATGGTCTGTATTAAACTGTTGCTTACCCCTATTTTCAATGATTAAAAGAAAAAAGGCGATCACTGATTCAACTTGAACACCTATGTGCTATGTAGGTGCCTATTCTACGTGGTTGGCCTTATTTCCTCATGTGGAAATGCATGAACCTAATCGTGGCCGTCTATAGGCTGGTAAAGGTAAAGTTGATGTTGCTAAGAATTAATATCTACCTCTGTCTGGACAGCTTATTTCCGATGATTCACATGAACTGACAGTAGATTGAATTTCATCAGATGATTGGCAATTCTCACTGCTGCTGCTCTCATATTGGGACTCTGCAAATAATTGGGTAAGCTAAGAAATTATGGATCGCATGTGTAGTACGCCTCGCTGGTCGAGTCGCAAAGTGGTCGACCCAATATCCGAAGGTCCTGAGTACAATTCCCAGGTCGGGCGAAGTGTTTCGGATTTTTCGATACAGCCCGGTTTGTGATCACCAATTCGATTAGGTACCCATCAATTGTATTGATGACTTGATTTCACAGATTTTCAGTGGCCTTTGCCCACTTGCTTAAGATTTTCTGAAGAAATTAAAGTAGGTAAGCATCTAGTAAAAGATGACAAAGCACGCTTTGGCTTAATGACTGCTCAAAGATTACATAAATTAAAAGCTAAGTCATTCTTCGAAAAAATAAAAGAAGAAAACACAGGTCTTATAACATTTTATTTTGACTGTAAAAAAAATTTGAATTTACTTAAAGTTCCAGACCAGGTACTTACCATATTATCTAAGAATTTTTTACCTATATAATTTCACAATCGTAGCAGTCTCATGAAAAAGTAAATTACTTCCTGAGAATGTTTTCGCATACTGCTGGACTGAGGAGAGTTATCCCAATGCTGCCAATGAAATTGCTTCAGCCGTAAGAATATCACAGACTGAAATATACTGACTTATCTTCCACCACAAAAGTGCGTCTTATGGCTGATGGATGTGCGGGCCAAAATAAGAATACCATTATGCTGGCCATGTTATCAAAATAATTAGCCGAAGCACCACAAAATGTCAAAAAAAATTAATTCACATTTCCGGTAGTGGGTCATTCGTATATTATTATACCTTCCGACAGAGTTTTTGTTCAAATAGAAAAAGAAGCACGAAAACATGAAGTCATAAACAGACCTCAAAAGTACCTAGATAAGTATTAAGTATTATATCACAGTTGAGCACAGTGACAAAATCAGGAGTTGAATGTGAAGTTTTTGACTGGAAGACTTCTTCTTCTGCTTCACAAGAAGTATTTAAACCGGTGGGTAACTGGCATTTTCAGTTCAAATTATGTAAACGTTTTATTTTAAGACGTTCTAAAAGAGACGGAAATGTTTTTAAAACTGATGACGAAACGTCAGCAAAAATGGAAAATTAAGCTCTATGCTAAATCCGTCAAAAATAAATTAAAAAGTCATTGGGCCAATGATTGGCAACAATACGAAGAATTGTTATTTTTTAGGACCCTGTTAAATGACGCTGAAATTCGAGTTGAATGCGCTGGAGACGGTGAAGAGTTATGTGAACTGCAGGAAGAAATAGGTGACATGCATGTGTGATTTTTTAGAAATAAGATTAATATACTTACCTAATAAATATGGAACTGCCTAAAGATTTTTAAATTATTAAAAAAATAATTGCGTTTTTTTACTTATCATTCCTCGTACATTTCGTAAGTATCAAGATTATTTACATTTATTCTACCCAAAAAACAACCACTGCAAAAACAGCAACATCCTAACCGAATTGAAGCAAAAGCAGCAATATCACAGTATTAATATTTCTCAGTGGCAATATCCAGGTGTTGGTCGCAAAAACAGCATCATCCAAATGTAATTGGTATTTTTGGGAAATATGCTAGGTACTTCATAGTGAAGTTCTATTCTACTTTTCATAATTATAAGATTATTCTTCACCTGGATCACAGACCTGGATACATACAAAACAATAAGCTAAATAGTTGCAGTATTATCATAATAATTAGGTCATAACCTAAAAAAACCCGTTAGTCTCATTTCAATCAAACTGGGTGTTGCTGCCTTTGCTTTTATATGACTCCGCCACATCATTGTTTCAGCACTGTTGTGTTCCGGAAGCTATAGAGATAGCAAGTGCCTCACTAGTTGAGGATCCCGGGTAAAGTGCGCTTCCATCATTGGCCTTATCATCACTTAACATCAGGTGAGATCAAGGCACTGTGCTTACCCGTAAAATATAAGAAAAAAAATATAGAATACATTCAATTATTAAAAGAAAAAGGCGATCACTAATTCCTATTTATACTGATGCCTATTCTACGTGCCTTATTTCCTCATGTGGAAATGCATGAACCCAATCGTGGCAGTTTATAGACTCATAAAGAAAATGTTGATATTAATAAGAATGAATATTTACCTCTGTCTGAAAGGCTTATTTCCGATGATTCACATGAACTAACAGTAGATTGGTTTTCATCAGATGATTGGCATTTCACACTGCTGCTGCTCTCATATTGGGACTCTGCAAATAGAAAGAAAGAAAAACAGAAAAAGCATTTATTCAGTATCATAAAACAATATTCAAACAAGTAAAGCATTCATAATTTAAGATAGGTACATGGTATATGATACTGAAAAGGCATCTTCAGGCGTCATAGCACTTTAGTAATGCTACGACGCTGGCCTTCCGAAGATGCCCAGACTAGAACTAAACTTAACTAAAACTAAGAATAGTAATAAAAATAAAACATGAAACACCGCTACTCACACCACCCAAATGATAGTTCAAACATTTTTTTATTTAAAAAAAAACACAAATGTTGAAAAAATTTCCACGAGCAGGGTTTGAACCTGCACCCTTCTGACATACCGGGTCAGGTGCTCTTCCGATAACATCCGATCATAATATTTTTACAAATACTAAAGATCAGTTAAGAAAGGAAAGGAAGGATGTTAATGACGGTAGTTGTTAACATTGAATGGGCGCCTTTGGCTTTCAAAGTAAAAAGTAAATAGTGTTGAATAATTTCGGCGGGCTGGTTAGAACCACGATAGCTCAATTGGAAGAGCACCTGACCCGGTATGTCAGAAGGGTGCAAGTTCAAACCCTGCTCGTGGAAATTTTTCAACATTTGTGTTATTGTAATTTGTTCGCAACAAAATTTGCGTTAAAAAAATTATATAAACATTTTTTTATTTATTGTTAATGGTTCATTCAAACTATTTCTTATAATAAATATTACGACTTATAAATCATACATTAAACAAATACAAATAAATATAAATATCAATATCCACAGCTAAATTGTTAAATTGTTAGATGTACCTACTAGAATGAATCCTTTTGCATATTAAGAAGAAAGTTCTTATATTTGTACTTAAAAGGTGGAGGGATGTTATTCCAGCATTTCGTGGCAGAGTACCGAAAACTGCCACGAAATGCAGCTGTGCTGTGACTCGGACAACCAAAATCAGAGGCAGTTCTTATACTATTATAAAATAATTAATATAATATAAAATAATTGGGTAAGCAAAGAAATTATGGATTGCATGTGTATGTGTATTACGCCTCGCTGGTCGAGTAGCAGAGCGCTCGGCCCGATACCCGAAGGTCCCGGGTCCAATTCCCAGGTCGGGCGAAGTGTGTTTCGGATTTTTCGATACAGCCCCAGTTTGTGATTGATTACCAACCCGCATAATATAGCAAGCGTGGTGATTAAGTCATTATGTACCCATCAATTGTATTGATGACTTGATTTCAATGATGGAGGTCTTTACCCAGCTGTGGGACAGTCATAGGCTATTTATTATATGTAGTACGATAATAAGAGAATCCTGAATAGCACCAAAGTGATGAGTGCGATTTTTATTTACCAGTCGATCACGTTAGCGTAATCGAGAATATCTGTGGCCAACATAGCCCTTCATCGCGTTTGTTCCCAATCCGATCCGAACCCTTCTTAGAATATAGTAGAGAACGGGGACACGACACTAGGACGTGATAGCGCCATTCCCTCTAGAAAATTTCTGACGGTGTTTCGTTTCACACGGCTTGAGGAACCATTTAAGTTTCTCGCCCCCAAATCGTGATTTTATTTTTTATTTTATTTTTATTAATTATAGTAGTATAGTAGGTATATTTTGTTTCTCTTGTTTGTTGTTCTCTGGTGTCCTCTTTTCTAGGTTTCCACGGAAGATCAGCGTCGGGACACCTTTGGTGTTCTGACAAATGCTGAGTTGAGATACCTTTTTTGTGTCACTTTGCATTTTTAATTCTATTTTATTTTAATTTTATTTCATGTATTACTGTGTGACACTAAATAAATAATTTTTCATTCTTTCATTTCATTTAAAAAAAAACACGGTGACGCTAAATATGGCGCCTGAGGCAATTAGCGAACTTTCAAAAAAGGAACTAATTGTCACCAAGAGGGAGGTGCTGCTTTAATGTTGTTTTAATGGCTTATTTGTTATCTTATTATAATTGTGTAGTACATACTCTTCACTTTCCCGCCAAGACGTACTTTAATTTGGTCTCATGGTCTGGCAGAGGACGTATTCTAATCACGCTCGCTCGTTAAACATTTCTAAAACATTATTTGTGAATTGCTGTGTGCTTACTTATATATAAATTTTACCATTATGTAAATACCTTTCTTATATGACGAAGATTCAGTTGTGTGTCTTTCTAGTTTAGCAGTGACCGCTGATATCGACGTCGAGGCAGTTTCTGATGAAATCGTTTCAGTTTCCTTTTTCGAAATGTTTACTGTAAGAATTTTAAAAAAATATAGGAGTGAACTATACGTAGGAAAAAATCGTTTATTCAACAAAAAAAAAATTGGTGGCTTTTTTGATGCGGGCGGCGGCGGCGGCGGCGGTCGATAAAACTTATAAAATCTAAAGCGGTAGGCTTACTACCGAAAAAGCAACCAGTTGTTAATTGTACAATTGCAACGTGACTGCTCTAGTTGCGGGCCCTATCTACTGACCCTAAAGGTAGTAGGGTATGGCAGTTGGAACTACGGGTCCGGCTGTTTTTTCAAGGGTACCACGGGAGTTCCGGATCCTAGGCCCCCTGCCGGTTATGCCTGACATGGGTTGGACTCGTGGTGGCATATGGTTAGCTGTAAAAGTGGGAATGTTCGTCTGCCTGGTTGAGGTCTGGCCAGGCCTCCATTTCGTGCACAGCGAGCGGGTCCGAGTAGCGGTCCGGAGGGGGCCTGAAGCGAAAGGATCTGCGGGGCACGTGAGTTGTCCATAGTTGGTTGTTCTGCTCGGTGGTTCTCATTGAGTGGTTCTCCAACATCTCCGGCATCCCATACGCGCGATAAGTGCCCGGTGTACGGCGCTGGAGCGCCCCCAACCTGCTGCAACTGTACCGCAGCCGGTTTTGACCAGACGGAGCACAACGCGTTTGACGCAGAGTGCCCGGTACGGAGAAGGTGGGAGGCACTGGCACGGGCCAAGATAGCGTATTGCTAAGGTGGTCCCAAGTCGTTCACGGGCAGGCAATCACCCCGCCAGAGGATACGCAGTGGCCCAGGCGAACCTCCAAAGAAAACAGTTGGCAACGACCGAGCTCATGGTGGTAGCCAGCGAACGCAAATTGGCGTTCGCTCTGGTGCAGGAACCCTACGTTGGAGGGATTCGGAGAATGAAGGACTACCGCGGCGCGCGAGTCTACCAGTGTGCAACGATAGGAGATGGGACAGTGAAGGCAGCTATTGTCGTATTCGACAACGATCTCAGCGTCACACTGTGCCCGAAACTCACGACCAACAACATCGTGGTGGTGAGGATCCGAACTTGCGACTGGGAGCTCGCGGCGGTTTCCTTCTATTTTGAACCCGACCTACCAATTGGGCCATACCTGAACCAGTTGAGCACGATCGTAGAGGAGCTGGGCCCAAGAAGACTGCTGATCGCCGGAGACTGCAATGCAAAGAGTACCTGGTGGGGTAGCACCATAGAAGACCTCAGGGGAGTAGAGATGTCCGGGACCCTGGAAGAGTCTGGTTTGCAGATATTGAATAGAGGTGACACTCCGACTTTTGACACCGTGAGAGGTAATAGGAAGTTCACCAGCTTTGTTGATATAACAGCGAGTACCGACGACCTGTTGGGGCTTATAGAAAACTGAAGGGTAGACCAGGGAATAACAAGCTCCGACCACAACACCATTCTCTTTGATGTTAAACTCCGTAAGAGCAAAGGCTTACAGGTCCAGAGAACAACGCGTCTGTACAACACGAAGAAAGCCAACTGGACAGAATTTACAGACGCCATGGTGCAATATAAACAAGAACGCAATATTAATATAGACAGTATAAAAGCCTTAAGTGACAAAGACTCACTCGAGAAGGCCGTCGTAGAGCTCACGACAGCGATTACTTTGGCTTGTAGGAATGCGATTCCAGCGAAGAAGAACGCAGAGACCCTCTCCATCCCTTGGTGGAATGAGGAGTTGACCAAGCTGAAGAAGACGATGGCCACTTATAAACGGAGAATTCGTAACGCCGCGCCACATCGAAGAGAAAAGGTCGTTGAAGAATACCTGCAAAAGAAAGAAAACTATGAGTGCCACGCCAAGAATGCCCGTATAGCGAGCTGGAAAGAGTTCTGCGAGAAGTAGGACAGAGAAGGGGTATGGGAGGGGATCTACCGCGTTCTGAAGACGACCGCCAGGAGACAGGAAGACTTGGCCCTAAAAACCGAAGAAGGTACTTATTTAACACCCCAAGAATCAGCGAACTTACTGGCCGAGACATTCTACCCAGAGGACCTGGAAAGTGATGATAACGCAGACCATCGCCGGGTCAGACAAACGGCAGAGAGAGTAAACGATCGGACAGATGATGAGCATCTGGATCCTCCGTTCACCTCGCTAGAGCTAAAGACCGCGATGGGGAGTTTCAACCCAAAGAAGGCCCCGGGAGCGGATGGCTTCACGGCAGACATCTGCAGCCGAGCCTTGGAGCATAACATCGAAGAGTCGCTTGCCCTATTCAACAAATGCCTAGAACTAGGACATTTCCCAGACACCTGGAAAGAGGCCACAGTAGTGGTACTCAGAAAACAGGGCAAGGACGACTACACAGTACCCAAGGCGTACCGACCCATCGGATTGCTGCCGGTACTGGGCAAGGTTCTCGAGAAGATGTCGGTAGCACGGATTAAGTACCATCTTGTACCGAGGATTAGTACTCGCCAATACGGATTCATGCCCCAGAGAAGCACCGAGGACGCCCTCTAGCATCTAATACACCACATCAGAGGTATGTTGAGCTGAAGAAGCTGGTTACCCTAGTGTCATTAGATATAGAGGGGGCCTTCGACAGCGCGTGGTGGCCAGCAATCAGAATCCGATTGGCTGAGGAACAGTGTCCGGTCAACATCAGGAGGCTACTCGACAGCTATCTCAGCTGCAGAAAAGTCACGGTAAGATACGCTGGGGAGGTAAGCACGCGAAGCACCAACAAAGGATGCGTGCAAGGGTCAATCGGTGGTCCAATCCTCTGGAACCTGCTTCTCGATCCACTGCTGAGGGGGCTGCAAGAGAGGGGGGACTATGTCCAAGCTTTCGCCGATGACGTGGTTATGGTGTTCCACGGGGATAGGGCGAGTGACGTGGCACGACAGGCTAATGCCGCTCTCGCCTATGTTCAGCAGTGGGGTGTCAGCAACAAACTAAAGTTTGCGCCGCACAAAACTTGTGCGATGCTTATAACGCGCAAGTTGAAGCATGATACGCCACGGCTGAGCATGGGGGGGATCGACATTAGCATGTCGAAAGAAGTGAAGATCCTGGGCCTCACCATCGACGAAAAGCTTACGTTTAATTCGCATATTGCCAACCAGTGCCGAAAGGTAGTAGGTATTTATAGGCAGCTATCTAAGGCGGCAAAGGTTAGTTGGGGCCTGGACCCCGAGATAGTTAGGTCTATCTATACTGCGGCGGTAGAGCCGGTTATTTTGTACGCAGCGGCTGCGTGGGCTCCGGCGGCGAAAAAACTCGGTGTCAGGAAGCAGCTCAACACGATCCAGAGGGGTTTCGCGCAAAAGCTCTGCGGAGCCTACCGCACAGTCTCCCTACACTCGGCACTGGTACTTACAGGGATACTGCCTCTCGACCTCAGGATTGCAGAAGCAGCCGCTCTGTATGAGGCAAAGAGAGGGTCATCGCTGGAAGTACTGGGAGGCAGAGAGACCGAGAGTGCGGTGGACTTCGTCGGCGCTCCACATCCGGCGGCGCATATGGGTCTGGAGTTCGTGTGTCTGGAAGACCAAAACCTTGTGGACAGGTACAATGTGCAGGAGGTGCGAATCTTCACCGACGGCAGCAAGCTTGAGGGGAAGGTCTAAGGCTGTCCGCGTACTGCACAGTTTACCAGGCGGAACTTCTAGCCATATGCAAAGCCACGGAAGTGATTGCGCGGGGAAAGGAGACGAGTTATGGTGTGTATAGCGATTCGAGGGCAGCGCTGGAGACGATCGCCAACCATCACTCTCTCCACCCCCTGGCGGTGGAAGCACGGAAGAATCTGCGAGGGGCCTTCACCCAGAACAAAGCTGTATCCTTGTTCTGGATCAAGGCGCACGCGGGACTTCCGGGCAACGAGCGGGCCGACGAGCTGGCCAAGACGGCTGCACTGAGTTTGAAGAAGAGGCCCGATTACGACGCATGCCCAATCTCGTACATCAAGAGGCTCTTGCGAGACAAAATGTTAGAAAGCTGGGACCAACGCTTCCGCGAAGGGCAGACCGCCTCCGTCACAAAGCTCTTTTTTCCGGACGTTAGATCGGCGCACAAGGTGGTAAGAAAGCTGCAGCCGAGAGGTCCGTTGACGCAGATCCTCACCGGACATGGAGGGTTCGCCCAATACCTGAACCGTTTCAAGTGCAGGACGAGGCCTTCATGCATCTGCGACCCCGAGATTGAAGAGACAGTTCCCCACCTCCTCCTTGAATGTTCCTCTACTGGTACACACAGATTTGATTTTGAGCAGAGATCTGCTACGGAACTCAAAATTGAAAACTTGCACGAAATTATTTCGTGCAAGTACAGGGTAAGAGATTTTATAGAGTACTGTACAAAAATTTGTCAATTAGCAATAAGTAGAAATAAGGATAGCAACTAAGTTTTGTTTCGCCTATAATTATGATTATGGAGTTGTAAGCAAGCATTATTAGCTAAGCTATCACTTGTGTATCTTGTTGTTAAGAACTGTTTAAAAAAAAAAAAAAAAAAGTACTGAAAACAATGTTGTACAGTATATAAGAAACATGTTACTAAAATTAAGAAATGTATTAGATAACATATGTAAAAATAAAATATTGTGTACCACCTTTCCTTGCTCCCAAGATAGAATAAAGTCAAAAAAAAAAAAGGATAGAATAGAATAGACTAGATGGATAGCCTAGTAGATTATAGACGGGAATCCCACCCGCAACAGTATAAAAGATGATGTATGAAAGCGTAGTATGAGGTATGAAAGTACGAGAAGCATAAAAGATAGAACTGGAATGAATGAGAAAATCGATATTAAATAGGCTCCGACTATGTTGGAGGTGTTAGAATATAAAAAAAAAAAAAAAAAAAAAAAAAAACATCTCCGGCACTAGTCTGGAGAACTAGTAGAGGCGCCCGCTAGATGCAAAAGTCTCCGGTTGAATCAGCTGCGTAGGATTTTGGAATTGATCAGGTGCCTGGATAGGTACCGAGAAGTGAGGCTTACAACTCCGCCACCAAAGAGGACATTTGGTAGTCGACTTTTGAGTTGACGACCCGAGCAGTGGTATCTGCGAGCTGTACTCTTAGTGCAACGAGAAGTGAGCGAGCTTACAGCTCCGGTAATCTATCTGGATACGTGTCCAAGGGGCAACTAGCTCGAGACACTAGTCTTAAAAGTACCGGATGAAGGATGCGTACCGGCGTGTTCTGATCTGGCGTTATGACCTGACGTAGATGGTCCCTTGTGCTTGCGTAAGGATGTCTGTCTAACTTTATAACCGTAAAGATGGTGGGGGGTGTCAGTATAAACTTTAAGTAGTGTGTAGCAGGGTGCTGTAAATGCGGTTGACAAATTAAACGAAGTATTACATACATTTTAATCGCAAATACACTAAGCGAGCGATCTACGCAACAACGCATCTCGTTGAGCCGTTGGTGCATGGCACAGAACAGTTGTGCACGGTGCTTAGTGTAAGATTTATTCACCATACAAACAAAAAATAGAACTTAATTGTATGGCATTGAAACAGCGCCTTCCAGTGACAAAGGAAGAGAGTAAGTTAGGAAGTGGACAAGTTAGGATAGAGAAGTTTGTAAGTGGACCAGTTAGGAAGTGGACAAGTTAGGAAAGAAACAAGTAAGAAGTGGACAAGTTAGGAAAGAAACAAGTAAGAAGTGGACAAGTTAGGAAAGAGACATGTTAGGAAGAGGACAACTTTGGAAGTGGTCAATTTAGGAAGTGGACAAGGCCGCCCGGAGGGAGTCAAGATTCTCGTTTTCCTTAACGTGATCGAATGACAAATTTTTGTAACATAGCTGCCCTCAAGACCCACCAAACTTGCATTAGGCTAGCGTGGTGGGTTATGGCCTTATCTCCCATTATGGGAAAGCCTAAGCCCAGCTCATTGGGACATTTACTTTAAAGACAGGTAATAATGATATCGAAGAAATACACTACCTACCTCCAAAGTGCATCTTATCTAAATATTATGACACCATAACATCAATGGTTGTAGCATTGATGTGTTCCAGCAGCTAGAGATAAATAAGATAGCCACTGCCTCACTTTCACAACCCTTATAAAAGCCCCAGGGGTTTTTACTGGGTCGGTCTTAATCCTTCTTAGAGAAGGACAAGGCCAGCCCCGGATCTACGGAACCTGCGAGCAGATTTTCCCCTGGGTCAAAAAAATGAAATAAAAAAAAAATGCAACTTGCGGGTAGGCAAGGTGTGGACTGCTAGCGAGGCAGGATCCTAGCTCCATTAGCTGTCCTCGCGTCTAGACTCTGCTTCTGCATAACATCAGGCAGAACAGAGTGATTTGTCTAACTCCTACCTACACTAGCAAAAGAATGGAATCACTTACTTAAAATTGATTCCGCGATCTTGAGTAGGTACTAAATAATTTGTTAATAATAATAACAATGGCACCATTTTAAAGGTGCAACTGTTAATTTTAAATTGATACCAAATTCATTCAAATCACGCCAGTATTTAAGAAGCTATCCCGGATTAAGTTAAGAAGAAAGGAAAAAGACATGTTTCAATTGTATGATACGTCGTGAGTTGCGGTCTATTGACCCCCTATAAAAGCATGTGTTATCGAATCGTCACAGTAAAAGGTCCCTTTATCCAAAATAAATTTACTCGCAGTGCCACCTGGTGCCCCTTGGCACGTACGGAATGCTGACCTGTATAGAGATTTGGAACTTCCAACGTTGCAACAGCATAGCTCCGTACGGTCGCGGAGCGATTCTTCGAAGCTTCGAAGAATCACTCAACTCCCCTCATTCGAAAGGCAGTGGACTATAGTCTCGAGCTTCCCTCAATCCCCCATTTCCGTAGGCCCAAACACACTTTATCGGATCCCCCCAATCAGCTATCACGTGACCTGGATTGCCTACTTGCGGCACAGCCCTACGTCGCTTGTTAAGTCAGCTGCCGACATAGACAGCATCAGTGCAGATTGAGCGCGCCCCACTAGGGGGCGCGCCGAATTCACCACGGCGTGCACTCTCTATGAGTAACGCCACAACGTAACGTAACGTCAACGTAACGTCTCTATGAGTGATCCCACAGGGATAGCGCCGCACCAACCTTGCCGCCAATCTTGCTGCCGTCTGTGTATATGCGGATGTCATGTGTATGTGTGTGTAACTGTATGGCCTGTGTAATAGGCGTGAGCTCGATCGTTGAATGTTCAGCCGGGTGTGGTAGTGTAAGTGCAGGGTGAGGCGTTTCTATGAGTCTGCCCTGTAGTTCATGCCGTGGCACCCCTTTCCTAGCCTCATAAAGGGCGGCTGCCTCTTTAATCCGGAGGTCCAGGGGGGAGCGTCCCCGACAGAATCAGGGCAGAGTTGAGGGATGTTGTTTTGTACGCCCTGCACATTTTCTGCGCAAAACCTCGTTGTAACGTATTCAACTGCTTTCGCGTCATTAACTTGTCCGCGGCTGTTGACCATGCCGCAGCGGCGTACGTTACAACTGGTTCCACTGCAGCCATTTAGATGGATCTAGCCACCTCCGGGTTTAGTCCCCAATTCACCTTTGCTGCGCGAGAGAGGTGGTTATAAATACCTGCAGCTTTTCGGCATACGTTGGCTACGTGGTGATTGAAGGTTAGCTTCGCGTCAATTGTTAGACCCAGTAGTTTGATTTCAGGCCTGTTTGCGATTTCTACTCCGCCCATGTTGAGACGTGGGGTGTCGTACTTTAGCTTGTTGGTGATATGCAAGCAGTTGGTCTTGTGAGGTGCGAATCTCAACTTGTTTTCCGATCCCCACTCCTCAACACGCGCCAGAACGGGATTCGCTGCTTCCTGAATCTCCTTACCGGTCTCTCCAACAAACATCAAGATTACGTCATCTGCTATGGCTTGGGCTATGACCTGTCGCTTCTCCAAGTCCTTTAGCAGAGGGGGGCGGTGGTGATTGCTTCTCATCAAGTGACCCGCCTGCTCGTTTGCCTCCTTCTAATATAAAAAAAAACTCCGGGTTGCTAGTTTTAGCAGGTGGGTGGGTGCACCATCAGCGGAGTTAAAAAAAAAAGATTTTGTTTATCAGTCGGCTTTCACACGTTGACCCGTACATCTCTCCGCTACTTTTGACCCTTGACCTTGAACGAAAATGGATACTACACCTACAGAAGCAGCACAAATCGTCGCCCTATTGCAAGAAGGGCTCAGCCAGCGGGCTGTCGCACGTCAGCTCCACATAAGCCAGTCCTGTTTCGAAAGTTTATAAACGCTTTCGGGAGACGGTGGCTTTATCTCGAAACCAAGATCTGGACGGCGGCGGCGCCGGTGCCCATCGGAAAGGGATGACCGTTATAACGTGTCAACCTCTCTACGAAATCGTCATTTAACTGGTGTCGACGCTCAGAAATGTTCGTGGGGTAGCTGTCAGCGAGTGGACAGTTCGTCGAAGACTCAAGCAAGCGAATTTGACTCTAAAAAAACCTGCCACAGGACCGAAACTGACGGCAGGTCACCGACAAGCATGCCTTCAAGTTGCTCGCACCCATCTTGATTGGGAAGTCGAGCAATGGAGGCAAGTCCTGTTCTCCGACGAGTGCAGAATGTGTTTGCACGGCAGCGACCGAAAAAGTCGGGTCTACAGGCGGCCTGGGGAGCGATTTGCGCAGTGTTGTTTCGCTGAGACAGTGGCTTAAGGGGGCGGTTCTTGAACATGTCGTTCCTTACAAGGGATATATCGGTAATGACTTCCTCCTAATGCACGATAACGCTCGTTCTCACACTTCCCGTGCCACAACTGAATACCTCGAAGAAGTCGGTATCGCCACATTGGACTGGCCAGCGCTCAGCCCGGACTTGAATCCCATTGAGCACGTGTGGGATGAACTGAAGAGGAGAGAGAGTTCGTTCCAGAAATCCTGCTCCTTCAAGTGTGAATGAGCTGAAATCGGCTTTGATAGAGGAGTGGGAAGGTATCCCGCAAGAATCGATTCAGAAGCTGATTAGGTCAATGAAGAATCATCCTAGCACTAGGGCTAGGGGAGGGAACACAAAATATTGAAACTTAATTTTAAGGCCAAATAAAAAATTTATTATTAATTTTTGTTGTTTTCTTCATTCATTATTTTTCCATATTTCCTTGTTTTCCTAACTCCTTCACTTAATCCAAGATAGCTCCTTAAATACTGGTGTGATTTTTTTTTTAAATATTTTTTTTATTTTTTACAGGTAAGCACAGTGCCTTGATCTCAGCTGATGTAAAGTGATGATAAGGCCAATGATGGAAGCGCACTTCACCCGGGAACCTCAACTAGTGAGGCACTGGCTATCTTATCTCTAGCTGCCTGAACACAACAATGCTACAAACATTGATGTTTCGGCGACATATTTAGATAAGATGGTGGTAGCTAGCCAGGCAGACTAACAAGCCCTACCACCAACCAAACCGAGTACACAAACATGTACCCCCCGCTGGGAATCGAACCCGGAACCTCTGGGTCTAAACCGGCTTAACCACTAGACCACAGAGGCGGTTAAAATTTGAATTTGGTAACAATTTAAAGTTAACCGTTTAACCTTTAAAATGGTGCTATTTTTATTATTATTGAAGATCGCGCGGAATCAATTCCAAGTAAGTGATTCCATACTTTTGCTCGCAAGTGTATAAAAATACTCTTAATTATGACGAGAATTAAGTACCTAATATGTAAAGTTTGTTGTAGGTACTGAATAAAGAAAAAAAATGTACATACATGTTGTAGAGCTTGTCGTGCAAGTAAAAAAGAAAAGCCAACACAGGCCGATACACATCCACTTCATGTTGATAACAAAATCCTACTGCAAAACTAGCTTTAACGTTTTTTATGAAAAGACTAAAATGCGTAAGATAATCAAGTTAATACAGTTGGTATAAAACAACAGGTTAGCACCGTCTTAAGCGTTTAGTCCAATTTGAACTTTTTCTGTATAGAAATAAGATTCATACGCGTAATGTTTACTTTAACTTTGATGTACATAGCCTGCTGTGTAGATAATATCGTCAACAGACACTTAGTTATTTTATTTTCAAATTACTCTTTGTTCACGATTCTATAAAGTCGTAGAGTTGCCTTTTAGCTGGCTATGGGCTGAATAGTCTTGTATTCAGAGCTGTTTAAACAATGATTGAATAGCAATTTGTAAAGGTACCTATCTAATAAGTTGTTATTCTGTTTTTTCAGATTAAGTAGGTACAGGTACCTACGTATATACCTCAGAGTGACTGTAAATAGGTATTAAAAAGACGATGGTTGGAGGAAACTAAAAATCTTTTATTTAAGATTCTATGCTAATAAGAAAACATTGCGAAGGTATGGTGTGATTGACCCTTTTATGTCACAAATACCTAGATACATGACTATTTTGATTTATTTAAATTCGGAAATAGCTTTTTGGTATTCCAAGCAGGTTCCATCCTTTCGCCAATAATGTTTTTTGCATCGGCATGCTGGCGTGCAAGGGACAACTATTAAAATAAATCCGAAGTGACGGAGGGGGCAGTCGCCGCTCGATGTTGCTTGGCTGACGTCATCAGAGCACAGGGGCGGGCACGCATTGAACTCCTCATTGAGTCCACTGCATTCGAACGGGGCTGAAAAAAAAATACTTTAGATAAGTACCTATGAACCTTACTGTAATGTACTGAACTGTCTGTCTAAATGTGCTTAAAGTCGTTATCTAATTACGTCTAAGTAGGATAGGTCTAAGGAAAAAAGTACACAATTTAAAAAGTAAAATGTCATAAAATTTCAAATTTGGAAGCTAATTGAACTGAACAAAGCAAACTAGTCTTTGTCCTACACAAAATAAGGAGACTCACAGAATGTTTTTTTGAATGTTTGGCAGCATTTTTAATTTTTTAGGCTCTTGTTCCCGTTTTTGGAACATTTACCTGAGAATAGCGCGTTCAAACAAACAAACTCTTCAGCTTTATAATATTAATATAGATTCAGAATGAAGCAACGCCCCTGTTGACCAAGGAGGAGAGTTAAAATATTTCCATATAAAATCTTATTCTCGTTAATGTGACCAAATGGTTTTGTTTACCATCCGTATTCATTCGATTATGTTTACGAAAAGGAAAATTAGTATAGCATTGAAGCAGCGCCTCCTGGCGGCATACGAGAAGAGTAAAAATTTTGCCACACAAATTCGCGTTTTCGTGAAGGCGTCGCATTGGAAATTTACGTGACGGGGATCTTGATTTTTTCCAAACAATTACAAAACATACGAAAGTGATATCTAATGAAATGATTTTTCATTTAATTGACTTCATTTTGCTAGTTGCAGAAACACGGTTTGTCAACTTTTATAACAGAGAAAAAAATATCAAAGTAACCTTTTTTAAAACATAGAATTGCATTTTACAGGCAAACCAGACCGATTTAAGCATCTAAATTTTCTTAATAGATTAGTCTTAAGAGCGTTTACGCCGCACACTAGCGCCGCCAATGAAAAAAAAAACATATCTAGTAATTAGAGATAGAAAATCAAATTATGCTCAACAAACTATCTGAATGAAGCAATTTCACGTCACCTAATGAACACCTGACTTGTTATGGTTTAGTTAAATATGGCGTTATAGTTAAAAGTGGCCGTAACGTCTTATTTAACTAAACCATAACATGTGAGGTGTTCATTAGGTGCCGTAAAAATGCTAAATTACTTCATTCAAATAGTTTGTTGAGCATAATTTGATTTTCTAACTCTAATTAAGTACTAGATATGTTTTTTTTCATTAGTGGCGCTAGTGTGCGGCGTAAACGCTCTTAACACACACTTCAATATGCTAGTTAATTTTTTTTAAATAATTTGTAGTTTTAATTTGAAGGAAAAAAAACAGTTTTTCTTATGGTACGGGGCGAGAACGCTAGATTAATTGTTTAGCGGTGCGTCGCCTTAACGTGCTGAACTGCATAAAACCTAAGCGGTTTATCCGCTCTCCTCTCCTCTATTCTGTGCTCTAAAAGTCCAAAAAACTAAAACTTAGGTTTAGTACATATTTTTCAAATGAACCTTAGAATGAACACAATAAGACAAAATATACATACGACAAGTTTTTGTAGGGACACAAGTGCCGTTCTCTGCACGGCGATGGTCGAAAATGCATTTACACGCATTTTCGGGACAAGGGTCGGGTTTCAGACACGACTGCACTTCCTGACTGATTTTGGGGCAAATGTCTGATGGGCAGTCAGCTGGGCATTCCACGTCCATTTCGTTGGGGCCACATGTCAGTGCTGAAAAGACATAAGTTCATACATGTGTTTCCTCCTTTTTACAACATGGGGTCCTTAAACTAGGTGTGAATTAGCAACTTCCGGGTCGGCAAGGTAAGGACTGTTAGTAGGGTTGCCAACAATTTTTCAGGAAATTAAAGTAGCTCTATCACTAACTAGTAAAAAAAAAGGATTTGAAGAAAAAATAAAGATTTTCCAAATTTATTTATATAAATGTTTAAAAACATATTTCTTTGTACTCTTGGCACTATCTAATATTTTTTTATTGTTTTATAGCACGTTCATAAATTAGCGTTGCGTTTCATTTCACTTCACCTGAGTCTGAGTATCATTCAGTAGTTTAGAAATTAAGTCAACAGGAATACTCCGTTCAAAGGCATGCATTAGTCGGAAATAAAGTATTTTCCATACTTTATTTTTATTAAAAAGAATAAAGTATGTGGATGGAAAATAACGTAGGATACGTTATTTTAAAGTATGGTTGGCAACCCTAACTGTTAGTGAGGCTGCACACATGTTGTAGACAAGGCTTCCACCTTACTGTGCTTTCGTCTCTCACATCGGAAATATCTTTGCAATGCCTTTAAAAATTTAGGTTTTATTTAGCTCTTTTGTGTGCAAGTGAGGAAAAAAAGGAAAATAAAAGGATATGGATGAAACGGATGACGAAAGCGAGTTTTCAACGCACGCCCGCAAACCAAGGTCGTGGAAAGGTCAACCGAAATTTCGTTGCAAACAACTGTCCGCGCTGTTGTAAACCGCTGTTGAAAACTTCGGTTTAGGGCTTGTTTACAACAGTCTGGTACACGCTTTATCTTTGCATCAGGGTTCCTAGTGCCTACCTAGATTCAGTTCCATTCGATCACGTTAACGAAAAAGAGAATTTGTATGGAAAAAATGTTAACTCTTCTTCTTCTTTAATTTTCGTTTACGTAAACGTAAGCGAAAAAATACGGATATTAAACAAAACTGACACTCGGCTACTGCTTGATATCAGGTAGAGCGGAGACATTTGCCAATCTTTTTGTTTAAAGAAACTAAATAAGTCAAAGTAGGGTCAGTGCGCCGGTTGGCGGCCTTTTAGTCGCCTGCCCAACTTTGCTCTTCGAAATTAGTCTGATATGTCCATAATTTACTTCTGATTATTTTTGTAGGCGTAGCAGATATAACTAAGTTTTTTTTTTCGAAATAAGTATTGAAAGAATCATGTATCAGTAATTTTTTAAATAAATAATTATCTGAAACTTAATCAAAATGCCGGTTGACGGCCACTTTTTTCGGTTCGCGGCTACCCTAGAGTCAATTCGCGGCCACCATCGTCAGTTTTACATACAATACTGACTTAAGAGTGTTTCAGACTCTCATGACGTTTTCATACCCTTTTCTATGGTTCTATCATAAATTTCCACATCATTGGGCATTTAAATGCGATTGCCACTCGAATGTCTTAACTCTTATAAAGCATGTTTCTCCTCAATATTCGTCCCTTCCTTGTGCACTAACCTAACCTAAACTTACACTATTCTATCATTTTTTATTTTCACGGCATTTTGTTCTTAAAATCTTTGGTCACACACTAGAATCTCGCCACAAATCTCTACAGCATTTTACCTTATCTTTCCTACTACTTACCTTCGTCTTTAATTTCTGCAACAATTATTCCATCTGTCCTTTCTTCATTGCTCCCTCTACTTTATTTTCCTTCCTTTCTTTCCTTATCTTATTTTATCTTAGTGGGGCCTGCTGTGGTTTTCCTCTCGCAGTAACACTTCGACCCATCGGGATCTTTTGTGCAACCCAATCCTTTCACTCTTCTTCCTCTGTAAAGATAGATGCCATAAGTTTGGCAACGTCTTTAAGAGCCTGAAGTCCTCCGATTTCGGATAGGCCGACCCCAGCAGTCCCATTCTTTTTCAAGGCAGAGAGTCGCATTCACACAGTAGGTGCTGCATTGACTCCGTTTCCTCTTCACATCCTCTACACAAGCTATTTGTTGATAGATGCATTCTACTGCCTCCGCACATGAACTTACTCCGTCCTAAGGCGTTTTCGCCTAGGAAGGATTTAGAGTGTTTCATACCCGGCTGCTCTTTCCATTCGATGCTGTGCCTGTTTACGATGTAATCTTTTAAGGCCTTGTTAATGGTACTTGGTGCAAGTGCCACGAACGGCTTAGGACCAATGAGCTAGGTTTCCGAGCCCTCCTTGGCAAGTGCATCCGCCATCTCGTTGCCATGGATTCCTATATGGCCTGGGACCTAGATCAATCTCACCTTGTTATGTCCACCTAGCTTGTTTAGAGCTTTGGTGGTTTCTAGAACAAAGCCAAAGTCGATCCGGGGCGACATGAGTGACTTGAGCGCAGCTTAGCTGTCACTCAGAATGAATATGTTACGCTTTTTCATGGCTAATTCTATATTCTGCTTTGCGCATAGGAGAATTGCGAACGTTTCTGCTTGGTAAACAATGGCAAATTTTCCCATACTCTTATAAACTATTCTTGAAGTCGTTATTAAAGACGCCTGCCCCTGTGCCCGTCTTCATTTTTGATCCGTCGGTATACCAAATTAGGCTGTTATTTTGTGTCAATCTTATTCTGTTTGAGAACAGGTCTCAAATGACGAATCACTTTGTGGGTAGGGAGGAGGTCTTCATTTGTTATTCCTGAGTTCTCACGCCAACCGGTCGGTGAACTAAATTGTTCCAATGTGTTTTGGACACATTTCGTGTAGTCGACTGCGTTCGGATCATACGGGAAAAGACCACATCGTCTAAATCCATTAACGATATTTATTTTTATTTGTGGAGGTCGACTTAGCTAATTCGACGTCCTCCTCGTCGTCGACTTAGCTAAGTCGATGTCCTCGTCGTAGCGCTGACGGATATCGTGTCTGCCTCCAATTTTATCGTTGGCCTCAGATCAGGGAGGATCACCCGCCGAATTTAAGCATATTAGTAAGCGGAGGAAAAGAAACTAACTAGGACTTCCTTAGTAGCGGCGAGCGAACAGGAAGATAGTCCAGCACTGAATCCCGCGGTTGTCACGACCACGGGGGATGTGGTGTTTGGGAGGTTCCGCTTTCTCGTCATCGCGTCTCACGTTCAAGTTCGTCTTGAACGGCGCCGTTTTCTTAGGCTAAATATACCGCGAGACTGATAGCGAACAAGTACCGTGAGGGAAAGTGGAAAAGAACTTTGAAGGGAGAGTTCAAGAGTACGTGAAACCGTTCACCCCATACCTGCGAAACTCGAATGAACGAACGGAGAGATTCATCGTCATTCCTCGGCGGGCGTACTGACGCGTCGCTCGATGTGATCGACCTCGGTCGTGTCGAACGGTACGCGTCTGTCGACGTCTGGGGACGGCGTGCACTTCTCTCTTAGTAATGCATCGTGACCCGTTCGATGTCTTTCTAAGCGCCGTTCGGGAGCCCAATCGTCACCTTCGGGTGGCGGCTGGACCGTAACGGTAGCCGACCGACCGTCGGACGGTATCAATCATGAATCGCGAAAGCGTCTTCGACGCGTCCAGCCCGACGCAAGGTATCCTCGTCATCGATCTCCTGCCTATGTGCGGACTTTGGTGCGGCGCACCTGTCGTTGCAGTCGTGCTTTCTCGGACTGTGCGCGTCTCTTTCTACGATGATTCAGTTTCGGGCACTCGCACCGTCTTGAAACACGGACCAAGGAGTCTAGCATGTGTGCGAGCCATTGAGATTTTTAAAACTGAAAGGCACAACGAAAGTGAAGGCGCGCGCTTACACGCGTGCTCAGGGAGGATGGAGCGTCGTCGGTCTAGGTCGACCTCTCGCACTCCCCAGACGCCTCGTTTCCAATCTGTGAATGTAGGCAGCTCTGAGCGCAGATGTTGGGATTCGAAAGATGGTGAACTATGCCTGGTCAGGTTGAAGTCAGGGGAAACCCTGATGGAGGACCGTAGCGATTCTGACGTGCAAATCGATCGTCGGAATTGCACGTCGATTAGTCTTTCGCCCCTATACCCAGTATAGGGGCGAAAGACTAATCGAACCATCTAGTAGCTGGTTCCGTCCGAAGTTTCCCTCAGGATAGCTGGCATCGAAAGAAGTG
The DNA here is from genome assembly GCA_947562085.1 of Eudonia lacustrata. Lineage (NCBI taxonomy): Eukaryota > Metazoa > Arthropoda > Insecta > Lepidoptera > Crambidae > Eudonia > Eudonia lacustrata. The sequence goes on from OX387313.1 coordinate 6,616,120, forward strand.
GCCGTAAACTGACACCTCTATCTTTAATAGTCAGATAACGGCCGTCTATTTTCATATGATTTTCAGACGGCCGCGAACCAGATTTGTTTTGTTAGCATGTATTAGTTTGCGGCCACATCATAGCTATAAATCCGTATACAATTATATTTTAGCGGCCGTGAAATAACCATAGCATTCAAACCAACCCTAACAATAAAAAAAAGTTGCATAAAACGAGACTTTGTTTACATTCTTAATAGGAAAAAGGCAAACTTATTTCATTCAGTGAGCTAGTGCCGCGGCCACCCGGCCGTTTACCAACATAACTAAAAATTTATTGTGTTGGTTGGCGGCCACCAAATAAAACTGGTATTAAAGTAATTTCCTCCCAAAATAAATGCGAAATTAAGTAAATAAAACAATTATCATCACCCATATACAATCACAATAGTAATAAGTACCCGTAAACTTTAAATACTTACTTTTGAAGCGAGGCCTTTTCGCTATTTTTTGCGCAGCTTAGCGTACGTGTGTGCGCTGATAGTGCGCCTGGCAAAATTGACGATTTATTTCCGGCACGACGATTAAGTTAACCGACCAATTTAAATAAGCATTACATTTTCCAATTATCCTACTTTTTAAAGTGCCACAATACGTTGGGAAGGGTGAGATAGAATTCTTATTATTGCTATATTTATGCAGTTGGCCCTCTAAAAGGCCGCGAAACGACGCAGGGCCGCGATCCAGCGTAATGACCCTATTTTGATTCTAATAAACTTTTTTACGAAGTAGGTACTTTTGAATCGTCTAAAACAGGGATGGGCAAACTACGGCCCGCGGGCCATCTCCGGCCCGCGAATGATCGAAGTCCGGCCCGCGACCATCAAACAAAAAATCAAGTGTGTGTTTCAAAAAATGCATACCTATCAAAATTTTTATTTCACAAAAAAAAAATTATTGAAAAAATACAGCAAAAAATTCAATAGTCTGGCCCGCCATAGATTTTGTTAGTAAATATTATTGTCACGCGAACGAAAAAGTTGCCCATCCCTGGTCTAAAATGTCCATAAGTGGTCACATTTCACCCACAATCTTCAACTACTGAGGAACCAGCCTCTCATACCTTTGATGGTCGGAAACAACAATGCACTTGTTGTAACGACAGACGATGTGGGGTAGCTAACAAGAAGGACTTTAAAACAAGTTCTCACCACCACATTACAATTATAATAATGCGTCAATCTATCTACCCTCAGATGGAAATCGTACCTTTGACCTTTAGGTCTGAGCCAGGTCACCACTAGACCACAGAGCCATTATTTGAAATAATTTTATCCATTAGTTGACAATTAAATTTGAATGTTTAATTTTTAGAAGTTAGGTACCTACCTATTCTACTGATATTGGAATAGTAGCAATTGGACAGATTTGGCCATACATAACCCACCACTTGGGACCAATACCACAGACGAGATAATACCTACTACTACAATACGGAATAGCTGTAATAATTTTTTTTAAAGTAATTAAGGAATTACTTACAAGTAACACTAGTAGCAATCCATGCAACAAAGAACACTCGGAACACAATAAAAGCAGAACACGTCATTTTCAGTCTGCACATGAATTACGAAAACGATTGTCTGTTAGCTGAATAAGGAAAGAAATTAACACCTTGACCGAGACTGGCTCTATGTACCTACCTACCTATCTTAGCAAAACTATATCTCGAGGAAGACAACGTCGTAGTAGGTCTACAAATAATTATGTATTTTTGTCTATATTTTTACAAATATAATGTGTATAATATTTTAAACATTTGTTTAACTATTGCTATGGTTATTATACAAAATACAATAGGCACTTTGTTGTAAGATGAACTTACTAAAAATATACCTAATGTAGTATGTTTTCGTGATGTTAAATTAGACACTGCTGTCATCTAGCGAAGCTTTGGTGAACTACAAAGATAGAAATAACAAGCATGCTTGCTGTGCTACAAAACACTACGTTGCTATTTGAAGCCAAACTTAAACTGTAGAGGACGCTGAAAATATGTTTTTTGCATGTTGCACATGATTATTTTGATGAAACACTTTCTATTACTGATTAATTTATTATTACTACTATATCTTACTTACTTTCATAATTTCCTAGATTAAAAATACTACATATTATAGTATGTAACAACGTATTTTGTGTATTATAGGTAACTAGCGACCCGCCCCGGCTTCGCATGGGTGCAATGCCGTTACTAAATATACTACAGAATGTCTTTATACCTAGGTATACCTACAACGTTCACAACTTTTTCGTCATCAGACAATACAAACATGTTTTCTTTAGAGGTTATTCTTGAAAGAGCGACATAATAATATAATATTGGCCATGTGAAAAACACTCATCGTTCAAATGCAATGCAGCATGTAATTTAAATGAATGCAGGCTTAGGCCTGCATTCATTTAAATTACATGCTGTAAAGGGCCTTATTGACCTATATTAAATGCACATTGTATTTAAGGTACTTAATTGGATAAGTATCAATACTATATTGCATAAAATCGCTTCGTAAATAGGCCATTATTTCTCGTAAAAAGTAAAAGATAAAAAATGATTATTGTGGGTTATCCCTAAGAGATAGACGTATACCATCCCGGACTTTTTTGTAGACATTTTTAAGGTACACCTTACAAAGGTTGTACACAATACTGTAGTACATTATTTTGATCTATCTCGTAGCGTTCAGCCAGCGATTGCAATATAAGCGCAAAAAAATGTGAAACCTCTAAAATTATCAGTGTTTCTCTACTATACTATGCATGTATTTATACATATAAACATTCCTCTTGAATCACTCTATCAATAAAAAAAAACCGCATCAAAATCCGTTGCGTAGTTTTAAAGATCTAAGCATATATACTGTACCTACATAGGGACAGACAGACAGCAGGAAGCGACTTTGGAATCTGTCCTAAACCGAAAAACTCAAGCACTTAGCCTTCTTCTCAAATGATGCTTAGCGATGATAAGCCTGGTGGCAGCGCACTTCACCCGGAATCCTCAACTACTGAGGCACTGGCTATCCTATCTCTATCTACCGGAACATAACAATGCCACAGAAATGCTACAAACAAACATTGATGTTATGGCGACATATCTAGATAAGATGGTGGTAGCTAGCCAGGCGGATAAAGAAGCCCTACCACCAACTAAACCGTGTACACAAACATGTACCCCCCGCTGGGAATCGAACCCGGGACCTCTGGGTGTAAACCGGTGGTCTTAACAACTAGAACACAGGAGGCAGTTTATTTTTAAAATTCAATCCGGTGGGTGTAAACAGCCAAACTTAGCGTGCCTTCCGAAGCTTTCGACTTTGAGATAAGTAAGTTAATTCGGTCACCCATCAAGAAACCCGGGTTAGTCAAAAATTCTTAACTTTTACTATCGCTGCCTGTAGGCACTAGCCGCTGCACCTGGATAAATTTAATGTGGCTGTATTCTATTTATACACACAATGGTGAAAATGCATGACCATGACCTACTAGTATTATTAGTCCATGACATGGCTTGAAATAAATGTAAATAAGTAGGGTTATTCATTGACAAGACCTTGTTTATCCAAATTCCAATATATGCTTGCATAACAATGTTTGGCAACAGGTTTTTAATATCTAGGTTATTTATTCGTAGTCAATATAATTGTGTCCTTGCTGGTACAGTCGGTCACATATCAGACGAAGCAGAGAGTGCCTGTGCGAGTTTGGTATTTGCAAATTTTGTTTTTAAAATTCAGTGAAAAATTAAATGGCTACCCGACCCAGCCAGGAATTGAACCTGGGTGTTCCGCAATCCGGGCGGCTGCACTAAATTTAATTCAGCTTCAGTGCAGCAATTAGCACCTAAAAATAAAAAGTAAAACTTCCACAAAATGACAATTAATTTCCTCAATACATCGGTTAGAGGTATTATCGTAAAACTTTGACAGTTATGGGTAGGTTGAACCTCAGAACAATAACTAAAGGTTGAACTGCTGGCGTGTGTACTACGTGCCTATGTAATCGAGTTACAGTTACTAGGTATTTGGATGGGGTCAAATCAGCGCCATCTATTGACAAGGTGGCGTAGGTGTCACAAGTCATGGATTTCGAAAATAAAATATTTGTAGTGTGTAGTGTAGTGTAACAGACTATACCTATTACATGAATGAAAACTACGATGACGCTTGTTTTTAATATTACCTTAACGAAACCAACAAAACATGTTTGAATCAGTCTTGTTATTCCAATTTTCTCACATTTTCTAAATGGTGAACAGTTTCAGAAAGTTTGTTGACCAAGTCCCTACTTAAAATTTTCTAGATGGTGAACAACTTTAGGAAGTTTTTCAGCGACCATATAGGTAGAAACTTTTAAGGATCTACTCGCGTTTATTTTACACTTTTATTTTATTTTATAATATCCCGACGCGCGACGTTTGGGAGACGTTAGACGTTACGTATACGTACCTATTAAAACGTAAAATTTTGACCCAAAACAATACATTTTGTTGCAGTTTTTATACAATAAATTACATAATCTAGCTTCAAAGATTACGTCTTATTTTATTGTAACTATTGGCTTTACATTTAATATCATAATGACTTTAGGTAGGTATGGTATAAATTTTATTAAATCTTATTATGGTGTAATCACTACATAGTATAAAACAAAGTCACTTCCCGCTGTCGCTGTCTGTCTGTCCCTATGTATGCTTAGATCTTTAAAACTACGCAACGGATTTTGATGCGGTTTTTTTTTAATAGATAGAGTGATTCAAGACGAAGGTTTATATGTATAAAACATGCATATAATTGGACCCGGCAGGTGGCGCTGCGCGGCCATAAGGTTCTATAGGATACGGGTGTTCACTCAAGCCGAAGAAGTTGCGAGCGGGCCGCTAGCAACTAATAAACCGTCATGTCAAGTCAAATGTCAAATTTGGTGACTCGTTTCTTTGTCGCACCTCCAAGAGATGGAATAGTCTACCAGCACACGTTTTTCCTCCTTCCTATGATATGGGATCTTTCAAGAGAGGCGTGAAGAAGCACCTTGTGGGCCGGCAGAGTGAAGTTGACTGATGCTACGTTTGTTTCCACGCTGCACCAGTTATCTTCGCGTCTGGACTTCATTTCTGCTTAACATCAGGGCCCTGTTTAATAAAGCTGACAATCCGACATGTCGACATATGTCAAAAAGTGACAATTTGACAATTTTTCTGTTTAATAAAACTGACAGGTGACATAATTGTCATGGTGGGAAATTCACAAATATGTCGAATTGTCGCGACAATCCGACATTTTTCTGTTTAATAAAACTTTTTAAGCGACAGGTGACAGGTGACAATTTGTCGTGAAAAACTTGTCAAATCTGCTTTATAAAACATACAATTGTCATGACATATTGACATATTTGTAGAATTGTACGACATTTCTGACAGGAACGTTACCCTCTGTCGCGAAATCATATTTTAGACTTTGAAGGTGTAAGAAAGTGTTTATTACAAAAAAATGGTACTTACGTCAAGCAGTGAGAGTAGTGATGATGATTACTTGGAACAAATACAAACGAGGAGGCAACGACAATCATTTAAAAGCAGAATTAATTTCTCATTTACAGATTTCTACTTTAAAGAAAAATTTCGGGTATGTAAAAACACCGTAGAATATTTAATTATTAAAATTGGTCATCGACTTTTTGTGCATTTCCATTTTACACGCGATCAAAACGAACAATCGAAGATGCACCAGTGATTAATTTATCTTTTACTGTAGTAATATTTTTTTCTATTTTAGCCTCATTTAGCTTTATAAAACAAAATAATTTGCAAATATGTCAAAAGTCGACATAATTGTCACGACAATGCGACAATTGTCAGAAATAATTTGACTGTGGTTTTTTGACATATGTCAAGTTTTATTAAACGCTTTTTCAATGACATATATATCAAGATTTCACCTGTCGATTTTTGACATATTTGTAACTTTTATTAAACAGCCTAAGCGCGACAATTCTACAATTTTGTCGTTTTTTGACATATATGTCGAATTGTCAGTTTTATTAAACAGGGCCCAGGTGGGATGGAGTCATTTGCCGAGCTAAGTATGAAAAAAAAAAAATGTCAATTTGTAAATTATTATGATGAGCATTGACGAACACGAAACACGTTTTGTATAGCCGACCATGAAATTGCTTTATTACTTTTGACAAAAACTTCCATTACAATAAAATTCGCTAAGGCTCATTGTCAATAATGACAACATATTGTCACTTAGTCTTTTAAACAAAAATAGAACTTGTTGTTTTATTATATGCAAACAAAATTCACTCCTAAGGTGGTAAAGCAATTTCATTGTCGCCTATACCTTATATCCATAAAATGTTCTTAAGTTTTCTTTTATTGTAAATATTAAGTAAGTATGTGAGTTATTATTTATTCAAAAGCATAAATTTCCATTTCTTAACATTTTAAATTAACGTTAGGTATTTAAGACTATTTTTATTTTTTTATGAGCACCTCCTATTTTCAGCAATACAGTTCGTAATTGGTATCAATAGATCAAAAGGTTAAAAGCAATCAATTGAAGCCCTAATTTTGAAGAGTATCCCCGGACTCATGCTTCTGGGTCAGGTTAAGCACGCTGGTTATGTGTAAGTCCTCTGTCCTTGTAGGTCTCTGTCATTTTGCGATAGGGACGAGCCCTATCGCAAAATGACAAATCTAATGCCTTTAAACTAGCAATTTTTGTATATAATTGTATATACACGGAATGTTCTGTGTGTATATATATAATCTGAATCTCGGAAACGGCTCGAACGATTTTCATGAGTATGCAGGGGGTTTCGGGGGCGATAAATCGATCTAACTAGGCTTCATTTTTAGAAAACTACCAAAAATACCGAGCTAAGCTCGGTCATCTATCATTAAATTGACAATGTAAATGTTCAAGTAAATGTTCTAATTAATAGTAAAGTAACTAATTATAGGCGTAAGCGCATTCCTCTTGGGAGCTAGGGATCGATTTCGGACACATTCTGACATTTTGACCACAGTTAAAAATATCCTCAGGATTCCCGACAATCAAAATTAACAGTTAACCCGGTTGTGATGTGACCTAAAATATTAGTATTGGCGCAAGCGTCTGGAAAACTAAATGTAGGAATTGCAAATTTTTTAATTCACTTTCGTAGTAGATAGGTTGCTTTGTTTTTTTTAACACACATTTTGCTTTTGTAAAGTCGATAAAGGCATCACTTATCATTATTTCGCCATTGTTTGACATCCGCGCACAATCGAAGTGTAATCAGAAGTCCTAATTTACTTGCTTACGTTTGCCGGCAACGTAAGTGGAAAAGGTACATAAAACAATAGGTTGTGTGTACTCAGCTTTTCCTTCAATTTGTTTACTCTGAGAGGAACGCTTATAATAATAGAGGGGCACACGCTTTTAGTATAGTGTCAAACGTTGTAGATGTGACAATGAAGCTTCAGTTGATATTTCATTGTGCGCTCGTGTTTTATTTAGAACTTGCTGGTAAGTGTCTTAGCAGATAATCATTTGTCTTGGGTGCCATTTTGTATTCGTACTGGTGATATGGAAATCTAAACTATCTCGATGATCATTTTCGTATTATTTTGCAATTTTAACTAGATAGGTACACCGTTCGAGAATTTTCTGTGGCACTGGAGGTTCTGAATTAGAATGCAGAGAGCTCTTATTAAATATCATAGTATGATTTATTGTCGTTTGTTCAAAAATCGGACTTCTGAACACATAGTGATTTGCACCTAAATGACAAACAAAATTAGCGAAAGTTATAGGGATCAAATTACATATGTCAAATTCACTATTTGTCTAGCCATTGCTCCATCAAATGCTCTTTTGATCAAGTTAAATTTTATAGTTATACCACCATACTTACTGTTGTACTGTAAGAACTTAAACATTATACAGAACACAAAATAATTTTGATAGAAACGTTTTGAAACGTACAGAAACCTTTGATGTCAGCCAGCCTAAAATAAGAACATACGAATTAACTCGTTGTTATCAATTTTAATATAAAATATTTTCAGCTTCTGTTCCCCATGACGTCGATACACAAAAATACTCAGGAGTATACAATACAAGACCTCCTTACAAAAGATATTACCAACCAAATGTTGCCCGGCCCTACCAAGATTTGACCCAGAATTACAACACGGTTGGATATAATAATTTACCCAGGCAGAATCAAGAATTCCCGAAGATTAATACTGTTAATAAATTGTCCAATCATCGGCAAGAATATGTGCCTAAGGATCCACAACAAGTACCTGAGGAACAATTACCTAACAACAGATATCTAAATTATCATGGACTTCCTGTTAACAACGCCAATTCACCAATTCATCGGCAATGGAGAAACGTTAATCTTCCAGAGTTCCACAAGCTGCCTATACCAAGAAATCCAGAATCTTATTTGTCAGTTACGGAGAAAGAATACCTTGGGTACAAACATAATCACAAGAATGAAGCTTTCAAATATCCTCAAGCTGGGAACGTAGCTCCTGTGCCACGTTTTGGAAATCCAAACAGTTTTAAGGAAAACTCTGTGTCTGTTATAGAAGAAAAAAGGCAGTTCAACACTATGCATCAAGAGTTTGTACAAGAAAACGAACATTTCAATAAGGCTTCCTTTAATACTGTTGATCAATCATTTTCACCGCAGATACCTTCAGTTCCCCCTAAAAGGGATCCCAAAGCTAAATCTAAAAGCATTTTGATAAATCAAACTGCGTTACCGATAGAAATGAAAGCAGGAAACAAAGCTCCATTACCGGTTCCACCTAACTTTGTAAACCGGCTTCTTGCTCGAGCTGAAAATCCAGTAGAACAAATAGCTAAAGCAGTGAAAATACCAAGTAAGTATAAAAATTACTAGCAATTAACTATGTTATTGAAAACAAATGTAATTATATTAAAGTTTATATATTACTCTCTTTTTATTATTTATAGATAACAACGTGCATAACATTATCTCGGATGCAAGGATAGATCAGATTTTGTATTCAACAAAACATAGAAAACGATATTTGGTTATCCATCCCAATGGAACAATTGAACATGTGGACACGTTACAGACAGTATCACAAAGACATCCAAACTACGTTTTAATACATGCTGGAGATATAATTCCCAACCCAATCTCAAAAGTCAATGAAGTAGCAGACTCTCCTCCCCAGAAAGCTATTGTGAACCATTTAAAAGTTCAAAATACATCTGTGGCTACTAAACCTAATTGGAAAGAGCAAAAAGTAGAAATCTCTGTGGAACCTGCACACAAAGAAATAGATGAAGGAAGATCCAAGCCACATTTAAATGTCCTAAAGAAACCTATCGCTAATCCACTAAGAAATCAAACAAATAATAACAAAACAGTGTCCTCAAATGTAGTTATTCAAAAAGAAGTTGATGCCCAGCCCACAATCAAAGTAATTCATAACAATAAAACCACACCTGTTTCGACTGTTCAAGAAGCAACGCATGAAATAGTTATCAAAACAACACCTTTATCGCATGTCCGAGAAACACTGGTATCAGTAGCATCAGCAATTCAAGCAAATAATCAAACCATAACCAAATCTATTACGAATGATCAAAAAGCAACATTTGTTTCAAATCATGCATTTATAGACAAAAAAGCAACACGGAAACAAGTAAATACTACAACTAAGAGTGTAGCACAAGTACAAAAAAATGAGACCAGTCATGTGCCTACTGACATACCCTTAGTGAAAAATATAGTTCATACTAAAGCAATTGCAGAAATAGTGCCAGAAAAAAACCAAATAGTAAATAGTACAAAAGCAATATCCAAAGTTGAAAGTGTATCAGCGCCTTTTGGTAAAGAAAAGGAACCAGAAAACACAAAAAATGGCACAGTAAGCACGCAGCCAAACACGAAATTTACTATTGTTTACGGTGTAGATATTGCACCTGAGAATAACCAACTAGTGAATAACACAAAAGCGATATCGGCCTCAAAAGATGAATCAGTATCAGCACCAGTTGTGTTGACGCCTGGTAGAGACAAAGAACAAGTAATAACAAAAGCCAACTTTTTAAGTGCCAACGTGCCACCTGAGAATAATCAAACAGTAAATAACGCAAAAGCAACATCGGCCTCAATACCAATTTCGTTGACGTCTGGTATAGAACAAAAACCAGCAATAACAAAAGCTAATACAGAAAATGTGCAGCCACACAGAACATTTACTATTATTTACGGCGCAAATGTTCCTCACGTTATACAACCTACTGTAACTCTATCGAATTCATCTGTTGCACCGAATGCTACTTCAAAAAGTTCTACAAATGAAGTGATTGTAGAAGCTACAGCGCAAGTATCAATAAAGCCAAATTCTGCACCAGTAAAGAGTATTGCAAAAGCCGAAAGTAAACCGCCCTTAAATGTTACAAGTAACAAGGCACCAATTAATACTAATACTCAAGACAAAAAATCACCAACTAAAATAACTGAAGTTTCACAAAATCCAAAAGTTTCGAATAAAACAGCCGAAGTTAATTCAACTGATCCGATAAATGCACAGATTCCCACAGCTAATAATGTAGTAATGGCTTTCACATCCACTGCTGAGAAACCTAAAGTAGCAAATGTGACTGCAACGCAAGTGCCACTCAAAGATAACAAACATACTGGCAACCACAACAATCCTGTAACACCTGCAAAACCACTACACAATAAATTACCTGAAATACCAGGAGAACTGGGTAAGTAACAAATAACAGTATGCTAGGGTTTTGATATTTTTCTATAAACTATTACATTACATTATGGAATGAATCTTGTTTTGTTTTTGAATTTACGTTCAGAAAGCCGATTAAAATTAACAAGCTTTAATGTTATTTTAATCCCCCTATCACGGGACTGCACTCCATCGCTTTACTCCATCACCTCAAATCCCATGAGTACTTGGATTGCAAACATTCCAAAATCCAACTCTAATTTGAAGTGATGAAGTGGCGCGAATGGAGTGTCCGTGAATGGTGGCCTTAAAGTCTGTGCAAGAAGTTCTTTAAAAAACTGTGTTTTCAGATATATCAAAGGTAAAATCACAAGAAAAACCTGCAGTATGGTTCAGGACAACGGATCCCAACTTCTGGGACAAATTAACAGATGGAAATGAGACCTACGATGTTGTATATTTTTTCCAAATACACAATCAGCCGAAGGTTGAGAACGACACGAAGAAAACCATTCATCCAAATGGAACTATCGTAGAAGAAATAACAAAATCCGTGTGGGAAGAAGGACAAGGTAAAAAAATCTAGAATTTTAACTTCTACTATTTTAAATTTACTAAGGAATAATAAAATATTAAAACTTAATAACATAAAATTTGTGCTAATTTATGATGGATTTCTTTAAAGAAGAATTAAGCGATGCTCAGATAATAAATATATGTTTTAATAAACTTTAATTATTTTCAGAGACTCCCAAAATCACCAAAACGACGCTAATTACGCACCCTGACGATGTCAAATAGTCTTTACGTTCGTTGTTAATAATGTGTAACATAGGTTGTAGCTTAATATAGTAATTGTAACTCTTTACTGTAGTTTTATATTATTAATTTAATTTTTATTGAAGTTGTGATACTAAAATAAATAATTGTATTTTTATGATGTCCTGTTTTTCTTCTTCACCATATTTTTTAATTTACATTTCTAAGTACTTACCAGGTTTTATATTTTTTATATCTTACGGGTGCCTTCATCTCACCTGGTGTTAAGTGATGATGGCCTATGGTGGAAGCGCACTTCACCCAGAATCTTCAACTACTGAGGCACTGGCTATCTTATCTCTAGCTGCCGGAACAATTCTACAAAAATCAATGATACAAAAATTGATGTTATGGCGAAATATATAAATAACATGGTGATGTCTAACAAAAATAAAAAATATTTTCAATCAACCTCTTTTCTCTTTTTAATTCAAGATATTTTCGTCATCTATTTAGTTTTGAATGTGAAAGAAAACGAAGTTATCTTTACAGCTATTATCAGAAATGGTTCCACAAACAATAACCCATCACTCGCTATAACGCTCACTTTGTTGGAAAAATACTGGACAACAATGAAAACGTTTTAGGGAATTGTATTGTAGATTTCACGAAGATCTCTTAGGGTATTGAAGCGATGAATTTTATGGATGGAAATATTCTATTTTCCCCTTGTTCTCGCTAGGTAACGATATAATCAGTTGAGTTTCGTTCAACCAACCGAGAGTAGGGTTTTTATAAAAGTAGGATTTTGTTTTACTTAATGAAAACATAAATACACGATGGTTCAACTTAGAAAATGTAATGAGAGAAAATTCCGCAATATCAATATTAATAAATATCAATAGACATTTTTTTTACCACAGTAGTTAGTTTACTCATCATCATTATCAGCTCATTTTATGTCCTCACTACTGGGGCACAAGCCTTCCCTATGGATGGATAGAGATGCCCAATGCGGGAGAACGGGCCATAAACCACCATGAGGGCTTAGTGCAGATTGGTGGTTGTTATCGACTGCTAATGCAGCAGGGACCAACGGCTTAACGTGCCTTCTGAAGCACGGAAGTGCTCGAGATGATGGCTTTATGGTCACCCATCCGATGTCCGGCCTTTGCGAAAGTTGCTTAAGTTGCGTAGACCGAACGCGTTAACCACATCGCCATCGAGCTCTTCTATCTACTAAATGGATATTATAAATAATAAATAAAGTTAATTTACTAAATCATCATCATCATTTAGTGCCATCTTCATACTGAAGTTTGAAGTTTACTGAATTTACTAAATGAAGCTTTTTAACGGGGCTTAACGCTAACTACTTGATACTTGTACTTATTCAAAGTCAAAGTCAAATATTCTTTATTCAAATATACTTTAGAAAAGTGCTTTTGAATCGTCCATAATTTTTTTACCTACTACCCATTCAGGACGTCTATTTTTTAGCTGTGGAGAAGAATTACTTACTTGTACTTTATACTTGATACTTGGGATACTCGGTATAGATATCAAAGGCATATGTGCCATTATTTTTACTTGACCTTTCAAACTGTAGTTTGCATTAACAACGTTTAAAACCATGCAAATTCTTGTTCTCCTTTACGTAATCGAAACCCAAATAAAACTCGCACTAACCATCTAGCCGATAAAAACTCTTACGTGGTAACTGATAGAGATGAAGATTAATTATTCTTAATCAAAAAATATACTGTCTTTCGCCATTTCTGCGATTCAATCATCAATCAATCTAAAGGAAAATGCCTGACATTTTCATATCAATTTCTAGACACCTTCAGCCAGAAGGCTCATTGGCGATGACGAACTGTTTCACGCCAAGCTGCAGAGCTTAGAACATCAGCGCCAGGTCGCAAATCTTTCGTTTTTTTATCGAATTCACTTTGGAGAGTGTGCAATGGAATTGTTCAGTTTGATTCCTCCATCACCTTTCTAACACAGGCCAACCAGACAAACTGCGCGACGCCATAATTATACAGTAGATTCCATCCATGCGTACGAAGCGTTTTGCATCCACTTTATTCTTACGTATCGCAAAGCTGTGGAACTCTTTGCCTCAGTCTGTGTTTCCTATCAAATGTAATATTGGGGTCATCAAATCACGAGTGAATCAGTACCTTCTAGGTAAGCATGTTACATCGTAGGCTACATCATCACTTACCATCAGGGGAGATAGAAGTTGAGAAGCTCGATGGCGCAGCGGCTAGCACGTTCGGCTTGCGATCTTGCCCGCTAAGCAACCTTCGCAATGCCGGGTCGCCTGATGGGTGACCAATTAAAAAACTTCTTGAGCTCCTCCGCGCTTCGGGAGGCACGTTAAGCCGTTGGTCCCAGTTGTTGTCGTAAGATGGCAGTCGTTATAACCCACCAACCCGCATGCAGCGTGGTGTGTTATGGCCCAATATCCACACGACGTGCTATTGTTCACGTGGGAGGCCTGTGCCCAGCAGTTATAGGCTGATGATGATGATGTGATAGTAGTCAAATGCTAGCCTATCGAATTATAAAAAAAAAACCTATAACGTATTTTTTATATTAACGTATTCCGCATGATCTATCAAATATCAAAAGTATGTTATGTAGTGTTGTGCTTAAATAATATAATTAATACCTACAGTGGTATTTTCCAGAGTTCTTCGTACTGTGAAATTGACATAAGGAAAAATATGTTGTTATACAAATTGTGTCACCACATTCTTTGCTCGGCTATTTTATATTCATATTTACTTTGATTGTGATGGATGTTTTCGCAAATGAAAATATTCAGAACGTCATTTGCTAAAATTAACTTTAGCAGACGACAAAAGGCTAATTCAGCTGTTTTGCTTATTTTTAATCATACTATATTAGTAACGACTTAAGCACAAATCATATGTCATATTATATATTGTCTTATGTTTTTGATAGATAAAAATTTAAAATTTGTACTAATTGGAAAACAATTATAGTTAATTATACGTTGACGAGTTGTCTAAAGGTGATTGATTGTTAACACAAATTATTTGTTTATTGATATAAATGACAAATAAAAAATGGCGGACTAGTTAATATTTAAAAATATTTTTTTGAAAGTTTTTCTCCTTTTCATTTGTAGCTCAATAAAACGTAGAGCGATATTTTACGGCCGCTCGCGGTTTCACCCGCGTGGTTCCCGTTCCCGTGGGAATATCGGGATAAAAGTATCCTATGTTTTAATCCAGGTTATAAGCTATCTGTATGCCGTATTTCATCCAAATCCATCCATCCGTTGCAGCGTGAAGAAGCAACAAATATACACACATACATACACACAAACTTTCGCATTTATAATATTAGTGTGAACTGTGATTATACGTTGACGAGTTGTCTAAAGGTGATTGATTGTTAACACAAATTATTTATTTATTGATATAAATGTCAAATAAAAAATGGCGGACTAGTTAATATTTGAAAATAATTTTTTGAAAGTTTTTCTCCTTTTAGTTTGTAAAATGTAGAGCGGGGTTTTATTATTATATTGTTGCAATCTTACATTGGACTAATAGTCGTTCAGGATCAGAATCTTACGTTGTGTTTACCACTTTGGTGATATAATGGTTTTTTTTGTCATGTAATGGTAATGGTTAGCACATATAGCCAGTGTCAAAGTAATTTTTCATACAAGTTATAAATAAACAATATTAACAACAACAACAAAATTTGCGTTAATAATTATATAAAATAAACAAAAATATTTTATAAATAGCTTGCCTACTTCTTAAGGGTGGGCCGACCAAAAATGCCAAAAATGCAGTTACGGTTAAGTAAATATAATTGAAAATACTATCGTATTAAATGAACAAAATATATATTTAGTATCATAGGGAACGTGTTTACAACTTGTCAGAACCATAAATTCATAACACGCTATAGTTTTTTCTACAATATCATTTAAAGTTGGGCAAAGATCATGAAAACGAGTGGCGGCGTTTAGTAGATTTCTTATAGTTTATCTAAATTATTGTATCTCTGATTTTGTCTAAACAATCATCAATGGATAAACTACAAATTGCTAGACTACATTTTTGATTCATCAAGTAGTTATTTAAATAATAATTTTTTATTAAGCACCTTAAATTCCCCATACAAAATTAGTATGGCCGCGCGGCATCAAATAAATATGAACGACGACATTTCAAATAAAACATATGACACTTGTCACTTACGGACGGCGCACCCTTAACTGATCTTTAGTAAAACAAATTTAAACGGGGATTTTCGACCGAGTTACAACGGCCGTGGTTACGGGCTGACGTCGGGTCTAGAGAAGGTATGATACTTATTAGTTTTACAATTTTTTTACTAATTAGTTTGCATTAAACCCGTTTAAATTTGTTTAACTATAATAGCGAAAGTTTAAAAATGTATAATATGATCTTTAGTATTTGTAAAATTATTATGATCGGACTTCAATGACGGTAGTTGTTAACATTGAATGGGCGCCTTTGGCTTTCAATTTAAAAAAAGTAAATAATGTTGAATAATTTCGGCGGCTGGTTAGAACCACGATAGCTCAATTAGGAGAGCACCTTACCCGGTATGTCAGAAGGGTCCAGGTTCAAATCCTGCTCGTGTAAATTTTTTCAACATTTGATATTTGTTTTTGAATATTAACTTTGTTAGTAGATGATAATAAATTATAATAGAAATGAGTAGTGATAAAATGATAATCCAACAATAATGCACTTTCAGAGGCCTATGTCCAGCAGTGAACGTGTGTAGTCTGATGATGATGATGATGATGAATGCACATTAATATTCGACAAAACACAAATTTGAGAAAATAAAACAAATCCGAAGTTTCCCGCCAAGAAGTCTGATACATTGTTCCGCAGGTATTCTTTCCTCGTTTTCTTAAACTTACAGCTATTTATCTCAGTTTTCTACGTAAGTCACCTTATTCTTGGTATCTAGAAAATGCTGTAGGAATTAAAAATAACTTAGAGCTTACTGTGGCCTTGTTGATAGTCAGACGTAGTCTGTACTGTAGAGGTCGGAAGGACCTTTACTTATTTTGGGGGCGTAAGAATGAGACACTTTAATCAATTATTATTATATTAGTATTTAAATAGAAAATGAACATAACAATTAAAATAGCATGACGCGGCTTCTGCGGATGAAGTCCAAGTCGATCGTCCTTTCTTCATTTGTTTCATCGCCTGACGTCGTATTTTAAATACAATCGCCAGAACGCGACGGCTGCCAGTAGGTCCGCGCCTCCAAGCAGTCCCGATCACTACAGTACTGACAGAGTACTTTCATAAATGAACGTCGGTGGCTACTGGCGTTAAAACCTTTTAACTCAGTGAAATACTTGTACGGGCTCTCCTTTCTGAACTGTGGAGAGATTGTAATTAAATTTTAACATCAAACGCCCCGGTGGCCCAGTGCAAAGCTCTCGACCCGATACTCGGAGGTCCTGAGTTCAATACCCAAGTCGACCGGGCTAAGTGTTTTTGGCGAATACTTTAGACGATAGCCCTGTGACGGTAGCCAAAACATTAAGAAAACGATAGCGAAGTTCTAGAAGAGTAAAATGTATGGGATTGACATAAGATTGATCACGTGATTTAGCGCGGCTTATGTCAATTCCATACATTTTATTCTTTTCGAACTTCGCTATCGTTTTCTTAATGTTACTTTGGCTAAGCCTACTGGTTTGTGATCACTAACTCGTGTTTGGCAAACGTGGTAAGCCATTACTAGATTTCATTCATTGCGCAGCAGTAGGCCTGTATATAGGTTAATTTTGGGTTTCGTTTAAGATCTTCGACATAAATTCCATGTCGCTGTTACAAATGCCGCCACTTAATATATAAATTAGTTCGAATAAACATTTGTTAAGCTTTTCTTCGATTGGTTTTCGTACTTTCAAAACGTCAATTTAAAAACTCTGTGTAATAAAACGAAACCATCTTATCCATTTACTTTAAATCCTCAGTACACAAAGCAGAATTCCTTTCTTTACCAAGTATTTTACGCTAGCAGAAACCAGAACATCGATTTATTGTACGGAGAAGCGAGCGCCGGTTGAGCTTGGCAGTGAAATTTTATCAGGGCCTTGGAAATTGCCAAAGTTACATCTGTAAAAGTGAAACCTGACTCAATTATCTCCGCTTTGTATAAGTGAAACATCGTGTGTTGTACTTAATGAAGTAATGTATCTGATACTACGAAAACGAAATAAAAATTGCCTTTTATTTTATGATTCAATTTACATATTGGGTCCTTACCTATGAAATTAACGTTTTTTTTCACTTATTAATAGGTGTATTACTGCTAAAAGTCAATACCGGTTATTAATATTATTATACACCTTTAATTGGGACGTTACTTAGGTTTCAGTAATAACAATGATTATTAATTTTGTGTCTTTATCACCCAATTTTTTTATTAACTTAACTACTTTTTTTGTTCGCGGAATTGTCCTTTTGTTTCATTGTAGCTTTGTTGAAGGGACTTGTTTTTCTTTTTTTTTTAATGTATGCTATACTTAGCTAGTGAAACAAACACACTAATCTACAATTTTTATAGTGTTAACGTGCTAAGAAGTAAGTGCAGCTATTAACGACCCCCCAAAAATCTGCATATATTACCGAGGTATAATTTATTTTCTTGAATTTAACTATAAACAAAGTGTACTTTTATACAAATGAAAACACAATAATAAAGATTATTTGTCCCTCAATCATATCGTCTATACCAAAAATTTGTTCCACTCTGGCAACCCCACGAAAAACGGTCAGTTTGTGCGCCGCTCGCGCAGCAAGTGCTCGTGCCATATAAAGCGTTCTCGCCGAACGTAAGTACACAAATTTTTTTCTTAAGAGTTTTTTAAAACATTTTATGATATTTATGCCAACGCCTATTTAATAAGTCGTTCTAAGGTATCTTCCAAATACAAATGAAGCACATTTCTTGTATTTTAATATGTTTCCTTTTAATAAAATCAATAAATATAATAACGCGGTAATAGCTTCCACGATTTGGCAGTTGCTGCTTTTGACCGCGGTACCCTCGGTAAAAGCAATAAATGAAAGCTGAGTTTACTTGATTTTTATTATAGAATACAGCATTATTTGTCATTAAAAACAGTGCCATGATACTCTCAAATGTCTAAAGATAGTTTTGAGACATTTCCGTGGTACAGTTTATCAGCTAGAAATCTTAATTTTTGGCAAGAAACATCAAGCATAAAAATATAATTTCTTCAAAGTTCCTAAACAAAAAGGACTTCTTGCTTGGCATCAATAATACTTCTTTTAGACATTTTTATTTTTACTTTTGGATTTTACATAACACAACTATCGTTAATTTGTGGGTCGGTATAAGATGAAAGCAAAGCCTGTTACCGACACTATTACCGACCGAAAAAATTAACAACCCTCGTTATTAGCACGTAGGAGAACCTATTACCGATTAGGTATTTATATTTTTTATTTCAATATATTTACTTCTACACTCAGTAATACCATTTCAGTACAATGTTTTATCAAAGAGTAAATAAAATTTCTTCGTCACTCGGAAACAGCTTCCTATAGGAAGCTATCACCGAGTATAGACGAGTGACTACCCTCGGTAAATACCTCGGTATTAGCTGATCGGTGTGCGGGGACCCTCGGTATCACCAGCAGTTGTCTTTCTGATTTTAAAAAACATTTTTCAGTTATGCAGGTAAGTATATAAAGCAAATATTGGTAAAAATAGATAAAGAATTTAATTAACTTCAGAGAAAAAATATATTTATGGGCTTAGCACATTTACTTATAAGTCATTCTTTACTGCCTATTTGAAATGTCGCTTAGCCCTGCATTACCTGCATAAAAAATAAAAACGATAGTATGAGAAATAAAATTTTACAAAAAATCCTCATACAAAACGTCAATTTCATAGGTAAGGACCTAATACATTTACAAACGTACACTAGGTAAGTCACTAGTTAAAAAACAAAATATTTAAAGATACTTACGCTTGTCAAAGGAGTTCTGGGTTCAATTCCCATGTTGGGCAAAGTGTGTTTTGGAATGCGTAGGTTAAGCCAACCTACCCACTGTAGCAATAACTTATATTTCGATGATCAATCCGCATTGGGCCAGCGTGGTGGGTTATGGCCCAATATCCCCACGTGCTGTTGTCCACGTGGGAGGCCTGTACCCAGCAGTGGGACGTTTATAGGCTGATGATGATGATGACCCATATAATTGACATTAAGTCTGCCCTTTGCTTTAGTATTATAATTAGGCAATTTAGTACTTATACGCTTAGCGATAATAATCTGTAAAGTATGAATTAAGGTTTTGTTATAAGTTGGTTCAGGTCTTCCCACTATAATGATGCACAAAAGCACATAAAGAGATCTATCTATAACCCTAGCACCAAGCTAGTCTAACGCGGGTTGGTATTAAACGTACCTACCTAAATTTTACTCTGAATTAAAGATACGGTTTGCTATAGTTTACTTTTATTAAGCCTGTGTCAAGTTTCGTCAGTTTTAATAAATAAAAAGTGGTTTCAAAAGCTTTTTTAAACCGTAAGAGGCCGGAATCGAAGTTCATCAGAGCTGGATCACTGCTACCGAATTCACACTCGGAATTCTCAATAATTGTACTGGTTGAATCGCTGTTCTGTTTTCATAGCACAGTGAAAACATGCAAATTGGGTACCACCCAACATGCATTCTGCTACCCCTATTGTCAATGTGTTCGTTATTTTTTTATATTCGAAAACCATGTTTTGATTATTTGTACACTCATATTGACTATACCAAATAAATCTCTAGCGGACTGTTAGCTCAATTTGCGTAAACAGGAACGCACCCGATAAAAATAAATGAAGAATAAATATATTGAAGATCAACACTTCAGTCTCCGTGTGACCATGGCGGGATCCTGTAAAGGGTAAAAAACGTCAGGAAAAAATAAAACAAGAAGGAGTTCGATGGTGCAGTGAATAACGCGCCCGGTCTGCAATAGCTAATGTTAAACAACTTTCGCAAAGACCGGTCATCGGATGGGTGACCGAAAATGTATCATCCCGAGCTCCTCTGTACTTCGGAAGGCACGTGAAGCTGTTGGTCCTGGCTGCATTAGCAGTCGTTAACAACCAACAATCCACACAGAGCCCGCTTGATGGTATGCCATTCTCCCTATCCACCCATAGGGAAGGCTCGTGCTCAGCAGTGGGGACACAAAAAGAGCTGGTCATGATGATGTAACAATGGAAGTAAAATCAAAGTCAGAGTCAAAGTGATTTATTGCAATTAAGTGTACAAGAAGGTCTTATAAGTGTTAGTATTAGTATTCGTGACATGGTCAGGGGCCCGACCGCCTAACCGATCGCTTTGACTTCGTGTGTGGTTTATGAAGTCATCTTGTCGTTTCGTGCCGCTTATGAAAGCAATATCGAAAGCTATAGCCTTTAGCTTTTGATATTGCTTTCATAGGCGGTGCGAGGTGGCAAGATGACGTCATAAACTATACGCGTAGTCAAAGCGATCGGTTAGGCGGTCGGGGGGCAGTTTTGGTATTCAGCCCGACGGTTGGGAGAAACGCGCTGAATTGAGACCTGAATGGCGCTAGGACATTAAAACCGGAACCAGGAAACATGACGAAGACTAGTTGGAGAAACTTAAACAAAAAAGGCTTCGTCGTGCCCTATCACCTCCTGCGGACTCACGTTTTGTGTGCGACCGATGTGGCAAGACATGCCGTGCAGCTATAGGGCTTTATAGCCATCAACGGCGATGCAGAAACCCGCAAAACCATTAGCTCTGCAACAATCATCTAAACAGATGCTGTGGCCAATGATGAGTGCTAATAACTTAATTACTTTTTACAGGTAGGTACTGCAATATTGTTTACAAGCAACAGCAACAAGCAAGTACAGTCGTAAAAAGTGTTTAATATCACTCGTAGACTATTCTGTCAGAGAGTGTTTAAGATGGTTAGTGGTGCTTCCGACAAGAAGAAAAAACTCTTCTGCTGTTTTACACAACCCGTAATTTTGGCAATCATGGATTCATGGCTGACCCGACCCTTGCAAATTTATGTTTACCTAACACTATCCACTTTGTTCTTACAAAGTGAGTCGTCTTCAATGCCAATAACTAAGTCATCGATATCGACATCGAAAAGAGATGTTGTAGTGTAGCACTAGTGTGTAGTGTAAAATCACCAGTGTTCGACACAGAAATGAAATGAATAGAAAATCCTTTATTCAATTTAGGCATATAAAAAAAACAAAAATATATTAAACATTAATAGAAGTAGGTACTGTAGTGATCGGGACTACTGGCAGCCGTTGCGTTCTGCGTTGAAAGAAATCAACATTTATGAAGACGCGGAGAAACAAACAAGAAAAGCTCTTTCGCTCTTGTCATCGGCGGCTACGACAACGTCTATTTTGATTATTATTATTATTATTATATCTTTATTGCTTTCCCATATGTATTACAAGGATCTTAAAATAATGTCAAGAACCGTATGGACCCTGTCGGGCACAGCAAAGAATTAGGTTTCATTTTATTTAAATTAATTATTTTGTAGATCGTCTTTAAAATACTCTTTTAATGTATAGTAACCCTTTTCTGTAAGTAATTTTTTTAATTTCCCTAAAAATTCTTTTTCTGATACGATGTTTTTAATTGTAATTGGTAATTTGTTAAATATTTTAATGCACATCACTAAAGGACTGCTTGCGTGTAGATTAAGTTTTGAGGTGGGTAGCATTAGTCTTGATTGGGTTTTTGGGCGAAATGAAATGATTATATTCCTTGTTAACTTGAAACACCAATATAAGTTTATAGTAATAATTGCTCTATGTTTTAATCTACTCCGCTTTCCCTTTTAAGTAGAGACCTCTCGGGCTCTACAGTACACACAATAATACTTAGAATATAATTTAATAAACAATACTGCGATTGTAATGCGATCTACTCCGAGTCTTCTTAGCAGAATCAACGATCCGAACCAGCGTTCGGATCGTTGATTCTGCTAAGAAGACTTCAGCAAGAAACTTAGCAGCTACTCTTTTTATTTTGTAGTACCTAACCCAATGGCAGTTATCGTTGCCAAAAAGAACAAATTTAAAGCACAACTAGAAAGGATGTGTTCTAAATTCAATTGTTGTTAAAAGTTAAAAATCAGTTGTATAGTTGCTGATGACTCTCTATTTCTAATAATTAACACATCAGTGTCAATCTCTGGTTTCTGCCGAACACTGGCACCGCTAACCTACGTATTACAATTAATAAATCGTTTTAATAATCTACAAATAATAAACAAAATATTTTTTCATCATCAGCCACATGACGCCCACTGCTGGGCATAGGCCTCCCCCAAGGATCGGCACAACGATCGGTCCTCATGAGGGGGGGGGGGGTTGCCATTATCGCCACGCTTGGTAGGCGGCTTGGCGATCACAATATGGCCTACTGTTTGAGGGAGGCGCTGCTGCCCGTCTCCTGCAGGCGGTTTTCCCTTTGTCGCCTTTCTACGACTCCCACGGGAAGATAGGGCTAAGCCGGCATCACACGGTGACACGACTAATATTTTTTACCAGATAAAATTGATGTATACTAGAAAAAATCAACCAGCCTCAGCAAGTGGGAATCGAACCCACGACCTTTGGATAACCGGTCCAATGCTCTGACCTCTGAGCTACCGAGGCCCCAGAAGACTCGTTGAATTTTTCTGGTATATTATTATATAGATAACAACCACAACATGTAAAAAAACTAAAAAAACAAATCTAAGTTAACAAATTTACATAATAATGTTAAATAATTTACATTGCACAAAAGATCCCAATGGGTCGAAGTGTTACTGAGAGGTGGAAACCTCGGCAGGCCCCACTAACAAATTTACATCAGGTAAAAGTTTCAATTTCCACAATGTCATACAGTACTACTACAGTACTCTAGTAAAAGTCAAAAATTGTTTAAAAACAACAAAGTCAAACTATAGTGAATAATACTAAAAATAAGATAAGTATGCAAGAGCAGACCAGCCTCCACTAAATTCAATAAATTAAAAATTAAAAATTGTAATACATGTAACGCCCTGTAAGAACATGGCAAATTTTAAGAGGCTGTTACATTATTATGAATTATTATATCTATACCATTATATAATTATAAGTCAAGTCAAGTCAAGTAAGTTAAGTCGTAAGAACACTTTTGCAAAGGTCGTGGGTTCGATTTCCACTCTAGCTCCCTGAGGCTAGTTGATTTTATTTTGTAAATATATAGAGCATTGTGAATGCAAAATTCAAAATAATAAAAATATGTTTTTTTTTATTTGTGTTAACAATAAATAAATACAAAAATAAATAAACTTTCCTACACCTTCATACTTAAAATACTTATTATAGGTACATAGAAAACACCCAGACCCGAGACAATTTAGAAAAACAATAATTTCTAAATTGACCCGACCGGGGATCGAACCCGGGGCCTCAGAGATGGCGACACCATGAAAACCGGTGTACAAACCACTCGACCAAGGAGGTCGTCAAATATAAAGTATCTGTCTATCTAATGATCTTTCTAGATAGTGCGCTTGGCTCTTTCTACAATAGTTATATTGGAAACGCTTTTTATCCCAACAAAAGCGAACAAAGGCTTTCTTCTAAATTGTTCTAACAATAAAGCAATCCCGCTTAGTCCGGGGGCGCTCAACATTTTCCCTCGTCGTCCATTAAACGAGCCACAATTTAATTGTGAAAATACAGCAGGTGCGCTGTACATCGCCGCATTTTGTTGGCTACGTTAAATTACCTCTCTGAAAATACTCGTACACATCTCTTCGTCACAGTAGGTCGGTAAACAGAAGGTCTTTCTGGCGCTATTTTGTTGTAGACGTTTAAACCTAAATCCTTCATATTTATTTATTTATTTATATATTTAAAAATTTTTGGAACATAAATTATATGGCGGACTTAATGCCTGAGGCATTCAAAATTAATTATTAATATTATAATTATTTCATCATCATCACCATCTCAGCCAAAAGACGTCCACTGCTGGACAAAGGCCTCCCTCAAAGATCTCCACAACGACCGGTTTTGTGCAGCCCGCATCCAGCGGCTTCCCGCGACCTTCACTAGATTGTCGGTCCACCTTGTTGGAGGCCTGCCCATACGCCTTACGCCTTACGCCTTCCGCTTTATTAATTATTTATTATTCATTTAGTTTTTTATTTTCATCTTTCTGGATGCGAGCAGCACAAAACCGGTTGTTGTGGAGATCCTTGAGGGAGGCCTTTGTCCAGCAGTAGACGTCTTTTGGCTGAGATGATGATGATGATGATGAATTTAATAATTAATTTATGATTTAAAGACGTTTTATATTTGTTTTTTTTTGCTTACCCTTTGCTGTCCCACCGCAGGGCAAAGACCTTCCCCAAGTCCTGCCACTTGTCTCTTTTCCGATCCATTTGATGCTAGTTGGTCTGGTTTTTATAATCAAGATTTTTTATACGCACTAGAGGGATCACTCTTCAGAATTCAGTGTATTCAGTGTTCATTTAAACACTAACTTCTAGTACGTATCATTGCCATTTCTATTTAGAAAGCATCAGGGCCCATTTGGGCCTTTATTCTACCATATTATTTTTATTCCTACATAATAATAATTTAAAAAAGTATGTTGCCGACGCGCTCATAGAATTTTATATTTTTTATGTGTAGTCATAAGTTAGTTAAGTTATTTTTGTGTACCCTCAACTTTGCTATATATTGTAACGGCTGTGCCGGCGCGCCTGCGAGCGTTGCCCGGCCCGCGCCAACTAGTCCGCGATTAGCCTCCAGCGACAACCCACGTCGCTCTGTAAATCTGTAAATCCATGTGCTTTCGAATATACGCTAATTTCGAGTCGTTTTGCGTTTTTAATTTCACTTGTGTACCTCGGCAAGTAACAAGTATATATTACATAGGTTTATAGAATGTTAGGAAAGAGAAAATACGTACTGTCAACATAATTTTAATCAATAACAAAATAAAGATTTTTTACAAGCAAGTTGTTGAGATACTGCTTGGACCGGGACTCGAACTTTGACCTTTAGGAGTGTAGGTAGGATAATAATGTATAACTGCATTATACGGTTGCGTTTAAATATAACCTACTGCAATGTTGATATATACTATGGCTCAATGATTCAGAATAGATTTTCCCCTGTTAGTGTTGTATGTAGTGAATGGATTGTTCCCATGGGATTAATATAGTATCTTTAGGGGATAATACTAAACTAATATTTAAGCTACCAACCTACTCAATAGTTATGAGGGATTTCAAATATTTAATAAGAGAGTATTGTGAAAATCGAGATCAGTATTCAAACAACTTGCCAAAAAAAATTTTAAAAGCGAAATATACACGCATTTGACTGACTGACTAATAACTACTTGGTAACTTGTAGTTACAAGTTACCAGTTGGTATATATATTTTCTTTAAAGGGTGTGAACATAACATCCGCCAAGAAAGGATTTTTTAATTTCCCTTGAGATTACGGCATACGTCAAGTCACTGGCAATAGCTGCTATTTTAATAAAAATATAACGGAGGCGAAAGAGATATGACGTGTGTTGCAAATAAACAGGCATTTATTTTTGTTGAAAGTAAAACTTTGATTTGTATTATGGACGAATCGATTATCGAGATTCAATTTTGTTTGGTGGCATAATGGCCCCATCACTAGTTGTTCTTTTTTATACTCTTGTCTCTGGAAAGCAAATATGGCTGGCTGATAGTTATCGTGTGTTAATAATTAAATAGTTTTGTGTAGTAATAAGTGCATTTGGAGCCGTATTGCTTTAATTAAGTATATTGTGCAACCTGTGGGTGTGTGTGTCGTGAGCGAATCGCATCGGGAGCACAATTCGCCGTCCGTGTTTGGATGTCGGCTACCACGTTGCGAAGTGAATCAGGTATTTCCTCGGGGGAGAGTGCACTTTGGGGTAGTTTGGGTGTGTTTAGGGACCCTAGAAGACCCGGAGCCGGATTCGGGCCCCATCGGATCATATGGATCCCGTTCAGGACGGCGGGAGCAGCATGGAACTGTAAGTGGAATTTTTTTCTATTTTTAAGTTGTATTTCTAAGCAATAGCATAGTGTGTGTTGTGGGTTTCCGCAACATTTTGGTAGCAGAGCGTGGTTAATACCGGACCTCTAGGTTAATCGGTGTAATTTTGTGTATTTTTTTTTAGTTTGTAATAGGTTAAGCTCATTTCGTGTAAAATCGCACTTCCGGGACAGGTGCGGTTAAATTGTAAGGTTGGTAGTACCGTTGTTTTCGTTCGTTCATTCATTTGGGCTGGGACACTTCTCGGAACGTTAATTTAATTTAATTTCGTTCAATTGAAAGCATCGAGTCGATTCGGGATAATCGATTCCGTGTTTTCATTGACTCGTTTTAATTTTGTGTTTAGGTTTATTTAGTTTAAATTATTTATAATGACAGCGTCACGGCAGGAGTTGGCTCAGCAGCTCCGGTGGTTCACCGGGCTGCTTGCATTAGTAGATCGGCCTAACCGGGAGGACGCCTTGGAGACGCGTTCGAAAGAAATGCAGGCTCGTTTCTTGTTGGCCGAGCGGTCGGTAACCGCTCTATTGTCAACCGACCCGGTCGGGGAGAAGGAGCTGGCCCTCCACGCCCAATATGTCAAGGATCTGGAGCACATCCAAGACATCTACGACGAGGTCCTTCAGCGGGTGAAGGACATCGAGCGACTGCGGGAGGGGAAGCCTGTTGCGCGCCCCGCTTCGCTCCACACCTCTGGACCCAGCGCCATGGGAAGATTGGGTGCCTTGGAGGTCCCGCATTTCACCGGATGTATGCGGGACTGGGCTGGATTCCGGAACATGTTTTTTGCCTTGGTGGATACTCGGAAGGATTTCACCAAGGCCGAAAAGCTGGCATATCTCCGTTCCTTCCTAGACGGAGAACCCAGACAGCTCGTACAGCATCTGGAGCTGCAGGATGCGAGCTACGACACCGCCATGCAGCTGCTGGAGAAGCGGTACGAGAAGCCGCGTCTTCAGGCGGACGCGCACGTGACCCATCTGCTGGGATTGCCGAGGGTCAACCATAGGGCTCAGCTGAGGGCGCAGCTGATCACCCCGCTCACCGTGTCCTTAAACGGGTTAAGGACGCTCGGACTGCCCGTCGACCAGTGGTCCTTCCTTCTTCTGCACATAGTTCTGGCCAAGTTGTCGCAGAAGATGAGGGACAAGTTCGAGCGGAATCGACTGGTCCACAAGGATCTCGGCAGCGTTCTGCCCACCATAGGGGAACTTCTGGAGTTCCTGGAAGAGGAGGCTGGCCTGCTGGAAAACCAGCTAGCCTCCCAGGAGGCTCCGACAAGTGCGCCGGCCCGCACTTCCGGAGTCTACGGCGCCCAGCCGCCACGCAACCCAGGGAAGGGTCGCGGCAGGCTGGTGGCTGCGGCCGCCATCAACCCCGGCTCTGGATGCCGGATTTGCGGACAGCAGCACGTGGAACAGCTATGTCCAGCAATTCTCAGGCTGCCCACAAAAGAGCGCCGAAACCTCGTTCGGACACGAGGATTGTGTTATGCCTGCCTGGGAGGACATAGGTTTAATGAGTGTCCCCAGGCGAGGCCTTGCGATGTGTGCGGCGGACCGCACCATCGCTTACTGTGCACCCGTAGTGCTGAGGGCTCAGCACCGGTTCGGGAGAGGGGATCTCCCACGGGTGGCGGTTTGGGGCCGGGGTCAACTCCGCCTCCGGAAAGACGGAGTCCGCCACGGCCGCCACACTACAACCCCTCGTACACCCCGGCTCAGGTGAGTTGGGGACCGCCGGAACGGAGCCAGGTTCTGGCTACAACCCGGCACCCGGCGCGACCAACACCAGGAGTTGGTGCCTCTAAGGGCCACTGGGTACAGGGAGCCCCACCTCCGGACCCAACACCCGGATACTCGTACGCGTATCCTCCGCCGCCCTTGCCGGAACAACAACGACATGAGAACCGTCAACAGTTCTCACCGGTACTGCACGAGTACCCGAGGTTGGAATACCACCCACCCTATCACCGGTATGGTAGGGCACCTGGATACGCACCACCCCGGATGGTGGCCTGCACGCGTCCGACTTACTGGCCGAGTCATCACGGTTCGACAGGGTCGGCCGCTGGCTCTGACGCGTGACTAGCCTGTGGTCGGGCTACGTCGGAACCGAGGACGGTTCTTTTGCCCATCGCGCAGGTACGCGTTTGGGGACCTAGGGGGGACTTCGTCCGGATACGAGCCCTCCTAGACACTGGGGCACAGGGCTGCTTAATTACTACGAGGGTAGCGAGGCGCCTACGTCTGGAGTGCGCGCCTCCCTCAGTTCCGATTCGGGGAGTCGGAGATACAGAAGTGGGGGGTCTGTCCGGTCAGACCCACATTTCCTTCTCTCCTGTGCATTCCGCTTCGATACGGATTGCGGCGGCCGCGATCGTACTCGACAATCTGCTGGGTTGGCATCCACCGACAGACATTCCGCGGGACGCAATGCCTGACACATCAGGTCTCATGCTGGCAGACCCTCATTTCGAGGAGCCGGCTCCGGTGGACCTCATATTGGGAGCGGATGTACTGGGCTGGATCCTTTTAGGGCCTCAGCGGATTCTGGGCCGCTCTTCGTTAGTAGCTATACCTACCATCTTTGGACACGTTTTAATGGGACCGGTTTTCGACCAGGAGACGCGGGATGTCTCACCTGTCGTCGCTACTACCTCCATCGCTAGGACGATGCAAAAATTCTGGGAAATGGAAGAGCCTCCCATGGTCTCCCGTCTGGATCCGGAGCATGTGGAGTGCGAAACCTTTTATAAGGATCACACACGCCGGATGGCGTCGGGTAGGATCGAAACTCGACTGCCCTTTATCGACTGTCCCCCTCTCTTGGGAAAATCGAGGGCGTTGGCAGAGAAACGACTCTTGTCCATGGAGCGTCGTATGTCTCGCGATCCGGTACTTCGGGAAAAGTATATCGAGTTCATGCAAGAATACGAGGCCTTGGGGCATATGTCGCGGGCGACTGTCGACTGGACAACGACAGATCATTTTTTCTTGCCTCACCACGCGGTGTTGAAGGCCTCATCTGGAAAACTACGGACTGTTTTTGACGGATCGGCACCGTCGTCGACTGGAGTTTCATTGAACCAATGTCTCCATTCTGGTCCGAAGTTACATCGGGACATTGTCGACATCATTTTAAATTTCCGAAGACACCAGGTGGTGATCGGTGCGGACATCCGGATGATGTTTCGCCAAACAGTAATACATCCTGCGGACAGGAGGTTTCAGTTAATACTCTGGAGGGAACATTCGGAGGATCCCATAACCGTCTACGAGCTCAACACCAACACGTACGGCCTGAAGTCGAGTCCCTTCATTGCCATCCGGTCACTGCTGGAACTGGCGGAGCAGGAACGGGCTCGCTTTCCCCGGGCAGCCGCTGTACTGACACGTGACGTGTTCGTAGATGATATCTGCACAGGGGCAGCCTCTCTGGAGGAGGCGCTCATCATCAGGAATGAACTTATCGGACTCCTCGCGGCTGGTGGTTATGAGTTGAGAAAATGGTTATCCAACGAGCCACAGCTTCTGGTTGGAATTCCGGAAGATCACCAACAGAATCCTCAGCTATTCGAGGACGCAGGAGACCCGAACTCTATCGCCGTTTTGGGAATTAAATATCAGCCGGTTCACGATATTTTCACATTCCGGGTAGAACTGGAAACTACAAGAGTTTGGTCGAAAAGGACAGTCCTTTCCACCATCGCTCGGATGTTTGATCCAAATGGATGGATCAGCCCGTGCATTTTTATGGCGAAGTGTTTATTGCAAACACTGTGGACACTCGGAGTCTCGTGGGATGAGCCACTGGTAGGGCTCTCACTCGACACTTGGCTCGCTCTGATCTCTACGATCGAGGCGATCAATCAGGTGGCGTTGCCGCGGCGGATCTTGCCGCGGGGCAAATACAGGGCAAGCCTACATGGCTTCTGCGATGCGTCAGAACGAGGCTATGCCGCAGTGGTGTATCTGCGAACGGTGGACTCGAAGGGTCGAGTCGCCGTCTCCTTGCTTCTGGCTAAAAGCAAGGTGGCTCCCCTCAAAACTAGGCTGACAATCCCGAAGCTGGAGCTTTGCGGGGCGCATCTATTGGCCAAACTGTTGTGCCACGTGCACAAGGAACTGACGTCTACGGTGGACATCCGGAATGTCTACGCCTGGTCTGACAGTCAGGTAGCTCTGGCATGGCTACGCGGGGCACCCCACGTATTGGAAACGTTTGTGGCCAATCGGGTATCTCAGGTACAGAACTCGGGCATCGAAATTTGTTGGAGGCACGTTCCCGGCCCCTGGAATCCTGCCGATTGTGCCTCTCGGGGCTGCACCGCGCCGGAATTGGTGCAGCATGCCCTCTGGTGGGGTCCAGAGTGGTTAAAGGAGGGTGAGTCATCATGGCCGGTCACCATGATCGATGGCTCTCTAGGGATGCTCCCTGGAGTAAAAGTTTTGGTGACAACAAACGAGTCAAGGCCAGATCCGAATTGGTTGACGGCTCGATACAGCAAACTGGACAAATTGCTAGGTGTAACTTGCTGGATCCGGAGATTTCTACATAACTGCCGCCATCCAGACAAGAGGCAGTTATCACCCGTGGCAGGTGCTGAGGAACGCAGGAGTTCACTGTTGGCCCTGATACGGCTGGTTCAAGCTGACCGGTTCGAGGACGAACTGAAGATTTTGCGCGTCGGTCGCGCCAAGCTCAAGGGAGCGATCTCTCGGCTCAACCCATTTCTGGATGCGGATGGACTGTTACGCGTTGGAGGTCGCCTCAAAAATGCCGACCTGCCCTTCGGTAGCCGTCATCCTCTGCTACTCCCCAAAGGAGGACCTTTGGTAGAACTGGTGGTCTCGGATAGACACCTGAAAAACGCTCACGCGGGGTGTAATGCGTTACTGGCGATATTACAGAGGGAGTTCTGGATTTTGTCCTCTCGGAGAGTGGTTCGCAGCGTGTTATTTAAGTGTGTGGCTTGTTATCGGGTGAAGGCCTCCACTATGCAGCCACAGATGGGGGATCTCCCTTCTGACCGGGTTTGTCAGACTACTAGGCCGTTCGACGGGGTCGGTACGGATTTTGCTGGACCGTTTCTGGTGAAAACCACAGCCTATCGTAACACTAGGGTCACGAAAGCATACCTGTGCGTTTTTGTCTGCCTGGCCACTAAGGCCGTCCACCTGGAAGTGGTTTCGGCTCTGTCTACGGAAGCCTTTGTCGCCACGCTGGATCGTTTTGTTTCGCGACGGGGTTTACCTTCTCTCATTCGGTCCGACAACGGTACCAACTACAGAGGCACTGCCAACTACTTAAAAGATGTGAACGATTTTCTGGATAAAAATTGTAATAGCATAAGTCAAGCTCTCGCACAGCGGGGAATCACATGGCGATTTAGTGTGCCAGCCTGTCCCCACTGGGGCGGGATATTTGAAGCCGCGGTAAAATCGGCAAAAACCCACTTGCGCCGGGTAGTCGGGGAAACTACCCTCACGTATGAGGAACTTACAACTGTGTTTTGTAAGGTTGAGGCGGTTCTCAACTCGCGTCCGCTTTGTCCACTCTCCTCTGACGCAAATGACATGGAAGTCCTGACCCCTGGTCATTTTTTGGTCGGTCAGCCACTCACTGCCCTGCCTGAGTATCCCTGGAAGGATGAACGCAGATACCGGATGTCTCGTTTTCAAATGATACAACAAATGAGTCAGGACTTGTGGCGTCGTTGGTCACTGGAGTATCTGCATTTATTGCAGCAGCGTGTTAAGTGGACAGACCGGACGTCGCCCCCTTCGGAGGGGGATCTGGTTTTATTAAAAGAGGCTAATTTGCCATCGTTATTTTGGAGACGAGGTCGCATTTTAAAGTTAATCTGGGGCGCGGACGGGACTCCGCGTGTGGCGCAAGTGTTGGTTGATGGATCGGTGCTAAATCGCGCAGTCGCGACCTTAACTCGATTACCGGTTGACTAGTTTAAGATTTCAGGCTAGAAAGCGGTACGTCCGCTTTGGGTGGCGGGATGTTGCAAATAAACAGGCATTTATTTTTGTTGAAAGTAAAACTTTGATTTGTATTATGGACGAATCGATTATCGAGATTCAATTTTGTTTGGTGGCATAATGGCCCCATCACTAGTTGTTCTTTTTTATACTCTTGTCTCTGGAAAGCAAATATGGCTGGCTGATAGTTATCGTGTGTTAATAATTAAATAGTTTTGTGTAGTAATAAGGGCATTTGGAGCCGTATTGCTTTAATTAAGTATATTGTGCAACCTGTGGGTGTGTGTGTCGTGAGCGAATCGCATCGGGAGCACAATTCGCCGTCCGTGTTTGGATGTCGGCTACCACGTTGCGAAGTGAATCAGGTATTTCCTCGGGGGAGAGTGCACTTTGGGGTAGTTTGGGTGTGTTTAGGGACCCTAGAAGACCCGGAGCCGGATTCGGGCCCCATCGGATCATATGGATCCCGTTCAGGACGGCGGGAGCAGCATGGAACTGTAAGTGGATTTTTTTTCTATTTTTAAGTTGTATTTCTAAGCAATAGCATAGTGTGTGTTGTGGGTTTCCGCAACAACGTGGAATGTATAAAAGGCGAAAGGAAAGCTAAATATATAACTGAGAAATATAAATAAGAAAATATAAGTACTTAATTAAAATGCCACTCAAGAACGACGACAGGACGATGCAATGAAAAAACAAAAGAGAGTGTTAACAGTTGATAGAAAAATGTTAAAAAAGTATAAATTTACAAAAGAGTATTTACTCTTTCCTGACAAGAGATGTGATGAAGAGGCATGATTGCAGTTTTATTTTATTTTTTAAAACTTGTGTTTTATGGAATATGAATGTAAAATAATTGTGGATTATAAACCGTTCGGTGTTCGCGAATAGCTTTTGAGTAGAGAACCGAGTGCGTTGTTTGTAATAACGTTCTTTTTTATTATATCTATTAGTTATAATATACCTATAAAACTGACGTTTTGTATGAAGATTTTTTATAATTTTTTTATATTAGCGTTTTTTTAAATTTTCTTAGCATCTAATAATGTTAACACTATAAAAAGTAGGGCAATGTGTTTGTTTCACTAGCTAAATGTAGTAGACCTTAAAAAGAAAAAAAATTAAGTCCCAAAAAATCAAGAAACAAACAAAAACGAAAGGTCAAACAAAAAAAAGAAGTTATTTAAAAAAAAGGGTAAAAAGGCACAAAATTAAAAATCATTGTTTTTACTGAAGCCTTAGTAACATTAGTCATAATAAAATGTGTATAATAATATTAACAACCGGTATTGAGTTTTGACGCCTCGGTGGCCGAAGTGGCAGAGCGCTCGGCCTGATACCTGAAGGTCCCGGGTTCAATTCCCAGGTCGGGCAAAATGTATTTCGGATTTTTCGATGCATAGCCCGGGTTTGTGACCACCAACCCACATTTGGCAAGCGTGGTGATTAAGCTATTACCCATCAATTGTAGCGATGACTTGATTTCAATGATGGAGGCCTTTGCCCAGCAGTGGGACATTTATAGGCTGTTTATAGGCTGTTTTGTTTTGTTTTGAGTTTTAGAAGTAATACATTTATGAATGAGTGAGAAAAATACGTCAATTTCATAGGTAAAGACCCAATATTATAACGATGCTGCGTAGAGCATAGGTATTTGTTGAGTACTTATACCCCCTTATAAATAAACAAAGAATAAGATCCGAATAGTTATTCCGTGTTTTGTTCCTGTCATGTAAACGTCATTTCAAATTAGAGTAAAAGAGACAAAACACTGAATAACTATTCGGACCTTATTCTTTGTTTATTTGACGACCTCCTTGGTCGAGTGGTTTGTACACCGGTTCTCATGGTGTCGCCATCTATGAGGTCCCGGGTTCGATCCCCGGTCGGGTCAATTTAGAAATTTTTGTTTTAATAAATTGTCTCGGGTCTGGGTGTTTTCTATGTATAATAAGTATGTATTTAAGTATTTTAAGTACCTATGTATATCCTTTGTCTAGTAACCATTTTAACGAGTTTCATAACGAAGCTTCTCTTGGGCTAGGTAATTGGTGTGAGTGTAGGAAAGTTTATTTATTTTATTATTTATTATTTGTAAGACACTTTGGGTCTACACGTACGGACGTTCGAGCAGTTAGCCAGTGATCAAAATACACAGAGTGCTTAGTGTGAGATTTGTTTACTATCAGTATTTATTCGATTACGTTTACGAAAACGAAAATTAGTATGGCATTGAAGCAGCGCCTCCTGGCGACATACGAGAGGAGTTCAAACTTTGCCATACAAATTCTCGTTTTCGTTAATGTGATCGAATGGCGAATGAAATTAGCAATAGGCACCAACCGCGCCAGCTTGATGGCGCAGTGGTTAACGCGCCCGGTCTGCGAGTGCTGAGGTTAAGCAACTTTCGCAAAGGCCGGTCATCGGATGGGTGACCAAATCTTTTTCATCTCGAGCTCCTCAGTGCTTCGAAAGGCACGTAAAGCCGTTGGTCCCGGCTGCATTAGCAGTTGTAAATAGCCACCAATCCGCACTGGGCCCGCGTGGTGGTTCATGGCCCGTTCTCCCATCCATCCATAGGGAAGGCTCGTACCCCAGCAGTGGAGACATAAAATGAGCTGATGATGTCCGCTTGAGCGACGAGTCGTACCGAGCTGCTGACCGCCCGGAGCTGTCTCAATGGCTTGAGCGTGTAAGTAAGTTGTAAGTTTGTAAATGGAAGACGTGAGATATCTTAGTATACATAGCTTCCTAAGGCTGTTTGATATGTTTTCTTTATACTGTTACGGCCACTTTTAACTATAACGCCATATTTAACTAAACCATAACATGTCAGGTGTGCATTAGGTGACGTAAAAATGCTAAATTACTTCATTCAGATAGTTTGTTGAGCATAATTTGATTTTCTATCTCTAATTACTAGATATGTTTTTTTTTCATTGGCGGCGCTAGTGTGCTGCGTAATCGCTCTTAAACAGAGAAAAAACGGTTTATCCACTGTTGGCTATGCGGTATTGCACTGTTGAATTTTCATCCGAGTTCTTCCCGTAATAAACGTGTTGTGAGACTCCATTTTTCATCTACCGTATAATTGTACCCTACTACTAATAATAAAAAATACTTACTTGAAGTTGGCTAAATACTAAACGCGAAGCCATTGATTAAGATACCTAACCTATTGCACTCAGAATCAGAATCAGAACACTGATTCTGATTCTGAGAGCACTGTCACCACTGTCACCACAGAACAGGTACTTAGATAGAATACTAAGTAAACTAAACTATAGGGATCAATAGGGATATTGAGATCTTGAACTCAATATTCCCTATTGATGAAGAGGGCCCTTTGTCGGCATGATCACAAAAGAAACTAGCAATAAGTTACAAGTCTAACGAGTTTGTAAGATTAAACGTAACGATGGCACGATGTAGCGAGACGAGACGGCTCGATAAGGAGAAACATTTGGTGTCCCTTTTTCCACCACGACCCGGTCAACCCGAGCCGAGATCCGAGCCTTTAGAGGCGCCCTCGGGTTGTTCCGCTCCCCGATCCGATCCGAACCCCTCGGGGAATCTAGTAGGGCACGGGAACATGCACTATTAGTGCGTGATGCCGTTCCCTCTCGAAAATTTAGAAGGTGATTCGTTTCACACGGCTTGAGGAACCCTTTAAGTTTCTCGCCGCCCCTAAACATCCCGTTGAAGCTGAAAATGTTGTCTGAGGCAATCAGCAAAATCTCTCTAAAAAAAGTGTCTCTTTTCACGCGAAGAGAGATTGAATTATTTACGTGGACAGTTTCAGGCTAACGATGATGTAAGAAAGAAATCGCTTAGGTATGTAAATAATCTTAATAACAATAAAATCCCTCGCAAACTTGTTCGACCTTCAAGATGCGCTAAAGGCTTTAGAACCAATTTGGGTCACTTTTCCACTAACTATTAATCGAATTCAGTCCCAATATAACCACCTGCCACGATCGTCTGCAGTGTCTATTGATGCTGACATGTTTTATCCAATTCGTAAATCCAAGTCTTTTTTGTATACTTTTTTCACAGATCAATGTTAATGCATGTCTAGTTCCTAAATAAGTTAAAAATATATATATATTAGATAACACTTACAAAAAAGCTAAGCGGAACAATTTTGCTCTGTTATCTCTAGTTTTAAGTTGCTTTTTTATACTAAGTAGTTTGAAGCTAAGCATGCCGTGGCAGCCTTTAGTTAAAGCAGCGCCTGTGTAATAGTTATAGGGTTTTAAATTTAATGAATATCCTGGCGTATGCTTTGTTGGATGTCCATAAATAAATAAATAAAATAAAACAAATAAAAAAAATGCGTTGAAATTGTACCCACTATACGCGACAGTAATTAATGGGATAGTACGTGACAATTTAAATTTATTGCCTCTCGACAATAGTATCCAAATATTTGTCTTATATAACATGAATAATGAATTGAATAGATTAATGAGTGAACAATTAATTAATGTAGCCGGTTCCGATTAGGCACCTACAACAGGCGTGTTAGCTCAAAATCAATTAATTCTATATTATCTATTCTCTATTGCTGTCAACAACATAGTCATTAATTACGATTCTGCTTGTGTGATTATTGGATAGTAACAATCGTCATGTTTCTACGTAAGTACACTCATGTAAAACAACCTTCTATGTCGTAATGTTAGTTTAAGTAAGACAACGAACGTAGTAGGTACCTACGAGTACTACATATTTATTCGTAACATTCTGCTCTCGCACGCACGGAACTTTAACCATCGTATGATAGATAAATAAACAAAATACAAAATAAGTTTTTTTCAGATTTGCATCCATAAATAATAATTAGTAACCTGTAAAAACTTATGAACTAATGTAGTTATGTTAGTTTGCCTTATTCGTAAGAATAAAAATAAGAATAACCTTTATTGCAGGTATTGTGTACATTTTTGCAGGTTCAATATAGAGGTAGATATCAACAGTAATACCCATTACGGGCATGCAATATTATTTTGTAAACAACATGGCAGTTACTTAAATATTTTTGAAGTAAAACTTCTTTACCCACGTTTGACTTGGGGAGTAAGCTGGTGAATGTGTGTGTGACGAGAGAGCGTTTCGAAAAGTGTGATCGGGCGAGGCGAACGGAAGGCGCGCGCACATTTTCTTTCTCTCTTCCTCTCATAGCCAGTGCATGCAATATATATATATATATCTCAGTCAGTAGTTCGTTTGCGAGTTTGTTAGTGAAATAAAAAATAAAATATATACCTATATATATTAAATATTAAATATTCTACGTTTAAAGTAAATAAAATTGTAAATTCATTTTAAAGGTATGGAGTTAAAGAAGTTTTACTTCATTCGTGTGGTCTAAAGCACACTCGTTTTTTTATAAAAGTATTCATCCAAACTGTAAAAAACATTATGTAGCCAAGTTTTTAATGATTAAGTATGTTTGTGTACACTAAATCATCATAAAAAGATAATTATTAATATGATTCATAATCATCAGCCTATAAAACGTATGGCTATTGGGCTTAGGCTCACGGAGCTCGCCCGAAGCGGCTACTGGGTTTTACCGACTGCTTTCTTACGGTAACAACCGGGATCAACGGCTTTCCATGCTGTGAAGCACGGAGTACTGGAGAATAAAAAAATATGCCACCCATCTGGTGATCCGCCACTCTGAAAGATGCTAAACAACCGCAACCCGGACGCGCTGGCCACATTACATTAATTTAGTTAATTACATTATCTAAAAACAAGATTTCTTTTCATCCCACAGAAAAAAGGCCGGAGAGGACGGAACGCAAGATGGATGAGCGAGACCAAGCAGATAAATTCACGTTATATTACGACACGAATAGCGGCTAAAAGAAATCGAATAATAGTAGTATCGGTATTCTACGATAACACACGCTTAAAACCCACGCTCATCACTGACCAAAGTGTAAGCATTACGTATGTAATTCAGAAATAAAATTACAATGTGGAATAAATAAAATAAACTTAACTAAAACTATTAAGTACTAAATTAAAATATGGCGTCAAAAAATTCCTCCGCGTCGCTGTCGACCCAAGAGACTGGCGGCATTGCCTCGTTGTATGGCAATGCTTAGCTTCTGGCCAAGGTAAAAGCCAGCCTTTGGGTCATGGGAAGAGTCAACCAGCCGTTTGGAGATGTCATTATACAAAGCATGAGCACTCGGACCCCACGGCCCGAGGGTTTCAACCCCAAACGGCTCGAAAATATAATTGCCGATAAGGTTATTATACTTTCGCCGCTTGAGGTTTTCTGCAGCCGCAGCAGCAGCACCAGCACAGTACGCTGTGCTAGGAAAATGGGATGGCGCAAGAGTATCGACACAAGTTGAATCCCACACTAAAGGCCTACCGACCTTCCATGGAAATAAAGACATGCCGTAAAAAAAAATTTAAAAAAAATTAAATTAATAAATAAAAACTTTTTTTTTTTAATCTTTATTATAAAGGACTTTGGTCTCTAATGTGACCATGTCAGTCCTGGTAAATCTTAGAAACTAAGATAACAACAAATATAAAACTAAAATAAAATACATTAAACACAACTTTCTCTTAAATGTAGACAATGACACACATAATTTAATACAGCCCTTGCTACACTTGTTGAAGGTTCGGCAAGAATGCTTTGAAACCTACCAAATAAAAACTTTGTTTATTGCTTTCAAAAGATAGTAAGTACAAAAATATATTAATACACTAAAAAAATTAAAGCAACTGGAAGTGGCTCAACTTGTGCTGTCGTGAGATATGATCCCGGACAGCGCTGATTTTCAGCCACACCTACTTCTATGAAGATCATTAACAAGGGTTGGGCCACGAGGGCTAAGGTTTGACAACAATTAACATAAATAGATAATACAATTTAAAAATTTTAATTATTTATAAAAAGTAATTAAGATATCCTTAATGTATTTACTTTAAATCGGATAAATTTAGTTGAATAGTTTACTATCAAATATATAATTCGAGATCACTCTATTTTTATCATCATCGCTTATCTTTTTGATTAAATTAGTGGTCGCCCAGTGGTCTAAATTTGACTGTAATTTTATTAGGGCTGCACGGATTGTATCCTAAGTAATGAAAAATTTAAAAAGATAGAATGTGAGTTTGGATTGGCATTCACAAATTTCGGCCGCTGCTCTTTCATTTATGAAATTTTTGAAAAGAATGTATATGCGTGTGTGTCAAATACATGGTAGTGTGTGTAATGTTTGTTTTATTGATTTAATTTATTTTTTATGCATAATTAAAAAAATATATTAACATTCTGTACTCCTTCTCTTTATAAACTATAAGTGTGCGAAATTTCATACTCCTCTGTCCGCGCAATTTTCGTAAAAAGGGGTACAAAGTTTCTGCTTCACGTACTAACATATAAATACTTTTTACTTTTCCATTCTACTATTGGATGAGATAAATATATCTGATGTGATTATTTAGTATGAAAAAATTACAACATACACTTACATATATCTTATTTATTACAGCTTACAGCTATTATTAGCTATCACGGCGAACTAATACAACAGCTAACAGGCTTATAAGCTTATAGTATCTTAACCTACATAAAAATTGCTAAGCTCTTCGTATTGAAACATAAAATATACCTAAATATGCTCCACATAATCTCTTAAGACGTGTAAACAGCGTGACACTGCTTTACAAGAATTTAACGGCGCTAGTCTGCTTTAAAGGCAATGTAACTTTACGGGCCAATTCATAAACCGCCCGCCATAAGCCCACGCTTCATTCGGGGCTATTAAGCAGAGCTATTAGGTCTCAATGTTTCCTTTAAATGAAGACTATAAAGATTGGACATAAGCCCGGGTAATGTATATGGCGTAGAGGCTGGGTAACGGTTGGGAAGATATAAGCGGTTTCACTGTGGCTAGTCACATGGTGGGACTGAAACAGTTGTTTTGGACTTTTAAAACCATCATGGTAACTAGGCAGGTTAGGTAAAAATTAAAAAGTACTCTCCTTTTAGTAAATAGTATATAGTCTATTCCCTGTATAGTATATTCCCTGTGTGGTGCCGGGGATAAAGAATTGCACCACCCCATCTCTTCCTGTGGGTGTCGTAAAAGCCGACTAAGGGGCCATTCCAGACGATGGGCAGCAGCATCTCTCTGAGGTTACCCTCAACCTCTGCGATCGCCAACCCGCCTGCCAAGCGTGTCGATTACGGTAAATACCCCTTATATCCTTGGGGGAGGCCTTTGTCCAGCAGTGGACGTCTTTTGGCTGAGATGATGATGATATTTATTTTATTTTATTTATCTTACTGGTAAGCACTTGGCCTTGATCTCGATGTTAAGTGATGATAAGGCCAGAGGGCAAGCGCACTTCACCCGGAACCCTTAACTACTGAGGAACTGGCTATCTTATCTCTAGCTGCCGGAACACGACAATGCTACAAACATTGATGTTATGGCGATAAATATTAGAATAAAATGGTGGTAGCTAGCTAGGCGGGCAAACAAGCCCTACCACCAACTGAACCGAGTACACAAACGTACCCCCCGCTGGGAATCGAACCCGGGACCTCTGGGTCTAAACCGGTGGTCTTAACCACTACTTTTGTACAGTTGGTTTATCACAGAGGCAATTAAAAAGAGTACTGTCTCACTGCAGGCATATATAATTGAAATCAAGTCATCTCTACAATTGATGGGTGTTGGCTTAAAAAAGCTATCCAACTGCAGTTGGTGATCACAAAGCCAGGATATGCGTTGAAAAATTAGAAACACACTTATTACCTTTGCCCTTGCTTTGGGAATGGAACCCACGACCTTCAGATAGTTAGATAATTATGATGGATACTCAAATACTTGGATATGTTTTCATTGATAATAAAACTGCTCTAATTATATCGAGTTAAGTGCTTCGGAAGGCACGTAAAACCGTTGGTCCCGGCTGCATTAGCAGTCGTCAACAACCACCGCACCACACTGGGCCCGCGTTAAGGAATATACACTCCCGCGTGGTGGTTTGTTGCTCGTTTTCCTTATCTATCCATAG
The DNA here is from genome assembly GCA_947562085.1 of Eudonia lacustrata. Classification (NCBI taxonomy): domain Eukaryota; kingdom Metazoa; phylum Arthropoda; class Insecta; order Lepidoptera; family Crambidae; genus Eudonia; species Eudonia lacustrata. The sequence continues at coordinate 6,657,872 of OX387313.1, forward strand.
GAAAGACTTTTGCCCCAGCAGTTGGGACATAAAATGAGCTGGTGATGGTGCGATTTTGAATCATTGGCCCAAAGCAGATATTTGGCATTTTATTTTTATTTTAGAAAATAAAATTATTGGTTCTGCCTATTCATTGGTTAATGACTATAAATATAAACAACTTAGAAATATTAGGACACGCTTTATTGGTCCCCAGAAATGGTAAAAGACGAGTAAAAGAGTTATGTTGCATTTTACATTGCCTATAGACTGTCAACGGTCATAAATATCGTAAGGTTTACGGGGCATTCCGTAAAATGACCTCCGTAAGGCTTAAGCTGTGACGTTCCATTTCACGCCGTAAACGAGAGTGGTGGTGTTTGTTTATGTTTTGTTTTTATTTGTCAGCCACTACAAAGCTTCGGTACTGGGGAATGAATTAAGACATGTTTATAAAGATACGAAAACTCAACGACGTAGTGAAATACTTTTACTAATCCTGAACTTGCGTTTAGTTTTAACATCTTATTTGTTGTGTGTGAGTATTCGATATTTCCAATAACTTTAGTACATCCGTGATCATGGTTGGGTGTGAGATGAAAATTGTATGGATCGATATCCACTACAATTTTCAATTGAGTGATCTCATTGATGATCGTTGACGCTATAATTGAATTAAGTCTACGTGTATTTTGAGAAGCTCAATGGCGTCAGGTGATGATTGGCACGTAAAACCGTTGGTCCCGGCTGTGTTAGCAGTCTTTGGCAACCACCAATCAGCATAAGTCCCGCGTTCTCCCTATCCACCCATAGGGAAGGCTCGTGCCCCAGCAGTGGGGACATAAAATGAGCTGACGAGAGCGAGGGGTATGTTGAATATAGCCTTTGAACGATAAAGAGGATAAAAAACGTATTAAGAGTAATGAAACGGTGAACCAGAAAATTGTTAGAAATTAATGGAGTTAGTGGATTCCCCGCTGGCGGAGACATGACTGATGCGATTCCACGCGTCTCATTTATAAAGACTTCTTAGCAGTGATAAAGAAAAAACATCATTTAAGAATTGTTATTTTGCTTTCACAATGTGATATTTATTTCAGAAAAGAATATAATAGTTTTAAGTACTAAGTGCATTTAGATGGCATCCGAACCTACGACTTTTCTCAATCCGGTCTACATAATGCATAAACCTGCAAAGTGTAGAGATTAGACATGGTGACAGACCCTGAGCTCCCCGAGGGGACGGGTTTCTTGTAGGGTGAAGCTTTGTGCTTAGTTCAGCTATCTTGTTCGCCTGTCTGTCGCTAAAACAACAATGTTAGAATGGTGTAATCGCAGACAACTGCTGCTAGACTGCGGCATCGGCAGCGCGAGCGCGGAGCCGGGCGCGAACGTGGTGTCGCAGCGAGTGGGCGCGGACCCGAAATATGCTGGTGTTCTGACAGTTTTAAGAATGTCTAAATAAAGGTTCATTAATTTGCATGTTAATATTATTTTGATTGCTTACACTTTTGTTGGTACGTTGTAATTAGTTTATTATTGTTATTTTTGAAGTGAAAACTTCTTTAGCGGCGTTGTACACTTTTTTTGTAATGGGTAAAAAATGTTAAATTCGCGTCAGGACACGTGACCTGATCGAAAATTCGTGAGACGGATGGAGAGTAGACACCCGGCGCGGCATAGGAGAGGAAGTATCCCCCTCTCTTTCTACGGCGCGGCGTAAATGTATGCCTGCTGTTTCGTTTAGGCGGCGCAGGGCGCTTGCGCGAATAAATTGTCATGTTTGTGTACGATAGCGCAATTAATAAATATTGTATTCTACCACATAAATGATAGTACTTTTATACTGATAATTGAAGCAATTCGTGCAAAATTATTCCCTAACCATTCCAAAATATCAAAATTGCACAACGTTAATTTTCAAGTTTTCACTTCTGCCGGCACTCTCGGAGTGCAACCCGTCGTTTTTTTAGTTGTTTTTACATATTTTTAATTTCTAATTTTATTTTTATTTTACTTAATTAATTAATTGTATTTATTTATATGTTACTTGATTAGTGCAATTGGTGTATGTAACCGTGCTAATCAAGTAAATAAATTAATAAATAAACAATGGTTTATTAACTTTCCGTCTTACTACCATTTTCATTCATCACGGGTCATTTACTATTAGCTGAGATTTAAAAAAGATCTATAGTGTTTATATCCTTTATATTATAGCAATGCACATCATTAGTACCTATTTGTGCCACGTCTAGGATCGGATTCTATAATAAAACAAAAGAGAACTCGTGAATGAGTGCAAGTAAAACTTTTTAAGTTACCCATTTTGAAAGTTGATCTCTCCGCAGTATCTGTTCTCATACACAACTGGTGTCTTCATAAAACGGATGTTGGTTACGGGATTCCACACGAACGAAGTCAGAGGAAAAGTCTAGCAAACAATAAATGTGTCTCATATTTCTCTTGTATCAAAGAAATTCCTAACAAATGGGGACGACAATAGCAATGAACTTTCTTTGACATATAAGTGATACAACGCTTAATATAATACTTACATGCTATTGTGGCCCAACCACTAGTTCACTTGTTCGATGCTCGCTAGCAATGCTTCGATCTGATTCAAACGCCTCGGAGAATCTAGTAAGGGGCGGGGACTAGAATACCTAGACTAGACTAGACTAATCTCTGAGGATTTTTCGATTACACGGCTTGAGGAACCCTTTAAGTTTCTCGCCGCTGACAAAACGTCCAGCTGCACTGTGAAGGTCATAGCATATGTATCATCATCATCATCATCATCAGCTCATATTATGTCCCCACTGCTGGAGCACGATCCTTCCCTATGGATGTATAGGGAGAACGGGCCATAAGCCACCACGCGCGCCAGTGCGGATCGGTGGTTGTTAACGGCTGCTAATGCAGCCGGGACCAACGGCTTTACGTGTGAGCAATAAAGTATCTATCTATGTAACTCTTTCCAAAAAAAGAAACTAGCGATGCTATCAATATATCTAACGTATCCCAAAATGAACCTTACGATGTAGTGATTACAAATGTGTGTTGTTGATATTGCCCTGCAAAAACATTTACGTTGCCACTACCAAGTATCCGAAACTAAACTAAAGGACTGACTTCCGAAGTTCTTATTGCTTAGAAGCTGGGTGGCATATGGGTTTTAGTCGAACGATTCCTTACTTTGTTGCGAAACTACGTCAAATTTCGTGGGCGTGTTGTTGTTGTATTTCGCGGCCATTTTGTCGAATGATGGCGTAAATGTATTAAATAAAAAATTATAGCGATTTGCCCTTTCATACTACGGTATAAAATATGAAATGAATATGAGAATGTTTTATTTCTTTTGAACACACACGCCAGCACCTCATACCACCACAAACTGTTAAATTTGCTCAATAAACTTTGAGCTTTATTGGTTGGTATGGTACATATGGTCGAACGTTTATTGAAGAAATTTGATTGTTTTGGATGGGTTGATTTTCAGGCCGGCGTCTTCTTTTTTTTATATTTTTTTTATAGTTGGCTCGTTAAGAGCGTTTACGACGAACACTAGCGCCGCCATTGAAAAAAAAACATATCAGTAATTAGAGATAGAAAATCAAATTATGCTCAACAAACTATTTGAATGAAATAATTTAGCATTTTTACGTCACCTAATGAACACCTGACATGTTATGGTTTAGTTAAATAAGACATATATATATATGTATATATACCCATAATGTAGGGTGACCAAATCCGAATCCGATATCACCATATACCATCTGCTGGGCTCAGACCTTATCTAAGCACGTACATGTAGCTTTCTATTAGTGAGAGAACTTTAAGTGCCTCACAAATAAACAAAGAATAATTTTGTTTCTTTTAGTTTAATTTGAAATGACGTTTACATGACAGGAACAAAACACAGAATAACTATTCGGACCTTATTCTTTGTTTATTTGTGAGGCACTAAGAATCGGTTGAGTAGTTCTAGATAACACTAGGGGTGTTCATAGCAAACAATATTTAAGTCTAAGATGAATGATTCATTCAGCTAAGATTTAAGTCTTATTTTTTCGGAAAGAGATACTTAGTTAGTTAGACAGATACTTTGCTTATACAGATGAAAACAAAATCAGGAACACATAACGTTAAAGCTAAACAAGCGATCTTTTCATAAAATGTCTGTAGCAAAACAAATTGCCTCTGTGGTCTAATGGTTGAGTCCCCCGTTCTCAGACCCAGAGGTTCCAGGTTCGACTCCCAGTGAGGGGCACATGTTTGTGTACTCGGTTTGGTTGGTGGTAGGGCTTGTCCGCCTGGCTTCTTAATTTAATATGTCAACATCAATGTTTTTGGAATTGTTGTGATCCGGAACCTAGAGATAAGATAGCCAGTGCCTTAGAGTGGACATTTCCGGGTAAAGTGCGATTCCACCTTTTTTTTTTTTTTTTTGATGTGGAGTGTAAAATCTGCTAACAGACGCATCAGCAGGCAAGAGGGGTCCCGCTGGCTGTCCGAGGATGGCCTAGACTCTGTTCCAGGGCCGAAGCCCTAGAGAAAGCGAGTCGAAGCCAACTCGGTAAAAACCACTCCGATGTCCTCTCGTCACCTTGGAACCAGCAGACCGGCGATCATCGCGTCGTCCTCATCTGAGGAGGACGCATCGAACGCCGGCATGGTTGAGCCTGACGAGGTCATGGGAACCTTTTCGGACACTTCCACAACCCCGTCGGTGACTGCTCGCCCTGTAGATGCGCGAGCCCCTCTTCCGCCCCTGATTGGGGCGGGTGACCGCCCTCGAAAACGATGGGCGGACACGCTTGACCCGTCATTTGGTGAGACGGGTCGCCGACGCGCCGGGACATACGGGGCGTCGGCCCTCAGTGGGGACCTGTGCAATGCACGGTCGAAGCCCCCCCTAGGGCTTGGACTGCGCTGGTTTCCCACTGGTTGGAGAAGGCGTTGGTACTGCCGCCTTCTCCGCAGGAGGCGTCTGCGGCGGCACGGATCTGCCAGGGGGTCATCCTCCCTGGCCCGTTCCGCCTCCTCCTTCAGCGTCATGACGTCGACGCAGAAGGAGTTGACCGCCTCCCAGGACCCCTCGCTACCGAGCATGAACAGAACCACGGTCGGCAGGGAGAGGTCCGCGCCAATCACAGTGACCAATGCGGAGCGCTGGACATCGAACGCAGAGCACACCATCAAGGTGTGTTGCGCCGTGTCCTCCGCTGCTCCACAATGGTGGCACTGTGGGGTCGGCTCTCTTCCAATCCGGTGCAAATAGCGTCCAAACGAACCATGTCCGGACAGTGTTGCAAATAAACAGGCATTTATTTTTGTTAGAAATAAAACTTTGATTTGTATTATGGACGAATCGATTATCGAGATTCAATTTTGTTTGGTGGCATAATGGCCCCATCACTAGTTGTTCTTTTTTTATACTCTTGTCTCTGGAAAGCAAATATGGCGGGTTGATAGGTTATCGTGTGTTGATAATTAAATAGTTTTGTGTAGTAATAAGGGCATTTGGAGCCGTATTATTCTACTTAAGTGGATTGTGCAAACTGTGTTTGTGAGTGTGCGTCGTAAACGAATTGTTTCGGGAAAACAATTAGCCGGGATGTCGGCCACACCGCTGCGGAAGTAACAGGTATTTTCAGTGGGAAAGTGCACTTTGGGGTAGTTTGGGTGTGTTTAGGGAACCCTAGAAGACCCGGAGCCGGATTCGGGCCCCATCGGATCATATGGATCCCGTTCAGGACGGCGGGAGCGGCATGAAACTGTAAGTGGAAATTTTTCTATTTTTAAGGTGTATTTTTAAGCAATAGCATAGTGTGTGTTGTGGGTTTCTGCAACAATTTGGTAGCAGAGCGTGGTTTATACCGGACCTCTAGGTTAATCGGTGTAATTTTGTGTATTTTTTTTAGTTTGTAATAGGTTAAGCTCATTTCGTGTAAAATCGCACTTCCGGGACAGGTGCGGTTAAATTGTAAGGTTGGTAGTACCGTTGTTTTCGTTCGTTCATTCATTTGGGCTGGGACACTTCTCGGAACGTTAATTGTTATTTAATTTCGTTCAATTGAAAGCATCGAGTCGATTCGGGATAATCGATTCCGTGTTTTCATTGACTCGTTTTAATTTTGTGTTTAGGTTTATTTAGTTTAAATTATTTCTAATGACAGCGTCACGGCAGGAGTTGGCTCAGCAGCTCCGGTGGTTCACCGGGCTGCTTGCATTAGTAGATCGGCCTAACCGGGAGGACGCCTTGGAGACGCGTTCGAAAGAAATGCAGGCTCGTTTCTTGTTGGCCGAGCGGTCGGTAACCGCTCTATTGTCAACCGACCCGGTCGGGGAGAAGGAGCTGGCCCTCCACGCCCAATATGTCAAGGATCTGGAGCACATCCAAGACATTTACGACGAGGTCCTTCAGCGGGTGAAGGACATCGAGCGACTGCGGGAGGGGAAGCCTGTTGCGCGCCCCGCTTCGCTCCACACCTCTGGACCCAGCGCCATGGGAAGATTGGGTGCCCTGGAGGTCCCGCATTTCACCGGATGTATGCGGGACTGGGCTGGATTCCGGAACATGTTTTTGGCCTTGGTGGATATTCGGAAGGATTTCACCAAGGCCGAAAAGCTGGCATATCTCCGTTCCTTCCTAGACGGAGAACCCAGACAGCTCGTACAGCATCTGGAGCTGCAGGATGCGAGCTACGACACCGCCATGCAGCTGCTGGAGAAGCGGTACGAAAAGCCGCGTCTTCAGGCGGACGCGCACGTGACCCATCTGCTGGGATTGCCGAGGGTCAACCATAGGGCTCAGCTGAGGGCGCAGCTGATCACCCCGCTCACCGTGTCCTTAAACGGGTTAAGGACGCTCGGACTGCCCGTCGACCAGTGGTCCTTCCTTCTTCTGCACATAGTTCTGGCCAAGTTGTCGCAGGAGATGAGGGACAAGTTCGAGCGGAATCGACTGGTCCACAAGGATCTCGGCAGCGTTCTGCCCACCATAGGGGAACTTCTGGAGTTCCTGGAAGAGGAGGCTGGCCTGCTGGAAAACCAGCTAGCCTCCCAGGAGGCTCCGACAAGTGCGCCGGCCCGCACTTCCGGAGTCTACGGCGCCCAGCCGCCACGCAACCCAGGGAAGGGTCGCGGCAGGCTGGTGGCTGCGGCCGCCATCAACCCCGGCTCTGGATGCCGGATTTGCGGACAGCAGCACTTGGAGCAGCTATGTCCAGCAATTCTCGGGCTGCCCACAAAAGAGCGCCGAAACCTCGTTCGGACACGAGGATTGTGTTATGCCTGCCTGGGAGGACATAGGTACAATGAGTGTCCCCAGGCGAGGCCTTGCGATGTGTGCGGCGGACCGCACCATCGCTTACTGTGCACCCGTAGTGCTGAGGGCTCAGCACCGGTTCGGGAGAGGGGATCTCCCACGGGTGGCGGTTTGGGGCCGGGGTCAACTCCGCCTCCGGAAAGACGGAGTCCGCCACGGCCGCCACACTACAACCCCTCGTACACCCCGGCTCAGGTGAGTTGGGGACCGCCGGAACGGAGCCAGGTTCTGGCTACAACCCGGCACCCGGCGCGACCAACACCAGGAGTTGGTGCCTCTAAGGGCCACTGGGTACAGGGAGCCCCACCTCCGGACCCAACACCCGGATACTCGTACGCGTATCCTCCGCCGCCGTTACCGGAACAACAACGACGTGAGAACCGTCAACAGTTCTCACCGGTACTGCACGAGTACCCAAGGTTGGAATACCACCCACCCTATCACCGGTATGGTAGGGCACCTGGATACGCACCACCCCGGATGGTGGCCTGCACGCGTCCGACTTACTGGCCGAGTCATCACGGTTCGACAGGGTCGGCTGCTGGCTCTGACGCGTGACTAGCCTGTGGTCGGGCTACGTCGGAACCGAGGACGGTTCTTTTGCCCATCGCGCAGGTACGCGTTTGGGGACCTAGGGGGGACTTCGTCCGGATACGAGCCCTCCTAGACACTGGGGCACAGGGCTGCTTAATTACTACGAGGGTAGCGAGGCGCCTACGTCTGGAGTGCGCGCCTCCCTCAGTTCCGATTCGGGGAGTCGGAGATACAGAAGTGGGGGGTCTGTCCGGTCAGACCCACATTTCCTTCTCTCCTGTGCATTCCGCTTCGATACGGATTGCGGCGGCCGCGATCGTACTCGACAATCTGCTGGGTTGGCATCCACCGACAGACATTCCGCGGGACGCAATGCCTGACACATCAGGTCTCATGCTGGCAGACCCTCATTTCGAGGAGCCGGCTCCGGTGGACCTCATATTGGGAGCGGATGTACTGGGCTGGATCCTTTTAGGGCCTCAGCGGAGTCTGGGCCGCTCTTCGTTGGTAGCTATACCTACCATCTTTGGACACGTTTTAATGGGACCGGTTTTCGACCAGGAGACGCGGGATGTCTCACCTGTCGTCGCTACTACCTCCATCGCTAGGACGATGCAAAAATTCTGGGAACTGGAAGAGCCTCCCATGGTCTCCCGTCTGGATCCGGAGCATGTGGAGTGCGAAACCTTTTATAAGGATCACACACGCCGGATGGCGTCGGGTAGGATCGAAACTCGACTGCCCTTTATCGACTGTCCCCCTCTCTTGGGAAAATCGAGGGTGTTGGCAGAGAAACGACTCTTGTCCATGGAGCGTCGTATGTCTCGCGATCCGGTACTTCGGGAAAAGTATATCGAGTTCATGCGAGAATACGAGGCCTTGGGGCATATGTCGCGGGCGACTGTCGACTGGACAACGACAGATCATTTTTTCTTGCCTCACCATGCGGTGTTGAAGGCATCATCTGGAAAACTACGGACTGTTTTTGACGGATCGGCACCGTCGTCGACTGGAGTTTCATTGAACCAATGTCTCCATTCTGGTCCGAAGTTACATCGGGACATTGTCGACATCATTTTAAATTTCCGAAGACACCAGGTGGTGATCGGTGCGGACATCCGGATGATGTTCCGCCAAACAGTAATACATCCTGCGGACAGGAGGTTTCAGTTAATACTCTGGAGGGAACATTCGGAGGATCCCATAACCGTCTACGAGCTCAACACCAACACGTACGGCCTGAAGTCGAGTCCCTTCATTGCCATCCGGTCACTGCTGGAACTGGCGGAGCAGGAACGGGCTCGCTTTCCCCGGGCAGCCGCTGTACTGACACGTGACGTGTTCGTAGATGATATCTGCACAGGGGCAGCCTCTCTGGAGGAGGCGCTCATCATCAGGAATGAACTGACCGGACTCCTCGCGGCTGGTGGTTATGAGTTGAGAAAATGGTTATCCAACGAGCCACAGCTTCTGGTTGGGATTCCGGAAGATCACCAACAGAATCCTCAGCTATTCGAGGACGCAGGGGACCCGAACTCTATCGCCGTTTTGGGAATTAAATATCAGCCGGTTCACGATATTTTCACATTCCGGGTAGAACTGGAAACTACAAGAGTTTGGTCGAAAAGGACGGTCCTTTCCACCATCGCTCGGATGTTTGATCCAAATGGATGGATCAGCCCGTGCATTTTTATGGCGAAGTGTTTATTGCAAACACTGTGGACACTCGGAGTCTCGTGGGATGAGCCACTGGTAGGGCTCTCACTCGACACTTGGCTCGCTCTGATCTCTACGATCGAGGCTATCAATCAGGTGGCGTTGCCGCGGCGGATCTTGCCGCGGGGCAAATACAGGGCAAGCCTACATGGCTTCTGCAATGCGTCAGAACGAGGGTATGCCGCAGTGGTGTATCTGCGAACGGTGGACTCGAAGGGTCGAGTCGCCGTCTCCTTGCTTCTGGCTAAAAGCAAGGTGGCTCCCCTCAAAACTAGGCTGACAATCCCGAAGCTGGAGCTTTGCGGGGCGCATCTATTGGCCAAACTGTTGTGCCACGTGCACAAGGAACTGACGTCTACGGTGGACATCCGGAATGTCTACGCCTGGTCTGACAGTCAGGTAGCTCTGGCATGGCTACGCGGGGCACCCCACGTATTGGAAACGTTTGTGGCCAATCGGGTATCTCAGGTACAGAACTCGGGCATCGAAATTTGTTGGAGGCACGTTCCCGGCCCGTGGAATCCTGCCGATTGTGCCTCTCGGGGCTGCACCGCGCCGGAATTGGTGCAGCATGCCCTCTGGTGGGGTCCAGAGTGGTTAAAGGAGGGTGAGTCATCATGGCCGGTCACCATGATCGATGGCTCTCTAGGGATGCTCCCTGGAGTAAAAGTTTTGGTGACAACAAACGAGTCAAGGCCAGATCCGAATTGGTTGACGGCTCGATACAGCAAACTGGACAAATTGCTTGGTGTAACTTGCTGGATCCGGAGATTTCTACATAACTGCCGCCATCCAGACAAGAGGCAGTTATCACCCGTGGCGGGTGCTGAGGAACGCAGGAGTTCACTGTTGGCCCTGATACGGCTGGTTCAAGCTGACCGGTTCGAGGACGAACTGAAGATTTTGCGCGTCGGTCGCGCAAAGCTCAAGGGAGCGATCTCTCGGCTCAACCCATTTCTGGATGCGGATGGACTGTTACGCGTTGGAGGTCGCCTCAAAAATGCCGACCTGCCCTTCGGTAGCCGTCATCCTCTGCTACTCCCCAAAGGAGGACCTTTGGTAGAACTGGTGGTCTCGGATAGACACCTGAAAAACGCTCACGCGGGGTGTAATGCGTTACTGGCGATATTACAGAGGGAGTTCTGGATTTTGTCCTCTCGGAGAGTGGTTCGCAGCGTGTTATTTAAGTGTGTGGCTTGTTATCGGGTGAAGGCCTCCACTATGCAGCCACAGATGGGGGATCTCCCTTCTGACCGGGTTTGTCAGACTACTAGGCCGTTCGACGGGGTCGGTACGGATTTTGCTGGACCGTTTCTGGTGAAAACCACAGCCTATCGTAACACTAGGGTCACGAAAGCATACCTGTGCGTTTTTGTCTGCCTGGCCACTAAGGCCGTCCACCTGGAAGTGGTTTCGGCTCTGTCTACGGAAGCCTTTGTCGCCACGCTGGATCGTTTTGTTTCGCGACGGGGTTTACCTTCTCTCATTCGGTCCGACAACGGTACCAACTACAGAGGCACTGCCAACTACTTAAAAGATGTGAACGATTTTCTGGATAAAAATTGTAATAGCATAAGTCAAGCTCTCGCACAGCGGGGAATCACATGGCGATTTAGTGTGCCAGCCTGTCCCCACTGGGGCGGGATATTTGAAGCCGCGGTAAAATCGGCAAAAACCCACTTGCGCCGGGTAGTCGGGGAAACTACCCTCACGTATGAGGAACTTACAACTGTGTTTTGTAAGGTTGAGGCGGTTCTCAACTCGCGTCCGCTTTGTCCACTCTCCTCTGACGCAAATGACATGGAAGTCCTGACCCCTGGTCATTTTTTGGTCGGTCAGCCACTCACTGCCCTGCCTGAGTATCCCTGGAAGGATGAACGCAGACACCGGATGTCTCGTTTTCAAATGATACAACAAATGAGTCAGGACTTGTGGCGTCGTTGGTCACTGGAGTATCTGCATTTATTGCAGCAGCGTGTAAAGTGGACAGACCGGACGTCGCCCCCTTCGGAGGGGGATCTGGTTTTATTAAAAGAGGCTAATTTGCCATCGTTATTTTGGAGACGAGGTCGCATTTTAAAGTTAATCTGGGGCGCGGACGGGACTCCGCGTGTGGCGCAAGTGTTGGTTGATGGATCGGTGCTAAATCGCGCAGTCGCGACCTTAGCTCGATTACCGGTTGACTAGTTTAAGATTTCAGGCTAGAAAGCGGTACGTCCGCTTTGGGTGGCGGGATGTTGCAAATAAACAGGCATTTATTTTTGTTAGAAATAAAACTTTGATTTGTATTATAGACGAATCGATTATCGAGATTCAATTTTGTTTGGTGGCATAATGGCCCCATCACTAGTTGTTCTTTTTTTATACTCTTGTCTCTGGAAAGCAAATATGGCGGGTTGATAGGTTATCGTGTGTTGATAATTAAATAGTTTTGTGTAGTAATAAGGGCATTTGGAGCCGTATTATTCTACTTAAGTGGATTGTGCAAACTGTGTTTGTGAGTGTGCGTCGTAAACGAATTGTTTCGGGAAAACAATAAGCCGGGATGTCGGCCACACCGCTGCGGAAGTAACAGGTATTTTCAGTGGGAAAGTGCACTTTGGGGTAGTTTGGGTGTGTTTAGGGAACCCTAGAAGACCCGGAGCCGGATTCGGGCCCCATCGGATCATATGGATCCCGTTCAGGACGGCGGGAGCGGCATGAAACTGTAAGTGGAAATTTTTCTATTTTTAAGGTGTATTTTTAAGCAATAGCATAGTGTGTGTTGTGGGTTTCCGCAACACTTTGCACCAGATGGTATGTGAGCGACCCATGGCGCCGCTCCGCCCATGCTTGGAGGACGGGACGTAAGGCCTCCAGACTACGCGTTTGCGTAGCCGAGGCCCCTTCGCCCAGGCCCTCAGACCATAGGCGGAACATCTCCTCACGAGCTCATTCAAGAGCAGCGCGCCTCTCTGGAGGGGCCAGGCGATTGCCACTGGCCCTCTCCTCTGCTCGCTGCCGGTATGCTGCAGCGAGCACCTCTGCCATTAGCTCCCACGGGGGTGTCCCCGCGAGAGCACACGCCACTTTCCGGGACACCGTTCGGTAGCCCCGGATCGCCCGCAGCGCCATTGCGCGCTGGGCCCGCTGGAGAGAGGCGATGGCGTGTGGGCTCAAGCAATCAGCCCAAACCGGCGCCCCATACAGCGCCATGGAGCGCACGATGCCGCCGTAAAGTCGGCGGCACGCCACGCTCGGGCCCCCCACATTGGGCAAGAGACGCCCGAGGGCATCTGCTGCTCCCAGCAGCTGGGGCTCGAGGAGCTTAAAATGTCCCCCGAAGCCCCACCGCCCGTCGATCACTAGCCCCAGATACTTCATCTGGGGCTTCAGACTGACCCTCTCGCCCTCCACAACGACCGACGCACCAGCCGACGGCCGTCTCCGAGGCCCATGGAACACCATGGCCTCGGTCTTGTGGAGGGCCACCCCCAAGCCCAACGTCCGTATCCGCCGCACGATATGGCTGACGAAAACGGACGCCAAGCGCTGGACATCCTCCAGTCGCATCCCCCGGACGGTGACGAGCGTGTCGTCTGCGTAGCAGAGCAACCGCACCATCGAGGGAAGGCCACATCGAAGGACGTAGTCGTATCCGACGTTCCACAACAAGGGCCCGAGGACCGACCCCTGTGGAACGCCGCGGGACACCCTGTGACGGCCAAGCTCGCCGCCACGTCCCACGTATGCTACGTCCCGGTCCCTAAAATAATCTCCCACTATTCGGCGCAGATATGGAGGCATTTGATGAAAACGAAGCGCCTCCATGATGACGCCAAAGGGGAGACTATTGAAGGCATTGCGGATGTCCAGCGACACCGCCAACACCATCTCCCGCCTCTCGATGGACCCGTCAACGAGTGTCCGGAGATCGGACAGGGCGTCGATCGTCGACCGTCCCGTCCGGAAGCCGTATTGGACCTCAGAGAGATCGGGGCCCTTTACCCCTCCCAGCTGCTGGACTATTCGGGAGGCGATGATTTTTTCAAACACCTTCCCGATTTCGTCCAGCAGCACAATGGGGCTATATGCCGAGGGGTCGTCCGCCGGACGCCCCTCCTTGCGAAGCAGGCATAGCGCTCCCTCCTTCCAGACCTTTGGAAACTGTGCGAACTTCAAACTAGCGTCGCACAGCTCCCTGGCCCTGGCCCCTAGATGCTTTAGGGCCAGGTCCAGCACCCGCTTCGGGACGCCGTCAGGTCCCGGTGCCGTCATACGCCCTTTAAGACGGGCGACGGCGTCCTTCCACTCCTCATCATCAATAAGAGGAGGAGGATCTCTCTCTCCCTCCACGTCCGCAGCTGGCGGGGCCATCCGAGGGGGAACAAAATCCTCCTCGGCTGGGGGAAACAGTCCCCCGATGACCGACACCAGGAGATCGGGATCCATCGTCTCCGTGATGGGCGTGCCGCGCACTTTCAGCTGCTTGCGCGACAGCTTATACGGCCGCCCCCACGGATCCCGATACAGACCCTGCAACTGCTCTTCTCTAGATAGCTCCTTTGAGGAGGCAATCGCAGTTTGCAGGGTCTTTTTCGACTGCCTGTACAGCTCGTACAGGCGGTCCTCCTCCTGAGTGTCCCTGACGTGGCGCCGACGGGCCCTAGTGTAGGCCCGCCTTTGGACACTGCAGTCATTTCTCATGACTGCAATGTCCTGGGACCACCAGTGAACTTCACGGCGGTCCCGCGGAGGCTGCGCCCGAGGCATAGAAGCCTCGCACACCTCCGTTAAAGCGCCGCGGAGACGGCGAGTTGATTCGTCGACGTCCGGACCGGACATCGGACGCGAGAACCAGTCTTCGAAGATCGCCGTCTCGTTCGCCAGATCCGGCTTGAGCCTGCTAAGTGCCCAGCGGGGAGGCCGGTCACAGCTTATGGGCTGTGGGGGCCTATGGGGCAGGGTGGAGCTCTCGAATCGGATATATCGATGGTCCGAGAGAGTCTCCACGTCCTGCACCACCCTCCAGTCGCTAATCGTGCGCGCGAAGGCCGGGGTGGCAAACGACACGTCCACCACCGAGCCTCCATTGTGCCGCACGCACGTGTGGACTGCGCCCCTGTTGAGGAGCGACAGACCAGCGGCTGCCCATTGCTCCACAGCCTGGCCCCTTTGGTCAGTCGCTGGACAACCCCAGACGACCGACTTGGCGTTCAGGTCTCCAAGAACGAGAACCTGACGCGGGGCCGCCCTTCTGATGGCTACGCCGACGACGCCTAGAAAAGACTTGAAGTCGGCGAGCGGTCTGTTTGGGGAGAAATAGGTCGAAAAAATAACCATATCCTCCCAAACAACCGCCGCGTACTCAGCACCCCGCTCATACATTGAGGGGGGTGTATAACCTGGGGTCGCACGCACCATCACGGCGGCAAAGTCGCTTGTGTCCCCGACCCAGTTGGGCTGGTTGGGGATAAAGTACGGCTCCGACACCGCCGCCACGTCCACTGACCATTCCGCCAGGCTCTGGTGTAGCAGATCCTGAGCCCTGGCAGAGTGGTTCAGGTTCACCTGGAGAAAGTTGATATGGGGCCGTCTTAACATTGCTCGGCCACCAATTCAACCTCCATGGGCCCCGTTTGGGGCGCCGTCTGTGTGGCGGGGGCGGCCTGACGAGCTGGACGCGCCGGCAACTTGCCCTTGGCCAGGGGAGGCTTACAACTACGCCCCCCCATAACGTGGCCTGCCGGTCGTTTGGCAGTAGCACACACGGCACAGTGGGGCTTTGCGCTACAATCGTAGCCCCTGTGCCCCTCCTTACCGCACCGGTAGCAGAGGTTGCTCCGGTCGGTTTTTAAAGGGCAGCTTGCTCTGGCGTGCCCCATCTGCATGCACCGGAAGCACCGGGCAGAACGGGCTTCCAACGCCTGGACACTGGCCGCGCTGAAGCATATCAATAGGCGACCAGCGTCAACAACCTTCTTGGCTGCGGCCACCGGGCATGACACAACCGTCGTACCCAAACCACCGGGGCCGTCCCGAATGGGACGCACCTTCACGACTGTGACGCCACATCCGCCCTTAGCCGCGATAGTTGCGGCGAGGTGCGTCTCCGTCACGGACTCGTCTAGCCCGCCCACCCTGATTTCTGTGGTCTTCGTGGGCCGGACGACTGTGGCTATATCCGCAAGAGCCTCCCTCATTTTTTCGGCCAAGCGATCCGCCTTCTTACCGGATTTAGCGCCAGAAATTTCAATTATTTTGGACCCAGCGACGGTGTTGCGGCACCGACGGTTGGGGATATCCATCCCGTCGATGTCGACCAGGTCTCGGGCCCGGATCAGCGCGTCGGCATATGAAACCCCCTTCTCAATCGCTTCGGGAGTGAGGGTGACCAACACAGCTGCCGATCTTGGCACAGCAAGCTTGGCCTTTTGGCCGGTTGTGCGAGTCTTTCTAGCAGGAGCAGCGGACGTAGCCTTATTGGGCTTCCGCCGAGGCGCTCTCTGCTGCTTGGCCACCTCTGAATATGTCTGACGGGGCAGGGCCTGCTCCGGAAGGGCGGATGTTTTGCCCTTCCTCTTCCTCTTGCGGCGCTTTTTGCGCGTCTCCTGCGTCAACCACTCCGAGCCTGCCCCAATCGAGACCTCGACCGGGGGAGGCGCTTTTGCAGCTGCACCCCGGGAGGTCGACGGGACCACCGCTGGAGGTCCAACCTTCTTGGCCCTCTTCGGCGGGGAATCGGGCTTTTTGCCCGCCGCCTTGCCCGTGGATGGCTTGGTTTGCCCTTTAGGAGCAGGGGGCGTCAGAGCTGCTGCGGCTTTGCGGTCCGCCGCGAGCGGCGGTCGCAGGCTCTTGGCCGGCAGCAGGCGATCTTCAAGACCCTCCAGGCGAGCATTTAGCATAACCCCGAAAGTTCGGGCCAGCTTTGCTTCAAAGGCTTGAAGAGCATCCGACTCATCAACCACAGCCTTCGTCTTGCTGCGGCCAGCCGTCTCCCGCACGGTGACAATTGGGGAGAGGGGCCTTGGAGGAGGGCAGTCCATCTCCATGGACTCCATGGACAAGGGAACCTCGGAGAGCGTAGGGGGAAGAGATCCGGACTTCCTCCCGCTCTTGAGGTCCCTAACCTCGGCAGACAAAACTGCCACGCTCTTAGTGAGGTCTGCCAGCTGCCGCTGCAGCCTCACGTTTTCCCCCTTTAGAATTCGAGTGTCCTCCGAGATGGATTTGGAGGACACTTCGCGGAAACTGTCCAGGATGGATTGGGCTGATTTTTTTAGCGCCTTCTGGAAGCGGCCCTGAAGGTGCGATGACTTCTTCGCAACCTCCACTATGACCGCACAGTCCGCCTTCACCACCTCCTCGTCTTCCATCCGACTGGCGTAATAGGACACTCGAGTCTCGAAGGCGCGGCGCTCCATGTCAGCCATCTCCCGGTCGACGCGATCTGCTGCTCCTCACGCTTTGCAGCGTTGAGCTCGCGCTTGGCCTGGGCAAGGCCGACATACTCCTCAGTGGTGGGGCGTCTCCCGCGTCCACGCGGAACCGTCTTTTTTGTCGGCCCGTTCTCCGACGAGTCCGAATTGGACTCCTTGCTCTTGTCCCCCTTAGATGTTTTGGGGGGACGCTTCCTCTTTACCCCTAAAGAGGTGAGGGTGTCAGTGCTCATGCAACTGTCGTCTGACATTTCGCTGCACTGGTATCGGTCCTTTCGTTCTCGCATGGGGTAAGGGGAGGAGCGGGATTCGCTCCTGCCGCTGCGAACCGACAATGCCGGTGAGCTGGCACGACTCCCCTTTTTGTTCGGTCTAAGTTTAAAGCCGGAGTCCACGGCCGATCTCATTGAGACCGCCGACGAGTCGGACTCGACGTCTTTTTTGCCATCACTAAGTGTAGCGGGCAGAACCGCCACACTTTCCTCTCTCGCTGCGGAAGAGCTGCGCGATCGCGCAGCAGTTGGCGAAGAACCACCTGCCGGCCCGGACCCCGGCAGCGGCCTGCTCTCAACAGGTTCGCACCTTTCTTCCTCACCTCTTGCGCCCACATGCGCAATCACGCCACGTAGAACTTTGCCCCCCCCAGAAACGGTGGGGCAGCCTGAGACCGAAATCTCAGGGAGGGATTCTCCTGCCTCCCTGCGGGTACCCTCCTGGGGTAGTTGCTCTTTAATTCTACTTGTCATGATAGATTTGACAATTTGCGGGTTGTCATCCCCCTCCAAACGATGGCACTTTAGGGGCTGCCCTTCCCCGGACCAAAATTTCACCCACGCGCCGTCCACACGCCGAGGGCGCCCTATATACACCACAGAGGGCGGGAGGTGTCTGCGGGGTTGTAACAAGTTTTCCTTCTTGTCGCCCGAGTGGGCTGCCTGTCTGCCTGGACAGACACGTACCCGGCTACGCCGAGAACGGGATCGTTGTGCAAGCCAGAACAGAACAGGCGACATCGCAACAAAGGTTGGCGTGAAGCCCGAGTTGAAAACACCTTGCGCATAGAAGCGCTTGAAGGGCGCCCAGAAGGGGCGCCGACCTTCCCTATTCCCCCCCGTATAACAACACCAGAAGAGGCGCCGTCAAAACTCCCGCTGCCCAAAAGTGGGCAAGCCGTCGGCCAGAAGGGCCGCGTACGAGAGGTGCAAGGCCCCGAAGGGGCTCCCGCTTATAAACCAGGTATTCACCCAGTTCCGCAACAAGACCCGCCTCCCTTCCCTCACAGAAAGAGGTTAGGGTCCTGCTGCATCGACCATCGCGGACTTGAAACCTAGCCTACGCAACGCCCGGCATAAGCCACGCACACCACCTTGCGCACAAAGGCGCGTGAAGGGTGCCCAGGAGGGCACCAGCAACCCCATCCCCCCGCGCTACAACACCCAGAAGGGGTCCCGTTCAAGCTCCCGCTGCCCGAAAGGGGCAAGCCGTCGGCCAGAAGGGCCGCGTACGGGAGGTGCAGGGCCCAGAAGGGGCTCCCGTCTATAAACCGGGTACTCACCCGGTTCTGCAACGACCATCGCGAGCATTTTGAAAAACAAAACGTTCGCGAGGCCCCACAACCGCCATGCGCATAAAAGCGCCTGAGAAGGCTTGCCAATAGCCCCACCAGAAAAGGTCCAAACTCCTCGCGCGTCCAGCGCCTGAGGGGTGCCCAGACAGCCACCTGGCCACCACCGTGACGCTCCGACCAGGCCTCGTCATACTCCCTACTCGTCTCCACTTAGCAGCAGCGAAACCCACCTACAGCCGGTACGATTTTGCCGCTGCACCATGAAGACATAGCCTCATTGTTTTCCGCCCATCTAGGCTAAGGGGGGGAAACAGAGACGAGTAAGGGTGACGCCCTGGTCAAGAGACCCCTTGCGATTGAATCGCCTAAAGGGTGCCCAGAAGGGGCACCGACACTACTCCCTTCGCTGCGCCAGAAGGGGGCAAGCCTATGGGTGCTGCACCAGAAGGGGCTAAGCCAATGGGAGGTGCGAGGCCCAGAAGGGGCTCCCGCCTGTGCGCTGGATGTTGGCCGTCGAGTTTGCATGCTCATTCCCACCTCCCGCGAGACATGTCAACCCTACGTTGCCCAGGGAGCGCCAGGCGCAACTTTATCGTCCGCGCCCAATCATCATTGGAACGCGGCAAATAAGAGTCAGGCACACGAGGAGGCCATCCAACACGCACCCCAAAGTGCGATTTCACCTTGCCTTATCATCACTTAACATCAGATAACATGAAAGCCAATTGTTGCAAATAAACAGGCATTTATTTTTATTGGAAATAAAACTTTGATTTTATTATGGACGAATCGATTATCGAGATTCAATTTTGTTTGGTGGCATAATGGCCCCATCACTAGTTGTTCTTTTTTTATACTCTTGTCTCTGGAAAGCAAATATGGCTGGTTGATAGGTTATCGTGTGTTGATAATTAAATAGTTTTGTGTAGTAATAAGGGCATTTGGAGCCGTATTATTCTATTTAAGTGGATTGTGCAAACTGTGTTTGTGAGTGTGCGTCGTAAACGAATTGTTTCGGGAAAACAATTAGCCGGGATGTCGGCCACACCGCTGCTGAAGTAACAGGTATTTTTCAGTGGGAAAGTGCACTTTGGGGTAGTTTGGGTGTGTTTAGGGAACCCTAGAAGACCCGGAGCCGGATTCGGGCCCCATCGGACCATATGGATCCCGTTCAGGACGGCGGGAGCGGCATGGAAATGTAAGTGGACTTTGTTAATTTTAAGGTAATTTTAAGGTGTATTTCTAAGCAATAGCATAGTGTGTGTTGTGGGTTTCCGCAACATTTTGGTAGCAGAGCGTGGTTAATACCGGACCTCTAGGTTAATCGGTGTAATTTTGTGTATTTTTTGTTAGTTCGTAATAGGTTAAGCTCATTTTGTGTAAAATCGCACTTCCGGGACAGGTGCGGTTAAATTGTAAGGTTGGTAGTACCGTTGTTTTGTTCGTTCATTCATTTGGGCTGGGACATTTCTCAGAACGTTAATTTAATTTAATTTCGTTCAATTGAAAGCATCGAGTCGATTCGGGATAATCGATTCCGTGTTTTCATTGACTCGTTTTAATTTTGTGTTTAGGTTTATTTAGTTTAAATTATTTATAATGACAGCGTCACGGCAGGAGTTGGCTCAGCAGCTCCGGTGGTTCACCGGGCTGCTTGCATTAGTAGATCGGCCTAACCGGGAGGACGCCTTGGAGACGCGTTCGAGGGAAATGCAGGCTCGTTTCTTGTTGGCCGAGCGGTCGGTAACCGCCCTATTGTCAACCGACCCGGTCGGGGAGAAGGAGCTGGCCCTCCACGCCCAATATGTCAAGGATCTGGAGCACATCCAAGACATCTACGACGAGGTCCTTCAGCGGGTGAAGGACATCGAGCGACTGCGGGAGGGGAAGCCTGTTGCGCGCCCCGCTTCGCTCCACACCCCTGGACCCAGCGCCATGGGAAGATTGGGTGCCCTGGAGGTCCCGCATTTCACCGGATGTATGCGGGACTGGGCTGGATTCCGGAACATGTTTTTGGCCTTGGTGGATACTCGGAAGGATTTCACCAAGGCCGAAAAGCTGGCATATCTCCGTTCCTTCCTAGACGGAGAACCCAGACAGCTCGTACAGCATCTGGAGCTGCAGGATGCGAGCTACGACACCGCCATGCAGCTGCTGGAGAAGCGGTACGAAAAGCCGCGTCTTCAGGCGGACGCGCACGTGACCCATCTGCTGGGATTGCCGAGGGTCAACCATAGGGCTCAGCTGAGGACGCAGCTGATCACCCCGCTCACAGTGTCCTTAAACGGGTTAAGGACGCTCGGACTGCCCGTCGACCAGTGGTCCTTCCTTCTTCTGCACATAGTTCTGGCCAAGTTGTCGCAGGAGATGAGGGACAAGTTCGAGCGGAATCGACTGGTCCACAAGGATCTCGGCAGCGTTCTGCCCTCGATAGGGGAACTTCTGGAGTTCCTGGAAGAGGAGGCTGGCCTGCTGGAAAACCAGCTAGCCTCCCAGGAGGCTCCGACAAGTGCGCCGGCCCGCACTTCCGGAGTCTACGGCGCCCAGCCGCCACGCAACCCAGGGAAGGGTCGCGGCAGGCTGGTGGCTGCGGCCGCCATCAACCCCGGCTCTGGATGCCGGATTTGCGGACAGCAGCACTTGGAGCAGCTATATCCAGCAATTCTCGGGCTGCCCACGAAAGAGCGCCGAAACCTCGTTCGGACACGAGGATTGTGTTATGCCTGCCTGGGAGGACATAGGTATAATGAGTGTCCCCAGGTGAGGCCTTGCGATGTGTGCGGCGGACCGCACCATCGCTTACTGTGCACCCGTAGTGCTGAGGGCTCAGCACCGGTTCGGGAGAGGGGATCTCCCACGGGTGGCGGTTTTGGGCCGGGGTCAACTCCGCCTCCGGAAAGACGGAGTCCGCCACGGCCGCCACACTACAACCCCTCGTACACCCCGGCTCAGGTGAGTTGGGGACCGCCGGAACGGAGCCAGGTTCTGGCTACAACCCGGCACCCGGCGCGACCAACACCAGGAGTTGGTGCCTCTAAGGGCCACTGGGTACAGGGAGCCCCACCTCCGGACCCCACACCCGGATACTCGTACGCGTATCCTCCGCCGCCGTTACCGGAACAACAACGACGTGAGAACCGTCAACAGTTCTCACCGGTACTGCACGAGTACCCGAGGTTGGAATACCACCCACCCTATCACCGGTATGGTAGGGCACCTGGATACGCACCACCCCGGATGGTGGCCTGCACGCGTCCGACTTACTGGCCGAGTCATCACGGTTCGACAGGGTCGGCTGCTGGCTCTGACGCGTGACTAGCCTGTGGTCGGGCTACGTCGGAACCGAGGACGGTTCTTTTGCCCATCGCGCAGGTACGCGTTTGGGGACCTAGGGGGGACTTCGTCCGGATACGAGCCCTCCTAGACACTGGGGCACAGGGCTGCTTAATTACTACGAGGGTAGCGAGGCGCCTACGTCTGGAGTGCGCGCCTCCCTCAGTTCCGATTCGGGGAGTCGGAGATACAGAAGTGGGGGGTCTGTCCGGTCAGACCCACATTTCCTTCTCTCCTGTGCATTCCGCTTCGATAGGGATTGCGGCGGCCGCGATCGTACTCGACAATCTGCTGGGTTGGCATCCACCGACAGACATTCCGCGGGACGCAATGCCTGACACATCAGGTCTCATGCTGGCAGACCCTCATTTCGAGGAGCCGGCTCCGGTGGACCTCATATTGGGAGCGGATGTACTGGGCTGGATCCTTTTAGGGCCCCAGCGGAGTCTGGGCCGCTCTTCGTTGGTAGCTATACCTACCATCTTTGGACACGTTTTAATGGGACCGGTTTTCGACCAGGAGACGCGGGATGTCTCACCTGTCGTCGCTACTACCTCCATCGCTAGGACGATGCAAAAATTCTGGGAACTGGAAGAGCCTCCCATGGTCTCCCGTCTGGATCCGGAGCATGTGGAGTGCGAAACCTTTTATAAGGATCACACACGCCGGATGGCGTCGGGTAGGATCGAAACTCGACTGCCCTTTATCGACTGTCCCCCTCTCTTGGGAAAATCGAGGGCGTTGGCAGAGAAACGACTCTTGTCCATGGAGCGTCGTATGTCTCGCGATCCGGTACTTCGGGAAAAGTATATCGAGTTCATGCGAGAATACGAGGCCTTGGGGCATATGTCGCGGGCGACTGTCGACTGGACAACGACAGATCATTTTTTCTTGCCTCACCACGCGGTGATGAAGGCCTCATCTGGAAAACTACGGACTGTTTTTGACGGATGGACTGTTACGCGTTGGAGGTCGCCTTAAAAATGCCGACCTGCCCTTCGGTAGCCGTCATCCTCTGCTACTCCCCAAAGGAGGACCTTTGGTAGAACTGGTGGTCTCGGATAGACACCTGAAAAACGCTCACGCGGGGTGTAATGCGTTACTGGCGATATTACAGAGGGAGTTCTGGATTTTGTCCTCTCGGAGAGTGGTTCGCAGCGTGTTATTTAAGTGTGTGGCTTGTTATCGGGTGAAGGCCTCCACTATGCAGCCACAGATGGGGGATCTCCCTTCTGACCGGGTTTGTCAGACTAATAGGCCGTTCGACGGGGTCGGTACGGATTTTGCTGGACCGTTTCTGGTGAAAACCACAGCCTATCGTAACACTAGGGTCACGAAAGCATACCTGTGCGTTTTTGTCTGCCTGGCCACTAAGGCCGTCCACCTGGAAGTGGTTTCGGCTCTGTCTACGGAAGCCTTTGTCGCCACGCTGGATCGTTTTATTTCGCGACGGGGTTTACCTTCTCTCATTCGGTCCGACAACGGTACCAACTACAGAGGCACTGCCAACTACTTAAAAGATGTGAACGATTTTCTGGATAAAAATTGTAATAGCATAAGTCAAGCTCTCGCACAGCGGGGAATCACATGGCGATTTAGTGTGCCAGCCTGTCCCCACTGGGGCGGGATATTTGAAGCCGCGGTAAAATCGGCAAAAACCCACTTGCGCCGGGTAGTCGGGGAAACTACCCTCACGTATGAGGAACTTACAACTGTGTTTTGTAAGGTTGAGGCGGTTCTCAACTCGCGTCCGCTTTGTCCACTCTCCTCTGACGCAAATGACATGGAAGTCCTGACCCCTGGTCATTTTTTGGTCGGTCAGCCACTCACTGCCCTGCCTGAGTATCCCTGGAAGGATGAACGCAGACACCGGATGTCTCGTTTTCAAATGATACAACAAATGAGTCGGGACTTGTGGCGTCGTTGGTCACTGGAGTATCTGCATTTATTGCAGCAGCGTGTAAAGTGGACAGACCGGACGTCGCCCCCTTCGGAGGGGGATCTGGTTTTATTAAAAGAGGCTAATTTGCCATCGTTATTTTGGAGACGAGGTCGCATTTTAAAGTTAATCTGGGGCGCGGACGGGACTCCGCGTGTGGCGCAAGTGTTGGTTGATGGATCGGTGCTAAATCGCGCAGTCGCGACCTTAGCTCGATTACCGGTTGACTAGTTTAAGATTTCAGGCTAGAAAGCGGTACGTCCGCTTTGGGTGGCGGGATGTTGCAAATAAACAGGCATTTATTTTTATTGGAAATAAAACTTTGATTTTATTATGGACGAATCGATTATCGAGATTCAATTTTGTTTGGTGGCATAATGGCCCCATCACTAGTTGTTCTTTTTTTATACTCTTGTCTCTGGAAAGCAAATATGGCTGGTTGATAGGTTATCGTGTGTTGATAATTAAATAGTTTTGTGTAGTAATAAGGGCATTTGGAGCCGTATTATTCTATTTAAGTGGATTGTGCAAACTGTGTTTGTGAGTGTGCGTCGTAAACGAATTGTTTCGGGAAAACAATTAGCCGGGATGTCGGCCACACCGCTGCTGAAGTAACAGGTATTTTTCAGTGGGAAAGTGCACTTTGGGGTAGTTTGGGTGTGTTTAGGGAACCCTAGAAGACCCGGAGCCGGATTCGGGCCCCATCGGACCATATGGATCCCGTTCAGGACGGCGGGAGCGGCATGGAAATGTAAGTGGACTTTGTTAATTTTAAGGTAATTTTAAGGTGTATTTCTAAGCAATAGCATAGTGTGTGTTGTGGGTTTCCGCAACACCAATTGTTTACCCTTAAGAAATGAAAAAAGAAGAAGAGCTTTTAAAATCAATTTAGTTGTTTCGGAGGGCACATCCCTCTACTTCATAATAAACAATGTTACGTCTTCATAAAATTTGTGTAGCAAAACAATCTGAATTCAGACTACTTCGCGTTTACGCAACAACTTCGTTTAGTATAGAAACGTCATAGAGCAGTTCGTACTTACTTGAACACACCGAACTCATCTCGGATTCGCAAATGAGTTTTGAAATTGCTCTATATAAATGCACTTCAGCTACTGTAATGGCAACGTTGAAAATTCATCTTGCAACAATGTTTTTTGTTACTTTGAATTATTGCATTTACTACGCTATATATAGACCCCGGGGTCTTGGTAGCTCAGCAGTCAGACCATTGAACCGGTTATCCATAGGCCGTGGGTTCAATTCCCACTTGATCTTCCTGGGAATGGTTGATTTTTACAAGCTTTTATTTTGGACTCGTTTGATCCGTCTTGACGAGTACTTTGGTGCTGATGGTAACCAGGGTCTGATGATGGAGCTGGAAGATGGCCATAGGAACTCGGTAATTAAACGATACAACCCCATCGAGTTTGGGGTCGTATGATCCGTATTGACAAGTACTTTGGTGCCAGATGGTAACCAGGGTCTGATGTTGGAGCTGAAAGATGGCCATAGGATCGGCAATTAAACGACACAACCCCATCAAGTTTGGGCTCGTATGATTTATCTTGACGAGTACTTTGGTGCTAGAACCATCTAGGTAACCTGGTTCTGATGATGGAGCTGGAAGATAGTCATAGGAACTCGGTAATTAAACGACACAACCCCATCGAGTTTGGGCTCGTATGATTCGTCTTGACGAGTACTTTGGTGCTAGATGGTAACCAGGGTCTGATGATGGAGCTGGAAGGTAGCCATAGGAATTTGGTAATTAAGCACACAACCCCATCGAGTTTGGGCTCGCATGATTCGTCTTGACGAGTACTTTCGTGCTAGATGGTAACCAGGGTCTGATGATAGAGCTGAAAGATGGTCATAGGAACTCGGGAAAATAAGAATGAAATGGATAGAATGAGAAATATTACAAACAACTAACCAGTAATTACATAACTAATTGATATTGTAAAGTTATTAAAATATAAAATACATACATACGAGTATACATATACAATACATATAGCTTTAAGTGCTCAAAACAACACTTTGTGAGCGTACTACGGACTATATAACGGAAAAACACTGCTTCGCGCTACGAACTACGCCGTAGTCAATCTAGCATCAAAAATACTAAAAAGTTAAAAATAAAATTACTTAAATAAAAAAACTTTTTAAAACCTAATTGTTTTACTTGTTAATAATAAAAGAACTATAAAGTTAAACATAATTTAAACCTGATAATAAGAAAATCTTTGCGTTTTTATCACAGACCTAATTTTTTTATAAAAAAAAAACGTGTTACATTGTGATTGCAAAAGAAAATAATGAAGGTGTAATATATGCTAAATGTTCTTTATTGTTCCATCCAAATGTAACGCGTTTATTTATAAAAAAATTGGGTCTGTGATAGAAACGCAAAGATTTTCTTATTATCAGGTTTAAATTATTTTTAACTTTTTAGTTCTTTTTTTTAATAACAAGTAAGTTTGTTTAAAAAATTATAATTTGTAATGTTTGTTTGTTTTTGATGTCGTTTGTGTGCCGCCGTGCTTCGCAAGACTCGTAGAGCCGTTGTTTCTGGCTAGACGTGCCTTCCAAAACAAAGGTGAGCTCAAGTTTTTTTTTTAAATAAATTACGAAACCTTGACGCATTTGCAGGGGCTTTGTACCGCTAGCTCCAAAAATTTTCAGGGGTCCAGTATGTTGGTGAGCTCACCTATTTGCAGGAACTAAAGAAGTCACTGCAAATGCGTTGCGAATTTAATAATAATTTGCAATCGCGACTTTTCACTATTTCCAATTTTGACACTATGTCGTGTCTGTAGAAATATAGAAATGAGTGCGGCTCATGCAGTTCTTATCTATAAGTATATCAGTAATACTATACATACATACTCTCAAGTCCTTCTCCCAAAAAGTGGTAGACAGAGCATGAAAACCACCACTTTTGAGTAAACTCAAAGTGAGTTATTCGTCAACTCGCACACATGTGCGAGATGGCACCTTTTGATTTTACCTATTATTTGTGTCGTCAACTCGCACATACGTACAAAGTACAGTCGAATGAAAAATTGGAAACAAGATTAATGTAATAACTAGAAAATAACTAACTGTTTGCTACTCGAAATAAGTATGCGGCGGGCGCGCCGTGTCGGCCTGCGCTGCGAATCCGCAAGATATATTTCCGGTAACGTTGAGTTAGCACAGTATAAGGAATTGCATTACAAATTCCTTACACTGTGCCGTTACGTTAGTGATCTCGACGCCACATTTACCACAATAAAAGTAGGGTAGGGGGTAGGTAGAATAGATGACATCAGTGACAGGTTGCTAGCCGATGATTGCCTGATGTGCGAGCATCTTGGAACCCCTGTCCCTCAATCGGCTCTAACGACATGCACGAAAAGCTAGACAGCTGATACACTGGCCTGCAAAATTAAGTATCACACTTTTAAAATTGCAATAACTTTTAAGTACACAAGATATACTTTCGAAACAAAAAGGAAAAATGTTACTAATGTATAATTTACTTTAGTTTCAAAGAAAGCTGATAAAAATTGCTGCAAAACGATTTTTATTTAAAAATCTCTAACTTCTATATTTTAGAAAATAAATAAATATTAAAAGTGTAGTACTTAGTTTTGCAGGCCAATGTATATGTATTATTTTCACGTCCCAAACTAGCACTGGATATTGTATCATTATTCTAAGTAAGTCTTGAGGAGCTCGATGACGCAGTGGTTAACGCGCCCGGTCTTCGATTGCTTAGGTTAATCAACTTTCAAAGACCGGTCATGGGATGGGTGACCAAAAATGTATCATCTCGGGTTCCTCCGTGCTTCGGAAGGCACATAAAGCCGTTGGTCCCGGCTGCATTAGCAGTCGTTAACAATCACTATCCCACACTGGGCCGCGTGGTGGTTTATGGCCCGTTCTCCCTATTTATCCATAGGGAAGGCTCGTGCCCCAGCAGTGGGGATATCAAATAAGCTGATGATGATGATGATTATGATTCTAACTAAGGATACAGAAACAATGGTACATAGGTACATGGTACAGAACAATGGAAATTGGAACTATGGCAAAAATAGTTGAATACAACAAAAATACAAATACAAATAATTTATTTTTCAAAAATTTGTTACATAGTATGCACCAAAATTTAGTACAACAGATTAAGAACAACAATGTTTTGATGTTCTTAATTTGTTGTACTTAATTTTAAAGCTAATGTAGTGACATTGTAACAATACAGGAAGCATAACTCGAGGGTCCCACACCAGCAGAGCCCCGTATCGTGGACACCCCACTAAAGTTTATGCGACAGATAGAAATATAAACAAGAAATATAAACACGCGGGCGTGTCTGCGTATGTTTGTGTGTGCGTGTATGTGCATGTGTGTGTACGTGTGTGTGCGTGTGTGAGCGTGTGTATGCGTGGGTGCGTGTGTGTATGTGTGTGTCCATGTGATTTGTAGGCTAGACTAAATTAAGCTCATTTTATTTTATGTTCTTTATAAGGTTCTCAGTCTGGTGGTAATAAGACATAGACAACAACAGAGAGGAAATTACTTTTTTGGCTTTAATGCTGTTGATCAACCCAAAATGTATTTATTTGTTTGTTTTTTTACCTAAATAGTCAATCAAGAGACGCACTCAACAAACTATTCTATAAAGACCAATTCAATTTAAGATATTGCATGAACGGTCGGCAACCATTTTTGATATGTCGCGAAGAATTATTTTAGTAGCAAACTTCTTCGATGTTTGCAGTTTCAGAGGCAATATATTTCCCTAGCCGCCCACAGTATTGTAGAAAGGACTCTATTCATGGTAAAGTTGTTAGAACTCAGTATCAAGTGTCATTAGTTGTACGATCACAGACAAGACACAATTCAATGTGGAGCTGACAAAGGCAGTTACAAATGTCAAGAAACTCTTTCGATAAATAAGAAAAACAAACTGCGATCAACGATTTAAACAAAACTTTATTTTTTGAACCAAATCAGCATGTTTGTCGACAAGCTATTAATATAATTCAAATAATATTATATTTTTACAAAAGCAACTTTTAACACGACAATGACGAGACAGGTGAATGAAAACAAACAAACAAAGCTATTTTATTTTCTATATCTATGGCAGGAACAGACAAAGCAAATGTTGTCAATGTCTCGTAATATTAAAAAAAAAACTTATTTTCAGTAATAGAAGTTGTTTTAAATAATTATTAAATATTAGTAGAAAGATATGATGCTCTACATTTAATAAAGTTCCAAGTTTGAGTAGATGTTCAATGGTTTTTACAAAAAAAAAAAGAGGATGGTCAAGATTCAGTTCACCTTTTACGAGTACAGAGAAAAAGGTTTGATATATTCGACCCACGTACCTTTTCTTTGTAACTTAACAAATGAATGTGTGGCAAAGAACAAATGAAGACTAAAAATAGAATGTAAGAACTGCCTCGCCAAACTCGAACATTTCTAGTTTCCGTCCAAGTTAAGCAATCAATCGCATCGCGGAGATGTTCACAACTCATCTAAAGAGTTTATAGTTAGTCAGCAGCCTCGTTTAACGTACTACCTATGTAGCTATGTACTTTTCTGCCTGACTTCTTGACAGCAAAATTAACAGATAAATGCAGTAATTAAAAAAAAATTGTCGAATATTATAATTAATCCACACTCGCTTATGTCCAAGACACCGTACAGGTACAGGTACAGTCAACAGCAAAGGTAACTGATGATTGGTCAAGTTTCAAAATATGAAATCAGTATGAAAATCAAAACTTTTTAAACGCATATCGAAAAACCTTGGAGTGTCTACTAGTACCTGCAGACTTTGACTGTAGTTATATAGAAATTACCGACTTACACTATCGAAATTTGATTTTGAAATCTAGTAAACATCATCTACTTTTGCTGTTGACTGTACTGACATGGACATGTACCTGGGCGCTTCGCTGCCCCACAGGCTGGGGGGATGGCTCGGATTGACGGTCGGTTAACCCGAGCCGAGGTCATAGTTTTTAGAGGCGCCCTCGGGTTGTTCCTCTCGATCAGATCCGAACCCATCGGAGAATCCAGTAGGCAACGGGGAAAATTCCGTCTAGACGACTTATACAACTTATCATGCATTTTTGTTATTTTTTAATTTCTATCTGTTTTGTGTATCTAATAAATAAATAAATAAATAAATAAAAGCATCGAGTAGTACCGAGTACCGAGCTACTTTCAAAACTTATCCTGATTCCGCTCGTCTCTCTTGAATCTGACGCAGATCTATATGTAGGTCAATGCAAAGCATTTCCCACTCACCCATATACTTTAAAGCTCAAACTTCTATTGATAGGCGACGAAGCTTATCCGTTAGCTTATCCGCTTATCTTATGATATTTTTGACATTTAGTTGTATTTTTTTTTTCTACTTATAATTAATTAATTAACCATATTGACATGTTTAACTTCGACATTTTAATTTAACATTTGCATGCTGTTTTATAATGGCAAAACATGTGCGCATTGTAAATTTTTTTACCACCCGTAAATTACCATGTTTTTTGGCAAATAAATGATTATCTTATCTTATCTTATCTTATCTTATCTTAGAAGAGCTTTTGGATCTTCATCCGCTTTATGAAACTCTACTCGTGCGCAATCTCGCATTAAAGTTTTTCAGCCCCACATTTCAGTTAAGTAATGAATTGGCCCGAACAAAACGGCGAAAGCCACATTTGGCCTTTATTGAACGCCTTTCCATGGTAATTTTCATTTTCGTCATAGCATTGCAATGCGTTAGCACCTTTTTAATGATTCATGCTTGACAAATAGCAGTCGTCTCTTTTTATGCTTGGCTTAGTACATATTTGAACAGGTCCATGGAAAGGTAAAGGGAAATGGAAATATTTTTGGTAATACAATTTTAGGGAATATTAAGGCAGTTAAAAGTATTATATGAAAAATCCTGGGCGATGTTAGAAATACAAGCGATTTAGAAACAAGAGCTGATTTGAATTAAGTAGCAAATTTTTATTGTCTCTTTAGCTATATATTAGCTTTTAGCTTTTATTAGCTTTTTAGCCGCCAAGCCGATATGGGTAGAGATGCGTGGAAGGTTTTGAAGGAGGCCTTTGATCGGCAGTGTGACAAAAGAAAAATAATATGTTGCTCTATTAATTGAAAATTTTTAATCAAAAGATAGAGAATATGGGTACGTTGAAATTTGTTAACATGAGGGATTGCGCACAACTTAAACTTGTAACATTACTTTAAAACACAAAATATACTTTTTTACATGTATGCATTAAGGGGCCTATTACATTTTGACCGTGATTTTTGCATAAAATGCCCAATTTCGGCGTCTTGTTCAGATAAACTGAAACCCTTAGACAATTTTGACTTATTGTATTGTGGAGAATAGTTATTAGTATAATTCGTAGCGGTCTCGCTTTTTGCAATTTTCCCTTATCTATTTATATAAAATAATTAATGGAATCAGGCGTTATTTTGCGGAAATCCATAGTACAAAAAAATGTAATTTAAATAATATGTAGTGTTAATTCCGCTAACAAGTTAGCGGAATTAACACTACATATTATTTAAATTACATTTTTTTTTTTATTTATATAAAGTCAAAATTGCGAAGCTAGTTTTCAATTAAATACGCTGACGGCAATTTTGAAGCTCATGGATTGAACTACTGTACTAAGCGAACGAAATGAAAAATATATAATAATATCTCACAAATAGTGGTTAAGTTCGTAGCGGCCTCAGAATTTTGAAATATGATTGGATTTTCTACAAAAAATCCCATTCAAAGCCATAAAACGTTCAGAATTAGTTGTAAATGTCTCCTTACTCCATTAACATTATTAAGTTAAATGTACACCAGAATTAACGTTAGCTTATAAGATTTCAAATTATATACTTTTTTTGAAAGATAAAAAATTATTAAATATCAAATAAATGTAATTACAACTGCACAAAATGCCACTTTTGCGATGCGTCGGCCGCTCGTAGTACTGAGAAAGCATGAGCGCGCGCATTTTGTGATAGGCCTCTTAACCTCAGATCATACAGTGATCAGCCCCCCTAGACAAGTAGCACAACGTTATCGGAATAGAAATTAAATAGAATGATTATTGTACGGGATTGACATAAGTCAACGATAAGTATAAATGACATTTAGGTAGGTCAATCCCCTCATCATCATCAACAGCCAAAAAGACGTCCACTGCCGGACAAACGCCTCCCCCAAGGATGAATCATTTTGGGGGGAATTTGCCATAATCGCCACGCTTGGCAGGCGGGTTGGCGATCGCAGTAACGTAAGAATAATCAAAGAGAGACACTGCTGCCCACCCTCTGGTTTTTTTTTTGAGAGAGATTGCTGGTTGTCTCAAACGTCATTTTCAGCGTCACCGGGCATTTTTGGGGGCGGCGAGGTACGTAAAGAGTAGGCACCCTTTACGTACCTCCGTACCAAGTCGTGTGAAACGAAGCACCTTCGGAGAATCTAGTAGGGCACAGCGACGCGCACTTTTAAGTGTGCGATGCCGTTCCCTCTAGAAATTCTTTAACCCCGGCACCACACGCGAATCCCTTACAATAATCACTTTATTTCATTTCTATTTTATTAGCGTTATGTCACATGTCTAGGAGGACTACGACATTAACATACGATACGACAAGAATACAGAATATTACGGCTCAAGAAATCACTCCGGAATCAACAACTGAATCTTCACACACTGAAAATGATAAAGATTTGAAAAGAAACAATTGCATTTCAGAACTCCAACAACATTTGATTCAAATACTCTTTATAAAGAAAACTCTTAAGGATATGAGATAAACAAAACAAGAGCGCTGTATTGGCGTCTATGTTTGCGCGCTCCGTATTCCAATCTTAGAGTTTCGTCGCCGCCAGCCGGCTGAATACGAAACAGATCACTTTACTAACGCCGATATTGAATACACAGCCCCCCAGCCATGTAGATCACTAGTTTAGATATTACGTTAACATTTTGTGAGCAAAAGTTGTTACAATAATATCAATTATGCTACGGGTTTGAATAATGTAACTAAATACGGAACTGATGACTTTACTAACGCCGTTATTGAATATACAGCCCCCCAGTCATAATGTAAACGTAAACATTTTGAGGCCGATTTAAGGATAGTATAAAATATTAAAAGACGTTTCAAGAAGTAAGAAAAGAACGTCAATCGTAATGAATACAGTAAGAAAATAGCAGAATAAAACGAAGAACAGAAAATCCAATAATAACTAGTAGGTATAATTTTATGCATCATAGATAAAAAATAAAAAAAAAACGCTTTGGACGCGAAAAAAGAAAAAAACGTGCCGTGTACGTGCCGCAATCGCGAAAGGCCCAACAACATCTGAACACATTGTTGTCCCGACACGTTTTGTTTGTTCGCTAAACGAAAATACCCGACAAATACCCGACGTGTTCAATATTTTATACCAATAGATGGGTGTCTATTCGAGCGACGACATCGCGGACGTCGCGCTTGCTTCGAAATTTGATTTATTTTAAAGCTCAACACGCTGCGCCTGCACCCCACTTCAATCCATCAGGCGGATGCATCCGTTACTTTTTGAATCCATCTAGCAACTCCTTTAACGATAATACCCACATACCATCATACCATCATATCTTTATATATATAAATCTTCTGTGCATGTGTATATATGTTATTGAACTCCTTCTAAACGGCTGGACTGATTTGGATGAAATTGTCTGTGTGTGTTCAAGTGGATTCGAGAATGGTAGATTTACAATTTACCACTGGGGTCCAAACGCTGGCGTAGCGTAGTGGCGTGGCGCTGCTATAGGGGTCCATCATGGGATACGGGTGTTCTTAAGCGGACGAATGATTTGTTTGTTTTGTTGTCATGGAAACTGTCAAAGCGGTACGAAGTCCGCCGGTCAGCTAGTTTTATTATGTATTGTGTATGTATGTATTATGTCCTACTGGGTTGAAGTCTTCCCTCATGCAGTGGATTTTAACATATGAGGTGTCGTTAGATTTGTTTTGACTGTGTGAGTGACATAGGCTATAAAATTTAAAAAAAAAACAAAAAAAAGTAAAAACATTGACTAGGTTAGCTAATTCGGGAATATTTGCAGATTTTATTCCCATGATTAAAAAAACTCAAAGAACTTGTCAGTCAAATGTACGAATGTACGAAAATGTAATAGACGTCAAGAGTTTTTACGCCAATTGGTGTATGTGCTATGACTTTTTAATTTGCTCGACCTAGGTATTGAACCTAGAACGTCTGGTTATCGGGGTGAGCTGAGATTACAAGCTAACAAGCTTTATATCTGGCCAATAATGCCATCGCACCATACAGCAGATTTTGGAATGGTAAATTATCATTCAAAAATCTTTGGTACAGCAGCGTTTTGGCGTGAGCCTCAACTTTGTCCTATAAAAACTTCGCCAATTACAGCTATCTTTCAAGAGAGGTTTCAAATGTGAACACATTTAGAAGTGGTACGGACCATTTTCGCATACAAATGTGGAGTATTCTTTTGCATGCAGTGTTGGTGGGAGCTCCCATTAAATATATAGCTAGCAATTTGAATTTTGTAGGTTCGCTCATTCTGTTCATTGTACAGTCGGCAGCAGATCAACCTACCCAAATCTGTCAAATTTCTCTAATGAATATTGATCCTTATAACCAAACGATAAAGTTGAAAATTGATTGTAGAAATTTGACAGTTTTGGGTAGGTTGATCTGCCGCCGTGTGTACCGTAAGTATGGTAACAGTGTTATCATGTGAAATGGCTTGTCATATCTACTGATTTATTGTTAATTAGTCATTAACATGACATGACGATTATTTAATTATTTAATTTAATTTCGTTATTGTTTTACTGTTTTTTTATTACTTTTAGACTTAAGAGCGTTTACGCCGCACACTAGCGCCACTAATGAAAAAAAAGATATCTAGTAATTAGAGATAGAAAATCAAATTATACTCAACAAACTATTTGAATGAAGTGATTTAGCATTTTTACGTCACCCAATGAACACCTCACATGTTATGGTTTAGTTAAATACGACGTTACGGCCACTTTTAACTATAACGCCATATTTAACTAAACCATAACATGTCAGGTGTTCATTAGGTGACGTAAAAATGCTAAATTACTTCATTCAGATAGTTTGTTGAGCATAATTTGATTTTCTATCTCTAATTACTAGATATCTTTTTTTTTTCATTAGTGGCGCTAGTGTGCGGCGTAAACGCTCTTAAGATATTATTCATAGATTTATATAAAAATACTTAGCTCTCTATAAATTGCCGTGTCCGAAAAGGGCCACTAAGTTTTAAGTTCCTTTAAAATGTAACCTTTTATACACTTAGTTAGCAATAGAGATTTAGATTTTTTGATTTTTAACACATTTTGTTCCCAGAGGCGACAACTGATTGACTAAACTATCGTTAGGATGGCTGATTCGATTCCGGTCGGGTCAATTTTAGAAATTATTGTTTTTCTAAATTGTCGCGGGTCTGGATGTTTTCTATGTAGTACTAAGTATGTATTTAAGTATTTTAAGTATGTTTATCCGTTGTCTAGTAACCATTTAACGAGTTTCATAACGAAGCTTCTCTTGGGCTAGATAATTGGTGTGAGTGTAGGAAAGTATATTTATTATTTATTTATTTTTATTTATTCAGCTTTAATAACGTGTAGGTCAGTTCTGTGCTTGGGTTTGAGCCGGTCTGCCTGCATTAGGCAATGTCACTCAAAATTGCTGATATATATACAACGTGTAACATAAAGGCGTGGTCAAAATGAAAAGATCCAAAGTGTATCCGATCTAGATCTTGTATACAGAGTTACTAAGACATAATTATTAACTTTAATTTGTTATGCAATTTTTAATTACTTAAATATTTCAATTGTGACGTCACAATTAAAATAAACAAGTCACAGCCTTAGTGGTTCAGTAACCTCTGTGTACTTACATTTATGATCACCATAGATCGGATTAGGTAGAGTTTTTTGACATACCTTTGCAATGTTAGCATATCATGGATAATCTTAAGCAAACTTAGTTTTTTCCAAAATTTGGATAAAACAAAGTATAAGATTTTTGAAAATAATCTCCAGTAACGATCACCTAAATCACACCTTGATAGTCTGACGTGCAAAAGAGTTAAAAGTGTATTTTTTCTTATTATTTTATCGGGTTATCCATACTATTGATAACGTTATGACGCAATTCACAGAAAAAACTCTACATATTCCGATCTATGATGATCACCGATGCTTGCTTATGCGCGCCTGACACGCATGACTTCACTAATATAAGTATTAAGTTTAGAATTACATGACATCAAAAGTTAATAATTATGTCTCAGTAACAACATATACAAGATCTGGATCGGGTACACTTTGGATCTTTTCATTTTGACCACACTTTTTTTTTACATGTACAAGTTACGTACATGATTTTATTTAATTAGGTTTTTGATTTGTTCATAGTTTTACTACCATGTAGGCGCGATTCAATATTGCACTTCGGCCGCGAGTTCGCGACCTACTTTTTGTACAATGACATTAGGCCAAACTGGCCGAATGCATACGTAATTACAGTTAGTGTTCAATTAGAACCCAATCGGTTAACTCGGGAGTTTCATTTTGACAACACCTTTTATCCCTTGGACACTCAATCATGACTTTTGCATATTGAGGATGACGTAGCTAACCGTTACATACACATTGTATATTAACTAATAAAATTGACGGAATTGATTGCCTGTGTACAGGATTTTCGAATTATTGAACAGGGGGACACAACATCCATAGGGAAGGTTCATGTCCCAGCAGTGGGGACATAAAATGAGCTGATGATGATATTTTATTTGATGAATTTTTATTTTGGACTTTCATTATGCCTGAACCCACTGATGGTCGTCCCGACCTGATTCAGTTATTATTATAATGTATAGCTTATATGTTACATATAAGAGCCAACACGAAAACTATACGAGTATGTTACAATATTAGCTTTGTAATCAAGTGCTAAGTAAGCTGATAGCTCATTTGAGACAGAAGTTGGCTGCATTCCAAATGGGAGTTTAACCGCTGATATGGGACTCTGAGCGGTGGATTTGTATTAAAATAATGCATTTACTGGTTTTCTTACGTAATATTTCTTGGAGCTAAATTACTTCATTTACACCTTATGTTTCTGTGATTTCGAAGCGCGATACGTACCGGCGCGCTTGGTTGACTTTTATACATTTTATTTTAAATTACAAACCTCGGTTACAAAATAAAAAGACTGCAGAATACCTTCTGCTTAAGTGTGCGCCGTCCGTAAGTGACAAGTATCATATATTTTATTTGAAATGTCTTCGCCCATATTTATTTGATGCCGCGCGGCCATACTAATTTTGTATGGGGTTTAACGTGTTAATTTGAAAAATAATAATGTAAAAAACCGCTCGATAAATCGTAAATGTGAGACGGACGATTTGTAGTTAAGACTGTAGTGATTGTTTAGACATAATTAGAGGTATAATAATTTAGATAAACTATAAGATATCAACTAAACGCCATTGATTTTAGCCCAACTTAAAATTACATTGTAGAAAAAACTATAGTGTGTTATGAATTTATGGGTCGGACTAATTGTAAACACGTTCCTTTTGATACTAAATATATATTTGGTATATGATTACATATACATAGTAAATATACATATGGATAGTTTTTTCATCATATATCAACTAAACTTAACTTGAGGAGCTCGATGGCGCAGTGGTTAGCGCGCCCGGTCTGCGAGTGCTGGGGTTAAGCAACTTACGCAAAGACCGGTCATTGGATGGGTGACTAAAAATGTATCATCTCGAGCTCCTCCGTGCTTCGGAAGGCACGTAAAGCCGTTGGTCCCGGCTGCATTAGCAGTCGATAACAACCACCAATCCGTACTGGGCCCGCGTGGTGGTTTATGGCCTGTTCTCCCTATCCATCAACAGGGAAGGCTCGTGCCCCAGCATTGGGGACATAAAAATGAGCTGACGATGATGATCAACTTTACCGTGACACACGCACACAGTGCAGGCGTGTCCAAAACTGTCAAAATTTTTCAATACATTTTCAACCATATTTCCAAGTCAGAAAGTTTAAAGTTCATTGAGGAAATAAAAAATAAATAAATAAATAAATGTTTCCCACACTCACACCAATTATCTAGCCCCAAGAAAAGCTTCCTTAAGAAACTCGAGAAAAGGTTAACTAGACAACGGATAAACATACTTAATATACTTAAATACATACTTATTATACATAGGAAACACCCAGACC
Source organism: Eudonia lacustrata (assembly GCA_947562085.1). Taxonomy (NCBI): domain Eukaryota; kingdom Metazoa; phylum Arthropoda; class Insecta; order Lepidoptera; family Crambidae; genus Eudonia; species Eudonia lacustrata. Next base: position 6,696,049 of record OX387313.1, read on the forward strand.
CCAAAAAATTTAGAAAAACAAGTATTTCTAAATTGATCTGACCAAGGATCGAACCCGGGACTTCAGAGATGGCGACACTATGAAAACCGGTTTGCAAGCCACTCGACCAACGAGGTCGTCAAATTTGACACTTGTGGAAATCTGATGGCAATCTAGCACTAACTGTCTTTCTTCAATAGACTTTGAACTTTATGCTACAGTTATTTATGGTTGAAAATGTATTGAAGTTTGACAGTTTTGTATAGGTTGACGTGCGGGCGTGTGTACATAGATACATTCCATCATATCGAAATTTCTTATCGATAACCCAATCTATTATTCTTCTGCTACTCATAAATGGTAGTAGCAGTAATATAAACCTATTTGATTAATAACCTAGATATAAATTACAGGTTAGTTGCTCCCCGCAGCCTCCCATCCATTATTCTTGTAGTAATTGATGGATTACCGAGAGTAATAATCTAATGAGACCACCTTTACTAAGAAAGGTTATTGTGAATATTATATGGTATACAATCCGTATTGTTCGTACACACTGGAAACGTATAATAAACCTTTTTTGCATATAAAAGTATAGACTACAGATGATACTGTATCGATAACAAAGCCTTGTTTCTGTTATTTTATAACGTTTACAATCGCGTCCCAGCAGCCTAATTCTGACACTTTCCCACACAGTGTAAATGTCAAAATAACGGCTCCCGCCCACGACCGACTTTTTATAGGATCGAATAATCGGCTACATTCCATTTGGTAACCTTCCCATTTCGTAAACCTCAAACTATACCTACTAAAAAATTGCATTTGGTAAACATTTCGTTTCTCCATACATTTAATCCCATTTGGTAAACTATACTAGTATTGTTATTTTTGTACGGTACAGTCAGTGTCAATTTAATAGTGAAATTGGATTGTTGTACCTGTGATTAAAAACTTAACAATATTATAGATTTTTGTGTTTTCTTTTTTTACGTGACTGTACTCATTCCAACTGAAAGTTTACCAAGTGGGATAACAACACATGTAATTACCCAAATGTTTGCGAAATGGAACAAAATGTATAAAGTATAAAATGTTTACCAAACGCAACTTTTTAGTAGGTAAAGTCTGAGGCTTACGAAATGGGAAGTTTGTCAAATGGGATGTAGCCGAATAATCGGACCGATTTTTTTGCCGACGTTTTAACCGACTTTGTGACCGACTTTTTGTAGGACGTGTGCGTTGCAACATAGAATTCCATACGTTTCATTTTTACCGACTAAAAATCGGTCACCGATTATCGGTCGTGGGGCATTAAGGCCCCTGAGATACGATTGTGAATGGTTTAAAATACCATCGAACTTAATTAAAATCGGATAATCAAAACAAGAAAGAAATGCAACCGCGGTTTTGTAATCCCGGTGCAAACACAACATATTGCATTGAAATATTTTGTTCGGATCTACTTGCTATGATTTACAAATAAAGTTAAGAAAAATCTAAAGATAACGATAAAGATAAAGATACTTTATTAATTTATTTACTATTAAAGACCTTGATTACCGACTGTGGATAAAGTCAGATGGATTAACGAAAACTTTTTTTCTACTTACAATGTTGGTTATAATGTAGATGGACGGAGAAATATCGAGTCTCATCCATAATTAAACCAATTTACCTCATACACACACCGTGGAACTAATAACACCGACCGAAGTTACAGTATAAATAATACTAATTTGCTAAACTCGTAATTACATCAAACTTACGGCAATTCTCAACAGGCTAATGGCACGCGATGACTGATAAAGTTGACAAACTTTACTAATTAGTTCTAGGTAAATAATTCCTTAGGTATATTATAATAATAAGTCTTCCATCAGTGCGTCCTACCGGTCATGACATACGGAGCTGAAACGTGGACACTCACGGTTGGGCTGGTTCACAAATTTAAAGTCGCTCAGCGAGCTATGGAAAGGGCTATGCTCGGAGTTTCTCTGAAGGACCGACTTCGGAATGAGGTGATCCGACAGAGAACGAAAGTAATCGACATAGCCCATCAGATCAGCAAGCTGAAGTGGCAGTGGGCCGGTCATATTAGCCGCAGAACCGACAACCGTTGGGGTAAACAAGTTCTCGAGTGGAGACCGCGTCTCGGCAAACGCAGTGTAGGACGCCCTCAGACTAGGTGGAGCGACGATCTTCGCAAGGTGGCTGGCAAGAGCTGGATGATAGTAGCCGCGGATCGTGCTCAGTGGCGTGCACTTGGAGAGGCCTATGTCCAGCAGTGGACTAGTATAGGCTGATGATGATGATGAGGTAATAATTCCTTAATTTTAGTATATCTACGACATCTCGTCGTTGGATCACACAATTTAGAGAGATGGTGCTTAGCGTGAGTTTTGTTTAATATCCGTATTCATTCGATTGCGTATACGAAAACGATAACAAAAAAAAACACTTCAAAAAACAGGAAAATTAAAAAAGTAAAAACAGCTCTAATAAGCAAAAAATCATATTGAAATCATATTATTAATTACCTAGATACGCATATCAGTTTTAAAGATCTAATGGTTCATAAACGACGAAGTTATCCGCGAAGACACATAAAAAAAAAAATATAATTTATACGGTCGAATTGAAAAACCTCCTTTTTTGAAGTCGGTTAAAAATTAGTATGGAATTTTAGTATCGCCTCCTGGCGACATACGAGAAGAGTTAAAATTTTGCCATACAAATTGTCGTTTTTGTGAACGTGATCGACTGTCAAAAATAACTCACAGTAGACTAGGCCTTCGGTCATAGCATAGGTGGTTATAGCTCTTACAATTGCTACTCTAGCTGCTAGTGCGTTAGATACTTTAAAAGGCATACACCGAAGCAATCACGCGTTACATTTTTTTTCCTTACATGAAACTCGGCAAGGGCATTTCGTATATTCAGCCAGACCCTCAACATTTGAAACTTCCTTGGGCTTATCGACGCTTAAAAACAGGTGATATGAATCCGTAATAGCGTTTCCGCTCTGAAATCTAAAAAAAAAACCGATCTTTCATTACCATAAGAAACACATAACCACCAATCATACTCAAGTATAAAAGGAGTAAGTAGAAAAATAGAAAAAGCAAATTTATTATCACACATCTGCTTCCAGTTTATTGCGAAGATCCTACTAATATTATAAACGCGAAAGTTTGTAAGTTTGGATGGATGTTTGTTACTCTTTCACGTAAAAACTACTGAATGGATTTGAATGAAATTCGGCATACAGATAGTTTATAGCCTGGATTAACACATAGAATAGTTTTTATCCCGATATTCCCACGGAAACGGGAACCACGCGGGTAAAACCGCGAGCGGCTGCTAGCTGCTGTTATACATAAATAATTTTATCAGCACCACGTTCAAGTACACACGCCTTTACATTAAACTGTTCAAATCTATCAAATTTCTTCAATAAATGTTCAACCATATGCCAAAGTCTAACAAGGAAATATGACAATCTGTAGTAATCTGACGTGTAGGAACGTGTATGTATTGTTATGAAGTTTTTTGCTAACTATATCATAATATTAGCAAGAAATGCTTGAACACGTAACACATCACTCATGTTTATGTGGGCATATGAGAATGTTTTATAACAACGCGTGTGTTTACTTGAGAACCTCTGCTCATTTCTAGGCAAGAAATATAATGGTCTATTTTTGCAATTTTTCTTGGAAAATATTTACTATCTCTTCTTAAGGTGTATCCACACTGCAGTTTTTTGTAGAGCAACATTGAGCGTCAATTGTGCAGAAATAAAGAATACTTTTTTTAAGCTACCTCATCATCATCATCATCAGCACATTTTATGTCCCCACTGCTGGGCTCTGCCACTCGGCCCCCGAGGCGTTTAGTAGTTTAGTTTGAACTAAAAGTCGCTGTAAAAAGATATCTGTAACTGTTTGCCATTCTTATTTTCCCGATTCTCATTAAGAGCGTTTACGCCGCACACTAGCGCCGCCATTGAAAAAAATAACATATCTAGTAATTAGAGATAGAAAATCAAATTATGCTCAACAAACTATTTGAATGAAGTAATTTTAAGAACTAATAAACACCTGACATGTTATGGTTTAGTTAAATAAGACGTTACGGCCACTTTTAACTATAACGCCTTATTTAACTAAACCATAACATGTAAGGTGTTCATTAGGTGACGTAAAAATGCTAAATTACTTCATTCAAATAGTTTGTTGAGCATAATTTGATTTTCTATCTCTAATTACTAGATATGTTTTTTTTTTCATTGGCGGCGCTAGTGTGCTGCGTCAACGCTCTTAATGTTTTCACTGTGCAGAACATTTTTAGCACGCGTTATAAAAGCTAAAGCCGACCAAAACGAATGAAGCCTCAGGGATAACGACAGCATAAAAACTTTTCTGTGATTGTGACAGGCAAATGTTATCTCGTATTCGGCTTTATGCGGTATCCAGGTTAAATTATCTGTGCAGTTTTTGTACCGATGTTGGTCAGGTGCACTACCAACTATGCTATTGTGGCTGTTCAACCAACCAAAATAAATCAACATTATCTACTCTTACTTTGTGAGCCAAAGTAGCCTAACTCAATGTCGACAACTACAGTTTTTTTTTAACTAGTGTTTTAAATTGTGATTATTTCGCAACAAAATTTGCGTTAACATGAAGTACACTCTATCTATTTGAAATCTATATATTAATACGTGAAGCAAAAACGTTGTACCCTTTTTTTACGAAAATTGCGCGGACGGAGGAGTATGAAATTTCGCACACTTAAAGTTTATTTAAAGTAGATTATCCGAATGTTAATATTTTTTTAAAATTATGCATGAAAATACATTAAATCAATAAAACAAACATTACACACACTACCATGTATTTGACACACACGTATATATTACTTATACTCTTTTAAAAATTTCAAAAATGGAAGGAGTGGCCGAGATCTGTCAAACTCACATTCTATCTTTTTTTATTTTTCATTGCTTAGGATACAATCCGTGCAGCCTTAATATAATTACGGTTGAATGTCGACCACTGGGCGACCACTAGTTAGTATAATCACAGTCTATGTGTATAATTATGTATTGTCCTACCTAAACCTAGTGTTAGTTAGCTAAACCTTTATGTCACCTGGGTGTCAATTGTGAGTTTCATTCACCATTTAAACGACACGAAAATGAGAATTAGTATTGCCAAAAATACTTCTTTCTTTTCTCCTTCTTTTTATTGTTATGCACGTGTGCAAGTAAATAAAGTATATTTTTGACAATCTTTTTATCTTTTTCGTTAAATTCTCGTTAATAAAATAAATCTTGCACTAGGCACCCAGATTTGTTCGATCGATTCCACGCCGCAAAGCCACTACAAGTGTCACAGTAAGCTCGTATTTAAATTCTATCGAAAAGGAAATCTTTAGAATTTATAAGGTGGCTTCTTTGCTGGAGTCTAGAGAATATAAATATAGTGTACCTATAAGGCTCACGCTGAACTTAAATTAGTGTTTTATTAAAACCAATTTTTGGCAAATGTGCTAAATTATTTTAATGAACTTTGTTTGTTAAATTTTATCGTTGTTGTTTGTTTTGTGTATGCAGAAATCGTATTAAACGTTTCACTGTAGAGTCCATACCGTCTTAGATAGGACATGTACGGGAAATTGGGTCATAGCCATTTAACCGCTTCTGTGGTGTAGTGGTAAGGTTGCGGTCTTTCCGACCGCTTTAAGCCCTAACACTGATGATAATATAATATCGTCGCAAATAGTAAAAATAGTGTTTCTGTGCCCTGTTTTTTACATTACATTTTTGTTTTATTTTAAATCTATTGTTTAATATTATATTATTTATAGGCATAAGCAAGATTAGGGCAGATTAACATTGTAAAGGCTTTGGGGCTTTGGGGGAGGCCTTTGACTTCTTTTGGCTGAGATGATAATGATGAACCTTGTAAAGTAAATTATGTCAGTTAAAATCCATAAATTAGCAATAGAAATAAGTACCCCTGCGAGTTCGTCTTAACACATAATCTTGAGGTTTCCCTCTTGCAGTAACACCATTGATGAACACCATTTGACCCATCGGGATCTTTTGTGCAACCCCATCCTTTCACTCTTCCTCCTCTGTAAAGATAAATGCCATAAGTTTGGCCACGTCCTTAAGAGCGAAGAGCCTGAAGTCCTCCCTCCGGTTTCGGATAGGCCGACCCCAGGAGTCCCATTCTTTTTAACACATAATACTTATGTTTGTTATGTAAAGATTTCTAAGAAGTACAGACGCCTGAACATCCACCTATCCAACCATATGTCATAGACTTAAAGTTCAAAGTCTATTGAGGAAATTGTACAGTTTGTGTTATACTTCCGCACAATTTATGGACGCAGTAAGTACAACTTACTGTGTTTGTGATTGTGATATTTGAGGTGCTGACATTACGATCTATTTTCTCGAAACTGTTCACATGTTCTTTACTGCGTTCATAAATTGTACGGCATAATAGGTGCCGTCCGTGGCTATTCTTTTTATGTTGTTGTCTTTTGTAATTTGTATGTTTATTTATTATTAAAATTGTCTTTATTTGTTAGGAAGGACATTTTCTATTATTTGACGCAGTAAAAAAGGTAGAAAGTCCCTACCCTTGAGTATTTTGCGGGATTTCCCGCCCCCACAAACCGATGACGTTGTGACATTGAAAAGAGCTCAATCATTGGAGCCTTCAAAGAATAATATTTTTTTCTTAAAATTTTCAGTTTGGTTATTATTTCTTTTCCGTTCTCAATCCTGTAGGCGTCTTTAAATTTTGCCATTAATTTTTTAAACTTTTTTGCTGGTATATGATGACCTGCAAAAGGTGGCCTCCTTCAAATGGATAGAAATAGCTCAAAGCAGGGAAGATTTTTTTTTAATAAGAATAAGGTATTTAATTTTTTCTGTTGTCTTCGTCTCACCTAAAGCCAAAGGAGACTTCACACGGAATCCTCAACTCCTGAGGTGTGTCATGTGTCTGTGGCTGATCGTACTAATATTATGTAAGGTACAAAGGCGAACCGCATCTATATTCGATCACGTTCGATGGAATTTCACAGTGAGAGGATTGTGAGAAGTCCATTGACTTTCAAAGCACATTGGATAGATGTTACCTGTACGTATGGTTACAAATACAATGTTAATCCGTGCGGAGGATATGTTTAGAAATGTGTGTATGTTTGTTTTGTTTATAAAATATATTATAGTAAAATAGTAAGTGAGTAAATATTAAATAACGTATAAACTGTCCCAATGCTGACATATGCCTCCATAATTTATATTGATATGTAAAAACCCATCAATTTTCAAAACTTTATCACCAAGCCATGGGGTTTTGTGATCACATCAAATCTCTTCGAAAATCCCGAAACACACTGCATGACCTGGAAACTGAATCTAGAACTTCGGAAGCGGAGGCAAAGTATAAATAGGTTTTTTCTATGTAAACATTTAGCGTTGCAAATGCCTATGGGCGGGCCTTTAGCTCGTTTACCGGTTCAACAGCAACTGAATAAAAAGAAAAATATTGTGACCTTTAAAAATACTTTGTAATGTATGAAAATATTTTTTTAACGGCAGATGAGCCGTTAAGCTTTTCCAACGCCCTAAAAAAGCAACTCCGTTATTTTACCAAAGTGATGTTTTAACGCGACTGGCTTAGTATGCCGCGTCGCGCGTCGTCATTGAGAAATCTTAGTCCACCGGAGTGTCGGCATACAGTGGCCGATAACTCAGCGCCTGCCCGAAGCCGTCTCAAGTGGCACGTACAAACATAAATCAAGAATAGAATAGAATAGAATAGAATAGAATAGAATAGAATAGAATAGAATAGAATAGAATAGAATAGAATAGAATAGAATAGAATAGAATAGAATAGAATAGAATAGAATAGAATAGAATAGAATAGAATAGAATAGAATAGAATAGAATAGAATAGAATAGAATAGAATAGAATAGAATAGAATAGAATAGAATAGAATAGAATAGAATAGAATAGAATAGAATAGAATAGAATAGAATAGAATAGAATAGAATATATTAGATTAGATTCGATTAGAATATAATAGAATATAATAGAATATGTTTATTTGCATTAAAAGTTATTTACATATCTATTTGATGGTTATACACATTCTTGTATCTCACTCTTAGTCTTTCAAAACACGCAGCCCTACCGGTAGGGTTACCAACTTCACAAAGATAAATATAATCTTCTTTGCGTGGCGTGGTAAAGGATAAAAGACCATTCCTAAGAGGATTTTCAGGGCTCGTATCAATTACAGGCACCTAAGGTATCATTTTTTCTGAGGCGTTTAACTCTGTTGCCGAAAGCCGAAAACTAGTGGGCGCCTCTAGAGACTATTTTAAAGAACCTCTGTGCAAATTTACTGTGTCGTAGTTAGCCCTCCTATTTGCTGTGACCTAGCAGGGCGTCACATAAATACCTTATGCTTATATTTAAAACCTTATTTGTAGTGTGATACGCAAATTGAATTTGAATTTAAATAATATTTGCATAGCTAATTTTACCGAAACACTCACTAAGATGCACCCTCAAGAAATCTTAACCCAACTGCCACTTCGTAAAGTAATCTTAACCTAACGGTGCTTCGGCATACATCAGCCGATAACTTTGCGCCTGCCCGAAGCCGTCTCCAGCGGCACGTACAAACTTAAATCAACAAACGCAGCCCTACCGGTAGGGTTACCAGTTTCACGAATAAAAACAATATTATTACCCAGTTAGTGGGTTAGCAATAGTAGATTGTACACCAAGGGGATAAAGCACTGTATTATGTCACGGGCGCGATATTTGAATCCTGAGCGTAACGAAGGACTCCAGATTTAACTCCCGAGCGTAGCGAGGGGGTTTTGAGTTGAATCCCGAGCGAAGCGAGGGAATTAAAATGGAGTCCTGAGAGCAGTGAAGGATTTAAGCGCGCCCAAGGCAAAATCAGTTTTATCCCTGAGGAGTATACTCTACTTTTCTCACCTTTTGCGAGACAATAAAAACCAAGGCTACTAGAAAAAGTATTTTATTTATTAAAATACTATTTTCATTACTAATTATATATAACTGGCACAGTAAATAACAATAAAAAGTAAATTAAAAATTAAAATTGATGTTTGATACATTAGTCCAGTTATGTAAAGATATGGTTATATTTTTTGGTACGCTTATGTTAGTTGAGGTGGAATTTATTTGAGTAGCAGCACCCAATACATCAGAACCTTGCGTGTGAGGATCGTTTGGCACAGTAAAGGTTGGGGAAGGTGGTGCTTGAGGCAGTGGGCTTGACGGGATATATTTTGAGCTATATGGCTGTGGTGGCAAAGGTTTCCAAGGATCATCAATAATGGACGTAGTTTTCAGATGAATGTTGTCACCAATACGACAGCTTATCTTGTTTTTTTTGTATGGAATTCTCTATGTAGCCCTCCGCTACTGCATCGGATTTCCAGCCACCATGACGTTTTATCTGGGCCATATCTGCTCCTGAATCTGCCAACAGACTTGCCGATGTTCTCCTCAAACAATGACCCGTATAGAGCTCGGGATTTTGCAATTTGAGGTATTTTGCAATTTCTTTTGGCATGGCGCCGATTTTATTCTTGCCAATGACTTGCCTGGTGCATTTGCCATTACTGTAACCGATAAAAAATCTGTTGGTGTTTATATTAGAGGGGCGCAGAGCTTGGTACTTTTCAACAATTCTTGCATAATCTTCACGAACTATGAACGAACGTTCTCTATTTGTTTTGGTATCTGGTAAGTTAATCAGCAATAAATCTGCATGTTTTTTGATATCATTGACTTTTATGTTTACGAGTTCATTTCCACAGAATCAGAATCAGAATCAGAATCATTTATTGGCCATATAACAAAACGTTACATCTAGCAAGTCACATGCACATATCAAAATATAAAGATAAATTGGAATATAGAATATAAATATAATTGCAAAAAATGAAATGTCAATAAAAAAAATAAATTGATTGAATATTATATTAAATTGTTGAGCGAATTAATGAATAAAAAAAAATATAAAAATAATTACAATAAAAATTAAATGTCATTAATAAATAAATTGAATTGAATAAAATTATTTAAACATGTACATACAACAATAGAATAATAAATGAAGTCATTGAATGAATGAACATTTATTCTGTCGTAACTGAGTGAAGTATTCCTCAAGACTATAAAATGGATTGCATTCGAAAAACAATTTTATTTTATGCTTAAAGTTCAAAGATGACAACTCTGTTATTTCTTGTGGCAAGGCGTTGTACAACGAGATTTTAATGGCTTCCCCTTGCTTTTCAGTTTTCTTTAATCTAGTTCTTGGTATTACTAATTTATTCCTATTTCTTGTGTTATAAGAGTGGACATCTCTTATTCTCTTTAACGATGGTTTCTTATCATGGACTTCTATCAGTGAATTATATATATATAGAGATATAACTGACATTATCTTATTATGCACAAAATATTTTCTGGCCGATGTACGTCGGTGTTGTCCATTTATAATTCTTATGGCTCGTTTTTGTAGCCTTAGGACTCTCTGTATCTCACTCGCATTACCCCAAATTGTAATTGTATAATTCAATATAGATTGGATGTACGCAAAGTAAACGGCGATTAATGTTTTTTTTATTTATTAATGGTTTCAGTTTTAACAGAACATAATTTGCACTACTTATTTTCTTGCAAACCCTATCAATGTGCAGTGAGTGATTTATTGTATTGTCAACTATATATCCTAAAAATGTCGTGCTTCTTTTGAAATTATGCTTATCTATTTTATCATTATCAAATTGTTTTGTGTTATATGTCATCATTATTGTCTTGTTCGTGTTTAATATTATTCCATTTACTTCAAACCATGACTTCAGAGTCTCTAAAACATTATCCATCTCTATCTCCATTTGTGAAGACAGACTATCTTTTATGCCTACATGAGTATCATCAGCAAACAAAGTAATTAATGTCGAATCGGGTAAAACATTTGGCAAGTCATTAATATAGATCAGAAATAATACAGGGCCCAGTATAGAACCCTGCGGAACACCTATATCCGTTTCTATAAGTGATGAGAGCGTCCCATTAACACTTATTTTTTGTTTCCTGTTTTGAAGGTATGATTCCATTAGTTTTAGTTCTTTATTAGCAAATCCGTAATAGGTGAGCTTGTGAAGTAGTATGTCATGTCGCAAACAATCAAAAGCCTTAGATAGATCGCAAAATATACTTGAACATTTCTGTTTTGCGTCCAGTGCCTCTAATATAAAATTTATGACTGTTTTGATTGCCATAGTAGTTGATCTACCTTTGCGAAAACCAAATTGATTTGCGTTGAAAAGCCCGTTCTTCTCAAAATAGTCTAATATATCGTTTTTGATAATAGTTTCTAAAATTTTTGACATTGTTGGTAGAATGCAAACTGGCCTATAATTATTAGCATCATCCTTTTCTCCTTTTTTAAATAAAGGTATTACACGTCCTAATTTAAAAGCGTCTGGGAAAACTCCTTCAATAAGGCAGCTGTTAATGACAAAAAGTAAAAGTTCTGCTAGATAGTCGTTTTCAAGTATAATTCTTTTCATTATAATTGTATTCATATCGTATATGTCTTTAGATGTTTTGCCTTTTAATTTTCTTACTATTCCTTGTAAATCTTTAATGACAATCGGTAGCATTTTAAACATAGTCATTGGCTTAGTTGTTTTCTGTAACAAAGAATCACATTTATCTATATTCGTTCTAAGGTGTCCTGATATCGTATGTGCGATTTTGGAGAAAAATACATTAAAGTACTGTGCTATCTTTGTGTCATCCGTCAATATCTTTCCATCATCTTTCTTTAACTCCTCAATACGTTTATTGGGTTTTATCTTTCTACCGGTTTGCTCACTAATGACGCGCCATGCTTCTTTAACTGTATTACTAGCCTTATTAATACGATCAGAGTTCTGAAGGTGTTTTGCTTTTGACATAACTCTCTTCAATATTTGTTTATACTGTTTTATCAACAAAGTTCTGCGTATACATGGTTGATAAACTTGTAGTAATTCTAGTTTTTGTAGATTAGATATCGAGATTTCTATCCCCTTGGTGGGCCAGCTTATTTTATTTTTATATATCTGTATTTTTTTCTTAGGAAATGCAATGTTATAGTAATGGATAATCGCGTCCGACAGAATGTTCATTCTTTCATTAGGGTCGGCAGTACTCATGATGTCAGATTCTATCTTTAAGTCAGTATTAAACAAAAATTTAAAATATTTAAAATTATTTTCTGCCGTTGACCTAATATAAATTTGTTCGACAGTGTTATCAATAATGACATTCGACTTATAGTTATAGGTCATTACAATAACATTATGGTCGGATAATTTAAGATTTAAAACCTTAGCTTCACAAAATTTTCTGTCAAAGTTAATTACAAAGTTATCTATACATGTAGCACTGGTATTACTTATTCTAGTTAGCGTTTCTAATAGTAAATTACAGTTAAAATTACTAAGTATATTCTTAAATTGCTTAACTTTTTTGTTATTTGTCAAAACGTCTAAATTGAAGTCTCCTGCCAACACTACTTTCTTTCCTTCACGACAGACTTTATTTAAAATAAGAGAGAGTACATCGTCGAATGTGTTAAAATCATAATTGGGCCTGTACATGCAAACAATTACTAATTTAGGAGATTTCAATTCAATTGCAGCTACTTCACAATTCATTTCACATGTCAAATTGTTAATGTCATTTCGTAATTTAAATGTTATATTATTTTTTAAATAAATAGCAACACCGCCGTGATTAAACATTTTCCTATTAAAGTATGATACAAGTTCATAGCCGACTATATGCATAGCACCAATTTGAAGATCTGATGCCCAAGTTTCAGTAAGACATAACACGTCACATTTTGTTTCCTCTGTCAACAGCTCCAGCTCAAGATACTTATTACTAATACTTTGAATATTAGTATGTACAATTTTTAGCTCGTGGTTGTTGGCTTCTTGACTGTCTGAAAATAATGCTGGCTTCCATGAAGTCTCATGTCTTCTTCATATTGGCTCGATTTTATAAATTCTGTAGTTTTTACAAAATGAAGAGCAGACGATCCATGAAAATTTCGACTATTTTGTATTATTGACTCAGCAACTCTAAGCTGTAGCTGTTTCTGCGGCAAGTCTTTTAATAGTTCTGAATTTATATCTAGAAATCTTACTCTTTCTGTACAATTAGCTGTTTGTGCTATTTCATTATTCAATTTGTAAATAGTTTCATCGTCGTATCCGTTATATCTCATTGCACAAACAATAACATTACACTGTCTTTTCATATTGCAAATCAGTTGCTTTATTAATTTTGTATAAGAAAAACGTTTATGATGGTCTTTAAAAAAATTTGTTACAGCTATTACTAAGGTGTCATCTTTTGTCAAGAATTTGAAGTTGCCATCAACACTTTCTAACACTTTGTCAAAACTGGCTCCTGGCTTACAAACATTTGTTACTTGACAAGAGTCATCTGAACCCTTTATCTGTTGTGCTATTCCTATGCCTACATTATCTGAAAAAATTGATATTTTCCTTAACATCTTTTGCTTTATTTCAACCTCTGTTTTTTTCTTGGTAATTGGACATGTGGCCATGTGTGATTTCTCTAACTGTAGTTGTAGTTGTTTTAAAAGTATATTAATTTTCGAATTTTCATTTTTCACTTGTAGGTACTCTTTTTGCAAATTTTTTATCTGTTTGTTTTGACTTTTTAGCTTCTTAAATAACTTTCTATTTTTGTATATGTTCATTTTAATTACATTTGTTGTAGCTAAGCGCTGCTCTTTCAGAGTTAATCTGTCTTCCATATCTTGCATTGTAGTGTGACATCTGCTTCTAATTTTCATAAGGTCTGACGATCTCTGTTTTTCTTCTGCCAACATAGTTGAAAGTTTAATATTTTCTCGACGTAGCTGTAGAATTTCATCCGTCATAAAGTTTTCTTTTAATTTATTAGTTTGTAATATCTCAAGGTCATTGTTTTTAAAAACCTTTTTCATTTTCTGTGCTATCGGTGTTGAAATATTGTTTATTTGGTTGTTACTAATTCCAACCTTTTTTAATATTGTAATGGTTTTCTGGTGCTGTTCTAATTCTTTTCTAAGTGCATGCGCCACAACATGCGCCATTCACTCCAAAAATCAAGGCTACCTGTAACAAAATATAGGATTGTGAGTAAATAGATAGATACACTACTATATTTTTTGACCTTTATATTATAAAAAAAGCTTGCGACAAAACCTTAGAATGTGTATTTTTTAAATGTGTGCCATTTAAATACCCTTTTATTCATTAACTATTTTATAGAGCTATTATAGGTAGGTACTAGAAACGTAACTAAAAAGTAGGCAGTACTCATACTTACTTTCATGGCCAGAAAGCTGTTATCAGGAGCCTCATTCAGAAAAGTTTCCACATCTTGCGCTGTCAATACTTTTGACTTCTTTGCTCGATGACCATCTGATTTCCTCTTTAAAAATGCCAATAACTTGCTATATGTATTTATCTTAATGTCGTGTTTGATGCTTATTGTTAACCTGAGCATCGAATAGATACACCACAGGCTGCTGGACTTCTTTGTACACGATAAATACTCGAAATAAACAAGAAGCACTGACTCCGACACAGACTTTGCGCCTTTTGCAGTTTTCCATTTGTGGAAATCGTCGTAAGCTTTCAAGTATTTTTCCTTCGACTTCTCTGGTAGTAGGTTGTTAACAATACCTAAGGCGTCTAATTTAATGGACTCCGGAGTTAAATCACTTTCGTCACTCGACATTTTCTTAATGTTTTATTCTATCTTCTTTTGCAGTTTTGTCTGATACTGATTGCACCGTATTGAAATACTCGCGGCTTTTGTTTTAAGTATTGATTTTTTTTCGTTCGGCTTGCCATGGCGTGGCCAGCTCGATTTTCGAATAAGTTCGATTTTCAAATAAATGAGGCGCGGCGCGCACCGCCGTCCACCTCCTCGCCGTCGGCCACCAGCAGCTGCAACAGCCGCGCGCCGCGCGATTTTGACGAAATTAGACTTTAAATGCATAACAATAAGAACTAAGAGAAGTGAGAATCACATTACTGCCCGGCGGGTTATAATGAAATTCAGTACAACATTACACCCCGGCAAAAGACAAGGGCTATAATGATTTACTTTGAGTAAGGTTTGCATGATATATAATGAGGCATTGTCGAGCAGGTGGTGTGAAAAATCCTTAATCACAACTAAGTTAAGTAAAGTAAATAGCCTATAACTGTTCCACGGCTGGGCAAAGGCTTCCATCATTGAATCAAGTCATCACTACATTGATAGGTAATGGCTTGCGGACCATGCTTGCCAAATATTTTTTTAAATTAATTAATTTTTAAATAAAATTTATTTCGTTTTTAATTGGATATAATTGTAGATTAGGTAAACTTTAACATGGACGCTTATTATTAATCGTGTTGTGTACACATGTTTTAGATAGGAATTTAGCTCTTATACAATTTATCATGCATTTTTATATTTTTTCTGTTTGTTTTGACTTTTTAGCTTCTTAAATAACTTTCTATTTTTGTATATGTTCATTTTAATTACATTTGTTGTAGCTAAGCGCTGCTCTTTCAGAGTTAATCTGTCTTCCATATCTTGCATTGTAGTGTGACATCTGCTTCTAATTTTCATAAGGTCTGACGATCTCTGTTTTTCTTCTGCCAACATAGTTGAAAGTTTAATATTTTCTCGACGTAGCTGTAGAATTTCATCCGTCATAAAGTTTTCTTTTAATTTATTAGTTTGTAATATCTCAAGGTCATTGTTTTTAAAAACCTTTTTCATTTTCTGTGCTATCGGTGTTGAAATATTGTTTATTTGGTTGTTACTAATTCCAACCTTTTTTAATATTGTAATGGTTTTCTGGTGCTGTTCTAATTCTTTTCTAAGTGCATGCGCCACAACATGCGCCATTCACTCCAAAAATCAAGGCTACCTGTAACAAAATATAGGATTGTGAGTAAATAGATAGATACACTACTATATTTTTTGACCTTTATATTATAAAAAAAGCTTGCGACAAAACCTTAGAATGTGTATTTTTTAAATGTGTGCCATTTAAATACCCTTTTATTCATTAACTATTTTATAGAGCTATTATAGGTAGGTACTAGAAACGTAACTAAAAAGTAGGCAGTACTCATACTTACTTTCATGGCCAGAAAGCTGTTATCAGGAGCCTCATTCAGAAAAGTTTCCACATCTTGCGCTGTCAATACTTTTGACTTCTTTGCTCGATGACCATCTGATTTCCTCTTTAAAAATGCCAATAACTTGCTATATGTATTTATCTTAATGTCGTGTTTGATGCTTATTGTTAACCTGAGCATCGAATAGATACACCACAGGCTGCTGGACTTCTTTGTACACGATAAATACTCGAAATAAACAAGAAGCACTGACTCCGACACAGACTTTGCGCCTTTTGCAGTTTTCCATTTGTGGAAATCGTCGTAAGCTTTCAAGTATTTTTCCTTCGACTTCTCTGGTAGTAGGTTGTTAACAATACCTAAGGCGTCTAATTTAATGGACTCCGGAGTTAAATCACTTTCGTCACTCGACATTTTCTTAATGTTTTATTCTATCTTCTTTTGCAGTTTTGTCTGATACTGATTGCACCGTATTGAAATACTCGCGGCTTTTGTTTTAAGTATTGATTTTTTTTCGTTCGGCTTGCCATGGCGTGGCCAGCTCGATTTTCGAATAAGTTCGATTTTCAAATAAATGAGGCGCGGCGCGCACCGCCGTCCACCTCCTCGCCGTCGGCCACCAGCAGCTGCAACAGCCGCGCGCCGCGCGATTTTGACGAAATTAGACTTTAAATGCATAACAATAAGAACTAAGAGAAGTGAGAATCACATTACTGCCCGGCGGGTTATAATGAAATTCAGTACAACATTACACCCCGGCAAAAGACAAGGGCTATAATGATTTACTTTGAGTAAGGTTTGCATGATATATAATGAGGCATTGTCGAGCAGGTGGTGTGAAAAATCCTTAATCACAACTAAGTTAAGTAAAGTAAATAGCCTATAACTGTTCCACGGCTGGGCAAAGGCTTCCATCATTGAATCAAGTCATCACTACATTGATAGGTAATGGCTTGCGGACCATGCTTGCCAAATATTTTTTTAAATTAATTAATTTTTAAATAAAATTTATTTCGTTTTTAATTGGATATAATTGTAGATTAGGTAAACTTTAACATGGACGCTTATTATTAATCGTGTTGTGTACACATGTTTTAGATAGGAATTTAGCTCTTATAAAATTTATCATGCATTTTTATATTTTTTTAAATTTCTATCTGTTTTGTGTACTGTAGTGATCGGGACTGCTTGGAGGCGCGGACCTACTGGCAGCCGTCGCGTTCTGCATTTAAAGATTATTTAAAACGACACGCGGCGAAAGAAAAGACAATCGAGTTGCGCATCGACGGCTGGTGCGGCTTGGACGTATTAATAGAATGATTATTATTGTAATTTCTTGAAAACGTTCAATATACAAAAGTATATTCTCTGATTCTTTTCTATTCACGCCCCCGTATAAGTAGCAATCATTAGGATTGCTATAAGTGGTGGAGTACGCCGCGCGTAGATTCCGGATACATTCCATAATTTTAGCTAGGGCCAGTCACGGATAGTAGCCGTGTAGACTAGACTTCAAGAAAGAAAGGCGATAAAAGGCGTTGCAGGGATCAACGAGCCATTGTGTTTTTTGCAAGAGTAGTGTGTTGAGATTTTCGCACACACGGAAAAATCCATTCAAGAAGTTGTGTGCTGAGACGCTCGCACACACAGAAAAAGCTGTTGACTGGAAAACAGGCGATATATAATTTATAATTTTATAATGTTCTAAATATGCAACCATGCCGAGCGTGGAATATTTTGGTGGATTTGATGGTGGATCCATTGCTGATTTCGCACGCGAATTCAAGCGCATCGCCGCTATAAGCGAATGGCGCGAAAAAGATTTGTCCTTAATTCTTCGCGTTTATCTAAGAGGAGCAGCTCGATATTTCTATGATACGATATATGAGCCTGAGATACCCTTAGATGACATTCTGTCACTGCTGGACAAAGAGTTCCCGCCGACTTATTGTCAGCCATCTCCCGTAGCGTTTACTCGGAGAGATGAAGAATTTTCGCCACGCAATGTACGTGGAAATAATGCTTCAATTTTCACTAGCGCAAGTGGAAGCAATTACAGCCGTCTTGATGGAAGACACCGACAGCGAGGAGACGCAATGAATTGGCGCTCCAATAGAAGAGGAGACGCTGACTTACGCACCGAGTACGAGTTGCGAGCACAGTCTCCAGTGCGCGCACCCAGCGTGGACACAAGCACTGTGATCCAAGCGCAGTCACCGGTCCAGCGCGCGCCAAGCGTAGAGACACACGTAATGTCTCGAACGCAGTCACCGCCACGAACTTCGAGTGCTGAGATACGCTCCGAGCCTCGAGCACAGTCGCCACTACGCGCATGCTCCGCAGAAAAAGTAATGTTGTCTAACTTTGTTAATTCCCCGATATCCCCGATTCCCGATATTGTAGCTGTAAAACTTGTTTTAAAAGACGATGGTAAGAATGAGAATCAGATCTCTGTTGCTCCAATCCCAAATCAAGCTCTTATCAATTTATGTCATTCTAGTAATGTGTCTAATTCTTTTAATGTGTCTTGTTCAGAAGTAGAGAACGTTGTAGATGTTAGTCAGGATTGTAACCTAGTAGGTGAGTTAGGAAGCAAAATCGCTCCTCCTACATCCTGCGACGTCGGGTTGCAGAACGTGCAAAATAAAGGTTCTGATGTTGTTAATAATTTAGAGGTCACTAGTCTACAGGAAGATAGTGTGAGCAGATGCGGAAGCGCTTTATTAGTTGAAAGTGTATTAGAAGATAAGGTGGGCAGCTCTCCGATTCGTCTATTTGACCGCCCTATCCCATGGGCTAGGCAGGTGAAATATCTCGGTGTCACCCTCGATAGGAGATTGTCGTTTGCACCGCATCTCAAGATCGTCCGTAACAGGGCCGCGTTCATACTAGGTCGGTTATTCCACCTTATAGGCAGGAAGAGTAAAATGTCTCTTAGAAGTAAGACGACAATTTACAAAGCCTGCATCCGCCCAGTCATGACCTACGCTAGCGTAGTTTTCGCGCACTCCGCGCCCTCTTATTTGTACCCCCTACAGACCCTCCAAAACCGTTTCATGCGAGGCGCGACGGGTTGTCCGTATTACGTTCGTAATGTAGACCTCCATCGCGACCTCGATCTCCCAACTATCAAAGACTTTATCAAGGACGTCTCCCGACGTTACTTCGATAATGCCCCCCACCACCCCAACCCTCTTGTGGTGGCGGCTGCCAACTATAATGTTGAAGGCCTTCCACCATCAAGACGGTACACGTCTAGGCGTCCAAAACACGTCCTAACCGAGCCCGACGACGCAATTACAGTTGCGAATGCCCCCCCGCCCGTTCCTCCAAATGACAGCACACATTTACAGAATACACTAAACATGCACACTGTTTTAGGCCCAAGACACCGTACTCGTAGAACAAGGGTACGAAGAACCGGTTCACACGCGCTCTATGCCAGGCACAGTCATGTGCCTGGGAGCTCCTCCTCTCCTCCTCCACGGCCCGGTCTACCCGAGCCGAGGTCCGTGCCTTTAGAGGCGCCCTCGGGTGGTTCCGCTCCCCGATCCGATCCGAACCCTTCGGAGACTCTGGAAGGGCACGGGGACGCGCACTTTTAAGTGTGCGATGCCGTACCCCCTCTAGAAATCCTCTGAAGGTGTTTCGTTTCAACACGGCTTGAGGTACCCTTTACGTACCTCGCCGCCCCTAAAACAAGCCCGGTGAAGCTGGAAATGCCCCTCGGCAACCAGCAGTCTCTCTCCAAAAAAAAAAAAAAAAAGTGGGCAGCTCAGATGTTAGTAAGGTAGTAATGTTGCCAGGAGATAGGTCTTCAGACATGTTGTTGGAGCCGCACGATGACGCATCGCCAGCTGTTCATGTAGGTTGGTCTAGAATCTTATCCAAGGTTCGAGAGAAGCGCCATTTGCCGGAAACTGAAAGGAAAGGTGAAAGGAAAGGTGAACGGAAAGCTGAAAGGAAAGCTGAAAGGAAGGTCACGTATTTTAGTAGAGTTCGTAGTAGGAGTCGGGAGAAAAAGAAAGTTTGGTTACGAGCTGCACTACAGTCGGTGATATGTAATTCTTTTATAAATAAGAAAGGGTATAGGTATAGAGTTAGGAATAGTAAGTTTAAGGTTTATTTAGATAAGGTTAAGGAGTCTAGGAGGACGCAGCACAAGCGGAAAATCCGCAATTCAAAAAAGGCTGCAGGTCAGGTATTTAGTCCAGTTCGATTGGAGAGGATCTTCTCGTCATGGCGATTCACTGGTCGAAGATACGAGTTCGCAGCCAGGTCTTTTGATAAAGCTTTTCGTATTTCTTAGTGTTTTCTATTATCTTTTTTTTAGTAGCTTTAATTGCGTCGTAATTTTATTAATTTGTTCATTTAATTTGTTGTTGTCATTGTAGGATTGACATCGAGTTGTCATTTGAGCAGATGTCAAATGCCTTCTATAGAGGGGGATGAGAGCAAAGAGTTTTGATGATTTTTGCTCGATGACGCGTGTAAGGTGCACGATGTCATTTGAAGTCGATGTCATTATGAAAGAGTTTTTATTATTGAGTTTTCAAAAAGTTGTTGTCATGACAAGTGTCTGTGTGATGGTTGACACTCTGTTATTAATAATTTATTATTGTTATAATTGACGTAGTTTAGATGTGTGCGCTAACGAATTGAGTTCCAGAAAACGAAGCCCGTAGTATAGTTACTGGTCGTTAAAATAAACGTCGAGATTATGAGCTTTGGTTCGTTTACTGAAACTCACCAACGGACTTATATAATCCGGTGAGGTGTTCGAGTCAAGCACACTCAGGAGGCAGCTAAATGTTTATAGTTATTTACGGATATGTTTACGATTCATACGGTTGGGTATAAGTTTAGGCTTCATTTGATTGTTATATGGTGTAAAAACTATATTTTATAATCTAATGTATCTCTAGATGTTAGGCAGGTAATGGGGAGAAATGAATACCTACTGTTTAAATTATCGATTTAATGTAATGTCACTTTTTAGATAGTTTGAAGACGTTTTTAGTGAAGTTTTCTGTCTTCGAAGTCCCTACCACGAATCCCAAGATTATTAATTATTATAAATAATTATTAATTGCCGAGGTTAAAGAAAGAAATGAAAACGCGAGGGTGTGGTGGTGGCTAGCAGCCAGGAGTTGCAACTTTATCCTTTCTTCACATAAGGCTTGCTGCATATTCTCAGCTGTTCTTTTTACCTTTGTTACAGAACACGACGTCTGCCGAAGGGGCGTAGCTCCTGTAGTGATCGGGACTGCTTAGAGGCGCGGACCTACTGGCAGCCGTCGCGTTTTGCATTTAAAGATTATTTAAAACGACACGCGGCGGAAGAAAAGACAATCGAGTTACGCATCGACGGCTGCGCTCAGGACGACTTCGTCATTTTCTTAAACTTGACACTTTCCTAACTTGTCTCTTTTTTAATTCGGCTCTTTCTTAGTTGGTCTCTTTCTTAAACTTGACACTTTCCCAACTCGTTTCCCCTCCGGACGACTTCGTCATTTTATTAAACTTGACACTTTCCTAACTGGTCTCATTTTTAACTCGGCTCTTTCTCTCTTTGGGTTACGTTTATGAGATAAGTTAAGAAAGTGTCAAGTTTAATAAAATGAATAATTAAGCTTGTTTTATAAAATCTTTTTTATTGAAATTTTATTTTTTGCTTTTTAGTAAGTACTAAATATTTATTATTAACATCTCTTTTGAGCCTTTTTTTTTAATATACTATCATTATACAATCACATAAGGGGAAAGAAGAAAAACAAGTTCTTTAGTATTAAGTATGATTTTTTTTTTTCTAATTTTAATAATGCGTAACCGGCGATCTTGTTAGTTGAACCTTAACAGTTGAACCTAGGTGAACCACGAGAAAAAAAATTGCCTGTAGTTCACCTAGGTGAACTGATCCGGTGGACCACGGCTAAGGAGAAAGGAAAAACAGCGACTGAGAAAGAGCCGAGTTAAAAATGAGACGAGTTATGAAAGTGTCAACATTGCAAAAGAGACCAACTAAGAAAGAGCCGAGTTAAGAATGAGACGAGTTAGGAAAGTGTCAAGTTTAAGAAAAGGACCAACTAAGAAAAAGCCGAGTTAAAAAAGAGACAAGTTAGGAAAGTGTCAAGTTGAAGAAAATGACGAAGTCGTCCTGAGCGGACGGCTGGTGCGGCTTGGACGTATTAATAGAATGATTATTATTGTAATTTATTGAAAACGTTCAATATATAAAAGTATATTCTCTGATTCTTTTCTATTCACGCCCCCGTATAAGTAGCAATCATTAGGATTGCTATAGTACCTAATAAATAAATAAAATAAAAAATAAATAAAAATAAATGCGGGGTGGTGATCACAAACCCGGGGCTATGCATTGAAAAATCTGAAACACACTTTGCCCGACCTGGGATTTGAACCTGGGGCCTTCGGGTATCGGGCCAAGCGCTTTGCCACTCGGTGACCGAGGCGTTAATCCCAACTAGCTTACTGTCATTTAGAACAGAATTTGCTGATGTCCGCTTATGGCCTTTACAGCATTGCTGGAGTAATGGATGGGTAGAAATTTAATGTTCCTTTGGCTGAAGTGACTGAAAAACCTAAGGAGGTATTTAGCGGGGCTAGTATCACGTACACGTACTTGAGAATCTTTGTGGCGTTAGAGTCAGATGTCGTAAGTAAGCCGAGCAAATTACAACAATCAGAGCTTACAGAACGTCGGCATACATCATTGACTATAGACTAACTTTATTAGACTAAGGTTACTCATCGTTTGTCCAAAATCATCTCTAGCGGCACTTATATAAGAACAGGCAGCCCTATTGGCAAGGTTACCAGTTTCACGAATTTGAATACCATAGAAACAGCATTTGCATAATTTACATAAGCAAAGTTTAAGCGCACTCGCTTAGCAAGACCGTAGGCGCTCAAGAAAGCCTGACCCAACGAAGCTTCGACTCTGCCCGAATCCGTCTTGCAGCACGTACAAACTTAACTCTAAATACACAGCCCTACCAGTAGGGTTACCAGTTTCATGGATAGAAACATAATATCTTTGTTACCCAGTTGATATCGTATACAGGTGTCCCAAAAATCAACGCCAAACCGCAAACCATATTTGTCCTATTCTGTGACATGCAACGCTTAGCCCGAGAGCCCGAGAGCCGGATGAGGACCGCCCGCCGCAGCTTTTATTCCAGCCTGTGGAACAATTGAAAATCGCGCGAAAAACAGTAAAAAAAAACCGGCCAAGTGCGAGTCGGACTCGCGCACGAAGGGTTCCGTACCATTATCTATAAAAATATTTCAAGTTTCTACCTGTTATCGTCATTAAGACCGAAAAAAAATGGAAAAAAAATCACGGGTTTATTGTATGGGAGCCCCCCTTAAATATTAATTTTACTTTAATTTAATTATTTATTTTTAAAGAGAAAAATATAACTCAATATTCTGTGAATATTTCAAGTGTGTACCTGTTGCTGTTATCAATATCGAGCAAAAACAAGCAAAAAAGATCACATTTGTTGTATGGGAGCCCCCCTTAAATATTAATTTTACTTTAATTTAATTATTTATTTTTAAAGTGAATAATATAACTCAATACTCTGTGAATATTTCAAGCTTCTAAGTACCTGTTGCCGTTATTATCAATATCGAGCAAAAACGAGCAAAAAAAACACGTTTGTTGTATGGAAGCCCGAAGCCCCCCTTAAATATTTGTTTTATTTAAATTTAATTATTTATTTTTAAAGTAAAGAAATATTATATTTAGTTAGAATATATAACTAAATATAATATTTCAAGCGTCTACCTGTTCCCGTTATCAACATCGATCAAAAACTCCCATAGGGTGTGATTTCCGTAAAATCCTTACTTAGTGGCTGGTTATCACTCAATTAACCTACAGTCCAAATTTTATCTAATTAGCTTTAGCCGTTTAGGCTCGGCGATGATGAGTCAGTCAGTCAGGACAAGTCATTATATGTATATATTTAAATAATAATACAATAGTAATAGGAGTATATAGGTAGTAATTTTGTTGTTAATAATTTAGTAATGTTAATGTTAGTTTGATTATTTAATAATGTTAATTTAATTGTATAATTACATGCCATATGTAACGGCAGAACATACAGCTCAACTGTTTCTGTAACACCCTATTAACTATGTTCTAGTAAATAAAGCCTATTTCTATTTCTATTTCTATTTCGTTTTGAATACTTATTATACGTGGAACTATAAAAGATTTTTTTTACTAAAAGACACTTCCTATTTCTCATATCATCATCATCATCTCAGCCAAAGACGTCCACTGCTGGACAAAGGCCTCCCCCAAGGATATGAGGAGTTTTTGCCGTAATCGCCACGCTTGGCAGGCGGGTTGGCGATCGCAGTAGGTTGAGGGTAACTTCAGAGAGATGCTGCTGCCCATCCTCTGGAATGGTCCCTTAGTCGGCTTTTACGACACCCACAGGAAGAGATGGAGTGGTGCAATTCTTTATCCCCGGCACCACACAGGGAAATTTTTTATATCGTTTGTCATAAATAAACACTCATAACCCACAGTAAAATCACAGAATACTGTTCAAAAGTAATATCCGAGTTTCGCTTCGAACGCAGCCCCCCTATTGGCACAAATGCGAAAGTTTCCAAGTTATCGAAACGTTCGCTGTTCCCAATATATAAAAAAAATATCGTGCACTTCCCGCTACATTATGAGGCGAGAATTTGTTACTGAAAATCTGTTACAGATCTGCATTTATTCTGTGGCAGGAATAAGGCCGATACTATTAAAACTTTTTGAACGTAAAAACCGGGATACAAGTTTTTCATAACATTTTAATAATCCGATTCGTGAAAAAATCTCGCCTTTGTATTCTTATTACATTATTCTTGTACTTTTCTACGTTATTTTGAATGTTTACAATGTTTGTTTTGTTGTAACAACTACTTACCTAATTAGTTTTATATTTTGTGCTTATTTTTCATATAGTTATGAACTGTGAGACTGAAGTAGGTTTAAAAAAACCTGATTTACAAGCAGACCCCACCCGATGCTATATTATGTGAATACTTTGCAATTAACGTTACAACTTTTTTACTAATTTTGAACTAATCAAAAAAAGACTGTACAACATTATTCGAAATAACTTAATGATTAAACAAAAGAATTCGGCGCAGCGCAGTTTTCTTTAACTGCATAATCTGAAATTCTAAACAAATGAAAAACAAATGGTCACCTCTATAATGTCACAATAGGTGCCACAATTTTCTG
The DNA here is from genome assembly GCA_947562085.1 of Eudonia lacustrata. NCBI lineage: Eukaryota > Metazoa > Arthropoda > Insecta > Lepidoptera > Crambidae > Eudonia > Eudonia lacustrata. Next base: position 6,721,602 of record OX387313.1, read on the forward strand.
CTGAATTTGGAATAAAGGCTCGAAGAATCCGCCCGAAACACAATCATATAAATTTCCTTTGGATAAATTTATCATAGTAGGTGACTTTAATATCGTTTACGCTCAGAATGCCAACTTCGCAAAATGCCAACCGCTCGCAAATAGCCAACTTCTCATAATGCCATATTCTTGATGACTCAAAAACTTACGCAACTTTATATACGGACTGCGTTGCTACTGATTTTGCATTACACTAGTTGGATAGCGATATGCCATATGCCCATAATGTAACAGGTGATCATCAGTCCAATTTTATTGAGATTTTGTATGATTGTAATGGCATTGGCATAAAAGGATTGTCGGCTTCCCACTCATAGTAAGGCAATTGCTAAAATCGTTGTATTACTGGCTGGGCGCGGCTGCGTTTTTATATAGGTATACCAGTACAAAATATATAATGCCCATACTATATTATGTATTTAACACATATTATTTTATACATAAATATAAGCTTTCTGCACACTTTCTCCTTATGAAAATGTGTTTATTACATCATCATTGAAATCAAGTTATCGCTACAATTTATACAATTGTATTGGCTTAACACGCTTGCCAAATGCCGGTTGGTGATCACAAAGCCAGGATTCACTTCGGAAAAAACGAAACAAACTTTACCCGACCTACGAATTGAACCTAGGATCCCCGGATATCGGACCGAACGCATATTACCACTCGACCACCGAGGCGTAATAAATAATAAACAATATTGGCGCCGGCAATTTATCAGCTGCGAAAGGAGAACTCTTTCCGACCGCTAACTTACTTTATCGTGACACAGCAGTTCCGAGCTCAATAACTGAGCGCTGATCAAATAAATACGAGCGAAAAAAAACGATCGTGCAAATAAATTGCGATCCCTATCGGCCGATGTTTACGCACACTCCGTTGTTCAATTTAATGAACGCGCTTGGGTGTTCCAATTGGGAAATGCAGATTTCTTTTGTTTTTTCTTTTGTTTTTATTTTTTAACGGGGCGGTGCGTGGCCTTTTTCTCACCTGCAGACCGATTCCAAATTTAAAGTCGGTCGGGCGAAGTCCCAGCCAACCGTATTAAAGTGTCTGTTTAAGGTTGGTTGGAAATTCGTTAAATCTACTTTAAAATCGACTCGCTGACGTTTCGGACACATATACTCGGACAGTGTCCGAATTGACACTTTTTTTTTTCACTGACGATTCGGACACCAATAAAAATAGCTTCTTTGTAAAGTGAGATACAAAACTTCTAATGATTTCTGATATGATTTGAACACGAAAATAGTTTTAACGACCAAGTCGCTAGGATATCGTTACAGTTGTTGTTTAACGATAAAGCGATCTATTATGCTAACATTTATGTTGTCGCGGCAGATTCAAAAGTGATGGCTAGGCGGACTTAAAACAAGCCCTACCAACCAAGTACAACAAAATTTGCCCTCGTCATACCTATTTTTTTTTTCAATTTGTGTCATACCCATTTTTAATGTTATTATGCATCAAATACCTACTTGGTTGATTGTCTTCTATATTAAAATCTTGGACTAATATAAAAAATAACTGCAAAGAGAAAAAACTAAAAGGAAAAAAACCCAGAATTCAATTTGAGAAATATTGAATGCAACGTGAAATATTTCCTTTCATCATCATAATCATCGTCCTATATTAGTCCACAGCTGGACATAGGCCTATACTTAAATAATAAAATCTATATTAAATGAGATACATTGAATATTGATAGTTATCGCAGGCGGGGACAATCACCAACCAAAGAAAGTGCGGATTTAATTGAGCTAGCCACGGCCGCTTTTATTATTTAAGTATAAGTGTCGGACAAGTTTTTCGAGTGTATGTACATACACTCGAAAAACATAACCCTCCTTCTGACGCAGTTGGGTAAAAAAAATTTTAACAAAAAAAAACCGACTCCAAAAAAGTAGACTGATAAAATTGCACTAAAAAGTAAAAAATAAGCGTTAGACTGATATAGACAATAATTTTATTAGAAAAACATATAGGTACAATTATTGTTATTTTTGGAGCCGGTGCCAGTCCGCGTTTGTGGACAATATTTCATGCTTATGATTGAATGTACTATTATGATTTTAATATATAGTATGTCGTTAAATGTTTATGTTAAAGTTACCTTGGCTGGCACCGACTCCAAAATAACAATAATTGTACCTATATGTTTTCCTAATAAAATTATTGTCTATTAAGTCTAACACTTATTTTATACTTTTTAGTGCAATTTTATCAGTCTACTTTTTTGGAGTCGGTTTTTTTTTGTTAAAATTTTTGTTTATTTCTCTTTTTTTAGTGAATTGTTTTAATCTATTTATCAAAAGCGAATATGGGTAGACCTACTAAACACGCTGCTCGTATGAGACAGCGCCGTTTAAATGAGACAAGCGAAGAAAACGAGAAACGCCTATCTCAAAGTAGGAAATCAAAAACTGAGTTCCGGTGCCTGCCTTCTTTTGCTTCGTCATAGTCGCTTAACTATCTTAATTGGGGCGGGGGCGTTCCAATCTACGGGAATTGTACCTGAGATTGTATTACCCCTATTCTCAGCATCTGTCCAGTGCTGAGTCTGGCGGATGGTCATGGGGGAGAGCGCAAGTCGTGTAGATCCCCATGGCAGGACTAGAGAGTTATCCTTCACGTGGTTGCTGCCTGTTATTGGTCTGATTCCCTAAGAAGCAGACGTAACTAAAACCTCTAGTCGAAAACTCTATCCCCCGCCCAAACCCTTCCCCTCCCTATCCAACACACCCTCCTTTCCAATCCCAAATGTTTTTCCATCTCTCCCCCTCCCCATCCAATCCACCATACCACATCCTTACCCAGCAACCCGGCAGCCCCGGAAAAATCAAACAATGGAAAGCGTAGATAAAATAGAATTACCCCAGGAGGGTACCGGCAATGCCGGAGAATCCCTCTCTGGGCCATCTAGTGGCCCAGACTGCCCCTCGTATTCTGGGGGGGGCGAATCAGCGCCGACTTTTAAAACAAGTACCAAAAAGAACCCATGCGGACAGGTGCGTCCCGGAAGGTCTCTCTCGGAGACACTCGGGGAAGGCCTGACACAAATGAGCATTGGGGAAAGAGACAACAAGGACTGCGATGGCGAGTGGATCCCTCGATCTAGATGGAGGAGGATCCAAGCTCGAAGGCGCAGAGAGTTAGAGCAAGCCACGAACCAGACTGTTCCCGTAAGCGCCTCAACCAGTGTGGCGACGAAACCAGTGGGGAAGGCAGGTCCGAGGGCAGAGAAACTAAAAAGACAGGGCACTGATCCGGAGGAGCGGACGCAGCAGCGTCCACCGAAGCGACACCGTCAGAGCCCGGGCACCCGCAACGAGCCGGGAGGCTGGAGTCTGGCAACTGCCCAGAATCCGGACTTCGCTGTGGTAATCGAGCGGGTGGACGGGGCGTCGGTGGACGAAGCTACGGCTGCCGTGATTAGGAGCAAGCTCACGAAGGAGATAGGGGCTGCCATCAAGAGCGGCGTACGAGGCCGCAACCTGGCATTTGACGCCTCGGGCCTAGTCGCTGAGGGGTACTTCCTCGTGACAGCGGCTACCGAGGAGTCAATGACATGGTTGCTGAACTGTGGCCTCGGCGACCGGGAGGGCATTCCCCTAAAAGTCAAAAGGCTCGAGAGACACTGGATGTCAGTCTGGCTTCCGGGCAGCACGGAGGACCTACTGGTGGACCCATTGGAGTTCATCAAGGTCCAAAATGAGTATAGGGAAGAGCTACGGATGCCAGAGTGGACACTCGTCCGCAGGGAGGTGTTACCCCTAGGGGTAAGACTGGTAGTGGGTGTCCCCCAGAAGGTGGCCGCAGTAGGCGGAGTAGCTCTTCACTACCAGGCCACAAGAGTGCACGCCCGCACTATCGGGAAGAGCCCAGCACAGACCGAGGGGAAGTGCACCTGCAAAGGATGCCCAGTACACGATTCAAAGACGCGGGGTGGGGAGCCTGCCGTGAACCGGTCGACCAACCAGCCTGGAGCCACTATGGGAAGCCAGGCGGAAGGGAGCAAGACGGTGCAGGGAGGCTCACACCTGAACAGCACACAACAGGCGCACTACACAAAGAAGGAGCGGCCCATAGGCGGGGGGGGCGACAATCAGTCAGGCACCCCGAAGGAGGGCACCACTGAGACTCGGAGGCCCTGCCTTTTGGGCCCGCCCCCACAGCATCACACGCCACACCCTCCCCATGTAACGACGAAGCCGAAGGACCGGACACCCCCACCGAGCGTTGCACAGTTGCAGCCGCACTGGTGCGGGGGGTCGATACCGGAGGCGGAGCCCAAATAGGGAGGGGACAGGGACACTAACACACAAACAAACACACACTCATACACTTACATATGAACACAAACAGTAACACACCACAAATACACACACAAAAAATAAAGATAGTTCAAGTGAATCTTCACCACTGTGTCGAAGCCATGACGGAGCTTCGTAGATACGTGGTGGAAGAGACAATAGACATAGCCCTGCTGCAAGAGCCATACGTCTTAAACGGACGTGTGGCAGGGCTCGGCTCTATGGGGAGGGACATCATATACCATGAGGATGGTGAGTTAACCCCAAGAGCATGTATATATGCCAGCAGCAGAGCAAGAACACTAGGACTAATAAAAGCAGATTGTTACAGCGACCTCGCAAGTGTTGTAGTAACAATACAGACAGGTGCAGGGAAAGAAGAAAGGGTGCTCCTAGTCTCCGCATACCTGCCCAGCGAGGGGGACTTTGAGCCGCCATCCCGAGAAATGGAAGAAACTGTAAGGAAATACCAAGGTAAGAATATTCCTATTATTTTAGGGTGCGATGCCAACGCACATCATGTGGTGTGGGGTAGCACTAACTGTAATAAAAAGGGTGACTTACTTTTAGAATTCATAAGCGAAACAGGCCTGGAGATATTGAACGTGGGTAACACGCCCACATTCGTCACCAGGTCAAGACGAGAAGTGTTGGACATCACTATCGCTACAGATAAGATAAGCCGACATATTAGAGACTGGAAAACGGACGAAAGTGACTCTATGTCAGACCATAGACGTATCACCTTCAGTCTGGAGGCCAAGACTGAAAAGATTCTAATAAGAAATGCGAGGAAAACAAACTGGGACACGTACCAGCACCATCTGGAGAAGTGGGTCCCAGGAGGAGACACTCCACTAGTAGACGCTTTGGAAATAGAAAAGGAAGCCAACAGACTGGACGAAGCTCTAAGGGATGCCTATCACAAGGCATGTCCCCTAAGAGAGATAAGACCAGATAGAGGACAACCCTGGTGGACAAAAGCACTGGGGAAACAGAGGAAAAAGACAAGGCGGGCTCTCAACAAGGCCTTAAAGAAGGACGACGATAGGAGCTGGCAAATATACAGAGAAGAAAGAAACCTATATAAGAAAGAATGTAGAAGGGAGAACAAGAATAACTGGAAGGCGTTCTGCGCAGGAGTTGAAAGATACCCTGAAGCGGCGCGACTGGTAAAAACGTTCTCCAAGGCCAACACGGGTAGGCTAGAAAGCATTAAGAACGGAGAAGAACTAATAACGGATCCGGAAAAGATATTGGAAGTTATGACGAAAACACACTTCCCAGATAGTGAAGAATACACAGATGATGATATACTAATCCCCCCGGTCCCACAGTGGACCGGGAACCAAAGATAATTATCACTGAGGAGCTTTTACTGTGGAGCATTCGATCCTTTCAGCCATACAAGGCAGGGGGACCGGATGAAATCTTCCCGAAAATGCTACAAACACCTATTAAGTATATAAGCAAGGACCTGCTGGCCTTGTACAACGGCAGCATCAGTACTAAGCATATACCGAGCAAATGGAGGGAGGTGAAGGCAGTATTCATTCCAAAACCTGGCAGGGCATCCTACCAGGAAGCTAAAGCCTTCCGATGCATCAGCCTCTCCTCATTCCTACTAAAGACACTGGAGAAAATTCTAGACAGAATAATCAGAGAACAAATTGAGAAAAGCGGATCTCCACTACACCAGAATCAACATGCATACATGGAGGGCAAATCCACCGAAACGGCCCTCCACAACCTGGTGATAAGAGTACAAAGATCAGTTAGTAACGCAGAATACGCAATGGGCTGCTTCTTTGACGTGGAGGGTGCATTTGACAGAGTGACCCCGGACTCAATAGAGGCTACCCTCAGCCGCGAAGGAATAGACAGTGACATATCAGAATGGGTAAAAAACATGCTGAGACACCGACTGATACGCACAGAGATAGCAGGAACAACACGCACGGTGGTGGCGAAAAGAGGATTCCCCCAGGGGGGGTGCCTGTCGCCATTGTTGTGGTGCCTGCTTATAGACGAACTAGTTAACAAGATAAACAGGATGCACATATACACACAGGTGTACTCTGATGATGGCGTGCTCCTGGTTTCAGGCAAAGTCCTCAGCGTCATGAGTCAAATCATGAACAGGGGCCTAAAGGAAGCCCTAGGGTGGTGTAGGAGCAAAGGTCTGAACCTTAACCCTGAAAAAACCAAACTAGTTCTTTTTACGAAGAAAAGAAAGATAGGGCGCGCTGCAGCAGTGACACTGGACGGCCAAGAGCTGGAAACAGTTAAGGAAGTCAAATATCTAGGAGTGACAGTGGATAGCAAGCTTAATTTTGGAACCCATATTAGTAACACCTGCTCGAAGGCAAAGATGGCAATGATGCAGTGTAAAAGTGTAATCGGCAGAACCTGGGGCATGAAACCAGCGATGGCACTATGGCCATCGTATGGTGGCACAGAGCCGCAGTAGGGAAAAACAAAGCAGAGTTAGATAAGGTCCAAAGGCTAGCAGCCCTAGTGACTACGGGCGCGATGAGGACAACACCTACAGCCGCGCTTGAGATCCTGCTGGGGCTGAATCCTCTGGACCTAGAAATTAAGAAAAGAGCCATGGAACAATGGTTCAAGCTAAGAAGTACTGGCTCTTGGACTGGGAATTTCACAGACAAGGGGCACGCCAGTGTAGGCGAACAATACGAGGTTAGGCTGTCAATGATCCTCTCCAACAACGACTTAATACGGAAGGAAAGGATTTTTGACAAGAAATATAGAATACACATAGGTTCAAGAGAAAATTGGAGAATGGAAACTGGTAACACCACCTGCTATACAGACGGCTCCAGAAAAGAGTCGACAAAGCTCTCCGGGGCCGGCGTGCACATTAAATGTGCAGACGGGACGGAGATAAACAAGTCGATACCGTTAGGTAGATTCGCCAGTGTCTTCCAGGCGGAAATATACGCAATAATGGCATGCGCTGAGATGGCCGAAAACCTTAATATTACAGGAAAGATGGCTATCTACAGTGACAGCCAGGCGGCGCTGAAGGCACTAGGCAGGGAAGAAACAACATTAGCAATTGTCAAAGAATGCAAGGTATCATTAAAAAGACTAGCTGAGAGGACGGACCTGACGATAGCGTGGGTTCCCGGTCACGAGGGAAACACGGGAAACGAACAGGCCGACGAACTAGCCAGGAAGGGAGCAGAGGAAAACCTGGTGGGACCGGAACCCCGGCTGCCAATAGCGCACAATATCACCAAGGGGGTAATCGGCCACAGAATAACATCAGAAACCAACCGAAGATGGAGGTCCTCGAAAGGCATGAGACAGTCGAAGATCTTCATCAAAGGAATGTATAAGAAAAAGACTAGCAAACTAATGGGACTCTCTAGAGAGAACACGAGGCTAGTCATAGAAATCATAACAGGACACTGTCGGCTGAATAGACATCTGACATTGATAGGAGTGAAAACCGGCCCCTTATGCCCGGAGTGCTTGGAAAGCGAGGAGACCAGCCTATACCTACTAGCTGAATGCCCCATGTACTCACAGATTAGATGGGAGCTCTGGGGGTCGGACACAATACACATAGAGGACCTAAAGGATCTGAAGGTGGAGCAGATAGCAAGATTTGCCAGAGAGACCAAAAGATTTAACGGGGCGCCGTGAAAGCTGGATGAACCTTAACTCCCTCATATAGGGAAAACGGGGAAAAGGATGAAGTGGCCTGCAACAATGCGGGCGGATCGTCCGTCCGGTTGGCGACGTCCCCATGAGAAATAATAATCTTAATCGAGATATTTTATCGCCACCCGTGAAATACTTTTCATTGAGGAGTTCCGATGGCAATCTGTGGTCTTTTTCATCAGTTACACTTCATCAAATGATACTTTCTGAATGTAAATGCTTGATTTATTTCCGAAAATACCAAAATCGCTATAGGTATGCATACAATATTTGAGGAGTCCTCTTAATTCCTTGAAGATTCCACCGTCAGAACTGAACCAAATTAAAATGGGACCACATGAAAAGCACCAGCTTTCAAATAAAGAAAGAATCATAAAAATCGGTTCATCCAGTCGAAAGTTCTGAGGTAACAAACATAAAAAAAAAATACAGTCGAATTGATAACCTCCTCCTTTTTTTGAAGTCGGTTAATAACCTCCTCCTTTTTTTGAAGTCGGTTAAAAAGACATAAAAGTAGGTAGAGGTCCTCTTAAAACTGTCAGTTAAACAACAAATCACAATTTCTTTTATCAGAAATAGAAAAACACCATCTAAATTGTGAATTTTACACGGAAACCTTAAAAATTTCACTTAGCACAGCGAAAATCATTTGCACCACTTCACTAATGACTCAGAATATATTACGCATAATAAATTACCTGAGCAATTTACACCCTCTGGAGACCAACGTGCCATATCTAGCTATAGCGCCAAGAATAAGGGGAAAGAGTAAATTAATTAGAACGGGTTGGTACTATACCTTATGGTAACGCATTCTCTCAGGGTGCGTAACTCAGTGAGAGCCTTCCGTCTTCTTAATGAACTGAGCTTATCATGACACATCAACAGTGTTTTATTTCAGCAATTAGAAACAGTGTGACACGTTTCACAACCTTGATTGTACCTTATATTTAAAGAAGGGGGAAAAGTCAATTAATAAGAACAGGTTGATAGTACATTGTGGTGAGGCATTCTCACACATAACCATCCGCGCCTCCCCGGGTGCGGTACTACTCGGGCGACAAGTTTTTCACTGTAAAAAAGGGTGTGTAACTTAATGAGAGCATTTCCGCCCGCTTAATGAACTGAGCTTATCATGACACATCAACATTGTTTTATTTCAGTAATTTAGAAACAACGTGACATGTTCTGCAACTAATGATTAAGTTAAGTATAGTCGACAATGAAATTGCTTTACTACCTTAGAAGTGAATTTTGTTTGCGTATAATAAAACAACACGTTCTATTTTTGTTTAAAATACCAAGTGACAGATACGTTGTCATCATTGACAATGAGCCTTAGCGAAATTCTATTGTAATGGAAGTTTTTGTCAAAAGTGATAAAGCAATTTCATGGTCGACTATACATATAGGTATGTAATTTTACGCCAAAATGCGAACAAATTACAATTTAAAAACGTTAAAGTGTTGAAAAAATATCCACGAGCGGGATTTTGTTTTTCAATCCTTAATTTTTTTGTAAATTGTAATTCGTTCTCAACAAAATTTTCGTAAAATTATATCTAACCATAATCACAACAATCACACTAATATTATAAATGCGAAAGTTTGTGTGTATGTCTGTATATTTGTTCCTTCTTCACGCTGCAACGGATTCATGGATTTGGATGAATCCGTCGGCATACAGATAGTTTATAACCTGGATTAACACACAGGATAGTTTTTATCTCGATATTCCCACGGGAATCACACTATAAATATACTATTAATTATTACTATTAAATATTTGTTTGTTTTGTTGTCATGGTAACCAAAGAGAATTTAATCACTTGATGGAAACTGTCAAAGCGGTAAGAAGTCCGCCGGGTCCACTAGTTATAACGTAAATATAGCTTGCCTAATTCTTAACTGATCTTTGATATTTGCAAATTTGTAAAAATATTAAGATCGGATGTTGATGACGTACCTAGTTGTCGACATTGAATAGGGCTCCTATGGCTTACAGGGTAAGAGTAGATAGTGTAGATTCATTTCGGCGAGTTGGACAGAGCCACGATAGCATAGTTGGTGGTGCACCTGACCCGGCATGTCATGGGGTGCGGGTTCGTATCCCGCACGTGGATTTTTATGAACACTTTGTCTTTTTTCAAAATATTCTGCAACTAAGATTGTAATTTGTTTTATACCTGTCTTAGGAAATGACTCCACTCCATCTGATGTTAAGTGGAAACGGAGTCTAGACGCAAGGATAACTGGTGCAGCGTGAAAACAAGGCAGCATCAGTCACCCTCACCCTGCCGGCCCACAAGGTGTTTCTTCATGCCCCGTTTGAAGGACCCCATGTCACCCTCCTTCCTATGGGAAGGAGGGAAAACGTGTGCTGGTAGACTATTCCATCTTTTGGAAGTGCGACAAAGAAACAAGTCACCAAATTTCTTTGTGCGCTATGGTATGTTCGAGACAGTACAGCGGCGGTGACTCCGAAGAGCAGCACGCGTACTCCTATGGAGGAAGGGAGAAGGTGGGATAAGGTCAAAGAGTTCTTCAGAGCACTCGCGGTGGTATAAGCGGTAGAAGACGCTGAGTGACGCTATATTCCACGCAAATGCAGGGGTTCGAGAGTATTAATGACCTCTGCATTGCCGATAATGCGTATAGCGTGCCGCTGCAATCTGTCCAAGGCATCGAGAAGGTGCTTTGCGGAACCGTCCCAGAGGTGCAAACAATTTTCAAGAGCTGTGAGCTTTTAATAACCCACTACCACCATCACCTGCTCATTTTATGAGCTGTGAGCTTTTAATAAATCACCATCACTATCACGTTTTAAGTCACCACTGCTGGGGCACGAGACTTCCATAAACCTACGAGAACGGGCCATAAACCACCAAGCAGGCCCAGTGCGGATTCGTGGTAACGAATGCTGGTGCAGCCGGGACTATAGCTTAACGTGTCTTCCGAAGCACGGTGAAGCACGACATGATAAACTTTTGGTCGCCCATCCGGTGACCGGTCTTTGCGAAAGTTGCTTAACCTTAGCAATCGCAGACCTGTGGCGGTAGCCAAAGTAACATTAAGAAAACGATAGCGAAGTACGAAAAGAATAAAATGTATGGGATTGACATAAGATTGACCACGTGACTTAGCGCGGCTTATGTCAATCCCATACATTTTATTCTTTTCGAACTTCGCTATCGTTTTCTTAATGTTACTTTGGCTAAGCCTACCTAAGAGCTCCTCTTTTTTCTATATACCTAAATAATATTCAAAATTCAAAATTCAAAATCATTTATTCAGTTTAGGCTACAAATAGCTCTTATGAACGTCATTATGCCATCGGTTCGTAAGTCTACTCTGGGCGGGAGATCTTGTACTGAGAAGAACCGGCAAGAAACTCAGCAAATGTCCAGCTCTTTTCTCCCTTACAGCGTCAAAAATATTGGAAAATATCACAAAAGGACACAAAAGGACAAAAGGACATATTCCTTTCTCTTTCTTTCTTGTAAATAAGTGTATTCTCTTTATTTTTTCTTTTATTTCTTATCGCCGGAAACTCGGAGCTTGCAACTTAATTCACATAATTTAGGTGGCTCTTGCGAGCGAGTTGTAAAAACATTTTCCCGTTGTCTTGTGTATAGTTCTGTTGTTGTTGCGGACAGACGGCTTTGGTAACTTTAACAAAGAAAAATGTAAAGGAAAAGATAATGGCATCATGATTTGCGGTTCTTTATTCTCCGTTCTCTTATTCCTCGTTCTCCCAATGGTAGTTTCCATACAATGAGAATGCTCGTGCTCGCTGGAGTTCATCACCGCTCATTTTACATCCCCACTGCTGAGTGGGGATGTAAAATGAGCGGTTATGAACTCGATTTGTTATTCGCAGTGACCATTGGCGGTAGCCAAAGTAACATTAAGAAAACGATAGCGAAGTTCGAAAAGAATAAAATGTATGGGATTGACATACGATTGACCACGTGATTTAGCGCGGCTTATGTCAATTTCAAATGTCAACGCATTTTTGTGACGATTACGGATTTTAAGCTACTTTGAGCGGGGCTGGTAACTGGAAGGGTGAGCATTTTATTTTGGCCTTTTGTGTAGTGTTGCAGACGATCAACCACTGGTCCTGGCATCAAATGATAAGGTAAGTAATATCAAGTTAGACCTGGTGAACCTTTTTGGTGTAAAACCCGATAAGAAGGATAGGAAAAGTTGTAGCACAAATAAACGTCTACATACCTTCTACACTTGCACTACTTACTGATTCCCCCCCTCGCCCGATCCTCTAAATGCCACTACACTTTTATACACTAAACATGCACACTAGTTTAGGCCCAAGACATCGTACTCGTAGAACAAGGGTACGTAGAACCGGTTCACACGCGCTCTATACCAGGTACAGACATGTACGCGACATGCGCTTCTCTCCTCCACGGCCCGACCCGAGCCGATCCGAACCCTTCGGAGAATCTAGCAGGGCACGGGGATGCCCACTTTTAAGTGTGCGATGCCGTTCCCTCTAGAAAACCTCCGAAGGTGATTTCAACACGGCTTGACGCTGAAAATGCCGTTTGAGGCAATCAGCAATCTCTCTCAAAAATAAAAAGAAACTTACTGATTTAAAAAAGTAAGAATATACACGAGAAACATGCTTATCCCAAGAATTCTGTGTAACTATAAAAAGAGTGTTTGGAGCTGAGTGCAGGTTTTATTTACCCTTCGATCACGTTAACGAAAAAAATAGCAATTTTTTTTCAATATATTTTACGGGTAAGCACAGTGCCTTGATCTCACCTGATGGTAAGTGATGATAAGGGCAATGATGGAAGCGCACTTCGCCCGGGATCCCCAGCTAGTGAGACACTGGCTATCTTATCTCTAGCTGCCGGAACACAACAATGCTACAAACATTGATGTTATGGCGACATATTTAGATAAGATGGTGGTAGCTAGCCAGGCGGACAAACAAGCCCTACCACCAACCAAACCGAGTACACAAACATGTACCCCCCGCTGGGAGTCGAACCCGGGACCCCTGGGTCTAAACCGGTGGTCTTAACCACTAGACCACAGAGGCGGTTAAAATTACTTAGGCTATGACATTTTGGCCTTACAAGTTCTCGTTCTCGTTAACGGTTTCGAATCTTTGCATTGGGACTCTCATCCATCCAAAATGATCCGGCATTGCGATAGTTGCTTCACTCGCTAGATCCCATTGCCCATGCAGGGCTCATTTGAGTACATTAACCGTGCTTCGGAAGGCACATAAAGCTAAGTCCCGGCTGCATTAACAGTCATTCATCATCATCAGCCTATGCTAGTTCTAGCAGTCATTAACAACGAACAATCCGAACTGGGCCCGCGTGGTGGTTCTGGTTCTGGTGGCCGTTCTCCCTATCCATGGGGACGGCTAATGCTCCAGCAGTGGTGACAAAAATTGAGCTGATGATGATGATACCTAGATTTAAGATCTTGTACAATCAAAAGGATCTATAACAACTAGTGGTCGCCCAGTGGTCGAAATTCGACCGTAATTTTATTAAGGCTGCACGGATTGTATCCTAAGCAATGAAAAATTAAAAAAGATAGAATGTGAGTTTGGATTGGCATTGACAGATTTCGGCCGCTCCTCTTCCATTTTTGAAATTTTTGAAAAGAGTATATATGCGTGTGAGTATTTTTTATGCATAATTTAAAAAAATTTATTAACATTCTGTATTCCTTCTATATATAAACTATAAGTGTGCGAAATTTCATACTCCTCCGTCCGCGCAATTTTAGTAAAAAGGGGTATAAAGTTTTTTCTTCACGTATTAATATATAGATTTATGACTATACTATGATCCCAATACAAACACACACTGCGTTATCGAACTCTTTAAAATATATCGCACATTTACAAACAGACATGCCATATGCTTTCTTTATGTGCTGTTAATAGGTTTCCAGAATATATTAGAAAAGGAACATGTGCCCTAGATCACGTCCGTTCAGGCATAAAAGACCCCACTAAAGGCTTTATGATAGCTTGCCAGCCAACGTCGCCGCGTCGGCGTCGCGTCGCGAATCGGAAATATATTACGGGATATTATGGAGATTATGACGCACTATATATCTTCGGGGAGTCGAGTAGATATTATTCGTAATTTTTGCTGTTTTTCAAACCAATTCTCTAATGTGCTGTTACTATTGTTAGGAATAACATAATATGCTTATGTATTTAAAAATAATGGTTCCAAAACACTAACTGAAACTGACTTTTCTGAAAAACGATCAAAATCGCACAGTTCAAACTGCTGCCCCCTGACTATGAGCTCTTATAGCAGTATTATTGCAGTTGTGGAAAAGAGACGCGTGTACATTCGCCGCTACACGCGTCTCGTTTTCACAACTGCCTTAGTACTGCTATAAGAGCTCGTGGTTACCCCCCTGGACTGAGAACGCTGAAATTTTACAAGCAGGTTTCTCATAAAGTCTACGTGCTACGCTAAGAAAATAAATTGTAAACTTATAGTACCTACTGTGTGACCTTTGTATTGTAACTATTGTGAAACAGGTACAATTTTATGTTTGGCAAAGAAATAACACGGGATTATCTTCCAACGCTCAAATGTTTACGCGTAAAAATGTTTTTTTTGTAATTTGATCGAATTAAGCCTAAGTACGAGTTATGCCTAATTGTAAGTTGATGAATTGTTTTTTTTGGTTGTAGGCAAAATCGTAACGTAAACGACTCCACTTCAGTGTCCACATGAAAAAACAGCTAGTGAACATAAAAGCGGCACTAGCCGTCTTCGTCTTGCCAAAAATTTCGAAAGCTTATAAAATTATAATTAACTTACAAAGTGATTGAATCCATGTGAATATTATTTATTTGCAATCACAACTGACATTTTCACTCACAAACTTTATAAGAAATAAGTGCAGTGATAAAACTTCCCGGGAATCAGGCAAGAACTGAAGTTCTCTACATCTAATTTCAATCTAATGGACCATAATACCCCATGGACATAATGTCTCTACCCAAACGGCTCAAATATGAGATCCCCAGTCAGATTCTCATACAATTTAAAAAGGCGATTTAACATATTACTAAAATTTTGTAAATTTGCAGTTGTAAAATCTAGGAGGGAATCATCTAGAATAGAGAGAGAAAGAGAGAGAGAGAGAAACATTTATTGACCACACACACTAATATACATAAAAAATAAGAATTAAAACAAACAAAAGGTCAATCAGGACCCCGCCTCAGTGCCTTGTGTTGTTGCGAACGAAGCGTATCGCAACAACGCTGGTAGAATAGAGGACCCCAAGAGGCGAAGAGATCTTTGCCGATCACATCAAGTTGAGGCGCCACTTCTCTGAAGCTAGAAATATTGGCGTCCCTATCCACGCAACTGTCCGACAGATAAAGCTTGCACTTACCGAAATCAAGCCCATGGCTCGAAACTCGCGAACGAGAATTAAAAAACCTGAGAGGACAGTTGACGCGTCACCTCCCAGGGTTCCATCATCCAGATATCAAAAGTTAAATGTTGAATTTAGCTGTTCGATGTCCGGGTGGATGGCGAGATTAAAAACGGCTGGGCCCAGATGGTCGCCCTGTTGGCATCCGACGGCAGATGAAAGGAGGTGATTCTTATATAACAGTTTTGATGGCTATTTGTAACACTGCAATAAGAATGGTAATATTGCGGGGGCCTTTAATTTTGTTTGTACCAACATGGCGGCCCTGTTGACGGAGTTGATGGCATTTTTAACATCAATTTTTAATAACACCTCACCGCATAATTATTTCGTTCAGCGACTCAACACAACACGTCAGTCATGTGAGCGACAAAGCCTAGGTACATTGTTCTACAAATACGTATTTCTATTGCTAACCAAAGCCTATTGTTAAGTCCCATTATCATCGATATGCTCGTATGCGTAAAATTTAAAACAAACACAGGTGTTAGAACCTCGTGTTTTGCAAAATTTTACAAATTCAAACATTATGATGTTATTGAAATTTTTGAAGATTGTATTTACTGATGCAATGCGTTACAGAGTTGACCCATTTTGATTCCTGGAATCTTTATATTCAATATTATGAACGTTCAAAGATTTGACTAGTCACATCACCTTCTGATGAATGGTGACTCATGGTGGTATTTCAAACTTCAATACCAACCAATTAGTGAAAAACCTCTGCTAGCAACTAGTAATTAAATAGCCTATATTGTCCCACTGCTGGGCAAAGGCGTCCATCATCGTAATCAACACTATAACCTGTGTTGTACGTAACTTGTATTACAAATTACAATTACAAAATTTTTTTAACAGACTTTTCCAGATGAACATTGAACACAGGATCTCCGAATATCTACATATGCACCAAAATGACCGAAACACTTTGACCGACCGGGACCTCAAAATTGAACTCAAGATCTCCGAATATAAAGTCGAGCACTTAACCACTCAGCTACGGAGGCGTTCCAAATAGATAAATATACGTAGACTAGATATCGCTATCATGCCGAATCAGTTCATCATCATCATCATCAGCTCATTTTTATGTCCCCACTGCTGAGGCACGAGCCTTCCCTATGGATGGATAGGGCCATAAACCACCACTCAACCCACTGCGGATTTGTGATTGTTAACGACTGCTAATGCAGCCGGGGCCAACGGCTTTACGTGCCTTGTGAAGCACGGAGAAGCTCGAGATGATAAATTTTTGGTCACCCATCCGGTGACCGGCCTTTGTAACTCTACATTCGCGTTAACCATTGCACCATCGAGCTCCTCGTCAGTTAATCCTCCGGATCAGTTCATTACTCTTATTAGTGTGATTTGTCGTGGCTTCGTATCGGTTCGTGGTCGGGTGAGCGGTGACGAGGGTTCACTGCGATTTAATCAAAATTGAGGTTAGTATGTGGTATGTTTAATACATACGTGCTTTACGACATCTGATTCTGGAACTGTAAATAAATAATAATTATTTATTTATTCATTAAAGCCTAAATATTATATAATAATTATAATAAAACAAAAATAAATAAAAACAACCACTGCTCAATCAAATAACCCTCCCCGCGCCATTCCAGGTGCAAAGGTGCCCAACACACTTGCCGCGTTTCCGCGTTGAACAGCGATAGACAACCTTTGCATCAGGAATGACTCGGAGCGAGGGTCAAGACCCCTCTCTCGTAGACGGCGCCCCACTTCCCTGAAAAACAGTTTGGCCTCTGAACCCCAACAACCAGTTGTTTCTACTGCAAGGGGTACAAACAAATAGTTTGTGAGTACCGAATACATCTCGTGCTTTCTTTGAGCTGCCACCTCAGCAGCTGCGGCCGCCATCCTCATGGTGCGACTAACGTGTGAAGCGGCAAAAGTGCTAACACATGTGGCGTCCCAGAGCAGGCACTTTCCTTTTTGCCAAGGCACAAGGGTTAAGCCATCAGGCCTTTTGCCATCTGACCGACTAAGGCCTGGTGGCTCCAGCACACAGGGAATGTTTGCCGAAACTAGCGCCCTCCGGATGATGTCATTGAGGGCATGATGGCGCGGAAATCTCCCTGCACAACGGCAACAGCTCAAGGCGTGGTGACCGTTGCTCTCTACCATAGTGCCACAGATGCATATATGAGGTTCACAAACATCACAGCCTAGGCAAAGAGCCACGGCGACCCGCATAGAGTCGTCATCAAGGAGAGTTCCCAGATGTGGAGAGGGAAGCGCGTGTAGCCAAGCCCCGGACTCTGGCCTTGATACAGCAATAAGCCTTGACCTATCCACACCCACAGCCCTTTCTAACTGGCAGTCAAAAACCCGCTTCACCCCTACATCGTCCCACAAGCGCTGACGGTCTAGTTTTTCGGGCACGCTCGAACCAGGGTTGAGTGCCAACCAAGCGGCCTGTGCATCAGAAGCGAACGGTATTGTAGCCTTGCAACCATCTAAAGAAAAGAATTCAGTAACAAGGTCAACGACCCCAGCTGCTGATGCCAGGAAGGCCGGCAGACTCACGTCCCTTGCACGCCGTAAGCCCAAACCACCCACCGTTCCGAATGGGAAGAGAAGCGAGGTCCCATTGATCAGTATTAAGGGAGACATTCAGCAGACACTCAACAGTCTCCTTCAACACTGAGTCAAAGGAATCAATGTACGTGGGGCATAGCCAAGTCGGAACCGTGCGCAAAAAATAGTTTAACTTGGGAACTGCAAAGCAAAACCTCAGCAAAATCAGTGCAACGTGTGCTGGAAGATTTTTAAGCCTTTCCTTAGCAGACATGAGAAGCTGCCTTCTTACCTCAAAGGCTTCAGGAATCGCTACCGGGAAAATGGGAGATCCCAACAGAGTCAAAGTTTGATCTGATAACTCTTTAAGACCCGGAAGTAAAAAACAAAAAGAAGGAAAGAAAGCACGAGATTCGGCACTGCAGGGGTAGAATTCACATTTTGTCGTGTTTACCTCCAATCCCAGTTGACGAAAACGTGGAAGGAGAGTGACCAGATCTTGCCGTACTTTCTCAGGCTCTCCCCCGAGGGTACCATCATCCAGGTACCATATATTCAAAGGGGATTGAAGATCCGATATTGCTTTTTGAATGGCTAGACAGAAAACTAGTGGGCCAAGCGGATCCCCTTGCTGCGCGCCAACC
The DNA here is from genome assembly GCA_947562085.1 of Eudonia lacustrata. Lineage (NCBI taxonomy): Eukaryota > Metazoa > Arthropoda > Insecta > Lepidoptera > Crambidae > Eudonia > Eudonia lacustrata. The sequence goes on from OX387313.1 coordinate 6,740,296, forward strand.
TGAGAAAGTACAAGGGATTCGTTATAAAAAAGATTAGAAGGAGATGAGTAAACTTGAAAAAGAAAAGGATAGAGGGATGGCACCCTCTCCCTGACTTCATTCAACAACACATCCAGAAGGGTGCAGGTTCAAACCCTGCTCGTGGAAATTTTTTCAACATTTGTGTTTTTGTTTAAGTAATTTATTTTAATTAATTTAATTTAACTTAATTTTATTTACAAAAACACAAATGTTGAAAAAAATTCCACAAGCAGGATTTGAACCTGCACTCTTCTGACATACATAAATTAGATACAAAATTTAATTAATTTAATTTAATCGTTTTATGTACTGTAGATTTAAAGATAGCCTTGGAAATAGCAAATATGTCAATATCGCAAAAGAACTTGTTAACTATATGTTGTAACTTAAATATGACATACATTTTTATTCGAATTAAATATTATTTTAATAATTATTGCACAATAAAAGACAAGTGCAAAAGGCGGATTTGATGCCAAATGCCATTCTCTACCAGTCGACCTAAGGGCTAAGCAGAAAAAATTATAAGCGGTTTGACAAAGAACGTAACTGAAAAATATACTACATAAGTCGACAATATAATATTTTACCTACTACCCATTCAGGACGTCTTTTAGCTGTAGGTATGACCAACAAAACGACAAAAAGTAAGTAACACTTAGCTAAGAACTGTATGTAGTAAAAGCGTCTTGAAATCAAACGTGAAAGAGCGGAAACAAAGTAATTAATTGCGAACAAAAACATACTTAAAAAAATTGCGGTACTTACTTTAATTTTTACTTGACTGCGTCAGAAGGAGGGTTATGTTTTTCGGGTGTATGTATGTATATATATATATGTGTGTATGTCTATATATATGTATGTCTATTTCTTTGGCACGCCCTACAGCCCAAACAGCATGGTGGATTTTAACATATGAAGTGTCATTAGATTTGTTTTGACTGTGGGAGTGACATAGGCTATAAAAAATCCGGAATATACTTAATAAAAAAAAGTTAAAAGGTTGAAATAAAACAAATTATTAAAATAAAACAAAAACCCGACTGCTTAAACAACTATATAAAAACAATTATATACTCGTAAAAACCGGACTAACATAAAAAATAACTGCAAAGAAAAGAACTGAAAAGAAAAAGAACAAGCTCTACGATCCCAGAATTCAATTTGAGCAATGTTGAATGCAATGTGAGATATTTCCTGGTCCGATACCTACACTTATATAATAAAATCTATAATAAATGAGTATTTATAGATACATTGAATATTGATAGTTGTCCCAGACGGGGACAATCATCCATCAACCAAGCTGCCGTGGCTAGCTCAATTAAATCCGCACTCTCTCTGGTTGGTTGGGGATTGTCCCCACTTGCGACAACTATCAATATTCAATGTATCTATAAATACTCATTTATTATAGATTTTATTGGAACGAAGTTCCTTATCGCGCGTTGTGAAAAGGGGTTAGACGGAAAAAATTCTTACGAAAAAAGTTGTCACGACACTTTTTTATCAATAGAAGTGTACGTTAATTTCGCCATTGTTATCACAAGACCGTGTGGCCTAATGGATAAGGCGTCGGACTTCGGATCCGAAGATTGCAGGTTCGACTCCTGTGACGGTTGAAATATTATTTTGTTAGTTTTATTTGTAAATTATTTATTTATTTAATGCTTTTGTATTTTTAGCAAGTACGCACTATAACCTAAAAAAAAAACAAAAAAAAAATCCTACTGATAAAGTTTATATAACATTATATTTGTTAATAATAAAAAAAATATTATTATAACTTAAAAAAAATAAAATTTTATTACAATTCCTTCACTAATTAATCGAAAGGAACTTCGTTCCATCCGGGTGTCCCTTGACACCTCTCAAGTTTTTTTTATTTAAGTATAGGTATCGGACAAGGAAATATTTCACGTTGCATTCAACGTTGCTCAAATTGAATTCTGGGATTGTAGAGCTTTTTTTTTTTTCTTTTCTGTCTTTTTATTTTTTTTTATTTCAGTCCGGTTTTTACGAGTATATAATTGGTTTTTATATAGTTGTTTTAGCAGTCGGGTTTTTTGTTTTATTTTTTATTTATTGTTTTTATTATTGGATCCATGTGCACATAGCCCAATTACATAACTGCTAATTAGAAAAGCTTACATTCTAAGTAACTACATTAATATGTTTATAAGCTAAACATTTTGTGATGTATCACCACCTTTTGAACACTTTTACGTACGGTGAAACTGAGGTCGACACGGTGAGCTCATTTTGCGTGAAGCGGAACGCACTAGATTAAAAAATAGTTGACGGTAGCGTGTTACGAATTGATGATGAGACGACAACTTTTAATAATTTATCTTAGGTCCAAGGCTACCATATATTTTTGAGACTAATTATAACGTTCCTCCGAATGAAGCCATTACTCATCTTCTGATCCTAAAAAACAAGTCATAAATCACTAATGTCAAAGACGACGTGACTGACCAAGGACAAGAAATTCTTATAAAAATTACAACCAATTTTAATCATGAAACTGAATATTATTTTAAAATTTTTTGCTGAATATCACTGTCAATAATTGACAGTGATATTTAGCAAAAAAAAGGGCAGCTCTTTAACGAGATCAGATTGCTATCATGCAAGTTGAGCAATTTCGTAATGTCGGATTACCGAACTTGTGCCCAATTATGTTTAGTATACTTCATGAAGATGGCAACGTTTGCCCAATACACAAAGGGGTCCTAAGTCGAATGCCCAGTGTTCAATCCCGGACCCAGATGTGTTCCAGATGTTTCGATGCATGTGCTTGAGATCGTCACCACATTTGGAAAGCGTGGTGAATAAACCAGTACCCATCAATTGTAGCAAGGAGACGCCTTAATTTCAATCTTCTTCTTCTTGCAGTGTCTCTCTATTACTGGAGGTTGGCCGTCAGCTCGGCGAACTTCTCTGTATCCTGCGCCAAGCGAAATAGGTCGTCAACCCTGGCAATGCATGTCCATTCTCAGATGTTTCGTAGCTACGATTTTTTCCGTCTTCCAGTTCGTCGTTTGCCTTCAAAGTCCCATCATTATCAGCTGGAGAAATTGGTATCTTTTATGCCGCAAGACATGGCCGAGATATCCAACTTTTCTTTTCTTAACGGTCTGCAATAATTCACGACTCTTGCCAACGCGCTGGAGAACTCTGACGTTGGAAACTTTCTCCGTCCAGCTAATTCGTAGCATTCTTCGGTAGCACCACATTTCAAAGGAGTCTAGGAACCTCTGTGTATCTGCTTTTAGAGTCCAAGCCTCGCTACTATACAACACTACGGGAAATACGTAACAATGGCGCAATCTTAGACTGAGCTTCAGCGATAGCTTGCGACTGCATAAAACCTTTCGTTGGTTTCAATGATGGAGGCATATGCCAAGCATTGAGAAAGTACCTAAACAGGTCAAATAGGGTAGTGATCAACACTGTTTTTTCCTTCAGTTGATGGCTTCGTGCGATTAGCACATATAGCCAGTGTCAAAATAATTTTGCTTACAAGTAATAAACAGTATTTCCTTCCTGTACGATGATGATAAATGATAATAAAAATGAGAAGTAATAAACGATATACCCTCCAACCCCTCGAGTATCTCAGTAAAGATGTGGGGCTTTACTAAGTCCTCACGCGGACTTCTTGAGAGAATTTGAAAAGTGCCGTTGCACTGTTTTGTTTCATTTGCCGACACTCATGCACACTCACGAACACTTAACGGTTAATAATCCACCATTATTTCACATCAATATTCGACTCTAGCTGTTGCCCGCAACTTCGTTCGCGAGGACTATGTATCCCACAGGAACATAATATCGGAATGAATAATATCCTATGTTAGGAAATCACCCGGACCATCACCCACCCACCACCATTTTATGTGCAAAATTTAATCCAAATCCGTTCAGCCGTTCTCGAGTTTTGCGCTCAGCAACATTCATTTTTATTACATACTTATAAATTTTAGAAAAAATAAAACAAAACCGCATGACTCTTCACTTTTCCGCCAAAAAGTCCACTCGTTCGAGACTTTAAGCCCAGTGTTCAAAACAATTTTCGTCGCCAAAAAAAAACAGACATTTTCATTGAAATTTTACGGGATGACCGCTAGCAAGCTGAAGAAGATGGTCTGTCTTCAATTGTTGCTAAAGACTAAAATCAGTTGCTAACCCCTATTTTTAAAGATTGAAGGTTCAAAAATGTCGATGGACTTCTTGGCGAGAAAGTGAAGCATCATGTCTGCAGTTTTGTTTTATTTTCTAAAATTTGTGTTATGTCGAATACTAATGTGAAATAATGGTGGATTATTAACCGTTAAGTGTTCGTGAGTGTGCATAAGTGTTGGCAAATGAAACAAAACAGTGCAACGTCACTTTTCTAATTCTCTCAAGAAGTCCGCGTGAGGACTTAGTAAAGCCCCACATCTTTACTGAGATACTCGAGGGGTTGGAGGGTTAAAATCTCATTGAATGGTTCCTGTCGAACGCTGGTGCCACTATTTAATTTTTTACTTTTTTTACTTTTACTACTTTTTGAATTTTGCACCAAATATCTATTAATTTGTCGACTGGAGATTTGTAGGTAGGACGGTCGAGCAAACTCGGATTCGTTGATAACACAGTTCATCTTGGATCTTTAAAATAAAAACGCAGTCGTATTCCTTACAGTCACTTTAATGTTATTTTAACATCACAATTATAGTAGTTTATGCAACTGTCATATAATGAAGGGTGTTATATGCAGTTGCATACACTACTTTATCTTCACTAATGCAATTAGTCAAACAACAAGAGTAAAAGCTGACAATAGTTTATTTATAATAATTGTTCAAATTTTGGATGGTACAATTTTGAAAGTTAATGTTAATTATTGATCCAGCAGCTGTAGCGGTCGCGGGGCAAGCAGTAGAGCTCGTAGACGGAGTTGGAATATTTATAATTACTTCATTCGTCTTGTTTTCTATACTGTTCAAGATCGTATTTGAGACTTGAATTTTATTTATTAAAGACTCATCAATGTAGCTTTCAGCCACAGTAGAAGACTTCCACCCCCCGTGTCGTTTCAGTGCGGTCAAATCACCACCGCTATCTATGAGAAGGGTCGCCGAGGTGCGCCGGAAGCAATGCCCCGTGTACAACGCTGGGCTAGGCAGATTCAAAAAACTTGCGATAGTTTTTCCCAGAGCACCAAATTAATTAATACCAGTTCTTTGATCGACGCACTTCCCCGATCTATAGCTCAAGAAAAAGGCAGGGTTTCGACAGGGGGTGGGTCGAAGTTCCATGTATTTTTTACATACGGCATAGCAGTTGCCCGTCACAACGAAAGAACGATCTATTTTCGTTTTTGTTTTCGAAACTTTCACCATGATTGTACTGTCGTCTATGTTAGAGACTTCATCGAACTGGATGTTGTATAGCTCTTGCCTTCGGCATGCCCCCATTATGCCGAAGATTAGTGCAACCTGTAACAATAAACGATATAATAAGCTTGAGGTACATAGCCAAGGCAAAAACTATGATTTATGAAGTAGTAAAGTGTAGGTACCTACTACCTAATTTATACACAAAGCGCTTAAACGGAGTGTCTAGATAACTTGCGTGTGTAGTACGTAAGTACTAGGTAGATTAAATAACAGAACTAAAATACACTTACCTTTTCAAAAAGATACAAAATATCTGGTGAATCTTTCAGGAACATCTTTATTTGACCTGATGTAAACGTCAAGGACTTTTTTTCCTTGTGTCCTTCTGAACTGCGTTTCAGGAACGCTATGACTTTTGAATACTTCGTGATATCAATATTATTGTAGATACTCAGTGTGGATTTGAGCATAGAATATTTAGCCCACATAGAAGATGGCTTGAATTTGTCGGAGAGGTCTTTGAGATACACAAGAATGACATTTTCAGAAAATGATGTAGATTTCGATCTTCCATGCCAAAAAGTTATTATATTCTTTTTCATATAATTTTCTAGATTTTTCTGGCAAAAGATTGTGAGTTACTTTTGTTGCCAATTCTAGAATATCCGGAGGCGTACAAATATCATCGTCGCTGTCCATTTTTAACTTTTAATTTGTATTTTAAAAACAAAACACATTGCGAAACATTAAATTCACGCGTACGTGTATTGTCACAGTGAACTTGCCGCCTAAAATCTAACCAATGAGAGCGGAGCTGCGCGCGCAGGGCCAATCAGGAGCGAGCGCGCGCTGTTCTTTTTTTATTTAATTGGCACAAGATCTTACCAAAGAGTTTTGTGTATGTAAGTTTAGTAGTTTCGACGAAGTTTTCACGTATAACCCAACTGTTTTCAAAAGCCAGCCTAATATCAAAATTTTATACAACTTGTATGAGGATTTTGACATAAGGCTCGCCAGGTTAATTGGTCGCGTTTTATTGATGTTATAATGAGATTTTACGATATCGATGTGGATATTATACCATCATGTGAAATTGCTTAAATTGAGTGTTTTGTTGTCTGCGCTATAACAGTAGTAATTATAAGTCAAGTATTGGAAACATAAGTAGAATGTTACAACATTAGTGTAGATAAAATTATTTAGAAACAATTGCCCGATGCAAATGGATTTTAGAAACGAAGTGAGATTTGCGCGTGCGTACTCTCCGACCGCTCCCGTCAAAATGTGTCTAGTTCGATAACACGCCAACAGACTGACGTTGACGTTTCGCGCATCAAAGAGCATAGGCTGCACAGACCACACTCAAGTATAAACTATACTAACTTGTCGTGTCTTAGCGATGCTAGCGCCATGTCTCCGACATATTTTCAATCTTCTTTTTAAACTACTTTATCTCGAGTTCCTACATGCTTCAGACCCCAAGTTAAACCGTTGAAAGTAATTTCAGTTCGGTTTAATAACCAAACAGCGCTTACACAGATGGTGCATAAAATTTCATTGACACATAAAAGGAAAAGGTTTTATGCGACGAAGGTTACATGCTCAATTATGTACAAATACTTACCGCAATCAGGATGAATATTAAACATGATCGTCCCACTATCCACCGCAATCGCGAAGATTGTGGATTGCGAATTTGATATTCCTATACGCAGCTAATGAAACGTGAAGTAAAGACACAGGCATATCAGACTATCCAAAACTGTCTAATTTAATCAATTAATGTTCAACCATATGCCATAGACATGAAGTTCAAAGTCGGTTGAGGATATTTGACAGTCTTTGGTAGGCGTGCGGGCCGAGCCATCTGTACATAAATAATGTTAAGAATAAGGGTGCGGTCCCATTAAGAGCTATTAATTTTGAGCTATTTTATAGATAGTGGATGAAAGTAGTCGTGGATCGTGCTCAATGGCGTGCAGTTGGAGAGGCCTATGTCCAGCTGTGGACTAGTATGGGATGATGATGATGATGATGAGATGCTATTCTTGAGTTCAAGAAGAGATCAATTTGATCAATAAGATTAGACAGGTTTTAATCGCCTCTATGGTCTAGTAAGACCACCGGTTTAGACCCAGAGGTACCGGGTTCGATTCCCAGCGGGAGGTACATGTTTGTGTACTCGGTTTAGTTGGTGCTAGGCCTTGTTTGCCCGCCTGGCTAAATATGTCCTCATAACATCAATTTTTATAGCATTGTTGTGTTCCGCCAGCTAGAGATAAGATAGCCAGTGCCTCAGTAGTTGAGGATTCTGGATGAAGTGCGCTTCCACCTTCGGCCTTATCATCGCTTAACATCAGGTGAGATGAAGGCCAGGTAAGTACCTGTAAGATATAAAAAAAAGACAAAAATGGCATACATTATTGTAACTAATTTAATGTGACATGAAAACTAGAAAACTGTTATATTATTCTTGTCTATTGAATTGCAGATTAGTTCTTTTTGAACTTCAAAAAAGCTCCTAGTTACTAATTAATACCTCTCAATGGCACCGCGCCCTAAAGGCTGGAGAAAGTCGATGAGCAATAATTATATTAGACCTCCGATTCTGATGTAAATTCAATAAGATGTACACAATATTATTCACGAACAAGATGACTCACCAATATATCTTTGCCAGTGCAATTTGTGACCTATTGTGTTATGAGATACTGGTATCTTTTGAATCAATACCTTCGAAAGTACAGATGTTTAAACGTCATTATTATTAGCTACTAGTGACCCGCTTGCGACTTCGTCCGCTTCAGTGAACACCCGTATCCCGTGAAGTTTTACTACGTTAAAAACTTTTTTAAATACAAACCTTGACCTGACAAAAACAAAAAATAAATCAGTCAAATAGGTCGAGCCGTTCTCAATTTATGCTCTGGTTACATCTGGCAATTCAATCATCATTATCATCATCTCAGCCAAAAGACGTCCACTGCTAAACAAAGGCCTCCTACCCAAGGATCTCCACAACGACCGGTTTTGTACTGCTCGCATCCAGCTGCTTCCTGCGACCTTCACCAGATCGTCGGTCCACCTTGTTGGAGGCCTGCCCACACTGCGCCTTCCGGTACGCGGTCGCCACTCAAGGACTATCCCGCCCAGCAGCCATCTGTCCTGCGAGCAATGTGCCCTGCCCACTGCCACTTGAGCTTAGCAACTCTTCGGGCTATGTCGGTTACCTTTGTTCTTCTGCGGATCTCCTCATTTCTGATTCGATCACGCAGAGAAACCCCAAGCACCAAATACATCCTGGACGTCGGCCTGTACGAGATTAGTATGGCTCTCAAACAGCTCAAAAACGGCAGGGCACCAGGTGCTGACGAGATTACGGCCGAGCTTCTGAAAGCAGGCGGAAGTCCGGTACTATTCCGTCGTACTAGGGGGCAGAACGCCAGAGACGTGGCACGAAGGTATGGTGGTACTGTTCTTCAAAAAGGGCGACAAAACCCTGCTGAAGAACTACAGGCCCATCTCACTTCTAAGCCCCGTCTACAAGCTGTTTTCGAGAGTCATAATAAATCGTCTCGCACGCAGGTTTGATGACTTCCAGCCTATCGAACAAGCTGGCTTCCGAAAAGGCTTCAGCCCCATAGACATCTGGCAATTGATCTTGTTTAATATAGATAAGCGCCCAAATGATGATGTCAGACTTTCCCACATTGGATGTAAGATAATGGGGACATTGGGCCAAAACTTCTACGTAGCCAATAATATTTTTTATGAGCTTAAAATCTTTAATTCACTCCATGTAGCATAATAGTTGTCACAATGACATAATAGTTTGTTGACATAATAGTTGTCAAATGTAGTTTTCATGAGAGTATACACTCATAAAAACTGTTATGTTGTATTAAAGATAAAGCAGTCGGTTCCAATTAGCATAAATAATGATGAATGACGATCCAATTTTCAAAATTAGGCATACTGATAGTGTGGCACGAAACGGCATTTTATAGCAAATGCTAGTATAGTCAATAGCACTGGTTAGTAGCCCAACAGTGGGATGTCTATACGTGATAAATCATGTGCAAGAGCGTATGTTAGTAACTGTTTTACTACCAAGAGCGAACACATAAAACAGTCTCGAGTAGATAAGGATAATCTGGTCGAGTGTACTTAATTATCTGCTGAGTAATTGGGAGCTGCGAAGAGGGGCCGGGAGCCCGTTGTTTTTATTCAGGCAACCCTGGATTAATGAATTGGGATATCGTTTGCAGGTGCGATATTTGAACTTGGATGTATTATTCATGTGAATTTAATGTGTAGATGGAATTATACCTCGGCAGACGCGCGGTCTGGTTGTGATTTATAGGTCTATTAGTATGTTAAACAATTATGAGTTGTTTATGTCTTCAAATTATGGAGCTCGATAGTAAAGTAGTTAACGTATTCAGTCTGCGATTGCCGAAATTAAGCAACTTTCGCAAAAATCGATCGTCAGATGTTTAGCCATAAATTTATCATCTCGCGTGCTTCGGAAGGCACGTAAAGCCGTTGGTCCTGGCTGTATTGGTAGTCGTTAACAACCACCAATGGCCCGTTCTCCCTGTGTAGGCTCGTGCCCCAGCAATGGGGACATAAAGTGAGCTGGTGATGCAATAATCATGATCGCATTAACGAAAACTTTTGTATGGTAACATTTTGCCTCTCCCTTTTTTTCAACAGTAGGTGCTGCTTCAACGCTATACAATTCTTTTTAAATTTTTTTACGTGCTCAAATAGCTAACAAACTTGCACCTAGGTAGATAGACAGTTACGTGGTAAAACCACGACTTTGGTGAACGTTTAAAAACCAAAGCGAACAGCCGTAGAGCCGATGAAACTAATCCGTTGTTAATAGTCAACGTCCCGAGCTCCAGCTTCGATTGAGAGAGGTTACTGAGAGCCGACCGGGTTAACAGCTATAGATGTGATTGCATTAAAGAAGTTAGGCTTGCAGAGAATTCGTAACCGAATTGTATTCCGAGTTATGTGAATGCGATTAACAGAGTTATACGTTAAGTTTAGCTATTCACCGACGACGACCTCCTTGGTCGAGTGGTTTGTACACCGGTTTTCATGGTGTCGCCATCTCTGAGGTCCCGGGTTCGATCCCTGGTTGGGTCAATTAAGAAATTATTGTTTTTCTAAATTGTCTCGGGTCTAGGTGTTTTCTATGTATAATAAGTATGTATTTAAGTAGACCACGGACCACGGACCCTGCAAAGGGTTCGAAACGTCAGGATAAACATTAAATAAGTAATGTGTAAAATAAACGCGAGTAGATCCGTAAAAGTTGTTTCATTTCAAAGCGTAGTGTTCGCGTAAACTTTAGAAAACAATATGTATTTAAGTATTTTAAGTATGTTTATCCGTTGTCTAGTAACTTTTTAACGAGTTTCATAACGAAGCTTCTCTTGGGCTAGATAATTGGTGTGAGTGTAAGAAAGTTTTTTTTTTTTTTTATGTAGGACCTTATGTACCTTACTTGGCCTTCATCTCCACCTCATGGTAAGTGATGATAAGGCAGGAGGTTTAAGCGCACTTCACCCGGGATCCTCAACTATTGAGGCACTGGCTATCTTATCTCTAGCTGTCGGAACACAACAATGCTACAAACATTGGTGTTATGGTGACGTACATAGATAAGAAGAAAAGAGGCAAACAGTATGCTCTTTTGTCGCCTTGCCCTTTTTTGTCCTTACTTAAGAGGAGTGTTGAGGGAGGACAATTGTGTCGAGATATTTTTGCACTTTTTTCTTATGATTACAATAACTTCCACAATAATGCGTAATTACAAAAGTCCATAAACAGATAAGGTAATAAGGTTTCTGTGATAACACCGTTTTTCATGGAATGGTATTATTATGTCACTCGATGTAAATATGGTTATTTAAAACATATACAGTTGAAAAAAACTTTGTAACAAAGTGAAACGTACAAATAGAGGAATGAAAAAGAAAATAGGATTAACAATGAGCAATTATAGAAAAAAACGACTAGCCAACAATTCCACAGGTACTTAATTATAAGTTGTTACATTTAACGAACTAAGCAGCTACGAAGAGCAATTAACCAATGTGTAGTGATTTGTAGGTTATCCGGGATTAAAGTTCTGAATGAAGATACCGAGCATAGGAGTATATCGAGATCTGGAAACTCAACGAGACAGAAAATTTGGTTGCATTAAGTTGAAGGAGACAGCATATTGACGCTAGGATACCACAATCTACAACTCACACGCTTACGACCCTGACGCTTTACGGCTCCCGCCCACGACCGACTTTTTGTACGACCGAAAATCGGACCGATTTTTTCTCCGAGGTTTCAGTACCAATTTTGTGACCGCCTTATAGGACGTGTGCGTTCACCAACTAAAAAATCGGTCACACATTATCGGATGTGGGCGAGGACAAACAATATAATTCATAATCCAATGGAATTAGAGTCAAAACTAGTTAAAAGCGTGTAACATGTACACGCCTGTACATGCTCGTAACTTAGTTGCTTTAGTTGACTTAGCTGTACAGAGGACACTTTTAAGAAAACCAGGTCAAGAGTAGTTTAAACCGGCAAGCAAGTATGAGGAAGTTAATGAGAGTAGAATAGTAGATGAAGTGAAAGGAGTATGTAAGGATCGTAGCAAGTGGTAAGAAGGGATCTCTGTCTGCTCTTATAAGTCGGTACAGTCAAGCCTGTTTGACTGTAAGTATGTATGTTTGGAGAGAGTTTGCTAAGAGGGGCTCAGATCCCCCCTCAGAAATCTCAATCTCATCAATCAGAATCTCAGGGGTTCAGAGAACCCCTCTTAGCAAAATGTACGTACGTACATAAACCTATTAGCATAAAATTAAAGTGACCTACGTGTAAGTTTGCTCTGCACTTCACGTACCTACGTGTTACACTTTCGATGTTCTGTAATTACCGGAAATGTTGAAGGATTTCGATTCTGGATGATCGACAACCCCCTAATGACTTCTCAGATAGATTGAATAATGAATTAAGGTGACTTCGTAGAATGTTAATGCATTTCTTATTTAGTTCAAGCTGAATAATAAGTACGTTTGCGGGGTTAGCATGACTTTATTTATTTGTTTGTACATTTGTTTGTACAGACGCCTGCCTATTAATCTTTGCAAATCTGTAAAATTTCTTCAATAAATGTTCAACCCTAACCCTATATTATATATAAAGTTCAAAGTCTATTGAGGAAATTTGACAGCTTGTGGTAGTTTGATGTGTGTAGGCGTGTGTACTACAATATGTAGGATAGAAGTTAATAAAGTAAACCTGAATAAACAGTCTCGAAACGAAGCGGTAAGGTTAACAGGTAGTGTTGGGGTGTTCGGTGGCACGGATCTATACGTGAAGCAAAAACTTTGTACCCCTTTTTACGAAAATTGCGCGGACCGAGGAGTATGAAATTTCGCACACTTAATAGTTTATATAGAGAAGGTTATCCGAATGTTAATATTTTTTTTAAATTATGCATGAAAATACATTAAATTAATAAAACAAACATTACACACTACCATGTATTTAACACACACGCATAAAACTCTTTTCAAAATTTTCAAGAATGCAAGAGGAGCGGCTGAAATCTGTCAATGCCAATCCAAACTCACATTCTATCTTTTTAAATTTTTCATTGCTTAGGATATAATTCGTGCAGCCATAATAAAATCACGGTCGAATTTCGACCACTGGGCGACCACTAGTTTCTATAGAAGTGCCACAAAAGTCCCGTAGACGACCTAAAGTCGTGGCGAGAAGACACGGTTATTAAACAGGTGTTGGCCCTGGCAGAGGACAGATACCAGGGGGAGAAAGACGGCAGCTTTTTAGAATATTAAATATAGGTTGGAACCCATCACTACCTATTGTCGGATCACCGGGTCCGCACCCACTCGACCCGCTTAGACTCGACCCGAAGAATGTATAGTCAGACAGATAATGTTAGGATAAATAAATCAATAATTAAATAAGTAAGTTCCAACGTGTCGCGCGTCGTAGCTGACGTAGTGATTACGGATAAAACCCTTACCTTCAAACCACGACCTGGATGCAGCGGGCACAAGCCTGGCGGGAGTAGGAAGATGAAGGGAAGAGGCTTATATCCAAGAACGGATCACGAAGAGGCCATCATAATGATGTTACCAACAGATACCAATAACAATCAAGGTAATAAACCAGGCACAGTCACTTCAGGATCACTGAAAAAGATTTTAAAATAAATGATGGTTAAAAATATGATAAAATACTGTCAGACTGTCATTTGTTTCGTTTGTATTTTGTTTTGAGACTCTTTTATACCCATATAACTTTTTAAAAGCCTATTAAATCAGCATAATTGCTATTAAGTAAATGTGAAAGTTTTATTCATTATCTGAAGTAACTTCGACTCATAATTAATAAGTAACACAGCAGTAACAGTAGGCCTGTGAATAGTCTGAAGTGTTATCCAAACCACGCTTTTCATTTGTCCCTGAGCAACTAATACTCGTAATCTCAGTGACAGTTAACGACTCTACTTATGAATTACCTACTCGCTTTTTGTTCGCGGCTTTGCTCACATGGGCTACTATCTGTCTGTATGCTGTCTGTCTATTGCAATTCCCTCTTGCACAATGCAGTCTATTTCGGCAAAGACGGCAACCCAAGGCAGATATGCAACGGGTTTGGCGGATGCGGCGAAATAGCAAGACCAGGCGGAAGGTCTAGAGCGACGGTGGAGGGCATTTTGTTACCGTCGTTCAAAGAAATCACCAAACCCTCCTCCAGTCGTAGCGGTCTCCGTTCTACTGGGCTTCGGAGGGAGAGGACAAGTATGTGCACTTGTGTTTGCGCGTACAGTCACGAGCATTAACATGTTAACACTTTTGATTAGATATGACCCTTATTCCATTGTATTAAGAGTTACATTGTTTACACCTGTGCACGTAAATATCCTGCGTGACAGACTGCTTTTGTAGCCCATAAAAGCGGTCGTTGTAGCCGGAATCGGCTAGGAGAGATATACAACGTGTAACAGAAAGTGTATCCGATCTAGATCTTATATGTGTTGCAATATACCTTAGTTTGGATCTTTTAATTTTTAAGACATAATATATAAGATGCAATAAATGAATATGAATATGAATATTAACTTTAATTTGTTACGCAATTGAACATTAAATGTTTATATTAAAGAATTCACGCGCATCAGGCGCGCATAAGAATGCAACAGTGATCATAAATGTAAGTAACAGAGATTGATAGATAGATAGATATGTTAATTTAGATGTGACGTCATTATGTTAGGTCCTTACCTATGAAATTGACGAGTAGTGTTTGTTTCACTAGCTAATTAGAGCAGACATTAAAAAGAAAAAAAATCAAGTGCCTTCAAAGCTCCAATGAAACAAAAAGACAATTCCGCGAACATAAAAAGTAGTCAATTTAAAAAAAAATGGGGCGATAAAGACACAAAATTAATAATCATTGTTATTACTGAAGCCTAAGTAACATAGTCCTAATTGATGGTGTATAATAATATTGACAACCGGTATTGACTTTTAGAACTTTTAGACTTTTTATATAAGTGAAAAAAAAACGTCAATTTCATAGGTAATATAAATATTTAATATAAATATTTAATTAACCTAATATAAATATATAATTAAAAATTGCATAAAAAATTAAAGTGAATATTAGGTTTTAGTAACTATGCATACAAGCTCTATATCGCATACAATTTAAATCTTCTCATTTTTACCACACCTTTCAGTCACACGTTGTATATCTGTTTATTAACAAGGGGATTGCCACAGCTAAGTAGCAATCTCCGAAGCAAACTTTTCTAAGCACGAATAAAATTTAAAAATCGTGTCGCGCGTACCACAAACTTTTACCAGCACACCTGAAATATTTAAATGTCAAACTTGAAGCGTGCAATATCTCTCGTGCATTATTCAGCAACTGCGAGTTAACGAGCGACGTTGATTGTAGTATAACGGTAGATACTTTGCTAAGTTATCCAAAAGAATTTGTGAAAACCTTGAAGCAAGCATGAAATGGAGTACTCGTTTCAATAGTAAATACATTTGCTTCCTCCATATGCTAACGTGGTAATACCTTGAGAACCGTAAAGCTTTAGGTAGTATTAGGATTATATGACAAATCTAGTGCTAAACTTTCCAGTGCCAGGATATGTCACTTTATATAAATATATAAACGCTTGAGAGTACACCCGTACTACAGCGCCACCTACCGGGTCCAATTGTGAATCGAAACCATCCAGATACCCACTCAAACACACATGTTTAATAATTTTATTAAACATGATAGATTTCATACGGCCACACTTAAGTTGCTTTTTTGTGCTGGCAACTTTTTCTATCTTTTCCAATATGGTGGTAAAAAGTGCAAGTTGTGTCTATCAATTATATTAATTTTGGTAATAAACCATTGTTAAAAGTTTCAGCTGCATTTTAATTTACAACACACAAAAAACCACTGCTGGGGCACGAGCCTTCCATATGAATGGATAGGGAGAACGGGCCATTCCGTACACCACCACGTGGGCCCAGTGCGGATATGTGGTAGTTAACGACTGTTAATGCAGCCGGGAACAACGGCTTTACGTGCCTTCCGAAGCACGGAGGACCACGAGATGATTAATTATTCAATATTATGGTATATTTAAATAATATGAATTAAATATACCTATGGTTAAATATCGATTACAATACGAAACGGTAGATATGCGCATTTACCAGCGATGGCAACTAAAATAGCTCAATTAAGAAAATCAGACTAGGTGTCCGTTAGCGTGACAGCAATGGCAATAAACGCGAACATCGTAAATGAGTTCCAAATGAGTGTACAATTAAATTAGGACCGAGTTTAAGTACGGAAAATCTTATTTTATTGAGTGCCTCACCGGGGGCTTTGAATAAATTATCAAGACGTCTTAGATAGAAGTATTTACGTGTCTCCGTTGTTAATCTTTTATACTGGACGGACTTTTCAAGAGGGTGTTCGGAAAATAAAATATATTAAAAGAAAAAAAATTGAAAGAAAAAATCAGTAATGGAACGGAGTAGTCCCTTAATGTTTTTATTTTGACATATTAAAGGTCTTCTTTATTCCATTGAGCGGCTATTGAGGTTCAAGTGTAGTTGAGCAGGACACTTGGCCAGACGGAGTGACGACTGGTGGGTCAGAACGCTGACTGAGTGGTGGCCGAGCAGCGGATACAGGAAAAGGTGACATCCACTGGCAAGATTGGTCGACGATATAATGGACGTTTCCCAGATTAGCACAGGATCGAAGCGAATAGCATAAGCAAAGAGGGACCTATGCCCAGCAGTGGGTCGAGAGGAGCTGATGATGATGAAGGTTTAAGAAGCAAACTAAGTTTGCTTTTTCCCTCCTTCCTATGACATGGGGTCCTTCAAACGAAGAGTGAAGACGCACCTTGTGGGCTGATAGGGTGAGGGCGACTGATGCTGCGCTGTTTTCACGCACCTGTGGTCCAGGCGTCTGGACTCCGTTTCCACATAACATCAGGTGGAGTAAAGTCACTTGCCAAGCTAGGTATATGTATAAAAAGAAGTGCCTTTAGGTACAGAAGAGGATGGATTTTATTAACATACATGACCCTGTTGTATTTTTATTGCTTTTCCATCTTATTTTACGTGCATAGGGTTTAATATTTGTTGGCAATAAAGTTGTTATTGTTCCGTAAGGGTTTATTAAAGAAATCTGATTTTATATCGCTATACTACTGGGTTTAAGCTTGTCGGGAACTTGCAAGCAAAAGAAAGAGCTTTTAAGCTTTTGCTTTTTTTCCCTGTAGATGGAGTTATGTCGACTTTTTCTAAATGATTTTCTATGATGCCTAGTTGAACTAAAAAACAAGTACCATTACATGATTGTAAATGTATATTTCATGATTTTGTAACGACTTGATTGATTCCTTGATTTCCTCTCAATACATTGTCGTGCCCAATCCGGGCCCATAACGTTCTATCTAACTAATATTGTAACAACTCATGTATACTTATAGAGAGCAATAAATGATTGAATTGAATTGAGTTGACTATTTTTGTATATGTCGCTACTTCTAAAAAAGCTGTGCAGTTTCTTGCGACCATTCTACTCTATAACTAAATGACGTCCTAAATTGTCAGCGAAAGATTTTTTTTTAAATTAAGAATATCTTTATTTGAATTTATAAGATTAGAATAAGAATTATAAAACTAGCTGTGCTCGCGACTTCGTCCGCGTGGAATAGTGACTTTCGGCAGCATTTTTAATTTTTTAGGCTCTTTTCCCGTTTTTGCAACATTTTTCACTGATGCTTCGCTCCTATTGGTCGCAGCGTGATGTTATATAGCCTAAAGCCTTCCTCGATAAATGGACTATCCAACACAAAGAATTATTCAATTCGAACCAGTAGTTCCTGAGATTAGCGCGTTCAAACAAACAAACAAACAAACTCTTCAGCTTTATAATATTAGTATAGATATATAAACACCCAACCCAATAGCTTATTGTTAAGAAGCCGAATCCTTGCCTTGCCGGATCCCATACTGGTCTGGAGCTCGTATGATATTTAAGAATGTATCAACTGCCTAACCTTCGTGCATCGACCTACCACAAACAAAAAGGAGTTGGAAACCAATGTTCCTCATCAAAGCTCTACTTTGATTATCAAAAAAAAAAAAAAGTTGTATTTAACAACATTATCATACAATGACATAAAGCACTTCTTGGCGGGAAAGTGAAGCGTCATGTCTGCGGTTTTGCTTTATTTTCCAAAATTTGTGTTATGTCGAATATTAATGTGAAATAATGGTGGATTATTAACCGTTAAGTGTTCGTGAGTGTGCATAAGTGTTGGCAAATGAAACAAAACAGTGCAACGTCACTTTTCAAATTCTCTCAAGAAGCTCGCGTGAGGACTTAGTAAAGCCCCACATCTTTACTGAGATACTCGAGGGGTCGGGGGGTATATCATTTCTCACTTCCCATTTCTAATATCATTCATCATCATATTGTTTATTTATGTATTACTTGTAAATTAAATTACTTTGACACTGGCTAAATGTGCTAATCGCACGAAGCCATCAATTAAAAGAAAAAAAATAAAAAAAATAAGTGTTTTCAAATTACAATTGAAGTTAATACATGCTAAGGTTGTATCGACTAACGCTTCCAATTTGATCCAGTTACAGAGATCTCTACCAAGGCTAGGCCTGTCTTGTAGAAAAACGGCGAGTTTGCACAAAATATGTGATTTTGATGCTTTGTGGTAGACCTTTCTAGGAGAAGGACGTGAGAGTAGGTTACAGGTAAGAAAAAAGAAAGGAAAAAAAAACATTTATTGACTTCACAAAAAAAAATAAAGAAAGACAAAGAACATGATAAAATTAAGTACAAAATACAAATAACATAAACCGAGAAATATAAATAAAATATAAATAACATAAAAGGTTAGAGACACTAAACAATACAAAAATTAATAAGAGAGAAAAAAACCGACTTAAAAAAGTTAAAACAGCTCTTAAAAGCAAGAAATAATATTAAAATCATATTAATAGTTACCTATCTAGGTATGGTATCTAGGTAGGTGTGTATCTACACATATATTGAAGTCTGGGGGACAATTTTGTTTCATTTATAGTTGAAAGAATTATCAAAATCGGTTCATAAACGACGAAGTTATCCGCGAACACACATAAAATATATATATATACGAGTCAAATTGAGAAACCTCCTTCTTTTTTGAAGTCTGTTAAAAACAGCATAGTGTCTGTTTCTTTGTAACATGTACCTACCTACTAAAAATCGCATGCCCGACCAGGGTATATTGTTTGTTCCCATTATTATATAATAATGGGAACAAACAATATACCAGTGTTAAGCATATGCTTAACACCTGTTATGTATTTACACAATTTTATGGCAATAAAAATGTATCTTATCTTATCTTATCTTACCTTTCTAGGAGAAGGACGTGAGAGTAGGTTACAGGTAGGTATAAATGTATGTAAAACCCCGATTAATAAGAGCTCCTCTGATGAATAAGATTTCAATTTAAAATATTTTCTCTTTAAGTGCACATGTTTGGCAGTGGATTCTGCGTCATGTGCAATGCTTTTAGAAAAAGAAAAACAATTTTGATGAGAAAACTTCTTCGACTTTCATGTAGCTCGATACTCTTTTTCATATATTGCATCAAAATGTCTGCAATGCTTTATCTGTTTCCAATATTAAAATGTATTGGAATGAAGACTCGTTCTTTTCATTACAGTTTTTTACAGTAAAATTCTGATTTCTTAATTTTTTAAACTGCCATGGTCACTGACATTGGGTTAATTATAAAAAAGGGTTAACTAGTACAACAATAATCATGTTAATAACCCATAACCTTTGTCCGTAGCCATGTTTTTTACTGTCTTTGAGTGTCCGATATTTCGACATATTGACATGCGCAAACGGGTTTACTGTTTTACTCGTTTAATCATTATATCATTAATCACATTCGTTATCAAGGCGAAATATCGGATACATAAAGATAACAAAAACATACATAGTTATGATCCAGTTTTTAATAAAAATTACTCGGATCCTAATCAATGTAAGCAATTAAGCGAAGGCGTGTTTAATAGTTTGTCTTTCCTAGGTCATAATAATTATGACTTCATTATTGAAGTAGGTGATCGACGTATTTTTCAGGACGTATTTTTCATTAATAAAGTAAGTGATCGACGTATTTTTCACAATTTAGTATAGGCAATTATATCTTACCAAAATCACTGTTCCAACGAGCATTCGATTAAAAATTTCAAATAGGTAGACAAACAAACCAAAATTGAGAAATACATTTTTTTAATTTTTTAGTCACTTTTACTATTGTAGGTGTTTATTCTATTTTGAAAGCTTTATTGAGCATTTTGTTTATTTTGTTTATCGTGAAAGTGCGCGAAGTATTCTTAGCTAATATTTAAGAATTAGTCTAATTACAAAGTTTCAAATACTCTAACAACATTGAGGCCCTACATTGAAAAGTCCAATTAAAGAAAATGTTTACAAACACGGTATAAAGTCACAATCAACTTAAGGTTGACGGGTGTCCGTGTCACGCCTGGTTATTAATTAGGGTCCCGCAAAAAGGTGCCGGGGTCCGACTGTGACGCAGCCTCCTGCGGCAAAGCCAGTAGCCGCCTGAATGCCGATACGGCCACCCGCGAACGCGTCCCGCCATTTTCGCAAACCGCGTTCGGGACTCGAGCTTCCAAATTTGAATTCTGACAGAAATATTTTGTTTTTAACGTGATTATGGTTTTATTTTTTTCTGTAACATGAACCAGTCAGTGGTTTTTGGTAAACCCTTTCAAACATTTTAGACATGATGCGTAGAGATTAGTGGTTACGTGACATTATGAGAGCAATAATTTATTGTTAACAGTATATCCCGGTTACGCACGTTATCTCGATTAACCCTGAAGTGATTAATTGGATAAATCCTGATACAGTTTCGTTATTTATTTATTCTTAGACTGCGTTATATGTTTCAAGACTTTGGAGAACTTATGAAGCCAGCTATTTCATGATGTAAAATGTAAGTATGTGAAGTTTACTCAGTACTCTCTAAGTTAAGTCCTTTAGTACATATATGTGTATGATAATATTTATTTATGCTCCAAGTTATTGGAGAATTTATTAAGTTTAAACGTGTAAATTAAAATAGGACTTATACTAAGAAATTAATTATTAACATAAAAAAATAATGTGCTGAAATATAAAAAAATATAAAAGTCGAAATACATTATTACCTTTAAAAATATATTGGGCATAATATATTTTGTTAAGAACTCCTATTGGGGGTTAATAGGCATGTCATAACTATCATACGTGACTCAATTCCTGATAAGGCAGACACATAGCTGTGACTACTAATCTAGCCATCACAACCCGCTGAAATATTAGGGCCTTACCTATGAAATTGACGTTTTGTATGAAGATTTTTAAAGAAAAATATATTTTTCATGCTTTTTTTTTTTAATTGTCTAAGCATCTATTTAAATTGTAGTGTGTTTGTTTCACTGGCTAAGTAAAGCAAATTTTTAAAAGAAAAAAAATCAAGACCCTTTAGCTACAATGAAACAAAAGGACAATTCCGCGAACAAAAAAAGAAGTCAATTTAAAAAAAAAATTGGGCGACAAAGACACAAAATTAATAATCATTGTTATTACTGAAGCCTAAGTAACATAGTCCTAATTAAAGGTGTATAATAATAATATCGATCTCATCATATCGAGCTCGATGGCGCAGTGGTTAACGCGCCCGGTCTGCGAGTGCTGAGGTTAAGCAACTTTCGCAAAGGCCGGTCATCGGATGGGTGACCAAAACTTTATCATCTCGAGCTCCTCCGTGCTTCGGAAGGCACGTAAAGCCGTTGGTCCCGGCTGCATTAGCAGTCGTTAACAACCCGTATGGCCCGTTCTCCCTATCCATCCATAGGGAAGGCTCGTGCCCCAGCAGTGGGGACATAAAATGAGCTGATGATGAATAATATTATCAACCGGTATTGACTTTTAGAAATAATACAACTATTACTAAGTGAGAAAAAAAACGTCAATTACGTAGCATTATTTTTTTTAACTCTATGTACTCTATTAAAATCTACGCATGCTTTATGCATGTTAATGAAAATAGATGCTATCCTGTTTCAAATTCAGTTTAATGGGAACCAGAAAGAAATCTTCTAGTAAGAGGACTAACATTTAGGCAAAAACTTAAAAGCTTCTTCGCCCATAGCGATGGTATCAAAGTCGCGTGCAACCCTGGGCGTTGATACTATGGCAATCGGGGGTAACATTATGGCATCATATTGGCGAGATAGAAATTAAAAAAATAATATTATATTGTTATGATTATATATAATTATACGCAAATTTTGTTGCGCAAAAATTACTAGGTATTTGAAAAAAGACAAAGTGTTGAAAAAATTCCACTAGCGGCGGGTTGGACGTAGCCACGATAGTATAGTTGGTAGTGCACCTGACCCGGCATGTCATGGGGTGCGAGTTCGAATCCCACTCGTGGAATTTGTCAATCCTTTTTCCACATTATTATATGTCTACGACAATGACTAATGCCATAACATTCACTATGGAATAATAATGGATTTTGTATTATTTACATTTGTTTACAAACACGATCCGTGCTTCGGAAGGCACGTAAAGCCGTTGGTCCCGGCTGCATTAGTAGTCGTTAACAACCACCAATCCGCACTGGGCCCGCGTGGTGGTTTAAGGCCCGTTCTCCCTATCCATCCATAGGGAAGGCTCGTGCCCCAGCAGTGGGGACTTTATGAGCTGATGATGATGATGATGACATTTGTTTATTAATGTACTTATTATTTATTAACTAGTAACTGTTATCGATTTTTTATTCTTATTGTATTTGTTTAAAGTAATTTTACGGGCAAGCACATTGCCTAGATCTCATCTGATGTTCAGTCATGATATAAGGCCAATGATGGAAGCGCACTTCTTCCTCAACTAGTGAGGCACTGGCTATCTTATCTCTAGCTGCCGGAACACAACAACGCTACAAATATTGATGTTATGGCGACCAATGGTATAAGAACCGATATAAAAAAACTCTAATCAGACTCATCTCCTAACATTCGCCGATTCATACCATGGTTCGAAACAGCCAACTCAAGAAGCGTCCTTCTACGATTCACACCGTGGTGCGAACCAGTCGTGGTGTGAATCGATGAAGTATCCATTCAACTGTCTTTTCCAACCCCTTCATATTCTTAAATGCGCACGTTAAAGAATTGATTATTATATGCATTAAACTGTGACCGGTAAATATTTCCTCTACAATATAGAATAAGAAAAACAATAGAAACATATTTTACTTGAAATTCCCGTATCCAAGCATACTCTGCATTTTGATATCTGTGGGGCATGTAAATTATGATACTACGTGCTCAGAATATCTCTTTCATTGAAGGGCCTGTACCATTTTGTTTAGTTATTAATGTAAGAAACTTTTATCAGAAAATGTCAGAAGTCATACAACTAGGACAACTCGGACTTAAATATAAGTTATATCTCTATATACAGCGTGTAACAGAAAGGTGTGGTCAAAATGAAAAGATACAAACTGTATCCGATCCAGATCTTGTATGTGTTGTTACTGAGACATAATTATTAACTTTAATTTGTCATGCAATTTTAAATTAAATAATTATATTGGTAAAGTCATGGACGGCTGGCGCGCATATGCAAGCAGCAGTAATCATAAATGTTAGAACACAGAGGTTACTAAACCACTAGGGCTGTAACTTGTTTGTTTTGATGTTACGTCTCAATAGAACTATTTAATTAATAAGCGTCCTTCCGCTTCCCGCGACCTTCACCACATCGTCGGTCCACCTTGTTGGAGGCCTGCCCACACTGCGCTTTCCGGTACGCGGTCGCCACTCCAGGACTGTCCCGCCCCAGCGGCCATCAGTCCTGCGAGCAATGTGCCCTGCCCACTGCCACTTGAGCTTAGCAACTCTTCGGGCTATGTCGGTTACTTGTTCTTCTCCGGATCTCCTCATTTCTGATTCGATCACGCAGAGAAACCCCGAGCATAGCCCTCTCCATTGCTCTTTGAGTGACCTTGAGCCTTTTTATGACGCCCATAATGAGCGACCACGTCTCAGTCCCGTATGTCATCAATGGCAACACACACTGGTCAAAGACTTTCGTCTCATAAGGTATAGATTACAATTACCGAGATTGGCGAGTGCTCTGAAGAGCTATTTGACCTCATCCCACCTTCTCCCTTTCTTCATAGGAGTACACGTGCTGCTCTTCGGAGTCACCGATTCACTGTCTCAAGTATCCCATCACGCACAAAGAAATTTAGTGACTCGTTTCTTTGTCGCACCTCCAAAAGATGGAATAGTCTACCAGCACACGTTTTCCCTCCTTCCTATGATATGGGGTCCTTCAAGAGAGGCGTGAAGAAGCACCTTGTGGGCCGGCAGAGTGAAGTTGACTGATGCTACGTTTGTTTCCACGCTGCACCAGTTGTCTTCGCGTCTGGAGTTCATTTCCACTTAACATCAGGTGGGATGGAGTCATTTGCCGAGCTAAGTATATAAAAAAAAAAAACCCAAATAACGTACAATACTTTATAATAAAGTACTGGTGGCAACCCTACTCATGGATGACAATCTTTATCTATACGATACTTAGAACATTAAATACGATAGATAGAGATGACTATTATAACGACACTATAATTGTCATGTCTGTTCGTCACTGAATAGAGCGGTCTCCTGTCTCTAACCCACTTATTCTAAATGTGTGATAAATCTCTATATATTAATACGTGAAGCAAAAACTTTGTACCCCTTTTTACGAAAATTGCGCGGACTGAAATTGAGTTTATCTAGAGAAGGAGTGCAGAATGCTAATATTTTTTTTAAATTATGCATAAAAAATACATTAAATTAAATAAACATTGTTTCATACAAACATGGAAGAGGAGCGGCCGAATTCTGTCAATGCCAATCCAAACTCACATTTTATCTTTTTAAATTTTTCATTGCTTAGGATACAACCCTTGGAGCCTTAATAAAATATTGTTTAGTAAACAGCTTTTTATAAAAATTGCGGTCGAATTTCGACCACTGGGCGACCACTATTAGTGATAATAGACTAAACCACTTTAAAAAAATTGAAATCCATGAGGGTAGTTCAAAAAACTAGTAGTTGGGTACAAGCAGGTTATTTTTCAAGCCTTTTTTGTGAATAAGCTTGTCGCCTACGACGCAACGTTATAAAATTCAGTAGCTAATACATACTGCCGAAACGCCGCAATATTTTAGGCTTCTCTAAGGAAGACATTCCCTTCCATGTGGAGAGATCATGCTTTGTATTAAATCTTTCTCATTTACGTTATATCTGTGTGTGCTGGTGCCGCTGTCTGATTACTCTGGTATCTCGGCATAATCGATAGGAACTCGTAACTTCTGAAGCCGCGGGACGGGGAACCGGAAAACAAAATATGTATGTTTAAATACAAATTTAAATTAAAAAAAAATATTTGCTATTTTTGGTGTACGTACACACGCCTGCACATCAACCTGTCCAAAACTGTCAATTTTCTCCAATACATTTTCAACCATATCATTAAGGTATAAAGTTCAAAGTCTATTGAGGAAATTCGTCAGTTTGTGGTAGATTGATTTATTTATTTACTAGCGACCCGCCCCGGCTTCGCACGGGTGCAATGCTGATACTAAAAACCTTCCTCTTGAATCAATTAATCAATCTATTAAAAAACCGCATCAAAATCCGTTGCATAGTTTTAAAGATCTAAGGATCCATACATACATAGGGACAGACAGGCAGCGGGAAGCGACTTTGTTTTGTACTATGTAGTGATTTATTTTATTCGGGATTACAACAGCTTAAATACTAAATGCTTTACAAAATATGTGTAATCATAACGAAGCCAATAACGGTTATCCACATAATTTTAGTAAAAAAAAATATGTGTCTTTTTAAAAAGAAAAAATTATAGCATACATCAGCATAATTAAGCTAATACAAAAACAAAAAACTTACTTTCAAAATAAGATCAGTAACAGCATCTATGTTCATATAATATATTATACACATATATATATGCATACAATATTTAATTATGTTATTTAACACGTTGACTTCCGCAAAACCAGACACAATAGAACATTTATTGTTTGTCGGTCACCGGCTAATGCTCTAAGGTCACCGCCGGTGACCAACACGGCGATTAAAGACTAAAAGGAGTGTGATGGTTTATGGTAATGGTATGATAATGGTTTGGTTGAAGGTTGCAAGAGAAAGTGCAGGGGTGTTGTCAATAGATCTTAAAACTAAACATCAGTTCACACAAAAACCCTGCGGTCACTGCATATATTACATGCTTATTATTTCTTAAACTAGAATGAATAATATAATAACAGTTATAATAAGGAAATAATAAATATACATTCATCATCATCATCATCAGCTTAAACACGTCCACTGCTGGACAAAGGCCTCTCCAAGTGCACGCCACCGAGCACGATCCCCAGCTACTCTCATCCAGCTTGCGAAGATCGTCGCTCCACCTAGTCTGATACATTAATACACTGATACTTATACATTAATAAGTTTTGTTTTCAGTCAAGCATGTATCCTTATCAGCAAAAAACTCCCGCAGCGAATTCGTAATTACAAAAACCTTCGATATACTTCCACATAAATAAAATTACATTGATCTATGAACGGATGTTTGGAAAACTTCCGTTTGTTTAAGTAGTTTGGAAGCGGGATTATCCCTTACTACGATGGGGTTATCTAAAATTATTTGTTGAATTGAACCCTCAATTTACGTGCCGTTATAAATAACCTTGCCACAGTTTTCTGAGCCCCTAACAAATTAAACTGAAACTAAAAGCTTGCAATAGTTTTTCAGTGATTTGTTTCTTCTTTAACTTATGTCCCATCCCATGCTGGTCTGGGAGCTGGCTAAAGGACAAGGGGTCTTCAGGCGATCGGCTATCAACCTGATATTATCATCTCCATCTCGGAACCCTACTTTGTTTATGCTAAATGCGGCGTCGGGTGACTAATGACGAGAATACGCAAAATTGGTGATTTCGATTTTCTGTCTCTACCCCTTTTTGGGAGAAAAACGTGAGAGTATTTACGTTTAACTTAAGAGCTACGTTCTTGTCGGTGCAGCAGTTTCAAGCAAGCTAGCCAATTCTTTTCTTATTTTTTTCTTGTTAGTGTTTTGTTTTTAACTCGCAAATATAATTTAAAATCGTTCGAATAGAAACAAAACACTAAATAACTATTCCATTCCTATACTCAATTTATCTGTAAGAGATTTCGGTCGATGTGAAGTTTCATAAGCGTTATTACCGTTTTCGCCTATATTTTTCAAAGTTTGATAGTTGTCTTTTGTGCCAACCAAATTTATCGAAGTTTTTGACTTTGCAGCTTGCAGGATGTGAGTTGTCGGTGACTATGTAGCATTTCATCACATGCGAGTAATCTCTAACCGCCCAGTCGGGGCCTGTGGTTTGCCCACAAAACAGTTTTCCCTTAGGGTTGTTTCCAACTTTGCGAAAGTTCTCTTTAACATTCTTTGCTGTAAGTTAGTGGGTATAAAGACCAAATATCGACTAAGATTCATGCATGTCTTTTATTATTATATTTTTCCTTATAAAAGTTATAGAAGAGCGTAGTCTCCTGGTACAGGCATGACATACATGCTTAATAGGAGATTACTGCAACTAAATAGCAAAAACCATGTTATAAAGTAAATAAAGATAAACCAATTTAAACGGGGGGGACGGGGGAACGGCCGTGGTCACGGGCTGACAGCGTGACCACGGCCGTTGTAACTCGTTGGAAACGTCGGGTATAAAGAAGGTATGATACCTTTTTACTAATTAGTTTGCGTTGATCCCTGTTTAAATTTGTTTAACGATGGAACGCGAAAGTTTAAAAGTGTATAAATAAAGATATTTTGATTTTTGATCTTTTTGATAATTATTGTAAAGAAAAAGGACTTTTTTAAAATATTAATTTAAAGTGACTTATATGCATTCTGTAACTTTTTTGTTAGGTTGTTATGGAGGAAAACATGATACCAGGAAATTGCATTTCTAGAGACTGCCACGTTGCTCAAACAAAACACAATCCTCCAACCACCATCACTATCACCTGCTCATTTTATATCTCCACTGCCGAGGTACACACGGCGGCAGATCAACCTATCCAAAACTGTCAAATTTCTACAATCGATTTGAACTTTATTTTTTGGTAATAAGGATCAATATTCGTTGGAGAAAATTAACAGGTTTGGGTAGGTTGATCTGCCGCCGTGTGTACTAGCCTTCTTTATGGATGGGAACACCACAAACAGAATAAACACCATAGACTTTCAAAACCGGAATTAATCCTTTCAAAATCTTTTATTTTATTCTTTATATCTAAACTCGTCAACGGCAATATCGACTGTCCGGAATTACTGTCAAAAATTGGTCTTCGCACAAATATACTGCTGCGTCCACGCCCATTGCTTCACATACATTTTGTTCGTACCGAGAAAATACTTTCTTAGTGCGCGGTTGTGTTACTTAGAACAGGTATAGCACTGAACACGACTTGGATCTGTTCTCGACAAGCACGGCGACTTTAAGTACAGACTGTATGTCAAAATTTATTTTCATAAGCAGCAATTAACATTTTTAAAATATATATATTTATTTCGTATTACTGAACAGCAGTATTTGACACTGACGTGACAGTGTACTTTGTTGTATATTTCTATTTTTTTTTCTTTGTAATTTTGTGTCTACCAAATGTTTACTTGTGGGGGTAGTTTAATATTTTTTGTATAAATAGCTGTAAACCTTTCCTTAAAAAAAAAAACAAAAAAACAAAAAAAAATCGTGCCATTCAATCTGTATCATGTTGACGTGTTCTCAGCTAACAGTTTTCTGTAGCATTAGCTAAATCCCAACAGTAGCGCCGAGTTGGGCTGTCGTCCATTTACACATGAGTTGGGGACATTGGCTCTCCCGACGCGAGTTGGTAAGTGTATTAAGAAGTGACCGACTTAATTGCCAGAGTTGGGAGTAGTTGAAGCAGCCGTGTACAGGGGAATTTGCCGTGTCGAATAAGGGAATTTCACAGAGCCACACGGGTCAAAGGAAATTAAGTACAAATGGGAGTGGCGAGAAGTTTTGATCGTTAACAAGTTAAAGACTCTTTAGTGGAAGCTTTTTGTATTTTAGGTCCTATAAGAGACATGCCTAGTTCTATATAACTAGTCTTACTAGTCAAACCATCGTCAGACGATGTTGTAGGGGCTCAGTTTGGCGAACGGCGTTACGTTTGTGAGAGACGAGAAGACTCCAAGGGACAATGAAGGCTTCCTTGACAAGGATCCCATGGATTTTCGGTACCTACATCTCTTATAATTTAGCACATATCTTTTGTAGCACATTAAGAATTTGAATTTGAATATGAATTTGAATACTTTAGATGTATTAAATCGGTTTTAAGGATTGAAGGACTTTTCTAATCACACTAATATTATAAATACGAAAGTTTGTGTGTATCATCATCATCATCATCTCAGCCAAAAGACGTCCACTGCTGGACAAAGGCCTCCCCCAAGGATCTCCACAACGACCGGTTTTGTGCTGCTTGCATCCAGCGGCTTCCCGCGACCTTCACCAGATCGTCGGTCCACCTTGTTGGAGGCCTGCCCACACTGCGCTTTCCGGTACGCGGTCGCCACTCCAGGACTATCCCGCCCCAGCGGCCATCAGTCCTGCGAGCAATGTGACCTGCCCACTTCCACTTGAGCTTAGCAACTCTTCGGGCTATGTCGGTTACCTTTGTTCTTCTGCGGATCTCCTCATTTCTGATTCGATCACGCAGAGAAACCCCGAGCATAGCCCTCTCCATTGCTCTTTGAGTGACCTTGAGCCTTTTTATGAGGCCCATAGTGAGCGACCACGTCTCAGTCCCGTATGTCATCACTGGCAACACACACTGGTCAAAGACTTTCGTCTTGAGACACTGCGGCATATCGGACGAGAAGATATTTCGTAGCTTACCGAACGCTGCCCAGCCTAATTGGATTCGACGATTGACCTCTTTGCTGAAGTTGGACCTACCTAGCTGGACCGTTTGTCCCAGGTAAACATAATTGTCCACAACTTCAAGGGCAGAGTCCCCAACCTTCAGAGGAGTGGGTACGACACGTGAGTTCGACATAACTTTCGTCTTCTCCATGTTCATTTTAAGACCCACTTGTTGGTTTTCAGCGTCGTCAGTTGGCACTGCCCAATACCCAGATCTCTTGCGAACACTTTTGAGCCTTTGTTCCGCTCAATGGCCTCTTTAATACGGTTAGTATTAAATTGGCGCGTGTCGCGAGTCATAGACTTCGAGATCTGCCTATTTAGCCGCCGAAACTGAGACGCATCACCTGAGGAAAGCAGAACCATTGCGCGCCGCTCTTCCATTAGTTTGAGAGTATGGTCTGAGAACTTTTTGGTTCCTTTTGCACGGTGGGTTTTAAAGAACTTGGACCCAACCGTTTGGACAGTTTCCACAAACCTGTTGCTGTATTCGTCCACATTTTTGCAATCATTTAGGCGCTCGAAGCGATTCTGCAATTCGAGCTGAAAGCTTTCGGGGTTTTGGATTTGGATGGGTGCAGGACGGAGCGTAGACCTTACCAATCGACGTCTTTCCAGCTTAACGTTGATATTCAATGTGCCTCTTACCAACCGGTGATCGCTGCCAGTTTTAAACGCATTGATCACAGTGACATCATTGAATATTTGCTTCCTCGTCGACATGATAAAGTCAATCTCGTTTTTGGTTGCACCATCGGGACTCATCCAGGTCCACTTGCGGTGTTCAGCTTTCCTGAAAAAGGAGTTCATCATAAAGAGGCCCTCCCTCTCAAGAAAGTCCACCAGCAGTTGGCTCCGGGAGTTCCGATTACCAACCCCAAATCATCCCACTCTCATCTCATCGCCGCTTCGCTTGCCCAGTTTTGCGTTAAAGTCTCCCATGACAACGGTGTAATGAGTTTTGGAGGCTTGTATGGCTCTAGAGATGTCCTCATACGTAGCTTCCACCTCATCGTCAGGGTGTGTCGTAGTAGGAGCATAAACCTGTATGACCTACAACGAATACCGTTTGGTTATTCTGAGTATAAGGTACGCTACCCTAGGCGACACACTCCCGGTCTCGACAACGTTGTTCACGAGGGACTTGTGGACGATGAACCCGACACCACCTTGGGACAGTTGTTCGCCCTCCCGGAAATAGAGCAAGTTACCGGACTTGAGGATTATCGAGTCCTCCCCCTCTCTTCGGACTTCAGATAATCCAACTATGTCCCACCGTATCTTGCTCAATTCTTCCTCCAGTTCGTGAATCTTCTCGTCAGTCCGTAATGTGCGCGTGTTAAATGTTGCCAGGGCCAGAGTTCGTTGTTGGCGGTAGCCAGGTCTCTGCCGGAGATTCTTAGCACCCCCTGCCCCGTCGCTGCCTTGGCCGCTACCGTAGCTAGGGCGAGCGGGGCCGCCGGGGACTAGGGGCCGGTTTTTGCTGTTGTGCATGTCATGGGGGGGTATTTGCCATAATCGCCACGCTTGGCAGGCGGGTTGGCGATCGCAGTAGGTTGAAGGTAACCTCAGAGAGATGCTGCTGCCCATCCTCTGGAATGGTCCCTTAGTCGCCTTTTACGACACCCACGGGTTGAGATGGGGTGGTGCAATTCTTTATCTCCGGCACCACACGGGAAATGTGTGTGTATGATGTGTGTATATTTGTTGCTTCTTCACGCTGCAACGCATAGATGGATTTGGATGAAATTCGGCATACAGATAGTTTATAACCTGGAATAAAACATAGGATACTTTTTATCCCGATATTCTTACGGGAACGGGAATCACGCGGGTGAAACCGCGAGCGGCCGCTATTATAAGTATAATACCAGTCCCAACGATGAAGAGTTATTAAAAGTCTATGACTCTGCATCAGTCCTATTAAGCGCGATTATTTTATTGCCTTTTTCTTTTCTTATGAGTGCTTACTGCTTACCCCTAAGGAAAAAAAAATTTGGTCACCAATGTTCAACACTTAAAGCCCATTGTTCGACACAGTTTTCGACGCAAAAAAAAACATAGGTTTTATTTTTTTATGAGATGACAGCTAGGAAGCAAGAGGTATGTATTCAATTGTTGTTAAAGACTAAAATCAGTTGCTGACCCCTTTTAGGGTTCCGTACCCAAAGGGTAAAACGGGAACCCTATTACTAAGACTCCGCTGTCCGTCCGTCCGTAAATCTGTCCGTCTGTCACCAGGCTGTATCTCATTAGTACTATTATACAGTTATTTCAGTAGTACTATTATAGTTTAATTTAATTTATTTGTTTTTTTTTTATTGAATTAGCTATGTTTCTATTTTTTGTGTCACAAATTGTATTGGTAATATATATTTTTTCTGTTAATTAATGCAATTGGTTTTTTTACAATTTTATTTAAATAAATAAATATATAAAAAAAAATTAGGCATAAAGTTCAAAGTCTATTGAGGAAATTATACAGTTTGTGGTAGGTAGATGTGCAGTGCATGCGTGTGTACAGAACAATTTTTTTCTTCTTTTAGTTGATGGCTTCGTGCGATTAGCACATTTAGCCAGTGTCAAAGTATTTTTTTTTACAAGTAATACATAAATAAACAATATTTCCTTTCTGTATGATGATGAATGATAATAGAATTGAGAAGTGAGAAATGATATACCCCCCAACCCCTAGAGTATCTCAGTAAAGATGTGGGGCTTTACTAAGTCCTCGGGCGTACTTCTTGAGAGAATTTGAAAAGTGACGTTGCACTGTTTTGTTTCATTTGCCAACACTCATGCACACTCACGAACACTTAACGGTTAATAATCCACCATTATTTCACATTAATATTCGACTGAACACAAATTTTAGAAAATAAACAAAACCGTAGACATGACTCTTCACTTTCCCGCCAAGAAGAGAACAATTATCAAAGTGGCAAATTTGGCTCTATTTTTTTCTAGATAATTCTATCATTATAAGAAAAGTGCGATAAGGTCCGTGCAGATGTCAATTAAGATCGTAATCACCTCAAGTCCCGTTACATATTTGGGTAGATAATTGCTCAAAAATATCAGCCGGTCGTGTATATTCCGGCATGTTGCATCCTCCCATTGAACCGTATAATAGGTTTTGCTCGGTCGGATATCTATTCGGCTGCAAATCGAAAGGTTCCGGTGTCGACCCCCGGATGAGTGTACGCTGCCAGGAGATTTGCTCCTGTAATTGCATTGTCAATTTCTGTTTACGTCACGAGTCAAGGGGAGAGATAGCGTTCCTACTTTTGCAGTCTATAAATGATTGTCTGTGGTTGGTTGAAGTTTTAAAGTTGACTGCTATGATTTATCAGAATGGTGTAGTCTAATATTGTTATAATTGTTGCTGTTACACACCTCGGTGGCAAAGCGGTCGGCCCGATACCCTAAGGTCCCTGGTTCAATTCCCAGGTCGGGCAATGTGTGTTTTTGAATTTTTCGATGCATAGCCCGGGTTTGTGATCACCAACCCGCATTTGGCAAGCGTGGTGATTCAACCATTACTCGTCAATTGTGTTGATGACTTGATTTCAATGATGGACACCTTTGCCCAGCAGTGGGGCAGTTATGGACTATTTACTTTACGCCTGTGTGTGTGTACATCTTCTTCTGAATCTACCTCACCGTAAATCGTAAGGTTCCGGTATCGACTCCCGGATAAGTGCACACAGCCAGGAAATTTGCTCCTTTAATTGTATTGTCAATTTCTGTTTACGTCACGAGTCACGGGGGAGAGATAGCGTTCCTACTTTTGCAGTCTATAAATGACCGGGCGAGGTATGTTTATGATTGAAACCCGTGTTGTTGGCAGATAGTTTTAAAATGGGTTAAGTTCTATTATTTTATTGAAACTTTTGTCTTTGTGTGACAGTTTAAAGTCGTCAACAATTATTTATTTAGATTGTGTGGTCTTACATTTTTTGTAATTAGCTTTTTCTTTTGTTTCACGCTACGGTATGTGTGCATATTTTTTTGAATCTACCTGACTGACTGTACATCGAAAAATTCCGGTCTCGAACCCTAGATGAGTGTACGGAAAGCATGTTTCCTTTTGTACTGTCTATAAATGTCCGGACATGATATAGCATGGGCATATGGCATAGCCAAGGCATTAATTTTTTTTTGTTGTAATGCTCTAGCAGCGCCACTTTAGGGACTTAGCACTGTTTGTGTAAGACCTTTGTACAACGTGATGCAAAAAATATATAAAATTTAAAAAAAAAATTCAAAATTCAAAATCATTTATTCAGTTTAGGCTACAAATAGCTCTTAGGAACGTCATTTTATGCCATCGGTTCGTAAGTCTATCTACTCTGGGCGAGAGATCTTGTACTGAGAAGAACCGGCAAGAAACTCAGCAAGTGTCCAGCTCTTTCTCCCTTACAGCGTCAAAATATTGGAAAGTGCCCTATCATAAAAGGACACTTTCCATCACAAATAAAAAGACAAAAAAAATAAATAAAGGACAATTATATTATAACACACAAAAAAAAACAACAAAATAAAAAATGTTTGAGTTTGCAAAAATTACATCAGGTACCAATTTCAATTTTCACAATGTCATACAGTACTAATCACTATATGACTGTGACTACCTATGACTTAACATAAGGTTACAAAAACACAAATGTTGAAAAAATTTCCACGAGCAGGGTTCGAACCCGCGCACCCCTCTGACACACCGGGTCAGGTGCTCTTCCAATTGAGCCTTTGGCTTTCAAAGTAAAAAGTATATAGTGTTGAATAATTTCGGCGGGCTGGTTAGAACCACGATAGCTCAATTGGAAGAGCACCTGACCCGGTGTGTCAGAGGGGTGCGAATTCGAACCCTGCTCGTGGAAATTTTTTCAACATTTGTGTTTTTGTAATTTGTTCGCAACAAAATTTGCGTTAAAAATTATATAAACATTTAACATAAGGTATTATAAAACTTAAAAGGAGTAGAATAGCTGCACATACCATTATGTGCAGCTGTCTTGCCCCTATCAGACCTACAAAACAAACTATGTAAGTATACAAGTCTAAACGTGACTGGTTTCTTTGCGTTCAAGAATTTGTAAATACAAATCGTACTACACGCGCTCAGTGCTCCCGTTTATTTTACATATTATTTTAACCTTCTAGCGAATCCTTTGCAGGATCCGTTATCACAGGAACACCGACGTAAAACGAAACGTGAGCCTAAAATAATATGGTAAATAAACGCGAGTAGATCCGCATTTTAAGAGTTACACATTTCGTGTTATTTCCTAAATTCAAGAAAACAGTTTGCACATACTTACTGTTATACGTAATTGAAAATGTTAGCACAAACTCTTAGATGAGATCTGTCTGTCCTATACGAATAGAGTTGGATGTGATGTTTCTAAATTAAGAAACAATTCCATTCTAGAGCGTTGTGGTTGCAATGTGCCACTAATTTGGAATCTGGCCATACATGTAATTAAATTTAATGTGGAGCCCGGCAGTGCAAGATAGGGGCCAGGCATGCACCGATCATTATTAGACGATAAAATCCCCTTATTAGTACTGTGTAGCGGTGGGTTGTCTCGGGTTGAATGCGTGAAACCGTAGTTCAATACCATAGAAATCTCCATTAAGCTAATGACGTGAACCCATACCAACAAACGTAAACGTACCCATATAAACGTATTAGCTATTCCGGATGGGTTAACATGACTATTATTAATGTACTAGCCGCCGCTCGCGGTTTCACCCGCGTGGTTCCCGTTCCCGTAGGAATATCGGGATAAAAAGTATTCTATGTTTTAATCCAGGTTATAAACTATCTGTATGCCGAATTTCATCTAAATCCATCCATTCGTTGCAGCGTGAAGAAGCAACAAATATACACACAAACATTCGCATTTATAATATTAGCGTGATTAATAGCGCGTTTAAAAAAACATTTAAAAACATGGTTATTTTTATGTATAAGTAGGCAAATGACGTTAAGTTAAATAGTCCAGAGGCGAAGCCAGCTAGTGAAGCTTATCTTTTCTTATAAAAACTCATTTTGAGTTTTTGATTTAGGTACTTCATCATCATCATCATGATCATTAGCTTATTTTATGTCCCCACTGCTGGGGCACGAGCCGTCCCTATGGATGGATAGGGAGAACAGGCCATAAATCACCACGCGGGCCCAGTGCGGATTGGTGGTTGTTAACGACTGCTAATGCAGCCGGGACCAACGGCTTTACGTGCCTTCCGAAGCACGGAGGAGCTCGCCGGAGATACGTTTTTGGTCACCCATCCGATGACCGGCCTTTGCGAAAGTTGCTTAACCTCCAGCACTCGCAGACCAGGCGCGTTAACCGCTGCACCATCGAGCTCCTCACGCGCTTTGACTCACTTAGCAGTTTAATATTGCGTGCATATTGTTAATCGACCTATTAAGATGTTGTGAGAATCCATTTTTATGTGAAGCTATTCAAGGAAACCGTTAGCAATGCAACGAAAAGGTTAGGTAAGAATATTCGATTATGTTCAGTTACGAAGGCTTTCATACGTTTTACGATAAAACTCTTTACACTTTTATCTTGATTTTCCATAAGAATGGTTACCTTGGAGCTGGCGAAAGGAGTAATACAATGTAAGCCGGATATAGGTTGTATGTATTTTCTGATATTTTTCCTCCTCCTGTGCCTTTGAAGTCTTGGAAACTTTATACCTATTTTCATTGTCGAACTATTCCCTACTTTGTAGAACATCCCTTGCATGTATTGGAAACATTTGACAGTACAATAAAGTAAAACAAACTCTTGCTTTCGTTTCCCGGTTTATTTATTTATTTGACTTGGTCACATGTCCAATGTTCAATCACTTTACTTTAACAACCCAAATCTTGTAGTTTGTTGATTAGAGTTGCCAACTATTTTTAGGAAATTAAAGTAAATCTATTACTAACTAGTATAAAAAAAGGATTTGAATAAAAATAAAGTATTTCCAAAGAAGACCGGCGAGAGTCGCCCTAATATTTTACGAAGTAGTACACTTTCGGAAACATGATAATTTAATTAGATTAAATTCCTACAATTTACTTTTACGAACGTCTGATTTATTAAAGAAGGAGATAAAAAGATAAATTATTTTCAAATCGCAAATAATTGACTGAACAAGACGCTTTCTATAGTGTAATAACTAAACGATTAAAACTCTTTATACTCGTAAATACGTTTCATTTGACGCAGTAGTCATGTAAACCAAGGCCATTTTTATTTACTTATTAGATACATCAAAGAAGGCACATATCATAATATTAAAAACCAATTAATATTTTGATAGAACACGGTAAGTCAGCATTTTCGATGAAGTATAAAGCATGAGCTGCTGATGAATTGACTGTATAAACATAGATTCTTTTGCTTTTCTTATTTAGAGACAGACATTGATCAATGAGTCATTTGACTTGACACATTTTCAGTTTATTTCTTGATAAGTTGTTCGTTGTGTTAAAAGTGGTTTTTTTCATTGGATTTTCGCGTGTTTTATGGACTTTAGATTCTTGCCTTATTGCCCCCTGGATTTTGATTTGCAAATTCTGTACCGTATGTTAACCCTCTGAGTCTCCGAGTAGGTAGATACCAACTACTATGTCTCTGATAGAATAATGGTTACTTTCGTTATTTGTCTTTGTTATTTATTAACTACCTATTCATCTATTTTATCATTTAATAATTATTTGCGTTGTTTTTAATAAAAAGTTATAAAATAAATGATTTTTACCCTAACTTTAATATTTTTTGGTTATTTAACATTATCTCTGTTGTCCTAACTTTAAAAACATAGAAACTATTAACTTTTTTGTTAGTCTAGCATAGTTCTTAAAGTACCATTTGATTTCATCCATGAACGGGACATATAAATCGAGGTCTGAAAATACATAGAAGTTCGCCAGCCTCCTTTATTTATTTACCTAAGCGTTGCGTTTCGTTTCACTTCACCAGAGTCTGAGTATCATTCAGTAGTTCAGAAATTAAGTCAACAGTAATATTCCGTTCAAACGCAGACATTAGTCGGAAATAAAGTATTTTTCATACGTTATTTTAAAGTATGGTTGTTGATAGAAATCAATGAAATAGTATTAACCGGCAAGATCGCCGAGTGATATACACGCCTGCACATCTAACTACCACAAACTGTCAAATTTCCTCACTAGAATTTGAGCTTTACCCAAATGGCATAAGGTTGAATATTTATTGAAGAAATTTGTCAATTTTGATCTTAGTCTTAGTAGTGCAGGCAGTACAGTCTGTACAATCTGAGTCCTTCTGAACTCACGGGTCCAAGTGGCCATAATGATAGCCAACCTCCGATAGAAGATGGCATCATGGATAAGAAGAATCGCCAGAAGTCTTAACACTTTTAATAACTGTCTTGGTGGACGCGTGGCAAAACGCTTTAACCGATATTCGAAGACCTTGCGCTCAATTCCCAGGTCGAGTAGTATGTTTCAGGTTCTGACATACATCTCGGGATTGTGATCATCGACCCTCATTGTGTAAGCGTGGTGAGTAGGCTCATACCTGCCAACTGTAGCGATGACTTGATTTCAAATATAGAGGCTTTTGTCAAGGATTGTGATAGTGGGATAAATGTAATATCTTTTAATGAAACTCTTTCTACCTATATATTTATTAATACCGGAAGCAAAAACTTTGTACCCCTTTTTTACGAAAATTGCGCGGACGGAGGAGTATGAAATTTCGCGCACTTATAGTTTATATAGAGAAGGTTATCCGAATGTTAATATTTTTTTTAACTTATGCATAAAAATACATCAAATCAATAAAACAAACATTACACACGCTACCATGTATTTGACACACACGTACATAAATATCCTCTTTTCAAAAATTTCAAAAATGGAAGAGGAGCGGCCAAATCTGTCAATGCCAATCCAAACTCACATTCTATCTTTTTTAATTTTTCATTGCTTTGGATACAATCAGTGCAGCCCTAATAAAATTACGGTCGAATTTCGACCACTGGGCGACCACTAGTTTATTTAAAACTGCCAAAATCTTATTCTTATTATTTTGAATTTACGCATTCACAATGCTATATATGGGTACAAGATAAAATTTTACTAGAAACAATCAACCAGGAAGTTCGAGTGGGAATCGAATCCACGACCTTTGGATAACCGGTCTAATGTTCTGACCGCTCGCTGAGCTACCGAGGCCCCAGAAGACTTGTTGAATTTTTCTAGTAGTTTGTGATTTACGCTGCAAGCCAGCGGTATTACGTCACTGTGAAGTTACTTACTACTCTCACATAAAATTTAAAAAATGGATTTTTATCTTATTTTTACTTACTCCAACGGCAATGGAAGCAAAAGGAGATTCTTCACTACCAACATTTAGAAAGGACAATATATCACCACAATAAGTGATAATATTTCTGAAACATAAAAAAGGTTTGTCACGGCCCGCCCTGGGACTGTAACGGGGTTCGGTAAAAATATATTGCCCTGAAATACTCAGCATATGCCCTTGGAGGATTCTTCCCATTTTATTGTTACCAAATATCAGGCTTTGGACATTTCCCCGCGGTCTATGCGTTATCACTTTGCGGTTTATCATCTTGGTACTTTACCGCAATATATATATATTTTTTTTTAAATTACCAACGTTACAGCAACTCGTGATATCAATATCTTCTAAGTAGGTATACAGGTTACACAACTGTACTTACTATTATAGGTAACCACATCATGCATTAAAGGTTACAAATAATTACCTAAAAAACAAAATTTAAACGGGGATTAACGCAAACTAATTAGTGAAAAGGTATCATACCTTCTTTATACCTAAAAAACGTTATAACCGCTAAAATAACAATAATTTAAAACAGTTAAGAAACAGTTAAGAATTAAAATTAAAATATTGTCACTGGAGCTCGATAGCGCAGTGGTTAACGCGCCCAGTCTGCGATTGCTAAGGTTAACTTTCTCAAAGGCCGGTCATAGGTTGGGTAACCAAAAATTTATCATCTCAAGCTCCATGCGTTGGAAGGCACGTAAAGCCCTTGGTCCCGGCTGCATTAACAGTCGTTAACAACTATCAAGCCGCACTGGGCCCGCCCGCGTGGTGGTTTATGGCCCGTTCTCCCTATCCATCCATAGGGAAGGCTCGTGCCCAGTAGTGGGGACATAAAATGAGCTGGTGATATAATGGTGGTGATGATGAGATTGTGATGTTGTCTCTCACTTATGTATGATCTATATGGTTGAAATAAATGATTTTTAATTTAATTGTCACTAGAACGCAACCTATAGTCTAGTGCGCCTTTTGGCATTGTGGCGGGGTAATTGAAAAATTAAAAACAAAAACAAAATTCAAAATTCAAAGTCATTTATTCAGTAGCTCTGATGGACGTCATTATGCCATCGCCGTTGCCTTTCTTTATTCAGTAAATTATATGTCACTTGCACTTGTGGTTGCTTGTGTTAAAATGTTGTTTTGTTTCTACTTGTTATATTATATTCTTGTTTTGTTATAAAGTTATTGTTTGTTCGTCTTCTTATTTCTATTTCTCTTATGGTAAATGGAAAAACCATTAACCGTGGTCTAATGATTCGTTATAAATAGTTTGTATTTAATCCGTTCAATAAGCCTGCTTAAACTTAAATCCTACTAACATTATAAACGCGAAAGTTTGTAAGTATGGATGGATGTTTGTAACTCTTTCACGTAAAAACTACTGAATGGATTTGGATGAAATTTGGCATACAGATAGTTTATACCCTGGATTAACACATAGGATACTTTTTATCCCGATATTCTAACGGGAACGGGAACCACGCGGGTGAAACTACCAGCGGCCGCTAGTATAAAATATATTGACGATACAAACAATGCCCTTGAAGAGTTTAATAATATATAATCCAATAGTTTAATCTCCATGCTTTAAGTTATCGCACATATATCCAGACTGTCTGAAAGCCACAGAATCACATGAATACACATCGACTTAATGTTTGATTCAACTTCGGAGCTAAGACGTAATGACAAACGTTGGGACTGTAAGCGTAATTGTCTTGCAGTGGCTGTAACTGTAATCTAACTTGGGGCTCGGGATTAAGGCCGAGTGTCCTGGGCTTTAACTTGTAACCGCTTTGTATTGTTCGCGATATTACGGTGGCAACATTTGATGCAAATACTTTGGGGGGCGTACGAAGTATTACAATTGAAAGTTTGAGAGTCTTAGGCAAATTTTTGAAGTTACGCTTGTCGCCACGCGTGTGGTAAGCGGTTCTGACGCAAATGTGTGTAGTATCTACTCTCCTTTTGTTAAAGTTACGTACGCTTTTTACACACCCTTACTTTTTTGTTAGTTACATTTTATGGTTTTTTTGCACACTTCCAAAAGATGGAATAGTCTACCATCACACGTTTTCCCTCATTCCTTTATATGGCATGGGTCCTTCAAACGAGGCGTGAAGGGACCTTGTGGGCTGGCAGGGTGAGGGTGCCTGATGGTGCATGGTGCGTTGCGTTCACTGAATTATTGCACAGACACCTACACCAGGTGTAAGTTTTCAAATCATACCACAAACCTGGTAACACGCGGTCAAAAGCAAGCAATTAGAGATCATTGTTACTGTAATCGCGGCCGCCAGCTTAAGCACATTTCGTTACATCACACTAATATTATAAACTAGTGGACCCGGCGGACTTCGTACCGCTTTGACAGTTTCCATCAAGTGATTTAATTCACTTTGTTTTCCATGACAACAAAAAAATAAAAAATTTTGTATTGGAAAATGAAATTGTCGTTTTTAGTATATTTATAGTGTGATTCCCGTGGGAATATCGGGATAAAAACTATTATATGTGTTAATCCAGGTTATAAACTATCTGTATGCCGAATTTCATTCAAATCCATCAATCAGTTACAGCGTGAAGAAGGAACAAATATACAGACATACACACAAACTTTCACTGTGATGCGAAAGTTTGTGTGTATGTGAGTATATTTATTGCTACTTCACGCTGCAACGGATGGATAGATTTGGATGAAATTCGGCATGCAGATAGTCTATAACCTGGATTAAAACATAGGATACTTTTTATGCCGATATTCTTACGGGAACGGGAACCACGCGCGTAAAACCGCGAGCGGCCGCTAGTAGTTTTATATTCAGCAAATCTAGACGTAACACACACGTCTGCTTATCATACTACCACAAACTGTCAAATTTTCTCAATAGACTTTGAATTT
Organism: Eudonia lacustrata; assembly: GCA_947562085.1. Lineage (NCBI taxonomy): Eukaryota > Metazoa > Arthropoda > Insecta > Lepidoptera > Crambidae > Eudonia > Eudonia lacustrata. Next base: position 6,782,702 of record OX387313.1, read on the forward strand.
TATGTCCATAGCATAAGGTTGAACATTTACTAAACATTTGTCAGTTTTGGTTATGTTGGTATGCAGACGATTGCTGTTTTAGGTAACTAAATAATACAGTTAGGAAAGCTGAGGCAGTCTCTTTTAGCGAGTGCAGTCTTTAGTTTTTCGTAGAAACATAGTATTGTGATCATGCTAACAATTCAAAATAAAATAAGAAAAGCTTTAAATAATTAAAGATATTTTTTTTTATTTAGGTCGCTGATCCCTTTTTTAAATATAATTCTATCTTGACTCAATATACTTTTTATATAGAAGGTAATTATTTTATCAGTTAATTTGTCTTGACCAATCCTTGAGAAATTGATGATGTCGTGTACTCGTCAGTGAAAAAAATAACAAAAAAACAAAAATTTTAACAAAAAAAAACCGACTCCAAAAAATTTGACTGATAAAATGGCACTAAAAAGTAAAAAATAAGCGTTAGACTTATATAGACAAAATCGGTTCACTCAGTCGAAAGTTCTGAGGTAACAAACATAAAAAAAAAAATACAGTCGAATTGATAACCTCCTCCTTTTTTTGAAGTCGGTTAATTAAAAAGTGTCAATTCGGACACTTTGTCCGAATGTATTGTGTCCGAAACGTCAGCGAGCCCAGGATTCGTACAAGTTAGATTATTATATTTAAAAAAAAACTATTCTATATATATTATATATTCCATTTTAATTTTATTGTAACTTTTTTTAACAATACGTCACGTTGAAAACTTATTAGCAGTAACATCGCAAAACAAAATCATTATATTTATTTATTTATTTATGGAGTACACAACAGATGATAGTCAACATTAGCATAAATATCATTTACAATAGAACTGTGCAAGACCGACATCCAGAAACGTGTACACACAGCCAATCAGATGCGAAGACATTCGAATCAAAACATACAATAAAGGAGATGTTCCATTTTTGTATGGAGGCTGGGCCCCCTAATTCTTACAGTGATGAAATTATATTTTATGAAAAGAGCAAAAAATAAGGAACTTTCCCATGTATTAATATATTTTTTAAACATACCCAAACATTGTATTATTAATAAAAAAGGTCAGATAATAAAAATTCAATAAATAGCAGCCCTAAACTTTTTCTACCTTGGCAACTTCGCTTTTCTAATGTAAATGTATGTATTTAAAAAATATAACTTGTTTTTTAAATTAGTAATGCAATGGTACTAAGTATCCATTACAGCCAGCAACCGCTTGATTTCATTTTCAGGAAATTGCATTGAAACCTTAAAATACCTTTTAGAACGTATAAATAAGTTTAGCAATATATGATAAACACTTAAAACTTTCATTAAAACCGAAAAAAAAGGAAAAGCTTGATAAAGAAAACAAGATTTCAAGTTTTTAAATATTTTTTAAATTATGTTGGGGTCTTTTTATATTTTTTTTTTGAAAACATCATCTCAGAAGGCAGATCTATCAGAAAAGCATCACTTCAAAATTGTAATAAATTAAGGGCCCAAAAACAAACATCTCCTTTAAAATTAAATAGATATGCTAATAAATGCAGTAAAAAAAAACTAAACTAAACTTTTTCTTTGACAACACCACAAAGATGTATAGAAAAAGCCACTTCTATAACGATCAAAGTTCAAATTCTTTCTATAAAACCATCGACTATTCATACTCGTATAATCATTAGGTACCAATCTCGCTAATTGAGTTTCAGTGTTCGTCCAGTCACCGACATAGACACTTTTGTTCTTCAAAAAAAACCAGACCGCATTATTGACTGGGCTGTCGTCATCAATCTTTCATCAGTCACTCCGAATAGGCTCGCGTTTATTGATGACATTTTCATTCGACCCTCTTCTGATTCTTGTCGGCCGAAAAAACGTTCTAATATTACACACGTGTAAGACATAACGGAGTATATCGGCTGTCGTCAACATATAGATATTATATGTGTTATAAGTATATATTATATTATTATTATATTATAGCTTTGCATTCTATATAATTCTGTTTGCTTTCTATATATATATATATATATATATATATATATATATATACTATATATAGCCTCGGTGGCCGAGTGGCAGAGCGCTCGGCCCGATACCCGAAGGTCCCGGGTTCAATTCCCAGGTCGGGCAAAAAAATATGTATTATCTCGGATTGTTTCCGATGCATAGCCCGGGTTTGTGATCACCAACCCGCATTTGGCAAGCGTGGTGATATTAAGCCCATTACCCATCCATTGTAGCGATGACTTGATTTCAATGATGGGCCTTTGCCCAGCAGTGGGACAATTATGTAGGCTGTTTACTATTATTTATAGAAAACCTACTCTGCGATCAAATGTCTGTCGTGTCTGATTGCTCGTGATATATGTACGAGTATATTTGCTGTTACAATTTCTTTTGGGGTTAGAGCAGTCCTTCTATTAGATTTTTTGTTTCTATCATTTTAGTACGTACAATTTAGTAGTTATGTACGTTATTTTAGAATCAAGTGTCATGTTAAGTAAATTGTAGTTTTTGTCAAAAACTTAAACGGGGATTAATTTAACTAAGCTTTCATGCCTTCTTTCCATCCACTTCATCTGATGATATGCAGAAGCGGAGTCCAAGACAGCTCGTGGAGCTAGACTGTGCCTCTCTAGCCATCCTTATCTTGCCGACCCGAAAGTTCACACCTCGTTCAAAGAACCCTGTGTTGTAAGAAAGAGAGAATACTGTGAGAGCATTCCATCTTTTAGTTTAGTTAGATATCTATATATATATTAGGTAACATCACATGCAATGTTCTGATCCCAAGTAAGTAGCCTATAAGCACTCAGTAAGTAGCTCATAATTCCACAAAATATCGAAAAGTTCGTTTTTCGACATTGACCCCACCGGGAATCGAACCCGGGATCTCAGAGTTAGCGCCGCCCAAAGTCCGGTGTGCAAGCCACTCGGCTACGCAGGTCGTTGACGATGGTTTCGGCTAATGCACCAACAATTCCTGAAGAAGCTTACGGTAGATAGATGCATGAAGGGTTTCATGTGAAAGGCGTAGTTACTTCTTATGCGGCGCGAATATCTTTCTAGACTTATAAAAGAATTTATTTTGCAGTGCTACGTGTTTTAAACACGTCTGTACTAAATATACTATTTGTATTTGTCTTTATATTTGTTTGGGTTGAAAGCTACAGAAGATTAATAATAATGATTTTACTTCAATTGACTCTTTGTTATTATTGTTTATTTTTTTACAATTTGTTTTGTCCTTATTTACTATTTGGCTTTAGTTTTCTTATCAGCTTATTTATATCTACTACACTGTGAAACTTCGCAATTTTGCACTTTAATTAAAATAGATGTTTTATGTTTTTTAAACATAACTATTATATTAAACACATAACATGCGAGCGGACATTTAATATTGGCGACAGACAGTTATGAAACCTTGTCTCGGAACTCCAATATGTCTGTCTCTCTTTGTAGTTTCATAAAAAGTAATTTGGATCGTGCAAGATGGCAATATCGTTGTACTTATACATTTAATCAAAAAATTGCACGTAGAGACGATTTCATTTGCGCATAATATATATTTTACTGCAGTAAATTATATTGCATTGAAAACTAAGACGGATGAATTTCTTTAGTACTTTCTAGCTCTAAGATCATAGAATTTAATATTCGTTGTAATTCTAATGCAACAAGGACACCACTGTGACAAAGTTCTAAAATATTCAGAAACTTTCAATGATTGATCGTAGTTTGAACACTATTCTTGTTGACAACACTCTCTGACGTTACCGCGCGCTGCTACGTTTACAGAGTTTTAAAACCGATATAGTTACTGGGTGTTTGGTAATAGGGGTATAATCCCAATATCCAAGTTAAAAAAACACCATGATAATAATATGCAAATCATATTTATCTATACAAAAATTCAAATTTATTTTTGATTAACTCTGACATGTTTTGACTTTTGTTTCTTTTCAAATTTGATATTGACGACCATTGTATCAGCTGGACCTAGGCTTTTCAATTTGCATTTTACTAAGTAACAAACGACCTTGGCCATAAGGTGCTTTTTAAGTATGTTCACAATTTTCTGGGGTTCTATGCACTGTACCCATCTGCCATATTCGGGATTATACAGGTATTTTTTAGATTAGGCAGTGTGGTGAATATCTGCACACGCAGGGTGTTAGCGTGTGCAGATATTCACCGAAATGCAATATCGATGCAGATCCGTCCCTTTACTACGTAAATTAATGTGTCGTACACTCGCCTGCACCTCAACCTGCCACAATCTGTCAAATTTTCTCAACAGAATTTGAGCTTTATGTCTCAGGCATATGATTGAAAACGTATTGAAGAAACTTGACGGTTTTGAATAGGTTGAATTGATATGTGCGCAGTCGTCTGTACATCGAATGTAGTCTTTGAATACACGTCACATCGAAAGAGGTGGCAACTTGCGCTACAATAGCTCTCTGGCATGAAATAAAGAATAAGAATTAAGAGAGTGTGACAGAACAAAACATGATGTATAACTTTTCAAAAAAGGTAAAAAACCCGCAACTACTTTGCCTCAGTACAATTTTTTTTAAATATGGGTTCTAATGAATAATTAAGTTTAAAACCTATTAATCACGTTTTTATATATTTTTTAATTTCATATTGTGTATGTATTCTTATGTAAAAAATGGATATCATGTTCTGATCACGTTCTGATCCGATCCAATGAAAATAACGTGATTTGAACCAAACTGATTGGAAATGTCATGTTTTGAAAAAGTCGGCGTACCAGAAAAGTATGAAATTTATCATGTTTTGTTCCGATTATGCTTATTAATATTTTTAAACATGGAGATATCATGACCTGCAGCAAACCTTCAACTTCAGAGGCAATTTATTTTGATTAGAACCACACCAGCCTAATGGACGATGTAATTTATGGTTTTCTGTCGAATGTCATTGCAAACTTTTTTTTTACAAAAAGTGGAATTATCATTTTTTGTTCTGCCACTCCTCAGTTCAGGGTTTTAATCGATAGGTGTTGTCTGCGCGTGCGTTGCTCGAATGCGTTTGTATGAATCTTATCTGCTGCCATCTCCTTATTTTGTGGTTAACGTGACTGAATGGCGATTGAAACTCGCACTAGGCAACATGTTGCTTAATCGATTAACTCACAATTTGATGAATTAATTTGATTAGTTTCTCAGCAAATTTTTCTATACACCGAGACATATTAGTGGTTAATTTCCCGCAGGTGGGCAGATCAGACCATGAAACTGAACAACTTTCCCCAAGAAACATAGGTCAAAAACGAGATAATTTTTTCAGTTTTCTATACAAAGCCTCTATTGACCGAGCATGGTTTGTATGGGAAAGTTAAAAAATTATCTCGTTTTTTGACCTATGTTTCTTTGGGAAAGTTGTTCAGTTTCATGTTTTGATCTACCCACCTTCGGGAAAACAACCACTAAAATGTGTCGGTGTATAAAATGTACTATGAAATAGGTAAATAGTTATTTTTATGTTGAAAAGAACGATATACATTTAAACATATACTTTATATATAGAGTTACAGAGTCATTCCTAAAATTCCAAATTTACATCCTAATACACATTTGAAATTGTTTTTGTAGACCAACTGGCGTTTCCATTTTTGTTTTGCAGTGGCATTCGCTTTGCATGAAAAATATAGCTTTCATTTTTGTGAAATTATTTAGGAGCAGCCAAACATGAAACTACGTGAAACAGTTGCGGAAATTATTTTACACGGTGCACGTGCAATCGAAAAATTAAATGAAATCGAAGGGAAAAGAATCGAACGGTCTCACTTCCACGCTCATTCCCAATCATTATAAAAAACCAGTTGAACGATTTCATTGCTGTTGAGTTTCAAATTCAAAACTCAAATTCAATATTTATTTAATATTTGAAACACAGGTATGTCATACACATTAACTTTTACATCGCAAAACTGCTGCAGATTTTTATTTTATATGTTTTTATAAATAAAATACAACAATAAAACGTAATGAAAATACTATAACTTGGTATACTGTTACATAAAATGTAAACACTAATAACATAAAAAGGTATTTGATAAAATGTTTATATAATTTTTAACGCAAATTTTGTTGCGAACAAATTACAAAAACACAAATGAATTGGCGCCTTTGGCTTTTTCAACATTTGTGTTTTTGTAATTTGTTCGCAACAAAATTTGCGTTAAAAATTATGTAAACATTTTATTAATAGCTTGCCTACTTCTTAACTGATCTTCAGTATTTGTAAAAATATTATGATCAGATGTTAATGACGGTAGTTGTTGACATTGAATGGGGGCGCCTTTGGCTTTCAAAGTAAAAAGTAAAAAGTAAATAGTGTTGAATAATTTCGGCGAGCTGGTAAGAACCACGATAGCTTAATTGGGAGAGCACCTGACCCGGTATGTCAGAAGGGTGCGGGTTCAAATTCTGCTTGTGGAAATTTTTTCAACATTAGTGTTTTTGTAAAAGTATTATTTTGACTTAGATATAAATATTTATTCATTGTTACTAACACTATTAGTGACTTACACGTACACTGTCTATTGTAAACAAATATTTTGCTATTGTTATTACTATTATTATTACGTTACAAGATCATTCTTAAAAAGAAAATGTGCTCAAGAAATAAATAGGTGCAAGTGCCTCTCTTATTCACCAGCAAAGTTACATTTTCAACGTTCCTTCTCAAGATCTTTTAACTTTAACTCATATAATGCGAGTGCACGTCACTTTTACAACATTTTCTAGAGACGAAGACAAGTTTTACGGCGCAACTCGTAAAGTGAAGTGGTCACGGTAGTAAAGAAATATAGGGTAAAGCTACCAAAGAGTGCGTATTCCCATACGTACCATATTGACTCCATGCACACGTTATGTCACAATAGGCGGCGGAACGGATTACCGGAAAAGATTCGGAAGAAAAATGCATCTCGAAAGTGGTCCTGTTTTAAATTTCAAATAACAACATCTGAAAAAAACATTGGATAGCAGCTACAACTTCAGCTTACTGTAAACCTTAAATCTTAAACATAAAGATTAAAGGTTGCAAAATATTTGTACTAAATATTTACTGCTATCGTCAAAGAATTGTCTTTGTGGGTGGCCCCGTGGCCCCAAAAGCAACGCGTTTTTTTAGCGCTCATCGGGAATCTAGTAGATTTGAACGAAAATAATTGCTGACAGATTTAATATTATACAATAGAAGTACTGCGTGCGGTACTCTTTGGTCGTGCGTGCTCTTTATTGGCTTTACCCTACATGGGACTTGACTACTAAATTAAAATTGATGAATAAAAAGAATTAGCAGGTAACTATAAGGCGTCTGTACGTTCTTGTTAGGTGTCTTAAATTTGACGATGTGCATAATTATAAAATTATTCTTAGTTATGGTTAGGTTCTTATAATCTTACGCAAATATAAATTACAATTTTGAATTGTATTAAAAGAAATCAACGAGCGGGAACAACAGTTTTCCACAAACGTTGAAAAAAAATTCCACGAGCAGGATTTGAACCCGCACCCTTCAGCAGCATTTGAACGCAGAACGCAGTTTTTGTAATTTGTTCGCAACAAAATTTGCTTTAAAAAATTATATAAACATTTTATAAATAGCTTGCCTAGGTACTTCTTAACTGATCTTTAGTATTTGTAAAAATATTATGATCAGATGTTAATGACGGTAGTTGTTGAAATTGAATTGAATTGAAAAAGTAAACAGTTTTCCACATCAAAACTATAGTTTTAAAAATTAGGCATTTCAAGTTTGTTATTTTTCTAGTTCAAAGTTTGTGAACATCGAAATGTCTTTTGTAAAGACCATTGCTTTTGCACGTATACAGGTTATCAATTTTAACAACTGTTGATCAGTTGAGGACATCAGGACACGCAGTTAGTCCATAGTACATAAACCTACGTTTCTACCGTCACTAGTTTCAGGAATTATTGATGAGTGCGAATGGAATGGTGTAAAGCCGGGATGAGTCCATTCATTGGCATATTTGCTACGCGAACTGCGGCTTTGGTCGGCGTAATCAGCCCGATTGCAACTCCAGTGATGTTCCTAAAATAGATTTTACATGCGGAAAGACGAAATTGTTGTTGTTGAGAAAGTATTTTGAGTTTTGTTCGTAAAATAATATGTTCAACTATTAAAACAAAGATTTTTTAAAGCGAGTTTTGCTTTGCTTCATCTATTAACCGAATCAATGTTAATTGACTTTGCAATAATATAATGGCATCAATAGACAGAGTCAATGATAGGAATCTTAGGAAGGATCTTAGAAAATTAAATATCTAAATGATTCTGAAATTTTAAAATGTACACAATTGTGTCTCTCTGATGTGGTTTGACATTTGGACTACCTTGAAGTGCTCTCAAATCATATCCATCGAGACGTTGAAGCGTTTAAAACACAACTATCATTCCATAAATAAGTAACCCTTATACATTTATTAAATCTATCAAAAGTATTACAGAAAATATTATTTCAGTGAGCGGTTCCCTACACAGCATCATAACCATTCCTGTCGCCGATGTCGCCAATTTTAATTGGCGCGGTCCACCACTAACCACAAAGTTTTCGTGCCGCTGTTAAAATTGAAACTGGGGGCGTTAAGTAGCCATTTCGCTTATAATTTTGTTGCTTTAAACCTTTAGGCTGGCTCGACTGACATAAACATATTTCGAACAGTATTTTGTCCAAATATGAAACGAATTTTAATAAACGAAATTTTATCGATTAAGTATACAATAAATTATCTTATGAAAAAAGTTTTAAAGACATTTCACTTTTCTCATAAAAACATAAAGTTAATTTACAATGAGACAAAAAAGTGATGTACAGACACCTGGACATCAAACTATCCGAAACTGTCAAATTACTTCAGTTAATTTTCAAACATACGACTAAGGCATAAAGTTTAAAGTCTATTGAGAAAATTTTACAGTTTGTGGTAGGTTGATGTGCAGGCGTGTGTACCTAATTAAAAGTAAGAATCTCTGGTGGCGCAGGTTGTTTAAAGTATCGACTTCTGTGCTAGCTGTGACAACCGCAGCAAGTATTCTGAGCGAAGAAAAAAAATTGTTAGAGTTATAAAAATGTGGTAGCCACGTCGCATGCAGACCATAGCCTCATGAATCTATGATGACCCTCGTAATGCGAGAGCGTTTGACGCGTGAAAGATGTGGCACAATCCAAGACATGTACCCGGCTTTACGGTAGACGCCGCACAACGACGCGATTCACGGGAACAGTGAATACAAAGCCTTATTATCATTTCATACCGCCTGTGTTAGGGTGACCATAGTGTCTAGTGCGAGTTGTTTCGATCACGTTAACGGTAACGTAATTTTCTTTATTAGGTATATTGTTTATGGCACAACAAACACACAAACAGACAACAATGAACAAACAATGGTGAAACAAGGTGGATTAATCTCTAAAAGAGATAAGTCCTTCTTTAGCAAATTTTTTTTTGTTGCTGTTTTCAATGCCATATTTATTCTTGTTTTTTAAATAAATGTGATTGAATGGCTTGAGAACTTGCACTAGGCACCCTGAGCTGGTAATATATATTATATAATAATATTATAATATATAATAATAATAATAATATTATATAATATATAATAATATTTGGTAATATTTGCAAAATGTGATGTTTTTTCATATAAAAAGTACAAATTACCCCTGTCGTGTATTTTTAAAATGAGAGTTAGACAATCATATTCTCATAGATACGGTGTTAGCATTGAACTTTACTATTCCATTATGTTCGACTTTTATTTAGCAGCAAAAGAGGGTCTTTTAAGTAGAAGAAGATACACAGTCCCGTAAAGGTCTGTTGGTCTATTGTAAATATGTATGTATGTATGTATGTATGTATGTATGTATGTATGTATGTATGTATGTATGTATGTATGTATGTATGTATGTATGTATGTATGTATGTATGTATGTATGTATGTATGTATGTATGTATGTATGTATGTATGTATGTATGTATGTATGTATGTATGTATGTATGTATGTATGTATGTATGTATGTATGTATGTATGTATGTATGTATGTATGTATGTATGTATGTATGTATGTATGTATGTATGTATGTAAATAACCCGCGTGCCAAGGGAAATTAATTTTCCCGTGACACTACTAAGGCCACTGTAGTGTCACAGGAAATTCTTTTTTACCCGTGGCACTACCGGTAGTGTCATGGGAAAGTAAAATTTTCCATGACATTACTGGTAGTGCCAAGCAGTATTGCCTAAGGTAATAAATGGTATTAATAATTTTGGCTAATAAATAATTTCTCTATATGTCTATCTATCATTGTTTTTTTAGGAAATTACATATTAGATAGGTGACACGTAGATGATTGGTGTATGTGTATGCAGGCTTTTATTGAGAAGTACCCAGTTAGAAGCTCGATATATTATTTAATATTTCTATCAAATAATTTAGCTTAAACTAAGTAAAGAATTTAAAAAAATATATGTTACGAGTTCATTCGTAAAAAGTGTTTCATTTCAATGCCGAAGTTAGGTTTTTTAAATGAACAAACTAACAGTACCGGCTCATAGTACTATATATATTGCCAGGCAGCTGTAAAACAGGGTGAAAATAGCTATGATGTAGTCCAACCTTCGATGAGAAGAGAAATGCTAAAAAGAAGAATGAACAAATATTATTTTATTTTATCCTGTTAAGTCGTGGAGGCCACGTCACCACAGCTTTCTTTTATGGCGCAATATGTGCTGCTTTACCTTACACGAAGACAACAGCTGCCGTGTATCTGTAGCTGTGAATTTACGCTTGAATATATAATTTTAGGTTTAATCAAGTTATTGTTTTCTAAAGTGTACGCGAACACCACACATTAAAAAGAAACAACTTTAATGGATCTACTCGCGTTATTTTATAAATACATAAGTTTTAAATAAATAAATAAGTTTTTATTGGCTTTAACAATTAAGGCATCTTAAACTAACGACCAGTACCTCCTCTTGAGCAGAATTTCAGCATGTTTCAGGAGGCACTGCTCTTCCTTAAAATAGCTATATAGTGTATTGTTGATCGAAGTATATAGGTAATATTCTTAAAAATGTTAAAGTTAAACAACGAATATGTAGCCTGTATGTATGTGTGAGGGTGTGAGGGTGTGTGTAAGGTTGTGAGGGTTTCATATTTTTTTTTATTTAAGTTCTAAAGCTAATAAACAGTAAAAAAATCACCTATCCAGAGTCGCCCTTACCCTTTTCGCAACATTACATCGCGCACAAAGTGCTCGGGATGTTCCCGCCAAAACATGGAAACAGCGCCATTCCTCAAGCCGCACAGGACTTCCGCCGCAACGGCGCGGCGGCAGCGGGGTTCCAATAAACAAGTCTTTGTCGTTTATCAGTGGGATTAAACGTTTAATAGCTCCTTTTAAGATTTTCGGTTTATTTTTTGTTAGTTCCAATGAAAGCTTTCAATTAAATCAGTAACTTTTATTCATTATCGTCATCAGTTGGAACCACTGCTGGGCTCAACCCTTTCCACATCAACAACATCGCTCGTGCTGTCCCAATTCCACCAGCTCCGTTGTCTAGTGGTTAAGACCAAAGATCTCAGGTTCAGACACAGAGATCCCGGGTTTGATTCCTAGCAGGGTATAAGTTTTTAATGGGTGTTGCAGACTCATTTTGAGCCGTCCTTTATATGTTAACAGTATTTGCTAGAATTGCAAAAAATAGATTTAAATAGATAATTTTGTATAATTTTGTGGTTTTTGAGTTTATATTTAAGTAATTTTAATGTATTCTTATCAATTTGTAATAAATACGTCCGTCCGTCCACTAGTTGTGCGCATGAGTGTTGGCAAATGAAACAAAACAGTGCAACTCCACTTTCAAACCCATGGGTGACCCGAAAGTACATAATTTGCTGAACTCGTAAAACAGCAACCGTAATTAACTTACCACTAGCAATCTCCCGCACAATCCTTTATCACCCACTTTTATCGACCACGGGATCATGCAGTGGCTTTACGACCTCATTTATTAAGGGCTGTGAAAAAAATTGTTAAATGTATAAAACCTTCGTAGAGGCAAGTTGGATAAATTGTGGTGGCCCATGTGGAGCTGACAACCACAAAACACGACCTCTTTCTTGTGTTCTGTGCTGACATTTATGAAACAGCGCTCGCTGTCGATATGCAGACAAGCAAAAGAGATGCAAATAGTGCGTTATCTGCTAAACTCAAGTCAGGAAATTTACAAAACGCTTTTTATTTAAAATGTAACAGCTTTACTACAAAAGTTAGGCAATGCTTAAAACAGATGCTCTCACTTTTTAAATAATGTTAGGTCCTTACCTAAGAAATTGCCGTTTTGTATGAAGATTTTTTTTAAATTATATTATTCATACTAACGTTTTTTTAGTTTTCTTAACATCTATTTATGTTAACACTATAAATTATAGAGTAAGTAGTGTGTTTGTTTCATTAGCCAAATATAGCAGACATTAAAAAAAAAAATCTAGACCCTTCAAAGCTACATGAAACAAAAGGTCAATTCCGTGAACAAAAAAAGAAGTCAATTTAAAAATAAAAATTGGGCGATAAAGACACAAAATGAATAATCATTGTTATTACTGAAGCCTAAGTAACATAATCCTAATTAAAGGCGTATAATAATATTAACAACCGGTATTGGCTTTTAGAAGTAATACACCTATTAATAAGTGAGAAAAAAACGGCAATTTCATAGGTAAGGACCTATTATTATTAGACAAAGACACAATATTTAACCACTGTTTAAGTTTGATCTATTCCAATCCAATACCACGAAACTAATACCAATGGTAATAATTTACTGTCATATTTATTTTGTATTACAAACGAATACCACTTTCAAAACGAATAACAAAACAAGTTTATTAGGGATTAGGTACAGTCAAATAAAAATGCTTTTAGTTGTATTCATGGTGTAAACACTGTTTTGCAGTACAGTACTTTATGTTTAAAACAATAACAATAGCGCTTCTCTAATAATTATAACGTACATGAAAACTATCTTATCTCTAACTGTCGGAACACAACAATGCTATTACATTGATGTTATGGCGACATATTAAGATAAGATGGGTGATGATGGATTTTTATTTTTAGCTCCTAGCGTGGGAGATAAATCAAACAGCCAGTATGTTGCCTATAGCTCCGTGAGCTGAGAGCTAAGAGATTGTTTTATTTGTTTACATGTATATAATAATTATTGCCAATGCTTAAGTATGTGCATCAGCTGGAAACAGCGAGTGTGTTTGCTCTAGATACAAAGTCCGAGATGACGCTACATATACGTACATTTTACAATACCTTATAAGGTGTAGAAGTATGATTAGAAAAAATTAAAAATAAATCCCTCCGGATCACCGGTATTAAGGTTATGCGGAGGAGATAGCGAGACGCACTAGAAAGAAGAAAGAAAGAAAATATATTTATTTACCACACAATCGACATAACAAAGAAGGACACAAAAAAGCAACCAAATTTAAACGGGGATTAACGCAAACTAATTAGTAAAAAGGTATCATACCTTCTTTATACCCGACGTTTCGACCGAGTTACAACGAAGATATGATACCTTTTTACTAATTAGTTTGCGTTAATCCCCGTTTAAATTTGTTTAATTATGGAACGCGAAAGTTTAAAAGTGTATAAAAAAAAGCAAGTACACAAGATTCACATTATAAACTTAATACATATTAAAGACTAACAAATAGTGTGGCCAACTAGGCCCCAGCCTCAGCATAGCATAAAACTACTTTAACAGCTGGAGACGACACTGAATAAAATTGTTAAACAATAAAAAGAGTAGAAGAAAAAAACACAACAGTCACAAAATACATGACAAAATAATACATTAAGAAAACACAATGTAAAAACGCACTAGTATCTACCTATATCATGAAAGCGCCAGTCGTATCAAATTTATATTAATTAAAAATGGTTGATTAATAAAAACATTTTTTTCATATTTAAATATAGCACATATAATTCTAATTAATATCCCGATCTGAACACCTCGGAGAATCTGGTAGGGACCGGAGTCACGCTAACGTGATACCATCCCCTCTAGTAACTCGTTGAGATGTTCGATCACTACGGCGTAAATTCATTAGTTTCTCGCCGCCTCTTAAATCTCGTTACGCTCTTTGCCTCCTAGCGTGGGAGATAACACAAACAGCCAGTGTACGAGTAGCTACGAGCAATAGTTTCAAGCGGAGAAAAATATTATTTACGTAAACATCTTTATATACTAATTATTACTTAAGTTTAAGAATGTGTGTCACCTGGAAATAGTAAGTGTGTTTGCTCTAGATACAAAGTCCGAGCTGACGCTACACGCTGTAAAGGTCATCTGGGCCCAAAAGCTAACTTTAAAAAAAAAACAAATTCCGTCACCAAAAAATAACCAAGAATTAAAAAAATATATAATTGAAATTTTACTGGACAGCTAGGAAGCAAGTGGTTTGTATTTAATTGTTAAGTCAAAAATCAGTTGCCAACCTCTATTTCTCATGATTAAAGAAAAAATAACTATATCTGGTTCCTGTTAATCACTGGTACTACTTACTACGCTATGTAAAAGAAAACAATGTGTATACAAATCCCTGAGTTAGTGTTAAACCTCTTTGATGAATCCCCACAGGTTCTGTCAATCTCCACAAAGCCACTTTTATCACCCTGGCCTACGTTTATCGACCTGAGCAACGACGTCTCGCCCCCGGCCAAACTCTTAGTGTTTTTATGACGTCATTAATCCCGAACTGTAGTAGAAACATTCTGATATATAGTTACACGACTTGTTGTGTAACTTCATGGACGAACAAAATAGTTTAACTGAGTTTGTTTAATAACAGATAGATAAAAATTCTCTGCATTTCAGTCAAGGTTAACAAGGGTCAATGCTTAAAAAGGTTGCATGTTGAAAGTCGTAAAATAATAACAAAATAGATATTTGCTAAATTTCTAAATATAATTGAGAAAGATATACAGTTTTTGCTGCCATCCAGTCTATATTCAGGATCTTAGCGAAAATACGGTTAACTTTAGGAGCTGACAGATGCACTAATTGACTTAACAGCTATTCTTGCTTTTTCCGATCCGATCCGAACCCTACGGAGAATCTAGTAGGCCCGGGGACACGCACTAGTGCGTGATGCCGTTTCCTCTAGAAAACCTCCCAAGGTGATTCGTTTCACACGGCTTGAGGAACCCTTTAAGTTTCTCGCCACCTCTAAAAAGGCCCGGTAAAGGCCCGGTTAAATTTCCTAGAGGTGGGTCCCGAGTTTGTAAACTTGTATTTAATGGGTCGTAGTCGTAGCCCAGACAACTTTGGGAACCCCTGACATAGACAACCTCTCAAGGAAGGGCACTTGGCAGTGCTCGAACTGTTCCAAACTGTTCCGAGATGCATGTCCGTGCAAGGGGTTTATGAGTTCCTCGAATGCAGCTTCTGGGTCCTTCCTTATTTTGTGACGCAACCAAGACACCCGCGTGCGGCAAGTCTTAGTTTTATGCGGGATCTCCCCGATCCGGTCCGATCCGAACTCCGATCCGATCCGAACCCTACGGAGAATCTAGTAGGCCCGGGGACACGCACTAGTGCGTGATGCCGTTTCCTCTAGAAAACCTCCCAAAGTGATTCGTTTCACACGGCTTGAGGAACCCTTTAAGTTTCTCGCCACCTCTAAAAAGGCCCGGTAAAGCTGAAAATGCCGTTTATAGCAAACAGCAAACTCCCTTAAAAAATTCTTGCTCTTTAATCGTGAGAATTCCCCTTGTCTTTTATTGAGGTCCATTATTTTTTATGCGTTATATGAGAAAACAAAATAGCAGTGATTACGTTAATCAACTACGAGTATAGTCATTCATCAATCAGTATGCTAGTGATTATTTACATACTAACTAGACACAAGTAAAAGTTCCGGTAATAAAATGTTGCTAGGCAAATTTTTAGGTTGGTCATATTAGACATAGGACTGATAACCGCTGGGGTATATAATTATGTTCTGTAGTCGAACCCGTGACTCGGCAAACGTAGTATAGGACGCCCTCCGGTACGGCTTAGCAAGGATATACGAAGAGTGACAGGCAGTTCCACCATCAGATCTCCCGCCAAAGAAGCTGCCTTTAGTATCTGCAATTACAAAACAACGGAAGCTCAGCCTTTGTTTTATCCGCAACAGGACCTGTAGGATGTGAGAGGAAGCCCCTTCAGGGTGCCTAGTGTGAGTGGTTTTTGATATTCGATCACATCAACGCAAACGAGAGTTAGTATGGCATTGAAACAGCGCCTCCTGGCGACGAAAGAGAAGTAAAGTCAAAATCAAAGTCAAATATTCTTTATTCAAATAAACTTTCGAAAAGTGCTTTTGAATCGTCCATAATTTTTTTACCTATTAACCATTCAGGACGTCTATTTTTTAGCTGTGGAGAAGAATGGGCGCAAGAAACTCCACAGCTTTAATTCAATATGTAACGACATTTACAAAATTATATGCCGTTACGTTACCAAGTTATACAAGTTTAAAAAACCTTAACAATATTTTGGATTAAAAATAGATTGGAGCATTTTAAACCCATGCTGTTTCGTCTTCAATGTAATCAGACACTTTATAATAAGCTTTTTTATAAAGCTTTTCTTTAAAACGTACACACAGGCCTCTAAGTAAATAAAAAAATTTGCAATACAAATTTTTGTCTTCGTAAACGTGATTGAATGAATACGGATAGTAAACCAATATTAGGCACTCTGAGGTGTCAACGGTGCGATATTACATGATTAAGTACACAGCTCCATAGATGGTGTCGATACCCATAGGCGGCGTTTACCTCTTCCCATCGGATAACCTATCTGGATATTAGGTAGTGGACTATACGTGTCCACGGGGCAACTAGCTCGAGACACTAGTCTTAGTACCGGATGAAGGATGTGTACCGGCGCGTTCTGATCTGGCGTTATGACCTGACGTAGATAGTCCCTTGTGCTTGCGTAAGGATGTCTGACACCTAACTTTATAACCGTTGGTGGTTGGTGAGACATTCCCAATGCAAGTACTTGTGTTAGGGTTGTACCAGCTTTTACATTTTCATTTTCATTTATGAAGCTAACGTGCTTATTAACTAAGAGTGCGTGCGGTGCGTGCGTGAGTGTGCGTGCGTGAGTGAGTGTGTGTGTGTGTGTGTGTGTGTGTGTGTGTGTGTGTGTGTGTGTGTGTGTGTGTGCGTGCGTGCGTGCGTGCGTGCGTGCGTGCGTGCGTGCGTGCGTGCGTGCGTGCGTGCGTGCGTGCGTGCGTGCGTGCGTGGTGCGTGCGTGCGTGTGTATGTATGAAATTTCGCACACTTATAGTTTTTATAGAGAAGGATTTCAGAATGTTAATATTTTTTTTAATTACGCACAAAAAATACATTAAATCAATAAAACAAACATACTACAACAAACATACACACACTGCCATGTATTTGACACACATGCATATGCATTTGACTTGACACACCACACACGCATACTCTTTTCAAAAATTTCAAAAATGGAAGAAGAGCGGCCGAAATCTGTCAATGCCAACCTTTAGTTATTGTTTTGAGATCCAAACTCACATTCTAACTTTTTTAAGTTGTCATTGCTTAGGATACAATCTGTTCCCTATTGTAATAGCTTGCCACAGGAGGAAAATACTACTAGATATAAGCTTAATTTGACATTACATACATTTTGCAACAATGAAAATTTGCATTTAATTGATACTAACAATTATGTTAGTAATTTTTATTTGACAAAAGATAGTTATTATCTGCCAATTTATTTCAAGCGACAAATAGCTTCATCGCTATCATATTTTATACACATCTCAGCCAAAAACTTGGCTAAACAAGTTGCTCCTATTGAGCAATGTTTAATAGACATAAATGTCAGTAGTGTTTCTACTGACATTCCAATCAATAATTTAAATTAAATCATAAGACAAAAGAGGAATTCTCTTGCAAAATGTTTGGTAATATTTTAAATAAATGTAAAATTAATTCTAAGAACAGCCCATCCCAACCTACAATTATTAAAAATGTTCACTCGTTTAATATAGTTCACCAGAACATTCAAGGGATGACGGGCAAAGATCTGGAGATTGAATTGTTCATGAACGATAATTAAGTTGATATTTTATGTATTACTGAACACTGGCTTAAAGATCATCAGTTCATGTTCAATTTTAATAATCATTTGGTAGGTAGTTCGTTCAGTCGAGTAAATTCAATTCATGGTGGCTCCTTAATTATAGTAAATAAGAAATTAAAATTAAAGGAACGAAAAGACATAGTGAGCCTCTCGGTTGAGAGAACAATAGAAATAGCTTGTGTGGAGCTGGAGCGACTTGTTGTATTAAGTGTATACAGGCCTCCGTCAGCATTGTATGATTATTTTGAAAAAGTAATGGATGAAGCATTATATAAAATCCGCAATGTAGGTAAAAAGATAGTTATTTGCGGTGATTTTAATATTAATTTGTTAGAAAAGTCTACAGGTTCTATCAAAATTAAAAATTTATTTCAATCGTATAATTTAAATAATTTATTTTTGGAGCCAACTAGAATAACTGCCACTTCGGCCACTTGTATTGATAACATATATACCGATCTAGTACTACTGTCTAAACTCATTATTAATAAACTGGACTCTGATCATTGTGGCCAAATGGTCAGCCTTCCACATCAGTGTAAGCAAGTGAAGAAACAGAATATCACTGTTGTACCAAAAACTGCAGGTCGTCTAGAACGGTTTAAAAACAATCTTTATGATAATATATGTTTTTTAAAGTATAATGATAACCCAAATTAATTTTATAATGATTTCTTTCATAAATATTGTACAGAATTTAATAAAACTTTTATTCCAAAAATGATCTCGGTTAGTGGTACTGTTACTTTTAGTGAATGGGCTACAATTGGTATCCACAAAAGTAGAAAGCGACTTTATGAGCTATATGATGAACGCAACTATAACACCAGTGAAGATTTTAAATTGTATGTCAAAAATTATTCTAAGTTATTTAAAATATGTCGATTAGCAAAGGCAAAGTTCCTGAGTTCAAAAATTAAGCTAAGTGATAATAAAATAAAAATGACATGGAATATTATAAATAGTGAAACTGGAAATGTCAAAAGTCGTAACAATGAGTACAAATTGAGCTACGAAAATCAAACCTTAACTTCCGATGCTGATGTTGCTGCGGCATATGAGAAGTTTTTTACTGATATTCCAGTTTCAACTACAAAGGCTTTGGACTCCTCCCCCACTGTAGCTGAAGCGGTTCTAAAGGAAAATGTCAAACCTAGTGAAAACTATTTTAGTTTTCAAAAAATTGATTTTAGAGATATAATTAAAACTTTTAATACTCTTAATAAAAAGAAGACTGCTGATCTGTGGGGTAATTCCGTCGACGTCACTAAATCCGTTATTGAGACAATAGCTCCATCACAATATATTTACGAGAACCTAATGTATGTATATAAAAATATTGAAACTTTTTCTAAAAACAGTGATATTCACAATGTAAACACTAGAAATAAAAACAAACTAGCAGTACCTAATACTAGGCTCCACAAAGTAAATAATTCATTTAGAGGCCTGTGTGTACGTTTTTACAATAAAGTTCCAAGTAATATCCAAAAACTAGATATTAATAAATTTAAAATCGCTATTAAAGAAAAGCTTTATAAAAAAGCTTATTATAAAGTGTCTGATTACATTGAAGACAAAACAGCATGGGTTTAAAATGCTCCAATCTATTTCTAATCCAAAATATTGTTAAGATTTTTTTTTTTAAACTTGTATAACTTGGTAACGTAACGGCATATAATTTTGTAAATGTCGTTACATATTGAATTAAAGCTGTGGAGTTTCTTGCGCCCATTCTTCTCCACAGCTAAAATATAGACGTCCTGAATGGGTAGTAGGTAAAAAAATTATGGACGATTCAAAAGCACTTTTCTAAAGTTTATTTGAATAAAGAATATTTGACTTTGACTTTGACTTTGACTTTGTGCAGCCATAATAAAATTACGGTCGAATTTCGACCACTGGGCGACCACTACTTTAAAACTAGCTGACCCGTCGGACTTCGTACCGCTTTGACAGTTTCCATGACGACAAAATAAACAAATCATTTTGTAATTGTCGTTTTTACTGTTTTCAGTTCCTTATTATTTATGTTTCTCACCGTTTAAACCTAATAGCTCGGTTTTAGTTCTTCTAATAATGTGCTAGCACGAGCTAACGTTAGGATACTAAAAGAAAACCGTGCGTACAAAGGCAGTACTTTTAAAGACGATGCAGTTATTCGTTAAAAGCTTTAGAAGCTGTGCAAGGTAATAAAATAAAATAGATGGTCATATGATTCATGTAGAAAAACTTTAATACTAAATTACATAAGAAAACCTTATCCTACTACTATTTTGTACTCAATAGAGTAGTAGGATAGATAGAAGTTTTCTAATTCTATTATGTACAAATAATATTAAAGAATAACATTTGAAATTAGATTTAAAATTTAGAAACTTAAAAATATATTTAAGTTTCTAAATTATACTCTAGATATCTTATACGAGTATAATCCTAAAAGTACCTATGCAAGAACGCTGGGAAAATATTCTTTAAGCATTTACACTTGTTAAGAACTTACCTATTTTATTATTATCTTTATCCTAATTTAAACTGGAATTCAAGCTTTTTTAAAGATAATTATGTATGCGCTAATAATACATCTATACTAATACTATAAAGCTTAAAAATTTGTTTGTTTGTTTGGTTGAACGCGCTTATCTCAGGAACTACTGGTTCGAATTGAAAAAAATTTTTTGTGTTGAATAGTGAATTTATTGAGGAAGGCTATAGGCTATATTACATCACGCTATGACTAATAAAACGCGGGTGAAATCGCGGGGCACAGCTAGTTAATTATAGTCCTGTTTGTTTATGTATTACTATTGTGTTTGTTATTAGTTCACTCTTGTAGTCAAAGGAAGTGTGGGGATGGTACCAAGATTTCTTGTCATTCTTCATACAAGCCTAACATCTATCCGCTCGGCTCAAACCGAGGTTAAAAACCTTTTTGTGAACAAAGTCGCCAGCAATAAAATACTGCTTAAATATTTCTTGACCACGAGCGGCTTGCAACGCGGCAAGGCGAGCGATTTTGCAGTTTATTGCGTCTTTTCTATTACCGTCGACTAATACTGATCCGCACTGGGCCTGCGTTGTGGTTACGACCCGTTCCCCCTGTCGTATTTCCATCCATAGGGAAACCTCGTGCCGCAGTAAGGACATAACATGAGCTGGAGATGAAGACTGCCGTAATATAACAAGAAATGAACTTGAAAACCCTTGCCGATTTGCAATAAAGCTTGTGCTCGTAGCCGAAACCTTATAGCGATGATAAGAACGATCGTCATGCTCCAGTTTTACTGAAGATCTCTAAAGAGAGAGAGAGAGAGAAGTATGTTAATACGTAACCGCTGTAAGTAATCGCCGATTTGTCGCGGTTAAAGCGTGAGTTCAACTGTTCACGGCGGGTGGTGGGCTCACTGCGGTCACGCTTGTAAATAATTTAGCAATTGCTCTTTAGTGTTGCTTACGTGTTCGTACTACGGATACCGTACTGCTACTTACATAGTATGGCATTAGATAATCTGTAGTAATAGTGTACCATAGTATATCTAGAGTAAGTCTAAAAGGTTTAAAAAAAATCAAAATTATTTTATTAAAACTTTTTAAATGAAACTTATATTAAAGGACCAACTTAAACATAAAACGTAACTTTAGAACTATTTGTATAATAGCTGAGCTATTAATTTTTTACTATAATTATTTAGCAATGATTTAAAATCTATTTAAAATAAAATAACCTCTCCTCTTAATCTTTCTAATGATACAACTACAAATATATTTTAAAACCGTTACGTTATTTAAGTAAAATATCTCTCTGGGCTTAAATAAAACGTTCGTAGTACGGATAAATTTTGCTTCGTAATCGTGACGTTGGTTGAATGTAACAGAGCTACGAGATCTCGTAGCTCCGTAGCAAAAGTCTTGCGATGCCGTAGCAATACTAATGGAGCGACTGAAATAAAAATGCTCATTGAATAAAGCTTGTAGTTAATGATTTTGTGTGGTATAGTAAACAAGTTTATGTTACATGGCTAAGCGCTGGAATAAAAAATAAAATAAAATCGTTTCACTAAAGTTATGTATCATCATCATCAGCTCATTTTATGTCCCCACTGCTGGGGCACGAGCCTTCGCTATTGATGGATAGGGAGAAAAGGCCATAAACCACCACGCGGGTCCAGTGCGGTGGTTCTTAACGACTACTAATGCAGCCGGGACCAACGGCTTTACGTGCCTTCCGAAGCACGGAGGAGCTCGAGATGATACAGTTTTGGTCACCCATCCGATGACCAGCCTTTGCGAAATTTGCGTAACCTCAGCACTCGCAGACCGGGCGCGTTAACCACTGCGCCATCGAGCTCCTAAGCTATGTATGTGGTGAATGAATAATTATTTTATAGAACTAAAATTTCTTTTTCTTCTTAAGTAAGATAAGTAATAATGTAATGTTCCACAAGGGAGCCTATAATAGTGTATTAAGATATATAATAAGCTCCCGGTAGAGTTTGAAAGTTGGAAGGTAACATTTTTAAATTTTGAAAGTATTGCTTATACAAAATGCTTTTTTATAATTTTAACGAATAGGTACTATGCTGAAAAATAGGTATTTACGAAAAAAAAATGTACGTCTGAAATGGATAAATTGTTGATACTATTTAATATTATTAAGAAATATTGTACACAGTTATACAATAAAGAATTACTATTTCTATTTATATTTCTATAACAATAGCTCAATATTCACCACGGCCGAGCCTTGAAAAAAACAAAAAAATACTAAGTGTTTTTTTTTAAGATTTTACTTATGTAACAAATATAGAATAGAATATATTAATATAAGTAGGTACTCGTATATATCTATTTTTACTGACATCTAACTCGTCCACCCGAACCTTCCGACCTAAACCAACAAAGGCAAGCGAAATGAAAAAAGCACAGGGGAGTTTGCGACGAAAGTTATTTCACCATATTTTCTAAATTCCACGTAGGTTTCGCAATGGAATAAAAGACCCAATAATAATCTCTATTTATTTAGTCAACAAAAACCAGTTCCCTTAACTCTATCACCGGGTATTGCTCGTACTATAATGTAGTTAATAGCCTATATACTGTCCCATTGCTGGGCAAGGGATCAATATTTCAAATCATGGGTACCTATTGGCCTAACCACTACGCTCGCCAAATACGGGTTGGTGATCAAAAAACCGGGAAATACATTGAAAAGTCATAAGTGCTAAGTATTGATATTACCCAATTAACATCTCTGATTGCACCTGTAAGTAATTGGATTTAATTGGATTCACTTAGAAACAATTTGTACAAGATTTATTAGCGGAAAGCTTACATAAACCATTTACGCTTAATATCATTAAGGGTGCGCCGTCAATAAGTGACAAGTGTCATATGTTTTATTTGAAATGTCGTCGTCCATATTTATTTGATGCCGCGCGGCCATACTAATTTTGTATGGGGAATTTAAGGTGCTTAATAAAAAATAATTATTTAAATAACCACTTGATGAATCGAAAATGTAGTCTAGCAATTTGTAGTTTATCCATTGATGATTGTTTAGACAAAATCAGAGGTACAATAATTTAGATAAACTATAAGAAATCTACTAAACGCCGCTATTCGTTTTCATGATTTTTGCCCAACTTTAAATGATATTGTAGAAAAAACTGTAGCGTGTTATGAATTTATGGTTCTGACAAATTGTAAACATGTTCCCTATGATACTAAATATATATTTTGTTCATTTAATACGATAGTATTTTCAATTATATCTACTTAACCGTAACTGCATTTTTGGCATTTTTTGGTCGGCGCACCCTTAAGCAATCATTTTTAGGGTTCCGTACTCAAAGGGTAAAACGGGAACACTGTTACTAAGACGCCGCTGTCCGTCCGTCTGTCCGTCTGTCACCAGGCTGTATCTCACGAACCGTGATAGTTAGACAGTTGAAACTTTTACAGATAATGTATTTCTGTTGCCGCTATGACAACAAATACTAAAAAAAACAGAATAACATAAATATTTAAGAGGGCTCGCATACAACAAACGTGATTTTTGCTGTTTTTATAGATAATGGTAAGGAACCCTTCGTGCGCGTGTCCGACTCGCACTTGGCCGGTTTTTATAAATATTGTTTAATTTTATTTAATTTTCTTATAACATCACCTTGGTTTGCACTGTAATAGTGTTATAATTTTTTCTAAACAATTAAGAAATGAACCATCATCATTATCATATTAGTCCACTGCTGGACATAGACCTTTCCAAGTGCACGCCACTGAGCACGACCCGGGCTACTCTCATCCAGCTCTTATACGAAAGTATTCAAAAAATCTACGGAGCAAATAAATTCACGAAGCATAATTGCAACGTCATAACTTTCTATTCCCTTTCAACGGAATGCAAGTGCAAAATAAAATTAATTGAAACTAAAAATTTTACTGGGGCGTTATGTAGGGTCGGACGCTTGTACACAAGTGACAGCGATAAAAAGGGCAGCTTTAATTTCATTTTCTTCGTCATTGATATTCCAAATGAAAATAGCACTGAATAAAGACAACTTGTCTTATTAATTTATTTATTTATTCATTCAAGTAACAAAGACTCATTTGTTAGTAATAAAGGAACTTAAGAGCTATTGTTAGATATAATTTAATTTAAAATTTTAATTTGACATACGATCACAGAATACAACTAATTAATTTGATTATACAATCTGTTAGGGCATGCACTGTACAAACTTCATGGGTGGATTCTACACTCAAATATACATAATAAAACAAATACTTAAAAAAATCCAAGCTCTATAGTTTAGAAATGGCAGCCTTTTTTATTTTATTGTCTTCGATTTTTGCAGGTGCTAAAAAAGGTGAAACTAGTCGCAAGTAAATAACAATCAGTAAAGTAGCCAAAAGTTAGAACATCAATAGGACAAAAAACCAAATATGTCGGTTTTCAACACCAAAAATAACGAAAAAACCACAATGTAACCAATTTACTACATGCAGTTTGGATTTTTTTTAATATTTTTTTATCATGTATATTTGAGTGTAGAATCCACCCCTAAAGTTTGTACAGTGCATGCTAATACACCCTGTATGAAGTAGTATTTGTGTCTTATAAAAATTTGCCAGGGAAATCAATGTTGGTAGCTCAATTGAGGAAGTGCGTGGGCTTGGGGACTACCTACCACCTAACTAATACCTACCACCTAACCACATAACTACCTGCGTCCGGGGAGACGTAGGTAGTTATGTAGGTCTTCACCCTCCATCCAGTCTGTAAGACTTCGACATGGCAGGGTGGGAGGACAAACTACAAAAATGACAAACTACAATTTTATAATAATTAATAATTAGTTATCAATTACAAATTGAATCAACTTGTATTTTATAGTTTAATATACTTAATATACATAATAATTTTGTTACTTTTGTCCTAGGCTAAAAGGTTAGATAGACTATGCTAATACTGTTTATCCTATACCTACTCGTAGACCACCCATTTGTTTTGTAATGCTATATTTAAGGTAAATATTGCTATATTGCTAAGTCAATCGTTAACTAACGATTAACGTTAACGATTAACTTTTACGATTGTCTATAACGATTAACGTCAACGATTAACAATAACGATTACAATATTGCAATAAAACAACGATATTAGAGTAATAACAAACATACAATAACTAATATTTCAACCCGCTTCTGCTTCGTGCATGTTCCCTGTATAAAATTTGCGGAGTTTTGTAGGGGCTCTTAGTACGACCTACTAACCCGTTCCCAGTGGATAGAATTCCACAGGTATGAATTTCGGCTTTGAGCCGTGAAGCCTGGCAAATTTCAAAACTTGATTAATGCTTAAGCTATTTTGGTTCATGCCAATGTTGGATGAACCTATTATATTTTTATACGCAAACTTTATAGCTAATAAACACATGGTAAAGTATCGGGATACAGGGAAGCTCCATTACTAAATTACTGCGTAACTGGGAATGTGTTTTGGTGTTTGCGAGCGGTGCGTTTCACTTGATATACCAACATTTGATATAATTGAACTTTAATAACGTTCATTTTACATAATAATAATTTGTTATACCAACACTTAATATAATTTTTTTTATCATAACGTTTACTTAGCATAATGTTCATTTTATATAATACCATTTAGTATAACGTTCATAACGAATCCATTTGAAATAAAACTCATTTAATATATCGTTCATTTCATATAATTTTGTTTGATATACGCGTCATTTAGTCTACAATGACATATGAACAAATTATTATGTACAAAGAACTTATAACTAAAAACCTTAAAAAAATATATAATATAATAATTAAAATATATTATTAAAAGGAGTCCCTTTAGGCAAGGTTCCGAAAATACTGGCAGCGTTCCCCCTTTGAATAGCTAGACTAATTCTTTGTCCGAGGTAGCTGCCAGCTCTTCGGTCTCCTGTGATGTCGCGTCATTTTATATAACAATTAATTAAGATAATAACGTTTCAAATAATGATTGATTGATATAATCTTCACTTTGTATAACAATCAATTGACATAACAATCTGTTGGTATACAGTGTCAGTGACAGAAACTAATCGCTGCAAAACCGACTCCACGTAGTGCGACTGGCTATTATTGTTTTTTTTAATCTGCCGATCTTTAAAGTTTATTAGTTCAACTTATAAGCTACTTAAAATTCTATATCAAAAGTCTTAAATTAGTATTTAGGTATAATGATTGTGTAGATTATGATAGTGACTTTTAAATATGTGTAAAACTCACAAGCTGTATTACAGTTTTCGTTGTTTGTGACGACATATTTAGATAAGATGGTGATTGGAAGCCAGGCGGACAAACAAACCTTACCACCAACCACACCGAATATGTACAGTCGGCGGCAGATCAACCTACCCAAACCTGTCAAATTTCTCCAATGAACATTGATCCTTATAACCAAACAATAAAGTTCAAAATTGATTGTAGAAATTTGACCGTTTTGGGTAGGTTGATCTGCCGCCGTGTGTACCTCCGCCGGGAACCTCGGGGTCTGAAAACGGTGGTCTTAACCACTACACCACAGACGCGGTATCTATCTATTTATCTATTGTGTACCACATACGTATGTATATATGTCACAATATATTACAAACATTTACGACAATCTGCAGCATTTGGGTATGACAAACGGGCCGGCGGATCACCCCTTGTCATATAACTTATTCGTGGGCCGGATTTTCTTATGTTAATTCATTCTTACGCAATAACTTATGACTGGAATGTTTCTGAAATAAATGTGTAAGGAAGGACCGACCGCATGAATAGTTGTCTGCGCTTCCATTTGAATACAATATTCATTTTTTCCCTTGAAATAATGGCTGTGGATAATTTTATCATAAAGATCCTTCCTACACATTTTTTGTTCAATGTGTACAAGGTATGAATAATTTTAGATGGAGATCCGTAGCGAAGTGGGTTCTTTGATAAAAATTGACTGTCTTGTTGTTGAATGGTCCTGTTTTAATTTACTGCAGTATATGTTTACGACATTTCTTACGAACTGTGCCTTGCCAACAATAATATGAGAGTACGACGTCAACGGCAAAAGTAGATAAACATTTTCTAGCACTTTGTCTAACCAACTGATTTTTAAAAGGAGCTTGTCAACTTCTAACAAATCTATCATGGTTCTTAAGTGGTCAGCGACTTTTGCTGCTTGTTGTACTTAGAATTTGATACTTCTATTCAAGATGTTTCAAAAGCAGTTAACAGTTAGCAACATAATATTCCATACATAATTACGATGTTTATTAGAATGATTTACATAAAAAAATCATGTTATATTTTATGTTAATTTACAAATCCGAGTGCAGCAGCTAGTTATATTAAAGTACAATTATTTTGGTAATGATACAATTAGGTATGACAAACAAATCAACAAAGACAGTGTGCAAAAACAAAAAACCATCAAAAAATGCAATATGCTGCAGTTTGTTGAATGCTTGTAACATTGATGAACTGAGTTTTGAGAGAGAGAATTAAAAACTACAATATAACCTTTTTTGTTTCAGTGACGTCAGATTAAGTGAAGCTGGCAGCTAAATTGTAAATAAAACAAATGAAACAGTGCTATCTGCCGCGCAAATAAAAACAATAGAGTGTCATTGTGATGTCAGTGGAAAACAGAGTGATTGGTGCAAAAATGCAATGGGCCGGAGGGGGGGACGGAAACAGTTGATTGGCCGGGATACATTGCATACAAGTGCCGGGTCTCGTTGAGAGCGGACGTCGGGAACGTCAAGATGTCGGCAGGTAATTAATGCCATTCGTTTTTTTTATATTGTTCTAGTACAGATCATTTATTTGTACAGATATTTTACTGTTTTCTAAAACTTACGAGAACACTATACATTGAAGTGAAAAACTTAAAAAGGAGATCAAAATATAGGTACTATAAGCTCAATTTGGTTGAGTCAGAGCGTAGCTGATAAAAAAACTTGACGGGAGCAAGTTATATATTAATTATGTGACGATCAACACCTTGATTTCAGATCCGTATTTTAAGGGTTTCTTTTTACTGATTATACTGATTTGCAGAAGTATTAAATGGATAGCTTAAATGTCTTACATATAAATCTTATCTATAAACATACGTAGCCTGAAAACAAATGAATAGTTAAATAATTTTGTAAAATTTTACGTTAGTAGTACAAATACGCAGATCAATGCCAAGGCAAGGAACTGTAAAAACGTTTGATTATTTATGACAAAAAAAAAATGTGATATCTACGACGAATCTGTGGTTAATAATAGTCTGTAAAGAATGATCAAGGCTAACTACTGCCAATAATATTATCGGTTTATCTCTTGGCTGATAACAAAGTTCCATTAAAGCAATAATAACAAATCCAACTTAAGTAGCAAACCAAGATAAAACAAAAACGATTAAACTCACAAGTAATATTATTTGGGTAGCAAGACCCGAAAGTCTAGCACAAAAGTAAGGAGATAGAGAATAATGTTTGGCAACGATAATGTGCTGGTTTCAACGAACTAGATCTTGAAAATTCCTATTGAAACTTTTCGAAGTTAATAGAGGTGAGGTACGTAACATACCGGTTTAACGTTATCTACTTCCCTTAGGGTTATTCGCACAGATAAGATTAAAGAAAACCCATTTACTAACTTCTACAATAGTCGTTCAATAGTGTTAGTTCGTGTTTCTAGTACAGTTACACAAAGTTATTATTTTATATCGTTAGGCTCCGTACTTAGGAAGGCACGTACAGTCGTTGGTCCCGGCTGCATTAGCAGTCGTTGGGCCCGCGTGATGGTTCATGCCCCGTTCTCCCTATCCATCTAGGGATGGCAAGTGCACCAACAGTGTGGACATAAATGAGCTTGACAACAGGTACAGCAATTCAAAATAATAATTTGTGTAACTGTGCTCATGACTGTACTAAAGTAAAATTTTAATTAACTATTGAGGACCAAAAGGAAATTTCTTATAAAAGAGTAACAAATATGACGTATTGCCCACAGGCTCAGCGGTCGCCATGATTGGCGCGAACCTTCGGTTCGGTTCGGCCGGCGCGACGAACTCCACCATTTTGAACAACACGCGGCACTGCCCGCCAGGCGGCGCTGCGAGCGCGGCTGCTCTTTTAGCGCTGTCCGGCCTGGGCATGTCAGCCAACCTAGCGCTTATGACTGTCATACTCAGCAAGAAGCAATTGCGAAGGTAAGCAACAATATAAGATACTAACCGCCCGCCAGCCAGCGCTATAAGCACAGTTTCTCTGTTAGCGCTGTCCGGCCCGAGCATGTCGCCCAGCCTAGCGCTTATGACTGTCATACTCAGCAAGAAGCAACTGCGGAGATAAGCAACAGCATACGGTAGGAGATGCTGCGAGCGCGGCTGCTCTCTTAGCACTGTCCGGGCTGGGCATGTCAGCCAACCTAGCGCTTATGACTGTCATAATCAGCAAGAAGCAACTGCGGAGGTAAGCAACAACGCATAGCACAGCTCGCTAAGTGGCGCTTCGAGAGTTCAGGGCAATTTACAATAACACTATATTTGGTCTTATTGTAAATTGTTTATTTAATTTAATTGAACTTTAACTTTATAAAACAATGTATTAATTTTTTTACAATACCATAACATTTATGAGATATTCAAAGATTTTTAACGACAATAGATTACTCAGTTGTTGGTATTTTACTTTAATAAGAATATGCACATTCGCATAGCATCCATGAAAATTTACATTAGCCAAATCCAGCTTAGCGATGAATAATTTGCGAGCCAAACATGTCAAATTATACGTTCAAACCTGTCCAACTCTCTAATAAACGAAATACTGCATAAATTCAGTACGACGAGGCCGCAACGATTTCCTTGTTAATCAAATAAAAGGGGCAAAATGTCCAGCGAAATCGGTTAATCCCGCGTCGCGTTGAATAGAATACATCAGTTACGGTTATAGTGACAATGTTGTGGCGTAAGAATGACAACGCATAATGTGGACACAATACTACCTATTTGGCACCGCGATTGTAATATACATTTTGGGCATAGAACGAGCTTTTTATCGAAGTTGGAACGTTTTTATGTAGTTTTTCATGGCTTTCTATAGTTGCACTAAGATCAAAGTGGGCAAAGAGATTATAACGCCTCTGCCGAACAGGCCGATATCCGGAGCTGTTTTCGATGCATTAAGTGATCGATGGGTTATGTGTTCACAAACCCGCATTTGGCAAGCTTGTGGATTTTTATTTATTAATCCAATACCTAGATCCCGAGCGTCAGTCAAAAGAATTTACTAAGGGCGCCCACGCGTGGGCATCCGCGCAGGGCGTGCTGTATGTAAATTACCCGCGCTGCGCGCGCATATCTTAAGATAACTTGAAAAGTTAATTACCGTTTACGTATACTTAACGAAATAAGTTCGTCATTATTTCGTAGCAGAAAATAGTTTATAAATTACATTACATTATAGTCTTTAATACTAATAAATAATAATGATTTATTAATTTTCTCTGAGGGGTAAAAAGTAGAGAAGATTGGCGTCATGTTGTGTCGGAGGCCAAAATCCACTGCGGGTCACTGAGCCAGCGGAGTAAGTAAGTAATTTTGTATACTGATCTCCATCTTCAGTGTGAAGATGGCACTAAATGATGATGATGATAGTAATAATATGTACGCCGAATGTCGAATGTGTTAATCAAATTTAAAAAAAACACAAGCAAACTTTTTGCTTTCGAACACGAACTGTGTGTTAACTCATTTTGCACACAGTAAAAAAAACAAAATTGATCGTTTCTTATCTAAAAACTTCAGGCTTAGCACATTAGTGGTATTTCTGCCATTATATCTCATACTAAGTGATTTACTCTTCCGTAACGCACCCTCACTCGGTAAACGGGCTAAACTCCCCGTTTCTTGCCGTTTCGTCGATGCCTGCGCGAGATTGGGCACGCTCCTGCCCCCAAAACTCTTATTTGGCTTGGAATATGATTATGCCTTGTCAGAATACTCAGTGTATGATTATTGGAATAGCTACGCTTCTTTGTACCACAAGTCTACTGCTACGCGTGCAGTAAGTGCTACGGCGGCGGCGTAGTGCTACGAGTCGATGGCGTAGCACTTTTTTGTTTTCTAGGAAAGATTTTGTTGTAGGCCCCCTATGTCTTTTTAGTTTGACCAGTTATTATTATTTCGGAGATTTTCTATAGGGGTTCTTTGTACCTTTGTTCTGTGAGGCATGCTGTCGGTTGACAAAAGCCAATGGCACATCACATCACAATCGCATCTGTATGATAATAATTAGTACACAAAATAAATTGACTTTGATTTAATATAAGATATTAGTTGTACCTACTATTGGAGTAATTAACGGGTTTATTATTATGTTCTCATGTGATATTTTGGCACTGATATTATTTCAGCGGCTGCATATTTCTAAGCAGGTTTAATAAATTGTAAGACGCAATAAGTTTTAAAAGTTATATTTGTTTGAAGAGACAATCCACAATGAAACAGCCTAAACCTAAACCTAAAAACTCCGGCCATTGCTAATGATAATAACAATGTGGAAAATAAAATCCAACCAAATACGAAAAGGAAAGGGGAGGAGCGTCCTTTCACGAATCTCATTAAAATAGGAAAGCTTATTCTCATTCTTATTTGTTTGTTTTCGCGTGGCTTCCTCCCCTCGTTATACGAGTAATACCGTGTCTTCGAAATAAAGCCATTTCCGTTTAGAAACGTTGCATCTGAAGATTGTTCTGAAGCCTTTTTATTATTAATTTTTTCTTTGGCATTGTAATTGAAGGAAAGCTTTGGTGGGACCGCTCTTCAAATTACTTTTCACGGTGATATAAGGCAGCACAATATTGTTTTATGCCGCCATTGATAAAGGAGGGCTTTATTATCAAAAAGCTAATATAACAACTGTGTTTTTTCTTCAATAATTAAAGAGTTAGGCTATATTGAAACTCTTTTAATGTTACTATTCAGTTTTCGATTTTTAAATTTTCGCAATGGCGATAGGTGACCGAATCCCATATTTTCAAACTCCTCAATGCTTCGAAGGTATGACAATTCAGTCCTGGTTGT
The DNA here is from genome assembly GCA_947562085.1 of Eudonia lacustrata. NCBI lineage: Eukaryota > Metazoa > Arthropoda > Insecta > Lepidoptera > Crambidae > Eudonia > Eudonia lacustrata. The sequence goes on from OX387313.1 coordinate 6,815,584, forward strand.
TGTTCTACATGGCTTTATCCAAAAACCTGCACTGCACCTGCACATCGTGGTGGGTTATGGACCAATCTTCCCTTGCATCATCATCATCATCATCTTCATCAGCCTACACTAGTCCACTGCTAAACATACCTCTCCAAGTGCACGCCACTGAGCACGATCTACGCGGCTACTCTCATCCATCTTTTCCCTTGCATAACTCCAAGCAGTAAAACATTTATAGGCTGACAATTAACTCGCTATTTTAAAAGTAAACCAATACCAAAATAAAAACTGTAATAGAAAATAATTTGCAAACAAGGCTATAAAAAGAAAAGGAATAACAAAACATTGATTCGGCTTTAGAAGTTGCAAGCAAGATTGCATAAAAAAGTTTATCTACACTAATGTTGTAACATTCTACTTATGTTTCCAATACTTGACTTATAATTACTACTGTTATAGCGCAGACAACAAAACACTCAATTTAAGCAATTTCACATGATGGTATAATATCCACATCGATATCGTAAAATCTCATTATAACATCAATAAAACGCGACCAATTAACCTGGCGAGCCTTATGTCAAAATCCTCATACAAGTTGTATAAAATTTTGATATTAGGCTGGCTTTTGAAAACAGTTGGGTTATACGTGAAAACTTCGTCGAAACTACTAAACTTACATACACAAAACTCTTTGGTAAGATCTTGTGCCAATTAAATAAAAAAAGAACAGCGCGCGCTCGTTCCTGATTGGCACTGCGCGCGCAGCTGCGCTCTCATTGGTTAGATTTTAATGGCGGCAAGTTCACTGTGACAATACACGTACGCGTGAATTTAATGTATCGCAATGTGTTTTGTTTTTAAAATACAAATTAAAAGTTAAAAATGGACAGCGACGATGATATTTGTACGCCTCCGGATATTCTAGAATTGGCAACAAAAGTAACTCACAATCTTTTGCCAGAAAAATCTAGAAAATTATATGAAAAAGAATATAATAACTTTTTGGCATGGAAGATCGAAAAGAAAACTACATCATTTTCTGAAAATGTCATTCTTGTGTATCTCAAAGACCTCTCCGACAAATTCAAGCCATCTTCTATGTGGGCTAAATATTCTATGCTCAAGTCCACACTGAGTATCTACAACAATATTGATATCACGAAGTATTCAAAAGTCATAGCGTTCCTGAAACGCAGTTCAGAAGGACACAAGGAAAAAAAGTCCTTGACGTTTACATCAGGTCAAATAAAGATGTTCCTGAAAGATTCACCAGATATTTTGTATCTTTTTGAAAAGGTAAGTGTATTTTAGTTCTGTTATTTAATCTACCTAGTACTTACGTACTACACACGCAAGTTATCTAGACACTCCGTTTAAGCGCTTTGTGTATAAATTAGGTAGTAGGTACCTACACTTTACTACTTCATAAATCATAGTTTTTGCCTTGGCTATGTACCTCAAGCTTATTATATCGTTTATTGTTACAGGTTGCACTAATCTTCGGCATAATGGGGGCATGCCGAAGGCAAGAGCTATACAACATCCAGTTCGATGAAGTCTCTAACATAGACGACAGTACAATCATGGTGAAAGTTTCGAAAACAAAAACGAAAATAGATCGTTCTTTCGTTGTGACGGGCAACTGCTATGCCGTATGTAAAAAATACATGGAACTTCGACCCACCCCCTGTCGAAACCCTGCCTTTTTCTTGAGCTATAGATCGGGGAGGTGCGTCGATCAAAGAACTGGTATTAATAAATTTGGTGCTCTGGGAAAAACTATCGCAAGTTTTTTGAATCTGCCTAACCCAGCGTTGTACACGGGGCATTGCTTCCGGCGCACCTCGGCGACCCTTCTCATAGATAGCGGTGGTGATTTGACCGCACTGAAACGACACGGGGGGTGGAAGTCTTCTACTGTGGCTGAAAGCAAAATTGATGAGTCTTTAATGAATAAAATTCAAGTCTCAAATACGATCTTGAACAGTATAGAAAACAAGACGAATGAAGTAATTATAAATATTCCAACTCCGTCTACGAGCTCTACTGCTTGCCCCGCGACCGCTACAGCTGCTGGATCAATAATTAACATTAACTTTCAAAATTGTACCATCCAAAATTTGAACAATTATTATAAATAAACTATTGTCAGCTTTTACTCTTGTTGTTTGACTAATTGCATTAGTGAAGATAAAGTAGTGTATGCAACTGCATATAACACGGGTATTAAAACACTCGTTACTATTATGAAACTCGCTGCGCTCGTTTCATAAACTCACACTCGTGTTTTAATACCCTTCATTATATGAGAGTTGCATAAACTACTATTACAATGCACAATAAAAAGGTTCACCGAAAGGTTTCATCAGCTCAGCCTAATGTTGCGGCTATTGACCAACCCAGCATTCAGCTAGACTCAAAATACCTAAAAGGGCTTTCTTGACCCCAAAAGGGTTCATAAATGACCCCAATTTGGAAGGCAATCAAACTAGTAAATCACCACCAATAACAGCATCTTGTTCATTATGTTTTTACCTTGACATAATAGTATTAGTTGGAAGTAATGGGCAATTCTCTCAAGTATCCCTTGGAAGGTTGCTAACAAGATTTACACCCTGAGGGTAAGAACACTCAATTTGCTACTTAATCAATTTACGGGATGCCCTACTGATGGTATTTAGATAAGTAGGACTTAATATGCTAGATTAGGGACTGTATGGGGAAGATATATAAATATATTAATTATTTAGCTGAGATTTGTTCATTTCAATATATCAAACGTGTTAGAACTTTTGACTCTGTTAACCACTACAACAATCCTTAATGGCAAAATAGGGAAGCACATGGTAGGGTTTGGAATGTATTGATGAATAGTCCAGATAATCCTTTATCCTTCCGTAATCCTTCACAAGACCACATATTTTAGTAGATTTATTACTGTGTTAACCAGAACGATGTTATTAAAAGCTTCCTTCAAACTAATAAACCATCATGCAGTATCTGGAGATAGACCCTGAACATAACAATTGCATACGTAAAAATTACATTACATTATTAGGCCCTATGTTTATTTTAATAATAGAAAATATTGTGACTTTGTTGGCTAAGACGCCGGTTTAGACCCAGAGGTCCCGGGTTCGATTCCCAGCGGGGGTACATGTTTGTGTATTCGGTTTGGTTGGTGGTAGGGCTTGTTAGTCCGCCTGGCTAGCTACCACCATCTTATCTAAATATGTCGCCTTAACATCAATGTTTGTAGCATTGTTGTGTTTCGGCAGCTAGAGATATAGCCAGTGCCTAACTAATTAAGGATCCCGGGTGAAGTGCGCTTCTCGTAAATTTGACGAGTATCGATAATGCGTGTCGCCACATGTTTTTTTACCATTTTATTATAATTTTGTAATAATAACCGAACAATTAACAGAACTCTCGATAGTACAAATTATCCATTAGTACCACGTTTTTTCAGATAATCACTTAAAGTTTTCCAAGCAACAACTCACATTATCAGACTCTGACATTGACATTGACAACTCATGCGTCCGTGCTGTGTCATTTACCTGCGTAGCAGCATGCGTTCGCGGACTATGTCTGCCCCAACTGCCCTGCCCCGCTAAATCTGCCCTGTGCTGTGCTGCGTCACTTGCGTCTCAGCATACGCTAGCCTCATCTTTGTTCAATGGAAAATATTCTGAATATAGCCGCTAACACACGCCTGTAGACATTTCAAAATAGCAGAACCAAGGCTGCGAAGAGTGACAAGTAAGCAAGACAGTACACACGCGTGCATGTCAGACTACCAAAATCTGTCAAATTTTCTCAATATACTTTAAACTATATGTAAATGGCTTAAGGTTGAAAATGTATTGACGAAATTTGACAGTTTTGGATTGATGGGCAGGCGTCCGTACTTTAGTGCCATCTATTCTAAGACAGGTACACACGCGTGCATGTCAGACTACCAAAATCTGTCAAATTTCCTCAAAATACATTGAACTATATGTGAATGGATTAAGGTTGAAAATGTAATGAATAAATTTGTTAGTTTTGGATTGATGAGCAGGCGTCCGTATTTTAGTGCTATCTATTCTTGTAAGCTTGGTTTGACGTAACTTATGTTTAGACTGAAAACTGGATCGCAGCGGCTGCTAGCACACCTAGTTTTAGTTACATTGTAACATTTTAAAATAGAATTTCCGTTGTTCTAAAAGGTTGCCAGACGAACGACAAATATAACTCGGCCTACATACGGGTGTTAAGTACCCGTAAAAGGTATGCCTAGGATACCTATTTGTATATATGTTACCTTTCCATTTCTAATGGATCGCAAATAAATTCAAAGTGATGACCTATACATATACATAGATTTTATGTACATACTACTTTTAACGCAACAAATAAACATAATTATAATTATATAAGGTCACATTTTATCAACTGCAAATATTTTGACAAAACATAATTAGTTATATCAGAAAAAAAAGGCCCTAGCATTTAAAAGAAAATTTAGGCAAATTTTTTTTTAACTTTTCTGTAATATTTTTAAGAGCGGCCTCTCTGTCGGCTCCTTTGAATGAAACTACGGGCACGTGTAAGCAGTGAAGGCATTTCAGCCTCTCTGTTTCGGCTCCTTTGAATTGAAACTACTGAAAGTGCTTTCATAGGTCAAAAAATAAGATATTTTTTAACTCTCCCATACAAACCATGCTCGGTCAATAGAGGCTTTGTATAGAAAAGTGAAAAAATTATCTTGTTTTTTGACGTATGTTTCTTGGGGAAAGTTGTTCAGTTTCATGGTCTGCCCATCTACCCACCTGCGGGAAAACAACCACTGAAATGTCTCGGTGTATATTACGATACATAACATTCATTTCAAGCTTTAGTTCTATAAAAGTAAATATAAAATATATTCATTTGTTATTCTTCTGCAGGTAAGCACTTAGCCTCCATCTTACCTGACCTTAAGTAAAATATACTAATAGTATTAAACTAAAGTAGTAGTATCAGGTTGTTAAGCTCACTTCAGTAATAATCCTCAATTACTGAGGAACTAGTTTATTATCTCTAACTGCCCGAACTCGATAGTGCTCTAATAATATTGATTTTATGGCGGCATATTTAGATAAGTTGGTGAACAGTTAGGCAGGTCGACTTTAAACAAGCTCTACTAAAAACCAAAACGAGTTCAAACACAGAGTACACCCCGTTGGGAATCGAACCCGGGAAATCTGGATGTAACACCGGTGATGGTCTAAACAATATACCAATAGATACGGTGATTTATCTTCGTAACTAATCATTTTATTAATAAGAAAATTATAATTTTTTAATTTGAAAAAAGACAAAATTCCACGAGCGGGATTCGAACCCACGATAGCATAGTTGGCAGTGCACCTGACCCGGCATGTCAGGGGGTGCGGGTTCGAATCCCGCTCCTGGAATTTTTTCAACACTGTCTTTTTTCAAATTGTAATTTGTTCGCAACAATATTTGCGTAAAATTACCTATAAGTAAATAATTATAATTTTTCTTTAATAACTTAACCCACTTACTCCTGAATTAACGTTTTTTGTAAGATTGGTTTGAAATTTCATATACTCATTAAATTGATGATAAATAAGCCATAAAAAATAATTTAAAAAATATTCCATTTGAAGAAAAGCCGGAAAATGCCGTGTCTTAAACGACACAGTAGGAGAATATGCTACTATGATAGCTTATTATTCAGATTTATTACGGCTCCATAATAAATTGACAAAAATGCCAATAAAACACATGAATCTCAATAAAATGTTTTATTTAGATATTTTTATACACATATGGTTATTTTCTGTATATGATATTCTTCAAAACATGTTTTCGGAAGCAATGTTACATTGCATTTCATACAATAAACATTTGCGCTATTATGACAGACACCACAACGCAGTCGAGCCTCTCTATATTTTATCAGGTGACCATTATGAGTATACTGCATTGCTGTGGCTCTACTTTGTGATGGCTCTCCATCCCTATGACTGTCAGCTTTCTTGTATATTTCAAGAAGACATAGCGACATTCCTCCAAAATTTCAAATGATCCAACTGCTCACCATTTTTCTTGTATAACTGCCAGGCTTCATAAGTGGCCATATCAAGGCAATGACTCATTAGTGAGAAGAACCACTTTTTCCCACGGACACTAATCCTATAAATACCAATATTTTGACCTTTTAGATAGCTGTAATAAAGATAAACAGTCATCCTCACTAGCATCAGAAGAATCTTCACGTTGAATTTCAGCAGGTGCTCTGAGATGGGTCTGACCTGAGTCCCAGGTAGATTATCATTTTGCTCCAACTCTTCAAAAATTTCAGTCAACGACAGCGCGATTTTAAAATTCTTGTAAGAAATACATAATATTAAAGAAATATGCAATAAAAATAATAACAGTGTTTTTTAAATAATAAAAAGACGCAGTTGGAAAATGTTCTAATATTGAATGGTAGTATAGCAGATAGTAGTACATTCTCCTACCGTGTCTTTTAGGGAACACCTAAAGTAAAAGGCAAATACCATAAGAAATATTATAAAATAACAATTTGTTTTTTTATTTTCTTACAATATAGGAATAAAATATTGATAATCTGTTCTTACACAAATACAAATCGCGATAAAATATTATCTCAACTCACCTTGATTTACTCATTGCAATAATCACAAAATTCAAACTTATTACAAACAAAATATATTAAATGTAACTCACAGTTATTACTTTACAATAACCATGTATAATATTGACTGTCAGACCCAACACAAAAAAAATTAACAAAGTACCTACATAAACTTTTATATTTTTTAAAAGTTGGTGTGTCGTTAAATACACAGTAGGAGTAAGTGGGTTAAGGATAAGCTCAGTGCATTCATCTCACCGGATACAATGGTGGAAGCGCACTTCACTCGGGATCCTCAACTACAAACTGGATATCTTATGTCTAGCTGCCGAAACACAACAATGCTACAAACATTGATGTTATGGCGACATATTTAGATAAGATGGTGGTAGCTAGCCAGGCGGCAAACAAGCCCTACCACCAACCACACCGAGTACACAATCATGTACCCCTCTAGTTGTAATCCAACCCCGAACCTCTGGTCTGAGACGTTGCCAACCATACTTTAAAATAACGTAATCTACGTTATTTTCTATCCCCATACTTACTTTATTCTTTGTAATAAAAATAAAGTATGGAAAATACTTTATTTCCGACTAATGCGTGCGTTTGAACGGAATATTCCTGTTAACTTAATTTCTGAACTACTGAATGTGACACTCAGACTCAGGTGAAGTGAAACGAAACGCAACGCTTAAATAAATTTGGAAAATATTTTATTTTTTTCTTCAAATCCTTTTTTTTATACTAGTTAGTGATAGATTTACTTTAATTTCCTGAAAAATTGTTGGCAACCCTACCGGTGGTTTTTACCACTAGACCGCATTAGCGATTAAAAGTAAACAAATTCAGAAAATGAAAGCGCTTCCTATTTACTGTTAACCATTATTAATGGCGACCTCGCACTGCAGCTTGTGTAAGTTAAAAAGCTTAAGAAGACTACGGTTTCCATTCATGCCATTCAACGAGATAATAACTTACAGCGAATTTCTTAGAACGCGCTCCACGAACATTTTATTTACTTTTCAGCTTCGGAAGATCATAGGATTTTGTTTTGAATAACAGATTTACTGCCACACACAGATACGTCAAAATATCAAAGTTAATGATTAGATAGTGCCTAAAATTATGTAGTCCGGACTACACAATTTTAGGTACTATCACACTAATATTATAAATACGAAAGTTTGTGTGTATGTATGTGTGTATATTTGTTGCTTCTTCACGCTGCAACGGATGGATGGATTTGGATGAAATTCGGCATACAGATAGTTTATAACGTCGATTAAAACATAGGATACTTTTTATCCCGATATTCCCACGGAAACGGGAACCACGTTGGTGAAACCGCGAGCGGCTGCTAGTCTTATATAGGTATAACTTCATATCGCACTTTAAAGTAGCATATGAAGACATTATTAGAAGTCTCTCATTATAATAAATCTATTTCAATGAAAAATCATGTTTGAAAACTGCATCTGTGGCTTTTAAGTTTTTTTTATTGATTGAGTTTGGTGATAGCCACTGATGGGCATTTTCAGCTTCATCGGGCTTTTTTGGGGGTGACAAGAAACTTAAAGGGTTCCTCAAGCCGTGTGAAACGAAGCACCTTCAGAAGTTTTCTAGAGGGAACGGCATCTCGCCCTAGTCCACGTGCTCTACTAGATTTTCCGAGGGGTTCGAATCGGATCGGGGAGCGGAACATTCCGAGGGCGCTTCTCTCAGCTCGGGTTGACTGGATCGTGCCCCCCGCATTTAAGTGTAATACCACGAAGTATCTCTAGACAGCTACGTGTTGGCCTCGCACCTCCATGATTATATGTTCTGTGTTAGTAACAAATATGTTCTTTTAATTCATTTGTCTATATTTTTTTTTTTAAATTTGTTATTGTTGTTTTATCTAGAAAAGTTGGCAAATGACTGCATTGCTTGATGTTTTAAGTCTGCTTAACATCAAGCTAGTGATACAAGGCACAATCAGTTTCCACAGCTTGCGGCGGCGTCTCTTGTGACTTTTGTCTGTGAAAACCGAGACATAGAATGTACGAGACGGTTCAATTTACGCAGAAAAAACGTGGCAGCCTACATTAAAGACATTTTTACCTCATGTCATGTGGAATAAATACAATCGCTTCTGTGTCTATATATTGTATATATATTTATATTTATATTTATGGTTGCAAAACTTTTTTGTGACTCGGGAGTTACCTAAAAGATTTTTTGTTTGAGAATTTACTTACGTGTAACCGCGTGAAACTCGAGGCCGGATTATCTGACAGAGGAAAATATTGAGTAAAATCCCGTGCTGTATGACGCACCTATCAGTTTGATTCTAATACATCTGACTTATCAAATAAACTAAATGATACTTTAGATAAAATAATTAACTCGCACGTACAACACAATTTGAAACTATTTATTAATAGTTCCAAATTGTGTTTTTTTCAATTCGAATCAGTAGTTCCTGAGATTAGCGCGTTCAACCAAACAAACAAACAAACTCTTCATTTTTATAATATTAGTATAGATATACTTAGATTAGTATAGATGACTATGTAGGTACACCAATGTGACATGCAATAAATAATTTTGAACTTGAATTTGAATTTTTACACGCAGCCACAAAATAAGATAATAAGATTGCAGAAGACAAGCTTCATACAAACTCGCAACGCACCTCACATGACCACGGTATCCCTAACTATGGGTCGCGTCTGTAGATGCGAAGCCGGTTGTTATCGATTTCAACCGGGCGGTTGTAAACGGTTGTTTTCGTTTTTATCCGTTGTTATCTATTTTCAATGGCTTGAAACCTTCTTGAAACGGATAAAAAATATTTTTTTAAATGGAGTAAATTTTTTTTTCTTAGTTTATGCATAGAGAATAGACCAATTGTATGTACCTAATTAATTGTTTTTTATTAAACTAATTATAGATACTTTATTTTATATAAAGTAACTTTCATGAGATACTTTAGCGTAGTTAAGGACTTTTATTTTGAAATTATCACTTTCGAATCGAGCTCTAACAAAACCAACGCCAAAAAGTCCCTAAGAAAAGTATCGATACTTTTGTTTCGATACTTTTACGAGTACGATACTTTTCTTTTGATACTACTCATCAGTACAGTATCGATACTTTCCATTCGATACCGTGTTCCTATACGTACGCACGACATGACGCGACAGCTGGGGCCATTAGGAAGAAGTGACTAGACCCTAATGGCGGGCGGCTTGGATTTGACGACTACCGTAACACGTACCTACCCACATATTATTTCGAAAACACAGGTATTGGAATTTTATACAAAATAATAATACCTAAGTACCTACCAACTCAACCAAAATGAATGAAACAGCTGATTTTATCATCATTTATTTATTTATTTTAACATTCATTTATCATCATTGTCATGTTCACATTAAAACAATAATTAGGAAAGTATTTTTTAGACGTACAAAGGCTGCATCATAGGATTAAAGTTTTTCCAACCACCCTTGCATGTTTTTTTAATGTTTTTTTTTTCAATTATTTGCAAGTTTCGTATTGAAATGAACGTAGTTAGGTAGGTACGTATTACAAATAAATAATTTCAACACAAAAACTGTAAAAACTTAACTACTTTTTAAGCTTGCAGTCGGATAAACAACCGGTTTTCAACCGTTGTTTAATATGTTTTTATCGGCTACTTTGGATAAATATCCGTTGACAACCGTTGTTTTACAACTGTAGTCGCGTTCCAATGGTAAGCGAATCCCGAGCGAATATTGAGTGGGCCCTGCCTGTAGAACGACACACCAACCGACCGAGCCAACCGGCCGGGCGCGGCGGTTGGTGTGTTTTTATTTGAAAACTTTGCTTGTAATTTGAAAAGTCCTTTATTCATATTGGTAACGGTTAAATTTCCTAGAGGTGGGTCCCGAGTTTGTAAACTTGTATTTAATGGGTCGTAGTCGTAGCCCAGACAACTTTGGGAACCCCTGACATAGACAACCTCTCAAGGAAGGGCACTTGGCAGTGCTCGAACTGTTCCAAACTGTTCCGAGATGCATGTCCGTGCAAGGGGTTTATGAGTTGCTCGAATGCAGCTTCTGGGTCCGTCCTTATTTTGTGACGCAACCAAGACACCCGCGTGCGGCAAGTCTTAGTTTTATGCGGGATCTCCCCGATCCGGTCCGATCCGAACTCCGATCCGATCCGAACTCTTCGGAGAATCTAGTAGGGCACGAGGACACGCACTAGCGCGTGATGCCGTTCCCTCTAGAAAACCTCCGAAGGTGATTCGTTTCACACGGCTTGAGGAACCCTTTAAGTTTCTCGCCGCCCCCAAACAAGCCCGGTGAAGCTGAAAATGCCGTTTGAGGCAATCAGTAAACTATCTCCAAAAAAAAGGAGGATCCTCGATGATCGATCAGTTTCCATTTTCCTATAGCATTATAATTATAGTATAACATTTTCATATGTACGTAGATTTTTGCGGTACCAATTTGAGTTTTTGAAATACTTATTATAACTATTTAATATCCTTAATTCTTTGATTATATACCTGTCTTTATTGCGCGATAAAAATTCGCGTGCGGGCGATATTTTTGTTCGTTTTCATTTGTTCATACCTACAAAGAAACTGTCAATTTTAAAAATCATTGCAATGTGTTGCAGGGCTCCGTGGTTAAATAATAACACAACTGGTTAATGTATCGGAGTATAATTTCTGACTAGTTTTAATAACTAAAAATACAGGTATATATATTAATCTATAAACAAAGAAATTGGCGGGGGAGATTAGTTGATTGTAGAAAGTCACGAAACAGGAACTAATAAGTTTTGCTTAATTTACATAAAATGTCTCTATATTAAAACACGTTATTAATTATCTCTGTTAAATATCACGAACATTACGTGCTATAAATATTGTGCTGACGGCACACAATGCTCATAATAATAATTATAAACTGGCAATGTTAACAAAATAAAAACAAAAGTACAGATAAACTTAGCTCTAAAGCAAAATTTCTTCCAGCCAAATTATGATGGAAAAAATATAAATTTCGGCAGCATTTTTTATTTTTTAGGCTCTTGTTCCCGTTTTTGTAACATTTTTCACTGATGCTTCGCTCTTATTGGTCGCAGCGTGATGTTATATAGCTTCAAGCCTTCCTCGATAAATGGACTATCCAACATAAAAATAATTTTTCAATTCGAACCAGTAGTTCCTGAGATTAGCGCGTTCAAACAAACAAACTCTTCAGCTTTATAATATTAATAATATTAATATAGATATGAAATGTATTACTATAATGTGTGGTGCGGCACTTTAAATTAATAGTCTTTAGTAACCTTCTAAGGGTTTTTAGGGTCGTCACTCATGTTAAGGGCCAACGCACGTGACAGTAGGGCCCAATGATAAATGGCCTGCCAATATAAAATATGTTTTTTCACTTAAGCACCCTCCGCGGAATGAGTTATAATTCCGACGACCATTTATCAAATTGTGGGGATATTTTGAAGTGTTTGAAAAGTTTTACTGCTACCCCTAGCATTAATAATACCTACGGGAAGGTCTGTTTATAAAGATCATGCAGTGTTCTTTAGTAGGAAAGTCGATTATCAAAACCTACCATTATAAATGAAACAAAAGAGTATATAACTTATAAATATTTGACTAGCAAATATTTAATTATGATGACATATATTTTTTTGTCGAGCATCGCAAAGTGAATCTATTTATGAAGCTTTGGTTTCCTAGTAAGTATATTAGTATTCTGATTTTGATCATCTTTTAATGCCGTTGATTGTATATACTTACTTACTTATTTATGTTGTCTCTTAGTTGTTTCCCTCCCGCGACGAAACAGCGCAGAAACAGCCTACTTCGTTGCACGTCGCAGGTTCTACTTCTACTTACTCGCAATTTTTCTACGATTTTGCGTAATTTTATTGTCGTATCATGCAACAATTATAATTATATTTTTGTAAATAAAATGAATGAAATGAATGAAATTTTTACCTTTTTTGTTTTGGGCTTTGGCTTTTGAAAAGGTAGATATATGTGTGAAAAAATGTAATAAAAATACTTTAAAAACATAATTTTAAATTGTATTTATAATTATCATAATAATATATTTTCCAACAAATTCACAATAAAACACTCGTCACAGTAAGCGGTGACAATGCTCCAGAGTAATGAGTCGCCTTCAACTGTGTTACACCAGGCCTCCGTCACTCCATATACTTGCGCGCTATAAACCTACAGCCCAGTCGAGCGGTCTCGGGCCGTTTGCGGACCAAATTCAGTGCGGTTTTCGCAAGCGAAGCGCACGCACGTTGTTCAATTTTAATTGTTCCATTGGTTTGTACGCGTACCTACGATGATTTAAATGAATCTACGAATAGATTGTTTATCCATTTTAAAGCATTCAACAAAACATCGTCTTTTTAGTGCCAACAGATGCGTTTCATAATTATGTAAGAGAACTTGAGTCCTATGTTTATTAATAATTTTGAAAAAAATATGAAACAAAGGCCGGGTAGTACTCTTTATGAAATTTTAAATGACATACATTTTGATTCTCCCTGCCCTTGTTTCCCAAAACAATATCTAATAAAACTTTTTATTAGATTCAGGATTTTTTCTACACTAAAATTTAATAACCGAGAATTTAGAAAGGGTAAGAAATTTATAAAAAATTATATAAAAATAAAACACATGTAACTTTTAAAGATTTTTTTTTATTTTACCTACACTCTGACCTCTATTTACTTTTGATGTAGGTATTGCACAGTCAGCACAAATTTATAAAAAATATATATTTTATAAACAATACAATTTTAAAATACCACCTAAAGTCAGAATATATTCACAGTTCTCAATAAAATAGACACAAATAGTTATTTATCTTAATTTAATTTTATCGAAGAGGCAGCACTGCGATTGCTGTGGGATCGCGCGGTAGGTTATTATAGTAAATATATTAGTAGGCTATTATAGCAGTAGGTATTGGTAATTTTCTACTGAGTGAAGTATCTGTTAACTCTTCTTTAACCTGTGGTTACACTCCTAAACTATAATGACACCTGACGTCAAAGGTTTACAATATTGCCTGATATATTCTTTCGTAAACAATATCCCATACGTAGAATACTTTTTAAATAGAAAGTTTGTTTTGAGTAGAACGCTTCTTGCCGTCCGGCGGCAAGCGACGACGCTTACCGGATTATTAATGCTTGTTGCCAGGCAGCAACCGACAATCGAGGGAAAGAGGGTTTGCGTAAAATTATGCGTAAGAAGTTTTGGATAAGTGTCGCGATATAAGATGTTTTTGGTTGCAATATATTACTTTAAAAAAGTGTAGTTAGTTTAAGTTTAAGTTTAAAGAATTTAATCTAATTGATTCAAAAGTGCTAACTTCTGAAATACTAGCAGCATTTAAAGAAAGGCACGTTAAGCCTTTGGCCTGATTACTAAATGTACAAAATTTCATATAGAAAGGCAGAGAGGAGGCGGCGATGATTAATTCTAAACTGTGTAAAGCTTTTCTATTATTTTTATTGGAATGTTATACGACGTATGATTTCATATAAGATTGTGTATCAAATAAACACGAGTATAATTTTGTATTATTTAATACGATTGAAATGACGAAATTTTAAACTAAATATTCGTGCTTATTATAAAGCAAGACAACCGTGCAGTAGGGTTTGGCATTTATCTTTTTTTCTGCTTTCGCTGGCGAATGCGGCGCCAGACATAAATTAGAAAATGGTTTCCAAATTTATGACGACCGCTGATATAAATTAATGCACTGAAGCTTTCCGTATTTAAGCCTCAACAAAATTAAAGTAAAATATATTTAGGAAGCGACTGCTAAGCTTAGTTTCTTTTAATAAGGATTATTTGGGCGTTGTAGTGGAAAATTTCCGGACCGTACAGTTTATCTATAAAAAATATGTAAAAATTATATTAATTTATATTAACGTTCCTATAAACGTTCCACAGCTGGATTTAAGTCTTCTTACATAAATAACCCCTCAAACCATAAATGTGAAATGAGAGCCAAGTTTAATATTATGATATATGACTTCAACGACAAAAGAAGTAAGATCTAAATGGCATACTAAAACTGATATGTTTGGATTTATAAAAATTAAGGGTGGTATGGTATTCCACTCGTTATATATTCACGTGAAGACCTTAAAATCCACATAAAAACCGGCTGTCGTCGATTTTGATTGCTGATTCTTACATTACAGGCATCTTTAGGTAAGTGTTCCTAATAAAATCAATTAGGTAATTGAGAAATATATTAAATTGATAAAAATTTACTTGTTTTTATTCCTTTGTATTCGCCCAAACACCTATCATCATCATCATCATCTCAGCCAAAAGACGTCCACTGTTGGACAAAGGCCTTCCCCAAGGATCTAACCAACCACCTAACTGGATGCCAAATTTGAACTTTCAAGGTCATCTGGAACTGAGTAGAGTTTTGATCTATCTATAGATCAGTGAGTAAGTCAGTGATAAAAATGACGATTTTTGGGCTATAATATTTAAATAACCGTCTGAGGTGTTAAAAATTAAAAAAAGTAAAAATGTATTTTATTCCGAAAAATCCTTACAATTTGTTGACGGGGCTTCCCGGTTAGTAGTCAGAGACACACTGGTGCAGGGAATGCCTCACTCATCATGCATTGGTTTATGTCTAGGATTTTAGTGTACAGCTTTAATGTAACCAAACTAATTAAGCTAGCATAACTCAAACAATTAAGATATTAAATTTGAGTATCTTGTTGTGTGTGGTGGTGTGTTTATGAAATTTGGAGCACATTTATGTATCTCGCAAGTCTATATATAAACCAAAGACATGTTTATGTGAAATAGAATAGCTCGTGGAAAGATCGGGCTACCACGCTTGCCCAATCTAATTTGGTGTACTGAAATTTAATTAAATAAAAATGATTTATTTCGAACACACAGTTACTTTGCAGTATGTATTATAAAAAAAATCAATCTCAGCATTTGTTGCAGTGACTAAATCAAGTGAAATATGAAAGATCTCTAGCGGATCTCTCTCTCCTTGCTTCGGAAGGCACGTTTAAGCCCGGTTGTCGTCAGTAATGAAGCATACTGACGAATGTTATTTATTGTCTGCAGGTGGTCCCACGGCTTGTTGTTTCACCAAGCGGTGGTGGACTGCGCACGCGCCGCCATCCTCCTGCCCCTAGGCATCGCCATATTCAAGTGCCAGCCGGTGTACAAGTGCTCGCTGGTTGAAACTGCTTTCCTATTATTGGTACGTATATTCTTTAGCTAACAGAGGGCCTAGTGGGTGTTTACTCATCATTTGACCGTGTTAACGTTATCTACATTTTATTTGACGTCGCAACGTCACATGTTGCCGTACCGTACCTACTTGTGAAAAGAACCTGGGGCTCTATTTTTGATTCCTTCGCCTCGAGTAGAGCGCTTGGTTTCTACTGATTTTCGTTCGACATTTGACTTTTCATATTTTTGAATCGCTCGACCGCAACGAGTGCCCTCACCCACTCGTTGCAGTTGAGCGACACAAAGCGATTGATAGAATAGCCCTCAAAAGTCAAATTCTATTAAAAAGCAAAGGTTTTTTTCAACAGCCAATAGAAACATGGATATTACGTTCCGTTTTCATTGCGGTCGTTACCAGTTTTCTCTAAATTCTGCGTGGAACGGACAACATCCAACATTTCTTATTATGTTGGCAGCACCGGAAACGAACGATTCAAAAATACGGAAAATCGGCGTCATGCGACTTGGAAGACGAGTGTAACTTAAGTCGCATGCGGCAACACAATGTGATACGTGCGATTCAAAAATAGATCCCCTGTTACTAGGTAAAGCTGCCTGTGATGCCATATAAGTTGTAGTTACTTTAACTCAAGCGAAAAGTGAATGCACGTTGCCTAATGCGAGTTTCATTCGCCATTCGAAACGAGAATTTGTATGGCAAATTTTATTTCTTCTCATATCGCCAGGAGGCGCTGCTACAATGTCACACTAATTGGCGTTTAATTTTTTCACTGTATTTTATAAATTTTATAAATATGTTCGCGTAAGTTTTAAATCAGTATAACCTTTTTTATATAGCGGTCCATCGTGGTTCGTGTACAGAATGCATCTAAAGATTTTAGATCCAATAATATGGGTTAACTTACGTAACTAGTTATTCATATATTCATTTTTCATAAAACTAATACGATATTAGGACCTTCGGTTTTTCATCGCTTATCTACATGGTTACGCTGTAAAGGCTAGTAAATAGTTAATGATATAAGATAGGCAGTTCCTAACTGGTTAAATATTTCGGGTGAAGTGCATCTCGATTTCGATTTTCGATTTTAAAATTCAAAATTCAAAATCATTTATTCAGTTTAGTCTACAAGTAGCTCTTGTGAATGTCACTATGCCATCGGACCGTAAGTCTACTCTGGGCGGGCGATCTTGTACTGAGAATTTAAGAACCGGCAAGAAACTCAGCAAGTGTCCAGCTCTTTTTTTCTCTTTTCTTTACAGCGTCGAAAATATTGGAAAATGCCCTATCATAGCAGGACACTTTCCATTACAAATAAACACAAAAAATATAGAAGACAACCACAACATGTAAAAAAAAACAAAATAAAAAATCTAAGTTAACAAATTTACATGAGGTAAAAGTTTCAGTTTCCACAATGTCATACAGTATATAACTTACCCTCTAGAAAGATGAAGGTCAAACTCGCTGTAAAATAAATAAACGAGAATACTATTAAAGAAGAAAAATGTTGCTGTCACTTACGTAACTTCAAAAAGAAATAATAAATGAAACCGTGAAAAGTGCTACTCAGCAAATGTCTTTCTTCAAGAGGTTACCCCAGACAATAAAATATGGGTCTCGATTAAATACTAATAAGGGGGAGGCAAACGCATCCATTCACTGCAGCTTTAGTAGCAAATTAAGGCCAAGAATTGTAAAGCCACAGTTGATTTATATCGCCACTTTACTCCAGAGCACAAATATCTACCAGAGCGATAGGAATTATGCTTCACTTAATTTTGATAGCTGGTATCTTAAAAGCTTCAAGTTAGCCTAAGCTGAGTGGAATACAAATTTTTACGTCACTTTGAAACTGTTTCTTAAGTAGTAAAAAATATATTACTACTATTAAATTGATATATGTTATATCGATGAAACTTTATTATATGACAAAAGTTTTTGATCGCAAAAAGAAGAATCACTTTGGCGTAGTCGCTGAAGTTATGAACATTTTATTGGAGCTATTAATATGACTTTTTTACCTGTTCAGAATTAAAAAGGTGAAACGTGGTATTACCACATGGTATTATTGTATTAACACTTATGGAAAATTTTGGATATATTATTTAAGTATGTATTTATCACATCAAAACATAGGGGAATGCTCGGTGACCGACAATCTTGAAATTTGGCACACAAGGAGGTCTTATAGCATAAGTTAAGACGTAAATCCGTAAATCATAAATTTCAAAGCCCTAGCATTATTACGTAACAGAGTTACGTTACATTTACCGTCATTTTAGTAGTACTTTGCGAGCAGCCTGACAATAACAGTTTATTTTGGCGCCTTAACGCGTACGTATATATGCGCGTAACACCGATCCCGTAAAAGATGCCATGCCGCAGATATTCTTGAAAAATATCTATATTTACGAGTATGAATAACTTTTGCTGCGACTTTCGAACAATTTGCAGTGAAGTAGCAATTGTATTCAGAACTTTCGGTTAGAAATAACGATTGATACAATACGGGCAAAGAAAAACATTATTGGAAAGGAATCCCCAAAGCGGAATTCCTAATCTTCCTGTCTTGTTTTTCTTTCATGATAAATGTGAAATACGTCGTCATTACCGTAATAATTACGAAAGCAATTAATTTGTACACGAAGAAAGATTAACAATATATAATTTGCCGGAAATTGCTTGTCCTCTAATAATGGCGCTAATTGCAATTGGTCATAATTGATGTTTTGTTTCTTAGGTAACGGTGTCAACGGTAAATATGCTCACGACAGTTCTAAATGACAGTCCCATTTTTCCGGAAAACGAGGAGGAGCAAGCTGATTTATCTGCCCCATTACTGATGGATAGCCCGCAGGTAATAGCGTAATCTGGACATTTTTTATTGCCCTGGAAAAATTACGGAAGCCGGAAATAAAGAATGGCCAATTATAAAAGGGGTCTTTATCTATACTTCTGTACTAATATTATAAAGAGGAAAGCTTTGTAATTTTGTATGTATGTTTGTAACGAATAAACTCAAAAACTACTGGACTGATTTAAAAAATTCTTTCACCATTACAATGCTACATTAGCGTTGAGTAACATAGGCTATAAAAAAATGTCCACCCGTGGGAAGCTGGGAGGGGCCGCTAGTGGAATATAAATGTCTATGCTATTCTAAACTTCGGCAGAAACCAGCGATCGACAATTTTCCTTACTCATTAAAAACAGGGGTCAGCGACTGAGTTTAGACTATAACAAAACTATGATAAATTTCAATGAATATCTAATAAAATCTATCTTACTAGCGACCCGCCCCGGATTCGCACGGGTGCAATGCTGATACACGCAACCGCTATGTCCCTGCATTGTAAATCTGTAATATCTTCGAAAATATTCATTTAAATTACATGCTGTACAGGGCCATATTAATCTATATTAAATGCACAATGTATTTAAGGTACTTAATTGAATAAGGTTTAATGCTGTACTACTTAAAATAGCTTTGTAAATAAGCCATTATTTCTCGTAAAAAGTAAAGGATAAAAAATGATTATTGTGGGTTATCCCTAACAGATAGACATATACCATCGCGGACTTTTTGTAGACCTTTTTAAGGTGTACAATACTGTATTACATTATTTTGATCTATCTCGTAGGGTTCAGCCAGCGTTTGCAATGTAAGCGCAATAAAATGTGAAATCTCTAAAATTATCAGTGTTTCTCTAATATATTATGCATGTATTTATACATATAAACCTTCTCTTGAATCACTCTATCTATTAAAAAAAACCGCATCAAAATCCGTTGCGTAGTTTTAAAGATCTAAGCATCCATACATAGGGAAAGCGACTTTGTTTTATGAGTATACTATGTAGTGATTATTTGGTGGCGAAAAACATGTCGAACACTGGTCACAAAGTGTCGACCACAACCCCAGCCCCCTGACTATGAGCTCATAAATCAGTATTATTGCAGTTGTGGAAAAGAGACGCGAATATATTCGTCGCTACACGCGTCTCGTTTACACAACTGCAATAATACTGCTGTAAGAGCTCGTGGTTACCCCCAGATATGTTTACTCAACAATGTTGTACATTTTTATTTAGTAGATTCATACGCCTATAACTTTCACTTTGTTAAAGTATCTACTTATTAATTTCCTTTACCGTTAAACATAAGTTATATTGTATGTACTATTCACATTCTTTCCTATATGTTTTGTCGTAAATTTTCACTAACATCATTTGTTCCAGTGCGTCCTTTTTGGTACATTCATGATATGGTTCGCTTCGATCACAATAAATCTTGGTCCAACGTTCTTATCGGGAGCTCTAGCCGCCAGCGCCGGGTCATACAGCTCTTACGGGCCAGCACCCTCGTGCCCACTCGTTCGAGGACCCTTCAGGCATTATGTACTCAATGCCCTTTGGATAGGCGTTAATGCCGTTTGCGTCGGCCTGACGCTATTCCATCTCAAGAAACTTCACAGGGACTTAACCAAGGTTCGTGCAATCTACTTTTACAAGAAAATTAGTAATACTGATAGCATGGAGAAGTTTCAACCGATAGCAAAGCTTTATTCTCTTGATTTGCATTACCATAATCAACATCATTGTTGCGAATAACAAGTACTCTATAAGATTAGCAGAATTGATTAATCCGCCAATTTTATCCATACCGCCAAAGCTAAGTGACACTGTTTCATAGTGTATTGCCAGTTCACAATTGCGAGCGATTGAAGTAGTGTCCAGAGCTCGTTCAAACTCACGAAGTCATCCACATAATTTCGGAAGTTGCTGCAGTATTGTGCATACGTACTAGTCTTGGCTGGTACGTTAACCGTACTAGGAGTTTTCGTTGGTACATTGCCAATATTCCTCGCAGCATTCCGTAAATAAGATTTGAATTTTCGAGTTAAACCATTGAATGGACGCTTGCACGTTCCAACCACGTCATCCATACAGAAATTTTTGCTGAGTGCAAATTTACGATTGGGTTAGTTGGCAGATAGCTTACGGATACATTTGAATCTTATTGCATGCAGGCTAACGTAGAAGCAGTGCGTGTAGCTGGTTTAGTGACGACCCTCGTCAGCATGGCAGGCGACAACAGGCGTATGGACTCGCTGCCCAACAGCGTTGGACCCAGGGTAATATTTATACTACACGCATGTCTATCAGTAGATCGTATACTGGATATACCTTTAGATCTGTTGCATGTATAGTAGCTTACTCTACGACATCCATAACTAACTTCTCAACGTACCTCTTAATTTGTTAATTTTATTCAAATGAAACATCTTCTTAGAAATGTACCTTTTCGCGTCTATTTTCATAACACTTTAGCTTGGCGTTGCCAACCTTTGCGGGGGCCCCGTTTAACGCAAAACTATTCAACGGAATCTTTTATCACCTGTCGCCATATTTTTTGTCACGTCTAATGGAGCAGGTTCCTTATGCGTCACTGTGTTTGCTAACTTCTGGAACCGTGCTTCTAGAATTTGTTACATTCGACATAAAATTTGGATAATCTTCTTGTGTAAGCTATATTGAAATAGTCGCTTCATAATGCACAATTCTTTTAGTGACTTCTTTCAACATCAACAGAAAGCTAAAAGAATTAATTATAAAGTAATTTAAATTGCTTAGGATTATTAGAATGTAGGTACCACCTGCCTGGGATTGCATTATTCAAGATTACCAATTTGCAAGCCAGCACTAGGTTGTTCAAGATAAAAAAGAATGTGAGCTTAATTTAAGTGTAACGAATAATAACTAATTAAATTTAAACATTTTTTTCCCTGCTAACGTTTCGAGACTTCAAGTTAAAGTTTTTATAAAATTAAAAGGGAATGTATTCATAATGTGTTTCATTTCAATGTGAATGCATAAACCTTAGAAAAATATTGATACCCTAATAAAAAAATTACTGGCCCTTAAAATCTTTTTCAACTTAATAAAATCTATTAAATCCTACAACTTTCTAGGCCTGTTTTTTTTCTACTTCTATCAGCACAACCATTTTACTTAAAAATATTCACACGGCTTCTATTTGGTTTCCCCTCTTTCTTCTTACTCTAATGTTGATCTGAATGCTGAATGTTCTTTTTTCCTTTTCGCTATAACCACGCCTTTATGTTACTGCTCATAAGGCTTAAAGTGTCTTATTTGTACAGACGGTCGATGGTTCATTGTCGAACAGCCACCACAACCGACAGGGTAACATACCCCTCGGAGGAGGTCGTCGCCTACGGGGCTACTTGGCGCGGGTGGAGAGGGAGGGGGTGCGGCGCGTGCGCATGTTCCTCGTCATCACAGCGGCTTATGTGCTCTTCTGGGGCCCCCTGTTCATGATAACACTACTGCATCACCCGGCTCTGACGACACATGTAGCTTATGAGGTACGTGTACCTGACGTGTATTTATATTGTTTGCAGGATAACAAATTTATACAAACTATATCACATTTTATTCGTAAGTTCGTGATTATTCTGGTTATTGTAGATTTAACAATTATCACAATAATCACAAACTTTCATACACTGAAAAATGTTTTTTTTTTGCATATAGATACTTATCATTAATTCACAATGAACACTTTTATTACAAATAATTTCTAATTTTGTTGTTAATTAATAAACACTCATAAGTGGCGTCATGCTTGCAATTCCTTTATAATTTCATAAAAAGACAGTGTTTTGTTTTTACCATTGCAAACATATTCTCTATTAAATAACCAGCCAATTACCATAATAAAGTCGATATGTACGTCATTGGTTTTGTATTGCCCATAGATGTACTTCCAAATAACGTTGCACATATCGTACGTGCACGCTGCAGTGAACCCGCTACTGTTCATGGCGCTGCACCGAGCGCTGCGGCGGGCGGCGCTGCAACTGTGCTGCGGCTGCTGCGTGCACTGGAGTCAGTTCGTGCTGGCACTTACCGCGGCGGGTGAGTTGTTTGCAGAGTGGAAACTATCCCAGCTGCATGGTGTATTGCAGTGTATTGCATAACACATTATTGTACACTATACAAAAGAGATAGAGGGGACAATACAAGAAGAAGTACAAATGGCGGCCTTATCGCTAAAAAGCAATATCTTCCAAGCAATGTGTTGAACTGGACAAAAATGAGTAAGAAATGGGCGGTTCATGGTGTTTCAGAAATATAAGTTATTGATGATAGGTATTTATCATTCATACAGTATTCCGTCTATAATCTAAGAGGAACGAATTCAGAGCTGGCCACAACTAATTGAGTTAAAAAAGCTATTGACCAATTTCCGTTAGACAGGCTGGAAAAACCCGGCATACTCTCACGAATATTTCGAACGCAGCGCAACGCAATCTTACGCGAAAATAGGCATGGACAAATATTGACCTAGTATCGGTTTTCAGCTCAATCTCCGCTGGCGCCCTCGTCGTTCTCGCCAGCGGCCGCGTCCCCCGAGCCGCCGCCCGCGCCTCCCCCTCCCATGAACACTGCCCCGTCAGTCCCGGCGCCCCCGCCGGCACCCGGCACGCCTCACACGATGATGGTAATTACCTCTTATATGTAAGTGTTGACACCGTAATACGTGGTTATATCACTCGCACTGCCCTGCACGTACACCCTTTAGTCTCCTACCGCGACCCCTTAGAATTAGTCCTATTGGCATGCGTGATAACGTTAACTGTTAGTTCTTACCAATCGAGTTGTGTGTTAGTGGCGTCTTACCCTGTAGCTGCCCTGCTCTAAGTTAAATGATATCAACATCTCGTACTCAGAGTTGGGAAGTTGAGGAGTGTGACGCTGAGAGTATGTCGAGTGCACGTGTGCAGGGAGACGAGGATATGATGGCTGAGGCGTGGAGAGGCAGCGCGCGCCGCCTCCCCCGCTCGCCCAGCCCGCTGCTGCCGGCGATCTGAGCGCCGCGCTGCGACCGCCCACGGCGCCCCGCGCTACATACGGCGCGCGACACATATCCGAGTTACTTCGCTGCTTCTCTCCATCGCGCCCAAATTCTGTACATTATCAATTAACTGTATAATATAGCACACGTGTTCGTAGTTCGTGGTGTCATCACGTAGATTTGTGTCTATTGTGGTCCTATAGATAGGTTTAAAGTTAATAAACTATATGTGTATGTACTATTAATTCGGGGAAATAACAAAACTAATCACTTATGAATTTAATGTAAATGTTGTAAATTACAGTATTAACGTGTAAGAGAATCATAAAGCTCAATTCTAAAGGAAACGAGGTTCCGGTAGAAAATGTTAAATGTTAAATCAAATCTATATGTGTAATTTAGTCGGTGGCGTATTAGATAATTTGAAATCGGAGCATCTATATTTATATTTTTGTCTATGTGTAATCACTAACTATTAATAATCTGAACACCAGCTAGATAGGAGAAATACCAACATTAAAGTAAATATAAACATAGGTCTTGAATATATTAAGTATATCTATTTGAATATCTTTTAATATTGTGTCACTTTCTTATGTCCCGTTGCATCATTACGATTTCAACGTGTCCAATCAGTTTAAACATATAATTTGTAGGATTTTAACCTTTATCTAACTACTTCTGAAGACTGATCAATTGTTTTGACTAAATTCTTAAATAACATTGGGAGACCAATGTACTGTTACTATATATAATTGTATAAATAAATTTTATAGTGTTCAAGTCCGATTCTTAGGTACGAGGACGAATTTGAAAGATAGGTTTATAATCTTTATTTTATTTATGTATCTTGCGTGAGGCAACTATGTTTCAATAATATTAATCTATAGATATATGTATACCTTGCAAAGTATATTCGAGTATATACTAACATAAATCTTGTTTCTTAGAAAATACTCTAAGTAAATAAGTTAGTACCTAATAATTGTGCAATAATTTTGTTCTGTAATATCGGTGTTTTTTTTCATTAATATATATTTAATTAAATTAATTATTAATTAGGTTTAAATCAATTCAATTTCAAATTTAAAAACTTACAGTGCAGTGTTATACTCATAGTAACAATGTCTTCTTTTAAACCTTGCTTTATACAAAAAATATTATCAAGATATATATGTTAAATTTCTTTACTGTTTTGTATATTTTACTGACTAATATAGGCTACATTTTATCCTAGCCGAATATCCTACTCGAATGTTTGACAGAACGAGTAGATCCGTATAAAGAGTAAGACAGTGAAAAAATGTACAACTTATTTTTTATTATTTTGAATTTTGCATTCACAATGCTGACCGCTGAGCTCAGAGATTGGACCGATCATCCAAAGGTCATGGGTTCGATTCCCACTCGTGGCTTCCTAAGGCTGTTTGATTTTTTCTACTAAAATTTTATCTTGTAACTATGTACCATCTTAGTTAAAAATATATACTTCATGACGTCTACGAAAAATGGATTTTTATTGTGCAAGCAACGCAATTTTATATACAGGGTGTAATCGTTAAGTGTGGCCAGGCGATTATTCCGTTTATGTAAGAGATAAAAAACCATTATTTATTATTTACAATATTTCATCTATAAATATAAATAATAAAAAAAAGATCGCGACGATTTGAGAACTTCCTCTTTTTTGAAGTCGGTTAAAAATGAATGTTGCTAAGCGCAAAACTCGAGAATGGCTGGACCGATTTGGCTAATAAAGAGAAAAAATAATTATTTAATGTTTGACAGAACGAAGTCTGTCTGGGCAGTGAAACAAATATTGCAAAATGTTGCTTTATGTATTACAAACTAAACACTTTTGTAGAGGAGTGAAACTAGGGCAATGGCACCAGTCATCATCATCTCAGCCAAAAGACGTCCACTGCTGGACAAAGGCCTACCCCAAGGATCTCCACCACGACCGGTTTTGTGCTGCTCGCATCCAGCGGCTTCCTGCGACCGTTGGTCCACCTTGTTGGAAGCCTGCCCACACTGCGCTTTCCGGTACGCGGTCGCCACTCAAAGACTATTCCGCCCCAGCGGCCATCAGTCCTGCGAGCAATGTGCCCTGCCCACTGCCACTTGAGCTTAGCAACTCTTCGGGATATGTCGGTTAACTTTTTCTTCTGCGGATCTCCTCATTTCTGATTCGATCACGCAGGGAAACCCCAAACATAGCCCTCTCCATTGCTTTTTGAGTGACCTTGAGCCTTCTGATAAGGCCCATACCATGGCACCAGTATTCAATACTTTTCCAGCCCAGCGTTCGACAGAGTTTTCGCCGCCAAAAAATAACATAGATTTTCATTGAAATGTTACGGGATGACAGCAAGCAGACAGGCGGTCGGTATTCAATTGTTCCTAAAGATTAATACCAGTTGCTGATTCCTATTTTTAATGATGAAAGGACGTACATGCCGATCACTGGTTCTTGTCAATCAATGGTGCTAGGTACCGTAGGTAGGTATATCAGTTTTATGTTAAGAAAATATTATGCACTTAATAATAATAATAAGCCTGATATCGTGGTAGTCGACCGATCCCAGCCTCGGGCAATACTGGTTGATATCACCATACCTCATGATGAAAACCTCGTGAAAGCCGAGAAGGACAAGCTCAGTAAGTACCTTGACTTGGCTCACAAGGTTACCGCCATGTGGGTTGTGGATTCAACCATTATTGTACCGATAGTCGTTTCGGCAAACGGTCTTTTAGCCAAGAGCCTCGATCAACACCTAGAGAGGCTCTCGCTGAAAGGTTGGGTCAAGGTTCAGATCCAGAAAGCAGTACTCCTTGACACGGCACATATTGTCAGAAGGTTCCTCACTCTGCAGCCCTGACCACCGGTAGCTTGGGCCCTGCCCCACTGCTGGCGGTACTCTAGGATCTGGTTTTTATAATGTTTTATTGCTTTATATTAAAATATTGTAAAAATCTAGTTTTAAGAAAGAAAATAAATAAAGAGTATAATAATAATAATGTCGATATCACCATTCCCCAGGACGAGAACCTCGTGAAAGCTGAGAAAGAAAAACAAATCAAGTATCTTGACTTAACATACGAGGTTGTCGATATGTGGAATGTGGATTCGGCTGTCATCGTACTGATTGTTGTTACGGCCAACGGCCTGATGGCCGAGAGCCTCGATTGACATCTAATGAGGCTCTCCTTAGGCGGCTGGATCAAGGGCCTAATTCAAGCTACTCGATACGGCACGCATTGAGAGGAGGTTCCTGTCTCTGGAGCCCTAACCACCGGTACCTTGGACCCTGGTCCCCATGCTGTCCCTATTTTTTTTATAATTTTAAATGTTTTATTTATTTTGTTTTCAGAAAATATTTAAAAATGTAAATTTATATGAGAAAAAATTAATAAAAAGTTTTATTATTATTAAGTACGTAATATTTTCTTTACTGTTTTCCTGATAATACATTTACCCCCTTATTCATAAAAACTATTTGAGCATTATTAAGTTAAATATTGTTTTGTCAACATCACACAAACGTCATTTTGAATTTGAGAAAAAGAGACAAAACAATGATTAACTAAATAATGCTTAAATAGTTTTTATGAACCCCCTTAGGGTTATGGTTTTATGTAAAGATTTTAATTTTTTTTTTGTTTAAGTAGGTATATAATTTGTGTCCTTAGAAGAAAACGACATGTTTTTTTAAAATTTCTATACATTAGTGTCAGATTTGTTAAAATTTCGAGGCGATGTTTTTAATAAGTAATGGCAGGTCTCTTTTTCACAGCCATGAAGCAACTACGATGATTTTATTAAAAACTATTTGTATATTAGGGATATCACTTTTGAGATAATACAATGAAGACGAATGATATTATGAATAATTATTAGGAAAAATATTTATATTATATTAAAACAAATTTTTCAAAATGTATTTATTGTTTATATCGGTCAACAATGGTCCACAGTTACATAAATACTATACATAATCCATATATTTTATTGTACGTTACAAAGAAAATAAAATAATGTTATCATCATTATTCTTATTTAAAAGTTATCGTGCCAAATATGTTAATATTTAAGAGTCTTTTTTAATTGTGAAGAATTACTTCGTCCTGTTTACATTTTCGTAATTATTTATATACAAACCCCTATGATTTTGCATGTATTTAGAATTAACAGTAACGTATTTGTGAAAAATTTGTAAGTAAGTAGGTACCTACCATCTGAATCAATATATGTAATTAAATACGTGAAGATAAGATGACCACAGTAAATAAAACGTTCGTGACAAGATTATAAATAAAACGGAGAAAGATAAAAATGATGAAATAAAATGATTTATTAAACGTTTCTGGAGTTTTAATTGTTTGTCCTACTAATATTATAAATGCGAAAGTTTGTGTGTATGAATGTGTGTATATTTGTGGCTTCTTCACGCTGCAACGGATGGATAGATTGGGATGAAATTCGGCATGCAGATAGTTTATAACCTGGATCAACACATAAAATACTTTTTATCTCGATATTCCCACGGAAACGGGAACCACGCGGGTGCAACTGCGAGCGGCCGCTAGTATTACATACATCTTCCTTAATTGTTTTTTTTTTTCAAGTTTTATGAAGACATGTGGCATTGAGGCCAGGTATCCACATGCACATCGCGCGGTATCCGGGGATACCGTGATGATTATTGATTTATGAACCAATAAGCTGCGAGGATAAAATCCAAAATTTATTATATTGCAAGTTAAGCAACCTGCGCAATGTAGAGTCAACGGATGGGTGAGTTAAAGTATCTCGAGCATATGCTTCAAAGGTAAGTATGTTAAGCCGTTGGTCCCAGTTGCTGTCGTAAGATGGCAGTTAATAATACCCAACAACCCACATTGCGCAAGAGTGACGGTTTATGGCCCGATTACTGCAATGGTGAAACGAAAAAGTGATAATATTAAAAGATGTAAACTGTTACAATCAATTTATTCCCCAGGGGTGGGTTAAGTCGGACGCTATGCAACTCAGTACTGTCGCGCATATTTTATAAGGAAACTTAGCTTTTTTAACTAGGTCAGCCTAGACCCTGGCCGTAGATTGCGCCGGTGGACTCAGGAACCGAAGCTGGATCGCCGCAGTAGCTGCCTCCGGAGGTGCAGGCGGGTAGGCGCGTGTAAAGAGCTGCCTTTGGAAATGCAGGCGGGTAGTGTGACCCAGGGGTTTCGTTCCCCGGTAGAGGGACCCCGAGGTTGGGGTTGAAGGTATAAATGCCATGCCCAGCAGTGGGGCGTTTAAAATCCAATGACGATGAGGCTTTAAATTAGCATACTTAAATTTATACTAAATACACAGACACATTATTCCCGCTAAGAATTGACCTCGGAACCATTCTGTCTAAAACCGGTAGTCTAACCACTACACAATAGAGGTAATATTTTCATAATCATGTCAAAGTTTTCTATCCCACTGCTGATTGGTGGCAATCTTACGATAGTAGCTAGGACCTGTTTAAGGCCCCCATTACATTTTGACCGTGATTTTTGCATAAAATGCCCAATTTCGGCGTTCTTGTTTAGAGAAACTGAAACCCTTAGACAATTATGGCTTATTGTACGGTGGA
Organism: Eudonia lacustrata; assembly: GCA_947562085.1. Classification (NCBI taxonomy): domain Eukaryota; kingdom Metazoa; phylum Arthropoda; class Insecta; order Lepidoptera; family Crambidae; genus Eudonia; species Eudonia lacustrata. Next base: position 6,845,013 of record OX387313.1, read on the forward strand.
GAATAGTTGTTAGTATAATTCGTAGCGGCCTCGCTTTCTGCAATTTTCCTTTATCTATTTATATAAAGCCAAAATTCCGAAGCTAGTTTTCAATTAAATACGCTGACGGCAATGTTCAAGCTTATGGATTAAACTACTGTACTAAGCAAACGAAATGAAAAATATATAACAATATCTCTTAAATATTGGTTAAGTTCGTAGCGGCCTCGGGATTTCAAAAAATTAATGGAATTTCTACAAAAAAAAATCCGATTCAAAGCCATAAAACGTTTTGAATTAGCTGTAAATATCTCCTTACTCATTAATATTATTAAGTTAAATGTAGACCAGAATTAACGTTAGTTACGTTATTAAACATCAATTGAATGTAATTAGAACTGCACAAAATGCCACTTTTGCGATGCGTCGGCCGCTCGTAGTACTGAGAAAGAGCGAGCGCGCGCATTTTGTGATAGGCCTCTTAACATGCCTTTTGCAGCACGACCAAGCTTGTATATAAATTTACGGGTAAGCACCTGATGTAAAGTGATGATAAGGCCATTGATGGAAGCGCACTTTACCCGGGATCCTTAACTTGTGAGGCACTGGCTATCTTATCTCTAGCTTTGAAATAAAACAACTTTTACGGATCTACTCGCGTTTATTACGCGTTTATCTACCACCAGCCTGGGATCCCATCATACAAAATTCAAAAAATTCAAAATTTAAAATTCAAAATTCAAAATTCAAAATCATTTATTCAGTTTAGGCTACAAATAGCTCTTATGAACGTCATTTTATGTCATCGGTTCGTAAGTCTATCTACTCTGGGCGGGAGATCTTGTACTGAGAAGAACCGGCAAGAAACTCAGCAAGTGTCCAGCTCTTTTCTCCCTTACAGCGTCATAAATATTGGAAAATGCCCTATCATAAAAGGACACTTTCCATCACAAATAAAAACACAAAATGTAAAGGACAATCACAACATGTAAAAAAACACAAAAAATAAAAAATTACTAAATAAAATATTTAAGTCTGCAAAAACATAATTTACCAGTTTAATTTTTTACAATATCATACAGTACTAGTAAAAGTAAAAAAAACTATAGTTAATAATAATAATAATAACTCCTCTTGATCTAGGCAACGAGTCATGGCAGTCACGAGCAGTATTGAGTGTATCCGATCGGGAGACCGTATGGAAGGGAAAAGAGCTACACGGACGGTTTTTCAAGGCTTTACACGAGCCTCACGTAGACCGAAAAGCCTCTGTATATTGGCTTCGCTTCGGAGACCTCTTTGAGGAAACGGAAGGATTTATCTGTGCGATACAAGACCAGGTTATCAGGACGAACAACTACCGAAAGTACATCATAAAGGACGGTACAGTGGACATTTGTCGGGCCTGTCGCCGTCCTGGAGAATCACTCCGCCATGTGGTTTCGGGTTGTTCGGCTCTTGCAAACACCGAGTATCTGCACAGGCATAATCAAGCAGCCAAAATCCTCCACCAAGAGCTCGCTCTGAAGTACGGTCTCGTCGATCGCAGCCTGCCCTACTATAAATACTCACCGGAGCAAGTATTAGAGAATGACAGTATCCGGCTCTACTGGGACCGGCCAATCATAACTGACAGGACTGTTCTTGCCAATAAGCCCGATATAGTGCTGATGGACCGGGCGCAATCGAAGGTGTTTTTGGTGGACATCACTATCCCTCATGACGAGAACCTCGTGAAGGCCGAGACTGAGAAACAAAGGAAGTACTTGGACCTACTACACGAGGTGACTGAAATGTGGGTTGTGACGTCCACTGAAATCATCCCGATTGTCATATCAGCGAACGGGCTAATCCCAGCCACGTTGAGTAAACATCTGAAAAGGCTGGGATCCGGCGGCGGCGGTTCGCTTCCAGCGAAAATGCAAAAAGCGGTGGTACTTGATACCGCGCGTATTGTCCGCCGATTTCTCTCCCTCGTGCCCTGACTCCGGCCGATTGTGCTATTGCCGGACTTAACCGCCATAGGCGAGAGGTATTTAGCTACTACTATAATAATAATAATAATAATAACTTCTTACATCCATTCTGAGAGCGAAAATTACTACCCACATAGACAACAACTCCATTATGTCTACCTCTCAGAATGTAGGAATGGATCCCGCGGTACGAAGGAGCTGCTCCTTATTGACATGGCCATAAGCCAACAGGTTCGCCGTTCCCGAAAGGATCTGTCGACATGTTGGATAGATTATAAGAAGGCCTATGACTCGGTACCACATACATGGCTCATGAGGGTGCTGGAGTTGTACAAAATAAATGCAACTCTGCGTACCTTCCTGATGTCATGTATGGGGCAATGGAAGACAGTCCTTCGCTATCCCGGATGTCGACAAATTCAAGGAAACGACGATCCTATAAGGATTGAGCGGGGAATATTTCAGGGCGATAGTTTGAGTCCACTATGGTTTTGTTTAGCCCTGAACCCTCTCAGCACATTGCTGGAGGATTCGGGACTTGGCTATTCATTGCGAAGAGGAGGTCAGGTAATATCCCACCTGCTTTATATGGATGACCTGATACTGTTTGCCCCCAACAGATTGCGACTGATGGAGTTACTGAAGGTAACTGAAACTTTCAGTAATTCCATCAGGATGGAATTTGGTGTAGACAAATGTGCAGTCATGCATGTAAAGCGAGGCAGGATTGTAGAATCTGAGGGATTACAACTCTCAGATTCTATAAACCTGAAATCGCTCCATGCAAATGATACATATAAATACCTGGGTATGTCAGAGGGGTTAGGAATAAGTGTGGCTGACATGAAGCAATCGTTGCTGGAGCGTTTCTTTGGTCGCCTGAAAAAGGCGCTCATAAGCTCCTTATCAGGCGGCAATAAGGTGCGCGCCTTCAACGGTTGGGTCATGCCAGTCCTGATGTACTCCTTCGGCGTACTCAAGTGGACTCAGACAGAACTGGATGCCCTGGATAGGCGAGTCCGTACATTGCTGACCGCAAATCGGATGCATCACCCACGATCGTCGGTAATGAGGCTGTACATCCCGCGGAAGTGCGGGGGTCGAGGTTTTTTAAATGCTAAGACCATCCACAACCGTGAGGTGTGCAGTCTCAGGGAATATTTCCTAAAAGCCGATGTGGGTATGCACCGAGATGTGGTATCAGTGGACAAGGGACTCACCCCGCTGTCCTTGGCTAAAGAGAACTGGCACAAACCCGTAGTACTTAGTGCCAATAACCGCAGGGAGGTATGGCAAGGCAAGGAGCTCCACGGGCGCTTTTATCGGGCCCTCCACGGACCCGATGTAGACTTTTTAGCGTCCGTATCCTGGCTGCGTTTCAGTGACCTCTTCGGGGAAACTGAAGGTTTTGTCTGTGCAATTATGGACGAAGTTATGCTAACGAATAACTACCGGAAATTTATTATGAAGGACGGGACGGTTGACATATGTCGGGCATGTCACCGTCCGGGTGAGTCTATCAGACATATTATTTCTGGCTGTTCTCGTCTGGCTAACGGCGAGTACTTGCACAGGCATAATCAAGTGGCCAGGATTATACACCAGCAACTTGCTTTGAAATACAAACTTGTGGATTCTGAGGTACCGTACTACAAGTATGTGCCCGACCCAGTTCTCGAAAATGATCATGTCACGTTGTACTGGGATCGATCTATCATCACCGACAGGACTATTGTAGCTAATAAGCCAGACATTGTGGTGATAGATCGATTAGCGCGCCGCACGATGATTGTCGATATCACCATTCCCCATGACGAGAACCTCGTGAAAGCTGAGAAAGAGAAACAAATCAAATAACTCGACTTAGCACATGAGGTTGTCGACATGTGGAATGTGGACTCGTCTGTCATCGTGCCGGTTGTTGTTACGGCCAACGGTCTGATGGCCAAGAGCCTCGATCAACATCTCATGAGGCTCTCGTTAGGCGGCTGGATCAAGGGCCTGATTCAGAAGGCAGTTCTCCTCGATACGGCACGCATTGTGAGGAGGTTCCTGTCTCTGGAGCCCTAATCACCGGTAGTTTGGACCCTGGTCCCGATGCCGGTGGACCCCTATTTTTTATATTTTTAAATGTTTGTTTTGTTTTTTAGAAAATATTTAAAAATGTAAATTAATATGTAAAAAAATAAATAGAGAGATAATAATAATAATAAATAATAATACAAAATATTAAATCCTAGCCCCGACACCAACTGCCAGACCAAAAGATACTGTAAGCTCTTTCTGCGTAAAACGGAACGCACCTGATTAAATTCAAATGAGGGTATACAAGCTACCAACTAATTATGAGATGACCAACACCTCAGTCTGCCTGTGACCACGGACCCTGCAAAGGGTTCGAAACGTCAAGATAAACATTACATAAGTAATGTGTAAAATAAACGCGAGTAGATTCGTAAAAGTTGTTTCATTTCAATGTGTAGTGTTCGCGTAAACTTTAGAAAACAATATGTTATCTCTAGCTGCCGAAACACAACAATGCTACAAACATTGATGTTATGGCGACGTATTAAGATAAGATGCATAACATATTTTAACCGGTTACACATCCAAGAACACAGGATTGTGAAGACAGCTTAACTCGCACTACCCAAACGCGCTAGACAGTTCGCTTAAAAGCTCTTTGTGATACATAGTGTTATTTTTGAATAATCCAACCAAGTTGTGTGTATTGAAAGCTTCGTTATTGGTAACTCGATTTCAGTGGAACTACGTGACATGGAGTGTTCATTTATGCCGCAATGAAGTTATGAATGAGTTATCAATGACATTTGTGAAATTATAATTGGAACTAATTGGAACGTGCAGACTTGATTTGTGTATTTCTAATTATTAAATACATTACTGGCATCGGTACCTGGTAAGGAGTTCTACATTTGTTAGGATAAACATCCAGATCTTGCTAGAGTACGCTTGGCATTCTGTGAGCGAAGATATTGGTATCCTTATTTAAATATGGCATTGCTTTAGTATACACTGTTATTAATAATTCAAAAATAAATTTCGTGAATAGATTTGGTCCCATCTCTGAGCATAGGTCGCCCACAATCCTCTTTATTCGTCTTGATCTATGGGTGTCTCCCATCATAGGTACTGTTACTTAACCTGCGGTTGTAACCTATAATAACGGGGGCGTTTGTATTAAAACACATAGAATGTTTAATACATTTATTAAACTACTTTTATCAATCAAATACAATCGTGCCCTATCGCGGTGGCGGGCTGACGTCTAATCTCCAACGCTCTTCTGTTTCCTTCCATCCATGTCTTCTTAAAGGAAACTACGTCCATAATCAGAACGCGACGGCTGCCAGTAGGCTCATCCAACCAAACAGTCCCGATCACTACAGTACACACGCCTGTACATTAACTCACCACAGACTGTTAAATTTCCTCATAGACTTTAAACTAAATCCTAAGGTTAAAAATGTATTGAAGACATTTTACAGTTTTGGCAGGGGGGTGTCACTCCGCAGTTTAGGTACGTTCGGCCCGCGCGCCTCCCGGGAAGGCGTGTGGCAGTATTTATTTATTTGTTTATTTATAAGGTTTGCCAACATTTTACACCAATTACTTATTCTCTAAAATACATTTTTTCATTAAACAAAGTACAGTGAAGAACAATAACAGGCAAACACAGCATTAGTAATATATTAACTGTGTACAAACATATAAAATAAGAGTGAAGATTTCTAGAAATTAGTTAGTTAGTCAGTTAATCAGTAGAATTAGTCAGTAGGTTGCTGCCGATCATTTCTGAGATTTTTGTGCACCGAACACCGAACGTCATTGTTCGATCTACTACTAAACGATCTTATAATCCGTATAAAAGATACTGTTGTGTTTACGGGTGTCTAAATAAAATAAAGAACAATGAATCGAAATTAACATTTTTTTAAATTCCGGAAGATATTGAAAGGAAAAACATGTTTCTGAATTAATTCATACTATTATCTTTATTGATTTATTTGAATATATACTTAAATATATTCATAAGTGGGGAACCCTGCGCTCCTGACGTCAAATCGATATCGAGTCAGCGTTGCCTAACGGAATATGAACGCTCGGGTCACACGATAAGTTTTAATTTCGCGTGAAAGTCGTAAGAGTAGGCAATTTTTTATACCTAAACTTGGATTCTTAGAGAATGAGTCTTCTGTACTCTGTGTTATTCTGTGGGTTTGGATAATTAATGCGCAGGCGTCTGTACCTACTCTATTCATGATAGTAGAAATCCATCCCTCCAAAAAGTTCTGTGATTTAAATGTATGTACCTAATTCTGAAAAAAATACTATCCAACATTACATTGTAAAGTTTTTTCCCTTTATGGCGCTGAAAACCATGAAACAGCGCTATCTGTTCACCTGCATACAAGCAAAAGGAACGCAAATAGTGCGTGGTCTACTGGATTCTAGTAAAAAAACGGGCTCAAGAAGAAGAAGAAGAAGCGGGCGTGTTCGTGAAGACGGCTCTTGATGAAAATTTGTATGTAGTAAGAACATGAGATTGTGCGAATGATAGGCTATATAATATGATGATGGTGAACCTAATAATTATTTTGATTAGAATTCATTGACACATTATTTTCGCACAGCGAAGCGGGCGGGTGACGGCTAGCTAGTATGTATTGTTCTTGTATATATTTTTATCTATTGTAACATTGTTAGCGTTCTCTGCTGGACATAGGCCTCTCCAAGTGCACGCCGCCGAGCTCGATCCGCGGTCTGTATTCAATTGTTGATTAAGACTAAAATTAGTTGTTTACGATCAATGGTTCCTGTCGAACATTGCCACTTCCCTACAAGACATAACCACGTAATCTGAAAAAAAAAAACTGTCAAACAACAAAAGAGTCTAGCATTGTTTTGTTAAATTAATACAGCCAGTTCATCAGTGGTTGAGAATACCGGGTAAAGTGTGCTATCTTCGTTCTCATCATCATCTTTTTTCTGATAAGGAATAAAAAAATCTTAACGTGTAAGTACCATAAATATTGTAAATACTCATTATAGTGGCCAAAAGCTCTGTTGGATTCCTATTATTCTATCGAGTTGTCCGCTTTCACCCATAAATATTAATGTCGTTATGGTCAATGGAAGGTGAGCCGAATATTAATCAGGATTCTGCTGAGATAGGGAAATTTCCTAATTATAGATGAACGAAATAAACGTTTGGTGTTTTGTATTATACTCATCAACTTACTTACTTAAGGTGCTGAACACTCTGAGATGCGCTTCTTTATGCATGTTTTCTATAATAAGTATACATATATAGTATACATGTATATAATATAGTAGCACAGTCTTTCTTTGTTGTGTTTTTTTACTATAGGTATCTCGTAAGATACCCGTAGGTAAGCTTTTTTTTGCTGTGATTTTTTATATAGTATTATAAAGTGAGGAGCTCGATGGCGCAGTGGTTAACGCGCCCGGTCTGCGAGTGCTGAGGTAAAGCAACTTTCGCAAAGGCCTTTCATTGGATGGGTGACCAAAAATTTATTATCTCGAGCTTCTCCGTGCTTCGGTAGGCACGTAAAGCCGTTGGTCCCGGCTGCACTAGCAGTCGTTAACAACCACCAAACTGCACTGGGCCCGCGTGGTGGTTTATGGCCTGTTCTCCCTACCCATCCATAGGCCTTCGTGCCCCAGAAGTGGGGACATAAAAATGAGCTGATGATGATGATGATGATGATTATAAAGTGAGGATGAGTCCGACAGTGTAAGCGCACTTCACCTAAACTTCTTAACAACTGGAGGCACTGGCTATTTTATCTCTAGCTGCCGGAACACTACAAATAGGGATGTTGACGATAACAATAAATACTTTCGGAAGATTAAACAACTAAATGAGATCACGTTCTAGTTTATTTTAAATTTGCAGGAGGTACACATTAACTCTACCATTATTTATAACGTTTCGTTTTGCAGGCCTGCTGGAAGATATTTCAGAACGGAAATAAGCAGTGCGATTGTACACACGGCGGCAGATCAACCTACCCAAAACTGTCAAATTTCTACAATCCATTTTGAACTTTATGGTTTAGTTATAAGGATCAATATTCATTGGAGAAATTTGACATATTTGGGTAGGTTGATCTGCCGCCGACTGTACTACATTTACCCATTGAGCTTATTTTGTTACCTTTTTATGTGTGTACATAAACTTGTAAATAAATAAACCATTGAACTATTTTTTATTTGACTAAGCATGAATTTCTGTAACTTATAAGTTAATAATAAACACTGAATTGACGGAATAAAATAGTGACGTCATAGTTCACCATTCCCATACAATTTCTATTATTTAAAAAAATGTTTCGACAGTTGCTAAAAAGTTTATCGAGTTAAGGTGAATATTTAAAATATTAGTTCAACTTTTGGCGAATGGAACCGTTAATATTCGTACTGGCCACTTAAGAAAATAATGTAGTTCAAAATTCAAAATTCAAAATTCAAAATCATTTATTCAGTTTAGGCTACAAGTAGCTCTTGTGAATGTCATTATGCCATCGGTTCGTAAATCTACTCTGGGCGGGAGATCTTGTACTGAGAAGAACCGGCAAGAAGCTCAGCAAGTGTCCAGCTCTTTTCTCCCTTACAGCGTCAAAAATATTGGAAAATGCCCTATCATAGCAGAACACTTTCCATTACAAATAAACACAAAAAATATATATAAGACAACCACAACATGTAAAAAAACAAAATAAAAAATGTAAGTTAACAAATTTACATCAGATAATTATGTAAAGGTTTCAATTTCCACAATGTCATACAGCACCACTACAGTACTCTAGTAAATGTCAAAAATTGTTTAGGTAAAACAAAGTCAAACTATAATTAATAATACTAAAAATAAGATAAGTATGCAAGAGCAGACCAGCCTCCACAGGCGGCACCCGTTCACGAGCATGACATATGTATCAGCCATCGCTTCGCTCAACCATATTTTAGGGAACGTAACGACCCGACGCACACGCCACCACCGCAGAGACAGTAAAGAGAGCATGACACACTCAAGATACTCTAAATAAAAACTTAATGATCTATTTAACGCAACGCTGTTTGTTATCTGTAGGACAATGCTGATAAAGGCAGTCATATCAGTATAAAAATTATAAAAATTAATTTTAATAAATTGATTCAAATATAATATGTGATTTTTATTATAACCAGGCTGTTTTATCATCTAAATATTCTTTGACTGTATAATAACCTTTTATAAGTAATAAAGACTTCACATGTTTTTTAAACTTATCTAAAGGTAAATCTAGTACAGAATTTGGTATTTTATTGTAATAGTGTATACCTTGCCCCAAGAAAGAACCAAGTTGCATTTTGTTATCTGTACACCTGACTGTTTTCTTTTTTCTATTCAGTTTGAATTTGGAACCAAAGCTTTGTTCTTCTTTTGTTATTTGTTTTTAGTAAAATACATTTTATGTAATTGCTTTTTTTCTCTTAAAATAATTATGGCATATCAGGAAAAGTTTGATTTAAGTACTTGAAGCATATTTTCTTAACCACAAAAGTATAACAATAGGTTTACGTTGGTAGGTAAGTAAACTATTTTCTTTAGATAGTGATAAGTAGTGAGTAAGCTTTAGAATAAAAAAATATATTTTTCTTGGTCTTTCTTTAATTTATGAAACTATGTTGTTTAAAAGAAATGGATCCTTAAAAATGACTCTTTCGGTTTGTATCATAAAATACAGGTGTTTTTTTTTCACATTTCACCGGTTCGATTTCCGGCTCAAGCAGGTGATTTTTCAAAAATCTTTAAATGCAGTTTTAATTATTTTTGAAAATAAAGGGATGTTTCCTTTCAGTAAAATTTGCCATCATCAATATTAAGGGTACTTTCCTCCAACCACGGTCTTTTTAAAGATTTGTTTGTTGAAGTCTAAAAAGATTTCTATTACATCAGTGTATATGAGGTAAATGGATAAAAATTAAGAAGAGCTTTCTATTTATAGCCTCGCAGCAGAAAATTACTTATACCTGACCAAGTTACACTGCTCACGTAATAGGGACAGATATTTTGTCGACAATCTACAAGCAAAGCGTACCTTCACCCTTATTCTCAAACACTGTATACAGACCTTGCGAAATTGTATAGCTCTCCGTCACTCTCCCATGTATGGTTTTGAAAAGAGACAAAGAATAGTTTCCTAGCGAACAGTTTATAAAAGGTTTTTGAGAATAGAGGGGTCTGAACATTTCCCAGCAACCGTTAATTTGGATCGCTGCGGGGTTCTGCCCAATCATCGCCCTCGTAAAATTTACGCATTTTTTCAGTAATAAAATCGTGGGTTATAACCTACAACGTTATCCTTACTTGCTGCGAACCCTTAATGCTTTAAAAATAGAGTTCAGAATAACAAAATCTGTGTGCGAACTTAATCTTGCTTTATGCATGCTCTCGAAATTGAACGCACGCATAAATTTTGACGAGATACGAAAGATAACGTGAAACTTCAAGCTGACGAAGTGTTTTCTTCGGCGTTTAGTCCGGTGATAAGGTTAACGCCCCAATTCTCAGCTTTTAAACTTTTTTATCTTGGCCGGGAATCAACAAAAGTCTAATAACTTCGTCGTTACTTGGCGAAAGTTAAGGATCTCTCGAATACCTACCTTTTTCTTTTAATTACTTAATATTTTTCAAACATTGTTGTTTTAATTTTAAAAGTTGCATTATATTATATACTTGCGGTCTGGAGCAACCCCTCTAAGATTGACTTGCCTAAACAGGGTGGAGTTAATGTACCAATATATCTAAGGACTGCTTAAACACAAACGAACAAGATGGTTATGACAATTTATGGGATTAAATTATAGGATGCCTTTAATTACAAATTGTCTAGACAAAAACAAACATGTTGAAGCAACTAAAACAGTCATAACAACGGACTGGGACTATCAAGTAATTAAAACAATCAAGATGAGTGTCTTAGGGCGCTTTAAGGCGAAGTCCTGATTGTTGCAGTGAAATGGCCGTCGATAAAACTAACCAACCGACGACGGGTTGATTAGTTTTTATAGTATATGGTTATGTGGCCTGATGTCTGTAAGTACATAGTTCATGTGGGAAGATCTGAACCCTACAGTGGGACGTTTGTTTTCCCAAGGGCTCAAGAAGAGTTGACCGATTTACACGGCTTAGAACCAAATGACAGAAAATGTTTATAAATGTTTATATAATCTTTAACGCAAATTTTGTTGCGAACAAATTACAAAAACACAAATGTTGAAAAATTTTTTTTTAAAGAAGGGTGCAGGTTCAAACCCTGCTCGTGGAATTTTTTTCAACATATGTGTTATTTTTTTTAGAAAATGTTTAGTTACCATTTTTTGTATATAAGTGCAATAGTTTTATTATAGCACAAGTCGGTAAATCAAGGATAGCATAATTGGAAGAGCACGTGACCCGGTATGTTCAAACCCCGCTTGCAAAAATTCTTCAACAATTTCAAAACAATCTTTGCTTGCAACCAGATTACCTTCACATATACAGCTTGGGTTTAATGCCCTTCTTTTATTTTGGAGAGAGTTCGCTGATTGCATCAAACGGCATTTTCAGCTTCACCGGGCTTCTTTGGGGGCGGCGAGAAACTTAAAGGGTTCCTCAAGCCGTGTGAAACGAATCACCTTCTTAGGTTTTCTAGAGGGAACGAACGGCATCACGCGCTAGTGCGTGTCCCCGTGCCCTACTAGATTCTCCGAAGGGTTCGGATCGGATCGGGGAAGGGCTTAATGCCTGAGCTGGGAATGGAGCCCAGGACCTGCGGATATCGAGCGCTTTACCACTTTTTATTATTATTATTTATTTCTCTTTTTTCTTAGTCTAGGTTTGTTATAATATTAATATAAAAGTAAAATACAAAAGCACATACAAAACATAAAAATATTATAAAAAACCTAGCCTAGGGTACCGCCGGCAACGGGGCAGGGCTCAAGCTGCCGGTGGTTAGGGCTGCAGAGACAGGAACCTTCGGACTATCCGCGCCGTGTCCAAGAGCCTTCTGTATCTGACCCTTGATCTAACCATTGAGCGAGAGTTTCTTAAGATATTGGTCGAGACTTTTCGCTACCAGACCGTTCGCAGACACGACTATCGGCACACTGATTGTCGAGTCAATATCCCACATGGCGGTTACCTCGTGAGCCAAGTCAAGGTACTTGCTGGCCTATTATTATTATTATTTATTATACAACAAAAAACAACACAAATTTGTTTATATTTTCTACACATCAATTTCATTGCCTGATAAGGGTTTCGTAAGTTAAGTGTTTAACTTTAGTAAAGCAGTTATTGAGAAGACTTCTGAATTAACATTATCTAGCTTAAAATAGTCATTATTATACATATTTGAAGTTCTTATCAAAAAATGATTATAGGTATAATTTTTACATGCAGCGGGGGCACAAACACGTGTAAATATTTATCATTTAGTGACTTGACGCGTGAGGGGCGCGACAAATATTTACTTTTTGTAACGAAGCCTATTTTTGTAGTATATCAGGGCAGTCTAAGTGGTTGTTAATGATTTTAAATAAGTTACATAGGTCGAAGTGTAAACGGCGGCTTGTTAGGGTTGACATATAGTGAGTGACGGATTCCTCGTATGACGAATAAGTACTGTGTGTGACATTTTTGTCTTTTAATCGTTAAACATAGGGGTTAGCAACTAGTTTTAGTTTTTAGAAATAATTGAATACAGATCAGCTGCTTTCTAGATGTCAGCACGTAAAATTTCAATGAAAATCTATATTATTTTTTGGCGACGAACTCTCTCGAACGGCGCCATTACCCTATATGTATAACACTACAACACAGTATTTCTAAATAACACATAAACTGCGGCTGTACCGAAGTTTCATGCTCGAGACTATCTCTAATTAATCTTTAGTGCCTCGGGTCGAGAGGTAATCTGTCAAGCAGACATGTTTATGTGTCTCTCATATCAGACCGTCGTCTGCCGACTTTAGACAGAGCTTGGGAGGTGCTTACTCGCCACTGTATAGTCATACGTCACAATGTAGTAGGTGCATCAGAGCAATGATTATACAGTCAACAAACTAAAGTCGCTGAACACTTTAAGTATTGGTGCCGAGTCATAATAAGGACCCATAAGCATGGCTAGCTACCACTATCTTATCTAAATATGTCGCCATAACATCAATGTTTGTAGCATTGTTGTGTCCCGGCAGCTAGAGATAAGATGGCCAGTGCCTCACTAGTTGAGGTTCCCGGGTGAAGTGCGCTTCCATCATTGCCCTTATCATCACTTCACTGTGCTTACCCGTACAATATAAAAAAAAATATTGCATGAATGGATGCACACCGTTGGACGAAGCGAGTCCTTGAGTGGGCCAGGCCGATAACGAAGGAAGAAGCCGAACTCCTAGACCTGGGTGGATGACATCAGACGGCACGCGAGCCGGGACTGGATGCAGCGGGCAGAAGACCTGTAGGCTTAGCCAAAATAACAATAAGAAAACGATAGCGAAGTTCGAAAAGAATAAAATGTATGGGATTGACATAAGCCGCGCTAAATCAAATGGTCAATCTTATGTCAATCTCATTCATTTTATTCTTTTCGAACTTCGCTATCGTTTTCTTATTTCTTCGCTATTGTTACTTTGGCTCCGCCACAGGAATGGAGAGGAAGGGAAGAGGCCTATACCCAGGAATTGATCAATAAGCTCTCATGATGATGGTGTTGATGATGACCGGACACAATAACATCATTACAAGTTGATAAGTTAAGCTCGCAGGACTGATGGCCGCTGGAGCGGAACAGTTCCCAGAGGCAATCGCGTATCGGAGAGCGCAGTGTGGGCAGGCCTCCAACAAGGTGGACCGACTATCTGGTGAAGGTTGCGGGAAGCCACTGGATTAAACCGGTCATTGTGGAGATCGTACTATACTCGTACTATCATCCAATTGTTTGAATGTGCCGTTTATATAACGAGTTGCTACAAAATCACGATGAACTAGATATATTCGTTAATAAGCCCGCTACCTTTAGATATGTTATTTAACTTATCCTCGACTAAGCTACCCCTTTGATTGATACCCTTATTGTATGATTTTACAAAATTTGTTAATAGTGTTTTTATTTTTTGTGCTGTTGCCTGTTTGCTAATTATGTAACTGTTAGATATTATTATTATGTGAGATCGAACACTAAGATTTAATCTTTGGGCTGAATGAGCATAATTCCTTTGCCCATCGGTGAAAACGGTATTATAAGAAAATGTTAATGGTCTATTCGGGTTTGACGTCGGTGATATCGCTCGCTATAAGACATTCGGATAAATAATTAATTCGGTTTCATCTCAGTTATCGGTGGCTAGTTTGTTTGAAGTTAGACGGTACTAGAGCTGATCGGCGCCCTAGAAATATAAAATCCCTCGAGTTTCGGTCTCGGTAGGCGTTCGTGGTGCCGCTTCGTCGGTGTGAGGAGAGAGAATAGTGAGTGTCGTGGATTGTGTCGGCTCTGACCTGCGCGTGAGTCGGCAGTGCGACTGCTACTCCGCGAGGTTCTTCACAAGGTGCCTGGGCACCTTTTCCGGCAGCGTGGGATCCGCGAGTGAAGGTTGCACCACCGCAGATCAGATCAATTCAGAACTATAAATAGAGATTTGTTTTTTTTGTCCACCTTTATTAATTTTGATTTTTATAGTGCTTTAAGTGTGGCTTTGTTTTTGTGTTTTTCATGCTTGTCATGTTGTGCGTACACCTTTTTTGGGCCACAATCTGGGACCTTTATTAATAGGATTTATATTTAATGTAACTACGGTTGTAACCTGTCGTGTATGCCTATGTTAAATAAATAAATAAATAAATAAATAGACCTTTGATTGAGGCCTTTGTCCAGCAGTGTACGTCTTTTGGCTGAGATGATGATAATGAAGTTTTCAAGCATCTGTTCATTATTGCTTGCTCTATTAATTATTTTCTTTTAGTGTTCAGTGACTTGTGACGCCTCAGGACTGAGTTAGTTTATATGCGGAGGCAGTAAGTAGGCAAGGCAGGCCCGATTAACCATCGGTGCCTTGACAGCGGGCACTATGCCACAAAACAAATGCTTCACAGAATGCATCTATCAACGAAGTGAAGGGCATGTGGAGAGGAAACGGAGTCAATTCAGCACCTACTGTGTGACTGCGACTCTCTGGCTAGGAAAAGAATGGGACTGGACTCTTGGGATCGGCTTACCATAACCGGAGGACTTCAGGCTCTTCGCTCTTAAAGTCATTGCCAATCTTATGGCATCTATCTTTACAGAGGAAGAAGAGTGAAAGGATGGGGTTGCACCAAAAAAAAACACTTTAAGACTTACGCGCTCCATTAGTAATAATAAAATGTTTTACATGAAGGCTTTGGGCTGAACAGTCATACCGTGACTACGGTTGCTGCGTAGCCCAGAATTTCAAAACATGTAAGTGTCGTACAATACGCATATAAGAATATGAATAGGAAACTTTTTATTGATATCATATTATCTAGTCATATCACATTATTTTATAAATACGAAAGTTTGTGTGTATGTGTGTACATTTGTTGCTTCTTCACGCTGCAACGGATGGATGGATTTGGATGAAATTTGGCATACAGATAGTTTATAACCTGGATTAAAACATAGGATCACTTTTTATCCCGATACTCTTACAGGAACGGGAACCACGCGGGTGAAATCGCGAGCGGCCGCTAGTTATGATATAAATTAAACCACTAAAAGCCGAAAAGGCCCGTCAGTTTTCATGATCAGCACTTTAACTTAAGCTTATACTTTAAACACTAATAATAATAATGTTTTAGATACCTAAATAATAAGAGGTCATTATTAATAAATAATGTAATTAGCTGTACAGTCTGACGTCACGTCACTGTTATAACCCTTAACACGAGCAAAGGGTTAGCAAGGATAAGAACAAAAAGTGCTGATAATAAATTTAAATGGCTCCTGTACTGTAGAATTTGCTTTGTCCCCGTGTCACGGGCAATATGCCACACATTTGCGCTGGACTTTTGTATGAAATTGTGATGAGATTTTGTTCAGCTTAATGATACAATTACCGTTTGTCATTAACTAGAGTTGCGGGTGGTAATTAGTGGGCATATCCGGTGATTACGCAGTGCGCACTAACGACGAGTGCTATTCAAATTATTATCAAAGACAACTGCGAATAAGCCGATCCGAGCCGTGTTACTTTAATACTTAATGGATCTACAGTATAGATCCATTATTAAAGTAACTCGCGCACATAGTATAGATCAGGGGTTACCAATTACTTTCGCTCGGGGTCCATTATAAGAAATGAAATGACCATCGCGGTCCGCACAACATTTTATAGAAATTTTTTTTTAATATACTTACAAATAATTTTTTTCAACACAATTACGGAAATAACAAAGGTATAAATAAATAAATTAAATAAATGTTTCCCACACTAACACCAATTATCTAGCCCCCAAGAAAAGCTTCCTTAAGAAACTCGATAAATGGTTAACTAGAAAACGGATTAACATACTTAATATACATAAATACATACTTATTATACACTAGCTGTGCTCGCGACTTCGTCCGCGTGGTATAGTGACTTTCGGCAGCATTTTTAATTTTTTAGGCTCTTTTCCCGTTTTTGCAACATTTTTCACTGATGCTTCGCTCCTATTGGTCGCAGCGTGATGTTATATAGCCTAAAGCCTTCCTCGATAAATGGACTATCCAACACAAAAATAATTATTCAATTCGAACCAGTAGTTCCTGAGATTAGCGCGTTCAAATAAACAAACAAACAAACAAACAAACAAACTCTTCAGCTTTATAATATTAGTATAGATAGGAAACACCCAGACCCGAAACAAAACAGGTTTTTCTAAATTGATCCGACCGGGGATCGAACCCGGGACCTCAGAGATGGCGACACCATGAAAACCGGTATGCAAGCCACTCGACCAAGAAGGTCAAGGGAGGTATTTTTTACATATCAATGAGAAAAATGTCATTTTTTGTTGCGGACTATCTGTCTGATATTTGGAGTAAAATTGGTGCAAGCTATTACATATTTATTAAATTACGTACTCTGTAGTGCAAGTTGCTGTGTTCTCGCGGTCCGCACAAAATGGGTCGGCGATCCGGATGCGGACCGCGGTCCGCCATTTGGCGACCCCTGGTATAGATTCTTTACCATTGGTAAAGAGGTAAAGTTTGTGACTGTGTTTGTTTGAAGAACTATTGGTCCAATTCCAAAGCTTCTTTCACTGATAGAATGATACAGTGCTTGCGGGTAACAAATGGTGTTCTATTTAATACGAATACGAAAAAATACGAAATCAACGCAGACGAAGTTGCAGGCAAAGTGCTAGTTTATAATAATTTTATCGATTTTGATAAACGTTAAAGTACCTATTCGTCGAAAGAAATTCGTCGATCACATTTTAAAGTTTCAAAAAATTAAATTCTTGTCTTCGAAATCTTTCGAAAAAAAAACTCACCACGCGGGCCAGTGCGGATTGGTGGTTGTTAACGACTGCTAATGCAGCCGGGACCAACGGCTTTACGTGCCTTCCGAAGCACGGAAAAGTTCGAAATGGTAATATGCCTTATTATTATGCCTTTAGCAAACATAAATGCATGTGCATACTTCTCAATAATTTGGCAGTAAAATCTCATCTGTCACAAAAACGTACTTTGGTCCGTTAAGCAACGTGTCTTCGAATTTATAAACGCAACGTTGTGGCGATTTAATTTTTTTAAAACGTCTAACATATGTACCGGGACCAAGGGTGTCGGGTCGAGAGTAATTATAAAATGTACCTAACGCGCCTTAGCGGTAAAACTCCGGACAATACGGGTGTGATGGCCGTTTGTGCAACACCTTCCCACGTAATCACAGAGCCAACGAGGCAGATTAACCGGGTTGACCTTTTTTGTGGTGCGGGATTAGCTCACGCCTCGTGGATCAGCTTTTTTTGGGTCTGCTTTGATGGCTGGCTGCATTATGCAATGCCATATCATGATTATTGCATTAGGAATCTTTATACTTGTAAAAATAAAAGTCCTGAAGGTACATATTATGAAAAGAGAAGCCCTGACCACTCACTGACCACCCACTTACTCACAGGTCACTCAGGTACTTACTTACTCACTGACTACTCACTGATTCAATGACTCGATCATTGACCACTCACTGACTCACTCAATGACCACTCACTAACTCACCCATTTACTCAGTCACTGGCTGACCTGGGTGCCTATTCGATCACGTTAACGAAAACGAGTATCTGTTCCGTATTGCAGCAAAACTGTGGCGAACTCGTTTTTTTTTTAAATGTCAAACAATATAATGTGCTGGGGCCAAAGGTGTTGGGTCGAGAGTAACTATAAAATGTAACGCACCTTAACGGGTAATTCGGGTGTTGATGGCCGTTAGTGCAACACAATCCCACGTAATAACACGAGCCAACGAGGTGGATTAACCGGGCTGACCTTTGTTGTGGCGTGGGATTAGCTCACACCTCGTGGATTAGTTTTTGATAAGTCTGTTTTGATGGCAGACTGCATTATTCAATGCCATATCATGATTACTGCATTAGGTATCTTTATATACTTGTAATAATTTATTATTATGAAAAGAGAAGACCTGACTCACTCACTGACCACTCACCGACTCACCCACTTACTCATTGACCACTCACTGACTCACTCAGTGACCACTCACTAACTCACCCATTTACTCAGTCACTGGCTGACCTGGGTGCCTAGCGCAAATTTTATTTGCCATTCGATCACGTTAACGAAAACGAGTATTTTTACCGTATTGCAGCAACACTGTGGCGATCTCGTTTTTTAAATGTCAAACATAATAATATGTACTGGGGTCAAGGGTGTTGGGTCGAGAGTAATTATAA
Organism: Eudonia lacustrata; assembly: GCA_947562085.1. Classification (NCBI taxonomy): domain Eukaryota; kingdom Metazoa; phylum Arthropoda; class Insecta; order Lepidoptera; family Crambidae; genus Eudonia; species Eudonia lacustrata. The sequence continues at coordinate 6,863,949 of OX387313.1, forward strand.
AATATAACGCGCCTTAGCGATAAAACTCCGGGCAATTCGGGTGTTGATGGCCGTTAGTGCAACACCTTCCCACGTAATCACACGAGCCAACGAGGCGGATTAACCGGGTTGACCTTTGTTGTGGTGAGGGATTACCTCACGCCTCGTGGATCAGCTTTTGTTGGGTCCGCTTTGGTGGCTGGCTTCATTATTCAATGGCGTATCATGATTATTGCACTATGCTACGCTATGTACAATTACATATAATAAAGTCTCGACTCACTCACTAATACTGATTACACTGGTTTCTAGTGCGAGTTTCACCATTTGGTAAAGTAAACGTAAACGAGAATTTAATTTAAACATAACATAATAATATTTTAACTTAAATTTCTGCCATACAAAATGTCGTATTCGTTAATGTAATCAAATGGCAAATAAAATTCAACTGTCAGAAGTTTAATCTAATCTAATTAATAATATTTTAATATAGTAATAGTTTTAGTTAAGTTTATTTTATTTATTCCACATTGTAATTGTATTGAATATCGATTATTAAAAGATGGATCTACAAAAAAAAAATTAGAGTCTAATCGATCACCGTTTATTCTAATATCGGTTGGTTCATTCTTGACACTTGGTAGTACCAAATTTACATTTTGTTTTTGTTATTAACAGTAAACCAACTGAGTACATCTGAGACCTGAGAGAGCTTTGTTTACATCGTCGTAATTATTCTTACATCTAGTTACATTAAAAATGAGTGAAGTATCATCTGCAAATAATACGATTTCACAGAAGTTCTCTACAAAGAATGGCAAGTCATTAATATAAATCAAAAACAGAAAGGGACCAAGAATGGATTTAGTTCCATTATTATCGACAGTCTGTGTTCTAAAGCTGTGATACGACTGGATTAAATTTAGTGCGAAATCTTAAATTACTACGAAATTACTACGGTATCAAAGATGAGACCGTAGCAATGTAGCTTCATTACCAGTCTTGTGCTCAACGCAATCGAAAGACAAGTCGCAAAAAACTCCAAGGGCATTTTGAGGCTTTCAGGCATCAAATATTATGTTTTATTAGAGCAACACCTGCATCAGTAGTAGAACGAACCTTTGTAAATCCATATTGTTTACTATGTACCTAAAATGTTGTTTATGTTGTTAAAATATGATATCAATTGTTCATATACAACTTTTTTATAAATTTTACTTAGAGCTGGTAGTATTGAAAAAGGGTCGATAGTTACTGGGGTCTTCTTTGTTTCCTGATTTGAACACAGGTATGACCTTACTTAACTTCATAAGATCGGGAAAGATACCTTTATTCACACAGTTATCAAAAAATTCAGCAAAATAAGGTGCAATAGAGTAGGTATATCACTTGTGTTCTTCATTTTCAGTGATTTAAATGTTTTTATTAACAACAACATGTACAAGACTTAGAACTAGTGTTTTTGAATTGGTCTCCACTCAGCATAATGTCGAGATACCTGGTCGTATGCTGTTTATTAAACGAGGTGAGTAAAAATTTTGCCGTAAATTTTTTTTTTTTCATTCATGGGTTCACTTTCGTTTTTGTTAGCTCGCACTAGGCACCTTGGGTCCAAGTTACATTAACGTAATTTAATGACAAACAAAACATATTTTTCATTAACGTTTGCAATTAGTGTTGTGGGCAACACCTGAAACAAAAAGAAACTTAAAAGTTACTGTTATTAAATATTTATAAAATACAGTGAAAAAATTAAACGCCCACCCGACTCAGCCAGGAATCGAACCTGGGTCTTCCGCAAGTCGGGCGGCTGCACTGACCGCTATGCTACCGGGATGGCTGACGTAATTTGTCACTGCTTTTTTATTTTTTCACTGTATTTTATAAATATTTAATTTAGCTTCAGAGCAGCAATATAAGCACTTGAAAATAAGAAGTAAAATTAATTACTGTTATGTTGCTTAAAGTAGCTTCACAAAAGGTAACTGCGGTGTGAAAGCACCATAAAACGGAATGTCGCCATCAACACAGCCTTCCAAATCACTTCAGCGAACTAGCTTTCAACGCGCATTCTTCACCAGGTAATTAGTCGTACCTGAACTTCTTTACCGTACCGTCTTTGTGTGTTCCGCGAGGCCTTATTCAGACCGTACCGTAATCATGTCTAAGAGTGAATTTTAAAATGCATAGTTCACGTGATCGAATGGAGATTAAAATTCGTACTCGACGCTCTACAGTACAGTACAGGTATCCCTAAATATTTGAATTTTATGTACTCTGCGGATATACTTTTGCGATCGTTGCAAATATAACAATATACGGTAGAACGGGGCTACTTTTGAATTAAGTGTAACATTAATCATACTAGAGATGCCTATTATGTTAGGTAAGTATACCTACCATTTTAGCAGCTAATTTAGGATCTATAGCTGCGATCTATGTTACACTGGATTCAAAGGTAACCCCATTCTGCAGTAGGTAACACTATTAATTTGACAAATCGTCACATTTAGCTATTTAACAAAGAGCAAATCAAACTAACGGAATAAGAACGAATAAAATGCAGAATGCATGACTTAACCTCGTTGTAAGGTAAAAAAGTATTATCATCATCATCATCATCATCAGCCTACACACGTCCACTGCTGGGCATAGGCCGCCAAGTGCACGCCACTGACCACGATCCGCGGCTACTCTCATCCAGCTCTTGATGTAAAGGATGTTTTTTTGTATCGATATATTTGGTTTTTTCTTTTTCTTTCGCACTGTTGTTTAACAAACTGTTATTTTTGTACAAGTTAGCAGTGAAAACTTTAAATGTTACTGTATTATATTTCTTAATTGTTTATATGTGTGATATAAAGCTGTATTTTCCTTAATAAAATAAAATCACAGACAACATCAGAAATCGACATCAAAGAAATTTGATGACTCGTTTCTTTGTCGCACATCCAAAAGATGGAATAGTCTACCAGCACACGTTTTCCCTCCTTCCTACGATATGGGGTCCTTCAAGAGAGGCGTGAAGAAGCACCTTGTGGGCCGGCAGAGTGAAGTTAACTGATGCTGCGTTTGTTTCCACGCTGCATCAGTTATCTTTGCGTCTGGACTCCATTTCCACTTAACATCAGGTGAGATGGAGTCATTTGCCGAGCTAACTATAAAAATAAAAATAAAAGTATTATGTGAGTAGGTATTTGAGTTCGCTTGTTACGTCTGGGTGTGCATTGTAGCCTCGCAAAATTTTTGCATAGGTACATGGTTTTTGTTTTTGCCCGCTTGCTCCCGAGCCGGCGACATTTTTGTTGGCGCGACACACGACCGGCAATTAGGGCCCTTTTTGTACAAAACATGTGGAGCAAAGCCGATAAAAGCACTTTTAGTGTAAAACCGTTTTATACACAAAGCGTTCTTGTTATTACACGTAGGATACGTATTGTATTGAAAAATGTTGTTTGTTCATTCACATAAACGTTTATATTATTCGTGAACAAATTATATTTCTATAGAGAAAGCAGATAATGTTGCGTGAACATATTATTATCAAGTTACCGTAGTAGGAGTTTAAAGTTGCTAACCTATAACAAAAGTGGTCGATCGAGCATATTTATATTTTTAAAATATAAAAAAATATGTATACATATTAGACATATGTTCTTGAGTGGAGACCGCGTATCGGCAAACGTAGTGTGGGACGCCCTCAGACTAGGTGGAGCGACGATCTTCGCAAGGTGGCTGGCAAGAGCTGGATGAGAGTAGCCGCGGATCGTGCTCAGTGGCGTGCACTTGGAGAGGCCTATGTCCAGCAGTGGACGTGTGTAGGCTGATGATGATGATGATGATGATGATGATGATGATATTAGACAACCATCACATAGGTACATTGTTCTGATCCCAAGATAAGTAGCTAAAGCACTCGTTTTTTATGCAAATCAGAAACAACGACGGTGGATCCGACACAATATCGAAAATATCGTTTTAGACATTGACCCGACCGGGAATCGATCCCGGGATCTCAGCCGCTCAAAGTCCGGCGTGCAAGCCACTCGGCTGCGGAGGTCGTGAAAACTACGAAGGTGTTGAAATATTAAAAAAATATTTTTATTTTTATTTATACATACTTGTTAGTAAGTAGCTTCGATTAACATAATAATTGATCGAAGCTAACAACGTATAATTCAGAACTTATTGTACAAGAAAAAGTTTAAACTAGTGTATTGATACGAGATCCGACACAATATCGAAAAGATCGTTTTTGACATTGACCCGACCGGGAATCGATTCCGGGATCTCAGCCGCTCAAAGTCCGGCGTGCAAGCCACTCGGCTGCGGAGGTCGTAAAAACTACGAAGGTGTTGAAATATTAAAAAAAAATATTTATTTTTATTTTTATTTATACATACTTGTTAGTAAGTACCTTCGATGAACATAATAATTGATCGAAGCTAACAACGTATAATTCAGAACCTATTGTACAAGAAAAAGCTTAAACTAATGTATTGATTTATGTATAAAGAAAACAAATCATTAAAGAAAAATGTATAAAATACCTTTAAAACTCTGTTTTTAAAACCTGTTCTTATAACATTAATTAATTTATTTTACAACCTGTCACTCTCAGCCTCGTATTTATAAAAAGAGCACATCCATTTAACGTAGTTAATCATTAAAAATAAAATGAAACATGACTGTGACAACTTTGTGGTATTAAAATTAATTATCTCTTTGATGATCGCCTAAACTTTTTAACCTAATAACAAAAACAGTAATCTCAGTTACAAGCCTCCGTCGCTAATTGCCTGCGTCATTCAACAAGAGTGCAGAAGGTTTGGTTTACATAATTTTATATTTTTTTTTATAAATATATAATTTTATATAACAGCAGTCAGCTCGAGACCACGGCCGGTGCAACATGATTGACATGTCGGGCATGAAGAAATGCCATATACCTACCTATGCTATGTAGTTTGTATTTTACATTGTGCACAAGTCTTACACATTTTAGGGTTGTCCAATTTTTGCTTCATGTAGGTATTTGGTTTTGGAAATCCGTTGCGTGCCTACCTTTCCTATTTTTTGAGTACTGAACAAGTTGAAAACGATACAAACGGCCTTTATACTATCCCACTGCTGGGCAAAGGCTTCCATCATTGAAATCAGACCTCGATACAACTTAAGTTTGCCAAATAAGGGCTGGTGACCACAAACGCTTTGCCCAACCTGGGAACTAAATACAGGATCGCCGAATATTTATGAAAATTCAATGTAATTTGTCAGACTACTTAAGTCTCTAAGACTGGTCATCATCATCATCTTAGCCAAAAACACGTCCACTACTGGACAAAGGCCTCCCTCAAGGATAAATTATTTTGACGGGAATTTGCCATAATCGCCACGCTTGGCAGGCGGATTGGCGATCGCAGTAGGGTGAGAATAATCACAGAGAGACGCTGCTGCCCATCCTCTGGATTGGTCCCATACTCGCCTTCTACGACACCCACGGGAAGAGATGGGGTGGTGCAATTCTTTATTCCCGGCACAACACGGGGGTCTAGGACTAGTACTTGAAAGAATACCTACATCTAGAAATATCCCGAGGCTTTTCAGACCCGCTATCTTAACTTTGCCATTCCAACCAGGGTTTCGGTTCCGAGCTAATTTCAAACGTCCTTTCAAGTGTTTTAATGGCTGCCGTTGTGGTCTAACGGTTAAGACTACCGGGTTAGATCCATAGGTCCCGGGTTCGATTTCCAGCGGGGGGTACATGTTTGTGTACTCGGTTTGGTTGGTGGTACGGCTTGTTGGTCCGCCTGGCTAGCTACCACCATCTTATCTAAATATATCGCCTTAACATCAATGTTTGTGGCATTCTTTGTTGTGTTCGGGCATCTGGAGATAAGATAGCCAGTGTGCCTCATTAGTTGAGGATTTCGGGTGAAGTGCCCCTCCACCTTGGGCCTTATCATCTCTTAACATCCAGCTAAGATGAAGGCCAAGTGCGTACCCCTCCGATATTTTATTTTTAATGGTCTGATTTTGACATTTAGTCTATGGAAAAAAGAATCAGAATCAAGCCACTGAGACACGATTGTAAACTTACTAAAATAAGAGAAGCGAAACCCCGACCTTCTGTATTCTCAACTGATCGCGAGGTGTGTAACAAAACACGTTGTCGTTATGTTAATGACTCAAGCCTGCCCAAACGACATACCTAGCTTTTCTCTTAATTAACTTTTCGTTGCTCTTCTAATTAACGAGTTTTATTTAATTAACCATTAAGCGTTACAAAGAACTTTTTTGATGAAATATGACAGATTATAGTATATTATAGTAGTTTATTATAGTAGTTTTCTACAAACATGATACTATCATGATACTATCATGTTTGTAGAAAACTAGCGTTTCGAAAAAAAGTCGTTACTTTAACCTGAGAGCTGGAGCGTTACGTTAAAAAGTCGTTATTTTAACACAGATACTAACTAATAAACCTTAGAGCTGGCAAGCAAGCAAGGTTTCTACTTTTTAGGGTTCCGTACCCAAAGGGTAAAACGGGACCCTATTACTAAGACTCCGCTGTCCGTCCGTCTGTCTGTCTGTATGTCTGTCCGTCTATCACCAGGCTGTATCTCATGAACCGTGATAGTTAGAAAGTTGAAATTTTCACAGATGATGTATTTCTGTTGCCGCTATAACAACAAATACTAAAAAACAGAATAAAATAAATTTTTGGGGGGGGCTCCCATACAACAAACGTGATTTTTTTTGGCTCGTTTTTGCTCGATGTTGATAACGGCAACAGACGCTTGAAATATTCACAGAATATTTAGTTATATATTCAGTTTAAAAATAAATAATTAAATTAAAATAAAATTAATATTTAAGGGTTTTTTATTTATAAAACGTATTTTTGTTCATTTTTTTTCTCGGACTTAATAACGATAACAGAAACTTGAAATATTTTTATTGATAATGGTACGGAACGACTTCATGTTGTAAGAAGGATTTTTGGTGGTGACCTTCACTTTGGTTATGCTTATTTTTATTATAGGGAATCCTGATGAACTAATGAGTTCACGAGGATCCCCTGGGGGATCAGGCTAGGGGATCCTGGTGGACGAACCCTGGTATTTGGTCTTCACTATTCTAGTGACAAGTCGATTTTAGAGTTCGTCACCAAATGTTGCTGATTTTATTCCGTAAAATTTAAAGTTTTTTATTTATTACATATATATATTTATATGACAATCATGATTTGGAACTCGATATATTTCATCAGAGTATTTAGAGTTTTAAGTGCTTTAAGTACACTCTGAGTCTATTTTAATGTTTATTGTAAGACAATTTATTAATGTGCAGTGACCTCAGTAATTTGGATTTTGATTGGATTTGGATTTTGGATAATGTTGTGTACAATGTAAGGCTTTCAGTCTCAATATTTCTTGTTTATTTTTATGTTGTAAGTAGTTGTATTTTTTAGCATGTAAGCTGTTTTTGTACCTATTTAGATAAAAAATAAAAATAAAAATAAAATGTTACCTGGACACCTTTACAGTGTAACAATAATTTGAGAATGTTGTAATTGTTTGAGGGTCACAGTTTTACAATAAGCATAAGCTTCTCTACACAAGCTGGTTGTTGACTAAACAAAGCTACAGTTCATTGCACTGTCAGGATTCCTATTAGTTATTAGGGCTTGCTAATCGAGGATACCTCAATCGGTATTCAATCTACACGGCTGAGAAAATTATCTAAAAAGGTAATACATCTACATACGCAGTCTATCAGTATATTTAAAAAGAGGTTACAACAATACATTTTATTACAAAAATAAAATATCAAATTTCTGGACAACACTAGTACAATAACAATACCTATAGTATTGTTAGTAACTGTTTATTTTATAAGTGACTGTTTGTCTTAATAAGGTATAAGATTTTATAAACCCTTATTTAAGAAGACGTAAGAAGAGTTGCTAAGCTCAAGTGGCAGTGGGCCGGGCACATCGCTCGCAGGACTGATGGCCGCTGGGGCGGAAGAGTTCTTGAGCGGCGACCGCGTACCGGAAAGCACAATGTGGGCAGGCCTCCAACAAGGTTTGACCAACGATCTGATGAAGGTCGCGGGAAGCTGCTGGATGCGAGCAGCACAAAACCGGCCATTATGGAGATCCTTGGGGGAGGCCTTTGTCTAGCGGTGAACGTCTTGGCTGAAATGATGAACCCTTATTTATTCGAAGCTGCAAATTTTATTTGCAGCAGAAAAGTTTAAACGTTTCTAATTTGGTGACGAGTAATACGTCCCAGCATTTTTCTGCCAGCGACGCGTTTCCACCATATTTAATTTTAAACGACTGACGCTCCCGCAAAACACATTCGCTTCTGTCGCCCGCTTTGAAGAGCAAAAGCGTCAAAGCGTACAAAAAAAAATTCACGCGTCACGTGCTGTGAATGAAATATCTACGTTCTATTTTTTGAGGCTTCGATTTATGGTTTCGCATTAATTCTGCGATGTTTATTTACTTTTTTATGTGCTACTTGTATGAGATATGCATATAAGGTGGACCATTAATTTAGGGCTCAGTGGTGATAAATAAAAACCTCACGTTGTAAACTGTAATTAGGTAATAATGTCGGTAAACGGATCATACGAGTCAGTGAGGGTGGGCAGGACACGTGCCTCAGCGGGAAGGTGGCAGATGAACCCGGTCGCTGACAGAGTGGTGGGAAAGAAATGTTCGTTGATTGGTTGGCAGACCTCCAGTTCGGTGGCAACTGACCACCATTTTTTTATCGTTGGGAAAATGCGTTACGCTTTGACCGCCTTGCCCCGGGGATAGCCCAACGGGATTTATAGGTCTAGGAAAACATCTTGATCATCCCGCCATTTTATTTCATTGAATAAAAGATTCTCTTCCATACTGTACCCAAAAAGTATAAAGTTGGAAAATATTTCGAAACTATTTTTGCAATAAGGGGACGAGGTCGACCCATCCGCGTCCAATGTTGCAAACTTGACGAATTTTCCTCCATATCTAGCGGATTGGGATGAGGTAAAAAGGACATATTGTTCGTCTAACCGCTAACGGATTTTCTAGCGGAATGAGTGAATATTAAATAATATGAGAAAAGGTACTATTTTTTAGGTGTTGAACATTTTGTCTGAAATGTATGCAGTGACCTAGACCTAGACCTAGACACTTGTACTATTATGTATTCTGTGCCTAGACCTAGCGAGTTTACCTACTATAAAAGGTCACTATGATTCGTTTAGTGGGTAAATAGGCATAGAAGGCTTTTTTGAAAAATAAAATACTTAGTACGTACCCTGTTATTTATTTATTTAGTTATAATTTATTGCAAAATACAGCGAAAGGCGGTCATTGTATGTTATGTTCCTTTTGGCTCATAAGGACCACTTCCCAAAACGTCCACTGTATCAAAACGTTCACTTCCCAAAAGGGAAATTCCTAAAAGGACAACTTCCCAAAAGGACAACTTCCCAAAAGGACAATTCCCAAAAGGACAACTTCCCAAAAGGACAACTTCCCAGAAGAACAATTCCCAAAAGGACAACATCCAAAAAAATAAACTTTCGACAAAAAGATAAAGAAATGCAAATAATTATTTATGTTATGTTGTGGTGTGACGGAATTCTGGTCACAATTTGCGGACTTCCAAAATTATAGTTAGCAACACTGTCCACGCCCTTTCCTGCGATCCGTTATGATAACATAGCAACGACCTTTGCGATGCTGGCAAGCCTTTATTTTTCTAGGCTAATGAGCCTCTAAGAACGTGCTAGTTCTCTCTGTATCCAGCATATGAATTAGGCTATTATGTTGAAACGACTCTGTTAATGTTGTTCTTTGCCCGAGATTAAGAATTAAAGTATCATTATTTTCTTTTATTGCGCAGCAGAGTCAGCAACAAAAAAGTTCTACTCACTACTAAATAAGATGAGTTTAAATGTACTAAAAAGCCTCAAAGCATGCCATTAAAAAATCGCCGCAGTAGGTAGGTCTAGGAAGGACCGCGCGCTTCTCTGACACTGTTCTTTCGGTACGATCGAGATGCGCTTGTAAGCGCTCATGAGCAAGTTCGCGAGCGCTCATGAGCGTGTTCGTGAGCGCATATACAACGAATGGTTAAAATAAAACTTACTATGAGCTGTTATAATATTTATTTATTTTTATATAATTAAAACGGTTTATTACCAACTAGCGGCCGCTCGTGGTTTCACCCGCGTGGTTCCCGTTCCCGTGGGAATATCTGGATAAAAAGTATCCTATGTGTTATTTCAGGTTATAAACTACATGTATGCCGAATTTCATCCAAATCCATCCATCCGTTGCAGCGAAGAAGCAACAAATATACGAACATACATACACACAAACTTTCGCATTTATGATATTAGTAGGATTACATTAATTAAGAACATTTGTATTTAGGAAATTGATGAGCTCGATGGCGCAGTGGTTAACGCGCCCGGTCTGCAATTGCTGAGGTGAAGCAACTCACGCATAGTCATCGGATGGGTGACCAAAAATGTATCTCAAGCTCCTCCGTGCTTCGGAAGCCACGTAAAGCCGTTGGTCCCTGTTGCATTAGCAGTCGTTAACAACCACCAATCCGCACTGGGCCCGCGTGGTGGTAAATGACCCGTTCTCCGTATCCATTCATAGGGAAGGCTCGTGCCCCAGCTGTGGGGACATGATGAGCTGGTTATGACGATGATGATGATGATGATTAGGAAATTATCACCATAGAATTTAATTAAACATAAACACGTATTTTATATTAGAAGGAGGCAAACGAGCAGGCGGGTCACCTGATGGAAAGCAATACCGCCGCCCATAGAGGAATCGCAGATGCGTTGCCGGCCTTTAAGGAAGGAATCGGGCTCGATCCTTGAAGATCCCTAAGTCGTAATAATCCGGAAATACCGCCGCTGAGAGCTGGTTCCACCGTACTAGTAGTTCGTGGTAAAAAATTACGTAAGAAACGCACAGTAGTAGACCGCCATCCATCAAGATGGTGTGGATGGAAAGACAGTCGATTGCGTGTAGTGCGGTGAAGGAAATCAGCGGCAGGGATCAAACCGAACAGTTCCCTAGAGCACTCCCCATGATAAAGGCGACAAAAATAGAAAGGTACATAAAAATACGATAAAATTTAAGTTGTAATAATATGTCAGCGTAGTCTTATCGATGTAATCATCAGATATATTTATACCTGAATAGAATAGTGTTTTGGTGGTCCCTTTTTGATACATATTCCGCGCACGGAGGCACGGAAGAGTGTGAGATTCGGCACAGCTCTTCTTCAGTAGGCCCTTCAGCTGAAATTCCGAGGCCATACTAATTGTTATCGAATAGTGGAAGAAAACGGTCGATTTTCGACCACTTAGCGACCACAGTCAAAAGCTATCTAGTAGTAGTAGTAGCTAGTTTGGAGCAGTGCACCGTGAGCGGTACTGACGACAAAGCACTAAGCGAATTAAATGAATGGTGCCACTGGTTAACACGCTCAAGGACGATGGCGATTGCGCACTCATACGTCCCTTAGGTGTGGACGAAACCGGCCGCCTCTTAAGGGTGGGCCGACCAAAAAATGCCAAAAATGCAGTTACGGTTAAGTAAATATAATTGAAAATACTATCGTATTAAATGAACAAAATATATATTTAGTATCATAGGGAACGTGTTTACAATTTGTCAGAACCATAAATTCATAACACGCTATAGTTTTTTCTACAATATCATTTAAAGTTGGGCAAAAATCATGAAAACGAGTGGCGGCGTTTAGTAGATTTCTTATAGTTTATCTAAATTATTGTACCTCTGATTTTGTCTGAACAATCATCAATGGATAAACTACAAATTGCTAGACTACATTTTTGATTCATCAAGTGGTTATTTAAATACTATTTTTTTATTAAGCACCTTAAATTCCCCATACAAAATTAGTATGACCGCGCGGCATCAAATAAATATGGACGACGACATTTCAAATAAAACATATGACACTTGTCACTTACGGACGGCGCACCCTTAACGCCTTTATCCTACTAATATTATAAATGCGAAAGTTTGTGTGCATGTTCGTATATTTGTTGCTTCTTCACGCTGCAACGGACGGATGGATTTGGATGAAATTCGGCATACAGATAGTTTATAACCTGGAATAACACATAGGATACTTTTTATCCAGATATTCTCACGGGAACGGGAACCACGCGGGTGAAACCGCAAGCGGCCGCTAGTTAGACATAAATGTGGTCAGCGATTTGGAGGATGATTTTTTGAATCGGTGACGATATTTCTCACACTATATGCTATCAATTGAAGTGATTTATAACCAATGATAATATTTCTCGAACTATTGAGAGTATTATTCTAGTGTTATCTCACTCGTACTCGAAGCTATTGATGACTATTTTGACACTGAAAAGGAACAGTAAGTACCTACTTGGGACAACACGTTGTAATGTAGAAATTGTTATATGTCATTGTGAATATTTAGTCAATTTTATACACCATTTAAAAGCATATCACCATCAGCAACAGCCTTGTTGTATCCTTACAGTCAGAGATAAGATCGCCAAATTCATTGAAGATATTAAAAGGTTCTCACTTTCCTCAACGTTCGGTGTTACTGTAAAATACGGCCATTCTAATACAAAAAACAAAACCTTAGCCATCATAATTTTGTAAAGATTTACATCCTACTAATATTATAAAAGTGAAAATTTGTTTGGATGTTTGTTACTCTTTCACGTAAAAACTACTGAATGGTTTTGGATGAAATTCGGCATACAGATAGTTTATAACCGGGAATAACACATAGGATACTTTTTATCGAACGGGAACAACGCGGGTGAAACCGGGAACCACGCGGGTGAAACCGCGAGCGAAGTTTTCACAACAAGTTTTTACAAATTTTGAGGAGCTCGATGCCATAGTGGTTTGCGCGCCTAAGCAACTTTCGCAAAGGTAGTATCGGATGAGTGACCAAAAATTTATTATATCAAGCTCTTCCGTGCTTCGGAGGGCACGTAAAGCCGTTGGTCCCATTAGTCGTTGGCTGAATTAGCACTTAGTCGTTAACAATCCCCAATATGCACTGGGCCCGTGTAGTGGTTTACGGCAAGTTATCCCTATAAGACATAAGACTTCCCTTACAGGGAGAACTTGCCATAAACCACTACGCGGGCCCAGTGCATATTACATATTTTATGCTTTTATATTACATATTCATAAAATGTGCTGATAACGATGATGATATAGTTTTCACAAGACGTAGACGTAGTGTCACAAATGTCGTCAGTCAAAAACAAAAAGAACACGAAAGTAAGTCAGCAAATCACGGGTGTGTGCAGACCTTTACATACGCACGCGCCCCAAAAAAATAAAGCAGTGACAAGATGTATGACGTCATTTTTCATTTCATTCGTTTCTGTCACCGTTACGAGCCCGCCACAGTGGAAACACAAGCAAGATACACTAGGCTCGTTTAACTGTAATACAATATTCATGTTAAGAGTTGTACTATGTGATCGCTGTATAATGGTTTTTAATGCCGCCGTTATAAAGACTAAAAGGTCTATATGAAACAAAACGTTCAAAGGGATATAAGACAAATAGGTTTGTTCTCCCCTGTGGTATTTCTATTCATAGGGAAGGCTCGTGCCCCAGCATTAGGAATAAAAAAGGAGCTGGGGATGAACGCAGAAGTGTAGATACAATAATAAATATCATTTTTTTAATGGAAAATCACGCTGGGTGAATGTTGGTTGGTATTGACAACTATAATCTCGCGACAGCAATAATAATTGTGAGTACCTATGCATCATGCAAACAGCCGGTCTTGCCAATTGTAAATCCAACACTACAGTGGCTCTGATTCTGACCTTTGTTCTGACCCCTACAAAAATATCAACAACAAAAAATATATCTGTATTTTTGAGTACGTGAAGAGAAGGGTCCGTTTTTAACAACTTTAAGTGCCTTCCAAAATAAGAAAAACTCCAGATATTATATTCAGGTCATCCAAGCGAAAGTTCCTTAACTTGCAATATCGTTACTCAAACGCGGTAGCCGCTACGCCATAGTGCTCTTTTAATTTTATTTAGTAAGTATTAAATAACTTTTTTATTGTTTCTTGAAAATTCACACCTCTTACAAAATTCTGTTAAACCAAATGAAGTCCTACATACATACAGAAAATAACGAATTTTACAAATGCAGACATTTGTTCAAGACCTCACTTGAAAAGTCCTACTTAGTTTAAACATTTGACTAGGATGTATCTGCAATCCAATATAAGCAGCAGCAATAAAATATCCATGAGCCGTACGTCGCGTCGGCTGGCGGGATGGCGTATCAATATTTATTATATTATACGAACATTTTATAGGACATCTTTGACGTTATTATTATTATTATTTATATCAGGCAACAAACAATGTACAAGTTAAGAGACCAATATATAGATATCACATTTTACAGCGCCACCTACCGGGTCACACTGTAACAATGTGTGGTGCGAAAAAGTATCCTCTCATCATAATGTCATGGCATATTGTCGCAGCAGAAGCTAAGAAGCTGATATTCTGTAGATGTCTTAAAAGAGAATTTTATCCGTGCGGTGACGGAGAAAGAATACAATTCCCCGCCTCTCTCCACCGGTGGGTGTCGAAAGAGGCGACTATCGGATTTTAGAGCTCCCATATGTTCCACTGCGTGATTGGGCTTGCCCCGTCTGATTAGTGACCACCGTACGCATGGTGTAACACCCGTCAAGTGACCGCTTGTCGGTCGCGTTTCGACATCAGCGAGCGTATAACCAGAGCTCGAGTGGATTGTGCTGCGATGCATTTGGTCTGTGGAGGCTTCCGTCGAACTAGTGCCAGGAAGACCTTGTTAACCCGCCGACCAAGGAGACGGCTGCCCCGCTGGCTGCCCGTGGCACAGTACAGGGGCCTAAGCGAGCCTAACCAGCTCATGAGGCTGCCTCACCATGCCACGCACAATCTCGGGGTGGTCCGTCGTGCCCGTTGGTGACCGAAAGGCGGGGTCAACGTGGCCATTCCCGGGGGGTTTTGGGAGCCCTTCCGTTCTACGGGTTAGTGATACTCAACTTTAGGCAGATCCCTGGTGAAACAGGCCGCCGCACTTTGACCATTTGCATCGCGGTAGTATTTTCTCGATTCACGCCTCCCTTTTTTCTCCACCATGACAGCGCCTGACTCACTTACTTTCCCGGTATGACGATTCGCTGCGATCTGAACCAAGATCAGATCAGATCAGTCTTGCGTCCACGCAAGCGGTACCGGTGGAACCGTCCCAGATGTGCGAGCAATACTCCAGTATAGCTCGCACATCTGGGACGGTTCCGCAAAGTACCTTCTCGATGCCTTGGACAGATTACAGCATCGCGCTGTACGCATTATCGGCAACGCAGAAGTCGCAAATACTCTTGAATCTCTGCAATTGCGTAGAGACTTAATCACTCAGCGTTTTCACCGCTTATACCATGGCGAATGCTCTGAAGAGCTCTTTGACCTCATCCCACCTTCTTCCTTCCTCCATAGGAATACACGTGCTGCTTTTCGGAGTCACCGCTGTGTCTCAAATATTCCCTCACGCACTAAGAAATTGGGCGACTCGTTTCTTTGTCGCACCTCCAAAACATGGAATACTTTGCCTGCACACGTTTTTCCTTCTTCGTATGATTCACGCTGCACCAGTTGTCGTTGCATCTGGATTCCCTACTCACTTAACATCAGGTGAAATGGAGTTATTTGCCGTGCTACGTATAAAGTAAATTGCAGACTTTTATTATATTCTCAAACACTCGTATCCTGCAGAAATTTCGAAATGGCTTAATTCCTTGTTTTCACCATGGAGTAACCTCTGCAAAATTTTAACTTTCTAAAGGTGGCAACTGACTGTTTCATTGTTGTGTATGTTCCTGCGACATTGTCCACGTAAACCGTATCCCGTGATCCCACGAGACTAATTCTCGTTTCCATTAACGTGATCGAGTGCTATATAAAACCTGTATTCAGCACTCAAAAGCCAAAAACAATATCATTGTGTGTCCCCAAAACGTCAATTCCTACCACACTGAGCGTTCCGTTGTTAAATCGACTATAGATTGAGCTTACAAAGCGAACAATAGCTTGTAAACTCCTAAGGTTGCGGTGGACAAAGTGTTCGGTGGGCCCCATTATGTGCTCGGACTGAGGTAAAAAAAACCATAATAAATTAATGCGGAACCATTGGACTTGTATGCAATGATTAATGGAGTAACGAAGGTCAATAGAGTCTTGTCTGGATCCCATATATTTTAGTCGGACGATTTCTTTCAGTTCCAAGATGAACATGTTACTTTTCCATTAATCGGAAAAGTTAGATAAAAGTGTTGGATTGGGGGTTTCTTTTGCTCATTTAGCTCTAGTGATAAATTGTAAAAGATTTTTCTTGTTTAATAAGCAATGATTAAAAGATAAAAATAAATGTTGATTGATTTTGCATTAACCCCTTGTGTAACAGTTTTGATGTGGGACTTTACTAAGATCTTACGCGGACATCATGAGCGATTTAAAAAAGTGACGTTACACTATTTGGTTTTATTTACCAACACTTATGCAATACCACGAACATTTTAAACAGTTTTAATATGGATTAATAACAATAATAATGTGTAATAATGATGGCATTATTACACATTAATATTCGAGAAAACACAATAAAAAAAAAAAATTATTACAAGTAATCACTTTGCTTAATATTAAAATGATGATAAAACCAAACGTGGAGGCGCACTTAAACCTAAGGCTTTTTTAACAACTACTTAGCTAGAGCTCTCAAATGCATAGGCAATAATCATTGCTGCTGATGCAGGACATACTCAAAGGAGTTCGATGGCGCAGTGGTTAACGCGCCCGGTTGTGATTGCTGCTGTTAAACTTTCGCAATGGCCGGTCATCGGATGAGTGACAAATAAGTTGTTATATCGAGCTTCTCCGTGCTTCGGAAGGCACGTGAAGCCGTTGGTACCGGCTGCATTAGCAGTCGTTAACAACTATCAAACCGCACTGGGCCCGCGTGGTGGTTTATGGCCCGTTCACCCTTTCCATCCATAGGGAAGGCTGGTGCCCCAGCAGTGGGAACATAAAAAATGAGCTGGTTATAATGATGATAATGAGATATTCATGGGTGGCGATGACTTCTTTCCATCAGGTGGCTCGCTTGCTCGTTTTCCGTCTTATAACATCTGAAAAAATCACGTTTTTCTCTTTAAACCAAGACAAAGTACAAAAAAGGTTTTATTTCACACTTCATCCCACCGACTGACGTCACAGCCCACAAATAATCCTACAAATGAGCTCTTGTCCGGTCGGGCCCCGGTGCGGTGCGTCGATAAATATTGATGGCCGACATTGACTCTTCACAGGCTCTGACCATAACATAAGGAGACTGGAGAAGGTAAACCTCTCACTGCGCTCGGACGATCCGTGTCAGTGAGAGGGCCTTTGTGTGCGTTAAATATTAAATAAAATAAAACAGTGAAAAAATTACTATTGGTTGAGACCAGTGAAAAAATTACCATTGTGGTATTTCATTAAGATGAAATACCACAAATATGATAACACAACGCTATTATAGTAAATATTACGTTTTTTTCTTTTTAAAGTGCTAATTGCTGAACTGAAGCTGAATTAAATATTTACTTTAAAAAAATACTATAGCGTCGTGTTATCAAATTTGTGGTATTTCATCTGTAAAGATGAATTTGCTAGCCGATCGGTTGCAATACCTCTTAGATATATGGCACTCTGCCGTTAGAAAGCAGTCAAAAATCAAAAAGCAGTGAAAAAAATCAGTGCATAAATGAATTATATGCTCATTTAATTTTTTCCCTGTATTTTATAAATATTTAATTCTGTCAGTGCAGCACTTGGCACTTTAAAAAAAACGAGCGAGCCTTATAGTAGTCGCATATGATGTGTAACAAACATATCACCTTAGAAATAAGCAATTTTAACATTTTATTCTGAAAAAAATGGGTCAGGTATTACATCATTTTATAACTATAAAATAAATGCAGTAAATACTCATTAGAAGACATTTGACATATTAAAATGACCTTTGATAGTCAAATGACACAATATGTCACATAAAATAAGAATGTGTCATGTTCAAAATATCGTTTTAAATTTTACAAAATGGCGTGCGCTTGCGCGCTTACCCGACTTCCTGTCACACTGTTACACCTACTTCCGTCACATTGAAGTTATATTTGCGTGCGTTGCTCGAACGTGGTATGTATGAGGCTTACCTTCTGGTCTCCTTATTTTTTGCTCTGGCCTTTATAAGGGAAATCCCTTTGTTTATAACGTACTATACGCACCGCTTTATCAAACGGAATATTCGATAAAAAAATATTTTTTTGTTGCAAGCAGTACTTTACAGGTAAGCGTTGAGAATGAAAGGAAATCGTCAAAGTATCAATTTTGACTTGATTGATTGACAGTATTGAGCTGTGTACTTTGCATGAAGCTGTAGGTAAGTACTTTGACGCTCAAAGCCTGTGTCCCCACAGTAATAGTAAGACGTGTACACGGGCCATAAACCACAACGCGGGCCCAGCGCAGTGCGGTGGTTCTTCACAACTGCTAATTCTGCCGGGACCTACGGCTTTACGTGCCTTCTGAAGCTCAGAGGAGTTGAGATGTTAAACTTTTGGTTACTCATCCGATGACCGGCCTTAGCGAAAGTTGCTTAACCTTAGCAATCGCTGATCGTGCGCGTTAACCAATGCGCCATAGAGCTCCTCATAGATAGATAGTTTCATTAGGATTAGCTTATTGGTTTAAAAAACCATAAACTTTTATGTAAGTAGGTCCTAATGAGATACCTGCTTAAATGTACAAAATACTACAACGCATTTCGTACCGTTTCCCCTGTGTTATCTTTTACGAATTAAGTTCAAAATGTAAAATTACAGTCGCTGATTCGTTGTGATGTCATTTCACTCCATTCGGCAGTTATTCGGCATTCTGCCTTTTCCCCTTTATGCAAACAACTTCATCAAAAAATTTGCGACGCAAGCTTGCAATCTAACATGTTTCTACGTAAAACGAAAGCTGGAATGATAACAATAGAAGTTATAGACAATTAGTCCTCAGCTCGTGTGGACTTCGAACTTTGCCGAATGGGGCTTAGCTTAGAACGTTTGCGTAGTAATTTAAGCCTGTCTATTACCACCAACTGACGGAGCGTTGGCAAACTATCGTGTGTGGGCGAGAGCGTGTGCAGAACGCCTTAAAATAGCGCCAACGGAGAACGTGGAAGCTGGAACCGTTGCTTCCGTCTCTAATTACTACGGAATTTGATTTTGCTCGAGAGCGAGCGATCAAAGCGGGAATTCTGCTTGTTAATGAACCTTCTTTAAATGGATGAATAAACGAAAAAAATAAATGGAAAGAAATAATAGCTTTAAGACCTAGGTACTCTAAGTTAAGTTAAATCTATGTTTTAAAAGAGGTTACTTTGATATTTTTTTCTCTGTTATAAAAGTTGACAAATCTTGTTTCTGCAACTAACAAAATGAAGTCAATTAAATGAAAAATCATGTCATCAAATATCACTTAGATATGTTTTGTAATTGTTGGGAAAAATCAAGATCCCCGCAACGTAAATTTCCAATGCGTCGCCTTAGCAGTCGTCACTGCAAGCATACTGAAGACTGGATTCTCTAGTTACTAGCTGTCGGCACAAAGTTACTAACATAATTGTTGTTAGGGCAACTAACTTAGTTATTTTTTATTTACTTATTACAACTAAAACCATAAATAAAGATATGATAAGGTGGTGGTCAGGTGAGAGTCAGGCGGATGTAATACAAGAACAAGTATCTCATTACTATAACTGTCTTTACACAACTGATCTATAACTTGATTTCATAGTGCAACTTAATACACAACACAGTTTAATATACTCACCGTTTCATCATGCGATTTTATAGAGATACCTAAACCAAAAGCGGTAAAAGTATTGTACCGCAATAAGAGATCATGGTAATGGCCTATAATGCGAGGGTCTATTCGCTCATTTCTTTTTATTTGAAATGAGATATAAAAAACGTGTATTCAGGATCAGAATTATTTTTATTTCTTTATTTTACTTTTGTTGATTTTAACTCCTTTTGTACCAACTAAACTGATTAAGCTCTTATGAGTATGCTTAATTAAGATAAGGATATTTTCTTTCACTCCTTTTATCTTATATGCAGTCATTTGTTTCTTTAGAAAGGACTCGTTTGCTTTTTTAATGCCTACTCCTAAGTTTACTTGAAAACGTGTCGGAATCTAAGCTGTCTTCTCCTATAAGTACGACATACCTTATCATTTTTATATTTCGGTATTTTGTACAAAGTTCGAAGTTCGATATTTTATTAATGAACAGGCACTGTAGGCAAATCGCGGATTTTTCCTCACACGACCAAGCTTTTTTCATTTAAAAACACAACCATTTATAAAAGTTTTTTTTGTCCACGTTTCGACAGTCAGCGGAGGATTGTAAGTTCTTAAAAAAAGTTTGGCATGACTGAAGACTTTGGAATAAAAGAGGTTCTTTTTAATTGACTTAATCCTGACTATTAGAAATGCGAAAGTGAGTTTGTTTGTTGTTTGATAAGCTTTCACGCGTAAACTATTCAACCGATCATCATGAAATTTTGTACACATATTCTCAAGAGTATAATCAATGACATAGGATACTTATTATTAAAAAATGTGAGTTTGTTTGTTTGTTTGTTTGTTTGTTTGTTTGTTTGTTTGTTTGTTTGTTTGATACGCTCTTTCACGCGTAAACTATTTAACGATTTGTTTGTTTTGTTGTCATAGAAACTGTCATAGCGTTACGAAGTCCGCCAGGTCAGCTAGTAAAAATATAAAATAAAAAATATGCTATGCGTCTCGGCATGGTTTCGGTAAGGAAACGAATTGAACCAGGGCAGCCTTTCTTGTTAATTGAGTTGAAGTTGCTCGCTCTCAAGACGCCACTCCTTAATGTAAAGCGCAAACTCAGACGTGAGTCGTCGCTCATAAATATGAATATTGTGGCGGCCCGGCTGGGTTTTCTCGGTTAGTAAGAAAATTGTTCTGTTTGAGTCTTTTGGATCTAGAACAATTTAAATCCAATTTTTTCGATAGCTGAGTGGCGAAACGCACGGTCTAACAAACGATAGTCCCGGGTTCAATTCCCAGTTCGGGCAAAGTTTGTTTCGTGATCACCAACCCGAATTTGGCAAGCGTGGTGATTAAGCCATTGCCCATCAATTGTAGTGATGACTTGATTTCAATGATGGAGGCCTTTGCCCAGCAGTGGGACAGTTATAGGCTGTTTACTGAAATCCTATTTTTTTAGGGTTTCATTAAGGAGGAGGTTTTTAATTTATCTGAATATATTTTAATATAAAAAATGTCTAATTATGTGATTAGACATTTTTTAACAAAATTATGTTTTTATATTGGTCTATGTTAGATTAACACAATCAATTTCTCGTTAAAATTTTAAACTTTGAGTATTTACCTACATACAATTTGATTTTTTTCTGTTTTTTATAAAAAATTGGCTCTTAGCTAAAAATAATCTTATTACATTATCTAAATTTCTTTTTTCCTTTTTCGAGATTTGTTTTGGGGTATGCGTAATTTGAGGGTATATTTTTTGGCGATGTAGCTTCAAAAAAAATATTTCATGCAAAAGATCTTATCCCAATAAGCAAAAAATTGTTAAAAAGAGTAAGTTTATTATGGGCAAATTTTAAGCTATTTCTTATTAAAAAAAATATTTTATTCAGTCAAAAATCGTGTATTCTAGTTGAGCTGAAACTATGTTTACTCTCATATAAATCGAATTATACAGATTATAAAAAAAATGCAACAATATTGCCTTTTTTGGCATGGATCCGTGTCATAAGTACAATGGGTTAATCGTACTATTCCTAAAAAGAAAATGAACACTACCTTGCTCTGCCGACTTCCAGGGCAATATTTTTATTTTAATCGTAGTTTTATTTATCCTACTAATATTATAAATGCGAAAGATTGTGTGTATGTATGTTCGAATATTTGTTGATTCTTAACGCTGCAACGGATGGATGGATTTGGATGAAATTCGGCATACATATAGTTTATAACCTGGAATAATACATAAAATACTTTTTATCCAGATATTTCCACGGGAACGTGAACCACGCGGGTGAAACCGCGAGCGGCCGCTAGTGTATTATAATATGCTAATATTAAAATACTAACGTGTAAAAAATCGAGATTTGTAAAAAAAGAACTACAAATATATGCGGTTAATAAAAGAATCTACTGGTAAAATAAGCGAAAAAATTAAATACGAACATTACAAAACGTTTTATGAAAAATCGCTACATGAAAAAAGACGAATAATTATCATTAAAGAACAAGATGTGAAAATTCGCTAGGTACTATGAAAAAATGCTTTTGTGAAACTTGTCGGACAAATCAGAAATGGATAGCTTGCGTAGCCGTTGTCTGTACATTATGTATAAATTCAAATGCACTTCCCTAAAAGGAATACTACCGGCCGGCGCCAATTCCACATTTACACATATGTTTATGTTTACGGAATGCAAACAAGAGTCGTTAACTCAAAAAGTGCCCAATACTGGGAAATATTGTAATAGTAATTTTTCTATGTCTTGAAAAGATCTTTCAGTTAAAATAAAAATTGAGGCGCGACAAGCAAACAATATTTTTTTAATACATTTTCGTATTTTTTCACGAATTATGAGGTTTCCGACTTTGCGTTTATTTATATGTTGAAATATATATTATGTCGGTAATGATCAAACAAAATAAAAACACAAATTAATTTAAAATAAGGTCAACCCTTCCATACAAAATTACTCAAACCCCTTTCTATTTCGATGGTACCAATTACTTTTGTTTATATAACATTTAATTGGGTGTTAGGCACCACCAGGTTCAGAAAAGAGATAATAAAAAAAGATGTAAACAGTTACAGTCAATTTATTCCCCAGGGGTGGGTTACGTCGGACGCTATACAACTCAGTACTGTCGCGCAGATTTTATAAGGGGACTTAGCTTCTAGGGGTTTGAGTTTCGTGTGCGCAGTTCGGCTCTTAGGTCAGCTTAGACCCTGGCCGTAGACTGCGCCGGTGGACTCAGAAACCGAAGCGGATCGCTGCAGTAGCTGCCTCAGGAGGTGCAGTTGCGTAGGCGCGTGTAGAGAGCTGCCTTCGGAGACGCCGGCGGTTAGCACAAGACCAGGGGTTCCGTTGCCCGGTAGATGGCATAGATGGATGACCCTATAATACGTAAAAAGGAATGAACAGATGAGCCGCTACGCGGTCCGGGATTGAGGTACAAGCTGCTACAATTGAATCGGCCTCCCAACATTGACCTCTAACGGTTAAGCAATTGCAACACAAAAAAAAAACTAACATTAGATTTAGAGAGTCTAATGGAAGTAATTTTGTACTGTTGTTTTTGTAGTAGTTGGTAATCAGTATGTATTTTATTATTTAGGATCTAAATTAATACAATACAACATACATACACAATACACATATTTGTTGACCTCACGATGACGGTAGCGTCACAGTATATAGAATATATACTGTGGTAGCGTCTTTCAAATTTTACAACACTCAGGCAAACAGATCTAAGTAGCAATATTTACTTATTGGCCTAAGCCGGTTCAAACACAGCTGTTATCGTTACCCGTTGAAAATAAACTTTCCTTTACCTATTTGTTATCTCTAGAATTTCGCTACATCGACAGTATCAATCAGCAGCTACCACGAGATAGCTCGGAGACTACTCACTAGCGCTAGCGGCAACGTTTATTTTGCACGACAAATACAACTCCCTCTAGATTTATACTTGTACGTACAGAGTACATAAACCAGAGTTTATGTATTTTAATACACGGTATTATACGGTTTTTCAAATGCAAAAATCATTTGAACATTTCATTTCATTCATTCAAACCGAAATTTAAGGAATGGACATATTTCCATACAAACTTTCCACCCTTATTTCACCTCTTTAGGGGAGGTTTTACGAAAAATGTAACAACACGTCATTCCTTAATTATATTGAAAAATCTGTACTTATATCTAATTAATCAATGTTTTTTATAGATTACCTACTTGAAAAAGAACGATTTTACCAAAAAAATCTCCTTCCCTTTTTTACTCCTGTAAAGAAAAATAATCAAAACTCCTGAGACATGTCATTCTTTATTTCTTTTCAAAAAGCCAAATAAAAATGAAACATGAAAATTGGTTTCATGTATTTTGCTCCAAAAGTGACGGACTTTCATACAAACTTGCAGCCCCTATTTGACCCTGTTAGGGTACGACTTGCGTAAAATCCTGTCTTAGTGGCTGGTACGTCACTCAACTAACCTACAGTCCAAATTCTATGTCATTAGCTTCAGAGGTTTCCGCTCGGCGATGATGAATCAGTCAGTCAGGACAAGTCATTAAATGTATATATAGAGAATGAACAATGAACCTATAACTAAAAACCTTAAAAAAATATATAATATAATAATTAAAATATATTATTAAAAGGAGTCCCTTTAGGCAAGGTTCCGAAGATACTGGCAGCGTTCCCCCTTTGAATAGCTAGACTAATTCTTTGTCCGAGGTATATATAGTATATTAGATGGCATGTGGTTGTACATTTATTGAAGATATTTAACAGTTTTAGATAGGTTATGCGTAGGTGTCTGCACCATGCGGCTTTGAGTGACACTGTTGATAGGTTACGCCTATCTGGATATTAGGTAGTGGACTATACGTGTCCACGGGGCAACTAGCTCGAGACACTAGTCTTAAAAGTACCGGATGAAGGTTGCGTACCGGCGTGTTCTGATCTAGCGTTATAACCTGACGTAGGGTCCCTTGTGCTTACGTAAGGATGTCTGACACCTAACTTTATAACCGTAAGGCTGGTAGGGGGTGTCAGTATAAACTTTAAGTAAGTGTGTAGCAGGGTGTTAATAGGTTACGAGCTACAGATCTACAGTTTGTCTTAACACGGAGCCGGCATGCTGGCGAGGCCGCTTGATGCTAGCATGAGCATGAAGTGTTCTGGGTTACGCCTCTCATATTATAACTTTGCACGATAAAGAAACGCTGCCTTTGCACCATGCTAGCGTCAATCGGGAGCCCTTTCAGTCGCATAATCTCTTTCGCCATAATGTAGTTTGGCATAACAGTTCAGCATAAAGTTTTTCGCATAAATTATGTTAAGCAGAGTGTTAAAAACCCATAATGGTTTCATCGGCATAATTTTAATTTACTCTAATTGTCTTTATCATAATTTTAATCATCATAAATGTAAAGAATATATTTGCTATACGTCTAAATTTAATTTATGTAATGTATCCATAACATTTTAAGTCATAAATAAATAATAAATTTGGCTTTTTTTATTAAAGAAATAATAAGACATATAATTGTAAATAATCATCTCACTATAATCAAAATATAACACAATAATTATTATTGTTCTGTTCTGCATGCTTGTGAATGCGCTGTTTTGTTAGCTGAAACGAGGGTACATAAATACTAGCTGCCCTACTCCTGTAGATCACGTCATATGTTAGAAACATAAGACAATCGCGAAGCGCAGCGTAGCGATTTTCTTCAATTTCGTGGTTAAATTAATAATTTTAAAAAGGTGTGCTTCGTGGAATACTTTAGGTGTGCTTCGTCTGGGCGTGCTTTGTTTGGGTGTGCTTTGTGGAATACTTACTTTTTTTTTATTAGACAACAGAAATCTAGCTCCATACAAAAATATTTTTTTATAGCTCTTGTTGGGGGGTTATTATTATGGTATTCTATATGTATGACTTTTAATCTGTATGCCATAGGGGAGAGATGCCGATAAATGTTATGATTAGTAATCGTTATTGTAAAAACATTTACGCATGAACATATGATGTTGATATAATTATCATTGTTATAAAAGAAGCTGTGGGGAAATAAAGTATGCCTAATGATTTATTCTGAATGAACGTTATGCGAAACGAAGAGAATGCCAAAAAACGATCATCATCATCATCTCAGCCAAAAGACGTCCACTGCTGGACAAAGGCCTCCCCCAAGGATATGAGGGGTATTTGCCGTAATCGCCACGCTTGGCAGGCGGGTTGGCGATCGCAGTAGGTTGAGGGTAACCTCCGAGAGATGCTGCTGCCCATCCTCTGGCACGGTCCCTTAGTCAGCTTATACGACACCCATGGGAAGAGATGGAAAAACGATATGCAGCCTTAAAATATGCCTCTTTAATTTATGCAACCCAAAATGGACCCGCGTCAATCGCCACCACGCTAGCTGTTTCTGGCAAAGACATAAGCTCACTGTTGTATAGGTATGTCGTGTGTACCGTGAGTTGTGTGCAATGAAGGTTTTATTCAAAAACTAGCGGCGAATATGTATCGGGATAAACAGTATCCTATGTTTTAATCCAGGTTATAAACTATTTGCATGCCTAATTTCATCCAAATCCATCCATCCGTTGCAGCGTGAAAAAGCAACAAATTTACACACATACATACACACAAACTTTCGCATTTATCTATATATATAAAAATCAATTGCTGTCCGTTAGTCGGGCTAAAACTCAGCCGGACCGATTTGGTTAATTTTGATTTTGAAATATTTGTGGAGGTTTAGGGAAGGTTTAAGCGGTAAGAAACATAAATAATAAGTAACGGAAAATATTAAAAGGACAATTTAATTTTCTAATACTAAATTATTTGTTTATTTCGTTGTCATGGAAACTGTCAAAGCGGTACGTACAACAAAATGTTCCTAGCTGTGAAACATTTGATGTCTTTTGTCACTTAGTTGGTTGTCAAATATTTATAGGTGTGTATTGTGTATGTTTCATAGCTGTAGTGTAAAAGTTTCAGTCGGTTGTCGTAAAAAGAAAATCATCATCATCATCATCATCATCATCATCATCATCATCATCATCATCATCAGCTCATAAAGTCCCCACTGCTGGGGCACGAGCCTTCCTTATGGATGGATAGGGAGAATGGGCCATAAACCACCACGCGGGCCCAGTGCGGATTGGTGGTTGTTAACAACTACTAATGCAGCCGAAAAAAGAAAATAAATAAATAAATTTGAAGACGATTATTAAAATCTATCATCAGTTTGTCAGTGCGCGAAAACTTTATTTACTGTATTACTGTTATTGTTTTAAAATGCCAAGGAGAAGAGGACCTGACTTAGGTCGCGATGTCAATCAAATGTGTGACGAGCTAACTCACGTGCAAACCGCACTGACGACCAGCGAGAGACAGATAATTATAACATTCGTTTTATTTTTTATTTTATTTTTATTGCGTTCCACGGTGAATAATAATGAAGTAGATAGGCTTACAATGGAACGAGTTCGGGCACACCAAACACAACAACAGCGAGCACGAGTGCACGACACAATGAAATAGAGCGATTCCGCAGACGCAGTGTTCCTGTAAACCTGGAACGAGTAGCATTTCACTACGACCCGGAAATAGATTATTGTGCCGTAACAATTGGGGATTTCCCTTGTCATTTGACAACTATTTGTCAATATTGTAAATCGTTAAAATACAGCGGTGAATCTACTAGACTATGTTGTGTTGGTGGTAAAGTAAAATTGCCACAATTAATAATTTATCTAAAACAATAATTATGGCATACTACCTTGAAAGTGGGCATGAAATTTTCCTGTACAAGATGCGTTGCGCCAAATGACGTCATTTGAAAGCAATTGTTATATTTTTGGATGTTGGCCAAGAAATGTTTAGAGTAATTTCCCACCCCAGCCGATAATGTTTAAGTTTTGACCATATTTTTCACCAATACATGTAGGTGACACGAAGTTCACCGGGTCATCAGTAATATATAAAAATCTTAAGGCTGATGCACGTAAAAGCGTCTTCATGGTAGGGGCTGTTCGGTACGAACTCCAACGTCTCCCAAATTGACAGCTCCGAGACAACCAGATAAGTTTCGCTTAACTGTATACCTATGCTGCTGAACTGATAAAAAATTTAATAGCCGACAATGTTTGAAAATTGCTTCAGCACGCTTTCAGCTAGATATTTTTAACTTCGAAGTTCTTCAGAGTTCCCCGCCTCAGTCTAATTACGAGACTCGGGCTGAAGTTGAGTTGTTCTTGTTGTGACGTTATTGGAGTTGATTGGAACAACGAATGAGTTAAGGCAGATAATAGAATGGTTGCGGCTTTTTTTTGTTATTTATAACTCATGACGCCTCGGGGGCCGAGTGGCATAGCGCTCGGCCCGATAACCGAAGATCCCGGGTTCAATTCCCAGGTCGGGCAGATCACCAACCCGCATTTGGCAAGCGTGGTGATTAACTTATTACCTATCAATTGTAGTGATGATTTGATTTCAATGATGAAGGCCTTTGCCCAGCAGTGGGACAGTCATAGGCTCTTTACTCTACTTTATAACTCATGTTCTTTATTGCTCGGTAGCCGAATGGATAGATATGCGGATATAGCTCTGTTAGACTACTGTGTGACCCCTGTGTGGTGCCGGGGATAAAGAATTGCACCACCCTCTCTTCCCATGGGTGTCGTAAAAGCTGACTAAGGGACCATTCCAGAGGATGGGCAGCAGCGTCTCTCTGAGGTTACCATCAACCTACTGCGATCGCCAATCCGCCTGCCAATCGTGTCGATTACGGCAAATACCCCTCATATCCTTGGGGGAGGCCTTTGTCCAGCAGTAGATGTCTTTGGCTGAGATTTTCTGAGTGGTAGAGCCACGCTGCGTTGCAGCACGAAATGGGCCGGCTCGCCCGGCGTAATACCACCCTCTCACAGAATATCGGCGTGAAACAACGGCACTCGTTGCTGTTGTGTTTCGTCCGGTGAGTGAAAGTACCGGAGGCTCATCTCTCACCCCTCCCCCTCCCAATTCCTACTCCCTCCTCAAAATCCAACTCCTTCCTCAGAGTTGGCAACGCATCTGCGATAACTTTGGTTTTGCGGGTGGACATGGGCGGCGGTGATTGCTTTCCATCAGGTGACCCGCCTGCTCGTTTGCCTCCTTTTACCATAAAAAAAAAATAGATGATGATGGTGATGATGATGTTAGACTACTGACGTGAACCCCACACCTATTTACAGGCGTATTAGCTTTTCGAGATGGATTAACAAGACTATTATTAATTTGTGTATTTGTGGATGATGATTATTCATAATCATCATCATCATCTTCTCAAAAAGACGTCCACTGTTAGACAAAGTGGCCAAGTAGCCTACAGAAAGGCCTCCCACAACGATCGGTTTTGGAAAATAATAATCTTTAAAATATCTGACCAGTGTAAAAATTATATAAGTCATCGTGTTTACGTGTTGGATGAAAGTAAATCTTTATTTTATAGCTCAACCTAATTAACTAACCCAAACTGAAAAAAGATATTATACATTTCCTATCTATCTAACGTTGCGTAACAACTTTATGCGTAAAATCAAAACACACACCGTAACAGCTCTTGTTAGAGCTGTTATAAGATATTTACGCAAACGCTTGTATTTCAGGCAAACAGCTTAGCGCATAGGCCGCCCGAACAAATAGACGGTCCATTATTAAGCCTCCGTAATGGATTTGTTCTGTATCTTGCCAACTTCCGAGCAACGATCCTCGTGGGCACGCCACTTGCGTGCAGCTAGGAGCTTGATATAAGTGGTTGGCTATGTGGCGACAACAAGCCAACCTTATAAATAAGAGTACATAGAGAAGCATAGTAAGTAAGGTAGGTTAACTTCAAATTAAATGGGACAATAGGCAAGTAACTAAAGTAATCAGTAAATAGCCCATAACGGTCCCGCAAAGGCCTCCATCATTGAAAGCAAGTCCACTTATCTTTTAAAGGTATACAAATACTAACATTTTGTTTCTGTTCTAGTTTTTTGGTACCGAGCGATCACATCCTACGGCATATTAAAGCTAAATAGGTGGGTCTATTTAGCTTTAAAATACCATAGGATAAGACTGACCGGTCTTAAAGAAACTAGAACAGATATAAATTTGTAGTAGAACTTACTAAGTGAACTTGTTAGAACAGTCCTTTGTAATGTTAATATTGACTAAGGCCTTAGTTGAACTTACTAAGTGAACTTGTTAGAACAGACATTTTTTATGGTAGGTATTATTGAATAAGATCTTAACTGTCTTAGCTATAGTAAGTACAATCAAAATCATCTTAATTGATGTATCCAACGTCTCGTTAGGCTTGTATGGAATCAAGATGATTGATCCCAACTATCACAATCATGTCAGAAGCTAAGTACCTACCAAATATTTTTTTAGAGTGTAAATTGCGTAAATGACGCATCAATTGTAGTGATGAATTGATTTCAATAACGCAGCGTATTGTCCTAATCACCACGCTTGCCAAATGCGGGTTGGTGATAACATAACCGAAAAATGCGAAACACACTTTGCCCGGCCTGTAAATTGAACCCGGGGCCTTCGGGCGCCGTATCGGCAGCTGGTATCGGGCCGAGCGCGAGGCCACCGAGGTGTTAAGTAAATAAATACAGTAACAAAAAACGGGATCAGGGTTGCATAGAGTTAGTTTAGTTCAGAAATGTTCAGTTTTGAGCCCGCACCTTCCGACAGACCGGGTCAGGTGAGGGTCCAAACCTCGATTGTGGACCTTTTTTAAATTATCATTTGTTCGCAAAAACCATTGCGTTAAATTTGAAAATGTAAATAGGTAAGTGTAGCTATACAATTTTTGTAAAAATTTAATACAACACTATGAATAACCAAAAGCATTTTATTTGACTATGCCTAATCCCTAATAAGCTTGTTTTTTGGTATTCGTTTTGAAAGTGGTATTCGTTTGGAATACAAATTAAATATGACAGTAAACTTATACCATTGGTATTAGTTTCGTGGTATTGGATTGGAATAGATCATACTTTTATCTAATTATACTATAAAGTTTTAACACTAAAACGAATCAACACCTTCTTGCATTCAAAAGTAGATTATTGAGTTGGATACAACCACGATAGCTGATTGGTAGTTCATCTGGCTTGGAACGTCATCAGCTGGTATCTACGGTTTAAATCCTGCCCCTGAAAAAAATTTACAAATATTTTTTTATATACATTTTGGATACCACATACATAAACTCGCATACATTTAACGTCACATCTTATTTCACATAAATATTGTACAATGTATCTGAAAATAACATTACGCAAATTTATGGGCACCCTTGTGAAATTGAGAAACGAAGAAAAAACATATTCTCGTAAAATTATATGGCTCATTTATAATGTCGTCTCGAACATTATTCATAGACAAAGCTTACTACGATTGCAAAAGCAACACGAACAAAAACAAAGCAGATTTAGAACTGTGTGATGACGACATCCTTGGTCGAGTGGTTTGTACACCGGTTTTTATGGTGTCGCCATCTTTGAGGTCCCGGGTTCGATCCCCGGTCGGATCAATTTAGAAATTATGGTTTTTCTAAATTTTCTCGGGTCTGGGTGTATTCTATGTATAATAAGTATGTGTTTAAGTATTTTAAGTATGTTTATCCGTTGTCTAGTAACCATTTAACGAGTTTCATAACGAAGCTTCTTTTGGGCTAGATAATTAGTGTGAGTGTAGGAAAGTTTATTTATTATTATTGTTATTACTGATGAATGACACATCTGTTTCATCCTTTGAGCAAAGTAAATACACAACATACCTACTAAACATCGATACAGCGCTCGAACAACGCAAACATAGACCCAACCTCTCACCCCCACCACCTCATTGTCCCCACTGCTGGAGCACGAGCCTTCCCTATGGATGGATAGGGGGAACGGGCCATAAACCACCACGCGGGCCCACTGCGGTTTGGTGGTTGCTAACGATTGCAAAAGCAGCCGGGACCAACGGCTTTACGTGCCTTCCGAAGCAACGAGGACCTCGAAATGATACATTACTGGTCACCCATCCAATGACCGGCCTTTGCGAAAGTTGCTTAACCTCAGCACTCGCAGATCGGGCGCGTTAACCACTGCGCCAACCAGCTCCTCATAGATCCATCTTGGACTATCTTGGACCATCTCAAAAAGGACGTACACAACAACCGGTTTCGTGCCGCAGACATCTATAAAACATCTTATTTACAATTATCAAAACCTATCATGCAAGTGCAAGGATTGAAGTTGTGAACGATTATGTTTACCTGAGGAGGAGCTCAATGGCACAGTGATTAACGCCCGGTCTGAGAGTACTGAGGTTAAGCAACTTTCGCAAAGGTTGATCATCGGATGGGTGACCAAAAATGTATCATCTCGAGCTCCTCCGTGCTTCGGAAAGCACGAAAAGCCGTTTGTCCCGGCTGCATTAGCAGTCGTTAACAACTACCAATCCGCACTGGGCCCGTGTGGTGGTTTATGGGCCGTTCTCTCTATCCATCCATAGGGAAGGCTCGTGCACCAGCAAGTGGAGACATAAAATGAGCTGATGATGATGTTTACCTAGGACAAACGGTAAAGCTAGGCAGGTCCAACTTCAACAAAGAGGCCAATTG
This sequence comes from Eudonia lacustrata, assembly GCA_947562085.1. NCBI lineage: Eukaryota > Metazoa > Arthropoda > Insecta > Lepidoptera > Crambidae > Eudonia > Eudonia lacustrata. The sequence continues at coordinate 6,896,588 of OX387313.1, forward strand.
TCGAAACCAATAGGCTGGGCAGCGTTCGGTAAGCTACGAAATATCTTCTCGTCCGACATACCGCAGTGTCTCAAGACGAAAGTCTTTGACCAGAGTGTGTTGCCTGTGATTACATACGGGACTGAGATGTTGTCGCTTACTTTGGGCATCATAAGAAGGCTGAAGGTCACTCAAAGAGCAATGAAGAGGGCTATCCTCGAGGTTTCTCTGCGCGTGATCGAATCAGATATGAGGAGATCCGCAGAAGAACAAAGGTTTAAGTTCAATTGGCAGTGGGCAGGGCACATCGCTCGCAGGACTGATGGCCGCTGGGGCGGAACCACGGCGGAACAATCCTCGAGTGGCGACCGCGTACCGGAAAGCGCAGTATTGGCAGGCCTCCAGCAAAGTAGACCGACGATCTGGTGAATGAGTAAATTGAGTACGCATGTACAAATTAGGTAGACGATAATACCTACGTTTATTGCATTATTATAATACATAAACATGAACAAAAACATACAATAATTATACATTATTACAGTTTGGTGGTCTCATCGCTTCAAAGCGATTTCTTTCAGACAACCAGACGGATGGAGGGAGCTAAAAAACCGTAAAATCGGAGGTGAAAACTATTAAAACACACAAGAATAATGTGCATTTTATCAAATAAGCAATAATAATAGTAAATATATATATTATTTTATATACCATATAAATAAATTAAGTACTCATTTGATTTTAATCACGCCTACCTCAAACAACTGTGATTGGAATATTACACACATATGCTTTAAAACAAAACAAATACGAAACGTCGGATTGTAAAAAGAAGTGTTATTTGTAAGAAAAAACGGAGTGGGTATTTATCACGAGACCTGCCTAGTTTGCATTCAGTAAGGCGGGAGATTATCTAAGTGTTAATCGGATTATGCTGGGTACGATAATTCGCTATGATATATTTACACTATGTAGTTCTTTTTTTCATTCCTCGGTAGCTAACGGTGGTAGTTGACGACCCGAGCATCCACTGCTCGGGTCGTCAACTACCACCGTCTCTCATCTCTCACCGTCATCTGCGAGTTGTACTCTTAGTGCAACGAGAAGTGAGCGAGCTTACAGCTCCGGTAACCTATCTGGATATTAGGTAATGGACTATACGTGTCCACGGGGCAACTAGCTCGAGACACTAGTCTTAAAAGTACCGGATTAAGGATGCGTACCGACGTGTTCTGATCTGACGTTATGACCTGACGTAGATGGTCCCTTGTGCTTGCGTAAGGATGTCTGACACCTAACTTTATAACCGTAAGGTTGGTGGGGGGTGTCACTATAAACTTTAAAGTTGTGTGTAGCAGGGTGTCCTCGGTGGCTAAGTGGCATAGCGCTCCACCCGATACCCAAAGGTCCAGGCTTCAATTCCCAGGTCGGGCAAAGTGTGTTTCAGATTTTCCGTGCATAGCTCGGGTTCGTGACCATCAACACGCATTTGGCAAGCGTGGTGGGTGATTAATGATAAAGCCAATACCCATCTATTGTAGCGTTGACTTGATTTTAACGATCGAGGCTTTTTCCCAGCAACCTTTTCAAATTCCTTACTGGCAAGTGCTTAGCTTTCATCTTAGGTACACCTGATGTTTAGTGATGATAAGACCGAAGGTGAACACGCGCCACACCCGGAACCCTCCACTATAATTAAGGTACGGCTATCTTATTTATTTATTTAAACTAGTGGTCGCCCAGTGGTCGAAATTCGACCGTAATTTGCTGCACGGATTGTATCCTAAGCAATGAAAAATTAAAAAAGACAGAATGCGAGTTTGGGTTGACATTGACAGAATTCGGCCGCTCCTCCTCCGCTCCATTTTTGAAATTTTTGAAAAGTGTACCTATATACCTAAGCGTGTGTGTCAAATACATATGCTTGGGTCAAATACATGGTGTGTGTAATGTTTTTTTTAATTGATTTAATGTATTTTTATATGCATAATTTAAAAAAAATATTAACATTCGGATAACCTTCTCTATACTATAAAGACGACCTTCTCTATAAGTGTGCAAAATTTCATACTCCTCCGTCCGCGCAATTTTCATAAAAAAGGGCTACAAAGTTTTTGCTTCACGTATTAACGTTTTCACCGCCCAACTATCCTGCACGCGATGTCCCGCTGTACGCCAACGTATAAATGTATTTTAATAAAGTAGGTACAAAGAAGAACTTCTATAGAAGTGCTGGCGTGGACGGCACGAAAATCTCGAACTTCTATAGAAGTTAACTGTAAATAAAATACATTTACAGTTACACCAAAGCGTGCAGTAGGAATATAATTATCTTATCTCTATCAGAACTCAACAATGATATTCAAATTGTATGTAATGGATAATATGGTAATGCAATCAAGATGATAACGTAATGGATATGATATAGGTAAAATATAGGTAAGCTAAACCGACTAGTCGGACTTAAAACAAGCTCTACCACCAACCAAACCAAGTAGAAACGTTGAACTCGCTCATAAATTGCAAACGATTTTCAACCTACTTTTAAATAGTAATAAAGTCTACATTCGTGTGCAAGTTATGAGCGAGTTCAATGTGGAGGTCGACGCTGTTTTGCTTAGAGAATAGCACTGCAGTGGTTTTGACCACAAGACCACCGAGTCGATATCTTTAAATGATACGAGCACAATGTAACGCACTTGGGCTTCTTTACGATTTTAATACGTTTGTACTAAATAGCCATAATCGAGATCACTTCTAATGAACATTACACGGAGATAAGCAAGGCTTAGCACGGTCGATTTGCAATTGCTGATGTTAAGCATCTTTCGCAAAGGCCGGTCATCGGATGGGTGACCAAAAATTTATCATCTCGAGCTCCTCCGTGCTTCGGAAGGCACGTAAAGCCGTTGGTCCCGGCTGCATTAGCAGTCGTTAACAACCACCAATCCGCACTGGGCCCGCGTGGTGGTTTATGGCCCGATCTCCCTATCCATCCAAAGGGATCATGCCCCAGCAGTGGGGACATAAAATGAGCTGATGATGATGATGATGAAGCAAGGCTTTGTGGTATCTTAAATCGTCTGGTTAGACGTGAAACAAAACCGAGGAGTTAAGAAACTTCGTTGCTGATTTGTCGCAATGAGTATCTATTTACGTACGCCGTAGGTACAGCTTTCGAATTAAAATAAAGCATGGTTTCCTACTCAAGCTTCTGGAGACTAGTAGATTTTTTCTAGTAAAATTGTGAATAAATAAATAGTAAATAGTAAAATTATTTAAAACACTTGTTACAATACATGTTATGGTACATCAAACATCATACTTATTCTAGGATATGAACATTAGTTCGTGCAGCTAGTACTTAAACTGGGAAAACCCGTGCTATAAGTATTAGCTCCTTCCTGTGACACTATTAAACTAAGTATATATATATTTATAACAGAATACATCAATACAATCTAAAAATAAAACATTAAAAACAAATCAAGAAGTACACTTTACAACATCCATACTTTGGGTCTATTAATTATCAAATAGTATATTTGTAAAATGAATGTAGGTACCTATATGTATGTAATTATGTTTGTTTATTTTGTATAATAATATGAACTTAGTGGGTCGCCCGCAAAACTTCGCGTTTATTCAACAGATTTTTTAGGAATTTCGAAACCTATGAACGATTTCTTTATTTTTCTGCACATCTAAGGCTGGAGCTCTTCAAAATGAGACCGTAACCGATTTTTTAAGTGCAGCTATCATCCCACAATCACTGGGACAAAAATCGGCATACGCTATTAATATATATATATGATGTAAGTGTATGATTTGTCTATCTAACTAACCAAATATCGGGTGTAATAGATTTTCAGTCTCATCGTAGCTAAAAGTTGTATTTGTAACTACATATGGCTTTGTGAATGTAATAATTTAATTAATAAAAATATAAAGCATTGAATTCAGTTCATCCGTCTGAGACTAAATAATACCACAAACAGACAACCCCGCCCGATCCTCTAAATGCCACTACACATTTACAGAATACACTAAACATGCCACACTAGTTTAGGCCCAAGACACCGTACTCGTAGAACAAGGGTACGTAGAACCGGTTCACACGCGCTCTATACCAGGTACAGACATGTACCTGGGCGCTTCTCTCCTCCTCCACGGCCCGGTCTACCCGAGCCGAGGTCCGTGCCTTTAGAGGCACCCTCGGGTGGTTCCGCTCCCCGATCCGATCCGAACCCTTCGGAGAATCTAGTAGGGCACGGGGACGCACACTTTTAATTCTGCGATGCCGTTCCCTCTAGAAACCTCTGAAGGTGATTCGTTTCAACACGGCTTGAGGTACCCTTTACGTACCTCGCCGCCCCCAAAAAGCCCTGTGACGCTGAAAATGCCGTTTGAGGCAATCAGCAGCAATCTCTCTAACACAAAAAGACAAACTGACGGCTTTATGGGTGTTTATAACATACACAGAACTACATACAAGAACATAGGTAGTAAGTGTAAGTAAATATTCTATAAACCCACTGCCCCACTACTTGACAGAAGCATCCATCTTTGAAACCATTTCATCGCTGGCTTAAATCACAAACTCGCATATGCATCGGATAAACCGAAACACGGTTTGCCCGACCTATTAATTAAACCCAGTAGGCTTAGCCAAAGTAACATTAAGATAACGATAGCGAAGTTCGAAAAGAATAAAATGTATGGGATTGACATAAGCCGCGCTAAATCACGTGGTCAATCTTATGTATTTTATTCTTTTCAAACTTCGCTATCGTTTTCTTAATGTTACTTTGGCTGCCGCCACAGGACATCCGGTTTTCAGACCGAGCGTATAGATACTAACACAATTTTTTCATCGAAGGTTAAATTAAGGTAGTGTTTATCTGTCGAGGTGACGTCATATTTCAGGCAAAGCTTATCATTGATTGGGAACTTCAAGAAGCCTTAAGCCGGTATGTGTCAAGTCATCATCATAAACCTCGCAGGCGCCATGCGTCACGTTTATGATTTATAGGTTCCTCGGTGTTTATCTAAATTAGGTACTTACTTAGAAACTCATTAAGACTTAAATATTATTAACGGGATTATTACCATGTTTATTGTAGTGTTTGAGTCAGTGTAGTGTGTCGAGAACAAGTTCGAGTGAATAGTGACTTAGGAGCCAGTGGTACGAGTATTGAGCGCAAAAAACGACTAAGGAAGAGGGTAGATCGTTTTGTCTGCTCATAATCACCCACCCGCAATAACTTCAGTACATCCGTGATCATGGCGCATGCAACTGTGCCGAAATATCGGATAATCAAACACTACAATAAACATGGTAATAATCCCGTTAATAATATTTATTCTAATGTAAGTTACCATGATAGTTTAAAAAGTTATATCATTAAGACTTGTATCATATGATTTAGCATCATGGCGCAGTTTTGAAGACACAAATGTTTAAGTGGCAAGCGGTGACAACAAATTCTCACAAAATTATATCAATTAAGAGTGCTCCTAGCGTATTCGAAATAACCAGTGCCACTAAAAATTGTCGAATGCAGATAACATATTGTTTTAGTTTACGCGAACACTACACATTGAAAAGAAACAACTTTTACGGATCCACTCGCGTTTATTTTACACATTACTTATTTAATGTTTATCCTGACGTTTCGAACCCTTTGCAGGGTCCGTGATCACAGGGAGAATGTAGACAAGTAAAAAGTAAGTAAGTAAATAGCCCAATTGTTTAGCGTTGTTGCGACACGCATCGCAACAATACAAACTGAGGCGGCGGGGTCCTGATTGACAATAATGGTCTTGTGTTATGTTTGTTATTTTTTTTTTATTTGTGTGTCAATAAATTATATGCTTGGAATGTTGTATGTATATTTAGACAAAATGTCGAAGTAATGGAATACAGTTTGTTAGAGATTACAAGCTCATCACACTAATATTATAAATGCGAAAGTTTTCTGTGTATATATGTTGCTTCTTCACGCTGCAATGGATGGATGGATTTGAAAGAAATTCAGCATACAGATAGTTTATAACTTGGATTACAACATAGGATACTTTTTATCCCGATATTCTCACGGGAACGAGAAACTACGCGGGTGAAACCGCGAGCGGCCGCTAGTTCTTTAATATTGATAGATGTTTCTCTCTCTCTCTCTCTCTCTCTCCCTCTCAATCATTCAAAAATAACTATATATAACACTAGCTGACCGGCGGACTTCGTACCGCTTCGACAGTTTCCATGACAACAAAACAAACAAATCATTCGTCCGCTTAAGAACACCCGTATCCCATGATGGACCCCTATAACAGCTCGCCACCTACCGTGTCCAATTGTAATAATAATAATAAATAATAAAAATTCTTTATTTCCTCTTCACAATAAGGATCTTAATCTAAATTGTAAATCTAAACCATTCTCGAATCTATTTGAACACACACAGAGAATTTCATCCAAATCGGTCCAGCCGTTTAGAAGGAGTTCAATAACATACACATCCTCAGAAGCTTTTTATATATAAAGATAGTGTATTTTATTGTTATTTTTTATTTTATAATTTTCGGTGGTATTCATTATTTTAATTGTCATGATCAAATCGTATGAAAGAGACAATAAGTTCAGGATAGACTGCCTGCCACTAATCAGGAAGTGGTAAGACCGGCCACAAACTCTTGGGTCTTAATTTTAACAGTTTCAGTATAATCATCATCGTCATCATCATCAGCCTAATACTAGTTCACTACTGGACATATGCCTTACACTAACCAAACATATTTACAAAGTTATTTTTTAAACTTTACGCAAACTATACAAAGACTGTTTCAATACGCCTCTGTCCGATGAATTATGTAAAAAAAACCGAGAAGATCCGTATAATATAGTGTTTCATTTCACAATAAGCTTTTTAGTAGTATTAAAAAAACACTTAATAAATTACAAAAACACAAATGTTGAAATAAATATCACGAGCAGGATTTGAACCTGCACCCTTTTGACATACCGGGTCAGGTGCTCTCCCAATTGATTGGTGCAAGTTCAAATCCTGCTCGTAGAAATTTTTTCAACATTTGTGTTTTTGTAATTTGTTCGCAACATAATTTGAGTTAAACATTATATAAATAAAACTAAAACATTTTACTTAATAAATTCACGGAGCTGCCTGTTGTAACAAAAGTATACTCTGTCATTAAAACTCTTCGTGAGCCCAAATATTTAGTTACCATCTTATTTACTTAACAATAGACTGTCGAAATAGAATGCCATTACGGGCAAATTCAGGATAACATCAATATTTATGAGAACGGATATTTATTTCCGTGCTCGAAACAAATACTGCCTGATACAGACGACAGTGGATATGGAATCGATTTAATGGATTTCCTTTGGACCACCGTTACAGGCCGTGTCCCCAAATTCATTACTGGGACAGGTGAGAATCAAAGTATCATACATACATACACTACCATATACCGTGCCATAGGGGTAGGCAGAGATTACTTCTTACCATTTGCCACGTTTCTTGTACACTTCTTCCGCTTCATCTACTCTCATTAATTTCCTCATACAAAGTAATAAATTCCCAAATTCAAATGGAGACAGTTAGTAATCAAAATCAGCGTCGGGGTGCCAACCAGGTATCTCGACATTATGCTGAGTGGAGACCGTTTCAACACCTCTAGTTCTAAGTATTTTGTCCATGTATTGTTATTAATATAAGTGGTTATGAATAAAAAAATTCTAAATTTAAAAGTAACTAGCTTCAAATGATGATGAAAATGACCATTTCTAGGTGCCCTGATGTGACTATCTCCGATACTATACCTGTTACTTTACCCTAATATTATTTGAGCCAAATAATTCTCATTTTATTTTATTTTAAGTATGTTCTGTTCATAACTTTTGTCTTGAACTTCGTTACTCATAAGTACTCATAACATAACACACTTTTTTACAGTCTTTTCTATTACCACTAATAACGTTAGGTCTTTAAAGAAATGTTAAAATACTCGTTCATATAAAAAAAATGTCAAGCCGAGTGAAAAAAGACAGAGTGGAAATGAGGATCGAAACAGTTTAAATACATTTGGCCCGCCTCTGGGGTCAGCCAATAATTGACTTTGGCATTCCCCGGGGAAATTCCACTTCCGAAGAGACGGAGCCCATTCAAACCTTTTTAGTGCTTTGTAATTACTAATTACAGTTTGGAATAACGATCGCGATTTGTTTTTCAACAGTTAATCGTTATCTGATTCCTTTTACCTATATAGAATCTTTTAAACTAAATTAGGCAGGATTAAAAATAACAAAGTTTCTAAAAATCAAACCGTGACAGAGAATGCAAAAGAGATCCTTTCAACACCATACATATAAACAGCGCACGTTTCAATAATAAACATCTATCACTGGGATTCGAACTTCTGGGTCTTCTGGAACTTCTGGATCTAAAACCGGAAAACCATTTTTTGGAAAGAGATTACAGTTTGCCGCCAATAGCTTTTACAGTTTAAACGGTGGCGACTTTTTGGTGACAACGAGACACTAAAGCTTCCTCAAGACTTAGAGATCGAACCTCCCCAGAGAGTTTCTAGATGGGAAGGTATCTCGAAAGCTTGCTCGGAAACGATAAAACGATATTGCTCGAGCCATCCGCACCCCTCGAAGAATCTAGTAGGGCACAGGCCTCTAGAAAACCGCTGACGGTGCTTAACTTCACACGGTTTGAGGAACACTTTAAGTTTATAACTACCCCCAAAAAAGCTCGGTGAAACTGAAAATGACCGGTGGCAACTATGAAAATAGACCACAGAGAAGCGACGAAGTAAATCTGCTTGACATTCACGACTGTTTCACACAGTCGCTACCATGAGCTAATTGACTCAAGGCTTATCTTTTAAATACAATGTATGGAAACGACAGACTACAAGCAGTCTCGCCTATTAAATGCAGTGAAGTCGTTACAAAAGCATCGTATGCGCTTCATGGCATTTTTACGGCTTTCACTGTGCAATTTTAACTGTCTGGTTGATACGTTTCAATGTATTCTAAACTAGTATCGTGTTGGTAAATAGATTTTAAATTTAATGACTTGTTGTAACATAGAAAGAATACGAAAATCAATTCTTCTTCGTCAAGTTGGTAAGTTTGAAGACTACTTTGGAAAGACTCAGAGCGCAAAAAAATTGATAGTTTGTGATTTAATAAATAACTAGATCTCTATAAGTTTTCCAAACGTAAATTGTAAATGTTTAATATACAATAAATAATATTAATAAATAATAATAATTAATAATAATTCTTATTTATTATTTTTATAATAATAAATATAATAAATAATTAGGGCCGAATAAGCCCGCGGCACGATACATCCCGATCCTCCGACTACCATATAGTACACGCCTGCACAATCTCTTTAATAGACTTTAAACTTTATTCCCATTATTTAAGGCGACACACTGAAAAAATGCACCAACTTTCGTCGAATAGTTTAGGACTATAATATGCTTAGAGCATTAAACCAACTATGTAATGCTCTAAGATACCTAATATGACTTACGAATCTGAAATATTGATATAGGTAAATTCATGTCTTTATCTTAAATTTGATTGCTCAAATGCACGATTGTAGAAATTTTACTCGATCATAATTATTTTAGAAAACACCACAAAAAAATCACTATTGTTAAAATTACAACAAAATTACTTAATTTATATGCTTGGAAACCACTCAAATATATTGATAGAACCAAATTTTTTTTTTAAATATATTTTAGGTTAACTGTTAATTTGCGGTCTATATTGTCGCAGGCGCTACGTATTATCGACCTTAAGCCAGCGTCAATAGATAGATAGATAGATAGATAACATCTTTATTTGGACACTATAGACACACACAATATACAATCGTAAATAAAAAAAACAACAATTACACTAAAAACAAGCCAACCTGTAAGGATCAGCCTTTTTGGATGTTCACAAATCGAGGTGTCGTCTTAAGATTGAACATTTATTTAATATATATCACGGTTTTGGATAGTCTCATGTGCGACGTCTGTACTTCGCACACTAGGTACACGCACAATTAGCTCGCACCTGTGTGTGAGATACCGTAATAGTCAGTTGGATCGGAATTCGAAGTGCGTCCGGCTTAATAAGCATACGATACGGCCTGCCTGATACAAAGCGGTCACTCCACGCCCATCTAGTCAATATCAGGCTTCCGACAAACTGTTCAAACGTTATTAAATAAGGAGACTTGCGACTAAAGGACTCTATTCTGTTTTTTTATGCTTAGCGCGGCAAATGACTCCTGATGTTAAGTGGAAATGGAGTCCGGACGCGAAGACAACTGATGCAGCATTGAAACAAAACAGCATCAATCGCCCTGCCGGCCCACAAGGTCACACGCCTCGTTTAAAGGACCCCATTTCATAAAACAAACGTTTGGCAATTTTCTTCTAGTCGACGTGTTAATCGACATCGTTTTGAGACAATATTGAATTAGCAAACTTTAGGCCCTGTATGTTTTTATAAGAACATTCTCGACACTTCGGTATATAAATATTGGCAATTGTTGCCTCCGCTGCCTGGAGAGATTTGAAGCACGTTCAATAAAATTATGTTATAAAATCAATCATGTAAAACTAGTTTAGCTAGTTATATGATTTGTAGTTTCTGAAAACGGTTGGCTACGTTGTCTTCCTCTCTTGAAAATCAGTCTTAGGTTAAGAAAGAATACTATATACTTACTAGACCACTGCAGGACATAGGTCCTGCAGTGGTCTAGTAAGTATATAGTATTCTTATTATTATATAGAGGTAAGTATAAAGTGTTCTTATTATTATATATATATATATATATTTATTTATATATATATATATATATAGAGAGAGAGATTATTATATAGAGAGAGTATTATAGAGGCCTCTCAAGTCAGACGTAAAACATTTCTTACAGTCACACTGTTTTACTATGTTATATTTTATTGTTAAAATATAAATATTAACGGTTAACCTTTTTACCGCCAACAACTTCTATAGAAGTTCGAGATTTTCGTGCCGTCTACGCCAGCACTTCTATAGAAGTTCTTCTCAGTACCTACTTTATTAAAATACATCCTTGCTTTCGTACTATAGATTCTGTTATACATTTATACGTTGGCGTACAGCGGGACATCGCGTGCAGGATAGTTGGGCGGTGAAAAGGTTAAACACGGTGGTGAAGGTGAACAAACACATTGTAGTGTTTGCCGTCCATTTCGCATCGCCCCTTCAAAGTTACAACCAGTTGGTAGTTAGTTACAGTATTTATATTGGTAATGATTACCGTCCGTGTACATAGGTTGAATGTTTGATTGGGTGGTGAAACGCTCCACGATAATATACAGTTAACATACATCGTAATAAAAACACAAATGTTGAAAAAATTTCCACGAGCAGGAGTTTAGACAAAGAAAATTATTTTTGCAGGCAGTTAAAACGATATTCTTATTTTTTTTAAGTTATTTTATTAATATTTTATCCAACAAAGTTAAGAAAGTATGAAATAAAAATATAGTGATGACTTTAATACTTGATAGGTCTTAAAAACACTATAGTATAATAACACATTTATTTTATGAATAGAAACTTAAAAATCTTTAAATCTTGTATGTAAATTAATTTAGTTGAAAAATGAAGTTACTTAGATCTTTGTATTCACCATAAATAAGCATAGAAAATTTACTTCATAATTATTATTCTTGACTTGTTCTTTTGAAAAATATTTAAAGTAAATTTAAAAATATATCAGGTATATTTTGTGATAAAAAAGTATAAAAAATACAAATAAAACTTATATTCTGAATCTTGAAATGATTACTTACGAACCGAAGGCATGGCGTCGTAACTTTCATAAGAGAACTAACTGTAAAGAAAACAAATGTCCTGCAACAAATAATGTCTTTATTATATTTTATTTCGAAAAGAGCGACATTTTCAATATCATGATGTAAATGATGTTTGCTCCAATCTTTCAGGTTTCAAATATTTGAATAACTAATTAAACATTATCAAAACGTTCGTATGTTTACTGTAAACAGCCAAGTAATAATCGAACTATAATAATGGTTTTGTTGATGAATTAGCAAACATTCTATAAATGGAATGTTTGCGGCGGTTTCAACGTCGATCCCGGCAATAGGTACCTATTAAGGGAAAGCAGGGATCTTACGCCTGACGAAATTAATTGTCAACAGAACAATGTCTTCTATCACAATTAGAGCAAGGTCGATTTGACTATTTATAAATATAGGTAGGTATATAAATTATAAACTTTTGAGTCTCGTCTTGTCAGTGTCGCCTTTTCCATTGAACTCTATCCCGACTAATCTATTACTAATTTGTAGACATAACGTTTTGCACAAACACACATTCCTGCCCGATGCGTACCATCGTTTTGTTTTGTTTGTATCTATAAAATATGCTTGTGACTTTGTTTGTTTGTTTGCTTGTATGTCAGGGCTAATCTCTGAAACTACTAGTACAATTCCAAAAAATATCGAGTAAGGTACCAATTATGCTAACGTGGTTTACCTTTGACACACCACGTTAATACTATATATTTCAAAGCCACTAAAGAGTCTACGGACGCTTGTTAAATTCGTGTAAAGTTATTACGACGTGGTACTGAAGTGATCGAATACTTTTTGCTGACCCTACCCACATTTTATGTAAGAGCGTTTCAAGTAGGTAATTTATCACATCGCCGCGGGCTCGATCTCTGTTCGATCACTGTCCGCTAAACACCTCGCTCGGTTCTATCACTCTTTAAGGAAATACTGGCGCAGTTGAGGGTTTATAGGACACACTGAAAAAATGCACCAACTTTCGTCGAATAGTTTAAGACTGTAATATGACTTACGAACCTGAAATGTTGATATAGGTAAATGCATGTCTTTATCTTGAATTTGCTTGCTCAAATACACGATTGTATAATTTTGATTTGATAATAATGATTTTCGAAAACACCATTAAAAAATCACTATTGTTGAAATTACAACAAAACTACTTAATGTATATGCTTGGAAACCACTCAAATATATTGATAACATCAATATTCGTAATTTAGTTGCTGCATATTTTGATAACTAAAACCAATATTATTTTTTTATATTTTTTAGGTTAACTGTTAATTTGCGGTCTATATTGTCGCAGGCGCTACGTATTATCGACCTTATGCCAGCGTCAGTAAGGATCAGCCTTTTTGAATGTTCACAAATCGAGGTGTCGTCTTAAGGCATTAGCACTCCGAGTACAAGTGTAATTCACCATTCAAATACGATAACGGCAACGAGAATTTGTATAGGATTGAGCAGCGTATCCTGGGTCAGCCTTCGGATGGGTGACCTATAAGAATGGCGTGCGGTTATGATTTGTGTTTCTTCGTTGTTCGTAAGCAGCCTGCCCGACGAGCGACCCGCCTCACGCAGCGCTGGTCTATGATTTTACACGAAACAGGCACACCACGCAAGCTCCCGCGGCGGGGCGGGCGGCCGCTTGATATACATATTTAACAAAAGGAATAAAATAAATTAAGTAAATAGGGTATATCCTACATGTATTTTTTTTAAGTTTCATTAGTTAGGTATAGTTATTTACTGAGGTCATATTATGTGCGCTTGTTGTGTTTGTCTATAAAAGATTGTACAATTATCATAATTTATGTATTTTTTTTAAAGTAAGCATTAATTGTAACAATTGTTGACAAACCTAAAAAAAAAATTTAAAAAAAATACAGTGGACGACCTTAATATAAGGCAGATATTTAAAAAAAATTACTAAAATTAAAAGCTAAAACAAAATCATTCACATTAACTTAAATATAAAAAAAATATAATGTACTATGTTAAAGACAGGGTGCCTAGTGTGAGTTTTGTTTATTATCCGTATTTATTCGATTAAGTTTACAAAAACGAAAATTAGTATGGCATTGAAGCAGCGCCTCCTGGCGACATACGAGAAGAGTTAACATTTTGCCATACAAATTCACGTTTTCGTTAACGTGATAGAATGGTGAATGAAACCAGCACTTGGCACCCTGTTGTACGGTCTAACTACCGCACATGTTACCGCGTCAGCGAATACCTAATACATACATTTTATTGCACAATTAGCGGAATCGATTACTTATAATTTTAATTACCTTTATTGCATTCATATCCAAACTACTGTACTGTTAACTGTGTATCAAGTTCAAGCAAATAAATAATTTATAATCATCAAGGATTTATCATTTATCAAGATTACATAGCAAGAGTTTCATACGACATCATCAAGGATCGTACGGAACATATGGTCCTTCGAGAGAAGTTTAGTGTTTTTTTGGGTTTCTCGTGTGATAGCGAATCGGTTCTCCGGCCTCCCACAAGCGGGTCTCACCGGCTGAATTGAGAAGGCGCATAATATCACTCGTGAGCGCATCAGACACTGAACCATCAAGAACCAGCAAGTTTCAAGTAACAAGTATCAAGTTATAGTGTGAAGATTTGTTGTGAAACACAAGTCCACATTTTTATCAAGTTTGTGCACATAAAACATATATATTAACATCAAGACAGGTACCTACCCATACAAACAAGTTTTACAGTCAACAGTTCAGTTAGTCAGAAAACAAACTTTATTACTGATACGTAATAAAGCTTTATCAAGTTATCAAGATGGATATGAATGACATACTTTATCAGCAAGCTTTATTAGCAGATGAGATCAAGAAGATTTTAACGAACTTTAAAAAGGATGGGCCAACCCGTAGGACTCCAGAGCAAATCAAGAGACGCCTGGACTCTTTAGTAAGGTGTTGGAATGAATGCAAAGCTAATCATGCGAAGCTTTCGGAAGCTCTACCTGCGGACGAGGAATATTTCGTCGAGGATCAGCAGATAAAGCAAAGCTATTTGGACGCTAAGCTATATATCGAGAAAGCTGGCACCACCACCACTCTTAGGCTACCTTCTGAAGTACCTAGCACCTCGGGAAACAATACTTTTGAGGAGAGGAAGCCGACCCCGCCTCATACAAGTGAGGAGGCCCAAGGAGCACAAAGAGAAGACAACGCTATTTTTGAAGATACTGTGACCACTCCAGACCGTAATGTCCAACCAAGGAGACTGGACTGGAACACAATGATGAACACCATAAATTCAGGCAACAACAGCAAGCTTGACGAAATGTTTCGAAGGCAGTTAAGTAACTTCAAGGCATTTAAGAGAACTGTTTCCAACATAAATATAGAAACCATGCAAGAAAGATGGGAGTTTGAAGATACACTGAGAGCTCTGCAGATGCGCTGGAAAGCAATAGATTTACTCCACTGGGAAATAAATAGTGAAACAAATGGATCCAACATGCAGTACGAAGCCAGATTTACAGAACATGAACAAACATATTACGACATCAAGAAGGCCATAAATAGCAAGTTATGGTCAGTCTCACATCGAGAAAAATCAACTCCTCAACTCGATATTCCTATTTTTAACGGTAATTACCAGCAGTGGGTCTCGTTCAAAGATTTATTTAGCCATACACAACAACCCTAGTTTATCCAACGCTCAGAGAATGTTAAGAGCAAGCTTAAGGGCGAAGCAGAACGTTTGGTTCAACACCTACAAATTAGCTCCGAGAACTATCTAACCTGCTGGGAAATATTGAACCATAGATACAATAACAAGAAGCTGATTTTTACCACCCATATGAACACTATGATGAACCTTCCTGTAACACAACAAGCCAATGCCAACCACATAAAACGACTCCACGATGTCACTACAGAATGCCTCAATGTCATAAAGAATTTAGGTGTCAAGATAGATACGTGGGACCCAATTTTAGTCTACATCCTTGTTCAAAAAATAGATGCAGAAACACATAGTGACTACCTAGAGTCATTAAAAGAGCCTCGTGAACTACCAAATCTAGGTGAATTCCTTAAGTTCTTAGAAAACAAATTCACTACTATGGAATCCGCACGTCGTAAGCAAGAACACTATCAGCCTAAGCCTATGCCATCTGGAGTAAATAAACAAGATAAACCATACTACCATACAAAGAATTTTTCAAGCAACAAGGCTACAACATCTAACTCAAGAAACAAGCTAATTTGTCCAATTTGTAACAACACAGAACATGGAATTTATTTCTGTAAACAATTCCTCGAAATGTCTCCAATACAAAGACGGCAAGTTATTACAAAACTAAATTTTTGTTATAATTGTTTATTCCATCACAATGGAAAAGCATGCGCATCAAACAAGCGATGCTGCGAGTGCAACGGGAGCCATAACACGTTGCTGCACTCAGCGTTTGCTACAAACAACGTGACACCTACCGACGTGGTGACAAGATCAATGACACACAACACGGAATCGAACCGGCGATTTGAACGTCACACGAACAACACAAACGTGGCTCAGCAATGTGATGTCCCGGAAACTCTTTTACCTACAGCCTTGGTGAAAGTTCAGAAAGCTGATGGGAACTATCAAATTATGAGAGCGCTAATAGATCAGGGCTCACAAGTGTCCCTTATCACGGCAAAGGCTGCCCAGCTCCTATGTCTATCACGAAAAAAATGTAACAACATCATAACCGGCGTTGGCTCCAAGGACAACACCTGCGCGGGTATGATACATATCACTTGCAGTTCGACCGCTGGAAATTACATCTTTGACACAGATGTCTATATTATGAAGAGGTTGACACGTAATTTACCTAATGAATCATTCACAAGACCATCATGAGAATTATTACAGGAAATCTACTTAGCAGACCCCGAATTTAATGTCAGCAAGCCCATTGACATTTTATTCGGTGCCGATATTTATTCCAATATTATTATGAATGGAATACGCAGAGTCGGTAACAAGACACCCATCACCCAACAGACGCAGCTCGGATGGATTTTGTGCGGGAAAGTACAAACACTCAGTTGCAACGCTATTATAAATAACATACAAGACATGCAAAGATTCTGGGAAATTGAAGATGTACCAGATAACCATCCATACTCAATAGAAGAAAATAAATGCATAGATTTTTACAAGTCTACGACAACACGGTCAAAAGACGGAAAATACACAGTGAGATTGCCCCTTAAATCGAATATCGATAAGTTAGGACACTCTAAACACAAGGCTATTGCACAATTACGCCAAATGGAAAATAAATTAAAGAAAAACAACGAGTTAAAAATAGCCTACAGATCCTTCATTCATGAATACCTAGAATTGGGTCACATGAAACCTATTAACTACGATAATACACCCGCTACAAACGCTACGACGACCGACTGCTACTTACCGCACCATTGCGTGCTACGGAACGAGTCAACCACTACAAAGCTTCGAGTAGTGTTCAATGCAACGGATAAAACGTCGAGTGGACTAAGTCTCAATGATTGCATGTGGACGGGGCCAAATCTACAAAAAGATATCTTATCATTGATTTTGGTGTGAAGACAATATCAAGTGGCCTTCACCGCGGACTGTGAAAAGATGTTTCGCGCCATTGCACTGCATGAAGATGACCAATCTTATCATAAAATAGTATGGCGGGATAGTCCACACGAACCTTGGCGACAATACCAACTCACGACAGTGACTTACGGCACCAAGGCCGCTCCCTATCTCGCAATGATGACTCTACGTCAATTAGCAAACGACGAAAGACATAATTATCCGGAGGCTGCTCACATTTTGGAAAATAGCTTTTACATGGACGACCTAGTTCACGGCGTATCTTCTATAGAATCTGCATTACAAATTAAACAAGATCTTAAAAATCTAATGAAAGCTGGAGGTTTCAACTTGAGAAAGTGGCGATCAAACTATCAAGAGTTACAAGATAATGATCAAGACGAAACAAGCAACTACAATTTCAAGCTAACAGAGTCCACCAAAACTCTAGGCTTATATTGGAATCCTAAACAAGACGTATTTATCTTTCAATGCAAAGCCAGTCAGGAGGCACAGGATACGAAAAGATCATTATTATCGGCAATTTCGCAATTCTTTGACCCGTTAGGGTGGCTGACACCGCTATCTACAAAGATGAAAATACTATTTCAAGAGGTATGGAAGACAAACATGGCTTGGGATGACAAGCTCCCGAGGGATATTCATCAAGATTGGCAAACAATAAAAAATGATTTAATTAATATTAACAACATTCAAATACCACGATGGTTGGGCTCTGACGTCACATGTAAGATAGAATTACATGGTTTTTGCGACGCATCGCAAAAGGCATACGCGTGTGTCGTTTACAGCAAAATAATAAAATCAGGTCAAGCTGAAATAAATTTAATTGTTGGGAAATCAAGACTCGTTCCATGCAATAAAGAAGTAACCTTACCACGGTTGGAGCTAAGTGGAGCCCTCCTTCTTTCAAAACTTATGCTGAAAATCAAGCAAGCATTATCACCAACCCTTGACATCAAGGTGCAAGGCTGGATCGATTCCATGGCGGTGCTGGGGTGGATACAAGGAAACCCTGATCGCTGGAAACCGTTCGTCTCAAACAGAGTACGTCAAATTGTCGACATCATGCCTTCTGAATGCTGGCAGTATATCAAATCATCTGAAAACCCTGCAGATTGCGCCAGCCGCGGCCTGACAGCTAGTCAACTAATACAGCACCAACTATGGTGGTGGCATGGTTGTCTACAACTGAAACTATTGTACAACAAAAACTTAATTACACTACCAACGAAGAAGTGAAGACATTGAAACAAGTCAATGTCATCACGCAGAGCACTGAAAATAATCTAATTAAAGAAATGATAGACAAATACAGCTCGTTCAAAAAACTAATAAGAATTTTATCATGGGTTTGTCGCTTTGGAACAACAAAAAAGAGGAGGATTGGAAAAACTGCACCATAGCTCACTCTGTCAGAACTAAGAGACACAACAAAAAGAATAATAAAACAAGTCCAGGAAGAAATATTTGAAGAATAAATACACGATCTGAAACAAAAGAAACTTATTTCCACTTGTTGCAAATAAACAGGCATTTATTTTTGTTAGAAATAAAACT
This sequence comes from Eudonia lacustrata, assembly GCA_947562085.1. Taxonomy (NCBI): domain Eukaryota; kingdom Metazoa; phylum Arthropoda; class Insecta; order Lepidoptera; family Crambidae; genus Eudonia; species Eudonia lacustrata. The sequence goes on from OX387313.1 coordinate 6,915,656, forward strand.
TTGATTTATATTATGGACGAATCGATTATCGAGATTCAATTTTGTTTGGTGGCATAATGGCCCCATCACTAGTTGTTCTTTTTTTATACTCTTGTCTCTGGAAAGCAAATATGGCTGGTTGATAGTTATCACTAAAAGCAAATTACTCAACTTATCACTATTTTTAGACGACGATGAGATCCTCCGAGTAGGCGGGAGGCTGCGAAACGCCTACATCAGCCCTGAAATGAAAAACCCAATAATTTTGCCACAAAACCATCGCCTCACAGAGCTAATTATAATGAACGCACACGAACTCACATTCCACGGTGGCGCACGTGTCACATTAGCATTTACGCGGCAAAAATATTGGATACCAAGTGGCAATAGAACAACTAAAAAATATATACATAAATGTGTGACCTGTAAGAAGCAAAAACCAAGCATGCAAGAACAAATAATGGGAGACTTACCTGAAGCCAGGGTCCGACCTTCACGTCCTTTCAAGCACACAGGCGTAGATTACACCGGGCATGTCTTTCTGAAGGCCAACAAGGGTCGTGGTATAAAAACTACCAAGGGGTATGTCGCGGTCTTCGTGTGTATGGCGAGCAAGGCCGTCCACTTAGAGTTAGTCTGTGACTTGTCCACTTCCTCATTTATTGCGGCTCTACGTAGAATGGCGGCCCGGAGAGGAACACCAAGTGATATATATTGCGATAATGGGAGCAATTTCGTCGGAGCGAGCAGAGTTTTACAGGAAGAAAATCAAGACATCATGCAAGTTTTCAATGACGAGCTACAGCAAGAGATAGCTAACATGGAAATCAATTTTCACTTCAATGCACCTGCGTGGCCATCAGCAGGGGGCCTCTGGGAAGCTGCAGTGAAGAGCTTCAAATTTCACCTCAAGCGAGTTTTAGGAGAACATAAGCTCACTTACGAGGAGTTCTCAACACTGCTGGCTCAGATTGAAGGGTGCCTAAATTCAAGGCCCTTGTGTGCATTATCAGACGATCCTGACGATCTGAACTATTTAACACCATCGCACTTCCTCACAAGTGGGCCATTAATAACGCTAGTACAGACAGAGACTGATCTGAGAACGCGCTGGTACTTCACACAGAAAATTACGCAAGATATTTGGAAGAGATGGAGCGCTGAATATCTTACGCAACTTACATCAAGATCCAAATGGAAACATCCACAAGAAAATCTAAAAATAAACGACGTGGTTCTCGTCCAGGGAGAGAATCTTCCCCCCGTCAAGTGGGTCATGGGCCGAGTCATGGAGCTGCACCCAGGGAAGAACGGATACGTACGCGTCGTCACCTTAAAAACACAGAGCGGCTACTTGAAACGACCTGTAATTAAACTATCAAAACTCGTCGGTCAAACTGACAACCCTACGACTACGAGCACAAAATATACAAACCACGTGACAAGTCGTGATGAAACTAATAATGAAAAAAGCAAAGCGCCCTATACAAGAAAGGCAAAACCAAGTTTTTTTACGTCGATGATTACAACATTTTTACTGTTTCTATCAATTTTATCAAGTTCTGAAGCCTACATCAACATAACCAGATTTAGAGAAAATCAAGGTTTATATTTTGATAAACTATCAAACATGTTTCTTATCAAGAACGAATGGAAGCTCATCGTGTACTATGAAATGGAACCCTTTATGCAAGGAAATAAAGCACTCGATACCTACGTTCAAACGCTCGATAAGACATGCAAAACAATGAAGGGTCAAGGTCGGTGCGACGCAATCGTACTGCAGTTACGCCACGGCTACGAGGAGCTCAAATACTACAATCAGCTGCTACTAAGTCAGCAATTCGACGCGGCGCACACGCCGCCGGAGACACAGCGTCGTCGCAAGAGAGGCCTTATCAACGGAGTCGGATATCTCGCCAATACACTGTTTGGAGTATTAGACAACCGATTTGCTAAACAGTACAAAAAAGATATAGACTTGCTCCAACAAAATCAAAACCACATCTGAAACCTATGGAAAAATCAAACTACCATAGTCGAATCGGAAAATAACTTATTAAGACGCACAGAAAGCACTATGAATCAACAACATAAAATAATAAATCAACACATGATGGCATTAGATAAGGCTATAAACGAACTAAAGAATACTGCTCAAGCTAATAACTTCACAATTGGGTCTATAATAGCGACGAACGTCCTGAACAACCTAAAAGGTTTACAAAACACGTTATTGGATACAATAATGGATGTTTATCACGGCCGGTTCAACTTACACTTAGTAACACCGCAACAATTAATTAAAGAACTAAGTACCATATCAAGCAAACTACCCAAGGACGTATCGCTGCCCATAGATAACATCCATTCAGATATACGGAAGCTGTATAATCTCATCAAGGTCAAAGCAAGGATGCTGGAAGAGTATCTACTATTCAAGATAAGGATACCTTTAATCACAAGAGAATCGTACGAGATCTTTAAATTAACACCAGTTCCGAAATATCGTGGAAACAAGACCATCATTTTATCTCCGGTGTCCAAGTATGTGGCTATAAATATCAAGAAAGACACCTTCATACCTTTAAGTGAAACAGACATCAAGGCCTGCTTCATAGAACAAGATTCATACTATTGTCAGAGTCAGAAGCCTGAATATCAGATGAAGAATTATAAAAACTTATGTGAACAAGACAATCAAGATTGTCTATCAAGAGAAATTCTATGCAAAGTAACTTGGCAAGAAAGTTGCGACAGCTGTCATATCCAAACGATGTGCGACGGTCAGATTACTGCACATCAGCTAACAGCCACTGGACTTATTAGTGTAGGTCGCGGCTGCATAATCAAGACGGAAGAATTTGCGATTTATTTACCAAATTTATACACGCCAACTATAGCGCCCATCAACCACATAATCAACATTTCAATCCCACAATTCAACTTATCGGATAGCCCACAAAGCGCCCACTCTAAGTTCAAGCAAGATATCTCTAAAATTGACAATCAAATACAAATACTGAAGAACAACGAGGTAGCGCTACCGGAGAGTGTATCGTACCATGACATACACCACTACGCCATGATTTACAGCATACTTGGCATATTAGCTGTAATCGGCTTAATAATTATCATTAAGCGCACGCGCACGAAATGTAAATGGAGCCGTCACCACCGTCGGGAACAAACAAGTGTCGAGGAAAACCACAATGGCTCAGTGGCGGCGCCGGAGCCAGGGCCCGCAGCGCGGGCGGCGGCGGCGGCGTGCGCAAGCCCTCCACTGCCCCGGCAGGCCGGCAGTCGGCCTACTCGGTTACGAAACCAATCAACGAGTCCCGACTTACAAAAATTTCATGAAATGTTTAATGACGAATCTGTTTAATTAATTTTATTATCAAGTTTCAAATGTTTTTCCTATCATGTTATTATGTCAGCATCTCATCTCGCATCTTCTCCGGCCCGGGAATATGTACGGTCTAACTACCGCACATGTTACCGCGTCAGCGAATACCTAATTGTCTTTCGTTACATAAATGCACATGAAATGAAAATGCAGTTCTTCTCGATGTCTTGTAATGTTTTAAAAACACCAGTATTTGAAAATTACTCTGATTTAACAATGACTTGTAAAAGAATGTATGAGCGATGCTCCCGAACGTATAGAAGTGTCTGTCTTAGAAACGCTATAGCTACAGATAGTTATATTTATCCCATAACTGCCTTTACCATGAACCACGCAAATGAGACAGCTTGCGTGTTGCTGGTCGAGGTTCATCAGGCGCGACGCAACATCCTCCCGGCCGTTGAAAGACTGGCTTTGTGACTTTCAACATTGCAACTCCTCCGCGGAAGGCAATGGGCACAAACGCACCAAAGGTCTTCGTACACATCCTCGAGTAGTCACAACATCTGCTACTCTTGTGATGCCATCCTGTCCAGGAAATAATCGAGACACTCTTCCAAGTCTCCATAACAGAGGTGGAGCGTTATCATCTTGTAGCAACACCATGTCTCCAACTTGCAGATTAGATGTATTAGTCTTCCACTTAGATCTTTGCTGTAACTCTCCTATGTATTCTAGTTGCCACCGTTGCCAAAAATGTTGACGCACTTGTTCCAAGCGAGCGTAGCGGCTGAGGTGCGATTCCTTATATGAGGTAAAATCTGGCATTGGCAATGACGTCATTTTTCTTCCTATTAGAAAGTGCCCCGGGGAAAGAGCTAAAAGGTCATCAGGAGAGGAAGATAGGGGACAAATTGGACGGCTATTTAAAATGGCTTCAACTTGAGCAAAAAGTGTGCTTAACTCCTCAAAAGTAAAATGAGAATTGCCCATGACACGTTTGACATGGTATTTTGCGGATTTTACGCCAGCTTCCCAAATGCCGCCGAAGTGAGGAGCGTATGTAGGAGTAAAAATGAATTTAATGCCTTCTTGCCCAGCATAGTCAGAAAGAGCACAATTATTAGATTTCAGAAACTCATTTAATTCTCGTGCTGCTGTCACAAAATTGCGCCCATTGTCGCAGAAAATCTCCATTGGTTTTCCCCTTCGCGAAGTAAAACGGTTAAGTGTTTGAATGAATGAGTCTTTAGTCAAATCGCTAACCGCCTCGAGATGGACGCACTTATATCTTAGGCAGACAAACAAACAAAGATATGATTTTTGTAATTTAGCGCCACGACCCTTTCTATTCAGAGTAAAAAATGGTCCGGCAAAGTCAACCCCTACGGAAACAAACGGAAAATCAACGTTTAGCCGTTGGGACGGAAGGTCTCCCATCATTGGGCACAAGGTTTTGCCCTGTGATCGCCGGCACACCACGCACCTGTGAACTGTATTTCGCGCAAGACGCCTCCCGTTTACAGGCCATACTGATTCCCTGAGAATTGACAGAAGTAATTGAGGACCAGCGTGTAAATAGCGTTTGTGCTCGCTGGCGAACAACAGTTTTGTTAAGTGATGGGAGCCATCTAAAAGAATCGGATGTTTCTTTTCGTATTTATACGATCCAGCCCTAATGCGACCACCCACTCTAATAATATTATTTCGGTCTAAAAATGGTGACAGTGAAAGAATTTTTGATTTTGGACTTAAAGGTATTTTCTTTATTAACTTGTCGTAATCTTGGGAAAAACTTTCCTTTTGTGCTATTAGACAAAGTAAATCAAATGAGTCATTTAATTCATCTAGCTTTAAATATCCTGATTTTCTTTTATTTGGATTTTTGAAATTATGAACAAATCGTCTGACATATGCAAGTGTTCTTTGAATTTTAGTAAAACTGGAATAATTTTCAAAAGTTATGAAATCTGAGTTTTGGCTTTCATTTCTGGCAAATCCTTTACTTCCACCCTTGAACAGGGCCAATTTGATTCAGGCTGTGACAAATAGTCGGGACCTTTCCACCACAGATCTAGATTTAAAAGATGATTAGAACTTACACCCCTAGATATAAGATCTGCGGGATTTGATTTAGTTGGAACATAGCGCCAATTGTTAGCAACAGTGGTTTCCAATATTTCACAGACCCTATTGGCGACGAAAATCTTTAATTTGGAGGGATCGCCGTTAAGCCATCCTAACACTATTTGAGAGTCATCATCTCAGCCAAAAGACGTCCACTGCTGGACAAAGGCCTCCCCCAAGGAAAGAAGAAATTCAAGGAATTTGAGAGTCACTCCAATGAAAATACTTAGAAGGTTTAATTCGTAGTGATTCGATAACTGTTTTGCAAAGTTTAGCTGCCAGCAAAGCTGCGCACAACTCTAGGCGAGGAATAGTGGTGGGATGCAAAGGAGAGACCTTTGATTTGGAGCACAGTAACTTGACGCTTATTTCACCGTGAACATTAGTAGTCCTTAAGTAAACACAAGCGCCATAGGCTAGCTGAGAAGCGTCACCAAAGCTATGCAATTGAATTTCGATTGGAGAATCACTGAGAACACGACGAGGTATAGAAAAAGATGAGAGTAGATGTAAACTATTTCTAAACGTATCCCATTGATCCTGAATGTTTTGTGGAACAACTTCATCCCAGTCAAGTTTCTCTTTCCACAACGACTGTAAAAGTATTTTAGGTTGTATTATGATGGGACTAAGTAAACCCAACGGATCAAAGATTTTAAAAGAAGAAGACAAGATAGTTCTTTTTGTAGCTTGATTAGTTTGCGCTGGAATTTCAATTGGAAAAAATAGACAATCCTCAGAAGGGTTCCAACCCAATCCAAGTGTGCTTTGTGACTCACTGAAAGTTAAGCTTTGATCATTTGGATCAACATTTGATTGAATGGCCTTTGAATTCGATTTAAATTTACGTAATTTGAAACAGGCCAAGTCAAGTGCCCTTGAAACGGATTTTTGAATATATTGCAATGTTTGCTCGTCATCAGCTCCCGTAAGCAGATCGTCAACATAAAAATCTTGCTGTATAATCGTTTTTATAGTTTCGTCCTCACACTCCTCTCCGGCCTGCCAAAGACATCTAGTAGCCAAATAGCTGGCACTTCCTATTCCATAAGTGACAGTATTTAAATGCATTGTTTTTAGAGGCTGCGACTCATCTTCTCTCCATAATATCACCTGCAGATATCGATCACTCTCATCAACTTGAACCTGGCGGTACATCTTCTCGATGTCACCGGTTAAGAGGTACTTAAACAATCTAGCACGTAATAAAATGGAGAAAAGCGAGCTTTGTAGATTAGGGCCTACCAACAAGATGTCATTAACAGAGAAACCGGAAGAAGTGGGGGCAGAGCCGTCAAAAACGACGCGAAGTTTTGTCGACTCACTATTTTGTTTTAAAACTGCGTGATGGCATACAAAATAAGTATTTAGATTGCTTACAGGAGCTGCTGAAAGATGACCAAGTTCTTCATACTCGCGTATAAAATTGACGTATTGAGTTTTTAACTCTTGATTTTTACGGAAACGCTTTTCTAAGTAGCTGAAACGCCTTTGTGCCATGAAAAGGGAGTCTCCGAGGCATAAAGGTGACTCCTTTAGAGGTAGTCTGACACTAAATCTGCCTGATGGGAGACGAGTGGTATTAGATAAAAAGTGTTTTTCAACAGCGTCCTCAGCCAAATTTAATTTGGAGCTTTCGGGAACTGCTTCAAGTTGCCAAAATTTTGTGACTAAATCGTCAACCCTTTGTTCTGATGATAAAGTGAGTGAATGATTACATAAAATAGATTTTGATTTATTTACTTTAATAGGGCCGGCCACAAGCCACCCCAGATGAGAACTTCTTAGTACAGGTTTTCCCGCACCTAAACTTTTCTGATCACATTTAACAATGTCCCAGAATAGGTCAGCGCCAATTAAAACATCAATATTTGATGGCCGATGGAAATTTGGATCGGCTAAAATTGTGTTTTTTGGTATATTTAACATGCGAATATCTATCGGGTGCTTTGGCAATTTACCCGTTAACTCAAAGACAAGAACAAGACAACAAGAACAGACTCTTCAAGACAAGAAAAATTAACATTAAATTCTGAACACATTGACTGCAATTCAATAGAACAACACTCGATAATATTAGTCACGGCACTATTCCCAATACCTATTATGCTCCGATCAATAGGACGAGTTTCAAGAGATAACGCGTTACGAAGCGAACTACTAATAAATGTCGACTGACTGCCGCAGTCAAGTAATCCGCGAACTAATATTGATTCGTTTGTCTTGGGATTTCTTACGCGAATCATAGCCGTGCACAATATCACGTCACTGTTTTCGTTACAATAATTGACTAAAGACTCAGGTTGATTTATTTTTGTTTTATTTGTATCTTTGTCGTTTGGCTTGTGAAGCAATGTATTGTGTTTTTTGTTGCATTCCCGACACGAACTTAAAATATAGTTCTCAGGCGCGTGACCTTGCCTTAAGCAATTAGCACAAAGTTTATATTTCGCAACGTCGGCTAATCGTTCATTGACACCTTTTGATTTAAAGACGGGACAATCGTATATTTTATGAATTTTGTCGCATATAATGCATGTATATACGAAAGTTGTTTTTTGATTTATAGATGAAAATGATTTTAGTTGTTGATTTCTTTGATTTTGTTTAAATTGTTTGTAATTATTATTATTATTATGGTTGTACGAAGTAGAAGGAATATTTTGAATATTATGTTGATTTTTAGTTTGATAAGTATGAGTTTGGTTATTGTTTAAAGATTCGAGAACATCTGCCCTGTTGCTTATAAATTTAAAAAATTGATCTAAGTTTGGTAAATCGTCAAAATGTTCCCTTTGCTCCTCCCATTTTAACAATGTAATATTGTCTAATTTTGAGGTTATCATGTAGATTAAAATAAGATCCCACTTGTCCGTGGGCTGGCCCAAACTAGACAAAGCGCGTAAATTCTTTGTTACGTGATCGATTATAAAACGAAGTGCTTTATCAGATTCTCGAGAAACTGGTTGCATATTGAATAAAGACTTTAAGTGATGATTCACTAATAACCGTTTATTGTCATATCGCGCACACAACAAACCCCAGGCTTCAATATAGTTTTTGGATAAAATTTCAAGATTAGATACGATACGAGCGGCTTCACCCTCTAAATATGAGATTAAATAATGATATTTTTGTATTTCCGACAAACGTTTATTATTATGGATTAAGTTAATAAAATTATCTCGAAATTCCAGCCATCGAAAGTACGAACCGTCAAATTTGGAGATGTTAATTTGTGGCAGCTTCACACCGAGATCATGATCATCGGAAGGAGACCGACCAGATGGACAAAAGGAATCACGTCGCTGTGATTCTTCAAACGAATTGCAGCTGTTTAAAATAGTCTTGGTAGTAGCTATAGCCGCTATAAAATCCTGCTCGATTGCCTCACGCTCATCAAGCTCGGCATTCAAATCATCAGAATTTATTACTTCTATCTGACTTTGCAAGTCGTCGAACTTCGTTGATAATGCCTCGAATTTAGTTAGTTTAAGAGTAAGCTCGGCAATTTCCAAATTGGAAGGAAAACTTGACTTCGAAACTTTATCCAAATAATTTTTATATTTCGTTATTTGGCCTTTTATAGAACTGCGCCTTGTGATTAATTCCTTCAACGTAATAGTAACCTTAGGATTGGGTTGCTCATTTGTCATTATGGCTAAGATAAGTTACACTTATTTTATTAGAAAAATAAATCGAATGGATGTAATTGGTGACAAATGATAACAAAAGCCGTCCAAAAAGCTAAAGGAACCAACAATTGCAAATAAAAGCGCAAGAAAATATAGTTATAACGAGATATGAATTGAATAAGAAAGGCTATTAAACAATTTTATTTTTTCGCTTATCTGTTATTCCTCTCACGGCACGGGCGGCACTCGATCAGCTGGCGGCCGATAGTTGATAAAAAACCGGTTCCGCTGGGCTCGGTGACGCGACGTCGTTATTAAATTCAATGGGCTTATAGTCTCATAAACACAAGTTTTCATCTGGAATTATCAGTTAAATGATTTTAGATAATGAAAATGTTATTTGAACCAAAAGGTAACACTATTAATCAGCAGACTCGTTAAGTATTATATTGTTAGATACTTGAAAGATTTTTAATTAGAAATTATTAGAATTTTTCTATTTTAAAAGTTAGTGGGTTACTAAAAAAAATGTTTCATAGATATTTATGATGTTCATAACTCATAACATAACTAGTAAGTACCTACTTATTATGTTAATTGCACTAAAAATTTTTGCTCAAAGTGTTTTAATTATAAATAGAAGGCCAAAATTAAATTGGATTTTGTATTGTGACTATTTGTAAGACACAAAATAATACAAAATAGGCAAATTAGTAAAACATTTGTATGAAAAAAATTAATTTCGTTGATATTTTTAAATGAGTGGGTAGATGGTATGGAGTTTTGGAGTTTAGTGAATTTTGGAATGGAATTTGGATAAAATAGGATTTGATTAAGGACAATGGGGCACTTATCTTATTTTTCTGCTGAATTTTCGTCACTGTAGGGTGATTATTTAGTTAATCACTGGCCTCGGTGGAAAAGATGGACGTGTCCCGTTGAATTAATTTGCGTTGTAAGTACTCCACTTCAATGCGCCGTCTTGGTGTTTTGGTTGACTTCAGAAATGCTTCGTATATCTGGTTATCTTACTGCTCATCATATAGCTCACGTAGTATCTCGGCTTCTTCGCGATTGCAAACTCGATGAATGTGTCCTGTCACGGTCACCAAATTTATACACGCCAACTATAGCGCCCATCAACCACATAATCAACATTTCAATCCCACAATTCAACTTATCGAATAGCCCACAAAGCGCCCACTCTAAGTTCAAGCAAGATATCTCTAAAATTGACAATCAAATACAAATACTGAAGAACAACGAGGTAGCGCTACCGGAGAGTGTATCGTACCATGACATACACCACTACGCCATGATTTACAGCATACTTGGCATATTAGCTGTAATCGGCTTAATAATTATCATTAAGCGCACGCGCACGAAATGTAAATGGAGCCGTCACCACCGTCGGGAACAAACAAGTGTCGAAGAAAACCACAATGGCTCAGTGGCGGCGCCGGAGCCAGGGCCCGCAGCGCGGGCGGCGGCGGCGGCGTGCGCAAGCCCTCCACTGCCCCGGCAGGCCGGCAGTCGGCCTACTCGGTTACGAAACCAATCAACGAGTCCCGACTTACAAAAATTTCATGAAATGTTTAATGACGAATCTGTTTAATTAATTTTATTATCAAGTTTCAAATGTTTTTCCTATCATGTTATTATGTCAGCATCTCATCTCGCATCCTCTCCGGCCCGGGAATATGTACGGTCTAACTACCGCACATGTTACCGCGTCAGCGAATACCTAATTGTCTTTCGTTACATAAATGCAGATGAAATGAAAATGCAGTTCTTCTCGATGTCTTGTAATGTTTTAAAAACACCAGTATTTGAAAATTACTCTGATTTAACAATGACTTGTAAAAGAATGTATGAGCGATGCTCCCGAACGTATAGAAGTGTCTGTCTTAGAAACGCTATAGCTACAGATAGTTATATTTATCCCATAACTGCCTTTAACATGAACCACGCAAATGAGACAGCTTGCGTGTTGCTGGTCGAGGTTCATCAGGCGCGACGCAACACTAATACATACCTTTTATTGCACAATTAGCGGAATCGATTACTTATAATTTTAATTACCTTTATTGCATTCATATCCAAACTACTGTACTGTTAACTGTGTATCAAGTTCAAGCAAATAAATAATTTATAATCATCAAGGATTTATCATTTATCAAGATTACATAGCAAGAGTTTCATACGACATCATCAAGGATCGTACGGAACACCTGTACTATCTTCGGTCTCTAACCGGATCAAGAGGTCCCGCTTATCGACTCCCAGCGGCAGTATATTCAATACTCTGTTTGGTTGGACGTGGCTTTCTCTTATAGTTCGCGTAACTAGTTACAATACCCTTAACTAAACAGTGGCGGTAGCCAAAGCAACATCAAGAAAGAAAAGAAAGAATAGGGAAGTTCGAAATTAATAAAATGTATGGGATTGACACAAGATTGACAACGTGATTTAGCGCGGCTTATGTCAATCCCATACATTTTGTTCTTTTCGAACTTCGCTACCGTTTTCTTAATGTTACTTTGGCTAAGCCTACAGGTCTTAGTTGAAGCCTTTTTTTATATATTAACGGAAAAGCACAGTTCCTTGATCTCATCTGATGTTAAGTGATGATAAGGCCAATGATGAAAGCGCACTTCACCCGGGATCCTCAACTAGTGAGGCACTGGCTATCTTATCTCTAGCTGCCGGAACACAACAATGCTACAAACATTGATTTTATCGCAACATATTTAGATAAGATGGTGGTAGCTAGCCAGGCGGGCAAACAAGCCCTACCACCAACCAAACCGATTACACAAACATGTACCCCCCGCTGGGAATCGAACACGGGACCTCTGGGTCTAAACCGGTGGTCTTAGCCACTAGACCACAGAGGCGGTTAGCCTCAGTACTTTGGGATTCCGGGTGAAGTACGCTTCCACCTTCAGCCCTTATCATCATTTAAGATCAGGTGAGATGGAAGCCACGTGCTTACCCGTAAATAATAAAAAAGTGCGCCATTTTTTTTGAGAGAGATTGCTGATTGCTTCAAACGGTATTTTCAGCGTCACCGGGCTTTACAAAAAGTGTGCCAGCATAACAACAACGCAAACAAGTGACATTTGATTGTTGGTTCCGACAGTGAGAAGTCGAAAGCCAATTCCTCATTAGCTCAGGATTCCATAGGAACATACTATGCCGAAATTACGCGACTGAAGTTCGGCATGATTACGCCTGTCATGCTATTTGAATTACTGACGACACATAATACCGAAATTACGTTGCGTTATAGCGTACAGCCTAACTTCGGTCGGGCGTAAGTTCAACGGCAACTTATTCTATAGAGCACACATTATACGCGACCGAAGTTCGTTTCGGTTGCCGACGAAGATCCGGGGGCGAGGCGTAAGTTCGGCACTTATGGTGTGTCATATCAGCCGAATACGTCGGAACGTAAAATCAGCCGCGGAACTTCGGTCGCGTACCTTCGGCATAGTGTGTTTTTACACTAACGTCGTAAAACGAACGCTAGTCTTTGATATCTTCTACAATTCTGCAAATCAGCCTTTGCCGTACCGTAGCCCGTAATGACTAAGCAAACATCTATCGACGCCGGGGGATTAATCGAATCTTAATCCAGAACGAAACTTAAGCCACTCCCAAAGCTTTTCACTAATGCAAATAACCATTAATGGAACTTTGCCAAACGACGCTCCCCGTCAAAGGCTATGCAGATTTTAAAGATCTCATTGTAGGATCTTTTATAACACAAGGTTACCTACTTTTAATTAATTTATAAATAAAATCCCCTCGGTGGTGGCTGAATGGCAAAGCACTCGGACAGATATATAAAAAGAATACATCATATTATAATAAACAAACTGGTTGCACTTAAGAGCGTTTACGCCGCACTCTAGCGCCACTAATGAAAAAAAAACATATCTAGTAATTAGAGATAGAAAATCAAATTATGCTCAACAAACTATCTGAGTAGTTAGTAGTTAAAAAAGACGTTACGGCCACTTTTAACTATAACGCCATATTTAACTAAACCATAACATGTCAGGTGTTCATTAGGTGACGTAAAAATGCTAAATTACTTCATTCAGATAGTTTGTTGAGCATAATTTGATTTTCTATCTCTAATTACTAGATATGTTTTTATATTCATTGGCGGCGCTAGTGAGCGGCGTAAACGCTCTTAATAACAACATCGATATATTTTCCATGAAAATACATGAATTTAAAAAAAATGTCCGGGAAATTCTCGGCTCGGCACCTAGAATAAGTTTTCAATTTGTTATATTTTTATTTTTTATATTATTTTTTTCACCATCTATGTATATAATTAGTTTTTAATTGGATATAGTTGTAGATTAGGTAAACTTTAACATGGACGCTTATTATTAATCGTGTTGTGTACACATGTTTTAGATAGGAATTTAGCTCTTATACAATTTATCATGCATTTTTGTTATTTTTTATTTTCTATCTGTTTTGTGTACCTATTAAATAAACAAATATCCTGAGGTCCAGAGTTTTATTTCCAGTGGTATAGACGTCAACCACATTTCCGAAGGTCCTAAGTTCAATTCCCTGGTCGTGTTTCGGATTTAGCGACGCATTGATGCCCAGGATTGTGACTACTAACCCGAATATGGCAAGAGGGATAATTAAGCCAATACCCATCGATTGTAGAGATGACTTGATATCGATATTAGAGGCCTTTTCCCAGCAGTGGGACAATATATAGTGGGCCTCTATGGCTTGTAATTTAAAATCGGAGCGCAACAATGTGAAACAAAATGCAAATCGCGATAAAGAAGAGATTCAAAATGATTTACTCAATACAAATTTAAATTTATAATAAGCTTATTGAAATCAAAATCAGACAAGTTTTAATTGGCATCCTGTAATTTAATACCTATTGATTGATTAAATTGGTATCGGGAAATGATCGGGATGGTCGCATTAATTTGAAGCTCAAACATTGTTTAAACCACATTGAGAGATTAAACGTGAATATTATGATTTTTAATAAAAACTTTTTAATATTTTTTTTTTATCAAACAAAATTAAGACAAATCAATGATTAGAATAAATATTATTAACGGGATTATTACCATGTTTATTGTAGTGTTTGAGTATCCGATATTTCGTCACAGTTGCATGCTTCATGATCACGGATGTACTGAAGTTATTGCGGGTGGGGTGATTATGAGCAGACAAAACGATCCACCCTCTTCCTTAGTCGTTTTTTGCGCTCAGTACTCGTACCACAGGTCAAATCAATATTTTTTTTTATCGAAGAGTTAGCAAATGATTCCGCTCTTACTGATGTATACCTAAAGCCTCTGCTTTTTCTGCTTGCTGTCCTCGCATCTGGACTCTTCCAGATGCGAGGACAGCAAGCACTAGTCATCGTCATCTTGCCATCACGTAAGGTGACGAAAAACATGTGTTATAAATGCACATTCTCCAGTAACGTTGAAAGGTTTTTTTAAACACAAGCACACTTTAAACAGGGTTTGCATGTTTCTTTATGTTAAAAACTTGTCTCCAGCTAAAAGCAGTCCCCAATTTCTTTCTAAGCATAATTTAAAATTGGCTACCGGTGGATAGAAGCACGTAGTTTCTGAACAAATTTCCTTCGCGAGATCACCGAGAAAAAAAACTTGGCAAGTTCAAGTGGGGCTGCCACGTGGAACGGTTCCGTATCTTATCTGTGGTCTGTCGGTGGAACGGTCCACCGAGAAATTATTGGCGATCGAAGTGCACAGATACGAAACCTTATAGGAAATTGGTTTGAAAGGGACACTGATTCTCAAGCAAACTCGGTCAGGTACTATTGTGTGGAATTCAGATTGTTCATAATTACGAATAGGAAGAAACGATATTGTCATGAACGTCGAATAATTCACTGAATAACTGAAAAAGTATTTATTAGAAAGCAATTCACAATTTGTCAAAACGCTTATGGAGATACTTAGACGTAATATTTGAAAAAAAAAAGCTGTTGACAAACTGCAGTAGATAGTAAATTAGTAACATAAAGCAGTGGATAAGGAATTTCAATACTAAATAGGTAGGAATTTCAATCCTACTAATATTATAAACGCGAAAGTTTTTAAGTATGGATGGATGTTTGTTACTCTTTCACGTAAAAACTACTGAATGGATTTGGATGAAATTTGGCATACAGATAGTTTATACCCTGGATTAACACATAGGATACTTTTTATCCCGATATTCTCAGGAGAACAAGAACCACGCGGGTGAAACCACGAGCGGCCGCTAGTACTAAATACTTTATTGCATTTCATAATGTTTACTTATTAAGATGTTAGGTTATTACAATAGGATCAATTATGTTGGACACAGCACAGCTTAGTAGGATAGAGGAAGTGATATAATTTTTATTTTCATTATAAATAAAAAATTAAAATTTGAATCAAGACAAAGTATTGGAAAAAATCCACGAGCGGGATTTGTTCGTGCAGCTCGTGAGCCACGATAGCATAGATGGCGGTGCACCTGACCCGGCATGTCATGGGGTGCGGGCTCGAATCCCGCTCGTGGAATTTTTTCAACACTTTGTCTTTATTCAAATTGTAAATTGTTCGCAACAATATTTGCGTAAAATTATATGTAAATAATCAAAAATAACAAAAAAATATTTTATTAATATATTTTTTTAAATATATATTTTTTTAATATTTTTTTAATAATTTTTTTATATACATTTTTTTTATTTAAATTTTTTGATTTTTTTTAATATATTTTTTTAGGTAATGGCACTATGTTCGACACTATAAGCCCAGTGTTCGCTACAGTTTTCGTCGCCAAAAAATAACATAGATTTCAACGAGAAAATAGCTAGGAAGCACATGGTCTATATTAAATTTCTGCTAAAGACTAAAATCAGTTGTTGACCTCCATTTTTAATGATTAAAGGAATAAATTATTGATAAATGGTTCCTGTCGAACACCAGGCAGTGGTACCAACCACTACCCTGGTTCATTCGCCTCAGCTTATCGGATCTTACCCACACCTCAATTTATGTCCGACAGCAAAAGCGGAGGCGTTGCCAGAAGTGTGGGATTGCTTTGTTTTAACTCTTTTTACATCAGGTACCAATTTAAATTTTCACAATGTATTGGGTCCTTACCTATGAAATTGACGTTTTTTCTTACTTATTAATAGGTGTATTACTTCTATCAATTAATGTCCGACAGCAAAAGCGGAGGCGTTGCCAGAAGTGTGGGATTGCTTTGTTTTAACTCTTTTTACATCAGGTACCAATTTAAATTTTCACAATGTATTGGGTCCTTACCTATGAAATTGAAGTTTTTTCTTACTTATTAATAGGTGTATTACTTCTATCAATTTATGTCCGACAGCAAAAGCGGAGGCGTTGCTAGAAGTGTGGGATTGCTTTGTTTTTACTCTTTTTACATCAGGTACCAATTTAAATTTTCACAATGTATTAGGTCCTTACCTATGAAATTGAAGTTTTTTCTTACTTATTAATAGGTGTATTACTTCTATCAATTTATGTCCGACAGCAAAAGCGGAGGCGTTGCTAGAAGTGTGGGATTGCTTTGTTTTTACTCTTTTTACATCAGGTACCAATTTAAATTTTCACAATGTATTAGGTCCTTACCTATGAAATTGACGTTTTTTCTTACTTATTAATAGGTGTATTACTTCTATCAATTTATGTCCGACAGCAAAAGCGGAGGCGTTGCTAGAAGTGTGGGATTGCTTTGTTTTTACTCTTTTTACATCAGGTACCAATTTAAATTTTCACAATGTATTAGGTCCTTACCTATGAAATTGAAGTTTTTTCTTACTTATTAATAGGTGTATTACTTCTATCAATTTATGTCCGACAGCAAAAGCGGAGGCGTTGCTAGAAGTGTGGGATTGCTTTGTTTTTACTCTTTTTACATCAGGTACCAATTTAAATTTTCACAATGTATTGGGTCCTTACCTATGAAATTGACGTTTTTTCTTACTTATTAATAGGTGTATTACTTCTATCAATTTATGTCCGACAGCAAAAGCGGAGGCGTTGCCAGAAGTGTGGGATTGCTTTGTTTTTACTACATGATCGTAACCCGAACGTGTCGGACGAGAAACGTGATCAATAATTACACAGAGAACCGCTTTTTATCTATTGATGTCCAAATAGTAGTTTTTTTTATTTAGTGATGATTTGACATTTATATCAATATAACTGACAGAGGTTTTCTTAATTTAGAAATATAAAAACATTTATTCTGTATCACAAAATAACACCATACAAGTAAAACATTCATAATTTAAGAAACATGGTATATGATACTGCATCTTCTTAGCGTATGTTATAGCACCTTAGTACTTAATACTACGACACTGGTCTTCCGAAGATACCCATTTTCACCTTCATCGTATTATTGTTTCTATCTAACTAATTCATCTTATCAGCATATATATCTATATACACACTGCTGATTAAGCCCTGTCATAAGCCTCACGAGGCCACCACTCTCTGACTGTTTACAGAATAAAAGGACTTCTTGGCGGGAAAGTGAAGCGTCATGTCTGCGGTTTTGCTTTATTTTCCAAAATTTGTGTTATGTCGAATATTAATGTGAAATAATGGTGGATTATTAACCGTTAAGTGTTCGTGAGTGTGCATCAGTGTTGGCAAATGAAACAAAACAGTGCAACGTCACTTTTCAAATTCTCTTAAGAAGCTCGCGTGAGGACTTAGTAAAGCCCCACATCTTTACTGAGATACTCGAGGGGTTGGGGGGTATATCATTTCTCATTTCCCATTTCTAATATCATTCATTATTATTTATGGAAATATTATTTATTTATGTATTACTTGTACGAAAAATTACTTTGACACTGGCTAAATGTGCTAATCGCACGAAGCCATCAACTAAAAGAAAAAAAAAACATAGTTACAGACGTTACCTACTTTATTAACAGCATAGTTAATGTCTAGTGGTACCGTTTTTCTATAATTACTCTTTTAATTATTGAGGATTCCAATGACCCACGAAATCGCTTTCCTAAATAGTAAAATAGTAAGGACATTAACAAACAAGGCGAATGATCATGACTCGCTACATCATCGTGTTTCTAAGTAAAAATAGTAAGGAAATGCTTAGTTGGTATTTTGCGTAAGTCAAAGTTGGTGTTAAGCTTAGTTGGGTGTTTTGCGTAAGCGGTTTTTTTCGAGTTTATTGTTTTGCGTAAAGTGGTAATCCGCGTATATTGTTTATGCGTCGAAAGGAAATCAACAAACAAGGACCCCTAAAAGTGTAAAAGGAAAAACTGAAAGTCCCTTGGTGGATGGCGGAGAGGCTTCGCACGAATAATCGCCTTGTTAAGATGATTGTTGTCAGAGTTTAAGCGCGGGCTCCTAAGCGTTTTAAGCGCAATGCTTTAGCTCGGCAGGGTGTAACCGGTAACGTCACTTGTAAGTTAAGAAACGTTTACGGCCCTTACAACATTCAGAGACGTTTCAAAAAACACATTGTAGAAGCTGTTGTTACATTTATAAGATTAATATATTACTAAAACACAAATGTTGAAAAAAAATCCACGAGCAGGATTTGTACCTGCACCCTTCTGACATACCGGTAAGTGCTCTCCCAATTGAGCTATCGTGGTTCTAACCGGCCCGCCGAAACAACATACATACAAATTATATAAAACATTTTATTAATATATTAATGTTGTACTGATTACTTTTCGTTTTTATTCTTAGATTATCGATGAGCATTTGTAAAACGGTAGGAGACTTTGGGGCCACGGAGCCACAATCACGTTTGTGGCGATAACAGCAAATATTCAGTACAAAATATTTTGCAACCTTAGTTTAGTCTTTGAGTTTAAGATTTAAGGATCACAGTGAGCTGAAGTTGTTGATGCTATCCAATGCTTTTTCAGATTTGGTTATTCGAAATTTAAATAATTTTATGTTAATAGCTGCCCCGACAGATTTCTTTCTGTCAAAAGTTATTGGCCTGTCGCAGTCTAATAGAAATATAATAACATTGAAAGACTTTAGTTATATCTAATGTGATGATTTTTGTTTGTTTACTTGGCGCGTAAATAAATAAATCTGACCTCTAATCAACTTATATAGGTATCAACAAACAGGACCACTTTCGTCATGCAATTTTTTTCCGGATCCTTAATCTAGTACATAATTAAACGAAGGTAGGTAGTAAACAGCCTATAATTGTCCCACTGCTGGACAAAGGCCTAAATCATTGAAATCAAGTCAACGCTACAGTTGATGGGTAATGGCTTAATCACCACGCTTTCCAAGTGCGGGTTGGTGATCACAAACCCGGGTTATGCATCGAAATATCCGAAATACATTTTGCCCGACCTGGGAATTGAACCCGGGACCTTCGGGTATCGAGCCGAGCGCTCTGCCACTCGGCCACCGAGGCGTTAACCGAAGGTAGGTATTATTACTTACTTTGAATACGAGCAGATATGTATTTGGGTTACATAATAATCTGTACTTGATTCCATAGTGAGAAATCACTTGGCCTTCATTTCAATTATGGTAGTGACGATCAGGCCGAAGATGTAAGCGCACTACACCTGGAATACTTATCTACAGACTGACTGAGCTGAGATAGTTTATTTAATATCTTGTCTCTTACTTTCGAAACACAGTATGTTACAAACTTTATTCTATGGCGTCAGACTGAGTGCTGACCCTTCTGCCGACTTTCCCTGTTTGTCGTCTTTACTGAAATATCATACATCGATTACCCTTATGCCGAATTTCCAATATCTAAGATGGTGATAGCTAACTGACAGATCAACCTACCCAAGACTGTCAAATTTCTACAATCAATTTTGAACATTATTGTTTGGTTATAAGGACCTATATTCATTGGAGAAATTTGACAGGATTGGGTAGGTTGATCTGCCGCCGTGTGTACGATTACTATTTTTATTACTGCTTATGTTTTCTACAAACCGACAAACGGCTTTTGTGATGCTTATCAAACAAACATTGTAATTATTGTGTAAGAAATAAATTGAAAAAAAAAACTAGGTGGACTAAAACAAGCTCGTCCGTCAACCAAACTGAGCACAGGAATATGTTACCTCAAGCTAAGAACCTCTGGGTCTCAGATCGGTAGCACAGAAGAAAGAACAGCCGGTAGTTTATCTAAAGAGGTTGTTAAATTTTTCTTGATTTAAAGAACTTAATACTAACGTTATAACACAATATTTCGGTTGTTCGTTTTGTTTTATAGTTTCTTCCCTATGTATTTTCCTTTTTCCGTTTATTAAATTACCTTTTCCCACCCTTTAATAGCGCCTTACTCTTAATATTATTACAGTCCATACAACTTCTCATTCCCACATACTACTTGACTCATGAATAGTAATATTTTTGAAATGTAACTTGCTTTCGCGGAAAATTTAACATTCTCTTGAAATTCTACGCAACAACGTTAGCATGATAAATAAAAGTAATGTTGTATTTTTGCACCTTTTAAATTTAATATACTGCACTTACACATAGCTTTAGTAAGTAAAAAACTTTGTACCAAATCAGATAAGTTTTTGTCAATCAGATAAGTGAAAAGTTTTTCTGAATTACACAAAGTATCTTTTGGAAAACTTAACTTCATTAGGATCATAAAAATCAGATCGACAGGTAAGCCAGCGTCGGCGCGGGAATTAACCAGATTCGCTGGCATTTAGTTTAACGATTCCTCTAATCCTTATTGCTCGAATTTGTTGTCAAAACAAATACTTTATTAGTCTTCATAAAACATAGATAGATAGATAGATAGATAAACAGTTTATTGCTTACACAAATATACACAAAACAAATAACAGGAAATTTTAAAATAATAGTAGGCAAAGGCGGTCTTATCGCTTAAAGCGATCTCTTCCAGACAACCTTTGTGGCATAGGACAGATTAGGAGACAATGAGAGGTAGTGCACCGGCAACTAGCAAAAATACAACAAAAAAAATATTATATTAATAAAATAGGTAATATAAGATATATACATAATACCTACTAATATATATTGACTCAAATCAAAGTGCCCTTAATTATAATTTATTTTTTAATTCCACAGAAGGGAAAGCACCAGCATTCACTTCACCTGATAGATGGTAAGATATAACCGAAAGCTCTCAATCAATCGCTGATGAACTAGCTGTCTTATTTGTTACTTTTGGAATACAACGGTGTAAAGGTAAAGGTTATGATACATTTATAAAGTTGAAATGGAACACGTCTTTTTAAATGTGTAAGGGAAACAACTATCTGCTGACATTGTTGTTATTGCAAAAGACTTGATAAGATGGTGATAGCGAGTCAGGAGGCCTAACAACAAGCCACATACCAAAAACTACAATATAATAGGGTTTTACCCCTTTCCCGCAAAGAGTTGTCCTGTTGAAGATAATATTAAAACTGATAACTTTTAAGATCATTGTCAATATCTCTATGTAGGTATAAAACCTATTTACAAAAAGCCGGCGGCGGCAAGAATCCACAGCCAAGTTAAAGGCCTCTTCCAACTTGCAGTCGGAAAGCAAATTCATTATATCCATTTCCCACTCAACGAAGTTGCCATTGTAATTAAAACAATGAAAGGCAGATGGTATCAAGAAAATTATCGAATAATCCCGAACAAAAGGTCTTCAGTGGAAATGCAGGAATCCCGAACGCAAATTAGAAATTTTATGGTTGAATTGATGTCTCAATTGAAACGGCCGGATTCCGACCGGTGGGTGCGGTGATATTCTAATTTTCTCTGGCTCCGATTTCACTTCGAAAAGTTTTAGATTTATATGTGGTTTTAGTTTGGAACTAATCAGAGATTTTTTGTGTAAATATTAGACTTAATAAAATAATCTAGAAATAAATTTTGCGATGTTCTTTTTTCATACAAACATTTTAACAGTTAATCGCATCTGGTCTAGTGGTTAGGTAAAACTAACCTTGCTTGAAAAATCAGGATAGAGGCCAAGAGCTTTCCTGTTGAGGAAATTTTAAGAAAATATTTTATAAACTACTCATTAGCTGTAGGTATTATTTGGACACCCACTTACACATCAATGTGAATGATTTTTAATGGTTTCTAAGCAAAGTTACTTTCTTAAAATACTTAAAAAATAAAATATTTCGAATTCTAAAAAACAGAAATGGTATTTAAAGCTATGAAAAATAATACAAAACCACCGGTAGCGCTATCTTTACATCCACATACATACTCATACATGATTACACCTTCACACGCACACACACACACACACACACACTCATACACACAACACACGTCCACACACACCCAGCGTTCAGTTTAAAACTTTGAATCTGTGTAGCTCTAACTTCCCAACATGTTTAGTAGAACTGCTTTCCGCAAATTAAACTCCACGAGCCAACTTTAAATTACTTATAGTTGTAATTTTAAACCGCAGCTCGAAAATCGGAAACTATTCCCGTAGTGCTATCAACGAGAATAGCAACAAGTCTTCGTCTAGATTTCGATTAAAAACACACACGTCACATCACATACCTACTTGCAATATAATGATATTGAAAAAACCTTTACGCGCAAACCACTTCGCCATTGAGCTTCAGATCATTACATAGACAATTTTAGGTCTTGGAACTATCATAAAGTTAGAAAAGTGGCCGAGTCCGAGTACTAGTGGTAAAATTTCAAAAAATTCAAAATTCAAAATCATTTATTCAGTTCAGGCAAATAGCTCTTATGAATGTCACTGTGCCATCGGTTCGTAAGTCTACTCTGGGCGGGAGACCTTGTACTGAGAAGAACCGGCAAGAAACTCAGCAAGTGTCCAGCTCTTTTCTCCCTTACAGCGTCAAAAATATTGGGAAATGCCCTATCATAAAAGGACACTTTCCATCATAAATAAACACACCATAAAATAAAGGACAATCACAAGACACACAAAAAACAACAAAATTTAAAAATGAAATAAATATCTAAACTTGCAAAAATTACATCAGGTACTAATTTCAATTTTCACAATGTCACACAGTACCAATATAAGTCAAAAATTGTCTATTGTCTATTGTAAGAACATAACGTTGTAGGTGGGTTATCAGGACCTTCAGCCTATTACCGTTCACTGCTATATAGAGCACCAACCATCACGGTAGCTTTAGTTATTGTTCTGAGTAAATATGTATTAGTTTCGCTATATTATATAGCGATACTACAACAGGCTTTCGGTTTCACGCGGTTACACTGACGCAGTAGTAAATTATCCATATATATTGTAAATAGCTACGCTCCGTTGCTGCGACGATTTGTTACACACCTAACATCCCAAATTCGGTGGTAAAACGGGGTTAGAACTTATGCTATCTCTTGCAACCCGCTGTGGTTTTGTTTACGCTAGAAGTCAGTTTTGCGAGCACACTTATTAGTGCTTAAAATGTTATGGTTCCCGGTTTTCCCATGACACTTTACCAATTACGCTGCGGTCTCCGTATTTTGTAAACAAATTAAGCAATCAACCACGGTCAACAATTTTGCTATTCGCAATAATAAATACCTTAGCATCATTCCGAATTGTGTCAATTACCTATCAATAAACCTTGTCATAGATATTGTCATGTTTGGCTTTAAACTCGTTAAATAACATAAATAAATTACTCGTACTTAAGAATTTTATTTCTAGAAAAAAGAAATTCCATATCTGATATTTTATCAAATATCTGCATCATACCGTACAAAGGTGACTCTAAAACTCACTTATGAAAATTTACTTGTAAAACGAGTATAATGGAAAAGACGTCAAATACAAACTGTAGTACGCACTTGATTTAATACAGTCCATTTCTATACCCTATCGCTACCTATGAAACTATAAACATACATATAATAAGAATTACTGTAAATACAACTTTAAACAGATATTTATATAAAATTGGGCCAGGTAATAGTGTGAGAGTTACAGACATATAAAATAGGAAATACTTATAACACCCTATTCCAATATATTCAGTTAGAGAGGCAATCTAACATTCCATCAACAAAATCCATATGTCTGCAATATTTCTATGTACAATTCATTTGGGAGCGCTCCTTCAAAACCGCCTTCGTAACTATGTGACCGGAATACGTTAAAAATCACGTTTGAGGCTTCCAAAGGTGCCAAGATATCATGAAATGTTCTTATCGGGTGCGCTGCAGGCACAGACTGTCGTCATTACGTCATTTGTTTTTCTTTGGTTGATGGCATCGTGCGATTAGCACATTTAGCCAGTGTCAAAGTAATATTCCTTACAAGAAATACGTATAAATAAACAATATTTCCTTTGTATGATGATGATTAATGATAATGGAAATGAGAAGTGAGAAGTGATATACCCCCAACCTTTTGAGTATCTCAGTAAAGATGTGGGGTTTTATTAAGACCTCACACGGACTTCTTCAGAGAATTTGAAAAATGACGATGCACTGTTTGTTTTGTCACCAACGCTCAAGCACGCTCGGTAAATAATCCACCATTATTTCACTTTAATATTCAAATAAAACAAAACCTCAGATATGACGCTTCACTTTCCCGCCATGAAGTCCATTCCGTCATTTATACAAGAGACCTTGAACATGAAGCTGAAGAAATGATCTTGATGTAAAAACCTTTTTCTTTTAATTATTGGCTTGGAACCGGTTTGGTTGACGACGTCTAATTCCCTGAATGTCTAGTCGCCATACATCCATTCTCCGGATGTCAAGTCGCCATACGTCCATTCCCTGAATGTCTAGTAGCTGCAAGTCTATTTTCCCTGAATGTCTAGTCGCAAAGACAGTGTTTAGTTTAAATTTTATTGTTGCACATTTAACCAGTGTCAAAGCTATAGAGATATTGTACAATACTTTCTTTCTTTATTAACCTCTCGTTATCCATAAAACCAGACACAATAGATATTCAATTGTTCTATAGCTCCATATGGAGTCACTAGGAGATAAATGATTAATAAATGATAATATATTAAGTGTAATAGAAATGATAAATGATATACCCAAGCCCTTTATTGAGTATCAGTAAAGATGTGGAACTTAACCGGGATCGTTCGCGGATTTTTGAGAGAATTTGAAAGTAACGTTGCACACTGTATTTTATTTAAAATGGCAACACTCTCGCACGTTCACGAACACTTAACATTATATTATTCACCAATATTTTTCAATAATATACAATAAAACTAAAATTATAGGAAACAAAACTGCAAACATGACTTTTCACTTACCCACCAAGAGCTTTCAGTAAAACACTTTGTATACGGATCTACTTGCGCTTAGTACTCACAGGTACACACGCCTGCACATCGCATCAAACTATCAAAAATTGTCAAATTTACTCAATACATTTTCAACCTTAAGTGTCAGTCATAAAGATCAAAGTCTATTAAGAAAATTTGACAGTTTTAGATAGGTGCAAGTGTCTGTACGTGATCTCTGTAACCAAAGACCCTTCAGAAGGTTTAAGACGACAAGTTAAATTAAAATGTTAGAAATAACGCATGAGAATATATCTATAAAACTTTTTCTAACCCCTTTTTTACGAAAATTGCGCCGACGGAGGTGTTTGAAATTTTGCACACCTATAGTTTATATAGAGAAGGTTATCCGAATGTTAATTTTTTTTTTAATTATGCATAAAAATAAATTAAATTAATACAACTAACATTACACACACACCATGTATCAAAAATGGAAGAGGAGAGGAGCGGCCAAAATCTGTCAATGCCAATCCAAACTCACATTCTATCTTTTTTAATTTTTTAGGATACAATCCGTGCAGCCTTAATAAAATTACGGTCGAATTTCGACCACTGGGCGACCACTAGTATAGTATATTAATAGCGTAAGCTGATTTTTGTCCCAGTGATTATGGGACGATAGCAGCTCATAAAAAATCGGTTATGGTCTCATTTCGAAGAGCTCCAGCCGCAGAAAAATAAAGAAATTGTCATAAGTTTCGAAATTCCTAAAAAATCTATTGAATAAACACAAAGTTTTGCGGGCGACCCACTAGTCCTTATTATGATAGGTAGCAAACAACAAAGCTTTTTAGAAAGCTTCGCTTGAATGCCATAGAAAAAGTATTTTTTATAGATCGTACGCTACATGCAAACTTGCGAGGGAATAGGATCGTGTTCCGGGGCAAAAAGTATCCCATGTGTTAATCCAGAATAGGTATGAGAGACTTCAATAAAGCTGACACATTAATCCTACTGATATTATAAACGCGAAAGTTTGTAAGTATGGATGGATGTTTGTTACTCTTTCACGTAAAAACTACTGAATGGATTTGGATGAAATTCGGCATACAGATAGGTCATAATCTGGATTAGCACATAGGATACTTTTTATTCCGATATCCCCACGGGAGCCACGCGGGTGAAACCGCGGCTGCTAGTACCTACTTAAATACATACGTCACGTCCTCCCAAAAAGGGGTATCAAAAAGCATCACAATTCCCAAATTTGAATAAACTCGACATAGTGACCTCGACGCCATTCTTAGCACTATCAAAGTTGGGCTCTGAGGTGGAATTCCGTACATTAACAACCATGTTATATGTACTAACACCAATGTTCAAGTTATTATAGCGCTCCACAAAATGTATCTTATATTTTATTCATAGTAAACTTTAAGAGCGCTGGTACGCTGAAGCTCGTTGCATGTCGGCTGTTCCCAATGGAATGTTATAACTACGATACGACAAAGACACAGAGTATAAGTGTATGCAGTATTACAATTGATAATGTAGGCATTTGAACGGACAGCAGAAATGTGGTGGTGGCAGAACCTTCGTCGATGAAAGATAGTTAAAAGCTACAAACTTATTGATAGACCATTAATTCCTCTTTTAAAGTCAGTACAGGATTACTTTGCCTTTACTTTTCTTAATCATCATCATCATTATCATCAGCTCATTTTTATATCCCCACTGCTGGGGCACGAGCCTTCCCTATGGATAGATAGGGAGTACGGGCCATAAACCACCACGCGGGCTCAGTGCGGATTGGTGCTTGTTAACGAGTGCTAATGCAGCCGGGACCAACGGCCTTTGCAAAAGTTGCTCAATCTCAGCACTAGCAGACCGCGCGCGATAACCACTGCGCCATCGAGCTCCTCACTTTCATCAATATTCCAGCCCAATTTCTTGCGGCTTCAATTTCGGTACGAGATAACGTGTACCGAAATTAGATTTTAACTTTCAAAACCTACTTTGAGTAAGTTTCTTTTTGTTTTTGTTTAAACATTTAGTAACCGGTTACAGGTAGCTATAGTATTACAATTTTCTAAAGGCGCCTTGTCCTTTAATTTTTACGAACCGAAGAATAAACATTATTAAACTTTTTACACCACTTTGTAAACACATACATAAAATAAAAAATAGGAGTTATATGCGCCTCTATGTATTATATTATTAATACGTAAAGAAAAGAAAAGATAAACAAAAGCTAGTAAATACTGTACCCCAATAACATAATGTTCTTAAATCTGAATCCTTTTACAGCATGCAGGAATAATTTGAGAAAATAATATAATTTGTTTTAATTTGTTTACGTTTAAAATGTCTATGTTATCATTGTTATTTATGAATTTAATTTGATTGTATTAAATTAATTTTTATGTGAATTGTTGTTATTATTGAATTATCTGCCTATTTAAGTTACCTACCAAAATCACAATGCCTTGAAAAGGTGAATTTGTAACTAAAAAGACATCTATTAACACCACCATCTTGTACATCATTGTACCTCTTGTTGCAAAGTTAAAGAAATGAATATGAATTAACTGCTGTACCACTTTTTATACGAATAAATTTATTTTATTTGATTTGAAAACACATTGCGCCCACGTAGGAGTGTCCGATTTGGCATACCTAGTTAAAGTTCATACAAAGAAGAAATACAGAGAGATAAAATTTACATATACTATATATTTTTTCTATATACTATATATTTTTTGTGTTTATTTGTAATGGAAAGTGTCCTGCTATGATAGGGCATTTTCCAATAATTTTGACGCTGTAAGAGAGAAAAGAGCTGGACACTTGCTGAGTTTCTTGCCGGTTCTTCTCAATACAAGATCTTCCGCCCAGAGTAGACTTACGAACCGATGGCATAGTGACGTTCACAAGAGCTACTTGTAGCCTAAATTGAATAAATGATTTTGTCTTTTGAATAAGTAGAGGTATGTAAGATGGATAAAAAGTCAGTTATCACTAGTAATAATTAATCAGCTGCAACTATGTAGTCTATGTCACACCGCCCCTGAACGCGCGCCGATCAACTTCACCAGCTTTGCACCAGTTCGCGCCATTTTGCACAACTGCCCATCGTAACCACGTGTTCAAGAGACAAGTCGCAACTCGCTCCTAAAGCATAGTTTTATTCAAAACTGCCTTTCAAATATTCAATATTCAGTTCAGGCAGCAATAAATTATTGAGCTGTTATGAATGTCAATACGCCATCGGGTCGTAAATCTAAGGGCGGGAGACCTAGGAAGTTCTGAGAAAACAGGTACCTAAGAAATTCAGCATAGACAATTCTTTTCTCCCTTTCTTCTGCAGCGCGAAATATTGGAAAATTACCGCATAGAAGAAAATATGGGAAAATTACAATTAAATTACATTTTAAACCTAATTTTACCATACTGTATAGGTAAGGTAAATATTCTGTTAAATCCCTAACTAAACTGTTAAACACACTTTACACATTTTAGTATTGGTTTTGTCGATTAAGCAATCCTAAACACCCCTAGATTAAATATTTATAAAATTTATAAAATACAGTGAAAAAATTAAACGCCTACCCGACTCAGCCAGGAATCGAACCGGGGTCTTCCGCAATCCGGGCGGCTGCACTGACTACCGGGAAGGCTGACGTAAGCGCTGAATTTTGTCGCTGCTGTTTTTTTAAATTCTTTGAGTGCTAATAGCGGCACAGTGCACCATCTATCCAACGGTAATTGCAACCGATGGCTATGCAGATTCATCTTTGCAGATGAAATACAACAAATTTGATTATTCGCTGTATTTTATAAATTTTATAAATATTTAATTTAGCTTCAGTGCAGCAATTAGCACTTGAAAATAAAAAGTAAAAATTCACCCCTAGATGTTAAAGCACTTTTTCAAAAAGTCAATTAATAATTCACAATTAGCCAGAATCAAAATAAATTCACGTCAACAGCTATTACAATTATAGTTATTAGGGAACTTAACGAGCGTTTCTAGTTCATTACCACGAAACCGCACGAAGCAGAATCTCGGCGGCGCTCGCGAACAAAAACCATTTGCCCAATAACACCACCCCAAATAATGACATTCGTGCAAAACAGGAGCTACATAATTGGGTGGCATAAACAAAAAATATTTATTGGCCGGGGGTTCGTTGACCCCGGTATGTGGGTCGCAGGCAGTGGCAGGGTGCCAAATACGAGAGTCGACGACAGATAAAATTTGTACACATGCTTTTGTCGAGAACGCTGTAAACGGGTATTTGTGAAAAAAGAAGTTTATCTATTATTTTCGTTCATAGGTCAGCAGCTATATTCTGTCAGGTTCAGGTGTGCATGCAGTGAATGACTATCTATGTTATAGTTATACAATTCGTTTCGATTTAGAATCTCCGTGCGCGCAATTTTCTTAAAAAGGATTAAATATATTTTTCTTCACGTATGGAATGGAAAATCTATGTTTTATAGATTTTCCAAAAACACGAAATGTTGAAAAAATTTCCACGAGCAGGATTTGAACCCGCACCCTTCTGACATACCGGGTCAGGTGCTCTCCCAATTGAGCTATCGTGGTTCTAACCAGCCCGCCGAAATTTGGATTTTTTTTCAACATTTGTGTTTTTGTAATTTGTTCGCAACAAAATTTGCGTTAAAAATTATATAAATATTTTATAGATTTTCCATTTTATATAAGTGACTGTTAAACTAAAGCGACTATATACATCACACTAATATTATAAATGCGAAAGTTTGTGTTTAAGTATGTGTGTATATTTGCGGGTCTTACCCGTGGTACTACCGATGGTCCTACTGGTAGTTC
The DNA here is from genome assembly GCA_947562085.1 of Eudonia lacustrata. Classification (NCBI taxonomy): domain Eukaryota; kingdom Metazoa; phylum Arthropoda; class Insecta; order Lepidoptera; family Crambidae; genus Eudonia; species Eudonia lacustrata. The sequence continues at coordinate 6,945,856 of OX387313.1, forward strand.
CACGGGTAATTTTTTTTATGCCCGTGGTACTACTATCCTATCTGGTAGTACCACGTGTTTTCTTCACGCTGCAACGGATGGATCGATTTGGTTGAAGTTCGGCATACAGATAGTTTATAACCTGGATTAAAACATAGGATACTTTTTATCTCGATATTCCCACGGGAACGGGAACCACGCGGGAAAAACCGCGAGCGGCTACTATTAATATAATATATCTTCTAGTGTAACAGCGCCTGTATTAATCAATGTCTCTAGAACAAACTTTTAAAGTAATCCGCCCAACTTAGGCGCTATATCGTAATGAACATCAATTTATTCAGAGACGCACTTTGTTTTCATTGATTAATTTTGTCATTAAGTTTGAAGACTGAAAATTAATTAAATGTTAATTTATTAACTGAATTCCGTAAGACTAATAACTTGAAAAAGTTACTACTTGTGTTTCTCAAAAAAGGTTATTATACAGTCAAAGAATATTTAGGTGACAAAACAGCCTGGTTATAATAAAATCAACATTTTATATGGATTTATCATTATACTTTAATATCTTAGCGCTGATATGATAGCCTTTATCAAAAGTGTCCTACAGTTTACAAACAATATTTATGTTGCGTTAAACAATTCTTTAACCCTTAATTGCTCGCGTGGTGTATATATTACCCCACAGAGAAAGTAGCTTCTGTATGATTGTTATCATAAACTCTATGAAAAGTGGTTAAAAGTGTTTTTATTTTACCATTGATATTGGGGTTATATATATACCCCACGCGAGTCTAAGTGTAACTTTAATCACGCGAGTAATTAAGGGTTAAGTTCTTAGATTACCTCTTGCTTGCTTATCTTATTTTTATTATTATTATACTCGTATACTTTAACTTTGTTTTTCCTAAACAATTTCGGACTTAGATTAGTACTGTGTGACATTGTGAAAATTGAAATTGGTACCTGATGTAATTTTTGCAAACTTAGACATTTTTTTATTTTGTTGTTTTTTTTCTGTGTTGTGATTGTCCTTTATTTTATATTTTTATATATATACTTTTTGTGTGTGTTATTTGTGATGAAAAGTGTCCTTTTATGATGGGGCACTTTCCAATATTTTTGACGCTGTAAGGGAGAAAAGAGCTGACACTTGCTGAGTTTCTTGCCGGTTCTTCTCAGTACAAGATCTCCCGCCCAGAGTAGACTTACGAACCGATGGCATAATGACGTTCATAAGAGAAAGACTGACCGCTTCCCTGTACCGAGGACTGATTTAAGCAATGTCTTCCGCCAGCAACCGTTGCATACGTCACCGGTAATCCGAGTCGGAAACCTGTCCCGGAATAGTTTGTGTAGTAAAACGGAAAAGGGAATTGTCGGTGTATCTCGGATTGGTAATTGGGCGCTGTTACTTTGGAAGATGTTCAACCATTTTGTTTGCAATGTTATTATAGTCCGGTCAATTTAGACATTCGAAGGTACATAAATTCGCATTAAGCTGAAAATTGGTAGAATCGTTAAAAATGTGATTATAAATAAAACTTAAAAGTTCCCCATCATTCCCGTGTATGGAAAAAAAATTTACTCGAGGTCAAAGGTCAAAAAAATAAGTTTTTCGCGATTTTCAGCGAAACGGTAAGTCTTATCATAAAAATATTTTAGACGAGATTGTAGGTCATCATATTATCTATCAAAAATATATTAGTGCTTTTTTTTCTACGAGCCACCCTTTCTGGGATATAACGATTCAAAAAGTTGTTCAAGTTGTTATGGGCATAATATGCATGAGTGCGCCGCGTATATACATCTCTTATCTAGAGTTGTTATATATGTTGAAATATTTTTCTATCGGTGATTGTAACTTATACTTAAAATATAAAATGTACATAACTATAAGTTTTATTTGATGAACATATGACAGTTCCAACCAGTAAACAAAAATTTCTTACCAACACTCACAACAAGTCTCGGTTCATTTCCATGTTGAAAGAAAAATTTACTGCTGAAAATATATTGGTAAAACAAGCTAATAATGATGCTGATGTATTTATTATTGAAACAGCAATAGAGCAATTCAATTTGACAAATACAACTATTGTTGTTGGTGAAGATATAGACTTACTCGTATTACAAATTTCCGTAATTTTGCAATAGTTTTAAATTAAACAGGATCACAACTGACCCGTGGAGTAGGCCTACTAGGGAAACCACGTTAAAAAAAACGCGCTAAGTACACTACCTCATAGGTGGCGTGGAAACGTGTGCATATTATGCCCATAACAACTTGAACAACTCTTTGAATCGTTATATCCCAGAAAGGGTGGCTCGTAGAAAAAAAAGCACTGATACATTTTTGATAGATGATATGATGACCTACAATCTCGTCTAATATATTTTTATGATAAGACTTACCGTTTCGCTGAAAATCGCGAAAAACTCATTTTTTGACCTTTGACCTCGAGTTAAATTTTTTCCATACACGGAAATGATGGGGAACTTTTAAGTTTTATTTATAATCACATTTTTAACAATTCTACCAATTTTCAGCTTGATGCGAATTTATGTACCTTCGCTCTCATTTTTGTGTCTAAATTGATCGGACTATAATAGCGTGAACAAACTTACTTTGTTGCAATAGGATTTTTACAAACTGGAACTAAATAGTTCTTACAGACCAGTCCGTTGCTTTACTTTTGTATAAATAGTAAATTATATTACTGATTTTATATATTTTTTAAAATTAATTAGTTTATAAATAGTTACTAATTGTATATGCAATTTGTTAATATTATGCCACAGAATAAATTAGTTTGTAATAGTAAAAAAAGGAAAAAAAATAATACACTTAGGAACGCCATTTGACCTCTTAAACTTTATAAAAAAGAATATATTTTCGATATGCCTACATGCAAAAACTTTATATAAACAAGCGAAAAAAATTTCGTTTTTTTTATTCTAGCTTTACAGTGTTCTGTAACCTCGTACGAACATTAACATGTACAGATGTTTCTATGGTTAAGTTACAGTACAGTTACAGTCATAAACGCATTAGTTAGATAAATTATAGAATTAAACAGTCTTTTGATGGTGATGATAAAACAGTACCTACTTAAGTACAAATTATATTCACTAAAACAACTCAGAAGTATTCTATAATCCTTCAGTAAAAGTATAATTACATGTCAAATATAACTGAAGGGAAGATATTTCACCTCTTTCAGTTGAGTTTCTAATTAACGCTAAAAATACACCTTTACTCCGTTCTTTTTGGTACTTTTTTCCTCAAGTTGAAAATGTAAAAGACCTGACTCCAATTTCGTTATTAATTGCTCTACAAATCTACCTTTTTGTGACATTCCAGTTAAATTTAATAAGCAAAAGAACAAAGAAGGTTTGTTCATTTCTAACTTGACGGTACTTACTAAATTGTACAAAACGCTCTTTATCTTTCTTTTAGGAAATCACCTTACGAAACAAGGCTACTCCAGCGACTGCTGTCTTCCTGAAATAGGCATTAAATTTATTATGTGAAGTTGTGTACTGTCTTTATTTTTTGTCTTGGTATGTTATGGTGTTGGAGTGGACAATAAATGTTTTTTCTTTCTATCTTTCTTATCTCTTAAGTATTTGTGTTATCGCTTTTTTAACCGACTACGTCATAAAAAGGGTTATGTATGTATGTATGTATATATGTATGTATGTATGTATGTTTCTCTGTTTCTTTGGCACGCCCTACAGCCCAAACGGCATGGTGGATTTTAAGTCTTTAATCGCCGTGGTGGTCACCGGTGACCGACAAACAATAAATGTTCTATCATTGTTATTACTGAAGCCTAAAGTAACATAGTCTTAATTAAATGTGTAAAATAATATTAACTAGTGGTATTGAGTTTGAGAATTAATACACTTAATAATGAATGAGAAAAAACCTCAATTTCTTATGTAAAGACCCAATATAGCAGATAGTATATAGTAGATTTTAGGATATCCCTTTAGAATTGTATAAGCAAAAGACCAAAGAAAGTAGGTCTACTTCTAACTTGGCGGTACTTACTCAATTATACAAAACGCTCTTTATCTTTCTTTCAGGAAATCTGGGTATGAAACAACGCTACTGCAGCGACTTCTGTCTCTTAAGTATTCATGTTATCGCTGTTTGCGGACACTGCGAGGATTAAAGTTTCACGCGGAATGGAAACGAAGCTTGTTTATTGGTCCAGTAATTCTACTTCAGGATCTATTTCCCACTTACCTTTTTGGAGATTTGTTTCATGTGCAATCTGTTTGTACGTTTTGAGAACCATGTTTTTTTTAATAACATTTTATAAAGCAAGATATGAATAACCGCACCTAGAATTTTATAAAAGTTATGAATAAACGTATATAAAATAAAGCTTTTCATCTCATGTATGTAATCTTTGATAATACTCAATAACCAATCAAATAACGAGGAACTAATTTATTATACGATTAAAAATCATTTGACACTGGATGTTAACCAACTGACAATATCTCTACCAATACTTTATTTTATTATTTATTTCCCGATATAGCATTAAATTACTTCTAGGATATTCCTTTAGCTATTTGTTTGCACAAATCCACTGTAATATGATTATATTATAACTATTATATATTAAAAACTTAATATTATTTCATACATACTTTTAGTATTCCCTTAGTGCTTCCCTGAGTGATTCTTTGTTGAAAATGTAATAATAATGATGTATAAAATAATTTATTTATATTATCTGAAATAATTACTTTCGCAGCTTTTATAGAAACATTAATTATTTGACAAAAACCTTAAGAAATAACGTAGAGCTGCGATCGATAGACAGGACACTCAATTCTACATCCATATACGAATGCCGAATGTTTCCGCTTTTCCGCTGAATGCTATAAATCAGGCATAATTTACGGCCTCCTTGGTAATGCAGGTTCTGATTTATAGAAACTCCTTTGTTCCAACGCTTTCTGAGCGTTCACTTGCAAACGACTGCTATAAAGTATTAAATTCAGGTGTCAAGACATACGATCCGAGTAATGTAGTATGTGAAATACCATCCAGGTAATTTTCCTTTAGTTACACACATAATTTATAACGTAGGACTAATACTGTATGTTGCGAAATATACTAATCGCAGTATCTGTGTTAGATAAACAATCATTAGTATGCATACAACCAACTGTAAATTTATTTATTTATTTATTTTTATAATAGTATATGTACACACATGTACCAAATCGATGGTTTATTGAACATTACCTAAACAAAAGGTTTCTGTTGGGTGCACTCTATTTATTTATTTACTATTTATGGCTTTATTTATAAATAAATAAAATATTATAACAATGATGAACTCATTAGTAAGACGGGCAAGGGATATACAAATATGTCCATCCTCGACTTTTAATAATACCTACTTAATTTCATCATACTTATTAAAATTTACAATGTTTTCCGATCCGATAACACAGAGTAACAATATACCGTTGATTAAATTGGATCACTTTTTGTTACAGTTATAATAAAAAAGGAGGTTTTATTGTAAATATTGCTCATCATTGTTACCTTATAATTTTAATGTCCGATCGAAACAGGATTGTTTGATAATTATGTTTTGAGGAGCTTGATTGTGCTTGACGCCTTGTAAGCGGATGGGCGACCAAAAGACACATTGTACCCGTTAGTACCCTTACCCACTTTGGGCCAGCGTAGGTATCTTCGCATGCGCTATATTTGATGTAGACACTAGACAGACCCACCAGTGGGATGTATATATAGACTGATGTAGGTCCTAAATATTTTTATTTTATTTTAGTTTCACAATAATTACATCACCACCTCAATTTATATCCCCGCTGCTGGGACACGTGCCTTCCATACTGCGAGCAATAAACCACCACGCGGGCCCACTGCGGATTGGTGGTTTTGGACTGACAAGCTAGAGATGATTCATGTCTAATCACCTATCTGATGACCGGCCTTTGCGAAAGCTGCTAAGCTTCAGCAATCGCAGACCGAGCGCGTTTTAATTTAAATTTTTATTTAAATTTAGTTTATCACGACCTTCTTGGTCGAGTGGTTTGTACACCGGTTTTTATGGTGTCGCCATCTCTGAGGTTCCGGTTTCGATCCCCGGTCTGGTCAATTTAGAAATGATTGTTTTTCTAAATTGTCTCAGGTCTGGGTGTTTTCTATGTATAATAAGTATGTATTTAAGTATTTTAAGTATGTTTATCCGTTGTCTAGTAACCATATAACGAGTTTCATAACAAAGCTTCTCTTGGGCTAGATAATTGGTGTGAGTGTAGGTAAATTTATTTATTTATTTACTAATGTATAATTTACATGAAGATGTTACTTAGCGATTTCACTAACACACAATTTATCTAAGCAACCTTTAATGTTACAATATATGCAGGTAAAAATATCTTAGATAGGCACCTTTTCCCTTTGGCGTTATCTTAGACAGAATATTACCTGAAGTGGAAATTTCATATTTCTAAGCGTTGCTTCCGTGCTCCTCGGAAATTATTGGAAAATCTGCCCTCAATCTCAAATTAATACAGCGTAATCCATTATTCAATTATGAGTTTTTAAAGCATAAATTAATATATGCGTCGTCGGTAGCCGGTACCAATTAAGATAACAAATTAAATTATTTTGTAATGATGATAAAATCTTTTTGTAGAGTAAATATTTACGTGTTGGAATTGAAACTACTTCTACGGCTCTACTCGCGTTTATTAAATCAAATTAATATGAAAAAAAAAATGAGGAGCTCGGTGGCGCAGTGGTTGACGCGCCCGGTCTGCGAGTGCTGAGGTTAAGCAACTTTCGCAAAGGCCGATCATCGGATGGGTGACAAAAAAAGTATCATCTCGAGCTCCTCCGTGCTTCGGAAAGCACGTAAAGCCGTTGGTCCCGGCTGCATTAGCAGTCGTTAACGACCACCAATCACATTAGGCCCGCGTGGTGGTTTATGGCCCGTTCTCCCTATCCATCCATAGCGAAGGCTCGTACCCCAGCAGTGGAGACAAAATGAGCTGATGATGATGATGATGATGTTTCACTTCAATGTGTTATGTTTGCTTAAGCTTTAGAAAACAATATAACATTTTGTTGGCATGCATTAATGTAAATAGCAAAAGGTATACTTAAAAAAGCAATATTTTTTAAAAGTCCACGCCGTTTAAATCTCTGCACTGTGCGACAGAAACTGGCGCAAAGTCGACATCGAACACCGATCACTTAGGAATCTCAGCGAAAACAAATTGGCCAGCGAAGCCGGATTTGTTATTCAGAACACTCCAAACTTTGCAATCTACTATGCTATGCCATGATTAAAATCCACTTAACAAAAATGCGTTTTAAATGTTAGAACCGTGAATTAATTTGCGTTGTTATCTTTTCAGGCTTGTTATTAAAACTTCGTCGCTTTATTTTAGAAAGACGCTTGTATCTCCCATTGGATTAATTCTTGCGGTGTTAAAGTTAAATGTTACAGGCACTTAATAAGGTTTTATTGCTACATTTATGTGAATGAAACTGAGTAAACGACTTAACAACGCAAAGGCTTACTTACTCCGAGCAAGAGTCAAATCAGCACCACACACTTTATCCGACTTATAATTTGTTCGCAACAATATTTGCGTAAAATTTATTTAAGTGTCTATAACTATATTTAAGTTATAGCTTGTTTTTAAATAAGCAAATAAATGAATACTTTCTTTTTTTACATTAATACAAACAGATTTTATATGTATAACTTTAGATTAATCTTCAACTTTAAAATGAAACTTTTACGCATCTACAAATCACACAGTCATATGCAGACATAGATCATAATGAGAGCTAACCTTGTGATCAAGGACCTTTTGAAGGGTTCAAAGCGTCAGTATAAAATGAAATATTAAAGGAGACTGGCGAAGTTCTATGTATTTTTAGACCTCAATTTATAGGTCCCGTTCATGGATGAAATCGAATGGTACTTAAAGAACTATGCTAGACTAACAAAAAAGTTAATTGTTTCTATGTTTTTAAAGTTGGGAAAACAGAGATATGTTTAATAACCAAAAAATAAAGAAGTTAGGGTAAAAATCATTTATTTTATAACTCTTTATTTAAAAACAATGCAAATAATTATTACCAATACATAATGTATGATAAAATAGATGAATAGGTAGGTAATAACAAAAACAAATAACGAAAGTAACCATTATTTCATCAGAGACATAGTAGTTCAGTCAATTATTTGCAATTTGAAAATAATTTATCTTTTTATTTCATACTTTAATAAATCAGACGTTCGTAAAAGTAAATTGTAGGAATTTTATTTTATTTTATTTTCATGTCTCCGAAAGTGTACTAATTCGTAAAATATTAGGGCGACTCTAGCCGGTCTTCTTAAACGGGAAAAGATTCATAAAAGTTATTTTCCTCAACTATGAATTATTAAATTGCTTAGTGCATATTCATAAGGTATTAAGTATTAATAATAGCTTCCTTGACAACGACAGACAACATACTTATAGTTCAAAATGATAGGGTGCGGTCTGAATTCCGATAATTCCTCACCAAATATGTGTCCTGGGACCAGGTGTTCGTCGGGCTCACGTGTTTACAGAGACGTATCTAGGTAGTGATTTTACGATTATAACGTACAGTCAACAATGAAAATGTCTGAACGCCTTAATACTTTGTGGCGTAACTACTGTGTAATATAACGAGCGGTTGCCCACCTTTAGCGAAGTTACACGCGGGTGAAAGTGATGAACGACTTCTGACAATGCAAAACATTAAAAAATACATTGTAGGTGGGTTTCTAAGTGTAACTAGTGTTCGACAGGCACCTATGATAGACATATTTTTTTATTAATCATTTGAAACAGGGGTCAGCAACTTGTTTTAGTCTTTAATAATAATAATAAGCCTGATATCGTGGTGGTCGACCGATCCCAGCGCCAGGCAATACTGGTTGATATCACCATACCTCATGATGAGAACCTCGTGAAAGCCGAGAAGGACAAGCTCAGTAAGTACCTTGACTTGGCTCATGAGGTTACCGCCATGTGGGATGTGGATTCAACCATTATTGTCGTTTTGATAGATTGATATTGATAGTCGTTTCGGCAAACGGTCTTTTAGCCAAGAGCCTCGATCAACACCTAGAGAGGCTCTCGCTGAAAGGTTGGGTCAAGGGTCAGATGCAAAAGGCAGTACTCCTTGACATGGCACGTATTTGTCAGGAGGTTCCTCACTCTGCAGCCCTGACCACCGGTAGATTGGGCCCTGCCTCGCTGCTGGCGGTACTCTAGGATTAGGTTTTTATAATGTTTTATTGTTTTTATTTTAAAATATTGTAAAAATCTAGTTTTTTAGTATATTATTAATATATTCTTTATTTATTTTTTATAAATAAAGAATATATTAATAATATACTTAACAGTGGATGCGGGATACATTTGGATGTCGTGGCAGTTGATAGACACTTTACACCGCTCTCCTTGGCAACAGAAAACTGGCGCAAACCAGTGGTGCTAAGCACTCTCGATCGCAAGGACATATGGAAGAGCAAGAACACGGGCGCTACTATCGGGCTTTAACTGGACCTGATGTAGATTTGATTTGAAACCGAAGGTTTTGTCTGTGCCATTGAAGATGAAGTTATCAAGACGAATAACTACCGGAAATATATTATGAGGGACGGTACAGTCGACATCTCTGTCGGGCATGCCGTTGTCCCGGAGAATCTCTCAGGCATATTATTTCCGGTTGTTATCATCTGGCTAACGGCGAGTATTTGCACAGACACAACCTAGTAGCCAGGATCATTCACCAGCAATTTGCTCTTCAATACGGCCTTGTTGAGTCTGAAGTGCCGTACTACAAGTACGCACCGGGCACCGTTCTTGAAAATGGTCGTGCATTGCGTGCTATTGGGACAGGTCAATCATCACGGACGTGGTGGTAGACCGGTCTCAACGTCGGGCGGTGCTCGTTGACATCACCATCCCGCATGACGAAAACCTCGTGAACGCTGAGAAGGACAAATTTATCAAGTACCTTGTCTTGGCTCACGAGGTGACCGCCATGTGGAATGTTGATTCGACGATCATGGTCCCGATAGTCGTTTCAGCGAACGGTCTGATAGCGAAGAGCCTCGACCAACACCTTAGGATGCTCCCGCTTGATGGTTGGATCAAGGGTCAGATTCAGAAAGCAGTACTTCTTGACACGGCACGTATTGTTAGGAGGTTCCTCACTCTGCAGCCCTGACTACGACGACTGCTCTTCCAACTGAGCTTCTAACATTCCATTGGCGGTAGCCAAAGTAACATTAAGAAAACGATAGCGAGGTTCGAAAAGAATAAAATTTATGGGATTGACATTAGATTGACCATGTAATTTAGCGCGGCTTATGTCAATCCCATACATTTTATTCTTTTCGAACTTCGCTATCGCTTTCTTAATGTTACTTTGGCTAAGCCTACAGAGCGGTTAATTCTGTACAATTCTGCTTCACTAGGTGTCTTCGCAACTATACTCCGATTCCGTTTAAGACCATGTGGAGCGGAATCATTTGCCTACTTTTAGTTAAAAAAAAAAACAAACTACCACTACCTCTCAAATGAAAAAACAGTCTAGCTAACAACGACGATTGTTCCAGATTTCCATTGAAAACTCTTGCCAATTAGACAATCTACAGCGGCGGAACGAACGACTCGCAGCATCGACATTCGCCAATTTCCTGATAAACAAAGACTGCCGAGTCTCTGCCCGGATCAAGCTATGCCTCTACTACGAAAGAAGATTTATGGTACACATATAGCCGACTTCGCCTTACATAACTTTGTGAGCTTACTTTGCTTCTGATGTTGCGGCTGCGCGCACAGCAATGAAAACAGATCAAGGTTGTTAGACCAAGAGGTCCATTTCAATGACAGTATTATTAGTATTAGAAAAGTAATTGCGGTAGTCGAACCGGTGTCATACACAGGGTTAATATTCGTGCTTAAACCCACGAGTGGGAACTTTTTAAACTGATGATGAGCTCCCTACGCAACACCACTTTATGGTTAAAATCCTTGAGCGTTCAAGCGGTCTCTAGCTCTAGGTTATGTTCTGCCAAACCACCATTCAGAAATCATTTGTCATGTTCGGAATTCTATTTTTCATGCTGTCTGTTATTAGACTCAAACATGTTAAAATAATTAAATATTTTTTAATAAATGATAAAGTTAGTTAATTTACACTTTTTACTTAGTGACACTTACCAAAAATTTACAACAAAATAAACAACATTTCCTCCCTGTTAGCGTTCGCTGCGCTGCGACAAGCACGTCCGCGTTACGATCGTTTAACTTAAGCAACTTTCGCAATGCCGAGTCCCGGGATTATTATTAAAACTTCAAATACCTCCAGATCCCGTACTTAGGAAGGCACATTAAGCCGTTAGCCGTCAGTTGTTGGCGTAATATTGCAGTTGCTAACATTCAACCCGCTTTGGGACACCACGGTGGGTTACGACATGATCTGCCATGTAGGAACATGTTTTGATAAAAAAACTTAACAATTTATTAAAAGCCAAACATTTTAAGTATCTGTCTACCAGTCTTTGTGTAATGCGACAAAGGATATTTCATTCTGCTTGAAATAACATCTTTTAGTAGGCATCTTTGTAATTTAATACCTCGTAAAATGTCACAAATAACAGACGAAACTACGGTCGCACAAAACATTTCGAAAGCGTTTCATCTATCCAAGCAATATTATTTTACCTTACGGTACCTAGTCCCTTCAAACATAAGGAAGATGACATTGAATCCCTTTGCACGATATAAAGAAAACGTGCCAATCTCCTTTGCTGTTGCAAAAAAGATTTACAATGCAATACCAACCTTCTTACGCAAGCTAAAAGATTGAAATTTTAAAAGTTGACTGTCTTGAGCAGTGTGTGTTTGGATTACAAAGCTACTTTCCAGACGTTACACGTTCCAGAAGTTCCAAAGGTCAGTTATTGGTCCTGGACACAGGCCACAGGATATTTCTGTCCATTTTGTGAACAAAGCGGTGGGTGGCCTACGGAACGATCCTTTCTAGCCAAATCGAAAACTTTCGTTCGCTCTTTTATGAAAGCGTTGAATCGGAGCTTTGATGAAACTAAAGCTAGTATGCGCAGATTTTATGTAGGTTGTATCTATTTGTAGTCTGCTTACTGTTGTATAGTAATAATATATATAATATGTTGTATAGTAACCGCCTCTGTGGTCTAGTGGCTAAGACCACCGGCTTAGACCCAGAGGGGGGGGTACATGTTTGTGTACTCGGTTTGGTTGATGGTAGGGCTTGTTAGTTCGCCTGGCTAGCTACCAACATCTTATCTAAATATGTCGCCATAACATCAATGTTTGTAGCATTGTTGTGTTCCGGCAGCTGAGATAAGATAGCCAGTACCTCACTAGTTGAGGTTCCCGGGTGAAGTGCGCTACCATCATTGGCCTTAGCGTCACTTTACATCAGGTGAGATTAAGGCACTGTGCTTACCCGTAAAATATATTTAAAAAAAAAATAATCCATGGTGTAAATCAGATAGGGGCGTGTAATAAATGGTTTTGTCTATTGTCCTAATTCAAGTATTTCGCGTCAGCTGCCACGGCAAACAAAATTATTAAGTTATCAAATAGAGATTGTAAAAATAGTAACATAAATGAGTCGACGCGTATATTGGCCGAAAATCTTTATATGGAGATTCCCGGTGAGGGAGAGAACGAGGACCACACAGAAGCGAAAAGAAGGGCAGCCGAAACGAAGGAGGGAAACAAAGATGACCTTTGCAACCCTCCATTCGTGGAGGCTGTACCTCTGCAAGCAGTGGTCTCGTTCGACCCCATGAGAGTCCCGAATCATAAGAGCGATACGGCCAATATACGCGTAATAGAGTACACAAATATTATCACACAAAAGACACACGGAACATACACACAAGCTAGGGACACATCGAAACACAAAACACAATAAGCAAGACCAAATACGCGGCAGGATATTTATTGGGGAAAAATAAAAATTGTATAAACAATATGGCGAAGAATACTACGCATAAATGTAAACAAAAAAGACATAATAATTATAAAACTAATGTTAATAAAAATAGTAATATAATATATATAAGGATCTACAAACAAAATAAGAAATATAATAAAAGGAATGTACTAGATCTAGTAAATACGAAACATATATTCAATGTGAAATGTAATAAAGAAAACGTAAATAGAATAAGAAAATAAATAAAAAGTAAAAAGAAAAATGTAATTTAAATATAAGAAACATTAAGATAATTAATGGAATCAGGCGTTATTTTGCGGAAATCCATAGTACAAAAAAATGTAATTTAAATATAAGAAACATTAAGATAATTAATGGAATCAGGCGTTATTTTGCGGAAATCCATAGTACAAAAAAATGTAATTTAAATATAAGAAACATTAAGATAATTAATGGAATCAGGCGTTATTTTGTGGAAATCCATAGTACAAAAAAATGTAATTTAAATATAAGAAACATTAAGATAATTAATGGAATCAGGCGTTATTTTGCGGAAATCCATAGTACAAAAAAATGTAATTTAAATATAAGAAACATTAAGATAATTAATGGAATCAGGCGTTATTTTGCGGAAATCCATAGTACAAAAAAATGTAATTTAAATATAAGAAACATTAAGATAATTAATGGAATCAGGCGTTATTTTGCGGAAATCCATAGTACAAAAAAATGTAATTTAAATATAAGAAACATTAAGATAATTAATGGAATCAGGCGTTATTTTGCGGAAATCCATAGTACAAAAAAATGTAATTTAAATAATATGTGCATGTAACAGTCGGTGCGCAGCTCTCGACCAGTCAACAGCTCCTGAGGATGCCCCGTGGAGGGGCGAAACACGTGTCTGGTATCGGTGGTGGTGTTGGTGTGCATTTTCGCTTGCACGCATTGTTTCTCCTGCATGTGCATACTTTTTGCGGGCGGGAGGGCGGTGCATGCGTACTGCATCCAAGCTGTATAAACGAGTGAGTTAGCGGAATTAACACTACATATTATTTAAATTACATTTTTTTGTAAGAAACATTAGTTAAGAAAATAATGTAATAGTATGTAAGAAACAATGTAAACAAAAAAAGAAGAATAATGTAATAGAAATAAGACATATTGTAAAAAGAAAAGAAATGAAAAGAAAGACAAAAGAAAGTATATAAAAAAAAGAGAATAAGTAAAAAGAAAAGAAAATAAACATAAAAGAGTAGAGCTCTTCAAGCTCCGAATTATTAACCCCATTGAAATAAGAAAAAAAGAAAGACAAAAGAAAACAAAGGCCTGCCAAGAAGCGGGGAGCAAAGAAAAAAAAAATTCAAGTATTTCATAAACGTAGGTAAATGGAGTTTTGGAGTTTGACCCGAGTTCTTTTTGTTATCACACGACAGCACAACAACTACTACATTTTTAACTCAATCTACCGAGCAATTAAAGTTTACTTTTGCTAATAGGTACTAGTTCTGCTGTGTCTGTATTTTATTGGTAATACCCAGGTCTTTATCCTAAGTCAAAGTCAAAGTCAAATATTCTTTATTCAAATAAACTTTAGAAAAGTGCTTTTGAATCGTCCATAATTTTTTTACCTACTACCCATTCAGGACGTCTCCTTTTTAGCTGTGGAGAAGAATCCTAATATCTAAATTATCACCATTATATAGCTAATATTTTTATTGGTCAATAAATTACAATTCACTAAAACGCACAAGACGGTACGATTGTCTGTAACGGATTGTTAAACTACTCCAATTTAGCATGGTTGCATAATCGTGATATTTATTAATTATAGTAGTTTAATAGGTACATTTTGTTTCTCTTATTTGTTGTTTTCTGGTGTCCTCTTTTCTAGGTTTCCACGGAAGATCAGCGTCGGGCACCTTTGGTGTTCTGACAAATGCTGAGTGGATACCTTTTTTGTGTCACTTTCCATTTTTTAATACTATTTTATTTTTATTTTATTTCATGTCTGTGTGACACTAACAAAATAAATTTTCATTTAATTTATATTTTCATTTCATTACTTGAAATTGGCTGAATGCGTTTACTTTAAGCCATTCATTAAGATTAGATTTAGAAAAAGGTAAATAGTAAAAGCACTAAGTCGCACTGTATCGTTATTTTCCTCATTTGGTGTCTACTGAAAACCAGCGCATAGTGGTGCCAATCCGGTACGTCGATATTGCTCTGAGTTCTTTGATGTAGGTATTGAAATGAAACAAATTTTACTGATTTACTCGGGTGTAAGTCGTATTTTGAGTTAGACATTGATGTTATTTAATGAACGAACCCTTTACAGGGTCTGTGGTCACATTACCTCTTCTTTGATGTACCTTTTTTTGTATGAGTGACAATTCATAACTGCTTTTTTATTTTATTAAAAAGGTTCATATGTTTAAACTCTTTTATGTGCGTTTATGGTCGAGTTCGAGGTGTGCGATCACGTAAGGAGAACGAGGAGCTCGATGGCGCAGTGGTTAACGCGCCCGGTCTACGATTGCTGACGTTAAGCAACATTCGCAAAGGCCGGCCATGGGATGGACAACCGAAAATGTATCATCCCTGGCTACTCCGTGCAGCGGTAAAGTCATTGGTCCCGGCTGAATAAATCAATAATAAATAAATTTTCCTACACTCAGACCAATTATCTAGCCCAAGAGAAGCTTCGTTATGAAACTCGTTACATGGTTACTAAACAACGGATAAACGTACTTAAAATACTTAAATACATACTTATTATACATAGAAAACACTCAGACCCGAGACAATTTAGAAAAACAATAATTTCTAAAATGACCCGGCCCGGGATCAAACCCGGGACCTCAGAGATGGCGGCACCATGAAAACCGGTGTACAAACCACTCGACCAAGGAGGTCGTCCTGAATTAGCAGTCGTTAACAACCACCGGGCCCGCGTGGTGGTTATGGCCCGTTCTCCCAATCCATCCATAGGGAAGACTCGTGCCCCAGCAGTGGGGACATGAACATGAGCTGGTGATGATGGTGATGGTCACCTAAACGAAAATGGGTTTTGTATGGCATTTAAGCAGCGCCTCCTGGTGGCAACCAAAGAGAGTTTAAAAATTTCCATACAACTTTGCCATCTCGTTTTCGTTAAAGTGATCGTATGAATACGAATATTAAACAAGACTTACACTAGGTACCTACCCAGACAGCTGGAGTAACAATGAAACAAATCATTTAATGTCTCATAACATCTCTCTCATACAGCAAACGACGGAGAGTGCGCTGAACGCCTCCACCACAAACTGGTGTGTCCCACTACAAGGGGTTAATTTCAAAACAATAAGGTTCCGAAAACATTTTTAACAATTCTTAGTTAACACTTTTAACGTTTCCTTACAACGACGGCAGTATTTAATAAAACAGTACCGCGGACTCAACGAAAAAAAAAAAAAAAAAAAAAAAAAAAGGCGCACGTTTCAAGAACGGAAAACGAAAGACCTTAAGTAGAGATAACGCCATAAGTTCTCATTTCAAATGGCCCCTCTGTGTTCTTAATTAGCTATTATGCGACGACACCGAGATTTGATCTCAGCTTAATTATTATTGTGCGTTGTAAGGGCAGGGCTCTGTTGGGACAAAGGATGGAGAGCACGTTTGTGAAGGCTAAGGGCGGGTGCAGAACCTTCGAGGAGCTAAAGGTGGAATAACATTATCTTTTAAAAAAAGCATTATTAGGCTTTTATCTTTTTATGCGAAAGTTTGTGTGTATGTATGTGTGTGTGTATATTTGTTGCTTCTTCACGCTGCAACGGATAAATGGATTTGGATGAAATTCGGCATACAGATGGTTTATAACCTGGATTAAAACATAGGATACTTTTTATCCCGATATTTCCACGGGAACGGGAATCACGCGGGTGAAACCGCGAGCGGCCGCTAGTTTTTTAATATACTAGTGGCCCGCTCGCTACTTCATCCGCTTTAGTGAGAACCCGTATCCCATGAGGATTTTTTTATAAATCCTAGAATCCATATTGCAACGCCACCTACCGGGTCCGATTGTAAATCAAAACCACCCACAGACACAGAACCATTCAAACTATTTAGTGCTGTATGACATTGTGAAAATTTTAACTGGTAAGTAACTGATGTTTTGCAAACTTAGATATTATTATATTTTCTCTTTTTTTTTTTTTTATATGTGTGATTGTCCTTTTTATTTTGTGTTTTTATTTGTGATGGAAAGTGTCCTTTTGTGATAGGGCATTTTCCAATATTTTTGACGCTGTAAGGGAGAAAAGAGCTGGACACTTGCTGAGTTTCTTGCCGGTTCTTCTCAATACAAGATCTCCCGCCCAGAGTAGACTTATGAACCGATGGCATAATGACGTTCATAAGAGCTATTTGTAGCCTAAACTGAATAAATGATTTTGAATTTTGATTTTTTTTTGAAAAAAAAACATATTTTTTTTTCAATTTAAATCTATCCAGCCGTTTAGCAGGAGTTCGGCAATTATGCGACGACACCGAGATTTGATCTCAGCTTAATCATTATTGCGCGTTGTAAGGGCAGGGCTCTGTTGGGACTTGCGGACCAGCCAGCTAAAGGCTTCATATTAAATTTCAATGTATCCAAAACAATTATAATACAAATAATATTAGATAATTAGATAAATAATAGTAAAGTATAAAAGCACCTCCTTTCCTCTCGTCGAGTTGTTTGTGGCTGGCGAGAGAAGACAAGGAGAGCCCCTCATAACACGCAGATTGCACCAGGCAATTATAATATAAAGCATTTTTCGCATTTAAAACAGTTAAGGCTTATACTTAGCGCAGTGCTCACGTCTGAACCGAACTTTAGCAGTTCATGGCGGGAAGTCAACATTCGGTGACAACAATGGAATAGTTTTGATTAAGGATGTCTCTATTACGGAGTGTTCGGTAGGTACTTATATATTTATACAGACTAGTGGTCGCCCAGTGGTCGAAATTCGACCGTAATTGTATTAAGGTTGCACGGATTGTATCCTAAGCAACGAAAAATTAAAAAAGATAGAATGTGAGTTTGGATTGGCGTTGACAGATTTCGGCCGCTCCTCTGCTCTTCCATTTTTGAAATTTTTGAAAAGAGTATATATGCGTATGTATCAAATACATATGCATGTGTGTCAAATACATGGTAGTATGTGTAATGTTTGTTTTATTGATTTAATGTATTTTAAGCATAATTTAAAAAAAATATTAACATTCGGATAACCTCCTCTATATAAACTATAAGTGTGTAAAATTTCATACTCCTCCGTCCACGTAATTTTCGTAAAAAAGGGGGAAAAAGATTTTACTTCACATATTAATTTAAAGAAAACGTGATTAAATGAAAATAATTTGGTTTTATTATTATATTTATTATTAGGTTTTTTTTTGGAGAGACTCTGCTGATTGACTCAGACGGTATTTTCACCTAAACCAGGCTTTTTTGGGGACGGCGAGAAACTTAAAGGGCTCCTCAAGCCGTGTGAAGCTAATCACCTTCAGAGGTTTTTGAGGGAACGGCATCACGCACTAGTGCGTGTCGTGCCCTACAAGATTCTCCGAGGGGTTCGGATCGGTTCGGATTAATTATTAGGGTTCTCAAAGTCGGTAACGCATATAGAAGCTTCCCGGATGCTGCAGATACCCATCGGCAGCGATAACCACTTACTATCAGATGGTTTGCCTGCTCGTTTGATGTTTTTTAACATAAAAAATAAAGATACTTATCAATTCACGTTCGCACATACACTACTATACATGTCAACTATAAATACGAGTTTATCCAAAAACTATCTGGTTCTATATTTTTTACATTTATATAGACATAGTAGACATAAACTTTAATATATGTCATCTATATATCTAAAACTTCTTGCGGTCCTGTGTAGCATATTTCAGCTAATGATAGCTAAGTCCAGTCAACTGTATAAAAAAGTTGTGTACTGATCTCCAAACATCAGTATAATCATGGCACTAAATAATGATGATAAACTATCCCGTTCATACAAAAGCTAATAATATTTTACATATGCTGAGAGGAAACCAATTTGGTATATGCGTCAATGAGGTTCCTGTATTTTAAATTCATATGGGTGTATTAAGATATTAAAATTTAGATATATATATATATATATATATATATATATATATATATATATATATATATATATATATATATATATAAAGATAGAAGATAGATATAAAGTATACAAAGATTTTTTCTTTCTTTCATTAAAAAAAATATAGGAAAAAGTAGGAGCCAACACTTCAGTGTAATACCGCACTTCAGTTTAATATCGTACAGCTAATTCCCTCTCATAAAGCTCGCGTGCTACAAAAGTTGGAAACTATTAATTAAAGAACTATGATGGCAAAGTAGGCAGCTGGCGTGGACTTAACTCTAATGAATGAAGCCTCCCCGGTAGCATAATGGTCAGTGCAGCCGCACGGATTGCGGAAGATCCAGGTTCGATTCCTGGCTGGGTCGGGTAGGCATTTAATTTTTTTCACTGCATTTTATAAATACCTAATGAATGAGTTATTGTATATACATACATACATAAGTACTCTCACTTCCTTCCCCGAAAGAGGTAAAGAGAGCACCAAAATCACCAATTTTGAGTTAACTCGCCGTTACTGACCTCGACGCCACATTTAATAATCAAAGTGAAAAAGATAATATCAGTAATAGGTTGGTAGCCGGTTTCCTGATGTGTAAGAATCTTGGAAGCCTTGTCCTTTAGTTGGCTCTTACGACATGCACGGGAAGTTAGGCAGCTGATAACTACCTACATTATTTTCACGTCCCAGACCAGCATGGATCAGTTTAATACCGCGCGGCGGTTTGCGCGCATAATGTCAGATACGCGAAATTTCAGATACGCAGAATGTCAGATACGCAGAATGCCAAACATGCAAGCTCATACTACAAATGCCAAAAAGTGGAAAACTAGCTGCCCTACTCCTGTAGGTCACGTGATAGGTTAAAAATTTCGATAGGAAGACAATCGCGAAGCGCAGCGTAGCGATTGTCTTGAATTTCGAGGTTATTTTTTTTATTAGACAACAGAAAGGCATGTTTTGTATTTCTGGCATTCTGCGTATCTGACATTTTGCGTATGACGTTCTGCGTTTCTGATATTTTGCGTATTTGAGATTCTGCGTTTCTGTCATTCTGCGTTTCTGTCATTTTGCGTATCTGGCATTCTGCGAATTCTGGCATTTTGCGTATCTGACATTTCGCGTATCTGACATTATGCGTGCAAATCCGCACGGCTAATTCCCTCTTTTAAAGCTCTCGTCCTACAAAAGTTACAAACTATTAATTAAAGAACAAGAAGAAAATGTATCATAGCCGTTGGTCGCGGCTGCATTAGCAGTCCTTAAAATACCACCACTGCACTGGGCCCGCGTTGTAGTTTACGGCCCGTTTTCCCTATCCATCCATAGGGAAGGCTTGTGCCGTTCGTGGGGACATAGAATGAGGGTGATGTGATGATGAATTAAAGAACTATGATAGCAAAGTAGGCAGCTGCGGTGGATTTAACTCTAATGAATGAGTTGTTTTGTATTCCGCAGCTAAAGTCCTGTTTGATTTGCGAACATTTCATCGTCGGGTATCAAGGGTCGAGGGAAACGCAAACATTGGTAAGTTACTTTGTTTGCTTCAGCCCTTTGGGAAACGTGAATAATTTTCCCGTTTATCAGTTACCGATTTGTTAAAGGTTATAAGGTTTTATAATAGTGGTATGTAGTTAACAAATGGGTTTTAAAGGCATACTTTGGTCACATGAGTAAATATTAGGTCCTTACCTATGAAATTGACGTTTTGTATGAAGATTTTTTATAAAATTATATTTTTCATACTAACGCTTTTTTAATTTTCTTAGCATCTATTTATGTTAACACTATAAAAAAATGTAGAGTAGTGTGTTTGTTTCACTAGCTAAATATAGCAGACATTAAAAAGAAAAAAAATCAAGACCCTTCAAAACTACAATGAAACAAAAGGTCAATTCCGCGAACAAAAAAAGAAGTAAATTTTTAAAAAAATTGGGCGATAAAGACATAAAATGAATAATCATTGTTATTACTAAAGCATAAATAACATAGTCCTAATTAAAGGTGTATAATAATATTACCAACCGGTGCTGACTTTTAGAAGTAATACCACCTTTTAATAAGTGAGAAAAAAAACTTCAATTTCATAGGTAAGGACCTACTATTTGGCTGGGGCGTTTCTGATAAATAACGCTGCAGTTTCTCAGAAGGAAAGTGTCTTCCTAGGATAGGGAAGGCATTTTCCAATGTTTGACGCTGTTAATGAAAGGGAGAAAAGTGGTAAGGTTCATACCGGTCCTTTTTTAATAATCTCTCAGGTCTCCCGCTCTGAAGACTTATTCCCGTTTCGATCCGAACCTCTCGCAGAATCTAGCACGGAACGGAGTCACGCTCGCGTGATGACATCCCCTCTAGAAACCCTCTAAGGGTGTTTCGATCACACGACTTGAGGAACCATTAAAATTTATCGCCGCCCCCTAACAAAAAAATGTAGACTTACGAACCGATGGTGTATTGACACTCACAATAGCTCATTGATTGTAGCCGAAAATGAATAGAACATTTTGTATTTACGCTTAATAAATTATTTTCTTCGTAATAATAGTATTAAGTACAAGATAAAGTTTAAGTGCTTTACAAATAAACAGAAAATAAGCTTAAAATGGTTATTCCGTGTTTTGTCTCTTTTACTCTAATTTGAAAGGGAAGTTTACATGAAGAAAACAAAACACGGAATAACATTCGCAGCTAATTCTTTGTTTATTTGTAAGACCCCAATTACATACAACGAGGTCTTCGACGAAGCACACCCAAACGAAGCACACCCAGACAAAGTAGACCTAAAGTATTCCACGAAGCAAACTCATAGGTGTGTGCTTCAAATAAAATTTTAAAATTATTAATTTTCTATTCCACGAAGCACACCTACGAATATCACCGATACACTTATACCACAATATAAGGAAACCCAAGAAGGGAAGCATAATACATACATATTAGGTCCTTACATATGAAATTGGTGTTTTGTATGAAGATTTTTTATAAAATTTTATTTTTCATACTAACGTTTTTTTTAATTTTCTTAGCATCCATTTGTTTTAACAATATAAAAATTGTAGAGTAATGTGTTTGTTTCACTAGCTAAATATAGCAGACATTAAAAAGAAAAAAAATCAAGTCCCTTCAAAGCTACAATGAAACAAAAAGACAATTCCGCGAACATAAAACGAAGACAATTTAAAAAATAAATTGGGCGATAAAGACTCAAAATTAATAATCATTGTTATTACTGAAGCCTAAGTATTATAGTCCTAATTAAAGGTGTATAATAATATTAACAACCGGTATTGACTTTAAAATCTTTTAGCCCTTTTAATAAGTGAGAAAAAAACGTCAATTTCATAGGTAAGGACCTAATATAAAGTGATTATTAAAAAACCCTGTCAAAACGTTACATTAATTAATTTAGTACATAAATCAAGATTTTCTAGGCTTCTTTCTTTTTCTTTCTTTTGTATAAATGGTTGTTGTACGAATAAAAATGTTAGATTCTTTTTATTTTACCAAGTGGGTTTTTTCTTTCAGGCGGACCGTATCCTTTTTAACAACTTCTTTTCGTCTTTTTAATTTATTAATAGACTGTTATCCTTATTGAGTATGTCAGCCCCATCGTACCTTTAGCTAAGTAACAAAATTGGCTTATTACTAAGAAAGAAAAGAAAGAAATCTTTGAAGCAGCAACATAAGTATTGACTAGTCCTTTCGCTGCGTCAGTTGAAGTCTCTGTCAATATAGATAGGAATGCCGCCACGTCGTCTACAAATATTTGATTTCTGCATCAATGGAACTCTCTCGCTCTTCCGTATTTTATACATTTTATGACAAGATATTGAATTATCATTAGATAAGACACATGTACTCGTCTAGTTCTTTGATGATGTGACGTAGTCTACCTATATTAGGAGATTGGGGGCATCAAGGAAACAAAGATTTTTGGTTGGTAAATAAAAAATTACCCACATGAATGAAATCTAAGACCTCTTTGATTTTTTAAACTTATCTGTGTCATTAAAGTTAATATGCATGTACACTTCACTATTATTAAGTTTTTTGAAAGTTTCCGTTTATCGTCACCGACAATAGGTTTGAAAATAGCTAATATTAATCTAGTGTTAGCAAGGCGAAACATTTATTCAGCTCTTGGTAAGTTACAAGTAACCATTATTACCACAAAGGTGATCAAACATGGATAGTATCAACAAAAAAAATTGTCAGCGGTACTCAACAATTTATTTTATTAATTTTCAGTATTAAGATGAGTTCCCGAACTTTTGTTTTTACAGCATCATGGATACAATGAAATGTGACCGCTCTTATTCGAATGGTCGAAAAGATAAGTGTTTTGGAGCGGTCATGAATATTAAAATATATCCTTTTAGTTGCAAACTTTTGCAATACATTTTATTCAGTATTTTTCTCTCAATAGAATTGAAACTTTAAAAGACAAGGCCTTTGTAGCATAGTATTAGTATGTGAAAGCCAACTCTATCGTCAGCCTTATCGTCACTTTTCTAGTTTCTTTAGCCTATTTTATTCCACTGCTATGTACAGATCTCTCTCGATCTCTCGATCCTTGGCATTTCTGTAAAGGCATCAAAATCATCTCGCCAACGCTTTTGTATAATACAAAATAACTGGTAAATGTATTGCACAAATCAATGAAAACATCCGTGAATATCCAACACGTCATTCTTCAATACAGCCTAAGTAGTAACAAGTTTATTAGGATCGCATCGGACAAGCTGGCGCAATATAATTCTGCGTTAAACCTATTTTGAGCTTTACGTACGCCATAAAGCCTCATTGTACAGAACCAAAACTGCTTGATTGTCGTTATAGAGCGTCGCATCCCTTCTAATATGGCCATCAAAACTCGTCAAAGTACCCCTTTGCGTCTTTTGTTTCTACAAAGCACCCTTTACCCTAAACAGAGTTGAGCCAACATCTGAATTTGTGCGCCTTATTGCTAGCTACTATATAGCATTAGAGGGAGATTATGGGGCAATTCAAAAAGTGGGTAAGTAGACAGCTAATGGCCGCTGAGTAGGATCAGCAGTGTAAATATTGCTCTTACATAATCATGTGAGATTCGCGCCTGCCTACACTAAGATTGTTATAACAAAATAAAAAACTGTTTATTTATTTTGATATGAAGATGAAGATGGTAAAAAAGATGGATAGGGAGAACGGGCCATAAACCACCACGCAGGCCCAGTGCGGGTTGGTGGTTGTTAGCGACTGCTAATGCAGCCGATACCAACGGCTTTACGTGCTTTCCGAAGCACTGAGGAGCTCGAGATGATAAATTTTTGGTCACCCATCCGATGACCAGCCTTTGCGAAAGTTGTTTAACCTAGCACTCGCAGACCGGGCGTGTTAACCACTACGCCATCGAGCTCCTCCATTGATTATTAATGTTTCGGAATTTATTTGTGTTGTTATCAATAGGCTTATTAGCATTGGAATAATTTGATCATCTTGCAAATGGTACTTAATTATATTAACTAAAATAGCTGTTTTATACTGAATCGGCTGTTAAATATTTGTTAATATAATGTTTTCGTCGGATTTTCTAAATTACGCTGCCAACTTACGACAACCACCGGGAACAAGGGTTTAACGTGCCTTTTGAGGCATGTAGCAGCTCGAGATAGTGCTTTGTTTGGTCACCCATCCGGATCCGGTAGCGCTTCGCCTTATCTCTAGAACTCAAGAAATCATACGTTTCTTAATTTCAATTTTTAATTAAATCTGCAAATTAAATTGACGGTCTTTTGTAACGTTTCCTTTAGGCATTAAGTCGCCGTTACTGGCACGGTGATAATTTTAAGAGCGTTTACGCCGCACTAAGACGTTACGGCCACTTTTAACTATAACGCCATATTTAACTAAACCATAACATGTGAGGTGTTCAATATGTGACGTAAAAATGCTAAATAACTTCATTCAGATAGTTTGTTGAGCATAATTTGATTTTCTATCTCTAATTACTAGATATGTGTTTTTTTTTCATTGGCGGCGCTAGTGTGCGGCGTAAACGCTCTTAAGGCTCATGATATGAATGGAAACTTAATAAATTCTACTTGAATGCTTCATGAAGAGACATAGGCTTTATTGAAAAGGACTTGACCAGTCTTTATTCACTCAAGCAATTACTAATTCTTAAGTAGATTTGAGCTGTCAATATCTCTGTACCTTACTCAAATAAAATCGGCCAAGTAAAATCGCGCAGTAAAAAGTTGCGAAGTCTAAAGTACTTATACCTAATTATTGTTTTTGCTTTAACGTAATAACAAATGTTTTAGAGCTGTTACTTAAGCTTATGCCTATTTCAATAAAGATTATTGTTTTGATAATAACCGAGATGTTATTTGTACCTATTTATCTTTGAAAACTGTAAAAAATTAAAAATACATTATAAACTCGTGAAAAATAAAAAAGTAATACTTTAAAAAAAAATTGCTTTGTAATATCAATTTTATGGCACAACTAGCCGTGCCCCGCGGTTTCAGCCGCGTTCTATTAGTCATAGCGTGATGTAAGCCTATAGCCTTCCTCAATAAATGGACTATTCAAAACAAGAATATTTTTTCAATTAGAACCAGTAGTTCCTGAGATTAGCGCGTTCAACCAAACAAACAAACAAACTCTTCAGCTTTATAATATTAGTATAGATTTATCTTTGAAACTTGTAAAACCATTTAATAAATGCTTACCTAATGTGAACTCTAATTACTTGTATATCTTTCTGTTTTATAACATTGTTTATTGCTTAATTTTCTTAGAACAACACCTCGGTTTGTTCGCAATGTTATGATGTTATTATTGTTTCTAAATAAATAAATTAAAAGCAATCAATAATCATGGCGACATTTAGCTTTACAGCATTGACAGTCTACGCTTAAAGTGGCTGTACCATACAAAAGGACATGACAAAACTTTAAAAAGTCCTGTAGGCTTTGCCAAAGTAACATTAAGAAAACGATAGCGAAGTTCGAAAAGAATAAAATGTATGGGATTGACATAAGCCGCGCTAAATCACGTGGTCAATCTTATGTCAATCCCATACATTTATTTCTTTTCGAACTTCGCTATCGTTTTCTCAATGTTACTTTGGCTACCGCCACTGATGTGCTACGGTACCCTAAAAAAGGTACTTAAGTAGAATCCCATTACTTTCTTATTTTTCCGTGCGTCAATAGGGGACGAAATAAAGTCGAACTAAGTTCCTTATAATCCGCTCAACGGGGCCTAATGAAATGTACTTTTACTTTTGGAATGGCCGCTCACAGATAGGCGCAGAGGTGCCCCAAATTTGTTTTTATATAATCAAAGCCGGGAAGGGATGGCTGGTGTTCTGGCACTCGTACTTTTTTTTTATTAATTGGCTTAATGGCGAATTGCGAGTTACGAATGTGCGACTTACATATACCTAACTTTGACTTTGACTCATTTAGGCACAGTCATTCAATTTCTATGTTCAATAACCGACGTTTGACAATGGGTGATGACAGATTTTGAATGGTAAATGATATTCCCCTCAAACCTGTTCTTAAGTTTCAGTAACGATGTCGAATTTTACTGAGAACGCACGCGGACTTCATTACTAGCACACGTAATGCTATAATAAGTCATTCGGCAAAAAGCTTTGAAAATATAATAAAACTACAAATGGGAATTTGCACTTCTCCGTCAAGAAAAACAGAGGAGGACTGAATCTTGTTGTCATACTAATATTATAGGAGAGCTAGAGAGAGAGAGAGGAAAGCTTTGTATGTAAGTATTTTTGTATGTTTGCAATGAATAAACTCAAGAACTACTAGACCAATTTCGTTCACCATTAGAATGCTACATTAGCGTTGAGTAACATAGGCTAGTTTAAAAAAAAATATCCACCCGTTCGAAGCCGGGACGGGCCGCTAATTAATTATATACGAAACAAATAGACGTGGCAATAAAGTTTAGTTTTATGACAAAATCAAAAGGAACGGACTTAGGTTTTGTTGTATTCTGTGAACGACTAAAATTGCTACTAAAGCCGTTGCTCCCGACTGCCACTTCAGCTCGCTAATCCGGTTGACTATGTCGAGTACCTATATTGGTTCTTTGACAAATCACATCTAGACTCCGCAGCAGATAGAGCGGAGCATACGTATTATATTTTGGCCTTATTTTTAAAACTATTTCTAGGTACATCAAAGCCAAAATTAGACGTTACACGTAATCCTAAGGCCGCTGTTCACCGCTCGTCTCCGGTATCTCCTCCATGTGGTTCCAAAGACTATTAAGTACCGTTCATCGTGAATAATGCAATAAACAAGGATTTATAGGCCAAAGTACGCGAGCGACAGAATTGAGCTATATTTTTACGTGTTATTCGGTGAAAAGGCAAAACGTCCCGGACATTAATCTTGCTGCCGCTCCCGTAAAAGAATTAGTCTTACATGGAAGTGTACTTTATATGGTGTACTAATGATTTATCAAGTAACTTATATATAAGTTCGGAATACGGTTAGGAACTTGAATACCAACGAGTTCTACACCATTCATTTTGCTAATAATATACAGGATCACCTTTTTATCACCGTCCAAACTTTCTGACATGAATCCCGTGATACAACGAAAATAAAATCAATCAATCAAACATTCATTCGACCAAAATGTATGGGTTGTTCGTTTGTATCAAGGGGGTTTACTCAAAAGTTTTGAACCGTGATAAAAAAGTCAACCTGTATAATATATGTCAGTTTTTAAATATTTTAGAAGTGTGCTACAAATTAATCATCTGCAGCTCATTTTGTCCCCACTGCTGGGGCCAAAGTTTTCCTTCCATATGGATGGAAAAACCACAGCCACAATGGGCCATATTCCACTAGACAATAAATGTAAAATAGAAAAAATAAAAACAGCGGAACATAAAATAACAACGGAAACTTTTATTTTAAATAATATCACTTTTTCCGTCAAGTCCATAAACAAAAAAAAAATGAAAAAGGTAAGTTTTATACGAAAGAGTTCGTATCATTAATCACGTACCCAAAAATAACACCGTTTATTTTATGAGCGTAAAGCAGATGGTTACGTGAAATAAAACAGGCCGCTACTGAAGTAGGGTTTCCTATTAAAACAAACCACATGTTGCTGCCGTAACTTTTCATTCATATCATGTTAGGTACAGTCACGAGCAATAATATATACACGAAGACTTTTTATGAGTGATCAGGACCTACTGATTCCTGCCATTGCAATAATAATAGTAAGTAGGTAGTTACTTGTTTTCTTTTTATAAATTTTATTTTTTATAAGGTAACCTAAATTAATTAGAATGTATGGTCTTCCTACATTTTAATGAAGTGAAGATTAAAGTGATTTTTTGACGTTGTCTGACATTTGACAGTTTACTACTAATTACATAAAAAACTTTAAATCTTCAATGAGGTTTGTTATCATTGTTGTACCTGTACACAATATGAAGATTTGTAACAAGGAGGAGTAGGATGACCATGATTTTAATTTACATAATTATTAACTTCACTTCATGTAAGTTTTATTATTATTGCAATAGCCATTTACTTAGTCGGAATCAGTAGGTCCTGATCACCGATAAAAAGTCTTCGTGTATACATTGTCACATTTTCTAAAACATCGTAAATTCAACCATTCAAGAAATAAGTGTACGACAATTGTCATGAAACTGCTGTTTTGTAATTGTTTACATTATTTCAAAACTGTACTATGTGCATGTTTTTGAATTTTCCTGTGCGGGTACATAAGTAGGTAACTAAAAATATTTTTATTTTTTGATAATCAATTATTGTTAATAATTTGATAATAACGTATAGTTCATTTTGACTCAAACTAACGTTTAGGTACACATAATTATTGGCCACAGCTTAGCATACTTATTTTTGCGATTTGATGTTACTACATGAATTTGAATTTTAATGATGTTTCCATGTTATTGCTTGTGACTGTACAACTTAATAATTTCACGACCTTGTACTAAAATAAATAATCAATATCATCATCTGGTATTAATATTGCAAATTGATTCTACGCGCAAATGAGTATTACTTATATAATCTCAACTCTTATTGATGAAAAACAGTACCTACACTTAAATCTATGAGCCATAATTGTGTCATTAGTGTCCTTAACTTTTTAATCGTCTAGTCATCTCAACGGTTGTATACTTACGTATTAAATATTACATGTATACTACTATAATCACATTTATTAATTTATTTATAACTAATTACAACAGTTAACACCAATTACAGTTAATAGTACAAAGGTCAAAAAAAGAAATAACTAAAGTACAAATTACAATAACAAAGATAAACAAGAAAAAGTTACAAATCAATTACAAACCCATATTCCTCCGAAAACAGTACACACCCATTAAAGACCATCCATCCATCCGCATACACATCACATTTAGGCTGATTGTTACCATTCCCCTAAAACCAGTTCATAGAGAAAGTGAACCAATTATCGATTGTCATGGACAAATAACATGCTACGACTCGGGTAGCGTCTGTCGTCGTAGCGATTATGTAGCAATGTAGCAAGTCGTAGCAAATCGTAGCAAATCGAAGTGCAGCGAGAACCTAAGGATTTTCAACAATAGCCCAGCGCAGCTCCGTTTTAATCAAAGGTTTATCGCATGATTACCCAGAGGCTTATTAAGCGATTCCTTTTTTTTTCAAAGAGAAACGATTAAAAAGCTGATTATACTCGAAGCTATTAAAAGATTTCTGTTTTAATATCCACTAATATAAAAAAATGTAATCAGATGTGTTTGTTGGCTTACAGATTGATGTTATATATGCCTGGAAGGTGCCTGTGTAGAATTGGGCTCGATAGCGACTACTCTAAAACCAAATTTTGTCGCCAAGCAGCCTCATTTTGCTGTCTATTGGGTGCTATTGGTTTGAAAAGTACTAGATCCAGCAAAGTTGCGTGGCTATAAGGCATCTGTATTACTGATGTGAAGGGTAATGATAGATACAGTGAGATTAAAGGTCGTACAGATACAAAGAACTTTAGACCTTTTAAATCTTTAGGGTCAGCGATACGCATGAATATAAAATAACCGTGTACGTAATGCAAGAAACTAACGTAATGAAAATAAAATATGAAAATTTTGATTAATAGAAAATTTAGATTAAATCGTTAAAGATACTTTTTAATAGTAAGCATTTTTTTAAATAAACTTAATTTACATTTGGGTATGGCTAATTTATTATTTCTCGATCTCGTATATTTGATCTACACTCTACGAACACACTAGTGTTACATTTTGGAAAGTATTCTGGGTGTTTCCTTACTAACAGACATATTTCTAGTATATACATGCACGGTAGAGGTAATATTCTATGTTTTTGAAATAAAGGTGAACAAGATTCTTCTCAATACAAAGTAAAAAAAAAACTAAAAACGAGTTTTACTCAAAAACCGTTTTTAGGGTCATGCTTATGACGGTTTTTCAGAGGACGTACAATTTAACATTAAAATGTTAAGTTATGGCATTATATTAAATCCTAATAAAATCTAATGAGAATATGCTTTTTATATATTTTTATCTTTGTTGGTTTTAAAAGCGAAATGGCATAAAATAAGTGAAGGACATCTTCATTTATCATTTTTGATTTATGTATTAGCAATATATCTACATACTTGTACATTTCCCAAATAATACAGACAGTGCCGGTCAAAGAAATCTAAAAGAACGTTTGGTTTGACCATTATTTATTACCGCACCAAAGCTGTAGGGTGATTGTTTTTAGGTTAATTAGTTTAAAAAGTTTTTTATAAGTATGTAGGTACATAAATGTTTATATATATTTTAACGCAAATTTTGTTGCGAACAAATTACAAAAACACAAATGTTGAAAAAATTTCCACGAGCAGGATTTGAACCCGCACCCTTCTGACATACCGGGTCAGGTGCTCTCCCAATTGAGCTATCGTGGTTCTAACTAGCCCGCCGAAATTATTCAACACTATTTACTTTTTAATTTGAAGCTTGCTTCTTAACTGATCTTTAGTATTTGTAAAAATATTATGATCAGATGTTAATGACGGTAGTTGTTGACATTGAATTTTTGGGCGTCTTTGGCTTTCAAAGTAAAAAGTAAATAGTGTTGAATAATTTCGGCGGGCTGGTTAAAACCACGATAGCTCAATTGGGAGAGCACCTGAACCGGTATGTCAGAAGGGTGCGGGTTCAAATCCTACTCGTGGAAATTTTTTCAACATTTGAGGTAGGTATTTTTAATGAAGTTATTTAAAATATTTTCTTTCCTTATTTTAAACTAAAAGAAAATCTCCATAACAAGCTTTATAAAATGATTCTTTGTTAAAAATGTGCTTGGTATTTATTGATAGTATTGAAATTAATGTCTTTTCTTTCTTCCTTTAGTAAATTTACAAATGTATGAAAGAAAACACGGCTTACAACTTTGGTGCCATGTTAATAAATTATTAGACGTAATAGTAATATTAGAAAACACACTACGTATTTTTTTGGCCGAAACTTTCACATTTGATACAAATATGTATGAAACGCAATGATGTCCTTTAAAATAAAACTATTTTAGAGGACATCACGTACGAAAAGTGTCCAAAGTTCGATTGTCTGCAAATTTTATCTCTTTCATGATTTTTTGATGTATTTAATGTTTTATTTGAAATAAATAATGTGAAATGTTAACCTATTTTTTATTCAACATGCCCATAAAATTAGTAGGCTTATAGTACCTGGATAGGTAATGTGCTATACAATATACCTATGTTGTTGGATAGTTATGTATATCACTTTAAAGTTGCATACTTGACAATACAGATGGCGCTAGGTATATACTTCCAATACAAAGGCCGAAGATTGATCTCTATTCCCTATATAATAAGTTACTCTATGGAGCTATTGCATTCTGTACCCGTCCTTTTATTTATGCTACAAACTACTATATGTAATATAATAACTACAAACATTGTAACATGCATATCATATCAAGCGGACGTTTGGCTGCATACAAACTGTTCGCAATCAACTTCCATTCTGATGTAAATGCGTTCGATCATCCCACGAGTTTCGCCTTCAAACTATCTTCTCAGCAACTGTTCGTAACATCTTGTATAAAGCTCGGTCACACACATGCCGTTTCTACCCTGACCAAGAAAATGTTAAAATCGTCAATTCAGAACTTAATGTAAAGCTCACTATTTCCTGTAGCATTAATCACTACTATAAGACCGTTAGGTAGATACTCAAATTGATGTCCTTGGCGTTCTCGGTGTAACTGAGTCTGGAGTTATATCGTAAGTTTACTTCAGGAAGACGACTTCAAAAAACAAGAACCGAGATTTATTTTACACTTGATTCAAAATTAACCCTGTTTATTGTATAAACATACAAGTAGGTACAGTCTTTGATCAATTTACATAATTGATCAAAGGGTGCAGTGCATCTATTTTCTTAATGTCTCTCGGCAAACTTCTTGTGTCGACTGTTGTCAGATTTCTATCCTACTAATATTATAAACGCGAAAGTTTGTAAGTATGGATGGATGTTTGTTATCTTTCACATAAAAACTACTGAACGGATTTAGATGAAATTCGGCATACAGATAGTTTATAACCTGGATTAATTAACACATAGAATACTTTTATCCCCATATTCCCACGGGAACGGGAACCACGCGGGTGAAACCGTGAGCGGCCGCTAGTCAGTCATAGAGTTGCTACTAATTTATTTGAGTACGTTGTTCAAAGTTAAAATTATATAACATGATAAATCTAATAAAAAATGGATATGGACATTAATATTCGATTGCATTCGGAAATACGATGATTATCAAGAGACAAGAAGCACTGTACGTACCTACCAACGAACGCCTTCCTTAACTTAATTTACAAAGAAATTCAATCTATAAATGCTATTATTACCTACTCAGTACCATGATTATGGATGAAAGTCAATTTACGAGTGGGTAATGAACGTTTTCAAACGTCTCAAATGTTATAAGAAAAAAATTTACTAGAAAAGACCAACCAGCACACAAACGCTACACGTTCACTAACACCTTACACTCACTTTATCTACACTAACACGCACGAATTTTTGGTACCCTATAGCTCGGCTAGTTTAGATTAAATTAGTCTTCAGTATTGTTTAGCTTGTCTTAAATTAACTCTGTATCCTTTCTGCGGGTGGGGCCTGGTGACCTGTGGTATAGGTTTGTTATAAATTATAAACCCATTTCAGGCACCAGTCCTTCACAATTTTAGGTTACTTGTATTATAACACCCTATATAAATTTGTAACGTTTGTGAAGGATTAATAAAGAAATATTTATTTAATAAAGAAATATTTTTAACCAGCCTCAGGAATCACGAGTAGGAATCGAACTCACGACCTTTGGATAACCGATCCAATGCTCTGACTGCTGAGCTACCGAGGCACTAGAAGACTAGTTGAGTTATTCTAGTAGTTTGTGATTTAAGGTACCAGTTGGTAGCGGACTCCACGCAGCAGCAGCAGACGACGTGTCGTCGCGACACTACTGGTTTCTATGTATTTCTATAAAATTCCCTCCATAGCGACATGACGCGACGACACGTCGTCGGCTGCTGCTGCGTGGAGTCGGTTACCAACTGGTACCTTTACGCTGCATGCCAGCGTTATTACGTCACTGTGAAGTTATAACCCTCCCAGTCTTGTGTCCATATAGCACTGTGAATGCAAAGTTCAAAATAATATAAATGTCTCAAATGTTGTAATCAAATTATTTTTAACTAGTGGTCGTAATTCGACCGTAATTTTATTAAGGCTGCTCGGATTGTATCCTAAGCAATGAAAAATTAAAAAATATAGAATGTGAGTTTGGATTGGCATTGACAGATTTAGGCCGCTCCTCTTCCATTTTTGAAATTTTTGAAAAGAGTATATAAACTTACGTGTGTGTCAAATACATGGTAGTGTGTATGTAATGTTTGTTTTTAATGTATTTTTATGCATAATTAAAAAAAAAATAACATTCGTATAACCTTCGCTATATAAACTATAAGTGTGCGAAATTTCATACTCCTCCGTCCGCGCAATTTTCGTAAAAAAGGGGTACAAAGTTTTTGCTTCACGTATTAATATATAGATAATGAAAAGATCCTGTTGCCCGCCTTCTATAATCTGTCCATAAATTAATAATTTAGTAAAGTAAGTGATACTACCCGCGAAACCTTAAGGCTGTTACCGAGTATCGTTTTCATTATCATGTTCCAATTCAATTTTCTGTTTTGGATATCGAGTTTTCTGTAATCAGTTAGTCTAGTACTATCAGTGAAGCATGTAATTGGTTTCTTGATGTTATTTTTATATTTCTTAGCTTTAAATCAGCTGTTCGTCATCTAATACACATTTAAATAAGTTAAACTATTATTTTAAGTCTAGTGTAAAAAAATAAATAATAAGAAGCGCTTACATATTATTATTATTTAGGTATATTACAAAGAATATTTATCGCCTTTAAAGACGTTGGTCCCGGTTAAAGTCGTAAGATGGAATCATGAAGTCCCGCCAAATGTCTCCAAGTCTGCGTTATTTACACCAATCATCACCAGCTCATTTGATGTCCCCACTGCTGGGGCACGAGCCTTCCCTATGGATGGATAAGGAGAACAGGCCATAAACCAAAACGCGAGCCCAGTGCGGATTGGTGGTTGTTAACGACTGCTAATGCAGCCGGGACCAAGGGCTTTACGTGGCTTGCAACGCACAAAAGAGCTCGAAATAAAAAAAATTTGATCACCCATCATCGGATGGGTGATCAAAATTTTTGCCGGCCTTTGCGAAAGTTGCTTAACTTTAGCTATTGCAGACCAGGCACCAACGAGCTCCAAATCGTGTACCAAAGTGCAGCTATTTCGATATCCGTGGTAAGGTAGATTCTCTTTGACATCTTTATGCATGTCATATTTAAAAAAGTTACTAAATGTAACTGTTATCCTTATTGTAGGCATTAAAATAAGTACGTAACTCATGACCATACATAATATTACCATATACATAAGTGAATATTTTTAAAATTTGTGTTGTCTTATAAACGTGTTTTAATTATTTCGTTCTACTAAACAATAGGGATACTAGAGAACTATAGTTATGTAATAATAGACTGGCGTCGACAATTATTCCGGCTTTTGAATAATTCGCAGGGTGAGCAGAACTTTGCACTCCGACTTCAAGAAGTCTGTCCATTAAGCTGAGGTAAAGTCCGGATATTACCTTGGCTGTCCTCTGTACCACGGAATCGTACCTATCGAATAGCGAAATCCTTATTTGTATATTTTGAGCGCGTGCGTTGACGCTACTGTGAGTACCTAATAAGTTTAATTTTTTTGATTACTATAGTATTTATGAGTACGTTTTCAGATTATAAATAAAATAATAACCCCCTTACAAATAAACAAAGAATAAGGTCCGAATAGTCATTCCGAGTTTTGCCTCTTACTCTAATTTGAAATGACGTTTAAATGACAGAAACAAAACACGGAATAACTAATCGGACCTTATTCTTTGTTTATTTATAAGGGGGTTATTATATTATTTATAATCTGAAAACGTACTTAAAAATACTATAGTAATCTAAAAAATTAAACTTATTACTCACAGTAGCGTGTTTACGAGTATAATAACGGACACAGCAAATGTAAATTTGGAAGTGAGAGTAGGCTTATATTTAATACTTTTTCTTATAGTTGTAAATGTAATATTGTATAATTTGTTTTTTTTTTATTGTAAATGTTTTTACTTTTATAATTAAAAACTGTGCAGTATCTTGCGCCCATTGTTTGCACAGCTGAAAGATGTCCTAAGTAGTAGGTAAAAAAGTGCTTTTCGATTAAGCCCTTACCGCATACCAAGCCACATACCTATGTACACAAAAGTTTATAATTTTTATAATGATAATCCTAATCCCGCGCCCGAGGAACGCACACATAGACGCTCTCACGGACACGATCACGAACAGCTCCGCCCCCTTATTGTCTAAATCATATTAAAAATGACTTCTTAATAAGAAGAAGCATTTCTTTGTGAAACAAAAGGTATAAAAATTTCATATGGCTCTTGTCATCTGTCATCAATATTTGAAGGTATTTACAGTGTGTGTAACGCCTCGGTGGCCGAGTGGCAGAGCGCTCGGCCCGATACCCGAAGGTCCCGGGTTCAGTTGCCAGGTCGGGCAAAAAAATATGTATTATCTCGGATTGTTTCCGATGCATAGCCCGGGTTTGTGATCACCAACCCGCATTTGGCAAGCGTGGTGATTTTAATTATTACCCATCCATTGTAGCGATGACTTGATTTCAATGATGTGGTGGCCTTTGCCCCAGCAGTGGGGACAATTATATAGGCTGTTTACTTTACTTTACAGTGTGTGTGATCAGCCGGTATTGGAAAAAAAAGCACCAAAAATGAAATTAAAAATAAAATACAAAAAGATAAGTAAAAAGTACAATAAAAAAATATTTATATTTTTTCTACCTTCTAAAATATAAAAATAATTAGCTTACTTCAGTTTTTGGATTTGGCTTTATTCACGACTTTTTTTTATCTATTTCTATTCTGCCATATTGGCCTCGTATGTGTTGCAGAAAAAAATACTTCAGCCAGCGGCTTCGTATTGAATGCATGTTACTTTTTTTTTCCAAAAATGTTTTTTTCGCGCTTTCATGAAACCAATACCGATACCTGGCGAAGACAGCTTAAGTGATAATGACATTGCTTCTAAATGACAATGATTATGAACTACATTATGATAATTATTTTCCACATGGTAAACTTGCTTAGTTGCTTTGACGCCGAATGAATACAGACCGATTTGAACTTAAACTCGCCGTCTCCGACAATTTACGTAGGGTAGACATAGATCAATAACTAAAAAAATGTGGTCGGCCACCTTTCATTCTTGGAACACCAACATCAAGGAGAGGTGGCACTTCTCTAAACGTGCAAAAAAAACCTCGAAAGACTCCTGCTAGTCATCAAGAACTCCCATTGAATTCAATACGCACCGATTTGTTTTGTTATTTACCAGTTTGTTTTAATATCTATATTTTTGCAGTAGAAAAGCTTCTTATAGTTTCACTTTATATTTTTGCAATCAAGAAAATTGAACATCAAAAGAGCTATTGTCTTTATTTTATACCGGACACCTTCGATGCGAAAACATCTGCAATGCGGAACCCGACGCACATACGCGGACTTTACTGTGTTGATTATAACTAATTAAATGTATTAGATATACCGCTTCGTAGAACATAAATCTAAAATAAGAGCAGCTGCAATGCGGAATTTGATGGACCCGCAACAAACGTTACTGCGTTGAAATTAATTTATCTGTATTAGGATTGTATAACCCGTCTTCGAATTGTAGAAAATTAAGCACAGCATAATACTATCCCACTGCTGGGCGGCAAAGCCCATCATTGAAATCAAGTCATCGCTACAATTGATGGATATTACCACGCTACTGAAGTGAGGTTTCATATTAAAACAAACCACATGTTGCTGCCATAACTTTTTATCCATATCATGATAAATACAACTTAATAATTTCACGAGCTGGGACCCCTTGTAGTTACAATAAATTATAATAATAAAATAATCGTTCATCCTCTGTTAATTATATTTCAAAATTGTTCTAAGCGCAAATGAGTATTACATATATCCTTTGTACTGTCGCCAAGATGGCGGCCAATTTATGGTCATCTGTCACACTATTTACGTACTACTTCCGTATTACTTCCAGTCTAGTTTCGGCTACTCATTAAAATGACGATTTCCATGAAATTTTGTATGGAGATTATTTAAAAAACTTATATCACTGGAATCGTTATTAATAAAGCTATCTGGATATGTATAATAAAGTATAGTTTGATGATGAATTAAATTACATATACAGCTTACAGATACAGTACGCATGCACTGCCCTCACGCCCGCAAAAAGTATGCACATGCAGAAGAAACAATGGGTGCAAGCGAAAATGCACTGAGTCGGTCGGTGCGCAGCTCTCGACCAGTCAACAGCTCCTGAGGATGCCCCGTGGAGGGGCGAATCACGTGTCGGGTATCGGTGTTGGTGTGCATTTTTGCTTGCACCCATTGTTTCTCCTGCATGTGTATACTTTTTGCGGGCGGGAGGGCAGTGTATGCGTACTGCATGCAAACTGTATACGAGTGAGTTAGCGGAATTAACACTACTTAATATTTAAATATTTTTTTTTGCTTAGTCTTTGTTTATTTGTAAGGCACCAAATGTTAAAATCAAGTTACAGCAGAGAGTGTTCACGGTTGTGAACGTTTTTAAAAAACCAGAGAGGAATTTGTTTTCCGATTAAGATGAGTATAAATATGGCACCATAAAGTTTCCCTTCGCAGACCTGCGATACAGTCAGCTTATTTACGTTTAATTCCGCTGATGCTGTTTACCCCATTCGACTTTCGGCGCGAAGGCACGAGTGCTTCGCAAACACTGATTTCGAAACTTTTAACATTGTATTTATTATAATGGTTCTGTTTGCAAAACTGTTTTTTTAATTACAGCTGCTGACACTTTACCAAATGTAGAGCCTAAAGTGTTTATTTAATCTACGTAGCTAGGTAATCTTAGAATAAGGCTGTATGGGCTAAATCCCTTGCCTAATAAACCGATCCGATCCGAACCCCCGATCCGATCCGAACCCTTCAGAGAATCTAGTAAGGCACGGGGACGCGCACTTTTAAGTGTGCGATGCCGTTCCCTCTAGAAAACCTCCGAAGGTGATTCGTTTCACACGGCTTTACGTACCTCGCCGCCCCCAAAAAAGCCCGGTGACGCTGAAAATGCCGTTTAAGGTAATCAGCAATCTCTCAAAAAAAATAAAAAAATATTGCCTAATAAACGTCGCGTCATTGGGTTTAGTTCGTTACAGCCTAATATTTAACCATTAACCACGAAATAAAAGATACTAGAGACATGGCTGTATGAGTTAGATCCCTTAGTCTGCTATTCGTCGCGACACTGGTTCTAGCTCAGAATATTATAGCTTTAGTTATTGTTCTGAGGGTTCTAGTTCGTTACAGCCTAATATTTCCCTTGATAAATGTTTCTTTTAAGCCTCCCACTTTTGAGCGTCATGGCTTGCGGGGTACTCCGTTATTAATGGGGATATCATCTTAGAGCCGTGTCGCTGCTGCTTGAAACAGCGGAGACAGCCCGAATGAAAGATTAATGAGGACACCCAACGGGCACAGACAAAAGAACGCTTTGAACGTGTTTCTCCGGACTGTGAATTAATACTGAAATACTTTTTATTTTGTTTTGGCGTTGACAATACCAATACAACTCGGAGTCTCACACTTAATTTATTTATAGAATTGATTTGGGTCTTAAGAATGTCTGTAGCTGAATAGGGAGATACTCGGATTTAATTTAATATTGAGGCTCAATCCTTATAGTCACGTTAGACTACTGACGTGAACCCACTTCTAGCACAAGCGTATTAGCTTTATAATTATTATTGTAATAGTCCCGCCAATATCTAGAGGTATTGGCGGGACTATTATAAGCTACCTTAGTGTATTTTGAATGAATTCATATTTTACTTTTAAATCAAGATAAAATCCAAAAAAAAATTAAAAAAATTAAAAGCAGTGACAAAATTCAGCGCTTACGTCAGCCTTCCCGGTAGCATAGCGGTCAGTGCAGCCGCCCGGATTGCGGAACACCCAGGTTCGATTCCTGGCTGGGTCGGGTAGGTGTTTCACTTTTTCACTGTTTTATAAATTTTATAAATATAAATTCAATCATTTGGCGAAAGCTTTTGACCACAAGTTGACAGATGAACTTGTGATTCTAAAGCAATCAAATGAAAAAACAAAGCTTAATAGTTAAGATGGCTTTGCCGTCGACTGTACATAAACTCTTTGCTTTTAGCAGTGTCCCAACGGTCCCGGAAGTGTTTGCTCGTCAAAGGTCCCGCTGATAAAAGGGCCGGAACAGGGAAATTGGTGCGAAATACCGCCTTTATGGGCATCCCTATACCTGCTTGATCACTTCCTTCGACGTAGAAGCGTGTAAAAGAGCTTTTGGGACGGACATTTTTTTGTGTAATATCGATACGGGAAACGTATTTTAATCGATGAGGTGTGCTGGAAAGATTCAAGCGAATCAAATTATTCTAATTCAAAAAAATAGTCATTATGATATTTAGGCTGGCAGCTAATCAATGATTGATAAATCGATTGCTTGGACGACTTCCTTGGCCGAGTGGTTTGTACACCGGTTTTCGTGGTGTCGTCATCTCTGAGCTCCCGGGTTCGATCCCCGGTCGGGTCAATTTAGAAATGATTGTTTTTCTAAATTGTCTCGGGTCTGGGTGTTTTCTATGTATAATGAGTATGTATTTAAGTATTTTAAGTATGTTTCTCCGTTGTCTAGTAACCATCTAACGAAGCTTCTTTTGGGCTAGATAATTGGTGTGAGTGTAGGAAAGTTTAGTTTAGTTTATTGCTATGCATCTGTGCTTTCTCTGGTACTGAAGGGTTTCCATGGGTGATGGTGATTACTTTTCATCGGATGACCCACTAGCTCGTTTGTAATCTCTGACATAAAAATACCTTTTGTGATATCTTCTAAACACAGCTAAATGTGAGTTTCAATATGACGATAATGTTACCTACGTTACAAAATAGTTACAACTGCTAATAAATGTGTTGGAAGAACATTCAAGCATTTAATTGGATACCGGAACTGTCACTGATTACCATAGACCCTTTGATTATAATCAAAACATACACCCTGAGCTTTAAATGATGTGGTCAAGTGGAAACAAGACCTTTCCAAAACATGATTAATGATGATAACTGGACATGGACACCCTATAGTAATGTACAGTCAACCAAGAAATTAATATGAAATAGTTAACGCAAAAGTTATGATGTATACAGTGTGTGGCCTAGAACCGGGGATGATATTGAAAACAGACATTTATAGGTCACTAGTAATTAAATCATTATGGTCTCAACTAATTAAAATCAAAACTTTACTTTTTGTTTTTTCTAACAAACGTAATCGTAAATTCAATGTAATGCAAACAAAGCAATAGTTCCACTTAACTCGATCGATTGAGTTCATTCTGGCAACGTCCTCTGAAAATAATAATTATGGGTTATATACAATTTACGGGTTGTGTAACACAACTTGTCAATCTCCTGTACCTACCACGACATTGACAACGTTAGCGATATCGTTTTGCAATAATACACTGATTATGAATCGTAACTTTAAACTCTTATTGTATGTAATGCATGGGTTTTGGTTAACTGGAATCTTTTCAGAAAAAATACTAATACTCTAGAGAGTCTCTGTTTCCCATATTATCCCCGGTTCTAGGCCACACACTATAGTATATAGGTATTAAAAAAAACGAGCGAGCCTTACAGTTAGTCGCATATGATGTGTAACATTTGACATCTCATCATTTGAAATCAATATTACCATAGAAAATAGAATATAGAATTAACAAATGACGTATATATTTTTTTCTTCTTTTCCTTTTTTTTATGTTTAAAAGTCACACACACGAAATGGTTGAAATCAATATTACAATAGAAAACAGAATATAGATTTACAAATCATAAAGGTAATGCAGTAAATACTCATAAGAAGATAATTATGTCACACTGTTATCCTGTTACACTGTTATCCTGTTACACTGTTATCCTGTTACACTGTTATCCTGTTAAACTGTTACGATCATATTCTACGAAATCACTCCCACAAATATTACGACCTACAACGGATATTAAAGTCAAAGTCAAATATTCTTTATTCAAATAAACTTTAGAAAAGTGCTTCTGAATCGTCCATAATTTTTTTACCTACTACCCATTCAGGACGTCTATATTTTAGCTGTGGAGAAGAATGGGCGCAAGAAACTCCACAGCTTTAATTCAATATGTAACGACATTTACAAAATTATATGCCGTTACGTTACCAAGTTATACAAGTTTAAAAAAAAAAAAAACCTTAACAATATTTTGGATTAGAAATAGATTGGAGCATTTTAAACCCATGCTGTTTTGTCTTCAATGTAATCAGACACTTTATAATAAGCTTTTTTATAAAGCTTTTCTTTAATAGCGATTTTAATAATAGTATTAATATTTAAATAATAGTATCGATTTTAATAATAGATATTAATAATAGCGAATTTATTAACATCTAGTTTTTGGATATTACTTGGAACTTTATTGTTAAAACGTACACACAGGCCTCTAAATGAATTATTTACTTTGTGGAGCCTAGTATTAGGTACTGCTAGTTTGTTTTTATTTCCAGTGTTTACATTGTGAATATCACTGTTTTTAGAAAAAGTTTCAATATTTTTATGTACATACATTAGATTCTCGTAAATATATAGTGATGCAACTGTCATTATATTAATATCTTTAAATCTCTCCCTAAGAGAATTACCAGCTTTTAGATTATAAATTGCTCGAATAGCCCGCTTCTGCAGCACAAAGATAGTTTGAATATCGGCAGCATTGCCCCACAGTAAAATGCCGTACGACATTACGTTATGGAAATAACTAAAGTAAACAAGTCTAGCTGTTTCAATGTCAGTGATCTGGCGAATTTTCATTACTGCATAAGCCGCAGAGCTCAGTCTACTCGACAATTTATCTATATGTGGGCCCCACTGTAGCTTTGCATCCAACGTAATGCCTAGAAACACTGTGGTGTCCACAAGGTTCACATTCTTATCTTTAATTTTTACACTGGTTTTTACCTCCTTAACGTTGGGTAATACAAATCTTATACATTTGGTTTTTTGTTCATTTAAAAGCAAATTGTTAACACTAAACCAATGAACTATCTTTGAGACAGCATTGTTCATATCGTCATCAATCGGCTGTCGTCGTTTCACTTTGAATAAAAGT
Source organism: Eudonia lacustrata (assembly GCA_947562085.1). Taxonomy (NCBI): domain Eukaryota; kingdom Metazoa; phylum Arthropoda; class Insecta; order Lepidoptera; family Crambidae; genus Eudonia; species Eudonia lacustrata. Next base: position 6,989,037 of record OX387313.1, read on the forward strand.
GAGGTATCATCTGCAAACAATACTATCTCATGTTTGTCTTTTACAAAGTAAGGCAAGTCGTTAATATAAATTAAAAATAAGAAAGGACCAAGAATTGATTATTGATGATTTTATTAGGCTTAAAGTGTCGATCACTGGTGGCTTCCCCGACTAACACGTAACAGTTACAGAATCACACTGTTACGACCCTACTTCCGTCCCGTTTCTACGAAATCACTCCCACAAATTGTATATATAAAAGGCGAGCGGAAAGTTACACATCAATATAATTTTGGAAAGGTATTAGACAATTGTGATTTAAACATGCACCTTTTAGATGAATACTGCTCGAGAAAGTTTTTTAACACCCCCATGAGCACGAGTATGGACTTCGTTGGAAAAACCTACACAATTACTATAAAAGGGGTTTGTATCAGTTTGTATGTATCATCATCATCGTCATTATCATCATTATCACTATACCAGTCCACTGCTCCACAAAATAGCATAAGTCCATAGGCTGTTTTGTATGTAGGAATGTAGGAAGTAATCTCCGTAATAACTAAACCGTTTTTTTTTTATTATTTAAAAGGAGGCAAACGAGCAGTCGGGTCTCCTGATGGAAAGCAATCACCGCCGCCCATGGACACCCGCAAAACCAAAGTTATCGCAGATGCGTTGCCAACCCTGAGGAAGGAGTTGGATCTTGAGGAGGGAGTAGGAATTGGGAGGGGGGAGGGGTGAGAGACAGGCCTCCGGTACTTTCACTCACCGGACGAAACACAACAGCAACGAGTGCCGTTGTTTCACGTCGATATTCTGTGTGAGGGTGGTATTACGCCGGGCGAGCCGGCCCATTTCGTGCTGCAACGCAGCGTGGCCTCTACCACTCAGACAGTGTCACTCATTTAGCACCACCCAGGGGTCACGTGTAGGGTCTCGATTCTAAAACTTACTTAACTAATAATAATAAACTACACTGTACCGCTAGGTAACGCTTTTATTACTTCATTTAAGATACGTAGTTCTAATTTTAATCGGGAAAAACCGGGGTCACAAGCTAGTTTGTCATGAAACTACGCTACAAGGCACATGTAATAACATGTAGAGTCCGTTATCAGATCTCTTTAATACAAAGCTTAAGCAGTTCAAACTTAAAGCTTGTCATAAGGACCGCCAAGATTGCCCAAAAATTTGATTAATGATGATAGCGGAGCACTCGCTGAAAAAGCCGGAGTAAACATTAGCCGCGGACTGCTAAAATGCCGCTCTATGACAAAACTTTTCAATTATAAGGCTTCCGGTTGTTAAGGCTCAGAGGCAAAACTTTTTTTTCGGGAAGGTGGGTCGTCCACGAGAGAGCGGTCTTGACCCTCCCTCACTCCGAGTCATTCCCGGCGCAATGGTTGTCTATTGCAATTCAACACGGTGACATGACGTGGCATTTTAGTGATTTTATTTGCCCAACAGTAGTGTCTACATTAGTTCAACTCTTGAAGCTCGTAAAATAGTTGAGTAAGAGGGATTTAGTGGGATTAAAAGGAGTTCTTTACCCAGCAGACCTATATTTTTTGCAACAAAGTGTCGTTTTAGTGGATTTCTTAATTAGGCGGAATGCCGGTAAACTCATGGCTCCAATAACCACAACACCCGAAGAATGAGGTTATGTGGCTATAGACTATGTAGTTATAAGGGAGCGTATACACGCCAACATCTCTTTGTATAGGAAGACGGATGTCGCCTATCCATCAGTTGGGGTCGTCCATCGTGTTTTTCGTTAGATTAATAAGTGCCGGCCCTCGAAGATACAAAGATTAAGTGCTTTGAAAAGTCACTTGTGGGAGATTTTAGCTATTGTCGTTAATATGGGTAAAATGGAAGTACTTTGATTCATCAGAATGATAATTTTTTTTTTATTCATTGGTTTTATCATAACCTTTAAAGCCATCACGTACAAATTTTCACTAATAAATTTTGTACTATAAAAATCATCAGAATCTTGATCGGTGACCGAAGAACATTCTGTTGTTTTGTAATAGCCACTTAGTTCAGTTATTATGTTTTTTTATGAGCCTCGTAGCGTCAGCTCGGACTTTGTAACTATAGCACACACACTGGCTGTTTCCAGCTGACGCCCATACTTAGATAAGATTAGCAATAAATAGTATAGAAAATGTAAACACAAATAAATAATCTCTTAGCTCTCACGAAGCTATAGACGACATACTGGCTGTTTGATTCACCCACAAAAGGAGCTAAAAACATTTTTTTTTTTCGCTGTTACAAACAGCTTAATCCAAGAAAAAAATTAGAAGAGACGCTAGTGAAACACAAAAATAATAAATTAAAGTTCCTGGCTGGGTCGGGTAGGCGTTTAATTTTTTCACTGTATTTTGTAAATTTTATAAATACAAAAATAATAGGTAATGATCATGGGTTATGTTAAGGGACTATTTCTTATATAAGATCTAAGTAGGTACTTTACCAACATGATGCAATACATAATTATGACTACATATACAATAGGGGGCTTATTAATAAACAAAGTGTAATCTTGGAGTAATTACTCCGTGTTTTGTTCCCGTCATGTAAACTTCATTTCATATTAGAGTAAAAGAGACAAAACACGGAGTAACTACTCCAAGCTTACACTTTGTTTATTAATAAGCCCCTAGGTGTGCAATCTATGCATTGACGCCATAAACTTATCAAACCAAAATTAAATAGGTCTTCTTTCTATTATTCTCTTTAAGAAGAACTCTCTCCTCATAATAAATTAATTTTAATGTTTCTCCTTTCGTTCTTTCTCATACTTTGATTAAAGCCAGCGCCAAGTAGTATTTCAATTTAATTTTATGAGGCATGAAACTATTCCTTAACGCTAAGAATCTTTGCGGAGGAACTTTTAAATTAGTTCTTAAAAGAGACGCCTTCTTCCAAACCTTTGTACATGTACAAGGGAAGGATTGTTTAGTTACTCACAGGGAAGATTATATAATAGCAGGGACACTTTACAGTGTACAGAGATATTACGCGAACACTACTGTATATTAACAAAATATGGGGTGATAAAAATATATGATAATAAAATAAATAAATAAATTTTTCCTACACTCACACCAATTATCTAGCCCAAGAGAAGTTTCGTTATGAAACTCGTTATATGGTTACTAGACAACGGATAAACATACTTAAAATACTTAAATACATACTTATTATACCCAGACCCATATATGGAGTTAGATAATAAAAAAAAGAAACACGAGTACATTCGTGACTAGTGTTAGATTTGAAGACAAAGGATAGACTTTGAAGTATGTTACAAAAAATATAAGTGAATTCGTAATGAACCAAAGACGTATTTTATAGTCCATATTGAAATAACGTACTAGATAATTGAGTAGTACTTAGCCCTAGTAGCGATAAAATCAAATGGATTTATTGGAAGCTTATTAAAAACCAAAAATATGAAATAAAAATGCCAGTAGGTACATAAGGTAGTTGTCACCTATCATAAATTGAATAATATTAAATACCCACGTGGGTATTATTGCAATATTTCGGATTTTAAGGGACGTCCCTTATATTGCAATAATCGAAGCTCGCTCGAATCTTACGACGGATGTCCTTCAGTAAATCTACTGGCAGAGAACGCTCGCACTAAGCCCTATTTGTTATCAAAGTTCTGCTTCAAAATCAAAAATAAAGAAAATCATTATTGTTTTTCTAAAGTCATGCCACAAAACACTTTTTAAGAATTTAACTCGTGTTTAACTTCACATATTGTTTTATCTTAGCGTCTCAAACCATTTGAAGGGACTGTCTCTCTGTGAACACAGACCCTCTATGAGAGTTGGATTGGAAAGTCAGTATAAAATTAATAGTTATGTAAAAATAAGTGTTCCATTTCGATGTAGTTTTTTTTAGGAACAAACAGTTACACATTATTTATAAATATATACTAAAATTGATTGTAAAAAATCTGTAGTTCCCTAAATTATCATTTAAAATTTAACAGTACTTGAACAAGTAACATACAAACAAAAAATAGCAAACATTCACTATAACAAAGTTGCGGCTACGCGTCCTAGTATATTCAAAAAAAATATTCTTGATATATTGTGTAATTATAGCTAGTAATCTGTGTGCTTGTGTTTTTAATTGTATAAAAAAAAAAACAAATACTTACGAAAGATAGATAACGTACTGCTCTTTAATGTAAATTATTAATGTAAGATGTGGTAAACGGTGTTGGTGTCAAATTTATTAGTTGTTAATGTATAGCTCATAAATATTTGTAATTTGTCACTGTTTGTTTATCCTAATAAATTAAAAAAAAAAAAAAAAAAAAACAAACAAAATTTACTCCAAAACACCGAATCCGCACGCAAAATAGTAATAATAATAACAAAAAAAAACATACTATGTTCATACTATGTTATACATAACATAATTATGTTCGTGTTACATGTTCCCCTACCGTTTATAAGTAAATATAAGTTACTTATCTTATCTGATTCTGATAACTTCCACCGAATAGTAAGAAAACTGTTCAATTCATGTCTCTCGCACAATCACAGTCAAAGATGCCTTGCTTAATAACACCGAAACCGTAGGAATTAATTTCTAAGTACTTTGAACACCTCGAGCTTAAACGGCAAAGGGTGTCAGCTGTCTAATCCCAGCTTACAGCGACCCACAAAGTGGCCCCGGGGGGTTGGTCCATCGCCCACTAAAACACAAAGGCGATGAGTCGTAACTACTCGTTACGTTACTAGTGAGCATAGCAGATAACACGCTTAGTGCGAGTTTCATTTGGCATTCGATCACGTTAACGAAAACGAGAAGAAAGCAACGTTACTTTAAGAGCGCTTACGCCGCACACTAGCGCCGCCAATGAAAAAACATATCTAGTAATTAGAGATGGAAAATCAAATTATGCTCAACAAACTATTTGAATGAAGTAATTTTGCATTTTTACGTCACCTAATGAACATCTGACATGTTATGGTTTAGCTAAATTACTCCATTCAAATAGTTTGTTAAGCATAATTTGATTTTATATCTCTAACTAGCTGTGCTCGCGACTTCGTCCGCGTGGAATAGTGACTTTCGGCAGCATTTTTAATTTTTTAGGCTCTTTTCCCGTTTTTGCAACATTTTTCACTGATGCTTCGCTCCTATTGGTCGCAGCGTGATGTTATATAGCCTAAAGCCTTCCTCGATAAATGGACTATCCAACACAAAAAGAATTATTCAATTCGAACCAGTAGTTCCTGAGATTAGCGCGTTCAAACAAACAAACAAACAAACAAACTCTTCAGCTTTATAATATTAGTATAGATTACTAGATATATATTTTTATTGGCGGCGCTAGTGTGCAGCGTAATCTACTATTATTTAATTAGGCGTAATCTATTATTATTTATTACACGATCATACGGCACGCTGATGGAGAGCGCAGCCATCCGTGGACGCTGAAGTGCGTCAAAGCGTTCTCTCTCTTCAAACCACTGTATAACTAGATATCATTTTTACTAGAACAAAGGTCTCGGTAGCTCAGTGATCAGAGCATTGAACCGGTAATCCAAGGGTCTTGGGTTCGATCCCCACTCGAGCTTCATAACACTGGTAGATATGCTAGTATTTTTTTTATATGAGGAGCTCGATGGCGCAGTGGTTAACGCGCCCGGTCTGCGATTGCTAAGGTTAAGCAACTTTCGCAAAGGCCGGTCATCGGATGGGTGCCCAAAAGTCATCTCGAGCTTCTCCGTGATTCGGAAGGCACGTAAAGCCGTTGGTCCTGGCTGCGTTAGCAGTCGTTAACAGCCACCAATCCGCACTGGGCCCGCGTGGTGGTTTATGGCCCGTTCATCCATCCATAGGGAAGGCTCGTGCCCCAGCAGTGGGGACATAAAATGAGCTGGTGATAATAGTGATGGTGATGAACTACATAAGTATAGCATTGTGAATACAAAAATTTAAATAAAAAACCACTCTATTACTAATGGCAAAATACCGTTACCGCACTACCGCGGTGTGGTAATTTTACTTATCGCCAATCCAGTAGTGTTCCGTGTTAAAGCTTATACGAAATATCCTAACTTTAGACTTATAAAAGAACTGGGGCAATGAGTAATTTAAATAGAGGGTTTTTCATAAATATTTTACGGATTACGGATAAGCACAGTGCCTTGATCTCACCTGATGTTAAGTGATGATAAGGCCAATGGTGGAAGCGCACTTCACCCGGGATCTTCAACTAGTGAGGCACTGGCTATCTTATCTCTAGCTACCGGAACATAACAATACTACAAACATTGATGTTATGGCGATATATTTAGATAAGATGGTGGTAGCTAGCCAGGCGGACAAACAAGCCCTACCACCAACCAAACCGAGTACACAAACATGTACCCCCCGATGGGCATCGAACTCGGGACCTCTGGGTCTAAACCGAATTAACTACTAGACCACAGAGGCGGTTAAAAGGTTAAAGGTTGGTGCCTTTTTCAAACTTCTTGCGCACGAACGGGACTTTTTTAAATAAATATAATCTTCTAGAACAATACCCTAATGCCGTAACCTTTCGGATACCTATACACATAAGCAAATATCTACTTGATAAATATCTGATTTTACTGATTAAAAAGTTAACAAATTGCCCATTGCGTTGCGGTTGAAAATCAACTGTCTGCGCACGGATATTTTCAAATAAGGCACCAAAACCGCTTATTGTCCTTACGCTGATATTTTACCAAAGCATCTAATATTAGGCAGGTCAGACGATTTTCAATCGACTCAGTGGTCTAAAAACTGCCCATTTCATGGATGGCGAGCTTTATCCGGCCAACCCGTACATTCCGGCTAACGTCCGGAAAACGCGCCTCTTCAAACATTGTATAACGAAGTTCCGGTTGAGACGGACTTTGGTGCGCAAAGAAATTCGATCTCCATATTAATGCAAGTTTACCTACAAGCGAACACTCCTGGCTGTAACGGTTATAGTTTCCAGTTGGATTCTAGTTAGATTTCACCCCAACGACGGGATTGTTTTATGGCATAGTACAATTTAAATATGGAAATGCTAAACAAGATCTGCAGTGTGTAATGTCTATTCATACTTCATCGTCATTATTATCAGCCTATATGATATATGTCCACTGCTGGACATAGGCCTATCCAAGTGCACGCCACATGACGCCTCTGAGCACGATCCGCGGCTACTCTCATCATCCAGCTCTTGCCAGCCACCACCTTGCGAAGAACGTCGCTTCACACTACACTACGTTTGCCAATACGAGATCTCGATTACCCCAGTTTGTTATCAGATATCGTTGTAGAGACATGGGGGGACGCCTTTGTCCAGCCGTGGATGACTTTTGGCTGAAGTGATGATGATGATGATGGCGATGATGATGACAATAATGTGTGTATAAATATAAATATACACATACATAATATGTTTTACATACGGGGTCCTGCTGTTTGACCAAAAGTCATTTGGCAAAATTACACTTGACAAACAACGTTGGGCAAAAAAAATGGTTTCGCCGATTGATCATTTTACTACTAATCATTTTACAAATGACTCACTTTTCCAAATGATCAACCCTTAAATTTACATTTTATAAATAATTATTTAACACAATGAACATTTAGCAACTGAGTTATCAGACAAAACTACTATTGGTCTAAAAACGACTACAACTAGACTAAATTTCTTTGAATAAGTGGATATTATTTAAATGATTGAGGATACTAGCTGTCCTACTCCTGTAGGTCACGTGATAGGGAAATTTAAGACAATCGCGAATAAACATATTATTTGGTGAAATGAAAAAAGCAAAAACAAAATATGACCAACTAATCTATCTTATAGCCTATTAATCCATTAGATACTTAAATAAAACGATAAACAGTGGTATGTGTATGTGAGTGATGTGCATGTTTGGGTGACATGACATAACATGACTTGACTATTAGTAGTTAGGTAGGTTTTATATATCTACTAGTTGACCGGGCGGCGGACTTCGTACCGCTTTGACAGTTTCCATAATAACAAAACAAACAAAACGTTGACAGTTTCCATGACAACAAAACACACAAATCATTTGTCCGCTTAAGAACACCCGTATCCCATGATGGACCCCTATAGCAGCGCCACCTACCGGGTCCAATTGTAAATCTAAACCATTCTCGAATCCACTTGAACACACACAGAAAATTTCATCCAAATCGGTCCAGCCGTTTAGAAGGAGTTCAGTAACATACACATGCACAGAAGATTTATATATATAATGAAGATAATAACGTTAATAGGTTAGTAAGTACCCAGTTAATTTTGATAATTTAGGGGACGGCGGAGTTTTATAGTTGATTCATAGTCTAATAGTTTTAGATGTTTTGTGACAACATGTTTACTGGTTGCTATGGTAAGCGAGTATAAAGCAAGGGAGCCGTTACTTTTATTACAAAGATAAGGGCTTAGAAAACAGAAGAAATTTTGTGCTCGGGTTGTTTTAAGGCATATAAATCGATTAAAACGACTTCGCTTAAACGAATCTCAACTCGTTCAACAGATTTGAACTCGTAAATGTCCTGTTCAATTTAAAACCTAACTCCATATCGGGCAAGCTAGCAACATTTGTACTAAATCAATCAACTCTCTCCGTCCATTAATCTGTCTTGCACGCCACCACTCGCTTGAAACTGCATCTAACACGAATGACATATAGCTTGTTGAGTATGTCGCTATCGATGTAGATCTACAACTATCATCATCATCTCAGCCAAAAGACGTCCACTGCTGGACAAAGGCCTCCCCCAAGGATATGAGGGGTATTTACCGTAATCGCCACGCTTGGCAGGCGGGTTGGCGATCGCAGTAGGTTGAGGGTAACCTCAGAGAGATGCTGCTGCCCATCCTCTGGAATGGTCCCTTAGTCGGCTTTTACGACACCCACGAGAAGAGATGGGGTGGTGCAATTCTTTATCCCCGGCACCACACAGGAGTCTACAACTATAAGTAGTCATAATTTGGAAAATTGTTGAAATAATTTCCAAGAGCGGGATTTGAACCCGCAACCTCAGATATTGCCTTTACGAAAAAGCTCTCATAACAAAGTGGTTATCAATATTAATTACCAAAATATATGGATGTAGCTTTAGCTTTACATATACAATAGCGCACAAGACTTTTTTGTTATTAAATTACTAAACTTGTATTGAATCATAAAACCGGAGATACAAATAGCCCAGGCCGAGTATTTAACGTCTTCTTCTGTGTACTAAGTCTTCACGGTAGAGTATACGAAGCCTTACAAAATTGACATTATTAGGCTTCGTATACTAATGCTATAAATAATGACGTTAAAAAAATATTATTTTTTTGATAGCAATATTTTTATTTTTATTTCTTCTTATTTTTGGTAGCACTGTCCCAATTTCACTGTTGATAATTCTTTATTCGACTCATATGTGGTTAGACGAAATTCGAAATTCGCGAGCCCAAGTTAGCATTCAGAGAATTCAGAGAAGTCTCTCTTAGAAATTGGATGAGCAAACGCAACGCAACGACGTCGTAACCAATTTGCGAAACCGAGTTAGACAGTTCACCGAAAGTCTTCGGGAGAATAATTTCGAAGTCAAAAAAAATACTACATGTACCTAGATGTTTTTATTTAAAATATGCTGGGAAATTGGATCATTATTATAAAAACCTTCTGCGAGATAAGTCGAAATGTTACTGGTCAAAATAATATTAAATACACAAGCAGTTAGTATAGAAATCCATATTATCTGTCGTGTTTAACAGCCGAATTGATAAAAACTCATAATTTTTCTTTTCTTAGTTAATGGCTTCGTGCGGTAGCACATTTAGCCAGTATCCTAAGCAATGAAAAATTAGATGAGTAGGACGTATTAATAATATCCCCCCCCCCCCCCCCCCAACCTCTTGAGTATCAGTAAAGATGTGGTGCTTTGCTGACACCTCACGCGGACTTCTTGAATTAATCTGAAATGTTCGGCATAACATATTTTTTTGTAAATAGACCAAAACCGCAGCCGACCTTTTATTTTTCCGCCAAGGAGTCTAAACTCATAAATTAAGTGCCGTGTTATTTAAAAAAGGGAAAGAACTTTTTACTTCGAAATATAGAAACCAAAGGATTTAATTTAAATTTCGAACAGGCTTGCAAATACTCGTACAAGCTATTTAGTAAAAAAAGAATATTATATTGGTGTAGGTAGGTACTATGTAATGAATTTTTTTGGTAATAATATTTAGGAAGCAATCAAATAACTTTGATTACTTAAAGTCAAAGTCAAATAACAATTTTCTAAAATAAGTAAGCTATATAAACATGCAGCAACACTGAATTCCGTTTCTTTACTAAAAGTTAGATAAATAGTCACAACTTGCATACACTGGGGTATTATTATTGCAGATCTGAATATTGCGTTCTACGTTTAACCGTTACTATTATTCATACTAAAACTATAGAGCTTTATGAATGAATAATGGTACAGCTCTAGGGATAACATATACCATAAATACTAATGTACTCCAATTGATGAAGTACGATTCAGAAGAGTTCTTTCGCCTGTAAACTCAAATACTAAAATATTCCCTAGAAGAGCTCACCGCGCGCTGTAGGTTATATAAACAACTTTTACAGTCTTTAAATATATATGAGCTGGAAAACTCGTGGAGAACATTTACTTCGACTGAGACAAAGCTGGGGCACTCTGTAAGGTTTTAAAGAAGCCCAAGGGATTAAAAATTCTCTGTCCTTTGCTTTATGAGCATTCATTGAGGCGATTCATTTGTATGATGCTTTATACAAATTTGTCATGCTGCCTATCTAAACGAAATAGATATAAATAAAAAAAATAAAAAAATAAAAATATCTCTTAAATAGATAGATACCGAATACTGTATTCTTTTGTGTTGATACTTTTTTTTATTAACTTCTGGATGTTTGGCGATCTCCCACCAATCTTTAGCTTTTATATTAGACAAGATTCGTTTCTCCAACACTTTTTAGACTCCGACGATTATAAAAAAAGTACTATCGACTTATCGTAACAAGTTATTGTTACTAAAATTCAACGCATTATAAAAATTTACGTCTGAGCTGACAGAAATCAGGCTAAGACTATTTTTAACTTAAATCCCGTTTTGTCATTGAGCAGTGCTAGAATTAAAATGTCTAGTCAGTAATAATGAGAATTTTCGGAATACTAAAATCTGTTGAATAAACATTATTCAGGGGCACAGGCAGTGATTTAGGTGTAAATGTAAATCCTTGCTGATTTAAATATTAATAAAAGCCTGGAATTCATCTAGAGGCTTCTTGGATATCAGCCCAGAATTCCGATTTATTTTGCATTTTTTTTCATTAATATTTGCTTTGATAGGTATGTTTATTATTATGTTTGTGTTATGTATTTCCGCTCAATCGAGTTGCAATCTTGCAAGTTAAGGCGACGCACTGCTAAACAATAAATCTCATATGGAGCGTTTGCGCCCCGTACCATAAGAAAAACTGTTTTTTTTTCCTTCAAATTAAAACTACAAATTATTTTTAAAAAATGAACTACATTATTGAAGTGTGTGTTAAGACTAATCTACTAAGAAAATTTAGATGCTTAAATCGGTCTGGTTAGCCTGTTAAATGCAAATCTGTGTTCTAGAAGAGGTTACTTTGATATTTTTTTCTCTGTAATAAAAGTTGACAAATCGTGTTTCTGCAACTAGCGAAATGAAGTCAATTAAATGAAAAATCATGTCATCAAATATCACTTTCATATGTTTTGTAATTGTTGGGAAAAATCAAGATATCCGCCACGTAAATTTCCAATGCGTCGCCTTAAGCAACTTTTACAATTCACCCAGCATTGCACCGAACTAACTAAACTAACTAGAATAGCGCAGCGACCCAAAGTGAGTCTTGGCCTCCGATAATAAGACTCGCCACCTGGGTCTGTCCTGCGCCACCTGGTGCCAGTCATCCGCGTTGAGCGCGCAAGTCCTTACAGACCTCGTCCTCCCAGCGGTACCTGGGTCGTCCAACCGGTCGTCGGCCACTAGGACGTCCCATGTACGCTCATTTCACTGCACGATCCTGTCCCACCCTTTCGAGCTGGCCGAGTCAGCGAAATCTGTGCCTCTTGGGCCTTTATCTCCTCGATGATATTCGGCTCGTCCACCTGATCTTCCAGATCTAAATTTTTCCGTCCAGTGTGCGTACTTGGCCCCAGAATCTATTGCACTGAATGTTTGACCAAATTCAAATATTTCGAATTCAGAGCTAACGTAAGGTAGGTTAAGTCTTTGTAGATACAACGACTAACCAAATTAACCAGATGCTTAATGGTATACGTAATATTGCAAACGTTAAACCCACTACTAACCCGAATTGAGCCATCATCGTGAGTATTAGCCCAATCGTCTACTACTTCTAATTCCGAATCACTGTCACCATTAAATATATGAAGACTTGGCTGCATAAAACACCTAGGCTCCTTTGCCATATCCATATATAAAGAGAACTAAAACAAAAAACAAGTGAAGTCTGTTTGGAGAGCTGACACCAGCACTATCTTAATGGCCGCCCTTTGCCACTGTGTACATCCAGTTGGTTTAACTACCAACTTTATGACAATATAATCCGATAGATTCGGGTCGAGGCCGACCGCTGTGTCCTCGTAAATCGCGTCATTAAGTTTCGATCAGAAACCACGAGTTTTGCTAAAGATTATACTGCAGATAGGAATCTCGTCTATGAATAACAATTTTGCGTTTCGCTAGCCAAGCTGAAACGAATCACCAAAAGCAGTTTACCGATAGCTAACTAACTAGATATCAAGGGAAAACAAAGAAGCAGAATTTGACGCCTGTCTGGTCTTTTGTTTTGACCAAAAATCCGAAGCTCAGAGGTCCCACCATACTTTTTTTTTATTTCTTGCTGGTTAGCAGTTGGCCTTTGTCTTACTTGATTATAAGTGATAATAAGGATAAAGGTAGAAGCGCACTTTACCTGGAATCCTCAACTAATGTGTGATTGGCTTAAAATCAAATATTCTTTATTCAAATAAACTTTAGAAAAGTGCTTTTGAATCGTCCAAACATTTTTTTCCCTACTACGCCAATGGGCGCAAGAAACTACACAGCTTTAATTTAATATGTAACGACATTTTCAAAATTATATGCCGTTACCAAGTTATACAAGTTTAAAAAACCTTAACAATATTTTGAATTAGAAATACCTATTGGAGTGATTGGAGCATTTTAAAATAATGCTGTTTTGTCTTCAATGTAATCAGACACTTTATAATAAGCTTTTTTATAAAGCTTTTCTTTAATAGCGATTTTAAATTTATTAATATCAAGTTTTTGAATATTACTTAAAACTTTATTAGAAAAACGTACACACATGCCTCTAAATGAATTATTTACTTTGTGGAGCCTAGTTTAAGGTACTGCTAGTTTGTTTTTTATCTCTCACTGTTGGAACTTATTAATGCTAGTAACATCGGTGTTATCGTGTATATTTCGATAAGATGGTGGTAGCTAGCTATATTTATAACAAGGCTTACCACCAACGAAAAAACATGAAAATATTCAAAGCTTTTTAACATATTTCTTCCTTTCTAGTGTCCACAAAAGGCCATTAATATAACTTTTTCCGACAAAGAGGTGACAGTATTATGGTTAGTAATAGTTTCTGATACTGTCATATTTGTCTTCAAATAGCCATACGTCATACGAAGTGTCCACCCACTTTGAACCGAGATGACCACGCTGACCCAAAGAGGCGTATCCCTTTCCGTCCTTTGGATAAAAAGCTAAGGTCGTTTCTATATCATTTAGGACGTACAAGAACTTAGTGGTTTGTTGCACTCGAGAGATACGAAAATAAAGGGAATTACTTTTAGCTTTACCGATCGTTCATGTTTGATCGCATGGTTAGGTACTTTATCTTTCGATATATTACATTTTTTTCGACTCTGACTAAACTAGTATTCAGGGTTAGATACCACTATTTATAAATGTCCACTGTCGTGTTTCAGTGACCAGATTTTAAACAAACTAAGCGCTAAAACTAAAACTAAACGCCACTAAGCACGATCAACGGCTACTCTCATCCATTCACTACTGTTGACGATAGCCACACTGCTGCGAAATATATGTAAAATTATAGTTATAAATAAATAGATAAAATAGTTAAACAAATATTGTATACGTACATACACCTTTATATATAAAAATACTGTAATATTGTAAACGTTTGATTTAAATAAATTTGTCATTGTATCGGCGGCAATTGTGCGGTAGGAACCTAACTATTAATATTTTCTGTTGACGGTAATTTGCTACACAAAGGACTTTCGGTCCGTCCGTCACCACGTCAGTCGTGCTCAAATAACTCCGGCGCCGACCGCACGCTTGCTGTCGAGAGACCGTTTGTGAACATAGTAGAGAGATGATGAGAGATATGAAGAGGACGTAGGTCGTCTTCATATCTCTATATCCTCACATCCGCGACCCCATCGGTTACAACTACGTTTGCCGATAAGCTATCTCCACTCACCCAATCCGATCCGAACCCTTCGGAGAATCTAGTAGGGCATGGGGACGCGCACTTTTAAGTGTGCGATGCCGTTCCCTCTAGAAAACCTCTGAAGAGTATTCGTTTCAACACGGCTTGAGGTACGCTTTACGTACCTCGCCGCCCCCAAAAAGCCCGGTGACGCTGAAATGCCGTTTGAGGCAATCAGCAATCTCTCTCGAAAAAAAAGTCTCCAGTCAAGAACTCGTTCCGAGAAGCCTATTTCCAGCATTGGACTAGTGTAGGCAGACGATGATAATGATGATGAATGCTTCGACGTCGGCAACTGAGTAGTGATAGGTACCCTTGGTGTAGCAAGTATGTTCGTTTGACGGCTCAATAACATTTAAAAGAATGAGCTATCTATTTTGGAAGCCCTATTATTAATAAACAATGGATCAACAATTGCTTCATCATCAGCTCATTTTATGTCCCCACTGTTGGGGCACGAGCTTGTCTCTGGATGGATAGGGAGAATACGCCATAAACCACCACGCGGGCCCAGTGCGGATTGGTGATTGTTAACGACTGCTAATGCAGCCGGGACCAACGGCTTTACGTGCCTTCCGAAACACGGAGAAGCTCGATGGCTTAATACAATTGTATTGTATTGTATACAATTGTATTAAGCCATTGTTGGTCCGGGATGTAGATGTGTACTCGCTAACTCCAATTGACTCCAACTACCTAATGTAACATTTGTTTACAGTATCTTTAATTGTTTTCAGAATATTCTCGTGATTATTTGGTAACGGGACCCCAACAAGCGTGTCATATCACGTCGTCAAGTATTTGCCCTCTTTTTCTTCTTCGCAAACTATCTTCGAAGTTCGAAGTTCTCGCCCGACTTCCGACTTTTTCTTGCATTTGCATTAATTCACGAATCATTTCAGACTTGATTTAAACCTCTGCTGTGCTGGCACTACTATTAATTGTCGATTAATTTTCCTTGAACGATTTATTTGCGTTATCTTCATTGTTATTGATCTTTAGCAACATTGAGCCTTAAAATGTTACTCTGTTTGGCTTGAAACTTTAATAGTTGAACTGTAGCACATACTGTTGACAAACGGTTCAGGGTTCGAAACGTCAGGATAAACATTAAATAAGTAATGTGTAAAATAAACGCGAGTAGATCCGTAAAAGTTGTTTCATTTCAACTGTTGACAAAAGTCCATAACTTCTTTTTTTCAAAAGTAGGTATCATTTCACCTTTCTCAATTGATAGTGGGGTAAAGGCCGAAGATGAAAGGAATTCACCCTACATTTTTAAACACTGGAAAAGGGGCATTCTTTTGTTTGAATAAAATAAGGTTTTATTCAAATTGTTTTATAGCTACAGACATATAATGGGGGTCGGTAGCAGCTAGGCGAACTTAGGACAAACCCTACAGTCTCGCCAAGCACTACAGTCTCGAGTTGGTTGGTCTAGATGTGAGCTTTATAATAGTCTTTAGTTGGCGAGATTTAAAATCACGCTGATAATAATAACAGTTTTCTGTGCTCGATATAATTATATTTATTCGACCTTTCTGTAATATTTAAGCCGGTGTTCAACATTAATGACACTTATGTACCACCTACTAATGAGCTCCTTACTTTTTCCTTGCTTTCAGTTTTCGAAATGCAAATCTTACAACGCAGGCGAGAACCGTTGGTAAAACAACTGAGTCTTCGGGGCACAGCTGTTGATAATCCCTAAGTGGTACACTTAAAAATATTAGTGCGGACATAACGTTTCACAATGTCATAACCATCGTTTATAACTTGGTATACTGAAATAAACCAACAATATGGGTACGTAAACACAAAAAGCGATAAAAGTTGCAACTGTTTTCTAAACCGGAAAAGGCATATAAAATACATGTAATACCTAACACGAACTATGAACATAATAATCAGGCGGACAATATGCGGCTAAACTAATTTTATTTTGTCAAAATAACATGCAATACTTTTTGTGGCTAACTCTGACGTATTCTACGTTCAATTGTTTTGTACCAAAACATTACATTTCATTAACCGGCTTGTTCCCATCCCGTCATAGCAGCAATATTGACTCGGCGTTAATTATTGTCGAACGGCATAGATGAGCTGCAACAACCACCACTATCGTCCAGTTTTCATCTGGTTTGCACGAACACGGTCCAGCAAAAACTGAGCGTACAAAATGCGAAACAAAAGCCGATCGCTGAACTATGCGGGCAGGCCACACAAGTCTTTGTCGCTCGACACAAATAAATACGTAACACACAGACAATGTGACCAGAGGTCAAGGGAAGGCAGCCTTTGTCGAACAACCCCAACGCAGACATGCGTACCTACAACACGCCGAAAACAGAAACGCTCATATATTGCACAAGAACATTAATTAAAACAAAGTTTTATAACGAGGATTAACGCAAACTACTTTGTATATGTATCATAGCTATAGGTATACCTTTATATCCGACGTTTTGTACCGACCGAGTTGTACCGGCATCGGTCACGAGCTGAGTTTTGAACCACCAATCCGCACTGGGCTCGCGTTGTGGTTTATAGCCCTCCCTATCCATCCATAGGAAAGGCTCGTGCCTCAGCAGTGGGGACATAACATGTGAGCTAGTGATGTGGTGATGGTGATGTGACAAGTTTTGAAATGTGTGTATATCGTGTATAAAGTATTTTGTATTTTACATTGGAGGAATCATCTTACCTAAATGTTTGTCGCTATAAGGTCGAATCCTATTTGAGAAGAAGGACGGTATTGAGAAGCTAAAATTTTGAACAAGCCTCAGCCCCTACCTAACCGAGTACAGTCAACCGCAAAGGTAACTGATGATTGCTCAAGTTTCAAAATATGAAATCACTATGAAAATCAAAACTTTTTAAACGCATATAGAAAACCTTCGAGTGTCTACTAGTACCTGCAGACTTTGACTGTAGTTATATAGAAAATACCGACTTACACTATCGAAACTTAATTTTGAAATCTAGTAAACATCATCTCCTTTTGCTTGTTAGTATTAATCACTATAGTTTGACTTTGTTTTTTTTAAACAATTTTTGACTTTTATTAGAGTACTGTAGTGGTACTGTATGACATTGTGGAAATTGAAACTTTTACCTGATGTAAATTTGATAACTTAGATTTGTTTATTTTTTTTGTTTTTTTTTACATGTTGTGGTTGTCTTCATGTTTTGTGTATATTTGTAATGGAAAGTGTCCTGCTATGATAGGGCATTTTCCGCTTTTTTTTTGACGCTGTAAGGGAGAAAAGAGCTGGACACTGGCTGAGTTTCTTGCCGGTTCTTCTCAGTACAAGATCTCCCGCCCAGAGTAGACTTACGAACCGATGGCGTAGCGACATTAACAAGAGCTACTTGTAGCCTAAACTGAATAAATGATTTTGAATTCGAATTTGAATTTGCTGTTGACTGTACACAAATATGTTTATGGGAAAATGAACTCTGGGTCTGAGGCACTGGTGGTTTATCCACTAGACCACAAAGGCGGCGAAATTTTGTTTAAAACCTATCTAATCCATCTAGCTACTGTATCAAATCTGTTAAGATTACCTTTTTTCATTTATCTTCGCGCGCAAGGGTTTCGAGTGCGTAAGGATTGTTGCTTTCGTAACATTTTTATCACTTCTCGCACGATCAATCTTGTTCCAAGTTAGGGATAATTATTCTTTCGGCCCCCGAGACCGTGGATGGGTGATTAACGACCGAACAAGTGAGTCGTTAATGTCTGTGTCTGTGTTACAACAAAAAACGGTGGCATCGGATTGCAGCGACGGCGTTAAGGTACTCAGGTGATTTTTAATTCAGCTTTCAATCGTTTTAGGGTGTATTCACACGACATTTACTCTTTGTAGTGATGTGATGTTTCCAAGTGCAATGTTACAAGAAGTTACTAGAAAGGTATCATGAATACATTGCCCTCAAACTAGGTGGAGCGACGATCTCCGCAATGTGGTTGGCAAGAGCTGGATGATGATGATGATGATGATGATGAAACGGCGTGGTTGCACCGAAAGATAAATTATCTAAGTAGTAAATTAAAAGAGTGGATTGTATGTTTGAAACTATCTAACATTTTCATTAAGTCGTCAAAACTTGAACTGCTATGGACTTATTCGTTGCATGGTCGGTCATCCCGTGTATTATAGCATACAACAGAAAATTATCAAGCAATCCATTTATGCCAGCTTGGAATTTAATTTAATTTAATTGAAAGCCTGAGCCCATCAGCAGTGGGACGGTTAATGGCTGATCATGACGATGTGTGGCGGTAGGTATAATTTTTTTACATATTTTTTTTAACAATAAGTACTTTTTCAACAAATAGAATAGATTTTTTTATGTTTTCACGACTGGGCAGTGGGAAAGTTTAAAACTATAAGAGAAAGACTGTTTGTCCTTAGTTTTACGTAGAGATCTGCCGAAACTCTATAAACACTGTTATTCTTAACTCTCACACTTCACATTTCTCTATCTCTAATCTATGCTGCATCATATTATTATACTAAATGATTTATATTACGATGCAACATAGTCATAACTCGTTCAAGGGCCGATGTTCACGAGCCATTACTGGCATTGCGTCGTAAATCTCACAGTGCAAACGTCCCGGCTCATTGGGGCGCATTATAGTTTTATTCTGCGGCTGTAAACGACCCATCCCATGTGATAGCTAGTATAGTGGCTACTGGCCTAATTTTAGCAGCAATTAGGGAGAAAACAATGAAAATCTGTAAAGATCATGCTAAAGGCGACGCATTGGAAATTTACGTGGCGGGGATCTTGATTTTTCCCAACAATTACAACCATATGAAAGTGGTATTTGATGACATGATTTTTCATTTAATTGACTTCATTTTGCTAGTTGCAGAAACACAATTTGTCAACTTTTATAACAGACAAAAAAATATCAAAGTAACCTCTTTTAAAACTTAGATTTGCATTTTACAGGCTAACCAGACCGATTTAAGCATCTAAATTTTCTGAGTAGATTAGTCTTAATACACACTTCAATATTGTAATTCATTTTTTTAAATAATTTGTAGTTTTAATTTGAACGGGGCGCAAACGCTCCGTATGAGATTTATTGTTTAGCGATGCATCGCCTTATCTTCTGGTAGAAGCCTGTATAAAGATGAGACGAGGTTGCTAAATCGAAAATTTAAAAGGATTATTTATTTAACAATTCAAATACTTACATCTTTCTATTTTTCTTTTGCAAAGTCAGTAGTTACGATTACCATGTCGGCTATCTAGCTTAGATGTTTCATCAATATTTATGTACTTCTAAGATAATATAAGATAAGATAATCATTTATTTGCCAAAAAACATGGTAATTTACGGGTGGTATAAAATTTTCAATGCGCACATATTTTGCCATTATAAAAATAGCATGCAAATGTTAATTTAAAATGTCGAAGTTAAACATGTCAATATTGTTAATTAATTATTTATAAGTAGAAAAAAAACATAATACAAATAAATGTCAAAAATATCATACTAAAAGTCCATTAACAACATTTTTATGAAAATTAATACAGTATTATACAATTACTACATTTATTATACACATTAATAGTGTGTTACATTATGTCCATCAGGAAGTTTATTAAGTCAATTTATAATTTAAATATTCTTTAACTGTTAAATATTGAAACAATGCTCTATTAATTTATTTTTAAACATATTACGGCAATTGTTTTAACTCATCAGGCAGCTTATTAAATATTATTATCGCTTGAACATATGCATTTCGTCTATACATCTTTATCTTATCTTTATTTATTTATTTATTTATTACATTTCGGGAGAAATAATCTATCCTTATGTCTTGTGTGTCGCATTAGCATATCAGAGTGTTTAGGAAAGTTATAAACTAAACAATTAGGTATAAACCTATCTTTTAGCATTTAGTTTTACTGACTTTTTAAGAGCTTTATATTTATATCGTCCCTAATATGTAATGAATGCAAGAACAATATGAAGTAAAAATATAATTAATTAGCCATATCATTCCCTTTTGTGGTGGTAAATTAGTTTTCTCAACTTATTAAAAACCGTGTTGGTAAAAAAATATACAATTTAATATTTGTATTGACGTTCTTTGTCGCATTTATACTGTATAAGTTAATTTAGAAATGTAGATTGAACAAACAAATTGAAATTGACTTTTGACTGTCTCTATTAATTTCTTATCCCTTTTGTTGAATGACGAACTTCCTAAAGCTTCCATTGGAACTCGCAAACAATTGGAGAATTACGAAACATCTTCGACGGAACTTTTAATGAAGGCCACTTGAAATAAGTTACATGTCAGTTACTAATCAGTTATTTTGTTTATCGTCTTTCTCATTTATGAATAAATTGTTTTAAGTAATTATTTATGGTTTTTTATAATACTAGTTGACCGGCGGACTTCGAACCGCTTTGATAGTTTCCACGACAACACAGCAAACAAAACGTTGACAGTTTCCATGACAACAAAACGAACAAATCATTCGTCCGCTTAAGAACACTTGTATTCCATGATGGACCCCTATAGCAGCACTACTTACCGGGTCCAATTGTAAATCTAAACCATTCTCGAATCCACTTGAACACACACAAAAAATTTCATCCAAATCGGTCCAGCCGTTTAGAAAGAGTTCAATTTCATACACACGCACAGAAGATATATACTTAACGGGTCCAATTGTAAATCTAAACCATTCTCGAATCCACTTAAACACACACAAAAAAAACAAACAAATCGATCCAGCCGTTTAGAAGAAGTTCAATTTCATACACACGCACAGAAGATATATTTAGATAACGATTACGCAAATATTGTTGCGAACAAATTAAATTTAAAACAAAAACCGGACATTCGCGTGTCGGACTCGCCCCGCCCACCGAGGGTTCCGTACAAATTTATGGGAACATATTATATAGGTAGTTCAGGAATCGAGTATCGAACTTTTCCCGAAATTCAGTTTCCAAAACCTACAATTACTTAAATTATTTCCTATTTTCTATTATTTTTATTTTTGACTAATAAATCATTTGTATTTGTATTTTTTTATTCTTATTATAAAGAGGGAAGATTTGTTTTTTGTTTTTACTGATTTAACTCTAAAAATATCTAAAGCTCTAAAAAAAAAAAAGATACTCAACCGATTTTAAATATTTAAGCTGCTAGATAGGTAGATATCGATGAAATTATCAACGTTTTCGCGAAAAAGAAAGGTAAACTTGAATTTGTAATTTAAGTAAGCCTAAATAAAGTTATTTAATATAAAAAAATTCTTATCATTTAATTTAATTTGATATCCTTTAAAAATTTATAAAAATATCCGAAATCGATTCAGTAGTTGTAATGGTATTGGTAACCTAAATAAGTCTCGCCTGGTGCATCTCAGATGCTGGTCATATTAGGTCCTTACCTATGAAATGCCTCGGTGGCCGAGTGGCAGAACGCTCGGCCCGATACCCGAAGGTCCCGGGTTCAAATCCCAGGTCGGCAAAAAATATGTATTACCTCGGATTGTTTCCGATGCATAGCCCGGGTTTGTGATCACCAACCCGCATTCGGCAAGCGTGGTGATTAAGCCATTACCCGTCAATTGTAGCGATGACTTGATTTCAATGATGTAGGCCTTTGCCCAGCAGTGGGACAGTTATAGGCTGTTTACTTACTTACTATGAAATTGACGTTTTGTATGAAGATTTTTCTAAAATTATATTTTTCATACTAACGTTTATTTAATTTTCTTAGTATCTATTTATGTTAACACTATAAAAATTGTAGAGTAGGGTTTTTGTTTCACTAGCTAAATATAGCAGACATTAAAAAGAAAAAAAATCAAGTCCCTTCAAAGCTCCAATGAAACAAATGGTCAAATCCGCAAACAAAAAAAAAATAATTTAAAAAAAATTGAGCGATAATGACACAAAATGAATAATCATTGTTATTACTGAAGCCTACGTAACATAGTCCTTATTAAAGGTGTATAATAATACTATCAACTATTATGCGCGGAGAAAAGGAAAAATCAAATTCAAAAGTCGTTTACGAGTCATGATTGTTCATGACCGAATACGAACTCGCTTATGAACAATCATGTGAACAATTAACTTAAAAAAAAAAAAAAAACCCGAAAATCGGCCAAGTGCGGCCGAGACGGCTAACAGCTGATTGCATTTTGTCTCGAATTTATTTACTAATTTTATTATTTAATCTTATATTTGGTCCCAAAATTCATCACGAAACAAAATTTAAGTATATTCTAAGTGAATTTGCGTAATAATCTGTGCATAAAACTGTGTATTGTGTGTGAATTAGTGAATTGCAGGTATCGTACGTACCGGCCGGCGAGCAGTCAATGACACTGCATTTTTTGTTATTGTCAATCTTTGTCGTCTCTTTTAAATAGCATTGTGTGGCAAATTTTACATTTAATTATAATAATCATTAGACAATACCGTTCTTTTTATATATTTAAAGTGATATTTGATCACTTTCGCGTTGAGGTTACTTTGTAATTTACTTTATAACCTCTCATACTTTGTTCGAACAACTTTTTGGTGTTTATCTTTATCTTTATTTTTTTTTTCTAACTAACTAAAATGCCGATCACTACGCGTAGCATGACCTCAGCTCGCCAAGAAGAGAGTAAGCTCGATGTTACATTGAGAAGACTTGACTTGGCTTTGAAGGAATTAGAGGTTTCCAAGGGGTTGGTTGAACAATTGCATAGGGAAAGAGATGACAATGAGATGGAACTATTGGATTCGTTAAATAAATATGATGTTTTGAAAAAACAAATGGCTGAGCTGCACACTGAGCATAGGTTAGTAGTAGATGAGCGGGACAAGTTGCATAGCATACTGGTTGGGTTCAGGGAATGCAGTGACGAGTACGAGCAGGGCCTCAAGCGCATGTCGGTCCTGGAGCAGGAGCTGCAAGAAGCCCACCGCCACATTACCACCCTGGAGGCGGAGAAACGAGACACCATGACTTCCCATAGCCACAGCTTGTTTGATGAGTTAGTCGGTAGTGCGCCCAGCCTGGTTTCTACTGCACAAATATCGGAACCCATTGTAACAATTGATCTGACAAGTGATGACACTATAAAAACCTTAAATTTAAATACTGAAGTGGGGATTGTTCAGTGCAGTAGAAACAAATTTAAAAAGTATGTTAAAATTAATAAGTATATAGCCAAAACTAAAAAACTTATTAAGAGGCAAAAATGTATGTACAAAAAAAATATGTATATTAAAGAGAGAAGGCAACTTGGCGATGAACTTGATATGTATTCATTATTATTAGAAAATAATATTACCGAATATGACAGTGACATAAGGAAAATGGAAATTGAGATTTGTAACCTTCACAAATCCTTAGAATTAACGACGAATAAGTATAATAGTGCTAAAAATGAGTGCGAGGAACACATCATCATCATCTCAGCCAAAAGACGTCCACTGCTGGACAAAGGCCTCCCCCAAGGATATGAGGGGTATTTGCCGTAATCGCCACGCTTGGCAGGCGGGTTGGCGATCGCAGTAGGTTGAGGGTAACCTCAGAGAGATGCTGCTGCCCATCCTCTGGAATAGTCCCTTAGTCGGCTTTTACGACACCCACGGGACGAGAGGGGGTGGTGCAATTCTTTATCCCCGGCACCACACAGGGGCACAGGAACACATGCTTGCTTTAAAGTGCCTCATTCAGTCTAATTGTGACCAGTCAGACCAAAATAGCTCATCTAGCAGCCCTCAGTCAGTCTGTGAGTCCTTGTTCACTCATCATCACCAAAGTCCTTCATCTGTATCAAATAAAAATAAATATAAAAATACCAATAGTTCCTCCACTCAGAATAACATTGTAAAATCTGAGACTATCATGTTTAGTGATGAACTTGGGAAATCCATGGGCCAATTATTAAGTACGTATTTGGGACAAACTGTTACTAATTATTGTACGCCTGGTTTAACTTATCATGATATTATTAGAAAAATTATGAATTACAAATTCAATGAAAACACCACACTATTGGTTTTAGTGGGACACAGGGGAAGTATGGACAAGACTGAACTGTTAAAATGTTTTGATTTATTGTATTCATTAAATGTTAAAAATGTTGTTTTGTTCACACTTCCTTATAGCCAAAGCTTGCCACAGACTGAAAACAATATAAGACATAAAATAAATATGACATTACATACTCTGACTTTTAATAATAAGAATAAATTCCATTTAATTGACCTAAATAAGTATTTAGATAATAAATTATATTTGACAAAAGATAAAATTTATCTTAATAAATATCTTAAGAGACAGATAGCATTATCGCTATCATATTATATTCAATACTCAGCCAAAAATTTGGCTAGCCTATCTGCCCCTATTGGGCAGAATATTGACATTGTAAATTGTACTTTGGAATCTGTTCCAAATCAATCTGTTTACAATAATTTAAATTGATCTCTAATACAATAGAGGAAAACTCTTGCGACTTAAATATTAAGACAAATGAAATGTCCACCTTTATAAACATTATACATCAAAACATTCAGGGCTTTTCTGGAAAAGAATTAGAATTAGAATTATATATTTTTTTTTTTTTTTTTGGAGAGAGACTGCTGGTTGCCGAGGGGCATTTCCAGCTTCACCGGGCTTGTTTTAGGGGCGGCGAGGTACGTAAAGGGTACCTCAAGCCGTGTTGAAACGAAACACCTTCAGAGGATTTCTAGAGGGGTACGGCATCGCACACTTAAAAGTGCGCGTCCCCGTGCCCTTCCAGAGTCTCCGAAGGGTTCGGATCGGATCGGGGAGCGGAACCACCCGAGGGCGCCTCTAAAGGCACGGACCTCGGCTCGGGTAGACCGGGCCGTGGAGGAGGAGAGGAGGAGCTCCCAGGCACATGACTGTGCCTGGCATAGAGCGCGTGTGAACCGGTTCTTCGTACCCTTGTTCTACGAGTACGGTGTCTTGGGCCTAAAACAGTGTGCATGTTTAGTGTATTCTGTAAATGTGTGCTGTCATTTGGAGGAACGGGCGGGGGGGCATTCGCAACTGTAATTGCGTCGTCGGGCTCGTAGAATTATATATAAATGAAAAAAATGTACATGTATTATGCTTAACCGAGCACTGGTTAAAACAATGCGAACTGTTAGTAAGCATTGATAATTATAAAGTCATTAGTTCGTTCACAAGAGAGTCTGCTATAAGAGGTGGGTCACTGATATTAATTAACGATACATTACAATCAAAGGAGCGTAAAGACATAGTATCTCTCTCAGTTGAACGAAATATTGAACTATCATGTGCGGAGCTCGAGCAGTATGTTATTGTTTGTGTGTATAGGCCTCCCTCTGGTAGTTACCACTTATTTGAGTCCATTATGGAAGAAACCTTGCAAAAGGTATGCAATTGTAAAAAGAGGATAGTTGTATGTGGCGACTTTAATATAAATATTTTAGATGACTCACAGAACTCGGTAAGGTTTCTTAATCTTTTCAAATCGTTTAACTTGCAAAATCTTTTTGATGAACCTACAAGAGTTACAGCCACATCAGCTACCTGTTTAGATAATATTTTTTCCAATTGTAATGATATTGAGAAATCAATAATAAATTTTATAAATTCTGATCACAGTGGTCAGATAGTTAGATTTGAGCACCAATATGAACGTCCTTCAATGAATATTTTATACAGGCCAGTGACCACTAATCGATTAGACAGATTTAAGAAGAATGTTAATGATAAAGTGTTACAAATACCATGTAACAATGACAAAGCGAACATCTTATACGACAATCTATTCGAAATAATCAAAAAAGAGTTTAATAACAATTTTACTCAAAAATTAATCAAAGTAGATAAGTCTAAAACTAAATTCAGTGATTGGGCCACAGCTGGCATCTACAGGAGTAGAAATAGATTGTATCAATTATATGATATAAAGGCAAACTCTAAGGATCCAAGTGTAATTGAATATGTTAAAAATTATTCAAAAATGTTCAAAAAAGTTTGTTCCATAGCAAAGGCCAACTACATTCGGGCAAAGATTGTGAATTCAAAAAATAAAATAAAAGCCACTTGGAACGTCATTAATAAAGAAACTTGTAAAGTAAGGTCTCGTGATCGTATACTTGAACTCAAAGTCGATAATGCTTACATCAATGGTGATACGGAAGTGGCAGGCGCGTTTGAAACATTTTTCTCAAAAATTCCACTCATTACATCAAATAAATTAAATTCTTGTAAACATCTTGCCCAGTCTCTTCTTGAATCGAGTGTAAAAATATGTAATATTCGATTCAATTTTCACTATATTGATTCTGATATAATAATAAAAGCTTTTAGACAACTTAATATAAAAAAGACTGAGGATCTTTGGGGTATCTCCACTGATATTTTAAAATCTATAATATCTTCTATCGCGTCTAATTTAGCAATAATATTTAATAAATGCGTTGATGAATGTGTATTTCCAGATTTAATGAAATACAGTAAAATTATACCGTTATTTAAAACAGGCGATAAAAGTGACCCATCTAATTTTCGGCCTATATCCATACTACCGGCTCTTAGTAAAATTTTTGAAAAAGTTATTTTTAATCAATTGCTGTCACATTTTACAGATAACCAGTTACTTCATAACAAACAATTCGGTTTCACTAAAGGTAGAAATACAACCGACGCGGGAGTTGCACTCATTAAGCATATTTTCGATGCATGGGAGCAGAAACAGGATGCGATAGGTATCTTTTGTGATTTATCGAAAGCTTTCGACTGTGTCGATCACGATACTTTATTATTAAAAATGGAACATTATGGTGTCTCAGACAACTCACTTACCTTATTGAAATCATACCTCACTGGCAGAGTTCAAAAAGTTAATATTAACGGTACTGATTCTTCTGGCGCCCCATTACTTATGGGGGTGCCCCAGGGTTCAATATTAGGACCTCTTTTTATTTCTCATTTATGTAAATGATCTACCTTACTACACCGAAGATCTTTGTGAGATAGTATTATTTGCTGATGACACCTCATTGATTTTTAAAGTTGATAGACATAGAGCAATATTTGACGACGTAAGTAATATTCTCTCTCAAATATTACATTGGTTTACCACTAATAACCTGCTGCTTAATGCAAAAAAAACTAAATGTGTGAAATTCACGATGCCCAATGTGAAGCAGGTTAATACCAGTATCACTATGAACGATGAAATAGTTGAAATAGTTAACTCGACAGTTTTTCTGGGTATTACCTTAGATCATAAATTACAATGGGGTTCTCATATTGCTGCCCTGGCAGGAAGACTTAGCTCAGCTGCCTATGCGGTTAGAAAAATGAGGTCACTTACTGATGTAGAAACGGCAAGATTGGTTTACTTTAGTTACTTTCACAGCGTCATGTCGTATGGTATTTTATTGTGGGGCTCAGCGGCTGACATTGAAACCATTTTTGTTTTACAGAAAAGAGCCATTCGAGCTATTTATAGCCTTAAGCCCTGTGATACGCTGAGAGAGTTATTTAAGCAGATTAATATTTTAACTGTAGCTTCACAGTATATTTATGAAAATATCATTTATGTTTATAAAAACTTAGATAAATTCGAAAAAAAAAGTAATACCCATAATTTTAACACAAGAAATAAAAACAAACTTGCTGTTCCAAAACTTAGACTCAATAAAGTTGGTAATTCATTTGTTGGGAAATGTATAAAAGTATACAATAAAGTGCCTTTCACTCTAACAGAATTGCAACTACACAAGTTTAAGACAGAAATAAAACAAGGTCTAATGAAAAAAGGTTACTATAAAATTGATGATTATTTTAATGATAAGAATGTGTGGTCATCTTAGTCTGCTCGCCTGCACATGTTATTTCACATTGTAAGTAGTTACACTTTTTTATAAAAGGTTATTATTAAAGTCAAAGAATAATTAGATGATAAAACAGCCTGGTTGTAATAAAAAACACATTATACTCTATTTGTATCAATATACATAGTAAAATTAATTTATATAATTTTTATACTGATATGATAGTTTTGAACAGTGTCCTACAGATAACAAACAGCGTTGCGTTAAATAGATCATTAAGTTTTTATTTAAAGTATCTTGAGTGTGTCATGCTCTCTTTATTGTCTCTGCGGTGGTGGCGTGTGCGTCGGGTCGTTACGTTCCCTAAAATATGGTTGAGCGAAGCGATGGCTGATTCATATGTCATACTCGTGAACGGGTGCCGCCTGTGGAGGCTGGTCTGCTCTTGCATACTTATCTTATTGTTAGTATTAATTACTATAGTTTGACTTTGTTTTTCTTAAACAATTTTTGACTTTTATTAGAGTACTGTAGTGGTACTGTATGACATTGTGGAAATTGAAACTTATACCAGATGTAAATTTGATATATTAGATTTGTTTATTTTTTTTGTTTTTTTTTTTTACATGTTGTGGTTGTCTTCTATATTTTTTTGTGTTTATTTGTAATGGAAAGTGTCCTGCTATGATAGAACATTTTTAAATTTTTATTTTTTTTTGACTCTGTAAGGGAGAAAAGAGCTGGACACTTGCTGAGTTTCTTGCCGGTTCTTCTCAGTGCAAGATCTCCCGCCCAGAGTAGACTTACGAACCGATGGCATAGCGACATTCATAAGAGCTACTTGTAGCCTAAACTGAATAAATGATTTTTGAATTTGAATTTGAATTTTGAATTTGATCGAAGTACGAACTCCGACCGACTCGCACTTGGCTGATTTTCAGGTAGCTGTGACCACAACCTTTTTTGAGGGCTGGATCGTGTGCTAGTAGACTATTCTATCCTAAGGAGGTGCGACAAAGTTCTTTGTGCGCGTTCGCGATGGAATATCAGAGCAACCGCCCCAAGCACAATATTTATATACGAAAGATTGTATTATTTAAAGATACTAGCTGTTCAACGACCCACCGCGTCGCATTGCGTCGTCACCCGAATGCGTTAGTACTTTACTTTTGTATATTTTTTCTGATTTTTTAAAAGTCATAGCGTAATTTTACACAACCTATAGCCTTCACAAAAAATGGGCTATCAAATGCAAAAATATTTTTTCAAATGACTGGTACTAGTTCTAGAGATAAGCGCGTTCAAACATACTCTTCAGACACAAAACAAACTCTTCAGCTTTATTGTATATATAAATTTATATAAACAAAACAAGAACAATCGTTCTTGGTTTGTTCTAAGTCTGCCTGTCTAGCTACCATTACCTTATGGTATCTGATCTCCCCATTTGCTATTGTTCATGCAAATGGCGATGTTCGGTGCGCCGCACGCGCATAATTAATGCAATCACATGCGCCGCGTCTGCGGGGCTCCAGTTAATCCACTTAATTTGTTTAGTTTATGCTCTATTGTGTCAACTGACGAGTTCACACGTTTTGCGTTCAGATGCAGGATAACTCCCTTTAGCCTCTCGCACCCTAATATAACGCCTTGGTGGCCAAGTGGCAGAGCGCTCGGCTTGATACCCGAAGGTCCCGGGTTCAATTCCCAGGTCGGGCAAAATGTATTTTCGGAATTTTTCGATGCATAGCCCGGGTTTGCGATCACCAACCCGCACTTGGCAAGCGTGGTGATTAAGCCATTACCCGTCATTTGTAGGGATGACTTGATTTCAATGATGGAGGCTTTTGCCCAGCTGTGGGACAATTATAGGCTGTTTACTTACCCTAATATAAAAATTATTTTAACGCCATCTTTTCTTAGATAAAACTCTAACAAATGTCTTTTCAACCGGACGTTCAAACCCTTTTTAATATCTTTGAGTATTTAGGCAAATGACTTCGCTCTATCTGATGTTAAGTAGAAGCGGCTGTGGAGTCCTTAAGTGAGGACACCTAGTGAAGCGTGATCTGCCTCACTAGTCCTCACCATGCCGACCCTCAAATGTTTCTTTATACCTGTTTTAAGGACCTAATGTTGTAGGAAGGAGGGATATGTGTATGGATACGTGGGCTTGTTGTGTGCTTACCCCTGTGTGGTGCCGGGGATAAAGAATTGCACCACCCCATCTCTTCCCGTGGGTGTCGTAAAAGCCGACTAAGGGACCATTCCAGAGGATGGGCAGCAGCATCTCTCTGAGGTTAACTCTCAACTTACTGCGATCGCCAACCCGCTTGCCAAGCGTGGCGATTATGGCAAATACCCCTCATACCCTTGGGGGAGGCCTTTGTTCGTCAGTGGACGTCTTTTGGCTGAGATGATGATGATGATGATGATGACGTGGGCTTGGAGAGAATCCACCTCTTGGTACTGCACAGTCAGTGGTCACAGGGAAATAGAGGTGTTGACCGACAAATATTAAAATGATTTAGTATCGCGAGTAGATCTAATAATATAATTATAGCGAAAGTGTTTGATGGCGCCGCATTAATGCGCCCTATACAACAATCGTAAAAGTGAAGGTACCTTGGTCGTGGTCGATACTTGGTTGTGAGGTTTTCGGTCTTCTATCAGTTTCCCCTGTGTGGTGCCGGGGATAAAGAATTGCACCACCCCCTCTCGTCCCGTGGGTGTCGTAAAAGCCGACTAAGGGACTATTCCAGAGGATGGGCAGCAGCATCTCTCTGAGGTTACCCTCAACCTACTGCGATCGCCAACCCGCCTGCCAAGCGTGGCGATTACGGCAAATACTCCTCATACCCTTGGGGGAGGCCTTTGTCCAGCAGTGGACGTCTTTTGGCTGAGATGATGATGATGATGATCAGTTTGGCAGACACACTGAGTTGTTAGTCCAGGCTGCTATCAGAAAATTGGAGTCTTAAAAATCAACCGGAACGGGGCAGCTAGAAATTCCATAAATTAATCTTTAAGTTGATCAAAAAACAATAGTTATCACATGTTTATTTGACTTAGGTACCTCATATTTGTTTTCATTAACGATCCATATCTATTTGTTGGCATTCGGCATAAACATTTAATTACGCCATTGCACCGTAAACTGGACTATCGAAATAAATGATACTGCGGCCCGGCATGTTGTCGTCCATATTTTAATCCCAATTGCACAATGGGGGAAAATCTATTTTTGCCACGGCAAAAATGAAACGGCCGGAATAAATTACAGGTGCTGTTGACAGACCGCGGCTGCGTCCAATTACAATTGATTTGTTCTGCCGACGCTACACAGCTGCGCCGGCCCGCCTCGTGCCGACGAGACGGCTATTATGACGTCAATCGTCAATGATGGACGGTTAATATTTACCTATCTGTTTTATATAGGTATCTACACTATTTGTCTGCACAATAAACATTGCATAATAATTTGATATTGTAATAAAAATGTGATTACATATCGATTTGAAAAAAAGTGTTGAAACAATTTCTACGAGCGGTATTCGTCAGATGCACTACCAACTATTTATGCTATTGTGGCTATATCACCCACCGCCGATTAATCAATTTTTTCCAACATTTTTTTCAAATTGTAATTTGTTAACAACAAAATTTGCGTAAAATTATATACCTTTAATCATAATTATTAGGTATTTGTTGATTGTTACATCGCCTCACTTTAATAAACTCAATGATTCGGCTGCCATAACCTTGTCAAATGTTATGCTGACAGTACACAGCTACCCACGATTATGAAATTTTGCTGACAATTCACAGCTACCCCATTATGAAATTGACAATTTTTTTGCTGACGGCACTCAGCTACCGCTATTATGAAATTGTGCTGACGTTACACAACTACCCACGATTATGAAATTTTGCTGACAGTTCACAACTACCCTCATTATGAAATTGTCAATTGTTTTGCTGAAAGTACACGCTTCCCACGATTATTTACGTAGCATCCAGCCGCATCGCTAATAGGCGTGGTACGTTGCTCAAACAAATATCAATTTACTGCCGCCACATGTATTAATCAAATAAGCAATTTTGTGTCACTATTTCATTTGGGTTTCCGTAATGATGATTTAACCACTAATATTTCACTCAATTGACCTCCTTTATTATTCGTTGTCAAACTTGTTAACCTCGGAGTATCTAGCAGAGAACGGACAACGCTTGCGGATGCCCCACACCTTCGAGGGTTTTTTTGTCTTTCGAGTATGGACAGTTCTTTCATCTCACCTGATGTTTAGTGACGATAAGGCACTGGCTATCTTATCTCTTGCTGCCGGAACACAACAATGCTACCAACGATATATTTAGATAAGATGGTGGTAGCTAGCCAGGCGGACAAACAAGCCCTACCATTAACCAAACCAAGTACTACTCAAATATGTAGCCCCTACTGGCAATCGAACCCGGACATCTGGGTTTGAAACCGGTGGTCTTAACCATTAGACCACAGAGGCGTTTAAAATGAATATAATGGACAGGATAGCATAAGAAAGGAGTTCCGATCCGATCCGAACCCTTCGGAGAATCTAGTAGGGCACGGAGACATGCACTTGTGTGTGATGCCGTTCCCTTTAGAAAACCTCCGAAGGTGATTCGTTTCACACGGCTTGAGGAACCCTTTAAGTTAAAGACAAAAAACATGCTTAGACAAACCCAAAAAAAATTAAAGAGGAAAGGAAAGGTACTATGGCTATTAAGGTACTATATAAGGTACTAAGTTCCTAAATATTCGTTAGTATCTAAAAGAGGAGCTCGATGGTGCAGTGGTTAACGCGCCCGGTCTGTGATTGCTGAGGTTCAACAACTTAGGGCCCACTTAACATAACTCTAGGGCCCGCGTATTCTATCGTAGGTATATCTATCCATCGGGAAGGCTCGTGCCCACTGCTGGTGATGATGATGATTCAAAAGCTGCCTCATAGCAATAGCTTGTAGTTTTAAGACCGCCAATTGTCATTACCTAATCAAAATTTGAAATCGAAGCTAACTTCAACGGGTAATTAATAACATTTTTAAGTGAAACCAATTTTATAAGTATGTCAGACTGGTTTTTGATTCAATCAAAATTTGTTGGTCAAAAATTTACTCAATCACATTTTATTTTGATGCTTGGATATTTTAAATTTTTTGCTTCGAGGCTTCTCTAAAATGGCGTATTTTTCTTTGATTGGCACATTGACAGAATCGGCCGACTCTAAAATGGCGTCTTATTCGGACAAAATTTCAAATTCAATAGATGTAAAATATTTACGAAAGAATATAAGCCAACAAACACTTTAAGAGCATGTGTCAATTTACCCACGGGGATCTACGTAAAATTAAATTACTTCTTCCCGCTTTTTTTCTTATTTTGTGTCCGCAGTGTTTTCTTCGGAACGACTTTCTGCTACTTATCACATTTGCATTGAATTAAGAAAACTCACGGACGGACCGCAGTATAAATAATAAACTGCCGACGCAGATGTTAATTTCAGTTTGCCTACTTTAGTACTATAATGTGGATGCCTCATCATCAGCTCATTTTATGTCCCCACTGCTGGGGCACGAGCCTTCCCTATGGATGGATAGGGAGTACGGGCAATAAACCACCACACGGGCCCATTGCAGATTGATGGTTGTTAACGACTGCTAAAGCAGCCGGGACCAACGGCTTTACGTGCCTTCTGAAGCAAGGTGGAGCTCGACATGATAAATTTTTGGTCACCCATCCGATGACCGGCTTTTGTTAAAATTGCTTAACCTCAGCACTCGCAGACCGGGTGCGTTAACCACTGCGCCATCTAGCTCCCGAGAATATGGATGCCTAGCGCGAGTTTTATTTGACATTCGATCACGCTAACTAAAATGAGTATGGTATTGAAGTAACGCCTCTTGTTCCATACATACATATATCCACACTCATACGTGCTTCTCCCAAAAAAGGTTAGAGAGAGCATCAAAACACCAAAGAGTAAGCTCGCCATTAGTGACCCGAGACGCCACATCACACTACCTAATGTTATAAATGCGAAAGTTTGTTTGTATGTGTGTATATTTGTTGCTTCTTCACGCTGCAACGTATAGTCGGATTTTGATGAAATTCGGCATACACATAGTTTATAACCTGGATTAAAACATAGGACACTTTTTATCCCGATATTCCCACGGGAACGGGAACCACGCGGGTGAAACCGCGAGCGGCCGCTAGTTTAGCATAATCCGAGGTGGTATAGATGACATCAGTAATGGGTGGCCGATTGTCTGATGTGCGAGTATCTTGGTATCCTTCCCTTGGATGTTCAAAGTCAAAGACAAATATTTTTATTCAAATAAACTTTAGAAAAGTGCTTTTGAATCGTCCAAACATTTTTTACCTACTACTTACGCTTTATTTTTTTCCCTTAGATGGCTTTTACAACACACACGGAAAGCTTAGCAGCTAATACATTATTTTCACGTCACAGACCAGTATGGGTCCCACAGCAGCTTTGAAAGCAAGATTACAATTTATTGGTTTCGGCTTAATCACCACGCTTGCCAAATATAGATTGGTGATTATGAGTCTGGATGCACCAATAAATAAAAACCCCTACCTGCTAATTGAAGCTGGTCCTCGAGATTTAGGTTTAGGCCGAGCGCGTCACCCGTAACATCGTAACTTAACATCGAAACAGTAAATAAACAAACATCTGATCGCAAACAAAAGACAGTGCAATCGTATTTCGACAATGCCTATTATTATTAGGACTACACTAGCTTGGAAATCTTGGAATGATCCCAAATAGTGGAAGCGCAGTCGAGAATCGATGCTGAAACATCTGATCCCACGGGGCACAGCTGTTGACAAACCCTAAGTGGTTCACTTTAAAAGATGAGTCGCTATTTGTGGGCTTTGTAGCAGAGAATTTTTCTTCGTAGAGATTTCGCACTGACATTCTGATAATGTGAAAACTTTAAATAATTTATACTGCAATGTTTCGATGCCTTTAGTGCATAACGTAGTGGACCAGTGTTCGATACTTTAAGCCCATTCTTCGACAAAGATTTCGTCGCCCTAACATAACTTAGTATTCCATTAAAATTTTGCAGGACAGCTAGGAAACAGGTGGTCTGTGTTCAATTGTTTCTATTAGGGTTGGGCCGACTATGGTATTTGCCGGGTTATTCCCAGAGAATCCCATTCCCCGAGGATCCTGTCCCGAAGGATCCCGATTTGTTTTTATCTTCATGAACTTAATCAATACTATGTTTAGCTTAAAAGAAACGTCATGTCAGCAGAAAAAGTGGACAATCAAATTGAAATATATTATAATACTAGCTGACCCGGCGGACTTCGTACCGTTTTGACAGCTTCCATGACAACAAAACAAACAAATTATTTCGTATTGGAAAATTAAATTGTTGCTTTTACTATTTTCCGTTACTTATTATTTATGTTACTCACCGTTTAAACCTTCCCTGAACTTCCGCAAATATTTCAGAATCAAAATTAGCCAAATCGGTCCAGCCATTCTCGAGTTTTAGCGAGACAAACGAACAGCAATTGATTTTTATATATATAGTTTGAAAAAAATAAAAGTCTGCTATAGAAATCACAGGTTATTTATTACAAATTAAACACAATAGAAAAAATAACAAAAGTAAATCTTTGATCACATTCGGGAAGGATTATATAACTAATTATAGATGCTGTAACGGAGTCGTGTCAAATAATAATATTTTTATGATAATTTTAATCGAGGTCATATTTGCTTCACTTGTCGTCAAACAAGTAGAAACTTTCTTGTAAGATTTACCTCTAATTGAAAAAGTTTATATATTTTTGGAAGTTTAATACTTACAATTTAGTCATGTTACGTGTACAGCCAACATCAAAAAGGTATGTTGTCAATATTTTGCACTTTATCTACTTCTCTACTATGGCCAATTAAATTGGTATAAGAAAGTTATAAAATGTTAGCTGTGCGGGCATTGTGGAAAGAAGTTTACGGAGCGTTCGTCCGCCCCAGCTAATTTAACCTTACGTCCAAACTTCTATGTGAAAAATGTAGGTAGAAGAGCCGGGCCGGGCGCGGGACGCTGTGGAAATAAATTTGCTGCTTACAAACTTTTTCATGTTTAAAATTAGTAAGTTTCCTTTTCTCTAAATGTCTTTTCAATAATGAACTTTGGGATCGGGAGGCGGATAATTTCATTTGTTTATTTTTGTTTACATTTTCGGCAGTTCTATTTTATAGATAATTGATATGTTGTCTGCCCTTTATGAGCATAGCAACATTTATGATACATATAGCGCAGTGGTTCTTAACCTTTTAACCGTGAGGGACCATTTCACCAAATATTTGTCTTGGCGGTACCACCCAGTTGTTTTACATCACGCACGTCAAGGTCTTCAGGTCACTTGTTTATTGTTTAACACGATTACGATGGCTTCACGGACCACTTGGAATGCCTCTAGGGACCACCAGTGGTCCACGGACCACCGGTTAAGAACCACTGATATAGCGGTATGCATGCTCGAGTGATGAGCTTGATTGGTTATGATGTATTAGCTAAGTTATATTTAACAGTTTCGCTGTCCAAAAATTAAAACAATAGATAATCAATTGTTATGTATCACATGTGATATATGGGACAGGGAACCTGTTAATATTAGTAAGAAGTAATATAAAATATAAAGATCGTAATATAACAATATTGTAGGCTATAAGCCTACAATATCGTTATATTACGCATATTGATAGCTCAATATTACGCTCCACTGATACAGTGGAGCGTAATATTGAGCTATCAAGTGTGGAGTTTAATAGCTTTGTAATAGTGTGTGTATACCGATCCCCATCGGGCAATTTCGGTATTTTCGAATCTGTAATGGAAGACGTACTAAGAAAATTAAAATTAAAAAATAAATTTGTTTTTGTATGTGGCGATTTTAATATAAATATTCTAGAAAGCACTTCAATGAGTGTTCGTCTTGTTGCCTTGTTTAAATATTTTAATCTCATTGATCTATTTCTCGAACCCACTAGAATAACTTCACATTCAGCCAATTGTCTTGATAATGTTTTTACAGACTATGACCCTGTTTCTAAGTCAGTCATTAGTAAGCTTACGTCTGACCATTGCGGTTTAAAGGTGACCTATGATTTTAATGTTAAGGATGAGCCAAAAATAGTGAACTGTAAACCAGTTACAAAGGAGCGAGTAGAGCGTTTTAAAAATAATATATCGAGTAAAATTAATGCATTGCCATTTGGACAAGGTGATCCAGATGTATTATATACTAATCTTTTTAACTTCATAAAGACTGAATATGACCAAGTGTTTACACAAAGAACAATCAAAATAACTCATAAACTTAAGTTCTGTGACTGAACCACGACTGGTATATATAAAAGTAGAAATAAATTGTATGATTTATATAGTCTAAAACAATATAACCAAAATTCTAATTTTACGGAATATGTAAAGAATTATTCGAAAATATTTAAGAAAGTATGTATAGTAGCAAAATCTAATTATATTAAAGAAAAAATTAAAAAGTCCAACAATAAAATTAAAGCCACTTGGGACATTATAAACCGTGAAACAGGTAAATTTAAACCACGGGATAATACTTTCACTTTAAAAGTAAACGACAACTTAGTCAATTCAGATTTTTTTTTTTTTATTTTTTTTTTTTATTGTGACACGCCATAATGGCTTCACCCTGCCTGATGAAAAGCAGCCAGTGAAGCCCAAGAAGTGAAAGCGTTCATCACAGCGCTACCACGCTATGCCGAACGCTCACACTATGGCGGCCTGCATAATTGCTTTTTCACGCCCCGCTTAAATAACCCGGGAGAGAAAGAGGAGGGAAACACGTGTGCGGGAAGCGCATTCCACATACGGGCAGTTCGGCAAAGGAACGATTGTCCAAACTTTTTGGTACGTGTCTTGATGGTCAGCACGGTATGAGGGTGGCTTCTCAGACCTGCACGCGTCGATCTGGAAAGGAATGGAGAGGGAGGAATGAGGTTAAAGAGCTCCTCAGAGCATTCACCGTGGTAAAGGCGGTAGAAAGCACTAAGGGAAGCAATGTCCCTACGTAGCTGTAACGGCTCCAGACTGGTTGTAACGTCATCGTTACCGATAATACGGACAGCACGTCTCTGCAACCTGTCAAGAGCTTCGAGCAAGTACTTGGCGGATCCGTCCCAAAGATGAGAGCAATACTCCACGCAGGAGCGCACCTGAGTCTTATACAAAAGACAACGTTGCTCAGGCGTGAAGAACCGCTTCACTTTGTTCAGGATTCCGAGTTTACGTGAGGCTGTGGTTATGATGCTCTCAATATAGCTCTTCGGGTTGAGGTCACTGTGTATGTCCATACCTAAGAGACTGAGACCAGTCTGGATGGGTAATAGGTTGCTCTGGAAGGAGGGTTGGGGGAGAAATGCGGACTTTTTGGCAGTGACAGCGCAGACCTGTGTCTTTTTGGCATTGAACTGGATGAGGTTATCAGAGCCCCATTTATAAATGCGGTCTAATTCCTCGTCCAGCTCAATGACAATTTTACGTCTTGACTCCACTATATCGGCTTGCTTTGCCGCAGGGTGACCCAAATAACGCCGATGAACTGTACTGTCGTCTGCATAGCAATGAATGTTACCCAAGGATAACATGTCATTGATATGCAGAAGGAACAGCGTGGGCGATATTATAGATCCCTGCGGCACTCCGGCGTTCACCTGCAGAAACTGTGAGGCACTGCTTTCGCAGAGTACGCGAATGCAGGAACCCGGCGACCCAATCGCATAGGCGAGGTGGCAAGCCGTATGCCGAAAGCTTGCAGAGAAGCGAACGATGCCAAACTCGATCGAAAGCCTTGGAGATGTCCAGGCTAACAACCAGTGCTTCTCCGTGCTTGTCCATTGCTTCACCCCACAGGTGTGTTATGAACGCTAGGAGATCGCCCGTTGATCGTTTCGGTCTGAACCCGTATTGTCGATCATGAATCAGGGAATGATCTTCTAGGTAGCGAATGAGTTGCCTGTTTATGATTCGCTCAAAAACTTTACAAAGGACAGAGGTGACAGCAATAGGTCGATAGTTGGCTGGGTCGGACCTATCCCCTTTTTTGGGGACCGGCTGGATGTTCGCTTTTCTCCAAGCTTCCGGCACAATCCCAGTAGAGTACGAGAGGTGGTATAGGCGTGTCAATACTGGAGACA
Source organism: Eudonia lacustrata (assembly GCA_947562085.1). Taxonomy (NCBI): domain Eukaryota; kingdom Metazoa; phylum Arthropoda; class Insecta; order Lepidoptera; family Crambidae; genus Eudonia; species Eudonia lacustrata. Next base: position 7,028,723 of record OX387313.1, read on the forward strand.
ACTCGGGAGCACATTTTTTTAGAACGACTGCCGGTATACCGTCAGGACCGCTAGCCTTCCGCACATCAAGTGACTGCAGCACAGCACGGACGTCACGTTGCCTGATTTGGATGTCAGGCATTGAGGAGCCACAGTGAGGGATGGTAGGTAGTTCCGCGCCGCAGTCATCGACGCGCGAATTCGCCGCAAAGAGCTTCGCTAAGAGGTTAGCCTTGTCTAGCGGCTGATGGGCCAACGAGCCATCAGGGTACCGCAGTGGGGGCAGAGAAGGCGCGCAAAAGTTGGCTTGCACCGCTTTGGCCAGTCGCCAATAACTTCGGCTACCCGTTGGGTGCGACAACAGCTCTTGGCCAACGCGAGCAACGCCCTGGGCATTCGCTCTTGAGAGAGCACTCCTGCAGACTTTGGTGGCCTTGTTGAAGACTACCTTGAGTGAAGGGGTGTTACGATCGTTGAGCGTGCGAGCCTTGGTCCAAGCGCGATACGCCGCCTGTTTAAGTTCAACAGCTTTGGCGCATTCGCGATTGAACCAAGGGCGCGCCTTACTTCCGCTGACGACATCAGTGTAAGGAATGTAATATTCCATCCCCAACATGATCTCGTCAGCAACAGCAGAGGCACTCTCCGACGGGTCCCTTCCCACTTTCACTTTAAAAGTAAACGACAACTTAGTCAATTCAGATTCACATATTGCTAATATTTTTGATGACTTTTTTTGTAAATATACCTGTGCTGACAACCTCAAATTTGGATTCATCACCAGAAGCTGCACAAGCATTACTCCAAAAATATGTACCAAAATGTAATGTTTCTTTTCAATTTAAATATATTGATTCAATGGATATTATAAAAACAGTTAAATCACTGAAAATGAAAAACACAAGTGATTTGTGGGGCATCTCTATAAAAGTAATTAAGAATATTATACATTCTATTGCACCATATCTTGCTGAAATTTTTAATAACTGTGTGAATAAAGGTATCTTTCCCGATCTTATGAAGTTTAGTAAGGTCATACCTTTGTTCAAATCGGGAAACAAAGAAGACCCCAGTAACTATCGACCCATTTCAATACTACCAACTCTAAGCAAAATTTATGAAAAAGTAATATGGGAACAGTTGATGTCGTATTTTAACATAAACAACCTTTTACATAATAAACAATATGGATTTACAAAGGGTCGTTCTACTACTGATGCAGGTGTTGCTCTATTAAAACATATATTTGATGCCTGGGAGAAGTCTCAAAACGCCCTTGGAGTGTTTTGCGACTTGTCCAAGGCTTTCGATTGCGTTGAGCACAAAACTCTGGTGATGAAGCTAAATTACTACGGTCTCAAAGATTTCGCACTAAATTTAATTCAGTCGTATCTTAGCTCTAGAACACAAACTGTAGATGTTAATGGAACTAAATCATCTGGTTCTCGTGTAAAAATGGGAGTTCCACAAGGGTCCATTCTTGGTCCTTTTCTGTTTTTAATTTATATTAATGACTTGCCATTCTTTGTAGAGAACTTCTGTGAAATCGTATTATTTGCAGATGATACTTCACTCATTTTTAATGTAAGTAGGTGTAAGAATAATTACGACGATGTAAACAAAGCACTCTCTGATGTACTCAGTTGGTTTACTATTAATAATTTGCAGCTTAATGCTAAAAAAACAAAATGTATTAATTTTAAATTACCAAATGTCAAAAATGAACCAACCGATATAAGAATAAACGGTGATCGATTAGATTTGGTAGACTCAACAGTTTTCTTAGGTATAACCCTTGACTCAAAACTTCAATGGAATCCTCACATTTCGAAATTGGCCGGCAAACTCAGTTCTGCTGCTTATTCCATTAGAAAAATAAGGCAGTTAAAAGACGTTGAAACTGCTAGAACAGTTTACTTTAGTTATTTTCATAGTGTCATGTCGTATGGCCTCTTACTGTGGGGAACAGCGTCTGATATTGAAACTATATTCATTTTACAAAAACGAGCAGTAAGAACAATCGATAGACTAGGTTCACGAACTTCTTTAAGAAATCTTTTTAAAGAAATTGGTGTCTTGACAGTGGCGTCTCAATTTATTTATAATTGTAAAGTTCTTGTACGTTGTAATATCAATTCATTTGCTAAACACAGTGATGTACACAATTTTAATACTAGAAGTAAGTCAAAACTTGTAATGCCACTGTTCAGGTTACAGAAGGTGCTTGGTTCTTTCTTGGGGCAAGGTATACACTATTACAATAAAATACCAAATACTGTACTAGATTTACCTTTAGATAAGTTTAAAAAACATGTAAAGTCTTCTTTACTTAAAAAAGGTTATTATACAGTCAAAGAATATTTAGAAGATAAAACAGCCTGGCTTTAATAAAAAACATATACATAATACTACTTAGAAACAGTGTCCTGCAGATAACAAAATAGCATTGCATTGAACATTACAATTAGTTTTATTTTTATTATTATTAACTATAGTTTTTTTGACTTTTACTAGTACTGTATGATATTGTAAAAAATGAAACTGGTAAATTATGTTTTTGCAGACTTAAATATTTTATTTAGTTATTTTTTATTTTTTGTGTTTTTTTACATGTTGTGATTGTCCTTTACATTTTGTGTTTTTATTTGTGATGGAAAGTGTCCTTTATGATAGGGCTTTTTCCAATATTTATGACGCTGTAAGGGAGAAAAGAGCTGGACACTTGCTGAGTTTCTTGCCGGTTCTTCTCAGTACAAGATCTCCCGCCCAGAGTAGATAGACTTACGAACAGATGGCTTAAAATGACGTTCATAAGAGCTATTTGTAGCCTAAACTGAATAAATGATTTTGAATTTTGAATTTTGAACTTTGTTAGCTAAGTTAGCCTTAGACAAAGTTAGCTCTTTATAAAAAAAATACGGGTAAGCTCTTTGTCTTCATCTCACTTGAGGTTAAGTGATGATAGGGCCAAAAGTGGAAGCGCACTTTACTCAGAATCCTCAACTATTGTGGCAACTATCTTATTTTTTGCTGCCGGACAATAATGCTACAAATATTGATGTTATGGCGACATAATTAGATAAAATTGTGGTAGATAGCCAGGCGGACAAGCCCTACCACTAACCAAACCGAGCACACAAACATTTACACCCCGCTGGGAATCGAACCCGGGAACTCTGAGTCTAAGACCGGTGGCCTTAACCAGTAGACCACAAAGTCACATGCACAGAATTGTACCTATATCACATAACAAAAAAAAACCGACTTTAAAAACAGGAAACTTAAAAAGTAAAAAACAGCTCTAAAAAGCAAGAAATAATATTGAAATCATATTTTTAATTACCTAGATACGCTTGTCAGTTTAAAAAAATGTCTATTGAAGTCGGGTGGTTGGTGGTCGGCTGGGGGACAATTTTGTTTCATTTAAACTTTTATATTTGTTCCATCTTGTTTTGTTTGTTTTTTTATTGTAAAAGCCCCACCCGACTTTAGTAGACATTTTTTAAACTGACAAGCGAATCTAGGTAATTAGTAATATAATTACATAATTATTTCTTGCTTTTTAGAGCCGTTTTTACTTTATTAAGTTTCCTGTTATTTGAAGTCGGTTTTTATTTTGTTAAAAAAAAATATTTAACGATTTTTAGTGATGGGTAGACGTAGACCTAACAAGGATGCTTCTCGGATGAGGAAACGACGGCCTAGTAGGTAGTGGTATTCCTATGTAAAACTTCAATCTTAATTAGGTATTGTTATTATTCTCTTTATTTATCTTTTTTCTTAGCTTAGGTTTGTTATTATAAAAAACCTAGCCTAGGGGCCGCCGGCAACGGGGCAGGGCTCAAGCTGCCGGTGGTTAGGGCTTTTATTATTATTAATATTATTTTTGTTCGAACTAAACATTTTGGCATATTGAACCGTACGAAGTAAGCCCAACAAAAGGTAACTGCTGTAAATCGTTGAGGAATTCCCTCGACTGTCTATGGTCTCCATCATCAGACCTGTAATGGCACTTATTACTCATATGGGTGCAAAGTTCTTATCAATAGAAATGAATTAAGACCAAACACAAGGTAGCCACTGTAAAACGTTGAGGAGTTTCCTTGACTGTCCTTCGTCTTCATCATCAGACCCCTAATGACAGTCACAACGCATCTAGGTGTAAAGTTCTCATCAATACAAATTAATCAAGCCCAAACACCATGTAATTGCTGTAAATCGTTGAGGAGTTCCCTCGACTTTCTTTCGGCTCGATCATCAGATCGACTTTAGACCTTCATTAAATGGTAGTGCTTTAAAATACTTAATTAAAACATTAACAAACGCACTAGTCGCCACTACGATTTTCGAAGGTTCCTCTCGATTTCTCTTCTCGATACCATCATCAGATCATGGTTTCCTTATCATGGTACTACCCTTGGGATATCTCCTTTCCAACAAAAAAAGAATCATCTACATCGGTTCGTAAACGACGAAGTTATCCGCGAACACACATAAAAATATATATTTAAATAAGTACGAGTCGAATTGAGTAACCTCCTCCTTTTTTGAAGTCGGTTAAAAATGCAATCTAAGTCCAATCGAAAAGGAGTTAAGTATGTGCTTGTTTGTAACCAATTTTATATTACATTGACTTAAACCACAAAGCAGACATTACCCATCAATTGTAGCGATGACTTGATTTCAATGATGGAGGCCTTTGCCCAGCAGTGGGACAGTTATAGGCTGTTTACTTTACTTTTTTACAAAGCAGACAACAGAACCAAATGTTGTCTTTAACTTAAAGTCACAAATGGTACCATTATAAGTAAGAAAAAACACAACCCTTCAATAAATAATGTTTGATAAAAATTATATATCTCACGAAGTTAAAGGCAAATAAATAAAAGAAGAGCAAAGGTAAAACGTAAAATGTTAATTCCACAGAGTAAAAAAGGGGAATCCAAGATAGATATTCCTGTCATGTACTAAATGTTAAATACAACCTTCTGCGGAGACGGGCAGGTCTTCAGTAAGTGGATTCTGTATTCTGTAACATCTTGCGACGCTATAAAAATGTTGCAGTCATACATGTCTACTGGGCCTTTTGCAAAATCGTCAATAACGTTTGTTGTTATAACAGTGTAGATAAATTTAACTTTAGTTTTGCATTGGGTTAAACTTAACAATCATTATAGGGCACTATGTTAAATAAAAAAATAAAAATAAAAGTTAAAAAAAAACTAAAAATTAAAAAAAAAAATTAAAAAAAAATCTTTTTGTTTAAATTACTCTTTGTTTAAGTTGTTATTTTGTTGTTGTTTTATATTTTGTCTTGTGTGTGTCAAATAAACTTACATTCATTCATCCATTCCCGTAAAAACTTTAAGCAATCATTGATTGACTCATCAACATTGGCTATAAACTTATTCTTGTAGCGTTTTGTAAACCTTTCCATAGTGGACTCTAAATCGCTTATATACAGTTGAATAAGCGTGTTTTTAAATGTTTTCTATTATAACCATCAAGATCTCTGTAGGTATATTATTTAAGCATTGTAAGTTATTTAACTTACTTATTCATTTGGAATAAAATGAACGAGCCTTACAGTAGTCGCATATTTTATGATATATGTGTAACAACATGACATCTCACCTTAGTAATAAGCAATTTTAACATTATATTCTGAAAATTATCTATGATCTGCACTTTATTGAGACATATCATCAGTAAATATTTATTAATATAGTTTAAAAGTCTATTACACACGAAATGGTTGAAATCTATATTACAATATAAAATAGAATATAGAATTAACAATGACGTATAATATGTTTTAACAAGAGTTGAAAAAAAATTAAATGAAAGTTAATTTCGAGTGATAACCTCCGTAGCCGAGTGTCTTGCACGCCGGACTTTGGGCTGCGCCAACTCTGAGGTCCCGGGTTAAAGAGAATGCAGTAAACACTTATTAGAAGACATTTGCCATATCAAAATGATGACACAATTATGTCACTTAAAATAATAATAAGTTTTGTTCATAATATCGATTTTAAATTGGCACGCGCTTCCGACTCCGTACATTCTTTAACAAATCTGAAAGAGAATGCAGTAAATACTCATTAGAAGACATATCACACTGTTATCCTATCCTGCCGTGCAAGTTTCGTGAAAATAGATCACAATGTCAGCACCTCAAATATCACAATCACAAACACAGTAAGTTGTACTTACTGCGATCATAAATTGTGCGGCAGTATCACACTGTTACGATCACATTTCTACGAAATCACTCCCACAAATTATTGTATACAACTTGTTGATTTGCATTCACGCCATATTCATAGCAGCGGTCGTATTGCTTATACTTATTACAAATAAATTATAAAAAAAATATGAAAAAATAATAATCATATTTTCAAAATCTGTAAATACGAATCGCACGTCTGCGTAGCACTAAAAAATAAACGCTCGTTCGCGTACGCCCGCTCACCCGACCACGAGTAGGTAGCAACAAGCTCGAGCTTCGCGGCGCGCCCGCAGCTTTGTCGGCGCGGCGAGCGCCGGCGGCCGGCGGGCGGCGGGCGCACGCCGCACGCATCAAAGCCAGTGTGCCGCGCAACCCCGAACGAGTGACACATTTCTTAGCCCTAGCGAATTTGGAGCGAAACGTGTTCTTAGGTGTGTTGTTTGTGTGTGTAAAAAAAGTAAAATGACGGAAAATTATTCTAACGTAGAACTTGTGGAGATGGTGCGATTATACGCAATTAGTGGGAACAGTCTACGTCGAGCCGTGGTCATGTTTGTGGAAATGTTTCCAAACAGACCAACTCCATCGCGCGAGGTAATGCTTGCTGCCACGCAACGACTGAGGGATCATCGCCAGTTCAACGTTCCTCGACATGCGCAGGGTCGCGGCAGTGTGGGCCTCTCAGTCGATTTGCAAGAGCAAATACTCGAATACTTCGAGAGGGAACCACGTGCCAGTACTCGTGATGCTGGCCGCCACTTCAATGTCCACCACACAACAGTCTGGCGGCTTCTTAAGTCGGAGCAACAGCACCCGTTCCACTTCAGAAGAGTTCAAGAATTGAACGAGCAAGATCATGCCGCCCGGGTTACTTTTTGTCACTGGGTACTAGAACACCGAGAAGCCAGCATTCTATGGACGGACGAGTGTATGTTTACGCGCATCGGTGTTTACAACGTCCACAATGAACACCGCGAACAGAACCCGCATAAGACCAAAAAAGATTCGTTCCAGCATAGGTTTAGCATCAATGTGTGGGCTGGCATTGTTGGTGGACATGGTGGACTCCGTGTGACTTTTATTTGTGGGGAGACATAAAAAGAATGGTTTATAAAGACGAAATCACGAGTGTTGTGCAGTTAAAACAAAATATTTTAATGGCTTTTGAGAGTGTAAGGTCAAATCGTAGTGTGCTGCAAAAGTTACCTAGAAACTTAAGGCGCCGTGCTCATTTGTGCATAGAACGTGAAGGTGCCCACTTTGAGCAGTACCTGCGAGTATCTTAAACATGATCAGTAAGTACCTAATAATAGTTTATTGCAACAAAGTATACTTATGCGTAAGAGTAAGCCACTTTACCACAGAATACATAATAGTACCTACAAGTTTACGTAAGTTCATCGATTTAATGTCCGCCAGCTGCGCTCTTATGTACCTACTACGGTCTGCACCCCTATTCTCGTCAGTCGACGGTCGCTATTCTAATTTACACTGAGATCATTTTATTAATCAATCGGTTCCTTATTACTTTCTCCGTGTTAAAAGTATTTTTTAGTCATTAAGTGTACCAATTACGATCAGCTGTAAAATTATGGCGGGAATGCAAATCTACAACCGTATAGATATATAAATGGCAAGCCGATCTCACTGTTACCGATCACTCTGTTACGACCCTACTTCCGTCCCTTTTCTACGCAATCACTCTTACAAATTGTATATATAGAAGGCGAGCGGATAGATGTTACACATAAAAAAAATTACTACTTTTGTTTGGGATACCAATTTGTAGGTATAAACTTAATAGTGACAACAATTTGAAAATTCGAATTCCCCAACACAACAGCAACATGACCTACGACTCATGTGTACCGCGAGCTGTACAGTCACGAGCATTAACATGTTAACAACGTAACTCTTAATTAAATGGAATAAGAGCTAAAACTATTCAAAAGTGTATGAATGCATGTTAAAGCGCGTGACTGTAAACGTAATCTGATATTTCGGCACAGTCCCACATTAGACAAGACATCGGGATGAAGCAACTCATTTAGATTGCAGCCCTTGTCATGTATGTACCTACATAGTGTGTGCGTTAAGTGCCCGTAAGACCAAAGGAGATGTTTAATTTTTTGCCAGGACCATGTACACCTACTCAAAAAATAGTATAAAATACATGTATTTAGTTGATATATTTAATATTCCGATATGCTTTACCATTTTTGCGTAAGAATAAAAAAATGAAACATAATTTTTAATAACCTGGCAACTTGAGATGTCTTTCTGAGATTAAACACAAGTGTCCAAAGCTGTAAAAAACGTAATTAAAAGTGCAACTGTCACCATGATTTAAAAAAAAACCGGTGTTTTGTTTTCATTCCGTTTTTACGTGGATTCTGAGTCGTTGTGTTTTTGTGCTGTGCTGTTTTTAAATTCTGATTTGGACCGATTACCTGCTACCGTTTACTGCCTCACTTGTTGACTTCTGCCTGCTATCCTGGACTTCCGTTTGCTGCCTCACTTGTTGACTTCTGCCTGCTATCCCGGACTTAGATTTGCATTTGACCCTGCTACTGTTGATACCATTGCATTGTTGCTACTACATTCGTTGTTTTCAGGTGAGTTTTTCGTATTTTAATTAGGCATTTACCAGAGAATTAATAAAATGCTTTAAACACTTCTTTTCGAGGAAATAGATTCCGAACCAACTCAGTTATCTATGACAGTAATGGAATTGATCTCAAATATTTACAGTGCTCTATTGAAATAACTATAATCAAAGTAAAATACAATAAACTAAATAAAATATCTATTTCAGCCAACAAACAATGTCTTCTTTTTGTGTGATGTGTGATGGACAGATAGATGTGTGTTCGGAAAACCATTATCTCGCATCTAATCTGGGGATAGAATTACTAATGATCTTGGAACAACATGTTGGACATGAGGTTAGTTGTTATTGAATGTAGTATTTATGTAAAACTATTTTTGTTACATTTTTATTTTCCTAATAATTAGAACCTAACACATTCTTCACAAGAAGACAAAATAAATATTAGTTTAAAACAAACTTTTGTATTTTAGGTTGACACTGATGGCATAGTTTGTCATCCATGTTTCGCAATACTAGAAGTAGGAATGTCATCAACTGAAAATGAAGCTTCTAGCCACCGAGAACATGTTTGCGTTTGGTGCAGATCAGCATTGTTTCAAAGACGAACACGTTCTATCTCAGAAGGACCTCAGAGAGAACTTATTGCTGCTAGAATTTATCCTAGACAGGTATTGATTAACTTTTAATACATAATACAAATTCATGTTGAAGTAATAATTAAAGTGAAGATTTTTTTATGAATTACTGATTTGAATTACAATCTTTTTTGTAGATTCCTGAAGGAGGATTAGTATGTTATGCATGCTGGGTCTACTTTAGTGGCCTCGTTAGTCAAAATGAGGGTCCAAATCCCAGGCCTCCTAGAACTTTGGCATCACAGGACTCAAATGCCTGTGTATGGTGCAGAAGGTCTTTAATTCAGAGAAGATCACATGCATTGTCAGAAGGTCCCGAAAGAAATGAAATCGCGAGAAGAATTAGTCCAAGACAGGTATCTTTTCATAGTTTTATTATCAAGAAATACAAGTGAGTGATCTAATTTAAAAAAATTACTTTACATTTTATGATTTCTTTGTTAACAGATACCTAATAATGGACGTGTTTGCTATGCTTGTTGGGTTGCTGCTCAGCGAAATATTCGCAGACAAGCTGCAAACAATGCTGTGAGGCAAATAGAGGAAGGAATTGTTGATAGGAGCGAGGATGAAGCAATCACGTATAATAGAAATGTTTGCGTGTGGTGCAGATCATCTTTGCTTCACAGACGGACACATATTCTGGGAGATGGTCCTGAGAGAAATATAATCTCAGAAAGAATGTTTTCAAGAGAAGTAAGTAGTTTCATTTATCAAAATTCTTTTTATATAATTGCCTTGTTACACTATGGGCCATATCTTCATTCTAATATACGGGTGACAAAAATATCGTTTTTAGCTCAGAATCCACTAAATAGTCGATCCCTATTAGTTTTTCGAAAATATCTTCAGTGTTTTATAATAGTATAGATAGATATGGTAATAATTTTGTGTTTTCAGATTCCAGCGGATGCATTAGTTTGTATGGGGTGCTGGAGAATGGTCCAGGAGTTACGAGAGAACCCCAATATTATCGCAGTACCAGAAACAACTATGCAATTAGATGAGTTCACTCATACAACACATTCAAGTGCACACTGCTTTGTACCAGGTTGCACAGAACCAGAACGATTGAATGTGCCTCTATGTTTAAAGAAGAGAATCCTCCAATCGAAAAAAGTGTTTGTAACAGAAAATGCAAAGATCTGTCAAATGCATAGCACAGTATATGACTGGGACATTTTAGACCAATTCGAATTTAGTGACTCCTTTACTAAAAATGAAGTGCAATCTTTACTGAGACTATCCACAGAGGCAGAGGATGCCAGTGGAATACCAATTAACTTTAAAAATTATAGATTGGTTCACGACAATATTTTTCATTTTTGGACTGGAGTCACGAAATCCAATTATGAATCAATATTAAGACAAATACCTAGTTTACAAGAATCATGTAAGCGTCCACATTTGGCACTAGGGCTTTACCTAATTAAGTCTCGAACAGGGGAGTCACACGACAGAATAGCTTCTCTGTTTCAAATAAGTAAAGCTCTAGTGACAATATTATTAAAAAAAGCTAGAGAAGCTTTAAAAAATGACTTTGTACCGTTACATTTAGGTATTAACCACATAAGTAGAGGTGACCTTATAAATCGAAATCTTTTGATACCCGAAGGGTTATTCGGAAATCCTAGTGCAGAGAGAAAACCAATTGTCATCTGTGATGGTACATATATATACGTCCAAAAGTCGTCTAATTATCTCTTTCAAAAAAAAACTTACAGTATACACAAGTATAGAAACTTTTTAAACCATTTTTAATTGTCGCTACTGACGGATATATAATAGATGCTTTGGGGCCATATCCAGCAACAACATCAGATGCAGACATCACGAAAGCCCTTTTCCAAGATGAAAATGCGGAATTAAGAAACTTTTTCAGACCTCAAGATATTTTCATTTTAGACCGGGGCTTTCGTGATGCTCTGCCTCTGCTGGAATCACTAAATTATGCAGTGTATAAGCCAGAAACATTAGAAGAAGGAGAAAACCAATTATCCACCCTTATAGCAAACAAATCAAGATGTGTGACGTTATGTAGATGGGTAGTTGAAGTGGTAAATGGCAGATTTAAACGAGACTTTAGATTATTACGTAATGAATATTTTAATGTGGCTTCAAGGCATCTAATGGACGACTTTAGGATTAGTGCCGCAATAATAAATGCTTTCCATAAAGTCCTTGTGAACCGGCCAGATGCTCAAATAATTTTGGAAAGAGCAAAAACCAGAATTTTGTTGCCTAATTATTTAGCAGAATATATAATCTTAAATAATGTTAACCGTCGGCGAGCCCATTTTTACAGAATAAATGAAGAAAATGAGCAATTAAGTATCTTCCCACGAATGACCATGAGTGATCTCACACTATTTGCTCTGGGTATCTACCAAATAAAACAAGCGAGATCGTATTATGGCGAACATTTGAGACAACATGGATCATTTGTGGTGGAGATATCAACTGATTTAGAAGTTACTAACATACCAGAATTGTCATCACATGAGACTGTGTTGCTAAGAGGACGTATAAAATCTCGCCATTTTAGTCAAAAAATATATTACACATATATCCTCTTAGCAACACAAGGTAATGAATGGGAAGATGTAATAAAAGGGTATTACTGTAGTTGCATATGTGGTAAAAAAAACTGTTCTTGGCATTCTTGTGAATGCCATCTAAAAATGTTGCTGGAGCGAGAGAATGAAGTCAAATTGAAATAAATAAAAATATAAAACTTCATAAAACTGTTTTATTTCATCACTACCAGTTACCTTCCCTACCTACTTAAGTGTGTTTACTAGGTAGTTGATTATTCACTGCATGTTACTACAATAGGACGAGTATGTTGTGTGTTTTCTCTAATGTACATTAAGATTTGATTTGATGTAAGTACATAGAGTTCAATCGAGGTTAGCTGCTGTTCTGTTATGTGTAGGTGCAGCAGTAAGTAATACATACATATAATCACGACTATTATCCCCGAAGGGTTTGTCATTGTCAGACACTAGGCAATGAGGACATCAAAAGCAGTCCTCTGCCATAGTCCACTTTTCACCAAATAGCGACTGCACATGTTCTCAGCGTGCACCGCTCTATGATGTTGGATGTATGTGCAGTCTTTAGTCCGTTAGTCGCCTTTTATGACACCTAACTAAGGAAGGAGAGTGGGTGATAGTATTCTTTCACAGCTATGCGACATGGCAGTAGGTAATAAAAAGCTGAAATCTAGCACTTAATAGCTTAAGTTTAACTCTACTCTAACTACAAGTTATAAAAGTAATAGCCAGAAGTAAGTTAATTTATTAACATTAACAATTTTCATTCATACGGTAAGTACTTTTGTTATGACAGCTACTTGACATGACATGACATTGACAGAATACCACCATTACCCCCTGCGATCACGAAACTTGCCATTATTTGTTATTTAAAATACTTCTTACGTAAAAACTATTCATTTATTTGAAGAAAATCATTTTGAATAAGCTTATTCCATGCATAAGCTACATTTTGGTATTATGTACAAGGTGTTGGCATTTTCTCCATACAAAATTAAACATCTCCTTTGACAAGTGATATTTTAATTTTAATAGTTACTAGCTGACCCAGCGGACTTCATACCACTTTGACAGTTTCTATGACAACAAAACAAACAAATCGTGGAACATTTTGCATTGGAAAATTAAATGGTCGTTCTTAGTACTTTCCGTTACTTATTATTTATGTTTCTCACCGTTTAAACCTTCCCTGAACTTCCACAAATATTTTAAAATCAAAATTAGCCAAATTGGTCTAGCCATTCTCGAGTTTTAGCGAGACAAACGAACAGCGATTGATTTTTATATATATAATAATAAGATGACAAACGAAGATACTTCTCTTCTAAGATTCATGGCTGGAATGTGATTATTACGAAAATTTTGTTTCATAACTACACTAGCTGACCCGGCAGACTTCGTACCGCTATGACAGTTCTATGACAATAAAACAAACAAATCGTTAAACAGTTTACGCGTGAAAGCCTATCGAACAAACAAACAGACAAACTCACTTTTTTTAAATAATAAGTATCCCATATCTTTGTTTATACTTTTGAAAATATGAGAGAGTCATGATGATCGAATAGTTTACGTGTGAAAGCGTAAGAAACAAAAATAAACAAGCATTTTTTCTTTTTAAAATCACTGTTCTGCTCAGCATGTGTGAGTACACAACTATTTGGAGTCGCAACATATCATGTTTGTTTTTCTCGTTGGCTTTGTGTGTTGATGTTGTATCTCTGTGTGTGTACCAAGAAATAAATAAAATAAAACAAACAAAAAAACCAAACTCACTTTTGCATTTATAATAATTAGCTAGGATTGCGTCATTTCAAAGTGCATATTGGTTTAAAAAATCTAATTTGACAAAACAACCGTAACATGTTTTACGAGCCGTGTGTACCGCGAGCTGTACACGTAATCTGATATTTCGCCACAATCCCACATTAGACAAGACATCGAGATTCGGGGTGAAACAACTCATTTGGACCCTCGCCATACTTGCCATAGGCACACAGTGCGCCGAGACGCCCCGCCGCGCTGTAAGTCGATAGACCCTTAATAGTAGTTTATGCAACTGTCATATAATGAAGGGTATTAAAACACGAGTGTGAGTTTATGAAACGAACGCAGCGAGTTTCATAATAGTAACGAGTGTTTTAATACCCGTGTTATATGCAGTTGCATACACTACTTTATCTTCACTAATGCAATTAGTCAAACAACAAGAGTAAAAGCTGACAATAGTTTATTTATAATAATTGTTCAAATTTTGGATGGTACAATTTTGAAAGTTAATGTTAATTATTGATCCAGCAGCTGTAGCGGTCGCGGTGCAAGCAGTAGAGCTCGTAGACGGAGTTGGAATATTTATAATTACTTCATTCGTTGAAGCTGGTAGTTCTTAAGTGGGATGTAGATATCAATAAAAGTGGACTGTATAACATAGACTGATTTATGGAAATATAAAATTGTACAAGAGTTAGCCCGACAATGAGTAGGTAGTTCGTGCGTGCGTGGCTGTCGTTGTGTGTCGGGAATCCCCGCGCGCTAAGGCAGATCGCGGCGCCCCCGTGCGCCCAGTGTTGCCATAACTATACTCCCCGCCTTGAAGTATCTTCTTCAACAGTTGTAGGCAAGGGACAGATAGTGTTGTAGGCGCGACGTATGACGCCTCTCTTCGTCCTGATGTCAGCGACTCTGGCTATGCCGTCTGTTCCCGGCAAAACACGAATAATGCGGCCAAGCGGCCACATCAGTGGAGGCGCTGTCTTGTCCTTAATCAGGACTAGCGACCCCTCCTGCAGCTCTCCCTGTGACGTGTGCCATCTTGTCTTCTTCTGGAGCCATAAAACATATTCATGGTTAAAGCGTGACCAGAAATGTTGCTTCAGCGCTTCAATGCGTTGAAATCGTTGAAGTGAAGTTATGTTTTTGTCGATAAGATGCGGACAAGGCAAGGATACGATTGATCGTCCAATTAGGAAGTGAGCGGGAGTAAGACAGGACAGATCGGAAGGGTCATCAGATAGAGGAGTTATGGGACGAGAATTTAAGATAGCTTCTATCTGTATCAAAAGAGTCGCCATTTCCTCAAAATCTAAATGTGTCAGTTCTAAAACGCGACGAAGATGATGTTTTACAGATTTGACTGCTGACTCCCAAAGACCACCAAAGTGAGGAGTGTATGCGGGAATAAAAGAAAATTTTATACCTTGGTCTACGAGAACTTAAGACAGTGAAGGTTCCCTGAGCAATCTAGACAACTCGTTAAATGTCCCTACAAAGGTTGTACCATTGTCTGAAAACACGTTCCGCGGCTTCCCCCGGCGTGCTATGAACCTGTTTAGGGCTGCAATAAAAGCTTCTTTAGTCAGGTCCGAGACAAGCTCCAGATGCAACGCCTTGGTGGCTAAACACACAAAGACACAAATATAGCTTTTTATAAGTTTACAACCTCTTCCTTTACGATTCGCTATCAGCAGTGGCCCAGCATAGTCAACCCCAGTTTCAAGAAAAGGATATTCTAACTGGACTCTGTTGGTAGGTAAATTACCCATTACAGGTTGAATCGTTGCACCTTTCAAACGACAGCATTTGACACATGAACGTACAGTACGTTTCGCAAGTCTGGTCCCTCCTAATGGCCAATAATTATGCCTCGCTGTGGCTAACAACAATTGAGGACCCGAATGAAGATAGGTTTTGTGTAACGCGCTGAAAATTAGTTGGCACAAACGATGTTTACTACAAAGGAGAATTGGGTGCTTAACGTTATAATCGTAGTGAGAATCACTAAGCCTGCCACCCACTCTGATGATATTGTCCGAATCTAAAAATGGTGATAACGGTAAAAGCCTGTTTTTATGAGGTAAGTTATTACTACTGCCGAGCAATTGACGCTCCACAGGAAAAGATTCCTGTTGAGAAATTATCAAAAGTTTATTAGTAGCTGCTATGAGCTCTGAAAGTGATAAGTGTCCTAGAAGTTTATTATTATTTTGTCGACAATTATTTATAAATCTTAAGATGTAAGCAACTGTGCGTTTTAATTTAGTTAGGCTAGATGAGTTTAGGATAAGTGTAGATATTAGGTTAGGTTCAGATTCTTTTGTATTATTTATTGTGTGAAAGTTTTTAATCGTTTCTGGTAAATCTTTGATATTTTTTGGACCTTGATTAGGTTTAGATGGCCATTCACTGCTTTCTAGTTTTAAAAATGACGGACCAGACCACCATAAAGCACAATCTTTTATAGAATCTGCTCGTATTCCGCGGGACACAAAATCAGCAGGATTTTGCTTGGATGGTACGTAACGCCAGTCTAACGCATGATCCTGTACCTCTATGATTCGATGTCGAACAAATGATTTTAGTTGATTAGGAGAGGATGAAAGCCACCCTAACACTATCATCGAATCGGTCCAACATGTACAAGAACTATATTTAAAAGTAACTGACGAAACAACCTTTGCACACAGTCTTGCTCCCATGAGAGCTCCACAAAGCTCCAAACGCGGTATAGTGACAGTTTTGATGGGTGCTACTTTACTCTTAGATGCTAAAAGTCGGACAATGACTGCGCCGTTCTTATCTACACTTCGTATGTACACACAAGCGCCATATGCCTTCTCGGATGCATCTGTAAATACATGTATTTGATTGTCAATAGACTGGTTGAGTTTGATACATCTAGGAATCTGTAAATTATTTAATTGTGACAATGTTTCTGCAAATTCTACATATAGGTTTTTAATATTGACTGGTACATCCTCGTCCCATGAGCATTTTGATATCCATAATTGTTGAATTAATATTTTTGCCTCAACTATGCATGGAGATACAAGGCCCAGCGGGTCGAAAACCTGTGAAATGGTAGACAAAATATGACGCTTATTAATTTTGTCCCTGCGATCTATGTTTATCGAAAAAGTTAGTGTGTCTGAGGAGCAATTCCAGTTTAACCCTAAAGTTTTTGCTGCCTCTTTAGCACTAAGATTAACCTGATCCGAACTTGCGTTCTGACTGCTCACTGCATTAAGAATTGTCTGGTTGTTAGAGTGCCATTTTCTTAAATTAAATTTGGCTGTCTCCAATGTACTTGTAACACCTTTACATAGATCGATTGCATCGGTAATGGAGTCTATACTCGTTAAAAAATCGTCGACGTAAAAATCGTGACATATGGCGCGTTTTACCCTAGGGTCAGGCGAATCATGCCCTAATTGAGACAGACACCTAGTAGCTAAATAGGGAGCCGACGCGGTGCCATAAGTCACCGTATTAAGGGTGTAAGTCTTAAGAGGGTGAGATGGGTCAAACCTCCATAGTACGCATTGCAGCGGACGTTGTTCTGCTTCAATGTTAATTTGCCTATACATTTTCTCAACGTCCGCTGATACTACAAATTGATGTTCACGAAAGCGCAATAAGATGGCAATAATGTCATCCTGAATTGTAGGGCCAACACGCTGAATGTCATTAAAAGACCTACCCGTCGACGTTTTGGCTGATGCGTCGAATACCACACGTAGTTTAGTGGTCGAACTACTCTCCCTATAGACCCCATGGTGTGGCAAATAGCAATACTTACTATTCGGATCAGGTGCGATTTCAGTCATATGACCTAGATCTATATACTCTCTAATAAATTGTGTATATAATTGTTTCATGTGAGAGTCTTTTTCTAAGCGATGCTCAAGGGAAAGATACCTACGCCTAGCTATGAACAGAGACTCGCCTAGAACGTTAGGTGATTCTTTTAGAGGCACGGAAACTATGAACCTGCCATCGGTGTCCCTTTTGGTGGTATCAAGAAAATACTTCTCACATGCCTGTTCGTCTGGAGTAAATTTACCTTTCGAAGGAATTGTGTCCAATTCCCAAAATCGAGTTAGATCAGATTGATTGTCAGAGTCATTGACAAATAGACAGAAATTACTCATGGGACCCTGCTGGCATATGGCGCCTGAAACTAACCATCCAAACTTAGTTTCATATAAGACAGGTTTATTTTTACCTAGCTGGATGCGATTTGTGCCAATCACTCTCCAAAAGACGTCCGCACCTACTAAGAGATTGATGGTTGACGGTACGTTGAATGTTGGATCGGCTAAGCAAACCCCAGAAGGTATATTTAGATTACTAACATCTATATACGTATTAGGTAATAATGAAGTTATCTGTGGAAGAACAAAGCAGTCAATGTCCGTCCGATAGCCTTCATTATAAGACTCCAAAGTAAGAGAGCAAGACTGAGAACTATTAGACGTTTGATTGTTTATGCCCGTTACCTTTGAACTAGCCTGATGAGTCGGAAGATTTAGCCGGGTACAGAGATCATGAGTCACAAAGTTACCCGTACTGCCATTGTCCAGCAAGATTCTAGCTGGATGCGGCTTCCCACACTTGTCAAGCACCTTGATCAGAGCTGTCGACAGTAATACATTGTTTTTGTTAGTATTAAGTGTATGCTCAGCTGAAAGTACAATGCTGTCATGTAGGATAGGCTGTTGAGGTGGTTCTGTATGCAAAAGAGTATTATGCTTAATGTTACAATACTTGCAATGTGTCAATTTGCAACGAGACTCGTGATGGCCCAATCTAAGGCAATTTTGACAAATTTTAAATTCTTTGGCCTTCTGTATGCGTGTCTCGACCGGTAGCTTACGAAATAAATCACATGAGTACAACTGGTGATCTTTATGACACAATGGACAAGTTTGTGATTTGGCTTTGCCAGTTGAAACAATGAAACTTTTAGGCCTTTGAATAGCTGACGAATTATTGTAATTAAATTTGTTACCTTTTGCCTCCTCCAAGGTCTCTAGAAGGTCAGCCCTGTTTGTTAAAAAAGTTAAAAATGTGTCTAAGGTAGGTGGGTCACTACGATTATTGCGGTACTCCTCCCATTCCCTATTTGTTGTGCCGTCTAATTTTGTAGCCATCATGTAAATGATTAACGTGTCCCAATGTTCTGTGGGCTGATCTAGAGTAGACAAAGCTCGTAAATTTTTATTGGTAGTGTCAACTATGTATCGCAAGGCTTTGCTCGATTCTTTTAGGATAGAATTGACATTAAAGAGCGATTGAACATGATTGTTTACGAGCAAGCGTTTGTTGTCGTATCGCTTGCACAACAACTCCCAAGCAGAACCATAATTATTGGCCTTAAAGTCTAAGCTTTTGATGACTAAGGCGGCACTACCTTGCAAACAGGCACGAAGATAGTGATATTTATTAATGTCATCAATGCTGTTGTTTGAATGCACTATGGAAATAAAAGTATCGCGGAACTCAAGCCATTGCTGATAATCACCACTAAAGGAAGGCAATTCTATTTTCGGTAGCCTTACAAAATTATTTTGTCTTTTTGAGTTCGCATCGTGAAAGCTCACCTCGGAGCCAGTAGACTCGTTTGAAGAAGCCGCAGAGGACGTGTCGCACAGCGCTTTTGCGATGCCAACCGCGGCGTAGTACTGGTTTTCGAACGCCTCCCGTTCTAAATATCTGGCATCAGGATCGTCAGAAAGCTCTTCTATCTCCCCCTGAAGTGCATCAAAATCCAAAAATAAAGCTTCTATCCTGTCAAGACGAGTTTTAAGCTCATTCAAAAGCGGAGGATTAGCAGTTACTGTACTTTCTTTTATTAGATTAAC
Organism: Eudonia lacustrata; assembly: GCA_947562085.1. Lineage (NCBI taxonomy): Eukaryota > Metazoa > Arthropoda > Insecta > Lepidoptera > Crambidae > Eudonia > Eudonia lacustrata. The sequence continues at coordinate 7,048,375 of OX387313.1, forward strand.
ATGATTGGAAAAGCTTGTAAGCTTGCTTTTAAGTGTGCCTCTTTTTTTAATTAATTGGGAAATCTTGGCTTCAGCCATCTTATATAGATTTATTAAATGTATGTATTTAGTTTTCAGAAAAAATGTAAATAGGTACTGCAATAAAATATGTATCGAGCAATAGATGTAGTTTTTATAAAAACAAAAAAACTTTTAATTTTTTTTTTTGTTTATTTTAATAATTATGAAATGAAATGAAATGAAATTGTAAAAATATTTTAAACTGATTAAATAAAGGCAATAGAAATTAAATAATCAAAAAATTAAATGTGTACGTACACATATGTTATTGCAAGCATACCCTTATTAAGGCTGTATGATTAAATTCCTTGACCTATCTGCTCTCGAAGTCTATGATAGTAGTCTACTGTCTATGTATAGGTACTTATTAATAATTGTTGCTCGATTATAGTGGATTAATGTTAAAAATAGTTAAATTGTTTAAGTATAAGTTGTTTACAAAATTCAGAATAGTTATTTTACCAAGTACTGTGTCCTAGTTTGAACCAACAGTGAAAAATCAAAAAGGGCAAAAATGAGAATAATGTCTCTTTATTTTATAGCTGTTGATGAATATATAAGCGATAGCATGGACTAATAAGGCGATATCAACCAAAGCACAGCCAATACTACTTTCTATCTACAATTACTTAATACTTTTTTGATTTTTGCAAGATGTTTAAGCGTCGATTTTTATTATTTAACTAAAAGCATTGTAAATACTGAAAATACAATAAACTACTTCTATAACTACTGGTTTTATTTACTATGCAAAGCTTGACAATCGCTACAACAAATACGTTACATAATACGTTACAATTTACGAATATTGTAACGGCTTTCAAAGAAAATTCAATTCTGATTCTGCTAACTACAACTGATACAGATGACAAACTACAAAGATGGAAATGTTGATGATTATCATATATTAATGATATGAAGATGATTGGAAGAATGAAAGATAAATAGGTAATTGGAACAATCTCACGGTTTCGATGCTATGTCGCAACTTATCCTCTCTTCTTTTTTCTTCTTGACACGACTTCTTGAGACAGCTACGCTTGAAGACACGATCTTGATTCTGGTCGGAAGACTTCTTGATTGCAGACAAAGTATGTAGCCGTTACGCGAAGCGATGATTCAAAACAGCTGATCGAAGACTTCGAGTACCGTTATCTCTGCCCGCGCGATGTTATAATAAACGGCGATAAAAGGACCATATGAAGCTGGTAGTTCTTAAGTGGGATGTAGATATCAATAAAAGTGGACTGTATAACATAGACTGATTTATGGAAATATAAAATTGTACAAGAGTTAGCCCGACAATGAGTAGGTAGTTCGTGCGTGCGTGGCTGTCGTTGTGTGTCGGGAATCCCCGCGCGCTAAGGCAGATCGCGGCGCCCCCGTGCGCCCAGTGTTGCCATAACTATACGTCTTGTTTTCTATACTGTTTAAGATCGTATTTGAGACTTGAATTTTATTCATTAAAGACTCATCAATGTAGCTTTCAGCCACAGTAGAAGACTTCCACCCCCCGTGTCGTTTCAGTGCGGTCAAATCACCACCGCTATCTATGAGAAGGGTCGCCGAGGTGCGCCGGAAGCAATGCCCCGTGTACAATGCTGGGTTAGGCAGATTCAAAAAACTTGCGATAGTTTTTTCCAGAGCACCAAATTTATTAATACCAGTTCTTTGATCGACGCACTTCCCCGATCTATAGCTCAAGAATAAGGCAGGGTTTCGACAGGGGGTGGGTCGAAGTTCCATGTATTTTTTACATACGGCATAGCAGTTGCCCGTCACAACGAAAGAACGATCTATTTTCGTTTTTGTTTTCGAAACTTTCACCATGATTGTACTGTCGTCTATGTTAGAGACTTCATCGAACTGGATGTTGTATAGCTCTTGCCTTCGGCATGCCCCCATTATGCCGAAGATTAGTGCAACCTGTAACAATAAACGATATAATAAGCTTGAGGTACATAGCCAAGGCAAAAACTATGATTTATGAAGTAGTAAAGTGTAGGTACCTACTACCTAATTTATACACAAAGCGCTTAAACGGATGTCTAGATAACTTGCGTGTGTAGTACGTAAGTACTAGGTAGATTAAATAACAGAACTAAAATACACTTACCTTTTCAAAAAGATACAAAATATCTGGTGAATCTTTCAGGAACATCTTTATTTGACCTGATGTAAACGTCAAGGACTTTTTTTCCTTGTGTCCTTCTGAACTGCGTTTCAGGAACGCTATGACTTTTGAATACTTCGTGATATCAATATTGTTGTAGATACTCAGTGTGGACTTGAGCATAGAATATTTAGCTCACATAGAAGATGGCTTGAATTTGTCGGAGAGGTCTTTGAGATACACAAGAATGACATTTTCAGAAAATGATGTAGTTTTCTTTTCGATCGTCCATGCCAAAAAGTTATTATATTCTTTTTCATATAATTTTCTAGATTTTTCTGGCAAAAGATTGTGAGTTACTTTTGTTGCCAATTCTAGAATATCCGAAGGCGTACAAATATCATCGTCGCTGTCCATTTTTAACTTTTAATTTGTATTTTAAAAACAAAACACATTGCGAAACATTAAATTCACGCGTACGTGTATTGTCACAGTGAAATTGCCGTTGCCGCCATTAAAATCTAACCAATGAGAGCGCAGCTGCGCGCGCAGGGCCAATCAGGAGCGAGCGCGCGCTGTTCTTTTTTTATTTAATTGGCACAAGATCTTACCAAAGAGTTTTGTGTATGTAAGTTTAGTAGTTTCGACGAAGTTTTCACGTATAACCCAACTGTTTTCAAAAGCCAGCCTAATATCAAAATTTTATACAACTTGTATGAGGATTTTGACATAAGGCTCGCCAGGTTAATTGGTCGCGTTTTATTGATGTTATAATGAGATTTTACGATATCGATGTGGATATTATACCATCATGTGAAATTGCTTAAATTGAGTGTTTTGTTGTCTGCGCTATAACAGTAGTAATTATAAGTCAAGTATTGGAAACATAAGTAGAATGTTACAACATTAGTGTAGATAAAAACAATTGCGGTTCGGGATGGAATTACTTTTCATATTTGATTGATGGCCGGAATGTGCTGGCTGATTTTTGTAAAGATTGTAACCGAGTGTTGTTTTATAACTTCAATACTTACCCGATTTAACCTTCTGCATCGGTAGGCATTATCAACCATTTTTAACACTTTTTTATTTTGTCTTATGCGGCAAATTATTAATACTAGAGGTCAAACATCGCCCGTAATTCACAAAATATTCAATGCTTATACATTATTATAACACTAATCATACCATACATTTTATTTTCAAAACTCACAAAAATACTAAGACTAAATTTCACACTCCTTGCGCGTAATGTGCCTTAAAAGGGTACGAAGTTTTAGCTTCACGTATTAATACATAGATAGACCTCCATCATTGAAATGAAATCATCACTACAATTGATGGATATTGGCTACCTCACCACGCTTGTCAACTGCGGGTTGGTGATCACAAACCCGGGCTATGCATCGAAAAATAAGGAACACACTTTGCCCCACCTGGGAATTGAACCCGGGACCTTCGGGTATCGAGCCGAGCGCTTTGCCACTCGGCCACCGAGGCGTTAATACATAGATAGGTACAATAAGAAAAAAGATCTTGAAAAAAGTTAATAATTAGCAAATATTCCGTTATACTCGCATAAAAATAATGAAACGCGCTTGGATACGGCCTAAGATAGAAGCACTGTCATTATCTCATTACCACTCAGTTGTACTTAAACCAGACACAATAGAAATTCAATTGTTCTATGGCACTGTGGTTACCTTGGGCGTCCAAGTATCTTGTATAAGGTCACATTTTATCAACTGCAAATATTTTGAGGATGAAAACTTATTATACGCTAGTTTTCAATAAATACGCCAAAAAACATTTCGATTAATAAGTAAAATAAAGCACTTTCGGTAGTTTCATTCAAAGGAGCCGAAACAGTGAGGCCGCAATGCCTTCACCGCTTACACGTGCCCGTAGTTTCATTCAAAGGAGCCGACAGAAAGGCCGCTCTTAAAAATATTACAATTTTTGTGTCAGGAAAAGTGAAAAAAAAATAGCCTGATTTTTTTTTTAATGCTAGGGCCTTATTTCTCTGATAAAGTTAGATGTTTTGTCAAAATATTTGCAGTTGATAAAATGTGACCTTATATGTCCCTAATACTACAACTGAGGAGCTCGATGGCGCAGTGGTTAACGCGCCCGGTCTGCGAGTGCTGAGGTTAAGCAACTTTCGCAAAGGCCGGTCATCGGATGGGTGACCAAAACTTTATCATCTCGAGCTCCTCTGTGCTTCGGAAGGCACGTGAAGCCGTTGGTCCCGGCTGCATAAGCAGTCGTTAACAACCACCAATCCATCCATAGGGAAGGCTCGTGCCCCAGCAGCGGGGACATAAAATGAGCTGATGGTGAATACTACAACTGGGGCACGCACCATCCCTATGGATGGCAACACCACAGGAAGAAGGAGCCATAAACAACTACGTGAACCCAGTGCGTATTTATGGGTTTTTAGGGTTCCGTAGTCAACAAGGAACCCTTATAGTTTCGCCATGTCTGTCTGTATGTCTGTCCGTCCCCAGCCTAGCTCATAGACTTAGTACTAGAAAGCTGTAATTTGGCATGGATATACATATTAATCACGCCGACAAAATGGTGAAGTAAAATTTTGAAAAATATTTTTTTTTAAGTTACTTCCTACGTGAAGTGGGGATGTAATTTTTTTTCTTGTCTACACCATAGTGTGGGGTGTTGTTGGATAGCAATTTCAAAAATATTGTGGGTTTGTGTAAACAGTTTTTGATTGAGGCATCCGTTTGTGAACTATTAAGCTTTAAAGTGCAAAATTTTGTTAGAGTCAAGTGCCCATCCCTCTCACCCTCCCTCCCTGCCAGCCAAATGGTTGTCACGGTAGTTGTATATATGATGAAGTTAAAAGGAAAACTATCACAGCTAAGTAGGCTTTACAAGTTTACGAGTAACAGTCGACCAACTTATAAAATGTACTTGGCGCAGTACAAATTCCTCATTGGGAACTACTTAAATAACGTTGTCAGGTGTGTGAAACCGGTAGTATCTACATTAAATAAATGTTCATAAAAGCCCTCTTCTCAGTGTCCGCATTATTGAGATGGGCTACGGAACCCTACACTGCGCGTGGCCCGACACGCACTTGGCCGGTTTTTTACTTTTAAAATACCAAGGCCCTAATACAGTGTGTAACAATCTATTAGTGTCCTAGAAGTAACAGATTTAGCCGTGCCAAACAATGTCGCTTTAAATGGGAAATCAGAGAACTGGGCGATATTAATAGCCGCGTCGATCTAAACGTTTTGAATAAACGGTGGAGCCATTAGGTTTTTTGTCCGCACCCTTTTGTTGTTCGTCCATTTGTTATTTCGGGGCGGGGGGGAACAACAATCCTTCAGGACAGCAACGGATGTTGCTAAGCAATTGTTATTCCCCCTTTGTTTCCTTGATGAGTTCTGAAAGAGATAACGTCTTATCTAATCAAGATGAATTTTCAAAATCAATCTTGGAAACGGAAGCAATTTTTTTTTTCCTTAGCTTAGATCGTTAAACTTGTATTATTCAATGACAGAGCAAAATTAAAGGCTCTTTGTCGTAAGGTTGAAGTTAAATACAGCTTTGCATTTATTATAGTAAACTAGCTTTTATTCGCGGCTTTACTCACGTGGGTAAATTATGTTTGTTCTGTTTCTTCACACGAGTAGGAATCAGTTAAACGCGTGATATTTCACCTCTCTAGGGGAGGTTTTCCAAAAAATGCTTAAACACGTCATTCTTTATTTTTATTGAAAAATCTATAGATCGATTAAATTATTCATTTTGATAGTTATCACTTTAAAAATAACGATTTTCCCAAAAAAACCTTTTTTCCCTTTTTTACTCCTTTAAAGAAAAATAAACTAAATTCCTGCGACACGGCATTCTTTATTTCTTTTCAAGAACCCAAATACCAATTTTTATGTATTTTACTTCAAAACTGACGGACTTTCATACAAATTTTCACCCCCTATTTGACCCCCTTAGGGTGTGATTTCCGTAAAATCCTTTCTTAGTGGCTGGTTACGTCACTCAATTACCCTACAGTCCTTATCTAATAAGCTTCAGCGGTTTAGGCTCGGCGATGATGAGTCAGTCAGTCAGGACAAGTCATTATATGTATATAGATGACCTACAATTTATGGAATAAATAATAGGGATATACTTGGATGCCAAATGTAAATTGACAGTAAATTAGTTCTTAAAACTATTAAAACTTTTAATATCATGAGCACTTTACTACAATAATGCTATAATAAGCTCTTAAGCTTATAGTATGCCATCTGATCTAAAATGATGAAAATATTTCAAAAGATTCGACTTTTTGAGGATATAAAAACTGGTGAAAGATGTAATTTTTATGACATACTAGCGGCCGCTCGCGGTTTCACCTGCGTGGTTCCCGTTCCTGTAAGCATATCAGGATAAAAAGTATCCTATATCCAGGATAAAAACTATCTGTATGCCGAATTTCATCCAAATCCATCCACCCGTTGCAGCGCGAAGAAGCAACCAATATACACACAAACTTTCACATTTATAATATTAATGTGATATAATAGGTAAAAGTTTCTTCTTCTTCTTTTTGTGTAGGTAAGAACCCAGTTTTTTTCAAATGCGCCAAAACTGTTTTGTGGTTAATTCCCAGTTCTTCAGCAACGTCGTAACTACTGATATGCTGATCTTGCTCTACTTTTTCAAAAATGCCATCCATTTTATCCGTAATAGGGCGACCAGAGCGACGTGCATCTTTGATATCAAAATTCTAGGTCCATAAACATTGCCAAATTTTTTTCGCGGCTTACGTTGCATTTTAACTTTTTTTGTAGTAAAAGTTTAAAATGTATCAAATTTCTTTATTAGATTTCATCTTGACAGTAAGAAAAACAAATGAAAATCACACATTTTCTTAATTTGAATTTGGAATTATCTTCATTGATTTAAACTTTTAATGATACCAAAACCAGCCAGATACAAATGGTATAATCAAAGAGATTTTATTACAAGTTCATGCATACTATATGCAAAAAGACTTTTTCTCCAACCTAATACGTATCCCCCCTCTTAGGTTTATCTTGGATAAAAATACTTTCTTTCGGTAAACTACAATTTATTCAGCTAAATCGTTTAGCTCTCTGCTCAGGAAGCGTTATCAATCACAGTTGAACCCTTGTCCCGAGCCCGAGCATGCATGTTGGTCGTACCAAATAATAAAAGGGTGCTATCCGCAAACTAGTTTTACTTCGAAACCATTTTGATCAAACACAACCTACAACATACATACATACATATTTACATACATACATACATACACACATACATACATACATACATACATACATACATACATACATACATACATACATACATACATACATACATACATACATACATACATACATACATACATACATACATACATACATACATACATACGGTTTGACAGAGCATTAAAATCACTAATTTTGAGAATACTCGCCATAGTAACCCGACTCCATATTAGAACGCCGAATAGGTACTATCCGGTGTAACTATGAACGAACCGAATTTCGGCCAAACGAATCGATTCCGCGATCTGGTTATACGAAACGAACATTTGTGTGGAATATACCTGTGCGTTAAACCGAATATTCGGCCGAATACGAATACCTCATATTTTGCTGAATATGCCTAATACCAAATAATAAACGAACGAATAAATAAACTAGTGGCCCACTCGCGACTACGTCCGTAATTACTATTGTAGCGCCACCAACCGGCTCCATTGTTAATTGAAACCATCCAGAGAGCCACTCAAACACATACAAAAAAATCATCAAATACGGTTCAGCCGTTTAAGAGGAGTTCAGTGAAATACACACACAGATGGGTACGTATTGAAGAATTATATTAACAAATTTTGGTTTAATAAATCTGTTGGTAATGTGTTGAATCCGGTCGAGAAGTCAGCTGCGACTTTCCCATTACTAATTTCCAACAATTGCTTCGAAAACACATCTGAGCTATGAACTTGTTGCAAAAACATTCAGGTATCAGTCGTAATTTAAAGTGTCTTCAATACCGCCACAAAGTTGATGATTTTAACATGCGTTAAGTACGTCAGCTACATTTCATCGGGGTGTAACTGGAAGATTTTGACGAAAATCACCGGACAACAAAAACGGCTTCACGAAAAATGTTTTGCTTGTCACGAAAATCTTTAAAAGTTCTGTACAGGGCCCCCAGTGCTCTCTTGTAGGTCATCGTGCATTCGTCCTTAACCACCATTTTGCATACCTGTAAAATCTTCACCATTGCGCTGTTTTTAGCGATGTTGCAAGCTAGTGTCTCTTTGATTTGCATGTTCAGTAGCAATTTCGAGGCAGAAGTGGTCGAAATTCAACCGTAATTTTATTAAGGCTGCATGGATTGTATCGTAAGCAATGAAAAATTAAAAAAGATAGAATGTGAGTTTGGCATTGACAGATTTCGGCCACTCCTCTTCCATTTTTGAAATTTTTGAAAAGAGTATATATACGTGACATGGTAGTGTGTGTAATGTTTGTTTTATTGATTTAGTATATTTTTATGCATATAAAAAAAAATAACATTCAGATAACCTTCTCTATATAAACTATAAGTGTGCGAAAGGGGTTTGGGTAAAAGTGGCTTAATTTTTAAAGTCCGCGGCCACTTATGGAACTTGCACCAGTCGTTAGTATATAATAAAGTAAAACATTTTTGTCATATAACATTTTTGGCTAAAGTGTATCGGAACTGAGATATTTGATAAAAAAGAAAATAAAAAGTAGTCCTGTATTAATTGTTTGTATAATATACATTTCAGTATAACTACGGTTTCAAACGTTATGATTGTTATATCAGAGCTCAATGTCTATAAGAACCCTGCAATTCCCTTCGGCCAGTGATAAAAGATCGTATTCCGTTATAATATTGGATTTTCTAAACAACAATTCAACGACTTTCTGCAAAGTACACCGAATATTACTAGGCGACATAAAAGAAAGGCGGGGACAGCTCTTTCCACAGTTCTTGCTAAACTTCACACTGGAGAGTCAAATGAGAGATTATCTACAGTTTTCGAAATGACCAGGCAGACCTTTGAAAAGACTATAAAACTAGTAAGAGAAGACTTATTGGCCGAGTTTGTTCCATTTTATTTAGGTTTCAACTATTTAACACGAATCGAAGTGATATATAGGTGTTTATCTATTCCAAATGCATTATTTAAAAATCCTAAAGCTCCTTTATCTGAAAGACTACAGGGTGAGGCAAAAGTAATCATCCGATGTTCTTTGGCTGTAATTTTTTTTACAAATGAAAAACTTTGGTTCTGTTTGTGGATTATTTATGTTTAATTCATTAGAATTTTTCCCATCAAGTCGAGAAGATGATAAGTATCGCACAAGTGGCCGCCGGCCGCCAGCATTGATGACCATACGGGCCCTTTTTATGGCATTTTCCATCACTTTTGCCAGAACTTCAGGCGATAGATTTGCGCATTCGTGTCGGATGATGTCCTTGAGGGCTTCCAGAGTCTGAGGCTTGTTCACGTAAACACAAGACTTCAAAAACCCCCACTAAAAGAAGTCTGGTACGGTCAAATCGGGCGATATTGGCGGCCAGTGCACATCGCCAAAACGAGAGATTAGGCGACCCGGAAATGCCTGCTTCAAAATGCCGGATACAATTATTCTGCGTTCTTGAGAAGTATAGCGATTCATGGCTTATCGACATGTATTTTACATCTGTTTACTTCAAATATGTCAAAACCGATTTGACATTTGACGCCATTTGCAAAAATTATAGCGTCTTCCAATAGGGTGATTACTTTTGCCTCACCTTGTATAATAATAATATTGGATGGCACGTATATTTATTTACAAAAAAGCAGCAACTATTATTTCCAAAGAAAATCCTACAGCCTTCACAAGTTTCGACAATTGAATTGGTAAAACCATTTTTATTGGTATGTATGTCCAAATGGGCATATTATTGACATATATGACTAGTATGAAGCTACCAACTCGGACGCAAAGATTTTAACAGAAATAATGAGGAACGAGGGCGATCCTTTCCATTGGTTTTTCAATGAAGGCGATGCCCTTATATTAGATAGAGGATTTCATGACTCTAATGAGGAAGTAGATTCTTGTGGCTTTAGTACATGCCGGCTTCGAAAAATGACACAGAACTGCAATTATCTACATTACAAGCGAATGAATCAAGAAAGGTATCGATGTGCCGTTGGGTTGTGAAAACAATCAACGGTAGACTGAAAAATCAGTTTTGAAAATTACGTTCCCAATATTTTAATATAGCTACACCGCATTTATTTGAAGAAATTAAAATAGCCGGAGCTCTCTTAAATACATTTGGTGTTCCGTTGACTGACCATTATTTCATTAATGTGATTAAAAACCAAATAAGATTAATAGAAGGTCAGCACAACCGTATTAGTGATTACGTTATTCCAAAAAATATAAATCGAAGACGGGCTTATTTTGAAGTAATAGATGCCGCAGTTCCTGGTATGGATGAGTTTCCAGTGTTGAGTGCTGATGACCTAATTGTATACGCGATGGGAACATATCAGGTAAAGAAAGCTCGCAGTTATTATGGTGAGCATATAAAAAACGGCTTTTATTTGATTGACGTATATAAGGAACCTAACCTAATAATATATCGTGTAAAATTAACGCATTGCCATTTGGACCAGATGGTCCAGATGTATTATATACTAATCTTTTTAACTTCATAAAGACTGAATATGACCAAGTGTTTACACAAAGAACAATCAAAATTACTCATAAACTTAAGTTCTGTGACTGGGCCACGACTGGTATATATAAAAGTAGAAATAAATTGTAAGATTTATATAGTCTAAAACAATATAACCAAATTTTAATTTTACGGAATATGTAAAGAATTATTCGAAAATATTTAAGAAAATATGTATAGTAGCAAAATCTAATTATATTAAAGGAAAAATTAAAAAGTCTAACAATAAAATTAAAACCACTTGGGACATTATAAACCGTAAAACAGATAAATTTAAACCACGGGATAATACTTTCACTTTAAAAGTAAACGACAACTTAGTCAATTCAGATTCACATATTGCTAATATTTTTGATGACTTTTTTTGTAAATATACCTGTGCTGACAATCTCAAATTTGGATTCATCACCAGAAGCTGCACAAGCATTACTCCAAAAATATGTACCAAAATGTAATGTTTCTTTTCAATTTAAATATATTGATTTAATGGATATTATAAAAACATTTAAATCACTGAAAATGAAAAACACAAGTGATTTGTGGGGCATCTCTATAAAAGTAATTAAGAATGTTATATATTCTATTGCACCATATCTTGCTGAAATTTTTAATAACTGTGTGAATAAAGGTATCTTTCCCGATCTTATGAAGTTTAGTAAGGTCATACCTTTGTTCAAATCGGGAAACAAAGAAGACCCCAGTAACTATCGACCCATTTCAATACTACCAACTCTAAGCAAAATTTATGAAAAAGTTATATGGGAACAGTTGATGTCGTATTTTAACATAAACAACCTTTTACATAATAAACAATATGGATTTACAAAGGGTCGTTCTACTACTGATGCAGGTGTTGCTCTATTAAAACATATATTTGTTGCCTGGGAGAAGTCTCAAAACGCCCTTGGAGTGTTTTGCGACTTGTCCAAGGCTTTCGATTGCGTTGAGCACAAAACTCTGGTGATGAAGCTAAATTACTACGGTCTCAAAGATTTCGCACTAAATTTAATTCAGTCGTATCTTAGCTCTAGAACACAAACTGTAGATGTTAATGGAACTAAATCATCTGGTTCTCATGTAAAAATGGGAGTTCCACAAGGGTCCATTCTTGGTCCTTTTCTGTTTTTAATTTATATTAATGACTTGCCATTCTTTATAGAGAACTTCTGTGAAACCGTATTATTTGCAGATGATACTTCACTCATTTTTAATGTAAGTAGGTGTAAGAATAATTACGACGATGTAAACAAAGCACTCTCTGATGTACTCAGTTGGTTTACTATTAATAATTTGCAGCTTAATGCTAAAAAAACAAAATGTATTAATTTTAAATTACCAAATGTCAAAAATGAACCAACCGATATAAGAATAAACAATGATCGATTAGATTTGGTAGACTCAACAGTTTTCTTAAGTATAACCCTTGACTCAAAACTTCAATGGAATCCTCACATTTCGAAATTGGCCGGCAAACTCAGTTCTGCTGCTTATTCCATTAGAAAAATAAGGCAGTTAACAGACGTTGAAACTGCTAGAACAGTTTACTTTAGGTATACACTATTACAATAAAATACCAAATACTGTACTAGATTTACCTTTAGATAAGTTTAAAAAACATGTAAAGTCTTCTTTACTTAAAAAAGGTTATTATACAGTCAAAGAATATTTAGAAGATAAAACAGCCTGGCTTTAATAAAAAACATATACATAATACTACTTATAAACAGTGTCCTGCAGATAACAAAATAGCGTTGCATTGAACATTACAATTAGTTTTATTTTTATTATTATTAACTATAGTTTTTTTGACTTTTACTAGTACTGTATGATATTGTAAAAAATTAAACTGGTAAATTATGTTTTTGCAGACTTAAATATTTTATTTAGTTATTTTTTATTTTTTGTGTTTTTTTACATGTTGTGATTGTCCTTTACATTTTGTGTTTTTATTTGTGATGGAAAGTGTCCTTTTATGATAGGGCATTTTCCAATATTTATGACGCTGTAAGGGAGAAAAGAGCTGGACACTTGCTGAGTTTCTTGCCGGTTCTTCTCAGTACAAGATTTCCCGCCCAGAGTAGATAGACTTACGAACCGATGGCATAAAATGACGTTCATAGGAGCTATTTGTAGCCTAAACTGAATAAATGATTTTGAATTTTGTTTTTTTTTTAATTTTAGCAACTTTCGCAAAGGCCTGTCATCGGATGGGTGACCAAAAATGTATCATCTCGAGCTCCTCCGTGTTTCGGAAGGCACGTAAAGCCGTTGGTCCCGGCTGCATTAGCAGTCGTTAACAACTACCAATCCGCACTGGGCCCGCATGGTGGTTTATGGCCCGTTCTCCCTATCCATCTGTAGGGAAGGCTCGGCTCGTACCCCAGCAGTGGGGGTACGAGCCTACCTATCTAACCTAATATAGAAAGGTACATACTGTGGGTTACAATAAATGTATCTATCAACTTCTGCATTACCAAAAGCTATATGATACAACAATAGTTAACCACTACATCTAGAATCAGAAATATGTATAAAATAGTTACATTTATACAAAAAAATCATATGAAAGTAAATAATTACTTGCAGATATGTATAAAAATATGAAAAACATAATAAATGAGGTTTCAAACAACACAGACATTATGTATTCATAACATCACTTTGACCTTGCATATCTCGGCTTCGATATTACTCAGGTCAAAAACCTTTTTGCAGCCATATGTCTCAGTCGATGTACTATTAAACTAGAACAATTATATCAGTGGCCGCTGAAAAAAAAAATCAAGCCAACCTCCATACAAATTTACCCAAACCCCTTTCAGACTCCTCCGTCCGCGCAATTTTCGTAAAAAAGGGGTACAAAGTTTTTGTTTTACGTATTAATATATAGATTAGTTTTACAGAATATGCTAAGAATTATTCTAAAATGTTGAAGAAAGTGTGCATATTAGCAAAATCATATTTCATTAAAGACAAAATTAAAAACTCTAACAATAAAATTAAAGCTACTTGGGACATTATAAACCATGAAACAGGCAAATTTAAACCACGGGACAATATTTTCACTCTGAAAGTTCACAACACCCTTGTCAATTCGGAATTACAAATTGCTAATATTTTTGATGATTATTTTGTGAATATACCAGTGGCGGTAACAACTTTAAATTTAGATTCATCACCAGAAACTGCACAACAATTACTCAAAAAACATGTACCTAAACCTAATCTATCTTTTCAATTTGAATACATTGCGTGTTAGTCCAAATGCTGATTCGTCAATATGCGAATGTGTCATATTGCGAGAAAAAAAATTATATTATTGGTCATCATGCGTCAAAACGAACGGATTCTTTGAATATTACAAAAACATTAAAATCACTTAAAATGAAAAAAACTAAGGATTTGTGGGGCATCCTGGAGCCGCTGTTCGCTCGAACGGTTCGCTTCCAAAGGAACTTCATTCCACGTACCATCAAACTGTGGAATGAGCTGCCATCCGAGGTTTTCCCATTAAGCTACGACATGGGCTCTTTTAAAAGGGGTGTAAAGAGGTTTTTTTCAGGTCGGCAACACAAAAGCAACATCTCTGATGTTGCTGATGTCCATGGGCGGCGGTGACCGCTCACCATCAGGCGGCCCGCCTGCTCGTTTGCAGACTGTTAATATAAAAAAAAACTTATTAGGGAGATTTATTTTATCTAGGGTAGCGGCACCAGTGTTCAACACTTTGGGTCCAGTGTTCGACACATTTATCGTTGCCGATAAAAAAACATCGATTTGTATTTAAATTTTACGGGAGGCAACAGACTGTTTGGTGTTGAACGCCGGTGCCACTACCCTTGCACACTGAGCACTGAGTCCGCTACAATATATATTTTGGAATGAACCGACGATAGCGCGATTCAGGATGGTACAGCGAGCGCCATCTAGCTACGAGTGCCGCAACTATCCGGAAAAGTGATGAGCTTTTTGATATTTAATAAAATATATGCTATAATATTATGTAATACATGAAAACTAGAGGTATCTAGATTATTATCGTTTTAAGATTGAAGAATAGTTAAACATGAGTAGTAGGTATACATAAGATTTAATTTTGTATTCTCATGACAGTAAAATGGATTCGCATCCAAACTGACGTTATTAAGTACCTACCTAAACATGTTTTACTGTGAACACCCGTGTCCAATGACACGTGAGAGTTTAAAAAATAGCTTTACTAGCTGATATTTTTTACCACAGATTTGCTATACCCCAAGTTTATGGTGAGTCCACATTAAGCGACATGTTATATAATTTATATTATACTAGCGGCCGCTCGCGGTTTCACCCGCGTGGTTCCCGTTCCTAGTGTAGCCAGATGTCCCGCTTTTGGCGGGACGTCCCGTTTTTTAGCCCTCTCAGGACGCGTCCCGCCAGACCCTTGAGCGGGATGCCCAAAATCCCGCTTTTTAAATATAGTATTGATAGTAGCCAATTCAGCACGGTAGGTAAGTACTATGTGAGTGAACGACTGTCGACTATGCATGCGACGCGATGCACGGGAGTGAAAGCGGGGCCAGGGAGGGGCGGGGAGGGTCATTTTGGCATATGGCATAACATTTTCAAAACTCAAAACTTGCCTATGCCTAATCTCCTAAAGTTATACCAGTTTATGTCATACATAACTGTGTCGAATTCATCAACTGAAAGGGTTTTCTCTCCGATCCGATCCCGAACCCTTCGGAGAATCTAGTACCTAGGGCACGGGGACACGCACTAGTACGTGATGCCGTTCCCTCTAGAAAACCTCCGAAGGTGATTCGTTTCGCACAGCTTGAGGAACGCCTTAAGTTTCTCGCCGCCCCCAAACAACAGCCCGGTAAAGCTGAAAATGCCGTTTGAGGCGGAGGAGGAGCAATCTCTCTCAAAAAAAGGGGGTTTTCAAGCAGATTTAACATGGACTGACAGACGTAATAGATTATCAATAGAACATGTAAAGGCGGAGATTCCAATAAAAGTAAATTTTCAGTTGTCTTGTGAAGAGTTTTATAGATTTGTTTTAAAAGAAAAGAAAATGTTAAAAGCGGCAAAGTCAAGCACAAAGTTAAGGTTGTTATACATATAAAGTAAGTATAAAGTAGATAATTACGTTTCTTTTTTCTGTCCCGATTTTTTCGTCCCAGTCCCGCTTTTTTTACGTTGAGGTCCCGATATTTAAAAAAACGGATCTGGCAACACTACCCGTTTCCGTGAAAATATCGGGAAAAAATATCTTTTGTTTTAATCCAGGTTATAAACTATCTGTATGCCGAATTTCATCCAAATCTATCGATCCGAGCAGCGTGAAGAAACAACAAATATACACACAAACTTTCGCATTCATAATATTAGTGTGATAACTTGTTACAAAACTATAACTAACTAACTAACTAATAACTAACCTTTAAAAAGTTGTTTTATTGACACTTATATAGTCCACACTTATAAAACATGCTACTTATCAATGCTATATAACATGTTTTGTCACATAGTCTGGACCTCCTAATGTCAAAGGTACAGACGCTTGCACATCAACCTGTCCAAAAAGTTAAATATTGTTTTGTCAACGTCACACAAACGTCAATTTGAATTTGAGAAAAAGAGACAAAACAATGATTAACTAAATAATGCTTAAATAGTTTTTATGAATAAGGGGGTTAATGTTCAACCCTAAAGCGAGGTTTAGACTAGCAAGCTCTTCCTGCAATTTCTAAAGCGAGTACTTGCTGGTCCGTTTACATTACGTGCAATTGTAGCACAATTCACTTTCGCAAGTGACTCGCAAGATATTCTTTGCAAGTTCTAGCCCGATTGTTTAGATTAGCGATGACTTGCTGCGATTTCTTGTACAAGTATTCCCTGGTCCGTTTAGATTGCCTGCAATTTTTGTAAGGCCGCGTTTCCACCTGCAAGCAAACTCGCGGAAGTCTTGCATGAGTTCCTTGCAATATCGTTTACATGTAGTACTAATTCCTGCAATTTATTTCTGCAATAAATGTCTTGCGATGCTCGCGGATCATACCATCGCAACTTATCGCAGAGATATTTACACACAAGTGTCGCGATAGGAACTATCGCAATTTATACTGTGAAATTATGCCGTCAAGACGCGCACGTGCAGCAGCTGCTTAAACAATTTTGTTGTTGAGAAAGAAAAAAAGATCAATTAGCAGTAAAACTTATATTATTAATAAAAAATAAATAATTGAATCAGTCTATATTATTTCATTCAGAAGATTAAATAAATACCCGTTCATATCTACTTACTACTACCACCACTACTACCAAGGCATCAGTACTGGGTGCGCTGCCCACATCTAAAAACTAAAGAGCCTCGAAATAACCTCAGTTGGATTTGTAACGATCATTTTGGCCACTTCCACTCTTCTTGATCTTTGATTTCTTCAATTCATTCTGCCATTGACTTCTTAAATTATGCAGTTTTCGGGATATTTCATTCTCAGTTGTAGAGAATTCTTGTGCGATGGCATTAAGAGCGTTTACGCCGCACACTAGCGCCACTAATGAAAAAAAAAACATATCTAGTAATTAGAGATAGAAAATCAAATTATGTTCAACAAACTATTTGAATGAAGTAATTTAGCATTTTTACGTCACTTAATGAACACCTCACATGTTATGGTTTAGTTAAATAAGACGTTACGGCCACTTTTAACTATAACGCAATATTTAACTAAACCATAACATGTCAGGTGTTCATTAGGTGACGCAAAAATGCTAAATTACTTCATTCAGATAGTTTGTTGAGCATAATTTGATTTTCTATCTCTTTCTTTCATTAGTGGCGCTAGTGTGCGGCGTAAACGCTCTTAAGTACAGAGCTTTTTTTAATTCAGTTTTTATAATCCGCATGTCGGCTGTCCCACAAACAAGGATTGCACTCATAAAATCCTATTAACTGTATAGTTTCTTCACGAGACCATTCACGACTTTGTCGTTGACTCATTATTTTCAATTAAAAAAAGACACAAGCCGTGCGGGCGACACTTGCTGCGAGATATACGAAACTAGACCGATAAGTAGCGAGATCTGTCGCGAGTCGACGCCGACATGTTTAGACCTACTATCCATCGCTTTCGCAACTACTCGCAGGAAGCGCTTGACAAACTGTCGCGACAGCACTTGCTACGGGGTTTACACTTGCAAGCTGCTGTCAGACAGACTTTCGGGCATTTCTCGCGGAAGTTGTCTTGCAGGTGGAAACTCGGCCTAACACAAGTCGCTTTCGGAAGTCACGAGCTTGATCTCGCCTAGAAGTTTTTGCAAGACTGTTCACATTTTCATCAGCATTTCTACGCAATAATTATTGCCAAGGCCAACTGATTGTCACTTTATTATTATGAAGTGTCTGTGCATTTATCGAAACCTATAAAATGCCTAGCTGTAATAAAATACGTGCTACTGCTGCTCTGATAGTGTTAGGCAGCGTAAAAAAACGCAAAGACCGAAAGTGGGTAAGAGACTGGATTAAAAGAAGAGTTATTGTTGGTATACAAATGAATTAATTAATGGAGCTGAGAACTGAAGACCCTTCACAATTAAAAAAAATCTTGAGAATGACTGAAGAGAATTTCAACATGTTGTTAACAGAAATTCGTCCAATTATTGAAAAGTAAGACACTAAAATGCGTGCTGCTAATTCCGCCAAGGTGCGTCTTTATGTACTCTTCGGTATCTAGCGGCAGGTAAGAAAATAAAACAAAGTACCTACTTACTACCTGTACCTTGTTTTATAATTTCATTTCGCGCCCATACTTTTTTAACTGACATCTTGCTTAACACAGAAAACTATATTTTGCAAACAAATAAAGTCAGAAGTTCTTGCTGCAATGTCAAAATAGCGTGTACACGTGTGAGTTCCGACAAGTCTGTGCAAGTTGCAACACTTGCAGAAGTTAACTCGCCGCAACTGTTTACACAGTGGTAAACTGTGGCGGTAGCCAAAGTAACATTATGAAAACGATAGCGAAGTTCGAAAAGAATAAAATGTATGGGGATTGACATAAGATTGACCACGTGATTTAGCAGCTTAGCACGGCTTATGTCAATACATTTTATTCTTTTCGAACTTCGCGCTATCGTTTTCTTAATGTTACTTTGGCTAACTCTACTGCTGCTTGGGGAGCTCGATGGCGCAGTGGTTAACGCGCCCGGCCTGCGAGTGCTGAGGCCACTTTGGATCGAAAATCTGGTTTCATAGACATAGACTTGTAATAAAAAAAACCTTTTTTGTTGGAATTCGCTTCAGGATCTATAGACAACCCCTTATAAAGTCATAATCACTAATCTAATAAGATTTTGGCACAAATAATTTTTTGAAAAAAATAATGTATGGGGAAAAAATACATAATCATTTTTTTTCTCCATTTTCGAGAAAGTGCCCGCTATATCCTCTGGCATGATTAATGTCGTATTTTTTTGCCTTCTTTCCATATATTTCACACATGGCGTACGCGATGGACTTCTGGTGAAAAAAATCAAACATAGTGTTTTTATATTATTATTGTTTAGTTATCATTCAAAGTGCACTTGGTTATTAAAAATACATCTTACATATTAATATAATAATTTTTCACCAGTTTCAGAACCTGTGTCTGAGTCAGTACCATCGGAATCAATGCTATCATCATAGAATTCAATGTCATGTTTTTCTGAACTTAAATTTAACAGCTCTAAAGCTTCGGTACTCAACTCTTTCTTCTGAATGATACTAAGTGTTGGCCTAGTAGAAGAAATGTAGGGGTCTGAAGAGAGAAGCAGCATATTAAGTATGTCTTCATTATTATTTACTCTACTTGTCTTCCATGCATGAGACAGACGGTATCTGCGAAAATCCTTGTTTTTAGCCTCTGACGCGTCTTCCGATAGTATTCCAATTAGCACAATGGATACATTGACTATGTGTCAGTGCCATTAATCTTATGCACGGTTGCTGGCATTTCTAAAGTTTTCCACATTTACAGACTCGCCCGAAGATACCACTTGCAAAATAACTCCAAATCTACGTACAAGTTCTTCATTTAAACCAGTGATGGCAGTGGTTTTTTCGGGAAACTCGAAGAATTTTCTAGCTGTATTACCATCATTGGTTGTTTCCGATCTTTGTTTTAAATGGTCAATCAGTAAACCCATTTTAGCTCTGAACTTGGCTTGGATATCTTTCTTTCTTTCTTCCAATACATGTCTGTTTTCTGCTCTTACACACCCGGTTTTCAAATCTTGTCTGTACGCTATGTGTAGCAAACATTCCATGAAATTTGTACGCGCGTGAAGAGAAGATAACCGAAACTTGTATAGATCTGTCGCAACTTCTCTCTGTAAAATTGCTTCTAAATTATTCATTTGGGAAGGTTTGGCCAAGCACAAGTAGCAAGTTGTAGATGAGTTTGCTTCCGATAGATACGTGCATATTTTTCCATCGATCATTGACATTACAAGATTGTGTGAAATGTTATTTATATTGCATTCGGTATTTCTCAGGGATCGTATTTCCTCTTCCATTTTAGAAAACTGTTCCTGTACTAATAATTTAGATTCCTTTTTAAAGAGAAATTTAATCGGGCGGCAATATAATACCGAACAAGGTTTTGGGTTTTCCCATATGACTCCATTCTCAGCTTTTAATATCAGCGGAACTAAAGTTAATAAAAACAGATTCGTCACTTCTTCCTTCATCTGTGAAGTTTTGTTTGTAGGTGCTCTGTCTTGATGCACCATCAAATCCCCATTTAGATAACAAAGGCATTGATTTGTTTGTTATTATATCTTGAGGAAGAAGTTTTGTAATCCTTTCCACGGTTTTATCCAGTAGAGCTTGAAGACATATTTTTGCCATCACTTCAGCGACAGAATCTTTTGGAGGATAACAATCTAACTTGGCTTGCTGAACTTTGTAATATGATGGATACAAATCCCGAATGCCTCCGCGAATAGTGGATTCTCTTAAAGTTATATACTGCCACTTAGACAACTTAAGTGACAATAACAACCCGAGTGCCTTACTAGGCGTAAAAGTACAGTTCTTCCTACCTGTAGTTTGTCGAGCGATACAATCTGCTTCCTTTGGATTTTTTAAAAGATACTTTATGGCTTCTGCTAAATTGTCGTTACCGTCTTGCTTCAATTTGGCTATTGTTGCATAGGCCAACTCAGAACTATTTAATTCTGTATACTGCAGTTCTTCAATTCGTCGTTTTTTTTTTGTTTGGTCCCGAGATTTGAGAAAGGTTTGCGGTGAGTCGGTGCAGCTTTTGTTGACGTTGCAACTGAACTTGTGGATGGTAAAACACTCGTTTCATTTGCTTCAGACTGTGTGCTCAACTCTTGTGCTCGTATGTTTTCACGCACACACGCGGGCCAATCGATATTAAGAATTAACCAATTTTCATACTTATGTCTAAAATATTCAGTATTACATTTAGCTAACTTCCATTTCTTCATAACAGACTGACTAAATCGTGGACAAAATTCCTGGAGAACGTCTCGATCTTCAAGATTTGTAATCAAGCTAGATTTTTCCATTTTTTACAATTTTCACAGGCAAATGTAACTCAAAGAAAGTATGTTAGGAAAATATGCGATATAAATATTTTGTCACTCACTTCACTTTGACTAATGATTTTGTAAGTATCATTCACAACTGATTTGCTAATGAGTACAAATTTTCTAAATACCCTCATCATTAAACATTAAGAGCGTTTACGCCGCACACTAGCGCCGCCAATGAAAAAAAAACATATCTAGTAATTAGAGATAGAAAATCAAATTATGCTCAACAAACTATCTGAATGAAGTAATTTAGCATTTTTACGTCACCTAATAAACACCTCACATGTTATGGTTTAGTTATATAAGACGTTACGGCCACTTTTAACTATAACGCCATATTTAACTAAACCATAACATGTGAGGTGTTCATTAGGTGACGTAAAAATGCTAAATTACTTCATCCAAATAGTTTGTTGAGCATAATTTGATTTTCTATTTCTAATTACTAGATATGTTTTTTTTTCATTAGTGGCGCTAGTGTGCGGCGTAAACGCTCTTAAGAAAATTTGTTGGTTTACTATTACCGTTAATATTACTCTTGTACGGTGAATATTAATAACTATATTAAATGTTATAATGTTTATTATATTGTTTGGTTATTATATGATTATAGGGTTTTCTTATGAACCTGACTGGTTGTAATTATTTATTGATTGATTGATTGATTTTACTGAAATGGTTTAAATCCTATCTCGAAAATCGCTCTCAATATACTGAAATAGAAAATACCAATTTTGAAACAAATTCAGAAAACAAGATCCGAACAAGTATTTGTTAAGGGTTCTATACCACAAGGAAGCGTCCTTGGGTGTATTTTATTCTTAATGTATATATATAATATTGCAACAGCGTTAAATCAGAACTGTATTTTGTTTGCAGATGACATCTCGATTTTGATATCTTGTTCAAAATCAAAAAATCAAAAAAAATCAAAAAATGTTTATTCAGTAACAGAGGGATTACAAAACTATTACAATGGCAAAGATCTCCAGTTAAGTATAACTATACCTGTTTTAGGAGACCCCGCTCTTCCTCAATATTCTCACAATATACTTTTGTTACAATATTTTTATTTATTTTAATGAACTAAGAAGTAAATTAATTTATAATAGATGTAAATTTGTGACCGGTACATATGTGTGAGTGTGTATGTGTGTCGAGGGTGCGCGTGTGTGTGTGTGTGTGTGTGTGTGTGCGTGCGTGAACGTGCGTGTGTGTGCGTGCGTGTGTGTGCGTGTGTGTGCGTGCGTGTGTTTGTGTGTGCGTGTGCATGTGCATGTGTGTGTGTGTGTGTGTGAGGGTGTGTGATTTTATTTAATTATATTTTCTATTTCCCTATAATTTTTAGGTTTGAGCCACTCTATTATAAGCACTTTACACTGTTTATTTGTTTTTGGGTATATATTTAAGTGTTTATTTAGTAGATTATATAAATAAAAAGACTGTGTAGCCTGTTGCCGTTCAGCAAATGCTGTTCTAACAGAAATTCTAGGAACCACGTATGCCTTTCTTCTTCTGTTTTCAAATTCAGGGTTGTATGTGAGGGACTTGTGCTGTTTAAGGGCTATATTTAGTATGTATAACTTACGGACTGTCAGAAGATCACAAAGAGAGTATAATTCGTGTGTTGGAAATCTGTAGGGTTTATAATACATAACTTTTAATATTGATCTTTGTGCTCTTTCGACATCTAGAAATTTTGTTTTAGTAGCGCCACCCCATATACTAATACAGTATACCAAAACCGATTGCACTAGCATGACATACACTTGTTTTAAAATGTCTGGTGTTGTAAGATGTCTTAAAGTTTTGAAAAGCCATATCAACTTTCTGACTCTTGTCATTAGAAGTTCTATATGCAGATGGCAAGATAAGCGTTGGTCGATGAGAATACCGAGATATTTTGTGCTGGATATTTGGTTTATTTGTGGGCAGGAGCAGTTTGAGTTGTGTAATTCAGGGCAAGTGTGAATTTTAACGTTAAGGTTAGGTTGATTTCTGTTGTAGTTGGTGAAACAAATAAAGTTTGTCTTAGATGGGTTAAGTGTCAATAAGTGAATATTATTATTATTGTTCAGATACCAAAGAATTAAATATCAGTCTAAATACCCATTTAGATACAATAATAAACTTCCTGAATTATTATAATTTAATTCTCAATTTTAATAAAACCAAGCTTATCCAATTTAGACCCTTTCAAAAGAGCCCACTTTCAATTAATTATAAATATAAAAACACCACACTAGAAACTGTAGATTCGGCTACACTACTGGGTATTGATATCGACACCAATCTAAATTGGAAATCACACATTCATAAACTATCCAAAAAACTGTCATCATTTATAAATGCCAACAGATCTCAAAACCGCTCTTACAGCTTATTACGCCTACGCTCACTCAAGGCTTACCTACGGAATAGTTCTTTGGGGTAATTGCACTGACGTACAGGATATATTTTCGCATTCAAAATTTTAATGTACCTAGCTACAAGATAATTTCCACTACAGAAAGTCAGCCAGTACCAGGAAAGCTCAGGTGGGGGAGGAAAATAATTGAAAAATATTGAAATTCAACTGTAGTACATAAGTTTACTCCCTCTGTTATTGTTATGCCCTTACGGGACGCTACATTGTTTATTTTGACAACTTGTACCTATTTATTTAATTACTATGTACACCAATGTGGCATGCAATAAATAATTTTGAATTTGAATTTGAATTTGAATATGGTGGCAGCTGACTCAAATTGGTCACAAGTTGGATTATTGTTACGGCACCCATGACTTCGTATTCCGCCTAAGAAATTTTCCAAGGGATTTTAATTAAGGTGCCGTAACCAAACAGATGACACTGAGTATTATTTTTTTAAATTTATTTAGTAATACCTGAATTCCATTCAGTGTCCACACCCAATTAAAAATTGTAGGAACTGACTCTTCTCTGCTATTGGGAGTTATAAACTTTATTGTTTTGAAGACGAGCGACGGCTCCACTCGCTCTACCCTAGAGCCGGGGCTCTAGGGTTTACCTTCTGCCCATATTTTTTTGTGGATTGAATTTTTTTGTTTGGCGTTCTTTTTTTTTTTAGTTGATGGCCTCGTGCGATTAGCACATTTAGCCAGTGTCAAAGTTATTTTTCTTTCAAGTTATACATAAATATACAATATTTCCTTCTTCCTCCAGTAATGATGATGAATGATAATAGAAATGAGAAGTGAGAAATGATATACCCCCCAACCCCTAGAGTATCTCAGTAAAGATGTGGGGCTTTACTAAGTCCTCGGGCGTACTTCTTGAGAGAATTTGAAAAGTGACGTTGCACTGTTTTGTTTCATTTGCCAACAGTCATGCACACTCACGAACACTTAACGGTTAATAATCCACCATTATTTCACATTAATATTCGACATACACAAATTTTAGAAAATAAAACAAAATCGCAGACATGACTCTTCACTTTCCCGCCAAGAAACGTTTGGCGTTCTTATTTTTTTTATAGCTCCCATTGACAGAGTCAAAAATATTGTCCATGACAGGAGGCGCTGCTTCAATGCCTAATTATCGTTATCGTTAACGTGATCCTGATCAAATGTCTAAAATAACTCACACTAGGCCCTTCGGTCCGGTCTTTGTGAACGTTTTCGTTTATTTTCGATTACCCTACGATGACGTAGATATTAATAAATTGTATACTTATATTGATATTGAATCACAAAAACATCAAATTTAAAAAAACTACCTACATATATAATCTTTACTATAATAAAATTATACATTTTATTAAGAACATGTCTCACCGCCTCTGTGGTCTAGTGGTTAAGACCACCGGTTTAGACCCAGAGGTTCCGGGTTGGATTCCCAGCGTGGGGTACATGTTTGTGTACTCCGTTTGGTTGGTGGTAGGGCTTGTTTGTCCGCCTGGCTAGCTACCACCGTCTTATCTAAATATGTCGGCATAACATCAATGTTTGTAGCATTGCATTGTTGTGTTCCGGCAGCTAAAGATAAGATAGTCAGTGCCTCATTATCTGAGGTTTCCGGGTGAAGTACGCTTCCATCTTCGGCCTTATCGTCACTTAACGTAGGTAATTTAAAAAAATGTTCTTATTAATGAATTTAAATTAGCTAACGCCCTCAATTAGCCGGTGCTTGCTAGTTCATCCAACGGTTCTATGTAATACCAATATACCAACCATGTTACAAACTGCAAAATACATTTTGCGGAGGCGTGTAATAAAATTATACAGCTGAAGAGGTTTTCAGCTTAGCTCGCAAAGTGTGACGTGCCTAGAAAGCGCTCAGCATATGAAATTATGTTGTTACCTACTTGGTGAGTAAGAAAGCTTGGCATTCCGTACGAGTGCACTGCAAAGTTTCAAACAAGAATTAAACCAACTCTAATTATGCTCACATTTTCAAGGTTTAAAAGCGTTTACGCCGCACACTAGCGCCACTAATGAAAAAAAAACATATGTAGTAATTAGAGATAGAAAATCAAATTATGCTCAACAAACTATTTGAATGAAGTAATTTAGCATTTTTACGTCACCTAATAAACACCTCACATGTTATGGTTTAGTTATATAAGACGTTACGGCCACTTTTAACTATAACGCCATATTTAACTAAACCATAACATGTCAGGTGTTCATTAGGTGACGTAAAAATGCTAAATTACTTCATTCAAATAGTTTGTTGAGCATAATTTGATTTTCTATCTCTAACTACTAGATAATTGTTTTTTTTTCATTGGCGGCGCTAGTGTGCGGCGTAAACGCTCTTAATACGAATTAGTAGAATTCTGTGTAGTAAGCACCTAATATGCCTATCACCGACGGTGTTTTATATAAGACTTGTCGTTATAATGGTTTTATGAAACAAACAAAATAAAGTGACAATTTACCACTGCATTCCTGCATACAATTCTAATACCTACTTATGTCAAGTTTTATGAAACGGCGCTTGTCGTGACAATCCGACAAATGTCATGATTTGTGACAAATTATCGACTGGTGAAGCTTTATGAAATAGGGCCCTGATGGTGTAGTGACATTCATAAAAGCTATTTTTTGTAACCTAAAGTGATCAAACATCCTGAACTAATGGTCTTTCAGCTATTGAATTTTCATACATACTACCTAGGTACTTTGTAAGTAAATAAACGGCCTATATACGCTGTTTACTTGCTTACGAGTACTTTGTGGGACAGTTGTCCCACATGGGCAAAGGCCTCCATCATTGAAATCAAGTGATCACTACAATTGATGGGTAATGGCTTAATCACCACGCTTGCCAAATGCGAGTTGGTGATCACAAACCCGGGCTATGCATCGAAACCCCGGGACCTTCCAGTTAATCGATTCCAGAAAGACATAGGTAGTAAAAAGTCTTATAAATATCTATCCTAAAGTACCTGAATACTCGTAGATAGTAGGTACCTACGTCAGTAGCATATTTAAACTCTTGGAATAAACGTAAAAAAATAACACAAACGCTATAAAAAAAAATAATTGATAAACGTATACAAATAGAAATGAAAAATTAAAACTTTACGAGTGTGTAAAGTGATTGATATTTTGAGAATCAAGTAGTTGAGACATAAGCTAACACAATAATTATATCTATACTATAAAGGGGTAAACTTTCACAGTTATTATAATGCTACATGCCTTGCGGGTAACATAGGCATATTTTATTTTTATAAAAGTATTATCTTCAAAGACCCACATCAACGCGGACGAAGTCGCAAGTAAAGTGCGAGTGAATAACAAACATCAAAAGACTCAAAGCGACATCTATTGGCGAGTAGCAAAACCAACAAAACTAAATTCCACGAAACTGGAACCGTCACGTCGGTCGCCATCGCCACACCGTTGTGGCTCAATTTGCACTGTCACGTCAGTCACGTGCGAACATTGATGTTTCGATCACCTTGGCTGTAGTAAATGAGAGGATGTGCTTCTTCCGAATTGTGGAAGTTGGGAGGAGAGCCCCACATAACCATCCGCGTCTCCCCGAACGCGTTGGCATTGCCGCTCGGCAATGATTGTGGTTTTCCTAGCATAGAAAATGTAGTTGTGGCTCATTCAACATACACAAATTAATGGTTGTAGTACGACGACGGACGTCGACGTGTCAGGTTTAGCCTTTATTCTTGTTAAACTGCGTGTATAGTATAATAATAGCGATAATAGTGTTATAATAATAGCTCTCAATTTAGCGATGCAAGAATACCTTTTCTCCTGTACAATGCTTATGTAAGAAGCAAGCTCAAAAATAAAAACTTATATGTTAGTTATTTGATATTTGCTTTGCTTTCGATATAAATCAATGAACGAATTTATGTATTAAAATCGTTCGCAACGCGGCATTTTTAAATCGATTTGGCGAGTAAGGTGGTTGCACATTCATTCAACAATGTCAAGTCAAATGTCACTGTCAATCCGTAACAGTAAGTTTTTTTTAATACGAAGTGGAGCCAAGCCAAGACACATGCCATACCGCCTAATGTTTCTGTTCTTAGTCTCAGTCAGGCTAGGTAAGAAAAAATGTTTTTATTAAAATGGTGTCGAACATTTTGGAAAATAGGTAGATAGGTATATATTGACGACCTCCGAGTCGAGCCGGTCGAGTGGCTTGCACGCCGGTTTTCATGGTGTCGCTATCTCTGAGGTCCCGAGTTCGATCCCCGGTCGGATAAATTTAGAAATACCTGTTTTTCCATATTGTTTCGGGTCTGGGTGTTTCCTATGTATAATATGTTTGTATTTAAATATATTAAGTATGTTTATCCGTTGTCTAGTTATCCATTTATCGAGTTTCTTAAGAAAGCTTTTCTTGGGGCTGGATAATTGGTGTGAGTGAGTGTGGGAAATATTTATTTATTTTTATTTATTTATTTAAGGCTTATTATAATTATAGACAGGTAGACTGAGGACAAAGTAGGTAGGTATGACAACACAGATTCACAACTTCACGTTAAACTGGCTCATGAAATAAATTCTAGAAGCCTTTCAAAAATAGGATTTTTCAATTAAATAATAATGGATTTGATTCGACTCAACGTACAATAAATTAATATAGACTTTTAGAACGAAACGATAGCGCGGTTCAGGATTACTACTACAGTGCCATCTAGTAACGAGTGACGAAATTAAAACAGTAAATACTAACGGAGAAAGCTGCGAGTTTTAATAATAATAATAAGTTCGTTTATTTTCAGGCAACAATTTAAAGTTACAAAATAACAGGCCCATAGATAAATCAATACTAATATCATAAAGAGGAAAGCTTTGTATGTATGTATGTATGTATGATTGCAACGAATAAACTCAAAAAATACTGAACCGATTTAAAAAAATCTTTCACCATTAGAATACTACATTAGCGCTGAGTAAAATAGGCTAGTACCTTATAAACTAATATATACATACCAATATACAATTTTTGTTAATAATGAAAAACTTAATCTATGTTAAAATCAAATTATGCTCAACAAACTATTTGAATGAAGTAATTTAGCATTTTTACGTCATCTAATGAACACCTCACATGTTATAAAACGCCATATTTAACTAAACCATAACATGTCAGGTGTTCATTAGGTGACGTAAAAATGCTAAATTATTTCATTCAGATAGTTTGTTGAGCATAATTTGATTTTCTATCTCTAATTACTAGATATGTTTTTTTTTTCACTGGCGGCGCTAGTGTGCGGCGTAAACGCTCTTCGGTGCCGCATCGGTGCCGCATCGGTGGCGCTCAAAGGTAGTTCCACGAAAACGTCTGAACACCACTCCCTTCGGCCAGAAGTCTTCTGTCATGAGGGCATCCAGTTTAGTTGATGGGACTCGCACCACAAATGCTTTGAAGCTAGTGTTGTGGCGCGACTCCAGCGGCGGCACCACCCTCAACAGGAAGTTGGTCTTCGTTTGTATGTAATCTGCGATCTCCTTCACGGTAGTGGTGTAGTGCAGGCGAGACAGATACATGGCCGTGGTCGGTGACGCAGCACGCAGCAGGAAGTTAAGCCCTGTCCGTGCGGTGCCGCGGCGGTTCTGGCTAACTCGGAGCGCCTTTTTTTTCAGACCACAGTGAAACCATCATCACCACGATCCCGTACAACGGCTCGCGGTGCCTTAGCTTTAGCCGCAACTACGGCAGGGAAGTCCCTGCGAAAGGTGACAGGCGTGCACGCCACAGGCACGTGCGGCATTGCGATAGACGGCGCGGCGCAGAGCGGGCGCCCCGCGGCACCGGCAGTGATGCGGGGCGCGGGCGCAGGGGCCACCTGCGCTCAAGTCAGTTTGGGTCGTGGCGACGACAGCGTCGAAACTGCTGACTTGCAACTCGACATCGGCGTGCTCGTATCACAGCAAGCCCCTCGACGAATGTTGACATTCGAGACCGCGGGCGATGACCTACTTACCGCGATTGGTTCGCGTAAATCACTGACTTCCTTACGCAATTCACACACGGAATTTTCTGATGCTTGGAACTTCCGCATCACATCAGCCAAGCCCTTTTTCAGAATAACGATATCCTTAAGGAGGCTGGTGACGTCAACATGATCGAAGGTGACGGAGGCAGCTTGTTGAGTTCCGTCGCCGCGAACGTCGGCATGTCATCAGTGTCGTCGGTTTCCTTCAGCAGGAAGGTGATCTCCTGCAAGCTCTTCTGTGTCCCGTCTCATCTACGGGATACCATCTGGTCGCTCTTATTGAGTGACTCGTACAGAAGCTTCTTAACTCCAGCTATATTGTCTTCGCTGAAGCTGGACTGCTTATCTGCAGAGCGCTCCCCTCATCCATGACGTCCAGCTTTTGTTGCAAGAACGCTAGGAGTTCGTTCGCCACAACTTTAAGTTCACTCATGGTGATGGCTTATATTGAACAGCGACTTGCACCGCGCTGCGCGCTCGATGACAAATATTATTTATTAATACGATACGTATGCACCGATCCGTACACTGCACACGACTGAAAGCCTCTAGTACTTTTAGTAAGTCCGCTTCTCACGAGCAACAGTTTTTCATTAGTTCGTTTAATTTAGACAAGAGCGGGGAAGCTTTGATGATAAGGCGAAGACAAGACGGCCTCCAACTGCAGTCATTAAAAAAATCTTGAAGAAGACGAAAACATTGTTTTTGAAAACCGATGAATTGCTTAATGCTTGACCGTCAATTAGGTATCTGATATACCAGAAAAAATGGGACACTTGGGATCGGCTTATCCAAAACTTAAAGATTTTAAGACTTATGGCATCTACCTTTACTGAGGAAGTAGAGTGAAATATTGCGGTTGCATAAAAGATCCCGATAGGTCGAAGTGCTTACTAAGATAAGATGAGGTATCGGATTAGCAGCAATTTGAACACTCGTTAACGGTCACCCCTCCATCCGTAAGCCTAGGCGCACACGGGCCACACACGACAACTACAAACGCCGCCACCTGAAGCTAGAAGCGGCTGCAAATGCAGCTTAAGCACGCGACAGACACTCTTGTGGTCGGTAGTAGACACTTGCGGTCGGTGGCCGCTACTTTTTTTAACCCATTGCTTGCATCTGATGGATGATGCTATCATGATGGACTCCGACGAAGAAGCTTAGGTACATTTTGAGAACTATTGGCTTTATTAGAAGACGGATTAATGCACCTCGACAGCAACATGCGTAAAAGCATCCCCCCTGCAGAAAGACCAGCTATTACAATGAGGTAAGTAGAAACTACTAGCATAATACTCTATAGAACAGGTACACTGTAAATTATAAAATTAAAATGCATATTTATATTTATTTTTCATTATTTAGAGTACCTATGATATAGCACAAATTTGGCATCACTCGTTATCATCACGAAACATCTCTTCGTTTACAGAACTGTGATCCACGGATTGATCAGAGTATTAGCAATGAGTTGGAGACGGTTGGATTACAGTTGGGCTGGGTTGATGTAGCAGAATTTTGTGTAGAATATACATTAGCATTATCCATGGAGTGGTCACCCCGCTACACACGAGTTTATACTGACACCCCCCGCCAACCTTACGGTTATAAAGTTAGGTGTCAGACATCCGCAAGCACAAGGGACCATCTATGTCAGGTCATAACGCCAGATCAGAACGCGCCGGTACGCACTCTTCATCCGGTACATAATAGACTAGTGTGTCGAGCTAGTTGCCCCTTGGAAACGGATAGTCCACTACCTAATATCCAGATAGGTTACCGGAGGAGAATTACAACTCGCAGATTCCACTGCTCGGGTCGTCAACTCTAAAGTCGACTACCAAATGTCTTCTTTGGTGGCGGAGTTGTAAGCCCACTTACTTCTTAGTACCCATCCAGGCACCTCAACAGTTCCAAAATCCTACGCGACTGATTCAACCGGAGACATTGCATCTAGCGAGCGCCTCTACTAGTTCTCCAGACTAGTGCCGGAGATGTTGGAAGCCTACTCAATGAAAACCACCGAGCAGAACAACTAACTATGGACAACTCACGTGCCCCGCAGATCCTTTCACTTCAGCCCCCTCCGGACCGCTACTCGGACCCGCTCGCTTTGCACGTAATGGAAGCCTGGCCAGACCTCAACCAGGCAGATGAACATTCCCACTGCTACAGCTAACCACATGCCACCACGAGTCCAACCCATGTCCGGGACCTGCCGGAGACGCCCGCGAAGGCATAACCGGCAGGAAGGCTAGGATCCGGAACTCTCGCGGTACCCTTGAAAAGACAGCCGGACCCTTAGTTCCAGCTGCCATACCCTACCTATCAGGGTCAGTAGATAGGGACCATGGAGTGGTCAAAGGGATGGTCATGGCTGGTCATAATATTGTGCCAAAATTGAGCTGCTGGAAGGCTGGGGGAGTTTTTCATTTGACACAGCTTGACATGAAGCAGCTTCTGAGAATGGTCTATCTGTCACGAAAGATGGAGCAAAATCTTCGTCTGTGAAAATATCGAGATTGTAAGGGCATATTCCAGCCTTTGTGAATGCGTTCATAATATTTAAAGGGGTTGCTGCTAATGGCCACGCTGTTTTAACAATCCCAGAATTTCGTAGATTGACATTGTTTTTCCCGGATTGTTACGGAGCCAGTTATGTTGGGCTAAGGCACAGTATGTTTTAAAAGGCCCATTGACGCCAACATCCAGAGGTTGCAGCCTATGGGTGCAATGAGGAGGAAATGACAACATGATGATTGAAGTGACTTTAGCTTTTTCAACTATATTAATATCAATGTGTGATTAGTGATTGTCTAGTAATAACAACACTGGTTCTGCTGGGGTAGGTTTAGTAAATTTTATGAAATGGTCCATATAAGTAGGAAATTCAATAGCACTCATCCATCCTGAGCTATTCCCAGCTCCAACTGACTCAGGGGGGCCATCCCGTAAAAACAAGTCTTTATACTTTAAGCGTGGAAACACAAACATTGGTGGTATCGGGTTTCCCGCGGCACTGGCTGCTAGCTCCACAGTAACCAGAGTGCCACGCTCAGCAGACACAATAGCACCAACCTGTTTTGTACCTTTTTGGGCCACTATCTTCTTTGGCTTCAACACAGTGGTTATTCCAGTCTCGTCCAGGTTCCAGATTCTTGATGGTGGCAAGTTATATTTTAGTAGAGTTTCACTGAGCTTAGTAAAAAAATTATTTACATTATGTCTGTTAAAGGCAGACGCACGTCCAGCACTAGTTGCTTCTGGGGTTCTAATCGATAAAACGGGATTTCTCTATAAAAATCCAGTGAACCAGTCAGGTCCAGTTTCTTGATTGTTGTGCCATGATCATAAAGGGGAATGTTTTCCAAAGAAAATTTGACTGCACATTCCTATGCGAGTTTTCGCACCTCTCCTGGAAGAAGACCGAAGTATATTGAGGAACATTTTAAAATGTAAAACGCTATCTCTTTCTCCTGTTCCAAGGTAAACACTAGCCTGGGCTTATAACCTATGGTAGGAACCTTACCAACTTTTAATTTTGTAACAAATCGATGTAACGTCATTTGGCAAATTTCAAGTTCTCTTGCCACAGTCTTAACAGATTTTCCCTCCTTGATGGCAACATTTGCAGCTTGCTGCAATAATAGTTCGGAGGTTTTACCTCTCTCTGTCCTACGTTTGTAGTTTCGCATCCTTAAAAAAACAAAAATGGTCATATGAATTTTAGGTACGATTGAGGGGTAAGTTGTTCCGGAAGGACTTATAGCCCCAAACTACCTTTATAAATGAATAAACTATTTATTTAAAAAATATTTAGGCAAAGTACGTAAATTCAATTTAAAAATACTCAAACAATAAGATACCTTACTAATGTCACTACAATTTAGAAAAGTTACGTATAAATCGGTCCATAATAAAAAGAGATAGATCAAAAAGTTTAAAAATGGAAATATTACCTTACGTGATGTTTTGACAGCTTCAAGCACACAGCCGACTAACCGATGTAGCCGGAGTAACTAAAATAGCGGCTGGCGCGACACGTCTCCTGGCGCTTTAACAACGCATTTTAAATGTATTGCTATCTCTTTTCCTTACAAAGTTATTGCTGTCGGAACAATTTACCCCGGGAACCCGGGAACTTCCAGCCCCGCTCTCCCCTACTTCTGCTACCCTTTTGGCAGATTCTGGAGTGAACTTCACTGTTCTCAAGCGACATGGAGGATGGAAGTCGAGTGCTGTAGCAGAGGGGTATACAAGGTGGCCGGAAGATTGACGTCCAAAAGAAAAAATTAGGTCTTTCGTGTCGTGGGGTATCCGAATCACCCCCATGTATGTTCCGCGATTTTTCACGGTTTTCGAGTTATGAATTTTTTTTCTAAATTTTTGAGAATTTTCGAGCGATCAACTTAAAAAATTTCTAGAAAAAAAAGTAGAAGACTTTTTTGTATTTTTTTTTTTTGCAACGAAATCTTCATATGTTGTACTTTTATGCATAAAACAATTAGCTTCGTAACTTTGATGAAAATTTGGAAATGCAGGTCTCAAGAATAAAAAATACGATTATTGAATTATGACTAGAACATTAAGATTAAAATTAAAAATCTAAACAGATGACTGCATGGTTTTTTAGTGATCCTAAAACATGCGACATACTCTCAGCTTTCATAATCATTAAAAAAAAGTAGTACTTAATGAGCTAGTTTTCCTAGAATCGGCCTTCAAAGACAGCCACGTGGTATTTTTTTTAAATAATCCATGTGATTAAAACAAAAAGTCTTGCTATTTTATGGTTCCTAATGTTAAATTGGTTTGTTAACTAACCAAAAAATGCCTAAAAAATTGACATTTTGTTTAATTTTAGTTTTAAATTTTATCAATTCTGCGCGTTGCATTCTTGCGAATCATGGGTTGTAAAAGTGAACGCGATTATTTTACCTGCAATAACAATAGGTCGACCGCGAGGATAGAGACGGAATAATTGCCATCTCTCTCACTCTCAGTAGCGCGGGCGACAACCCAAGCCAACGCCAAAATGTTATCTCAGTCGTACTCACTTTGTGTTTACTGCTACTCGTGTCGCCATCGCTCACCCCAAATTTGCTTGCCCTACTTTTTTGACTACTTTGCTCGTTTACTGGACTGTTTTGCCTTCTGATTTGGACTTTGTTTACTTGGAAGTGAAAGAGATGAGTTACACATTAAGTGAATATGCAGAAATGCATTATTTTTATGGAGTTGCACAAGGCAACGGCCGTGAAGCAGCGCGATTGTATCGCGAACAACTTCACCGACGTGGTGGGCCGCAACCTGCACATTATCCCGACCATCGTGTTTTTATTAACACGCACAACACGTTGATGGCAGGCCACATTCCTGGTCAACGCGGTGGTCGTGAAGGAATCCCTCGAGTCGATCCAGATCGCAGAGAAAGAGTGCTCGAAGAAGTTCAGCGAAATCCGTCCACGAGTACGAGAAGAATGGCTCGTGCTCTGGGCATCCCAAGAACGTCTATTCAAGCCATACTTCACGATGAAGGATATCACCCTTTCCATATCCGACGAGTTCAAGCTTTGCTACCTGCAGACTACCCATTGCGCGTTGAATTTTGCCAAACCATGTTACGAAAACAGCAAGAAGATCCTGGATATTTCGATAAAGTTTTGTGGACCGATGAGTCACGATTTGAGCGATTTGGAATATTCAATATTCATAATTACCACTCGTGGGCAATCGAGAATCCACACGAAACGAGAGATTCATATTTTCAACACCGGTTTAGTGTTAACATGTGGTCGGGTATCCTCAACGGCGAACTTATTGACCCGTTTGAATTGCCATCCAGACTTAATGGAGAAATTTACAAAAACTTTTTAGAAAATGAACTACCATTGCTGCTGCTAGATGTTAATCTTCAGCTTCGACGCACCATGGTTTTTCAAAATGATGGCGCCCCGTAGCACTACGCAACGAAAGTCCGAAACCACTTAAATGAAACTTACCCCAACAGATGGATCGGACGCAGCGGACCAATCAGATGGCCTCCACGCTCACCTGACCTTAACCCAATTGACTTCTTTGTGTGGGGCTATTACAAGGAAATCGCTTACGCCCGTGAATGTTCGAGTGAACAAGAACTTAGAGAAAAGATTACAGAAGCCGAACGTGTTGTGAGAGAGAATAGGGAAGCTTTTAGACGATTAAAAGGCAATTTTTTACGAAGGTGTAGAATGTGCATTGCTGCTGGAGGTGGCCACTTTGAAAACCTTTTGTGAATTTAAAAAATAAATTTTCTTTCTGATTACCATCTCTGATTTATTGACAAAACCACCTCTTACTTAAAACGTTTGTTAACTAATCTCTTAAGAATTTTTAGTTATCAGCAAATTGACAACCTTAAAATTAAAAACTCAATATGTTATCTGATCCTAGCTTTTTTGCGGCAATTTTTGGTTAGTCAACAAACCAATTTAACATTAGGAACCATAAAATAGCAAGACTTTTTGTTTTAATCACATGGATTTTTTTTTAAATGCCACGTGGCTGTCTTTGAAGGCCGATTCTAGGAAAAGTAGCTCATTAAGTACTACTTTTTTTTAATGATTATGAAAGCTGAGAGTATGTCGCATGTTTTAGGATCACTAAAAAACCATGCAGTCATCTGTTTAGATTTTTAATTTTAATCTTAATGTTCTAGTCATAATTCAATAATCGTATTATTTATTCTTGAGACCTGCATTTCCAAATTTTCATCAAAGTTACGAAGCTAATTGTTTTATGCATAAAAGTACAACTTATGAAGATTTCGTTGCAAAAAAAAAATACAAAAAAGTCTTCTACTTTTTTTTCTAGAAATTTTTTAAGTTGATCGCTCGAAAATTCTCAAAAATTTAGAAAAAAATTCATAACTCGATAACCGTGAAAAATCGCGGAACATATATGGGGGTGATTCGGATACCCCACGACACGAGAGACCTAATTTTTTCTTTTGGACGTCAATCTTCCGGCCACCTTGTATAGAAGATTCCATTGAGAACAAGGCGAAAACATGTTAACGCATCGTGGAAAACATTAAATTGCAACCATCAGTAAATCCATCCA
Organism: Eudonia lacustrata; assembly: GCA_947562085.1. Classification (NCBI taxonomy): domain Eukaryota; kingdom Metazoa; phylum Arthropoda; class Insecta; order Lepidoptera; family Crambidae; genus Eudonia; species Eudonia lacustrata. The sequence goes on from OX387313.1 coordinate 7,085,458, forward strand.
TGCCACTGCCGCCGCGCCCATATACATCCAAACAACGAGATTCACCGTCACATTTTCCTCAAAATGAGCCAGATTCGGACATTATTTCAAACACGCAGAATATAAAATCTACAACAACCTCTATTCCTAATAAAACTGTAACAATAAATTTTCATAATTGCGAAAATGTCTCAAATGTAAATATAAGTTATTAAGTAGTTGTTTTATTATTAGATACTATTTAATTTTAATTTAGTTGTTTCTCTATGTTTTATTAAATAATAATATATCAATAAAATATGAGGCGCCTTTTATTTTCTCATAGAGGGTGATGAAAAGTAAAAAAAAAAATACCGGACAAGCGCCCGAGTGATACACTCTGTATCACTCGGGCGCTTGTCCGGTATTTTTTCGCGACTCACCTGGCAACCCTACTACCGACCACAAGTGTCTGCGTAGCCTAACGGCGTTTGTTGGTTGTCGCGTGTGGCCCGTGTGCGCCGAGGCCAACTACAGCAGTCGCGTTGCAATTGTTCTATTAACAACTGGTTACTTTTTTCGGTAATAAGCCTGCCGGTAAAATCAATCAATCAAATCAAATCAATTAATATGATAATCTAATTATAAGCTTCAACCCAGTTATTCCGTGTTTTGTATTTTTGTTAACTCTAATGTGAAATAAAGTTTACATAACGGGAATAAAACAAGGAATAGCTATTCCAAGCTTATTCTTTGTGTTGCAAATAAACAGGCATTTATTTTTGTTGGAAATAAAACTTTGATTTGTATTATGGACGGATCGATTTGGGAATCGATTATCGAGACTCAATTTATTTAGTGGCATAATGGCCCCATCACTAATTGTTCTTTTTTTTTGTTGGTACACTTGTTTCGGGAAAGCAATATCGCTGGTTGATAGGTTATCGTGTGTTGATAATTAAATAGATTTTATGTAGTAATAAGGGCATTTGGAGCCGTATTACTTTAATTAAGTGTATTGTGCAACCTGTGTTTTGTGAGAGTGTACGTCGTAAGCGAATCGCATCGGGAGTACAATTCGCCTGGATGTTGGCATCACCGCTGCTGGAGTAAACAGGTAGTTCCTCGGGGGAAAAGTGCACTTGGGGTAGTTTGGGTGTGATTAGGGAACCCTAGAAGACCCGGAGTCGGATTCGGGCCCCATCGGACCATATGGATCCCGTTCTGGACGGCGGGAGCGGCATGGAACTGTGAGTGGATTTTGTAGATTTTTAGTTGTAACCTAATTTTAAACAGTAGCATAGTGTGTGTTGTGGGTTTCCGCAACAATTTGGTAGCAGAGCGTGGTTACTACCGGACCTCTAGGTTAATCGGTGTAATTTTGTGTATTTTGTTAGTTCGTAATAGGTTAAGCTCATTTCGTGTAAAATCGCACTTCCGGGACAGGTGCGGTTGAATTGTAAGGTTGGTAGTACCGTTGTTTTTGTTGTACCGGGCTGGGACATTTCTCGGAACGTTAATTGTTATTTAATTTCTTTCAATTGAAAGCATCGAGTCGATTCGGGATAATCGATTCTGTGTTTTCGTTGACTCGTTTTAATTTTGTGTTTAGGTTTATTTAGTTTAAGTTATTTATAATGACAGCGTCACGGCAGGAGTTGGCTCAGCAGCTCCGGTGGTTCACCGGGCTGCTTGCATTAATAGATCGGCCTAACCGGGAGGACGCCTTGGAGACGCGTTCGAAAGAAATGCAGGGTCGTTTCTTGTTGGCCGAGCGGTCGGTAACCGCTCTATTGTCAACCGACCCGGTCGGGGAGAAGGAGCTGGCCCTCCACGCCCAATAGGTCAAGGATCTGGAGCACATCCAAGACATCTACGACGATGTCCTTCAGCGGGTGAAGGACATCGAGCGACTGCGGGAGGGGAAGCCTGTTGCGCGCCCCGCTTCGCTCCACACCCCTGGACCCAGCGCCATGGGAAGATTGGGTGCCCTGGAGGTCCCGCATTTCACCGGTTGTATGCGGGACTGGGCTGGATTCCGGAACATGTTTTTGGCCTTGGTGGATACTCGGAAGGATTTCACCAAGGCCGAAAAGCTGGCATATCTCCGTTCCTTCCTAGACGGAGAACCCAGACAGCTCGTACAGCATCTGGAGCTGCAGGATGCGAGCTACGACACCGCCATGCAGCTGCTGGAGAAGCGGTTCGAGAAGCCGCGTCTTCAGGCGGACGCGCACGTGACCCATCTGCTGGGATTGCCGAGGGTCAACCATAGGGCTCAGCTGAGGGCGCAGCTGATCACCCCGCTCACCGTGTCCTTAAACGGGTTAAGGAAGCTCGGACTGCCCGTCGACCAGTGGTCCTTCCTTCTTCTGCACATCGTTCTGGCCAAGTTGTCGCAGGAGATGAGGGACAAGTTCGAGCGGAATCGACTGGTCCACAAGGATCTCGGCAGCGTTCTGCCCTCGATAGGGGAACTTCTGGAGTTCCTGGAAGAGGAGGCTGGCCTGCTGGAAAACCAGCTAGCCTCCCAGGAGGCTCCGACAAGTGCGCCGGCCCGCACTTCCGGAGTCTACGGCGCCCAGCCGCCACGCAACCCAGGGAAGGGTCGCGGCAGGCTGGTGGCTGCGGCCGCCATCAACCCCGGTTCTGGATGCCGGGGGTGCGGACAGCAGCACTTGGAACAGCTATGTCCAGCAATTCTCGGGCTGCCCACAAAAGAGCGCCGAAACCTCGTTCGGACACGAGGATTGTGTTATGCCTGCCTGGGAGGACATAGGTATAATGAGTGTCCCCAGGCGAGGCCTTGCGATGTGTGTGGCGGACCGCACCATCGCTTACTGTGCACTCGTAGTGCTGAGGGCTCAGCACCGGTTCGGGAGAGGGGATCTCCCACGGGTGGCGGTTTGGGGCCGGGGTCAACTCCGCCTCCGGAAAGACGGAGTCCGCCACGGCCGCCACACTACAACCCCTCGTACACCCCGGCTCAGGTGAGTTGGGGACCGCCGGAACGGAGCCAGGTTCTGGCTACAACCCGGCACCCGGCGCGACCAACACCAGGAGTTGGTGCCTCTAAGGGCCACTGGGTACAGGGAGCCCCACCTCCGGACCCAACACCCGGATACTCGTACGCGTATCGTCCGCCGCCGTTGCCGGAACAACAACGACATGAGAACCGTCAACAGTTCTCACCGGTACTGCACGAGTACCCGAGGTTGGAATACCACCCACCCTATCACCGGTATGGTAGGGCAGCTGGATACGCACCACCCCGGATGGTGGCCTGCACGCGTGACTAGCCTGTGGTCGGGCTACGTCGGAACCGAGGACGGTTCTTTTGCCCATCGCGCAGGTACGCGTTTGGGGACCTAGGGGGGACTTCGTCCGGATACGAGCCCTTCTAGACACTGGGGCACAGGGCTGCTTAATTACTACAAGAATTTGGTCGAAAAGGACGGTCCTTTCCACCATCGCTCGGATGTTTGATCCAAATGGATGGATCAGCCCGTGCATTTTTATGGCGAAGTGTTTATTGCAAACACTGTGGACACTCGGAGTCTCGTTGGATGAGCCACTGGTAGGGCTCTCACTCGACACTTGGCTCGCTCTGATCTCTACGATCGAGGCGATCAATCAGGTGGCGTTGCCGCGGCGGATCTTGCCGCGGGGCAAATACAGGGCAAGCCTACATGGCTTCTGCGATGCGTCAGAACGAGGGTATGCCGCAGTGGTGTATTTGCGAACGGTGGACTCGAAGGGTCGAGTCGCCGTCTCCTTGCTTCTGGCTAAAAGCAAGGTGGCTCCCCTCAAAACTAGGCTGACAATCCCGAAGCTGGAGCTTTGCGGGGCGCATCTATTGGCCAAACTGTTGTGCCACGTGCACAAGGAACTGACGTCTACGGTGGACATCCGGAATGTCTACGCCTGGTCTGACAGTCAGGTAGCTCTGGCATGGCTACGCGGGGCACCCCACGTATTGGAAACGTTTGTGGCCAATCGGGTATCTCAGGTACAGAACTCGGGCATCGAAATTTGTTGGAGGCACGTTCCCGGCCCCTGGAATCCTGCCGATTGTGCCTCTCGGGGCTGCACCGCGCCGGAATTGGTGCAGCATTATTTATTATTTATTATTTATTGTGACACGCCATAATGGCTTCACCCTGCCTGATGAAAAGCAGCCAGTGAAGCCCAAGAAGTGAAAGCGTTCATCATTCAGCATGCCCTCTGGTGGGGTCCAGAGTGGTTAAAGGAGGGTGAGTCATCATGGCCGGTCACCATGATCGATGGCTCTCTAGGGATGCTCCCTGGAATAAAAGTTTTGGTGACAACAAACGAGTCAAGGCCAGATCCGAATTGGTTGACGGCTCGATACAGCAAACTGGACAAATTGCTAGGTGTAACTTGCTGGATCCGGAGATTTCTACATAACTGCCGCCATCCAGACAAGAGGCAGTTATCACCCGTGGCGGGTGCTGAGGAACGCAGGAGTTCACTGTTGGCCCTGATACGGCTGGTTCAAGCTGACCGGTTCGAGGACGAACTGAAGATTTTGCGCGTCGGTCGCGCAAAGCTCAAGGGAGCGATCTCTCGGCTCAACCCATTTCTGGATGCGGATGGACTGTTACGCGTTGGAGGTCGCCTCAAAAATGCCGACCTGCCCTTCGGTAGCCGTCATCCTCTGCTACTCCCCAAAGGAGGACCTTTGGTAGAACTGGTGGTCTCGGATAGACACCTGAAAAACGCTCACGCGGGGTGTAATGCGTTACTGGCGATATTACAGAGGGAATTCTGGATTTTGTCCTCTCGGAGAGTGGTTCGCAGCGTGTTATTTAAGTGTGTGGCTTGTTATCGGGTGAAGGCCTCCACTATGCAGCCACAGATGGGGGATCTCCCTTCTGACCGGGTTTGTCAGACTACTAGGCCGTTCGACGGGGTCGGTACGGATTTTGCTGGACCGTTTCTGGTGAAAACCACAGCCTATCGTAACACTAGGGTCACGAAAGCATACCTGTGCGTTTTTGTCTGCCTGGCCACTAAGGCCGTCCACCTGGAAGTGGTTTCGGCTCTGTCTACGGAAGCCTTTGTCGCCACGCTGGATCGTTTTGTTTCGCGACGGGGTTTACCTTCTCTCATTCGGTCCGACAACGGTACCAACTACAGAGGCACTGCCAACTACTTAAAAGATGTGAACGATTTTCTGGATAAAAATTGTAATAGCATAAGTCAAGCTCTCGCACAGCGGGGAATCACATGGCGATTTAGTGTGCCAGCCTGTCCCCACTGGGGCGGGATATTTGAAGCCGCGGTAAAATCGGCAAAAACCCACTTGCGCCGGGTAGTCGGGGAAACTACCCTCACGTATGAGGAACTTACAACTGTGTTTTGTAAGGTTGAGGCGGTTCTCAACTCGCGTCCGCTTTGTCCACTCTCCTCTGACGCAAATGACATGGAAGTCCTGACCCCTGGTCATTTTTTGGTTGGTCAGCCACTCACTGCCCTGCCTGAGTATCCCTGGAAGGATGAACGCAGACACCGGATGTCTCGTTTTCAAATGATACAACAAATGAGTCAGGACTTGTGGCGTCGTTGGTCACTGGAGTATCTGCATTTATTGCAGCAGCGTGTAAAGTGGACAGACCGGACTTCGCCCCCTTCGGAGGGGGATCTGGTTTTATTAAAAGAGGCTAATTTGCCATCGTTATTTTGGAGACGAGGTCGCATTTTAAAGTTAATCTGGGGCGCGGACGGGACTCCGCGTGTGGCGCAAGTGTTGGTTGATGGATCGGTGCTAAATCGCGCAGTCGCGACCTTAGCTCGATTACCGGTTGACTAGTTTAAGATTTCAGGCTAGAAAGCGGTACGTCCGCTTTGGGTGGCGGGATGTTGCAAATAAACAGGCATTTATTTTTGTTGGAAATAAAACTTTGATTTGTATTATGGACGGATCGATTTGGGAATCGATTATCGAGACTCAATTTATTTAGTGGCATAATGGCCCCATCACTAATTGTTCTTTTTTTTTGTTGGTACACTTGTTTCGGGAAAGCAATATGGCTGGTTGATAGGTTATCGTGTGTTGATAATTAAATAGATTTTATGTAGTAATAAGGGCATTTGGAGCCGTATTACTTTAATTAAGTGTATTGTGCAACCTGTGTTTTGTGAGAGTGTACGTCGTAAGCGAATCGCATCGGGAGTACAATTCGCCTGGATGTCGGCATCACCGCTGCTGGAGTAAACAGGTAGTTCCTCGGGGGAAAAGTGCACTTGGGGTAGTTTGGGTGTGATTAGGGAACCCTAGAAGACCCGGAGTCGGATTCATATGGATCCCGTTCTGGACGGCGGGAGCGGCATGGAACTGTGAGTGGATTTTGTAGATTTTTAGTTGTAACCTAATTTTAAACAGTAGCATAGTGTGTGTTGTGGGTTTCCGCAACACTTTGTTTATTTGTTAGGTAAGTAAAGGTTTTATTTCAGAATTTATTTTAAGATAAAATTATTTTCAAATCTTATAATACTACCTTTCATTATAACGTGGTATTGACAAGGGTACACCACAACGTACAGCCTTTGTGGGTCCGCCTGTCGTGTTTTTGAAGCCTATTGCCGATACTGTCATTTTCTCTTGAGATAGGTTTTTGTAATGAAATACTTGATCGTATAGTGTGACAATTCAAACAGGTAGCTTCAGAAATTTCATCTTTGGCTTCGCTCGTAATGCTTTTAAGTTCTTGTTGGAGGTTGACACGACGTCTAATTAAAATGTTAAGTTGTAGGTATTGTTTTTACTATCTCTGTGTCTTGAATATTAAAAAGCTAAAACGAAACCACGCTCTGGACCGCCTAGATCGCTATTTCATGACCATCTTTTTACATTGGATTACTTTGTTAGCTATGTAGTTTTGTTGATAAAATAAGATAATTTTTATTGCCATAAAATTGTGTAAATACATAGCAGGTGTTAAGCATATTATAATTGGAAACAAACAATTTACCCTAGTTACATAGAAACAGCCTCTATGCTGTTTTTGTACCGAAATATTCAGTCGAACTGTAGAACAAACTGTACCTAGTTGATATTGATATATTAAGATAAAAAAAGCCTTAGATAACAACAAAATAATAGCTCATGCACGATCTATTTTGTAAAATAATGATCAAATTGCGTGTCTGGCTTTCGTTTGAGAATCGGATGCGTTGTATGAGTCGCAAGCCGTAGCTAGATCATTATATACCTAAGAGTAAATTACCACAATATGTGGATACAGTGTGCCAAATACCTAAAACCTTTAATCGTTTCAGTAAGTAGTAAGTATCCTGGATAATCTTCCCTCCCCTCGTCGAGCTAGTAGCTGGACGAGGGAAGAGGAAGAGAGCCCCAACCCCAAATAACCCAGGGTCCCCGGCCGGCGGCGCGGCGGCGCGGCGGTGCGACGAGTGCGTTTTTTTAAGGGCTAACACGAGTAAGCCTTAAATAAGCCCTAAGTTTAACCCGGTGTAAGCGCTTAGCATTTTACCTATTTTAAAAAAAAGATCGAGAACGCACTCGTCGCACCGCCGCCGCGCCGCCGCCGGCGGGCAGACGGTGTCATGTCATTGTCATGATTATGAATCCTCGGCGCCTCTTTTCTGCTAGGGTAGTGCTAGTGGCACAGTGCTCGACAGGAACCAGCGATCGAACTTTTTTTCCTTTAGTCATTAAAAATAGACAGCAACTGATTTTTTTTATTTTTTCCATTGAAAATCTATATTTTTTTTTGGCGACGAAAACTGTTGTCTAACTTTGGGTTACTGGGTGGAACACTGGTACCACTATGATATTTAAAAACGTCCACAGTCGTGAAACAGCGGACACTTTTCTCGACTCGGTAAAAAAAATAGTTAGTACCTAAGTACAGTCGGCGGCAGATCAACCTACCCAAATCTGTCAAATTTCTCCAATGAATATTGATCCTTATAACCAAACAATAAAGTTCAAAATTGATTGTAGAAATTTGACAGTATTGGGTAGGTTGATCTGCCGCCGTGCGTACTTACCTAGAGTTTCAAAGAATGCCATTCGCTGCTCTTAGTGAAAGCCTGAGAGATACCAGGAGACTTATTACTGGATATTGTTTACTGACAAAAAAGATATATATTTTATTAAAGGTGGAGAATTTACCATAGGTACTTAAAAATTTATATAAAATTAGTGGGACGGGGAATATTTTGAGGTAAGAGATCGTAGAGGGAGGAGGAAAATTTTGGACATTTAAAAAATATGTGGTCAGTTGTGCCTTCTTCTAACCCAAAATCTCTAAGGGAGCTATCCCGTACCCTGATCTTCGCAAGATGAACTGGTGTGCAAGCGTGTCCAATTCTTAGGCGGCAGATAGTCGAAACAGTACCTTTGCTTATTGTAAAGTTTCTGCTTAAAAAACCATGGTCTACTGGGTATGTGCTCTTGGATGTCTAAATAATATCTACCCGCATAGTTCTCGTGATTTGCCAATCAGAATGCCAAGATTTTAAAAGGTGAGGCGGATTGTGAAAGGCGAGAGGATAAAGGTCGTGGTGAAAGGCTTTTGCGTTACTTAAGGATCCGCTAGAAGTTGCTTACTTGGCACATGATTCCGCAGTTTCATTTGCGGGAATGCTGCAATGGCCTGGAATCCAGGCTTGAAGTTGTTGTCAACATTCAAAGTATCAGAGTGGTCAACGTCACGATGACATACAGGGAGCATAGGTAGTGTGAGTTTCATTAGCGATTCGAACTCTTTTTTTTTATACTTAGCTCGGCAAATGGCTCCATCCCACCTGATGTTAAGTGGTAATGAAGTTCAGACGCGAAGACAACTGGTGCAGCGTGGAAACAAACGTAGCATCAGTCAACTTCACCCTGCCGGCCCACAAGGTGCTTCTTCACGCCTCTCTTGAAGGACCCCATATCATATGAAGGAGGAAAATCGTGTGCTGGTAGACTATTCCATCTTTTGGAGGTGCGACAAAGAAACGAGTCACCAAATTTCTTTGTGCGCGATGAGATATTTGAGACAGTGAAGCGGTGACTCCGAAGAGCAGCACGTGTACTCCTATGAAGAAAGGGAGAAGGTGGGATGAGGTCAAAGAGCTCTTCAGAGCACTCGCCATGGTATAAGCGGTAAAGTAAAACACGCTGAGTGATGCAACATTTCTACGCAATTGCAGAGATTCAAGAGTATTTGCCACTTCTGCATTGCCGATAATGCGTTCAGCGCGACGCTGCAATCTGTTCAAGGCATCGAGAAGGTACTTTGTGGAACCGTCCCAGATGTGCGAGCAATACTCCACGCAAGACCGTACCTGTGTCTTGTACAAAAGGCACAACTGGTCCGGCGTAAAGAATCGCCGCACTCTGTTCAGAATTCCGAGTTTTCGTGAGGCTGTTTTGATCACGGCTTCGATGTAGTCCCTTTGGTTCAGATCGCAGCGTATCGTCATACCGAGCATGTTGATACTGCTCTGCAGGCGTAGAGATGTACCCTGAAGAGTTGGAAGGGGAAGGAATGGTGACTTTTTGCCGTGACCGCGCACACCTGTGTTTTCTTGGCATTGAACTCAACCAGATTATTGGTGCCCCAATTAGATATGAGGTCCAATACCCGATTGAGCTCAATGACAAGATTCACTCGATTCACTTCGGTTAAGAGCGTTTACGCCGCACACTAGCGCCACTAATGAAAAAAAAAACATATCTAGTAATTGAAATGAAATGAAAAAATATGAAATGAAAAATATTTATTCGGAGCATCTATGACAACTTGACATAATGGAATGGACATTTTAAATTTATAATTACAATTATGCAACCGAAATGGTCACCACTCAGCTTATGCCATGACATTGACGTGCCAAGGCGCTGATATTCTGTGGAACCAGTAAGAGAGGGAGGGAGGCGCAGCTCCAGACATGAATTTCAAAATTTTACACAGTACAGTAGTAGTGACAGATGTATACAATATTAACCATAACATAACATAATTACAGATAGAAAATCAAATTATGCTCAACAAACTATTTGAATGAAGTAATTTAGCATTTTTACGTCACCTAATGAACACCTGACATGTTATGGTTTAGTTAAATAAGACGTTACGGCCACTTTTAACTAAAACGCCGTATTTAACTAAACCATAACATGCCAGGTGTTCATTAGGTGACGTAAAAATGCTAAATTACTTCATTCAGATAGTTTGTTGAGCATAATTTAATTTTCTATCTTTAATTACTAGATATTGACGACCTCCTTGGTCGAGTGGTTTGTACACCGGTTTTCATGGTGTCGCCATCTCTGAGGTCCCGGGTTCGATCCCCGGTCGGGTCAATTTAGAAATTATTGTTTTTCTAAATTGTCTCGGGTCTGGGTGTTTTCTATGTATAATAAGTATGTATTTAAGTATTTTAAGTATGTTTATCCGTTGTCTAGTAACCATATAACGAGTTTCATAACAAAGCTTCTCTTGGGCTAGATAATTGGTGTGAGTGTAGGAAAGTTTATATGTTTTTTTTTCATTGGCGGCGCTAGTGTGTGGCGTAAACGCTCTTAACGAAAACGAAAATTTGTATGGCAGCAAAGCAGCGCCTCCTGGTAGAAAAGGAGGAGAGGTAAAATTTTACCGAATGACGAATTGATGAATGAAACTCGCGCTAGGTACTTTGACAACAAGTCGGTTTTGACGAATCGCACTTTTGACAAACACAATTTGACCAAACGAGCCTTTGACAAAAAGGATATTTTGACGAATCGCACTTTTGACAAACTTAATTTGACCAAACGAACCTTTGACAAAAAGGATATTTTGACGAATCGAGCGTTTGACCATAGGCGGAAAACCCATGCGGTCAATCACAGTAGGAAGGTAGGTAGGTAGGTACTTATTATTTTTCCGATCTGATCATACCCCTCTGAGAATTTAAATCAAATGTATTATTGAAAGAGTTTTTAAGAGTCGTTTAGTATTATATATATTGTATCCAATTTAAAGTAAATAAGCCCTATCAATTCCGATTAGTGCTAATGTAACTAACTGTCGCTTGCCAACCTTCAATGAGTTGCTAACCGTACCTGCTACTTGCGTTACCTCCTTGTTAATTTTAGCATTACAGCTCGATAAATATCGTTGCAAATGACAGATGTAAAGGGCGGCTAAGACTCTTTAATTTATGGTCACGTCACATGAGTAAATATTATATCTACTCTGTGGTCACGTGTTGCTGAGAGACCTGCCGCTTATACCTGAGAAGTGAGAACACACAATTCGTCGATAAAACCCTCAGAATAATAACTAAAGCTATAGAAACCGGACTAAAATAGCAACACTCATTCATCAGTTCGTACTATTTTAACTAATGAACCTAAGTGATGTATTGGAAAGAGATCGATTGTCCCTTTTCTTTCGTTATTTCGAAGGTGTCACCAGATTTGTGACGTCATATTTGAGGTAATGTAGTGAGTGACTTTATAAAGGACTCAAAGATTTTTTTGGATCACCGATTATCTAATGACCGTTTGACATAACAATACAAAAAATAAAAACTAAGTGTCAACCATTTGTCGCACTCCAACCTCCTTTTCTAGCCATAAGATAGAACGGAACTAAACATACCTAGTTGCACGATTTTTATTTTAGTCATCCTTCTAGTTTTGCTTACTCATTTAATCAAAAATTTGAATAAAATTGAATGTAATGCAGAAATGAAAAAGAGAGAATTAACGCGTCGAAAGGATCTGAAATGTGATTTCATACCTAAATTGAACGTTGCTGGTCACTGCGTAAGATTCCAGTCCATCAATCAAGCTGTATAATGCTCTGCCTATAGGCCTTAAATCCATATATGATGTGTATCTATATATTTCAACATAAACTCAAGGCGTTCTTGTTAAAAAAGTGCTATTACTCAGTTGATGAATTTCTAAGTGATCCTAAATAATCCTAATAAGTTTTAATATTTGACAAAGGTACCATTTTTATATTAGTTATTAAGTTAATTTTCATTATTATTGTATATTTGCTAATTTATTTATAATAATTTGTCAATGTAATTAATTTTCTTATTGTAATCTGTATTATTTTATTTTTATGTAATTTCCAATACAATGTTATTGTTTTATGGAATAAATAACTATGAACTAACTATGAACTATAGCTTTAGTTATTGTTTGAGATAAAACCACGATACTATGTCATCTATACCTACTTAACGTATAGATATAATAGGTTATCTGGTTGTCTGGAAGACCGCCAAATTGTAACTATTTTCAATTATTTGTAAAGTCTAAGTCATTTTATTTATTTAAATAAACTTTAAAATAAGTACCTACTTCTGAATTATCCATACATTTTTTAGCTACTACCCATTCCGGACGTCAATTTTCTAGCTGTGGAGACGAATGGGCGTAAGAAACTGCACAGCTTTTATAGTAGTAACGATATTTACAAAAAAATAATCGTTACCAAATTATACAATATTACTATAAATTTTCCATTACAAACTTCAATAATACCAGGTGTATTTGCAATAAAAGAATTAATACTTATCTATTTTACTATTAATGTTCATAACGCACAAATTAAGCAAAATTAAGCTTAATTAGCTTTTAATTCTAGTACCCAACGGTGTGAAAGCTCGTATCTGCTAGACAAAATTAATCGGTCCCTGAAACAAATTGTGTGAAACTTTCTGGCTTCTATAATAATAATTGACCAATTTATAAGCAGCAGCCGGAATTCTTGAAGTGGTAGCTGCCTCGTGTATTAATTAATATCAGCTGTTCATACTTTGGTGGGCGATTTTATTATTGGCAGACGTTCCTTATTTATAAGGGGGAATATGGAATATTGTATACTTTTGTTGTGATTTTTTTATTACAGAATTTGCCACACATTATTTTTATACCTGGCTCGGCAAATGACTCCACTCCACCTGATGTCAAGTGGAAACGAAGTCCAGACGCAAGGACAACTGTAGGTGGCTGTGCATTGCAGGCATCGATTCGGGAGTTAGCCGCAAAGAGTCCGGCCAGGAAATTGTCCTTCTCCAGCGGCTTGCGAGCTAAGGATCCGTCAGGATATCTCAAGGTGGCAGCGAGGGTTGGCAGAAGTTAAATTGCACGGCTTTGGCCAGACGCCAGTAGCTATGGCTACCCGTAGGATGCGTCAGTAATTCTTGGCCAACCTGTGCAACGCGCTGAGCATCCGCTCTAATGTAAACCTTTTTGCAGGACTTATTACCTCTGATCCAAGCGCGGTATGCCGCCTGCCTGTTAACAACAGCGTTGGCACACTCGCGGTTGAACCATCTGCGAATAACGGTAACCAACCGACACGACGGACCACCCTAAGATTATGCGTGGCAGGGTGAGACAGACTCACGAGCTGGTTAGGCTTGCTTGGGGACGCCAGCGGGACAGCCGTTTCTACGGGTCTCCCTAGTCAGCGGGATAACGAAGTCATCCTGGCACTGGAATTAAAAAAAAATATTTCAGAGATAGCAATCATTATTTTATAAAGTACTTTTTTTTCATAACTAATCAATCACTGTGAAGAAAATAAAACCATTTAAAAATGACTTATGTCTGAAGCATAAGGTACCCATGTATGTGCAGGTATAGATTGATGTGTCGCTGACTGTACCTACTACCCGTTTGCTTCGAGTTTGTAGTGGACGTCAGTTTTGACGTACCTAACTACGCGTAACGTATACTAGACATTGAAAAATGGCTCTTATTCACCTTATACATATCTCAGACAAAAGAGTCATATCTCAATAGGTTTGTCTAACTTTTCAATAGTTTTGTAAAACTGATGTCCTCTGCAAACTCGAAGCGGGTTGTTCGTATCGCGCACGCGTCTTCGACTACCTACTTTTGGTTGTCGATTACTAAATTAACCTTTTTACCGCCAACAACTTCTATAGAAGTTCGAGATTTTCGTGCCGTCCACGCCAGCACTTCTATAGAAGTTCTTCTTTGTACCTACTTTATTAAAATACATTTATACGTTGGCGTACAGCGGGACATCGCGTGCATGATAGTTGGGCGGTGAAAAGTTTAAGTAAACCCCTATCTTACATGTGCCGTGCCGCTTGAGGCCTGCTTGCATTGTCAAAGCACAATATGACGCGTCTTTGCGCGTGCGTCGATTAGGAAGCTTATGAAGTCAAAGTATCTACTTCTGTATAGTTACTTTAATGTGGTCAAAGCAATGATATTATAATAATATCATTGGGTCAAAGGGTTTAGCGGCGCGGCGGCGGGCGCGGGCGGCGCCTAGTTGGAGTTACCTACCTAGGTAGGTACTACGCTTACACCGGCCGCGCGCCTGCCCCGCGCCGCCGATTGTGTCCAGTTTAGCTGTTCTTGTCAATATTTTATTATTTTTTAGATAAGTAGGTACATACGTTGGCAGATCAACCTACCCAAACTTGTCAAATTTCTCCGTTCTGATCCTTATAACTAAACAGTAGGGTTCAAAATTTATTGTAGAAAAACTTAAATAGTAGTGCCATTTTGTCAATTCATTCAATATTTTTGGTAATAATCGTTCGTCGATTTTTGTTAGATTGTTTTTCAGTAAGGACGAATAAATCCACTGTAGAACACGTCATCATCATCATCAGCTCATTTTAATGTCCCCACTGCTGGGGCGCGAGCCTTCCCTATGGATGGATAGGGAGAAAGGGCCATAAACCACCACGCGGGCCCAGTGCGGTTTGGTGTTTGTTAACGATAGCTAATGCAGCCGGGACCAACGGCTTTACGTGCCTTCCGAAGCACGAGGGAGCTCAAAATGATACATTTTGGTCACCCATCCGATGATCAGCCTTTGCAAAAGTTGCTTAACCTCAGCACTCGCAGACCGGGCGCGTTAACCACTGCGCCATCGAGCTCCTCGATCACATGATAGATATTAATACAATTTTGTCGATTCATTCGATTATTTTTTAGTAACAATCGATCATCAATTTTTGTTCGATTGTTTTTAAGTAAGAACGAATAAATCGACAATCGAACACATGATAGATACTACCTAGTACAATTTTGTCGATTCATTCGATTATTTTTTTGTAACAATCGATCATCAATTTTAGTTCGATTGTTTCTAGGTAAGGACGAATGAATCGACAATCGAATACATGCTAGTACAATAATGTCGATTCATTCGATTGTTTTTTTAGCAGCAATCGCCCATCGCTAATGAAAACAGTTGAACGTTTAAACGCGTAGGTATCTTCGACGTCTTTAACGCGCGTTATTGTATGTATTGTTAATAAAAAACACGCTTAATCCCGGGGAATTTTTTTTTTATACGAATTTTTCAAAATTCTGCGTACATTTTTAGTTTATGAAAATTTTATTTTTTAATTTAAAACATTAATTTTTCAATGAACCTGGCATTTACGTCAGAAATAATAATATCACCATTAAGAGTATTTAATACTTTATCAGATTTGTAAAAATGAGCAATTATAATTGAAAGATTAATTAAATATGTATGAAAAGGGTCTAGCTGAAAAATAAAACGAATTTCTTCCAAATTTCTTCAGCGCCCTTAGCTGGAGCGTTCTTTATTTTCTTCAATAACGTAGTGGACTGTATTCTGTAGGCTGTAGGTTCTTGATTGTTGATTGCAGAGTCTTCTTTCTTCATTCTTCAGTAGTCTTCCTCGGAGTGAGCATGCCTTCTGCTTGTTCGACCCGTCTTTTATACAATATATACGCCCGCTGGCGCTCCTACGGTATTGCCGGCGTTCAACCAATCAGAGCGCCCTATCACTGTGACCGAAATGGCGATATCGCTAGCCTTGTCTATTAAAGTAGCCTCTCTGATTGGTCGACCGTTTAGGCCAAATTAACATAATCATTAGTAATTATCGCAATGCTAATTACCTTTTATGACCTATCGTAATTACATTATAAAGATAATTAAATGATTCTAAGTTATAACAAAACAATTACATTAATAGCTATCCTATAAAACAATTCTTATTATGATTCCTACTTATACATAATTTACATTAAGTTTAATAGTGTGCTATCTTACATTACGTGATAATTGCTGATTACTTAGATCTATATTCTAATTAAAGTATTGTTGTGCGATATGATTTAAAAATAGTTACAGGTACTACGCGACGTTACGCGTCTAATTACAATACCCGCACATACATACATTAATACTTATTGATGTGGCGACACGAAATGTGACCCACCTGTGATAATTGCGACACTTGTGTCTTAGCAACAATGGTTTACATAACATAGTACATACATGATTCATTCTAATAAGATTCCAATAAAAATGTAATATAAACTTATAACTACATTTAAACTCTAAGTTACGAAACAATAATAGTAATGTGCTTATCTATTCCTACGCTAAAAATGATTCTTTATTAAATATACCTAACTATCTATTTACTTAGGGCTAAGCGTAGTTTGTCCGTAACAGTTCTCCCCCCGGCGAAAATGTGTTCGAAGCCTTCTCCTCGGGTAGGACAGCACGACGCTCTGGTCACTGTTGCTCAGGACTGCAGCGCGTCCCTCCCCTCTGGTCCGGAGGAGGTGCGGTCAGGACTGAAGTGGTGGTCATCGGCGACGTTGAGCACGATGAGCTTGCGAGCCGGCCGCCGGAAGATGCCGCCTTTTGTTCTGACTTCGACGTTTCTGATCTCGCCGTCGGGTCCCGGGAAGACTTGCTCGATGACACCTCGCGGCCAGACGTTGCGTGGGAGGTTTGGGTCAGTGACAATGACCAAGTCCCCCACCTGTAGCGTAGCCTCTTTGCCGGGTTCACCTCGCGGAGTCAGTGTGGGCAGATACTCTTTGATCCATCTCTACCAAAAGCTGTCCGCGAGGGCTTGTGCTGCTCGCCATTGACGCCTGTCACCAGGTTGACAGGAGCCGGTCGGTGGTAGCCCCGATGATGTTCCCAGGAGGAAGTGGTTCGGTGTTAGGGCTTCTTCGTCGTCGGGGTTGACTGACACATGTGTCAGTGGGCGAGTGTTGACGGAGTGTTCTGCCTCGATGATGAGCGTAAGCAGAATTTCTTCTTTCGGTGACTTCTCGTTCAGGGTGGCTGCCAGCGCGGTTTTGATGGACCGCACCAGCCGCTCCCAGGCTCCTCCTTGGTTGGGAGCCCCAGGCGGGATGAATCGCCACTGGACTCGACGCTGCAGCAGGTAGTCCCTCAGCTGTGGGGCCCACTCTTCGACGGCAGCCCGCAGCTCCTTGTCAGCGCCCTTGAAGTTTGTGCCATTGTCGCTGATGATGGTGCTCGGCCATCCGCGCCGCGCTGCCATGCGTCGCAGTGCCATGATAGCGGAGTCGGTGCTCAGGCTGGTGACGAGCTCCATGTGCACCGCCCTAGTGGTCAGGCAGGTGAACAACGCTCCCCAGCGTTTCTCGTGGCGTCTTCCGATGGTGACGGTCATGTGCCCGAAGTAGTCCAGCCCACAATTGGTGAATGGTCGGCAGTACGGGCTGAGTCGCTCGCGGGGCAGGTTCCCCGTGGATGGAACAGCTGGCTTCGACTTGCGCATTCTGCAGGTCTGGCAGCTGCGGGCGACGGCTCGAACCGCTGGTCGTAGTCGCAGCACCCAGTAGCGCTGTCGTAGCTCGTTGACGACGCGCTCGTTGTTCCCGTGTTCAGCTGCACAGTGTTCTTTAAAAATCATTAGTTGGGTTACGCGGTGCTTACCATCCAAGATGATGGGCTTCTTCACCTCTCGTGGCACCGCCGCGGCGTCGATCCTTCCTCAAACACGTAGTAGGTCGTCCACAAGCTCCGGATCCAGCTTGTAGAGTCGACTAGACCGCTGTATCGGCTTACCTTTCTTTAGCAAGTGTAGCTCGTCGCTAAAGCTTTCCATTTGAGCGCGTTGCAGCCACATTGCTTCCGCTCGTTCGATGTGATGTAGTTGTAGTTCCGTAGCCCGATGACGCCACTTATCTATGGCAAAAAGTACTAACGCTGTTGCGCGGATTAGACATTCGTACTTTGCTATTCCGGCGGCGTTAGGCATAGCTTCCCAAAATGAGCTATCCGCCTCCACGCTTGTGTGGGTCACCAATTCTTCGGGCTCCCCCCGTCCATCGGGGTCTGCTTCCCATGTGGCCGGCCAGTCTTCAGTGTTCATCTTCAAGAAGGCTGGTCCTGTCAGCCACCGCTCGGGAATGGAGTCTACGTACTTGGTCCTGGTTGCGTCATCGGCCACGTTCAGCTCCGTTGGAATCCAGCGCCACTGGCTAGGTTCTGTTCTTTCAGCGATTTCACCCAACCTGTGTGCTACAAATGCTATGTACCGACGTAAATCGTTTCTTATCCATGTCAGCACCGTTGTCGAGTCGCACTGTGGAATATTTCGGTGCGTTTCGGATCAAAAATCTGTAACTCCGTTGATTTGAAAGATAGCGCTATTAAATTTTGCACTAATATGAAGTGATATATAAGGATTCATATAAGTAATGTTTGAAGAATTGGAATTACGCGTTAGTTTTTTTATTTAATAAAGAAAAGTCACAATCTTTTATATTTTTTATATTTTTAGCAATATATAGTATGTGTATTTCTTAATCCTAATTACTCAATTATGATAACTATAATTATAATGATAAATTAAATTATTAAATGGTACAATACCTATAACACTACGCTAAAACACATATAGAAAAAAAAACAAAATTTTAGCAATATCTTCTGATCAGCAAGATTTAAATTTACACCTGGTGAGCTTCAGGATCTGAATAAGTTCGTTAACCTTGAGAAGGTGCAAAGTATCTTCATCTAACTCCTTTACATTTTTTGCATATGGTTTTCTTATGCTCGTTATATAGGGATCTGAAGTATAAAGTAGTGTATTGAACACATCTTCATTTGTAGCTATTCGAGAGCATTTCCGAGCATGATGTAGGCGAAATTTTTTATAATCCTTATTGCGAGATTCTTGCGCATCTTCGGAAAGTTGTCCCATTGGTAATACTGCGAAATGGTTTATAATACTCTCTCCGTGAATTAATATTTTGTGGACAGATGATGGCATGTAATACCAACTATATTTACTCACATATATTCTTGCAGTTTCCAAAGCATAATTACCAAATTTCTTACTATCTACCACAATACCAGATGACAAAGCTTGCAAAACTATGTATAACCGTTTAATTAAATCAATGTCAACCCCTGTGATATCTGCAGAACAGGAAGCATTGTAAAAAAATCTTCTTGCAGTATTGCCATCATTACTATTTCCCATCCCCTGTCGTGGTTTATCGATATTTAAACCCAACTCTTCACGAAATCGCTTTTGTACTTCAGTCTTTTTTTCTTGCTTGAGTCTTTTTTTTTCTTCGCTTGTCGCAGACCACGTTTGGAAAGATAGATTATATGATATGTGCAATATCATTTCCATGCAACGAATCCAGGCATGTAATGTTGATAATCCGTATTGATAAGCATTTTCATTTTCAGGCCTGGCTGTTACTTTCGTTAAATCATTCATTTGTCTGGGAGTTGCTCCGCATATTGTACAAGTGGAACTAGAAGACGTATCTGTTAAAACTTGTGCCACTTTTCCGTCTATCATCGTCAGAAAAAGTTCATGCTTGACTTGAACTCCCACGCCTTTTTTATTAGTTATGGATGGAAGCAAAGTTTGTATTTGGTTTTTTATTTCATCTACAACAGATTTTGTTTTCTCCGGTGTCTCTTTGCAAAATTCAATAGATAAAGGCCGACAGAAACGAACAGATGAAGGCACTGGATTTTGCCATACGATGGCGCCTGATTCCTCGTCAATTAATCTGATGGGCACAAAAGAAGTTATAAATAAATTTGCATCGGAAATAAGTTCAGACTCCTCTGGAAGTTTTTGTTTGTACTGGCTTTGGCCAGATGACCCATCACAACCCCATTTGCTATATAATAGTAAATGTGTTTGTATCTATGGATAAAATTCTAGCTGCAGTGTGATCTAATAGATTGTTATGAAGCAACAATTTTAATAAAAGAAGAAAAATAAATGATATTTAATAATTAAAAAATATTTACAAAATAACTATACAAAACAAAATATATACAATAATCTATCAGCGCCAGATGGCGCTACCTCAGTGATACGTAGCGAGCGAAGGACTGGCTCAGCAGCACTGCACAGGATCTCGGGGTCAGACTGGCTCAGCAGCACCGCACAGGATCTTGGGGTCAGACCGTTAGAGGTCAGGCCGGCAGAGGTCAGGCCAGCAGAGGTCAGACCGGCAGAGGTCAGACTGGCAGAGGTCAGGCCAGCAGAGGTCAGGCCGGCAGAGGTCAGGCCGGCAGAGGTCAGGCCTGTAGAGGTCAGGCCAGGTAGAGGTTCCGCAGTCAGACAGAGGTTCCGCAGTCAGCCAGAGGTTCCATAGTCAGCCAGAGGTTCCGTAATTAGATACTCCTTGTTCGGAACTCGTAATTAGAATGGCCTTTGAGCGCAGGACAGGACGCTTATATACCCTTCCCGTAGAACACGATTTAATTTAAATTTATACAAATTAAGAATAACATAAAAAGTTTACATTGCATTTTTTTAAAAGAAAATATTGTCTTTGCCATCAAAACATTTGACATGGTTGTCAAGGCTTTGTTTATAAATTTTCATTGAATGGAAGTTATTTTATAATATCTAAAGAAGTATTGTAAGAAAATAAGGACAACCATATATAATTTGTTAGAAAGATAGAACGAAACAACTGGACCTAAAAATAATGTGACTACAAGAGATTCTTATAAAAACATGCTTAGCAACAATAAAAACCGTAAGTATTTTCGTATTTACACAAACCTTTCTCTATCCTCTATCTTATTTACATGTTATAAAAAGTGAATACTACAAGATCTTGAACTCTCAATATTTTTGCATAAGTATTTGTGATTTCGATTGTTGAAGATGGTGGATAGCACTTCTGTTTCATTTCTTGTATTTTGTAGTAAGGTGGAAAAATTGAACAGTTTCTTTCATTTGTAACGTTCTGGAGGTACAGATATTGTGCTTTTGTTAGTTCCAAGTCGATGAACACACTTAATGCTTCTTCATCTGTAAGCCCTTTGATTATTTTTGCATTATCTAACTGATTCATAACAAAAACCTTTTTTTCGGCATCAGCCAACCTTAATTTTTCAACTAGTTTTGCTTCAGTTCCTTCTCCGATAGATCGCAATCCTTGAATATACAACTTGTTGATTTGCATTCACGCCATATTCATAGCAGCAGTCGTATTGCTTATACTTATTACAAATAAATTATAAAAAAAATATGAAAAAATAATAATCATATTTTCAAAATCTGTAAATACGAATCGCACATATGCGTAGCACTAAAAAATAAACGCTCGTTCGCGTACGCCCGCTCACCCGACCACGAGTAGGTAGCAACAAGCTCGAGCTTCGCGGCGCGCCCGCAGCTTTGTCGGCACGGCGAGCGCCGGCGGCCGGCGGGCGGCGGGCGCACGCCGCACGCATCAAAGCCAGTGTGCCGCGCAACCCCGAACGAGTGACACATTTCTTAGCCCTAGCGAATTTGGAGCGAAACGTGTTCTTAGGTGTGTTGTTTGTGTGTGTAAAAAAAATAAAAAACGGAAAATTATTCTAACGTAGAACTTGTGGAGATGGTGCGATTTTACGCAATTAGTGGGAACAGTCTACGTCGAGCCGTGGTCATGTTTGTGGAAATGTTTCCAAACAGACCAACTCCATCGCGCGAGGTAATGCTTGCTGCCACGCAACGACTGAGGGATCATGGCCAGTTCAACGTTCCTCGACATGCGCAGGGTCGCGGCAGTGTGGGCTCTCAGTCGATTTGCAAGAGCAAATACTCGAATACTTCGAGAGGGAACCACGTGCCAGTACTCGTGATGCTGGCCGCCACTTCAATGTCCACCACACAACAGTCTGGCGGCTTCTTAAGTCGGAGCAACAGCACCCGTTCCACTTCAGAAGAGTTCAAGAATTGAACGAGCAAGATCATGCCGCCCGGGTTACTTTTTGTCACTGGGTACTAGAACACCGAGAAGCCAGCATTCTATGGACGGATGAGTGTATGTTTACGCGCATCGGTGTTTACAACGTCCACAATGAACATTGGTGGGCTCACCGCGAACAGAACCCGCATAAGACCAAAAAAGATTCGTTCCAGCATAGGTTTAGCATCAATGTGTGGGCTGGCATTGTTGGTGGACATTTACTCGGGCCCTATTTCATCGAGGGTTATCTCAACAGCAACTCGTATTTGCAACTTTTGCAGCACGTAGTTGACGTAATGCTTGACGACGTGCCACTAGCTCTTCACCGGAATCTCTTTTACCACCAGGACGGGGCGCCTCCGCATTATGGACGCCAAGTGCGCGATTATTTGGACGAAGTGTTCGGAACCCAGTGGATTGGTCGAGGTGGGCCAGTGCCCTGGCCTCCGAGGTCGCCAGACTTGACTCCTTGTGACTTTTATTTGTGGGGAGACATAAAAAGAATGGTTTATAAAGACGAAATCACGAGTGTTGTGCAGTTAAAACAAAATATTTTAATGGCTTTTGAGAGTGTAAGGTCAAATGGTAGTGTGCTGCAAAAGTTACCTAGAAACTTAAGGCGCCGTGCTCATTTGTGCATAGAACGTGAAGGTGCCCACTTTGAGCAGTACCTGCGAGTATCTTAAACATGATCAGTAAGTACCTAATAATAGTTTATTGCAACAAAGTATACTTATGCGTAAGAGTAAGCCACTTTACCACAGAATACATAATAGTACCTACAAGTTTACGTAAGTTCATCGACTTAATGTCCGCCCGCTGCGCTCTTATGTACCTACTACGGTCTGCACCCCTATTCTCGTCAGTCGACGGTCGCTATTCTAATTTACACTGAGATCATTTTATTAATCAATCGGTTCCTTATTACTTTCTCCGTGTTAAAAGTATTTTTTAGTCATTAAGTGTACCAATTACGATCAGCTGTAAATTTATGGCGGGAATGCAAATCTACAACCTGTATGCGCTTGTAATGTGCTCCAAACCATATTCATTTAGCAAAATAGTGTTTTTTCTTTTTTTGCTCGATTCTGAAGAGTCTCCATATGACACACACGGTCTTCCTCGTTTACCAGAAGAAGTAGACGGAGTAGAGTCGGTTGACACGTTTTCAGATGTCGGTATAGTCAAGGAATATTCAGAATCCAACCAATTGGCGTTCTTTCTTAAAAAGTAATCCTTGTTGCGTCCTGCTTCACTCCAGCGTTTATTAAACGAAGGGATGATACTCCTTTAAATATTACTAATAATAAAACATATATTATCTTCTGAAACTTGTTTTTCTTCCAAATATGTTGAAAGTGCCGCAGTCGTTTTTCCGCCTTCTATATATGACACTATTAGCTCACGTTTAGTACAGTGAAAAGTAAACATTTTGAAGAATAAAATAGCCGTACTCTACGTAAAGAAGAAGAAAAGACCACTGAAACTGTAATGGAGACATATTTTTTACAGCGCTTTTTATATTGTTTCAGAATGTGGGAATTATTTCAGATATCTATGTTCTCACGGAAAATGACATCAAAATGATACAAACTTAACAAAATAAAATAATTAATTGATAAAATATACCACAAACTACTGATAGTAAAAGTCAACTACGAAACCGCAATTGATAGCAATTTCCGTTCCCAGACTAGTGTTCGATTTTTTCTCATATCTTCGTAACTCGCAAAAATTCGCAGCTAATTCTTTTATATGTTTTTGATGAGTAACTAAACTATGAATTAACATTAAATTCAAAGCATCGGTAAACGTCGGTAAATGTTAAAAGCTTCGACGAAATTAAGGAAAACATTTTTTTCCTGCAATTTTTCTTTAAAATATTTTCTATTTATATAGTCGTATTAAAAACAATTAATTATATTAGTTTCAAACCTCCGATAGATGTGCTTTTCAAAAATATATAATACCTTCTATCTTTCAGTTGAATTTTCAAAACTATTTCACTTTGAAAATCGTAAATGAAGAAATTAATATTTCCCAATTGCAAAAACGTTTAACTTTACTACATGAAAACATTTACTGCCAACAAATATAAAATGATTTACGCTACAGAATATTAAACTTCGACTTTCGAACTATTAAATTATATTCATAGAGTACCCTATTTCAAGCAGTTGTAAAAATCAATTTTGATATGCGGTTGTTCTACCGTATTCCACATCGGTCCAATAGATGATCTCGTCGATCTTACATCGGTGCTCCTCTCTGATGGTGTCTGCTAGCCGGGTACCTATGACTGCTGCTTGCAGCTCCAACCTTGGGATGCTCTGCGACTTTAAGGGTGCCACCTTCGCCTT
This sequence comes from Eudonia lacustrata, assembly GCA_947562085.1. Classification (NCBI taxonomy): domain Eukaryota; kingdom Metazoa; phylum Arthropoda; class Insecta; order Lepidoptera; family Crambidae; genus Eudonia; species Eudonia lacustrata. The sequence continues at coordinate 7,109,784 of OX387313.1, forward strand.
CCCGCCAACTAGTGCTGTAGACAATGTACCGTCCTTTTTCACAAACCTCCAGTAGGCCACTGTGGCGTACGCGCTCTCGCTGGCGTCGCAGAAGATGTGAAGTTCTCTTCTCTGGTAGCTCGCTGTGGGCTCGTAACAGCGTGGTATCGCGACTTTTCCCATTCGGCTGAGTCCTTGTAGCCACAACTGGAACGTCTTGGCATCTTCTTCGGGCAGAGGCTGGTCCCATCCGATCTTCTGGCGCCACAGCTCTTGCAGGAATATCTTGGCTGCTATCGTGTATGGACTGACAAGACCTAAAGGATCATAAATTGACATTACCGCTGATAGGGCTTCTCTCTTTGTCGGTGATCTCCGCTGTGTCTTGACCTCTGCCGCTACACGTGCCATGTTGGTGTTGAATCCCAGGGTGTCTCGCTTAGCGTCCCACAGGAGTCCTAATGTCTTCTCAAAAGTGTTCAGACTTACCCCTAACTGAATCGGCGATTGCGCTCGTAGTTCGTCCGGTATGGCCGCTAAAACCTTTTCGCTGTTTGAGCTCCAACTCCTCAGCAGAAATCCCGCCTTGGCGTGCACGTCAGCTACGCTCTTCGTAACTCGAACGGCTTCTTCTTCATCACCGTAGCTGTCCACGTAGTCATCTATGTAGTGACTCTCGGTGATGGCCTTCAGCGCTCCCGGGTAAGAGTGCGCGTGTGCTTCGGCGTTGGCGTTTCTCACGCTATGAGCGATGAACGGCGAACTGGCTGCTCCGAAGATCATGGACGTCATCTTGTATTTCTGTGGTGGACCTCTTCTGTCTTGCCCTCTCCACAGGAACATCTCCGCGGGTTGATCGTCTCTCCTGATCTTGATCTGTAAAAACATCTCTTGAATATCCGCCGTTACTGCTATTGGATTCTCCCGGAACCTGTATAGTATACCTTGCAACGAGGTCAGGAGGTCCGGGCCTTCTAGCAGCTCCTGGTTGAGGCTTACGTCGTTCGTGGTCGCTGCAGCGTCAAACACGAGACGTATCTTACCGGGCTTGTTGGGGTTCCGTACTGCAAAGTGTGGCAAGTACCACTGCTTCTTGCTGGCTTCTTCAGTGCCGTCGGCTGGTACAGCGTAGCTGTTCTTCAGAAGATTCTCAATTTGCGCGCTGTATTCCGCTGCAAAAGCTGGGTCCTTGTCCACCCTCTTCTCGATCCCCTTCAAGCGCCTTGCAGCCGTGCTGTAACTTGGTGGCATCGTGACATCATCCCGGCGCCATGGTAGACCTACTTCATACCTGCCTTCGACGTGACGCGTTGTCCGCTTAACAATTTCCATAGCGCGTTCGTCTTCGGCTTTCGGCTTCGTCTTCAGTGACACGCCTAGCGCATCTATTGCGTAGTGTTCTTTGATGAGGTCATCCAGTCGTTCCTCTTCGGGGTTGCTGGTGTCCGCGAAGCGCGATGATTCCGTCATCTGGAGGTGCACCACGGTGGCATGATCTTCTTTAAATATAGACTTAGGCGTGTTACCCATGATCACCCATCCCAAGCTGGTTCTCGCTGCTACTGGCTGCACTTTTCTACCGGCGAGTAGTTGTCGCGTCACTATCAAGTGCCAATGATCCGCTCCGATCAGCAGCTTAGGTAGCGCCCCGTCATAGCATACCTCTTTCGCGTCCAGCTTCCGTAGGTGGGGATACTCCAACACTGTTTCCGGAACCGCCTGTCCTCATAGGTTAATGCCATCGATAGTTCTCGCTTCCAAATCGAAGTAACCGGTATTAATTCCTCTTACCTGTATTTTGATTCGTTGGTTCTCTTTTTCCCGCTTAACCGTATTCACTCCGTGTAAGTGAATGTTCTGCGTCGGTCCCTCCGCTCGGATGCCTCTCGCTAACTCCTTGTCGATGAGCAAGATAGTCGATCCTTCGTCCAGCAACGCGTACGCTTTCACCCTCCGGTCCTTTCACTATAACGGGACACACTTTCAACAGTACCTGTCTACCTCCGCTTGAGGTAACCGTGGTGGCTACTGTCTCTTCATTTTTCACATCGTCGGTGGCGGCTGGCTCCGGCGAGGCGGCTGGCGGCGGCGGTGTGTGCAGCAGTCGGTGATGTGGCCGGCGGCAGTCATCTATGCCGCAGGGCTTGGCGTCACACGTTGTTCTTCTATGTCTGTGTAACATACATCGGAAACAAAGCTGCTCCTTCTTCACCAGCTGCCATCTGTCGTTCTTCGTCATGGCAATAAACTTTTTACACACAGTTAAATCATGTTCACCTTTACAACAACAACAGCTTCTTACCTTGTTGCTTGTCTCGGTTACGTTGTGTGTTGCTGCTCGACGTACTGGACCGGCGGGCGGGCGTGTCCTGCGTTCCTCCTTGCGTTCCTGCACTCTCGCGAAGCTTCCGGATGCCGGCGAGTAGGCGTGCCGAAGCGCCCGGTCTGCTTCTCGCATCAGGAACTTTGACAGCGTGACGATCTCCGGTTCCGTGTACGATCCGTATTCTTCCGCGTAGTCGCACCAACGGGCTGCAACGTGCGGGCTGAGCTTCGAGACTACCTCTCTTGCGAGCATCGGGTTGCTCAGGTAGCCCCTCCGGTCCACTGGTATCAGCACGCAAACGATATTCTGTAATTTGATAGCAAAATTATTTAATTCCGATGCTGCGGGGCCAGACCTTGGCAATCTTCTTATTTGCTCCAACGCCTGGTCGATGATGACTTCTGGACGCCCGTAGCACTGCTCCAAGGTCCGCATGATCACGTTGGGGTCGGCGGTAGTCGCCAACAGCGCTGACACGGACTCCCTGGCTTCTCCCTTCAGGCAGTTGCGAAGTCGTGCGATGTTCTCGGTGGGCGTGAACTGGTACATCTCCGACGTCTCCTTCATGGCCGCTTTGAACGGCAGCCACTCCGCAGCTGCACCCGTAAAATAAGGCAGCTCGGTAGCTTGCCTAGGCCGCGGTCTTACCTGTACCATTTGCTGTAGTAGGTCTGTTAGTCGGTCGACCCCTCGGTGGCTTCTCGGGGTTGGAGAGCGTCGCCGGCGTTGATCCTCTTGTGTCTTCGACGGCGAATTCCTCTCCGGCTCCCCCCGTACGTGGCTCGGGTCGCGACGGTGAGCAGGCTCCGGAACTTCTCTGGATCCCGGATCAGCCAGCATGGTAGAAGAGTGTTGGTTGAGCCAATTGTCCACACGATCTTCCATAATCGTATGGTCAACCACACTCTCGTTGTCGTCTTGTATAACAGCTGTTTCCCACGCCAACTTCTTCTTGATGAGTTCTGCTTCCATTTGAAGCTCCTTCCTCTTGATCTCCATCAGCCGTCGTTCTGCTTCATATTCGGACTGCCTCAATCATGCATTGACGCTCGCCGTAGACCGAATTGACGCTGGACGGGATACGTGCCTTGGTGCGGTGGCGCCGGTAATGGCGGCGGCGGCGGCGGTGGCGGCGGCGGTGGCGGCGGCGGCGGCGGCGGCGGTACCGGCGGCAGCGGCGGCGGCGGCGGCGTGACGCTCCTCAATAGCGTCGGTGCACCTGGGGAGCAAACCTCCGGTCTGTTTCGGTCGGCTACTCACCTGTTTCCGGGTCAGGGTACGACCCACCTCTTGATCCGTAGCTGGGTTCTCCATCGATGGCGAGGTGGGCGGCAACTCGTACAAGCCCCGTCTTGCATGTTCCAGTAGCGCTTCCTGATCTTCTTTTCTTCCGGTGGCGCTCCTGGTCTGCGGCATCTTGATGCTTCACTCGACTTTTCTTCCGCAATGAAGTTCCACAATGACTGGGGGTCCGTAATCCGGCTCGTGAAGGACCACAATGAAAAGGGTCTAGCTGAAAAATAAAACGAATTTCTTCCAAATTTCTTCAGCGCCCTTAGCTGGAGGGTTCTTTATTTTCTTCAATAACGTAGTGGACTGTATTCTGTAGGCTGTAGGTTCTTGATTGTTGATTGCAGAGTCTTCTTTCTTCATTCTTCAGTAGAGTCTTCCTCGGAGTGAGCATGCCTTCTGCTTGTTCGACCCGTCTTTTATACAATATATACGCCCGCTGGCGCTCCTACGGTATTGCCGGCGTTCAACCAAACAGAGCGCCCTATCACTGTGACCGAAATGGCGATATCGCTAGCCTTGTCTATTAAAGTAGCCTCTCTGATTGGTCGACCGTTTAGGCCAAATTAACATAATCATTAGTAATTATCGCAATGCTAATTACCTTTTATGACCTATCGTAATTACATTATAAAGATAATTAAATGATTCTAAGTTATAACAAAACAATTACATTAATAGCTATCCTATAAAACAATTCTTATTATGATTCCTACTTATACATAATTTACATTAAGTTTAATAGTGCGCTATCTTACATTACGTGATAATTGCTGATTACTTAGATCTATTTTCTAATTAAAGTATTGTTGTGCGATATGATTTAAACATAGTTACAGGTACTACGCGACGTTACGCGTCTAATTACAATACCCGCACATACATACATTAATACTTATTGATGTGGCGACACGAAATGTGACCCACCTGTGATAATTGCGACACTTGTGTCTTAGCAACAATGGTTTACATAACATAGTACATACATGATTCATTCTAATAAGATTCCAATAAAAATGTAATATAAACTTATAACTACATTTAAACTCTAAGTTACGAAACAATAATAGTAATGTGCTTATCTATTCCTACGCTAAAAATGATTCTTTATTAAATATACCTAACTATCTATTTACTTAGGGCTAAGCGTAGTTTGTCCGTAACAATGTAACTTCAAAGACAAGTAAAATCAGTCCCGGAAAAAAATAAAAAAAATCTTTAAAAAATTTACTACGTAAATATTATAAATGAAATAAGTAAAATAAAAACATCATTAAATACTGTATTTAATAGGCTTTCTAACAATGTATTATACTTGTCTTAACAGTAATACCAAAAAATGCAGTTAGTTTCACAAAAGCACAATGGCAGATGATAGATGACATGACAATGGCGGATGACAGATATCGGATTTCAAACGCTCTTGTAATTTAAATGGCTGATTGGATTGGAATGTTCCCATAGTAAAAAAGCTTGGGAATTTAATACAGAGTTATATAAAAATTAAAGCAAACGAATCGGAAACTTTTTGTAAAAAAATGGCGCTAAACGGCAAACGCCGTTTTTTGTATGCATTTCTGGGTACTGTAGTACCCATGGCCGTTTAAGGGTATTTGCGTTTTGGGTACTGTAGTACCCATGGCCGTTTAAGCGTTAAGAGCGTTTACACCGCACACTAGCGCCACTAATGAAAAAAAAATCATATCTAGTAATTAGAGATAGAAAATCAAATTATGCTCAACAAACTATTTGAATGAAGTAATTTAGCATTTTTACGTCACCTAATGAACACCTCACATGTTATGGTTTAGTTAAAAAAGACGTTACGGCCACTTTTAACTATAACGCCATATTTAACTAAACCTTAACATAACAGGTGTTCATTAGGTGACGTAAAAATGCTAAATTACTTCATTCAGATAGTTTGTTGAGCATAATTTGATTTTCTATCTCTAATTACTAGATATGTTTTTTTTTTTTCATTGGCGGCGCTAGTGTGCAGCGTAAACGCTCTTAAGGTGGAAACATACTATTAAAACGCGACGCGACATCACGCGTCGACACCCGATGTGCACCGTGCACATTACCAACACGCTACGTGATGCTACATCACGCTTCGTTAGTGTCATAGCTTCGTGAAGGACGGAAGTGTATTGACGTGGCCATGGATCTAAACCTATTTTTTGGATGATCGGTTACACTATGTACCTACCCTAATAAATTTGCCAACTGCAGGTACAGAACTACAGATGTCCAGTACCTACTGTGATTTGTGGTCTAATGCTATGAGCCAGATACTAAACCAACCAAGACAACCTAACCTAATCCTAATAAGATCCTAGTTATTATCCAGTTTAAATAAAACAAGCACTAATCATTAAAATAACCTATCTTTGTGATATCTAGTCATAAACCGTGGCAAGCGACAAAATAAATGGAATAAGTTATATTGAAACTTACCCGTAGTATGCAATTGTTCTGCTATTTCTTTCCAAACGTTATTTTTAATACCATGATCACGGTATTGGAACTCATATCATATAATGCTGAGTATCGTTTCACTAGTTGTATTAATTGTTCGTCCGACATTTTACATTAAAACTAAGTAACAAAAAATATCTTAATACCAGGAAGCTTAAACGTCACTTGAAGCGCGCCAAAACGTAGTTCCGTTGAATCACCGCTTGGAGCGCGCGTTTCGTTTGGTGTCACGCGTGGCGTCGGGTGTTAACTAGAAACACACTGCGTGCCAAGCGTCGGGTCGGGTGGCGTGTGTACCCCCTCCACCGGCAACACGCCGATCTAGATCGACTGGATTTTTCCGCGTGGGAGTGCGTGTCATTACATGGTGTGTTTTATATGTGCACCTGACCATAGTAAATGTATGGGATTGACACAGGGGATTGATTACTACTGACACGCGTCGGATGGCGTGACGTGGCGTCACGTTTTAATAGTATGTTTCCACCTTTACAGTAATTCACCATTTGTCAGCCCGTGTTACGTGTCACCAGCTTACACATACATGTATCGGTTCGTAGCTCAAAACTATTCGAGCTAAAGTTTTGATAAATTTGGAGCTTAATGCTGCAATTCGGATGTATTCAGATGTGCAAGCCGGAGACACAGTACTCCAGCTAGCACATAATTTTTATGATCGTAGTTTCAACAGTATTTGAGTGTTATGGTTAGTTTTTTGGCTCTTTAAATTTCTGACTATAGGTAGTCTAAAACCCTAGCCTCACTGGTTTGCCTAAACGTCATGTGCCAGCACAGCTGGTGCTGGAGACACGTTTTTCCAGCTTTCACACAAAAAACAACTCATAGGTAACGAAGTTGTGGTGGCTCCAATTTCTAGAGCATGATTTGGATTTCAAACAAAGTATAGATAGATACTAGATTTCTCGTTTAACTATGGCTCAGGAAATTAAGTCCACATTCCAAAAGCCTTACAAAAACACTATTAAAATATTTTAGGGTAGGTACGACTGGTACGAATGGTACGACGACGTATTAAATATAAACTTTTAGAACGAAACGATAGCGCGATTCAGGATTACCGTTACAGTGCCATCTAGTAACGAGTGGCGAAATTAAAATAGTAAATTTAACTCGTTTATTTTCAGGCAACAATTTAAAGTTACAAAATACAGGTCAGGTCCATAGATAAATCTATACTAATATTATAAAGAGGAAAGCTTTGTATGTACGTGTGTATGTTTGCACAACAAATAAACTCAAAAACTACTTGACCTATTTAAAAAATCTTTCACCATTAGAATGCTACATTAGCGCTGAGTAACATAGGCTATATTAAAAAAAAGAAAAAAAGTAAAGTACACCCGTGCGAAGCCGGGGCGTGCCGCTAGTACCTTATAAACTAACATATTCATACATACAATTTTTATTAATATTAAATTAATCTATGTTAGTATTTTCCCTTTGCTTCAAAGTAAAAAGTAAATATTTTTTCAACAACTGACCGAGAACATCATGTTCGAAAGTCTGACAGAACTAAAACAATGACAGATTTGTTTAACAGGGCACTACTATCATCAGATCCATTCATTTCGAACGTCAGGCGTCAGCGTCAAGAAAAATTAAAACGCTTACCGATACCGCCTTCTGTTCTACAGTTATTAAAACCTTATGACATACCAACTAACAAGGGAAGAAACTTTGGTACCAGAAGATAGCGAAAGCATGACCGACGAGCAATTAATAATACAAAATGTAATAGAAGGATGGAATGATGATAGTAGGTAGTGAAGTTTTGTTACAGAAAATGAAATTTAGTTTAATGAAATATAAAGTAGGCAGATTTTTCTGAGTACCTCGATAATAATTAAAAAATTAAATCTATATATATAAAAATCAATCGCTGTCCGTTTGTCGGGCTAAAACTCGAGAATGGCTGGACTGATTTGGCTAATTTTGATTTTGAAAGATTTGTGGAAGTTCAAGGAAGGTTTAGCGGTTAGAAACATAAATAATAAGTAACGGAAAATACTAAAAACGACAATTTAATTTTCCAATACAAAATTATTTGTTTATTTCGTTGTCATGGAAACTGTCAAAGCGGTACGTACAACAAAATGCTCCTAGCTGTGAAACATTTTGATGTTTTTTGTTGGTTGGTTGTCAAATATTTAATAGGTATGTATAATATTGTGTATGTTTCATAGCTATAGTATGAGGTCCGATCTCTTTGGTCTGTTTTGTTCATTGACGTACCTATATTGTTTTGTTGGAATACAAAACAGTTCTGTTTCAAAAATAAAAAGAAGTATACGTGTGAGTTGGTTGTCGCAAAAAGAAAATCATCATCATCATCATCATCAGCTCATAAAGTCCCCACTGCTGGGGCACGAGCCTTCCCTATGGATGGATAGGGAGAACGGGCCATAAACCACCACGCGAGCCCAGTGCGGATTGGTGGTTGTTAACGATTACTAATGCAGTTGAAAAAAGAAAATAAATAAATAAATTTCAAGATGATTATTAAAATATATAATCAGTTTGTCAGTGCGCGAAAACTTTATTTACTGTATAACTGTTATTGTTTTAAAATGCCAAGGAGAAGAGGACCTGACTTAGGTCACAAAGTCAATCAAATGTGTGACGAGCTAACTCACGTGCAACCGCATCTCGTTCGATAGCCTACCGGCCGGTACATAAGCGCTTTGATAGTGTATTCAGCTCCAAGACTCAATTGCGTGGGTGAAAACCCCGCCATAAAGTGCGTGTACGCGTGTGTATGTGTGCGCGAACTGATACGTGCTATAGTTGTAAGTAGACATTATTAAGAAGAAGAGACTTCTACCAGCTCAGCCCCATCGCCACGACAATCGTAACGTGGCAACACCATCAACGTCTGCTCGAGTTTTCCCAAAGTACCTACCAAGTAAGTCCCTTATTTCCCATACCAAATTCCCAAAGTCGCGTGTGACCGCCCTCAGTGGTCACATTGGACATGATTTTTTTTTAGTAATTGGTGTAGCTATATATATTATATTAATAGTGAATATTGAATCCAAATGAGTCGGAATAAAGCAATGAAAAATTAAAAACTAAAAACACAAAAATGTAAATAGTTCAGTTTTTATTACGAATTCTCCACATCATTAAATTTTATAAATTTAATTTTATTATTAACTATTATTAATTAATTAATTAAGGGTTGCCATACTTTAAAATAACGTATCCTACGTTATTTTTCATCCCCATAATTTATTATTTTTAATAAAAATAGAGTATGGAAAATACTTTATTTCCGACTAATGCGTGCGTTTGAACTGAATATTCCTGTTGACTTAATTTCTGAACTACTGAATGATACTCAGACTCAAGTGAAGTGAAACAAAACGCAACGCTTAAATAATTAAATTTGGAAAATACTTTATTTTTTTCTTCAAATCTTTTTTTTTATACTAAATAGTGGCAGATTTACTTTAATTTCCTTAAAAATTGTTGGCAGCCCTAACTGGCAGTGACGCGGGGCGCGGGCGCAGAGGCCGCCTGCGGTCGAGTCAGTTCGGATCGAGGCGACGACACAGCGCCAAAACTGCTGACTTGCAACTCGACATCGGCGTGCTCGTATCACACAGCAAGCCCCTCGACGAATGTTGACATTCGAGACCGCGGGCGATGACCTACTTACCGCGAGTGGTTCGCGTAAATCACTGACTTCCTTACGCAATTCACATACGGTATTTTCTGATGCTTGGAACTTCCGCATCATATCAGCCAAGCCCTTCTTCAGGATAACGATATCCTTAAGGAGGCTGGTGAAGTCAACATGATCGAAGGTGACTGGAGGCAGCTTGTTGAGTTCCCTCGCCGCGAACGTCGGCATGCCATCAGGGTCGTCGGTTTCCTTCAGCAGGGCGGTGATCTCCTGCAGGCTCTTCTGTGTCCCGTCTCGTCTACGGGATACCATCTGGGGTCTTATTCTCACGCAATAGAACTTTTTCAGTATGGTAATTTTTATGCGAAGATGTCCTTTCTACTATAAAGTTCGAATGTTTCGTATTTTTCGTATTCTGGGGCACGATAGAACAATTACCACTCGGAACTGTCTAGTGGAACGTAGCATAGACAATTTATTACGTTTCATTACGGCGTTTTTAAAAACGCTAAGAAAACAATTGTAATTTCCACCTAATAATTAGTGATTTTCACAAAATTCGAAGCTCGTAAGATTATTTTTTAAACTTTTAATACCGTTACAAACCGTTTAAAAAAGTAAAATTCGGAATATTTCCTAAGTTGTATTGCCTAAAACGGAACTGTCTGTCTGTCTTGTCTGTGTCAATGTCAGTGATCGAAGTTTGTGGACTTCTTGGCGGGAAAGTGAAGAGTCATGCATGTCTGCGGTTTTGTTTTATTTTCTAAAATTTGTGTTATGTCGAATATTAATGTGAAATAATGGTGGATTATTAATCGTTAAGTTTTCGTGAGTGTGCATGAGTGTTGGCTAATGAAACAAAACAGTGCAACGTCACTTTTCAAATTCTCTCAAGAAGTCGACCCGAAGACTTAGTAAAGCCCCAAATCTTTACTGAGATACTCGAGGGGTTGGGGGGTCTATCATTTCTCACTTCTCATTCATCATCATCATCATCATCTACATGAAGGGAAAAATACTAATGAAATTAAGAAACTAGACAGACAAGAAATGTCTAGAACGAACGAATAGGCTTGATGGATTTCATCCGGAGCCGTAAAACAATACACAAAAAAAAACGAAGTTTGTGTACTATTTAATTTTGGAGCCAATCAATCTAAATTAGAATTAGATAAGTTTTGTTTGTGGAGCCGACAAACTAAATTAAAAATAAAGGAAATGGATAAAAAAAAATACGCCAGTGCCGAGCAAAGCTCCGCATAATCCATTTGGTGGAGTCGGACCCCCAGTTAAAAAGTGGAAAGTTTAGTAGGTACTTCTTTCTCTAGCTCCTCAACTAAATTCCCGAAGAAGTCTACTATGAACTCTTCTTCGTTCATTTTTGTCAAATGAGAATACAAAATCAAACTAAACTTATCCCACATAACCTCAACAAACTCGTTTTGACAGCTGAAGTTCGTATACGAGTTTCAACTTCAATTGGTCAGTACCACACGTTGCGTTCGAGTGATGCACGATCGAAATATTTCGATTTTGAAATTCTGAGAATACGCAACATGTGCCTTCGAAAAATATTCGAATTTCGTACTTTTTTACTAACGTGAACTTTTCTCTATTGCGTGAGAATTAGGCCCGTGGTCGCTCTTATTGAGTGACACGTACAGAAGCTTCTTAGCTCTAGCTACATCGTCTTCGCTGAAGCTGGACTTGCTTATCTGCAGAGCGCTCCCCTCATCCATGACGTCGAACTTTTGTTGCAAGAACGCTAGGAGTTCGTTCGCCACAAGTTTAAGTTCACTCATGGTGATGGCTTATATTGAGCAGCAACTTGCACCGCGCTGCGCGCTCGATAACAAATATTATTTATTAATACGATACGTATGCACCGATCCGTACACTGCACACGACTGAAAGCCTCCAGTACTTTTGGTAAGTCTGCTTCTCACGAGCAACAGTTTTTCATTAGTTCGTTTAATTTAGACGAGAGCGGGGAAGCTTTGATGATAAGGCGAAGACAAGACGGCCGGAAAAAATTGTTTTTGAAAACCGATGAATTGCTTAATGCTTGAGCGACAATTAGGTATCTGATATACCAGAAAAATTGGGACTCCTGGGATCGGTTTATCCAAAACAGAGGACATCAAGCTCTTCGCTCTTAAAAATTTTAATACTTATGGCATCTACCTTAACAGAGGAAGTAGAGTGAAATAATGGGGTTGCACAAAAGATCCCGAGCGATTTTCTTGAATATAGTGGAATCGGACGCTTTACCGTATGCCCCAACATCCACGAATGTAAAAAGCAAATTCGAGTCACAAGTTGCTAGAAGTATTGAAAAAAAAATTATAGTCAAAGTACAAGGAACCAGTATCGAATGGATGATTAATTCTTCTATGCTTTCCATCTATGGCGCCTAAGCAATTGGGAAAATAAGTATATTAAAGAAATCCATTGGCAATTTCAGTCCACATGTCTTGGGTCGGTTTCGGGATGCACACTTCTTCCAAGCGGTTTCAAATTAGTTGACATGGTTTTTGTAAAATTTTCCTTGCTGTAGACCACGCGGTGGGGTGAGTTCGAAATCCAGTTCCTAGATACCTGAAACAATAAAATAGCCATATTCAGGTTTTTTTTACAGTTGAAGTGTTCCTATTTTGATTTTAATTTCACTAATTTTATTACAGCAACTAAATTACAAAGAAAGTGAAAGAGTCTTCGCGACAGTTTCAGTAGAGAAAACGCAAAAAGCAGAAAAGTTGCGAGTGGTTCTGCAGCGTCCAGCAGTAAACAATACATTTATTACAATCAACTATCTTTCTTGAATCGCTTAAAAGAAGTGAGACCGTCTCCCGATGTGGTTGAAACTAATGTAATAATGCTGAAACAGAAGATCAGCACGAAACATCTCAAATCATCAGAAAGAAGTGTTGACAAAATAGAAAATGAAATACTCAAACAACTTTCTGAAAATATAAAACGTAAATATGAGACAAAACAAGAGGACAATCCCGATAAACAATTTCTGATGTCGCTGCTGCATGTAAATAACGTTATAAACTTGATTTTCAATCTGATGTCTTGCAGCTAATTAGAAAGTACACGCACATGCCTAATGAAAATTATGAAACCTACTCGTTACAACTATGAGTATATATAAATATGGAAATACTATTGTATATTCTACACAAAATTCTAATACATCAACCCAGCCTTCAACTGTAATCCAACCGTCTCGGACTTCTACACAAAACTCTACTAAACCAACCCAGCCTACAACTATAATGCATTCGTCACCAAGTCATTCTTATTACTTTGACCACTCCATGGTCCCTATCTACTGACCCTGATATGTAGCGTATGGCAACTGGAACTAAGGGTCCGGCTGTCTTTTCAAGAGTACCACGGGAGTTCCAGATCCTAGGCTCCCTGCCGGTTATGCCTTCGCGGGCGTCTCCGGTAGGTCCCGGACGTGGGTTGGACTCGTGGTGGCATGTGGTTAGCTGTAGAAGTGGGAATGTTCGTCTGCCTGGTTGAGGTCTGGCCAGGCTTCCATTACGTGCACAGCGAGCGGGTCCGAGTAGCGGTCCGGAGGGGGCCTGAAGCGAAAGGATCTACGGGGCACGTGAGTTTTCCATAGTTGGTTGTTCTGCTCTGTGGTTTTCATTGAGTAGGCTTCCAACATCTCCGGCACTAGTCTGGAGAACTAGTAGAGGCGCTCGCTAGATGCAATGTCTCCGGTTGAATCAGCCGCGTAGGATTTTGGAAATGATGAAGTGCCTGGATGGGTACTAAGAAGTGTGCTTACAACTCCGCCACCAAAGAAGACATTTGGTAGTCGACTTTAGAGTTGACGACCCGAGCAGTGGAATCTGCGAGTTATACTCTTAGTGCAACTAGAAGTGAGCGAGCTTACAGCTCCGGTAACCTATCTGGATACTAGGTAGTGGACTATACGTGTCCACGGGGCAACTAGCTCGAGACACTAGTCTTAAATAAAAGTACCGGATGAAGGATGCGTACCGGCGGGTTCTGATCTGGCGTTATGACCTGACGTAGATGGTCCCTTGTGCTTGCGCAAGGATGTCTGACACCTAACTTTATAACCGTAAGGTTGGTGGGGGTGTCAGTATAGACTCGTGTATAGCGGGGTGACCACTCCATGGATAATGCTAATGTATATTCTACACAAAATTCTGCTACATCAACCCAGCCTCCAACTGTTATTCAACCCAACCGTCTCCAACTCATTGCTAATACTCTGATCAATCCGTGGATTACAGTTCTGTAAACGAAGAGATGTTTCGTGATGATAACGAGTGATGCCAAATTTGTGCTATACCATACCTATAGTACCTACTCTAAATAAAGAAAAATAAATATAAATAGGTATGCATTTTAATTTTATAATCTACAGATAATTATGCAATCTATATAGAATCTATAGAGTATTACATAATACTCTATAGAACAGGTACTCAGCTATCACACTGAGGTAAGTAGAGACTACTTGTAGTTTCAACTTACCTCAGTGTGATAGCATCCCTGCTTTTACGCATGTTGGTGTCGAGGTGCATTAATCCGTCTTCTAATAAAGCCAATAGTTCCCAAAATGTACCTATGCTTAAACGAAAATGTTTCAAAAACTTGTCTGGATGGTTTAAAAGATTACCGTGTGTACGTTTGTTAAAATTGGATGTATCCAATAACGGAGATATTTTCGTCTTCTGCGATGACGTTTTTTTATCAGCAGCAACGCAATTAAAGCTTCTTCGTCGGAGTCCATTATGATACTGCAAGCAATGGGTTAAAAAAAGTAGCGGCCACCGACCGCAAGTGTCTACTTCCGCTGTCGCGCGTTTCAGCTACATTTGTAGCCGCTTCTAGCTTTAGGTGGCGGCGTTTGTGGTTGTCGCGTGTGGCCCGTGTGCGACTAGGCTTATGGATGGAGAGGTGACCATTAACGATTGTTTACATTGCTGCTGATCCGATACCTTATCTTATCTTAGTAAGCACTTCGACCTATCGGGATCTTTTGTGCAACCCCATTATTTCACTCTACTTCCTCTGTAAAAGTCTTAAAATCTTTAAGAGCAAAGACCTCTTTGTTTTGGATAAGCCGATCCCAGGAGTCCCAATTTTTCCGGTTTAGCCGATACCTAATTGTCGCTCAAGCTCTACATTAAGCAATTCATCGGTTTTCAAAAACAATTTTTTCGTCTACTCAAACATTTTTTAAATGACCGCAGTTGAAGCACAAACTAAAGAAACGGGTTGAAGGCCGTCTTGTCTTTGCCTTATCATCGAAGCTTCCCCGCTCTCGTCTAAATTAAACAAACTAATAAAAAAATGTTGCTCGTAAGAAGCGGACTTAGCAAAAGTACTAGAGGCTTTAAGTCGTGTGCAGTGTGCGGTTCGGTGCATACGTATCGTATTAATAAATCTCGATATAAGCCATCACCATTAGTGAACTTAAACTTGTGGCGTACGAACTCCTAGCGTTCTTGCAACAAAAGCTGGACGTCATGGATAAGGTGAGCGCTCTGCAGATATGATGAGCGACCAGATGTTATCCCGTAGACGAGACGGGACACAGAAGAGCCTGCAGGAGATCATCGCCCTGCTGAAGGAAACCGACCCTGATGACATGCCGACGTTCGTGGCGAGGGATCTCAACAAGCTGCCTCCAGTCACCTTCGATCATGTTGACGTCAACAGCTTCCTTTAGGATATCGTTATCGTGAAGAAGGGCTTGGCTGATGTGATGCGGAAGTTCCAAGCATCAGAAAATACCGTGTGTGAATTGCGTAAGGAAGTCAGTGGTTTACGCGAACCACTCGCGGTAAGTAGGTCATCGCCCGCGGTCTCGAATGTCAACATTCGTCGAGGGGCTTGCTGTTGTGATACGAGCACGCCGATGTCGAGTTGCAAGTCAGCAGTTTCGACGCTGTCGTCGCCACGAACCGAACTGACTCGAGCGCAGGCGGCCCCTGCGCCCGCGCCCCGCGTCACTGCCAGTGCCGCCCGCTCTGCGCCGCGCCGTCTATCGCAATGCCGCACGTGCCTGTGGCGTGCACGCCTGTCACCTTTCGCAGGGACTTCGCTGCCGTAGTTGCGGCTAAAGCCAAGGCTCCGCGAGCCGTTGTACCGGATCGTGGTGATGATGGTTTCACTGTGAACTCCGAAACAAACGGCACTCCGAGTTAGCCAGAACCACCGCGGCACCGCACGGACAAGGCCTAACTTCCTGCTGCGTGCTGCGACACCGACCACGGCCATGTATCTGTCTCGCCTGCACTACACCACTACCGTGAAGGAGATCGCAGATTACATACAAACGAAGACCAACTTCCTATTGAGGGTGGTGCCGCCGCTGGAGTCACGCCACAACAGCTTAGCTTCAAAGCATTTGTGGTGCGAGTCCCATCAACTAAACTGGACGCCTTCATGAGAGAAGACTTCTGGCCGAATGGAGTGGTGTTCATACGTTTTCGTGGAACTACCTTTGAGCGCCACCGATGCGGCACCGAAAGTGTTTAAATAATTACTTACTAACATAGATTAAGTTTTTTATTATTAACAAAAATTGTATATTGGTATGTATGTTAGTTAATAAGGTACTAGCCTACCCCGCCCGATCCTCTTAATGACACCTACACATTTACAGAATACACTGAACATGCATACTAATTTAGGCCCAAGTCACCGTACTCGTACGGTTTACACGCGCTCTATACCAGGTACAGACATGTACCTGGGCACTTCTCTCCTCCTCCACGGCCCGGTCTACCCGAGCCGAGATCCGTGCCTTTAGATGCGCCCTCGGGTGGTTCCGCTCCCCGATCTGATCCGAAACCTTCGGAGACTCTGGTAGGGCACGGGGACGCGCACTTTTAAGTGTGCGATGCCGTTCCCTTTAGAAATCCTCCGAAGGTGATTCGTTTCAACACGGCTTGAGGTACCCTTTACGTACCTCGCCGCCCCCAAAAACCCCGCTGACGCTGAAAATGCCGTCTGAGGCAATCAGCAATCTCTCTCAAAAAAAAAGTACCAGCCTATGTTACTCAGCGCTAATGTAGCATTCTAATGGTGAAAGAATTTTTAAAATCGGGCCAGTAGTTTTTGAGTTTATTCGTTGCAATCATACATACATACATACATACAAAGCTTTCCTCTTTATGATATTAGTATAGATTTATCTATGGGCCTGTTATTTTGTAACTTTAAATTGTTGCCTGAAAATAAACGAATTCATTATTAAATTCGCGGCTTTCTCCATAATATTTAAATTTCGTCACTCGTTACTAGATGGCACTGTAACGGTAATCCTGAACCGCGCTATAGTTTCGTTCTAAAAATCTATATATATTACGTTGAGAGTCGAATCAATCAATTTGTGTCTAATTGAATAGCATATTTTTGAAAGGCTTGTGGAATTCATTTCATGAGCCAGTTAATCGTGATGCCGGCAGTGCACTCTCGTCCGAGAGCTCTCGCCCAGCCTCGCCCGAATGTCTCGCGCGACAGCCCCATGCAAGAGAGCGACCCCGACCCTGTACATTCTCGATTTCTCGCGTCGTCAGTCGCAGTTGTGAACGCCGAGAGGATGGACATAGACATTGCGTCGCACGTCGCCGTCTTTACGTGTAGCATAGTTTTTAATTTATTTAAGTATATTTTTTGTATGTATGTTAGTTTGTAAGGTATTCTATGGGCCTCTTTGTATTTTACCATCATGTATGTATCATGTATGTATGTATGTTTTGTTGCCTGAAAAAAATAAATCTATTCTATTCTATTGAGATTGCTGCTGCCGTTGCCTTGTGTGCCAACCATTTTTACAAATACTTATTAATTGCACACACAAAAAAAAAATTAATAAGATATGGCCTAAGCGGCGATGGTGGATGGTCCAAAGGACTAACGACGCGATAGTGTACTTGGATGCGCTCGTCTGGTCTCGCGAGGGAGAGCGAGGCCCTTTGACTCGTGCGTAAAAAACCGACACGGGACCGAGAGCAGGCGAGCGACAGCAAGACAGCCCGAGAGGTAGCGAGAGCTCCCTGTACACTCTCGCACTCGGCCTGTCTCGTGGTGTCTCGGCGAGAGTGTACTGCCGGCATGAAGTCGTGATTCGTGAATCTCTCTCTATCCAGTGTTGTCATATAAACCAAGTTTTAGGTAGATCTACCTAGTACCTACTTTGCCCTCAGTCTACCTGTCTATAATTATAATACCACCCTAAGCATTAAATCTACCTATTTTTCAAAATGTTCGACACCATTTTAATGAAAACATTTTTTCTTACCGAACCTGACTGAGACCAAGAACAGAAACATTAGGCGGTATGGCTTTGTGACTTGGCTTGGCTCCACGGCGTATTAAAAAAAACACACTCCCCTCAGGGTCGAGCAGTATGGATTCCGCAGCGGCCTTTCAACGACGCTCTAGCTCACCAGGGTGCAGTGGTCATCTTGCGTCTGAACTCAACAGCGGCCGACGGCGTTTTTTTAGATGTGGAAAAGGCCTTTGACCGGGTTTGGCATACTGGGCTCCTGGCCAAGTTGGCCAACAGCTCCCTGCCCCCGGCCTATCTCCACCTGATCGCCAGCTTCCTCAGTGACCGCCATTTTGTGGTCACAGTAGAGGGGGCCACATCCACAATTCCACACTGAGGCCAAACACCGCCGGCGTGCCGCAGGGCAGTTATCTCTCGCCGCGCCTTTATGTTACCTACACAAACGACATCTCGACGCTGTAGGCCCGCCTGTTAGAAGGCGAGAGGGACGTGACGCTGGCGCTATTCGTAGATGATAACGCCTATTTTTCGTCGTCCGTCAAAGTCAACCTCGCCCACAGGCGCATGCAGCGTTTCCTCGACCGGCTGCCGGAGTGGCTGGACAAGTGGCGCATGGCGGTCAATGTCACCAAGACCGCCGCCATTTTCGTTAGCCGCCAACGGAAGGAACCACCACCTCTAACACTATACGGGTAAGACCGCGCTAGGGGTAGGCTTACGAGGGGCGGGGGGGGGGGGGGGGGGACACGACGACACATTTTATTTATTTATTTATTTAAATTTATGTACGCATAAACGAATAGAAGAGAGAACAAAGTAAGAATAGACAAGTACAAGGGCGCTGCTTATTTCACATTAAAATCTATTCAGTTTATAAAAAAATGATATTAGAAACCTCAATATCATTTTTGAAGACCTATCCATAGATACCCCACACGTATGAGTTTGATGACTGTGACATACGGACGACAGACAGACAGACAGACATGACGAATCCATAAAGGTTCCGTTTTTTGCCATTTGGCTACGGAACCCTAAAAAGACGCTGTCTAGGATTAGACGTATTTGAAGGATTTTTGCGTGAAATTAAAATATAGTTCTTGATTTCCAAAAGTGTATAATGCGTTCGTTACAATGGCTAGCGTAGTTGAAGTAAGTATATCCAAAAACTATAGACACTCGTATGACTAGCAATTCTTGAAAAATTATAAAATGGCTGTACAAAGGAGCTCCCGCGATTGTTGCCCTACAATATGGCGTTACTGCGGACGTCCCAGATTGGCTGCCGTTGAATTATCGCGCGATAGTGGGTTTCTCATGGTTCATCATAGATGGCGCCTCAGTCCTCGACAGGCGCTTACCGTTGTTGACGACTTGATGACGATTCAAACTTAATTTTATTATGAAAGTTTAGTTTTACTATTGCTGTAAGTAGATATCTTAGATGTGGTAGCTTGTCAATAGCTTATAGTTATAATTTTCGTTATTATTTTTTTACAATTGCAAGCTGTTAGCTATCCTAAAATAAATACTATATAATTAAATAAATTATGAATTTTAATTCTTATGCGTTTTAAGCGTTAGGCGTTTTCAATATAGGCGTTTTAAATTATGGATTCTAAATTTCTAAGACCTCTCCTTAGTATTCTCATGTAACATTCATATTTATTTGTAAATAAGGAAATCATTTACTCATTCAGCATCATAAAATCATTTTTAATACCACAACGGGGTCACGCTTGGCATTACACTTAATTAAGATTTAATAAACAATTCAATTCAACATTTCAGTTATAAGTATCATCCGTTTATATATTTACTATTTTAATTTCATCAGTCGTTACTAGATGGCACTGTAACGGTGATCCTGAATCGCGCTATCGTTTCGTTCTAAAATTGAAACTTCGAAACGGGTAAAATATTTTTATTTATAGAATCAGGTATTCTAAATCGATGAATCAGTACCAAAAAAAATTAAAATAATATCTTGAAAACTCACGAAGTTACAAGCTTTTTGTGCTGTCCCGTTGTGTTTTTAGTAGGGTATACTTTATTTGAGATTTTGTAAATTATATTTGGTCAAAATGTAACATGGTATAAAAAACATTGAAATCGACTCTATTACTGATTCTGAACAAACAGTTTTCAGGTTTCGTATTAACTAAAAATAACATTGTATAAATTATATATACCTAAGTTGAATTTATATTTTTAAAAGGCTTGTAGAGTGTGGACTATATTTCATGAGCCAGCCAGGTAAACGTGAATCTTTAATTAAAAAATTAAGCTGTAGAGTAGAGAGAGAGGATTAGAGTTCGAACCCGCTAATTTCTAGCATTACAAGTCGGGCTCGGATTAGAAATAGAAAAAATCTTAGCACAATTTTCTTAGAAAAGTCATAGGATATTTAAATTTTTTAACTATTGCAGCAGTCAATAGCGACTTATAAAAAACAGTATACTATACACGTAGTATATAAAATATAGGCAATACCTCACACGTACTACAGCTATACTACCTTTAATTTGTGAATGTTGAATGAGCCACAACTACGTTTTTTATAAACCTCATTCATTGCCGAGAGTGCCAACGCTTTCGGAGAGGCGCGGATGGTTATGTTATGTGGGGCTCTCCCCCCAACTTCCACAATTCGTGAGATAGGGAAAGGGGGATATAATCACTAAAAACCCTAGCACATCCCTTCACTTACCGCCAAGGTGATCGAAATATTAATATTCGTGTGTGACTGACATGACAGTGCAAATGCTATCGGCCACCACGGTGTGGCGACGACGACGGTTCCAGTTTGTTGGAATTTAGTGTTGTTGGTTTTGCTACTTGCCAATAGATGTCGCTACGAGTCTTTAAATGTTTATTATTCATGTAATTTCTGTCGATGATGTAGGCGATGACGCGTTAAGCCCGCCACAGACTTAGCTATAGTATATATTAATATGATGTGCTATATATTATATTATAGCATTCCACTACACACGGTAGCTATACTAGAATATATATTTTTACCCTCTTTAAGTCTGCGGTCGTATATACCATAATATAATATTAATATTTCTTGCTATATCTGTCCACATATTTTGGTGACGTAATAGAAATATATTAGGTATAGCTCCGTCTGTGGTTGCTCGAAGATTACTATGGATATATATCGTAATATGTCTCACTATAATATATATTACAGCTGCGTCTGTGCTGTGACGGGCTTTAAACACGATACGTAGAACGGTCGTTGTCGCATCTGGCCGAATGACACAATGGTGCGGTAAATGATACGATGGTGTCTGATTACCGGCGCTGCTGTCGACTTTATGCATATCACCTAATTTTATAAATTCATATAATAATTTTAAATAAATGATTTATAGCCAGCTGATATTGTTTCGTTTTTAACGAGTCTTTTTTCCAATTGCCGAAACTGTGCTATTGATTTATAGCCAGCTGATATTGTTTCGTTTTTAACGAGCCTTTTTTCCAATTGACGAAACTGTGCTATTGATTTATAGCCAGCTGATATTGTTTCGTTTTTAACGAGACTTTTTTCCAATTGCCGAAACTGTGCTATTGATTTATAGCCAGCTGATATTGTTTCGTTTTTAACGAGCCTTTTTTCCAATTGACGAAACTGTGCTATTGCCATTAAGTCAATGGCTATTGCCCTATATTTGGACTCTCCTAGTTTTTCCACAATGTTTGGCTTCATAGGGAGTCTCACAATATAACGACCGTCTGCTTGGCGAGTCGATTGTTCCTTGTACTGCTTGACATATTCATGATCTTCGAAAGACGTGTTTTCAGTGTCGTTAGCCATATCTTCAACAGACCAAAACCTTTGAATATCTGCGGTGTTGCTTAGAATCACGTTGCATTGATAGGTTTTTACATTGCCGCATAGTAACCATACATGTTGGGTCTGTTGAGCTATGGGCTGTGATTCGTAGATAACGAATCCCTTAAACCTTTGATGATCCCTCCCAGCATGATAAGTAAATAGATATCTGCACCTAGTAACAGGTCTACAGTTCTGCTGATATAGAATTCGGGGTCCGCCAGCTTGATGTTTTCAAGATGAGGCCACGAGGGTGCTGGGAAGGTCTGATTGGGAAGATTATTGATTAGATTGTTCATTATGATAACTTCGGTGTCAAAAGTGAAGTCGCTATGTATAGCTGATGCTTTTATTTGGATAGAGCCCTTGCTTGTTGTTTTCCTTAGCTCCTAGACCAAACACCACGCCTCTGCAGCGACGACGAGGTACTCGGAGCCTTTGTGCTGCGTTCTCAGTGATGATGAGAGATATCTGAGAGCCTTGGTCGATAAGCGCTCTCATGCTATTGTAAGTACGTAAATACCGTCTGCCGCTAACACCTTAATTACGGCCGTGGCAAGAAGAATCTCTGATGATGTTTTTTGGGATACATTTACGCTGTCTGTATGCTTCACATTAGCGTTGCTGGCTGATTTACTGAAAGCTTCATGTAGTAATGTGTTAGGTTGCTTTGTACATTTACTGCATGATTTTGTAGAAACACATTTATTTTCCTTATGATCATACAAACAATTGATACAGAGACGTAATGAAATAACTGTTTAAAATTTCATCTCATTTGGCATCTCTAAAAATTCTTTATTAAATGCAGTTATTACGGAAAATATGTTTAGCCTTTTAAAAAATATGTCATTTTACTAATTTGCTGAATTATGGTATTCCGATATAACCGTGTTTAGCCATTATTCTGTTTTTCAAACATATTTTATTTTCGTTGTCTTCTCCTATTTTGAAATATTCTAAATTATATCCGTTTGTTAATACAGTGTTTATTTTTATCTTTTTTTTTCCTTGCTAACGGGTTAGCCCGTGAGCAGGTATCATGTGTTTGTTATTAGCACGTTATAGGTACCAGGTAAAAAATCTTTCGGCACAAAACTCTCTCCTTATTTTTTGCTTCGGGCGTGGACTTACAAACTGATGATGTAATGACATTCATAAAAGCTATTTTTTGTAACCTAAGCTGATCAAACATTTTTAATTAATTGTCTTTCAGTTAGTGAATTTTTACACATACCTACTCTGTAAGTAAGTAAGTAAGTAAGTAAGTAAACAGTCTACAACTGTCCCACTGCTAGGCAAAGGCCTCCATTATTTAAATCGAGTCATAAAGGCTTAATGACCACGCTTGCCAAATGTGGGTTGGTGTTGGTTACCACATAGGTACTCTGAGATACGCCGATTTGTTACTATTCATCCATCTGAAAATCTAGCAAGACTAACGCCTACTTCCCAGTGACGTCTGAATCACCGATCAACCCGCTCAAACAAAAGGAAATGTAACGGTCGGCGGCCGTGTTAGATCTTATATAAAACGGAGAGAATTTCATTGTAACACGTCAAATCCCACCGGTATATCTTACCCACCGACCGACGGCGACGTTTAAACATTAGGGAGATAGACACTCCGAGCGTTTGTTGAATAAAATACCTATAGACAACGCCTTCCAGGTTTCACTTATTTAATAAATCTGAAGAAATGTTTTTCTTTTCTTTTGTTTTTTTTTGTCCTATGTCAAAAGAGGTTAAAATGAGCGATCATTATTTTGACCGGACGTTACGAACCCTTTACAGGGTACGAGGTCACAGGTAGAGTATTTCACAGACGTTCGTTCGACGAAGGCAAAAGAAATAAAGCTGGATTTTCTACGTTTTGGGACACCTACACGAGGCAGAAAATCCCGCTTTATTTCTTGGCGCGTATCCCGTAGGATGCGAGTGTTAACGCAGACGGAGTCACGGGCTGTCGTTAGTTAGGATTTAGAAGCAACACTTTGTCTTTATGAACAAATAAAGGAGAGTTTAGACCAATGATACCTAGGTAGTTGATGGTAAAGGCCAACTGTAAATCTATCCAGTGCCAGCGACTCCAGTAAATCGATTCCAGGAAGACATATGTAGTAAAAAAAAAATACAAACGCTACATTTTTTTGATAAGCGTATACAATTAGAACCGAAAATTTAAAACTTTACGAGTGTGTAAAGTGATTGATATTTTGAGAATCAAGTAGTTGAGGCATAAGCTAAAACAAAAATTTCATGAATAATAAACATCAAAAGACTCGTAGCGACATCTATTGGCGAGTAGCAAAACCAACAACACTACAATCCAAGAAACTGGAACCGTCGTCGTCACCACACCGTTGTGGCCTATAGCATTTGCACTGTCATGTCAATCACGCACGAATATTAATATTTCGATCACCTTGGCGGTAAGTGAAGGGATGTGCTAGGGTTTTTAGTGATTAAATCCCCCTTTCCCTATCTCCCGAATTGTGGAAGTTGGGGAGAGAGCCCCACATCATATAACCATCCGCGTCTCCCCGAACGCTTTGGCACTCGGCAATGAATGATGTTTATAAAAAACGTAGTTGTGGCTCATTCAACATTCACAAATTAATGTTAGTATAGCTGTAGTACGTGTGAGGTATTGCCTATATTCTTATTATACTACGTGTATAGTGGTTTATATGAGCAAGGAGATGTTGCAATAAAACAACGCAATACGAGACTGACCTTTTTCCCGTACAGTTACCCTCGAATAAATAATATCAAAAAGTACTATCGATAACAGGCACCTTATGATGACAACTACTTTGCTAATACATACCATTCTCCCATCTTTAACTGGAAGTTATTTTCTTTTAAGAGCGTTTACGCCGCACACTAGAGCGCCACTAATGAAAAAAAGAACATATTATCTAGTAATTAGACATAGAATATCAAATTATGCTCAACAAACTATTTGAATGAAGTAATTTAGCATTTTACGTCACCTAATGAATACCTCACATGTTATGGTTTAGTTAAATAAGACGTTACGGCCACTTTTAACTATAACATTAGGTGACGTAAAAATGCTAAATTACTTCATTCAGATAGTTTGTTGAGCATAATTTGATTTTCTATCTCTAATTACTAGATATGTTTTTTTTTTATTGGCGGCGCTAGTGTGCGGCGTAAACGCTCTTAACAATTTTCTCAATAGTATTTTACAATATAATTCTTTAGTTTCCTTTTTTACATAGTAATGAAATACTTTGTGTTATCAAGGTATTCCTCCCTTATTTTAAATGGGAACCAGTGAGATTATGAGATCACAAAGTATTACATGTTTTTCCTATACTCGATTTACAACAGTGGGTCCCTTTGCACCACTCTCATTACACGGAAAAAAAACAATTTAATATTACTGTTGTGCATACATACCTTATAATAATAATAATTGTAAAAGAAAATATGAATACGAAATATTTTATGTAATAACAAACTTATCTACTGGCTTACGATTTCTTTTTGGATACGATCTTTGTGTAACGTCCTCTACGATATTAGAAGGAGGAATTAACTCACCAGACCCTTCAACGGTTTCGGGTTCGACATCGGGTGAAGTTACTGTACGCTGCGACTATGATGTTCCACCATAGCCTTATCTCTGTGCTCATCCGCAACCGAACTAGCTAACTTACCGCTATCCAAAATACTGCTATCGAAGTTTTCGTATAATTTGCGTACTTGATCAACATGTTTTTTTAAATACTTATCTCCAAATTTAATGTAATATGTTACAGGACCCAAACGGTCAGACACAATACCCTTTTCCCAAGTAAAACTATTGTTCCTAAATAATTTAAAAAATACCTTATCAATGTTTATAATTTTGTTGCGAACAAATTACAAAAACACAAATGTTGAAAAAATTTCCACGAGCAGGATTGAATTTCGAGGTTATTTTTTTTTATTAGACAACAGAAAGCAAAAATTACCAAAAAGAAACTCTTTCTGTTGTCTAATAAAAAATAAAAAAATATATATATTGAACACCTTTCCGCTTGATGATTCCCTAAACAACGGTAGCCCACCGTTGCCGGCGTTGCCCCCGGCAGCGTCTCGGTTGAAGCGGCGCGCGCGGCCGCTAGCCGGGGCTCGGGCGGCGGCGGCGACGGACGGCGGCGCGCGGCGCTCCCACCGCGTACACCGGTTCGGCCTGCGCAGCTGCCGCCGGCCCTCCGCCGCCGCTGCCCTCTCGTATCACCGACCGCCTCGAGCGATAACGCCAACTCAGTGACGCGCGTGAATGAACGTTAACTCATCCTCTCTATTGCTTTCTCTGTCATGATACGTTGTTTAATACCTACGATCTATTTAAGCCGTACACGATTTGATCGCGTAGCTGTTTTAAACTTACATGCCTTACTTAGTTTTTTGGCTGCACTAAATATTCATTAATTGATTGGCCTTCGACTTGTTTACACGATCTAAAAATCATCCTTTCGGCTATCACAGTGCGTTTCGGAGATAAGTTCTCCTCGCCAAGCTTTTCAATTTCGTGAATTTTAACATTTTCTGGACTTTTCGGGTAACATAAGTCTATGATGAGGTCTAAAGCTTCTGTGCCAACAACAGCCACCAATATTTAGGCTGATCTTTCAGTTTCACATCATGAATTGAGAACCACGCCCTCAATCTGCTCATGTACGTCGACCATCTATCCACATGAAGTTTTTTTAATTTTTTAAACTGCTAAAACCCGGTATCTACGACACTTTCACCCATGATCGACAATTATCTTATACTTATTTTACATAAACGACCGTTAACTCGTCGCCAAATGGTTTTTAAGAGAAAGGAGATGTTGCAATAAAACAACGCAATACGAGACTAACTTTATTCCCGTCTTACAGATACCCTCGAATAATTAATATCAAAAAGTACTATCGACAACAGGCTCCTAATGATGACAACTACTTTGCTAATACATACCATATAGTAAATTGTTTTTTCACTTCTCATGCTCGTAAAGTTGTTCTATATGTCGAGAGAAGGCGGCATAAAATGTGTATGTGTTTTTATGCTCTTGTGCATAAAGTAATTTCTTCTTTTAAGACTAATGCAATTAGGCCTTACAGCCACATACACAATTAAATACACCTTCATTTAATTGATATATTTTTATGAGATTTAGGTTATATCTTAATTTATATACGACATAATTATGTATTACTATCTAAATACAAATATACGATAAATACAGGCGTGCGTTTACGTAAAAAAATATAACGCAAATATTTATAACAACTTGGCATTACGGCTCAGACAGACCATAGTCAAACGTTACATAGTTGAAAATTAAGAAAAAAAAAACTGTGTGGCGGGAAGCTAATTTTATTATTCGTCAAACAAAACTAGAAACTAGGTAGCTTTTGTTGTGTTGCGGTTTGTTTTATTTCCTTGCAATCGAAGTGAAAAGCAGAGTGTAAAACTCGAGTATAAAACCCATTTCACCCTCGACGTGACTATCCACCCTCGCCGTACCGGCTCGGGTGGCTATATGCACGACTCGGGAAAAATGGCTCGTTTTATGCTCTTGTTGTACAATCTACTATTTTTGTAAGTCACTATAGACTGCTGCAATAGTTAAAAAAATTAAATATCCTATGATTTGTCTAAAAAATTGCGTTAAGAATTTTTCATTCCATCTATTCGAAAAAGACGACTTGGTTCGCCTTTAAGTGCACCCAAAGGTGGTGTTTTCTATAAGAAACTTTTAGCGGGCAGTAATGAGTTTTTAATCCTCGTTATAAGTGCGCCGCAATTATCTTTGCCGCGCACTTTTTGTATTTGGAACATCTTAGTGTTCAGCGCCATAGAAATCGAACGCAAATATTGTTTGAATAAAGACAGGTTGGTACGACGGCCCATAGTCGCGCCGCCGGCGCCGCCGGCTGAATAAAAAAAAAGAAATCAAATTAAAAACGCGTAAAATACAGCCCGCGTTTTCGCCAATTTTCACGGATTGTTAGAAAATTATGGTTTTTGTTTTGAAAAATAAATTCTTCAAACTGTATACAGGACATTGTTTTCGTCGTACTTCTGCTACCCTTTTGGCAGATTCTGGAGCGGACTTAACTGTTCTCAAGCGACATGGAGGATGGAAGTCGAGTGCTGTAGCATAGGGGTATATAGAAGATTCCATTGAGATTCCATCCATCCATGCCACTGTTTGCCCGTCTGTCGCGCCCATCTACATCCAAACAACGTGATTCACCGTCACATTTTCCTCAAAATAAGCCAGATTCGGACATTATTTCAAACACGCAGAATATAAAATCTACAACAATCTCTATTCCTAATAAAACTGTAACAATAAATTTTCCTAATTGCGAAAATGTCTCAAATGTAAATATATTATTAGATACTATTTAATTTCAATTTAGTTGTTTCTCTATGTTTTATTAAATAATAATATTACATAAAATATGAGGCGCTTTTTATTTTCTCATAGAGGTGATGAAAAGTAGATTGTATCACTCGAGCGCAAAATATATTTTTGGCTCGGGCGACGTACTTTGAATCCCTCGCTACGTTCAGGATTCTACTAAAGAATCCCTCACTTACTCTGGATTCAAAAAAGCGCCCTCGCCGTAAAAATATTATTTTGCTCCCTTATGATACAATCTACTATTCCTAATCCAAGATTTAGTAAGGAATGATAGAAAAGAAATTAGCGCGTCGATAGTGAAGATTCACGTTTATCTGGCTGACTCATGAACTATTGTCCATAAACAAGCCATTCAAAAATTTCAATTTTAATTTCTATTTTAATGTGTAATTTAATTTACAGCAATAGCATAGTGTGTGTTGTGACATGAATCGTCACGCCTCAACCTATATACATACTTTAAGAACGAAACGATAGCGCGATTCAGGATCACCGTTACAGCGCCATCTAGTAACGAGTGTCGAAATTAAAATAGTAAATATTAACGGAGAAAGCTGCGAATTATGGCACTTAACTGAAATGTTGAATTGAATTGGTTATTAAAACTATAAATAAAGTTTAATGCCAAGCGCGACCCCGTTGCGGAATTAAAAATGATTTTTTGATGCTGATTAAGTAAATGATATTAACTATAAGCTATTGACAAGCTACCGCATCTTAGATATCTACTTACAGTAATAGTAAAACTAAAGACCTAAAACTAAACCATGAGACACCCACTATCGCGTGATAATTCAATGGCAGCCAATCAGAGACGTCCGCGGTAAAGCCATATTGTAGGGCACCAATCGCGGGAGCTCCTTTGTACAGCCATTTTATAAGAGATAGAGAAAGAAATTTTATAAAAGATACGGGTGTCTAAAGTTTTTGGATATACTTACTTCAACTACGCTAACCATTGTAACGAACGTAATACACTTTTGGCTCCGATCTGATCCGAACCCTTCGGAGAATCTAGTAGGGCACGGGGACGCGCACTTTTAAGTGTGCGATGCCGTACCCCTCTAGAAATCCTCCTAAGGTGATTCGTTTCAACACGGCTTGAGGTACCCTTTACGTACCTCGCCGCCCCTAAAACAAGCCCGGTGAAGCTGGAAATGCCCCTCGGCAACCAGCAGTCTCTCTCAAAAAAAAAAAAAAAACACTTTTGGAAATCAAGAACTATATTTTAATTTCACGCAAAAATCCTTCAAATAAGTCTAATCCTTAACAGCGCCTTTTTTATGCTATTGATGCTCTCGAAAAATACGTCTAATTAGCATTAGTATTATTAATACACATACAAGCTCTTACGAGAAAACTGCTCTGTAGTAGTTAGTTAATAGTTGGTGTGAGTGGAGGGGATGTTAAACTTTATATGAATTGTTTCGGGGTGCTCGCGTATGTATTTTAAAAGTAATTTTGCTCAGCAAATCAGATATAGTGTGCTTCTGATTATCTTAAATAGTAGTACGGTCGCCCAAAAAATTGGTTTACCACCCTAAGGCTGAATGTCGCATGGCAGATTCATAGGCGATAAAGTTTTGTTTCGCTTGCAGATCGATCTGACAACTTCTATTGCCATCTTTATTTGACTCTGACTGAGCTTTAATAGAGTAGATATTATTGCCCTGATATCGCTGCTCGTTGGCGTCTCCTGGGAGCCTGTCCTCGAATCTAATGACGTCTCTGCAACGGATGGTTTTGAACCTTGTGTTACTCACAAAGATACTTCTTGTACAGGTGTTGAGGCTGCTGAGGCGTTTGCTGATTATTTTTCCAGTGTTTTCTTGGAACAAACGCCACTGCTCTACGGTAATATATGACACGAACAGGGTTTTCAGGGTGATAACATCGGGCTTCCTAAATTGTCACCCCAAGATATTGAACGTGGTCTCGTATCTTATGCAAATTCGTAGGAAAATTGTGTTCATTAACACTAAAAAAATATTTGTTAGGTACCTATTCTAAAAGTAGTAGTTTAGTTAGTTTTAATTTTTAATATCTAAAATAGATAAATTTATACCAAAACCCAAGGACAATGAAAATTGAGTGAATATTTTTGAGACCTCTACTCAAAAGAAAGTTTGGAGGTAATGTCCTTGTTGAAAATGTTATGACCTAAGAAACCTCAGAATGTTAAATAAATATAACAATCAATTATGTAGATACTCCATATCCAAAGCATCGTTTAAGTTGTGAGGTTCGGCGCTTAAGTAGCTTTATAACATTATTAAAAAAAAAATTGACTAAAGACAAGGCTGTATGTGCTAGATTACTTTTGCTTTTCTTAAAAAGAAAAGAATCTAAAAAAAGGTAATTTGTTGTCAAATTATTCTATTTGACAATGTTATTTAATTGTCATTTCTTGGATTTCGACTCGTGTAGTGCGTGTAATATTTGGTGATGATGAACTAATGATATCTCCGACAAAGTTGGTAAATTGCGACTTGGCTATTGTCTTATTCCTTCATTGTTCCAGCCAAAACAAACAATGTTTGTGCGGTTGATTACCTAAGATGTCTGAAGCGAAAGGGTCAGAGGAGACGTTGAAAATCGAATTTGATCCCATCCTACCTGACACAGGGATTTTGTTCTACGAAGAATGTCCTCAGGAGTACGAGATTGAGCGACCTAGACTGCTACCATTGAAGTCGACTACACAAATTCGCTTTGAACAACTTCAACACGAGGCTGCTAGAGTGTGGACAGAAAAACAGAAAACTGCAAAGAAAGAATAACCTTTTGACTGTGATACGTTGTTAAGCAGTGAAAATGGTTTACACATTATTTATAATAGAGCTAGTGTCTGCGTTCGTGCTAGCAGCTACATTACTGTACAGATATGGAGACTGTTATAGGAATCACTTGATTGTGACAGTGTCCGTGCTAACAGCATGGTATTTCTCGTTTGTCATTATGTTTATCTTGCCAATAGATGTAACAACGGTAAGTGTTAATGATCTTTTTCTTTTACCTAGTCAAATATAATGTAATTGGTTTTACCGTTTTAATTAAACAAATAAATAAATAAATTACAAATCACAAATGTTGAAAAAATTTCCACAAGCAGGATTTGAACCTGCGCCCTTCTGACATACCGGGTCAGGTGCTCTTCCAATTGAGCTATCATGGTTCTAACCAGCCTGCCAAAATTTTTCAACACTATTTACTTTTTACTTTGACAGCCAAAAGTGCCCATTCAATGTCAACAACTACTGTCATTAACATCCGATCATAATATTTTTACAAGTAGGTACTAAAGATCAGTTAAAAAGTAGGCAAGCTATTTATAAAATGTTTTTGTTTTGTTTATATAATTTTTAACGCAAATTTTTGTTGCGAATAAATTACAAAAACACAAAATCCTGCAACAAAAAATATACTTTGAAATAGAGATAGAAACGGAAATTCTTTATTGTATTTAATATTTTTTTAATTTTTTTATTATAAATGGTTTATATCATGCGATCAGTCTCTCTGAATATAAGCAGATGTGATGTCTCTTTAACGTGTAGGACACTACTCCCATCGGAGTCAGCCCTTTTCTGTAAATGTTAGTCTTAATCCTCGCGCTGACTATTTTGGTCAAAGATGTCCCGCCACTTTTTGAGCCGACGGATGGTTTCCGGGATAGTTGGCTGCCCTGCAAGTCTATTCGGATGCTTTTGTAGTCTAGCCTTGTAGCTCTCTCCGTGCGTGTTGATCTCATCCTTGACCATGGGGATGTTAAGAATTTCATGGACCTCTTCTGTCTTAACAAACCATGGCGCATTTGATAGCTGTTTAATGATATAGTTTTGTGCTCTTTGCACTATCATTATGTTGGAGGCACTGGCTGATCCCCAAAGCTGAATGCCATAATTCGCACCTTTATCGGTAAACTGTTACTAAGCGAAAATACAAAATTTGACAGGAGAGCAAATAAAAAAATAAAAAATATTCACTGTTTTTGGACAATAAACTAAAAGCATTCGGTATTAAGAGTATTATTTTTAGACTATCTGATAAATATTTACTCATATTTCAGCATATAATTAAAAATATATGTTTTGTTTAGATACACAATCATTTATTGCAGTTTTTAATTATTATAGTAACACTTTTGTAATAATTTTTTTTCGATTATGATTGATTACAATAAAATCACTAAGTAAGTAGTGTGACTAAAGTCAATGTTATTTAAAATCTAATTTAGTTGTGGATATTGTTTGATTATCAAATTCAGAATAGTTTTTAAAGCGTTTCTTCTACTTATTTAAGCACAAATAAAAAAAAATATATCTAAATTGAATGATTTATTTTCTTTACTTTAGTTTTAGAGTCTTATTAACTTGTTTTTCAGTCTTATTCATTATATTTTGCACATTAACCAGGAAGTATGTATGTTTCTCATAGTTATTAATAACATGTAGAATTAGATAAATTGGAAAATCGAATGAAAATAACAAAATAAAGTTCTCTATACTTAAACTTAAAACAACACGCAAACATCATTATTTTCTCTACAAGATTAACAAAAGTATAACTCACGTAATATGCTTCATAGAGAGGCGAATCTTTGCATCAAAAGAATATAAAAAAATAACCAAAAAAGAAATAAATACAAACATAAATTTTGCCAACTTCGTTTCATCATAAAGTTACAGAGCAATAATTTTTGAGACTAATCTAAAATGTTATTAAAGTAAGACAATGCATAACTCTTTGGAATAACGTAACTTGTTATCAAACTTTTTAGGTCACTCTTCTTTCTCTCACTTAATTTTAACCGACACTGAGATAGAGGCTTCAACTCAATATTTTTAAGGGCAACATCAGTTCAAGTTGATGACGAAGAGCTTGAAGATGATGAACTAGATGAATTAGATCTACTTCTATTGTTTGAGCTGGCTGCCACTAATTCTTGCGTTTCACTTAAAGGCAAGATGGGAGTTTTCTCATTATCTGGATGTACATAAGACTCTTTTTTTGACTGATCTAATATCTGTGTTTGTAACATAGATGTACTAGCATCATTTGAACATAAGATAGGAATCTTTTCATTACTTGGGTGTACACCAAATGTATTTTTTCTTGTTCATGACATTTAGTTATCAATATTCTTAAATAAATATTTTAATATGAAGAAGTAAACTGTGACTATATAAAGAGGAACATTCTTCAAATAAAACTTTAATGTTTACTGCATAAATTATGAAAAGAAAATTGTGACAAAACAAAATGACACAATCAACCACTTAGAAGAGTAACAAAAATACTTTATTTAGTAACTTTTCCCTTAAACTTGTGTCCTCACTGTTCAACAAGCACGTTACAACTGGTTTAGTCGCGATATTGTACTTATTAACTCTAACCGTTTTTGTTTAGTAACGGAAAGAAGGGGCGTTATCTTTTTTTTGAGGACGTATTTTAAGGAGGTATTAATTTTCCGTAGTATTATTATACTTTATGGTATTAATGTCATTTTGTAGTTTACGTAATTTTATTATAGATGGCATTGTTAACTCAATTCTTGAAAAATTTTGTATAGTAACACTTTACCGATAAAGGTGCGATATGTCCAGATCGGCTTGAGTATAGTTTTATATATTAGAAGCTTGTTGTTTGTGGCAAGTTTCGAGTCTCTTCCCGACAGCCAGAACATACCTCTATATTTAAGGTTTAGTTCATCTCTTTTGGCTTGAATGTGTTTCTTCCATGTGAGCCTACGGTCTAGATGCATTCCGAGGTACCTCACCGACTCCTGATGTGGAAGTTGCATACAACTTCAAGGACTGTGATCCAGTCACACTAAACGGCATACCGTTTAGTGTGACTGGATCACAGTCCTTTCTGCGAAGAGTAAACGTGACCTGCACAGATTTTAAAACGCTAGCAGCAATTCTTCATCTGCCCAGCCATTTTTCGATTTCGTTGAGACTGGTTTGCAAGATGCGAGATGCTTTGATTGGACATGTATGGGAGGCAAGTATGGCTGTGTCGTCCGCAAAAGTGGCAACTGTAACCTCGAAGCCTTGTGGTAAGTCAGAGGTAAACAAGGTGTATAGCACTGGTCCAAGAACTGAGCCCTGATTGTATTTAATAATATGAAGAAATCTATTTGGTGTCACTCATTCAATGGTTGATTTTGTTGTTGTTGTTGAAATTAGTACATACTCAAGAGACGAATAAACCAAAAAATTGTCATGTTTACATAATCCCATTATACTTTTATTATTATTACAAAGTTCTACTTCAATAAATAACGGCCATACAGAACTCAAATTAACATTTTAACAACAGTGTTTACAAAGCTATTACATAAAATAATTAAGGCACTTCACAGACAGCTAATTTGATTTCTGATTGCGGCAACAGCCTTGTTGTGAGTTGCTTGTAGCCAACAGGCAACTCGCAACTAGCTGTTTCCATATAACCTTAAGAAACTGCAGAGGTAGCAACAATAGTTGCGAGTTTCAATGATCGACAACAGTTTCATTGGTTGCAACTAGCGGTCAGAGTGTCGTCTTAAGGGCAGTTGGAGTATAGCCTTAGAAGCACTATAGGCACTATAATCTAAAAAACCAAAAAAAAATTATCTTTTCAAAACTTTTTTTTGGCCTCAATAATTTTTTTTCACCATAACAGATTTTTTTTCGAAACCTGATTACCCCCCTTTTTTTAGTTTTATCGTGTTGGCATCATTATCTACATTAATTAATGTCATGTACATGACATCCATCCGACGCATAGTTATTGATCAAATTAAATTTCAAAATTTATCAAAAACTGTGCGTCGTACGGAAAACATAATGTTCTTAAAGTTGTTGGTAATCATGTCCTTGACACGATAAGCATATAAAAAGTAAGCTAGAAGGACAACAAAAGTCCTGATCCCGTTTACAGAGCTTACAAAACTTAAAATGTCCCCATAACGTCTCCTTTTTTCATGCCTATCTTATTAAGGCTATTAATACAAACAAGTTTTGTGGAAAACATTTTTTCTGAGGTTGATATTTTTCGAGTTTTTTGTCCTTGAAGTTTATTTACATTTTTTTATTTATCATATATCTTGTAAACTATGAGTCGGGGGTATGTCATGTACATGAAATAAATTGATGGCAACGACAACTCCATCACGTTGAATCGAAAAAAGGGGGGGATTAACGAACATCAAAAAAAAACTGCCGAAAATTTCATGTCCAAATAAAAAAATAATTCGTAATATCTCGGTACCTAAATATGTATTTTACAAAAAAATTTATGGGACCTAACTTGTTCCTCTAGATGTCCTAAATCGAATTAGACCAAAAAAGGGGGGGTTATCAGGAATCAATTTTATTGACCAAAATTTTTCTAAGACCTTTTTCCCTTAGTGCCCCTAAGGCCTCACCGGATATCGGTGCGTTTTTGTTTCGGTACCGCCTCTGCACCGAATCTGTACAGATTTTCTGCTGAAAAACATTTCCTAACAGGCTCTGGATGTTTTCGGTACGGTATTGTTCATTCGATATTGTACAGTGGCTGAGTGTGGTGTGACTGGTGTGAGTGAGGCGCGCGGCGGAGCTGGCGGGGGGAGACGGGGGAGGCCGGCCGGCTCTGTACAGATTCTATGCAGATGCGCACGTATGCGCTCGAAAAATGATCTGCACCGAAACGACTCGGTCCGAAAACTCTCATTTGATTACATGCGTTCGGTAAACAATCTGTACAGGATCGGTGCAGAGGTGGTACTGAAACCGTTTAGGCGCGATTGGTCCAATTCGCGATTGGTCCAATCGTCAAAAAATTACAAATTCGCGATTAGTCCAATTCGCGATTGGTCCAATTCGCGATTGGTCCAATTCGCGATTGGTCCAATTCGCTATTGGTCCAATTCGCGATTGGTCCAATTCGCAATTGGTCCAACAAAATAAAACAAAGGAGATCATTTATTTGTATGATTTTTAATTATTGTACATTAATAAACATAACGGAAAGAGATTGAATTTATTTAATTATTTTATATACCTATATATTATTATATATATATATTTTTTAATCGAGACTAGATTTCTGTTGTCTAATAAAAAAAAATAACCTCGAAATTCAAGACAATCGCTACGCTGCGCTTCGCGATTGTCTTAAATTTCTAACCTATCACGTGACCTACAGCAAAAAGTGAAAATTTTACATACAAAACATGATCGAAAAATCGGCTATGCAGCAATAATACTATTACCTACTAAATTACACTAGGTGTAGGTATAGTAAATTTTGTAGATGTGTATGTATGTATGTATGTATGTATTATTATCCATTCACATAGAGCATGTGGCGAGGTCACGTGACCCCGACATCCGATTGACTTGTCCAAATCGATTTATTTTGTTGGACCAATTGCGAATTGGACCAATCGCGAATTGGACCAATAGCGAATTGGACCAATCGCGAATTGGACCAATCGCGAATTGGACCAATCGCGAATTGGACTAATCGCGAATTTGTAATTTTTTGACGATTGGACCAATCGCGAATTGGACCAATCGCGCCTAAACGAACATCAATAAAACGCGACCAATTAACCTGGCGAGCCTTATGTCAAAATCCTCATACAAGTTGTATAAAATTTTGATATTAGGCTGGCTTTTGAAAACAGTTGGGTTATACGTGAAAACTTCGTCGAAACTACTAAACTTACATACACAAAACTCTTTGGTAAGATCTTGTGCCAATTAAATAAAAAAAGAACAGCGCGCGCTCGCTCCTGATTGGCCCTGCGCGCTCAGCTGCGCTCTCATTGGTTAGATTTTAATGGCGGTAAGTTCACTGTGACAATACACGTACGCGTGAATTTAATGTTTCGCAATGTGTTTTGTTTTTAAAATACAAATTAAAAGTTAAAAATGGACAGCGACGATGATATTTGTACGCCTCCGGATATTCTTGAATTGGCAACAAAAGTAACTCACAATCTTTTGCCAGAAAAATCTAGAAAATTATATGAAAAAGAATATAATAACTTTTTGGCATGGACGATCGAAAAGAAAACTACATCATTTTCTGAAAATGTCATTCTTGTGTATCTCAAAGACCTCTCCGACAAATTCAAGCCATCTTCTATGTGGGCTAAATATTCTATGCTCAAGTCCACACTGAGTATCTACAACAATATTGATATCACGAAGTATTCAAAAGTCATAGCGTTCCTGAAACGCAGTTCAGAAGGACACAAGGAAAAAAAGTCCTTGACGTTTACATCAGGTCAAATAAAGATGTTCCTGAAAGATTCACCAGATATTTTGTATCTTTTTGAAAAGGTAAGTGTATTTTAGTTCTGTTATTTAATCTACCTAGTACTTACGTACTACACACGCAAGTTATCTAGACACTCCGTTTAAGCGCTTTGTGTATAAATTAGGTAGTAGGTACCTACACTTTACTACTTCATAAATCATAGTTTTTGCCTTGGCTATGTACCTCAAGCTTATTATATCGTTTATTGTTACAGGTTGTACTAATCTTCGGCATAATGGGGGCATGCCGAAGGCAAGAGCTATACAACATCCAGTTCGATGAAGTCTCTAACATAGACGACAGTACAATCATGGTGAAAGTTTCGAAAACAAAAACGAAAATAGATCGTTCTTTCGTTGTGACGGGCAACTGCTATGCCGTATGTAAAAAATACATGGAACTTCGACCCACCCCCTGTCGAAACCCTGCCTTTTTCTTGAGCTATAGATCGGGGAAGTGCGTCGATCAAAGAACTGGTATTAATAAATTTGGTGCTCTGGGAAAAACTATCGCAAGTTTTTTGAATCTGCCTAACCCAGCGTTGTACACGGGGCATTGCTTCCGGCGCCCTTCTCATAGATAGCGGTGGTGATTTGACCGCACTGAAACGACACGGGGGGTGGAAGTCTTCTACTGTGGCTGAAAGCTACATTGATGAGTCTTTAATGAATAAAATTCAAGTCTCAAATACGATCTTGAACAGTATAGAAAACAAGACGAATGAAGTAATTATAAATATTCCAACTCCGTCTACGAGCTCTACTGCTTGCCCCGCGACCGCTACAGCTGCTGGATCAATAATTAACATTAACTTTCAAAATTGTACCATCCAAAATTTGAACAATTATTATAAATAAACTATTGTCAGCTTTTACTCTTGTTGTTTGACTAATTGCATTAGTGAAGATAAAGTAGTGTATGCAACTGCATATAACACGAGTATTAAAACACTCGTTACTATTATGAAACTCGCTGCGCTCGTTTCATAAACTCACACTCGTGTTTTAATACCCTTCATTATATGACAGTTGCATAAACTACTATTAAAATATTGTTTTGTAATAATTAGGTAATTACAATCTACCTACCTTTTTAAAAATGCTAGTCAGTGCTATTGTAAAATCAAACTTTTATTTATTTAAAATTGTATTTTCTGTTAGTGGATTTTGTAAATTCTTTAGAAAAATAAATGTCTTTAACCGTATTTTTTTTCTTTTAGACCGTATACAGGCAGTGCTTAGTAAATAACAACATTACCATTGTTACCAAAGCACAAACTGCGGTAGGCAACGATTCCACTACAGTTGCTCCTCCGGTAAACCCCTGTGAGAAACCCTGGAGCTACGTACCTGATAATGTATTTCCTAATCTATGGAGGGTAGTCTACTGGACTTCACAATGTTTAACTTGGTAAGAAATCTAAAAAGTAAAAATAACTTGTTAGTCAATTTAAACTATTCAAAATACAGATTAATTAGCTCACGGTCTTACTACCAATTGCTTAGTAAAGGAGGAATTAGAAACCTAATCAGGTTTGGGTCAAAATTACAAGTTACTTTGCGATTTTCCCATTTTCTCGTGTGGGTGTGATAAAGGGAATGGTGATAATAAGGATTTTAAACATTGACATGTTTTTTTTATGAGGTGATAATAATGATTTTATGCATTGACATGTGTATTTTAATGAATCGATGTTAAAAACTAATTATTTTTTGCAGGCTGATAATGCCCATGATGCAATCATACAGCAAGGCTGGAGACTTCACTGTCAAAGGCAAACTCAAGTCTGCACTCATTGACAATGCTATTTACTATGGCTCATACTTGTTCATATGCGGTATTCTTCTCATATACTTGGCATTCCAGCCCAATGTATACCTGGATGGACCTAAGATAAAAGCCATAGCATCGTCAGCGAGTAATACATGGGGTCTGTTCCTGTTGATCCTTCTGTTGGGTTACGCATTGGTGGAAGTACCCAGAAATTTGTGGAATAATTCGAAAAAGAACTATTCTCTTACATATAGTTATTTTAAAATGGCAAAGCTAAGCTCAGACAAGTGCGAAGCAGAGGAAACGGTGGATGAAATTCTTGATGTAAGTATATCAGATAGCTTCTAATATTTTAACAGTCTCATTAAAGAAAAGTACACACAGTTAAAGTGATGGATAATAGCTTAGATTTGATGTTAAAAAAATGCTTTGTAAAAAGCTTTGAATAAAAATCTTCAATATAAAAGTTTATCTTATGCAAATTGCTGTTAAAATCTGGAACATTGCACTAAAATTAGTACTGCATGTAATCTATGCAGGCATCTGTATA
Source organism: Eudonia lacustrata (assembly GCA_947562085.1). Classification (NCBI taxonomy): domain Eukaryota; kingdom Metazoa; phylum Arthropoda; class Insecta; order Lepidoptera; family Crambidae; genus Eudonia; species Eudonia lacustrata. Next base: position 7,149,708 of record OX387313.1, read on the forward strand.
GATTTTTATTTGATTATGTCAATAGAAGATACTTACTAGAACACATTTTTATCTATAAATAATTAAATATGTTCACAGAGTCTTCAAGCTGCCACAACCGCAGTAGGAACAGATCACCCGTTACACCGTCACGTGGAAACCATAGTGCAGAAGTTGCCGATACAGCTAAGAGATCGGCTCAACTCCCGCGCGCCGCCTTACAGGCCCGCACCGCCCTCCTTTAAGTCTCTAGTCAACTTACATAAAAAGGTAAGTGTAACAAACTCCATCGTATATAGGTATCGTTCTTCACTTTAAATTTCACATTAAAAAATTTATTAGAAGTCAAAGAAGAATTATTTTGAATTTTCCGCTAATCATTTAGTTTTAACTTATATGTTCATATATTTTATTGACTCTACTTGAACTACCTTAACTCGTTATTTACATAACAACAAAGTAGACAGCTTAAATAAATTACTCTTATGTAATTTACGAAGTATTGAAGTGTGTGGTGTGACCCTTATTCACACAAGTGAATAAGGGTTGTTATTATTATAACTACAAAATACCTATATAAAAAAGTTATTTTGCTAAACATTATCTGTAACTCAATTTATAGAGAAAATTACTATCATGATATTTACCATCTTTCAACAATAAAATAGTGATGTTAGTTTGGAAAGTTATTAAAGAGCCACTGTTAACTACGAAATATTGAATTAAAACTACTTCCGCAGACTATAAAAGCGTTACACGTGCTGCAGCGCACCGAAACCCAATGGGGGATGATGCTCGAGCGCATATTCCATTTGGAGGACGTCGCGTCCAACCTGCGCTCGCCCGACAGGCGCTTCCAGCACAGTTTCCACACGCCGCAGCCACGGTTGCAGCGGATTTTCTACCCGCCTATAGTGGGTAAGTCGTCACGAATCAACGAGTGTATTAGTCTACCGGTTAGCGAACATACCTGCCAAATCTAAGTCCCAGGTTTAAGATTAGGCCGAGTGACAAAGCGCTCGGTCCGATACCCGAAGGTCCCGGGTTCGATCCCAGGTCGAGCAGTGTGTGTTTTTAAGTATTTGAATATTTTGTTTGGCTTTTTTTTTAACTTTCACTGCTCAAATAAACTAAACGCAACTGTTGCTTGTTCCAGAGTGGTACTGGGAGTGCTTCATGCGCCAGTACTTCCTAAAGAGCATGGCGGTGGTGACGGGCGCCATGTCGCTCATGATCATCTGGTCCGAGATGACGTTCTTCTCCACTCGACCCGTGCTCTCGATCTTCGCGCACATAGTCTCCGCCACCAAGAACACTTACAACTACGCCGCGATACTGGTCAGTTGTTAACGTTACCGGTTGTACAGTCAGCGTCAAAATGATCAAAGCGTTCAAACCTATAACAGTTATTAATTGCACTTTTATTTGTTCTCAAACGTTAATTTAAAGGGTACCCGTTCATCATTGACTTAAGGTTGAGTTTTGTCTGGCGGGTGTGAACGCTAAGATCACTTTAACTGTGGCTGTACACAATATAATATCGTATATAATATAATCGCATGTACGATATTAATAAAACATTTTTCTTTTTAATTATTTTAACAGCAACCGAATTAAGTGCTTCATTTGTATTACCAAATAACTTTGTCCAAGATATTTTTACAGTATCGCCTAACACATTGTTTGAAATACCTCCACTTCATTGTTTTTACTATATTTAAGTAATTTAAAACTTTAGGATAGAGGTCTGGATAAACATTTTAATTGAGGTACTTAAACTACTTTTTTATTTTATTTTATGTGATAGGAGTGTTTAGTGATTTCCTGTGTAAGCATCTATCTATATAAGAACCGCCTATAGATAGATAGATGCTTACAGGAAATGCCTTAACGAGGTCTTAGGGTCTACATACACGGACCCCTTGAGCAGTCGTAATGATGCTGCCACCGAGCTGATGACCGCCCAGAGCAGGCGCAACTGCTTGAGTGATTCCATATATGTTTGTGAATAGAAGACTGGTTCACTATGCAGTCGCAGCTTGAAGCAGCCTGTGCATTGCCGCCCTAAGTTGTATTGTTAGAGAACATTTAAGCAGGTAGCGCATTCTATTTTGTAGCTGTTCGCAAAAGAAATATATTTCTTTCCGTTCCAGTGGATATCGACCATTATTATTGGATACGTGTTCTATTGCGCGTACTCGACGGTGCTGAAGATCCGCTTCCTGAACCTGTACTACCTGGCGCCTCACCACCAGACCAACGAGTACAGCCTGATCTTCTCCGGCATGATGGCGTGCCGGCTCACGCCCGCCATGTGCCTCAACTTCCTGAGTCTGGTGCATATGGACGCGAGGATGCATAGCAACGACCAGGGGATCATTGTGGAGACTTCTTACACTAATGTAAGTATGTAGCTAATTCTAGAAATCGGATAGTTTAAAAATTACAGGATACAATTTTACTAAAAAAAAGTCAACCAGCCCCAGGAAGCTCGCGATTCTTCGAAGCGGCGGAGAATCACTCGAATCCCCTCATTAGAAAGGCAGCGGACTATAGGTGATCCGATCCCCCATCGATTGCTCATTTCCGTAGGCCGAAGCATGCTTTATCGGACCAGCCCAATCAGTTGTCACGTGACCTATATTGCCTAATCGCGGCGTGGGACACGGCGGCACATTTCACAGTTAAGTCAGCAGACATAGGCAGCTTCAATGCAGTGCAGCGCTCCCCACTAGGGGGAGCGCTACGTCCTTTTGTTACGGCGACTCAATCTGAGTAACGCCTACCGCGCCTCTCGGCCATCCGAGGGGCGTGCGTTCCGGTAGCCTTCGCAGCCCTCAAGGCTAAAGGCGATCCCCAGGGTTTGTTTTTACTGTGGTCGGTCTTAGCCTTCTTAGAGAAGGCAAAGGCAAATCCCAGATCTATGGATTATATAGATCTTCAGATCCGTATCTCCTGGAATATGTTTGCATATTTTAATACCCTGGGCAGACAAAAAAAAAACGAGTGGGAATCGAACCCACGACCTTTAGACAATCGGTCCAATGCCAGGCCTCCGTCACTCCATATTCTTGCGCGCTTTAATTACCTACCGCCCGGCCGAGCGGTCTCGGGCCGTTTGCGGACCAAATTCAGTGCGGTTTTCGCAAGCGAAGCGCACGCACGTTGTTCAATTTTAATTGTTCCATTCGTTTGTACGCGTACTTACGATGCCGTCTGGTGCCTGCAAATCAAGTAAAAGAAACAATACTTAATAAAAAAAATTATTAGATTCAGGATTTTTTCTACACTAAAATTTAATAACCGAGAATTTAGAAAGGGTAAGAATAAAAAATTATATAAAAATAAAACACATTTAACTTTTAAAGATTTTTTTATTTTACCTACACACTGACTTCTATTTACTTTTCTTCTTCGCCAATTTATAAAAAAATATCTTTTATAAACGATACAATTTTAAACTACCACCTATAGTCAGAACATATTCACAGTTCTCAGTCAGTCAGTTTCAGTTAATGTAATTTTGTGGAAGAGGCAGCCCTGCGATTGCTGTGGGATCGCGCGGTAGGTTATTATAGTATATATATATTAGTAGGCTATTATAGCAGTAGGTATTGGTAATTTTCTACTGAAGTATCTGATAACTCTTCTTTAATCTGTGCCAATGCTCTGATCGCTGAGCTACCGAGACCCCAGAAGACTCGTTGACTTTTTCTAGTAGTTTGTGATTTGCGCTGCAAGCCAGCAGTTTTACGTCACTGTGAAGTTACTACTCTCACATACTTACATATAATTTGTAAAAAAGCCCGGTCCGACCGCAAAGGGGTTCATAGGTATATTAATATCAATAACAAAAAAAATCCATGCGGAAGAGCAACGTGCCCACCGTCTAGGCTTGATCCACGATCGCCTATCTAATGAAACGGAAGAGCAACGTGCCCACCGTCTAGGCTTTATCCACGATCGCCTATCTAATGAAACGGAGGAGCAACGTGCCCACCGTCTCAGCTTGATCTACGATCGCCTATCTAATGAAACGGAAGAGCAACGTGCCCACCGTCTAGGCTTGATCCATGATCGCCTATCTAATGAAACGGAGCAGCAACGTGCCCACCGGCTAGGCTTGATCCACGATCGCCTATCTAATGAAACGGAAGAGCAACGTGCCCACCGTCTAGGCTTGATCCACGATCGCCTATCTAATGAAACCGAGGAGCAACGTGCCCACCGTCTAGGCTTGATCCACGATCGCCTATCTAATGAAACGGAAGAGCAACGTGCCCACCGTCTAGGCTAGATCCACGATCGCCTATCTAATAAAACGGAAGAGCAACGTGCCCACCGTCTAGGCTTTATCCACGATCGCCTATCTAATGAAACGGAGGAGCAACGTGCCCACCGTCTCAGCTTGATCCACGATCGCCTATCTAATGAAACCGAGGAGCAACGTGCCCACCGTCTAGGCTTGATCCACGATCGCCTATCTAATGAAACGGAACAGCAACGTGCCCACCGGCTAGGCTTGATCCACGATCGCCTATCTAATGAAACGGAGGAGCAACGTGCCCACCGTCTAGGCTTGATCCACGATCACCTATCTAATGAAACGAAGTAGCAACGTGCCCACCGCCTAGGCTTGATCCACGATCACCTATCTAATGAAACGAAGTAGCAACGTGCCCACCGTCTAGGCTTGATCTACGATCACCTATCTAATGAAACGAAGTAGCAACGTGCCCACCGTCTAGGCTTGATCTACGATCGCCTATCTAATGAAACACCTGAAGCTCGTTTATTTCGACTTAATGCAATGAGACAAGCTAGTCTTGTTCGTAGAGACATCAAAAGAGAACAGTCTTTTCAAACGGCTATTAATGTTTTCGCCAATGTTTCATGCGCTGTTTGTAAAAAGGCGGCCTTATCGCTTAAAACGATATCTTTCAGGCAACAGTGGAAGACGGACAAACAAACAAACACGCTTTCGCATTTACTATATTAGTTAGAAAGGATTTATAGCCGGAGTGGCTGAAAATACCAAAATCGCTATAGGTATGCCTACAATATTCGAGGAATTCCCTCAATTCCTCAACGATTCCATCATCAGAACTGAGTTCCGCTGCCTGCCTTCTTTTGCTTCGTCATAGTCGCTTAACTATCTTTATCGCCACCCGTGAAATACATTATCATTGAGGAGTTCCGGTGGCAATCTGTGGTATTTTTCATCAGTTACACTTCATCAAATGATACTTTCTGAATGCAAATGCTTGACTTATTGCTGAAAATACCAAAATCGCTATAGGTATGCCTATAATATTTGAGGAGTTCCCTCAATTCCTTAAAGATTTCATCATCAGAACTGGACCTTTCTGGAGCTTTCAAATAAAGAAAGAATCATTAAAATCGGTTCACCCAGTCGAAAGTTCTGAGGTAACAAACATAAAAAAATACAATCGAATTAAGAACCTCCTCCTTTTCCATAGTCCATTAAAAACAGTGGGTCTCATAAATTGTAGGTATCTTATAAGTCAGAAAACCTATAGTTTCTGATGGTATTGTTTATTGTAAAATCTTGAAGGATCTGGAAGGTCTTGCACTTACTGTTTGTATAAGTATGCATTATTTATGTGTTTTGATTGTGTACAGACCAGTATGGTGAACCAATAAAAATAAAAAAAAATTTAAAGTGTATTTGTTCTCTCCATCAGACTTCGCTTAAAAGCGATAAGACCGCCAAAATATTACAACTGTTTAACTACTTTATTTCCATATTATATTGTAAAATTGCTATAAAAGTATTAATCTATCTAGCAATTGGTAAGCGTTTATCCATTTCGAGTCATATTAAAACCTCCGTCGCCACCATCAGATAATGGGCCACATGGAGGTGCTGGGCATCGTGGCGGGCGGGTTCAACGTGTACTTCCCGATGCTGGTGGTGCTACTGTGCGGCGCCACGTACCTGTCGCTAGGCAGCCGGCTGCTGTCGCTGTGCGGCTTCCAGCAGTTCGTGGGCGACGACGAGCTCACCGGGGACCTGGTCGACGAGGGCAGGGAGATCGTCAAGCGAGGTGGGTACTTAGTATGGGCGAGGCCAAAAGGGTGTTGAGAATACATACATTTTTAATTTGATTTCAACTCACCTGGAGAGTGATAACTAAATCTCAACGGTGATCTTGAAATTAAAAAATAGAAGAATAACACTATGAAATATATTTGTTTTTGATTAATTTCAAAATAAGTTCGATAGTCAAAGTCAAGGTCAAAGTCAAATATTCTTTATTCAAATAAACTTTAGAAAAGTGCTTTTGAATCGTCCATAATTTTTTTACCTACTACCCATTCAGGACGTCTATATTTTAGCTGTGGAGAAGAATGGGCGCAAGAAACTCCACAGCTTTAATTCAATATGTAACGACATTTACAAAATTATATGCCGTTACGTTACCAAGTTCTACAAGTTTAAAAAAAAAATCTTAACAATATTTTGGATTAGAAATAGATTGGAGCATTTTAAACCCATGCTGTTTTGTCTTCAATGTAATCAGACACTTTATAATAAGCTTTTTTTATAAAGCTTTTCTTTAATAGCGATTTTAAATTTATTAATATCTAGTTTTTGGATATTACTTGGAACTTTATTGTAAAAACGTACACACAGGCCTCTAAATGAATTATTTACTTTGTGGAGCCTAGTATTAGGTACTGCTAGTTTGTTTTTATTTCTAGTGTTTACATTGTGAATATCACTGTTTTTAGAAAAAGTTTCAATATTTTTATATACATACATTAGGTTCTCGTAAATATATTGTGATGCAACTGTCATTATATTAATATATTTAAATCTCTCCCTAAGAGAATTACCAGCTTTTAGATTATAAATTGCTCGAATAGCTCGCTTCTGCAGCACAAAGATAGTTTGAATATCGGCAGCATTGCCCCACAGTAAAATGCCGTACGACATTACGTTATGGAAATAACTAAAGTAAACAAGTCTAGCTGTTTCAATGTCAGTGATCTGACGGATTTTCATTACTGCATAAGCCGCAGAGCTCAGTCTACCTACTACTTTTTAGTGTCGAAATAGTTAGCGATCACTTCGAATACGAATGGGTTTGAGCACTCATATTAAGTGTCTATAAGGCCGCGAAGGTGGCAGTCCGCTTCACGTGGAACAAACTGGCTTAACTGTCGGAACTCAACAATGCTACTACTATTGTTTGTAACGGCAACAGATTTCGATAAGATGGTGGTAGCTATAGCTAGCCAGGCAGTCTATTAATTTATTAATTTAATTGTGTTATTGATTTAAGAAAAACGCAAGCGCCAACGCGCGGAAGAGGCGATGTCTCGGCGCCGCGACTACAACTCGCGCTTCTCCAACTACCGCAGCGCGCGCGACGACGGCGACGGAGGTAACATCACGGCAATGACTACGCACACTGCTCACTAACATTAGGCATACTATTCATGAAATACACTCAGTTTCTATTAGCTAGACATGCTGTGCATTTTATGCTCATTTTATGCCCCCACTGCTGGGGCACAAGCCTTCCCTATGGATGGATAGGGAAGGCACTCGCTATACATTATCTAAACACTATTAATTGCCTACATACTATTTAAATTTTTACTTTTTATTTTCAAGTGCTACCTAATGGCTGCACTGAAGCTAAATTAAATATTTATAAAATTTATAAAGTATAGTTATCAAATTTGTGGTATTTCATCTGCAAAGATGAATCTGCATAGCCATCGGTTGCAATAACCGTTGGATAGATGGCGCACTGTGCCGCTATTAGCACTCAAAAAATTAAAAAGCAGCGACAAAATTCAGCGCTCACGTCAGCCATCCCGGTAGCATAGCGGTCAGTGCAGCCGCCCGGATTACGGAAGACCCAGGTTCGATTCCTGGCTGGGTCGGGTAGCCGTTTAATTTTTTTACTGTATTTTATAAATTTTATAAATATTTACATACTATTTATTGACTATACACACTATTCTTTAATTACATTAAATTTTCATTAAATTCACTATGCATTATCTACAATAAAATAAATAATATCAGTAAATAAATTAACTACCAACATTATTTATTAACTACACACACTATTCGTTATGCTGTAATAAGCTCGCTGTAAATAGAAGCACACCTTTCCTGAAATCCTAAACCACTGAGGGACTCTTTTGGTTCGGGTTCAAATCCCGATTGTGGAAATTTTTTTAACACATTTCCACGTGTTGCAAGATTGCAGTGGTTGAAAAGTCAATCGTGCTTCATAAAAAGAAGGCCTGAAATGAGCTATATGATTTATAATCAGACTGATAAGTGATGTCTCACCCAACTTCCAGTTGTTAATGCTACGAGTTATTGTGCATGTCTGTCACGTTTCAGCCCGCACCGGGCTACTAAACGACGTGGACTCAGATTACTATGTGACCACGAGTCCCGACAGAAACGCCCCCAGCGCGCCCGCCACCGACTACCAGCGCGCCGAGCTGCCGTACAACCGCCCCGATATGGCCTTGGAGGACGAAATCGAGGAACGCTTCGGCAAAAGCACCCAATCAGCGTTGAGAACGGAGTTTGACGAACCGCGCAGTAAAATGACGATGCCTCAAAGAGGACTCTTCGATGATGTGTAATGTGCAATATAGATTTCCGGTGTTGTCTTAAGGATTGTTTTTAAGTAATATTTATTGGTTAATTCGTGTAAGTTGAGCTTATGGTAATACGATAAGCGTATGGTAATGTATTGTAGATATGTTGCGACGCTCCTGTACCGCGAGCACGGATCTTTTATCGACCGATAAAGTGACATTAGACGATAAAATTTGACAGTTCCAAGTCGACAAATTAACATCGGCAGCATGGGACTTGCTTTATTGATTTATGGTTGTTTCGCATATCCCGAGAAATAGCCTTAGCATTTGGGGCGCCATCCGACGGATTAGATCAAACGGATTGCCTGTCCATGTTGTAAGTAGCAGGAATTTAGTCCTATTTCATATTTTATTCTAACCTCAATAATCTACTTTTTGCTGGTCCTTACCGCTGTGCGGTTTCATGCCGTCAGTAGTTATCAGCGGTGGATTGGGCAAGAATATAACTTGGCGTTGGGACAATGCACAGTTAGCAAAGTTGTGAAGGAGGTCTCTGAAGCTATTGTGCGTCGTCTTTTGCTCGTCTACATTCGATTTCCCAGCACCGCTGCTGATAGGGCCCTAATTGCCGACGGATTTTCAGAAAAGCATGGAGCAAGTAATCCACTAAAAGTAATCCAATAACAATTAAGTAAATATTAGGTAGGATGTTTTTTAAACGACTTAGAAAATGTGATACTTAGTTACGTTGGTGGTTCCGACATAATAAAATAATATTAAATAAATAAATGGATAATATTAAAATTCCTTTAAAAACCCTACACGATAAGAAACAGAACACGAAACAAAGAGAATTTAATCACTAACAAAAAATATAAGATTCGAATGAATGATGAACGAATGGAACGATAAAATTGCTGTGTTGCCATTTTTAAATATCGCTAAAATAGAGCACGATAAAACCTACCGAGTCCCCTGCTAGCGGTTGTAGATAAAATTCGATAGATAAACGGTTTTGTCGACCGATTCGAAATTTATCGATCGGTAAGATCCGTGCTCGCACCACTGATTCGTTTCGTGTGGCGAACGCTTGATAACTATTATTTTGTGACTAAAAATCCAATGGAAGTATTTGAAAATCATGTTTTAAACATTTATTGACATTTGAAGGCTCTACAACTTAATAAGTATATTATGTAATAGAAAAATTTTATTAAAGTTGATAACTACAAAAATATTCTTATTTGCAATGATTTTACGGGTTCGTATAAAGAAGACTTGGAACTCGCATTTACTTTAGTGCTAAAGTAAAGCGAAATGCGTATCTTAAAAATATGGTGTTTACAATAATATGTTTATACTAAATACTATGCGGTATTTTTAAAGAATGTATGTCTGCCTACAGTTTATGTTTTTTAGCTGACGAATACAATTTCACCGTCATTTTCATTTTAGTTCTTGAAATTATTCTATCGACAGAGAATGAATCATTCTGAATTAATACTGTCTGAGACAGAGAATTAATCATTCTCTGATTCAGATAGATCAGATTTAGTACAAAATCAAAAGTAGTTGAATTCTCATTTATTTGACGCATATTTTTTCTATAACAAAAATAATATCGCATTATTTTACTTATAGTTACTGTATAGATGATATAATAATAATAATAATGTTTAGCTATCGCATGTTTTTGACCGCTTTAGCGGTGGTGAAAATAAACAGTTTCACTGCGCATTACGAAGCTCGAAGCTTAAGTGATAAAATTTAATTTTAGGTGAAATGGATGGCAAAACGTAGAAATAACGTAATCTTTGTGAAATCCATTTGGCATAATAATGACGAGGCCTTGAGTCCGTTACAAATTTATAGTCTCTAGGTATAGTATCGATAAATAGTATTAATAAATTATGTTAGTTAAATTATAAGTAATATTGATAACTTATTATGCGATTATTAATTGTGTACATTAATTTGGAATAAGTTGTTGTGTAATAATATGTCAAAATAATATATTAGTTCGGCATTAGTGTTATTTATCGACGTCCACATTTTTATTATAAGAAAGCTTTTAATAGCCTAACTTTTAGAGTGTTAATTAACTTTGATAATTAACATAATCTAACTACTGATTTAATTTATTGCTTTTACAGCTAATATAGCCGAACGCTATTACATATTATCAATTTGTTCGGAGCAAATAAGTTGTTAAAACTATCTTGGTATTTAAGATAAACTTTTTTGTCATATGATTAAGGTATGGTATGAGTATGGCTTTATGCAAACGAGTTTTATTGATTCAAACAAAAATAGATACTTCGTCTACATAATACGACTTATTTAAATTAATTGTCACTATTTTTGACCATTCACATTGATTCTATAAACTTTATACTGACATATTAATATAATTGATGTTTTAAATGTAATAAATCGTTTTCACGGCCAACTGGTGAGACAGTGAAATTGACTAAATCAGTAAACTGATATGCCCTTTTCAAGTCAATTCAATAAATTAACTTTTTTACTAATGGCTTGTCTTAGTGAACTGTCTCGACACAATGGCTCCATGTAGTGTCTACTCGCACTAGGTTATTATAATGCACTCTGCACGTGCCTTTGTCATAAGTTGTAGCACTGGATTTGTCGCTCAATATGTCAGTGTATCAGTGACTATAACGATTCATAATACTAGTAATTTAAGCAGGCGATAGTTCTTTGTATTTTTATATAGACATGCCCTCATAAACTAGTGCAATTAAATGAGATTATATACTTAGCTCTTCTAGTGTTAATGCTTTTTGTGAGAAAACGGCATCTACCAGTTATCGTAAACCTTTTAAAAATAATTATTCAAATTATGTAGTTATGCAAAAACGCGGCAATTAGTGTACAGTCGGCCAATTAATTCGGCCACTATCTTAGGATAGGCATTCGGTTGCACGTGCTTTGAAAAGTAAAGTCCTAAAAAACAACTGACTATATGTATATTTACCAAAGCGAATTTGTTATTTTCGAGAACTTCTATCCAACTTTGTGATTTGTGTGTTGGCTGACTGTACCAACTAAGAAACATATCGTAATATTAATAAAAACTTCAAAGGAGGACGGGCGTTCTAGCCTAGGAACCAATAACAAACAACATGCGATATATCATTGAAAAGGATTTTTTATGTATTTTAATTATTGTTATGGCGGGAAGTAACAAATCACTGTGTGGAAAAAGTTATGGCACAATAAAGCAGACTAACAAAAAAAAAATTTTTTTTCAGAATTTCATTATAAATGGTTTAACAAGCATTATGTCATTTTATGTAAGTACTAAAACTCAGGTATTCTATGCAGACAAAAATATCAACTGTTGTCAAAATGCGCGGGCGCATCCAAAATGTACTTATATTATAACTATTTATAACTGTAACTATGACATGTCCCCTAGATCTTACTTATTTTCTCAGAAATAGTGTGAGCTAAAGTAATCTTAGTATGTAGGTATAGTCGACCATAAAATTGCTTTATCACTTTTGACAAAAACTTCCTTAGCAATAAAATTTCACTAAGGCCCATTGTCACTAATGACAACGTATCTGTCACTTGGTCTTTTAAACAAAAAATAGAACTTGTTGTTTTATTATATGCAAACAAAATTCACTACCCTTCGCGAGTAAAGTGCTAGTGCCAAATAAAACTCGCACTAGGCTTATCATATCATGGTATGACTTTACCGAATCTTATTTTAGTGTGTGAGTACAACTCGCACTTAACTGATTTTGTTTTTTTGGTATTTCACTATGTTAGTTTTACAAAAAAAATCAAGAAATTGATGATAAACATAAATAAACACTTATATTTTAGAGGAGTCTGGCTTTATTGCGTCTTAACTTTTTTTTACACAGCAGCTTGGAACTTTCCACCATAACAATAATTAAAGTACATAAAAAAAATCTTTCCAATGATATATCGCATGTTGTTATTGGTTCCTAGGCTGGCTTCCATATATTTTTGCCCGTCCTTCTTTCTTATGAATCCAGTTTATTCTGTGCGCCTTGTCTTTTTCTTTTGAATTAAATTTATAACTAAAAGAAATATACAAAGCACTCGGATACCTGAAATAGATTTATTAGACGTTTTTATCAATAATACGATTATACTTTGCAGTAAGAATAAATGTACAGTGTTAGCAAAATATAATTTTATTTATGTAACAATTGTGTGAAAATTTTATTTAATTGAATAGATTATTTCGTTGTTTGTTTTAATAGTCGACATGGAGTATTTGATATTAAGTGACGACGACCACTAATATAAAACAAACTACAAATATGAAATAGATATTTACATGCACATCAAAATAAAATACTTTATGGAACAAAGCTTTTGCAGGATTCTTCGGACACCAAGCTAAAATAATAAACTCAGAGGTACAATTAACCGGCCACCTTTGTTTAATTGAGGAAAAGCTTAATCAATTCTCTTCTTTATTTTCTGTATCCTAATTTTATACTGTAAAGGCTGTTTTCAACTTAGATTTAACTAACTTTTCAATATATTCCGTAGAATAATATTTTTTTTAAACTTTAAAAAAATACAGGTTGGCCGGTTAATTGTTTCTGAGTTTATATGTCGTGGCCACGGATCTTAAAATTAATCACTTTATGATGTAATCGACCATTTCATGAAATGGTTGTATTTCATGATAAATATTCAGCTTAAACTGATCATATCGTTAAAGCGTCGACGTTTGATGATATGCCCTTCCACGTTCGGCCATATCATTAATGTAGGAAATCCTTACTATAGGTTAGGTTAAGTTAAAAAAAAAATCCGAGCGAAGCGCAGCATAACGAGGGCCAGTCACAGAAGGGAGAAGCGGCATAAGATTGTACAAATCGATTGTATCGACACAAAAAATAAACGATATCAGCGCCTCTAACGGTGGGTAATGTAAATATATATTTTTTTTATATTAGAAGGAGGCAAATGATCACTAAAGTTTGACCATTTCATGAAGTAGCCGCGCGTTTAGTTGCCCATATCGAGAAACGATTTCTTATCATTGATCTGCCCAAACCACATCATGATGTGGCCAATAGACAGTGAAACATTTAATGAAATGCGACCATTTCATGAAATTCTTGAGCATATCATGAAGTGAGCAAATCTAAGATATGGCTACGACATACACATATTATTATAAGATCAACACGAGTTGATGCATTAAGTGTTTCATTTTAGAATACCTAAGCTTAAATCGATATAATTACACATGTGTAAATGAAAACTCGCAATCGCAAGTATCAAATTATCTTTGTCGATCTATAACTTTACTTTATAATTCATTCCATAGATTTATTTGATGCATATTAGCATTAAACACCAATGTGATATAACATACGTATATATGTTTAATTTGGACATCCTATTTACCTATGTATCCCTTCCTTTCTCCCTCCTAAATTACACTCTTTATGTATTATCCAAATAAAAAGTATAGCGAACATAAGATTATAAACTTTCGTGATGAGTTTGAAAATAACAACTACATTTAAACCGTCTATCTGTACTAACTAATAATACAATGCTGAAGTTTGTTTTTTTGTTTGAACGCTCTAATCTCTGTAACTATACCAGTCTGATTTAAAAAAATATTTTTGCATTTGATAGCCTAATTTTTGTGGAACGCTCTAGGCTACCTATTTTACATCACCCTATGCGTCCTAAAAAAAATCAGAAAAACGCATTCGAGGGTCGCGATCCGACGCGGTGGGTCGGGGAAACAGCTAGTAAAAAAAAAAACAAAAGATCATTATTTATTTTAGTACACGTCATATTTGAGTCAATTGGAATAAATTACAAACAATCACTTTCCTTGTTAAAATAGACTTTAATTGACTTCATTTTGCTAGTTGCAGAAACACGATTTGTCAACTTTTATAACAGAGAAAAAATATCAAAGTAACCTCTTTTAAAACATAGATTTGCATTTTACAAGCAAACTAGACCGATTTAAGCATCTAAGTTTTATTAGTAGATTAGTCTTAACACACACTTCAATATTCTAGTTCATTTTTTTAAAATAATTTGTAGTTTTAATTTGAAGGAAAAAAAACAGTTTTTCTTATGGTACGGGGAGCAAACGCTCCGTGTTAGATTAATTGTTTAGCGGTGCGTCGCTCGCCTTTAGTTGTATATTTTATCAAGCAACGAATTACCATTCAGCCTTAGCTTCTTAGCTGGCTGTCACCCAATCCCTCCTCTTCTCTTGGTTCCTTCTACACTTTTATCTTCTCTACATTCAAATTCAGGTCACGTCGTGTGCCATAGAGCTGCCCCCTCAGCAAGGAGTCCTTAACACTACATGAGCTAAGCCCTTTCGGCGGCTACAATGTCTTGTTATATGATAATAATAATAACAAATTACAAAAACACATGTTGAAAAAATTTCCACGGGCAGGATTTGAACCCGCACCCTTCTGACATACCGGGTCAGGTGCTCTCCCCCAATTGAGCTATCGTGGTTCTAACCAGCCCGCCGAAATTATTCAACACTATTTATTTTTTACTTTGAAAGCCAAAGGCGCCCATTCATTCCATTGGAGTCATGCTCGTCAAGATTATTTGACCTAAAACGAGCAGGAACGAGACACGCTACTGATATAGTTTTTGTGCTAAGATTTTGTTGATTCAATTATGAATCCATCAGTGAAAATTCCAGGATTCTACCTTCTGTAGTTACCGAGTAATTAAAGTATGCAGTGTATCTGGATCACATGCTGAATATGATGGACCAAGTTAGTTCAAGAAAACTAGAATTTGATAACATCAATATGATGCCACCAAACCTCTGCTATTATTGGCTTGGACTTACCGCTCAGTTTCATTAAATATCGTTTATTTAGAGCCTACGTTTATATGATCTATCTTTAAACCGGTTGGATGTGAGTTTTTAATGCTTTTGTTAATGATAATAATAAGAATATGTTTAATGTATGTCACATACCATTATTGGGGTGCTACAGAAGTTTTAAGAAAACATGACGCCCTGCTCTAAGGCAAAGCAATACTAATGGGATTTTTATTAAAATAATGATTTATAGTATTGATTAAATTTACAAATACGCTTTACATTACCGTAATGATAGTAGAGCGTTAATTACATTTATCATAATTTGTTTGAAATGCGTACTTTATTAGGATTTATTTTTGTCACAACACTGAAATTAATTATATCTTTTATCTTGTGCGCATAATTTATGGTAGCATCTTTTGTGCTTTTAATTATTTATTATTATAATTATTACATTATTTAAAATGTACAATGTCAGTCTCAATTTTACTTAGTTTATTTAAGATAATACTAAAATAATATTTACACATTGACACATTTTTAGGCTATAGGTACCTATTATAGAATAAAATCAAAGTCAAAGCGAAAGTCAAAATTGTTTATTGATATATAAATCAAATGAAAATAATAATTAAATAATATAATTCTTTTTTTATTTTTTTTAAACTTTGCAACATAAATTACATGGCGGACTTAATGCCTGAGGCATTCTCTACCAGTCAACCATAGGGTGGTGCAGAAATAACAAGGTAGGTGCAATTGGTAGAAGACAACAATTTAGGAATAAAAATAATATATTATAAAACGCACAGTATATATACTTATATACACCAATATAATGTATATTATTACATAAACTACTTTTACAAATATAAAACAAAAATAAACATATAATACATAATTTATAAATAGGACGTTACTGAGATGATTCTGCCAAGGTTTTATCAAAAAAGAGCATACGGACTTTCTTTTTATAGGCGTCACGACTCGTAGCCATCCTGATTTCAAGAGGTAGCGCATTCCATAGGAGAATGGACTGAATATGGAAGGACGAGTGTACAACGCCAGATGTATGGGAAGCACAGAGAAGAAGATTATTAGTAGATTTTTTTAATTGTCCAAATCTTTTTTTACCTACTACCCATTCAGGACGTCTATTTTTTAGCTGTGGAAATAAATGGGCGCAAGAAACTCCACAGCTTTTATAGAAGTAACGACATTTACAATAGAAAAAGTATGTCGTTACCAAATCATACAAAACATAAGAAATAAATAGTAGATTGTTATACAAGGAGCTAAAATGACCCATTATATACGAGGTAGTTTTACTCCCGAGCTTTAGCGAGGGAGTAAATAGAAACCGAGTTTTAATGGGTTTTTAGCGCAGTGTGTTACACTTTACTTTTCACTACGATTGCGAGAAAATAAAATAATCTAATACAATATGAAAGACTTTATTTTATTAAAAATTAAATGTACAATTTGTACAATTCTGGATATTTAACGAGATGTTTTTTCCCGGTAACTTAATTTCTGTCCTCTGTGAAGATGAATGTTGAGTTGTCTGTGGGGTAAACGTGGGAGACACACGTAGTTCCAGGTTTGAGGATCCCTCGTTCGGATGTTCTGGATAGAGAATCAGCTGAGTTGACTCATCTCTTGATGTCGATAGTCGTGGGCTATTTGGGAGAATATTGATGCGTTCTGTGATATGCTGGGTGATATCAAATTTGTTTGAATGGAGTTCTCGACATACCCTTCCGTCACTTGATCGGATCTCCATCCACCGTGGCGTTTTAACGTTGTTATATTTGCACCAGAATCCGCCAAGAGAGTGGCGGATGTTCTTCGGAAACAGTGGCCAGTGTATTGTTCCGGATTAGGCAAATTTAGATAGGTGGCGACCTCTTTTGGCATGTTACTTAATTTATTTTTGCCTATAACTTGCCTTGTGCATTTTCCGTTTTGATAGCTGATAAAAAATCTCGGCGTGCCCACTCGACTCGGCCGTAAATCTTGGAAGACATCATTCATTGTCATCTGATTTAATGTGCTATGTTCTTACTCTAAAGTTTTCATAATTCAGAGTGTTCTTACGCAAAAAAAATAGTGATGGCTACCACAAAAGTGTCAGTTTCATAGACGTAGTTTCGTTTTCTAATTAATTAATTTCAGCCAATTAAAGTAGTTTAAAAATAAAGGTGATACTGATTTAGGTATATAATGACACATAGTGCTTAGTGATAATAGAAATAAGTTTATACATATTTGGGTCAAATGTGCCTGATGTCCTTTAAAGATTTTGCGCCAATGTCTTTTTTTATATCTTCTGTAGCCGCAACGCATTGCATGCATTCTACCAAAGAGATCGCCGAAAAATGTTGTTCTTTTTCTATGAAACAGTAATAAGTCGAGTCTATATTCACGATTATTCTACTTATGACTAAAGACTTTTTCGTTTTTGTAGGCTCATTGTCATCGGACCGACAAAAATTAAAAAATAAAAACTTTTTCCCCTAGAGGAAGAAATGCTACTTTTTCTTCGCTCTGGTACGCCACAATGACGGCCTTTTTGAGCAGGAGTGAAAATAAAATTTTTCTTCTTCTTTCCACCACGACAGCCACGCTGAGAGGTCAACGTGCTCGGAGAGCGGAGCGGCGAGATATATGAAACAAAAAAAGTATATCGTTACCAAACAAAAAAATAAAATTCTTCTTCTCCACCTCCTCCATGGCAGCCACGCTGAAAACAAAAAACAACAAATGCATGCAATGAATAAAAGGGACAAAAAGAAATTGGCAAATTCGGCGCGGAATTCTTCTAACACAAATAAATGGATGGAATGATTGAAGGTAAGAAAAAAAAGGCATGCATTTATTCTCACTATCACTTTCATCCCTGTTCCTCTCTGCTTTTTCAGCATCCCTTGCCAACCTGCGTCTCCTCCCAGCATCCATCTCCATACAACAGTCGTCGTCGTCGTCGTCGAACATCGTTATCAGTAAACCAAACTTCATTCAAAGGTTGGCGGCCCACCTCCCACCGATGACTGCTTCTGCTGCTCCGGCTACCTGAGGGAAATCCCCTTCGCTCACGTGCACGCCTTCCTCGCATGCCTCTTCTGCCACTCATTCGTCTTTCCCCATGGGGCACAAACATACTGTGGGCATCCGAGGCTAAAAACTCACGATTATCCTCAACGTCAACGCCCAGCGGAGCACCAGTAGTTGTAGCTATGAATATAATTGCTAATATTAGCAAGCCAATTTCTTCAATTTACCTAATAATAATGAATCCTATGATAACATATTATTAGTGACTAAACTTACGATTGAGATGACATAGGCGACCGAGACCGAGACCGAGACGCTCGGGGTGGCGGGCTGTGGGCTTCTTCTTCGTACTACAACACACAAAAATGGCATGTTAAACAACTGCAACCCAAACGCAACAAACCAGGAGGTCAATTCTATTAAAAAACTGCAACTGCACGTTTACGCCTGTCATTTGTCGCGTGTAGGAGCAGTGCCGTGGAAATAGACGTATTCTGTTAAAATTCTCTGCACCATAACTACACTACAGCTGCGCGACTACTACACTACAGCTGCACGAATCCTGCAATAAAACTAAAAGAACTAATGTTACAATACGCTAAAAACGTAAAATGCTTATAATACGCTGTGCAAAAGTTGCTTACGATCTACTTCAATAAACCTGCACAAAAACTGCACCAACACTGCTGTCATTACTACACAAATGTCAAAATATTTTAATGGAATACGATTATTTTGCAGTAAACGTGCAGGTGTAGTGCAGTTTTGTTAGTAGAATACCTATTTGCGTTACTTCTCCGCCCCTGCAACACTACGGCAGCAGCGCTGCATAACAGAATACCGAAACGTCAAAATTTGCTCATTTTGACACACGCGACGCTGCAGTGTAGTTGCAGTTATTTAATAGAACCGGCCTACAGGCCTAACAAAATATATGCACATATGTAACTGACCTCCTCCTCTTCAGGTGGCTGACAAAAGCCTGATCGGCGACCGAGACCGAGACCGATATTTGGAAATGCAATAATTTATATAACACAGATAACATAACATGCAATATAATAAATAAATGAGTACCTAGTAATTTGCCTAATGAATGAATGATATAATTATTATGTGGAATATTCTTTAATATTTTATTGTAATGTTTATTTTATTATTTTAATTTGTTTTTGTTAATTATTTTGGTATTGTCAATTTTAATTTTAATTGTTTTTAGGGCTGTTTCAGATGGATTATTAATTGATGTGAACAAATGTTGAATGCCGACGTTTCGGTAGAACACGCATGTACCTTACTAGTATATAACTTAACAATATTGTTTACCGTGTCTCTTATGCAAATAAATATATTTCTATTATATTATATAAAACACACAAAAAGGGCATGTTAAACAATTGCAACCCAAACGCAATAAACCAGGCCTAACAAAATAAATGCACATAACTGACCTCAGTTCAGTCATCCAACTGCTTCATCTCAGCCGTATCCTCCTCTTGGCGTTGTTTCATGCAGTCTCTAGCCTTATTCATATACCTTTCGAGTGTGCTTCGAGGCATATCAAATAGAGAACTGAGCCTTTCATTACTGTCGCCAGTACGCAGTTTGACCAAATAAATACTTAATGCCACACTTGCAGAAGGCACTTCATATTGCAGGCTAGGCATTTCTGATAAAAGTTCATGAAACTGAGCAGCGGTAAGTCCAAGCCAGTAATGGCAAAGGTTTGGTGGCATCATATTGATGTTACCAAAGTCTAGTTTTCTTAAACTAACTCGCTCCATCATATTCAGCATGTTATCCATCTGTGCTGCAGTGAAGTCTCTAATATTCGATTGTAACTGGTCCCAGCAGTCATTTTCCAAATGATATCGGCATATACGAGCAAATGGCGAAACATACAATCTATAGCGGCATAATAACATTTCCTTCACTCTTATTGGTAGCAATAAACGCTCAACATTTTCACACCCAGAAAACATACAATGCCTTGTTGTTGACGCTACACGTGTATAAGTTTGTGATGTTATTCTCACAGTTTCTTGGCGTTGTATGACAACCTTATGCGGAAGTGGTGGCGGCACAGGTATATGTAGCGGTTTTCCATTATCAATTTCCTCTTTGACTTCAATAAGTCTATCAGCATCTAGCTGGATTTGCCTTTGAACTTTTCTCCTAGCAGCAATCCAACATGCATTGCAAACTCTAGTCAGATGAGACACCTAAAATTAAAAGATTAGTTAAAGCATTTATTTATAAAAATCACAAAAATGACTTAGGTATAATACACCGAGACATTTCAGTGGTTGTTTTCCCGCAGGTGGGTAGATCAGACCATGAAACTGAACAACTTTCCCCAAGAAACATAGGTCAAAAAACGAGATAATTTTTTCACTTTTCTATACAAAGCCTCTATTGACCGAGCATGGTTTGTATGGGAGAGTTAAAAAATTATCTCGTTTTTTGACCTATGTTTCTTGGGGAAAGTTGATCAGTTTCATGGTCTGATCTACCCACCTGCGGGAAAACAACCACTAAAATGTCTCGGTGTATAAAGGACAGGGTGGAAAGATCGAATGCCACATTGATGGCAACTACCTTAAATATTGGAAATAGCACATTCTGTGTAAAGGAGACTTTCCTTTATTTTTAAACACAGAAAATTCTGCATTTATGGATTTTTGAAAAATCGCTTGTCTTAGGCGGGACTCGAACCAGTTAAATGCGACAAAAAATAACATGCCGTATTTTATGATGCAGATCGAAAGGGTTACTGATAAGGTTCATTTTTCTCTAAATAACAAACAATCAAAATAATGGAAGGCCATGAATACTAACAATTACCTTTTAATTTTGTTTTCACCCGTCACGTGAAAATGCACCGCAACTACTTTAATTATTGGAAATAGCAAATTGTACTCAATGGAGATAGTCTTTTATATTAGAGAATAATAAATACTGCAATTATGGATTTTTGAAAAATCGTCTTTCTTAACCGGGAATCAAACCGATCAAATGTGGTAAAAATAACATGCCGTATTTTAAGATGCAGATCGAAAGGGTCTTTCATATTTATCGTTTACAACTCATAAGTACCATGAAATGAATTAAATAAAGACCGTGAGAACTAATTAAAGCAGACAAAAGAAAACAGTATTCATTTAATAAACTTACTAAAACCTTGCTAACTAATCAAATCAGTTGTTCATAATAAGTTCCATTTTCTCGTATGCATAAAATTCTTTTGAGGAATTGACTTTTCGTAGCTCTTCGCTTCGCAGTGAATTGTGGTAAGTATTAGTAATAGCTGCATGGACTTCAGCTTTTAAATCGCCTACACTTTCGTAGGTTCTTTTATAAATAACGTCCTTCACATATCATTAGTAGTAACATTTAAACATCTTTACTTTCCTTGCATGCCAGAGATTAAAGTGTCTTGTGTTTCAGTAAGTATTCGTTAAATGATTATTAGGTAATGAATGACAAACCACAATCCAAGTAATTCTTAATTTTTACGGTCTTTATTTAATTCACTTTTCAATTCAATTAAATTTACTTGTGTTGTAAACGATCAATATTAAAGACCCTTTCGATCTGCATCATAAAATACGGCATGTTATTTTTACCACATTTGATCGGTTTGATTCCCGGTTAAGACAGACGATTTTTCAAAAAAACATAATTGCAGTATTTATTTTCTCTAAAATAAAAGTACTTAAGTCTCCATTGCGTACAATTTGCTATTTCCAATAATTAAAGTAGTTGCGGTGCATTTCACGTGACGGGTGAAAACAAAATTAAAAGGTAATTGTTAGCTTTCATGGCCTTCCGTTATTTTAATTGTGTTTTGTTATTTAGAGAAAAATTAACCATAGCAGTAACCCTTTCGATCTGTATTATAAAATACGGCATGTTATTTTTTGTCGCATTCGAAGCGATTTTTCAAAAATCCACAAAAGCAGAATTTATTGTTTTTAAAAATAAAGGAAAGTCTCCTTTACACAGAGCTATTTCCAATATTTAAGGTAGTTGCCATCCATGTGGCATTCGATCTTTCCACCCTGTATATCTGCTAAGAATCATAGATCAACATTAAAATAGAAGTGATAAGAATAAGATATACACATCGTATTCTAAATCGATGGATATACATGATAATTGTTAAAGTAACTATATTTTGAATTAACTCCAATTACGACATGTTTTAAAAAGACTGGATGTAAGTTTCAAAGGTAATAACAAGGTTAATTTAATAACATACCAAATGAGGAAATGTATATTTAATAATAACATTCCTTTCTGGGCAATCTGGATGCACGAGATGAGTACGGGCCCGTAGAATTGATATACCACAAGCAAAACACACACTCCTATGGCCAAACATAGGTTGCGGAGCTGAGGTGTTGGATACTTCTTGGAGCAATTCAAAGCACTCAAAGCATAATTTATTTTCAGAAGAAACCTAGAAAGAAGAAAATAATACTATTATCGGCATGTGACGATGCACAGCATCTGTGAGAGTGCGTCTACTTCCGTTCTACCAACTTCCTGTCTATAACTTCCGTCATATTGTTTTAATTGCTGTTAAATAGTAGCTAAACTGACTTACTTCTGTTTGGCGCCATTTTCTAGTCACCTTAGGAGCTCCTTGAGCGAAACGTGCTCATAATAGCGTCGTCGTTACTTTTCGTTCGTACAACAACTTAATTTAGATACTTACTCGGAATTTTTTATTTTGTTTTCAAGTTTTGCCTGTGCTATAGTGAAAATGAGCGACAGTGAAGCAAATGAGTGTATCGATGGCGACGAAAGATCGTCGCAGCCGCGTGGGCCTAGCGATAGCAGCTCGAAGCGCCGCCGTTCACATAGCTGAGTCGTTACCTAACGATTCCTCGGACAGTGAGGTAAAACGTAGGCTTAGTAAGTCAAATACTGATATTAAGCCCTCGCGCGCCATATGTACATAAGGTCGTCGGACGTATATGTATGGACGTATATACGGACGTCGCGGGACGGGTAGAGTGGTAGAGCTTACGAACAAAGTGAAAGTGTTATCAGATGTATTGCTATGCTACATAATGTAGTACTACCCTCTCAGTCAATTTTTAATGAAAACATTATTGAAAATACGGCTAGTTCGACCGCAAAAGATGGCACGTCCATCACAACGCTACCGGCGGCACAAGGACCGTTGCCCGAACCGTTGCCGGGACCCAGCGGCTTAACAACATCAGATTTTCAATTACATCGCCCTACGGTTGCTGTTGATACTAATGCGGTCAAACCCCGTCTTTTAAGCCTTGGTGTTGTAAATACAGTTTTGAAAGACCCGAAGATCCTGCCTGCTCACCCAGAGCATTTAAAACGTCTAGTTTTTGCAAAAATTTAGGGATCAGTGTTGGAAAAATGTTCGATACACAGTTTGATAAATGACTATCAACTATATCAACCCAAGTTCTACGGAGGCTGCCTTCGAGCGTATCGGAGGCAGTGGCAGGCACTTCGGGCTCCGCAGGCCTTTCTCGACATGATTACGGGAATGCTTCTGCCATTCACCTCCAAACCTGTGCTCATGCGTCCGACGACCAGGCTTCTTCGTCGCTTCAAAACACCACAATCACCAGTTATGTGCCAACAAATACACAAACTTCTCTCTCGACCATGTTCTTGACGAAGAAGAGCGACGTATCGTTCAGACCCATTTTCAATCTGAAACACTTGAACGAGTCGATAATTCCAAAACCATTCAAACTGATCTCTCAGTTCTAGATACCTCAGTTTCTTCAAAATGGCGATTGGATGGTGAAGCTGGACCTCTCATCAATACTTAACGAATACTTTCACGTGCATATAGCCGAGGGTCACAGAAGGTTCCTTCGGCTGGTCTACGACCACCAGATCCAGAACCTCGCAATAATTTCGCCGCTCTAACCAACTGGGTGGCTCAACACCTTCGAGATCAAGGTATGAGAATTGTGGTATACTTGGACGACTACTTGCTGGTAAACTAGGCTCGTCCTCTCCTGCAGGCTCAAGTGTAGATGGCTATAAAAACTGTAGAGCCTAGGATGGACCATCAACGAAATCGAAAAGTCTTTGACCGAACCCAGTCAGAAGCTGGAATTTCTTGGTCTGACGTGGAACACAAACTTTGGACTCAAGGGCCTCCTAGAAAGAAAAGCGTACATAATAAAAACTATTTCGAAAAAGCCATCGCAAAGGAACGATGTCGCTCAGGGAGATACAAGTAGTCCTAGGCACTCTCAACTTCGCCAACTTTGTTATTCCTAGAGGGAGATTGCATTGTCGTCAACTGCAGCTGCACTCCCGACGGTTGCTGAGGGAGACTCCGCACAGTCAACACAGCATACCGGCACCTGTTGTAAGCGACTTAGAGTGGTGGATAACTACCTTGAAAGATCATCAGGTAACGAGCAGCTTACATCCAACACTCATACAACACATCCTTACAACAGATGCAGCAGACTACGGCTGGGGGGCTCAGATGGACGACCAAATAGTATCGGGCGGATGGACCCCCAGCCAGAATCGATGGCATTACAATCGCATTGAGATGTTAGCCATCATAGCAGCGAGCGGTAAGCCACTTTAGATCCCATCTTCAGAGACGACATGTGATTTTACAGCCCGACAATCGAACTGTTGTAGCATGGATGTATGCTACAACGTATGTATGCAAGAAAGGCGGAAAACGATCAACGCTTCTGCTCAATATGACATACAGCTTGCTAAATCTCCTAGACCGGTGGAAGATCATGATGACAGCGGAGTACCTCCCGGGCAAGTACAAGGACGTAGCAGATAGATTGTCCCTGGGAAGACAACCAGCCGAGTAGCACCTGCTGCGACCAGCTGTGCGAGCAGCATTTCACAACTTCGAAGTTCCTCAGATCGATCTGTTCCCTCTGACAAAAGAGGGAACAGACGCAGTTTTGCAACGCATTCAGCAGACAGTGGCAGCTTCAGCTGGCGTGGGTATTCCCACCACTGAGGCTGCTGCCCCGGGTGCTGCACCACCTGAACTCTGCGCGAGGAGTGTACTTGGTGGTGGCACCGATGTGTGAGAATGTGTTTTTAGGCTGCCAGATCTTTGCCGGCGTGCAATGTGCGAACCGTTCAAGGCCCAGAACTTAGCATCGGTTCTGATAAATCAGAGCACCGGCCTTTCACCGCCTCAGGTTCGAAACATGGAACTGTACCGGTTCTGATAAATCAGAGCACCGGCCTTTCACCGCCTCAGGTTCGAAACATGGAACTGTACATTTGGAAAATTGGGGGTGGGGTGACATCACAGGAACCTGGACTGAAGCAGAGCGAACCTTGCTAGAATCGAGCTGGAGAGATTCTACTTTAAGGTCTTATAAGCCTGCATGGGCCAGGTGGGTAAAATGGTGTGGAGAATGATGTGGACCATAAACATCCTGAAGGTGTAGGTTCTAGATTCTTGGCATATCTGTATCTTTCAAGAAGGGTTAGCTTATCCAACAATTTTACTTCATAAATAAGTTGTAATGTAATCATATTGTCATTCGGAAAAACATTAAGTAATGAAAATTTAAATTCACATTTATTAGTAAAACATATTTTAAAAGCCATCTCTCTTCAGAAACCGAGAGCAGAGAAACCACCTGTCTGGGATCCAAGTGACATGGCTGCTTGGCTACAAGGTAATGCATCATGTAATGATGACACAATGTTCGAAGCTTCACGCAGGTTAGCGTGTCTACTACTTCTAGCGTCGGGCTGACGCACGGGTACATGACGTCACCTTGCTAAGAGTTTCCACAAGTCACTACACAGATGCTGGCGACCATCATCCTAAGTCCAGTTTTTGGTTCAAGACAGGCACAGCTTCATATAGACAATCAGGTTGGAAATTGTTAAAATATAGTAATAATAATATCTGTCCCGTATTTTGGTTAAGAAAAGTTTTAGAACTTAGTGCACAGCGGCGAACACTCGAATGTTACATTCATTACAGTGCCTTATTTGTCACAATAAGAGGCGCCCCACAGGCCGCCTCACGAACTGTGATTGGAAACTGGATTAAAACAGTGTTAAAAGACGTAAGGGTATCTGCGACTGCGGATTCTGTACGCTCGATAGTGGCCTCTCTAAACTGGCACGAAAATTTTCCTATCTAATAAATAATTAATAATCTAATAATGAAGATATTCTAAGCAGAGGTAATTGGCGTAGTCAAAACACTTTTGCAAAATTTTATTGCAAACAAATTATCAGAACTACACAATCTTAAAATAATCTTTTAGTAAATTTTGAACCTATTTAGTACTTATGATCATAAGTGTATGAATGTTTATGATTATAATTAAAATTAATATTAAATTATAATTCATTTAATTAGGTATATAAAAAAAAGTAAATTTTTGATGATTGTTTTGGTGAATATTATTATATTATAATATACACTGGTTTAATTATTGAAATGTTTTTCTGTTCCTTCAAGTTGTTCGTGCCTTTATCTGCATCACATAGTGTTGTTGGCAGTCACCAGGAGGTATAAACATGTCTCTCACAGATGCTGTGCATTGTCACATGCCGATAATAGTGCAAGTTTAACATAACAATAAAACTTGTATTATTGAGCAGAGACGATGCACAGCATCCATTAAAGGGCTCCTGGTAAGAGACTTCTATTGAGCACGCTTTGCTCAAGGAGCTCCTAAGGTGCTACAAAATGGCACCTAACAGAAGTAGGTCAGTTTAGCTACGCTAAGGTAAGGTCAGCAACAGGTAATATTTGCTGCAATGATTGTAGCTGTGAATAGTTTGTGTCATTTATTTTATTATCAGTTGGAGACGTGACACTGCCTTATAATGTAACTAAATATTGTGACTAATTTCTAATTGCCATTTGATTACATTTATAATTAAAACAAAATTTTCCTAACAAAAAAGCAGTTTTAATTTAGTTAGCATACCATCTTATTTGTTTTGTTGACCTTACCTTACCAAGCGTGTAATGTTAATTACCAATATCATAATTTTGTATCTAAATTTGGTAAATTGCGAAGAACTATGAGATACTCATTGGAAAAACATAAAAATGGTATACTTTTTTTATTAGTAATGGTATACTTTGATTACAGAGGGCCCCGCTAGGAAGACAAAACTTTCAAGCTGAATTTCTTCTGTTCTAATAAAGATTCCTTGAATTAAATACACAAATTGGAAGGTACTTTGGAAGTACATTAGATCAGTATATTTTTTTTATGTATTTCGAGCATTATACAACCGAGGGACCAGCTGGGAAGATCAGGCATTTTATCGTAATTTCTGTCAAAACGGTTGAGCTACATTGAAGTCTGTTGATAAAATTAAATTCGAAAGGTACATTGAGCAACTGAAGCATTGCCATTAGTTTTATGAGTCTAACTCGGGGGACCCGCTAGGTAGGAAGACATTAAAAGATAAACAAAATATTTCCCACAGAATCTTATCATTCGTTACCTACCTACTTCAGCTTTAAAGTCTTTACACAATACCATAGATAAATGATTGGTCTCGCGCGCTCGACCAGATACCGCGCTACCTAAAAACAATAGCTCCGTGAATGCGGCAACTCAATATTGTAGTGTGTGTAAGAACGGTGTCCTTCTTATTTCTTGTAGTATTATTTTTACACAGTTTATTTACGCAAACTGGCATTTTACTTCGGTATTTGACCAAAATTTAACAAAACATTCGGTACGCGCACCTCACAGATTACAACGCGACTGACTCGGGTACGCTGACCGCCGACTTCGGCGTAGTATTTTTTGCCGCATTTAGCAAGTACGCCGGCGGTATCTAGTCGAGCGCGCGAGACCAATCATTTATCTATACACAATACCTTTATCTGGGCCGAATTGACTTACCGGTGTTGGTGAAATCCAGTCCCGGAGAATATTCATCATGGGTTCTGTAGCCTCTTCCAACATGCGCCAGCGCTGGTGCGTCAATCTCATCGAACAATAAATACACCGGCAAGTAATATCCATTGTGGTACGTATCGGTTTGGTTCACAAAAACACCACACCAAAAGTATGTAGAGTCTCTGTCTCGAATATATTGTGAACTATACTATTGTTCATGGAGGAGTACGAAGTACAACTCAACGTAAATAAAATAGAAAGAAAATATTAAAAACACCAAACAATCTGAACGAAAGTAGATAACCTAGCTAGCTCAACTTCACGCTCTGTCTAATCTCTAATATAGTGATGTTGCGTCGTTGCGATAGCGTAGCGATAGTCTATCGATAGTATCGTGATACTATCGCATAACACTTTCGCCGATTCAACCGAAACGGCGGCGTGTGTTTTGTAAAACTGAATGTACTTACCGTTTGCTTGGCATACTACTTGTGTCATTCTTAATAATAATTCATTAAATACAATAAATAAATATAAACAAAAACCATAACTCATACAATGTAAACAAACAACTAGGTGAGATGGATGACAGCTGCGTTTGACACTCTTTGGTTTGACAGCTATTCCGTTCGGGAACCGAACGTCTACGTTTCGTTCAGCAATATCTTTACAAAAGTTGCTGTGATAAATTCTGAATATAGGGATTTTCGAAATACATAATGAAATAAATTATTTGTGAGGAAAATACATATTTAATACACTGTTGTTTTTTGTTTTTAATGCATTTACTTAAAATGTATATGATAGATAAAGTATGTGATATTTATCTTAACTTGGTCGGTTTATCACTGTATTTCGCTTCATTTACCATTTATATTATAAATCTTTAAATAATTAGTGCATTGGGCTGAAAATTTTCAAATGACTAGTTGAGTGAAGGCACTAATTATTTGCTTAATAAGTGATTTGCTGGTCCATACCAAACTCATGTAAGCGACGACCAAAATAACCTCACGGGCCAGTGACATTTAAAGTGCCATCACTCATTAACGACTTGCAGTAAGCTTTTAAGATTTTAATAGACGTTGTAGGGTATTATAAGGTACGAATCACCATCAGAAATTAGTTTCTAAGGTTAGTATTTAAGGAGCTAGGACCGATTATCCTTTTTCTTCAAAATAAACATATCTTCAGAACGGTGCATTTTTTTTAAATTCTGCTTTTGCTCAAATTCATTACATTGTGTGTAAAAAAAGACATACTTGTGCGCCTCACCGTTCGCGAGATACAGCAACCACCTAAACGTTACCCTAGTGGCATTTTGAATAACTTCGGAATTATAAGACGCACAAATTTAAGACTAACACGCACATTTACAGCGCCCTAAGATCTATCTTCCTGGGTACTTTTTTTTTGATAAGTCCACAGGAAAAAAAATGTGCCGCTGGGATAACGTTACGAATTCAATGCCAGCAAAACCCAGGTTTGTGCATTTTTGTCAAAAGTAACTCCCTTCCTTACTGCTCCCTCTTTTCAGATTTCTCCGTTACCCATTTCGATGGACCTCAGCATTCTTGGCATGGACATCGGCCAGGAACTGAATCCAAAATTTTATATCGAGAGTGTTATTTTAACTGCCTCCCGTAAGTTGGGTATTCTCAATAAGGTGAGGCGGTTTTTTACTCCCGAGCAGCGCTGTTTACTGTACAAGACTCAGGTGCGATCGAGAATGGAGTATTGCTCCCATCTATGGGACGGCTTCGCTAAATACCTCCTCGATGCACTTGATAGACTGCAAAGGCGAGTGGTACGCATTATTGGAGATGCTGAGGTTACAGCCTCTCTTGAGGACATCCAGCTGCTTAGAGACATTGCTTCTCTTAGTGTCTTCTACCGGAATCACTACGGAGAGTGTTCTGAAGAGCTTTTTGATCTTATCCCGCCCTCTCCTTTCCTCTCCCGGACTACACGTGCTGGTCTTAGGAATCACCTTCATACTGTACAGACAATCAGTACTCGTACCAAAAAATTTAGCAAGTCGTTTCTCTGTAAGACTATTCGGCTTTGGAATTCTTTGCCGGCGCATGTGTTTCCCAGTTCCTATAGTCCCGGGTCTTTTAAGCGGGGCGTGAAACGGCATTTATGTAGGCCGTCATGAATGGGTGTGCTTGTTATCGTGCTTGTTCCACGGTGGGGAGCGCTCTCATTATTTTGGACTGCATCGGCTGCTTACCATCAGGCAGGATGTAGTCACTATGACGTGCCAATATAAAAAAAAAATACCCCAGCGGCATCTGTTTTTCGCGAATATCTCAAAAACTACTGGACGCACAAATTTAAGATTTCGCGCACAATTACACGAGATGGAGCACTAATTATTCTATATCAAGAATCCAAGAAATTCGACAACATTCCGCTGGGGTAACGCACGCAGTATCGCAGCATTTCGATATTTTCGATAGGACTATTCGCGCTATCGACTATTTTTCAAGGTCAACTATCGATAGTGAAACTATCGCTATTGCAACAACACTAGTCTAATATAGTATTTCTTTTTTTTTTATTTGTTCATGACCATGGATACTAGTCCTTCAGTCGAAAACTTAATTTATACGTTTCTCAAAATTAAACTCTATACTGATGAACAGAATATAGAATATTGCGAAGTGAATTTTTGTATGATGTATCAACTAATTCTATAAGCAATCGGATCTTCGCTACGTGGTTCCATTCTCGAGATACAGGTGTCACAGGTGCGCTGACGCGTCACAAAAAACCCTTTATAACTTTTAAACGCGAGACCGACTAATTCTGTAGCTTGGCGACTAATTTCGACAAATTATCTACTAATTCTCCATGCAAACAGATCTTCGCTACGTGGTTCCATTCTTGAGACACAGATGTGGCACAGCTATACTGACGTCATTACAACTGTGCCACAAAAACCCCTTATAACTTTTAAACGCGAGACAGACTAATTCTTTTCTTGGCGACTAATTTTGACTAATTATCGACTAATTCCTGGCATAGTCAAAAAATCTGTTTTCCACTGTGGCACAGCTGTGCTGACGCACACTCTGAAAGCCTTAACAATGTTATCTAAAACAATGTTCAGTTATTACTAAGGTCACAGCACATTAATAAATTGTTCGTTCACAATAAACGCTAGTGGTGCCCGCCCACGACTGACTTTTTATAGGACCGATTTTTCAAAAAAATCGGGCACCGAATTTCGGACGTAGGCGGGGACGACGACGACGACGACGACACAAAAACAGTCTTGAGTGGTAAGTACTAAAATTTTTGAATATATAAGATTAACACGAGTTGATCCATAGTGTTTCATTTTAGAATACCTAAGCTTAATTGGATATAATTAAGTACACATGTGTAAATGAAAACTCGCAATCGCAAGTATCAAATTATCTTTGACGATCTATAACTGTTACTTTTTATTTTATTCCATATATATATTTATTTGATGCATTAGCATTAAACACCAATGTGATAACGTACATACGTTACATAACCAGTCCAAATTGAACATATACAAATGTATATGTTCAATTTGGACATCCTAATTTACCTATGTATCCCTTCTATGTTCCCTCAATTACGCTCTATAAGTATTATCCAAATATCCAAAGTATAGCGAATATAAGATTATAAACTTCTATGATGAGTTTGAAAATAAAAACTAAAACTACATCTATACTTTTGTTTAAATGCGCTAATCTCTGGAACTAAAAGTCAGATTTGATTTTTTTTTGCATTTGATAGC
This sequence comes from Eudonia lacustrata, assembly GCA_947562085.1. NCBI lineage: Eukaryota > Metazoa > Arthropoda > Insecta > Lepidoptera > Crambidae > Eudonia > Eudonia lacustrata. The sequence goes on from OX387313.1 coordinate 7,181,866, forward strand.
CCAATTTTTGTGAGCGCAGCGAACGGAGCTCATTCGAGCGTCGCAATCCGACGCGGTGGGTTGGGGAACAGCTAGTAAAAAGAACCAATAACTAAAAGATCATTATTTATTACATATTTGAGTCAATTGGAATAAATTACAAACAATCACTTTACTATTTAAAATAGACTTTAATGTTATCTACTTTTGTTCTTATTTCGTGTGACGAGTCTTTCGATAAGTCTTGATAATAGTTTTGGTAAATACTTTTCAGTTTATTCAGTTCTTCCGTTTTATTTAATTCTGGAAATAATAATTTTTCATTAGAAACGGAATTCAATTTAATTTTATACTGAAAAGATAATGCAATCTAATTAAAAATATATACCTTTTAACTGTTTGATTACAATTTCCAAAATATTTAGGGCGTCTCTCCTGTGCCTGACCTGGTTGCTGTTTTCTGAAAATCAAAACGCAAATCGATTAGTTAACGAAAATGTAACACGGGACGAGTGACAGCCACTTTTTTTCGCTTGATGGGATTGCATCATTTTATTGCTTTTCAAATTTTAGAATCCACAAAAGAAGCGTCTTATTGGTAACAAGAATGCAAGCTTAAGTCAAATAAAAAATAGGTTAATGTTTTAAAGAACTGTCATTTATACGTTAAATGTTCAGGAATTAATTATTTTGTTGTCAACTTCCCTTTTCTCGTTTTCGTAACATGATCGAATCGCGAAAAAAAATCGTAGCAAAGCATACTCACTGAGCGTGTAGTCGACAATATTGGCGACGTGCCCCGTGATAGTGGCGATGGCCTTGTCTCTATCGGCGACGGCGACATTGTCCGTGTCCATGGGCTCGACGGTCAGCACCGCCAGTCGCTCCAACACGCGCGCGACTGACGTCAGTATGGCCAGCTGGGTCGACCGCGAGCTGCTCGGGTACGACTGGGAGCAGTGCTCGAAGAACAAGTCTTGGTATTTCTCTGAAATGGATGTTAAATGTGTATTCGACCCGATCTGAAGGCAAGAGTTGACAGAAAGTGAATCTTTGAATTGTCGATCTTTTAACAAAACCCTTACGGTTATGTGATCAGTGTATGTTTTTAACTGACATTGTCCACATTTTTGATTCGGGCAAAAATGAGAATTAAAACTTATGATTAGAATAAAATATCGCTAAGGCTCACTATCAATGATGACCACGTATCTGTCACTTGGTCTTGTATTTTTGTATGTTTGCAATGAATAAACTAACTAATGGACCGATTCAAAAAACTCTTTCACCATTAGAATGCCACATTAGCACTGAGTAACATAGGCTATATTAAAAAAGAAATGTCCACCCGTGCGAAGCCGGGACGGGCCGCTAGTAACATATATACAAACAACATTCAATTCTAAGGTGGCAAAACAATGTCATGGCTGATTTTCCAACAAATAAATTCGCACAAAAAAGAAATATCAGTTTGTTTACAGTTATTATAAAAATTACACCTTTATGCTATTGAGTTATAGACGTACCTTACAAATAAACAAAGAATAAGGTCCGAACAGTTATTCCGTGTTTTGTTCCTGTCATGTAAACTATTCGGACCTTATTTTTTGTTTATTTGTAAGGCACATAAAGTTCCAAGTCTATCGAGGACATTTGACAGTATCGTGGTAACCCGATGTGCAGCCGCATGTACACCAAATGAGAGTTTACCTTGAGTGGCGGGGTCCTTGGGCCAGGCCTTGGCCAGCAGGTCGTAGGCAGCCTCCTTGAGCGCCGTGAGCTGCTCGCGGCGCTGGCGGGCGCCTTCATTGTCCTCTTCATCGGACTCCTTGCCCACTGACGATTCGTCCTACACACAATATGGCGTGAGAATGGCAGTTGGCGCGCTCGTGTGAATTAAGCAGTTGTTGCTAAACGGAGTACCCGTATGATAGACCAAATTAATTGATTAAACCCGTATGATTTGATTTGATTTTGATATACTTATATTTTTTTTAAATTGTCAATAAATAGGTACAATGTCTGAGATGAGAAAATAAAATTCAGCTGTTCCATACAAAACATCAATATTCATTCGACCAAAATGTATGGAACAGCTGAATTTTATTTTCGAGTTAGGGAGTTGGTCCAATAGTAAGAGTTGTTCGTTTGTATCACGGCCACGGGAGTCATCTTAGAAGGTTTGGACGGTGATAAAAAAATCACCCCGTATACAATTATGTATATAGGGTGATTTTTTTGTATTAACATATTTATACTTATTTCTCTAACTCTATACCTTGGAGAGGATGACTTTCACGATGTCGTAGACCTGGTGGAACCTGTCCTGTTGCGTGGCGGCAAGCGCGCGAGCCAGCGCAGCGACGGCGTGCCGCTTATAACCCATCTCCTGCTTGCGGCTCTCCGCGAGCAAGGCGTTGATGCACTCGCCGGCTAATGCCGTAGAAAGGGGCGGCTCGTTCTCTTTCACCCTGGGGATTTAGTTCAGTTTATACAACTTCAAAGTCAAAGTGATTTTTTTTTATTCAAATTAACTTTAAAAAAGTGCTTTTGAAAACATTCAAACATTTTTTACCTACTGCCCATTCAGGACGTCTATTTTTTTAGCTGTGGAGTAGAACGGGCGCACGAAACTCCAAAGCATTAATATAATTAACGACATTTACAAAGTTATATGCCGTTACCAAGTTACACAAGTTAAAATGACTTAAAATTATTTTAAATTAGAAACACCTGTTGGAGTGATTGGTGCATTTCAAACCCATGCTGTTTTGTCTTTTGTGTAATCAGACACTTTATAATAAGCTTTTTTATAAATCTTTTCTTTAATGGTGGTTTTAAATTTATTAATATCAAGTTTTTGAATTTGACTTGGAACTTTATTGTAAAAACGTAACACAGGCCTCTAAAGGAATTATTTACTTTGTGAAGCCTATTTTAAGGTACTGCTAGTAATTACTTAACTACTTAATTACTTTGCTTACGTCAGCCTTCTTGGTAGCATAGCGGTCAGTGCAGCCGCCCGGATTGCGGAAGACCCAGGTTCGATTCCTGGCTGGGTCGGGTAGGCGTTTAATTTTTTTTACTGTATTTTTTATAAATATTTAATTTAGCTTCAGTGCAGCAATTAGAACTTGAAAATAAAAAGTAAAAATTTATTTTATATATATTTTAACGCTTCGGTGGCCGAGTGACAGAGTGCTCGGTCCGATACCCGAAGGTCCCGAATTCAATTCCCAGGTCGGGCAAAATGTATTTCGGATTTTTCGATGCATAGCCTGGGTTTGTGATCACCAACCCGCATTCGGCAAGCGTGGTGATTAAGCCATTACCCATCAATTGTAGCGATGACTTGATTTCAATGATGGAGGCCTTTGCCCAGCAGTGGGACATTTATAGGCTGTTTACTTTACTTACTTTACTATAGCGTTGTGTTATCAAAATTGTGGTATTTCATCTGCAAATATGAATCTGCATAGCATTCGGTTGCAAAGACCGATGGATAGATGGCGCACTGTGCCGCTATTAGCACTCAAAAAATTAAGAAAGCAATGACAAAATTCAGCGCTTGCGTCAGTCAACCTTTCCGGTAGCATAGCGGTCAGTGACGCCGCCCAGATTGCGGAAGACCCAGGTTGGATTCCTGGCTGGTTCGGGTAGGCGTTTAATTTTTTCACTGTATTTTTATAAATATTTAATCTAGCTTTAGTGCAGCAATTAGCACTTGAAAATAAAAAGTAAAAATTTACTTAATTACGTTACTTACTTAATTTGTATAAATAATATTTCACTTATGAACGAACTGTTAGTTTCTCGTCCAGTAAGAGTGATTGATTCTGATGTCAGATGAATCAGGAAGATCTCAGAAATAAGACATTTTATACAACCGAAAGATATCGTGGAGTGTTGTAATTTACTGCACTAAAAATAAAATAAATTGAATGAATATTCATTAGAAGTGTCAAAAGTAGGCCGCAACGGCAGCACCAATTACAAGTGTTTAATTTACATAACCTACGCGGACGACACATGTCTTTTTTACTTTGGATCTAATATTAAAGACATTATTTTAAAAGCTCAAGAGGATTTAAACACTTTGTTTGCGTGGTTTCAATAATCTCCTTACATTACGCATCTAAAACTTGATACGTTATATTCAAAGCTAAAAACAAAAAAATACCGTACTTTACACCACTAGAAATTAATAACGTAATCTGGAAAGAAAAAAGTTGCGAAAAGTATCTTGGTCTAAGAATGGATAGCTGCTTGACGTGGAATGCACAGATTGAACACGTCAGAACTATAATATTGTCACTCGTTGCATCACTGCGAAATATGCTCGGTACGATCCACGAAGAATACGCTATAATATATATAACTCCCTAGTAAAACCACATTTACTTTATTTACTAGAAATATGGGCCAGTGCCAACAAGAAAAAACTAGCTGAACTACATGTCGTACAAAACAAAATAATAAAAATGCTTTTTCAATATCATTAATTAAACACCTACTATAAATTTATACAAATAAACTAAATTAATGAATATAAAACCACTCTATATTTATAATACATGCATCCTTGTCAGAAAGATAGCAAGTAGCTCTCTCCATACTAATCTAACATAACACAAAGTCAAACAAGTAGCGAAGCGAAATACTCGTCGGGCTAGTTTTCTTGTACTACTCAAAATAAGAACCAACTACAGTAAAAAATGTTCACTTTTGAGGAGCACAGCTTTTTAATAAAATACTCTCAAACATAAATAGTGTTAACTCATTTAGTGCATTCAAAATGAAACTTGCACAGTTTGTTAAAGAAACATATTAACAACACTAAATAGGTATGAGGATTCTATATTTTTGATTTTTTATTTTATTTACCGACTAGTTTTAAGTTTATGTATACTATAATGTAAGTTCTCCTGTAAGTGACTGTATTGTCTGAGAATAAATTTCTTTAAACCTAATCCTATAAGGTCGTGAACATCAAAATAAAAGCGAAAACAACAGCAAGTTAATAAAACAAAAATCACAACCAAGAACTCAATTCTTGCCACCAAATGGAAAGGGTCATTATTTTAACGACCAACTATTTCATTTCCAAATACCTATAAAAAATTTAACAGTCGGCCAATACTAGATTTCAACAGACCAACGACGAAAAGCGGGGCATATTTTAAATCTTGAATTCTTCTCGGAATAGTCGGTTAAGAATACACAAGCCCAGATAAGTATATTACAAATGGAATGTCCTCTTTCCAGCTGCTGTCCAGTGGAAATTTGAGTTGTCGGATACGGAACTCACGCGCATAGTTCGGCGAGCGCGTCCACCACATGCCGCTTGCCGTCGAAGGTCTTGCCGGCCACGGCCGCCAGCAGCGCGCGCACCAGCGGCTCCCGCTGCTCGCCCAGCCCGCCCGACAAGTCCTTGCAGATCGTGTGGATCGCGTTCGATGCCTATTTAGTGAAGGTAGATCATTTACTACCAAGGTAGATAATTCAGATCTAAGGTAATGGCCGTCGGTTGGTGCGCGGCGCGGTACAAAGGTTTTTTAATCGGCTATTTGCATAAATAACAGCGGAAAATGATTTTAGTGTTTATGATATTTAATTACGGCATGTGTCTCGTCAACAAGGATCAGCCCCCCCCCCCCCCCACAAATTATAAACTCAAATAATTCACTTAATTCGTTAATGAACAATGTGCCTTGCCAATGTGTTATTTGGTTACGCTAAGTAACAAATACCTGTATCTTCTTGGTCCAGCTAGAGGAAGCAAGCGCTCGCTCTATCTCCTCCCGTATGGCGGGCAAATGCTGCTTGATGCCGGACTCGCGCGCCGGGCTGATGTCCGTCCAGATATCTTCGAACATCTCAATCGTTGTCGACTCTAGGGGATTCAAAATATATTTTTACACTTTTTAATTTGATTTTACAAACAACGGATCCGTGCTTCGAAAGACACGTAAAGCAGTTGGTCAAAGCTGCATTAGCAGTCGTTAACAACCACCACTTGGAACGCGTGGTGAATTACGGCCCGTTCTCCCTGTGATATTTTCATGCATAGGCTCAAGGAAGGCTCAGGCCCCAGCAGTGGGGACATAAACTGCGCCAGTGATGATGATGATGATGAAACAAACGTTTTAAATATAAAAATAATAATTTGACTGCCAACAACTCTGTATTTCACTTAGGCTTATAAAGTTTCATTAAAATCAGCTACCAAACCATCGGCATTTGAAGGAATAAGAGCTTTAAAGTCTCTATATGTGACTAAATGACCCGGTGAACTTCGTGTCACCTACATGTATTGGTGAAAAATATGGTCAAAACTTAAACATTATCGGCTGGGGTGGGAAATTACTCTAAACATTTCTTGGCCAACATCCAAAAATATAACAATTGCTTTCAAATGACGTCGTTTGGCGCAACGCATATTGTACAGGAAAATTTCATGCCCACTTTCAAAGTAGTATACCATAATTATTGTTTTTGATAAATTATTAATTTCCCACCCCAGAAACTAATTAGCGTAGGTAATGGATGTGGTGGTGGGACCAATTGTGGCAATTTTACTTTACCACCAGCACAACATAATCCAGTAGATTCACCGCTGTATTTTAACGCTTTATAATATTGACAAATGGTTGTCATTTCCTCAATTGTTACGGCACAATAATCTATTTCCGGGTCGTAGTGGAATGCTACTCGTTCCAGGTTTACAGAAACACAATTTATTTTATTATTGAGACAAGCGGACAGCAATTGATTTATATATATATAGATATATGTGTCCGTGCTTATTCCACGGTGGAGAGCGCTCTCATTATTTTGGACTGCATCGGCTGCTTACCATCAGGCAGGATGTAGTCACTATGACGTGCAATTATAAAAAAATATATAAAAAAACCGAAATGTGATTATGGCTCTTAACAAGCTACTTTCAAGATGTGCGTTCATTACGTAACATGTCATTAAAAATGATTGGGGAAACAGACAAGAGGATAAGTAAGTACTAGATAAACGTATCCTAACTAATATTATAATGCGAAAGTGAGTTTGTTTGTTTGTTTGTTGTTTGATACGCTTGCACGCGTCAACTATTCAACCGATCATCATGAAATTTTGTACACATATTCTGAAGAGACATATAACATATTTGACATTATAATCCAAGACAGGATACTTAAAACAAGTGAGTTTGTTTGATACGCTTTCACGCGTAAACTATTGACCGATTTGTTTGTTTTGTTGTCATAGAAACTGTCAAAGCGATACGAAGTCCGCCGGGTCAGCTATAGTAAGATAATATTCTCACCATCTTCCTTCGGGCCGTGCATGGCCAAGAAGACCGTGGCCGCCAGCAGCTGCTCGTTGTCCTTGATGTGCTCGATCTTGGCCTTGGCCACCGACTTCAGCGTCAGCGCCACCGCCGAACGAGACATATCGTCTTCCTTCGTCTCGTATAGGGTCACAAGCTTCTTCATTAGCTTCTCTACAGACTGGGGCTATAACAAAGACCTTTCGCTTTTGTATTTAAATAAAAATATTATTATTATTGCGCTATTAACAGAATATTAACAGTCTTGTTAAGTCACCTAGAAAGTTAATGTGCTTGTGTTAGAGATGGGCTCTCGTCAGTCAGTAGTCTAACGAAGGGAACAAACTATGGGGATCGAACTCCGATTCTCGCATTCAACCCAAGCATTACTGACGCTTACAACTTTATTGCTTGTCTTTGAAATTAAATTATTTTTAATAGACAGATAAATAGATAGATAGATAGATAAACACTTTATTGCTATTAATGTTATTTAGTTAAGGCTACAATTAATAATAGTTTCAGCGAATGGTTTGATAGCGAAGAGCCTCGACCAACTTAAGAGGCTCTCACTTGATGGTTTAATCAAGTGTCAGATTCAGAAAGCAGTACTCCTTGACACGGCACGTATTGTCAGGAGGTTCCTCACTCTGCAGCCCTGACCACCGGTAGCTTGGGCCCTGCCCCGCTGCTGGCGGTACTCGAGGATTAGGTTTTTATAATTTTTTATTGTTTTTTTTATTAAAATATTGTAAAAATCTAGTTTTAAGAAAGAAAATAAATAAAGAGTATAATAATAATAAAATTCATTTATTCAGACAATCAATCCTATTTTGTTAGTAACAAGAGATGCTGAAAATTATGTTAGTAATATTGAAACACCGCGCTAGCGTTCGTAAGTTTGCAGCGGGATACTTGTTGAGAGCAGAACCCGCCAGAAACTTAGCAAAGGCATTTTTTAAAATCCCTTTATTTCACAACGTCAGAAATATTGGAAAATGCCATCACAAAAAGACATTTATTCCACTGACTTCATATCAGTTCGTATCCGATATTTTAGCACATTTGTATGCCAGAGAACAAGAAAGGTGATACGACATAATGTCAGTCTTACCTTGGCATACGCGGAGATCTGCCCCAGCGCCTCCGCGTAGTTCTTCCTAACAGTGGCGTTCCTGTCGAACGTGCCATTAAGGAGGTTCGACATGATCTTCCCCGCCACCGGCTCGAGCTCTGCCCTAAGGTAGTGCGCCGCCAACACTATGAAGTGGCAGCAGGCGATCTTGGTGCCGAGCTGAGGTGACTTGGTCAGCTCCAAGATGCTGGGCAGCATTTCCTTCATCACTTCGATGTCTATGTACGGCATACACTGCGGGGGAGAAACAGTAAGTGTAGCGAATAAAGGCTTCAAGTTTATTTTATTATAGGGCCATACAATCAACTATAAAAACACAAGTAAAGAAATACAATTAAAATATACACGGTGTTACAAAATACCCCGTAAAAATATAATAAATTATCACAGCCAAAAATATTGTCAACCCTAATAAGCTGTCATGTCAGGGAACCGGAGTTAGCATAGATTATTTAACAGCGAGGTCTACCTACCAATTTTAAAAATTGTCAACTTTAATGGTTTTTCTGTTTTTCATCCACAAAGGTTCAATTCTATGATGTCATTATGCTTAAGTACTGGCTTCAAGAACGTCAAGACGGAAAAAATATTATGTTGTCAATTTCAAAATCTTCATATCGATATTCTACAATTGTTTCGTGTTTTTCCATTTTTTTTCCAAAATAACGGTGTTTTCTAACTCAGAATATTACGATATGATGTTATGCGCATGAAGATAGCAATGTAAATCGTGCTCGCGAAATGTATCGGCAACAATTTATCGATGGAAGACCACCGCTGAACAGCGACGGCTACCTTCGTACCAGTGTTTTCTCAACATGTCAAAACGCCTACATTCCATAGGCTCCTTTCATCGGTCTAAGGAAGTGGACGTCCAAGCACAATCGATGCCAGGTAGGCTGAATTAGTAGGTTAGGTCTTTTAAAATCTTCCAAAACTCGACTTGTAATATCTATCTAATCGAATTCTGTACATTTTGTTAGTATGTCTCTTTATCGTTTCACGAATTAGGTAAAAATGTACATAAACATTCTGCGTAGTTTACTCTTTAATTTTACTGAATAGGGTTTGCACATCAATAAACAAATTAATGGTTTTATTTTTTTTGGCGGTAAGTAATACAGTGATAGTACGGGTCTCAAATATTGTAAATGGACTTGTTATAAGGCACCATTTAACCCTCTTTCGGCTTTACGGGTATTTTTGTAACACCCTGTATACATACTGGACATGAATTGATATTTATTTTAAAATAATGTTGAATTGGTATACATTATATAAATATCTTTTATATACACTATCATTTATGTATTACTAAAAATAACGATTACGTACACAAAAAATAAAGATAGAAAACTATAGAAAGACATGAAAAATGTATGATGTATGACACATGGTCTATCGGCACATTGCCGTTGTTGTCACTAATAAACTCGTACACGGTTAACAAACATCCATTTTCTTTCTTTTTCTTCAACTTCGTCGCATCGAGATATTTTGTGTAACCCCACTAACCACCCGTGCGTGCCTACTACGCTACACGGTAAGCGACAAAATTGAAACAGCCTTAATACCTTGACAACCGTGTCGGTGGTGTAGTGATGCTTGGCTGCATTGGCCCGCATGTCGTCGAGCATCTCCCGCGTGCCGCTGTCGGTGGCGAGCGCCGTGCTGAGGTACGACAGCTTGGCGGATTCCAGCTCGCCCGCCGCGCCCGCCAGCGCCGGCACCAGCCGCGCCAGGAACGGCTTCAGCGTTTCCCCCGCCGCCGACACTAGCTTCGACACCGTCTGCAGGCTACAAACAATATTAACTTAATATAGGTAGTATCCCCACTGCCGTCACACCCCGCCCGATCCTTAAAACGCCACTACACATTCACATGATATACTAAAATAGACATCGTTCTCTTAGAACAAGGGTACTACGACCCGGTTTACACCATAAAGTTAATATACCAACGGAATAGAGCAACAAAGGGTTGAGCGAGCGAGATGTCACCAGCAGCAACACTGTGTGATAAAAAGAGATGCGTGATGCGAATTTGAGCTCTGTGAATTTTTCTTGTTGTTTATTTTTCTATATTATCGATATCGATATTAATGTAAAAAGTGACATGACATCACTGACACGCATTCATAAACAATTTTAAACACACAAATGTCATCCTATTTCGGTTTCGTTTGACAGCTCGTGTTTTTTATGGTTCACACGCGCTCTAAACCAGGTACAGACGCCAGCACATCAACCTATCCAAATCTGTCAAATTTCTTCAATACATTTTCAACCTTAAGGTTCAGTCATATAGATCAAAGTCTATTGAGAAAATTTGACAGTTTGTGGTAGGTTGATGTGCAGGCGTGTGTACTAACATGTACCAGGGCGATTCTTCCCACCCCCACGACCTGGTCAACCCGAGCCGAAGTTCTAGCCATTAGAAGCGCCCTGCGGTTGTTCCGCTCCCGATCCGATCTGAAGCCCTCGAAAAATCTAGGTTTGAACGGGGACACGAGTGATGCCATTCCCTTAGAAATCCTCTGACAGCGTTTTGTTCCACACGGCTTGAGGAACCCTTTAAGTTTTTCGCCATCCCTAAAAAAGTCCAATATCGCTGAAAATGCCGCCTGAGGCAATCAGAAAACTCTCTCCAAAGAACATTGCCGTCACTAGCTTTGATATGGTCTGCACACTACGGAGAGTGTTAAGGCGACGCATTGGAAATTTACGTGGCGGGGATCTTGATTTTTCCCAACAATTACAAAACATATGAAAGTGATATTTGATGACATGAGTTTTCATTTAATTGACTTTATTATGCTAGTTGCAGAAACACGATTTGTCAACTTTTATAACAGAGAAAAAAATATCAAAGTAACCTCTTTTAAAATATAGATTTGCATTTTACAGGCTAACCAGACCGATTTAAGCATCTAAATTTTCTTAGTAGATTAGTCTTAAAACACACTTCAATATTGTAGTTCATTTTTTTTAAATAATTTGTAGTTTTAATTTGAAGGAAAAAAAACAGTTTTTCATATGGTACGGGGCGCAAACGCTCCGTATGAGATTTATTGTTTAGCGGTGCGTCGTCTTAAGGGCGCTTTTATTTAACGCGAATTATTACTCGACTCGGCAGACGTAGTGTAGGACGCCCTCCGGCGCGGTGGAGCGACGATATACGCAAAGTGGCTGGCAGTGGTTGGATGAGAGGAGCCGAAGATCGGGTTCAGTGGCATGCATTGGGAGAGGCCTAGGTCCAGCAGTGGACTGATGTGGGCTGATTATGATGATTCCGTCGCGGTAACAGATTGAACTTGAGCTCTATTGAAAAAAAAACCCTTTGCGTAGTAGTTTTCTTGAGACAAATAGTGACTTTGTGAGAAGCCCTCCAACACTTGTTTATACATTTGTCTGGTCTCACCTGACACTCCTGACCTCCTTGACGAGGTTGGTGATGCCGGTATCCAGCAGGACTGGCAGTATCACGGCGACGATCTCCTTGCCGTCCTTGCCTTGATTCACGTCTGAAGCGCGGATGCAAAGCTGGGTAAATTTTCAACAATGAAATCCAAAATGCCAATGTGTAGTGATGACTTGATTTTAATAATCGAGGCATTTACCTAAAGGTGTAGTCATTTTCTTTTCACTTTACTTGATTTATTTCATATAATAATTATACAAAATACAAGACTTATGGATAGACTAACACTTAACGAAATTGGCCTTTAAATTGGCCTTGTGGAGGCACGTAAGTCTAGCGCTGAACGAAACGTCGAGGGGATAGCTGCGCATGAGTATTGTCGCGCAACCAATGTGGGGCACGGAATGCGACTAAAGAGCCAATTGGCGCTACGCACGCACGCCCGCCCTTCCCCAGCCCCCTCTGATAACTTAATTTTGACTTCTGCGCAAAAACGGTCAGCGCTAGACTTACGTGCCGCTACTTGTACATATCGTTCGAGAATTTTCGAAGCCAAAAATTTGTTACTAGTGACTTTCAATAAGAGTGAGAAGGAGCAATCGTAATTGATATCATAGAGTGAGAATTAGTCACCGGTTCAAAAGTTGCACCCAAGGAATCAAGCTCGTTTCTCATACAGTTATATAGCACAAACCTTGGAGAGCACGTTGGCGGTGGTGGTGGCGGCCTGGCGCGTGCCCTCGTGCACGTCGTCCATCACGCGGAACAGCTGCTTCCACAGCTCGGGCAGCTGCTCCAGGGACGCGTGGAGATTCTGGGCACCGCTAGAGCACAAATGATTGGTATCACCAATCAGCCAGTTATCGTCTTTAATCTTGGAGTCAGAATTGGACAGAACCTTTGCCGTATTTTAGGGCCAGGCTGAGGAAACAGTTTCATTCTGACGTCCAAGGCAATGAGGAATAATATTTCTTAAGTCTTATTATGTTTTTATTTATTTTTGTGAAGTCAATACATGTTTTTACGTTCTTTCCTTCTGGTGAAGCTATGACATGGTTAGTATAGTCAATGTCAAAACACAACAATGCTACTAAGATTGTTATAATGGCGAGAGTCTTGAATAAGATAGTGGAAGCTAGCCAAGCGGACTTAAACCCGACCACCAGCCAAGCTAGGTACAAAAAAAAGGACCCACTGGTAATGGAACTCGGCACCTCTGAGTCCGAGAACGGTAGATAAACTACTGGACCAAAGAGGCGATATATAAGAATGTGGCAATATCAACCGAGTAAGAACAAGAATTATGTAGATTATTATCGCATTGCCTTACCAATGATGCAGAATTCGACAAAGATTCCAATCGTTTAAACCATTCAGTTGGATGAAAGGTATGAATCGTGTTATATGTTTCTCTAATTTTTACTCACCGCAGCAAATCGGCAAGCGCGTTACAACATGACATCCTGACGCGCCACTGGTTGGAAGTTAAGTTGGCCACCAAATCATCTAAGATCTCCTTGTGATATTTGTGTACCTAAATAAATCATGGAAATGTTATTGGTACGTAGCAGTTGCGAAATAGGAATTGCGATCTTATTAACTCGTAAAAAAATGGAAAACTCATTAAAATTAATACATAATATGCCCTAGGGGTAATAGTAGTAGGTATAATGAAATTTAGAAAAAAAACACACTCTTATAACGACGCAATATAAATATTCACTAAAGAGAATCATTACAATATGTATTGTACATTACATTGTATATGCATTGTATATTTTGTAATTTACGATCGTTGTCACCACTGGGTACCACCACTACTATAGGCCTTCCGTTTAACTTAGACGACTCCTGAGGTAGCTACGCGGGGCGGGAGGTACGTAGGGCGTCTGTCAAACACAAACGTCTTACGGCGCGTTTTGGCGAACGGATTTTTAGTTCAGTGCGCGTTAAATTACGGTCAACTAGTCAACGGTGAAAGTATGAACGCAATGAATTAGAAATAGCTCGCGCATCGCAATAAGCTCCTGCTCGGGGCAGAGGCCCTACGTATTTCCCGCCCCGCGAGGCTCAGGAGCCGTCTCAGTTAAACGGTAGGTCTATAGTTAATAATAATAATAAAATTTATTTCAAAATCTAAGTTTACATGGAATCTTAATATTAAACTACACTAGGTTGGTTGTTTGATTATATAAATTTAAAAATAGCATCTGCTGCTGAGCTAGGTTTGTAGACCCTTATTTCAGCATCCGGCGTCACCTCTCACAATCTTAACAACAACAGTAGTAGCCAGCCACCATAACTTAATAAACTGGTGTATGATAATGTGAACCTCTCTTTGTATTGAATGTATGTGTACGTGGGTGGGTGTGTGAGAGAGAGAGTGTGTGAGTATAATAATGGGTATATACATATATACAACTTATTGATTTGCATTCACGCCATATTCATAGCAGCGGTCGTAATGCTTATACTTATTACAAATAAATTATAAAAAAAATATGAAAAAATAATAATCATATTTTCAAAATCTATAAATACGAATCGCACGTCTGCGTAGCACTAAAAAATAAACGCTCGTTCGCGTACGCCCCGCTCACCCGACCACGCGTAGGTAGCAACAAGCTCGAGCTTCGCGGCGCGCCCGCAGCTTTGTCGACGCGGCGAGCGCCGGCGGCCGGCGGGCGGCGAGCGCACGCCGCACGCATCAAAGCCAGTGTGCCGCGCAACCCCGAACGAGTGACACATTTCTTTGCCCTAGCGAATTTGGAGCGAAACGTGTTCTTAGGTGTGTTGTTTGTGTGTGTAAAAAAAGTTAAATGACGGAAAATTATTCTAACGTAGAACTTGTGGAGATGGTGCGATTATACGCAATTAGTGGGAACAGTCTACGTCGAGCCGTGGTCATGTTTGTGGAAATGTTTCCAAACAGACCAACTCCATCGCGCGAGGTGGTTTATAAAGACGAAATCACGAGTGTTGTGCAGTTAAAACAAAATATTTTAATGGCTTTTGAGAGTGTAAGGTGAAATCGTAGTGTGCTGCAAAAGTTACCTAGAAACTTAAGGCGCCGTGCTCATTTGTGCATAGAACGTAAAGGTGCCCACTTTGAGCAGTACCTGCGAGTATCTTAAACATGATCAGTAAGTACCTAATAATAGTTTATTGCAACAAAGTATACTTATGCGTAAGAGTTAGCCACTTTACCACAGAATACATAATAGTACCTACAAGTTTACGTAAGTTCATCGACTTAATGTCCGCCCGCTGCGCTCTTATGTACCTACTACGGTCTGCACCCCTATTCTCATCAGTCGACGGTCGCTATTCTAATTTACACTGAGATCATTTTATTAATCAATCGGTTCCTTATTACTTTCTCCGTGTTAAAAGTATTTTTTAGTCATTAAGTGTACCAATTACGATCAGCTGTAAAATTATGGCGGGAATGCAAATCTACAACCTGTATAGGTACAAATTAAATAGTGGTAGGTTTAAAACTTATGACTACATTGAAAGAGGAAAGTTAACTTAAAACCTTTAACCTTACTAGCCTAGCATGCGAATCTTACCGTAGCCTGCGTATTAGGCACGATGGCATGCCATATGCTGGCCATGGAGTTCTGTATGCGCGGCGTGGGGTCGAACCGGTAGCGGTACAGCCGCGGCACGATGCGCGGCAGGTGCTCCGACAGCTGCGCGCCCGCCTGCAGCGCGATCGAGTGGAAGCCGAACGCCGCGCCTAAATTATAATAATTATAATAATTAATACTAAATTATTTATTACAGATATATTCACTTGAGCTTAGCAACTCTTCGGGTTATGTCGGTGTCTTTTGTTCTTCTACTGATGGGCAGGGCACATAGCTCGCAGGACTGATGGCCGCTGGGCCGGAATAGTTTTTGAGTGGCGACATCGTACCGGAAGATGCAGTGTAGGCAGGCCTCTAACTAGGTAGACCGACATTCTGGTGAAGGTGGCGGGTAGCCGCTAGATGCAAGCAGCACAGAACCAGTCAATGTGAAGATCCTTGAGGAAGACCTTTGTTCAGCAGTGGACGTCTTTTGACTGAGACGAGTGAGAATAAGAAAGCATGTAAAGGCTTGCTTATTCTATAAAATTACCAAGGCACAATTCTATATGAGATTGTGCAGCAGCGATTGTCGTAAACACAGTCCAGCCTACTCGCAATCATGCTCAGAATGCTGTTGGCACTGCCACGCATTGTAGTATAAAAACAATCTACGCGGTTTTCTGCGAACTTCCCAGACGCACTACAAGCACACCAGTGTACACCTTAACGGAGCCATATAAGGATCATAATACTTTGCATAATTATTTCTTTATAAACGTGGCACGATGCGCGGTAGGTGCTCCGCCAGCTGCGCGCCCGCCTGCAGCGCGATCGAGTAGAAGCCGAACGCCGCGCCCGTTACGTACGACTATACACTTAGTGGGGAGGCACTTATGAATCAAAATACGGTGAAACAACACAGGGAGAACGAGCCATAAGCCACTACGCAATGTAATGTAAACGACTACTAATGCAGCTGGGACCAACGGCTTTAGGCACGGAGGACCCGAGATGATAATTTTTAGGTCAACCATCCAGCTTTGGCGACAGTTGCAGTTAATTTCAGACTTAACCATTTAAACATAAGAATCGTAATAAGGATGTGACAACAATTAATTCCAAAACATTATTACGTTTATTCATTAAAAGTTCAAATTACATCACGTGACAGTTCTTTAAAATATTAACCATTTTTTTTGTTTGACTCAAACCACATAATACCTAAATACGTAAACGTAATAATTTCTGTAACCTAAAAGGTGGTTAATAATCTCGTCACAGTTTTCTACTCTTATAAAATTTTTATAAAATAATACGAATATAAAGTCCGTGCTAATAGAATACCTTTTTTAGAATTCCACATGGAGTTGTGATGTGCGAGATGCATAAACTTGTACAACAAGTCTGGCTGGTTCAGGTCAGAAGCCAGCGAGCACAGCTCCTTGTAGGTGGAAAGATTTCCTCTAAAATCATAATTAATAATGAGATTAAGGGCAAGAAAAGGCCATCAACATCAATTATTAGCTTATTTAATCTGAGCACATTCACACCAAATTTTGCATATAATGGAACGAACTTTATCAAAATCATTTGTCGGCAGCATGTAATTATAGGTATTGATAGGTTGGTAGTATTTGTGTATCGTGCGCCAGCACTTGTTTAGGTGGAAGGGAAAAGACGCGTTAGGCGAAAGAAGAAATTGTGGCTACGGAGCATACAAGAGTGGATCGACATCACCTCTTGACAAGAGATTATATACGAAGCTGACGGCCAACCTACAAGATTAAAGAGATACAAGAAGAACTTCTTTAGTAAGAACCTTTGATCAATAATAGTACTAGATTCACGATGAGCGCTTCAAATACCTACAGATCAAGAAATATGACGACAAATACGTTTGTGGTGGCATTTCAAATTATTGCTTTTACCTTTTATTTATTTATTTATTTATTTAAGGACAGCTAGCAAGAAAATAGTAAATATTAAGAACAAATATTTTACAATCTCAATTAAACTTTATTATTAACATTTAAGGTTCATAATAAGCTGAAATTGTTGATGCTAAACAACGTTTTATTCACATTTTATAAATGTATAGGTCGATAGGCATTTTTGGTCCGGATACATTATGTAGGACTATGTAAGAACTTACCCAGTAGGCGCTTTTCCCAATTGTCCCTCCTCAAACACCCTCGTATCATCAGTAACTTGAGCGACTGAACGCTTCCCGCTAGTCAGCTGCTCTATGATCTGCCCCACCAGCGCTTGTTTCTGACTCTCGTCAGAGTTTTGGTAGACCAAACTAAGGCCTTTGCTGGCCACGTCTTGAACGATTTCTGCATTGAATAGAGGAAAACAAATGAGTCAGTCGTTTATTTTTTGTAATTAATTCTTATCTCGTCGTGCCTTATTAAAGGGAGTATTTGCCTTGTATCTGAGTAATTTGTAAGAGAGAGAAAGAGAGAAATAAAAAAAGAGTATTTATAATTTTTTGGGAGGTTTTTTTTAGCTAGACTTTCTCTTAAAAGTGAATGTGACAAGAAAGATAGATAGATTGATAACAAACTTTATTGCAGACACACAGAAAACAAATAACAAAAATGTTAATATGAGGTAGGCAAGTAACAATTACTTTAAAAACAAGCTCTTTTAAGGGTGCGCCGTCCATAAGTGACAAGTGTCATATGTTTTGTTTGAAATGTCGTCGTCCATATTTATTTGATGCCGCGCGGCCATACTAATTTTGTATGGGGAATTTAAGGTGCTTAATAAAAAATAATTATTTAATTAACCACTTGATTAATCGAAAATGTAGTCTAGCAATTTGTAGTTTAGCCATTGATGATTGTTTAGACAAAATCAGAGGTACAGAAATTTAGATATACTATAAGAAATTTACTAAACGCCGCCACTCGTTTTCATGATTTTTGCCCAACTTTAAATGATATTATAGAAAAAACTATAGCGTGTTATGAGTTTATGGTTCTGACAAATTGTAAACACGTTCCCTATGATACTAAATATATATTTTGTTCATTTAATACGATAGTATTTTCAATTATATCTACTTAACCGTAACTGCATTTTTGGCATTTTTTTGTCGGCGCACCCTTAACAAACCAACAACTACTTATATATACGCTTTGTACATTCTATAGGAGATACATGATAACATGGAACTGTAAGTGAAGTAGCAGCGAATACTCACCGCTATTTTCGGATAGATAGTCCATGAAAACTTCCTGTAACGACTGGAGTTTGCTCTTAACCGGATCGCGTTCAGGACAGTTCTTCAGCAATGCCAATAACCAGATGCTTGTAGCCTGAAAATGATTTATAACACAAAATTAAAAAAACGCAACTATAAAAAATACCCGTAATAAATAAAATATACAATGTTATTTTTAGTTTATACGAAACCTGAAAACTGTTTGTTCAGAATCAGTAATAGAATTGATTTCAATAGTTTTTATACCATGTTACATTTTGACCAAATAGTATTTATAAAATCTCAATTATAGTATACTTACCCTACTAAAAACACACAACGGGACAGCACAAAAAGCTTGTAACTTCGTGAGTTTTCAAGATATATTTTTTTTGACTGATTCTTTAAATGAAAATATTTGACCCGTGTTTCGGTTTTCGTATAAACTAAAAATAAGGTTGTATATTGTTAAATATATGATCAAAAGCGTAGTAATTTTATTTTGTTAAGCCTGTTCTGTTGCAGAGCTGGAAAACAGTATAATACTGTAATTCTGTATTGTTTTCTAAAGTTCACGCGAACACTACACATTGAAATGAAACAACTTTTACGGATCTACTAGCGTTTATTTTAAACGTTACTTTTAATTAATGTTTATCCTGACGTTTCGAACTCTTTGCAGGGTCCGTAATCACAGGGAGACTGAGGTGTTGTTTGTCTTATAGTTAGTAGCTTGTATTGCAAAGGGTTCGAAATGTCAGGATAAACATAAATTCAAAGTAATGTGTAAAATAAACGCGAGTAGATCCATTAAAGTTGTTTCATTTCACTGTAATTCTGATTTATTTCTGGTTAGAGCATTTTTCTTAATATTTATTTAAACTCAGTAAGTAAAGTACAGTCACCCTTAACATGTGTATACATGTTAATGCTCGAGGCTGTACTATTTTGACCAGTTTTGACTCTTACCCATTGTATTAAGTTACATTGTTTACATGTTTATGCTCGTGACTGTTCACACGTTTGCACACCAGTCTACCACAAACTGCCAAATTTCCGCAAAAGACTTTGAACTTTACACATATGGCATATGGTTGAACATTAATTGAAGAAATTCGACAGTTTTGGATAGGTTGATGTCTGTACTTGACTACCAACCTGCCTAATAGTGAGCAGGGTTGGATCAAAAGGTGTTATATGCTTCCATTATATATGTTACTAGCTGTGCTCGCGACTTCGTCCGCGTGGAATAGTGACTTTCGGCAGCATTTTTAATTTTTGAGGCTCTTGTTCCCGTTTTTGCAACATTTTTCACTGATGCTTCGCTCCTATTGGTCGCAGCGTGATGTTATATAGCCTAAATCCTTACTCGATAAATGGACTATCCAACACAAAAAGAATTATTCAATTCGAACCAGTAATTCCTGAGATTAGCGCGTTCAAACAAACAAACTCTTCAGCTTTATAATATTAATATAGATATAGCTACTGACTGGTGGATATCGTACCGCTTTGACAGTTTCCATGACAACAAAATAAACAAAACGTTGACAGTTTCCATGACAACAAAACAAAAAATCATTCATCCGCTTAAGAACCCGCATCCAATGATGGACCCTTATAGCAGCGCCACCTACCGGGTCCGATTGTAAATCTAAACCATTCTCGAACCCACTTAAACACACACAGAAAATTTCATCCAAATCGGTCCAGCCGTTTAGAAGGAGTTCAATAACATACACACGCACAGAAGATTTTTATATTTAAAGATATATTGTGTATTAGCTACCTGTCTGGAGTGAGGATGCGGGTGCTTTCCGATTTTGAACAACTCCTGTAGCAGCCACTCCAACAATTTGTCGTTCTCTTTCAGCGCGTCTGTAGACTTTATTTTCGCTTCAGCCTGTTTTCATTTATTATTAGAGAAACAAACATTCATACAATAAAACAATACATAAGCCAGATTGCATAGATGACAAGACAAATACGTAGTAATGTAACAGGCATAGAATATAAAATAATTAATACTTAAATAAGGAAAAATAAAGAATTATAAAAATAGAAAATCCATAAAAAAATCAAACAATCAAAAACTAAATTAAAAGCAACAATATTATTTTAACATCGATAAATGATGTCGATAGCGTAACATCTCTAGCGAGTAGTATTTTAATAATTATTCACCTCGATGACTTCTTGGCGGGAAAGTGAAAAGTCATCTGTGTTTTGTTTTATTTAAAAAAAATTGTGTTATGTCAAATATTAATGTCAAATAATGGTGGATTGTTAACCGTTAAGTGTTCGTGAGCGTGCATGAGTGTTTACAACGTCACTTTTCAAATTATCTCAAGAATTCCGCGTGTGATCTTAGTAAAGCCCCACACAGATACTAAAGGGGTTGGGGGTATATCATTTAACTCACTTTCTATTATCATTTATCATCATCATACAGGAAGGAAATATTGTTTATTTAGTTTATTAATATATACTTGTAAGAAAATTTACATTGACACTGAATTTAAAAAAAAAACAAAATACGCGTGTCCCGTAAATAATGGTCCAACCGTAACTCCTAGTTAGGTCACTTGATTGCCTATAACTAATTTGAATCGTTTTTTGAAATTCCTTAGGGTTATCACAAAAAAAAATATAATACGTATTTTTTTAATTTTTCTGTCTTAAGTAGTGGTTTTTAATGCCATGAATGCAAATATCAATATTTTTAAAACATGTTTTCGTTAAAATGTAGCTAGATAGATTGCTTATCTACTTTTATATCAATTTTAATAAAATAACATTGCAATTGTTGTAAACATATTGAAATAACTTAATATTTTATCGCAATCTATTTACATGATTCAAATTTAAAAAAATCTCTTGTAAAAAATTCGTATGACACCAAAGTGTATCATCATTTTAAAAACATGTGCAGTTAATAAGGATTCTAAATTGATATAAAACTTATAGTTAACTATTAACGTTGCAAACATAATGCGATGAATCTGAAGAAAAGGCAAATATCTCTGAAAATGCAATAAATTTAATTAGTTTAAAATTGTTTATTTTTCAATCATAGGAATATTTTAACTAGATTCTACGTACCCAAGTACGTTTCATTGATAGCATTCATAGCAATTCAAAATGATAGTTTTACGACTCAATTTGGGAATCGTTACCTGCTTTGAAGGTAAACAAAGACAAAGGGACAAAACGCTACATGAAATGACGATAGCGCATCTGCGCATTTTTTGTTGTGGTTGTTACATTGTTGCCAATCCAGTTTTCGTCCCCCCGCGGCCCCCTCCCTTCAAGCAAGTTCATGGCTTGACTGTTGTGTGCGATCAGTTGTGTTCTGTAATTCGTTTGAAAAGTTTGCTTACCCTTTCGTTTTGTTTTTCTGTAAATTACGACTATTGCTGTGTATTTGGACTTTGCGAATTGCCTTTTGATTTTGGACTGTTTGTTTCCTGGAATTAACGACTTAGCGATCTTTTTGGACTTGGTTGGTGTTATTGTGCCTTTGGATTTTAAAATGCCTTGTTACATGTACACACCTCGTGAATATGCGAACATGCATTATGCCTACGGAGAAGCAAGAGGCAATGCCAGGGAAGCCGCTAGACTGTACAGAGAAAGGTACCCAAACCTACGACAACCTGACCACCGGGTTATTCTTCGAGTGCATAACTCGCTTCTTGAAGGAAGGATTCTTGGCAGTGGAGTTGGTGGTGCTAGTGAAGGAAGACCGCGGCAAGTCAACGACGAAATAATTTTACAATTAATAGAAGAAGATGCTTCAACATCAGTTCGAGCCATAGCACGACGTACAGGTATACCAAGAACAACGGTGCACAGAGTTTTAAAAAAGTACCGTTTGCACCCATACCATCTGCGACGTGTTCAAACTTTAGAACCGAGAGATTACGCTAGAAGAGTGGAATTTTGTAGAACAATGCTCCGAAAAATTCGCGAAGATCCGCCATTTTTTAATAAAATTTTATGGAGCGATGAATCTTTTTGTAGAAAGGATGGGTACACCAACATGCACAACTTACACAGCTGGCAACTAGTAAATCCACGCTTGATGAGAGCAGATAGAAGTCAAACTTCATTTAAAATTAATTTATGGGCTGGAATAATGAACGGAAAAATAATAGGACCCTTTGAGTTGCCTACAACTTTAAACTCTTCTTATTATTTGCATTTTTTAAGAGAAGAGTTGCCTAATTTGCTTCAAAATGTACCAGAAGAAATAACAACCTCAATGTGGTTACAAAACGACGGGTGCCCCGCACACTATGCTACTGTGGTAAGGGAATACCTAAATAATACATTTCCCGGGAGATGGATCGGCCGGTTGGGACCGATTTTATGGCCGGCGCGATCTCCCGATCTAAATCCACTAGATTTTTTTTACTGGGGATGTCTTAAAGACAAAATTTACAAAATGCCGCCTATCACGCATGTTGAAGACCTACGCCAAAGAATCCAAAATGCTGCAGCAGAAATAAATGGTATCAACTTTAATCGGCGCTTGAAAGCTTCTTTTATTAGGAGATGCAGAGCGTGCATAATAGTAGGAGGAAGGCAATTTGAGCATTTACTGTAAAATTTAAATAAATAATTAAACAGTTTTTTTTTTAATTGAACCTCTTTCACTTACCTTACCCATCGATAACGTTACGAAATGGAGTCAAAAAAGCTAATACGAGTACGAATATCACTTTGATTAATGTAAAACATTTGTAAATACCAAGAAAATAATCAAGTACACGATAATTTAATTTATTGAATGATTTGAGAAAATGGCACTTTCTTCAGACTCATCGCAGTATGTTTGCAACGTTAGTAGTTAACTATAAGTTTTATATCAATTTAGAATCCTCATTAACTACACATGTTTTTAAAATAATGATACACTTTGGTGTCATACGATTTTTTTACAAAACAAATTTTTCAATTTGAGTCCTGCAAATGGATTGCAATAAAATATAAAGTTGCTTTAATATTTTTGAAAGAAATGCAATGCAAATTATTCAAAATTGATATAAAAGTTGATAAACAATCTATCTAGCTACATTTTAACGAAGACATGTTTTAAAAATATTGATATTTGCATTTATGGCATTAAAAATCACTACTTAAGACAGAAAAATTAAAAAAATACGTATTATATTTTTTTTTGTGATAACCCTAAGGAATTTTAAAAAACGATTCAAATTAGTTATAGGCAATCAAGTGACCTAACTAGGAGTTACGGTTGGACCATTATTTACGGGACATCCTGTATACTTTGAAAAAAAATCACCTCTTTTGGTAGTTCCGTCCACAGGTCTCTATTTTCATTCGAGTTGACGCCTTCTACGCACAAAACTAACGATTCTCCAATTTGTAAATGAATTTCAAACTCCTTACTCTGAAATTAAAACACCAATGTTATTTTTAACATTATCAACAAACATCCAACTTGTGGGCTCAAGTCTTCCCATATAAACCATATCACAAATCGTTGCACGAACAACTAACTGCCCTATTTCACTTTTAGTATTTTTTCGGTAGGTTTTTCTAGCTGATAGTTTTCAAATCACTGTAACTAATAGTGACGCACTTTATAAACATAGTTGTATGTGTGTACTATGTATAGATGGTCTACTACAATAAGTTACATTGATCGTTTGAAAATATCAGCTGGAAAACTTATTATTTTTTTCGGTAGATATACCGAAAAAAATAGCAAAAACGAGATAAGACAGTTAGTTGTGCGAGTGACGATAATAATATGAAGATCAATCTGGCTCAAGCCATAATCAACTCGCGCGGCCCGATGTGGGTTGGTAAGTTCAAAGGACTACTGCTATCTTACGACAATCACCGTAAGCAATGGATTAACTGGCCTATATATAACATACGTAGAAGGTCAAAATATTTTAATTTCATCACCCATCTGGTGTACCAGCAAACACAAGCTGCTGCGCCATCGAGCTCTTCATTGTTAATATATGAATCAATTATTGCAGATTCTGTATTTCCATACCATACAACTTCATTATACAAGGGTATAAACGCTATAGCATTTATATTTTATATATTCTATGGGCCTCTTTGTATTTTACCATCTTTTACACTGTTTTGTTGCCTGAAATAAATAAATCTATTCTAATCTATTCTATTTCTATATCGATATATTACGTGACTGTCCAAATCAATCGGGTCTAATGACAACAAACGCATACGGCGTTTTCATGTATATAAAGTGAATGCTTTAGGTTAGGGCATGCGCCTGTCGCTAAAAAGGCCCTTTTGATTTAAATGGCCACATGTCTAATTTACGTAACTTACATCTTTGGCCATTTGCAAGAATCCCATAACGATTTGCTTCGCAAATGGCAACCTCTCTCCACAACACAACAAGCCAAGCGCATACAGCGATCTCTCCTTCACTTTCGACGGCAATTTCGGATTACCGACTATTCTGAACAGCCGCTCTGCGACTATGAACTTAGTGACTTCCTCGTCAAGGTCTATATTCGTTTCTGTCTTGTTGATGTTGAAAGGATTGTCGCTCTGTAGCTGAGCCTTTTGTTTGGATGTTGATTCTGGCAGAGGCAATTCTGAGCACGGCGCTAGCAGTGTTATAGCTGAGCAGGAGCTACTGACTAGTAATGTTAGCGGGCTGACTAGGAAGTTCACTGTAAATAAAAACCCAATTTAGCAAAAACAACATCCATAGTGTCAATTAGTACCTATGTCATTTAGGGATGTTTTTGGAAAGCAAACTCAAAACAACCTTACCTAGTAGTAAGGTGAACTCTGTTTGGATAGTACCAAACAGAGTTCACTATGTACCCATTGATAGAAATTGAACCCGGTAAGTTTCATGCGACCGGTGGCAACCATTAGACACCAGGGGCGTAAAATTACAGTAGTCTGTATTTTCAAAGAACCGATTAATTATTTAGTAAAAAATAAAGGGTGTTTATAAAAAGTGTAATTGGTTATATTTAAATATAACATAATACTTAAAACACTTACCTAAAACAATAACACCTTCCCTATAAGGGTCCCAATTGGCAGCACTAAAGCCTTTGCCACCAAACTTGCCCCTCCTCGCCAGAACAATACACCTCTCGCAGATATGTGCGAACGCACACAAATAACCGCACTGGCTCTCCAAAGTCTTGTTATTCTGACCCTGTTCCACAAAATCTTTAATCTCTCTTTCTATCGCTGATTTGTCGCTCGTATGCACCGTTATGATCGCGTAAATGACGGAGGCGTTTTCCCTTATCTCTTCCTTGGTACTGGTCGTGAAGAGGTTCTTCAAGAACGGTAGAAGGCTGGTGTATTTGGAAGCCATTTTCTCGGGCACACAGCCAACTATGTCGAGGAAGCACGTAAGAGGCATCACATCTGAAAAGAAGTTTCAGTTTAAGTACATTGTGGCGCATCGACTCTGTCTTTGTTACAATGCTCTAAATTGTGTCAATAAAAAATGTAATCATTGTATGTGCCAACTGTTAATTAAGTTTAAGAATTAGATATGTAAAAAGTAAACGTTAAAAAAGTAAAAATTACATTTTCCTGCTGCCAAACGGCACTAGGTACAAAGCACAGTAGCACAAGCACTAAAGCTTCACGGTCTCGTGCTCGTGTTAGCGTGCTCGTTTGTCTGCGATAAAAAGAGCTGTGCGTAAATTCTACACAGTAGCTACGTAGTACCTGGGCTGGCAGCTAGCAGGGAGGTGATCATCGTTAGGTACCGTTCCAGCACTTCCGTATCCAGCAGGCTCTGGTAGAAGTACTGCGCGAGCAGCGGCGACGTGGCGTTGGGGTGGTTGGAGCAGTCCTGCAGCTCGGCGTCGCGGTTCAAGCACATGCGCAGGTAACGTAGTATCTGTACGCAGATTGCAATATCATCATCATCATTTTCAGTCCGTATCTACCGACTGCTGGGCATAACCCTCCTCTATGTTACAATACACACTCAAAGATTTCTTTACTGTCTCAGACACTGTGGTATATTTAGTTGTTTAAGGCCCGATTCTTCAATCCTCAGATAAGTTTTATCCAACGAATAGTATTGTCATTGTGACATATTTCCTATAAAGAATCTATCGTTATGTCAAAATTATTCAATGAATAAACTTTAACTGACTATTGAAAAATCAGCCCTAAATAAACCAAATTTAAGTTTATTATTGAATTTTATACTTAGTTTTGACTTGTTTGGCTTATATTAAGTATATATTGAATAAACGGTTTGGCTTTAACATTTGACAGACTAATCTCAGAGCATACGAAAATGTGGACATGTTAACAGAACGCCGATATACGCTTTCTTCTCTCAATCGTTCAACTCTTGACAGAGTATTCGTACGCGTGTTTCTCGGTAGCGTTTTACTACCTCTCACAACAAGCTTCGGCAAAAGATTAATGGTCTTTTGCCGAAGCTTGTCTTACGCATTCGTTAAAAGCACTACGTTTTACGCAACATAATTGCGAACAAATGAAAATAGCCGCAGCTTCAAACCTGACCGGAATTATCAGGTGTAAGTTCAAAACTTACCGTTGTTTTTGCAACGTTTTTTTCGATCTACTATTCAAATTAATTGCAAATATATTAATTGTTTTCTTGTGCAGCTAAAACACTGAGCATAGAGTAAGTAGCTCATGGCTTGAGAGTCGACAACGCGCTAGCTGTACTCTCGTCACAAGCATCAACAGGCTGCGGTAGCCGTTTACCATTAGGCGAAATTAACGTTTGCTTACCAACTCAAACGAGTAAAAACTATTAAAGGTGAGTCCACATTAAGACGACGCATTGGTAATTTACGTGGCGGGGATCTTGATTTTTCTCAATAATTACAAAACATATGAAAGTGATATTTGATGACATGATTTTTCATTTAATTGACTTCATTTTGTTAGTTGCAGAAACACGATTTTTCAACTTTTATAACAGAGAAAAAATTATCAAAGTAACCTCTTTTAAAACATAGATTCACATTTTACAGGCTAACCAGACCGATTTAAGCATCAAAATTTTCTTAGTAGATTAGTCTTAACACACACTTTAAAATTGTAGTTCATTTTTTTTAAATAATACGTCTATGGTACGGGGCGCAAACGCTCGTATCAAAACGTATGAGATTTATTGTTTAGCGATGCGTCGCCTTAACACAACAAAACAAAACTATAAGTAAAAGGTCGTCTTATTGACCCACCACGTCCTCACTAATAAAACATGCTACATAACCATGCTTTATAACATGTTTTGTCATATAGTCTGGACTCACCTAAATATAAAAAAAACCGGCCAAGTGCGTGTGGCGACACGCGCAGTGTAGGGTTCCGTAGCCCATCTCAATAATGCGGATACTACCGGTTTCACACACCTGACAACGTTATTTAAGTTCTCAATGAGGAATTCGTACTGCGCCAGTACATTTTATAAGTTGGTCGACTGTTACTCGTAAACTTGTAAAGCCTACTTAGCTGTTATAATTTTTCGTTTAACCATTTGGCTGGCAGGGGTGGGGGGCACTTGACTCTAACAAAATTTTGCACTTTCAAGCTTCATAGTTCAAAATCCTCAATCAAAAACTGTTTCCACAAACCCGCAATATTTTTGAAATTGCTATCCAACGACAGACACCCCACACTGTGGGGTAGACATAAAAAAAAATTAAATCCCCACTTCAGGTGTAGGAAAAAAAAAAATTTTTCAAAATTTTACTTTACCACTTTGTCGGCGTGATTAATATGTATATCCATGCCAAATTACAGCTTTCTAGTACTAAGAGTCTATGAGCTAGGCTGGGGTCGGTCGGACAGACAGACAGACGGATATGGCGAAACTATAACCGCCTTACAAATAAACAAAGAATAAGGTCCGAATAGTTATTCCGTGTTTTGTTCCTGTCATGTAAACGTCATTTCAAATTAGATTAAAAGAGACAAAACACGAAATAACTATTCGGACCTTATTCTTTGTTTATTTGTAAAGGGGTTAGGGTTTCTTGGTGACTACGAAACCCTAAAAACGTTATTTACCTCCTGATAAGTCATCGGATGAAACTGCAACACCTGGTTGCCGATCACGAACCTATGCTTGGCATTAGATCCCTTCTTCCGCTTCTGCATCTGTTCCCAAATGTAGTTGACCACGTCTTTGAACTTGGGCACTTTAAGTTCCTCCACTTCTTCGACTTTGCCCCTATCCTTCTTAACGGTGTCATCGTCTATATTGACTACTGCCGTATCTTTCTTTGTCACGTTATTCACTACATCGTCTATTTCGACGTGGCGGGATGTGCCGTACAGACTTTTGAGCGCTTCCGTTGATATGTCGTCTTGACTGTTGAAAATAGATCAATATATATCTTTACAGGTAGTTGATATGAAAGATTCTGCCCTGAGGCAAGTAAAAAATACTGAACAACAATAAACTCTATAGATATTTGAATATGAACGAAAATACAGCTTTAACCGATTATACAACCTTATTTTTAGTATATACGAAAACCGAAACACGGGTCAAATATTTTCATTTAAAGAATCAGTACAAAAAAAAATTAAAATAATATCTTGAAAACTCACGAAGTTACAAGCTTTTTGTGCTGTCCTGTTGTGTGTTTTTGGTAGGGTATACTATAATTGAGATTTTGTAAATATTATTTAGTCAAAATGTAACATGGTATAAAAAATATTGAAATCGATTCTATTACTGATTCTGAACAAACAGTTTTCAGGTTTCGTATAAACTAAAAATAACATTGTATAAAACGGGGAAACTCTTATATTTAATACCATCTGAGTGCCTAGTGCGCATTGTTTTCACTATTTAATCAAGATATAAGTAGCTACAATTTGTATGGGAGCAAATAGCGTCACCTAGTGTCTTTGTGAAACCAACTTGTAGATAATTTTAACTCTATTGAAAAGAGAAGAAAACTCACACTAGACACACTGATGGTAGGTGGGTGTAAGCAAATGTAGAAAGACGTTTCATTCGATATCCACAACAATTAACGACTTTGCTCAACAAATACTAGAAAATAAGGTTGATTATTGCGCAAACAATTTTTCTACACTAACCTGTCTCCACTAGCCAGTAGTAACAGATATCTGGAAGGTATGTAGTCAGTGGGGAACACAGCGGACGCGTAACGCATCGCTATGTACCGGATCATTGGCTCCTCGCTATGCATGTAGCTGTACGGAAAAAACAAAATATTATAAATCTTTATTGCACCAATTAATAACATTAAAAACGGACGTTAAACAAGACATATAAAAGGTGTTATTAAGTTTAGAAGGGTTCTCTTCCAGCCGACTTGCTGTGGTGATGAAACGAACTAAGTAAGCTTAACAAAAAATATGAGCCCAGCAATAGGACGTTTGCCCACAGGCACGTATTGACGTCAAAATTATAAAACCGGCCAAGTGCGAGTCGGACTCACGCACGAAGGGTTCCGTACCATCTTTATATATATAAATCTTCTGTGCGTGTGTATGTTATTGAACTCCTTCTAAACGGAACGGCTGGACCGATATGGATGTATCCTGTGTGTGTTTAAGTGGATTCGATAATGGTTTAGATTTACAATTGGATCCGGTAGGTGGCGTTGCTATAGGGGTCCATCATGGGATACGGGTGTTCTTAAGCGGACGATTTATTTGTTTATTTTGTTGTCATGGAAACTGTCAAAGCGGTACAAAGTCCGCCGGTCAGCTAGTTATCTATAAAAAACGGCAAAAAAATGACGTTAATATTGGTAATATGCATGTTTAGTACCTATATTTTTCTTTTTATTGTTGTTGTAAGTATATTGTTTACTTTTCATTATTTCTTTAAGAGACCAATACCTTTTTATGAGCTGGCAACTTGTCTTACTATTTCTAGCGTCATTTGGTTGTGGAAAGCAATTAATTGCCCTAAGTATATGTAGGAATTTACGTATTCTATTTCGTCCTCTTCTACTTTGATTTTTACCCTTTGGATACGGAACCCTAAAAACAATGTTAATTTTTGATGATGAACACTTGGGCTTAAACTGCTTTATTACAAAAAGATGGCTAAAGTTAGACAATGCTTGAAACAGGCGCTTTCATTTTTAGCTAATACTTTTAAATAGAGACACAATATTTTAAACACGTATTAGCCAATGTTTAAACACTGTTTTGTAGTAAGAGCGAGTGCCGAATAGTGGTGCCACTACGCAGTTTTAAATAAACAAATGATACGTGCAACTCACTGGTCGAGCAACGCGAACAGGGCGAGTGTCTGCGGATCGTCGAAGGAGCTCGGCTCGTCCACCTCCATCGTCTCTGCTTGCGACGTGCTGGGGCCCTGCGCTGGGGTTGTATCCACCGGTGGTTTGTCTGTGCGTACAATGGATAGTTAGTCTAGTTGATTTTTCTTAAAAGATTTCTGACAATAAGGCCTCAGCTATGAGCAGCGTCTTGCGACACGGCGAGCGGATTTCTACATCATCGCAGTTTATACTAAGGTAGTCAAATTCAACGGTGATAGAATGAATGCAAAGAACTAGAAATCCGCTCACTGCGTCGCAAGAAGTCGTGGCCAATGGTCGTGGCCGAGGGCTGAAGCATAAAGTAGATCCATCCATCTACTTTTTTTCTAGTAAAAAATTATCTTAGATCTATTAATTAACTGTTTTGAAGAAATCTCTTCTGAAGAATATTTTATATTTCCTCTCTCGTCAGAGATTAGTTCATTCCTTAAAAACTCTGCCACTTTATAGGGCAACAAGTCAACAAAATTTATGTGGAGAGAGCCTGGCGATGTCGTACGGCGTTGCTCGACATCTCTGACGTCGCGGGTTGCAGAGACAAATATCCCTTAGTAACTACTCTAAGCGATAAACTTAAAGTTCATCAATAAGCATAGTGACCGAATCGCCTTTAAAGGCTAGAACCTCCCGTTTCTCTTCGCGAAACAGCAATAACAGCAGGTCCCGATCCGATCCGAACCCCTTGGAGAATCTAGTAGGGCACGGGGAAACGCACTCGTGCGTGATGCCGTTCCTTCTACAAAACCTCTGATGGTGCTTCGTTTCCCACGGCTTGAAGACCCCTTAACTTTTTCGCCGCCCCCAATAAATCAGCACAGCAAACTCTTTAAAAAAATATATTAATAACATCAGGTAAGTGCTTGTTTACCTGTAAGTAATAAAAAGTAAAAAACCTGTGTACTAAGAGTGCACAACGTCATACCACAACCTCATGACCCACAAAGATGATATCTTTATACAACGTTAGTCGGAACGGGGGTACTAAGCCGAAAGGAGGGTAAAGTATACATGATAGTGAATAACTTTTTAGTTTTTTTTACTTTTTTTTGTTTTTTTTTTAAATTTTACTTTTTATTTTTAGTGCTAATTGCTGCACTAAAGCTAAATTAAATATTTATAAAATACAGTGAATAAATTAAACGCCTACCCGACCCAGCCAGGAATCGAACCTGAGTCTTCCGCAATCCGGGCGGCTGCACTGACCGCTATGCTACCGGGAAGGCTGACGTAAGCGCTGAATTTTGTCACTGCTTTTTAATGCTTTTGAGTGCTAATAGCGGCACAGTGCGCCATCTATCCATCGGTCATTGCAACCGATGGCCATGCAGATTCATCTTTACAGATGAAATACCACAAATTTGATAACACAACGCTTTTGTGGGTCATTGTATGACGTTGTGCACTCTACTACACCTGCAGAGTAAACCTTATAGTTACCTTGCACGGTGACCTTGAAGGCCTGCGCCATCTCGAGCACGGCGTCCCGCAGCGCGGACTTGAGCTCGGGCGCGGCCTCGGGCAGCTTGCCCACCAGCTCTTCCAGCAACGACAACTGGCTGCCCACGCTGCCGGGGCACTTTAGTGCTAGTCTACCTGCCCAAACCGAGTAGAGAACACGTTATTTATAACAACTGTTATTTTAGGCGTCAGGGAAGTGTTTTTTTTTTAATTTAACCAGCGATCTTGAAATTTATAATGGTAAATTTTTTTTCTTTTAGTTGATGGCTTCGTGCGATTAGCACATTTAGCCAGTGTCAAAGTAATTTTTCGTACAAGTAATACATAAATAAACAATATTTCCTTATGATGATGAATGATATTAGAAATGGGAAGTGAGAAATGATATACCCCCCAACCCCTCGAGTATCTCAGTAAAGATGTGGGGCTTTACTAAGTCCTCACGCGAGCTTCTTGAGAGAATTTGAAAAGTGACGTTGCACTGTTTTGTTTCACTTGCCAACACTTATGCACACTCACGAACACTTAACGGTTAATAATCCACCATTATTTCACATTAATATTCGACATAACACAAATTTTGGAAAATAAAGCAAAACCGCAAACATGACGCTTCACTTTCCCGCCAAGAGCACGAGAAAAAGTTCAATGGTAATTTTTTTTGTATGAAAACTATTTTTTTTTTTCAAATTATTTACATCTCATCCCATTACAATTTATCCCATGCTGGACTGGGACTTGACAAGAATGTATCAGCTGCCGTAATTCCCGTACATGTCGGCTAAGAGACAAGGGTTCCATGTTCGCATATCAGGCGAACAGCTAGCAGCGATCGGCCAGCAACCCATCACCAATATTATCTATTCCACCTCGGAGGACTATTTTGATTATTCTGAATGTGGCGTCGACTGTTTAAGGCGACGCATCGCTAAACAATTAATCTAATACGGAGCGTTTGCGCCCCGTACCATAAGAAAAACTGTTTTTTTTCTTTCCAATTAAAACTACGAATAAGTTTTAAAAAATGAACTAGCATATTGAAGTGTGTGTTAAGACTAATCTACTAAGAAAATTTTGATGTTTAACCTTTTTACCGTCAACAACTTCTATAGAAGTTCGAGATTTTCGTGCCGTCCACGCCAGAACTTCTATAGAAGTTCTTCTTTGTACCTACTTTATTAAAATACATTTATACGTTGGCGTACAGCGGGACATCGCGTGCAGGATAGTTGGGCGGTGAAAAGGTTAAATCGGTCTGGTTAGCCTGTAAAATGCAAATCTATGTTTTAAAAGAGGTTACTTTGATATTTTTTGTCTGTTATAAAAGTTGACAAATCGTGTTTCTGCAACTAGCAAAATGAAGTCAAGTAAATGAAAAATCATGTCAACAAATATCACTTTCATATGTTTTGTAATTGTAGGGAAAAATCAAGATCCCGCCACGTAAATTTCCAATGTGTCGCCTTAAACTCCGCCTGGTCATTGCAGCATGGGTATAAAAACTCATGCTTTGTTGTTGTTAGCGTCAGATGAACTGCATTCTTGTATGCTTAGCAGAAATAGAAAACCTTTAATAAGCATGGAATTGAACAAACCTAAGCACATGTAAGCTTTGGGCTGATGCTCCAAGTGTTCTTCAGAGCGAATAAGCTTCAGCAATCCTTGCAGGAACACTGTCGCTACCTTCTTCAGTTGTGTCGGGTCACCACTACAAATTAATAGAAATTTGTCAAAACAAGTATTCTTAAAAAAATATATTTGTATATAAAAAAAAATACAGTGGCAAAATGGCTTGTTCTTAGGGTTAACAAATCCATGAAAAGTGCGCTTACATCATTGACTTTTTCGACAATTACTTACTAAAGAAGATTAGGGTTATAAGCTTCTTTTGTAGGTTTTAAAAATAATCAAGTGTGTAATAGATAATTCGTAAATATATTGTTAAAAATTTAATTCGACAACTTACCTACTGAAAACATTTAACAGAAACACCAAGGCCAAGTTCCTAAGTCTTGAATTCGTATTCGGATCGAACAGTGACGAGAATACAACCTGTTGGGAAAACAACATGTGAATATCATTATCATCAGCCTATAACTTTCTCACTGCTGGGCTTAGAACCTTCCACATGAAAAACAGCATATGGGGAGATTAGGCAATAGCTTACCGCACTTTCTTAAGACTTTGATCAGAGTAGAGCAAGAATTAACCTTTATACCGCCAACAACGTCTATAGAAATTCGAGATTTTCGTGCCGTCCACGCCAGCACTTCTATAGAAGTTTTTCTTTGTATAGTCGACCATGAAATTGCTTTATCACTTTTGACAAAAACTTCCATTACAATAAAATTTCGCTAAGGCTCATTGTCAATGATGACAACGTATCTGTCACTTGGTCTTTTAAACAAAAATAGAACTTGTTGTTTTATTATATGCACACGAAATTCACTTCTAAGGTGGTAAAGCAATTTCATTGTCGATTATACCTACTTTATTAAAATACATTTATACGTTGGCGTACAGCGGGACATCGCGTGCAGGATAGTTGGGCGGTGAAAAGGTTAAAATAAAACACGTTAGTATAATAAACTAATAAATCGCTAACAATATTATTTTGCATTTACACGCCTCTTGCTTGCCAATGGGCAAGGCTAGGGAAGGCCCTGACTATACCAGCAGGCGCCTTAAAATCTAACCGAATTGCAAGAACATTTTCAAAATGTCCGCACACGTTTTTTTTTGGCGTTTTCATTGTGCGTGTGTCCATATTTATGTGCTTTTAACATCAAATAGAAACATTTTACTGGTTGTGAGAAACATTTGGTAAGACTAAAAACTCGTCATTCTTACCTGTACACAATGCGGGAACATGATGCCCGGCCCAGTAGCCTTATTCAAATACTGTATCAGTTTCAAACGGAGTCTTGTGCAAGCTGGGACCTGTTAACATAACATAGTACAATTTAGGCATCAAATTGATCGAAGGATACTAAATAGTCAAAAAGATCTACACACTTAAGTCAATTAAGTTTTAATGCGTGCGTTTTCAAGTATCCTTTTGCTGCAATAAAAAAAGTTTACAATGATAGTTAACAACAAACTATAATTATACAACGTTAGTCGGAACAGGGGTACTAAGCCGAAAGGAGGGTAAAGTATACATGATAGTGCATAACTTTTGTCTAAGAATTTTTCCTTAAAAATGTATAATTTTAGATTAACAGCTTTTTTGAGATTTCAAAAGAAATTACGCTGTGGTTGCCCTGGCGGTCAAAAAAAACAAATTAAAAGTTAATATTATTGGATACATTAATCCAAATATGGAGAGAAAACTCGACACTTTACAATGCCCGTACATTGACATCATAGGTAAACCTATTTGCTGAGAACCTACGTCAAAACCGTAGCCTACTAGATTTTTGTAGACCAATGAAACGTAAATAATAAAAATTAAAAAACAAAAAAAAGTTTAAAAAATAAAAGTTTAAGAAAAAAAGTTATTCACTATCATGTATACTTTACCTTTCTTTCGGTTTAGTAGCCCCGTTCCGACTAACGTTGTATAGCAGTAAGGTTTGTTTACATACGCGCGTTTACGCACGACTAGCTTGCAGCTAGTGTGTTTGGTACCATTTTAGTAGTCTGAGCATCGGGCTGTCTCGTGCATATAGTTACGTGTTTTTTCGAGTAGAATTCGTACAAAAACGCATCCACACTGCGGCCGGCCTTATACCTAAAGTAGTGAGCCTGGCCTGCTAACGTGTAGTAGTATGCATGCATCTAAGTGACTGGGTGTGTAGTGGCATTGGAAGAATATTTAATAGAAGTTCTTGCTAGACCTAATGTCTTAGTGTAGGAACATACTATGCCGAAATTACGCGACTGAAGTTCGGCATGATTACGCCTGCAATGCTATTTGAATTACTGACGACACATAATACCGAAATTACGTTGCGTTATAGCGTACAGCCTAACTTCAGTCGGGCGTAAGTTCAGCGGCAACTTATAGTGTGTCATATCAGCCGAATACGTCGGAACGTAAAATCAGCCGCGGAACTTCGGTCGCGTACCTTCGGCATAGTGTGTTTTTACACTTAGTATCCTGTGTTCTGTTTATAGTCGAGTCGTAGACCCACTAACCTTACGGTCATCGGGGGGCACCTTCATGCCGCCCCACGTGCCCAGGTATAGCGAGTACAGCGGCGCCACCACGCTCGGCGACGACCACTCCACGGAGCTGAACATGACATACAAGAAGACAATCAAGAAGTTTCTAATTAATATTTGTCATTAAATTTCAGTGTTAAGATCTCATAAATAATAGTTTGAGTACCTGTTGACCCTGATGAGCGGGCTGTTGGCGTGATTGGCGACGCTGAAGCGCGAGTCCGCGGCCGCCACGATCAGCGGCACCAGCACGTCGTTGTTGTTGAATATGTCCTTGCTGATGAAATTCACGATGGACAGCTTCATCTGGAAAGGGTTTCGTTGTTATTATATTTAAACGATTCATTACAGCACATTTAAGAAGTTTACTTGCATATTACAGAAAACGAAAGTTTGATGTTTTTAAAAATTTTGATTTTTCAATCTTCGGAGATAGGGGCTTAAAATGATGTATATTGCATAACATTTATTATATAATTTTGATGGTAGCTGTAGATATTTTCAATCATGACTAATATAGGCCTTCTAGCACTTCAGAATGGTCAGAATATTACAATTATAACAATAGATAGATAGATAGATAATACTTTTATTGCAACACCATAAAACATAATCATGACCAGAAAAAGAAATAAAAAAATTACAATGTTACAATTTGGCGGTCTTATCGCTTTTAAACGATTTCTTCCAGACAACCAGTCGGATGGAGAGAGCTAATAAACTGTGAGATCAGAGGTGAAACTATTAAAACATACTAGAATAATGTGTATTTTATAAATGAAGCAAAATAATAATAATAATAATGATGATAATAATAAATATGTATATAAATACCATAATAAATATAAAAATAAACCTACTTATACATAATAGTAGTCTCAGGTAGGAAAGTAGCGGATATGGCAGTATTGCAGCAGGACAGGGTTAATCGGAAAGGTAGAATTTTTTCACAAGCTCTTTAAATGTGTGAATGGATTTTGCACGCCTGATCGCAACTGGAAGCGAATTCCAGAGACGAACAGCTTGGACGGTAAAAGAACAATCATAAAAGGTGGTGCTGTGTGGGGGGGTTTTAAGGCAATATGTATTATTGTACCAATTTATAACAGGTTTCAAGATTAATTAACTTATAGTTTATTATGATTAAATGCAATCACTTTTGAAGGTTTTTTTTATAGATAGGAAATGCCCTAATAATTTCATTACTTTAAAAAACTAACAAGATTATTAGATTTATGAACTACGAGTTCTCGAGTGGAGACCACGTATCGGCCAACGTAGTGCAGGACGCCCTCAGACTAGGTGAAGCGACGATCTCCGAAGAGCTGGAAGAGCGTAGCCGCGGATCATGCTCAGTGGCCTGCACTTGGAGACGCCTATGTCTAGCAGTGGACTAGTATAGGTTGATGATGATGATGAAACACTTACCTCTTCTAATTGATTAGGGTTCAGCTGAGTTTTGGACACTATTCTTTTGTAAGTTCTCATGCTCATACCGGGTGGCACTTGGAAATCACTCTCGCCTGCGTTTGGTAATGCTCTGAAATTTATATTCTTTATTAGATGAGATTTGGCAAAAAACATATTATTATAGTCAAATGTATAAAAAAATAGGGACCATTCTCAGCAATAAAAATGTAGTACATAATAAAAAAAAATATTTTTATTAAACAGACAAGTAGTTGAGACTCGTCTAGTATATTTCATGTCTTTTTCCTCTTAATCTTTTTTAGAATTTTTTTAAGTTATTGAAATAAAGTTTATAATTTGTTTCATAGCACACCTGTAAGGTAAAAGTAGAACATCCGTTGCAAATTTCAGTATCAATGAAGAGAGTTTCGGCTTTTCCTTTAAGTTCAAATCGGATTCTTTAATTTCTCCCAACAGCGGCATGACTAACATCAGGATTCTGTAAACAAACATATCGAGAATAAGAACAGACAGACACGGACAACAAGAAAAATTATTTAATTTTAAATTGCATTGTATTGTATTGTATGGTATTGTGTTGAATTGTTTTGTATTGTATTGTATTGTGATATGGCTCTTTTTTTTATTCTAATAAAAGAGTAAAGCCACACATGCAATAAACTCAATAATTTCCTAAGTTACTGAAAAAAAATTTCAGTTGCAATTTCAGCTGCATCATATTGAACAGTTAATAATATATATAAAAATATAATAATTAACATCTTAAACGCTATATGTCCGACAAACAATTAAATATCTATTGTGCCTGAGAGCCGTGGCATTCAACCTGTTATATATGATCTATATTATATAATAATTATCATATTTTTATAAAATTATTTTTATAAAACTTCTGGGCTATTCATATGCTTAAGAGCAAAATACAAAGAACAATATACAATCGGGAAGTAATTGGAATGTAAACTATTTAGCACTTTAAATATTATTAGGTAAAAGTCAAAGTTGATAAGTTACCCATCCTGATGTCCTAAGGGTTTGCTCTCAATTGCTTCCAACAGAGAGGGTGCCAGTGTCAGCTGCTGCTCATGGGGCAAGCGGGGGAATCCCATAGTGATGTAGATGATTGTAAAATTCTAAAATAAACAAATGAAGAATGTACATTCTGTGTAGGACAAGATGCTTTAAAATGAAATGATGCACAAACAACCTTAAAAATAAATAAATAATTAGTAGTTTAATTAACTGTTAATTATGTTTAATTGGGATGAAGAAAGACTTTTGGTGATTTAATGTATGTGCTATTGTTAGCTAAGAGTATGCTGGTTCTTCCATTAATTTTTTACACAAGTGTTTTTATTATTATCAATCTTAATTTCAATGAAACAATAATCTACAAATATTTTTGTAGTAATTGTTAATGTAAATAAAATAAACTTACAATGATAAAGCTGTTAGCTGTAGGGTCCTTATAAAGCTGCAGCAGTGTTTGAACT
Source organism: Eudonia lacustrata (assembly GCA_947562085.1). Lineage (NCBI taxonomy): Eukaryota > Metazoa > Arthropoda > Insecta > Lepidoptera > Crambidae > Eudonia > Eudonia lacustrata. The sequence continues at coordinate 7,221,374 of OX387313.1, forward strand.
GGCAACTTCACATCAGCACGGCACTTCACACGCTTGTTTACATGCACCAGCAACTCCATCACTTTGGTGCGGACCTGCGATTATTGTTAGAATAATAAACATACTATACATTTAAAAAAATAAGTTGGTTAACTCTGTCTACTCCTTATTTAATATTTTTGCACCTTAAAAGCAAAATCAAATTACAGCAGAAAGGAAAATCATTACTTGGTACAAAATAGTGACTATTAAATAGTTGATGCTCCTAAAAAGCAGTATAAACTAAAATATAATGGCTTTTCTGTTAATAAAACAGTGTTTCAGCAACAAAATACCTGTTCATGAGACGACGAAAGCTTGAGAATCACTGGAGGCAGAAATCTATTTAGACAGCTCTCCAATTGGTCATCGGAGTCTGCATTTCCAAGTCGTAAGAATACGCGGTCGAGAAGAACTGAAATAAGGACCAAACATAAAACAAGGATACAAAAATGCCACAGCCGGTTCCAAATACGAGGTTATCATCTGCTCAATGTATTTTCACTAATGTAAGTTTTAGTCAAACTATGATCAGTGGGTAGGCTGAACTTACGAAGATCATTGGAGCAGTCGTTACTGTCTCCTGTAACTTCCATTTCAGACATTTTTGCAGGTTTTTAGGCCTGTTTATTTATGCTAGACAAAATTTATCCAGAATGTAAAACAACACAATGACAGACAGAAAAACGATAGATGAATGACGTTTGAAAAAATAGTTGACATTGACATTTCTTGGAAAAGAGAAATGAATTTAAGTTTTTACAGCCTAAAGAATTTAGAAAATAGTCATAATAATGTTTCGATAGTAATATTATTCCATATTTTCATATTCCTTTGGATAGCGTAGGTAGCTGAAATTGATAGCATTTTTTGGAAACAATAATGAATAGGGTTCGGTATCTGTATTCCGCTTGATTTGTGATATTTTTTCAAAAGATTTCTTGGTAGAAATTAACTTTGATTCAGGCTTTTAAACTTTTTAATGTATTTATATTTTATAACATTTCAGTCACGGCCTTTGTTGCCGGTTATCGTTCAACAAAAACTAGAAGCATATGGGTGTAGTAAGCTGAGGCTACGATTTTGATAAGTTTGGAGCAGGTTAGGACGGATCCTGGACTTCATTAAACGCGGACACATTCTAGCTTAATTGATATTCAGAGAGCCTCGGACAAGTCTGCGATTGCTGAGACATCTTTGAATATATGCTACGCCACCATGGGATAGCTGGTCTCCCTCTCGGTAGTACATAAGGTGGTCTGATTCAAGGGTTACAGTGTCCTCCCCCTCTTCGGACTTCACTTAACCCAAGAATATGCCACCTTATCTTCACGAGTTCCTCTTCGAGCAGCGCCAGGTGTTCGTCAAGCCGTAGCGTGCGTACGTTGTACGTTGCCAGGGTCAGTTGTTTGTGGCGGCCTTCTGTAACCCGGGGATTCTTCGCACCTCTTGCCCTGCCGTTACCGTGACCGCCGCCGTGATCTAGCAGGGCGGCCGGGAACTGGGGGCCAGTGGGCATGCGGGTTGGCAATCGCAGTGCGTAGCTAATCGCACCGGTGTCGCTGCTGCCAGACACCGATCTGTGCACTTTGTAGCTACGTTCGTTTGTGATGGTTATCCCGCCATCGGTCGGTCGCCAGAGCCTCGTCTGTTGGCCAGCAGGGTGCACCACGCGCAGGAGAGATTGGCTAAGGCCTCGAAATGGCGATAGTTCAAATCCCTTACACCCCATTCAAAGCTTATTTATTTGTAGAACCGTCTTTTAAACGTAGTGTTAAATTCTCTTTGATATTGGTGACGCTCGTGCTGCAGCTGCGGCCCCTAGTGTAAACAGAATGTCATAGACCCGGAGGTCTTGGTTCGCTGGATATAATTCGTAACTTTGTGGAACAAAACTACAGGTACAGGTAGGTAGGGTAGGTAGGTACTTACAACAAATAAAACAAATTTGAAATCGTATCAAAATGATTCATTATTACAAAAAACCGTTGAGATTGAGCTAAAATACATATATTAAATTTTGCCAATATCAAAATCGTAACTAAAATATTAGATGCCCGCAGCAGAATTCATGTTTTTTAATAAAGTATTGTCATTCCAAGTAGGGTAAAATGGGCACAGCGAATGTCACACCCTCTACGCTCAGCGCAGTAAAACAACCACATAATTTACGACGACGTTTCTTAAACGTTCATCCAAAATAAAATTACTGATATATTTAGGCTAATCGAGCTAATAAACAAGTGAAATTTGCTGTTCGGCTCGTGTCCCTGTATCACTGTGCCCATTTTACCATATAAAAAATACATCCTATTTATAACATAACCACAGCACTCAATCACCTCGAATAAGAAGTTACTGGCATTTAAAGTATTAGCTTAAATCTTATACATTTTTGGGAATGTTTAGTAATCCAATTCATTATTAATAATAATACATAATACAAATTAATACTAGTTACGAACATTTTACATTCTTAAAATATTCCAACACTTTTATCAAACAATATTCGTAAATTGTACAAAATCATTGGTCAGGAAATACGTACACCTAGCTAGATCACTTCTTAATATAGGGTGCTAATTTATCCTACACCTAGCCACTGTTTAGTCGAGTCGCGGAAAATTGACAATAATTTCGAACCCCTAAACCCTGAGCGCCTTACAAATAAACAAAGAATAAGGTCCGCTTAGTTATTCCGTGTTTTGTTCCTGTCATGTCTAAACGTCATTTCAAATTCGAGTAAAAGAGACAAAACACGGAATAATTATTATTCGGAGCTTATTTTTTGTTTATTTGTAAGATCCTGAGAATGTAAGCTGTTTCAAAAATGGGCAGTTTGTATTGATAAGTTATCCATTACAATATCATCTAATAGGTTTAATGAGGTCTTATAATAAGATTACGGAATGAGCTCAAAATGTCGTCAACCCACCGACACTTCGGCCCCAACATGTCGTCCAACACCTTACGAATGTTACGATCGATATACGTTTCCAATACATAAGGCGATAAGGTTTATTTTAGTTTGTAGTGTAAATTGATAATAAAAAGTCGTTCTTATGTTTAGGAGCAGAAAGTTTTGAGAAAATTTAAAGTAAAAAGTTAAAGTTTAAAGTTTTTAAAGTTTTTTTTTTTACCAGTTTTTTAGGCTGAGTGTACTAGATACGTAGAGAACAAAGATTTCGATAAAAATATCATGTTAATGGAGAGTATTATAACAACAGTTTATAAAACAACAACGCCCAAAATAGAAACAGTTTACATAAACACAACAAAATAAATAACACATATCAATATTTACAAGCCAAAGGAACATAAAAACACAAGTTGGTCGAACCTGTTATAATAATTTTTTATCCTAATTCAATCCCCTTTGTACAGTCAGCCGGCGTCATTAATACTGAACGTCCTTTCTGTCATTGTGACAGTTGCGAACTGTAGTGACATTAAGGCCCCTATTCACGGGCATTCCAGACAATCACTCCAAATTTTATCATATTGGCCTATATTCAGGGGTACTGCACTCTTTCGTTCACTACATCACTCCAAATTTAATCATTAACTACTTGGATTGCATGGCATCGCTCCGAGCGTTGGATTTCCAATAATTCTATAATCCATTTTTTTGGAGTAATGAAGTTGCGCGAAAGAGTGCAGTGCTTAAGTATGGGCCAATATGAAATTTGGAATGATGTAGTAGTTGAATTTGTGAACAGTAGCAGCAATTGCGAACTGTAAAAACAGTTGATAACATAACAGTCGCGCACAGACACAACAGCAGCATTGACATGACAGCCCAATCAAATATCGGCGACTCGAGATGGGTTTTCGTTTTAATTCGGATTAATATTAGTGAATGCCTCTACTCGATGCCGTGCGCGAAGATCATGACGAGGCCGGGCTCCACCATCATGTGCTCGTCCACGTGCGTGTTGTCGCACTGTAGTACGAGCACCGCCTGCTTGCCGGGTACTCTTTTGCACACGTATTTTTCGTACAGTCTGTAAGGAAAGGGTACTTGAGGGTATTGAACACGAATCGATAGTCAAGTGGGGAGTATTTAATATTTTTGAGACAAGTAAGTTAGACAATAATTACTAATCAGGAAATCTATCAAATATTTGTCAATATTAAAAAATGAAATAGGACTAGGACTGGTTGGCCTATAATAGAATAATATGAAAGAACAATGTTTTGTTGTATTTTTATACCTTCTATTGTTTTGTCTGGTTTCGAGCGAGGATAGCCCAGGTGGCCATCTTCTTTCGTGACAGTTTTCCATGAGATCGTCTATTATGTGAGGTGGGCAGCCCGATTCTGACAGACTTCTTTTGATCATCATCTGTAACAGAAGAAACAAATCACAATCGTTAAAACGTTACAAATCACCACGTAAGTTACGTAGATGCAAACTTTATGGCGGCTGTGATGTTAGATGCGAGCGCGCAACTACGATTGCGCACATCTCACGGATCGGAAGTATGCAGTACCAACAGTGCGAGTCAGTAGATGGCCGTCGTCCGCCAATGGAACATGGCGGTCCTTTCCTCTAGCGCAGGACTTCCCAACAAGGGGGGCGCGCCCCCCTGGGTGGGCGTAGAGAGATGTCAAGGGGGCATTTTCGTTTCATAATTGGGCGTCATACGTTTACATTTTCGATGCGATACTATCGAGACATTAATTCATTCAGAAAACCATTTGTTGTCGATGCCTTACAATTACCAGAAGAAGTTCAGGAAGAAATGAAGGCCGATTCGACCATGAAAGATGATTTCCATCTCTTGACATTGGAGAAATTTTGGATCAAACGATTCCTTTTTAATACGAAAGTTGCCTCTCTTGCTTTGCAAACATTTGTTCCGTTGTTCTTTAACTTATTTAAGCGAGACAGGTTTTTCAGCTCTGGTTTTAATCAAAACTAAACAGCGAATTCGTCTTGCCGTCGATAGCGATCTGACAATAGCTCTGACAAAATCTGAACATAGAATCGACCAACTGGTACAGAGCATGCAAGCTCAAGTATCTCACTAGTACTCAAACTTAACATTTGATTAAAGTTTATTGTGTATCACTTAAATTTTTTCTATTTTTATTTCTATAAAATTAAAATAAATAAACGTCGTTGAAAAAAGTGTTTGTTTTTGTAATGAAAAAATGAAAGAGGGGGGGAGGAATACTATTTATAATCCCGGGAGGCTCGACGAAAAAAAGGTTGGGAAACCCTGCTCTAGCGAGTCAACATCTGACCGGCACGTCTAGTGCAAGGTGGCTCAGATTACTGGGCATCGCTATGTGAGGGGTGGTTTTGCGTAGAGTGCCTGGACACTCCTGTAGTACCTCTTCGCAGTACTCTAGCGTATTGGATTTGATCTACCCTTTTTTGAGTTTTAGTGATTACACCTTTATATTTTGTGTATGCTAAATGCGTTAGAAAAACACAAACAGTAAAAAAAAGCTGTAACGTAGCAGTGGATGAGATGGTCGATGGTCCTGGATCACGTTGACGGCAAGAGCGAGCGAGCGATGTGCTGAGTTTTTATGGGAGCTGGGGGGAGAGGTCCGCATTTCTCCGGACGTGGTGGTACTCGGCGATGAGTTTTCCATAGCTTAAAAAAGGCTTGTAGAAGCGGGGGTTAACGGGTTTAAACACTGATGATGATCATGAAGAAGAAGGTGAGTAAAGGTCTTGGCCCACTATAACCGCACCGCAACATCACGGCTCCAACCCAGTATTTAGCTTGTCATTTAAATTAGAGCATTAAATCATGTGTCGTAAAGTATATTTCATAATGTCAATATGAAAACCCGACGACGGCGAGCCAACGGAAAACCGTCAGCGCGATGGCGGCCCGTCGTCGGCTTTTTCATAGTTTGAATAACATTTAAATGCTGGGTTGGAGCGGTGCTGTTGCGGTGCCGTTATAGACGACCTCCTTGGTCGAGTGGTTTGTACACCGGTTTTCATGGTGTCGCCATCTCTGAGGTCCCGGGTTCGATCCGCGGTCGGGTCAATTTAGAAATTATTATTTTTCTAAATTGTCTCGGGTCTGGGTGTTTTCTATGTATAATAAGTATGTATTTAAGTATTTTAAGTATGTTTATCTGTTGTCTAGTAACCATTTACCGAGTTTCATAACGAAGCTTCTCTTGGGCTAGATAATTGGTGTGAGTGTAGGAAAATTTATTTATTTATTTATTTATAGTGTGCCATGTCCTTTAGTCTCTTGTTGTATAGGTTACGGTTTGTAACCCGGCAGCCTGTCAGTACCTGCAGCACGTCATCGGGCGTGGAGATCATGCCGCCCCAGCGCGTGACGCGCGCGCGCGCGAGCGACGCCGCCCAGCGCACCACCTCCTCCCGCTCCATCTGGTCGGCCAGCGCGCGCATCGTCGGGTTGGACACGCGCATCGCACGCATAAACTCCTGGGGACCATACTGATCATTGTAGGGTGTGACTGATTTTAACTTTTGAACTTTTTTTTAACTGTAAGTCGCAAAGGTTGTAACTTATGGAATGTTTCTAGTCATTATAAGCGGCTGGAACTACAGTTATGTGAAGGCAGGTTGTCTTTGACTTGACTTTTAAGCTTGTGATAATAATTCTCAAAGGAGATCATTTGGGCTCAATACATTTTAGGGCCTTTTCTGAAAGTGCCAGCCAACAAAAAAAAATAGTACGTATTATTAGAACTAGTCATTTGAAGTAATAGTTAATATGGCACAAAAGTTGTAAGATTGCTCTGAGCCAAGTTATACAAGATCATGTATAACTTGATTGAATGATTCATCATTTTCATAATTTTTTTTTTTCGTATTAACTTCAAAGCGTTCGCTTGACGCTTCACAGTGACAATTGCTTCGGATCATTAGTTCTAACAATAGGTATCTATCATTATTTTATGTTTTCCAGCACTTTCAAGAGTCAATAATAGGCCAAAAAAAATGATTTCCTTTCCAAAATTCTAAATTAACGATCTACACTACAACCAACTGAAAGGTTAAATGATAAAGCATGCAAAAATTTATATATTCGATTTCAAAATCACCAGTGATGATAAATAATAGCTACTCAGGCCATGTTCAGACAACCGGATCAACTAAACCAAGCTAGATGTATGTGTCTACATCTCTCTTCAATTACGTTAGCAGTGAGTATGTAATGTAAAATTACCTTCAATAGCGCCAATTCCCGCTTGTGCTCGTTGATGATGAGCCGCTGCTCAGCAAGTTCATGCTGGTAATCGGTGAGCTTGCCCTGCTGCGTGGCGATGAGCGCGCGCAGCTCGCGAACGCAGTTGTGCTCGGCTAACTCATCTTTAGGTATCACGAGGCCACAGCCTGCTTCGCATGGCATCGGCCTTTTGGGGTTATATTCACCTGCAAGACAATTAAGTTTATCGTTTGTCATTAGTATTTAACCCAGACGTTACTAGTATTATAAGGGACAGTAAGAAATAGTATGTTATACTAAATAAACAAATTAATAGTAGTTAAAATTACTCTTGATACAAAAAACAAACAAAAAAAAAGAAACAACACTAAAAAAACAAAAGAAAAGTATTATTTATTTTACTTACTATCATTTTATAAATAACTGTGAATGTAGTTGTAGAAATAATGACTAATAAAATAAATAAATAAATTGAAATATTGGCTGATTTAAAACTTGTACATTACTTGTAAACAGTTAATCTTAAACTCAACCCGCAGAGTTAACTGAAACTGAAATTATATAAACAAATGAAATGCTTTAACACAATTAGGAAGTGAGTTATGTTAGATAATTATGAGGCGTTGCCCTCGCTAAATACTACTATTATTTAATATTTCCTTGATTACATACATAATTAACTGGCCCTGGGTTCAGTATTATGGTACTTAGTTTATATGTAACATCCTGTACTTTGTACCTGTACTACATGAATATGCAATAAATATTTAGGGTTTATGATTTATCAGGGCTTCTATATTTTTCCTACAATGTTAAGAAGTATAAATGTTGTAGGCAACTCCCAGCTTAGCACAGTACATGACCGGCTTATATGGGTGTACACCCAGCAATGGGTACTTTATGGAAATAAAATATAAACAGATAGATTGATGATAGAAACCTGTTACTGGGATAAAGTATCCTATGTCCTAGTCCAAGTCATGGTCTGTCTATGTGCAAAGTTTCATCCAAATCCGTTCAGCCGTTGTCGAGTTTTGCGCTTAGCAACATTCATTTTTATTTATATAGATAAATTGGCTTTTATATTTACAATGCTACATTTATGTATATTGAAACTGCAAATAGCACTTGAAAACAGATAAGTTGCTGAGGAATATTGTTTTTTTAAAAATTGCAATTTTTAGTACTTACTGTATTTTATGTGAGCAAAACCAACAACATTTACAAATATGAATTAATTAATCTTAATGAATGGCTTTGTGGTATATGTATTAAGCCAATAAGTAAAATCATCATCATCATCATCAGCTCATAAAGTCCCCACTGCTGGGGCACGAGCCTTCTCTATGGATGGATAGGTTGAAGGGGCCACAAACCACCACAACAAGTGTTACTTAAAAGAACTCAAGTATCATTCCTCTTTTACAAATCAAACACATAAATATTACATTTGCCAACAGAGTTTCCACAAATTAATTTGACATGGTTACCTATCTAACAAAATGCAGCGTAATTACGCTACGCAATTGCGTATTTAATATAAATGCTGACATAGTAGGCATCTCAATGCTTGCAATCACATTATTCAATAGGGTAATTACTGTTACAAAACTGCCTAATTAGGGTTTTATTGCCTAAATCACTATTTGTAATTAAATAAACTGTTAAAAGTAGAGATGCGCCGAATATTCGGTATGTTCGGCGTATTCGGCCGAATATTCGGTTCAATTGCCGAATAATTACCGAATATGAAAGTTGTACAATTTTAAGACCTAAGGCTTGTAAAAACACTATTATACTACTATTATAAGTACCATAGTTCATTAATTCATTATTATCAATGAATCAATTAAAAAATCTTATTTTTTTTAAAGTGCTAATTGCTGCACTAAAGCTGAATTAAATATTTATAAAATACAGTGAAAAAATTAATTGCCTACCCGACCCAGCCAGGAATCGCACCTGGGTCTTCCGCAATCCGGGCGGCTGCACTGACCATTATGCCGGGAAGGCTTACGTAACGTCAGCGCTGAATTTTTTCACTGCTTTTAACAATAACTATTAGTGCGCAATAATTACTAGCGTGACGTGCGTGAAATTTCAACTAACAACTGCGGCGGGCGGCGAGTGATTCCTGACCTGACACGGTGCGGCACGTGTTTGGCTAAGCGAATCATGCTTAAATGAACCAAATTATTCGGCCAAATATTTGGTTTGTTTTATTATAAACCCAAACCATTATTCGGCCCATATTCGTATTCATCATATTCGGCTCTAGTTAACAGATACTCACATTCAACTAAATGAGATGGCAAGGAGTCTAATTTAAGGACTGCATTGCAGCCATGTGGTGCATTATCACAACTTGTACAAAGTCTGGAAAATAAAAGGAAAAACACTTTAAAAAACAGCTCAACAAAGTCAGTGTGACTAACAATTAATATGAGCTAATGCAGCAGTTAGCATGTTTTGGTTACAGTTGTGAGAATAAAACAGAAAAACATCAGCTTCTTCAACTCTGGGCATCTCAGATGCCCAGAGTTGAATAATAATAATAATAAACAGACTTATAATAATAATAATAATAAACAGCTTGACAATGGCATGATTTTTGATTTAGTATCCAGTACAGGACAGTAAAGTGTTAAGACCTTAATTAATCAGAGTAATGTAAACAATAACTGCTTTTGTCCAGCAGTGGACGTCTTTTTGGCTGAGATGATGATGATGATGAAATTAAAGTAAAAGATAATATGTTAACTAGTGGTGTATATAGCAGAATACAGGCACTTATCAGTTGTTTCAACTGCCTGCCTGATAATTTATAATAATAATAATAATAATAAGCTAATAGATTGGGTTATTGCCATAGCTGTAATCATAACAGCCTGCCAACAGCCAGCAGCCCGCTTGATAGGTTAAAGCTCTTTATAAATCTCATAAGGTACCTACTTAAAGCCTATTAAAGATCTAAATTCTGTTTAAGTATAGGCTAATAGAAACAGAAATTATAGAAATTAAGGAACAACTCAGTAGTAGACCATGGAAACCAGAATTTTCAAAATTTTCAATATTTCTATACTAAACTACACTTGGATTGACTATGACGATTGACAATATAACTTGCTTGGCTTACCTTAATGTATTATGCAATTACTGAGACTTTTGTTAAACTTAGTATTCATAATGTGCATTGTTCAAGTTAACTGCATTGTTTACATCATTAATTATACCCTATTGATTGCAATGTACAAGCAAAAGCTCAATTAAAACATAAATACATTGCATGCAACTTGGTGCATTTGCATGGCAATGTATTTATGTTTTAATTGAGCTTTTGCTTTTGAAAATTTTAGAAGTCACCTTGTTTATGAACAAGGTGACTATATGACAATTTTCTCTTACTTGTTTTAAACTTCTTGCAATAAATGAGATAACAGGTTCATCAACCTAGTTGGTTCAATGTCATGCATATTGACTAATGATAATAATACACATGAATATTTATAATGATGTAAGCAATGTTAGTTTGATATTAGTGACCTACTAATACATGAATTATTAATTTTAAGTAATCTATGTCATTTATATGAGGTTATGAAATGACAGTCACCTGGAAAGCAGGTTGCGAAGTATTCTCGGAACGGGTCTTAGCTGGCTTGCCGTCACGGCCTGCCGATCTACAGGACAAGTGGGCTGGCGACTTATCCACTCTGTTATGCACGCACGACAAAACGCATGCTCGCAAGCAGGTGCCTGTAAATATAAACATTCCTTTATGATAATATTTGAAATAAAGACAAAATAGCTTTATGACTTCAACAAACCTGCAAGGGGTCCTCGAGAACTCCTGAACAAATAGGACAAATCAGCTCTTCGTCGACGTCACCTTGAAATCTTTTAATTTCAAAGCCCATTATTATTACCCGCAGTAACAAAACATAGAAATAATTTCAGCCAATCTCATTAACTTAAACGTATTGTCTATAATGAACTGTGAAGTAATTTACGAAAACAATCAACAAAACTTGAGAGCAAACGAACGATCACATCATTCATTGTTTCACATCACCATAAATAACAACCATAGTGCATACTGCTTTTTTTTTATCAGTCAATGTCAACGAGCCTCGTGTAAAGGTAGAGGTACCTACAGACTTTTAATGCTACAGAGTACAAGACATACTGATAAAAAAGCTTGCTTGCATTGCAAGCATATTAAACAATATAAAGTAACTAATAAATAAACTATTATTGAAAAACTAAAATGAATCTTATTAGATTCATTTTAGTTTTTCAATAATTAAAAAAGACTATGTACTGTACAGTACTTACCTACATTAATTTTGAATTTAAATTAGATAGGGGCAAAACTTTTTTATTATTTAAAATGCTGTGGTCCAAGGCACAGACGTATAATAAGAAGCAGACCAAACATTATTTCACAACTACATACATGAGAATAAAATAATATTTCTACTTTTTTCTCTCCAACCACCAATTAATAAGACTATCTCGTTTCTTTTTACTGTTGCAACACTTCCACACACATAGACAAAATGCGACGTGAGGCAAAACGCCATCTTGTTATGCTACAAATAAGCGACAAATGTCATCCTAGACTTGTCATCAAGCGGCGTACAGGAGATTGCTTTTCGCTTATTTTTGCGATCTAATAAAGTTTAAAAGCCAAAAGTACAAAAATAAATTGGTGAAGTGTAGTGCACCTTTGTGCGGCAACTCCTCATGTAGGAAAACACCTGAAATTACTTTCCATCGGTAAGTTTTGTTGTGCCATAAAATCTCCTATTGGGTTTTTCGTCACTAAGTGATTATTATTAATCTTTTGGCATTGTAATAGCAGTGAATAATTGTTAAAAGTGCAAATCTCGTAAAAACTAAACGTAAAGTAGTTTCTGAAAGATTATTGTGGTAACAATAGCCAATTAATTATTAACCCCGATCTCGTTTGACGTTTCATATACTTGTACAATTTTACAGGGCCTTATTAGGAATATTTTTGAAGATTGATTAGATTAAAGTATGCAATTTAATATTTCTTTATGGATAAATTTTAATAATGAAATCGTTTTCAGGTTTCCAAAGGATGATTATTAAAAAAAATGCCTGGTTGAGTAATATGAAAAAAGAACATTGGCAGCCCAAATCATCTAGTAAAGCATTTTGAAGCTCATTTACTGGATCACAGTGGCTTCCGTACAGTTCTTGCTTCTAGTGCGATTCCAACAATTGTCGATTCATCGTACCGAGAAGAAGTAAGTGTCCACATATCTTTTTTACGTACCTACCTATCCAAACCATCTTGAGTTAAAGGAAATATTGAAAGCTATTGAACTTTAAATTTAACTTAACTTTAACTTTTTATTTAATTTATCCTAGGCCTATGTCCAGCAGTGGTCGTGTGTAGGCTGTTGATGATGATGAAACCCTATCCTACCCCTTTAACCCAATGCTAGTCGTGGGGATGTATTCTTGTATGGAAATGTGCATAAAATAATAACTTTTTAAATTTGTTTTTCAGAATTTATATAATCTTCACTTAAAGGTCCAGTAAAAAGAAATGCCAGTGGAGATCATGTTTTGAAGAATTTGCAAAATTTACAGCCGAGTACCTCAAGTGTGTGAACAACAATTAAACATTATGTGAGTTAATATAAATATTATATTGTTGTACAGTATTAAATGGTATAACATGACGAAGATGGGTCTGAGCAGTCACTCAACTGCATTACTTTGAAATATACAGAAAGTAATAAATTTATTTATTTTCAGAAATCTTCATCGTCATCTTCATCTTCAACCTTTGGTTTCGCAGTCAGGGTCGCTTCTCGACCACCCGGCGCGGCGGTTTTATCACTAGTTTTAAACATTGTGACATTATTAGAAATAGAAATATATTTATTGTCTTTCTACATTTTTATACAAAAGATAAGAAAATCTACAGTACAAACAGTGCAATTAATACTTAAAAACCAATTTATATTTAAATAATTTATGAAAAAAATAAAATAAGAAAAGACAAAAGAAAATGGCTCAGCCTAAGTTAGATGAGGCCTAGACCTTAACCAACGCTGTTTTTCAGCCACTCCCTGTACTCTGAGATGTCAAAAGAGTTTGCCAATAGTGTTTGCCAAGAGGACATACATGTTTTCACATTAATTTTGCATACAATTTTTTACAGATTATTAATTATTGTAATTATTATTTTATTAAAAAAAAATACCAGCAGAGTATGTTGTTGTTTTTATTTATTTTATTTTAAGGGTTCCGTACCCAAAGGGTAAGATGGAAACCCTATTACTAAGACTTCGCTGTCCTTCCGTCCGTCCGTCTGTCACCAGGCTGTATCTCACGAACCGTGATAGTTAGACAGTTGAAATTTAATTTTCACAATTCAACAACATACATTTCAACAAATACTAAAAAACAGAATAAAATAAATATTTAAGGGGGCTCCCATACAACAGACATGATTTTTATAGAAGAATTACACGAGATAATGGTACGGGACCCTTCGTGCGCGAGTCCGACTCGCAATTGGACAGTTTTTTTTTTGTTTACCAACTGTTCATACAATTTATTAAAGTTAATGATGTGGCGTCGTCACAGGCAGATATAGGTAGATACAGAGATAGCCTGACACTCAATGATAGATAACGTTAGCATTCTACTGGTAAAATCGAATGAGTATCTTCAAATTTCTTTTTAATATTATCCTCTTTATAACATTACTATAGATGTAGGTACTTGAGGCCCCTTGCGTGCCTGAGTTCGGCCCTTTTTATTGTATATGTGTGCGTGACGTTTGTCTGTAGGCGTAATTGGCACGCTTTTTTATTGTAATGTTACGTCTGCTTCTTATTATACGTCTGTGGTCCAAGGTCATAATAGTAGTTTATGCAACTGTCATATAATGAAGGGTATTAAAACACGAGTGTGAGTTTATGAAACGAGCGCAGCGAGTTTCATAATAGTAACGAGTGTTTTAATACCCGTGTTATATGCAGTTGCATACACTACTTTATCTTCACTAATGCAATTAGTCAAACAACAAGAGTAAAAGCTGACAATAGTTTATTTATAATAATTGTTCAAATTTTGGATGGTACAATTTTTAAAGTTAATGTTAATTATTGATCCAGCAGCTGTAGCGGTCGCGGGGCAAGCAGTAGAGCTCGTAGACGGAGTTGGAATATTTATAATTACTTCATTCGCCTTGTTTTCTATACTGTTCAAGATCGTATTTGAGACTTGAATTTTATTCATTAAAGACTCATCAATGTAGCTTTCAGCCACAGTAGAAGACTTCCACCCCCCGTGTCGTTTTTGTGCGGTCAAATCACCACCGCTATCTATGAGAAGGGTCGCCGAGGTGCGCCGGAAGCAATGCCCCGTGTACAACGCTGGGTTAGGCAGATTCAAAATACTTGCGATAGTTTTTCCCAGAGCACCAAATTTATTAATACCAGTTCTTTGATCGACGCACTTCCCCGATCTATAGCTCAAGAAAAAGGCAGGGTTTCGACAGGGGGTGGGTCGAAGTTCCATGTATTTTTTACATACGGCATAGCAGTTGCCCGTCACAACGAAAGAACGATCTATTTTCGTTTTTGTTTTCGAAACTTTCACCATGATTGTACTGTCGTCTATGTTAGAGACTTCATCGAACTGGATGTTGTATAGCTCTTGCCTTCGGCATGCCCCCATTATGCCGAAGACTAGTGCAACCTGTAACAATAAACGATATAATAACCTTGAGGTACATAGCCAAGGCAAAAACTATGATTTATGAAGTAGTAAAGTGTAGGTACCTACTACCTAATTTATACACAAAGCGCTTAAACGGAGTGTCTAGATAACTTGCGTGTGTAGTACGTAAGTACTAGGTAGATTAAATAACAGAACTAAAATACACTTACCTTTTCAAAAAGATACAAAATATCTGGTGAATCTTTCAGGAACATCTTTATTTGACCTGATGTAAACGTCAAGGACTTTTTTTCCTTGTGTCCTTCTGAACTGCGTTTCAGGAACGCTATGACTTTTGAATACTTCGTGATAGCAATATTGTTGTAGATACTCAGTGTGGACTTGAGCATAGAATATTTAACCCACATAG
Source organism: Eudonia lacustrata (assembly GCA_947562085.1). Lineage (NCBI taxonomy): Eukaryota > Metazoa > Arthropoda > Insecta > Lepidoptera > Crambidae > Eudonia > Eudonia lacustrata. The sequence continues at coordinate 7,236,707 of OX387313.1, forward strand.
AAGATGGCTTGAATTTGTCGGAGAGGTCTTTGAGATACACAAGAATGATATTTTCAGAAAATGATGTAGTTTTCTTTTCGATCTTCCATGCCAAAAAGTTATTATATTCTTTTTCATATAATTTTCTAGATTTTTCTGGCAAAAGATTGTGAGTTACTTTTGTTGCCAATTCTAGAATATCCGGAGGCGTACAAATATCATCGTCGCTGTCCATTTTTAACTTTTAATTTGTATTTTAAAAACAAAACTTATTGCGAAACATTAAATTCACGCGTACGTGTATTGTCACAGTGCCGCCATTAAAATCTAACCAATGAGAGCGCAGCTGCGCGCGCAGGGCCAATCAGGAGCGAGCGCGCGCTGTTCTTTTTTTATTTAATTGGCACAAGATCTTACCAAAGAGTTTTGTGTATGTAAGTTTAGTAGTTTCGACGAAGTTTTCACGTATAACCCAACTGTTTTCAAAAGTCAGCCTAATATCAAAATTTTATACAACTTGTATGAGGATTTTGACATAAGGCTCGCCAGGTTAATTGGTCGCGTTTTATTGATGTTATAATGAGATTTTACGATATCGATGTGGATATTATACCATCATGTGAAATTGCTTAAATTGAGTGTTTTGTTGTCTGCGCTATAACAGTAGTAATTATAAGTCAAGTATTGGAAACATAAGTAGAATGTTACAACATTAGTGTAGATAAAGTTTAATTTCACTTTTAATTAAAAACAAACTTTCATCTTAAGTGGTGGTGGTGGTGTCGCTATCTCAGAGGTCCCGGGTTCGATCCCCGCTCGGATCAATTTAGAAATACCTGTTTTTCTATATTGTTTCGGGTCTGGGTGTTTCTTATGTATAATTAATATAAACCTTAGTTTCTTAGGGAAGCTTTTGTGGGAAACATTTATTTATTTATTTTATTTAATTTTAAGTGAGCTTCTATTCGGCAAGTTTAGGGAAGTGATTTCGAGTGATCCGTCTGCTGATCTCAGACGTAAACATCTATGTAATATCGATGCATCGATGCATCCCTCAAAACACTGATGTTTCAGTACTCAGAGATGCAATGCATCCATAGACTATGTAGGTATAATCTATATCTATATTATATTTTATATAATATTATAAAGCTGAAGAGTTTGTTTGTTTGAACGCGCTAATCTCAAGAATTACTGGTTCTAATTGAAAAATTACTTTTGTGTTGTATAGTCCATTTATCGAGGAAGGCTTTAGGTTATATAACATCACGCTGCAATCAATAGGAGCGAAGCATCAGTAAAAAATGTTGCAAAAACGGGAACAAGAGCCTTATAAATTAAAAATTCTGCCGAAAGTCACTATTCCACGCGGACGAAGTCGCGACCACAGCTAGTTATTATTATAAAGCTAAAGAGTTTGTTTGTTTGAACGTGCTAATCTCAGGAACTACTGGTTCGAATTGAAAAATTATTTTTGTGTTGGATAGTCCATTTATCGAGGAAGGCTTAGGCTATATAACATCACGCTGCGACCAATAGGAGCGAAGCATCAGAGAAAAATATTGCAAAAACGGGAACAAGAGCTTAAAAAATTAAAAATGCTGCTGAAAGTCACTATTCAACGCGGACGAAGTCGCGAGCACAGCTAGTATTGGGTATAAATGTGCCTCTCAGAAAAAAGATGGGAAACTAAGTTCCCTGTACAATAGATGGCGGTAGTAGATGTGTGCGTGCGCGTTTACGCTTCTTCCGGATAGATGGCGCTGAAAATATATATAATATTTACAAAAAACTAGTTAACATTTTTTTTTGTGTTTAGTATTATTTGGAAGATTGATATAAACTAATTAAAACTTATAAATGAACATAAAAATCAAAAAGTTGTTAACTTATTTCCGAAGGATCTTGAAATGACGAAAGTTATGGCTATTAGAAAGTTACTAGAAAATAACTAAACGTTACTTATTAATTCAAAATGCTATCTATACTACCGCCATCTAGTGATATTATATGGATAACCAGTTAGTAACTTGAGGTTCCTCTTACGGAAGATGGCGCTGCCGTACACCCCTCTGGATGCATCTATAAAAGCCTGTGCGAGTCTATGGAATTAACTTAAGTGTTACCAGTTTTTATTTAAAATACCCGGAATTAAGGACATGGCCTATGTCACATGGGTGATCTTGATAAATACACAGCGATTATCAGAAAAATTGAGTAGAGCATTTAAGTATAATCAAGAGTTTAGCTTTTACAAATATAAGGTTATTAGTCCTTTACCAAGTTTTTCGAGTGTTCAAATACCTATGTATTATTATCGATAGAAATATTATAATTGAAAATACTTTTAACATCGCTTGTTAGCATGACGATGATGATGATGATGATGTTAACATGCATTGCCTCTGTAATTCATATAAATGATAGCAAAATGCATGCAATAATAAAATACTTAATTAAAATAACAAGATAAATAGTAAATTGTTTTGCCATAACATGGCCCTTCGTAAAAAACATGTACCTACCTAATTGCTTTGTAAGTAATATAGGTATTAGAAGCCTTTGCACTTTATCGTCTAAATATATTTAGTAAAATAAACTCCTTACCTTTTTTTTTACCTATTACTATAATTTAATATCTTATTTTTATTTATGAACTACGAAAGTTTTTATTTTAAATTCACTGTTGTTTTCATTTTATTGTGCATTACGCCGCTGTGCCGACTCTTTGTCTGAGCAAAAGATTACTCATTTTGTGTTTTTTGAACTAAAATTTAAAGAATATATATGATTTTGTCTTGATGTATTGAACTTAGTCAATAGATTACCCAAAAAATAAGAAATATTTTAAATGAGGCAAGAAATTTTTTTACGAACTTGATGAGAAGTACTCTGATTGGCTGGCAAACCATGACGTTAATGCGAATTGAGTTTGGATTGGTTGATAGAACGAACTGTTGCCAACCTAACTATCCATCTGAATCTGACATTTTCTGATGATAATCTGCCATTGTAAAATGGACCCAGATAGATGGTGCTGATTAAAATTCTGATAGTTTTCTCTTAATTTCATTAAATAAGTTTATTAATTCTTCAAAATGAGCGTTTTTAAATCAGCCATAGGCTACTTTAGTTCAGCAGGTGCCAACGGAAGCAGTGACAATGATTTCGTTGGCCAATTTGTGGAGATTGGAAATATGAAGTTGAGAGTAAAAAAGGTGATCGCAGAAGGTGAGTTTGTGATGTGATGCGAGATTTTTGTAACAATTAAATAATAAAGCTTGAACCTAAAGACTTAGATAAATTTAAACATGGGTCAATGTCCTGATCGACATTTGTTGGGGGCGGATGGTTCATACTCTTATTGGGACATATTGTACGGTGGTTCCTGTAAAGTATACGTAACCAAAATAGACAAATTTCATTTGTATTCTTTACAAAATAAGGCTCAATATAGTCTTAACTCTTATTGCTCTTGGTACCTTGTGCTTGAATGATAGCTGAACATGGCTGAAGGAATGATAAGGAATTGACTTGACAGCAGTTTGCCATTTCTTCAATTTATTTGCCATTACCTACAATAATTAATTGCTTTGGCAAAGTAGAAAGTGTTGCAGTGATTTAATCCATATCAAGATTCAGGTAATATCTAATTTACAAAGTAGGATATTACATTTAAAAATTAATCATATTATTGAGCTCTGTACATTGACTTAAACATATATATATCATATATACATATTAGCTCTGTATTGATAACTGTAATGCAATCTTTTTTGGAAAGAAGTGTCCGCTGACTATATACATTGTAATTGGGCTTATAATTGGTCAGAATCTTACGGCCAAAAGCCTCCAAAGAAAGGACCTGTGCTCAGGTTGACTATGCCATGAGGGAAAGGCCCATGATACTGTTAGGACCATGTGTATTGTATGTGTTTGTCATAATTGATTAAAGAATAATATATACACACTTTTATGTTGTTCTCGAGTAACGGTTTTCAAACATTACTAACGAAAGGAATCAATCATTCAAAAGTCAGAAATCAATTAATTTACACATGATTTATTTATTTCAAATTTATGTTATCCTATGTTCATCCATTAAAATCAGTTATTGTTATTAAACAGACAAGCAGTTACAACAACTGGTAAAATCTGTATCTGGTTTTCTTCTCTAAACATCTTTTTTTAAATTTAAATTTTGTTCAGTATGTTGTTAAATAGTCTTACACTTTGTGCTGATACCACTTCTTCAGGCAATCTGTTCCAGGCTTCAATTACTCAAATGAAACATAATATAATGTTAGGGTATCAAAAATAATAAAATAACTTAGATAATATTTTTATTGGACAAGCATACATTACAAAACAGATGTATCATTCCCAATCTGAATGTCAACACCAACCAATTTTTTCTGCAGCATGAATTATTATCTTAAATGTACATGTTGATATAAGATTTAATAATTCTCTGATAATATACTGTCAATCACACCAAATGTACTGCAGTTATGTTAAAATGCAAAAATGCAACTGCAAAAGTCAGGTATGATGCACTGTGGAACATAAACATTATGGTGTGTCTACATTTAGTGAATGTGCTCCACAAGAGCAGTTACTGCACCTGTTTGGTACGCATCTCTTTAAGCCTTGTAAGGCTCCTTGACGACCTCCTTGGTCGAGTGGTTTGTACACCGGTTTTCATGGTGTCGCCATCTCTGAGGTCCCGGGTTCGGTCCCCGGTCGGGTCAATTTAGAAATTATTGTTTTTCTAAATTGTCTCAGGTCTGGGTGTTTTCTATGTATAATAAGTATGTATTTAAGTAACCATTTTAACGAGTTTCATAATGAAGCTTGTCTTGGGCTAGATAATTGGTGTGAGTGTAGGAAAGTTTATTTATTATTTATTTATTTATCTTTTATAATGTGGTGTGTATTGTAGGTATATTTCATGTAACCTTGAACTAGCGATGGAAGCTTGCCTGCAGCCTGTTGATGTTTGTTAAACTGTGGGTATAACTTGGGAATTTCTGGCACAGAGATTTTAGTTATAATGCCTCTATGCCCTGTTAGGTTATTAAATCTTATATTTGTGTTTCATAGTCATTATAATGTTATTAACTAAGGATTATTTTCAGGTGGGTTTGCATTTGTGTTTGTTGCTCAAGATGTGTCTACAGGCACTGAGTATGCTCTTAAGAGGCTTATGGCTGCTGATGAGCAAGCCAACAAGAATATTATTCAAGAAATAAGTATATTAAAGAAATTATCTGGCCATCCCAATGTTATTAAATACATAGCTGCTTCCTTTATTGATAAAACAAAGACCGCTCACGGTATGGGGGAATATTTGCTGCTTACGGATCTCTGCAGTGGTGGCAGTTTGATGGAGGCATTACAGAATAGGGGCCAGGCATTTCCGCTGCAGACTATACTAAGGGTTTTCTATCAAACCTGCCGTGCTGTGCAACACATGCACGCTCAAGTTCCTCCTATAGCTCATCGTGATCTCAAACTAGAGAATTTTCTAATATCCAATGAAGGTAATAATTTATGAATATACATTCTTTTAATTATATTTTCTGTATCAAAAATTATCGTTAGTTTATTATCAAAGGTTTATAACGGGTATAAAGTAATTACATTGTATAGGTATCATAGACATACCTTTATATACTACGTTTCAACTGGGTTGCACCAGTTGTTATTAACATTTGATTAAAATGGAATGCAAATGTTTAAAAATGTATAAAAGTTTACAAGTTAATAATATCGTAATAATATTTGTTATAGGTACAATGAAACTATGTGATTTTGGATCTGCCACTACTGATGTATATTCGCCTAATCCATCTTGGAGTGCTAATCAAAGAAATATGTTAGAAGAAAATGTGAGTTTTTATCAAACTAAACAGTTGTTTTTATTTATTGTAATAAACATGCAGATTGTGCTCAGTGGCGTGCACTTGGAGAGGCCTATGTTCAGCAGTGGACTAATCTAGGCTGATGATCATGATGATGATGAAACATGTGAACTATTCTGTTTTTTTGTGTCATAACAGTGTTGTTTTGACCTACTAGTAGGGTTGCCAGATGTCCGGTTTTAGACCGGACTGTCCGGATGTTTCTATGTTTGTCCGGTCAAGAAAACCTTCGTAAACCGGACAAAACATTGATTTTGTGGAAAGAATCTTTAGCGTAATGGGAAATGTATGGACAGACGAAAGAAATCGTCTCGCCATAGACACTGGTCAAAAGTGAATTGTGCATTTTCTTTAATTATAGCTGCTAGTTGCACAGAATTCAAAGATGCGATCTAAAGGAATAAAACTTTATGGCAGTGGCATCGAGCACTAAATATATAAAGAAAATAAATTAATAATAATAAGACAAATTAATGGTTTTAAAACAAATTTTCTGTAAATTTTAATGAATTAATAAAAATTACAAACAAGTCCGGTTTTTTTTTTCAACTCATCTGGCAACCCTGCCTACTAGTGCAACATACAAGGTTTTTTGGAGAGACTGTGCTGTTTGCCTCAGGCTCCATTTCAGCGTCGCCGGATTTCATACACGTCGAGTCACGGAAAAGTAACTTATTAAAATGTGTACATTTCTTGACAGAGCGACAAGCAATAGCTCGACGATTCTTACATGCGGCGCGTAAGCTTGGCGTGCCACTTTTAAGGCCATAATGAAATATTCGAAATGAAATATTTATTTACCTATTTGAAATTTTTACAATGTTGTACTTATTACTACTAGTACCTTGTTTTTATGATTATGCCCGACCGCCTAACCGATCGCTTTGACTTCGTGTGTGGTTTATGACGTCATCTTGTCGTTTCGTGCCGCCTATGAAAGCAATATCGAAAGCGATAGCCTTTAGCTTTTGATATTGCTTTCATAGGCGGTGCGAGGTGGCAAGATGACGTCATAAACTATACGCGTAGTCAAAGCGATCGGTTAGGCGGTTGGGGGGCTGAAACTAGTAACCTTAGATGCATGCATACATGCATCCGAAAAGGTGTTACATTCTAAATATCAAATTTATCAAATAAGAAAAGGTGAAACTGGTGTAATAGCTACATTTTTTTGAAATTTTATTAAGTTAAACAAAACTTCCCCTCAAACAACATAAAGCAGAATATACAGGGTGTTAGGCAGATCGTTGAACATACGAAAATGGGGGGTAGGTGGGGTCACCTCCTAACCATTCAGGCATTAAAAAAAATCCTGGTCATAAAAATCTTTTTATAGGAATTTTTTATTTGATTTTTTGAAATTTCGCTACTGTCGTACCTCTAAACCCCTATAACTTTTTCATTTTTATAGCTAGGCCCATTTTTTTTCTTTATTGGAATCTTAGAGGATAGGTAATAGATAATCTTAGGTCCTAAAAAAATTGCATTGATAAATTTCACAACCAATATAACTTTCCGCATAAGTAGAATTTCATCGAAATCGTCCAATTACTTTAAAAAAATTAATAACTCCTGTTACAAAAACGATATCGAAACAAATAAATAACATATCATTAGAAAGCCTACATTTTAGAGATGTTTAAAAAAATCTGAAACCTTCCACCACCTTTACTTTTTTTTAAAATGCAACTCAAAGTTGAGTGTTAAATTTTATTTCAACTTTTTTTTTAGGTTTGGGAGACCACAACTTTGTTTTTAGCAATAACCTGTAACAAATACCAATATTTTTAGGACCTACCATCTCCTAAGATTCCAATAAAGAAAAAAAATTGGGCCTAGCTTTTAAAACGAAAAAGTTATAGGGGTTTAGAGGTACGACAGTGGCGAAATTTCAAAAAATCAAATAAAAAATCCTTTAAAAAGATTTTTATGACCAGGATTTTTTTTAATGCCTGAGTGGTTAGGAGATGACCACCTGACCCGCATTTTCGTATGTTCAAAGATCTGCCGAGCACCCTGTATATCGAATATGATCGAAAATATTCAAAGCCGGTACCTAGCCAATCCTTTGTAAAGAAAAGAAAATGTTCAATTTTATTACCATCATTCAAGATTTTAGCTGAAAGGCGTTCATTGCTGGACAAAGGCCAAGGATGTCCGCGGCGGCCGGTCGTGTGCCGCCCTCGTTCGGCGGCTTCCGGCGACCTTTACAAGGACGCTAGTCCGCCTTGCTGGAGTCTTGTGTTTTTAATCTATATTTGATTCGAAACATTTTGTTACAGTTAGCCCAATTTACTACCCCAATGTATAGAGCCCCAGAAATGTTAGACACGTGGGATAATCGTAAAATAGACCACGCGGTGGATGTGTGGGCGTTGGGTTGCATACTATACACACTGTGTTTCATGCAGCACCCCTTCGAAGATTCTGCCAAATTGGCTATTCTGAATGGAAACTACAACCTTAATCCCAATGACCAACGCTATAAATGTTTTCATGAAATTATAAGTAAGTAGACTGTGTGCAACATTCGTTTCATAATTTGTTGTAAACCATGTACAATGCGTTATAAATGTAATGCTTTATCTCACCTGCTGGTAGGTGACGATAAGGCCAAAAGTGGAAGCGCACTTTACCCAAATTCTCAACAACTGAGGAACTAATGTATCTTAACTGTTGAAACAACAATGCTTTTAATATTGTCGTTATGACGACACAGACTTAGTTATGTATGTGGCTAGTCAGACAGACTTAAAACAGGGTAAACAAACTTAAAAACAATTTCTATAATTTCAATCATTAATTATTTATCATGTTTGAAAATAATTTATATTAGTTTAAAATAGATAAAAGAAAATAGTTTAATATGTTTTCCTTTGTTTTCAGCTGGATGTCTGACAGTGAATCCCGAAGACCGCTTGACAATAAACAGTGTGCTGGAACGATTGGCGGCAATAGCGGAGTCCAACAATGTCAATCTCAAGCAACCACTCAAATTTGAGCGTAAAAAAGTTGAACAATCTGTGGCCACTAGCTCGCCAGGTAATAAGAAGTCAAGTAAATATTACACTACCATATCCTGAAAGATATTGTCGTGGCGCGACACTTTCAACACGTTTTGCGACAAAAATGTATTATCGTCCCCTTTGAATTAATTTGCGATCGCGCGCCTCAGTTACCCATACGCCTTATCGGTCCATCGTTATGTTCTGTTGCATTTTAACTCGAGCTAAAAATGGTCAAGTATTTTTTGACTTTTTACACTCAAATTTTGTTTTTAAATTTTCATTAAACATTTATTGGATTTAGTTCCTTAGACATGTTAATTTAACAATGCGAGATTTCGTTACATTCCAATATTGTTTTTCACCAAATAACAAGCAACACCAAAGGTAAGGCAATGTTGAAAGAATTGTCCTTGGAATAATGTAAGGTAGTATAGCATTTATTTGACTTTTTCTTATATTTATATTGTTCAGTGTTCGAGTTATATTCGATACTGATTTTTTTAAATTGCTTCGAAGCCCATTTGCGTTTACATGACCTTAGTTGATAGTTTTGTATTTAAAATACTTGAAAAGCTCACTTAATTATTTTGGGCCAGTGCAATATACTGACCTGCCATGAAGTCTTTGAAGCCAATATAACAAAACAAGCTTTAATTTGATGTTTAAGTCTGATCACGGAATAGGCAATAACTCTCTTAATAGTAAGCATACAAGATTGACATCCCAATTCTATATGAATATATATAAATAATAGGATAGAAGTTTAAATAAATATGACAGTTCTACTATGGAATATTAAAACAACATTTAACCAAAAATAAGCATTATATTAAAGTGCTTATTAAAATATCTGTAGCTTTTATAGACGTAGGACATCGGTCGCTAGCTAGATTAGAACTTTTATCATTATGGTCTAAATGTTAGAAGTTACTAATATACCTAAACATTCCTTTTCATGGGGCGAAATAATATGGACTATTTTGGACATCAAGTCTAGGAAAACCCCAAATTCTATAATATTTACTAGGCTTTACACCTACGTAATATATTTTATGTATTTAAAACTAAGAATGTAATAATTTTAGCTTCTGGAAAAATATACATAGGATTCATATTCTTCAAACTTATTTAATAGCATATAATATTAACTGTATATCAAATATCATGCTGTTAATCACGACTAACTAGTGGGTTACAGTTATAATATATGAATAAGATAAACTTGCACTAACATAATGGGTGGCTTGGTATACCTGCACTTTCGTTAATACAAAATATGAAAGTTAAATATTAACTCATTTAATAATTAATGTGTACGTCACTAGTCTATAGCATTACTTTAGGAGTATATTAAAATTTATCAGTGTAACAACACTGTTTGTTAACAAAATGTTGATGAAATCAATTGTTTTAATATCGTAATATTGATCCAAAACCTTCCTAGACAATATAAGAAAAATGTGAAATGTGGTACAAGTATTAGAATAGTTTTGTATAACGCAACAGAGTTATAAATACCACAATGTTGTTATATTATTAAATGTGGCACTACCAAATACGTTTGTTTCACACATTCGATATTTTAGGACAAATTCAATGTTGAAGTTTTGGTATAGTTAACCGTAATCCCTCACTTCTGTTTATGAACATTCCTGCATAAGGATTTTATTAGTCTTGAATTATATTGTCATTTAATAATAATTATCGTCTGTTGTGCATACAGTCATGTGACTATGTCAGAGCTTACATTTAGATAAATAAATGAGTATATTCTTCATATTCGTAGTTTGTTTTTATTTCTATTCATTTCTGAGACGGCAGTCATTCTGCACACCATAACTGGATGAGGTTGGGGCCCACTTAACTAGAGGATGACATCTCATTAGGTAAAGATCACATTTGATGTTGTTTTGTGTTTGTGTATGACTAACTTGCATAGCATTGGTTTTGTATTAATAAATTACACTTAATTGCACTAGCACATGGAAACAGAACAGCTAACAATAATGGTAAACAGTTGGGCAACTGGTAAAATCTTTTAATTAGTTCTGAAATATATTAATGTTAATAATGTTTGTACGATATTGTCTTTTTATGTGTAATTCGAAAGTTTGTTGATCTAAATAGATAATTATAATTAAAAGCACCAACATAAAAAATAAGAACAAATACTAAGTTGAAATTTGGGTGGTGCTATCGCTTCACTAAAATGTTTAAACTTTTTCTACTTGACATAATAAGTACCTATCACATTAAACTATTTCCTCTACTATAATACTAACACTTAAAAGAAAAGAGGCAATAGTTCAATGAAGGAGCTGAAAGAGATCGCATTAATCCGAAGATAATGGTAGGTAATCATATGTTCTTGTTAAATAATTGTAAATTGCTGTCCTAACTGGTAAAAAAGTATTAATGACAAAAGTATAGTCTATTATTATGGTGGTTGTATGCCAAATATACTGATAAAAAAATCAATGATCAATCGGTTTGTACATAATTCATTGAAACACAATTCACCTGCCATCTTGCTGAACTCATGCTAGTAATTTAATTACAACACTGTAACATGTACTAATATTTGATACTAACAGTATATACATTTAGTATTTATAATAAAAATTATAATATAATTGATCTCATAATAAAATGTAAATAATCATAGAAATTCAAATATCACAAACTAAAATTTTATCTCTTTAATTATCCAGTACAAAATGATATGACCAAATCACTCTTCAGTATAAATAAGTAAATTTTAGCGTAAACATTATATATAAATGCGTTATCTAATCTATAGACATTAGAAAATAAGCATTAATTATCAGGTACACACCATATCTAATTTTCTTGTTCAAATATAATATCACGAATTGTCTGATACGGTATTGATTAAAAGCATGGTAACGTGTGTGTGTATTGGCATTGGCTGTTAAATAATGAGATTATAGTTTTAACGTTGCTAGAATGAGCCTTTTAATAATATTGCATGTGACCCTATTATTTCGAATAGTATCAATGCTTCTTTGTTTAGTTTGCATTGACATAACTCATTGCATGTACCTGTCTTGTTCTACTGAAGCCTCGCGCCTTAATTTTAGACTATACTTATATGACACAAGGTCCACCTGACCTTGATTGGTTTGCCGATATCGGTTCATCTTCGTTTAGTTTTAAATTAAAATTTATGAGTGTTTCTGTAGATGCAATTGATAACTGGAATTTATAATATGTGTAATACACTAATTATTCGAATGATTTATACTTTGAAATAAATTACTTGTTTATTAAAGTCGCGTGGCTTCGTATAACTGCTAAGTATTATATTGACGTTTTACATATCACATTTTCTTTTCATTTTAGGTGTTTTCAACTTTTTCGGGTGCCCAATAGTTTTCTCGTTTAAGTGACCCGGCGCACTAGCATGGTCTTAGCTCTGGACTTCATTCACGCCCCGAACGCTTGCTCTAGAAATTATGGACATGCTCGCAATGATGAGTATCGATTTTATTTATTAATGTTTAAGACGCACTTATTATATCAATAGTAACGCTAACGTAGTTATGTTATTATTTATTATTATACTTTGATTTGTTTACGGACTGGCTGTCTTACAATTTGTTGATATGAATCGAATTGCCTTCTTGGCATTCATTTGTTTATTGTAACATCACAGACGAATACCAATTGCATTTAGAATATAATAATGTTTGCATGATATATCCCGTTAGTTATAGATATTTAACATTGACACAAGACAATAATTATTATTATGAAATAACATTCCGTTCTTTATAATTCCGGCTGTTAGAAGTTTTATAAATGACAATATATTTTGATAAAATATAAATATGCTTGGATTGTCCCAATATTTTTATCCTAATAGTATTATGATCATATATCGATATCGTAATTATTAAAGTTACCTTTTTATACATGGTACAAGATTTTAATAGCTCGATATAAATTTAAACTGTATACAAATAGTCAGTCAAAATAGGCTGCACATCAGATTACCCAAAACATATTTCTTCAATAGTTTTTAACCATATGCCATCTATATTAAATGCAAAGTCGATTGAGTAGATGTGATAGTTTGTGGTAGTCTGATCTACATACGTTATTGAGAGTCTATTTAGATCCTATTTTCCAAAAGCTACAATTTCACCACTTTTTATCATATGCCACATTGTCTGTTCATAAGTTATGTCTCTTACATATTACAAGTAATAATCGTGGAGACAGAACTTATTTACAAAGTGATAAAACTGGCTTCTGGCTTAAAAGGGTCAGAAATGTATGCAACCGCTACATAATATAAAAATAAGAATTAATAATATGCTTAATCCTAAGTGCCACCGCATTGTTCTAGATTGCCTCATCTATTCTCATATTCTTGGTGTTGTTTTAATTTGTATATTTTTTATATCCCTTATTCTTTGACAATAGGTAAAGCTTTATACAGATTTGGGCGACGAAAATCAATAAACAGATTTTGAACCACTAAAAAATACATAGCCGGACATTGTTTTATCAATATATTTTTTTAATTGTCTCAGAATCGAACAATAGTTAAGGTGACATTAGCAAGGATTGTTCATATTCAGTAACATAAGCCACACATTGATCGTCACAGATAGGTTACTTAGAATTTATAAGTGACGGCACGTAAGTCTAGCGCTGAACGAAACGTCGAGGGGATAGCTGCGCATGAGTATTGTCGCGCGACCAATGTGGGGCACGGAATGCGACTAAAGAGCCAATTGGCGCTACGCACGCATGCCCGCACGCCCGCCCTTCCCCAGCCCCCTCTGATACCTTAATTTTGACTTCTGCGCAAAAACGGTCAGCGCTAGACTTACGTGCCGCTACTTGTACTAGAACAATATCAGCCTACGCAAAAAGTCGTACAAGTGTTTTACATGCAGCCAGGAGCGAGTTGAAGTTCTATATACCTGAGTGACTTGTGCGAGTTTCCCTTGGGTACTATTCGATCGTGTTAAAGTTCGCTTCAATTTGTACGGGATCGTTGTGCCATGTAGTGTCGAATTTGGGTAAACAACTTTTAAATGGTGGGCAACATCACAAGTCACAATAAACACATTAATCTAAAGTATTTATTTTGTAAATTTTAATGACAGATAACTTTTAGTTTAGATATATTATGTTTTTTTTTTAATATTTTTGTGGGTCATCAATTGAGCAATCAATTTATAGCGGCGATAGTTCTAGTAGTTCTTAGTTCCTACACAAATATTGGAAGTTGATTATATAGCCGTTGAACATCTAGCGAATGAATTTTCTTGCATTTATAAATCACACTTGCACATTAGCATAGGTCCAACTCATAGGTAGATAAGATAGGTACAATAGGTACACTACACCAAAGAATTCGAAAATTAAAATTAAAATTCAAAATCATTTATTCAGTTTTGGCAACAAGTAGCTCTTATGAATGTCACTATGCCATCGGTTCGTAAGTCTACTCTGGAGGGAGACCTTGCACTGAGAAGAACCGGCAAAAAACTCAAGCAAGGTCATTTCTTTTCTCCCATACAGCGTCAAAATATTGGAAAATGCCCTATCATAAAGACACTTTCCATCACAAATAAACACTTACCCACTTACAAATAAACAGAGAATAAGGTCTCGAATAGTTATTCCGTGTTTTGTCTCTTTTACTCTTATTTGAAATTACGTTTACATGACGGGAACGAAACACGGGGTAACTATTCGGACCTTATTCTGTGTTTATTTGTAAGAGACCCACATCCACATAATATAAAGGACTATCAAAAAAAAAAAAACCTGGTGTGAACCGGACACCAGGTTCAGACCTCCCCACGACACGGTTAGACAACCTGAGGGGAGGTCTTAGCCTTTAGAGGTGTCTACGTGTTTTACGAAGCTTTGGAGAATTTTATTAGGTACGGGAACATGCTTGCTTATGTAGAACTTCTGGTTTGAATATGCTAAAGATAAGCAAGAATCAGTTACGATTCGGAGGGCGACTTAAAATGTTCTGAGGGCGGATTTGAAAATAAAAAATGTAGCTCACCTCGTTTTGCCACCAGGAGGGTAACTACAAGCTCTTATAGCAGTATTATTGCAGTTGTGAGAACGAGACGCGTGTAGCGGCGTATATACACGCGTCTCTTTTCCACATCTGCAATAATACTGCTATAAGAGGTCATAGTCAGGGGCAGGGTGCGCAGCTTTAAAACAATACAAATTTTCGGTTTAACGTCAACGAATGGTGATAGAAACAGCACGCAACACTCTGACAACATATAACAAACAAGTATTTAATTAATATGCACACCAATGTGGCGTGCAATAAATAATTTTGAATTTGAACTTGCCCGTTATTGACTAGCGACAAATTATCTGGGGGCCGATTTTGAACCAGTGACTAATTCTCACGCTATGATATCAATTTAATAGTGCTCTTTTTTCTTTTCATCATAGTCACTAGTAGGTACCCTTATTTTTGACACTGAAAATTCTCGAACCATTAATAAACCGTTCGCTCGTTATTGTGGCTTAAATTGTCCTAACGCTTAGTGATTTATTGAATGTACAATGTTGACGAACGTGCTGTGCTTGGACACACATCTTTATGGTTTTAGAAACCAAAAAGCAATATATTGTAAGATTTTTATATAATAAATAAAAAAAATATCTTTTAAAATTTCGTTCGTTGTAATGCTGTGGGGCAAGCGCCTTATATTGTGAGATGTAGCTAGGACAAACGTCATAATTTAGCATTATTCTCACAGAAACACATTCTCACATGACGAATGTGGTTTACTGAGTAGGTATTCCATTTTTTCGTTAGGTTAATAACGTACAAAGGAAGAATGCAGTTGTGATTATATAAAGTATTATTTTGTTACCATATTTATGTAGATGACAGAAGGCTATAGTTTGTAGCAAAATCGGAATTTGTTTGAAATCGATGACGAAAAAACAGTTTGTAACTGTACAATGTAACATATATGTAGATTGAATTACGTACTATTTTTGTACTTAAAAATGCTTTTGTATTATAATTCCATAACCATTTCATATCGTTCCCAAGATTATAATCAGTATTTTATATACCTCCTTTCCATAATGAAAGCGCGAACATAGTGTGACACGGGCAAATATTAAACTCGTTCTTGTGCTTGTTTATGGAGACGTAAAGCATAGCGGCGAGCGTAATTAAATAATTTAATTAAGTTTTATTACAAAGTACACTCTCAGAATAATTTTAAAATAGTTTTGATTCTACCACCGCTCACCCGGTTTAGAATACATTCAGAAAGAGCCCGGCTAATAAACATAAACATAGTTACTCCTTTTATATATACAACATGCACTTTACGCTTTAAACCACAGTCAAACAGTCCGGTGTCAGGGAATTGAAAATTTAATATAACGATGTTCAGAGTAAGAACACGCATGGGTCTTTGCTATCAGTGAGTCTCGTGCGTGTTAGTCTTAAGAGAAAACACTAAGGTCGACTGAATTGAAAAATATGTATGAAAACTAGACAAAATCAACGTTTCGTAGTCCCCTGATTCCTCCTCCAAAACTAAACCGATTTAATTACTTTATTCATTAAAAATTTAAAAAAGGCTGGTTGTGTCCCTGTTTTCTTTTTTTTCATAAATCCTTAATATCCTTAAAAATTGGCCAGATTTTCCGCTGTGCTTCCCAAATTTGACGATAATTTATGAAAAAAAGCAAAACATAGGGACACAGCCAAAGCCTTTCTGTAATTTTTAATAAAAAAAGTATTTAAATCGGTCCAGTTTAGGAGGAGACTACGAAACGTTGATTTTGTCTACATTTCATACATATTTTTCAATTCAGTCGACCTTAGTTTTTCCTCTTAATCTTTAATCTTATCATTTTGTAGAAGCGTCTATATTTGATCCATGTAATGTATAGGATCGGAGGCCAGCCTATCGTATATAGGTTCCACACATACAGTTCCAAACACAGTCCGTCTGTATAAACGCCTGCACAAAAAACTACCACAAACTGTAAAAGGACATAACTTTTTTTGGGCATTTTTTTAAAAGTGCCGGCCAAAAAAAAAATGGTACTTCTTGTTAGAACTAGCCATTTGGAATAATAGTTAATATAGCACAAAAGTTGTAGGATTGCTCTGAGCTAAGTTATACAAGTTCGAAGATTCATCATTTTCTTATACTTATTGATTCCTGAAAGTGCTGGAAAACATAAAATAATGATAGATATTGTTAGAACTAATGATCCAAAGCAATTGTCATTGTGAAGCGTCAAGCGACCGCTTTGAAGTTGATACGAAAAAAAAAATGTTTGAAAATGATGAATCATCGAACTTTTATAACTTGGCTTAGAGCAAACCTACAACTTTTGTGACATATTAACTATTACTCCAAATGGCTAGTTCTAACAATATGTACTATTTTTATTTGTTGGCCGGCACTTCCAAAAATTTATGGAGCTCGAATGATCTCCTTTTCGCAATAGACTTTGAACTTTATAATTATATGGATAGGGTTGAACATTAATTAAAGAAATTTGACGGTTTTGGAAAGGTTGTTGTGCAGGCGTTTGCACATTACACCTTCATATCTATTTCAATCGGCAATCTTTCGCGTTGCTGTTTTGCGGTTTGGTTTGCAGGGTATGACAAAGAGTAAAGTTACTGAACATCAAGTATGGGTAACCAAGGCCTCACGGCAATGCGCCTTTTATATTAAAATTGTTGCATTGGCTGCTGTGACCGCTTACTAATATGCTAACCGTATATTTGTGGAGAAAAAGAAAATAATAAATTATCAAATTAAGTCACTGCGCATAATTATTTAATTACAGAAAACTTGATTATGATGGCGCATGAACTTTCGCGTTCCTTGTGCATTTTTTTTAAACTCACCGGTGATTTCTAATTTAAAATTGTCAAAAAATCTGCTAAGATTTTAAACAGTTTGGTTCATTGAAAATATTTAAAAAAGTTTTAGTGTCAAATTAGTCGCCGGTGTCTCTGAATAAAAGTGGGCGTGTTGTAAATAAAAAATTACTTACACCGAAAAAAATATTGCCACCCTGCCAGCTTTGAGTCTTCATAAACTGGCCTCTCAACTCTTAGAACATACGCATCTGCTTGCCCGCAGTCATGTCTACGCGCTTTTGTTTGAGGTAGGGTCCATTTTTTATTTTTATTACTGTGAAGGTAAACAAAACATAAAGTAAAAAGAATTTACTAAAATTTCTCTGAAAGATCTTTTGATAGCTAATATTAAACTTCACCCTAAAGAAAGTAATTAATATTTTTTATATTTAGGTGCACTTACATTTTATTTATTTTTCGGTGCTGTATGTTTGAAGTTTTGTGTGGATGAAAAGAAAGAAATTTTAGGCAGACCTAATACGATAATTCTTGTCTTATGAAATAAGTTATTTCGGTAGCTGTTCAAGAATGTGAAAGAGTAAAACTCTTATAATTTGTTATTTTATTTATAATTATGTTGAAAAATGTTATACAGGTGGTTTTCTTTAACTGGGACCTGAATATAAGGAAATTCAAAATTATATACTGGGGTACCTACAATACACCTCAATACAGCGCAAACAACAAAACCTTTTAGATACTTACCATAAATGTTTTTGTTATGTTTGATACATAATATATAAAAGTACAACCGTTCCTTAAAGGAACTGACAGAAAAATATCATGTTAATGTTATTTCATTGTATCAAATGAATTGGACAGCAAAAGTTACAAAAACAAAGATTTCAAAAATGTTGGCTTCAAATAAATTCTAATAAAATAAAAATACACCGATAAAAGTGTTGAAACCGTTCAGAAAAATGACCCATAAATCTCGTACTGCACAATTAGTGAAGCCATTAAGTATATTATTATAATACTTGAAAAAAAAAATATTCTTAACTGTTACTGTACTGTCAGTAGCTTATAGTTTCGTATAGCCCCAAAAATGAGTCCCATCAAAAAATATCACACTGTATATTGTGTTAAAAAATAAAAAGAAAGTTGTGATACCATTTACAAAGATCGATTGAAAATATGGTTTTAATTGTCAATATAAACAAACCAAGTAAAGTAGTTTGTAATATTAAAATATGTTTTGATTTTGTGAAATATTCCCTTTTAACTGTATTATTAATTCGTTGTATAATTATTTATAGATGAATGATATTTTTGTTACTATTAGTATCTTAAGACATTTACTAGTGTATATTGATATTTAAAATTTAGAAATAAATATATTGTATAAATAATTTTCAACATTGTTTTTGTAAATAACCCTACTATATACAGGTTATTAGAAAAGGATACATTCGGAAAGGGGTTGAAAAAAACCTTTGATTTATAGTAAATTTTTCAAAAATATTAATGTTAAATAGCAATATAATTATCACAATTTCATTTATTTAACTTTGTATGAAATAACAGTTTTTTCAGTTTTATATTTGTGACACTAGTGCCAGTTTTCACCGACAACCCCTAAGATTTAGGTAACGCTTAAGTCATGTTAGGTGACGGACGATTGCCGGAGTATAACTGTCACTTATGGGCGTTTAAAGGTTACCTAAAAGGGACTGTACTGTAAACGGGCACAATATGGTCACTTTCACCAAAATCTTTAATTGAGATCAAGCACTAATCTTGCATGAAACAGCATTGTGCTCTCAGTTGTTTGTCAATTATTATGACTCAATGAAGTTTGAAGTAGGATTTTAGGTAAATTCAGATTAAAGATTCTTATGCAACTAGTTCTAAATGTCGGTTAAGTAGAAAATCTTTAATGAATGTAAAGGAATGATAATAATTATGCCAGTAAAAAAGTAAATGTTCACTTAGTAAAAACAAATATAAATTAGGATAGGACACACACAGTCAATTAAGATGCAACTTTTCAGAACGATGCAAGTTATTTCAAAGCAAACGTTTTAAAGTTACAATGCGTTTATAAGTAGGTTTTGACCTTTTTCGAATTAAAAACCCGAGTTTATTTTTTTCTAGTTAACAAAGACCCTGTGTCGGAGAGTCAGGAAATCCCGAACTCCCGACCGCCGGAGCCGAGCCGGCCCCCGCCGCCGGCGCGGCCGCCGCCCGTGCCTCAGTACCACCCGCCGCCCCAACATCAGCAGCCAGTCAACTCTGGGGGCTTGTTCTCATCCATCAAAGGGGGCGCTGGAAGCTTCTTAAAGAACTTGAAGGATACCTCCTCGAAGGTTATGCAGACTGTTCAACAGTGAGTTCACTTTTATTTATTTCCAGGAAGATTTACAGACATATATAACATCTATTGCAAAGGTCAATCATCATAATCATCATCAGCCTATACAAAATTAACAAATATTTACAACTAGCTGTGCCTCGCGGTTTCACCTGCGTTATATTAGTCATAGCGTGATGTAATATAGCCTATAGCCTTCCTCAATAAATGGACTATTCAACACAAAAATATTTTTTCAATTCGAACCAGTAGTTCCTGAGATTAGAGCGTTCAACCAAACAAACAAACAAACTCTTCAGCATTATAATATTAGTATAAATTTAGGAATATTTACAACAATATTAAGAATATGATGATTAATATAGGTTTTTCAAGTGCTATTTTTTTTTCTTTAGAAAGATTGCTATCTATTATGATAAATTATTCTATTATCGGTGTTTTTGCAAAATATAATAACAATTTTCATTTGATAAATTACAAAACTCTAAATAAATAGTCTTCAAAATGTTTGTAATATTATTTATTCAGCCAGTAGGCGAAAACTTACTTTTAATTTAATTAATGTATTTGATACACCAAATGACAGCATAATCAATTAATACAATAGCTACTGTGTTGTGCCTCTATCTCAGTAAATGTAATGTATAACTATTGTGCTCTTCAGTAATTTGTATGTCTCATATGTGCTGTGTATTATTTATATCGATACTAGCTGACCGGCGGACTTCGTACCGCTTTGACAGTTTCCATGACAACAAAACAAACAAATCATTCGTCCGCTTAAGAACACCCGTATCCCATGATGGACCCCTATAGCAGCGCCACCTACCGGATCCAATTGTAAATCTAAACCATTCTCGAATCCATTTAAACACACAGAAAATTTCACCTAAATCGGGCCAGCCGTTCAATAACAGGAGTTCAATTACATGCACACGCACAAAAGATTTATATATATATATATATATTAAGACAACACGGCATAATCTCTTGGTATATATATTAAAATAAGATACATTCTATAGACTTTTGTCCTTTTCAGGTCCATTGCGAGAACAGATTTGGATATATCGTACATTACTAGTCGTATCATAATAATGCCGTACCCCTCGGAAGGCTTGGAGAGTGCATATAAGACTAACCATATTGACGATGTTAAGGTATGTAACACATTTTTACTTTTAAGTCTTTAAGTAACGGAAACGCTTACATAAAACAGAGACCTAATTTAATTTTCAACAGGCCGATCTTTTATAAAATCTCTTCCATTTTATATAAAAAATTCATTTTTGCTGTGATGTTTTTTGCGTTTTAAACTTGAAAGGTAACAGTGTAAAATACTAAGTAAAATAACGCGTGTAGGTTATTTCACCTTCGATTTTCTGTGCTTTACCTGATAATAATTGAAAGTAGAGTCCAGATGCAAAGACAGCTAGCTAGCTAATAAAACAAGTAAATAAATTAAAATAAAAAGTAAAAAGTAAGTAAGTAAGAAATGTTACTATGTATGGACTAAGTGGTCTGAATTAAATGTTTTATTATTATTATCTCTTTATTTCTTTTTTTTCTTAGCCTAGGTTTGTTATAATATTAATATAAAAGTAAAATACAAAAGCACATACAAAACATAAAAATATTATAAAAAACCTAGCCTAGGGTACCGCCGGCAACAGGGCAGGGCTCATGCTGCCGGTGGTTAGGGCTGCAGAGACAGGAACCTTCGGACTATTCGCGCCGTGTCCAAGAGTACCGCCTTCTGTATCTGACCCTTGATCCAACCATTGAGCGAGAGTTTCTTAAGGTGTTGGTCGAGACTCTTCGCTACCAGACCGTTCGCAGACACGACTATCGGCACAATGATTGTCGAGTCAATATCCCACATGGCGGTTACCTCGTGAGCCAAGTCAAGGTACTTGCTGACCTTGTCCTTCTCGGCCTTTACAAGGTTCTCGTCATGTGGGATGGTGATGTTATTATTATTATTATTATTATAAAGCATGGTTGTGTTGTCCTAGCCGATTTAAACTATAAAGATAAAAGCCTTTATTATTTCCATATCTACATACTATTTTGCTTAATTATACCCTTCTTTAGTGAAGGCTTCTCCAACATTTTCCATTAGCTCCGTTCTTTACCGATTTCCATCTATTTATTTGGTGATACCATCGGCCCACCGTTTATTAGGTCTGTCAGCTTTTCTCTTGCCTTCTGGTCCATTCCTGGTTTTGTCTATGGTCGGTTTAAGGAGAAAACAATAAACTGTCTTTTGTTACACAGGCTTTCCTAGATAGCCGTCACGCCGGCGGTAAATACTGCGTGTACAACGCTTGTCGCGGCGCTCGCCTCCACTTCCCTCGTAACGTGCTCGTAACGGACGCGTACCGTACTCTATGGCCGACCCCGTCACACCGCGCCCCCCTGCTGGCCCCGTTCTACGCGTTACTGCAACACATGTACCAGTATCTCGGAAAGGATGATAAAACGGCAGTGGTGATCACGTGTCAGGTTAGTTTTGTCTAATTCGATTTAAGGGTGTACATACACCTGCTGCTCGCAGCAGTTAGCTAGTGTTTAAAATACACGGATCGCTCGTGCAGTCAATAGTCAACAGCTTGAAGCTGCCATTGAAAACTGCTTCAGCAGTTGCTTTCAACTGCTACTGCTAAGGCAGGCGGGCGAAAGGCGCGCGCGATGAAGAGGTGGGATGAAATGCGCGGGCGATGGGGATAACTGCGCGGGAGCAGTCGTCTCCTCGAGATGACACAGTGTAAGCCTGGCAACTGCTTGACCGAACGGTGTAATATGACCGCCCGCCAGAGTCCTATGTACCTATTAGTGTACGTATTACTATAGTCCACCTATGACTCTTATTTTACAGAGAACACATAAGATAAATAAATAAATTTGAAAGCATAATTTTCTTTAAATTTTAATGATGAGCAAAATTGTGAATGGCTGCCCTTATATTTCATCAGACCTTATATTTTTGCAAAAACATACAGACTATAAAAAGTACATACTTATTTTTACTGTATACTATTTTTGCTTTCAACAACAGGATTTAAATTCTTTTACAGGATGGTAAAGGCATGTCGTGCGTGTTACTCTGCGGCCTGCTTCTTTACGCTAAGTTGGTGACGGTGCCCGAAGACGCGCTCCAGATATTCGCCGTGAAGCGGTCACCCATCAACATAGCGCCCAGCCAGCTCAGATACCTGTACTACCTCTCCAATATTATTAGGTAACATATTTCTGTACCTGTCATCATCATCATCATCATCCGTTAGTCCATTTCATCCATTTAGTTAAAGTGGTAAATGAATTTAGTGACATCACTGATATTTACTCGGACTCAACTAACAAGCTCCGTCGTATCGTTATAAAAGTTGTATCATAGTTAAAAAATAGTATTTATTGTGTGGAAGCGCCTAGTTATAGATAAGTATAATCCGGTTATTCCACCTATTTCTACCAAAGTATTTCCATAAAGATTTCCATTCATTTCTACTACTCTAATACAACATGCTTTATAATGTCAATGTAGTAATAATCGTAATAACACAAACAAAAGTCTTTATATAAATAAATATTTATTATAAGTAATATATATTTTTAAACAAACAAAAAATTAATTTCTTTCATAGCTTAAAAACTACAAGAGAAACCGAGTAGTTACTAATTGTAGTATTAATGAAATTAAAAACTTATTCATTATTCACACACTAAATAGGATGTTCTGATAATGTAGTAGAAATGAATGGAAATCCATTTCCCCTGGGGGAAATACTTTGGTAGAAATAGATGGAATAACCGGTATAATGATGTATAATTTAATATCTCAGAGTAACTTAGTTTTCTAATAATATGGTTCAAGCAGTATTTACCTGTAATTGTTTGTTACATTTAGTTATATATTTGCCCAACCGTTATATGTTTGGAAACAATGTAAACAAACGCTGGTGAATCTAATAAATAAATAAATCCGTCTATATTATTAGTAGTACAAGTACACGACCCTGAGTACGACTCGCGGCTAGTCTCACCAGCTCTTGCCAACCATCTTGTGAAAACCGTCGCTCTACCTAGTCTGAGGGTGAAATACCTATCATGATGATGATGATAAAATCCTGTGATCCCTCATCAGGGACATAGGGCTCGCAGTAGGGACTTATAAAATAAATTAAAAAGACCTGCTGAATGCCAGTAGTTGTTGATTATTATAGAGACATTTGGAAGGTGGCTGATACTTACAGCTCAGGGTATCCTTTAGTAAGTGTCAGCAGAAAAATTTTACTTTTCTTTCCGTGTCATGAATAATCATCATCATCAGCTCATTTATATCCCCACTGCTGGGGCACGAGCCTTCCCTATAGATGGATAGGGAGAACGGGCCATAAACCACCACGCGGGCCCAGTGCGGATTGGCGGTTGTTAACGACTGCTAATGCAGCCGGGACCAACGGCTTAACGTGCCTTCCAAAGCATGGAGGAGCTTGAGATGATAAATTTTTGATCACCCATCCGATGACCGGCCTTTGCGAAAGTTGCTTAACCTCAGCACTCGCAGACCGGGCGCGTTGACCACTGCACAATCGAGCTCCTGAATAATGAAATCAAAAAATGCTGTGTACTTTGTCGTTACATAAATTCTTATTTTATCTTCATGCATTAGACGAGGCTTATGTCCAGCAGTGGGTAGAATAGGGGTGATTATGATGATGCTAATGATTTTTGCATGCTGAAGATTCAATATAATAGATTTAATTAAGTCATCAAACTATTTATAATGGTGAAACGTCTGTGCAATTTAAAATTCCAAGTTATTGTATTGGTACTCAAGTCGTTGTTTTCAAACCAAAGTTAATATTAATAATTATTTTTTATTTAATTTGGGTGTTGCTTACTGTTGTTTTTATTCTACCAACTAGAAAGTAGCGTAACATAAAACGCTTGGCAGGCAGGTAAGAGAGTTAAAAAGCTTATTGTTCTAATGTCATTCATTGTTTCAGACAAAATCCAAAATTGCCACATTTCCGGCCGGTGACGTTAGTTTCTTTGACCATTCAGCCCGTTCCATTGTTTACAAAGGCAAGGTAAGTTCAATTGAATAGGATTCATTTCGCGTTTTGAATACAGTATTTAATTTCATTTATGTAACAAAATTACAAAATCCACTCTTAAATTAATACACATAAGACTTATAATGTAACTGTAGCCGATAAATGTCGTATGTCAATGGCATACTTGTGTTTCAGAGATGGCTGCCGGCCTTACGTGGAAATATACAACGAAGATAGACTCCTGCTTTCCACGATGCAAGACTACGATCGGTTGCATATCTACACGATAGCGGAGGGAAAGGTGGGCAAATCAATATTTGTCTAGCAATCTATTAAGTTTACTTACTTATTCCAGGCAGTAAAGAATGTCATAGTCACTTAATATAATTATGGCTACAAATTGGATCAAAATGAACTAACATTATAGATTTAAAAAAATAGTAGGTGAATAAATGGTCATCATCATTCGATCGATCCCATATCATCATCATCATCATCGTCATCTCAGCCAAAAGACGTCCACTGCTGGACAAAGGTTTCCCCCAAGGATCTCCACAACGACCAGTTTTGTGCTGCCCGCATCCAACGGCTTCATGCGATCTTCACAGGACTAATGGCCGCTGGGGCGGAACTGCCTTTTGAGTGGCGACCGCGTACCGGAAAGCGCAGTGTGGGCAGACTAACAAGGTAGACCGACGATCCCATATAGGTTGTTTTAATTGGCGATAACTAAGTCCAGTCCACTTTTTCATGTCATCCAGCCATTTGCGTCGCGAACGTCCAGGAGCTCTCTTTCCCGGAATTTTGCCTTCGAGGATTAGCCGTGGGAACTCGTATAAGAATCCTCTCTGCATGTGTCCGAAAAAGGCGACCTTGCGTCTCTTGACTGTAGACATCAGCTCTCTTCTGCAGAAGATAAAAAAAAATGGTAAATTAGAATAATTGTTATTAACGGGATTATTACCATTTTTCTGTTATATGTGAGTATCCGATATTGCGGCACAGTTGCATGCGCCATGATCACGGATGTACTGAAGTTATTTCGGGTGGGTGATTATGAGCAGACAAATTTATTCTTTCTTAGGTTTTTTTGCGCTCGATCACTCACACAGAACCAAAAACATGGTAATAATTCCGTTAATAGTAATAATTCTAATAATAAGTGACCACGATAGTTTAAAAAGTCAAATGGTATACACTAGAACACTGATGTTTTTCCATACAAAACAAAAGGCTCGTGTCCCAGCAGTGGGACATAAAATAAGCTGGAGATGATGATGTAAATTAGTAGATTTAGCTGTTAGTAAGTAAGTAAGTAAGTAACTTTCATTTCACAACAACATACAAAATAATTATAATTACAAAAAAAAGTACAGTGATACAATCTACAGATTGTGGCGGGCCGATACCTGAACTAGGAAGTTTCCCGTAAATATACAGGTTATCGACCCTCCACCCCAAACCATGGTCAGGAAAATAGGTACTTATGATTAATCGTTACAATCGTTTTTTTTTCCTTTTCAAGGAAAACTATAAAGCCAACTGTATATCTTGTCCCCAGGTGACCCTACCATTGGACACGACGGTGGCGGGCGACGTGTCGATATGCGTGTACCACGCGCGGCAGCAGCTGGGGCGCGCGCACGCCGTGCCCGTGCTCTCCGTGCATTTCCACACCGGCTACCTGCCGCCCGACCACCACGCCGTCAAGTTCACCAGGTACAGGCAGCTGATAGCGCGTAGCTCGTAGTCACGCTACGGCAGCGGCTACCTGCCGCCCGACCACCACGCCGTCAAGTTCACCAGGTACAGGCAGCTGATAGCGCGTAGCTCGTAGTCACGCTACGGCAGCGGCTACCTGCCGCCCGACCACCACGCCGTCAAGTTCACCAGGTACAGGCAGCTGATAGCGCGTAGCTCGTAGTCACGCTACGGCAGCGGCTACCTGCCGCCCGACCACCACGCCGTCAAGTTCACCAGGTACAGGCAGCTGATAGCGCGTAGCTCGTAGTCACGCTACGGCAGCGGCTACCTGCCGCCCGACCACCACGTCGTCAAGTTCACCAGGTACAGGCAGCTGATAGCGCGTAGCTCGTAGTCACGCTACGGCAGCGGCTACCTGCCGCCCGACCACCACGCCGTCAAGTTCACCAGGTACAGGCAGCTGATAGCGCGTAGCTCGTAGTCACGCTACGGCAGCGGCTACCTGCCGCCCGACCACCACGCCGTCAAGTTCACCAGGTACAGGCAGCTGATAGCGCGTAGCTCGTAGTCACGCTACGGCAGCGGCTACCTGCCGCCCGACCACCACGCCGTCAAGTTCACCAGGTACAGGCAGCTGATAGCGCGTAGCTCGTAGTCACGCTACGGCAGCGGCTACCTGCCGCCCGACCACCACGCCGTCAAGTTCACCAGGTACAGGCAGCTGATAGCGCGTAGCTCGTAGTCACGCTACGGCATCGGCTACCTGCCGCCCGACCACCACGCCGTCAAGTTCACCAGGTACAGGCAGCTGATAGCGCGTAGCTCGTAGTCACGCTACGGCAGCGGCTACCTGCCGCCCGACCACCACGCCGTCAAGTTCACCAGGTACAGGTAGCTGATAGCGCGTAGCTCGTAGTCACGCTACGGCATCGGCTACCTGCCGTCCGACCACCACGCCGTCAAGTTCACCAGGTTTAGTCATCTGATAGTACGTAGCTCATAGTCACGCCACGGTAGCGGCTACCTGCCGTCCATCTAACACGCCATCAAGTTCACCAAGCATAGTCAGCTGATAGCTCGTAGTTCGTAGTCACGCTACGGCTGTGGCTACCTGCTGTCCAGCTAACATGCCGTCAAGTTCACCAAGGATAGTCGGCTGATAGCGCGTAGTTCGTAGTCACGCTACGGCGGCGGCTACCTGCCGTCCAACTAACACGCCGTCAAGTTCACCAAGCATAGTCGGCTGATATGTCCGTGACTCCAGCGGGATAACCCCTTCAGATCGGCTTCAAATTTCGCCATGATTTAGTTGATATTATGTTTAAATTTGTGAGCGAGTTTATGACTATAGCCAAGATTTTGTGGGTGTAAAAATCTTAACAGTTCCTACTTTTCAGTTTCCTAGGTATTTTAGGAGAAATTAAAGTTTATAACTTTTTCATACTAAAAGTACGCGTATAAGCCGACCAAATTAAGTTGGTTCCTTAAAAGGCCAAGATGGCGGCCAATTTTTTTGTTTAAGGGCCGATTCCGATGAAACTACCCACAAACACTACACCCACAAAATCTTGGCTATAGTCATAAACTCGCTACTTGCTCCATTCCTGTGGAAAAACCATGTTTAGGTATCAACACCGTGACCCCAGCGGGATAACCATATTAGCGTTATATCTCAGGATGTACTGTAGCTAGAGTTCTCGGTTTTGTCTAACAAATTGTCTCTCAAAGTCAACAAAATCTTCCCTGGATTTCATGAATGTAGCCTTTTGTCTTACACCTCAACTAGAACTTACTTTTCGGAGGAATTTTGACGAAAAGTAGGTATTTGATTACTCGGTAACTACAGAAGGTAGAATCCTGGAATTTTCACTGATGGATTCATAATTGAATCAACAAAATCTTAGCACAAAAACTATATCAGTAGCGTGTCTCGTTCCTGCTCGTTTTAGGTCAAATAATTTTGACGAGCGTGACCCCAGCGGGATACCCTTTAAAATGGGATATCTCGATAACTATTGGTCAACAAATTTTGATATTTGCTAACAAATTTAAACATAATATCAACTAAATCATGGCGAAATTTGAAGCCGATCTGAAGGGGTTATCCCGCTGGAGTCACGGACATTCGGCTGATAGCGCGTAGCTCGTAGTCACGCTATGGCGGCGGCTACCTGCCGTCCAGCTAACACGCCGTCAAGTTCACCAAGCATAGTCAGCTGATAGCGCGTAGCTCGTAGTCACTCTACGGCAGGGATGCACAGACTACGGCCCGCGGGCCGCATGCGGCCCGCCGGTCGAATACTGGTGGCCCGCCGACAGCAAAAATAATACTCTCGTACATTCGAAAATATTGAGTTCTATTCCAGAATAAAACCAATAACAAATGTTCGAAAAGTAATTTGAATCTCGCGCGCGCGCTCTATCAATCTTATCGGTGCGCCGTGCATGCGTCGGTAACAGCGGTCGGTAATGTTCGTGCTGATCTCGGTTAAATTCGTTTTCTTGAGGAAGCGCGCCGCGTTATACTGTTCGAGCGAGCGAGATAGCAATAGTCCCAAATTCCCGATAGCTCGCGTAGGTAGATACACGAAGCTTCCAGAGTCGGTTTCGAGATTTCTCCAGACAGTTTTCGACTCTATGCGCGTGGTATAAAAGCCACGCTAACCGCAGCGACCGACAGTTCGGTTTTAATTTGAGTAAAGTGTCGTGTGTAGATTTTAACTCGACTAGCCGGTGTCATAATTATAATATATTTTGATCCACATTCAACGTAGATTTCCCGTCAAGTGCCGTGTATAATTGTGTTGTGAAATCGTAAGTAAAACTGTTATTAATTTTATCTACATATTTTATCAATTATTTTTGGTAATTAATTAGGAACTGTAATTGGTTTTAGGTGCTGTGGTAATCCTAGTCAGGATTAAAACGCAACATGGACATGCCAGGAACTAGTAAAAAACGTAAGGTTAAAGATGAAAATCGGCAGTTTCAAGAAATTTGGACTGAGAAATACTTTTTTGTATGGTCGCATAACAAAGTCGTTTGTTTAATTTGCAAGAATTCTGTTGCGATTGCAAAGGAATATAATGTAAAAAGGCACTATGAAACGCAGCATCCTACTTTTACGAAGTTTACAGGCGAATTAAGAAAGCAAAAAGTTTTGTCTTTAAAACGGGAGCTTATTGGTCAACAAGCTATGTTTACAAAACCCATTCAAGATACAGAAACAGCTACAGAAGTTAGTTATGAAATTTCTCGAATGATAGCAAAGCGGAGTCGCCCCTTCAATGATGGGGATTTTGTAAAAGAATGCATAGAAATTGCCGCTAAGAAAATGTGTCCAGAAGCAGCAAAAAAGTTTGAGAAAATTCAACTGAATCGTATGACCATCCAAAGACGAATTATGTCTTTGTCAGATAATATTGCGGAACAATTAAATGAAAAAACTAAGATAATTGATTTTTTTTCATTAGCACTCGACGAATCCACTGATATTAGTTCCACAGCTCAACTTCTTATATTCATACGAGGTGTTACTCAAGATTTTGAAGTCTTCGAAGAGTTATTAGGAATGTGTTCATTGAAAGGTCAAACCAGAGGAGTTGATATACTCAATGTACTTTTGGACGAGTGTTCAAAAACTGATTTGGACTTATCGAAATTATCGGGAGTTTCGACTGACGGTGCTCCTTCGATGATTGGTGTCAATTCTGGGCTAGTTACTTTGTTGAAAAAGCATTTGCAAGAAAAAAACTTAAACGCTGAAGATCTCATGCAGTTTCACTGCATTATACACCAAGAAGCCCTCTGTTCTAAAAAAATTGAATTTGAAAATGTCATGAAAGTGGTAGTTTCGACTGTGAATTTCATAAAATCACGAGGACTCAATCACAGGCAATTCAAACAATTCCTTGATGACATTGAATGCGAACATGGAGATTTACTGTATTATACAGAAGTAAGGTGGCTAAGTCGTGGATTGACACTGGAACGATTTTTAAATTTAATAGAAGAAATTGATATTTTTCTGGCGGAAAAGCAAAGGGACGTCCCGGAACTTAAAAGTCCTGATTGGTTGTGTGATTTGGCTTTTTTAGTTGACATTACAAATCATTTGAATGTCTTGAACACACGGCTTCAAGGCAAAAATCAACTGATATCCCAGCTCTACGCACATGTATCATCCTTTCAATGCAAGCTGACACTTTTCAGATCGCAATTGAATTCTGGAAATTACAATCATTTTCCGAATTATAAGAAAATGGCTGAAAAATTCAAAAAAACTGCTATTAATTTCAGTTATGTAAAAAAGCTAGATATTTTGATTCAATCTTTTCAAGACAGATTTTCGGAGTTTAAAACAGTGAAACCTCTGTTGGACATATTTAGCAATCCTTTCACGATTTCAGTTGAAAATGCGCCAGAGTTAATGCAGTTAGAAATTATCGACATTCAGAACGACCAAGATTTACGCAACAAATTCAACGAAGGAGACTTGCTGAACTTTTACCGCTGCATTGATAAAAATACGTACAAAGAGTTGCGCATAAACGCTCTGAAATGTGCAAGCTTATTTGGTTCTACCTATATATGTGAACAAACCTTTTCAATCCTAAATAATAATAAAACAAAAAATCGAAACCGCCTTGCAAATGAAAGTTTGGAAGCAGTTTTACGTGTTGCTACAAGTAAATTTGAGCCAAATATAAAAAAGATTGTAAGCACTATGCAGTGCCACGCTTCAAATTAATAAATTCTTTTTCAATTTGAATACATTATTATCAATTTTTCATTGTCTTTAATTACCTATACTTCTGGTGGCCCACCATCAGTTCATAATTTGCCCGAGTGGCCCCTAGTCTTAATAAGTCTGTGCATCCATGCTCTACGGCAGCGGCTACCTGCCGTCCAGCTAACACACGTAAAGTTCACCAAGCATAGTCGGCTGATAGCGCGTAGCTCGTAGTCACGCTACGGCAGCGGCTGCCTGCCGCCCGTCTATCACACCGTCAAGTTTACTAGATATATAGTCAGCTCAAGATGCACGCCCGAAGCTCGTAGACACTCCGGTAGAGCTATCTGCTACTCGACCAGTACGCTGTCGATTTCACCAGGTACCGCGGCTGATGATGTCCGCCCGTAACTCATAGACACAATACGGCGGCGGCTACCTGCTATCGCGTATGAGGATATGAATACACAGCTGTGCGCCCGCTCACATTTTGATCAAGTCTATACTTCTCGCGCACTTGGTTCGCGCGCCGAGTATATTTATGTTTGATTTTGTATTACCAAATATATCGCAGCTATTTATATACAATCCATTGAACTCTTGAATCTCAAAAAGTGTTATATACCTTCATCATCATCATCAGCTCATTTTTATGTCCCCACTGCTGGAGCACGAGCCTTCCTTATGGATGGATAGGGAGAACGGGCCATAAACCACCACACGAGCCCACTGCTGGTTGGTGGTTGTTAACGACTGCTAATGCAGCCGGGACGGGCTTTACGTGCCTTCCGAAGCACGGAGGAACTCGAGATGATACATTTTTGGTCACCCATCCGATGACCGGCCTTTGCGAAAGCTGCTTAACCTCAGCAGTTGCACACCGGGCGCGATAACCACTGCGCCATCGAGCTTCTTATCTAATGTACTTATTATTACTGTACTGTTATTCTGTATGCGACTGTTTGTTTTCTGAATAAAGTAAAGTTAAACATAAAATGTTCGATGCTGTAGCGAATTTGACACGCGACGTATCTGTAAGCTTGCTCTACCCTTATTTTGAGAGTGTAAAACTCGTCAACCTAGCAGTTCAACCCTAGGGGTTCAACTCTCCAGCGTGCTTTGTCTGCCTTTCCACATAGGCTACAAAAACTAACTGGTCCGCAGGTCCGAAATTGACGGTATCGACGAAACCATCCCAGTGAACGACCACTTCTCGGCCAACACCACGGCCGTCATCAGCTTGGTAGTCCAGAACGGAGAGAGACGGAAGCCCCGCAGTGACCTGTGGGAGGACGATCACTCCTACCCGATCCGCACGCCCGATGTACTATTCTCTACAGACCTGGAGAAGTACGAGACCATAGACAACTTCGGTGAGTTACTATAACTTTTTGTTTTATGGCCTAGGAGACTTACTGAGTGCAGGAGTTAGACAAACCTTAGTACATCCCTTTTCTGTCACGGAAAGGGCTCAGGACTATAAAATAGGTGGTGAAAGAACTTTTAAACTTATACCAATTACGGAGATGTTTTTAATAAAGTATGTGGTCTGTTCTGGTTGTTCTTATAAGTGTATTTTTTTTTTACTTATATATTTAACTGTGATTGTCTATTTATGTTGTATGTACTTATTTATTTACGTTTACGCAGCTAACTTCCGAGGACGAGACGCTACTTGCCCAAGTACGTTGTAGTAGTTGTAGCATTTGTAAAAGAACAATACTCAAAATGTCCCCACCCTCGTAGCACTTTAAAACCTATATTAATGGAAGGGCCAGAAAAGGGAGGGGAAAGGGTCTTCATAAAATTCGATCGCCCGCATTTACTACCCTCTGCATTCTGTTGCGCTGCGCGTACGGCTGTTATTATGACTAATTACCATTATATCCTGCTCACCTCTAGCTTCTTTGGATCATGACAATGTTTCGATCAAAACATCAACATAGATTGTGACTGCAGATTCCGGTTTCTCCGGTCTATATAACTTTTTTCTGATGGACATTTCAGATTTGCTGTCATACAATAAAATGATAAAACGGCTATGGCCCTTCGATTAACATAGGGTCCTCTCAAGCGCCATATGCACCCCTTATGCACCCCTTAAGTGCTACAAGCCTGGGGATACATTTTTGAATATTGTTCTTTATTCATTTCATTTTGTGTTTGAAACTACATCCCTGCATTGTACCATTATGTTTGATAACCAATATTCGCAAATTACCTTGTCATTAGTGATGGGCAAATGCCAAACGCTTCCCCGCTGTGGAATAAATGAGCATTTTCGTGAAGTTTATTTTATATCTTTTAACATAGTGGCCGTACAAACCAAATCGATGTTTGGGGCGGCATGAGCTTATGCCATTTTTAATTATTTGTGTTTAGAATGAAATGCTAAAGCGTGTGCGCCTGCCGCCATAAAGACTCACTTGACTTATACGGCTTCACATCTAAAGCACCGAGTCATGCGTTTCTTGTCCTGTTGAATAGATCCTAATTTTTTAATAGCTTCTTCACACATCTAATTGTTGCTGATTGTAAATAATAGCACTGTGAAGTGAAGTGCATCGCATCATGATTATCATACAATTCAAAACATATCAGTTTGGCTTGATGAGGTCACAAGACACAAGTTCAGTCTTATCACACCGACAATAAAGTTGATATTACTGCCAATTGAGCGTTTTGCTCCCGACAAATTTATCGCTCGACCTTTATTTGCACTGCTGCACACAAGTCTTTTTTCTATCCGTTGTTTTATTGTTTTACTAGCGGTTCCCCTATAGTATTGGTATTCGTTTATCTTTTTTTTTTTACTTTTTTTAAGAGCTATACATAGCGTGATGTTAAATAGCCTATATCCTTTCACAAAAATTGAGCTATGAAATGCAAAAATATCTTTTCAAATCCGACTGGTAGTTCTAGAGATTAGCGCGTTCAAACAAAAAAACAAACTCTTCAGCTTTAGTATAGACTAGCTGTGCCCCGCGGTTTCACCCACGTTCTATTAGTCATAGCGTGATGTAATATAGCCTATAGCCTTCCTCAATAAATGGACTATTCAACACAAAAATATATTTATTCAATTATATATTTTTCAATTCGAATCAGTAGTTCCTGAGATTAGCACGTTCAACCAAATAAACAAACAAACTCTTCAGCTTTATTACATTAGTATAGATGTGTGTCTATGTGGTTTTGAAATAAATGCATTATGTATGTATCCAACAGTTACAGTTGACAGTCACGTGCCCCAAGAGTTGGAGAAGCCATCGTCCCAGCCTCCCAGCCGGCCGCCGCCGCCGAGGCCCGAGCCCGCGAGCACAGCAGACTTTTTAAATATCAATAACAAAAAGAAGGCCGAAACGGAAAAAGTCGAAAAGAAACTCAAGAGCGAAGACTCCTTCGACTTTTTCGGCATGATGGAGAAGAAGGTGGACGAGTTCGGCGACTTCTTGAGTGGGAACGCTGAGGATAACAATCCACAGGTATAATTACAGATACCGGAGTAGTCTTTCAGGCTCCTTTTTTAAGGATCTAAAGTCTGCAAAGCTAACTTAATTATAATATTCTTTGATATTATTTATGAGGTATAACGCAAATAGCTTATTATAACTTGCTTTTATTTGATTTTCTACATGTTCAATACATAACTACAATGTTATTATTGTAATTGTGTTTCGACAGTTAAGATAAGATAGCCAATTTCTCAATGATTGTAGATTTTAAAATAAAGTGCACCTCTCTCTTTAGCCTTATCTTTACGTACCATAATAAGTTATAAAGACTAAAGGTGGCCCGTTGGTGTGTAAAAAAAATTAAACCATGTCTTAATAGTCTATTTTCGTCATTATCATCAGCCTATATTAGAACTGGCTGGACAAAGGCCTCTCCAAGTATACGTCGTTGAGCACGATCTGCGGCTACGGCTACGGCCATTCAGCGCTTACCAGCCATTTTGCGAAGTTAAAAAAAAAACAAATTCCCAACAGCCGTTTGTGACGGAGTCCATATTCGGCGACCTGCCCCCGCCCCCCACGGAGCCGGCGGCGGGGGCGGGGGCGGGCGACCCCAACTTCGACCCGTTCGGCCTCAACGACCCGCTGCCCAAGCAGGAGCCGCTGCTCACGCCGCGGCAAGTCAACGACGATGGTCAGTTACTCCCCGGTATTTACTTACTTTTTTATTTATTTTCTTATTGCAACTCGGATTCTCGGCGAACTTCGTGTTTTTTCTTTTTTTTTTTTCTTTATTGATGCTTCGTGCGGTAAGCACGTTTAGCCAGTGACAAAGTAATTTTAGTTTAAAGATGTAAAGATGGGGCTTTACTAAGATCTCACAAGAGAACTTGAAAAGAGACGTTGCCCTGTTTTGTTTCGTTTTCTAAAACTCATGCACGTCCACTGACACTTAATGGTTAATAATCCACCATTATTTTACATTAATATTCGACATAAATCGAGCTTTTGTAGATTCTTGAAAAACCGCAACCTACTCGTATAAGAGGCTTTCAACACCAAAGATATCACGCGCGGGTTGCTGACGCAGAAACTATTATACATAGAACAAAACCGCAGACGTGCCTGTTTACTTTCCGCCAAGAAGTTCGATGGTTTGTTACTCTCGGCGATCAAGTTCGATTTTGTTTTGTTACTGATCTGGCTGACGATTTTTCGGCCTGCTGGGACCACTGCAGCATACTGGCACTTGCAACTTCAAGGCCCTTGGTTCAAGGGGCACACAGCAGGCGGCTTTCCATTTCTAATTCAAAATTGAAACTACTTTACTACGATCCTTAGCCATGAGGATATGAATAAGAAGAAAGCAGTATAATAAGATAGCCAGTGCCTCACTAGTTGAGGATCCCGGGTGAAGTGCGCTTCCATTATTGGCCTTATCATCACTTAACATCGGTCAGGTGAGATCAAGGCACTGTGCTTACACGTAAAAATATTAAATAAAAAATATTTGGTTTTATGTAAGTA
Organism: Eudonia lacustrata; assembly: GCA_947562085.1. Taxonomy (NCBI): domain Eukaryota; kingdom Metazoa; phylum Arthropoda; class Insecta; order Lepidoptera; family Crambidae; genus Eudonia; species Eudonia lacustrata. The sequence goes on from OX387313.1 coordinate 7,273,339, forward strand.
ATTGTTTTTAAGTGTAAAATATTCATATTTATTGGTATTATAATTATATTAATTCATGTTACATTTCAAACTTATAACAACAATAACTGTTAGGATGCGTTCCGAGTCACGATTATATCGATATTAGCGCGATAACAGTCGTTCCAAATCACCGTGAGCGCGTTCACGAAATCTAGCGTGACGTCACTCTTGACGTCATTGTCTGCGCCGTCTTGCGCTTACAGCGACCATGCCTCGGAGCGAAATAACTGTGAGCGTCCTGTCAAAAGTAGCCGCCGCCGCGGTCTGGACGCGTGAGCCGTGTTTTTTAACTTTTAAATTTTTAAACATGGATTTTGTCAGCCTTTTGTGAGGGACGATTAAAAAGAAAAAAAAACAATCAAAGTTCGAGGTTATGAATAATAGTACTATTATCTATTCTGTGGTGATGTAAAAAACGTAAGCTCGGTAACGAGCGTTCCGGATCAACATCTGTCATTTATCGATTTTAGCGCGATATCCGACACGAAACGGCTGTGAGCGTCGCGTCGTAGCGCTTAATCGTGACTCGGAACGCACCCTTAGAAAAAAATTAAAATATGTATACATAGTATAAAAACTTTCGATACGTTTAATGCTTTATTAGGTTTTAAAATGTGTTGACTTTGGTAGTTTATCATATAAACCATATCATTAGAAGATTTAGTTTCAGAACACTTTTTTTCAGGACGACCTCAAAGCGTTCCGTTAGAGCAAGCCCAACCGATAAAGAAAGACCCTTTCGCGGACCTCGGCTTGCTCGGGGCTAACATTCCCAACCAACCCCCGGGGTCGATGCCACCCCCTGGGTCTATTCCACCCCCAGGGTCTGTTCCACTCCCTGGGTCGTTAGGCGCCACGCCGTTGGTATCGCCGCGCGCTTCTCCTGCGCATACGCCTGCGCATCAAGCCCATACGCCTGCGCGATCGCCTGCGCACCAGCCAGACTACAGGTAACTTAGTATAGCTTATTATAGTCCATTATTTATATAATGCTTGAATATGTGACATTTAATGGCGACATAATTTTATTGTATTTGTTGATAACATATTTAAAGTCGATAGAAGAAGTTACTTCATTAATATACATACATTTTGGTATCACATACAAACAACAATTTTCAAATTTTTAACAAATAAAGTAAACAACACAAACACACACACACTAACAACTACATTTTATTTATTATTTAATCACACGTTAAATGCAAGCGTTAAATGTTATATTTATTTGGGGCTTAACAATCTGTATCATGTAATTGGTTAGAGGTTGGCGCTAAAACTACGACTCGGCCCTTCGAGTCTATCGAGTCGACAAAATACAAGTAAACAAAAATTTTGTTGCACCAAATAAAGTATTTTATTATTATTAACTGAATTCATGCGATTTAAAGTCTACTCTGAATAGTTACAAATCGCATAAAATCGTTAAAAAAATATCTGTGCTGTTTCCCAACAGCCGCCAACACTTTGAACCGGCCAAGACGCCAGGCGAGGAAAAGCCCAAGAAGACGGGCGACGTGTTCGGAGACTTGCTAGGCAGCCAGGGCTACGATTTCGCCGCCAAGCGGGAGACCGGTCCGAAGACTATGAACGCGATGCGGCGCGTCGAGATGGCGAGGGACATGGACCCCGAGAAACTGAAGATACACGAATGGGTATGTTGTTAATATTATAAGTTTTCGATGTGTGACATCTTTCCGTTCGCTTTCTATACATATATACAATTTGTGGGAGTGATTTCGTGAAATGTGACGGAAGTAGCCGTAGGTGTAACAGTGTGACAGGAAGTCGCTTCCCCGAAGCGCGCGCCATTTAGTAAATTTAAAATCGAAATTATGAACATGACATATTATTATTATATGTGTCATATTGTGTCATTTGACTATTAAAGGTCATTTTGATATGTCAAATTTCTTCTAAAGAGTATTTACTGCATTTATTTTATAGTTATAAAATGATGTAATACCTGACCCATTTTTTTCAGAATACAATGTTAAAATTGCTTATTACTACTGTGAGATGTCAAATGTTACACATCATAATTATGCGACTACTGTAAGGCTCGTTAATTTTTTTCTAAAGTGATAGCTTTTGGCTGAAGAGCAGCTGATACTTTACTGCTCAGTTTTGTGGGCGGCGACCACTAAAAAGGGTTCTTATGCCGTGTTAATCGAATATCCTCAAATGACATTACGCAAGCGTGGCCCGCCCTTAGTGGATTTGAGGAAATATTATAATACTAGTGGATAATCCTTAGCTTGCAGGCGAAATTTTGTGTTATTGTGAAGACGTTAAGCATTAGATTTGTATGAACTAACCCAGACGGCGCGATTTGATTGAAATGCGCGCGGGGCTTGACAGAATGTCGCAAAACAAAATGTTAAGGTTAAGTCACAGTCACAGTTAAGTTGATATAATTGAAAATACTATCGTATTAAATAAACAAAAAATATATTTAGTATCAAAGGGAACGTGTTTACAATTAGTCCGATCCATAAGTTCATAACACATTATAACCATCTTATCCGTAATGACAGAACTGGCAAGGGCGGCGGTGGTGTGGCCATATACCTCAGAAGCCACTTCTCTTTTAACATTTTAAACAAATCACCCTCTTTGAATTCTCAGTCGTCTGAACATCTTTTTATAGAGGTCCTTCTTGGTCACCTTAAGGTTCTTTTAGGGGTGTTCTATAGTCCAAATCTTCATATCGACTATTTCACCAAATTCGAGTCCCTATTAGAGGATTTTGTTCCTACAGTTGATCACACGATCATAATGGGCGACTTCAACACCTGCTTACTCAAGCAAGATTTTCGCACTTCCCGCCTGTGCTCAATTGTGGATTCTCTTAATCTTAATATCCTCCCGTCGTCTTCAACTCATCACTTCCCTGGCTGTCAGCCGTCCTTGTTGGATCTTGCCATTGTTTCCTCCACGGATCTCGTCAGTTCCCATGGACTACTTCCAGCCGAAGCCTTTTCCTATCATGACCTTATCTTCCTTTCCTATAAAATCCGTTGTCCTAAACCTAAACCCCGGGTGGTCTTGCAGCGTAACTATAAAAATATCGACAGTAAGCGTTTTATGTCTGATCTTAGGGATATTGACTGGGATGCGGTAATGGAAGCTCCAACTATTGATCTAAAAATGGAAATATTCAACTCTATCCTTATCCAACTCTTCGACATCCATGCACCACTCCGACCTATCCGACTTAAGCATCTTCCCGCTCCTTGGCTTACTGACGACATTAAGGCCATGATGGTGAGGCGCAATGTGGCTAAGGTGAAATACGAGCGTAAAGTTGAACTAAACATTTTAGCTATTAAGTCCAATGCGGAGGGATTCGACGGAATTAGCCGACGGATGATTCAACTTTGTATTGCTGGTGTCATTCCCATTCTTTGTCACATATTCAACTTTTCACTCGACACCGGTACGTTCCCGAGTTGCTGGCGTCGCGCTGTAGTCATCCCTATTCCTAAAACTTCAAATCCCTCTCTACCCTCCCATTTTAGACCAATTTCCATTTTACCATTTCTTTCCAAAGTCCTCGAACGCCTTGTCCTTCAACAGCTCAGTGTGTTTGTCAATTCTAACCACTTGCTTAGTCCTTTTCAGTCCGGTTTCCGCCCAGGGCATAGCACTGTGACTGCCTTGACGGAGGTGACTGATGATGTGCGCGAGGGTATGTCGAATCAACAAGTCACAGCTATGGTTCTTTTGGATTTTAGCAACGCCTTCAATACTGTTGATTTCGATGTGCTCTTGGCGATGCTGAAGTTCATGCTGGGATCGGACGTTGTTGTCGATTGGTTTCGCAGCGTGATGTTATATAGCCTTTAGGCTTTAGCCTTCCTCGATAAATGGACTATCCATCACAAAAATAATTTTTCAATTCGAACCAGTAGTTCCTGAAATTAGCGCGTTCAAACAAACAAACTCTTCAGCTTTATAATATTAAATATAAATTAATAAATCCATTAATTGCATTTTTATAAAACTGCAGTGAAACGACAAAAGGAAGATAATAAAATCATTAAAATCTCACTCCTAGCAGCTGCCTTCAACGCGTACGAATATATTACTTGAGCACAACATTGAAGCGACATCTGTGACTGAATTATTGAAAACTATTTAGTTTACATATCCAACAAGACGTTTCCATAAGCCCAAACTTCGCACATGCAAAATTACAGTCGGCGGCAGATCAACCTACCCAAATCTGTCAAATTTCTCCAATGAATATTGATCCTTATAACCAAACATATAAAGTTCAAAATTGAATGTAGAAATTTGACAGTTTTAGGTTGATCTGCCGCCGTGTGTACGTTTGTCTGGTTAGCCTACAGTTCATATTAGAGTAGACGAAAGGAACATGCGCCACGTGAGTATTACTACCTCAGTAAACCTATTCCCAACTAAACCAAATGGTCAACTTAACTGGAAAAGACACCAAAATTAAAAACGTAACGGGCCAAATAATTTAGCTCAAATTTATAAAAATGTTGCAACAAAGAAGCTCCAATAAATTTTTCATGTAAGTAAAATATGTCACTTCAAAGTTATGCCTGCATTGAATACAAATTTGACACTGTACTTGTAAATAGTTTTTATATATCCTATATTATTCAAGAGCAAATCAATGAAACTAGCCGTATCATACAGTTTAGAGCTTCATGTGAATTCACTGGCGTGCCTCAGGGCGGTGTCCTTTCCCCTCTCCTTTTCTCTATATTCATCAACTTCCTTACTCCTCTTCTGTCTTGTCAGTATCACCTGTATGCTGACGACCTGCAGATTTATTCGCGAGCTCCAATTGATGATATAGACAACTTGATTGCAAGCCTTAATGTGGACCTAGCGACTATACACGAATGGAGTCGGACCCATGGTCTAATGGTCAATCCTCACAAGTCGCAGGCAATCATTATTGGCGGGTCTAAGCAGATTGCCAAACTCAAATACATTCACGTTCCTGCTCTCCTTCTTGACTCTGTTCCTCTTCCTTACAGTAATGTTGCCAAAAAACTCGGTGTCCTCTTCGACTGTACTCTGTCTTGGTCACCTCATATCGCGGAGGTCAGTCGGAAGGTGTTCGCTGCCGCTGGTTCGTTGCGGAAGTGGAGGAATCTTTTCCCTGTGAGGACCAAGATCGAGCTTGCGCAGTCTCTTCTTTTGCCTATCTTGGACTACGCTGACGTCTCTGCCATTGACCTCAATGAGGATCTACTGGACAAGCTACAGTGTCTACAGAATCTTTGCATTAGGTTCATATTTGGCCTGCGTAAGTTCGATCATGTGTCTGATTTTAGGACTAAACTGGGATGGCTTTCTATCAGATTGCGACATGAGGAGCATGTTCTTACGCTTTTGTTCAACGTGCTGTATGACCCTCGTACCCCTCCCTACCTTAAGGAGCGTTTCCGATTCCTAGGTATGGATCACAATCGCGTGCTTAGGTCCGGGGCTGATAACCTGCTGAAACATCCCTTGACTCGTTCAGAGTACTTTAGAGATTCTTTTACAGTTAAGGCTACCAGCCTTTGGAATAACCTTCCGCTTGATGTTCGTCACTCCAAGTCACTTGCTACATTTAAGATTAAACTTCATTCTTTTCTTTTAGCTAGGTCTTAGTCTGCAACAACTGTATCGTATGTAGGTATATGTAGTTTATTATAACAATATATATTAGTAGGTATTATGTATATATCTTAAATTACCTATTTTATTAATATAATTTTTTTGTTGTTGTATTTTTGCTGGTTGCCGGTGCACTACCTCTCATTGTCTCCTAAGCTGTCCTTTGCCACAAAGGTTGTCTGGAAGAGATCGCTTTAAGCGATAAGACCGCCTTTGCCTACTATTATTTTAAAATTTCCTGTTATTTGTTTTGTGTATATTTGTGTAAGCAATAAAGTGTTTATCTATCTATCTATCTATAGTTTTTTCTACAATATAAATGATGTTGGACAAAAATCATGAAAACGAAAGGCGGAGTTTAGTTGATATCTTATAGTTTATCTAAATTATTGTACCTCTGATTTTGTCTGAACAATCACCAATGTCTAAACTACAAATCGTCCGTCTCACATTTTCGATTTATCAAGTAGTTTTTTTAATTATTATTTTTCAAATTAACACGTTTAATTCCCCATATAAAATTAGTATAGCCGCGCGGCATCATATAAATATGGACAAGACATTTCAATTAAAATATATGACACTTGTCACTTACGGACGGCGCACCCTTAATATTGCATTCGATATTTGTAAGATAATGACGGAAGTACGAAACACAGAGAAATAAAGAGGATGGCAAAAGAGACATTTGTAAATTACTTTGACTTTAATAGAATTTTTTTTAAGTGTACATGATTCAACTTAATCTTAAAAGTATAATTAATATAGAAACAAAACCCAAAAAGGTATAAGGTGTAGGTCGCCAACAGCAATAGCTAAAATAGGCTTTATGACCGTAAGACGTTTTTATGTTATTTATATTAATTGTTGCGCTTACATTGCCCAGAGGCAATTAATGATATCAGAATATCTAGTGGTTGTTTCCGTTTTTAGAACTAAAGCAGGACCTTTAGTTTAATTCTTAACATAATATATTCATAGAATAAACATACATACATACAATGAATGGCGGGTGGTAGATGGATGTGTACTGCGCAGGACCGGGATGGTTGGCGCTCTTTAGGGGAAGCTTATGTGTAGTAGTGGACAATAAGCAAAAGAGACATATAATTAAAACTTATCCAAAACTTCATGCAAACATTAACGGCGACAGTTAAACAATACATAATGAATGAGAAAAAAAAGGTTCTTTTTAACTAATAACTGTTGAAATGAAACAACTTTTACGGATCTACTCGCGTTTATTTTACACATTACTTATTTAATGTTTATCCTGACGTTTCGAACCCTTTGCAGGGTACGTGGTCACAGGGAGACTGAGGTGTTGGTCGTCTCATAATTAGTTGGTAATAACTGTTACAGACGGAAGGCAAGAAGGCAAACATCCGCGCCCTCCTGTGCTCACTGCACACCGTTGTATGGGAGGAGTGCCGCTGGTCCCGCTGCGACATGGCGCAGCTGGTGTCCCCCGCCGACGTGAAGCGCAGCTACCGGCGCGCCTGCCTCGCCTGCCACCCCGACAAGGTACGCGCGGGACTGCGCGCGTGTTTAAACGTACATTTTAGTAGAAATATCGTACTATTGCACCGACTTCGTTCCGGTCACTTTCCGTCTAACAAGTTTGCTTATTTAATGAAAAAATCCGATTCTCCGAACTCTGATGTATGTGATAAACTGAAGGATGTGCAACACTTGTTGATGGAATGTACCAAAAATCGCAGAGAGCGACAATTATTGACGAATCAACTTAACCTCAAAACTTCTGATGTAGGTGTTTAACAAGCTATTTTAGCAAAATCTCCATCAGAAGCAGCCAGACTTGTTTGCGATAATATGGTGTTGGTGAGCCGTCAATGATTGATATTACTTTACTATTATTTTTAAACACAATTTAAGTTGTTTATATAATTTTTAACGCAAATTTTGTTGCGAACAAATTACAAAAACACAAATGTTGAAATGTTGAAAGTAAATAGTGTTGAATAATTTCGGCGGGCTGGTTAGAACCACGATAGCTCAATTGGAAGAGCACCTGACCCGGTATGTCAGAAGGGTGCAGGTTCAAATCCTGCTCGTGGAATTTTTTTCAACATTTGTGTTTTTATAATTTAAGTTATTTAAGTACTAGTTAATAAGACTAAAGTATAATATGACATGGCATGCTAAAAGTCCCTAAAAAAATAGAATAACAAAAAAAATAAGAAAATATACGCGCGCCGCGGAGGTAACGCCAAGCGATGGCAAATCATTCGTAACAGATTTTTTTTCTTAAAAGGGAAGTTTTGAATTTCAGAACAATAAGTGTCTTATCTTCTGTTCCTGTCATTGTAAACTTCATTCCAGATCAGAGTAAAGGAAACAAAACACGGAATAACTATTCAACGCTTATTTTTTGTTTTTATTTTATTTATTTCAGAAACAAACTATCAATATACAATAGTGTATGACATAACCTAACAGTTCTTTAAAACGTGTTAATGTAAACATCCTATTTTTTATTTGACCTAAGCACGAATATCTGTAACTTAAAAAGTTTTTATCTACACTAATGTTGTAACATTCTACTTATGTTTCCAATACTTGACTTATAATTACTACTGTTATAGCGCAGACAACAAAACACTCAATTTAAGCAATTTCACATGATGGTATAATATCCACATCGATATCGTAAAATCTCATTATAACATCAATAAAACGCGACCAATTAACCTGGCGAGCCTTATGTCAAAATCCTCATACAAGTTGTATAAAATTTTGATATTAGGCTGGCTTTTGAAAACAGTTGGGTTATACGTGAAAACTTCGTCGAAACTACTAAACTTACATACACAAAACTCTTTGGTAAGATCTTGTGCCAATAAAATAAAAAAAGAACAGCGCGCGCTCGCTCCTGATTGGCCCTGCGCGCGCAGCTGCGCTCTCATTGGTTAGATTTTAATGGCGGCAAGTTCACTGTGACAATACACGTACGCGTGAATTTAATGTTTCGCAATGTGTTTTGTTTTTAAAATACAAATTAAAAGTTAAAAATGGACAGCGACGATGATATTTGTACGCCTCCGGATATTCTAGAATTGGCAACAAAAGTAACTCACAATCTTTTGCCAGAAAAATCTAGAAAATTATATGAAAAAGAATATAATAACTTTTTGGCATGGAAGATCGAAAAGAAAACTACATCATTTTCTGAAAAGGTCATTCTTGTGTATCTCAAAGACCTCTCCGACTAATTCAAGCCATCTTCTATGTGGGCTAAATATTCTATGCTCAAGTCCACACTGAGTATCTAAAACAATATTGATATCACGAAGTATTCAAAGGTCATAGCGTTCCTGAAACGCAGTTCAGAAGGACACAAGGAAAAAAAGTCCTTGACGTTTACATCAGGTCAAATAAAGATGTTCCTGAAAGATTCGCCAGATTATTTGTATCTTTTTGAAAAGGTAAGTGTACTTTAGTTCTGTTATTTAATCTACCTAGTACTTACGTACTACACACGCAAGTTATCTAGACACTCCGTTTAAGCGCTTTGTGTATAAATTAGGTAGTAGGTACCTACACTCTACTACTTCATAAATCATAGTTTTTGCCTTGGCTATGTACCTCAAGCTTATTATATCGTTTATTGTTACAGGTTGCACTAATCTTCGGCATAATGGGGGCATGCCGAAGGCAAGAGCTATACAACATCCAGTTCGATGAAGTCTCTAACATAGACGACAGTACAATCATGGTGAAAGTTTCGAAAACAAAAACGAAAATAGATCGTTCTTTCGTTGTGACGGGCAACTGCTATGCCGTATGTAAAAAATACATGGAACTTCGACCCACCCTCTGTCGAAACCCTGCCTTTTTCTTGAGCTATAGATCGGGGAAGTGCGTCGATCAAAGAACTGGTATTAATAAATTTGGTGCTCTGGGAAAAACTATCGCAAGTTTTTTGAATCTGCCTAACCCAGCGTTGTACACGGGGCATTGCTTCCGGCGCACCTCGGCGACCCTTCTCATAGATAGCGGTAGTGATTTGACCGCACAGAAACGACACGGGGGGTGGAAGTCTTCTACTGTGGCTGAAAGCTACATTGATGAGTCTTTAATGAATAAAACAGTAGTAAACAGTATAGAAAACAAGACGAATGAAGTAATTATAAATATTCCAACTCCGTCTACGAGCTCTACTGCTTGCCCCGCGACCGCTACAGCTGCTGGATCAATAATTAACATTAACTTTCAAAATTGTACCATCCAAAATTTGAACAATTATTATAAATAAACTATTGTCAGCTTTTACTCTTGTTGTTTGACTAATTGCATTAGTGAAGATAAAGTAGTGTATGCAACTGCATATAACACGGGTATTAAAACACTCGTTACTATTATGAAACTCGCTGCGCTCGTTTCATAAACTCACTCGTGTTTTAATACCCTTCATTATATGACAGTTGCATAAACTACTATTAACAAACACTCAATTGACGGAACACAATAGTGACGTCATAGTTTGCCATTTCTATACAATCTTTATTTAAAAAATCGTTTGACAGTTGCTAAAAAGTTTCTCACTATGGACTCTAGCCAGACAATTACTTACTCAATTAGTGGCTTCGTGCAGTTAGCACATTTGGCCAGTGTCAAAGTATTTTTTTACAAGTTATATTATTAAACAAAAAAGGTTTTAACAGGAGTTCGATTAAAATAATTCATGTTGGAAATATTTGTTACAATAAAACAAGCAGAATTTCTGTTTACCTCGTTCTGTAGGTGCTCAATCGTAGTTTGGTAAATCCTTTCGACGCATAATGCCAAAAACGCAAAACGAAAAAGATTAGGTAGTTAAAAACAAGAATACCGGTATGCGGGAAAAATATCATTGAACACTCCGTGTATACCTTCTCGCTAATTTTAGGTAGAATAGCCCTACCTATTATGATCACCGGTAATAATTTTTTTTTTATTCTGTTGCAGCAAATGGGTACTCCCAACGAGAATTTAGCGAAAATGATATTCATGGAGTTAAATAACGCGTGGACCGACTTTGAAAACGATGCGCAGCAGCAGAACTTGTTCCAGTAAATTATATACAGATGTGTGTTATGTGGCACAGGTTATGTCAAAAGTATTATATGTTATTGACCGTACTATTCACCTAATTGGATAACGAAGAGTGCAGAAGTATCACGAGCTAATAAACGTAAAATGAAAACTCAAGCTCAGGCTTGGTAAGTACCTCCCTTTTATTAGTCATTTTTAAATTTCAAAACTAAAGACAGTTGGAATTTTTGAATTTAGGTATGTTGTGTCCCATTTCTGGGTATTTGAAAATCTTCACTTGTGAAATCTAAACCAGTAAGTAGCAGTACCAGTAGCACCAATAATCTAAAATCAAAATGTTGGACACCCTTCAATGACCTACATTCCATTTCTCGACTATCCTGTTATTGCAATCCAAAGCAACCGAGCTTATAAAAATCAAATGGTTCTGTATGGATATAAAATGTATTGTGTTATTAGAATATTCAGCTGGTTTCGTATTTTACATAAACGCGGCGACTGCGAAAGTTATTTCAATGCAGTGATATTTCTGTACGTATCTCTTTGAGGTGCTTTTAATCCTTAGCCAACGGTATCATAATAGAAATTAATATAATTTAAACCTTATTTACTTGTGGTATGATTGAATACCAATAAAAAGTTACATCGTGATCTTCTTGGCATAGGGTTAACAGCACTACGGCATACGATGTTACTTCCGACTTTCAAGTTATGACTTACACTACAGATACCATTAATTTACCCAGTTGAAGAAATATTTCTGATATAAAATTTCATATAACTTGTTTTCTTTCCTTAACCTACTAGAACTTTCAATAATTTTCTTTCTAAGTTTTCAACTTACAGATTTAAAAGGCGTCCATATGCATTTTTAAATCCAGTCTAAGGTTTAAATGAACAGCAAAAACTTAAAATCTGAAGTTTTACACGTGATAAAGATACACAACATGCACATATAAATTCTATAAGGGAATTCGAAATTGTTATTGCTTGAAATTTGATAGTAACAGCATTGAAAGTAGTGTTGTATTATTTTATAATAATCTAGAATCGGGCAAAATCTCTAGTTATATCGTAAGGTTATTGCGTTATGCAATATGTATAAAATACTTGCAGTTTAAAATATTATACTGAATTACAGCCCCTATTTAATCATTATTTTAACTGATCTTGCATTTTATTTCTTTGAGATTATAAAGGTTATAGTAGAATTTCATTCACTCATTTGCATACAATATTCGTTATCGGCGTTGTCTCTTGTCATAGTTTACTTATTTTGGTTAATATAAACAAATTATAATTTAAGTTGTGCACAGAAATTGTAAAAATATGTAAATCGGAACAAATGGGTATAATGTAAATGTAGATACCGATGCATGGATATACAAAGATTCAATAAAACTTCCTAAATGTTTCTATAGTGAATGATCCGTAGTAGACTAGATTTGTTGTGATAGTAAATTGAAATTTCACTGAATGAAAGTAGGTACTATGAGTTTGTTTCTGTCTGTGTAATTAACAGCGTTGAGTCTCTTACCAGATATATTTTCTCAGCCTCTGGGCTCAGATTACAAACTATTGACACCCTCACGCACAATTGAAATATTCGAACAATTTATGAAAAAAAAATGCACTGAATAGACAATCACTCTGAAAATAAATCTGGTAAGTTTTTCAAATGATAATAAATATATGTAAGCATATAAACCTCATTTTAAATTTATGTGGTAGGCCAGTTTTGCAATTCCCAGTTTACTAAATAAGGAGAAACAGTTGTTAGGGCCATATTGAGCTATAATTAAAGTTAAATTACAAGATTCTCTCGAGTATTTATATTATAAGCTGGAGGTATTATATGTTACGTCCTTAAATGTATTCATTAGTCATTATAATAAAAATTTTATGCAAGTACTTACATATATAATGCTTTCGAGTTTTTAATTTCATTAGCTTCAATAATATACACGAATTATGTACAAAAAGTGTTCAGGCGTCTTATGTACGTTGATATTGTATAGATTGATTGCCATGGTTGATTTACAGACCAAATCTCTTGTATCAATTATATTTAATTTCTACTTGTCGCTTCATTAAGTATGTATATATTTGGGTCTAATTAATACAAGTACCTATATTTGTTTAATTTTGTACATTCCTATTTTAATAAGAATAGTTGTATTACAGTCTCGATTATATTTGAAGATCAGGTGCATCATTTTTTATGTTTTAATTGAGATTTGGTGGAAAGTTTATTTTTATATCGGGCAACTGAGAGAGTTATTTCTTGGTGTATAACTTTAATGTTTAGACTTTTTCTCTGCAAAAGTATGGCCTACGCTTAAGTTGAATAAGATTACACATAAAAAATGTAGGCCAGTGATTATTCTAGTTGCAATCTACGTACTTAGTATCTTCACATATGTATATTTTGCTTCAAATGAAATGTCCAAGAACTAAAAAAAGTCATGGAAATTAAAAGTATTCAAAAGAATTTTGAGTTTTCTTACACATACTGTATTCCCTTCTCCTTAAAAATCTTTGTGTGGGTGATTGAGTCGTTCGTCTTTAATAAGACTTTTCGTCCATTCTGTTATATTGTATAACTAGATGAACTAACCCTTATATTAGGCGTTAGTGTGTTCGTCAGCTGCCCTCCACCCTCACGTCACAGGCAGCCGTACAGCTCGAGCAGCCCCTACTTCATGCGCCGCAGCAGCGTTGCTTCCTACACTTCTCGCTGCCACTTGTCCTAACTCTTCAATATTCAGCGCTTCATCCACGTCCCACTGCCACTTGTCCCAACTCTTCAATATTTGTCAATCCTTTCTATAAACGCCTTGGGACTTGGCAAGCGCTCGGACAGACATTGTTAAGTTGGCTTGATTTTAATGATGGAGGCTTTTGCCTAGCAGACGGATAGTAGGTATAAAGGTTTCTATAAAGGAAACGAGGTGTTCTAAAATTAAGTCTTATATTAGGCGATAGTGTGTTCGTCAGCTGCCCTCCACCTTGACGTCCAGGCAGCCGTACAGCTCGAGCAGCTCTTGCTTCTTGCGCCGCAGCAGCGCCTCCTCCACGTCTCGCTGCGAGGGCACCGCCACGTGCGCGGCGTCTGCCACCACTTGAACCATTTCTTCATCATCGTCAACCCGTTTGTCTTCAGGCTGGGGACAGAGAAAGCGTGTAAAAATGATATTACTACTTAATTTTGATAAAATATGTTATAATTATATAATTTTACGCTAATTTTGCTGGGAACAAACTTTTTGAAAAACTCCACGAGCGGGTGGATAGTGTTGATAAATTTGGGGTCTGTCCAGCCAGCCAGGGTGTTTCTATGTACAATAAAGTATGTATTTAAGTATTTTAAGTATGTTTATCCGTTGTCAAGTAACCATTTAACGAGTTTCATAACGGATCTTCTCTTGGGCTAGATAATTGGTACGAGTGTAGGAAAGTTTATTATTTATGGACTAACACATATGATTATAGTATTATTATTGTAGTACTTATGATTTATAGTATAAATATTGTAACGTATAAATAAATCTAGTTGATTGCCTACTATCTTATTCATAATAAAAACTGCAAACTTCAAGTAAACCCATTTCAATGGTTTATTACTTCGTTTCATATATTCAGGCTCATTTGACGTTTTTATGAATATCACGGTTACTCTATAACTTACATCTTCTGGGTAGATATTTTCCTCTTCTGGTAAATCTTGATCTTTATTCTGTTCCTTGTTTTTCTTCCACTCATCCACCGCCCGTGCTATCGCTACACAGTAAAAAGTTTATTAGAAAGATTAAATAAAAACATAATTCCTACTAATTTACAAGTTATTGGACTACTTGTCGGGAAAATGAAGATACTTGTTTGTTAAAAAATATACATAATATAATAAAGTTAAAATAAAGATAAGTTTATTTTCAAAAATTTGTGCTGTCGAATATTAATGTGAAAAAATGGTGGATTATTAACTGTTAAGTGTTCGTGAGCGTACATGAGTGTTGGTAAATAAAACAAAACAGTGCAACATCCCTTTTTGAAGTTCTCTCAAGAAGTCTGCGTGAGGTCTTAGTAAAGCCCCACATCTTTAGTGAGATACCTACAAGGGGTTGGGGGTATTATCATTTCTCACTTCTCATTTCTATTATCATTCATCATTATCATCGTACAGGAAGGAAATATTGTTTATTTATATGTACAACTTGTAAGAAAATTACTTTGACACTGACTAAATGTGCTAACCGCACGAAGCCGCCAATTCGAGGGACAAAATAAATTAATAAAACATTGCAAGCTAAATAAAAGCTTGCAAAAACAAAACATCCCGTGATCGCCGATCGTTGACGTCTCACCTTCTTTCTCGGCCGCCTTCTCTAGCGGCAGCAGCAGGCCGTCGTCGTCGTCGCGGTACCCGTAGTAGTCGGCGTCGACGTCGCGCATGAGGTCGGCGCGCGTGCGGCGCGGCGGCGCCGGCGGCTCCTGCTCAAACAGCTCGCGGACGCCTGGGGAGAGGGGGCTCGTGTACCAAAACTATTAAGGGTGCGCCGACCAAAAAATGACAAAAATGCAGTTTCGGTTAAGTTGATATAATTTAAAATACTATCGTAAATATATATTTAGTATCAAAGGGAACGTGTTTACAATTAGTCCGATCCATAAGTTCATAACACACTATAGTTTTTTCTACAATATCATTCGAAGTGGGCAAAAATCATGAAAACGAGTGGCGGCGTTTAGTGGATATCTTATAGTTTATCTAAATTATTGTACCTCTGATTTTGTCTAAACAATCACCAACTACAAATCATCCGTCTCACATTTCGATTTATCGAGCGTTTTTTTTAATTATTTTTTTTTTCAAATTAACACGTTAAATTCCCCATACAAAATTAGTATGGCCGCGCGGCATCAAATAAATATGGACGAAGACATTTCAAATAAAATATATGACACTGGTCACTTACGGACGGCGCTCCCTTAAATGGTCGGTCCGATCCGGTCGCTCAGGAGAATCTAGCAGGGGACGGGGACACGTTAACTTGGTGCCATCTTCTCTAGAACAACTTTCTGAGGAGGCTTAACACGGCTTGAGGAACCCTTTAAGTTACTAGTCTGTGCTTTTACGCACTATACACGTATAAAGTAACGCTAAAAATATCGATAAGAAAATCGAGGGGTCGGTAACTCTGATGGAAAGCTGTCGCCCGGATTGAAGGTCGTAGGCTCGAGACCAGTATTTTCAGTAGGACTTTGTTTAACCTATGAATCTATAACGTGAATAAAAACTTTTTTTTTAGTATTGCTCCACAGACTTAGGGTCGGTAACTCTGATGGAAAGCTGTCGCCCGGATTGAAGGTCGTAGGTTCGAGACCAGTGTTTTCAGTAGGACTTTGTTTAACCTATGAATCTATAACGTGAATAAAAACTTTTTTTTTAGTATTGCTCCACAGACTTCAAACTACAACCCTCGAGTCCAGCTCGTGGGTTTTGTTATTTACAGTCCTTCATCATTTCGTCATTTACATACTTCCAACTCACAACCAGAAACAAGTTTTAAGCCATACCAGGAAGATCTTTCGCTGCACCGAAGTACTTGTAGCCCCTGTTGCCCGGCACTTCCTTGCCGTCTTGGTCCAGCATCTTGGGCCCGACGCGCGCGTGGTCCGGCCCCCCGAGCGCCTTTATCTGCACCTCCCAATGACGTTTCTCTCGCATCAGTTTGTTGATCTCATCGTTCAAGTCGCGGATTCGAAACTCCCCGAGGCCAGCTGGGAAATGCAACACAAGCTATTACGTAAGTAAGGTTCAAAATACAAAATTACAGATTTTACAATGAACGATGCACCTTCGTATATTTTAGGTTCTGTGTAGTGATCGTTTGTGTAAAGTAAACAAGAAAAATGGAAGCGTTTCGGAGTTTAATACAGGTACCATAGCAGACTGAAATAACGATGATGAATACATTTTTAAAAATATTTTAAGTGCACTACTTTTTCTTCTTTCCTTTTCCCTTTCCCTTCCCTTTCATTTTCTCTTTTCCTTTCTTCCCTTTCATTTTCTCTTTTCCTTTCTTCCCTTTCTTTTTATTCTTTCCTGCTTTACCTTTACGAGGGACGGTGTTTTTTAATTCGCCGGTGCTACACTGCTGTGCGATATTAGCATTCTCAACCTTGTCTGAAGGCGCTTTAGGCGTGACAAGTTCTATCTCGAGATCGGTCTTTCTTTCCTTCGTCTCCAATTTCTTTCCTATTTTCAGTATAAAAACATCTTTCATCGGATGAAAACTTTTTTGCATGTCGACTGGCACGGGACAGTTCGTGGGTGTCACATTCACTACTTTCCTGTCCTTGTTGTCAGGTTTACGGACTTCAGAGCCTGCGTAAGTGTATTTCAAGTTAGAAGTATGCGTCTGGCCTTTGTCCATTTGATCTCTCGGCAATTCAAATTGTATTTGCTCTCCTGTGTTGTAAGGTGTACTTTCGCAAGAGCATAATTCTTGAATTTTTTCGTATTTGCTACTTCTTTCTACTCTGGTGCTCTTAGGTACCCTGATTTTTAGCTCATTGGCGTTCATTTTCGTAAAGATTTCATCATATTTTGGTCCATCTGTAAAATCAATAATAATGTTAAGTTTTCATTTCAATAATATTCTACCTATCAATAAATCATAATTGAGTTTTACCTTGATAGTTGTAATATGGTGCAGGAGATTCAAGGGACCGTCTCGATGGGATACTGAACGGTTGGGAAATCGGACTAGTAACCCTTGCCATTGGCGTGTATCTACGAGAATCATTAGATCTTCTTTTCGTCATGACATCTTCGTCCAGTAGTATTTTTCCTTGATCATCCATTTCCACTTTTTGGCAGGAGTACATTGCCATCCCGTTATTTTCTTTTAACAGGTAAGAGGGAGATTGTGGTTTGGCAGAAGCACAAAAAGCAGTAGTTATCTCTTTTCCAAGAAACGACATACGGACGGATACTTCAACCACTCCGATTGGCTCATGATCATCGCTGTCGCTACAAGACAGATAATACATATTTTTTGTTAGAGGCATAGCCGATGTACATTGTATATTATCTTTCGGCTGCTCGTTGCACCACTTCGCACAAAGTTCTTCTCGCAGGGAGTTAAATTCTTGGGTATAGTCTATTTTTGTCTCCCCTATTTTCGTGACGCAGCTGGAACAAGGAGGCTGTTTCGTCAATTGTATTAGAATTTCGAATTCCTTTATTCTGCAAATTTTATCGTAGGTCATGGCGAACAAAGTAGATTTCCCAACATTGAGTTTATTAAAATTTTCGATTTTCCCATATGAGGGGTCATACAACACAATCTGTGGTTTTCCGAGAAACGTTGCCGATATTACTAAATTATTGTAATCTACGTCAAAACATTCACATTTCGTCACGATTTTATTAATGACAATTTCAATTAAAAATAAGTGGTAAGGGAAGTTTACATCTTCCTCGTCTCGTTTACTAATACACTTTTTTGTTTGCTTGATGTCCAACGATAGGCTTTTTATAGAATTCCGAAGTGCGTTCGCTTCGTTTGTGAGCTGTTTACTCATGTTCGCAATTTTTTCTATGTTACCCATGTCAGGGGATGAGGAGTCGAAGGTCCTCAACACGTCTTTGGCATGTTCAGCTAAGTTATCAACGAGCGGTTCCAAAGTAGCGACTAGATCAGTGGCAACGTCTTCGTTGTGGCCTTGTGGGCTCTTCAGTGATTTGGGCGAAAGTCTTCGTGATGCAGATTTAGAACTTCTGTTACTTCGGGTCGGGCTGGTCGGCGGCGGAGAAGCAGTCGCTGACGGTGTTTTTACTATTTCTCCGTCGTCCGTATACTCTATTTCGTCTGCCATGTTCTACATATAAGTTAATTATATAGTTTAACAAATAAATTTATACACATAATTTAGACGTCATGATTGATATGTTATGCCATGGCCCAATGGATTAGCAACTAAAGGAGTTGAATTTAGCACTTATTTTTATTTTTTTCGGTATTTAGATACGCAAGGTTTATCTGTTAGGCTGTTTTTTATACTGGAAACAATACACATATTTCAATAAACATAGCATACAGTATACTCGTACTAATGCGTTACTTATATGAATAACCAATTTTTTTTTATAAAGCCGTTTTCTTTTCTGGCTTATTCAGTTCAATGGAAGTAACCCTCCTTTATTTATTTTACAGCCCTTAAAAATAGGTAGTAACGATAGATTACAGGTCATCATGGTCCTGATTATACATATACACAAGTTCTACAGCTGGTAAAATTCTGTCCATAATAGAACAACCACCGTTATACATATTTCTGCCGCCAAACAGCATTGTCTTAAATTATTGTTTTGATTTGAGGGAATACTAGTTCATCCAGTCCAGTGAAATTCTGTAATTTTCCATTCTCCTTTATGAATAATTTATATGCTCTGTACTGTAGCATAGAATTTGTTCATAAAGGAGAATGGGCAAGTTGGTCTACCTACTCAGCATCAACAAGCCATACATCAATGGAAAGGACATCTCTTATACTAAAATTTTTTGTATGACCACAAATGTGTAGCTTTTGGGGTTTTTTGTGAAAATGTCAAAAATAATTGCAGAGTGTAGTTTCTCCTTCGTTATATTTTTAGAGCAGATTTTTAGCAAAGGGTTTTGCGAAAGAGAGGGCAAGAAGTGGTGTAGGGTTCAAATTCCCAACGCAAGCGCAGCCCATATAACTATGCTAGCTCCCCTCCCCGCGCCGCGCTTGATTTGTCTTCATTCGCACGTCTCGCTCGCTCCTTACAAGTTACAGTTAATCTTAGCTTGTCGTTGTGTATTTAACCGCCTCTGTGGTCTAGTGGCTAAGACCACCGGTTTAGACCCAGAGGTCCCGGGTTTGATTCCCAGCGGGAGGTAGGGCTTGTTTGTCCGCCTGGCTAGCTACCACCATCTTATCTAAATGTCGCCATAACATCAATGTTTGTAGTATTGTTGTGTTCCGGCAGCTAGAGATAAGATAGCCAGTGCCTCACTAGTTGAGGTTCCCGGGTGAAGTGTGCCCATCTGAATAATGTTATTGTAGATACTAGCATCATGTGATACCGCAATTATAATATTATGTAATAAATCACCGAATTTTTATTTTTTATTTTCTCTTTTTCTAAATTCTGCCAGCCCCTAGTACTTTTATGCTAATCATTATTAGTTTATTAACATGTAATCTTTTTATTAGCATAGATTTCGTTAGTGCTGAGTAGGTAGACCAAAGTTCATATATTTTGTCCATTCTCCTTTCAGTTATTATTGAATAACTCGGAGGCGGCAACGTGCGCGTATACGTTCACGCAGGTGTCCGAGGACTGCCGGGACATACAGGCGGGCCGTGTGCTAATTCGCGGCCTAAAGATGAATTCACTGAAATGGCAGTTACAATGTCAAGCAATTTTCAACTTTCTCTCTATAATTTAACGCCTAGTAAGTTAGTAACTCTTGAAAGGTAGAATCTCGATCATAGCGCGCGACGCCGCCAGCTGACAAGCAGCCCATGAAAGTGATGGCTGGCGACTGCATTAAAGCGATACTATGCTCTATCTAATTATGCTTAAAATGGTATGACAGTGAAACTTCAGTGAGAATTGACCCTTAGGGACGCATTCGTCTGAAGTGCTGTAGCCGCGATGCTTTGTAAATAAATCTATACTATAATATTATAAAGCTGAAGAGTTTGTTTGTTTGTTTGTTTGTTTGTTTGGTTGAACGCGCTAATCGCAGGAACTACTGGTTCGAATTAAAAAAATATTTTTGTGTTGAATAGTCCATTTATTGAGGGAGGCTATAGGCTATATTACATCACGCTATGACTAATAGGAGTGGTGCAGCAATGAAAAATGTTGCAAAAACGAGAAAATACGCGGGTAAAACCGCGGGGCACAGCTACCGAACATCTCACTGCTTATTTTTAGACGCCCTTTATATCATAAACAAGAATGTGCTACCGACTCACCGTTTTGTATCTGTGCAACCTTCTTGGCTATTTCGCGGACGATCTGCAGCCGCCACTTCTCAGCCTGTGGGAGGTCGTTGCACTCGGACGCGAGGTACGGCCGCCGCTCGCGCTGACCGCCCGCTTCCTGCACCTGCGCCGCCCGCCATCGCGCCAGTGTTGTCCTATCAACACCAACGATATAGTTAGGCAACATCACGACGTAGGCCGGCCGCTGTTGGGGTGAACTCCGGTGATTGAGGATAACGGTCGCGGATCATCCATGCGGAACATGAAGGAAAGTGCAAGAGTTTTTGTGAGTATGCCCTTCTTCCCCTTTTCACAGTTAGAGGGATGTATAATTCCACTATATTTTGAACTTTATATTATTGGGATAAGATTGAAAACCATTGAAATATTCAAACATGTTCTGTCTGTTAAATGGTTAAGGGATTCGGAGGGGAAGTGACCCACATAACCATTTGCGGTTTCCCGGGCGCAGTGGTATGCCTAATGCATTTCATCGGGTATAAAAAATCAAGGTTTTGCTCTATCTATAACAATGCAACAAGCATATTTATTATTGCAGCGCATGTTAAACGAGTTGAGAACCTAAGTCGGCCTGGTATATGCTAAGTAATAGCTGGGTCATTTAAGAAAGTTTGTTTAAACATCAAACGTCATTCACCACTCAAGCAGTATGTCATTCATTATACGCATCTCCCCACAAACTATATTTATAAGAACTTTTTCTGTTTTCAGTAAAAGATTCTTATTAAAATTATACCTATACTAATATTATAAAGAGGAAAGCTTTGTATGTATGTATGTATGTTTGCAACGAATAAACTCAAAAATGACTGGACCGGTTTAAAAAATTCTTTCACCATTAGAATGCTACATTAGCGCTAAGCAACATAGGCTATATTAAAAAAAAGTATACCCGTGCGAAGCCGGGGCGGGCTGCTAGTCTTTAATAAGTTTGTTTTGTGACAATGACATTATAAAATGCATATGTGACTAACTGTGATACTGGTGAACTACATACATGCAGTTGCATACCTATGATAAACTGCAACTGTTTTCCTACTAATCAAGATTGAGCGAAAAACAGAGTTAACACCACTTATCTCTGCAGTACTGCAGCCACCAACAGATATATTGTAGCAGTCAAGATGATCGGTGAACATCTGAGTAGTTGATATATCTGATAGGGACTGTACATTATAACATGTTGATAAAATTATTCATTTACTCAACATCTCAAATAAAAGAATTAAAAGTTTGTCATATATTTTGATTTATTATTGAAAAGAGATAATTAACAATAGGCTTACATAGCTTTTTCTGCATTTCTGGCCTGAAAACACACAAAATAGACAAATTAGGCTTTCTTGTGGTGTATATATTTTTTTTAAATAATGATGATACAACATTCAGAAAATAAATGATATGAGGAGCTTGATGGTGCAATGGCTAACGTGCCCGGTCTTCGAGTGGTAAGGTTAAGCAACTTTTGCAAAGGCTGGTCATCAGATGGATGACCAAAAATGTATCATCTCGAGCTCCTTTATGCTTCGGAAGGCACGTAAAGCCGTTGGTCTCGGCTGCATTAGCAGTTGTTAACAACCACTAATCTGCACTAGGTTCATATGGTGGTTGATGGCCCATTCTCCCTATTCCATCCATAGGGAAGGCTCATGCCCCAGCAGTGAGGACATAAAATGAGCTGATGATGATTCAGAAAATTGTCTTTTTAATTAGGTATATTATCTAAATTGAGATGTACTAGTAATCGAACCCAGGAACTCTGAGGAAACACTGACTGACACTGGAGTCTGTAAGCTTACTATAATTGCTGTGGAGGTACTTGTATTCCATGCAGATATATTTATATTTAATGTACTGAATTATTATTTTTTTATTGTGTTTATGTATCAAATGTGGTTTGCATTCTGTTGTCATGCCGAAAAATAAATGTCTCCAGTTACTAAATAAACATTATCTAAATATTTAGAGATAGTTGCTACTAGAAGTCAAAATATGATAATATAGGGTCAGAGTGTCGAAGTTATTGAGAGTATATGTTATTTGTCTTAAAACTTCTAAAATCCTTTTTTTATTAATTTTCCATTACTGCATTAGAAGGTAGGTACACTCTAACATATCCCCAAGCATATCTACTGAACAAAACACATAAATGGATAACAAGAGGATAATACTTACCATTTTTAAGGATATAAAATGTTGATATTCTTAATATAAAAAAGTCACAAGTGTTTCATTCACTAATTAGTACAAAAACGGTGGAAATAAATCTGTAGAATTCTAATACTGGAATTAAGTTTTATAAAAATACTCAAATAAAATGGAAAAGTGATTTTATTGGTTAAACTATTAGAATAATATTTTATTTTGTTTTTATTTACAAATTTTATATTTTATAACCTGCAAAATACACACCAATGTCAATAAATGTCACAATACTCAAACTGTCATTATTATTAGCTTTTTCGTTAGGGGTAGACAAAGGGATCTTAGCTCGAAGCCTTAATTGTCACTTAATTTTCTTTATGTTGTTTTATATAAAAATAAAATGCTGTTCGTTGGTTGAAGCTGAACGGAAAATGTTCTTGAAAAATGGCTCTCGCTACGATTTAGCCAGTGTCTAGTTTTAGGGCAGGTTCTTAGTGTTTTGACATTGTCCGTAACTCTGCTTAAGACTTTAATAGGCGTTGTGCTTGTACAAGAGACAAAATAGTCGAAGTAGTGTCATAAATAAACACGCCTGCTGCAGCATCAGACTACCATAAACTGTCAAATTTCCTTAATAGATATTGAACTTTATGTCTACGGCATATGGTTGATCATTCATTGATGAAATTTGACAGTTTTGGAGTCTGATGTGCAGCGTCAATGCTCTAAGGCAGCGTCTGGACTTCTTGGCGGGAAAGTGAAGAGTGATGTCTGCGGGATTGTTTAATTTTCTAAAATTTGTGTTAGGTCGAATATTAATGTGAAATAATGGTGGATTATTAACCGTTAAGTGTTCGTGAGTGTGCATGAGTGTTGGCAAATGAAACAAAACAGTGCAACATCACTTTTCAAACTCTCTCAAGAAGTACGCCCGAGGACTTAGTAAAGCCCCACATCTTGACTGAGATACTCGAGGGGTTGGGGGGTATATCATTTCTCATTTCTTTTATCATTCATCATCATCATACAGGAAGAAAATATTGTTTAGTAATATATAAATATATTACTTGTAAGAAAAATTACTTTGACACTGGCTATATGTGCTAATCGCACAAAGCCATCAAATAAAGAAAAAAAAAAAAAAGACAGCGTCTGTACTCCATCAAGCAAGACTCCATCCATAGACAAGAATATACTAATATCTATATAAGTTACAGTCAATCAAAGAGAATTTAACATTGCGTTAAATTACAGTTAGTTAGTATGGTATCCAGCGTTGCCAGAATGTTACTTTTGTAACATTTTACGTTACTTTTGACCATCTCATGTTACTTCCATGTTACACGACTCAAAATGTTACTTTTACGTTACTTTGAGAACATGATAAAAATATAGGTACCTATAATTAAATATTTTTCAGTATACAAAGTGAAACAATCGTGAAACGGAACGCAAGATAGTTTCATCTTCTTTTGTTTATTTACTTTTTGTCCATTTTCTTCTCTTTCTTACGAGGTAGCGAAGGTAGCTAACGGACTTTGAAAACAAAGTTCAATAATTTATTAATTTTATTACTTCGATCAATAAGTTTTAATACTACTGATTTCTGAAGGAAGGCACTGACCTCGGTCATACCGGTAGTATACCTAACATTGGAGGTCGAAGTCACTTTCGTTATTGTAACCTGTTCTTATGTGATAATAAGTACCTATACCTATTATTTTTATTCTCTTTATTAAATATATAGGTATATCTTAAGAATTTTTTTTACAATATTTAAAATAATAGGTATAGGTACTTATTGAATTAGACAACATTGGATCCATTGTTTTTCTTTTTTTCGAAGCTTTAAGAATGGAATAGAAAGTTTTTTGTGTAATCAAGTGGTATAATAAAAATAAATAAATAAAAATTGTTAAGTTACTTTTCTCGTGAAAATGTTACTTTTTGAACCGTCTCGTGTTACTTTTGACTATCGGCCACTGGCAACACTGATAGTATCTGTGACGTACAGTTTAATAATCTACCTATTTGTAGTTAAATAGTTAATAATTGTCCTGTCCCCTTAGTTTGTTTACAATCGAGATCAAAATAGTAGATGTTTGTTGTGGTTACGATCAAAAATGTTGTGAGGGTTGAATGTTTTAACAACATGGTTAACACTGAAGAAGAGTGTGATTGGGATTGCTGTCCTACAGAGTTATTATTATTAGTATTTGAATATTTAGACGGAAAGTCACTATTGAAATGTATGTCCGTAAACAAACGATGGTACTCTCTTGTGTCTAGCATTATTAAAGTAAGTTTTATTTTATAACCGTGATGTTTTCTTGAAGAAAGTTTACTGTTATTATCTGTCTTATGCCTAATAATAACACTTCTTTAATCAAATGGTTTTATTTTGGTGTAATTAAAGAAAGCAGAAGTTATTTATTCCTTGTATATAAATGATCAACTATTCTAGTTCTATTGTTTTGTATATTAATGTAGTTTATTTTAAAAAAGTAAAAAAAAAATTAAAGAAATGGTGTAGGTATTCAATTTTAAACATTTATTTTTAGCGTTTACTTACAGTGGTTTGAAAAAATTTCAGGTAAAAGGAAATTGGCAAGAAGTGGTGAGATTGGGGATTGCTGATCAAGGAGCAGCATTTAGAAAGAAATCTCTTCTGACTTGGCAAGAAATTATAGTAAATTATTGTCTTTGGCAGAATGTTGAACAAGCACAAGCAATTTATTGTCATAGTTATGCAGCTTCTCTAATTTCAAACATTCATGTTTATAAAGGTATAGTAATAACAGTAATAATAATAATAATAATCAATAATAATAATAATAATAATAATAAATAATAGTTATGAACAGGCACAGCTAATTATATGTAGGTCAACACACTTGGTAGTACTGCAATACCAATAAGCCTTGAGAAGTTTTAAAAGTGAACATTTTTAAGATAACTACATCTATACTAATATTATAAAGAGGAAACCTTTGTATCTTTGTATGTATGTATGTTTGCAACAAATAAACTCGAAACTACTGGACCAATTTAAACAATTCTTTCACCATTAGAATTATTTAGAATGTTACATTAGAGCTAAGTAACTTATGCTATATTAAAATAAAAAAAATAAAAATGTTCACCCGTGCGAAGCAGGGACAGGCCGCTAGTACATTATAAACAAAATGTATTAACTGTAATTTTCTGTGTGTTTTCTGTTTAAGGTAATTTGATTGTTGCCAGTCGTGATGATGTGGTGTACCATGATATAACCGAATATGATAGAAGGAGAACTATTCAGTGTTCTTGTAAGTTGTTCTGTTACAAAACATTATTATAAAACAATACAATAATATACTTAGAATATAAATAACATCATTATTTCATATAATTTACTTTCTTAATTTATTGAACCAGACTTTTTTATTTTTAATAATTTCAACATGCAGTAGTTTTTTTTCTACCAGTGCACTCTACTTAAACTTGTGCCAAGATTTTTAAAAAACAATACATACATTTTATTAGGTATTTATTTTTTCAGATGCTGATTTTGATGAGAATGATTACATGGTGTCTGCATTACAAGAATGTGATTACTTGAGAATACTGAGTTTAAGCCCCAAACAGGAGCCAAATTCTCACTGGAACGACACACAACAGGCTTTCACAGTTCCATTACACAAGTAATTAGATTTTATTTTAGAGAGTTGTTCAAAACTAACTATCCTTACAATTACAGGGAACCACAGCATGCATAAATGTTAGAAAATTAAAATGAAAAGTATAATTTGGTACAAATTACAAACTAAAATCTAATATTATTGAAGTTGATTTGTATTATAATAGCATAAAACTAAAATTTTACAAGCTACTAAAGCAGTGTGAGGTACGTCACTTTTTTAAATTATGGATAAGATGCTAGAAAGACTGCAAATAAATATCAAGTTTAGGAATTACTTTAATTAAATTATTATACAGGCGAGACAAATGAATCAACGTAAGCACAGCCCATCCTAGTCATGCAAAATTTTACTTTGAACAACCCACATGTGTATCATGGTATTCTGTCTGGAATATTAATAATAAACTTATTTAGCCACTTGGGTGCATTAATGCTGTTGATAATTACTTTATGGAAATAAGACATATCGAGATAGTTACGTCACATCGAGAGCGGGTCCATTCTAAATTTCGGTTTCTTTATGTAACCTGTTTTTGTTTTAGGAACAAAAAAATTTTTGTACCCTTTTAATCCTGTTAAGAAGATGCATTCAATAGCTTGGATGCCAAACTGAGCTGCTGTACTCAAGCATACTCCTTACATGACTATTGTAAAGTAGAATGACTGAGGAGGGATTTTTCAAACATCTAGTGTTTCTTAAAGTAAATCCGAGTCATTTATTTGCCTCACCTATTATTTTGATAGCATATTCCGTAAGAAGCTTGTTACGTTATTTTTCTTGATGTGGCAACATTTTTCAGCATTTAAATACATACACATTAAAAAGTTGTTAATGTCTTCTTGCAAGCTTCTGCAATCTGAATCAGCGGGCCATGAAACTGCCCTCGTCTACTTTATGTTATCAGCAAACAAATAATAATCTATATATTAATCCGTGAAGCAAAAACTTTGTACCCCTTTTTTACGAAAATTGCGCGGACGGAGGAGTATGAATTTTTGCACACTTATAGTTTATATAGTAAAGGTTATCCTAATGTTAATATTTTTTAAAATTATGCATAAAAATACATTAAATCAATAAAACAAACATTACACACACTACCATGTATTTGACACACACGTATATACTCTTTTCAAAAATTTCAAAAATGGAAAAGGAGCGGCCGAAATCTGTCAATGCCAATCCCTCAGAACAATAACTAAAGGCCAATCCAAACTTACATTCTATCTTTTTAAATTTTTCATTGCTTAGGATACAATCCGTGCAGCCTTAATAAAATTACGGTCGAATTTCGACCACTGGGCGACCACTAGTAATTATAATAATCTGCGTTATGTCGTTTATAAATTCGTTGAAGAAGAGAGGCCCTAGAACAAAACCTTGAGGAACTCCTGACTGCGCAACGAAGGGTCTAGATTGTCTAACGTCAACTACAACTCGCAAAAGACGATTTGTGAGATAGGGAACTGCGCTATTCTAGCAGGTTTCCTGTTACACCAAATGTGTACAGATTCTTTAAAAGGATTTTGTGGTTAACATTGCCAGAGGCCTTCGAAAAGTCAGTGCAGTTGGCATCTACTTGTAATACTTGATAAACTGCTTCCATTAGCTCAGATGTGAATGGCATCAAATTGGTGTAGGTCAATCGCTTTTCCATAAAACCATTTGATCGGTAATTATATATTAATTTCATTCATATACATAAAATAATTAACCATTGACTCAAAGACCTTTGATATTGTTGAGCGAATTGACACGAGACGATAGTTAGCCACATACTCCCTTTTGCCACTCTTATAAATGGGAATTACCCTTGCTAGTTTCTATGTATCAGGAAATGTGTCTGTTGGCAGTGACCAAAGTATAAAATAGATAACGGTAAATCACAACAAATGGTCACAACGGTCACAAAAACGTAACCCACCACACAGTTTATTGTAAATTTTAATACCAATATTCATTTGTCCATAAAACGTTGTCTCTTTCAGAATTTACAACGACTGTTGCTACGTATCCACGACCGACAGATGTCTATTCATGCTTAAATGGACCAATGAAATCTGGGATTGGAAACTGTTGGCCAAACATTACGGGAACGGCCTGATAGTTGACCTGAACGTGTATCAAGGCGAAGTATACGCAATGCTCAATTGGGGACGGTTGTTGCGTGTCGACCGTCTTGGATTGAAGTTGGTACCGAGCTTTAGCTTTGACATACCGAAATATTCTCACCCATTATTATATCAAAAGTCAGGAGCTATAATCTCAGGTAGGTCAGGAAATCAGGTTAGGATTATCATTTCACCTGATAAGACGATAAAGTTGATGGTGGAAGCGCTCTTCACCCGAATCTTCAATTAGGCGCTGAGAAACTGGCTGTCTTATCTCTAACTGTCGGAACACACCTTTGCCAATATTATCGTTGTGATGACTCAGATAAGATTGTTATGTTCCGGCAGTTAAAGATAAGAAAGTCAGCACCTCATTAGTTAAAGATTCTGGGTAAAGTTTAGCCTTATCGTCACTTACAACCAGATGAAATGGAGTTGAAGCGCGTGAAAAAAGACATGCATGCGTTATGTCAAACACCTAGAAAACCTTTGGTCTGACTTTAGAAATCACCAAGTTTTTCATTGTTTCACTGTTAAGGCCAGTAGCAATTTATATCAACAACAAAAAATGTCCTGCGGAGAAGTGGAACGTGATAACCGTTGGGTGTGAAGTGGAGTCATACTACAGGCCTGCCGTTTAACTGAGACGGCTCCTGAGGTAGCTGCGCGGTGCAAAAGGGGTGACAGTTTACGCAGGGCCTCAGTCACAAGCCCGAGCCTCTTACGATGCGTTAAGCAGATTTCTAATTCATTGCGCATATACTACGGCCGTCATAGAATTAACTAATTAATTAAATTAATTAATCAATAAACTAGAAATCGCTCACCGTATCGCAAAACTTCAGTTGTCCTACGTAAACTGTCACCCTTCACAGCTGCCTCAGCAACAGTCTCAGTTAAACGGTAAGCCTGTAGCTATAACTCAATTCGAGGTACCTATTCCTCGAAGCGCAACCATTTTCAAGCGTACCTATTGAAGCGCAACTAAACTGTTCCTCAAAGCGCACCTTTTAGTGGTTTAGGCGCATTAGGGCTAATTCTCATTATTGCAACCGACTCGCTAATGGAATACTTCTCATTTTGGCTACTTCTGACTAGGGCTACTTCTCACTTGGGCTACTTCTCATTAGGGTTACTTTTCAAAATTTGGGAATGTTTCTTGAAATAAGTACTGTCTTTATGTATATAAATAATATTATAAATATTACTTCTTGTAATTACTTTAGTCTGGTTTGGAACTAACATTTATTTATTTATTAATAAATGTGAAAATTCCCAAGCGTACAAATTTATTTTTATTCTTACAGAAGCAACTCAAGAACAGCCATATTAAAACAAAAAAAAACGGCATGACAAGTACATTCATTTCGACAAAAAGTATAAAAAAGTACTTAAGAAACTAAAAAATGGTCAAATAACAGTTATTACATTTTTAAAGAAAATTACTTATACCAGCTTCTTATATAATGGAATCTAATTAATACTGATTGTTAATTATTGTGTTGATTTATGCTTATATAAACATATACCTAATTAATATTGTTTATTGATTATTGTGTGGATTTATGTTGATTTTATTGAAATTAAAGTAATTAAAAGAAGTGACACCTAGTCATTACCTATCCTTTAACTATATTGATTTGTGTATGTTATAAATAAATAAATGTTAGTTTCAAACCAGACTAAAGTAATTACAAGAAGTAATACTTATAATATTGTATACTTACTTATAACATTGGTTCAATTAATGTTGATTTATTCTTAAAATAATTTCTCTGATCTCTTATGAATGAATAAACATGTTTATATACATAAAGACAGTACTTATTCCCAAATTTTGAGAAGTAGCCCTAATGAGAAGTAGCCCTAATCAGAAGTAGCTAAAATGAAAAGTGGCCATAATGAGAAGTAGTCCATCAGCGAGTCGGTTGCCATAACGAGAATTAGCCCTAATGCGCCTAAACCCTTTTAGTTGCGCTAACGAAGTAAATTTAAAATATTATAATTTTATTCCTCGATTGGTGAGATATTTATATGTAGGTATTTATTAAATGGGTTTAATAAAATATCCTTGTGAAGGGTAGTTTCAAAAAATAATACCCCAGATTTCTGCTATTAGGTTATATGAATCACACTCCCATGTATTTTCTACGATATCATGTAGTTAGGGAATTCAACGAAAATATTCTTCAAACATATTTTTTTTTCCAGTGCCTATGGGTTCTCCATCGAATTTTAAACGTCAAGATTCTGAGCATTGGGTTTTCGAATGTCCAGGTCTGACGTGTCATTTAGAACATGGAGATAACCTAATAATTGGTTATGGAGATGGGAAAGTAAGTACCTCTACTAATTCAATAATAATATTTTGTGCCACTGCAGGAGAGCTCTGAGGAGCTCGATGGCGCACAGTGGTAAACGCTCCCGGTCTGCGAGTGCTAAGGTTAACCAACTTGCGCAAATGCCGGTCATCGGATGGGTGACCAAAAGCTTATCATCTCGAGCTCCTCCGTGCTTCGGAAGGCACGTAATGCCTTTGGTCCCGGCTGTATTAACAGTGGTTAACAACTACCAATCCGCACTGGGCCCGCGTGGTGGTTTATGGCCCATTCTCCCTACCCATCCATAGGGAAGGCTCGTGCCCCAGCGGGGATATAAAATGAGCTGATAATGGTGATGATGATGTCCCACTGCTGCAGACAGCTTTTTAGTTTTAAGTTATTACTTATTATTAAAAGTCAATCCTAACCAACACTTATAACAAGTATATTATTGTACAAAATTAGCTGGGTATCAAAACTTTCGAAGTAGAAATTCTTTGGTTTTGACGCATGAAGATGGGCTCCACAGATATTATCATGAAACTCTTTAACGACAAATGTCTATTTTTTTATTATACAAACAAATGTGTTACATAAATTGGCTTACCAATAGACTTACGTAATATAAATAGTAACACATCCCACCACGTAATCCACGTGTAGGTATAAAGACTAAAATGAACTCAGATGCGAGGCAAAATACATACTTTTATTCTTATAAGTTCAGAATATAAGTGAAATGTCACGTGTATCGTAATATTCGTAATTAGTTTTTATTAAATTGATAGTCATTAAATCTATATTTGCGTTGATAACACATTGAAAACTATGAAATAACCCTCTAACTACCAATTTGGCAGTTTATGGGGTTGGCTGAGCCAAAATATTAAAACGAATTCCCAATAAACAATGACCAATTAACTAAAGAGACTGGCATCTATTGGCTTGGCACTGATCTGCTAAACTTACAATTGTGTGTGGAAGAGTTTATCTTATATATTTATTTGTTTCTTTTTTTAAGATACACCATCACTTTACTTACTAAAAAATAAGCATAAATACCAATTTATGTAACATATTACTCTAGGTGTAACTTACTACTTGTAACTATTTGCAGGTAGTTAGGTAGCATAATACGTGATAATACTATAAGTATAATATAATATAATGTGGACTTAGCCAAATAACTGATTTTTATGTACAGCTCAAACTTGACCAAAAAATTGGCTATGCCAAAATTGTTTTCATAAAAAACTTGATGGTTCACAAGACAGTTTCTCTGTATCTCTTATGGTTTCGGATTTCCTCATATTGTCCCAGATAAAAAAAACACTGGTATATTCCATATTAATACACCGAAATCATCCTACCAAAAACTAACAATATATTTTTTTCAGGTGGAAATATATCAACCTCAAAGTATGGAGACTACAAACAGACCAGAACCGAAACTCAGCTTAAACATACAGGAGTTTACAGACAGAAGTTTATACGAGCCAGCCATATTAAAACTAGAGGTGAGAGAGGCACGGGGCTCTCACGACTTATTTGTAGCTACCAGAGAGACACTCGATCAAATTCAGTTAGTGTACCCAGAGAGTTTGCAGAGGTTTATGTTAGATTGTATATAGCATTAGTTAACACAGATCTGTTTAGATAATTATTGTTCGTTAGATACTCATCAAATAGTTTTGGATCAAAATAGTTACTTAATTATTGTAAATAAAATCATTTATATTATTAAACAGTAGTTTTTATTACCAAAGTATCAATCCATAGATCACTTGGCCAAACTTTGCTTTTATATTGATGTTTTTTGTTTTGTATGGTTTAAACTGAATGATGCGATCTGTGGTTTGAAGTATTACCACGCTACCGGTAATTTTTAGGTAATGCTCAACAAGTAATGATAAAAGAGACTCAGTCTTTTAAGGCTTTTAATAAAAACTCGCCTTATTTTTGACGCCTCACGACTCAGTCTTTTAGTCCCCAACCTTTAGTCATAAGACTAGCCTTTTTAGTCGAAGTATTTTAACGTAATAGACTGAGCAGTTACTTTAACAGCTTAAAGGACTTAAATGACTGACGACTCATCGCCTAGGGAGTCGAGAGTCGTAAGGCGTGTGTTGATGCAACTAGTGCTTTGCGAACGCCTGGAGAATAAGTATTCTCCAACAAAAGTATGAAAGTGTTCCAAGTGAACAAGTTTTTTCTAAATCTGGCAACCTGATCTCTAAAAATCGTTGTGGGTAAAGTGATAAGAGCGTCAGAGAGTTAATGTGTCTATCGCCATGGATGACCTTTTTGTAGTTGAAATGTTTTTGGTTTTCTTATTTTGTTGATTTTTTGATATTGTTTTGTTTATAATAATATTTTGTTTTGATGATAATCATAATAGAACAAGATTTAAATAACACATTATTAAAAAGACATTATTAAGAAGATAAAAAGACACATTTATTTTTATTTCTAAACTTCAAGTTAATAATCCATTAAAAACATAGTTACACTTAATATAATAAAGAAAGTAATCTCATTTCAACCTAAAGAGTTTTTAATTACAATTATCACGCTTTACTTAAAAGTCAGTTCTTTTGTAAAGGACTGCAGTCGTTTAAGCTTTTTAGTCGTTTAAGTCGTTTTAGTCTACTAGTCTTATACGTTAACCGACTGAGTCATATTAATTAAGACTAACAGCTACAGTCTTCATTTTAGAGCAAAGTCGTGTAAAATGAGACGAGTCTTATTATAAACGAATAAAATACTCGAGTCTCTTTCATCACTATCAGCAAGAGTAGCAGTTAGAGATGAGTCGTTCATGAATGAATTCTTCAATTGGACTAGTCCACTTAGCAAGTATACTCCTTCACTCGTTCATTCGGCTCCCAATTACACTTCAGCACTTCATTTAGTTCACACTTCACTAAAGGAGAGTAAAGCGAACAGATAGATTACGAACAGCGCGTGAGAAAACGAGACAGTTGCACCGGAGGTTGCAGTCGTAGTCTGCCCGCACTCAATTTGACGTCTTACGATATGAAACATTAGGCTTATTTTTGTACTAATATACTAAAAAAAAGCAAGTTGTCTCATGTCGCTCTGACGGTAATTTTATTACTCCTATCTAATTGAACTACGAAACAGATTGAACTAAACGAATGAAATGACGCGATTGAACTTAATGACAGGGTGACTCATAGGGACTACTGAAGTACTGAGCCAAGTGAACTAAGAGATGAACTAAATGAACTAGATGAGTGATATACTTCATCTAATCCAATTGAACTTTATCATTCTTTACACTTCAGTGAAGTATTTTGCGCATGTCTTGTAGCAGTACATAACTGTTCTTGGTTTAGTTGGTCTCAGGGCTTGTTCTTTCCACAAAATAGTGCAGGAGGTAAGCTTCATACGAACGCGCGCGAGTAGCGTTGTAAGAAACTCGAGTCTTCGAGTCTTATTTAATAAGACTTGAGCTATTTTTAAAGACTTGAGTCTTATAAATAATACTTAAGGCTCAAGTCCTTCAGAATTTGGAGTCTTTTGTAAAAGGACTTGAGTCCTGCCAAAAAGAACTCAAAGACTGAGTCTTTTTAAAAGAAGTCATGACTGAGTCCTCTAATTCCATAGCTGTAGTTTAAAGTAAATAAAATAGCAATTTACAAATTATTGATTTATTAGGTACGTAATTATAGTTAAATAAATAAATAAAATGTAAATATATATATATACAACGTGTAACAGAAAGGTGTGGTCAAAATGAAAAGATCCAAAGTGTATCCGATCTAGATCTTGTATGCAGTCACTTAGACATAATTATTAACTTTAATTTGTTATGCAATTTTTAATTAAACATTTCAAATGTGACGTTACAATCAAAATAAACAAGTCACAGCCTTAACCTCTGTGTACTTACATTTATAACCACTAATGCTTGCTTATGCGCGCCTGTCGGGCGAACTTCACTAATATAAGTATTTAATTTACAGTTACATGACAACTAAAGTTAATAATTATGTCTCAGTAACAACACACACAAGATCTATATCGGATACACTTTGGGTCTTTTCATTTTGACCACACTTTTCTGTTACACGTTATATAATGTACCTAAAGTAATCTATCCGTTGTGTAGACCCATAGTACAAGTTTTGCTTAGTTTGGGCTAGATGGCGCTATGTAAATTGTTTCGGAATATATATTTATTATATTTTACGTATTTTTGACGTTTTTTAACTTGCATTTTGACTCAGCAAATCGTCAGTCTTCAGATGGACTATTCAAAACTGTCAGATTTCTTCAATACATCTTCAACCATATGACTTAGTAAGTTCAAGGTCTATTGAGGAAATTTGACAGTTTGTGGTAGGTTGATGTGAGGGCGTGTGTACTTAACAATTAATAGTAACAATGTTGTGTTCAGAGAAAAGACGAAAGTTAAAGATGGAAATTAGTATGAATTAAAAAGTCCATAGATCGATTCCCAGCGGGGGATATAGGTATGTAATTGTGCTCGGTTCGGTTGGTTGTAGGGCTTGTTTTAACCCTACAATAATAACGGCAATAGAGTCTTAATTTTCCATTGTTTTTTAAATAAGTGCATATATTTAAATTTTGGCCTATGTCCAGCAGTGGACGTGTGTAGGCTGATGATGACGATGATTTAAATTTTTGGTAGCGAAATTGCTACCATTGCGAAGGGCTAAGTCCGCCTCCCTAGTTACCACCATTTTAGGTTGTTGCCAGAGAACGCAATGATGATTCTCCGTTGTGAAATAAAAAAATCGTATTGCTATAGTTTATGGTATGGCAAACTGGGATGATTCGGATTACAAGAATAACAAATCAATATAGTTAAATAGAATTTAAGCAAACAAAGAATTTTGAAGAAGATCAAAGAACGGGGATTAACGCAAACTAATTAGTAAAAGGTATCATAGCTTCTTTATACCCGACGGACGTTTCGACCAAGTTACAACGGCCGTTTTCACAGGCAGCTACGGCAGTCACAGCACAGGCCATACTTTAGGCAATGCTGCCCCTCTAGGTAGCTTACAATGTAGTGGCAAATATTTAATAAAAGATTTTAAGTTTTCGGGGCTACTATTACCTTTGATAGCTTAGAAATTTAGTAGTACTACAATAAAACAAGCAATGTTTTAAAATCATATTTATTTATAACAAACAATTATGTATAATAATAACCAAAGTTGGTAATGTTTGAACTTTGATTTATGATATGCACTAATTATGTACTTATAACATTTAAAATTATGTTTGTAATTAAAATTAACAACTTTCTTTTTGAGATTCTTTGACCTACTACTTTATATAATGTTACTGATACATTTTAACATTTATTTTTATACATTTTTGACTAGGTATGTAATTCACGATTATTCTAATAATTATTGTTTATACGTTTCAAATGAAGTTTATAGTAACAGGTAGAACTTCAAAAGCGGTCTTCAAGTTCAAGCAAGAAAATTATGCAACAGAAAATTGTCTTTTTGTATATTTTTTTGGTAGGAAATGGCAATGACAATACCTTTGTCATACCTGAACCTACCTACCTACTAACCTACCTGTTCATGAATGAAATTATATCTTTATATGTTCATATGAAACTACGATATGTCGAACTATGTTACATGGTAATAGTGAATTAAATTATTCTAAACAACATCACCCAATCAACACTCCTGCCGCTCGGGCAGATTTGAGTATCAAACCGAAATGAGCTAACTCTATAATTCCTCCAGGGGCCGTAGCCTCAAACTGCAAACAATTAGGTATGTCGATCCATTTTGTTGTCGTTCAACAACAACCAGTACACAGAGTGGAGGTTACGATTTCAACAACGCAATATTGTTTTCTTAGTTAACTCGCTCAACATGAATGCTGAAGCTACGGCCCGAGTAGAGCGAAAGCACCGTCGGCAATTCCGACCCCACGGCGAGCCGAGGCAATTTGAACAGTGTCCCGTTGTAAATAAGGTTTGTTTTAGCGGTCGGTCGCGTTGGGGTTGGTGTACGAGAAGCCGCGGAACGGCTCCTGGTCCATGGAGCGCAGCACTTGCGGCTCCACCGCCGTGAGGCGCGGTCGCTCGCCCGTGAACGCCTTGTCGAAGTACTGCGTGTCCAACGGGTGGCGCTGAAATACAAATAGGTATTTAAGTAACTTTTTCGTTTAATTTTGTTATAAGCTGTGGTTGGGAGGCGACCTAGAAGGGAAATTTAAAAGCCTGAACACGTGTGAGGCTTTAACTTGCATATAACATGCGTCGTTAGGGTAGAAGTCTTGCATGCGGCACGCAAAAAGTACAGTTTTCCGTTACACGCTAAGCTCCGCTTCATAAAAATGCAATTTGAGCATTAAAGCTCTCGAGCTGGTGTGCTAAGGTTTCCTACCTTACCACTCAGGCTCTCTCATCTCTCTCTTAAGATTGCGTCACGCAGTTGCCTGTTCAGCCTATGAAAAAATTAGATGTGATTAACGCATGTTTTCATGGTAAAGAGTTTTTTTGCATGTAATAAAGTAAGATGAGGTCTATGGTCGCGGTTTCCATTGAGTTCTGTAAAAGTTCTTACCACTCTTGCCTTGAAGGGCGCGTCGAGCTCCCGCCGCTCTAGCCGCTCCCAGTGTATGGGGCGGAAGAACTCCCGGTCACGGATGCATGTCTGTGTATTCTGTAAAGTTTCTTACCACTCTCGGCTTGAAGATCGCGTCAAGATGGGGCGGAAGAACATCTGGTCGCGGATGTAATACCCTGTGAGAGCTCTTACCACTCTTGGCTTGAAAGGCGCGTCGAACTCCCGCCGCTCCAGCCGTTCCCAGTGTATGTGGCGAATGAACTCCTGGTCACGGATGTCTCTCCCAGGCAGCACAAAAGTCATTTAAGAATTATCTTATTAGCACCGAGTCATTTAAAAGTTATATAGTTTCGATTTATGCAGTACATAGTTATAGAGGCATAAT
This sequence comes from Eudonia lacustrata, assembly GCA_947562085.1. Classification (NCBI taxonomy): domain Eukaryota; kingdom Metazoa; phylum Arthropoda; class Insecta; order Lepidoptera; family Crambidae; genus Eudonia; species Eudonia lacustrata. The sequence continues at coordinate 7,311,346 of OX387313.1, forward strand.
ATATTGTTAATTAGCTTAATTTAATTATAAGCTTCATTAAAAATGCTGTGTAACCGTTGACTCAGCTTTTCTTAAATTGCTGTCCTATAATGGCTTTTAAATAAGCTGTGTAAACATTTATGTGTCTGTTGTATAAAGCAATTTTGATAAAGCTACTTATATAGCTACTAATCGGTTGTTCGCTTCATAAATGAGCTGTAATTTGCTTTAATAATGCGCAACAGCCATTAAACGGTTTTATTAATAACATTTGCCCGACATTTTCAAACAGATCCGAACAGTCAAATAAAAGCATTAAATATATTTAATATGCTTATGTCTTTTGAAGCAGCGTTTACCTAGTAATAATATGATTAAAGTTGTCACAACTTTGTGACTTTCGGAACAATAAATGATTCTTATAATGCTAATTAAACTAACAAAATGGGAGTAAATAATACTCCCATTATGTATTTTGTGTAAGGAACTTATTTTATTTTTTTAAATTTAAGTTATGGGTGAAAGACAGTGGAAAATGTTTAAAAGAAGTGGTGGTTAAATTCAGGACGATGCACTCACTAATATTATATTTTTTTGCAAACAACTATTAGCTACATTAATTGCGACTACAAAATGTAATGCTACCTAAAATGGCTTATATTACAGCTAATAGCAATATTTTGGTTTGATAGATGTTTCTTATACTGCATTAAGCAGAATAAAACGCTTTTTTGTAATGTAAACAGCAGCGCCATGTTTCTTTTATTTTTCTATTGTAGAAATAAAAATGCAAAAAAACTAAACATATTTCTACGTGGTATATCCATCATTAAGCTTATTATATTGTTGCTCCAATACCTTATCTTGCATTTACGTATTTTTTTTGTTTAGATTTTACACCTGTAATTTATTTTAAAACAGACGATTCTAAAGGCGCATCAAAATTTCACAGCAAACATAGGCATACATTATCATTTATCAGTTAAATTAAATTCCCATATGAATGATGCTTTATTAATCATATTACCTACCTAAATAATTTACAATAAAATAAATGTTTGTCGCCATGTTTAGTTACTGTGTTTTGGTATTTAATTAAATGATGATCCGCATCCAAATTAAATTTTAGAACAGTTTGACATTTTATATTACTTTAGGCTAGAAAAATAAACAATATATAATTTTTTGTCAAATAAAAGTCGTATAAAAAGCGTTTTTTCGCTAATTAAAAAGCGTTTTATATTGCTGCTTTAAAGCCTCTTTACATCAGAATGGCCATATAAAACTGCGCCTGATTCGGCTATGTAGAAGATGTATAAACGTTTACAATGCTCTTATACGGCAATGAAAGCTATTTAAAAAAACGTTTCCCTGGCTTTTACTCAACCAGTTTGTGCTACCTGGTGTGTTCTGTCAAAGTTCTTACCACTCTTGGCTTGAAAGACGCGCCGAGAAGGGGTGGAAGAATTCCAGGTTGCGGTTGTATGTCTATGTGTTCTGGAAAGTTTCTTACCACTCTTCCCTTGAAGACTGCGGCGAGATGGGGCGGAAGAACTCCTGGTCGCGGATGTCATATGCTGTGAGACTTCTTACCACTCTAGGCTTAAAGGGCGCGTCGAGCTCCCGCCGCTCCAGCCGCTCCCAGTGTATGGGGCGGAAGAACTCCTGGTCTCGAACGTCACCGTGCATGCACTCCGCGCCGCCCAGTCGCGTTCGCGAGTCTTTGTCCAACAACTGGAAACGGTGAGTCAGGTAAGTTACAGTAAGTGGGTTTTCATCAGATAAATAAGCTGTTGTTTAAAGGTTATTTTTACATTTTTTTTCCGCGCTACGTGGCAGTGTTAGCCAGTGCTCGGTACTACGTTTTTTTATAGTTAATCCAAAATATATTAGTTTTCATAGATAACACGCGCGGTATAACACACAGGCACCTTCTTCGTGCGTGGTAAAGCGGCTCCATCGTCCCGCGTATAGTCGCGAGCGCGAAGCAATGTGAGAACCGCCTAAACAGCGCAGCGACACAAACGAAGAATTTTGTAAAAATATTTAAATTTGAAACGAAACTCTTTCCTTTTTTTTTTACTTGAAAAAATCTAATCGAGGTAGCTCAGCGGTTAAAGCAAAGAGCATTAGACCGGTAATCCAAGGGTCGTGGGTACGATTCCCACTCGATCTTCCTGAGACTGGGTTGACTTTTTCTAGTAAAAAAAAATATCTTGTTAAACGCAAAAAAAAACAAATAATAAAAACTATATAACCTAAATGTATATGTAGTGGTCTTACCCTGGTGAGAATGGTGAGGGCCTCCTGCGACAGGAAGCGCGGGTAGGAGGGCATCTCGTTGCAGATGGACCAGAACAGCTCGTCCTCGTCGCAGCCGCTGAAGGGGCTCTGGCCAATCAGCATCTCGTATAATAGCACGCCGAAAGACCACCAGTCCACGGCCTGGTTGTACTTCAAGCCTTTAATGATCTGGAATCGAAAATATTCATGTAACTGATGACATCGATTATGGCATATCAGATGTGTATAAAAATAAAATACAGTGAAAAAATTAAACGCCTACCCGACCGCCTAATCGATCGCTTTGACTATGCGTATAGTTTATGACGTCATCTTGCCACCTCGCACCGCCTATGAAAGCAATATCAAAAGCTAAAGGCTATAGCTTTCGATATTGCTTTCATAGGCGGCACGAAACGACAAGATGACGTCATAAACCAGACACAAAGCCAAAGCGATCGGTTAGGCGGTCGGGCCTCTGGGTCTTCCGCAATCCGGGCGGCTGCACTGACCGCTATGCTACCGGGAAGGCTGACGTAAGCACTGAATTTTGTCACTGCTTTTTTTTATCTATCAGATATGACTATATCTCTTTTTACTACGGAAAATGCTATCTTAGTCATACATCGGGGCCACGGGTGGGACTCTTCTTCGCTGCCCGCCCTGTCGCGAAAAAAAGGGGGAAGGTGAACTTACCTACTATGATCACTGTACCTATCCACGAGACAGGTTTTGCGTAACGTAACAGAAACGCTTTGTAGATATAGTTAAGTATATTAAATATTATCAGTAGGTAGTTATAAGTACAGCTCCAAACCTCAGGAGCCATGTAGTCAGGCGTGCCGCAGAAGGTGTCCGCTGTCTTCTCTAGGTAGATCTGGAGTTTGCACATGCCAAAGTCAGCTATGCGTACGTGGCCGTCGAAGTCCAGAAGAATATTGTCCAGTTTCAAATCTCTGTAAAACCAAATATTTTTAACAATGTATACCGTACCTACAACTACAACACAAGAATATACAGTAATACATACATGTAATAATACGACACAAGAATATATAATACCTACATGTAATAATGTAATTACGTCATTACTCAGATTTACGACTGGCAAAAATAACCGTTTTATTACAGGTGGTTGTCGTAATATGGCAGTCGTTAACGTTCACAAATACGCATTAACTGTAATAAGATATTGGATAGCATAAGCCAAACTGTGGCCCATCATCGTCATCCCATAAAGTCTTCTAGCCTTCAGCATTACATATGGAAAGTCGGTCATACATAACCTCTCACTTTAACAAATACTAGTGGATAATGGATTTTAACAAAACACGGAGCTATTAGGCCATAGGTTGATGATAACGATGCCTATATATCTTACATACCTATTAGGTACACAAGCGTCGCAATTGCAGAACTTGAGTCCGGAGACATTTCAAAGAACGTAAAAGCGACTAACGTATATCCGCGTGGTAAAGCCTAGTTTGCGAGCCAAGGCTTATGATTACGATGCTCTATATCTATAGGTGTGTAAGATCTACCTTACACACCTGTACACGATGCCTTGCTTGTGTAGGAACTTAAGTCCTACACAAGAACTTGAGCCTGAAGATAATCTCGTCGGCGTAGAAGCGAGCGCCCCGCCGCCGCCGCGTTTAACGTGTTCATGCAGAAAAACTTGGTCCAGCTGTGAGCCAAGCATTATGACAACGATATCTATAGGTCTTACACACCTGTATACGATGCCTCGCTTGTGTAAGAACTTGAGCCCGAAAACAATCGCAGCGACGCGTCGCGAGCGCCGTGTCTAACGTGTCCATGTAGAAAAACTTGGTCCAGCTGTGAGCCAAGCATTATGACAACGATATCTATAGGTCTTACACACCTGTACACGATGCCTCGCTTTTGTAAGAACTTGAGCCCGAAAACAATCGCAGCGACGCGTCGCGAGCGCCGCGTCTAACGTGTCCATGTAGAAAAACTTGGTCCAGCTATGAGCCAAGCATGACAACGATAGCTATTGATCTTACACACCTGTAGGTAAACGATGCCTCGCTTGTGTAAGAACTTGAGCCAGAAGACAATCTCGGCGGCGTAAAAGCAAGCGCCATCTAACGTGTTAATGTAGAAAGATTTGGCCCAGCTGTGAGCCAAGCATTATGACAACGATAGCTATAAATCTTACGCACCTGTACACGATGCCTCGCATATATAGGAACTGAAGAGTCGAGACAATCTCGTCGGCGTAGAAGCGAGCGCCATCTAACGTGTTCATGTAGAAAGATTTGGCCCAGCTGTGAGCCAAGCATTATGACAACGATAGCTATACCTAAATCTTACACACCTGTAAACGATGCCTCGCTTGTGTAAGAACTTGAGCCCGAAGACAATCTCGGCAGCGTAGAAGCAAGCGCCGCGTCTAACGTGTTCATGTAGAAAAACTTGGTCCAGCTATGAGCCAAGCATGACAACGATAGCTATTGATCTTACACACCTGTAAACGATGCCTCGCTTGTGTAAGAACTTGAGCCAGAAGACAATCTCGGCGGCGTAAAAGCAAGCGCCATCTAACGTGTTCATGTAGAAAGATTTGGCCCAGCTGTGAGCCAAGCATTATGACAACGATAGCTATAGATCTTACGCACCTGTACACGATGCCTCGCATGTATAGGAACTGAAAAGTCTGAAGAAAATCTCGTCGGCGTAGAAGCGAGCGCGATCTAACGTGTTCATGTAGAAAGATTTGGCCCAGCTGTGAGCCAAGCATTATGACAACGATAGCTATAGATCTTACGCGCCTGTAAACGATGCCTCGCTTGTGTAGGAACTTGAGCCCGGAGACTATTTTGGCAGCGCAGAAGAATATTGAGCGCCGCGTCTAACGTGTTCATGTAGAAAAATTTGGTCCAGCTGTGAGCCAAACATTATGACAACGATAGCTATAGATCTTACGCACCTATAAACAATGCCTCGCTTGTGTAGGAACTTGAGTCCGGACACAATCTCGGCGGCGTAGAAGCGGGCGCGCGCCTCTGGGAAGCGGCCGCTCTGCTGGATGTGGAACATCAGGTCGCCGCCATTTAGGTACTCCATCACGAAGAACAGATGAGACTGCAATTATTCATTATACAGCAGCGTTAAGGCAATTACTCTTAAAGGTAGGCCTGCAAAACATACGAGTGTACCAAGGAGTTTGCGCTAAGAGAGGTTATGCCTCACAGTAAATGCCAAACAAAAACTGGCTAGTCACAAAAAAAGTGAGGATTCCGGGAAGTGTGCAGGTAATGAAAGCTAAGCGCTTCTTCGTCGCTTTTCCACCAACTTAAAAACGTGAATTAGGAGAAAGTTTGTTCAACTGATTGTTTGCGATTTAAAACCTTCCATTGTGGATTTTGAATCACGTAAATTCTGTACTACTACAAACTTTTAACTATTAAATGTTTTTTAATCATTTGGATCTCTGTATTTCCTTTAAAAAAGGCAAATGGCTGGACGACATCAAAAAGTAAGTGGACTTTGTTATCGCCAGTTAAAAGCTTTATGGGATCGCAGAAAATTTTGTATACTAAGCTCTAAACTGATTCAGTAAGAAGATGGCCCTAAATGATGATGATGATCATGATGATTTCCCTTAAGGGTGCGCCGTCCGTAAGTGACAAGTGTCATATGTTTTATTTGAAATGTCGTCGTCCATATTTATTTGATGCCGCGCGGCCATACTAATTTTGTATGGGGAATTTAAGGTGCTTAATAAAAAAATATTATTTAAATAACCACTTGATGAATCAAAAATGTAGTCTAGCAATTTGTAGTTTATCCATTGATGATTACTACGGTCTCATAGATTTCGCACTAAATTTAATTCAGTCGTATCTTAGCTCTCGAACACAAACTGTCGATATTAATGGAACTAAATCATCTGGTTCTCATGTAAAAATGGGAGTTCCACAAGGGTCCATTCTTGGTCCTTTTCTGTTTTTGATTTATATTAATGACTTGCCATTCTTTGTAGAGAACTTCTGTGAAATCGTATTATTTGCAGATGATACTTCACTCATTTTTAATGTAAGTAGGTGTAAGAATAAATACGACGATGTAAACAAAGCACTCTCTGATGTACTCAGTTGGTTTACTATTAATAATTTGCAGCTTAATGCTAAAAAAACAAAATGTATTAATTTTAAATTACCAAATGTCAAAAATGAACCAACTGATATAAGAATAAACGGTGATCGATTAGATTTGGTAGACTCAACAGTTTTCTTAGGTATAACCCTTGACTCAAAACTTCAATGGAATCCTCACATTTCGAAATTGGCCGGCAAACTCAGTTCTGCTGCTTATGCCATTAGAAAAATAAGGCAGTTAACAGACGTTGAAACTGTTAGAACAGTTTACTTTAGTTATTTTCATAGTGTCATGTCGTATGGCCTCTTACTGTGGGGAACAGCGGCTGATATTGAAACTATATTCATTTTACAGAAACGAGCAGTAAGAGCAATCTATAGACTAGGTTCACGAACTTCTTTAAGAAATCTTTTTAAAGAAATTGATGTCTTGACAGTGGCGTCTCAATTTATTTATAATTGTATAGTTCTTGTACGTTGTAATATCAATTCATTTGCTAAACACAGTGATGTACACAATTTTAATACTAGAAATAAGTCAAAACTGTTCAGGTTACAGAAGGTGCTTGGTTCTTTCTTGGGGCAAGGTATACACTATTACAATAAAATACCAAATACTGTACTAGATTTACCTTTAGATAAGTTTAAAAAACATGTAAAGTCTTCTTTATTAAAAAAAGGTTATTATACAGTCAAAGAATATTTAGAAGATAAAACAGCCTGGCTATAATAAAAAACATATACATAATACTACTTATAAATAGTGTCCTGCAGATAACAAAATAGCGTTGCATTGAACATTACAATTAGTTTTATTTTTATTATTATTAACTATAGTTTTTTTGACTTTTACTAGTACTGTATGATATTGTAAAAAATTAAACTGGTAAATTATGTTTTTGCTGACTTAAATATTTTATTTAGTTATTTTTTATTTTTTGTGTTTTTTTACATGTTGTGATTGTCCTTTACATTTTGTGTTTTTATTTGTGATGGAAAGTGTCCTTTATGATAGGGCTTTTTCCAATATTTATGACGCTGTAAGGGAGAAAAGAGCTGGACACTTGCTGAGTTTCTTGCCGGTTCTTCTCAGTACAAGATCTCCCGCCCAGAGTAGATAGACTTACGAACCGATGGCTTAAAATGACGTTCATAAGAGCTTTTTGTAGCCTACACTGAATAAATGATTTTGAATTTGAATTTGAATTTGAATTGTTTAGACAAAATCAGAGGTACAATAATTTAGATAAACTATAAGAAATCTACTAAACGCCGCCACTCGTTTTCATGATCTTTGTCCAACTTTAAATGATATTGTAGAAAAAACTATAGCGTGTTATGAATTTATGGTTCTGACAAATTGTAAACACGTTCCCTATGATACTAAATATATATTTTGTTCATTTAATACGATAGTATTTTCAATTATATTTACTTAACCGTAACTGCATTTTTGGCATTTTTTGGTCGGCCCACCCTTAACACGTTCGCTGACATTACGTCAAAGGGCGGGAAATTTAAACTGATGCGTTGTGGCAGAAAGTCAGAGCTGTATCTACTGTCATATTGCGAGCAATCCCATTTTTCTCACTTTTATGTTGCTATCTCTTTCTCTCCGCACACACACGCATCGACATCCTTCGACGTAGTGATATTATTCTGTGGTAGTGTCATATTCACACAGAATCAAATACTATCATTTGTGAGTACGTCAGTAGACGAGTAACCATTAGTATGAAAAATTCCACTGCCATATATTAAGGTATCTGAGCAAGTGCTTAGCGTCAGCAAACGTGTTAAACATTGAAAAATCATTCAAGTCGGCTTATTGGTTTGAATTAATTAGTACTTTGAAGTTTGTAAAGGATATAGGATACTGAAATGTATAATAACAGTACTTACGTCTGTTTGGAAGGTGGCGAACAAATGGCACAGGTATGGGTGGTTGGTGCCCAGCGCCAGCACCTTCCTCTCGATGAGCGTGCACTCCACGTCGTCGTCTTCGAGCACCACGTCTTTCTTCAGGCACTTTACCGCGTAGTAATACTCAGTGTCCCGCAGTTCAGCCAATAGAACCTGAGTGACAATAGACAAGATTATAGTTATTAAACACATCGTATTATAATAGAACTTTGAAACTTATATCAGAACAATGGAAGATATACAATCGCGTAAACTTTTGCAATAAACGATACATTTATTAAATTTATCTACGATGATAATTTATTTACCCAACGGCAAAGTTTTGTCTAGTCTTGTCTGGTCTATTCATTTTGCATTTAAAGTTTTTTTTACGAAATACCTAACCCTTTTCGGTAATTTCGTGCAAACAACCATTCATACTAACAAAAAAACCTATACTATACGGTTATCAAAACGCATTGCATAATCCGAAATCTTTGCTAAATGTCATATTCGAATTAGGACAACTAAACGCCCACTTCTTCACGTAACAAATTATCAAAAACAAAATTAGCAGCATTAACTTTGATATATGTCCCAGGAAACGGGCCTGACAAGCGCGCTTCGAGTTTTCATGGAATAACGCGAATATATCACGCTTTCACCGTATTCTTGGCGGCGGCTCAAAGACAACTGGACCGAATGGCACCGTGGAAGTTGATAGCTACCTGCTCTGATTAGGGCTGACGCACTTAGAACACTACCCGTAAAGAAGCAATTATTAGAAGGAGATTGCTTTTGACTGTAGCTGGCTTTTTCGGCTTTTTTTCTTTTGGAGAGAGCGCTGATGGCCCTAATCGGCCTTTTCAGCGTCACCAGACTTTTTAGGTACGGTGAGAAACTTAAAGGGTTCCTCAAGCCGTGTGATCGAAACACCATCAGAGGGTTTCTCTAATAGATTCTCCGATTTTTTATATTGGTTTCTCTATTTTTACATGTTTATAAAAATATAACTCTAAGATTAAGTTTCTTTACCCTGGAGCATTAAAATGTTACCACATTGTTATGGAAGAGCAGGATCTCCTAAAACAGGTGCTTAGTACTTAACTGGAGATCTCTAATACTGATAAAAATTTTGTAATCTCCAATACTGAATAAAGAATTTTTTATTTTTTGTATTTGTAGATTCTCCAAGGCTTTTGAATCTGCATCGATTCGAAAGAAGCTTTTTACAAGATGATAATGGAGATTGCGATGGCACGGCACCATGTGCGTTCAGGTTTCGATCTTGCAAATTTTGCAATACCGGATGGTTACCCATTAAATGAAGTATTTCGAGATTAAAGAGTTTAGGAAATTTACAGCATTTTTTCATCAGCTGAATGTCGAGCGTTCCCGCTGAACGAAAATAGGTTGAAACTTTTCAAACGAAAATTAAATGAAATGAATTAAAATAATCTTTATTGTACACCATTTTTATATACAGGGTTACTGGAAACTCGACGTATTCCTGGTTGGACGTAATAGGACAGCCAAATTACAACAAATTTAACCTACCATATGGATGGCCGAAAGTTAATAGTTTCGAGATTTCTTAACTTTAATATTTTTACGAAAATACCCAATTTCCTCAATGTTAAGTAATTTCGGGTACTAATGACTTTCGTAGCTTTACTAAACTATCAGCTTTGAATAAAATAAAAACGAAATATTCCATCCAACAAGCAATTGTTTTAAAATTTCGGTAAAAATTGAGGAAATTGGGTATTTTCGTAAAAAATCTTAAAATTAAAAAATCTCGAAAACTATTAACTTTCGGCCATCCATATATATGGTAGGTTAAATTTGTCGTAATTTGGCTGCCCTATCACGTCCAGCCAGGAATACGTTGATTTTCCAATAACCCTGTATAAATCTTCTGTGCGTGTGTATGTTACTAAACTCCTTCGGCTGGGCCGATTTAGATGAAATTTTCTGGGTGTGTTCAAGTGGATTCGAGAATGGTTTGGATTTACAATTGGACCCGGTAGGTGGCACTGCTATAGGGGTCCATCATGGGATACAGGTGTTCTTATGCGAACGAATGATTTGTTTGTTTTGTTGTCATGGAAACTATCAGAGCGGTACGAAGTCCGCCGGTCAGCTAGTATTATTTAACACATAATTAAAACAATACAAAATGCTGTTCACATGGCGATGGCTTAAAAGCGGATTTCTACCAGACAACCATGTGTTGAGCTGCACAGCAATAAGAAAGACATGGGCTTAAGTTAAGAGCGTTTACGCCGCACACTAGCGCCGCCAATGAAAAAAAAACATATCTAGTAATTGAGATAGAAAATCAAATTATGCTCAACAAACTATTTGAATGAAGTAATTTAGCATTTTTACGTCACCTAATGAACACCTCACATGTTATGGTTTAGTTAAATACGGCGTTTTAGTTAAAAGTGGCCGTAACGTCTTATTTAACTAAACCATAACATGTCAGGTGTTCATTAGGTGAGGTAAAAGTGCTAAATTACTTCATTCAAATAGTTTGTTGAGCATAATTTGATTTTCTATCTCTAATTACTAGGTATGTTTTTTTTTCATTGGCGGCGCTAGTGTGCGGCGTAAACGCTCTTAAGGTTAACGTTGGTATAATTCAAAACATTTTTGAATATTATTAATATACATATGTATATATTATTGAACATATTAAACGAATGTTGGCCTTGTCTGCCGAGCCGTTTCCGCGCTACTTAATTAACATGTTACTACCATGTTACGGGTGCGCGTGCGGTGTAAAACCGTATATTATAATTAATTGCGTTTGTGTCGCCAAGCCAATAAGTTATAGCCGCCGTTAACTCGAGACGTTGTCGGAAAAGATTAATCGTCATCAGCATATATAGTCACACAGTTAGACTCAGGTCTACCACCCGATCCGATCCGAACCCTTCGGAGACTCTGGAAGGGCACGGGGACGCGCACTTTTAAGTGTGCGATGCCGTACCCCTCTAGAAATCCTCTGAAGGTGAGTCGTTTCAACACGGCTTGAGGTACCCTTTACGTACCTCGCCGCCCCTAAAACAAGCCCGGTGAAGCTGGAAATGCCCCTCGGCAACCAGCAGTCTCTCTCCAAAAAAAAAAAGGTCTACCACATGAAAATGGAGAGATATCAACTAACTTAATACCTATATACATGGAGATCGAGCTATAACCCACATGCGGCCGGCCCGATACATTAGCAGAGAGGAGCTCAATATATTTCAATTTGGTCATCCATCCGGTAAGTCGGGAATTGTGTAAGCTGCTTAACTTGTAAGATCGCTACCCGAACGCGTAAATAGTTGAGTAATGGAACTCCTCTCAAAAGAAAAGTAATAGAACAAAATACTGGGCATATCTTTATTACAATATTATAAAGCTGAAGAGTTTGTTTGTTTGAACTTGGTTTGAACGCGCTAATCTCAGGAACTACTGGTTCGAATTGAAAAAATATTTTTGTGTTGGATAGTCCATTTATCGAGGAAGGCTTTAGGCTATATAACATCACGGCCTGCGACCAATAGGAGCGAAGCATCAGTGAAAAATGTTGCAAAAACGGGAACGAGAGCCAAAAAAAATTAAATAGCTGCCGAAAGTCACTATTCCACGCGGACAAAGTCGCGAGTACAGCTAGTCTTTATATATATAAATCTTCTGTGCGTTCTAAACGGCTGGACCGGATTTAATGAAATTTTTGTGTGTGTTCAAGTGGATTCGAGAATGGTTTAGATTTACAATGGACCCGGTAGGTGGCGCTGCAATAGGGGTCCATCATGGGATACGGGTTCTTAAGCGAACGATTACGCGAGCGGGCCACTAGTTTTTTATAAATTTCTTCGGGATCATGGATACGTACCTGCGGCTATTGACACGGATCTCCCGGACGGTTAGTTACAATGAGTAATTGAATGAGTAATTGTGATTGCTAAAATAAATTATTAAAGAGAAAAAAACAAAACAAAACAAAAAAGTATTAAAAAGAAAAATTGTATCGCTTTAATTTTTACATATTATTTTGTCCTGGCGATGACGTTCAAACCCTTTGTAGGGTCCGTGGTCACATGCAGACTGAGATGTAGAATAAGATCTTAATATATTTTAGTTTGATGTTCTAGTGAAAAAAATATGTGTAGTAATCTTTGTACACCAACGTTTCACAATAAGTGCATCTCGTGACATGTGACGTGTTTTGATTTACGCACGAAGACAATAATCGTGTTTAAATTGGCCATACATAATGTCGAGGGGACGATGACACGTGGTGTATGACGTAAGCAGCCGACGATGGCGGCAAAAATAGACGTGGAATCACAGATTATTTAGATGCGCAGAAGGTTTAATTGTTACAGTAGTATTAAGGCGCCTCACGTTTGCGCTCGTATGCTACGATTCCGTAGCTGAAACGCTTACAATATCGCACGTACTTCCGTAGCTTAGAATAAGTGATGTATGGAATCGTAGCCGTGTAGCATTAAACACAAGTTGCAGTGGCTTGGTGGCCCTATAGACGGCAGCCATGACACGTTGAGTGTCACAAATTCAGATAAAATGTAGACATTTTATTGTTTGACGGTTATTGGTGACCGTCATGGCGCTGAAACAATTAATATTGAAGGTCTAATATAGACAACGATATTTGATAACGAGCACTATTTAAAACTTCAGACGGAATGTTTTCTTGTCTTTTCTATGATTGTTTTGCAAGTTTTGATTCGTCTACAGAACAGTCCACATACTGACCATTGATTCGTCATTACTTCGTCCGTCTTACGATCGTTATTGCGACAGATCAACCAGTTGTTTATGTCTACGTTCGTACACAAAACACTTTTAGTTTTTTTGTTTTGTGACGCTCAGTAAGAAACAGTCCTTCTGTTCCTATCACTCTGTGGTACAGCGTTGAAGCAAGGCAGGGCAGGTGACTGGTGAACCGAGGTGCGCTGCAATGGCAACCTGCCATCGGCGGGGTTACGGTCAACGAGAATTAGGGCTCGCGCTGTACTAACGCTTTTCTTATATTTTTCTTAACTATGGTTAGTAACGTTTTGGCGCAAAGGCTAGCGCGTTACGATCATGTAAGGTAAGCTAGTTTTGGCCAAAATAAAATAGCTATTTCGTGCTTTGACAGGCACGTAAACCCGTTAGGACGAGTTTGGGACGCTATAAATCTTTCGAACTGTCTCTTTCCTCTCCAGATGTCCTCTTCGCAGAAAATACTGGTGCCAGGCCCTCATACCACTTGAATATTTAGGTACTTAAAACAGGAGGCAGAACTATTATTTATTCTGTGGCAGAACTTCAGACCATCTACAGGGCCATGAGGAAAGAGATAGTCAAAGATTTCTTTCACCTTTTGGACTAGTAACCTAGGTAGGTACCTAATGCGAGTTTATATGTGAAAACGGGAATTAATGTGGCCAACCTTTAACTATCCTCGTTGGGAACAGGCACTGCTTTGATGTTTATGTATCTGTATGAACATATTCTCATATTTGATCATGAGTGACCGCGACCGAATGCCTAAAAAATCTCGCACTAGGCATCCTGTTACCGCTCATTTTATAAATCTAAACTTTAAATGCGACGAAATTCAAAGGAACCCTGAAATAACCAATACATTTAGAAGCTACATAGGTAACTATTTTCGTCTTTGAACATTTCGAAATGTCATGTCAACTAATGGTAGTCGGATGCATAAATTGTCACGCTCTATTTAAATGGAAATACTTAACGTGCTGGAAACAAACAATAATACAAAAATCTTTTTCACCGAGTTTTCACCTTACTGTTACGAACTATTTAAAAAAAATAGAAGTGACGTTTCCTCTGAGGGAGAAATTGATTTTACGTTCTTGACTGTTTATCTCCTATCTACTATAATAGTTTTAAATATTTATAAGATTTATAAAATACAGTGAAAAAATTAAACGCCCACCCGACCCAGCCTGGAATCCTATTTTTATTTTTATTACTCATTTATAATTTTTCTTTGATCAGTAAGGAAGGGTCCTTAGGTCCATTCCGTGTACCTACTTACTGGCTACTTTCATGATAATGACACAAAACATAACTTATCAAAGAAGAAGGATAAGAGATTTTTCGTTGCTCTTTCGGTTTCTTGCTTTGCCCTTCTTAGTTATTGTTCTGAGGTTATTCATATATTTTTGTTTATTAAATTGCCCTTGTCCTACTTTTATCAAAGGGCGTTGATAACTTTATAGTCCATTTCTTCCTATAAGCAATTATATTAGTTATTTTGTGATGTTGCAATTAAGAAGTTCCACAAGAATTTTCGTAAGACGTTAAACAAATGCTGTTCATCTTCCGAAAATCTTACATTAGTGAAGAGAACATAGGAACATGTAGGTACTAGGAATTCTAAATAGTTTAGTTTGAAATGAAACAACTTTTACGGATCTACTCGCGTTTATTTTACACACTTAATTTATTTAATGTTTATCCTGACGTTTCGAACCCTTTGTAGGGTCCTTGGTCACAGGGAGACATAAATAAGTAATGTGTAAAATAAACGCGAGTAGATCCGTAAAAGTTGTTACATTACAATGTGTAGTGTTCGCGTAATCTTAAGAAAACAAATAGTTTTGTTTGTTTAATAGCTTTAGTTCCTTTCTTCGTGTTTTGCTCGACGGTAGCCCAGGTGTAATATTTTCCCGTCAATCTGCCTACGCTACATTCTTACCTCGGACTTTCAGTGGCATGCCACATTTTATTCTATTAACGTCAAAAAGATGTGAGTGCTTGTGTTGAGTTGTGTAGGTGTTCTGTTTTAGAGAAGTGGTATTTCAGAGCAAATATTAGCAATGTTACAGGCGACCAGAGCCTCGATTGTGCTATTTGAAGACCGGCCGCACAAATACGGTTTCCCGATTAAGTGAACGTCAGGTTTTCTTTCCGTTCGGAAAATAAATTTAATGTTTGCGCCTTGTCACTCATTTTTTATGAAAAACATGCATTCAGGTTTCCGAACCGGAATTCCGAATCAGGAAACCTTATTTGTGAGGCCGTCCTAAATCGTCCACCATCGTGTCTCGTAGACCTGATTTTGACATTTGGATTGGACTATGGAAAAAATATAGCTGGATAAGAGTAGCCGCGGATCGTGCTCAGTGGTGTGCACTTGGAGAGGCCTATGTCCAGCAGTGGACTAGTGTAGGCTGATGATGATGATGATGATGGAAAAAATATAGCCACTATTGCATTGCATATGCATTACGTTGCTGCACTGTATGAATCCGCCTTTGTATTTATGTATCCTGATCCCTGATTACATGTCTTTGTTAGTGGAACACAGTCAATGAGATTAGGTAAGGCATGGTTTCATACCTTAAATTACCATACCTTACCTAGTTTGTCACAAAGATGGAAAGATACCTATCTTCTTTGTGGACAATAATGTAGCTGCTTTGTTTAGGGTTTATTTTATCTTAGTATTATTGCAGTTATAATCTTAAGAGATTTTGATCAAAGCTATCATATAAGAGTTAAACTTAAAACCGTTAAACGTTATTGACAGTGGTGTCAATAACGTTTAATGGTTAAATCAATTGTTAGCGACCGGTGGCCTGTCGTTCGACAGTGGAGGGGATAAAATGCCATTTAAAAGTGGTCACAGTAGTATAGGTTTAGTTATTGGAAGAGCAGCTATAAAAATTACAAACATTATATTTGAATAAATAATATACCTATTACACGCTATTAAACTATTAAGCATTACGAGTATAATCATGAGGTAGACATTACTTTTACATAAACGTTTTAAATATCAGGAAAGACGGCTCAATTATATTGAAGCCGCCCCGCCGCCGCCGCCCCGGCAGCTGTTTAGATAATTTTCGTTAATAGGTAGAGTTTCTTTTTTGTGCATGATGTTGTAAATTTAGAAGTCATGCATGTGTCATGTTCTTAAGAAAGCATAATGAGTACATTGTTCTTAAAAATAGTTACTTATTCATTGTAACTATATTTCGGTAAATGCTTACGCTTAAACATATTTTTATATCTCCTATCTTTGATTTCAAAGCGAGAGAGAACTTTTATAGATACGTCTCAATCATAAGAGACGTGTGCCACTTGATAAAGTAGAGTAATCACTTTTTAATCTGTTTTTCAAAATAAACGTGGGGGTTTTAGAGTTGAGATTTATCGAGATATAACTGTGATCTTGGGCGACAGTGCTGAGTGAAGGCAGCACATTGACCTGTTAAAGCGGAACGACGGATAACAAGATTTTGTAGAGTGTGTCAATTATCAAAAGTGTTTTAATTATGATGTAACAGATATTTTTGGAATGTTTTGGAGACTTAGAAAATAATGATAAATATTCTAATCAATACCTTATTTATAAGCTTTATTGGTAGGTATGCATTATTTATGTAATTAACTTATTGAATGCAATTTTATTTTGTTTTATATTATTTTATTTAATAATGCAATGTGCGCTAAACTTGCTCGAATTATCATGACTGAATGTAATGCAATTTGTTTTTTTTTTAAATAACTAAGCGCCCACCTATGTAAACAACCAGATTTGCAACACCCTATAAACAGGGTCCATGTACCTATTACTAAGATTTTAGCCCTAAGTCTAATGTTTGTAGCTACATGTGCAATAAATGAATAAATAAAATAAATAAATACTTCGACTTGGAATTCCTATTATCAAGCCTAACACGGATCTATACATATATTAATAACTACTAATGTATTAATTATGGGTATCTAGTTCGTACGCGCTTCCATATTTTTATTATTGTGTTTAATTCCGAGTAAAGGAATTTTACTGTTTCCTCGGTGTATTATTTAACCAAGCATCGTCGTAAACAATTGGTGACAATGACGTGATATATAATATGTTGCGAACAAATTATAATATGGAAAAGCGTTGTTTTTTTCCCACGAACTTGGTTTGTTTGTACCCGCGCCCTCTGGCGTACCAGGTAGGTGCACTTCCAGTTATGCTATCATGGCGACGTCCAACCCGTGCAACAACAATATCTATTCATAGTACTTATTAAATGAAAATTGGCATGTGTTTCATATTCGATTTTATTATCAGTATTTGACAAGTGTTGTGATTAAACCAATCACTTGTATTTGTATTTATTTCAGTGATGGAGTAGGTCAACCTAAAGTTGGGTCAGTCAATATATAATTTTAATACCTATACATTTTTCTGCTTTACTGCCCCGAGAGTTTGAGTCGCGTGTGATACACGATATGATCGTTATAAATATTGAACATCCAGGTTGTTAAACATTCTTCACACCGAGAACTAAAGAATCATAAGACTAATTAGACTTGGTGCAGTCAACAGCTGATTATTGGTCAAGTTTCAAAATATGAAATCATGTATGAAAATCAAAACTTTTTAAACGCATATCGAATAACCTTCGAGGGTCTACTAGTACCTGCAGACTTTGACTGTAGTTATATAGAAAATACCGACTTACACTGTCGATACTTAATCTTGAAATCTAGTACCTAAACATCATCTACTGACTTGCTGTTGACGTACTGGAAATTTCGTGTTAAGGTTATTTTAAAAATACGAGTGTCCACTCGAAAGCTTCTGTCAAAGACACTCACTACACGAACGGAATTCCGGGCGATTCCTATTCACAAACGACTGCTGCGCGTACGCTTTCAGTGAAAGACAAAGTGCTCTCCAGCCGACCTAGTTACAGAATTACCCCGTTGAACACAGGTACAGATCTATTTTCATTTGATTTCCTAACTGTTTGACATACTTTACAACACTGCGACGGCTTAGCCGGGAGCATCGCCCGCCCATTGTGATATAACTGACATTTATAACGCGATTACACGCCGTGCGCGTATGTGAAAATAGCAGGAATTCGAATTAGAACCGAATAGTGTGCAGCTGGGGTGCAGTAGAAGCTTGCGATAAAAATTCGTAGATATACTGTTAAGTTTCTAATTTCAAATGCTTTGTTCGTATCTCTTATGAAAGTCACAACGACATCGATAGGTTCGCAAGTCTACTTACTACAAGAGACCTCGTTAGCCTCTAGAAGAACCGGTTAGAAAATTATCAAGGCCGTTTCTTTTCTGTCTTTCTTTTACAGTGTCAGATGGTCAGCACGGTATGAAGCCACCTTCATACCGTGCTGACCATCAAGACACGTACCAAAAAGTTTGGACAATCGTACCTTTGCCGAACTGCCCGTATGTGGAATGCGCTTCCCGCACACGTGTTACCCTCCTCTTTCTCTCCCGGGTTATTTAAACGGGGCGTGAAAAAGCATTCATGCAGGCCGCCATAGTGTGAGCGTTCGGCATAGCGTGGTAGCGCTGTGATGAATGCTTTCACTTTTTGGGCTTCACTGGCTGCTTTTCATCAGGCAGGGTGAGGCCATTTTGGCGTGCCACAATAAAAAATAAAAATAAAAAAATATATTGGAAAGTGCCTCAGATCATAAAAACAAGAAAGTGCCTTAGCTCCTTATCAAAGTCAAAGTCAAAGTCAAATATTCTTTATTCAAATAAACTTTAGAAAAGTGCTTTTAAATCGTCCATGATTTTTTTACCTACTACCCATTCAGGACGTCTATATTTTAGCTGTGGAGAAGAATGGGCGCAAGAAACTCCACAGCTTTAATTCAATATGTAACGACATTTACAAAATTATATGCCGTTACGTTACCAAGTTATACAAGTTTAAAAAAAAAAACCTTAACAATATTTTGGATTAGAAATAGATTGGAGCATTTTAAACCCATGCTGTTTTGTCTTCAATGTACTCAGATACTTTATAATAAGCTTTTTTATAAAGCTTTTCTTTAATAGCGATTTTAAATTTATTAATATCTAGTTTTTGGATATTACTTGGAACTTTATTGTAAAAACGTACACACAGGCCTCTAAATGAATTATTTACTTTGTGGAGCCTAGTATTAGGTACTGCTAGTTTGTTTTTATTTCTAGTGTTTACATTGTGAATATCACTGTTTTTAGAAAAAGTTTCAATATTTTTATATACATACATTAGGTTCTCGTAAATATATTGTCATTATATTAATATATTTAAATCTCTCCCTAAGAGAATTACCAGCTTTTAGATTATAAATTGCTCGAATAGCCCGCTTCTGCAGCACAAAGATAGTTTGAATATCGGCAGCATTGCCCCACAGTAAAATGCCGTACGACATTACGCTATGGAAATAACTAAAGTAAACAAGTCTAGCTGTTTCCAACGTAATGCCTAGAAACACTGTGGTGTCCACAAGGTCCACATTCTTATCTTTAATTTTTACTCTGGTTTTTACCTCCTTAACGTGGGGTAATACAAATCTTATACATTTGGTTTGTTGTTCATTTAATAGCAAATTGTTAACACTAAACCAATGAACTATCTTTAGGACAGCATTGTTCACATCGTCATCAATCGGCTGTCGGCGTTTCACTTTGAATAAGAGTGAGGTATCATCTGCAAACAATACTATCTCATGTTTGTATTTTTCAAAGTAAGGCAAGTCGTTAATATAAATTAAAAATAAGAAAAGACCAAGAATTGAACCCTGTGGAACTCCCATTGTAACCACCGATCCCGGAGATCTTTTACCGTTAACATCAACCCTCTGAACCCTATCACTCAAATATGAGATAAGAAGATTCAGTGATGCATCTCTAATTCCATAGTGGTAGAGCTTCCTGACCAGGGTTTCATGTAAAACACAATCAAAGGCCTTGGATAGATCACAAAAAACCCCTACGGCATCGTGTGAATCCTCCCAGGCATTACATATTTGAAGTAAAAGCTCAACACCAGCGTCAGTAGTCGAGCGACCCCTAGTGAAACCATATTGTTTAGAATGTAAAAGTTTATTTATATAAAAATGAACATGAATTTGGTCTAGAATTATCTTTTCAAATATTTTACTAAATGTGGGTAACACAGAAATTGGTCTAAAGTTAGAGGGGTCACATGTGCTTCCTGATTTGAATAATGGGATTACTTTACTGTGCTTCATTAGGTCAGGAAAAACACCACAGTTAATGCATTCATTAAATATGCAAGCTAAAACTGGAGCTATTGTCTCAATAACGGATTTAGTGACGTCGACGGAATTACCCCACAGATCAGCAGTCTTCTTTTTATTAAGAGTATTAAAAGTTTTAATTATATAATTATTCAAAAAATTGATTTTAGAGATATCTCTAAAATCAATTTTTTGAAAACTAAAATAGTTTTCACTAGGTTTGATATTTTCCTTTAGAACCGCTTCAGCTACAGTGGGGCAGGAGTCCAAAGCCTTTGTAGTTGAAACTGGCATATCAGTAAAAAACTTCTCAAATACCGCAGCAACATCAGCATCGGAAGTTAAGGTTTGATTTTCGTAGCTCAATTTGTACTCATTGTTACGACTTTTGACATTTCCAGTTTCACTATTTATAATATTCCATGTCATTTTTATTTTGTTATCACTTAGCTTAATCTTTGAAATCAGGAACTTTGCCTTTGCTAATCGACATAGGTACTATTTTAAATAACTTAGAATAATTTTTGACATACAATTTAAAATCTTCACTGGTGTTATAGTTGCGTTCATCATATAGCTCATAAAGTCGCTTTCTACTTTTGTGGATACCAATTGTAGCCCATTCACTAAAAGTAACAGTACCACTGTACTATCATAGTATGATATTCCATTCATGTCATTTTCAAGACAAAGAGTACAAGAGTATAGTTACCAACCTAATTTTGAAAAAAATACAGCACATATTAAAAACTAAACAATATCATACAGTATTGACAAAAAAACAAAAACTACTACTTAATGACAAACAATAATTTATACACTATTACACTATTTTTTATCTGGTGAAGGTCACGGGAAGCCGCTGAATGCGAGCAGCACAAAACCGGTCGTTGTGGAGATCCTTGGGGGAGGCCTTTGTCCAGCATTGGACGTCTTTTGGCTGAGATGATGATGATGATGATGGTGATGATACGATTTGAAGTTGTTTTTATTAAAATGATCTGCGTCCAAAATTTATCGTGGTTATAATAGGGATTTGACCACGATTTCACGCATTCCCCGCTCGGCCGCCATCGATTCCAATATCTGTCACATATCTTTATTCCTGAAAGCCGTGTTACATGCCGTACAACAATTCGTTTGTCCGTTTGTCTCTCATCGAGCGCCACAGAATTCATCGGCGATATTCGTTGACTAACGTTTGTTGTATGTGTAGGTACCACCGACACGCGTTTTTTTTCTTGGCAATATCCCTTGTTTTATTTCGCGTATGTTATTTTGGGACGCCGAGTCCGCTAACGTTTTGCATTTTTACGATTGTGGAAACCAGCCACAGTAGCTATCACATCACAGATATGGTAAAAGCATTAGGTAAAATAGAGCCAATTTTTTAAAGTAAGGTAAGTACTCAGAATAATAATTAGTTATTGTTTTGAGGGTAAGTATCTAAATATCCTATAAACTGTCATACTACAAAAGCCTTTACCATTAAAATCAACTCATAGCTATAATTGATGTTGGTGATTATGACATACCTATGTTTCGAAGAATCCGACGCGCGCTTCGCCTGACCTGGGAATTAAACCCAAGACCGACGAGGATCAAGCGATTCTGCTCTGTGATCATTTCAGCATATCCAGAGCTATTTTTTTTTTAAATAAAGTAAAATCTTTCTACAGTGCACAATACACTTTAGAGCCTTAAAAATAAACAAAAAATAATTTAGCCAGCAGTAGACTAATATAGGCTGCTGATGATGATGATGAAGCTTGAAATAGATATTCCGTGTTTTATCCCGTCATAAAAACTTCATTTCAGATTAGAGTAAAAGAGTTTATACTCTGTTTAAGTTTAATCTGATAGAGCACTTTCTTAGTTAGTTTTAAAAACTTAATTTATGCCTACAACCAAAATAAAACTAAAAACAAGGAGTACCTAACTATAGAGTATATTTTTCACTGTTTTTTGGCGAGGCTGGTTGGTCAGATTTAACAACCACTTATCCGATAGTTCCAATCCACTATCCGATTATAATGTAAACAAAATGTTGTTCAATAATAACAACAGTCATTCGTTAATTGCTAGTACAAATAGAACAGGGGTTCAGAACATAAATAAGGGCACTAGTCCAATTCTCGGTGAGCACGCTTTAAAATAGCACGAACAGTGACATTTGCACGTCTCTCTGATGCGGTCTTAAAACAACTTTCGTTTGTTTTGTTAAAAGTGGATCTTTTTGAACAACATAGTGATCGATGCCTGGAATAAACTACCCGAGGATACTATTATCAGCGCAAAGTTTCAACCAGTTTCAGTAGAGACTTAAGAACTTACATTACAACAAAATGAAATGAAAATAAATAATTGAGTTCACATTGGATACCCCCCATCTTGGGGGAGGCCTTTGTCCAGCAGTGGACGTCTTTTGGCTGAGATGATGATGATGATGATGATGGATACATGCAACTATTCGTTTGTTCGCAACTGCTTGCCTTATTTATCTGTAATAATAATAATAATAACAATATCATTATATCTATTCATTTTTCACAAACCTGTATCATTAATTAATTCCAAATTAGTCGACAATTATATTAATTAAAGTCCTAATTACATATAACAAAATTGGGGATATTAAAAATCAGTGTGGCTTATAATTGTGTAGACCAAATTGCCCCATGACCCCACATAAGCAAATGTTTGTATTACATGCGGTGTTTATACCTATAAATTTTTGCTACAAAGTTATTTAGTCTATGTGCCTTACAAATAAACAAAAAATAAGGTCCGAATAGTTATTCCGTGTTTTGTTCCTGTCATGTAAACGTCATTTCAAATTAGAGAAAAAGAGACAAAAGACGGAATAACTATTCGACCTTATTTTTTGTTTATTTGTAAGGGGGTATAAGTATAAACATGTACTTTCTTAATTATAGTTTTAGCAAGCGTTGGTAAGCCAATAAATTAATTAATAAATAAAAATAAACTCAAAAAAGAATTGAATAGCCGATAAACTTGACCATAATTGAGTATGCCGCCATTAGCTTTGATTTGTAATAGTAAATACATACGTCAGGCACACACATACGCACACACGCCTCACACATGTACAATGGCATTTCTAAGTAGGTTCACTTCGACAGATACACCGACCCGTTTTTAAATCTGGGAGCCAGTAGGCGGGGTAATTGGATGATTCGAACCCGACGCCCTGGCACCGGCACTCGGCAGTTCTCATTTGGGTCATCAAAAGCAATGCTAATTGTTATCAGGAATTATTTGGTACCTACCAAAGAATAGGGCTTGACTTTGACTACTTTTGAATCAAGTGTAACATTGATCACAGCTCCTGTTCTCTTAAGAGCGTTTACGCCACACACTAGCGCCACTTATGAAAAAAAAAACATATCTAGTAATTAGAGATAGAAAATCAAATTATGCTCAACAAACTATCTGAATGAAGTAATTTAGCATTTTTACGTCACCTAATGAACACCTAACAGAGATGGCGACACCATGAAAACCGGTGTACCACTCGACCAAGGAGGTCGTCGAATTCATTATCTGTCACTTAAGGATCTATAGCTGCGATCTATGTTACACTTTATTGAAAAGTAGCCCCATTTTGCTGTATATAGAGAGCTATGGAGGCATTCAAAGTAAGGGGAGGCTTCCCTGTCCAATTCCTTGTAGGTGGGCAAATAGAGGGTAGAAGAGTCCCTCATAGCCCGGTGTCTTGCCCCCACGTATGTAGGAAGACTTTAAATTGCATTTTATTAATTTTTTTTAATGTTTCTATTAACCATCAAAATCTCTGTATTTCCCTAAGATTTCCCATAAGCATAGAAAGTTTAAGCCTATATCCAGCAGTGGACTATTGTCAGCTGAAAATGATAAAGATGGTGATGATAGAAAGTTTTTTTAAATAAAAATATAAGAATTAGCTTTAAAGTTTTTATGGGATAACGAAGTAAAATAAGTTTTAACAATTTCGCTGTCCAAAAATTAAAACAATAGATAACCAATTGTTATGTATCACATGTGACTCATGGGACAGGGAAGCTGTTAAAATAAAGCGACATTTAACGAGGATGAATAAAAATGAAACGCAACTCGTAAAATGATGAATATGAATGTTGATGCGAGAAGAAAGGCCGAATGAATAAGAGCATCGTGATTCGAAATAACCGATGACAGACGAGACCATCGTTGTTGCTACGACAATCGCTACGGGAGCTACGAGCTTATATGGCTACGAGACACGAGTGTTATTAGGAACCTGCTACGAATGCGCTACCATGAATCTACCTAGTACATAGGTAGTTTTTGACGGCCTCCATAGTCGAGTGGCTCGCACGCCGATTTCTGGTGTACCATCTCCGAGGTCCCGGGTTCGATTGCCGGTCGGGTATGCGTCAAGTAATAATCATACATAGTGTCTTACAAGTAAACAAAGAATAAGGTCCGAATAGTTAATCCGTGTTTTGTCTGTTTTACTCTAATTTGAAATCACGTTTAAATGACAGGAACAAAACACGGAATAACTATTCGGGCCTTATAAGGAATAAGGCCCGAATAGTTATTCCGTGTTTTGTAAACAACAAATAAACAAGGGTTTATTTAAAAAAAAAATATCAAAAAAGTTTTATTTCAGCACTAAAAACATTGTAACAATATTATCACTTGGAGCCTCCTATTAGACATGAAAATATCTGTAACAGAAGGCTCCGAAAGGCACTTAACGTTTACATTGCTGAAATATGAAAAAGCGATAACAATTTTTGTGAATTATCCGCATTCTGAAAATTCTGCTGTTGAACTATTATCTTTTTTTATTTATACCATTTTTTTTTACAAAATTATTGCTAAAGTTACTAAGTACATTGCCAAGTTCGATTTCTTTAAACATCTGTTAATTCGGTTAAAAGTGCGAAAGTTTAGCGAACGCTACTCGTAGTAAGTATAAATTATTTTATGTAATCATCCGCAGCTTTCTTATGCGCAGTAAACATGAGTTTTCTAGAACTAGTTTATTTGATTTTTAAAATTTCACTAGCTAAAAGTAGGAAAAGTTTTGGTTGAAGGTAATGTTACCATAACGTACTTTTTCTATGTAAAACGTTTCTAGTAAATTCTCATTGGTCACTCATCCGGGGTGGCTTCTTGTCGGAATCAAGGCATATAATATAGGTAAAAAAGTTAAGTTTAATATTCAATTTTCATTAAAAAAATATAATTGTTTTTTATGATTTTCATTTTATTTTAATGACGCAATTAGTATTACGTTTCATTGTATATCGCTTGTACCAGTAGCCGCAGTGTATAGTATACATAAATAATTTATTGCTCAAACATAGATGAAAAAACAGTTCTACAAGTGCATCTCTTCTGAACAACCTTTTGTATATTCTAGTACACTTACCTTGCCAAAGCTGCCCTTTCCAAGAACCTTGATGAAGTGGAAGTCTTCTATAGCGTACTTGCGGAAACGCGGTATGGATCTGGCAGGTGGTGTGAAACGTCCCGTCTTACGGAACAGACCGTACGCTGTTGACTGTTCTGTGGAAGGCATGTGGATATCAGTACTAACTCATCATAACACTCAAGTATAATTAAGTAAGGTTTAAGGCATAAATTAACACTTTAGTACGGAACTAAAACAACACCACAACAAGAATATAGAGTGAGAAATGGCGTTAGTAATAGTATAAACTAGTCTTGTATTATATTATTTATTGTGATTCATATTGTATTGCAATTCGGAACATAACAATATGTCGTAATAAATTTTCTCAGCCCTTATTAAAAATGCGTGTGACTATACAGTTACAATTCAAAATACGCAATTCCTGAATTATTTCATTATATCTAGAACCCTGCCCTGGTAGGATTCAAAATATAATCAAATATCTGTCGAAACGACTTAGAAATATTATATTTAGTGCGAGTGTGTAGCAAAAGGCTAAGGGGTCAAGTTACTATCCTTACACACTGCAACGCCTTTACCTGAAGATAAATTGACAATGACAGACTTACACCATCAACTGTTGAAACAAAGTTGTTAATACATGCATAATTAATAATCGGAATACATAATGACGATTCGCTGCTATTAGCTCTAATCACTAGCAGTCCGGATGGCTGCGCGCACGATGATTTATTGGCGCAAGTGTGCTAGCATTTAGAAATTTCTCATCACTTCAAGATTTGTATCAGATAATAAATATTTTGTTTTGTACTCGTAATAAAAGGTAAGCTATCTTTGTAAAGCGTGTGTGTGACATGCTACCTACCCGCTGTGTGATAGCCAGTGTTAATTTTTTTAATTTGATTTGTATTTTTGTTATTTCTTTTATTTCTCATTTTTTGTACTATTTACTTTATAAAAATAGTCCTCTTAACTATTTATAAATATCTTAACTATCTATATTATATAAATACTATCTTATTTTTTATTTTTTTTGTACACTCACACCAATTATCTAGCCCAAGAGAGGCTTCGTTATGAAAGTCGTTAAATGGTTACTAGACAACGGATAAACATACTTAAAATACTTAAATACATACTTATTATACATAGAAAACACCCAGACCCGAGACAATTTAGAAAAACAATAATTTCTAAATTGACCCGACCGGGGATCGAACCCGGGACCTCAGAGATGGCGACACCATGAAAACCGGTGTACAAACCACTCGACCAAGGAGGTCGTCAAATCTATAAATATCTTCTTATAAATAGTTAAGATACAAAAGAAGAAGATCTGAGTTTATAGAAGATATGAAACCTTTTACTAATTAGTTTGCGTTAATCCCCGTTTAAATTCTTTGTTAGCGAAAGTTTAAAAGTGTACAAAAGAATAAGTTCAGAACGAAGCATATTTAGATACTACTCAGGGATAGTTGGTGAGTTGGATAGTAACATAGCTACAGTGACTGTAGGCATCGTAGTGGATCCAGCGTTAAACAATTTAAGCCCAGTGTTCGTTACCAATTTTCGTTGCCATAAAAATATTATAGACTTTCATTGAAATTTGACTAGATGACAGCTGGAGAGCGGTGGTCCGTATTAAATTGTCGCTAAAGTCACAAGTGAGGAGCTCGATGGCGCAGTGGTTAACGCGCCCGGTCTTCGAGTGCTAAGGTTAAGGAAAGTGTCCTTTTATGATAGGGCATTTTCCAATATTTATGACGCTGTAAGGGAGAAA
Organism: Eudonia lacustrata; assembly: GCA_947562085.1. NCBI lineage: Eukaryota > Metazoa > Arthropoda > Insecta > Lepidoptera > Crambidae > Eudonia > Eudonia lacustrata. The sequence continues at coordinate 7,338,898 of OX387313.1, forward strand.
AGAGCTGGACACTTGCTGAGTTTCTTGCCGGTTCTTCTCAGTACAAGATCTCCCGCCCAGAATAGATAGACTTACGAACCGATGGCATAATGACGTTCATAAGAGCTATTTGTAGCCTAAACTGAATAAATGATTTTGAATTTTGTTTTTTTTTAATTTTAGCAACTTTCGCAAAGGCCTGTCATCGGATGGGTGACAAAAAATGTATCATCTCGAGCTCCTCCGTGTTTCGAAAGGCACGTAAAGCCGTTGGTCCCGGCTGCATTAGCAGTCGTTAACAACTACCAATCCGCACTGGGCCCGCATGGTGGTTTATGGCCCGTTCTCCCTATCCATCTGTAGGGAAGGCTCGGCTCGTACCCCAGCAGTGGGGGCATAAAAATGAGCTGATGATGAAAGTCACAAATCAGTTGCCGACCCCTCTTTGTAGTAAATAAGTAAAGCAAAAAGAGACTAATCCAGGGATATTAATATTTATTTATTTATTTATTATTATTTTTATTCTCCAGCCCGTGAATGATCGAAGTCCGGCCCGCGACCATCAAACAAAAATTCAAGTGCGTGCGTGTTTCAAAAAATGCATACCTATAAACTTTTTCTTTAAAAAAAAAATATTGATTAATTGAAAAAATACAGCAAAAAATTCAATAGTCTGGCCCGCCATAGATTTTGTTAGTAAATATTGACACGCGAATGAAAAAGTTTGCCCATCCCTGGACTAATCCTTTTGAACACTGGTGCCACCCTACAAAGCTTTTCAATGTAATTTTTTGTTTGATAGGTCTGTTTTTAGTCATGGTTTTTAGGTATTTGATGTGTTTTGTCTTTGTCCATGACTCTGCTTAGCTATAGTTATTATTTTGGGACTCTGCTAAAATCTTAAAAGAGCGTAGTGCTCGTAAAAAATTGAAACTGGCATTTTTCAAATGAAAGTTTGATTTTCATTAACGTCATTGAACTTGTCGTGTCATTATTTATCTTGCTCGTGACGCATATTCAAATCGAATTTATTATGAATCCCGTTTTCCAGACAATTTGGCTGGACGACGATGTACGGCGGCGGCGATGACGTCACACTTATTTTTGGTTGATTTCATTTTGTTATCACGTGCGTACTTTTTCTGGCTTTTAATTGATTTATTACCTACTTATTAATTATCTTGTCGAAAGATATATTTTTTTAAGCTTTCCTGTAAAAAACATTACTGTTGATAGTGAAAACAGGAGCATATTCATCTATTTCCCTTCTTTTAAATACATTCTATTTGTCTTTTTATAGTTTATAAAAGAAACTGTTTTATGGAAATATTTGGAGGAGACTTTTGCCCAACGGTGGTACGTAATAGGAAAAGCTACGTTTTTTAAACGTCCTTACATGGCTCTTGTTCAGTCAGACCACTATGTATGTACAAGGTCTTATATGTAGGTTCGAAAGTCGTCCTTGCGACGCACGCTGTTGCGAAAAAATGTTCAAGTGGTAAGTACGCCCTTTCATAAATCCGTTGTAAGTATCGAAAACCGCTGTATCAAATGACGGATTTGCGAACACGCTATTACGAAAATCCTTTTATATGTGGGACGCTAAATCAATAGTCACGGTATCGAAATATTTTGTTGCGATTATATTAAAATAAACTAATGAAAGTTGGCTATAATTTATTTGTTTTTCCTATACGGTCAATTCTATTTATTTAAATAATATGATTTTGATTATAAAATTTTACATAAAAATCAAGCTATAAGATCAAATTGTTTTGGTCTGAATAAAAGCCAATAAATAAGCCAATTTTAATAAAGCTTATAAAGTTATTGACATAAAGGAAGGAAGACATTAAAAAAAATGTTTAACTGATTTTATGCGATGTTATAGTATTTATTGTATGGAAAGTTACAATTTTTTTTTAATAAATTGCAACTTGGTCGTTTCCTTCTTTACTCGACGAAGAGTTTTGTTTCTGACAGTTACATAAGACAATTATTACGGAATCGTGTGCGTCAAAAGGTCGTCGACAACATAACTCAGGATAATGTTTACGTTCGCACTGTGCGTAGCATGTGGTAGTATGACACAACCGGCGCACACCATCTGTGATATATTAATTCTCTTTCACCTCGGATGAGATCGCGACAGAGCTGCTAAAAATATTTGCCTCGTACAATATCAAGGTCGTGTTAAGAGATTTCGTCAAACTCGCCACGTCTGCATACATACCTACATTGTCTTTTAATAATATTTCGTTGCAAGATATAATTCGTCGTTGATACGCAATATCATAGAACCAACAGTTTTTAATACCGCGGGACTTGGTAGTGACCAATTTGAAAGGAGAGCGAAAAAACCTGTTATATTCTTTATTACTACGTCTTCTAATTAAACTATAAATATATTTAAAGATTTAGGTACCTCACACGGGACGACGCTAATGGCTATTGAGAACGTATACGCGCGAAATTTAATTTTTGTTTTTTTTTGTAGTTCCGCGTTATTAGCAACTGTTGGTTACGCAGTATTGCAGTTTCAACGACGAATTTGACCTTTGGTTATCCAAAGGTTGTGGGTTTGATTTCCTCTCAACCTCCCTGAGGCTGGTTGATATTTTCTAGTAATATGTTGTCTTGTAACTCTAAAGCATTGTAAATGCAAAAATCAAAAAATATTAAAAATATTTTGTTGGTTCTCCTTTATGAAATTAATTTTATATTAATCGTTAGGTAAGAATTAAAATCTCTAATTTATAAGTTTCCCTAATATACTGTAATTAACTACTAGCAGTTTTACTATTTTTTATTGGCGTAGATCACAGCGCTTGCATCTACAATAAATAATAGCAATGATTAATTGCTTTGGCACGATATCTGGCTTTAGGAAGTAAATTAATAAATTGAACATGACCCAAACATTTATTTCCCCACCATTAATTTGAAACCTTTATTTAATTATATTTTGTAACTCACGTCAAGAGATATATATTTAAGTAAAAAGATATATACGATTTATTGACTGATAGTGATAACTGATATGGATAATAGTATAAATATGGGCTCTGCAGCAGGCAGAGACGTCTGTTAACATACTAATTACTTGGCACCTATGATTTTTCAATGTAAGAAAGTCTCTAACATTTTTGTCCTAAGAACTGTTTTAGAATGATATATATTGAGTACCAAGTAAACATTAACGATAATTGACGTCTCTGAGTGCGGCAGTTAATCTTTTATTATAGAAATGTATCATTTGTGACGGAATTTATTATAGTGATTATTAACTCTTCGTTCAATAATACGTTATTATAAGATTTTTTAAATAAATGATTGAACACAAACTACTAGAAAAATTCAACAAGTCTTCTGGGGCCTCGGTAACTCAGCGGCCAGAGCATTGGACCGGTTATAAAAGGTAAAGTAAAAAAGTAAAGTAAACAGCCTATAATTGTCCCACTGCTGGGCAAAGGCCTCCATCATTGAAATCAAGTCATCGCTACAATTGATGGGTAATGACTTAATCACCACGCTTGCCAAGTGCGGGTTGGTGATCACAAACCCGGGCTTATGCATCGAAAAATCCGTAATACATTTTGCCCGACTTGGGAATTGAACCCGGGACCTTCGGGTACCGGGCCGAGCGCTCTGCCACTCGGCCACCGAGGCGTTATCAAAGGAAGATCAGGAGGATCAAAGGTTGGGTTCGATTTTTCTAGTCTAATTTTATCTTGTAAATTATTGAAGTTATTGTGAAAACTTGATTGTGGTACCCGTAAGGATTAGAACGCGGAAATCATAAATTGTGAAAATTAAGTGGAACGTGGGCTTGCACTCGAGCGGTCCGAGCGAAAGTCCTACCTCTTTCATCACTGATATTTATAGCCGTCTAAATACAATTTGCTTTATGCCAATGGTGTCAGGAAGAAGTAAGAAATATTATTATAACGAACAAGAAGCTTTTGCAAAAATAGAAATGTTCGAGTGTCTTGTTTATCGCATTGAAATGTAAAATGGGGATCTCTGTAATGTATATGGTTTGGTTACGTCACAACATAAAAAAGTTTGCATCAAAAAATATAATATATTTTTCGTAATTTCATAAGATGTATGTGTTGGTTAGCAGCAAGCGATGTAAGTGACAACACTGCAAAAGTAGCCCAAAACGTCAAGCTAACAAAAATGCATCCAAGCGAAAACACTAGGGGGGATAACCATATTTGTAAAGTCGGCTGATAATAAATAATACCACTACCCCATCTTAGCCTACGTGCAACTAAAGGGATTATATCTCGAAGCAGCATCAGGTTCACCATTGTCGCTGGGTGCAATCGAGGTGGAGATGAAGCTTTGGTAAAATGTGGACAGGACCGGTGTACTTTCTAAATCTGCCCAGTCTCTGACTACCCCTATGGGTTATGGACTTGAGCGTACGTGTGTAGAGGTCATTGTCATGGCTTACCGAGTTCCTGTTCTGAGACGTCAGCCGCGTCATGCGTGTGCGCAGTGCTGGTCGACGTCCCGGGACTTTCGCCACCTGTATAAATTACATAAAGTAATCTGCTCTGCTGTACCTAGTATGTGTTATCTGTATCGAGATTTCTTCTAGGAAAGTCATATAGCGAGGACTGGTGCACCGTTCAGATTTTCGATGTCTGCTCACCGTTGCTGAATTTACAATTTTAGTTTTCACAGCAGATGCTCGTATAGATTTCTGTTATACTTTCTTGTGCTTTTATTTTCATCGAAAAGAACTACGCGCAAAGTTCTGAACTTGCTTCGTAGATTAAATGTTGGGTATTTTGAAAATTTACTAAAGATGCCGAGACATTTATAATATCGATAATAGTTTTAAACCTCGTAGTTATTCAAGACGTAATGCTCCCTTAATTCTGTGATATTTTTTTATTCTGGTTACGGTCTGATGAAGGTGCTAAGTCTGGCCAAAACAAACCTTCTCAGATGAAAATTTAAAAAAAAAACATACGGAAACACGAAATTAAAAATAACTATTAAGGTGTTCAGGATTGATTATTGAAACGTGTACATAATATTAAGTGCAAAAAGTAAGTGTAGCGTGCCTTTAAAGTAAGAAAGTAGTAAGAGTAGAATATAGTGTATGAGGTAAAGTTAGAGTTAAAATAAATCAAGATAAAGCAATAAATAAATAAGACACGTGAAAGTATTTGGCTTGTTAAAATTTGGTATAAATATAAATTATTGAAGTAGCTTCCCATTTTTTTTTCTAAATTATTATTTTTAGTTGTATTTTTAAAAGCCCTTAAAAACGATATTGGCTTCCTTGTATGACGTTTTGGAAGGAACTGAACCTTATTGAATGATGATGTCTTTACTTAATAAAACTCAACAACGCATCAGCTAATATTTGTATTACAACTATGAGATTTATAAATTTTATCTCTAATTCATATTTAAAAACAATAGTTAATGTAGAATATAAAATCTATAGACAATTACCAAAATATTCATTAACGGATAAAAATGTCAACTTGAAAAATGCATCAAGACAGTCTGCAGCAGAATCGGAATAAAAATACGCCCGTGCCTTTTGAAGCACTGCCAGATGATCGACTATGATCGCAACCATCGATTTATTGTTACGGGCCGGCACACTTGCTGGCATTGGTCCCCATCCGCGGATGTGATCTCATTGATTGATGTGTGACATAGATCAATGGAAATTAGAATTCCGTTTGTCTATCATTGAGAATCGGGAATGATTCATATCAATTCAAGGTGTAAAAAGAGCAATAAACAACTTTTTATAACAGCTATTAATTCATTATTTGATAATCAAGGCACATAATGTGCTAATATTTACTTATATATTAGGAGAATACGGCGGACATCTACCATTTGTTCAAGTTTATATCAGGAGCAATTGATGCTTTTAATTCCGTACACAGGTGAGAGACGAATGATTGGCTCCTGTCCAGACTGTACCGACCACATTTACTCCTACGCAGCACTATACCCGTGGGTATAAACAAATACGCACACTTCTTTATGCGTTATTACCCCACTGTCTTGCTTTGTGTATAATGAATTTTATATACGATTATGCCTTAGAATTTTTTATTCATATACATTATTACTGTAATTCTTAAATGATACCTACCTATTGTGTATTGAGACAAATGAAATTGAAACAGTTCCAATGATAACAAAAATCGTTTTTGTCGTCAGTCAATCCATTCGTTTTAAGTATACTATTATTGACGGAAGATTGAGCTTATTCTTTTATCTTGTGATTTGAGGTATTTTTACACGTGTTACTAATAATAGTCGTTACAGACGATAGCCAGCCAATAAAACATAGCTTTATTTCGAGCGAGTCGAGTCGACTGACGTATCTGTGACGTTATTTTTTCCGATACATTATGTTCGAAATATAATGTCACCTCCAGTATTTGAAAGAATATCTTCGCATGAAGCCTACCTTTTCTAGATGAGTTTCGAGACGCCAAGGCTTCGACCAGGAGCCGTTGGTTCACACCGCACAAATTCGCTGTCAACTTTTCACACTTGCGATGGCAGTTTACGTCACAGTCTAAAACAAAGATCGTCATGTTTCGCGACTACATAAGAAGGCTACCCCTTTCAATTTGTTTGCCTTACAGCCGTGCAAAAGCATCGTGCAGTCGAGTTTCTGTACATTGTTAGTGGAAAGTTAGTTTTGAAATGATGATGTGTTTGTATTGTATTATGTGTTTATTGTTTTAGTTTTACCTTTTTTGATTTGAACAAATCCTGCAGGTGAAGCCGGCGCCGATGAGTCGAATCCAGAGTCGTTAGATCCAGTAGACGTCCTCCCATCAGTGTTGTTTTCACATTCGAAAAATTCTGCCGAACCTTCACTCGCGTCTGATTCATCCGCATCTTCTTCGTCTGACGATTCTTCCTCAGATGAGGAATCCGAAGAACTCGCTGAATGTATCACTTGGGGAGCTTTCTTTTGAAGTGGTCGAGGGGTCGCAATCAGTGGTCTCACTGCAGCTTCTTCTTTAACGGGTTTCCTTGGGCTGGTTGTGGGCGGCTGTTTGGCAGCTCCATCTGAAGACGACTTGACATCTTCTATGTTTTCTACAACTTTGGGAATGTTTTCAGATTTTTTGTCTTCTTCTACGTTTTCTTGCGGCAAAGGTATTTCAGGTTTTTCTTCATTATCTTGAATTGGAATGTTTTCTAAATTTGTTGCAACTTTATCAATTAGGTCAACTGGCTCTACGTTGGTTTCCAAACTGTCCTTACGATCTTCATTTTCTATTTTTGATAATCCATCATTTGTTTTATCGGATAAAAACTTATCCGATTCTGAGCTTATTAACTCGTTTTCCAATACATTTTGCGAACATTCATTAGTTTTAATTTTGCTATCAATAATCGTATTCGTAGGTTCAATTACGCAAACATGACTATCAATTCTTGCGTCGGTCTCCTCTGATAACGTTTTACTAACAACAACAGGTGGTTGAACACCACTTTTAATTTCATCGCGTACCTTAGTTTTGTTTTCTGTGATGGAGTTTAATGGACTTTTGTTCTTTGTGCTACTGCTTGCATTGCTTATTTCAGTACTTGGAACTTTATCCAAAGGAATTTTCTTCGTAATGTCCTTTATTTTACCTTGACTATTATTATTTTTTAATGTTGCAATTTTAGATTCTTTGTCGTCTTGCTCTAGATTATCTTGTTGTAATATTAAACTTGGGGTTTTATCGTTTACTTTTTCATTATTTGGTAAAGGAACTTTCGGAAGAGATTTTTTCTTTATTACTTTAATAATTTTTATACTTTGATCAACAGTTTCCTTTTTTGTGTTTATTTCATTATGACTTTTACATTCGTTCACCTTTGGCTTATCAAAATGAGAAAGGATTACTTCCTTATTTTGATCTACGCTCTCATTTGTAATATTTTCTCCCTGGATATTAGCATACTCATTTTCCTTAGAAACGTCAAGAATGTCATTTGCGTTAGATGAAATTTCTTTTTCATGATCCAGGGGTATGTTCGTAACCAATTTATTATCAGACTTATTTTTTTCGGATATACTATTTTTTTGTTTCTGTTTCGTATTTTCATTACTTTTAGTTGTTTTTAATACTTCTTCTGTCGTATTTGGACAATCAGTATCTGTCTTAGTTGTTTCTTCTATAAAGTCTTTTACTTTATTATCAATTGAATTTAGCGAACATAGTTGAGGTTCTTCTACTTTTTTTTCTCTAGTTTCTTTTATTACAATGACATCAGAAACTGGTTCAACTTTTGATTTTATTTCTTCACACGGTTTAAATATTGTTGATTCTTGATTTTCTAATTTTGTAAATACAAGGTTGCCTTCTGTTTTTAAACAAATAGGTTCCTTTGTTATAATATCAGCACATTTTCCTTTAACCTGATAATCAGAAGACATATCCAGTTCAAAACTTTTTCCTGGTTGAAACTCATCGACCATTACATTATTATCAACGAGATTTATATTTTTATTAGATTCTTTAATATCAATATCTTCGTTAGTCGTTATCAAGTCTTCTACTTCTGGAAACCAAAACAATGCTCTTTTGTGCTTTTCTCTAGTGTCTTCAATATTTTGCTTTCTCTTCATTAAATAAACGGTTTCTCTTTTACCAATTTTATCCCAAAAGTTACCGTCATCTGGCTCTGGGGATATAGTTTCTTCATTCATTGAAACAGTGCCTTTAAGTTTTTTCTTGACACTTATGCGATTTTTGTCACTTCGCTGAGGTGTTTTTACTTCATTTTCGTTGTCTATTTCTGATGTGTTTTCATCAATAAATGTACTGTACGTGATTTCCTTTTTGGGTGTGCGAGGTATTTCTTCAACAGTCACATTTTCAACTTTAAACTTAAGTGGACTCTTTGGCGGCGAAATGTCAACCGTTCCAGTTATTTTTGTTTTTAGTTTTGTTTTAGTTTTTACATTACTATCATTTTTTATAGAAAGTCTTTCTTCAATTGAAGGTAAAGCAGAGCTTGTAGTTAGCTCCTTTGGAAACTCAGTGATCGAGTCCAGCCGGCATATTGATCCTCCAGATGATGATCTTCTCAAACTTTTTCGTTTTGATAACTGCCTGTTATCTTTAAATGATTTGAGATTGTCATGTAAGGAATGATCTGATTTCGTCGTTTTTAGAGGGTTATTCGAAGAGTTAGATTTTTTCCTTTTAAATGATTTTAAATTTTCTGACATATCTTCCACGTCGTCTTTGACACCAACTTTACTCAAGTCTAAGGCAGTCGTACTCAAATTTTCTTTTTGAATCAACGAATCTAACAAACTTGCTTGCTCTGCCAAAAGTTCCATCGAGCACCGCCGATCGGGAGATTTGTTATCATTAATGTTTGACAAAGGTGTTGTAGGTAGACTTTGAGTGACTTCTGCTTTTATTTTAGCAGTGTCTTTGACAATTATGTCAGTATCGTCATCTCTTATTTTAAACTTTTCTACTAGTTTAGTTCCCAATGATTTCTTTTCTTTTTTTCCTTTATAAATTAAATCTTCGGACAGTTTTTCCCTCCAACCTAGCATAGGTTCCTCCGTTGGTTCGTCTTCGATTTTATCAGAAGAATCGTTTTTCTCGGATGCATCATCATTGGTAGAGTCGTCTTTAGCCTCTTCAGAAGGCTTACGAGGAGAATCTCTTTCACGTCTTTTAATTGTATGAAGCCTGACTACTGTCCTTCCTCGCTTTATCGTGCTTCTTTGGTGGCCTGGCGACGAATCAATTCCAGTTTCGGGTTTTCCATCCACTCGTGGCATAAAAGGACCATGGTCTTTAATATCACTTTCACTTTCTTTTTTTGGAGAGGGTTTAGGGCTAATCACAGGGACACTCTCTTGTCTTGGATGGTATCTGTCTCTCGACACGTCAATGTCAGCCGTGTTGATATTGATAGGCCGTGGAATATATCCTGTAGTTCCATAGGTTCTCTTAGCGATCGGGATTCTTCTTGGGCTGCTGATTCGCACTGGACTTGCTGTAGCTCTCTCTGAGATCGTACTGAGCATCGGAGAGTATGTCCTTCCAGAGCTGGAGAGCCATCGTGACGGCAGTGCTGACCGTGAGTAGCCACCAATAGACGAATGACTACTATAACTCCCTCCAGGGCTAAGATATGACGCACTGTATGATGATCCTAAGGGTGACACTGAACTTCCATAACTGTACGGTAATCCGGAGTACGATGGCGATCCACTGTAGTACATGTTCGAGATATGTTCGGAATATAGAGGCATCGTGCCGCGACGCGGTCCGGGCGCATCGACCGCCCTCGAGTCGGGTGCGCGGAGACTGCCGGCGCGGGAGGACCGGCCGTGCGCCCGCGTCAGGTGCCGCCCGCCCCGCCCCCGCGCCTCCCGCGCCCTCCCGCTTGGGAATGCCAGGTGATCGATTGGACATGACATATCGACAGTATCATTAGATCACATTTCAGCAGAAATTGTGCAACTATTGTTTATTTTTAACTAACAAACAAAGGCAGCCAGTTGACTGTAGTAAACTGAAATTGTTTAACAAATTAACTCTTCAAGTGTTTCATTTCAGCGGTGACTGCTGTTAGGAAACTAAATCTTCTTGAGCTAAATTAGTTTTTAAGCAAAATGAGAAAATCAACAATCACAATAATACAAAATCAAATCGGTTTATTATTACAACGTAATCCACGGCATACTCGTCTTTTCTATAAATAAAACTGACTGTCACTCTAATTCGCTTATTAATAGAAAGGAAATTGGACGTATGCTCCGCTAAACACAGGTTGTGTTGAATTATGTCCGAGCAAATGTCACTTCAATGTTGTCACAAGAAAATGAGCTAAATTAAAATAACTTTTAGTATGATCTGATGCCATGCTGCATAGTTAGTGCTAAGCTATGTATTTATTTAAAGTATTACACTTTTATACAATTACGTAGACAGTGCTAAGAACTGTCCTAAAATTAATATTGTTAAGCTGCTTTAATAAAATGATACAATTCAATCAGTTTCCTATGAGCAATGTAAAAAAATTATTGATTATGGTTATTTATAATTTTACCCAAAATTTGTTGCAGTGCTCCTGTGACCGGGTATGTCATGGGGTGCGGGTTCAGGTCCCGTTCGTGGTTTTTTTTCAACAATTTGTCATTATTTGTCACATTGGATATATTAAGATGGTCAGGTCACTAGTCTTATATATTAATTTAAATACATAAAGCACCGTAAAGTAAGAGCATTACGTACCACTGCTGGGCAAATGCCACCATCATTGAAATCAAGTCATCACTACAATTTATGATGAGTTATGGCTTTGTCAACACGCTTGCCAAATGTGAGTTGGTGATCAAGAACCCATACAATCCCAACAATCGTTACACAATGTCCGATCCGAAATTCGAACCCTAGATCTTCGGAAATTGGGTCTAGCGCTTTGCCTTCCGGCTACTGAGGCGCTTTAATTAATTTATATTGTAATCAAATTTATTATACAGGGTGTCTGGTGGCAGATTTATATTTGTAATTGATATATGATTATAACTGATAAGTGAAATAGTTATTTTTTTATTTAATTTTGAAAATATAAATCTGCCACCAGACACCCTGTATATACTGCAATGGATATCTTCTGGTTAGTTTTTTTTTTAATTATTTATTGTTTTAATTATAGACAATACACTACAAATTAATAGATACGATACACGCGAGGCCTACGCCAGGTACATGGAACCTGTTCTTGGGTGGTCCCCTCCCCTACCCTCCGGGATTGTGCCGTCATTGGGACTTGAGAATCCACTAAGAATCTCGTCATCCTTTCCGGTTATGCTGTAAGGGAACTATAGGCGACCAAAATCCCGTTGCTGTAACAAAGAAACAAGAAAACCATCTAATCCCTAATATTGCTAAAACGTTTGGTAAAGTTCACTTTATCGTTTCTGAATGCCTATATCAATCGCGACTACTATGTTGTATTGTAATAAAAAACATAAATATAGCTTCACCATTCTATTTTAAATATTTTTAGAGACTGACGCGTAGACGTTTTAAAAGCTAAGTGGTTTTGCCTTTTTATGATTAGATTTGTACGACTGATATGATGTATGGTACAAGAAACGAATACTCTAAGTACATATTCATAAGCAGTACTCACGCGCAGGTTTCAAAACGCCTCGTGTTCGGGTGCCTATTGTGTTTTTGGTTTACTATCCGTATTGATTCGATTACTTTTACTAAAACAAAAAAATATGGCAAAATTTTAACTTTTCTCGTTTTCGTTATCGTGATCGAACGTCAAATGAAACTCACACTAGACACTCAGGTTAAATAAATATCTATGTGAATTGTGAAATAAGCACAAACAGCTGCTACAGAAACGCTCCGGGTGCCTTCGTTTCTCGTGTTGTGTTATTCGTACAACAACCTTAAAATAAGTAAACAAAAAAAAATACTAACGCACACACTTTTAAAAAATGTAGATGTTTATATCTATATATTAATTCGTGAAGCAAAAACTTTGTACCCCTTTTTTACGAAAATTGCGCGGACGGAGGGATATGAAATTTCGCACACTTATGGTTTATATAGAGAAAGTTATCGGAATGTTAATATTTTTATTAAATTATGCATAAAAATACATTAAACCAATAAAACAAACATTACTCACACTACCATGTATTTGAAACACACGCTTATTAATACTCTTTTCAAAAATTTCAAAAATGCAAGAGGAGCGGCCCTCAGGAGCGGCCCTCAGGAGCGGCCGAAATCTGTCAATGCCAATCCAAACTCACATTCTATCTTTTTTAATTTTTCATTGCTTAGGATACAATCCGTGCAGCCCTTAGAGTATTAAACCAACTAATGCTCTAAGGTGCAGCCCTAATAAAATTACGGTCGAATTTCGACCACTGGGCGACCACTAGTAGATGATAAAAGTGCAAGGAATTGATATTCCTCATTGATATGAAGTGCAATTTAGTTTAGCGTTCACATAGTGCAGACATATTCCATTATAGAATCGTTTTGTTTAGTAAATATTTGTTAACTTAGACTGTAACAACTTTATTTTTAATAAGCAACTATCCTGTTTATGTGTCGTACTTGCCGGTCCAATGGTGGTGGTGGTGGTTAAATAACAACTATTTAATAGTAAGATCTTAGACATGCTTACTTAAATCAAAAAATAAAGTTTACCTTTCTTACTTTTTTTGAATTGAGATAACACTAGAAAACTAATTTATTACGTATAATAAGTATGCAAATGTTAATACAAAGATGCAACAGACACATTATATAAAAAATGAAACGAGGCTTTATTGAGTTACTCATTGCTGCTAATGATTTAAATAATACTACAATTGTATTTAATTTAAACATTAATTAAGTTAGTTTTAAGTTACATGGTTTTAATGTTTCGTTGATGTCTTTTGTATGCAGAAATTGTAATTTAAAACTTAATAAATCCTGAATTTTTACTATCACTAAAAATAGTTATAAAATCAGTAATTCCGTTATATACATTTTTTAATCTCCTGCCTCTGATACAATAATCTTAATAACTTTGTACTTATTTTTGTTTACTTAAATGGATCGTTCACTTCAACCAATCAAAATTTCGAAAGAGCAAGATATCCAGCAACTCTCCGATTCAAAAGTTGGATTTGCAGATTTGCAAATGAAGTTGAGGTTGGCAAAAAGCTGATCTTAATTCTAGGTGTTATAAAAAGCAAGGTACAAGGTTAAGTGCGAGTTGTTTTTACTATCCGACCCAATTGATCTATCAAAGTAGCGCCGCGCCACCTTGTGACGAACTTGTAAAACCATCTTGCCATAGGTAGCGCTGCTGCTTCGATGCCATATAATTTTAACGCGATCAAATAGCGAAAATACTCGCACTAGTTAGAGCGCGCACTTTTATGAACCACTAGATCCCGCTAAACATTTTTCCGTTGAAACAAAATTTCCTTCGTCACGGGACAGTTGAATTATTCGTAAAAGAAAATAGGACTTTAAAGTTGACGCTTACCTTTTAGTTATTGTAGCAAAATCACAAGTTTAAGAAAGAATAAAAATACTAAGTCAATATATTTTACACACATACTAGTATTATGGTAACAATTTTTGCAAAGTGTTGAATTTATTTTATAAGTATTGTTAAGCATACTGACGGCAATGGGGGAGGCAAGGACGACGTATTAACATTGACACCAGCGACACCGGCGACCTTTTTATCTATTCCGTGCCGGCGACGGACGGCCGGACAATGACATGTTTCAACGTGATTTCATCTCGTACGCGCGTCCTTATTTATAAATTGTATTTTAATCCGAATATAGGATTTTTTCTGTTTCTGCGGTGTCGTACTTAACTAGACATCGTCGTAAACAAGTATTATTGTGCTTTCCGACGTCTTAGCTTGCAAATTACATGGTATATATTTTGCCGTTGCAATAAGTAGGGTCTTAAGAGTGTACCAACAACGGGTCTATGGTACTGTCTGGGCTGCATAGATACTGCTGTACTTCAGCCATCTTTGTTGATTGGTAAGTAGGTTGTTTACATTCCGTCAAGTAAGCGTTATATGTACCCCTTATGAATACGTGGCCTGAGCGCTAGGACCACAGACCACATAGCCCCATATAGGGCTATATATAGCCATACATCCCCATATAAGGCTATAGGGTCTGTGGCTGGGAATCTTCGATGCTGCAACATAGGCTCTCATCTCCATACAGTCCTCAAACGCTACCCTTAACCAGTGGGTTTTTATGAGAGTGTCACGCGCAGATTGCTTTAATGAATAAAGTAAAAAAATGACGATCAGTGGTTCCTTACAACAAACCCTGGTGCCGCTACAGATCTACACAATTCGGAAAAGTCTTGAAACAGTTTCCACGAGCGCGCTTTGAACTTGCACGTTTTTTTAACACTTATCTATCTATTCATATTCATATTCATTTATTCACCATAAATTTATAACAATAAGTACAATAAAAGTGGGTATATGATGTTATGTTTGTTACAAATTTACCCTTTCAAGGCACTGTGAAATATTAAACTAACTACATAATTTATTTTAATCATAGTAAGTAATTATAAATATTATAATTAAGAGAAGTTAAAAATATATATATATATATATAGTTTACACATAATTTTTACAAATAAAAAAGGGACTCCAAATCGTTGCCAAGCGGGAGAGTGCCCAGGACGCTATCGGCGTTATCTCTTTGGATGACCAAACTTAGGCGTTGGCCAAAATACGCGCCAGCTCGAGGGACACCAGTGGTCTCTATAAGTCGAGCGGAAATTTGTTAAAAAAAGTTTTCGAGCTGCCGGTCCCCATTGTCCCAAAGTTTCAACCGCAAACGGCGCAAATATGTGCCCAAGGCTTAGAGAACTATATTTGCGTCGTTTAAGGTCCTCAGCCGCTGAAGCTGCCGCGCCAGCACAATACTACATAATTAAAATTTAAACTAACTTAGAATTTATTTTCAAAATATTCTTTCATGTTGTAAAAGAAGTTTGAGCTCCCTTTCAAATTTACTACCGTGGGGGTCTTTGATGCAGTTTGGCAAATGGCGTTATAATATTAAGTATTATAAAGCTGAAGAGCTTGTTTGTTTGTTTGTTTGGTTGAACGCGCTAATCTCCAGGCCAGGTTCGAATTGAAAAATTATTAACAGGAAAATATTTTTTTTGAGAGCTAATTACCTAAAGCGGGTGAAACCGGGGGCACAGCTAGTTCTATTAATAAAGAGGTAACGTTTGTGTGTTTGTTTGTATGTCGGGGCTAATCTCTGGAACTACTGGTCCAGTTACAAAAATTCTTTCACTGATAGATTGCTACATGCTACTTGCGAGTACATACGCTATATTTTATTTAATAAAAAATATTGTTTTCTAAAGTTTACGCGAACACTACACATTGAAATGAAACAACTTTTACGGATCTACTCGCGTTTATTTTACACATTACTTATTTAATGTTTATCCTGACGTTTCGAACCCTTTGCAGGGTCCGTGGTCACAGGGAGACAAAAAATATTTTTAAAATTTTTAATAAAAAATATTTTTAAAAAACTAAGCGCACTAAGTTGCGAGTAAAGTGCTAGTCCTAAATACGGGGTGACTTTTTTATCACCGTCCAAACCTTCTGAATTGACTCCTGTGATACAAACGAACAACTCTTACTATTTGACCAACTCCCTATCTCAAAAATAAAATTCAGCTGCTCCATACAAAACATCAATATTCATTCGACGAAAATGTATGGAACAGCTGAATTTTATTTTCGGGTTAGGGAGTTGTTCGTTTGTATGACGGGAGTCATCTCAGAAGGTTTGGGCGGTGATAAAAAAGTCATTCTGTATAGGTACATTTTTTTAATACTTGTAGTTTCTTTAAATAGAAAACCAATGCTACATGGCAAATAAACGGTAACTACCATGAGCTTCTAAAGCAGTTTTGTAGCAGTGTTGTTGCGAATGTGAAAACGAGACGCGTGTAGCCGCGTATATACACGCGTCTCGTTCTCACAACTGCAATAACAGTGCTGGGTACCTAGTGTGAGTTTTGTTTAAAACGAAAATTTGTATGACAAAATGTTAACTCTTCTAGTATGTCGCCAGGAGGCACTGCTTCAATGCCATACTTATTGTCGTTTTCGTTAACGTGATCGAACGTCAAAATAAACTCACACTTAGGCGCGGCGCCCACACGAGAGTCGAGTCGAGGCGCGGGCGCGGCGCGTCTAGGTTTCCTTATGCAATAAACGCGCCGCGCCCGCGCCTCGACTCGACTCTCGTGTGGGTCTGCCATTTATTTCATAAAGAAACCTAGACGCGCCGCGCCCGCGCCTCGACTCGACTCTCATGTGGGCGTCGCGCCTTAGGCACCTAGCTGCTATAAGAGCTCGGATGATCAAATTATTTATGCAGCGTTTTGTGAGAAACGCCTCGGTTTTAGGATCAGCGCCTCAGTCAGGCAAAGCGTGTTTCGGATTATCCGAAGCATAGCCCTGGTTTGTGATCACCAACCCGCATTTGACAAGAGCGTGGTGATAAAGCCAATACCCATCAATTGTAGCGATGACTTGATTTCAACGATGTAAATTTTTGCCCAGCCGTGGTACAGTATATTAGGCTATATACTAAAGTATAGCATATAATATAGGTACTGTACCACGGCATCGGCACGGCATTTGCCATCGCATAGTTGGAGTTGATTTTCTCTCATAAGGAAAGTAAAATTATTAAATGTTTTTGTTTTGTTTATATAATTTTTAACGCAAATTTTGTTGCGAACAAATTACAAAAACAAAAAAGTTGAAAAAAATTCCACGAACAGGATTTGAACCTGTACCCTCCTCGTCAATCCTGCTCGTGGAAATTTTTTCAACATTTGTGTTCTTGTAAAGTAAACTTACTTTACTTATGAGAGAAAACCAAGAACCTTTTGTACAAAAGTTCCCCATAGCTCGAAGTGTATACTGGGATAGGAAACCCTCGTCAGGTCCAACTTAGATAAGATAAAATAAATACCTTCGCACTTGAGCTCTTGTTTGAAGAAGCCGTAGAGCAGCGCGCCGCAGTGGTCGCAAAAGGTGGGCGACATGAACTGGTGCGGCCGGAACCGGTGCGGCACGTCCACCTTGAACCGTTCGCGCAGGTACTAAGGAAGAATTTGGCTTTACATAATGGGCATATCTCCAGAAACGAAGACTCGATGGAGAGGCTTGTAGTACAAGGCCACACAGAAGAGAAGAGACCACGAGGCCGTTCTCCGACTCGTTGGATCGACCTTGTTAGGAAGACTGCGCGGTCGACCGTAACTGCAGCGTACTCGCAACGCAGAAAGTCGACCGAAGTGGAGAGACATCGCGCGACGTGCGGCTGCCCTAGAAGTGAGTGGCGATGGCGAGCCGCAACCCTGTCCATCGACAGCCATGACCACTCTGCCAAGAGTGCCCGATTAAGAAGAAGAGGATGGGCATAGATCAAACTTCGCATGTTGGGATATTTCAGTTGTGTTGCTCTATAGCCGAACCATCATTTAGTACCCAGCTACACTTAACATAGTATGCGGAACCATTCTAATATATTCGCTAAATAAATATTACCTCAATACATTGCCAGCGCAGGAGCTCAATGGCGCAGTGGTTAACGCGCCCGGTTTGCGAATGCTGAGGTTAAGCAACTTTCGCAAAGGCCGGTCATCGGATGAGTGACCAAAAATTTATTATCTAGAGCTCTTACGTGCTTCGGAAGGCACGTAAAGCCGTTGGCCCCTACTGCATTAGCAGTCGTTAAAAACCACCAATCCACACTGGGCCCGCGTGGTGGTTTATGGCCCATTCTCCCTATCCATCCATAGGGAAGGCTCATGCCCCAGCAGTGGGGACATAAAATGAGCTGATGATGATGATGACATTGCCAGTATTTTGATACTTTACGGGACCAATGCCATATGTTTGATATAACATAAAGGAGCTTCAATCAAATGAAGTCGAAATCTTCTTCTTAAACTTGTAATTTTGTTAAATTATATAACGCAGAGTTCCGATTGTGACGATACAGAGAAGTGAAGTAAATTCACAATATTTTAGCAAGTACCTACATTATACAGAACTAAAAATACTCCTACAAAATACCATTAACACATGCTACGATAGCAGCGATTGCCGTTCCAAACATTCAGGCATTTGGGCCTAAACACCATAGGAATTCTATTTTATATCTTAGCAGTTGATGTTCATAATAAATGAATGTGTACCGTCTAGTACAAATAAGTCACTTCTACTTGTCGTTTTGGCTTTATCATTAGTAAATGGTGGTCCGGCTGGACCCCGTAAAGTATCAGAATACTGGCAATGTAATGGTACTATTCATATAATGAATATACGAGTATTAGAAAGGTACACTAAAGATACCGTATGATATGTTAAATTTAGCTGGGTACTGAATGGTGGTCCGGCTACGGAGCATGACACCTCGAAACCGACTAAATAATAATTATTTCAAATCTTATATTCCGATCTGAACGCCTCGTAAAATCTAACAGGGGATGGGGACATGCTTGTGTGATGCTATCCCCTCTAAAAACCCGCTGAGGATATTCAATCGCTACGGCATGAGGGACTTTTAGTTTCTTGCCGCCCCTAAAAGTTCATTGCTGTAAGGAACAGATGAGGCCAACAGCAAACTTTTTCCAAAAAAAAATACAATATTTTTCCGCATTATTTCAGTTTGAAGATTACTGTACCCTCTACCCTAAAAATATTACAGGGCGTAGAAGCATAGCAACTGAAGCTTCGGGCCACCTGGACATGAAACCCATTTGGTTTCAACACTTGCCATGCAGCTTGCAATGGCAATGCTACAGTCTATGGCTACAGTCTGGCTTTGCATACGCCGGTACCTCAGCTGTACAGCTGTGCGTGGTGTGCCAGTACTGGCACACACTGGCACACCACGCACTGGTACCTTGGCTAAATAATACTCTCTTGCTTACCGCAGACCAGTATCTCATTTGAAGTAACACTCACCACGATAGCATTGGAGTATGTGGGCAACTCGGGGCACTTGCCCTGTAGTTTGTTGTGGCAGCGTGTGCCCTGCGGTCTGGCACACCACGCAACGGTAAATCTGGCTAATGATTTTCACTCGCTCACTGCATACCGTGGCTCAGCTAAAGTAACACTCACCATACGTTGACGACGGAGTGCCCTGGCAAACCGCAGCAAGAACATGCTTAGCAGCTTTCTGTTGCAAAGCTTGTGCGTTAGCTGGCTCGCAACATACGTTCCTCAGCTGGAGTACTCACCAACATGGAGCGATGTAGTGGGCAAGCGTCTTGGAGCACTCCGAGCACTTGCCTTGCTTACTTTGTCAACGCTAGTACACTACGGTCTGGCTCACCACATACCGATAGTTCAGCTGAAGCTAACTCTCACCACGACGGTTGCGTCGGAGTGTGCGGCAAGCCCTGGGCACTTGCCCAGCGGCTTGCTGTAGCATCGCTTCTGCACCGCGGTCTGGCGCACCACGCAACGGTAAATCAGGCTGTACTAATGATTTACACTCGCTTGCTGCATACCAGTGGCTTAGCTGAAGTAACACTCACCACGCTGACGATGAAGTGCCCTGTTCAATCGGAGGACTCAGATGCCTAGCAGTTTGCTGTTGCAACGCTTGTGCGTTAGTACAGTCTGGCTCGTCACATATTTTCTCCAGCTGAAGAAGTCACCAACGGAGCGTCTTGGAGCACTTGGCTTGCTTGCTTTTTCAACGCTAGTAAACTACGGTCTGGCCTTAGACCAATAGCTCAGCTGAAGCTTACTCTCACCACGGTGGCGTCGGAGTGTGCGGGCGAGCCGGGGCACTTGCCCAGCAGCTTGCTGTGGCATCGCTTGTGCACCGCGGTCTGGCATACTACACACCGGTAGCCCTGCTTGCCGAAGCCCCACAGGAACTCCTTGCAGAACGCGCAAAACGTCGGCTGCCGAAAGAACTTCGCGACGAAACGGTGTCCATTCACTTCGTGGACTCTGGAAATAAGGAAAACAATATACCTTTTTAGTGTTGGTAATAGATATGTAACTTACTGTCTGTGTAATACCGGCCAGATTGCCTCGTAAAATACAAAACTCTTACAAACTATAATAAGATCATGTAAATTAAATTATTACATTGATCTCATTCTCTTGATTCTTTAGCAATATGATCTATCTGGCGTTCATGTATTATACGTAGATTTAACACTTAACTTAACTTAACTTAACTTAACTTAACCCATTATACTGATTGTTTTCTAAAGTTTACGCAAACACTACACGATGAAAAACAACATTTACGGATCTACTCAAGTCGAAGAGTTTAAAACTTAGATTTGAAACGTCAGGACAAAATCAATGTATAAAAAATGTTTATTGTTGGTCGTCTCATCATTAATTAGTAACGGTATGCAAGTTAATAGTTAATTAATAAGAACATCTCAGTTCTTCTGTGACTACGGATTCTGCACAGTGACTAATACGGCATAACGTGCCCTCTGAAAGAAGGTAAACATTGAAAATATTAAAGAGTAGTAGAAAATATTTTAAAGAACTGTTTTCGTTAACATTTGAAACATTAGCATACATCTTTGTATTTATTATTTTCACTTCGGATGACCAAAGCGTGTTTACATTAAAAATAATTGTAAAAACCATGTAGGCGGATTCATGAATGACGGATTGGTCTGAGTGTCGCGCCGGCCAGCGCCAAGAATTCAAGCTATGAGGATGCGCAGATCGGAGGGCGATGGGATGTGTGATGCGAATCAAGAGTATCGATGACCAAATCGGTACGTTAGGCCATTGAAGGCACATAATTAGATAAAATGAAAATAACCCCTAAGTACGATTCGTTATAAATTGTGCGTTTTAGGACGCATTGTGCATTGTCGTGTACTAAAATAATAGTTTGTGTTGATTTTGATAAATTACAATGAAAATGTATCCAAAACACGCTAATTGGCAAGCAGCGATCAAGTTTACAGGCCAGTTTAGCCCTTTCATGGTTTTATTTTTTTTATTTTATTAATCATCATCATCATCATCATCACCAGCCTCTACATGTCCACTGCTGGGCATAGGCCTCTCAAAGTACACGCCATTTTATTAATATTTACTTTTAATTATACATTATGTTGTTATATGTTGACTGTTGTTGATTCGTAAGATTTTGTCTTTTATTTTGTTGTAATTACTATTTTAAATTATATTGCTTTTTGTAAATGTATTTATGTGTGCTTATCTATTGAATACCATTCCTATTTCCCATTCTTGCTAAAAAATAGATGTCCTAAATGGGTTGCAGGTAAAAACATTTTTTGGACGATTCAAAAGCACTTTTATAAAGTTTATTTGAATAAAGAATATTTGACTTTGACTTTGAATAAAAAAAATGCCTATGTCTATGTTAATAGAGAAGAAGAAAGCCCGAAGAGACGAACTCGATAGTACTCCATAAAGAAATATATAGTTAGGCTGATAATTATCTCACTTGTGATGCTTGATGGCGCCCCGCCGCTGTGTGATGCGCTTGGCCCGCGAGAGACGCAGCTCGCCCTCCGCGCCCTCGCCGCAGCCCCCGCCCGGCAACCACTACAACACGACACGACCACATAAGCACACTGATCCGATTCGAACCCCTCGGAAAATCTAGTAGGACGCGGGGACACGCTCTAGTCTAGTGCGTGATGCCGTTCCCTCTAGAAAATCTCTGACGGTGCTTCGTTTTACACGGCTTGAGGAACCCTTTAAGTTTATCGCCGCCCCCAAAAAAGCCAGTTGAAGCTGAAATGCTCAGAGCCAATCATCATCATCATTAGCTAATTTTATGTCCCCACTGCTGGGGCATGAGCCTTCCCTATGGATGGATAGGGAGAACGGGCCATAAACCACCACGCGGGCCCAGTGCGAGTGCGTGGTTGTTAACGACTGCTAATGCAGCCGGGACCAACGGCTTTACGTGCCTTCCGAAGCACGGAGGCGATCGAGATGATACATTTTTGGTCACCCACTCGATGGCCGGCCTCTGCGAAAGTTGTTTAACCTCAACACTGGCAGACCGGGCGCGTTCACCACTGCGCCATCGAGCTCCTCATCAATCATCAAACTCACTTAAAAAAAAAACATTAGCACTAAATAGGGAACCCAGAAGGTAACCTTTATACAAACACGCTCGAGCAACGTACAACACGCCTGCACGTCAACGTACCACAAACTGTCAAATATCCTCAATAGACTTTGAACTTTATGTCTTAGGCATAGGGCTAAAAATGTATTGAATAAATTTGACAGTTTTGGATAGGTTGATGTGCTGGCGTCTTGGCGGCGTACATAGATAACCTCCCACGGACACGGAAACTCGCAACAGTTGCGCTCGCGCTGTTCAGGGTGCCAAGTGCGAGTTCATTCGCCATTCGATCACGTTAACGAAAACGATAAAAACAGCGTCACGTAAACTCGGTGTCCTAAGATGGAATAGTCTACCAGCACACGTTTTCCCTCCTTCCTATGACATGGGGTCCTTCAAACGAGGCGTGAAGAGGCACCTTGTGGGCCGGCAGGGTGAGGGTCACTGATGCTGCGTTGTTTTCACGCTGCACCAGTTGTCCTTGCGTCTGGACTCCGTTTCCACTTAACATCAGGTGGAGTGGAGTCATTTGCCGAGATATGTGTAAAAAAAAAAATACGAGAATTTGTATGGCAAAATTTGTATGACAAAATTTGTATGACAAAATTTGTATGGCAAAATTTGTATGGCATTTGTATGGCAAAATTTAAACTCCTCGTATGTCTCCAGGAGGCGCTGCTTCGATGCCATACCAATTTTCGTTTTCGTAAACAATACGTTTGAACAATACGAATGAATTCGGATAGCGGCACCCTGGGTGCCTAGTGTGAGTTTTGTTTACTCAGATAAGATAAGCTAAGATAAATTATTTATTTGCACTTCGACATGGTATAAAGATATTATAATATAATTAAATAGATAACATATCGAGGTTATTTTATAATAGCATGCAAACATACATTTAATCACAGTATATAATACTTACAATAATTACTATCCATCAAATTAAAATCTCTTAATCTATATTATGTGGAGATAAATCAATTTAAATTTATAAAATGAACCATTATTTAACAAATACTAACTACCACTATCCGTATTCATTCGGTAACGTTTACGAAAACGAAAATTGATATGGCATTGAAGCGGCATACCAGAGGAGTTAAAATTTTGTCATACAAATTCTCGTTTGCGTTAACGTCATCGAAAGTCACAAAATATCTCGCAATGTACTATAAAGTTGCTTATCGACCACCGACCATAAACCACCCACGTTTATTGATAATACCTTAGGTAAGAACCACAAGAACTTACTACTGCAGGGTTTGCTTGCCACGGATCCATTGAAACCTTTGAAACCATTTGAGAATGCATTCAGCAGGTTAGTTTATATATCTTTTGAATAACAAAACGTAACTTCGTAAACGTTCCAGGGTAAATAAGATTTCAAGTGCTTAATTTAAAAAAAATAAAGAAAGGTGTAGATTGTAGAATTTATTTGAGCTAAGTGTATTTTTCCAAACTGAGGAAGGGATCTTCCTTAATGTTATCCTCCCTCATACATTAAAAATGTAAAATCCAAGAAGTTGCGAGCACAGCTATCTGTTTTAACATGTGTTTGTGCCATATTCATGCAATTAGTTTATTTAACTATAAAAGCGTTGTCTAACTAATTAGTTAAAGTGCCGCTGACTTGAGTGATTGCCAACGATTCGCAATCCAATCACGGTGGAGACGGAAAGGCGACGACCGCGTCTCACGCCTCTGCAGAACACATGAAAGGCAAGATCAAGATCTGTATTTATCACTCATAAACAATCAGTCGTGCTACAGACATGTTTAGAAGTATGAAATATGTATAACAAATTTTAATTTTGTATCTTCCATCATTGAGCTATTATTATTTAGAATAAGAAATCGTGTTCTCTTTGTTTATCATACGGTTTACGTTTATTTGCCATTACATATTTGAAAGCTTTTGAAGTTTTCATGGTAACGCTTCGTGATTCGCTAAGGTCGTGCAACCGCCGATCCGTGTAATGAGAAATTGGACATACCCAGAACCAAGATGACATCGAGCGGCGGCGGTGGCGGCGGCGGCACGGTCCGAATCACACGTGACGGCGCCAGCGGAGATTGACTTAAAAGGCATAGCCAATTACATCGATTTGTGCACTAATGTAACGCCCTTTCAGCAGAAGGGACGCAACTAGATGCGTCGTTATTCTAGAAAGCGTCACTGCACCAAGGTCTTTTTTACGAATTCCCTGGCATAGATCCGTGCGATTACGGCTCTGAATTATAGCGTGTAATGTCAAATGGGCGAAATTGAGAATTCGTTTGTCATAATCGGTACAAGTGCAACGTATGCTTGGCGACAAATTATGTTCTAGTGGTATGATAAGATTCACGAAAAATCTCACGCGTCTCTTGGCTATTCCTATTGACGCTCTACCTAAGCTAACTTACTCACAACTTTATATTTATTAATCAATGACACGCCCGCCTCCCAGAATTCAGCGTATGGAGACACGCTCGCGTGATGTGGATTCCTAGAAAACCTCCGGCTTTTTGGTCACTACGACATGAAAAACCTTTTGTGTGGTCGCTGTTTAGTTAAAGAAAATCAGTTTTCATGACATTAATACATAGTTTACACTAGCGGAAACTACCCAAGACCTAAAAGCCAGCAGCTGCTTGGGCCAGCAAATAATTTAATTTAAGCATTGTGCTAGGCAAGCAGCGAGACAATGCCGCTAGCTTTTATTCAAATGTGTGTATTAACCTTTCGCCTGCTTAGT
This sequence comes from Eudonia lacustrata, assembly GCA_947562085.1. Lineage (NCBI taxonomy): Eukaryota > Metazoa > Arthropoda > Insecta > Lepidoptera > Crambidae > Eudonia > Eudonia lacustrata. The sequence continues at coordinate 7,364,320 of OX387313.1, forward strand.
GCCAGATCCGTCCTACAAACAATTAAAATTATATTTTGTCTGTATTCACAGCAGGCGAACTCTTGTGTTAAGAATATGTTCACGTCAGTATTCTAACGGAACTATGGTAAATGAACCAAGGTTTCTCGCATTCAACCCAAGAATCTATAGATCTGCTTTTGAGTACCGCTAGGGTTGCCAAGCGTACTCTAAACTGTTGAAGAAATATATAGTAGGTACGCAAAAATACTATATTTTAGGCCGATACCTATTTAAAAATCCTATAAATAACAATATTTAATGAAATCTTTGCAAAAATAAAAGATTGTAGTGAGTTTACTTTTAAGGTCAGAAATGATTGCATATTTTTTTGAATAATGAAAATAACTTACCAAAATTTAAAGTAATTTTATTCATGCACTCTATTCCCGCTACTTTGGCATTCACAGAAAGAATATTTTCGGTTATGAATTCGAAATGCTGAGAAGAAAGAAACAGGGTCTAGTATTTATTAAAAAAGAAGCTGTTTTTAAAAAAAAAATGTTTTATAAGATGCAAGAAGTGCAAAAAAATAAGTTTTTTTTTAAATAAATAAGTAACAAATATATAAATATCTTCGACTACTTTTTGCTTTTTTGAAGAGTACTATATTTTTATAGCAAAATTTTCAAAAGTAGTTACTATAATTCGCCGAAGAAATGTTGGCAACCCTAGTACCGACATGTACCGACATATATTGGTGTCCTTTTTTGTTGGAGTTTGCTCATTGCCTTGGGGCATTTTCAGCGAAACCGGACTTTTTTAAGGGCGGCGAGACACTTAAAGGGTTCCTTAAGCCGTCTGAAACGAAGCACCGCACGAGGTTTTCTAGAGGGAATGGCACACGCAATAGTGTGTGTCGTCTTTATTACCTGCTTACTTTATGACGGTTGGTAAGGCATGTCAGTATAAACTTTAAAGTCGTGTGTAGCGCGGGTTGTCCTTTTTCCCTACTAGATTCTCCGAGGGATCATCGGATCGGGAGCATCATATTGGTGTCACGTTTGATCTCATTATTTATCATACTTCAAGCGCAGCAAGTCTCCGTTTCACGCTTCCAGCGCTGCAGTGAACAGTTTTAGTGCCATGACGTCTACTCTACCCGTCTCCTCTATCCGTCTACCCGTAACGTTTCGATATTTCAATAGCTAATTTATGTTCGCTGGAGATACCGTAGCACATGTTTTGATTGAATCAAAAGCTTTCTCAAAGTCTAAAACCGCTTAGTATAGTAACTGGTATTTTGTATAATCTGACCGCAGCGCATAATATGTTCGAGGTCTACGGTTTTCGGGAAAGCTGTTAGTCATCGACCCTACGCTATATGTTAGTAATCAATTACTAGCCTTAGTATAATAACTTACTAGCTCATTTTGTCCCAACCGCTGGGGCACGAGCCTTCCCTATGAAAAGATAAGGAGAACGGGCCATAAATCACCGCGCGGGCCCAGTGCGGATTGGTGGTCGTTAACGACTGCTAATGTCACCTATATCCTATGACGGCCATTGATCCGGATCTCGGCTGCCCGTTAACCCCTTGGGCGCGTTAACCACTGCGCTTTCGAACTGCTCCCAGTTAGTAATAATCGTCGGATATTTATATATTAGTTGTTATCAATTAACTAATAACAACAGATATGAATATGTTAAAGCACTCTCTTTGAAGAGCAATATTACACTACACGCTGGGGCCACGCTCTTGGCGTATTTTCCTCGGGTATAAATCAAATAACTTCACAGGAGCTAGGAGATCTTAGTGCTTTCAGAAGTTTGGCCATCATTCCATCAACACACATGTATTTGTTCTGGAAGTTAACAAGCTCTAATGTTTCTGTGGCTGACATTTAAGTTTTGGAGTTTTACACGTAAAGATGCTTACAAATAAACAGAGGATTAGCTTTGCATATTTATTCCGTGTTTTGTCTCTTTTACTCAATCTAAAATGAAGTTTACGTGTCGGGAACAAAACACGGAGTATCTATTCCAAGCTAGAGCACAGATATAAGAAATAGGTGTACAGCTTGAATAGTCGGAATCTTTACAACTTTAACAATGATATTGTATGACTGTGCCATTTAGTCATCATCATGATTGCCTATTTTCATAAATTCACTATTTGTGGGAATAGGCAGTCTCCATCAAGAGGTTGAGTCTTCTTTCTTCTTCTTTAAAAAAATCACTTTTTATTGAGAAGTATGAGGCTGCCAACACCCTTGTGTGCCATCATCCATCACAGACCAGTGCGTGCCATCACAGACCAGTGCGTGCCATGCAAGGAGCGCAACGGCACCGGCAAAATGTTCTCGCCAACCATTGTGGACGGTTATCATTAAACCCGTTATGTATGGGTATAATACGCTGATGATACGTTGTAGTGGGCATAGTAGTCCGTGTCGTGTTACTTTCCGTGCCTGATACGTTCATAGCACGGTCAAGGCATACCATGACCTTATCATAATACGGTCTAATGGGCAGAGAACTTTAAAACCGTCTGTAAAAGACGCAAAGCTCTTTGACCTATACTTAATCTTGATCTTTTGTTTCCTTATTCCTCCTGTGTTTTGTTATTATGACAAATAGTTGTAGGAATCGGGTGTGCTCGTATCATGATCACAGCCGATTGAACTCCAAGGTTAAGTGGTGCGGGCCGGAGTAAATGCAAGGGTATAAATAGATGTAAGCGCGTTGTAAACGCTTGATGGAACTGAACCGCTGGAATTGTGCGTCAGCACTTATTCAGGTATCTCTATAAAATTTATAATGTAGATTGAAACCTATATTATAAAATCTTTATAGTGTTAAGATCTTGACATCGTTCACCTTTTTAAATGGTTTACAAACTGTGAACGGAGTAAGTTTATTAGGGTGTGTTGTAAAATATTACTCAACTGCGTTTTGTTCTCGTCCTTTACCCAGATATTCAAATGACGCTTCTATAATAATTATTATGCTATGATAATTTCCACTCTATTCCCAACAAGCTCAATAAAGCATGAAGCTCTTCAAAAAGAGCGCGTAACGGTTTATACGGGATCAGCAACGTGTGGTGTTGGTGTGACGTGAGTGGTACCGTGGTGATACCTCTAGCGTTGTAAGCGTACGGTTACCGCATACCATCAGGCGGGCAGTATATGCCTGATCGAAAGTGTTATAATAAACAATGTAATCCATTTATATTGTTTATTACTGTTCTTGATTGCAGTAACAAGTACAGTCGGCAACAAAAGTCGCCATTTATAACTGACTAGAAGTTGACAAGCGCCTGTTATGTTACTTTGACAAAGTGCTAAAGTATTTCAGTAGCTGTTGTTGCTACTTATCTACATGAGGGTGGTAGGTAGCCATCCAAGCGGGTTCTGTGCTTTGCCACTTGACGACCGGTGGTCGATCCCATGTGACTATATAAAAAATTAAGAAACGCGTTAACTTTCTTTGTAGATTGGTTGCAAGTACGGTATAATTTGTTATTTAGTTATAGGGCAATCGTATCCTTATTGTAAATTACAATGTGATTTAAAAGAGCGTAGAGACCGTTCCTCGTAAATTGTAAGTTCTGCCAAAAGGATAAGTTTCAAAATAACTAGTTTGTTTAAAAAGTTTACATAAGGTAGAACTATCGCATTAGTGTTATAAAGAAAAGCGCACGAGAATTTAAATCTGCAACTCAATAAATCTATCACAATTAAATTAATGCGAGTCGTTGAAAAACAACTCGTTACAATCATGATTATTAAATCATAAAACGATAACTACGCGCCATAAACTAAAACACGCCGGTTATTAAGTATGAATGAGCGGGTAAACAAACATGCGAGCTGTAACATCATAGTAAAACTAGAGACATGAAGCCGATTCTCCAACTCGATCGACAGATCGCCGGTTTGTATCCAACATGCAGCCGGATAAACAAGATGTTTTTCATTCGGTTTACCGAATTGTCAACTCACAAAGTTGGCATGGTGTCTTGGGGCGGGGTGGCGCGCGCGGGGCGCGGGCGAGGTGCGGCGGCGCGCCCCCCCGCCGGTGAATATCATCGGCGCGCGCGCATGCCCGCCGCCCTGCGCCCTACGCCAGCTGCGGGGCCGGAGCAGCCACTGCGCGCGAACTCTGCCCTCGATCGAGCCGCTCCCGTTCCTCGTGTATTTATAAACAGAATTCCGAGCGAGTTACCGCGTTACCTATCCACGGCCGGATACAACTTTTTACACGACTTTCGGCACTTACGACGTACGGAGCACTGAAGAGGCGCTCCGGTCCTGGCCCGTCTGGCGGAGCCCGCGTGACTCAGCGGCGACGCCCGCTACCACAATAACGATTTAAACGATTTCAAAAATATGGAGCTTTAAATAATTATTTTACAAGCTCACAAGAATGCTACAGCAATAAAACGATCAAACAAATTTTCAGTCAAATAGACATTATCAATATTTATATCTCGTAGCAGCTTCTAGTTGCAATGGAAAGATAAGGAAACATACGAATTGTTTACAGTTGTATAGTTGTATCCACCTAGACAGTGCTAACAACAAATTTTATTTATCCTCATGAAATCATTGTCAAATAACTGTAGCTTAAGTTCAAGTAACAGTTGTTAAAAGATTCCGCAGTTTTTCCTAGAAAAGATCAGTGAATCCCGATGTTCACTTTTATTTTTACCTTGACAATACAATCTGGATTGAAACAAAGGAATGCCGATCGAGGCTCGGCCGTGTCGTCACCGTCGCATTCTGCAAAGCGCTCGCCGCTGTGCTATCAACGGCGGCGCAGCGGTTAGCTTTACGACCGGTGGTTATAGTTTACTGTCAATATAACACGACATGTATGTTATCAAAAGCGTGGCTATACCTACGCGTCGCCTTATGAATCAGGCTATAACGAGCAACGCTTGCCCTCGCGAATGTGGCATCGTCAATTAAACAACAACAAATGGAATTATTCAATCAAATTTGTTTACTAATACAGTTTTAACAATTGATTGTAAATTTCATCTGGTTTCGGGAAACAATAAAGGCTTCTGTCTAGTTACTTTATTCTTGTAAATGATACCAAAATTTTTCATTAACTAAGTATATAGTATATATATATATGTATATTATAGTACGTATATTAGATCTCTACTACCACGCTAATATAAAGACTACTACATAAACGGCTTAACACCGCTGGCCTTATAGACCGATAGCGCTAGGCTATTTTGAGGTATAAAAAAAAATTAATTAATTAATTTATTATTAATTCGACACAAAATATTTTGAGCAACAGATATCAGTACTCTAAAACGCGTAACACTTATTTAACCTATTGTAATATTCTTTCAGAGCTAGTTGGGCGACGTTTTAGGTACTGGTTAAATATCAGGATTCTCGTGGACAGAGATAACAAAAATTGTCTATGTACATCAGTTACTACTTCGTTATTATCATGACAGTAAAATTTTCAACTCTAATTTTCTTTTCGTCCAAAAAAGATCGAAGCGACAAATACCTAAATTTCTACCTATGCAAGTACCTAGGATGACACAAACTAATGTATTAGGTTGGGCAAAAGGTCCGGAAACTATATGCGAAACACAGACAACTTTAATATTTTTGAAACCTCAAAACCTAGCGCTATCGGTCTATTAGGCCTTAGGCCGTTGCTTGAGTTTCTTGCCAGTTCTCATCTGTGCGAGGTCTGCCGGCCGCTGACACCGTAGATTTACGCACCGAAATAGTGTCATTATTCACAACTAAAGTAGCCAAATATAAATAAATAAATTTAGTCATTAATATTATTTGAATGCTACATAGTTATTAAGTCTAATTTTTTTTATCCAAGAGAGTGTAGAGAGTGTACGACAAACGTAGAACCTGAAAAAAAAAACAAAATTTAGTTATGACCAAGCAACACAACCAGACACAGGCCACATGGTAGGTATCTCACACAAACTTTATAGTTTAATAACTTCAAATTCTTTGAGTTCTTTATTCCAATTGAACTTTCTATGCGTAGAAAAATGCAGAGATTTTGAGACTTGTTAGAAAATGCTTTGCCAACCGCGTTAAAGTCAAAGTCAAATTTTTTTATTCAAATAAACTTTAGAAAAGTGCTTTTGAATCGTCCAAAATTTTTTTACCTACTACTAATTCAGGACGACTTTTTTTAGCTGTGGAGAAGAATGGGCGCAAGAAACTCCACAGCTTTAATATAATATGTAACGACATTTACAAAATTATATGCCGTTACTAAGTTATACAGTTTAAAAAACCTTAACAATATTTTAAATTAGAAATACCTGTTGGAGTGATTGGAGCATTTTAAACCCATGCTGATATTTTGTATTCAATGTAATCAGACACTTTATAATAAGCTTTTTTATAAAGCTTTTCTTTAACGGCGATTTTAAATTTATTAATATCATGTTTTTGGATATTACTTGGAACTTTATTGTAGAAGCGTACACACAGGCCTCTAAATGAATTATTTACTTTGTGGAGCCTAGTATAAGGTACTGCTATTTTGTTATCTACTCGTATTACTATTCAGTGGCCAAACCCTACATCTGGTGATTACTTATGACGGTCCCAGATCTCCCTGCCGGTACGTGCACGTTAGTAGTAGGTACAGGAGATTTCAACTGGGTGCCTACTCTTTTCCCCTTGGGTGAGTCCCACAAAGCCTATAACTGTCCCACTGCTAGGCAATGGCCTGCGTCATTGAAATCAAGTCGTCACTATAATTTAATGTGTAATGGCCCCCGATGTCGGGGAGTTTCTTATGTTTATATAACTCTTTTGATACGTTGTCTATGCTTTTATAATGTTCTTTTGTTTTTATGGCAGTTGTCAAAAAATAGCTCACAGAAAGATACTTAGGTACGTGTTTTTCGTCAATATTAAAACCCTTAACTCTTTCCCGTACATTTTTGAATCATGCTTGCATGCTTGCAAAATGCAAGCTGGTGATCACCCTCGAACTCGAACACACTTTACCCGGCCTGGGAATTGAACCCGGGACCTTCGGGTATCGGGCCAAGTGCAATGCCACTCGGTCACCGAGGCGTTGCCAGTGGCCAATTGTGCCATTTAAACATCGGCATCTCTCCTGGCGCAATGCTACCTATCTTGTATAAAAAGGGGCAAAAAGCTTACCACTAAATAAGACTCCAGGGATACCGGCACTATTTTGGCGGTGCAAGGTATAAGCGGGCGCGAGCAGCGGGTCATAAGGATCAGCAGCTGACGGCGGAAGGCGGGCGACAACGCTAGCCAATTGCTACAGTACACCGATTGGGAGACGAAGTCGTTCTACGGGTACAATGTGAAGTTATTAAAGTCTATACACTCGTATTTTTTAATTACCACAAAATCTTCAGTGATAGTGTCTGTCCATAATGTTGCAGAATTTTTATGAAAAAAAAACTCTGAACTCGTGGAAAAATCATATATACATATTGATCGGCTAATGTATTTTTTAAATCAGTTGATATAAATGATGATTTATTAAAGATTTTGTAGTAGTTAAATAAAATGGGTGTATACTCATTTTATTTAATGATCTGAAAAAAAAAGTTCCATGGTACAATTATACACCATACTTGTACCATGGAACTTTTTTTTTGGGGAGAGTGCTTATTTCCTCACACGGCATTTTCAGCTTCACCGGACTTTTTGGGTCGGCGAGAAACCTAAAGGGTTCCTCAAGCCGTGTGAAACGAATCGCCTTCGGAAGATTTCTAGAGGAAACGGCATCACGCACTAGTGCGTGTCCCCGTGGCCTTCTAGATACTCCGAGGGGTTCGGATCGGGGACCGTTGCACTGCTTGGACAAAAGGCTTCCATTATTGAAATCGAGTCATCGCTATAATTGATGGATATTGGCTTACCACGCTAGCGAAATGCTGATTTTATTGTATAGATAGATAATTATGAAGTTAAGTTAATTTTAATAAGAATTAAAAATAAAAATATAAAAACAATATTTTTATTTTTTTACTTAACTTACTTATTTATTTATTTTATTTTTACTTAGGTACTTTTTTATTTTTTTACTTACAATTTGTTTACTTATTTGTGTGTCTTTTTATACATAACTGATGTGTTTTGTTGGTTTTCATATTAACGACAATCATTTTATATATTAATATAAAAGTAAAACATGTTGACTTATCATGGCAGTCTTTAAAAACTGACTGATAACCTGCACTGGGCTAGCGTGATGGGTGAAGGCCTGATATCCTCATGTGCTATTTTTCCAACGGCTACGTTCATAGGCTAACGATGATGATTAACTTAATTAATTTAATTGCAAAAGTATTATAATAGAAAAAGTCACTAGATACAGGGATTCGAACCCGCTCCATTTCGTTGGAAGACCATGTGCACAAGACGCACAGATATTGTTTATCATAGCTGCTCAATTTATAGTGACATTATATACCTAATTCTATCGTAACAATATAAGTAATTTTATATTAACTAACACATACCTCCATCTTTACCTGAGTTCCATGATAACAGTATATAAAGAACTGTATCAATATACAAGCCAAATACACAATCAACATCAGGAACTCTACCGAAAATATGCTTATCTGAAAGAATTTTGGTAAAATCGCAGTTAACGACACAGCATAGTAGTAGCATTATACAAACTTATATATTATATTTTCTTTTATTATTTTACTTTAATTAAAACGGGTTTTATAATTAAATTAAATAAATTAAAAAGCAGTTTAAAGTAGCATTTTTATTAATAAATACTAAATAGTGGACTGGAACTTGTGCCATGAATATATCACTTGATTATTGAAAGTAAAGGTTAGGTTAACATAGTTATTATCCAAAGCAAATAAAATTTATATTACTGACAACACACTATTATAGTTAATATATTAAAATGAAAATTACTGACAACACATACTTACAGCGACCATTTTATATAGAGTCATACAGATGACCCACGCCGTTAGTAAAAATTGTACTGTTACCGCTTCAAAACTTACTGACTCTGTTTCCCTTGTAAACCTTAAAGCAAAGAGTGACTGTTAAGTTTTAGGTAACTCCTACGCCATGTTAAGTGACGGTTTACTCCGGCATCTGTTACCTAACATGAATACTAGGTGTTACCTAAAACCAGTCTGTCCGTTTTTTACAGCCCGCCACTCGCGGTCGTGTAGTTGGTTTTAAACCCCTGTGTTTAGTGAGTTTGTCCCTTCTGTGTCCCTACTTTTAAAGGTAGGTACGACAGAACCGCTACATAACTTGGGCACTCTCCAAGGGCTCTCGTATCCCAGTAGGGGGAGGATTCTAATTGACAAAAAGAAAAAAAAAGGTGTTTCCTAAAACTTATTAGGTCCTTTCCTATGAAATTGACGTTTTGTATGAAGATTTTTTATAAAATTATATTTTTTATACTATCGTTTTTTTTAATTTTCTTAGCATCTATATAAGTTAATACTATAAAAATTGTAGAGTAGTGTGTTTGTTTCACTAGCTAAATATAGCAGGCATTAAAAAGAAAAAAAAATTAAGTCCCTTCAAAGCTACAATGAAACAAAAGGTCAATTCGGCGAAAACAAAAGCAGTCAATTTAAAAAAAAATTGGGCGATAAAGACACAAAATTAATAATCATTGTTATTACTGAAACCTAAGTAACATAGTCCTAATTAAAGGTGTATAATAATATTAACAACTGGTATTGACTGTTAGAAGTAATACACCTATTAATAAGTGAGAAAAAAACGTCAATTTCATAAGTAAGGACCCAATATATAGGGGCCCTTGAAATGAGCATAGACTCGTAAAGCTCGATAGCACAGCGGCTTGCGCATTTTTTGAGTTGCAAACTTCTTTGGATGTCAACTATCCAGCAATGCTGCTAGCTTACTGGGCACTCTGCCTGATGGGGATGATTTGGGGCAATTTTTTTATTTATAGTTAATAGTAGATATAGTTTATAGTTTTTTGTAAATTTAATTTAAGGTAGTTTTATTATTATCTTGTTTTGTGTGTAAACAAATAAAGCTTTACCCCTACTATCCAATCAAAATTAAAATATCTCGAGCTCTGGGTGCCTACTGTGAATTTTGTTAACTATCCGTATTCATTCGATTACGTTTACGAAAAAGAAAATTTGTATGGAATTTTTTTAACTCTTTTCGTATGTCGCCAGGAAGCGCTGCTTCAATATATTTTATTTATATTTTATTTTTTTATTTCAAGTAATAATTACAACTCAATTCAAACTCAAATTCAAACTCAAATTCAATGCCATACTAATTTTCGTTTTCGTTAAAGTGATCGAATGTCAAATTAAATCACACTAGGCACCCCGTGCCTCAAAACTATCGAAAGACACGTTAATCCAGTTTGCTTAGTTGTTGTTGACCCTACCCGCATTGAGTCAGTGTAATGGATTGTGGCTAGGGTTACCAACCATACGTTAAAATAACGTATCCTACGTTATTTTCCATCCCTATAGTAAACAGCCTATAACTGTCCCACTGCTGGGCAAAGGCCTCCATTATTGAAATCAAGTCATCGCTACAATTGATGGGTAATGGCTTAATCACCACGCTTGCCAAATGCGGGTTGGTGATCACAAACCCGGGCTATGCATCGAAAAATCCAAAATACATTTTGCCCGACCTGAGAATTGAACCCGGGACCTTCGGGTATCGGGCCGAGCGCTCTGCCACTCGGGGACCGAGGCGTTACTCGGCCACCGAGGCGTCCCCATACTTTATTCTTTTTAATAAAAATAAAGTATGAAAAGTAGTTTATTTCCGACTAATGCGTGCGTTTGAACGGAGTATTCCTGTTGACTTAATTTCTGAACTACTGAATGATACTCAGACTCAGGTGAAGTGAAACGAAACGCAACGCTAATTTCTGAACGCTATAAAACAATAAAAAAATATTAGAAAAAAATTATTTAAAAAATATAAAAAATAAAAATACTTTCATTTTTTCTTCAAATCCTTTTTTTTATACTAGTTAGTGATAGATAAACTTTAATTTCCTGAAAAATAGTTGGCAAACCCTAATTGTGACCCAAATCTCTTCTTGTTTTATTCTTCATGTGGGAAACTCGGAGCCCAATACTGTGAGACTTTTATAATGTCCGTGACTCCAGCGGGATAACCCCTTCAGATCGGCTTCAAATTTCGCCATGATTTAGTTGATATTATGTTTAAATTTGTTAGCAAATATCAAAATTTGTTGACCAATAGTTATCGAGATATCCCATGTTAAAGGGTATCCCGCTGGGGTCACGCTCGTCAAAATTATTTGACCTAAAACGAGCAGGAACGAGACACGCTACTGATATAGTTTTTGTGCTAAGATTTTGTTGATTCAATTATGAATCCATCAGTGAAAATTCCAGGATTCTACCTTCTGTAGTTACCGAGTAATCAAATACCTACTTTTCGTCAAAATTCCTCCGAAAAGTAAGTTCTAGTTGAGGTGTAAGACAAAAGGCTACATTCATGAAATCCAGGGAAGATTTTGTTGACTCTGAGAGAAAATTTGTTAGACAAAACCGAGAACTCTAGCTACAGTATATCATAAGCCGACCAAATTAAGTTGGTTCCTTAAAAGGCCAAGATGGCGGCCAATTTTTTTGTTTAAGGGCCGATTCCGATGAAACTAAAATTGGCCACCATCTTAGTCTTTTTAAAGAACCAACTTAATTTTGTCGGCTAATACGCGTACTTTTAGTATGAAAAAGTTATAAACTTTAATTTCTCCTAAAATACTATACCTAAGAAACTGAAAAGTAGGAACTGGTTAGATTTTTACACCCACAAAATCTTGGCTATAGTCATAAACTCGCTATTTGCTCCATTCCTGTGGGAAACCATGTTTAGTTATCAACACCGTGACCCCAGCGGGATAACCATATTAGCGTTATATCTCAGGATATACTGTAGCTAGAGTTCTCGGTTTTGTTTAACAAATTTTCTCTCAAAGTCAACAAAATCTTCCCTGGATTTCACGAATGTAGCCTTTTGTCTTACACCTCAACTAGAACTTACTATTCGGAGGAATTTTGACGAAAAGTAGGTATTTGATTACTCGGTAACTACAGAATGTAGAATCCTGGAATTTTCACTGATGGATTCATAATTGAATCAACAAAATCTTAGCACAAAAACTATATCAGAAGCGTGTCTCGTTCCTGCTCGTTTTAGGTCAAATAATTTTGACGAGCGTGACCCCAGCGGGATACCCTTTAACATGGGATATCTCGATAACTATTAGTCAACAAATTTTGATATTTGCTAACAAATTTAAACATAATATCAACTAAATCATGGCGAAATTTGAAGCCGATCTGAAAGGGTTATCCCGCTGGAGTCACGGACATACTTTTATATGCTAATGATGGCAATGAATCTAAGACTACCTTTTTTAGTACAAAAATTTTCCCCTCGATCATGTTAACAAAAACGATAGGTACCTAATTTTAAAGCAGCGCTACCTAGTGACTCACGAGGAGAGAAATCGAATGATAAGTTAAACTAGCACTAAGCAGGTAGACTCTCAGCAAGGGTATCTAAAATATATACCTAATCAGCCTACAAACACATACCACACAATTTGTTGATAATGTTTGACACATTGCACCAGTCGCTTCTGCATTTCGTCGTTGTCCAAATAAGTATGCTTATAACTTTGACGGTTATTGAAGACTGTCGCTCCAGTGGCTTGGACATCTTCAGTATCTCGATCTGCGAGGTGTTCCAGGTCATATTTCAACAGGCGCAGCTGGACCTTAGCTTGTGCGTACAGCGCCACGACAGTGCAGTCCGCGATTACGGCTATATAGCCTTGAATCGTGAGCATAACCCATAAATATAATACCGTCATTACGAATCTGTAAAAATTTTTACGGTTACTCACTTTTTGATTATTTTTTTTGTCACAGTTAGGCATCCAGCTATTCATAATATTAATTAATTATGTCGAATGGACCAGACCGGAGCGTTCATATCCTTCATCACATTCTTCTTCTCAATTTGGTAGGTACCTACTTAAAGCTGTATCATTTTACAACAAACTTTCACCAAAAAATCATGAAGAAACGTTATCATAAAATTAATAATTTTAATAACAAAAAGGTATGCTGAGGTTCAACATAATGTCTTAGGTTTTTTTTGTATAAAATAATTTTTACTTATATAGTATACTAGACGTCCCGTCAGCCGCCCGCTTCGCTGTGCGAAAATTTGTAAATATTTTTTTATAGCCTTAATATAGTCCTTTAGCAACATCATTTGAATTCATTATTTTTGTTCTGCTATCTCTAGTTTTTAAGTTAATTTGTATACCTAACTGTTTGAAATTATGCATGCCGTGGCAGCTTTTAATTAAAGCAACGCCTTAGTGATGGATATTTACCTAAAGTTAATTTTTGGCTAGGAAATTATGGAAGCGGCTTCTTAAAACATGTTTTTTAAAATATAAATCCCGGGATTCCAGAAAATTTGAGAATGCAAAACTATTCTGTAACATGGTGTAGAAAATACATCTTTAGCATGTGTATTTATTTTTAAAAAATCTGGGACTCCGGGAATACATAATTATTCATGTGTATTTACTTGAAGTTTATTTTTAACTCCGCATGCAATTTATGAGTATGTAGAGTGTAAGAGGAAGAGTAGTGAGTGTTAATGAAAAAAATACAATACAATAGTACTTACTATTGTATTGTATTTTTTTCACATAATTACAGGATACAAAACATACATTTATTTTTAATAAATTAAGTACCAAAATATCCTTTATTGAAGTGTACAAAGGTGATCTTATCCAGCCAACCCTACTGATATCCTGATTGGGCGTAAATATTACCTCGGTTACTACAACTTTAATCACTATCTATCACTATGGTTTGGTCACTGAAATCTGACGTTAACATTTTTCAAAAAAAATGTAATTTAAATAATATGTAGTGTTAATTCCGCTAACTCACTCGTTTATACAGCTTGGATGCAGTACGCATGCACCACCCTCCCGCCCGCAAAAAGTATGCACATGCAGGAGAAACAATGCGTGCAAGCGAAAATGCACACCAACACCGATACCGAGGGCGGGAGGGTGGTGCATGCGTACTGCATCCAAGCTGTATAAATGAGTGAGTTAGCGGAATTAACACTACATATTATTTAAATTACATTTTTTTGTACTATGGATTTCCGCAAAATAACGCCTGATAACATTAATTATGTTAACATTTTTCTATCTGTCTGTGTTGAATTGAACATGATGGTGTTGCGTAAGATTCCAGTGACTGTTCTAAATCACGACCGTTTGTGGTAGGACGCAGGCAGTGAAGTTACATAGATACTTTGTATCCTAAACTTTCAACTTAGTCGTTTAGTACGATACTGTCAGTTGAGCGCGGGAGTTTCTTAGTGATGCTGTTTTACGTTAATAATCAAGAATTTGTTTTTCTTTGTCATTTCTTATTTATTATTCGTCTGAGATATGTTTTGAGACTTCTTCTTCAAGTTTCAAAACATATCTCAATCTAATTAATGGAATCAGGCGTTATTTTGCGGAAATCCATAGTACAAAAAAATGTAATTTAAATAATATGTAGTGTGGTGGACTGTATTTTTTGTAGAATTAAACTCCTCTTCGATGTATTTAGTATCTTCTTTATTTCCCAGGTTACAATTGAATACTGAACGTTGAACATGATTTTCATACAAAACTGCGCTACTTATGTCCGTTTTGGACGTATGGCAACTAGCGACGCGTTGACACAGTTGATTTTGCGACCGTTACAAAATCCCATACTAACTAGACAAACAAATAAGTGTACTTTAACGTTATTGGCTAATTCATGTTTAGACGTGTTTTGACAAGATCAAACCTAACTTTAATAAATCATACTTATCGCTTTACATGTACTTATTCCTACATTAAGTTTTACATACAAAATAATAACAAAATAATCAACTATTCTTATTCTACATAGGTTCTAACTAGCTAAACTCGGCGTCCTCAACATCCTCCCCCCGGCGCAGCTCGCGAAGCCTCTTCCACCGGGAGCACGACGAGTTTGCTGACTGGCCTCTTGAAGACTCCTGTCTTTGTCTTCACATCTGCTATCCGGATGCCGCCGTCTGGTCCTGGGTAGGTGCCTTCTACGATGCCCATAGGCCATACGTTTCGTGGTAGCGTGTTATCGGCCACTATTACGACGTTTCCAACTTGTATGGGTCGCCGTCCGTTGTCTCGTGGCTCGCCTCGCGGTATCAGTGTGGGCAGATACTCGCGTAGCCAGCGTCGCCAGAAGTGGTCGGCTAACGCTTGGCTGGCTCTCCATAGTCTTCGGTCCGCTTCGTCACAGGGTCCCGTCGTAGGCAGTCCATTTGATGATCCCAACAGAAAATGGTTGGGGGTGAGCGCCTCTGGATCGTGGGCACTCACACTAACGTGGGTCAGCGGTCGGGCGTTGATAGAGAACTCGGCTTCGGTCAATAGCGTTCTCAGAACCTCTTCGGCGGGTGCCTTTTCTCGCAGCGTAGCGGTGAGTGCGACTTTTACTGATCGCACCAACCTCTCCCAGGCGCCGCCTTGATTTGGCGCTCCGGGCGCTATGTAACGCCACTCCATACGATGTAGGTACCCCTCTTCTTTCAATATGGGTGCCCACTCGGTGTATGCTGCTCGTAGCTCTTGATCGGCTCCGCGAAAGTTCGTAGCGTTGTCGGAGTACATAAGCTTTGGCCATCCTCTTCTTGCCGCCATCCGTCGTAGTGCCATCACTGCAGAATCTGTGGTGAGTGATGAGACGAGCTCGATGTGCACGGCGCGTGACGTGAGGCACGTAAACAGTGCGCCCCATCTTTTCTCTCGCCGGCGTCCGATCTTCACCATCATTGGCCCAAAGTAATCCACCCCGCAGTTAGTGAACGGGCGATGGAAAGGGTCAAGGCGGGCGCGCGGCAAATCTCCAGTGGCCGGTGCTCTCGGTCTTGCTTTTCGTACCCGACAGAGTGCGCATTCCTTTTCTATAGCGCGTACTGTGGGTCTCAAATGTATTATCCAGTAGCGTTGTCGCAGGTCGTTAGTTACGCGTTCTCTGTTTGCGTGACCCGCGCAGCAGTGTTCTTTCAGAACGATCAGTCTTGTGATGCGGTGCCGTCCGTCCATAATGATTGGCCTCTTCATGTTGTCGGGCGTAGTAGCAGCTTGAATGCGGCCGCGTACTCTTAAGATGCCATCTTCTAACACCGGGTCGAGCTGAAAGAGGCGACTTCCTCTAGTGATTGGTTGAGCAGTCTTCATTTTCTTCATCTCATTAGGGAAGCTATCTTCTTGTGCTTGCTTGATGAGCTCTTGTTCCGCTCGTTCTATATGCCGGTATTCCAATCCGGTGGCCCTGTGTCGACATATGTCAATAAATGCCAACACTCGCGCAGCCGCTCGTACTAACGTTTCATATTTAGAGAAGCGAGTCGGGTCCGGTATCCAGCTATCCCGTCTTGGTTCCACTTCTGTCGTGTGTAGAACTTCTTGCTCTTCATCTTGGTTGTCGTCTATGCGTTCGAGGGGCCATTCGTCTTCACGCTGATATAGGAAGCGAGGTCCCTGAAACCATCGATCGCTCGTACTTATACGATCGCTGGTCATTCTCGTGGCGTCGTCCGCTACGTTCTCTGTTGTTGGTAGCCATCGCCATTCTTCTTTATGGGTGAGTTCCGCCAGTTCGCCGAGTCGATGCGCCACGAATGGTGTGTAGCGTCGAGCGTCGTTGCGCACCCAATGAACTACCGTAGTGGAGTCAGTCCAGTACACGGTTCTTGATATTGTACTTCTGTGTTCCTTCTTGATTTGATCAGCAAGTCGCGCTCCAATGATTGCCGCTTGTAGCTCCAACCGTGGTATTGTTTGTGTGCGTTGTGGCGCCACTTTAGCTTTGGCGGCCACTAGCACGACTTTAACGTCGCCGTTGCTGTAGATGATTCTCCAATAAGCCACGGTTGCGTAGGCTTGTTCGCTCGCGTCGCATAGTACGTGTAGCTCCATTTGTTCGTAGGTTCCCGGCGAGTAGCATCTTGGAATTCGCAGGCTTGCAATTTCTTCAAGCTGCGATAACCACGCCGTGAATAGCTCTTGTGCTTCTGCCGGTACAGGTTCGTCCCACGATGTCTTCAGTCGCCATAGACTTTGCAAAATTATCTTCGCTCTGATGGTGAAGCGACTCAGTAGGCCCAGCGGATCGTATATAGACATGACCGCGCTGAGAGCTTCTCTCTTCGTTGGTGCACGCTGCCGACTTCGAACTTCCACTGGAACTCTGTTCATTGAAGTGTTGAATCCCAGTTCGTCTTTTTCAGCGTTCCACATCAGACCGAGGATCTTACTTTCTTGCTGATCTCCCCCCAGTCGCATAGGTGAGGTGGCGTATAGCTCCGTGGGCACGTCGCGCAATGCTTCTGTGTCACTTGCGCTCCATTGTCTCAAAGTGAATCCCGCCGCTGCATGAACCTTCCTTGTTTCATTTATTGCAGCCCGAGCTTCTTGCTTTGTTTCATAGCTGGCAACGAAATCGTCCATGTAGTGATTTTTCGTTATTGCTTCTAATGCCCGTGGATACTCTTCGGCGTGTAGCTCTGCGTTGTGGTTGCGAACGAAGTGCGCCATAAATGGAGAGCTTGCTGCGCCGAATATCATACTGGTCATCTTGTAATGTCGAGGTGGACTTGTGCGATCTCCCCCTCGCCATAAGAACTGTTGGGCCGGTTGATCTTCAACACGTATCTTGACCCGTAGGAACATTTCTTGAATATCTGCTGTGACGGCGATGGCTTTCTCCCGGAAGCGAAATAGTATTCCGGGCAGCGATAGCAGCAGATCAGGGCCTTCCAGCAGCAGGTCATTGAGGCTCACGCCGTTACATCGTGCCGCCGCGTCGAACACTAGCCGTTGCTTGCCTGGCTTGTTAGGGTTGTGTACAGCGAAGTGTGGCAGAAACCAGCAGTGGGCGCTGTTCATCTCCGATCCGTCGCATGGCTCCGCGTACCCCTTCTTAAGAAGATTTTCTATCTGGGCAGTGTATTCGACAGCGAATTCTGGCGAGGCGTCCATCTTCTTCTCAATGTTCTGTAATCTTCGTAGTGCCGCGTGGTAGCTTGGTGGCGTGGTGACCTTGTCTTGTCGCCATGGTAAGCCAACTTCGTAGCCGTCATCAATTTTCTTAATTGTGTTCTGTACTATCTTCATTGCGCGCTGGTCGGCCTCACTGATTCGTGGTTCCCGTGCGACGCCCAGCGCTTCTATCTTGAAGTGAAACTCCACTAGGTCATGAAGCTGCTTGTCGTGCCGCTCTCTTGTATCGCTGTGCCGATCGGGCTCGTAGAGATGAAGCACGTTCTCATTCTTCATAATCATGTTGCGTGGTACGGTTCCGTGCACCACCCAGCCGAGTTGCGTCTTTGAGGCAGCCGGTTCGTTGGGGCCACCGATTCTCAGTTCCCTGGAGACAATACTTTCCCAGTGATCGGTTCCCACCAAAAGGCCTGGACGCGCTCTCTCGTAACATATTTCTGCTTGCTTCAGATCTTGAAGGTGCTTATGTTGCAATAATTCTTCTGGAATTGATTGTTGATGCAACTTTAAATTCTTCATTGTTCTCGCTTTCAATTGGTATGCGTGATCTTCCTGCTTGCCGCGAACTTGCACGGTGACGAGCTTGCTGTTGTTCTGTATTTGCCTCATATTGACGCCATGGAGATGTAGCGGATGTGCAGGTCCTTCCGCACCGACTTGTTTGGCCAGATCCTCGTCGATTAGAGTGATTGTAGCCCCTTCATCCAGCAGCGCGAAAGTGTTCACCTCCCCCCGTGGTCCACCGATGACAACAGGGCACATCTTCAGAAGAACGGCACGTGGTCCGGCAGCTTTGGTGGTAGCTACCGACAACACGGCCTCGTTGCTCGTTGCTGCTTGTTCTTGTGTTGCGGTTGCGGGCTTCTCTTCTTTTTCATAATGAAGCGACGAATGGTGTGGACGTTTGCATTGTCTCACGCCGCATGGCTTGGCGCGACAGCTGCTCCGCCGGTGCTTGTGATGAGCGCACTTGAAACATACTTGCTTTTCTTTTAAAAAGTCCCATCGCTGTTCAGTCGTCATTTCTTTATACTTCGGGCATTGATGTAGTATGTGCGCTTGACCGCAGCTCAGGCACGAATCTTGCACTTCTTCCACGTTGTACACGTTGTTAGCCTTCTTCCTTGGCATCGCAATTGCTGCAGCAGGTCGAACTTCTCTTCTTGTGTTCGTTGCATTCGTTGATGGAGGAGCGTATGTGTATCGCAACGCTCGGTCCGCCTCTTGCATTAAGAATCGCGAAAGCATCACGATCTCTGGTTCCGCCGTCCCTTCATTTTCGTAAGCGTAGTCACACCAACGTGATCTGATGTGCGGGCTCAGCTTATCCAGCACCTCTCTTGCCAGTAGAGGATTGTAGAGGTACCCCCGACGATCGATTGTCTTCAATACGCAGATGGTGTTTTGTAACCGCACGGCGAACTGATTGAGGTCAGTGGCTGATGATGATGGTTTCGGCGTCTTCCTTAACTCTTCCATGGCTCGATCGATGATAACTTCAGGTCGTCCGAAGCATTGTTCTAATGTTCTCATAATGACGTTCGGATTGGTGGCCGTATGTAGCAGTGCTGACACGACGTCTCTAGCTTCTCCCTTAAGGCAGCTTCTCAACCGTTGTACGTTCTCAGCGTCGGATATGTTGTACATTCTTGTGCTGTCTTGCATCGCCGCTTTGAATGGTAGCCACTCGTTGATAGCCCCGGAGAAAATAGGTAGGTCCATACTTCGTGTTCTAGGCCGCACCATCTTCTCTAAAGTTTCTGCCAGTCGATCGATTCCGCTCCTTGTTCGTGATGGGGTATGTGACGTTGTTTCTCTAGGCGTTTCGAAACGTAGTTGTCGAACATCTTCTTTTTGGTTGCCTTGCACTTGTAGCCATTCATCAACTCGCTGGCGCTCTTCCTCCTTTGAGACGCGTCGAACCGGTTCATCGTGGACGCTATCGTCATCCTCTTGAATGGCCGACACTTCGGCGGCAAACCTCTTCTTTATTAAATCAGCTTCCAGTTCCAATTCTTTTCTTCTTATAGACGCTAGCTTCTCAGCGGCTTCTAATTCCGCCAGTCGTATTCTCGCAGTAGCGCTCGCCGTAGATCGATGCGAGCGCACAGAACGCGTCGGTGACGGGACGCGACGCCGTTCCTTTTCTTCCATACTGGGACCAGCCTTATGAACCATGGTGCCCCCTGGATTCGCCTTGCTTTGCCCCTGGTCTACATGTCTCGACGCAGGTGAAGTAGGTGCTTCCAGTGAGAGTCGCCGTATTCGCTCAATTTCAACGCGTTGCATCTCTTGACGCCTTTGCTCTTCCAGCTCCGCTATATCACCTTGACTTCTTGTGACAACCATTGCGATCGGCTAATGGCAACGAAGATTGTAGCTAGACGTCTTGATAGCAGCTCCAAACGTTGATAAAATATTCAGTACCGTAGACGACGAAGGCTTGAATATTTTCTTTTGAATATTTTCTTTCTTCAAAATATTTCTTGAAATCCGGCTTCTCGATGGACCATAATGTGGTGGACTGTATTTTTTGTAGAATTAAACTCCTCTTCGATGTATTTAGTATCTTCTTTATTTCCCAGGTTACAATTGAATACTGAACGTTGAACATGATTTTCATACAAAACTGCGCTACTTATGTCCGTTTTGGACGTATGGCAACTAGCGACGCGTTGACACAGTTGATTTTGCGACCGTTACAAAATCCCATACTAACTAGACAAACAAATAAGTGTACTTTAACGTTATTGGCTAATTCATGTTTAGACGTGTTTTGACAAGATCAAACCTAACTTTAATAAATCATACTTATCGCTTTACATGTACTTATTCCTACATTAAGTTTTACATACAAAATAATAACAAAATAATCAACTATTCTTATTCTACATAGGTTCTAACTAGCTAAACTCGGCGTCCTCAACATGTAGTGTTAATTCCGCTAACTCACTCGTTTATACAGCTTGGATGCAGTACGCATGCACCGCCCTCCCGCCCGCAAAAAGTATGCACATGCAGGAGAAACAATGCGTGCAAGCGAAAATGCACACCAACACCGATACCCGACACGTGTTTCGCCCCTCCACGGGGCATCCTCAGGAGCTGTTGACTGGTCGAGAGCTGCGCACCGACTGTTACGGCTACGCAGCTCCCGGCCGCTTTTATAAAGCGCCATCGTTTGACATTTGTGACGTACTACCCGCGACAATACGTAATAATGGGGATGGAACTAAATTTGTTTGGTCATTCAACAGCGCATGACTGTCATTATTATGTTTCATTATTTCTAATTGCTCCAACACACACAACCGAAAACTTTTATTACAAACATGCAAAATATTATAGCTGTTATTGTCGCACAAAGAATGGCCGGTATCAATTAGATGTTTTGCGAAATGTGATTTATCTGGATGGCCATTCCTATACGCGGCAATATGTTCCTTATATCTAATGTCGAAATTTCGGCCTGTCTGACCTACATAGACCCCATCACAGTCGTTACAAATTAATTTATAAACACCGGATTTTTTTGAGTTTTCTAAACGATCTTTACCGTTACAAAGGTGACGTACATTTTGGTCTGTTCTAAAAGTAACGTAGATCTTGTTTTTCCTAAGGATATTAGCGATTTTATCTGAAATAGGGCCTACATAAGTCAGACTACCTACATATTTGTGGATGTGTTCTGGGGGACATGCATAAAGTAGTGAACGAACCCTTTTATTCTGCTTATTTTTAATTAAACTGTCAATAATTTGTTTTGAATAACCGTTAGAAATCGCGATTTGATAGATAATATTAAGTTCTTTGACGTAATTATCTGTGGACAGAGGTACCGACATTAATCTATGGACATAGCTGCGGAAGGCAGCTAGTTTCTGTTGTAATGGGTGACAAGAAGTAACGGGGATAGTTGTATCGGTATGTGTGGGTTTGCGATAGATTTGAAAATCTAGTTTATTATTAACTCTGGTAATGGTTAAATCTAAAAAGTTAAGTGATTTGTTGGACTCTAGTTCTAATTTAAATTTAATTTTTGGGTGGATCGTATTAACTTTTTTGACAAAGGTATCAATTTGACGTCTAGTACCGGTCCAACCGATGACGTAATTATTAAAAAAATCCGGTGTTTATAAATTAATTTGTAACGACTGTGATGGGGTCTATGTAGGTCAGACAGGCCGAAATTTTGACATTAGATATAAGGAACAAATTGCCGCGTATAGGAATGGCCATCCAGATAAATCACATTTCGCAAAACATCTAATTGATACCGGCCATTCTTTGTGCGACAATAACAGCTATTATATTTTGCATGTTTGTAATAAAAGTTTTCGGTTGTGTGTGTTGGAGCAATTAGAAATAATGAAACATAATAATGACAGTCATGCGCTGTTGAATGACCAAACAAATTTAGTTCCATCCCCATTATTACGTATTGTCGCGGGTAGTACGTCACAAATGTCAAACGATGGCGCTTTATAAAAGCGGCCGGGAGCTGCGTAGCCGTAACAGTCGGTGCGCAGCTCTCGACCAGTCAACAGCTCCTGAGGATGCCCCGTGGAGGGGCGAAACACGTGTCGGGTATCGGTGTTGGTGTGCATTTTCGCTTGCACGCATTGTTTCTCCTGCATGTGCATACTTTTTGCGGGCGGGAGGGCGGTGCATGCGTACTGCATCCAAGCTGTATAAACGAGTGAGTTAGCGGAATTAACACTACATATTATTTAAATTACATTTTTTTATATCTCAATCTAGTTAAAGAAATAAAAAATTATAAGGAAGCAATTTTTTCTAGAGATTTTTTCGTTAAAAAAGTGCCTTCCATATTAGCTAACACATGAACATAACTAAATATACCTATCTACACCCGATTTGATTTTATAATCAAAACACTAAATAATTCTCCTTCTTACCTTCGTTCCCGTTTCCAACTCGTGCCCCCACCTTGCCGCTCAAGACGTGCTTGTATAACAAAGACGCTTGAGATTCCTAAAGTCAATACCAACTTCCTCTTAAATTCATTTGCAGTCAAAGCAGCGCAGCTATGGAACAGGCTTCCTACGGACATCCAGGATAGTTCGTCCATTATTACGACTGACTGATTTTAAACTTAACAGCTTGCAGGAAAGAAGGTCTTTGTTGGATCTTATGGTATTATACAAAATAGTCAATGGATATGTGGATTGCCCATCACTATTAAGTTTAATAAATTTTAATATTCCACACATGTCAGCTCGTGCCGGAAGGTATGTCCCGTTTTCAGTAAAAGGCAGTAAGACAAATCTGGGTCACCACGCAACTATGAACAGGGTGCAAAGAGAATATAATAAAATTAGCAAAGCATGTGATATAGATATCTTCGCAGATCTTCGCAGACGAACCGCAGAGATTTAAGCGCAAAATATTGCAGTCATTCGCATTTGAACCTGGTTGACTTCTAGTAACCTTTTAAAATTTACTAACAATGATTAAATAATCGAATATGGTAATGTTTATAGTTTATAGCAAAATATTATATCTATTATTTATTCATAAAATGTAATCCACTATGCATGCCGTGGCAGCCTCTAATTAAGACGGCACCTAGCTTTAAGTCTACAATAATGTTCTACTTAGTTATTGCTTGTATTTGTGTTTTTCTTGTTGGTTGTCCTTTAAATAAATAAATAAATAAATTATGTCCTCAGGGCCGGACCGTGAGTTTAGGAGGCCCTGGGCTAATACTACTTAGGGGCCCACCTAATTACCCAAAGTATAGGAAAAAAATAAGAAAATAAAATATTTGATTTATCTATATATAAAAATCAATCAAATTAATAATTGACGTTCGTTTGTCTCGCTAAAACCACAGAATAATATACCTAAAACTCGAGAATGACTGAACCGATTTGGCTAATTTTGATTTTAAAATATTAGTGGAAGTTCAAGGAAGGTTAAGCGATGAGAAACATAAATAATAAGTAACGGAAAATACTAAAAACGACAATTTAATTTTCCAATACAAAATGATTTATTTGTTTTGTTGTCATGGAAACCAAAGAGAATTTAATCACTTGATGGAAACTGTCAAAGCGGTATGAAGTCCGCCGGGTCCACTAATATTATAATATAATATGCCTTACTGTTTGTTAAATATAACCGTAAATAAATTGACAAATTAAAAAGCAACCTTTCTGCACTTTCCTTTGACAAATTCTTTAATTTGCTCCTCACATTCTAGGTTCTTAGTTAAATCAACATTTATGGACAAAACGGATAAATGGTTGAGTTTGACATCGTCGTTCTTTATTTATTCTCTATTATTATATGCCATCCTGGAAAAGGAGCGCTAGGCTTCACAGCTTGTGATTGGTAAGGCTAAATATATTTTTAAGATTGTATAGCAGTTCGGGAATACGTCAACAAGCTTCTTTTCTTATATAATCGTAAAAATGTCTACGCAAGACGAGTGGCTCTGTCGACTGAAGCAAATATGTTTTTAATTGGATGCACTCATTGACTAAATATTCATCCACATCATCGGAATAATAGTCAATAACCTTACGTGCGCTTTCTAAATCAATGTGTTGCATGCTTTTTTCTTGCAAATCCATAAAAATTTAAATTTTTTGCTACATGTTTCATATACTTGACTTGAAATTTTTTTTTTAATCGACGGAGATGTCCCCGTTCCGTTTGATGAAGATGCATACCGGGAGTTCAGGGTTGCCAATCTGTAGGCGGCCATTACACATTTAATTTGGATCACGATCCGCTACATTCCTCCAAAACTCTGTTTCTTTCTATCCTACTAGTTATAAATAACTAAAAATACTAAATAAAAATTATAAATAATGGTACATAAAAATAATTCTAGCAAGATAGAAAGAGACAGAATCTGAGAGGAAAACAGCGGAGCACGATCGAGATTGAATGAATGTGTAATGTCAGCTGAACATTTTAACTGTCAGTTCGAAGTACCATGTACCAACACCTGAACGTAGACTTGAATTGAATGGGTTTGATTAATCGCAGGATTCGCAGGGCTACAAACCTTACGATCTGTTTAATTTAATAAAATTATGGTTTTTTTCGCATTATCTTCTATTTTTGACTTTGACTTGACTTAGCTGGGGGCCCCTTAAATCCACGGGGCCCTGGGCTGAAGCCCAAAAAGCCATATGGTAGATCCGGGCCTGTATATCCTTAAAAAAGAAAGTCATGGATCACTTTCTGTCACTTAAGTCATCGCAATGATAGGCACTATATTATATTATATCCATGTTTATTATTATTATTGTATATGTTCATATTTATGTAGTATTATTATGTATGTTTATGTAGTTTTTAATAATATTGTAGTACATGTATTGTATATGTATTGTAATTACCTAATATTGTTATTTTTATTTGAAATATTTTTGTTTGCACTTTTGTCGCTTCCTTTTAAACAAGATGCTCCCATTCCACCTTAGGTTGGCTGGAAGAGATCTCTTTTAGAGATAAGTCCACCTTTGCTCACCATTATTTGTAAACTGTTCTCTGTATGTGTGTTTTTTTGTGCAATAAAGAATATATAAATTTGTCGATTCCGAAATCCCGGGATTTTTATAAATACAAAACTGCATTCCATAACAGCCACTCATCAACTTTAGGTAAATAAATATGCATTCTATTATCCGATCACTGTGAGTTTTTAATGTAAGAATGTCTTGGTGTATGCTTTGTTGGATGTCCTTAAATAAATGAATGAAAATAAATAAATAAATGACAGAAACTGGTGACGAACACCGACACAATAAGCCGAATACAGTGCCTCTACGATGCAATTTTAACAAACTTAATAAAACGAATCCAGCTTTATTACATACTACTACTACTACTACTGCGCTGGCTCAGGGACCCGAAGTGGATCTTGGCCTCCGACACGAGATTTCGCCACTCTGCTCTGTCCTCAGCCACCTCTCGCCAGTCCGGCCGTTGGAGGTGGTTAGATCCTTCTCAACCTGGTCTATCCAGCGATACCTGGGGCGTCCCACCAGGCGCTTCCCGTTTTGTTTTTTTTATTACATATTGTTTCTAAATTAATTTATTAAAGAGTATTGTTTTTGTGTTTATAGTTTCTATTTAATCTAAAACAAAAATACGTACGTAGGCGAATCGCTCGTATCAAATGGGAAGTAAGCAGTCAGTTTGACATCGAAACCTCGCGCTCTGTTGACTAGAGGAGGTACCGATTGGAGGAGGCAAGCGATGGCCACACTCCGGTGAAAGAAGAACAGCAGCCAGGCCTCGGCATTTTCATTTTCTTCCAATAGTTCAATATGGGCAGAATGTTTGGGTGCAAATAAGTAACCTGTTTAGAAGTTAAAAAGATATTTGCATACATTAGGTACATTTAAAGTTACATCAGTTGCCTTGCCCCTTCCGTGCCCCAAGCGCTCGGTTCGTAATAATGTCTGGCGTGTAAACACGTCAGGGGAAATTGACACGAAATTATTTGTCGGATTAATCTCCGACGATTCATGGTGATTTAATTTCAATAACGAAGTTAAGTTACCAAGTTACTTAATTTTCATTGTTACTAATTAAAGTTCAGAGAAGCTTTTCCTACCTTCTGTAATGTCAAAGAGGCCCCTTATCCGGCGCATGCGAAGGTTGAGCATTACTTGCTTAAATAGAGCAGAGAGTATCGTTAGAAAGAGAAACAGCGTGTCTACTACATCATCTGTGTTGTGACGAGTCTGCAAACAACACCCCAGAAGTATTAATACCGTATCACACACAAACTCTAGCAAATATTATGCCTCCTCAGCTTGGGCAGCGTTTGAATTGAAATAACTTGGTGGGCCAAACGACCACGCTAATAATGACTTTTTTATTTTGAGAAAGATTACTGATTGCTTCAAACGGCATTTTCAGCGTCACCTGGCTTTTTTGGGGGCGGCGAGGTACGTAAAGGGTACCTCAAGCCGTGTATAAACGAATCACCTTCGGAAGTTTTTCTAGAGGGAACGGCATCACACACTTAAAAGTGCGCATCCCCGTGCCCTACTAGATTCTCCGAAGGGTTCGGATCGGATCGGGCGCTAATGACTGCTAATGCAGCTGGGACCAACGGCTTTACGTGCCTTCCGATGCATGTTGGAGTTCGAGATGAGATATTTTTGGTTACGAAAGCAACCCCAGACCGGGCGCGTTAACCATCACTACGCCATCGAGCTCCTCGAATATCAAGGATCAGTAAAGAATATAGACAAACTAAATTTTGCGCAAGTGCTGACACATAACAATTCAGAAAAATATTTTAAAAACTCTACGAGCGAGATTCATGTAGAGTAGTGGCACCATGGGTGGCAATAAGTGGCCCAGAGTAGCGCAGTATCGAGGCGGATGGCACAAGCAAAGAGAGGCCCCTATATGTATTATCTATGGAGAGGCCTCTGCCCAGCAGTGTGTCGGGAGGGGCTGATGATTATGATGATGATGAAAAGCTAGCAACTGATTATAGTCTTTAGCAACACATGAATACCGACTCTACTTCCTAGCTAGCTCGTAAAACTTATATGATAATAACCAATGTTACTTTTTGACGATAAATGTCTCAAACACTAGTCCACACTTACTTAAGCATAATCTATAATGTTGAAAAAATTTCCACGAGCAGGATTTGAACCTACACCCTTCTGATATACCGGGTCAGGTGCTCTTCCAATTGAGCTATCGTGGTTCTAACCAGCCCGCCAAAACTATTCAACACTATTTACTTTTTTACTTTGGAAGCCAAAGGCGCCCATTCAATGTCTACAACTACCGTCATTAACATCCGATCCGGTATGTCAGAAGGGTGCAGGTTCAAATTCTGCTCGTGGAAATGTTTTCAACATTTGTGTTTTTGTAATTTGTTCGTAACAAAATTTGCGTTAAAAATTATATAAACAAAAGAAAACATTTTATAATCTATAATATTTATAAAGCTTATTTAAAAAAATCTACGACTCCACTCACCTGGATGGCCTTTATCAAATACTGGAAATTATAAGTAAATAAAACAACCCAATACAAGACGCTCAAAATATAATAATAGAGAGACCTCTTATTTGGACGTTTCTGATCAGTATACGTAAAGCCTATCTTGTCAAGCCTTTTAAAGTGGTATCTGAGAGCTTTGAACATGGTAAATTTTTTACAGCCTTCCATGGTCGTGTTGCTTGAATGTAGCTCCAGACATGGGTAGCAGCACTTAAATACCGTTTCTAATTGTCGACAGCTTATATAAAATGTATGATTTCAGAAACTGTATACAGCATGCTCCGGAAAATATTAGATTGATTATTTTTTAACTCTCTCGTAAGTATTTTGCAGTACATCAGCTCCTAAACTGCGTTTCTGCCTATTTTAAAAGGAAAGTCAAGGGAGTTTTGCTTAAATTCTTTAGCTTAGAGAGTAAACATTTTAATTAGTATTTATTTTGAATTTCTATTTATTTTTATTACCACGTAAAGAAAAGTCACATTTAATTATAATACTTACCTACTTAATAAATAACATTAGAAAACCACGAAGGGTTGTAACAATGCTATTCATACCGAAAACAATGTATAATTTACCTACCTACCTATATTAAGATAAAAACATATAACTTTAGGCGTAATATTGTTGACTAAATCCGCAGGTAGGTAGTTCATTAATCAGTTGCGGAACAAGGAAATAAATCTATCTATAACAAGGCCAAAAAGAGTGACATTTTATATTTTCCAAATGTAAGTAAGTAGTTCTACAACTTATTTTTATAATATAAAAGTTCAAATGATACAGTATTTTTATAACTAAAAACTTAAAACTTTACAACCAGAAGCTGTCTTTTTAATCTATAAATCCAATATCTACCTACTTTTCAATAATCACGATGTAAAAAATGTCTAAAAAGTACATTACAGGTAATCGTACATTTATAGGACTAATTATTTTTATTACAAATGGGCTCATTATTTAATTAGTCACAAAATCGTTATCTTATTATTCTTTTAATTTGTTAACGACATAATGGGGGTAATTAGTAGGTTAGTAATATTTTTTCATTTAAACTCACCTCCTTGAGTAAAAATAAGTGCTCAAAAGAATGATCACTTAGTTCGTTTGTACATTTCGAGCATTGTAATCATTCTTTGTGCACTTGTAGAGGCCTATGTCCAGCAGTGGACTAGTATGGGCTTATGATTATGATGATGATGAATCATCGGCCTTTTGTTACCCCAGAAAATTCGCTGAATAAAACATCCCACGGTGGTATGTGGTGTTTGTTGGACAACCCACTAAAACCCAGGGCCCCCGTCTACAGCTTGGGCGTGATCCTGAGAACTAAAAGTCATTCATCACGCACGACCCACTATGCAGTGGTCCCTTTAGACGCTGCTCATACAAGGCGTCTTATTACCTTAGAGTGCGGGGAGACTCCTCTACGCCTTGAGTTGTTCGCAGGAAGTGTAGGGAGATGGCATTCTCCACCACGGTACGGCTAGAAAAGGTGGAGTAACCAGTGCCGCCGCCTCCTCTCAATTATAATCATCCCTAGATATTATGTTCGTAACTTTCGAATGTTTATTTGAAACTGTGTCATCTCTATTATTAAACTGTAGCTTAATTGAAGAAGTCCTGTGACTTTTAGGGATTTAACCATATCTCAAAAGCAGTAGGTAAATAAGCATTAATAACACAGATAATAAGTTGACAAGCATCAAGCCGAAAAATGAAGATGTTCCTAAAGGAATATACAAAGAGGCTTGAAAAAAATATTGGCTGGTCTAGGCCTAGTCTCATATAGGGAAAGGATACCTGAAGATGTATACCTAATCCCTATCTATTCACGGTGTGTCAGCAGCTATTGTAGACGAGCAAGGCGATTAGCCCGCCACTCGCGGCAGCGTTTTCGGATTGCAGATCCCCATGCAGGTATTAGTAGGTATCCCCCTCCGTCTCGCCCCCCGGCACGCACTTGGCATGCCGGGTAAGAAGCAAACGGGCAAGTCTCACATAACTAGAGTATCTCCTAGGCCAGTGGGGCCTCGTATGCGTAAGGTTCAATTCACTCCGTAGGGCAGCGCAGCGGCCTGCATTTTCACAGTCAAACTATTTTAAGCTTTATCTTTAATAAATAACGCATAGTATTGCTTTTACAACACAATTCCCTTGAGGAGAGGAGAGTTCTTTTGAAGATATCTATTATATTTCTAAGAAAAGGACTTGCAATCCTAAATTCGGTGATTTCGAAGATTTGATGTCTCCCAGTTCTTATTTACCCTGCCTGTGAGTGCGCGACTCTAACATCACATACATTGTTCTGATCCCAAGGTAAGTAGCTAAAGCACTCGTTTCATAGAAATCAGAAACGACACGGTACCACAACCACCCAGACCCCACACAACATCGAAGTTCGTTGTCGACATTGACCCGACCGGGAATCGAACCCGGGACCTCAGAGTTAGCGCCGCCCAAAGTCCGGCGTGCAAGCCACTCGGCTACGGAGGTCGAAGACTAGAGCCGATTAAATATATATTTTTTTAGTAGGTACGTCAACAGCAAAAGTAGATAATGTTTACTAGATTTCAAAATTAAGTTTCGATAGTGTAAGTCGGTATTTTCTATATAACTACAGTCAAAGTCTGCAGGTACTAGTAGACACTCGAAGGTTTACGATATGCGTTTAAAAAGTTTTGATTTTCATACTGATTTCATATTTTGAAACTTGAGCAATCATCAGTTACCTTTGCTGTTGACTGTACTTATGTTATAACTTTAATTTATTACTTTTTTGTTAATTATGTAGTTTATCAATTTTAAGAAATAAGTAATTATTTTCAGCTGGGTAGGTATTCGGCTCAGATGCTCGTGTCGTATGCAGGAAGGGCATAATGTAAGAAGACCTATTTAGTCAGACCATGACACACAAGTTAACAATTTTACTGGTAATGGCAATATAGATGCCATCATAATTTGAACATTACAAAGTTGCAATAGCATCGAAAACCAATGAAAATATACCCTGTACCAGTCAAAGGGTTAAAAATAAGATTATTTATTTAGATTAGAATAAGAAAAAGAGTTAAGAATATTAATTTATTTTAATAATGATTAACATCCTGTATGTATAATATATACAAAGTAAGGGTAAACGACAATTTCGCGAAGTTTTCCAAACCAATAATTTCTGTAACGTCTCAATTATACGTCGGCGTTGAAATAGGCGGTTTGCTATCAAAATATGTACCAACATGCCAATTACTTAGATGACCATCCTTAATTATGGACGCGCTAACGCCAGCTTAACGATCGCGGTTATTAGCACTTGTAATTTGTTTTCTTCATTAGTTATGTCAAACTAATAATTTATTTAATCGCTCGTAGTCAGTTAAGGTGAAGCCTCTCGCAAAGGGGTAATACCATAATGATACATTACTGTCATGTAAAATTATTTATTTTTATAATTTCACCACATTAGTTATTTATTTGGTACTCAGCTCCGGCCGAATGCGAATCGGTCTGCAAACATTGGAATGTGAAATTAGAACTTCAAGTCCAAAACAATTTACGACCTCATACTAATGTATAGTTAATTGCCAGTGCGATCATGATAATTATTAGAAATGGACGTTCCATTAATAACAATCAACAAAGTTGTTAATGCTATATTTTAATCATAAATATCTCTACAGATCTCCTCGAATACATAAGATTTTGGAATCCAATGAACCGTGTCCACATTTACATACACCACTGTCCACGCATCACAGAGAACGGAACGTCATCACTCTATTAAGATTTCGGGGCACTGTCTCTTGGGCGAAGTTTCGTCTGCAACTGGCTCTTTCCTCTTGAGTGACTTGGTGTCTTTGTCTTCTTGGTCGGGGTGGTCGGCGGCCTCGGGCTCCGGCCTCGTGTCGTCGGAGGCGTCGCCGGCCTCGGCGCTGCCGTACAAGTCGTCGTTGGCCTTGTCGAGGTACTCGCTGTCGTCGGCGGCGGCCTCGAGGCGCTCAGCGGCCTTCTGCGAGGCGTTGTGGGCGCTCTCGCTGGTGCGCTTGTTCACGGTGATTCGCATTGTGAGTGCCCTGTATAGCTGGTTTATGTCTCCCGGAGCGCCCTGTAATTAATGTTGATATTATTAAGATGGTAATATATAATGTTAATTGTATAACCAAATTAGGATGAACTGGAGATGGAATAAATACATTTACCATGTCATCTGTGCACCACCCTATGGTTGACTGGTAAATAATGCCTCAGGCATTAAGTCCACCATTAAGTGTTTAAAAATTTTAAATAAACTAATATTATGAAGCCATAGATTTTCACAAACTAAGATACAGTGGTGCTAAAAAGACCAGGAACAGTTTGACCTGGCCGCTTGCGTCGGCGACTGTTGGTGCCTAGTTAATTACCACTCACCACACAGTAACACACACTAGTACAAATTATCACTATTTCATAATTTCATTTCACACATACCATGACGAGAAACAGCTTGACCTGCTGCTGCGCATCAGCAGCAGTGAGACGCAGGCTCTTGGTGCCGGCCCGCTCCACCACCATGGCGGGCCACAGCTTGGTGTTGAGCACCACCCGCAGCGAACCCGCCACGCGCGCCACCAGCCGGGCTCCGCCCCCGCCCCCGCCCCCGCCCCGCGCCCCCCGCCGCGTCGTTCAGACGGAGTACACCGCGACCGCGCTCGCGCCAGCTGCCCGCCTCCCATGCGAATAGGCGGCATGAGATCTGAGATGATAATGAACACTTTAGAGATGATTCAGTCGACAAATACAAAGATTATAAACGAGATGATGCACATAACTTTTTAAACTATCATAGTTACTTGCATAAGCATGCATGCATGCATTTTTATTTCCTATTCTTAAATTATATAACTCAAATGTCGCATTGTTAATGTGAAACGAGCCAATTTATCAATGCTGTGTACGCCTGTAATAGGTATACATATGAGCCATAATTGTTTTATTGTATTATTTAATGTAATTATATGTATACTGTTGGTGTACCTTTTCCATAAATAAATAAATAAGAGTAATTATTAACGGGATTCTACGTAGTCTAGTTAAAAACAACAAAAGTGCCGTTTCACGTTCTAATACTGTGAGTGTACTGTGTCGTGATGAGCAATCTCGAGTGAATAGTGACTTAGAAACCAGTGGTACGGGCGTCGAGCGCAAAATACGACTTAGAAAGAGGGTAGGTCGTTTTGTCTGCTCATAAAAACCTACCCACAATAACTTCAATACATCCGTGATCATGGCGCATGCAACTGTGTCGAAATATCGGATACTCAAAAATAATAAACATTGAAAGAATACCGTTAATAATTACTCTAAAATAGATGCATATTTGGCAAAAGTTTGGAATACAACCACATAACAAAAGCGCTTGGTAAAACTAAAAAAAGAGTTATCTTACTTAATGCACTTAAGGCACTAGCATTGCCTGCGTGCAACCTAGAAAGCTATCTGAACGGCAAAAATACACATCTCCAAAGCTGTGACTGAGGCTGCTACTAAAACCCTAGGCAAATGAATGTGTAACCTGTAGCACATTGATCTCTCCCTCCTCTCCCGTGGTGTTGTAGTTGGCGGCGGGCGGCGGCGGGCGCGCGTGCGACCGCTCGTACTCGGCGGCGGCCGCCGCGAGGCTGGAGCTTTCGCTGCTACTGCTCGCTTCGCTTGGGCCTGGCTCATCTTGCTGTCAATCAAAAATAACTAAGATGAAGAGAGTATCAACAAATAATACCACTTTTATGTGCAGCCAGACACTTTATAAAAATTGATTTGATTGCTTCGCCCATAATGACGGATTTGACCACATTTTCTTTTTTAATATTTGTTGTATGTATACAAGGTGGACTGACGATCTGGTGAAGGTCGCGGGAAGCCGCTGGATGTGAGCAGCACAAAACCGGTTGTTGTGGAGATCCTTGGGGGAGGCCTTTGTCCAGCAGTAGACGTCTTTTGGCTGAGATGATGATGTTGATACATATTGTATTTCTACTTTTTTAAACAATAAACTATTCAGATTTGTAATTAACTTTCTTTATTGAAGGCGATTGATGATTAATCAAAGCTGTGTAGGACACTTCTGAAACCTCATTGGGACTTTTTGAGAAATATTGCTTAACGCTATCACTCATGCATATTAATTAATATTTATTAATTATCAATTATGCAACTTTGTAACACAGCAAAATCGGCAACGGCGATGTCCCCACAAGAAATAATAAGCAGATCCTTGCAATCAATTTAACGCATTCAACATACTTAGACAGGCAACTTTACACATAGTGATGAACATTGAACCATCAATTGAACTGTATGTCTTTAAAAAAACTGCCATTCCATACTAGCACAATGATAATTTGTTTTACAACTTCCTTATCAGAGGCAGATAGTATTAACAATTAGACAACTTAGTAGTTTTAGAACATTAAAAACATTCAAGAACTACTTAAAACTCCTAGATAATTGTTTACAGACCTGACTATTTTCCTTAACTGATGCCACAGCACTTGTAAATAGCAATTCTGTTGCACCATTTGTTGAGCTATGATCTGCTGCCTCACCATTATTGACTTTTTCATTTAACACAACTCGCTCACTTAAATTCTGTCCGAACACAAATCCAGATGAACCCGTAGCAGGTTGGACTGGTACAGTGCCAGGGTTGTTTGTTCTTGGAGTGACATTTGATGAACCCAGTGGAATAAATTTAGGCAATTCAGATTCTTCCATTGTATCTTTCAATCTGTCCTCTGTATCTTTAACAACAGTCTCATTATCCTTCTTGTCCTTATTTTTTTCTTTGTCAGTATCAGATTCTGTATTTTCTGTTGCTTTTAAAAAAGGATTACAAGTAGCTTTCAGCTGAGGAGGACGCAATACGGATCCTAAAACACAACAATAAGCAAATAAAGTTATCCTGTTACAGAATCTGGTACCATTTATTTTACTGCTTCTTTTATGTTTTTGTCTTGTTTAGAGATAAGTTTATTTACTAAAGTAGTAGATATGATTAGCCATCTTTATGAATCGCATAACAATAACAACCTTTTAAAAACCAAGGCCTACATAAACAATAACAATTAAAGTGTTTCTTAGGTTCTTACCAAATGGATTGCAACTTTTGTTAGAGCTTGAGGCAAAAGTAGAGGAGCCAAATCCACCAAGCCTAGGTTTAGCCAGAACCACCCTAGACTGGGAGGACCCATTGCAGTAATCATCCATGGGCGATTTGCCTGAAATCACAAAAATTTAACAACTCAGTTATAAGTAGGTACCTAATAATTCATGGGTTGGGCAAAATTGCGGTATCACTTGTTGATAAAAACAATCCGTTACTAAATTGCTGAAATAATATGAAAACTTGCAATAAAACACACTGCATGTAAATGTGGCAACTACTTGACGCATATAAACGTTATCCAAAGGCTGCTCCAGAACTAGTATCTATATTGTCATGCAAATATGACTAATATCACAAAAGAAAAGCACACAACGAAGCATCCTACGACGTTAGGTTAGTAAAATAAAGGAGCTGAAGAAAAAATACGTTGACAGTGCTGCATGAACTTATTAGCCAAAATCCCGATTGAAGTTTTTTCAATAAGAGTCAAACAAGAAGCAGTGACACATACTATAAATACAATAATAACACTAAATACCTAGAATGTGTAAGTAAAATAATTAAATTCGTACCTTGCTTCGCGTCTGCCATTACAATTTACAATTTTTTTTAATGTCTTTTTCTACTAAAGCGCGAACAGCAAACAGCAATGGCTTGCGCAGCCACCATAGACCTACTAAACTTAAAAAAAACTAACCAATGTTGTGCCAACTCTGGATTTGGAAAGAGTGCTAGAGGAGGTTGTGAAAAAAAAGCTATTCAATCAAGCGATATCGAATTGATTGTTAACCTAAATATTTGGTGTCCGTTGTGGTGGCGAACACATTGTTTTATTCACGTTTGTTGTTATTCCCTCTTTTAGTGCGTGATTAGTGCGTAATTACTGCAAACATAAAATAATTAGTGCCGCTTTAGTTTAAGAAATAAATACCTTTTTTAGTGTGTACGTTAGCATCACGATCAAGCTGGCGTGGCATACCCATGACCGTTCTCGATTAATTTACTAAAGACGACGACGATTAACATTAATAATAAACACACACACACACACATTAACTAGCTAATTGTTCTTTTTAGCTATAGAATATGTGACCACCGAAAAAAGAAAGATGTGGCAAGGAAGCGAGAGAAAATGAGCACGGTCAGAGTGTCACCAGTAAAACTAGAGGGAGTTCATGGTGGGATAGTGAAAAGCTGTTTGCATTTTTTTAATCATAAATATGTGTTTTATTTAATATGAATGAACGTGTAATATAATAATGACGGATTATTAACTGTTAAGTGTTCGTGAGCGTGCATGAGTGCGAATTAAATAAAAAAAAGAGTGCAACTTCACTTTTCAAGTACTCTCATGAAGCCCGCGTGAGATCCCAGACTTTCTTTTCTCTCTTCTTTCTTTTATCTTTTAAGACAATTGAAATCATGTAGAAATCATTTTGATTTTTTGTGCATTTAAACGGAGAAGTGTTTTTTGACAATTTTATGTCGAATTTACTATTTGATGATGATTGATGAGGTGATTCATATCTAATAATAATAATAATAATCTTTATTTGCATAAAAACATGGTATCAGTTACAGTTTACTGTTAGCCAGTCAGTTACAGTTTAGTAGTTATGTTATGTTAATTAGATATACAAAAGAAAAAAAAGAAAAACAATTGTAAACAGTATTGAGAGCTTCTGCTTTCTAAACTAGGTTAGACCTGTAGGCCGATTCTACTAAATAACTGCAACTACACTGCAGCGTCGCGTGTGTCAAAATGAGCAAATTTTGACGTTTCGGTATTCTGTTATGCAGCGCTGCTGCCGTAGTGTTGCAGGGACGGAGAAGTAACGCAAATAGGTATTCCACTAACAAAACTGCACTACACCTGCACGTTTACTGCAAAATAATCGTATTCCATTAAAATATTTTGACATTTGTGTAGTAATGACAGCAGTATTGGTGCAGTTTTTGTGCAGGTTTATTGAAGTAGATCGTGAGCAACTTTTGCACAGCGTATTATAAGCATTTTACGTATTTAGCGAATTGTGACATTAGTTCTTTTAGTTTTATTGCAGGATTCGTGCAGCTGTAGTGTAGTAGACGCGCAGTTGTAGTGTAGTTGTGGTGCAGAGAATTTTAATAGAATACGTCTATTTCCACGGCACTACTCCTACACGCCACAAATGACAGGTGTAAACGTGCAGTTGCAGTTTTCTAATAGAATTGACCTCCTGTACTTTAGTCGGCAGGGATTCCTCCTACTATTAAAGAGCTTAATCTAATATTCTATTACATACCTAGGACTTAACTATATAAGTAATGGTAAATTAGTTGGAAGAGGTATGTAATTTACTACAGTATTATTATGTCTAGCTTGCAATGTTTTAAGATTGGACTTATTAATAAAGATAAACAATAGATATAGATGTGGTATATGTATTTGTGTGTGCGTGTGCGTGTGCATGTGTGTGTGTGTTTATTATTTAAAGTTTTATTTTATAGTTGTATTTTCAATATATCCTCAGTCTCATTGTATCCAAGTGTAAGTAGGAATTTTTCTGTTGAATTTTTAACTTCATATTTTGAAAGTGAACAAACGTCATTTAGGTACTTTAACAACAGTAATACATATTCGTTTACCGCGTGATAGACAGTGGACACGAAATATCGAAAACTTGATGCAGCCCTAGTGTAAAACGAAAATTATTTCATTAAACAAAATATTCGTAAATTCTTCATTATGTGTATTCGATTTTTGCTTCTTACATAAATAAATGTTTATAAAGGGTGTTTTTTTAGAGGCAAAATGAAATAAAACACGTTAAAATAAGTTTCACTAACGTGGTATTGGTTTTATTAAAAAGATATTTTTACTCCATTAGTGCTTAAAATTAATTTCGGGCACATGGGTGCCACGGCTGGTTCGAATGAAGCGTAATCCGAAAGTCCAATTTTCGACCACTTTTTCGAGCAAAAAGGGCCTTACATCGACATAACGCGGCGAATGTTCGCTTTCAAGTGGTCCAACGTCTGTGGTTTATCTGCGTAGACGTGTGACTTTACCCAAAGAAAGGTATGGAGGACGATCGTCGAGGAAGGTCCATTACGCGAAATTATGCGCTCATCTAGCGAATTAACTCATTTATTTATTTATTTTATTTTATAACTTTTGCAACATATATTACATGGCGGACTTAATGCCTGAGGCATTCTCTACCAGTCAACCATAGGGTGGTGCAGAAATAACAAGGTAGGTGCAATTGGGTGAAGACAACAATTAAGAAATAAAAATAATATATTATAAAACGCACAGTATATGCCTACATATATACAATTTAAATTAATTAATTATTATTAATATATTATTATTAATTAATTATTATTTATTAATTATGATTAATATATTATTATTAATTAATTATTATTAAATAATTATTTAAATTAATTTAAATAATTCCTTGCATTCTTTGACGATTGCTGATGTCGTTTCTTCTCTGCCTAGTGCCTTCAGCGCCGCCTGGCTGTCGCTGTAGATAGCCGTAGCCATCTTTCCTGTAATAGTATGGTTTTCGGCCATCTCAGCGCATGCCATTATTGCGTATATTTCCGCCTGGAAGACACTGGCGAATCTTCCTAGCGGTATCGACTTGTTTTCTCCGTCCCGTCTGCACATTTAATGTGCACGCCGGCTCCAGAGAGCTTTGTCGACTCTTTTCTGGAGCCGTCTGTATAGCAAGTGGTGCTACCAGTTTCCATGCTCCAGTTTTCTCTTGAACCTATGTGTATTCTATATTTTTTGTCAAAAATCCTTTCCTTCCGTATTAAGTCGTTATTGGAGAGGATCATTGACAGCCTATCTTCGTATTGTTCGCCTATACTGGCGTGGCCCTTGGTGGAAGTTCCCAGTCCATATGCCAGTACTTCTTAGCTTGAACCATTGTTCCATGGCTCTTTTCTTAATTTCTAAGTCCTGGGGATTCAGCCCTAGTAGGATCTCGAGCGCCTCTGTAGGTATTGTCCTCATCGCGCCCGTAGTCACTAGGGCCGCTAGCCTTTGGACCTTGTCTAACTCTGCCTTGTTTTTCCCCACTGCGGCTCTGTGCCACCATACGATGGCTCCATGTAGGATTCTTGGCACGATTATTGCCCTGTATATAGTGCCATCGCTGGTTTCATGCCCCAGGTTCTACCTATTACACTTTTACACTGTATCATTGCCATCTTTGCCTTGGAGCAAGTGTTAATTATATGGGTCCTAAAAGTAAGCTTGCTATCCAGTGTCACTCCTAGATACTTGACTTCCTTGACTGTTTCCAGCTCCTGGTCGTCCAGTGTCACTAGTTCAGCGCGCCCTATCTTTCTTTTCTTCGTGAAAAGAACTAGTTTGGTTTTATCAGGGTTTAGGTTCAAACCTTTGCTCCTGCACCACCCTAGGGCTTCTTTTAGGCCTCTGTTCATGATTTCACACATGATGCTGAGGACTTTGCCTGTCACCAGGAGCACGCCATCATCAGAATACACCTGTGTGTTTATGTGCATCCTGTTTATCTTGTTAACTAATTCCTCTATAAGCAGGCACTACAGCAATGGCGACAAGCATCCCCCCTGGGGGAACCCTATTTTCGCCACCACCGCGCGTGTTGTTCCTGCTATCTCTGTGCGTATCAGTCGGTGTCTTAGCATGTTTTTCACCCATTTCGATACGTCTCTGACTATGCCTTTGCGTCTAAGGGTAGCCTCTATTGAGTCGGGGGTCGCTCTATCAAATGCGCCCTCCACGTCAAAGAAGCAGCCCATTGCGTATTCTTCATTGCTAACTGATCTTTGCACTCTTATCACCAGGTTGTTGAGGGCCGTTTTGGTGGATTTGCCCTCCATGTATGCATGTTGATTTTGGTGTAGTGGAGATCCGCTTTTCTCTATTTGTTCTCTGATTATTCTATCTAGGATTTTCTCCAGT
This sequence comes from Eudonia lacustrata, assembly GCA_947562085.1. Taxonomy (NCBI): domain Eukaryota; kingdom Metazoa; phylum Arthropoda; class Insecta; order Lepidoptera; family Crambidae; genus Eudonia; species Eudonia lacustrata. The sequence goes on from OX387313.1 coordinate 7,404,558, forward strand.
GTCTTTAGTAGGAATGAGGAGAGGCTGATGCATCTAAAGGCTTTGGCTTCCTAGTAGGATGCCCTGCCAGGTTTTGGGATGAATACTGCCTTCACCTCCCTCCATTTTCTTGGTATGTACTTAGTTCTGATGCTGCCGTTGTACAGGGCCAGCAGGTCCTTGCTTATATACTTTATAGCTGTTTGTAACATTTTCGGGAAGATTTCGTCCGGTTCCCCTGCCTTGTATGGCTGAAAGGATCGGATGCTCCACAATAAATGTTCCTCAGTGATGATTACCTTTGGTTCTTGGTCCGCTGTGGGACCTGGGGGGATTGGTATATCATCATCTGTGTATTCTTCACTATCTGGGAAGTGTGTTTTCGTCATAACTTCCAGTATCTTTTCCGGATCCGTTATTAGTTCTTCTCCGTTCTTGATACTTTCTAGCCTACGCGTGTTGGCCTTGGAGAACGTTTTTACCAGTCGCGCAGCTTCAGGGTATCTTTCAACTCCTGCGCAGAACGTCTTCCAGTTATTCTTGTTCTCCCTTCTACATTCTTTCTTGTATAGGTTTCTTTCTTCTCTGTATATTTGCCAGCTCCCATCATCGTTCTTCTTAAAGGCCTTGTTGAGAGCCCGCCGTGTCTTTTTTCTTTGTTTCCCCAGTGCCTTTGTCCACCAGGGTTGTCCTCTATCTGGTCTTATCTCTCTCAGGGGGCATGCCTTGTGATAGGCTTCTCTTAGAGCTTCGTCCAGTCTATTGGCTTCCTTTTCTATTTCTAAGGCATCTACTAGCGGGGTGTCTCGTCCTGGGACCCACTTCTCCAGATGGTGCTGGTACGTGTCCTAGTTGGTTTTCCTCGCATTTCTTATCGGATCTTTTCAGTCTTGGCCTCCAGACTGAAGGTGATTCGTCTATGATCTGAAATAAAGTCACTTTCGTCTGTTTTCCAGTCCCTTATATGTTGGCTTATCCTATCTGTAGCAATAGTGATGTCCAATACTTCTCGTCTTGCCTTGGTGACGAATGTGGGCGTGTTGCCTACGTTCAGTATCTCCAGGCCTGTTTCACTTATGAATTCTAAAAGTAAGTCACCTTTTTTATTACAGTTAGTGCTACCCCATACCACATGGTTTGCGTTGGCATCGCACCCTAAAATAATAGGAATATTCTTACCTTGGTATTTTCTTACAGTTTCTTCCATTTCTCGGGATTGCTCTGTGTATAGTCTACTACCTAATATCCAAATAGGTTACTGGAGCTGTAAGCTCACTCACATCTTGTTGCACTAAGAGTACAACTCGCAGATTCCACTACTCGGGTCATCAACTCTAAAGTCCTTTTTGGTGGCGGAGTTGCAAGCCCACTCACTTCTCAGTACCTATCCAGACGCTTCATCAGTTCTAAAATCCTACACGGCTCATTTAACCGGAGACATTGCATCTAGCGGGCGCCTCTACTAAGACTAATGCCAGAGATGTTGGACGCCTACTCAATAAAAACCACCGAGCAGAACAACAAACTATGGACAATTCACGTGCCCCACAGATCCTTTCGCTTCGGGCCCCTTCAAGACCGCTACTCGGACCCGCTTGCTGTGCACGAAATGGAAGCCTGGCTGGACCTCAACAAGGCAGATGAACATTCCTACTTCTACAGCTAACCACATAGCCACCACGTGTCTAATCCATGTCCAGGACCTGCCGGAGACGCCCGCGAAGGCATAAACGGCAGGGGCCTAGGATCCGAACTCCCGTGGTACCCTTGAAAAGACAGCCGGTCCCGTAGTTCCAGCTGCCGTACCTAACCTATCAGGGTGAGTAGATGGGCACGTAGTGTGTAAACGAGCAACGAACATCGAACTAACGTTTCATACGTACTTCGCGTCAGTTTCAAAGCACAGTCACTTTTGTCATTTTTCTGTCAAATTTTAACGCCGTTTACTCTTTAAAATAAAACGTTTATTCGATTCAAATTGCTTACGAAATATCATGATTGAAAAGAAATTCTCTTTTGAAGTAATTCAAAATTTCTAAGAGACAAAGCATCGACATTATAATTTGTCGGTCGTTGGCGGTTTTGTGATTATTTCTTAATGCCGTATATATTTTCGTTGAACACGTTGTTTACACCGAAATGTCTGTAATTGTTATATTAAGGTACTGAGGGGCAATTTCTAATTTCACTGGTAATCTTGAATTACTCATAAGTAAAATGAAATACATTATGAAATATCATATTTTTTCTAATACCTATATACAATTTGATTACTAAGACACATATGTACCGTTCTAGAATTTTCGGTGTCAAAGATAAGTTACCAGTGACCTTGAATAAGCGAAAAAGGAGCACTCGTTCGTAATTGATATCATAGCGTGAGAGTTGGTCACCGGTTCAAAAATCAACCGCTGCCGCTGGTCTTTCTTTTTATTGAACGACCCTGACGGCATATGCGCTGTAAGAATCTAGGTAGCGTTTCCATTCAACAATTCATTCAATCACCACACATCAAATTGTGCTGATTACTTCTTAATAAAATTTAAATAATGAAATAAAACTTCTTAACAAGATATGTTATATTCGCTTTGCTTTCGATATAAATTGATGACAAAATCGATGAACAAATAGCATCTAACCTCTTTGGCATACCTACATGTCCGCCATTTTGAAAAATACGTGTTTCGGCGGCCAGTGATGAAAGGCATGTCAATCGACAGAGTAAGTGATTACAAACAAAAAGTGTTCCGTGATTAAATCTCTAAGTGACACGGTTTCTGAGATATTTGACTATAAAAACAGAAAAATAAAACAAAAAAAAAATTTATATAGTGAATCGTCTAACGTAAATGTGATAACAAAATTCCTCCGTGCTACACGAAACTAGTTCCACCCGGTTCGGTGCACCGCGAATTTTGTTAACACATTTACGTTAGACGAATCACTAGGTATATAAAAAATTTTTTTTTGTTTTATTTTTCTGTTTTTGGAGTCAAATATCTCAGAAACCGTATCACTTAGAGATTTCATCACGGAACACTTTTTGTTTGTAATCACATACTCTGTCGATTGACATGCATTTCATCACTGGCCGCCAAAACACGTTTTTTTCAAAATGGCGGACATGTAGGTATGCCAGGTTCCATACAAAAATGTTCGAACCTCTTTATGTATTAAAATCGTTCGCGACGCGGCGTTTATAAATCAATTTAGCGCGTTAGGTGGATTCTATCACTAATTACAAATAGCGCTTGTCAAATCGTAGACGTCTATCTAGATATTTGGTTTGTGAGTGGAACAGAAACCAGAAAGGTGTATTTGTACACTACATTCATCATAATACATATCGACATTATTTTATAAACCTATAGAAACATAAAAATGAATTTAACCCCAGTTGTTACTTAAGTGGGTAGGATAAAATTAATAAGACTGTTCGCATCGCACTTCTTGAAACGGCACACAGACACTTTTTTTTTGCTAGCGTCCATCGTCCATGCTCGATTGTTCAATCAAGCCCGCTATCATAACTCGCATACAGAATTTTCCATATTAAGGCAATATTCGTATATATTACGTTATAAATTTAAATCTTTTTAATGATTAATTGGATTGTAAATAAAAAATGTTTTAGGAGTCCTTGTTATATTTTTATTGTTTATTTTATTAGGTTGGGGAAAAAGACTTTTCGCATATAGTATGTATGAACTTGTAATAAAATCTCTTTGGCTATACTATTTGTATCTGGCTGGTTTTGGTATCATTAAAAGTTTAAATTTTAAAGAAGATAATTTCCAAATTCAAATTAGGAAAATGTGTGATCTTCATTTGTCTTTCTTACTGTCAAGATGAGTGAATCTAATGAAGAAATTCGATACATTTTAAAATTTTACTACAATAAAAATAAAAGTGCAACGCAAGCCGCGAAAAAAATTTGCGATGTTTATGAACCTAGTGCAGTGTCTGTGAGAGTAGCACAAAATTGGTTTAAGCGTTTTCAATCCGGAAATTTTGATGTCAAAAATGCACGTCGCTCTAGTCGCCCTATTACGGTTAAAATGGATGCCATTTTTGAAAAAGTGGAGCAAGATCAGCATATCAGTAGTTACGACGTAGCTGAAAAACTGGCATTTGACCTCAAAACAGTTTTAGCGCATTTGAAAAACTGTGTACACAAAAAAGCTCGATATTTGGGTACCTCACGAGCTCACTGAAAGAAACCTAATGAACCGTGTACTCATTTGTGATTTTTTATTTCGACGTAATGAAACTGAAAAATTTTTGAAGAAGCTGATAACTGGTGATGAAAAGTGGATCACGTACGACAAGAACGGGCGAAAAAGGTCGTGGTCAAAGGCCGGTCAGGCTTCACAGACTGTGGTGAAACCCGGTTTAACTCGCAACGAGGTGATGCTGTGTGTGTGGTGGGATTGGAAGGGCATTATTCATGATGAGCTGTTACCACCAGGCAGGACTATTGATTCTGAACTCTAATGCGAACAACTGGTGAGATTAAAGCAAGAAGTTGAGAAAAAGCGGCTGAAATTAATGTTTTTCATCATGATAACGCTAGACCTCACACATCTTTAGCCACTCAGCAAAAATTAAGAGAGTATGGCTGGGAGGTGTTAATGCATCCGCCGTATAGTCCTAACCTTGCACCTTCAGATTTCCACCTCTTTTTGGTTTCTTCAGAATACTTAAGGCAGTGTCAAGGTATTATCAAGAGAGGACTGCCAAAACCACTTGACGCGATATTTTGATCAGAAGCCCCAAAAATTCTATAGCATTGGGATCATGTCCCTACCTACAAGATGGCAAAAGATATCGAACAAAATGGCACCTTCATACTTTAGTTAAATGTAAATATACTATATTAAAAAATGTTTTGAATTTTTTTTAAAAATGCGAAGAAACTTTTTTCCCAACCTGTTATTTTTAATATCACTGGGCAAATCATTTATAAAATTTGGCATAATATAATGCAATGTTCGCTTTCCATGCAAGTTATTATTAGTTTTCTATTTAAAACGTTTCTAGTTTTTTATTATAACAAGTAACTTTTTGTAGATCAGTTTAAAGAATTTATCCGTTAATCCTGAACAGGTATCAATGAGCAGTATGAGAACGATGCGTGATAATTGTTTTTAAAATACGCATTTGTAATACATTGATTTGGTTGAAATGTGTTTAAGCAGTGCGTCTATAACTACTCAGCCCATAAGAAATAATTGATTCGCCCAATTTTATATAAGGATAACAAATATGATATGGAATTTTATATTTTAGTATAGAAAATTTTGCAAGCAAAGCACGTAGTTTGTCACATACACCATGAGTTTGATCAGCCCAAGACATCCGATCATCAATAACTACACACTGGTAAGTCTGCTTTTTAACAACATCTAGGGCACCGCAGCAGCAATTAGTGTTAAACTAAAAAACACTTATTATTTTATGTTTGCAGTAATTACGCACTAGTTATGAACTAAAAGAGGGCATAACAAAAAACGTGAATTAGACCATGTGTACGCCACCATAACGGACACAATTATTGAGCGATACGATTATACTACACAATTTGGTTAATAAGCTCAATGTAAGCATGAAGATGTAGATTATTATTCTTTGTAGATATAAGATGCAGTTAGCCAACCGCAGTTACTAAAACTTTTTTAGTATTTTTAAATTGTTACTGCGTAGGTTTTATGATTTGTGTAACAGCCCTATGATTAAATACTCTAGTGCCTGAAGCCAATTTAAAAAAAAAACAGAAAATTATAAGTTAAAATGTCAGTGTCATCAGCCAGTTGTCAAAAAGTTTATTCAAGGTCTCACGGAAACACCTATTTTTGCAATTTTATACAGAGAATATTTCTTTATTATCATGTTATTTCTTGGTATTTTTCATAGTAGATTTAGAAGTGGTTGAGATTTAATAACTGTTTAATGGATGTTACTTTAATACTTATTTTATAATTCATTTCTATGATATTATTGGGCTAAAATACTGTGACCAAATAAACTAGAGTTAAAACAAATTGAATTAATAAAATCTGATCCGATGTCATATTTTGCGTAATAGCATTGTTTTCGATCTGCACATGAGATAGGTAAATGCACAAGTGTCTTCAGAGTTACACTGTTAATAAGGTACTCTAAGGTAAGTTATAGTAATTAATATTATCTCTGGTTCAATTAATCAATTTATTTATTCACCTAGTTTACCTATCACAAAACATGATAATATTAAATTATGAAACTACAATGATACTTTTCATAATAATGATTAGTCCATTATTACCCATTAATAACAAATTTTGTTATTAATTGGTAAAAAAGATTTTCTTCTATAAGTTCTGTATGGGTGTCTACTACCATTAAAAATGTCCACATTTATGCTAAATATTTTAATAAGTTATTTTATATTTAATTTGCAATTCATCAAAAAACGAAAATCAAAAATAGTGTTGGGGACCATTCTAGCAGGCATTCTAAAATGTCTGTTTCAGGAGGCCCCCATTGATAATTCCATTCTGTATGTCTATTCCGCTCATTTTTCATTATTCTCTGTTAACTCTTTATTATCATACTGTTATCTTGGTTTCGTTATTACTAGAAGAAATGTACATATTTTTAAATACTAAACTTGCTTGACTACAAGTAATAATCTCTCCTCATGTTGGCTATTAGAAGATCAACAATCAACAATGATCTATTAATAATAATGTAGAACCATTTTGACATAATAATATTCTGTGAAACTCAACTAAAAATCATCATCATCATCTCAGACAAAAGTTGTGCACTGCTGGACAAAATCCCCCCAAGTATCTCCTTTCTCCAACTGGAACTGATACTGTTATTATTGTTACTGAGTAATTGCACATATTAAGTTACATTCACAAATGAAAATTGATTGTTGTTGGTATAATTAATTATTTTGTATCTTAAAAGTTACACCAGCCAAAGGCTTGAACAATCTGAGATATAGGTAAGTAAGTCTATTTTAAATAAATATATATTATTACTAGTGGACCCGGCGGACTTCGTACCGCTTTGTTAGTTTCCATCAAGTGATTAAATTCTATTTGATTTCCATGACAACAAAACAAACAAATCATTTTGTATTGGAAAATCAAATTGTCGTTTTTAGTATATATATATTTATAGTGTGATTCCCGTGGGAATATCAGGATAAAAACTATCCTATGTGTTAATCCAGGCTATAAACTATCTGTACGCCGAATTTCATCCAAATCTATCCATCCATTGCAGCATGAAGAAGGAACAAATATACAGACATATACACAAACTTTCGCATTTATAATATTAGTGTGATGATAAATTAAAGTTAAGATTAATATTAAAACTACTATCAATTAGTTTGTGTTTGTGTCTTTTCATGTTAGACATTGAAGAACCAACTATTTTTTTTAATGTTTAGTACAATGACCAATTTTGTATGAGATCTGCCCCCCCTATCCAAAAGACATTTTGCATAATTTAGTAGTACCATAAGGACCTATAAGACTTGCAACCAGTTTTTATTTTAAAAGCCACAGAGTTTAGAATTTTGGTTTTTTTGTTTTGTTGAATTATATTATTTTCATACATTATTATAATACTATTGACCAGGTCTACCAGTGGATTAAAATCAGTATAAAGCCAATCAAGTACAACACACGTTTTTTCAGGAAAACCCTGTGCTTTTGAGAGATGTTGCCATAGTAAAATATTAACATGTTACTTACATTTCAAATCAGCTGATTTAGGGGGACTTTTTAGACGCATCGTCTTCACTTTCGTCTCGCCGTGTTATCATGAGACAACCGTCTTCTGGTGGGAATCCATTGTGTCTACCTTGTCTTGTCTTGCTTGTCTGCCTTATTTCGATCACTGTTCCTTCTTTTTTCCGTGTAATCCTATTTTTAGAAAATGTGTAGGAAAGTTATTTCCCAAAAATGGTAACAGTTCCAGTTGACCATCTTTCTATTATAGGGCTTGTTCGTTAGCATGTAGCAAATAGAAATGACATAATGATAATTGCGTTCATTATCACTAGAACTGGTTATGCTAAGGCATTGGTTGCAGTGTTGTGTGTTGTCGTCTGCTGTTGTTGCTGAGTCACGGCGCGTCAAGGCGGCTGCCGGCTTCGCGCCCTAACTGTTGTATACGAAATTTACAGTCTTTCCTTGCGCACTGGTTGGGTGGCACGCGCACGCGGTAGCGGCATCGCTCGCGTCCTTAAAATCGCCTTAACTCATATATATGGTTCACAATGTATTATGTGTAATGATAAGCGAATTTCAGTATTCAATTATTTACTTAGTTTTTCGTTTGGCTGTTCTTGTGATGATAGTGATCTCCATTTTTTAAGTGATAAAGAAGTGTTCCAGTGATTTCAGTGATAAGTTTTATAATATTTGGTACACATAAAATGAGATTTAATAATGAATGCGGTTACGACCCTTGCAGTGGTAAGAGTCAATTTAGTTTTTTTTATTGTTTTTAATATCAATGTTTATGTAATTTATGGCGCACTGGCTAACGCGCCCGGTCTGAGATTGCTAAGGTTAAGCAACTTTCGCATATTCCGGTCATCGGATGGGTGACCAAAAATTTATCATCTCGAGCTCCTCCGTGCTTTGGTAGAAGCCGTTCCGTCGAACCCGAGAATGATCTGACCTACCTCCGCTCCGGCATAACGTGCCTATCAAAACACGCGGAATTTTGAGAAAATTCATCATCACTTTTTCATTAGCATTTTCTGTCATATCCACGCTCCTCTTTGTTGAGCCCACAGTGCACAAGTACAACCATAAAGAATTTTTCGGTACGCCACCATCGTCACTCATGCATAGATTGCTAAGGAATTACACTGTTGTAAGCTGCTGGAGCCTGGATGTAAAAACTCTTTATACATATACCTAGAGTCTTTCGTTTACTTGGCATCAAGTACCATAGTACTCAAGTTTTCCACCGTCTCGTGGTACCTGCGTTATCCACATCCTTCCTATTTGATTTTGTTACTAGTAAGGAAATCGAACAATTTTGACCATTTTGTCAGTCGCTGCTGATGGTTGTTTTTTTTTCTTTTTTATAATTGGATAGGCTTGCATTTGACTACTATCTTACATGATGGTAAGTGACGATGTAGCCTGGTAGAGCCACGATAGCCTAATTTACCAATATCAATACTAATTAGTGCATCTAACCCAATATTTCAGAGAATGAAGGTTCGAATCCCAGTCGTGGAAATCTATTTAAATACTTTTCCATACATACTTACTTTTTAAATACTTACCGAAATATAGTTTATACGGAACAAAATTTCAGTAAAGTTTATATATACTTAGCCATATTTAACCCATATTATTTAATACTATCTTACAACACTATGATACGGCTTTTGTGTTCGTTGATATCTTAAGCCGGAATTATCTAGTCATCGGTTAGGGTACGTAGGCAGGTACGTACGTATAATGATTGCTGAAACGTAATATCCATCTAAGATTAAAATTCCTAAGTACAATTTTTTTACGCTGTTGATTGACTGATTGCGAATGCCTTAATTATCTATTACAATTGGAAATAATACACAGATCCGTTTGCATAAATGAAATACTTAATCATGTCCAAAATATCTATGAGGATGAAAATATCTACACCAAGGGTGGCCAACCTTTTCGGCAGCTGGGCCAAATTTCGGAAAAAGGATTTGGCACCGGGCCGCACTACCAAACTTTAAGTAGGTACTTAGTTGAAAATGAAAATGTGAGAATTAAACACACATTTGTTAGTTACTTTTATTTACAAAATATGACTTGTTTGGCAGAACTAAGTGCATCAATGTTGATATCGACTGAGGTTGTTGCTACACGTAAACAGTTTTCCAGGTTAACTGTTTGTTGTATTGATAAAAAAATGTTTGTATTAATTCTAAACGTGAAGTAGAAGAAATTCGTGGTTTTGTTGAACAAAAGTAAATTTTTGGGGACTCGGCTCCGTGGGCCACAAGATGACACTCGGCCGCACCTCGGGTTGGCCACCCTTGCTCTACACCCTTAGGTTGCCTGGAAGATAGCGCTTTTAGTGATAAGGCCCTTTAACTGTTAATAATATTATAAACGTGTGTATTATTGGTTTTTTGTGTAGAATAAAGTGTTCTATTCTATTATATTCTCTTCCGCAGGATTCGAGATGGAGACCGACGACGAGGTGTACCGCCGCAACGTGCTGGACGACATGCCGCCCATCTCGGACGCGACCTTCGAGGGTGCCATCGGCGCCGGCTCGAACGAGATCGGCGACATGACCTTCTGCATGGGCAACTACGTCACGGACTTCATGAAGGTACGATGACCCCGTAACTATGTAGTTTAGAAAGGTTTTTTTCTTTATTTAATGGCATCGTGCAATTTCCTCATTTAGCCAGGTATCAAAGTTATATGAAGATGTACAATATCTTATATCTTTTAATGTTAGATGATAATAAGTCATTCGTGATAGAAATAATAAATTATATTCCCTCCAAACCTCTTGAGTAATAAATAAAGATCAAAACAAAATACTAATTTTAAAAAATAAAACAAAACCGCAAACATGTCTCTTCATTTTCTCGTCAAGAACAATAATTTATAAGGTTATTTTTTATATTAGAAGGAGGCAAACGAGCAGGCGGGTCACCTGATGGGAAGACATTGAACAGAGATTGAACGAAGTACACACGGCGGCAGATCAACCAACCCAAAACTTTCAAATTTCTTCAATCAATTTTAAACTTTATTATTTGGTCATAAAGGATCAATATTCATTGGAGAAATTTAACAGGTTTGGGTAGGTTGATCTGCCGCCGTGTGTACCTAGAAGTGTTCTTAAAATAATATAAACCAATGCACGTTGCGCACTGTATCACAGAAGAGAGACTATTTAAAAGTAGGTAGTAAAGGTTTACATTTAATATTATCACCCTTGGCTGATCGTGTAGTCTCGTGTAAGTATCTACGGCCTACCATAGATACATGCACTGCATTTAAAGAAAGCAGATGTACGTTCTGTTTCCCTAAACCCTAACACGAACAATAATCAAATTCGTGTGGTTAATCTCCTTAGTACAAAAAAGGAATTTGATACAGTGCCACAACGTCCGTAAATGGAACTAACAATTGCCAGAAGCAATTTTTTTAAATTTATGACAATATCACGACATAAGGTTTTTACGCTTTCGATAAGAGTTCGTGCTTGGCCCACGACACACTGATTGACTATCGCACGACTTGCACGTCATAAAACAATAGGATCTATTTTCGATTGTAACAATGTACACACGGCGGCAGATCAACCTACCCAAAACTGTCAAATATCTACAATCAATTTTGAACTTAATCGTTTGGTTATAAGGATCAATATGCATTGGAGAAATTTGACAGATTTGGGTAGGTTGATCTGCTGCCGACTGTACATACAGGTGCCTGGCCTGTGGCGGTAGCCAAAGTAACATTATGAAAACGATAGCGAAGTTCGAAAAAAAAAAATGTATAGGATTGAAATAAGATTGACCACGTGATTTAGCGCGGCTTATGTCAATCCCATACATTTTATTCCTATCGAACTTTTCGTTATCGTTTTCTTAATGTTACTTTGGCTAAGCTTACTGCTCTTCAACCTGTACAACAGTTACAAACAGGAAGTTTTGTCAAAACTCAAAACTAGTTTCTTGGCCAACTAAACATTTAAAAAATCATACAAGTTATAATCATCTTTCATAACATGTAGTTGGTAAAATAGGCCATTGCCACATATTTATCAATACAAAATATCAACGTGAGCCTTCAACGAGATAGCGCGCAGATGTGTTTGTAATTTGTGCTGTTTATCTGTTTAACGGTTGTTGTTCTAAAACTCAGACCATTATCATCCCAGAACCCCAGGAATGGGACCTTTTTAGCCTGCTGGTGATCCAGCACGTTCATCAACGATCCAAAACGTTCCACTTTTGTGAACCACTCCCACATGAACTAGCATTAGGAGAATTTGACACCACACGTTTCCCCTCCTTTCGATGACATGGGTCCTTCAAACAAGGTGTGAAGCACCTTGTTGGCTGGCAAGGTGAGGCAGACTGATGCTGCGTTGTTTTCACGCTGCGCCAGTTGTCCTCGCGTCTAGACTCCGTCGAGCAAAGCTAGGGTATTTAAAAAAAAAGATATTTTTTCGAATACACGCAGCCAAGGAGGAGCTGGACGGCGCAGTGGTTAACGCGCCTGGTTTTGCGAGTGTTGAGGTTAAGCAACTTTCGCAAAGGCCGGTCATCGGATGGGTGACCAAAAACGTATCATCTCGAGCTCCTCCGTGCTTCGGAAGGCACGTTAAGCCATTGGTCCTGGCTGCATTAGCAGTCGGTAACAACCACCAACCAACCACTGGGCCTGCGTAGTGGTTTATAGCCCGTTCTCCCTATCCATCCATAGGGAAGGCTTGTGCCCCAGTAGTGGGAACATAAAATGAGCTGATGATGATGACACACCGCCGCGCTTATGTGGGTTTTCTTGTTTCGCATTGGCTAGAAACCAGTCTCCTGCACAGTTGAATATGCTTTGTGTAGAGAAATAAACTTTTTGTTTTGGTAGCTTTATTTTTGCAAGATAACTCGTCGAAGTGTTTGTAGTGTGCTTTCCAAAGCACAAAGGAGCTAGCGTATGAGCTAGTTACATAGAGTTAGAGTTTAATTGCTCACTTTGGGAAAATTGCTTCATTGACAATTAATTACGAACGAGCTCAACTCAAAACTCTGGTTTCGCTACCGCAAATGTCCAATAAAAACGAACAATGTAAGCGGGCGAAACGACTCGCAACAAATACAACACCTTATAGGTATTAAACTTGTTAGTGCAAATTAGTCCATGTGAACATTATTGTGTCTATGACTTGACAAAAATCACGGGGGTTCCCTCCCTCCCACCCATACAACATACAACGTAGTGCGACTGAGTCAGAGTTACTTATTAGTTAGTACTATACACCTCGGTGGCGGTGTGTCAAAGCGCTCGGCCCGATATCCATGGGTCCCAGATTCAGTTCCCAGGTCAGGCAAAGTGTGTTTCGGATTTATTCACTGCAAAGCCCGGGTTTATAATCACCAACCCGCATTTGGAAAGCGTGGTGATTAAGCCATTGCCCATAAATTGTAGTGATGACTTGATTTCAATAATGGAGGTCTTTGCCCAGCAATGGGACAGTCATAGGCTATTTACTACTTTACTACTACTCGTACTATAATACGCTAACGATGTTTATCTTTGTCATTTTTGATCTTCTGCACTCCCCCGGACCTTGTATTCGGCTGCTGTAATCTACCTATCTCATATCTGTATCTCTACAAGTATATATAATCGTATAATACATAAAAATTAAAGTCCTGACTGATTGGCAACTGCTCGACGCCCAGCCCAACCATTTTAGCTTTCTATGCCCATTATGATCCTTGGGCCTAGAAAGCTTAAATTTTGCACAGTGTTTCTCTATATGATGTGGATTAGGAATAAGGCCGCATTGTTCGAAAGCGTTTACTTCTTACCTAGACTAAGTCGCGGGCGCGGACGCTGAAAATACAATTTACAATATTTACTTTAAAAATGTTGTAAATATATAAATATATAATCAAACTCAACTAAAAGACCTACAGGCCTCACTAGTTGGGGATCCCGGGTGAAGTGCGCTTCCATCATTGGCCTTATCATCACTTAACATCAGGTGAGATCAAGGCACTGTGCTTACCCGTTATTATAAAATAAAAAAGGTAGCCATACTAATGGATAAGATAATGGGGTTCCTCAGTAAAGGAGGATTCGGAAGGTTGCAGTACTTGCAGTGCACTTCCACCATTGGCTTTGTCGTCTCACCATCGAATGTGATTAAGGCCGAACCCTAATACCTTTTGAAATTATTAAAAAATCATGCCAACTTTCATAGTAAATGAGAATATATAGTTCATGAGTTCATAAGTATCAACGTTATCAAACTTAGAACTAGTTTGTCACGTACGAAAACAAAGTTTATCGGCAACATTACGTTGTCACGCTGGGACTTTTTGTGTGTGTGAAACAAATATATATATCATTCATGCGTAATACAACTACGTCATCGTTGTAACACGATTACACGACACGACGCAGCTAGTGTGAGTTTGCACAGAATCCGCCGAAATATTAGATTGGATCTAATCGTTACGTCCATTAATTACTTACGTCACCATAGTTTATCTAAAATCAAATTAACTACAATATTTGAGACATCCATTCCGGGGCTTAATGATCTATATCTATGTGTACAGGTGTTAGGAAATTGGGTATACAATCATGACATGATGGTAATCGCTTGTCCAGGGGCCATAGCTTCAGGGTTAATGTTGAGCGAGTAAAGTATATATGGACACAAAACTTCCTAGTCCAATCTGTCAAAACTGTCTCAGCCTACCATACTCTCTCTTGCTATTGGTTTGCCCGTAAAAACATAATTGTTCACAACAATGGCCCCTGTTCAAGAGCTCGATGGCGCAGAGGAGCTCGATGGCGCAGTGGTTAACGCGACCGGTGTGCGATAGCTGAGGTTATGCAACTTTCGCAAAGGCCGGTCATCAGATGGGTGACCAAAAATTTATCATTTCGAACTCCTCCGTGCTTCGGAAGGCACGTAAAGGCGCTGGTCGTTAAAAACCACCAATCCGCACTGAGCTCGCGTGTTGGTTTATGGCCCGTTCTTCCTATCCATCCATAGGGAAGGCTCGTGCAGCAGTGCGCAGTGGGAATATAAAATGAGCTGGTAATAATATACGACCTAATGTTATAAATAACCTTACACCTTGCTTGATGTTGGTACCAACCACCTTATAGTATGAAACTGACTTGGGGGTGGAGCCCTGGAGATCGATATTACGGGTATCTTAGGATACCTATTTGAGACTCCAGTCTCTCACACACAAGGTACCAGCATCAAATTTTGCTCTACCAATGAAATAGCATATAGAGTAGTAGCGCCAGTGTTCGACTCTTTAAGAAATTGGGCTTCATTAAAATTTTACGGGATGAGAGCTAGGAATAGGGTTGCCAACTAATTTTCAGGAAATTAAAGTAAATCTATCACTAACTTGTATAAAAAAAAGGATTTGAAGAAAAAGTAAAGTATTTTCCAAATTTATTTACTTGAATGTTTAAAAACATTTCTTTGTAATTATGGCACTACTTACCTAATATTTTTTTATTGTTTTAAAGCGCGTTCAGAAATTAGCGTTGCGTTTCACCTGAGTCTGAGTATCATTCAGTAGTTCAGAAAATTAAGTCAACAGGAATATTCTGTTCAAACGCATGCATTAGTCGGAAATAAAGTATTTTATTTTTATTAAAAATAATAAAGTATGGGGATGGAAAATAACGTAGGATACGTTATTTTAAAGTATGGTTGGCAACCCTAGCTAAGAAGTAGGTGGTCGATATTTAATTGATGCTCAAGACTAAAATCATTAGCTGACCCCTATTTCTAATGATTACAGTAAAATAATGTCGATCACTTGGTCCTGTCGAACACTGGTGCCTCTACTCCACTTAAGTGACCTATATGTGAGAGAAAATAAATTACCCTGCCCTGCACACTCAATATAACAATGCATTCAGGGGGCTGATGGGGCTGCCCCGACATTGCAGTGCATCAGGGATGCTAGCAGTAGCTGAAGTTGATAGCCTCTCAGCTATCATTAGAAAGCAGCGAACAGCATCCTGAGGACAGTCGGGACGAGACTGGACAGTACCGTTATGCGGCACTGCACCTGCGTCCACCTCGTCAAAGACACCAAAATTAATTGAAATAACTTTATGGCTATACAATAATATGCACTAACTTAGGTTTTTAAGTTAAATAATGTTACTAACACTATGGACTCAGCTATGAAATAACTTATTTTCATTTTATTTTTATTTTTTAGCCAACACTGATAAGATACATTGTTAATAAAAAGTTTAGCTTTTGTAGTCACGATGACTCCACTATACGTTTACAAAGAAACTTTGTACTCGTACTCGTATCTTATTCAAACACATTTATTCACACAACACAGATCAGCATGATATTTTATAGCCACTAATCTAATCATATAGGTATGTATATTAAGTATGTAAAATAATTCTTTAAAAGATAAAAGTTGTAGTAATGAAAATAAAGTAGTAGAATTACTATCTCTTTGTTATTTTTCTTTGATGTGAAAATGTATGATGCTGACGTCTTTACAATCTATCAAGTTATCTATTCCAATATATCAGAGTTTGTACTACGATTACTATTTAGATAACAGAAAAACAAACATACAAAATAAATGTCTTTTAGTCGCATAATGCCTAATTCACAAAATGCCTACCATGTCTCAAAAGGACTAATTCGCGAAAGGACTAATTCTCAAAAGGACTAATTCGCAGAATGCCTAATTCTCAAAAGGACTAACACTTGATTATCATAGATAATAATACTAATAAACGTTAGATGCATGAAAATAAAAACTTGCATTATTAAGTAATTTTGGTTTAATGTCAAAAGAAATCAACGATCATAAACAAAATTCGTTGTAAGTGTGTAGTCATTGCGGAATTCGTACCTTCGATGTGGGTGATGCAGTCGAAATTGCTATTACTGCTTCAAAAACTCTTATATTCCTTTTATATATTTTTGTTTCTCGCCGCTAACTGGGCCCTGTTTCTTTTTAAAGCTTTTAGCGTTCAACAAGAAATTTGTTAAAAAAAATAGATTCTTTATAGCTTTAAACGTCTGTCAAGGGTATGTTTTATAGTAACAGGCAGTGTTTCTTTCCAAATTCACACAAAATTATTGTCGGTGTAATATTTTTCATTTCATTAATTTGTTTTGATTGTACAATAGAGAACAGTTCATCAAACTTGTATTGGCTATAATAATAAATAATGGTGTCTAGGAAGCTAATCCATTTCTATAATCTAGTAGTATAAATCACTCGGGTTATTATAGTGTATTTATAGCTTTTAACGCTTCTTACAACGTTTTCATTGAACATCAACACGCCAAAGCTTTGTTTGCGAAGGAAATGCCCATTTAATGCTCAAGTCCTACGGCAACTAATATTTTATTCAACACTTAGCAACGTAGATAAATACATAAACTGTTAAATACATAGATGTAAGTATGCATTAGAATCATTAGATTATTGTCTTTTGATTTACGTTTTTCACGCGTTAACCGTGATTAACGGGATTAATGACAATGACACACGGGTTTAGTATTAAATGGCTAAAGCTGCAGATTAACCTGAGCATTTACTTGTAATGAGCGTTCTAAAAATGTTACATTACAATCAAATGCTCTATTACTGAAACGATACAAGTTAGTTTGCCACCATTTTAGTTTTCGTTTTTATAAACTCCGATATCTCACTGGAAAATATTATAAGTATTTCTTACTAACATTTACCTACCTATCAATTGTAGCGAGGTCTTATTTTCAATGATGGAGACTTTTGTACAGTAAGTAGTCTATGTCTATGTATATGTATATGTAGGCTATAACTTTACTTTTTTACTAGAGTGTGTAGATATCTGGTAAGATCAGCAAATTGAAATGAAACAACTTTTACGGACCTACTCGCGTTTATTTTACACATTACTTATTTAATGTTTATCCTGACGTTTCGAACTCTTTGCAGGGTCCGTGGTCACAGGGACCCTGCAAAGGGTAAACGCTAGGTAGGGTAAAGGGTAAACGCGAGTAGATCCGTAAAAGTTGTTTTATTTCAATGGCTAATCTAAGTGTTCGCGTAAACTTTAGAAAACAATATCAGTAAAATTTTTATATCAGTGAATCAGAATGCTCGGGTTTACGTGCACCTTAATAAAAAAGGTAAAAAATATAGTTATTAGAAACACAATTAAAATTTTATTGAGTCAAACATTGATCCCAAAGTTCTTTAGAATAGGTAGATAATCTTTATACGTGTCAAAGTCCTCTAAAGTAAGTCGATGCCAAGGTTTTATAGATAGTTTGGATTTTTATAAAACCGATAAAATGAGTTGTGGCCGTAAAAATATGTAAGTGATCCACACAGCAGACACCTACACCTACACCTGATTTACTTACTTACACCTCCATTATCTATATGACTGTAACTTAATGTCGAGACTTGATTGGTTTCCGTTAAAATTAATTCAACAGACTTTGAGTACGTCTGTACTCATGAGATGGACGTCTGTCCATTTCCCCTGTCATCAATTTATTACTATTTTACCTACCTACTTGTTAAAAGTTACGTTACAAAGGTAAACATGATACAATACAGTGATTGTAGGACTCTTCGAAGCTAGTGATGATCAACACCTACCTCACGCTTTTTCGAACTGTCCCAAATCTTGAAAGGTCTGTTTCCCCTTAACCTCCTGTACAATAAAAATTCAATTAACACCTTTACACACACACACAATCTATATCTCAATTTGAAACGAAAATAAATAAGAAACTATAATAAAGGTTTATTTAAAATATATATACTTACTTAGTGTAAAAATATACTACAAATGAACAAAGAATAAGCTCCAAACAAACAAAAAATAAGCAATAACTAAGTAAACGTCATTTCAAATTAGATTGAAAGAGACAAAACACGAAATCACTATTCGAAGCTTTTTCTCTGTTTATTTATAAGACCCATAGTACAGAATACTTAATAGTACAATAGGCTTAGCCAAAGTAACATTATGAAAACGATAGCGAAGTTCGAAAAGAACAAAATGTATGGGATTGACTTATTTTTTCTTTAGTTGATGCCTTCGTGCGATTAGCACATTTAGCCAGTGACAAAGTAATTTTTCTTACAAGTATATTTCCTTCTTGTATAGATGATGAATGATGAATGATAATAGAAATGAGAAGTGGGAAATGATATACCCTCCAACCCCTCAAGCATCTCAGTTTTGTTTCATTTGCCAACACTCATGCGCACTTACGAACACTTAACGGTTAATAATCCACTATTATTTCACATTAATATTCGACATAACACAAATTTTAGAAAATAAAACAAAACCGCAGTCATGACTCTTCACTTTCCCGCCAAGAAGTCTAGGATTGACTTAGGCCGCGCTAAATCACTTATTTTTTAAGTGTAGTGTGTTCCCTAAGGAACCGGCTAAGGTGATAGACCATGCTGCCATGTCATTAGTTTCTTAAATTCATTAGTACTATCTGTAATAAACTATATAGGACGATGATGAATGATAATAGAAATGAGAAGTGAGAAATGATATAAAATAGTAATAAATTGCTGACAGGGGAAATGGACAGACGTCCATCTCATGAGTACAGACGTACTCATGAAATGGACAGACGTCCATCTCATGAGTACAGACGTACTCAAAGTCTGTTGAATTTATTTTAACGGAAACCAATCAAGTCTCGACATTAAGTTACAGTCATATAGATAATGGAGGTGTAAGTAAGTAAGTAAGTAAATCAGGTGTAGGTGTAGGTGTCTGCTGTGTGGATCACTTACATATTTTTACGGCCACAACTCATTTTATCGGTTTTATAAAAATCCAAACTATCTATAAAACCTTGGCATCGACTTACTTTAGAGGACTTTGACACGTATAAAGATTATCTACCTATTCTAAAGAACTTTGGGATCAATGTTTGACTCAATAAAATTTTAATTGTGTTTCTAATAACTATATTTTTTAACTTTTTTATTAAGGTGCACGTAAACCCGAGCATTCTGATTCACTGATATAAAAATTTTACTGATATTGTTTTCTAAAGTTTACGCGAACACTTAGATTAGCCATTGAAATGAAACAACTTTTACTTGGACTAAATAATAATAATAATAATATAAAGAAAATAAATAAAGAGAATAATAATGTAATAATTATTTGCGGTCCTTGAATCGTTTAAGGATTTTTTTACCACTCAAGACGAAGATAATGCTTGTGCAAACCTTAATATTTCCGTTGATCGACTATGGTGACGTGTGTTATTATGATCTTAATGCTGACTTGCTTGATAAGCTTGACAGATTACTCAACAACAGTATCCGATTAATTTACAATCTGAAGAAATATGACCAAATCTCGCAGTTCAGGTCGGAGCTAAAATGGTTGCCTATTCGCCAGCGGAGACGTTTACGGGCCCTAACCACACTGTTTACGCTTCGTAATTTTTTAAATGCTCCTTCTTATCTTGCTCCCCATTTTCAGTAGGTACCTTTGCTCCTCTCATAGTAAAAATCTCCGGTCCTCGAATAATCTTTTCCTTCTCTTCTTCTTCTTCTTCGTTTTCTTTCTTTTTCCCATCCCATCCCCATTCCCATTTTTCACATCTGGTTTTGTTCATTCTTCCTTTCACATTCAATCCATTCTCCTGTGGAACGCGCTGCCTTTCGAAATCAGGATGGCTTCGAGTCGGGACGCTTTTAAAAAGAAAGTCTGCGAACTCTTGTTTGACAGAATCATGGCAGAATCATCTCAATAACGCCCTATTAGAATTATGTATTTTATGTACGTTTATTTATTGTAGTTTACGTATTTACAATACACATATTTGTTTATGTATATATAATATTTATGCATGTATTTTAAACTTACATTTAAATTATTTGTAATATACTAGATGACCCGGTGAACTTCGTATCACCTACATGTATTGGTGAAAAATATGGTCAAAACTTAAACATTATCGGCTGGGGTGGGAAATTACTCTAAACATTTCTTGGCCAACATCCAAAAATATAACAATTGCTTTCAAATGACGTCGTTTGGCGCAACGCATATTGTACAGGAAAATTTCATGCCCACTTTCAAAGTAGTATACCATAATTATTTTTTTTGATAAATTATTAATTTCCCACCCCAGAAACTAATGAGCGTAATTGATGTGGTGGTGGGACCAATTGTGGCAATTTTACTTTACTATCTTATTATAATCTAGCAGATTCACCGCTTTATTTTAACGCTTTACAATTTTGACAAATGGTTGTCATTTCCCCAATTGTTTCGGCACAATAATCTATTTCCGGGTCGTAGTGGAATGCTACTCGTTCCAGGTTGACAGGACATTTCAGATTTCGCTCGCGCGCCGGACGCACGTCTCGCTCGAGCTCCCTCCGCGCCCGGTTCAAGATCCCGTTTGCTATTTCGGTCCTTATTATCGTGTACCGGTAAGGCTCCGGTGCACGGTACGCCGCGTCTCAAGCGCTTTCGTCGTGGTTTTCATCGCGGAGCGCTTGTCGCCGTTTCACACGACAGGGTGTCATTTTCGAGTCTGCGCTTAGCAGCCAACTGGTGTATACGTAACCGTGACAACTAAGCCAGTTGGGGCACTGACCCGGCTGCCCTCCTGACCCTCCTGGGGGGAAAACATTCCGGAAGAGTTCTGGCAAAGGTGGCCTTGGGGGATCTCCTAGTCAACTCAGAACTTTAGCTACACTAGAGTCTAGTCTTAGTAACACACCCTACGGTGAATTGATTTTCACCGGAGGATACACTATTAGGGCCTACAAGCTAGGTCCCTTTTCAACTCACGCCTCCCTGTCTACAGACAGGGAGGGTCTGACACTACGCACGCATCTCGGTGTATGGCCTTAGGCCACACACTGAGATGGAGATCGAGGCGATCGAGTCCCTTATAGGACAAAGTCACCCCGATGTCTACAGTGTCCTTAAGACAGCCCACAACAACAAGTTGTCCTCCTCTGCGCCCTCCGCGCGTCCCTCGCCTTATGCGAAACCGGCCGTTCAACTGCCGGCCCCTCTAACCGCCCTTCTTAGCCCCGCGCTCGGCACTCCGCCGACCGACGCTAGGCCTATCATTCGGCTGCCTCAGCCAGCCTCCCCGTCTCCTCTTAACGAGCCCTTACTCGCTCATATCGAGCCCCAGCCCGAGCGCCCAACGCTCATGCCCAATTTCGCTCCCGTAGCGCCGTCGTCCGCTCCCGAGTTAGAGATGGAGGTTTGCCCCTCCGCCTCTAACGCGGAAGAGGATAGCCCGTACGTCACGGGCTCCGAGTCCGAGGAGAGCTCATCGCAATCCGATGAGAACTCATCCGACTCGGAGTACGAGACGGTCGGGAAAAACGGTAAGCGCGTCCGCAAGACCGCCCCTCCCTCCGTCCCCCCGCCTAAGGCCGCGAAAGCGAGTAGCGCGCCTAACTCCCGTCCTAGCTCCCCGAGGCCCGAGCCGGCCCAGCCGCGCAAGGACAAAAAGCCCCCGCCAATTTTCATCCAAAACACCGTACGGTGGCCCGATCTTTCGCGATCTTTTAAGGCGCGATTTAACATCATCCCGCTTAGGACCTGCCTTGTAAAAGGCGATATTGAGATGACTAAGGTCAATCTCTCTAACTCCAACGAATTCCGTACTAGTACCGCGTTTCTACGCACCAATTGTGTGCCGTTCCATACGTACTCGCTCCCCGAGGAGAGAGTACTTTCCGTTATAAGGACTACTTGGTTCCCAATCCGAGGGGAGGCCTCGGATTGGGAACCCCAAGTAGTCCTTGACGACCTTAAGTCGCAAGGCTACCCGGTCCATGAAGTATCCCGGATGCTCGGCCGGAACAAAAAGCCCCTAGGCCTCTTCAAGGCCATCTTAGATAATACCCCTGAGGGTAAAGCAATTTTCAATATCAAGGCGATAGAGAGCTTCTCTCGTCTATCGATTGAAGCCCCCCATAAGCGTGGCATTGTCGGACAATGCCACAAATGTCAACGTTACGGGCATGCCGCCCGTAACTGCTTTGCGCGCCCCCGGTGCGTTAAGTGCCTAGGCGACCATGGCACTGAAGCGTGCCAGAGGCCCAAAGCGCCGGCACCGGTCTCCGACGACCCGCCCGGTTGCGTAAACTGCGTTGAATTGGGTCATACCGCGAATTATCGCGGTTGCCCCAAGGCTCCGCGCAGTAACGCAACCCGCGGGTCGGGACCGCGCCGTAACCCCGCGACCCGCGCCCCTCCGCCTTCGCAGATCGCGAAAGTTTCGCTCCGCCCCGCGGCCCCCTTACCACCGCCCCGCAACGCTTGGTCTACACCGCTAGCTCCTAAGCTCGCGGCGCAGGCCCCCGCGCTAAACTCGCTCGCCGAGTTTCCCGCGGCTGGCCCGGCTCGTGACCCACCTCCGCCTCCGGCCCCTACTCCTATGGAGCAAAGCCCTCCCGAGGCCCCTCAGGCCGCAGTCCCTGTGGCCAAGGCCCCTCAGGCCAAGGCTAACAAGCCCAAGGCCCCTAAGGCCAAGCCCCAACCGGCTAACAAGCCGGCCCCCGCCCCTAAGGCCCCTAAGGCCCAACCCAAAGCCCGCCCGCAGCACCCGTTTGCCGCGACCGTTGGTGCTTGCCCGGTTAGCTTCACCGCCATGTCTACGGCAGTCGAAATTGTAAAGTTATACCGTTACAAGGACGAAATCGTAGAGATGGTGGAGAAGCTGCGCTTAGCCGCGTCCGTCCCGTCCGCTTGCCCCGCCACTATCATGGCGGCGATCTTTAACGATCACGGTCCACTTTTGGACATGATCACGTCCCTTTTCGACTCCCTAAAGTCCCATAATGAATAATACGCCCAATTCGAGACTAAAACCCCGCTCCCTAACGGTTGCGTTTTTCAACGCGAACGGTTTCTTAAAGCAACGCGACGAAGTGTCCGAGTTTTTAACCGAACACTCCGTCGACGTTTTACTCATACAGGAAACTTTCCTGAAACCCTCTTACCGAGACCCTCGCTTGTCAAACTACAACCTCGTCCGTAATGATAGAGATGGCCGCGGAGGCGGCACTCTTATCTATTACAAGCGGTCACTTCACTGTGTCCCGCTCGATCCCCCTCAACTTTCCGATCTAGAGGTCTCGGTCTGTCGGCTAGGCATGACAGGCCACGCGTCTATCACTATCGCTTCCGCTTATTTGTCCCCAAATAAGCGTTTGACACAACCCGATCTCGAAGCGCTGTTCGCTATGGACACCGCCGTCATTATTGCCGGCGATTTCAATAGTAAACACGCTCAGTGGAGTTGCAATACAACCAACCGTAACGGTCGGGTGTTGAGCCAACTCGCTGAGACAATGCTCTTCGATATCGTCGTGCCTATGGAGCCCACCCACTATCCGTTAATAGATAATTTCACCCCTAACCCGCTAGATATGGCACTTCTACGGAACGTAACCTTGCGGCTGCGTTCTATAGAAGTGATCCACGCGCTCTCCTCCGACCATAGGCCGGTTGTTTTACAGTTAGGCCCCCCCACCGACCCCACCCCCGTCATTAAGGTGGTGACTGACTGGGATAAGCTCGAGAAGCTTCTCGAACCTACCGCCAGTGAGTCATTAAACCAGATTCCCGACGTCATTGACTCGCCTCACGAGACAGTGGCCGCGATCGACGCCCTCGGTAGTCACCTCACTAACGCTATAAGCGAATCGTCCAGGCGGGTTGTAGCGATGGCTGACCATCGCTTCAAACTGCCGGACGATATGAGGCGACTATTGCGGGCGAAGAACGCCGCCACTCGCGCTTACGACTCCTATCCCACCTCGGATAACCGGGCTCGCTCCCTGCAGCGTGCTGCTAGAGAACGCATAAAAGAGCTCCGCGATTCGAGTTGGCACGGCCTTCTTAAAGATATCACGCCTTCTCACCAAGCTTATTGGCGGTTGGCGAGGACCTTTAAGTCGGAAACGGTCACTTCGATGCCCCCTCTCTGTAAACCCGACAATTCGATCGTCTTTGACGACGACGAAAAAGCCGAATGCCTGGCCGACAGCCTCGAGGCCCAATGCTCGCCCAGCACGCTCCCAGTCCCCCAAAACCATATCGAAATGGTTGATAGCGAAGTCGAAAGACTCTCGTCCCTCCCTCCCACCGCGACCCTCCCGCCCGTTACGGAAGATGAGGTGCAAACGCTCATTAAGCGTCTCAAACCCCGTAGTGCCCCCGGGGCAGACGGCATCTCAAATAAGATCCTTAAGATCTTACCCGCCCAGCTCATCCTTTTAATAGTAGCTATCTTCAATAGCGCCATGACTAACGCTATCTTTCCCGCTGCGTGGAAAGATGCGGTAGTCATAGGTATTCATAAGCCCGGTAAACCGCGTACCGCCCCCTCTAGCTATCGCCCCATCAGTCTTCTCAAATCGTTGGGAAAACTGTATGAACGCGTTCTAGTTTCCCGATTAAGGGACTACATCCTTTCTAACAATCTCCTTATCAACGAGCAGTTTGGGTTCCGGCCCAAACACTCGTGCACCCACCAATTGCACCGCCTCACGGAGCATATCCTTTCCGGTTTCAATAGAAACCGTCACACAGGCACCGGAGCTCTTTTCTTCGATGTCGCGAAGGCGTTCGACAAAGTCTGGCACAACGGCTTAATTTATAAGCTGTACAAACTCGGCGTGCCAGACAGACTCGTGCACATCATACGAGACTATTTGTCGGGTCGCTCCTTTCGCTTCCGCGTCGAAGGAACGCTCTCCGCCCCCCGCCCTATTCGAGCCGGCGTTCCGCAGGGATCCGTGCTCTCTCCAATCCTCTTTGCGCTTTACGCAAACGATGTCCTCAAGTCCCCCGGCGTAGAGCTAGCTCTATTCGCGGATGACACCGCGCTATATTCGTCTGGTAGAGACAAGACCGCGGTTTCCAAACGACTCCAAAAGGCCGCTAACACCCTCGGCGCTTGGTTTCGCAAGTGGCGGATCGAAGTGAACCCCGAAAAAAGTGCCGCTGTGTACTTTCATCGGGGTCGCGACGAATCCTGCCGTCCGATTCGCTTATTTGACCGCCCTATCCCATGGGCTAGGCAGGTGAAATATCTCGGTGTCACCCTCGATAGGAAGCTTACGTTTGCACCCCATCTCAAGATCGTCCGTAACAGGGCCGCGTTCTTTTTAGGTCGGTTATTCCACCTTATAGGCAGGAAGAGTAAATGTCTCTTAGAAATAAGACGACAATTTACAAAGCCTGCATCCGCCCAGTCATGACCTACGCTAGCGTAGTTTTCGCGCATTCCGCGCCCTCCCACTTGTACCCCCTACAAACCCTACAAAACCGCTTTATGCGAGGCGCGACGGGTTGTCCGCATTACGTTCGTAATGTTGACCTCCATCGCGACCTCGATCTCCCAACTATCAAAGATTTTATCAAGGACGTCTCCCGACGTTACTTCGATAACGCCCCCCACCACCCTAACCCGCTTGTTGTGGCGGCCGCCAACTATAAAGTTGAAGGCCTTCCCGCAACAAGACGGTACGCGTCTAGGCGTCCTAAGCACGTCCTACACGACCCCGACGACCCAATCACAGTTGCGAACGCCCCCCCGCCCGATCCTCCAAATGACAGCACACATTTACAGAATACACTAAACATGCACACTGTTTTAGGCCCAAGACACCGTACTCGTAGAACAAGGGTACGAAGAACCGGTTCACACGCGCTCTATGCCAGGCACAGTCATGTGCCTGGGAGCTCCTCTCCTCCTCCACGGCCCGGTCTACCCGAGCCGAGGTCCGTGCCTTTAGAGGCGCCCTCGGGTGGTTCCGCTCCCCGATCCGATCCGAACCCTTCGGAGACTCTGGAAGGGCACGGGGACGCGCACTTTTAAGTGTGCGATGCCGTACCCCTCTAGAAATCCTCTGAAGGTGTTTCGTTTCAACACGGCTTGAGGTACCCTTTACGTACCTCGCCGCCCCTAAAACAAGCCCGGTGAAGCTGGAAATGCCCCTCGGCAACCAGCAGTCTCTCTCAAAAAAAAAAAAAAAAAAAAGGTTGACAGGTACACTGCGTCTGCGGAATCGCTCTATTTCATTGTGTCGTGCACTCGTGCTCGCTGTTGTTGTGTTTGGTGTGCCCGAACTCGTTCCATTCATAGCCTATCTACTTCATTATTATTCACTGTGGAACGCAATTCTGCCATACAAACGAATGTTATCATTATCTGTCTCTCGCTGGTCGTCAGTGCGGTTTGCACGTGAGTTAGCTCGTCACACATTTGATTGACATCGCGACCTAAGTCAGGTCCTCTTCTCCTTGGCATTTTAAAACAATAACAGTAATACAGGAAATAAAGTTTACGCGCACTGACAA
The DNA here is from genome assembly GCA_947562085.1 of Eudonia lacustrata. Lineage (NCBI taxonomy): Eukaryota > Metazoa > Arthropoda > Insecta > Lepidoptera > Crambidae > Eudonia > Eudonia lacustrata. The sequence continues at coordinate 7,431,665 of OX387313.1, forward strand.
ACTGATGATAGATTTTATTAATCGTCTTCAAATTTATTTGTTTATTTTCTTTTTTCGGCTGCATTAGTTTGGCATTAGTAGTTGTTAACAACCACCAATCCGCAATGGGCCCGAGTGGTGGTTTATGGCCCGTTCTCCCGATCCATCCATAGGGAGACTCGTGCCCCAGCAGTGGGGACTTTAGGAGCTGATGATGATGATGATTTTCTTTTTACGACAACCAACTGACACTTTTACACAATTTATTTCTGAAACAGAAATGTTTTGTATTCCAACAAAACAGATCAAAGAGATCGGACCCTCATACTACAGCTATGAAACATACACAATACACACCTATAAATATTTGACAACCAACCAAGTGACAAAAGACATCAAATGTTTCACAGCTAGGAACATTTTGTTGTACGTACCGGTTTGACAGTGTCCATGACAACGAAATAAACAAATAATTTTGTATTGGAAAATTAAATTGTAGTTTTTAGTATTTTCCGTTAATTGTTATTTATGTTTCTCACCGCTTAAACCTTCCCTGAACCTCCACAAATATTTCAAAATCAAAATTAGCCAAATCGGTCCAGCCATTCTCAAGTTTTAGCCCGACTAAGGGACAGCAATTGATTTTTATATATATAGATAGATCTTGATTGCACTTACCAATGTTATCTCAGCACCACCCTATGGTTTACTGGTAGAGAATGACCCAGGCATTATGTCCGCCATGTAATATTGATGTTGCAAAAGTTTCAATAAATAAATAAATACTAGGACGCAATTATGTAAAATACTATATGAAGCATCGCCTTATATCCTTGAGGCGTGGACTTTCAATCTTGCTTGACACTGTAAAAACTTCCGTATAAATTCCTACCTAAATTTTGCCTAAAATAGGTAATACTTAAACGTAATTGTTTACAATAATGTCAAAACGAAGGACGTCTTCGTGTGTCAGAGTGAAAACAAAATCGTTCGGTGCAAAATACCTATGGCCCCTCGCCTTCTCATGTGTGCGCACTGTGCGCCCGATAGCGATTTGCAAGTTAACGTGACGCGGCATATTTCGTCTCCGCACACATACGCACAAAGCGTGCTGTTAATATTTATTTCGGTTTTTGTAATTGTTATGTACTACTCATTGTTGATATGTCGTTTGAATTTTGTTGCTATATGCCCCGGTATACCCTATATGTTTTTTTTGTAAAGTGCTGTCATGTCGAACGTTTAATTTATTACATTTTGTGATAGAATAGGTTTGTAGCGTGTCTGATTTTTAAATACAACTATGTACCTTCAAATCAAAGATTTCGTCGTAGACAAGCTCGATGGCGCAGCTTTTAGTGTGGGAAAGCCTGAGCTTAGCAGTGGGACGTTTATAGGCTTAAGATGTTATATGTAAATCTATTTTAAACGGTACACTGCGTCATATTTAAATTTAAGTCTATAAGTATTAAGTATACTACTTAAAAAGTTTTTCCCCTCCTGTAGCATCTTATCATTATCAATATCAGGTGTTTTTATTACGCTGTTATTATTTCTCAGGATGAGAGAAGAAAAGTATTTATTTGTTATCGTTTGAATAGTATCAAGTTATCATTATTAACAGATTTGAATGTAAGTAGGTAATTGGTGCGTCGACTTTGATATAGGTAATATGCAAACAACTTCTCAAAGCAGCGGTATTGCTGAGTTAAAATAAATAGACGAGATAATGTGAAATGTGGAATGACACACGCTTTCGTTGATTTACTGCAGGTTACAATATATAAAGTTGTTTTCTTTTATTTGACATTACGTGATCTAATAAAAACTATAGGCATAGCAAAATTTTTACTCCTCTCGCTTTTTTTTTAATTCCTCGAAGTCCCTTAGTTATTTATCTTACTTTTGTAGAAAGGTCATCCATTATTGTGGGTGGTATTGAATTTAATTCATTGATATTGCCACTTGCTACACTACAATTTGCCTTTAAATCCCTTCTTTTGGATCTACTTACCCAATGATTGATCCAGTTAAGCATGAAGACACGCTCGCGTTTTGCCGCCCCTAGAAAGCATTAGTGGTGTTTTCAGTCAATATGAGTTGACGTAACACCAAGTATCTCATCTCCCATTAACCAAGTAACACTGTAGATCCTACAGGATAAATTAAAAACTTCTTGTATGTGACAAGTTTGTGCGTTTGTCCACAGATGATGTTCACAATGAGATCCCACCACATGTTGACCGACGTCGTTTTAGAAGTCGGCAACGAGCTGTTCCACGTTCACAAAGTAGTGCTCGCCGCGGGCAGCCCTTATTTCAAGGTGAGTAAGCTTTTTTAATAATTACCCATCAAAATTAATAAAGTACAAAATTTACAGAATGTTGTATGACGATTGTCAAATCATGGTTTTCATTTTCTCCATGGTGCTCTGAAACTTTGTTAAGGCTTTTTGTTAACGCTCAATGATCTTAAATTACTTTATCCAAAATAATTAAAGCAATTCCTAACATAGCTATTACTGTCTAATGATTGTTTAATCTTTTAACTATTTTCCTTTTATAAGGATTAATTCAAGCGCTAAATTTAAGTTTTTATTTGGAAAATCTTGCAAAAATCTTGAAAAAATGCAAGTCCTGGTTCAAGCAAGCTATATGTTGTAGGACATGTTTTGTTCAACGTTTAATGTCGTTTACTATAATGGAAAAAATTGTTTTGTTATTACGTATTGCACAAAGCATCGCTTCTGTACTTTTCCTGTCCATTAAATAACAAAGAGAAATAATACCTTAATAATGATCACAAGAGCTACCCTACACAGTCGTAAGCTTTCTCAGTATACATAATGCCCGTGTGATGTCTACGCTTGTCTCTGTAAGCTGATCTTTAAGCATTTCTTAATATTGTTAAGGCTGGGGCTAAATGAAGCAAAGAGACATCGTATAGAACTGCGTCCCAGAAACACTGAGTTGTAAGTATAATTCTCAACACTCATGAGTTGCTCGTTTTACTCCATAGTGCACGTTTTGTGCATATTATGCATAATGAAGAAAACCTAAAATTCAACTACACTTGGGTACATAAGTTTACAATTAATATACAGCGCTTCTAAGCGCGAATTATATTAAAAGTGAAGCTAAGCTGAGTGATTGTTCGCGTATAACACGTCGAGCTTGCTCGTTCATTGTGAACATGCACGTATATTTAGCTAAAATTACAGAAATTACTAATTTACCAGCAGTAACTACTAAATAAAATTAAAGTTATTTTGCTGCAAACTCTCCACGTTTTTATCGTGGGAGAACAGTAAATTAACATGGTTTAGGGGCTGAATATTTGGAAGGTGACTCTAGACTCACTCTAGAGTGAGTCTAATCTCGTTTTTCACAAGCGGGATACGACCCCGCTACTTACTACGGTTTTCGTGCAACGAGAAGTTAAAGAGCTTCTCAGCTCCGGTCTCACATCTGGGAAATGAAATTAAAATCACAACATGATGCAATAAATATCTATGACTATGAAAAAAGGAGTGGACTATACCGTCGATGGGAATACTCACGTAATATAGTGCCGTACGTTAGTTAGCTTCGCATTGTAATTATTATAAGTAAGTGCCGTCGAAATTGCCAAAAGTGTGGGGTTTCGACTCTGACCCTTAACCAATCTATGATGAAAAAACTTAAAAAAGAAACTTCAACTCAATAATGTATACGATAAAGTATAAAGAACATCTTTTTCCTTGTACTGGCAGGCGATGTTCACGAGTGGGCTGAAGGAGAGTGAAATGTCGCGGGTGAAGCTGCAGGGCGTGTGCCCCTCGGCGATGGCTTGGCTCGTCTATTTCATGTACACGGGCAAAGTGCGCATCACCGAAGTCACAGTGTGCCAACTTCTGCCCGCCGCGACCATGTTTCAGGTATGGTATACTTTACGGGAATGTTTATTCATAATGAGGTCGTCATTTGAGTTAGATTAAAGACGTGCTTTCATTGTGAACGCGATCTGACGACGCCATACCACAAAATTAGGAAACCACAGAAGGAAAGCTTCATACAAACGCGTTTTCAACAGCTGTGCTCGAACTGTTCCGAGCTGTTAAGGGTGCGCCGTCCGTAAGTGAAAAGTGTTATATATTTTATTTGAAATGTCTTCGTCCATATTTATTTGCCGCGCGGCCATACTAATCTTGTATGGGGAACTTAACGTGTTAATTTGAAAAATAATAATTTATTGAAAATGGGAGACGGACGATTTGTAGTTTAGACGTTGGCGATTGTTTAGACAAAATTAGAGGTACAATAATTTAGATAAACTATAAGAAATCAACTAAACGCCGCCACTCGTTTTTATGATTTTTGCCCAACTTTAAATGATATTGTAGAAAAAACTATAGTGTGTTATGAATTTATGGATCGGGCTAATTGTAAACACGTTCTCTTTGATACTAAATATATATTTTGTTTATGTAATACGATAGATAGTGTTTTCAATTATATCAACTTAAGGCGACACTTTGAAAAAGTACATCAAGTTTCGTCCAAGGTTGTAAGAGTATGACAAAATTCAGCGCTTACGTCAGCCTTCCCGGTAGCATAGCGGTCAGTGCAGCCGCCCGAAATGCGGAAAATCCAGGTTCGATACCTGGCTGGGGTGGGTAGGCGTTTAATTTTTTCACTGTTTTTTATAATATTTATAAATATTTAATATTTTTTTAGATTCTGCTTAATTTGCGGTCTCAATTGTCGCAGGCGCTACGTATAACAGTATCTAAAAAAATATTTTTATAAAACTACTGGTTTTAGTTATCAAAATATGCAGCAACTAAATTACGAATATCGATGTTATCAATATATTTGAGTGATTTCAAAACATATAATAACAATACAATAATGATTTTTTTAGAGGTGTTTTCGTAAGAATTACGATCGAGTCAAAATTACACAATCGTGTTTTTGAGCAAGGGTTTTAAAGACAAAGGCATGAAGTTCATCTATACCAAAATTTCAGATTCGTTGGTCTTGTCATACTCCTATAACTTTCGATGAAAGTTGATGTATTTTTTCAAAGTGTCGCCTTGACCGTGACTGCACTTTTGTCATTTTTTGGTCGGCGCACCCTTAAGTGATCCGTGTCCGAGAAAGGGGTCTATGTGTGCGTTACTCAAGCGCGGTATGTGTCAAGCTTACCTTCTGGTTCTCCTTATTTTGTGGCCATACTATTTACATATTTTCAGCTCGCCGCGTCGCTTTCATTTTTCGGGAATGGTGGAAACTGCGAGTTGTACTCTTAGTGTAGAAACAAAACGCTGAACTACGGTCGCGTAATTTCGGCATAGTATTATGCCGAAATTACGCGACCGTAGTTCGGCGTTTTCGGCCTCAGAGGTTTAAAGGCTGTACGCTATAACACAACGTAATTTCGGTATTATGTGTCGTCAGTAATTTAAATAGCATTGCAGGCGTAATCATGCCAAACTTCAGTCGCGTAACTTCGGCATAGTGGTGTTTTACACTTGTGCAACGAGAAGTGAGCGAGCTTACAGCTCCGGTAACCTATCTAGGATATTAGGTAGTGGACTATACGTGTCCACGGGGCGACTCGCTCGAGACACTAGTCTTAAAAGTACCGGATGAAGAATGCGTTTCGGCGCGTCCTGATTTGGCGTTATGACCTGACGCAGATGGTCCCTTGTGCTTCTGCAAGGATGTCTGACACCTTTAACTTTATAACCGTTAGGGTGGTGGGGGTGGCAGTATAAACTTTAAAGTCGTGTGTAGCGGGTGTTCGGGAACGGTAATAGGTAGGCATGCTAAGTGCTAATTAAATGTATGCCAATTTTTATAACCTGTAAGAGACATTATCGCCCGCTGAGAATCGGACTCGGGTCCTCGCATTGCATACATTTATGTTCGGTTTGGTTGGAGACAGGGTTTGTTTTAAGTTCGCCTGGTTAGGTATCATCATCTTACCTAGGTATATGTCGTACATAATAACATAATTTCTTATCCTCACGTATGGTTAAAGAGTTTGTAAACGCATTCCTAATTATTCGATCAAACGAGCCCGCCGAAGGCGGGCGAAGTTCGATCAAAATTATACGAAGCGTCTCGTTCGAAGATGATAGATAACCTGTAACTTGTAGTACTGTTAAGTATGTATTAACTCCACAACGTTTAGAGATTTAAATTTGAAAAAGTTCCCGCGCGCGCGCGCCGCTCCAAGGCCTGCACCTCCCGCGCGCCTCTATCGGCCGTCATATATTTCAGAGTAGTTAGGATAAACTAAGCGATATCATAGTTTTTCGTAAGATGATTACAGGGATGGGATTCACTTGTTACGATATTAAATTGAGATGTAACTTCCCTTTTTATGGGTGGGAAGTGATCATCTTCGAACGAGACGCTTCGTATAATTTTGATCGAACTTCGCCCGCCTTCGGCGGGCTCGTTTGATCGAATAATTATACTACGCGTCTCGTTCTCGATGATAGATAACCTGTAGATTTTTAGAGTCTATGATAGAGCTTTGTTTAAACAGTATAATTTGTATTTATTTAATCTGAATGATAAATAATACATTTTTTTTTTTTTTAACACAGTATATTGATTATTCATAATCATCATAACACTCAAATTTTCTAACAATTACAAAGATATGTGCTTATAATTAAATAATCCTTAAATATCTTTAGTCAAAATACTAATAGCGTACCTATCATTTGGTTCTGTAAGAGGTCTGTTATAGAAACGAGCAAATGTTTCTGACCCTTCTGTCCAGCCTGCTGTTCTCCTAATTGTGTCAATATCTAACCCTTTTCTATATGCTGTGGACACAGAGGCGTGTTTTGTGCTGTATGCACTAAACTTGTTGGTATCAATACCTGCTTTACTAAGTAAAGACTTGATCCAATGACCAATTGTCTGAGGACTAACTGGTTTGTGAGGTTTTACTGAGGATAGGAATAGTTTCTTGTTATCTGATCTAAATGGTTCTGTTATCTTTAAATAGTGAAGAATTATGGTTGCTACACAAACTTTTGGGCGTTCTCTGAAGAAAGGAATTATAAGTAGAGGTTGATTCTTTCCCAGTTTTGATGTCTTTATCCTATCGGAAATTTTAATTTGGAGCCCCGATGAACTCCTAATTATGTCGTCTATATTAATTAAGGCTATTGTTTGCAATCTATGGGCTGTAACCAGAACTAATAGTGTTGTAGCAATCTCTGATATAATTTTTAAGTTTTGGTTTTCTATGTTATCTTGATTCTCAATATATTCTAAAACCTGCTCTATATTCCAGGTATCCGAGTATTTAGGTGCAGAAGGACGTCTTCTGAAAATACCTTTGAAGAATCTAGATATAATGACATCGTTAGATATATCGCCCTTTGCTATGAGTGAGATTGCTGATCTTGAAGAGTTTAAAGTACCATAACTTACATTCTCATTAAATCTCATTGTCAAAAACTCTATTACATTAGCACTGGTAGGATCAAATATGTCATATTTATTTCTTGTGGCAAAATGTACCCATTTCTTGAGACATCCCTCATATTGCTTAAGGGTGGATTGTGATATGGAGTCAATAATAAAATCAACAGACATCTCCGGAACTCCTCTTTTTAGGTATGCTTCCCTGATAATTTCCCTACCACAAGAGAAAGTTTGTGGGACAGGGGGTGCATTCTTCTCCTGCAAGGAGAAAGTAGTAAGTTATTTGAAGGCTTTAGTATTAAGGGAGCTTCACATAAAAGTGATGTAAACATCGGATACCATGCTTGCGTGGGCCAATTTGGTACAACTACTATCCCTGTTGCTTTATCGTTAACTATTTTTCTTAGTACTGGCAATATTATTGCAAAAGGTGGAAAAGCGTAAAAATGCTCTTTTTCCCATGAAATTGTAAAAGCATCTACTACTGACGCTTCTGGATCAGGGTAACGTGAGCAAAAAGTTTGGTGCTTGGTGTTAATTCTAGATGCAAACAAATCAATACTACAAGGACCAAATTTATTCACAATTTGCTTAAAATATTTGTCCGCCAGCTCCCATTCGGTGTCTAAATTAGTATCGCGAGAAGCAGTGTCTGCGTTAATATTTTCTTTAGACGCGATGTATGAAGCTACTATCCATATCTTTCTAGTCTCACACCACTGCCATATTTCACGGGCTAGTTCACTTAAGTGGGGATATTTGACACCTCCGGCCTTATTAATGTAAGCAATAGCAGTAGTATTGTCTATGCGCATCAGAATTTCGCAGTTGCAGAGATTAGACGCAAAGCATTTTAATCCGAAAAAAGCAGCTAAGAGTTCAAGGTAATTAATGTGAAATTTTTTATCACCTTGGTTCCAGAATCCACGGGTAGTTATTGAATTGCATTCCGCACCCCAACCAGATCTAGATGCATCTGAAGATATTATTATTTTGTATTTCTTAGTCCGTATGGGGTTAGAACCAGTCAATACGTTAATATTCCACCAAGCAAGATCTTCTGATACATAATTTGTAATCTTCATGTAACCTTCAAAATTATCATTATTCACAGTTAACGCTAACCATTTAGCTCTCTCTAGTCTTTTACAATATACTTTACTATATTCAACTGCATGTGATGCTGCAACTAAAACACCTAGTAGTTGCGCGATAAGGCGGATTTTGTACTTTTTACCTACCTCAAAATGTTTTATTAAATTTATAATTTGGTTTTTCTTATTATCTGGTAAATCTATTGAATATTTTTCTGAGTCCAAAAAGAAACCAAGGTATTTGCATCTTTTACTTGGATTTGTTTGGCTTTTCTTATAATTTATAATAAATCCTAACTTTTCTAATAATACAATAATATCCTTTACATTATTATTACAGGACTCATATGTATTATTTATGCATAATAAATCATCTAAATATATCATGGATAACCAGCCATTTAAGCGTATATTATTCATTACAGGTTTCATGATCTTAGTAAAAATATAAGGACTGGTGGATAACCCAAATGGAAGACATGTAAATTGATATAAAATATTGTTAAATCTAAACCTTAAATATTTCCTACTATTTTGACCCATTGGAATTAAAAAATAAGCATCTTTTAAGTCCAATGTTGCCATATATGCATTGAAAGAAATTAGATCCCTAGCTGCTCTAAGGTCTTCCATCTTAAAATGAGATGTTTGTATGAACTCATTTAATTTTTGTAAATTAATAATAAACCTATAAGACATATCTGATTTTGCAACAAGGAAGTAGGATGACACAAATTGCCCCTCGCATTCTGTACATCTTTCAATAGCTCCCTTGGATAGGAGTGTAGAAATTTCTTTTTCAATTTTCTTAAATTCATCCGGGGGACAGTTTGGAGGACTTGGCTCGTGAATTTGAAATGGTTTGCTTTGGAAAGTTATATCATACCCTTTTATGTAACTTATAATGTGGTCATCATTTGTTATATTTTTCCACATTTCTACAAAATGTTTTAATCTACCTGCAGTATAATAGTAATTTACCTTACTTATTTCCTTGGTGCAGGACGGTATTGTTTTTGAGTTGCTGGGCGTCCTGGATTCTGTGAATATCTCGTTTGGAATGGCTTTGGTTTGAACTTCACATTGGTGAATTGTCTCCGAGGAAAATAGCCCGTCTGTCTGGTTTTCGCAGACGGGCCTCTCCAGTTTACCTGGTTGGTGGTTTTCTTAGCTGGTGGCTTTTCTGGTGCCTTTAGTGAAGCAGAAGCCTTCTTAATATTCTTAGCATCCTTTACTTGGTCATTTAGTTTTTCGCCATAAAGCCATTCATCCGAATCAGTCGCTTCAAGGGTAGATTTAATGTCTTTGTCAAGATTTGGAGTGATAAAAGACTTTCTGGCAACAGAGTGTTGATGAAATATGTCTGTTAACATTTTTCCGGAGTCCCATAGATATTTCATGAGCTGCATATGGTCTACTCCATCCTCAGGATTTTCGATCAACAATGAAATTGCTGCCCCTAGTGATATCAGACTTGTACCCACGCAGTTCTGTGTATCGATGAAGTGTTGATCCCTTTTTTTTGTTATTTCTGTCAAATGACTCACTACTTCCAAGTTGACCTTAGGTGCTTCAGCGCGAAAAGATCCTTCTCTAGAGTATTTTTTGAGTAGATCCCTTCGAGTCTCTTCGGTCAAGCCCTTAGTCATCCAGTGAGTCCACTGTTTTTGGATTGTATCATCAATGTTTGTTGTTGAGGAAGTAGAAGGTAATTCTTCTCCCATCATTTCAAGGAATTCCTGATTCCAGTCTTGTTGAGCTTGAATTGAATCTTGACCATATACTTCGGTAGTATCCATATCGTATGTTTGAAAATTACAATTATTAGGAGATTTGTCAGAGTCTTTATTAGATATCTCTGATATATTTTCTTTATTAGCCTCCACATTCTCTGTAAGTAAGTGAAGAGTAAAAGGTATAAGTATATATAGAAACATGTAGTAATTGTACTCTTTGTACATGGAAAAGCTGGTTCTTGTTGAACTTCGCTCAATTGTGGCAACAACTATCATTTAATGAAACTACGCTTGTATTTCGAATGGAATGAGAAAACATTACAAGCTCGTGTTCGTATAGAACTGAGCGCGCTCGTGTGGAGCTGCCCAACATAATATGATGTTCATATAGAACGTTCATATTAGTAAATTTCAATAGAAGGAAGAAATTCACATATATTTCGTTTACCTGTAGTAATCATATCCTTTTTTTGGCTTTGTATGAATTCCGTCATACATTTTGTTAGGTTATCAATTTGTTCCTGCATTGACTTCAATTTTTTATTGGTTTTTCGATCCTCCCGATCTCTTTCTCTAGATCGCGAACGTGATCTCTTTTTTGGCATGGTTGAAAATACAATTACAACACGATTATAACAATTTTAAAACAATATTATTTGTTTAGAAAAATTTCTAACGTCAGAAGTTTTTTGCACAACAAAACAATATGACGGCCGATAGAGGCGCGCGGGAGGTGCAGGCCTTGGAGCGGCGCGCGCGCGCGGGAACTTTTTCAAATTTAAATCTCTAAACGTTGTGGAGTTAATACATACTTAACAGTACTACAAGTTACAGGTTATCTATCATCGAGAACGAGACGCGTAGTATAATCGCGTGTAAATCTGATAAAGATAAGACACGGCATCCTCCCTCCTACATCTACATAGTTTATATTGTATAAATAGTATTGTAAGGTTTAGATAAGAAGTTAGTCACAATGTAGTCACTGGAAATATACAACGTCACATATATGTGACATATACGTCTCTTTATAAAGAGACGCAGTCGTTATTTACTATCGCCATGGAACCCTCCATCATCACAACACGTCCCATACGGCGACCTACGGAACACTGACTGGTGACCCCGCTTAAGCAACAAACAACCTTTACAATAGCAATAGCTCTGTACTTCCATCGTCGTGAGATATAGGATCATAAGCAAAACATAAAGTAAAATTTATTGAAGGACTCAGATCAGACAGTCCAGGTCTTGAGGAACTCAAAATATGAGTTACAACAACAAGCCACATTGCTTTTGAATAATATATAATCGTAGCTAATCAGCTAAGACTTAGGTACCAAACGAACGTTCCATACATAATACCGTATATAACATAAGAACAATACACAAAATAATTGATTGAATAATTTATTTGAGTCTTTCAGTCTTTTCAGTCTCTGGCTCATACTGCTAAATGTTTAAAATATCGGTAATTGGTTGCGTGCGCAAGCTTTCTTTCAATAGTAAAATTTAATAGTACTGTACTTATATTTACTCTTTACTCTTTTCCGAAATTCACTGATATCCATATCTATTCCAGGCCGCATCATCGTTATCCAAAAGAATATTGGCCTAATAATTCAGGAAAACTAAAAGATAAGTCTGATTTTTATACCCACTTTATTTAACAGATTGGGAACTGTCATATATTTAGTGGAACATACCCGCTAAGAATCAACATTGTTGTTGTCAGATTCAAATGACAGTCCCAAATTTGAGTTTGACACTGTCATAGTGTTGCCGCTTGAGGAATTTTACCCATGTCAGTGGAGTTTCTATAAATCTGGCTCAAAACCTACGTCGCGGTTTCCACCATCAACACCACAGTGACAGATCTCACGACGTGCCCTTGTGGCGCCATCTAGCGACAAGTGACTTGCTTAGCTACCTACAACATGGTGAATTGCGCAGCCTGTGGGAAATTTATGACGTCGGCGGGGGGCGCCGCCTGCTCGATGTGCCCCCTCAAGTACCATAAATTATGTGTTGGTTTGCCGGACAAGGCTCCGATCAGCAGGGACTGGTCCTGTCCCAGCTGCAAGAAGAACGTGCGCAAGGGGGACAGCACGCCAGTAAAGGGCTTAGTCGAAGAGACAACCTCGACTTCCAGTGACGCTGTATCGCATAATCTGCTCCCACGAGATTCACTTCCCGACTCTGCTGACAAGGAGGAACGCCGCAATAATGAACTTGCTGACTTTATGGCGGAAATGAGGGAGTTCCGCAAGGAGATGGCACAGCTGCGTGAATCCCTGTCAGCGCGGCTGGAGAGCGTAGAGCGTAGGCTTGACGCTCTGGAGCAGCGCGACCCGAATGCCGGAACCGGCGGGGCCGCCGAGCTCGAGCGCACCATCGCCGGCCTGAAGCGGGAGCTCAACGACCGAGACCAGGAGGCCCTCCTGGCCGACCTGGACATCGGGGAGCTGCCGGAGGAGAAGGGCGTGAGCGTCACCCAGTCGGTGACCGTGTTGGCTGCGCGCCTGGGCGTGGCGCTGGAAGAGCGTGACGTGGTGTTCGCGGAGCGCGTGGGCGTGCCGCCGGCGGAGGCGGGGGGCCGTCCGCGTCGCGTCGTGGTGCGGCTGGCGCGCCGCCACCTGCGCGACGAACTGCTGCGCGCCGCGCGCGTGCGCCGCACCGGCCTGTCGTCGGGTGCGGGCCCCAGAGTCTTCATTAACGAGCGCCTGACCCGCACGAATCGCCAGATGTTTCAGCGTGTCCGCGAGGCGTGCCGCAGCCAGCAATGGCGCTACGCGTGGACGAGACGCGGCCGCATATTCGCTCGGCAGGGAGACGGGAAGCCGATATTTCAGTTTCGCTCAGACGAAGATTTCGAGCGTGCTTTTGAGCCTCGAATGGCAGTGCAGCGACGCCCTTCAAAATAAAATGTTCACAACGTCCTGCAAATTGCAAACATTCGTATGTTTTTACATGTTGCTTGCTTTCGTACCGTTACATTCTTGCATGTTTTTACTGCTTTATGTAGAACTATGGGAGGATCCACCAAATAAAACTTTAATTTTAATTTTAGAGGAATATAATTTGACAAGCACAGACAAGTACAAAATTAACTATTATTTTCTTAATTAATGGAATCAGGCGTTATTTTGCGGAAATCCATAGTACAAAAAAATGTATAAAGCAAGCTGTATAAACGAGTGAGTTAGCGGAATTAACACTACATATTATTTAAATTACATTTTTTTGTATTATTTTCTTATTTATAACTGCTCTTCTAACTTGTATATTAATATTATAAAAGGAAAAAAATCTATTCTATTTATTTCTGTTTATAAACTGCTTGCAACTTTAATTATAAATTATGAACTAGTTAACTATTACAAATATGTATTGTTGATCAAAATAATCACAGTTAACTGGGATCTATTGGAGTGTAAGCTTTCTCACAGTCAATTTAATATGTATGTGATAAGGTTATGCAAAAACAATTGTGTCAATAAATTATTATATTCAGCATATACTAGATGTCATACAATATATCCAAATATATATTATTGCAGTGGCTTGTGGAAATTAATACTTATTAAAAATGTGCTCTAAACATCTAACGGTTGGTATCTTTAATGCCGGGTCGCTAGGTACAAAGCACGAGGAGTTCATAGTGGCCGTGCAGGAAACGGCTCCGGATATAATGGCAATAAACGAGACTTGGTTGGGCTCAGGGCAAGATGACAAGGCACCTAGGCTGCCGGGCTACCGCTTGCAGCACACCCCAAGATCGGGCGGCCGCGGTGGGGGAGTAGGCTTTTATATTCGCAGAGGCATAAATGTTCGCACCTGCCCTCACCCCAGTGCGGCTGCCGTGGAACAGATGTGGTTGAGCGTGCGTATAAATAACCAGGATATGGCTATTGGAACCGCCTATAGACCGCCTAGGCAGGACGTAAATATGTTTCTGGACGCCCTCACCAGTTCCGTCATCTCTTTGGCTACATATGATCACATTATTCTACTCGGTGACTTTAACATCAATCTTCTCAATAGGAGTTGCGGCAAGACCAGGCTGTTTGATCAATTTTTGCATAGCGTTACCTTATGTCAAATGGTTGAGGAGCCAACCCACTTCACAGACCACAGCCAAAGCCTCATAGATGTCATCTGTACAAACGTGCCGGTACTAAAAGTTAGGGTCAAGCATTCTCCAGACCTTGGTGACCATGCGATGATAGCGGCAGAATTTAAAATAAAGAAGGACAGGCCAAGTCCTCGCTGGCTAACCTACAGATCTATGAAGAATATTCTTGTGGATCAATTTAAATTGGACCTCAATTCTATTCAATGGGGTAGGTTCAGTGAGATGGAGAATGTTGACACCCTGGCTGAATCTTTTACTCTCTGTGTGAGGTTGCTATTCGACCTCCATGCCCCCATTAGAAAACAGAAATTTAAACATCCTCCACATCCATGGATAACAGATACATTAAGATCTATGATGTGCATCAGAGACAACTACCACAAGAGATTTAAAAAATTTAATACATTAGCCTTAAAAGATAGCTATAGAATAATGAAACATACAGTACTAGCCGCTATAGAAAGTGAAAAAAAAAGTTTTTTTAATAATCATATAAACAGTAACTTAAATAATTCAAAAAAACTATGGCAAAACTTAAAAAAGTCTGTAATTCCAAATAAGAAGCATGCAGCAGATCTTCCTGCTTTTTTGGAAAATCCAGATCAAATAAATGCACATTTTCTTAATACACCTGGCGGCGATGGAGTGTCAATATCTCAACTAACATATCTAGAGCACCACAGACATGGCACAGCAACTTTCTCATTGAACCCCGTCAGCGAGGACAAGGTTCTAAAAATTATTAGGAGCCTCAAATCCAATGCGCAGGGTGACGATGGTATCTCTTTGGAGATGTTGTAACTGACTCTCCCTCAATCACAACCGACTATCACTAGCCTGATTAACAGGTCGATAGAAGATTGCACATTTCCCAAGGGTTGGAAGATTGCAGTTGTGAAACCGCTACCAAAGGGCAACCAGCCTGATTCCGTGCAGGATCTTCGACCTATCAGTCTGCTCTCTTGTGTCTCCAAGATTATGGAAAAAGTGGTATGTCAACAACTTACCAAATTCCTGGAAGATAACAATATACTCCCTCAATCACAATCTGGCTTTCGCAGGGGCTATGGTACTGCTACTGCTTTGGCGGATGTAGTTGACAACCTTCTGACAGGCCAGTACCGTGTGATGATTAGCGCCATGGTCTTGCTTGATTTTTCTAGAGCTTTTGACACAATTAATACAACTCTTCTGCTGTCAAAGCTGTCATTTTACGGAGTTGATGCAGCAACGGTCCGGTGGTTTAGTAGCTATTTATCCCACAGGCAGCAGTATGTGGAGTTGACCAAGGCTAATGGGGTTAGAGTTCAATCTTCCCTTTTACCAGTAACGCGCGGTGTGCCTCAAGGGTCTATTTTAGGTCCTATACTCTACATCTTATATAGTGCAGATATAATAAAAACAATAACTCATTGTAAGTGTCACTTATATGCAGATGACCTGCAATTATACCTATCTTTTCCACCTTCAGATCATGCCGCAGCTGTGATGAAAATAAATGATGATCTATCCCGAATAGCCACATGGTGCCAGAATTGCCTGACCCTGAACCCCAGAAAGTCTAAATTTATTTTATTTGGAGCAAAATACAACCTTCGCAACTTTATTGGAGAAAGCATTGAACTAGTAGAGAAAGTCAGAAATCTGGGGCTGGTCCTGGATGGTCACTTGAACTTTGAGACTCATATTGCTGAATGTGCCCGCAACTGCTTTTACCGTCTTAAATTATTATATAAAATACGACCCTACTTGTGCGAAGAGCTCAGGATTCGGTTGTGTGAGTCACTGGTCTTGTCCAAAATGAATTATTGTGACACTGTCTAATGACCATGTCTTCTATCCAGGTCTATAAAGTTCATCCAACGCGTGCAAAATGCCTGTGCCCGGTTTTGCTTTCATATACCACCACGTACACATGTGACTCTTTAATGCTGCAAGTCTACTAAAGATGGAAGCTCGTAGAAAACTTCATCTTGCTACAATGTTGTTTGACATTGTTGATGCAAGGAGGCCGCAGTATCTCTATGACAAGCTGGTATGGGCACAGGAACATAGTAGATATCCAAAAAGGGCATGTACTCACATCTTCTCTACTCCCAAGCATCGCACTATGGCTTTTCGCGGTTCATTTAGATATGCGGCCTCTCGGTGCTGGAATGATCTCCCGCCCCCAATGCGTGACCTAAAAACCAAAGTTATTTTTAAAAAATACCTTAAAAACTACCTCATTGAATTACAAAAGCTAGAAACTAAAAGCTAGAAACTAGCTGTTACTAAAATCTATTAGAAACGTACGATTAGGGTTTTCACGACGTGCTTGGGTTTGGGGGTCCAGTCACCGGGGCCGCCCTCTTGAGAAGCACCATCTTTTCGTTTTCTCCTTGGTTTCTCTGCCACTAGTAATATTAGTTTCACAATCACTGTTTTGACTTGTTGGTCTTGGCATGCAGGCACGTGGGGAATGAACAGTGTTCATAGTATACACATGCCACCACGATGCCACGTATTGCCAATTAATCAACTCCCAACAAGGACCAAGACCAATTGCTGAATTGCCACCTAGTTTAAACAATTTTCTTTATGATTGCCACGTGCCTTGCCACGTCGTCGTATATTGTTTTTTATTAACACATGCACATGGCCAATGAGAATAAGTAAATATTACTCTATGCTCTCTGGTAATGGCTAAGGTTTTTCCGGTGGGTTCGGCAAAGGAATCGTGCTCACTGGTGCCTTACTAGCTGTAAATTTGCTTGCAGTAAAAAACTGAATGTGGTTTCCTGTCATTATTTATATTTTATTAGTTTTTTGTCTGCTTTTTTAAAATTCATATTGATGTTAAGAGCGTTTACGCCGCACACTAGCGCCTCTAATGAAAAATAAAACATATCTAGTAATTAGAGATAGATAATCAAATTATGCTCAACAAACTATTTGAATGAAGTAATTTAGCATTTTTACAGCACCTAATGAACACCTCACATGTTATGGTTTAGTTAAATAAGACGTTACGGCCACTTTTAACTATAACACGATATTTAACTAAACCATAACATGTCAAGTGTTCATTATGTGACGTAAAATGCTAAATTACTTCATTCAGATAGTTTGTTGAGCATAATTTGATTTTCTATCTCTAATTACTAGATATGTTTTTTTTTCATTGGCGGCGCTAGTGTGCGGCGTAAACGCTCTTAATTTGTTTGTTTTTTCTTTTCTACTTTGTATGGTTTTTAATGTAATTATTATTTTATTTTACTTTTTGTTTTTAGATTTCTTTTGTCTTGTCACTAGTACCATAAACATTCGGGCCCTGTCAGAATAACAGCGCTTCTGTGTCATTCTGAACATCCATGAATGACACAGCAGCATAAGCTGAGACAGGGCCCTTTAACTTTACACACTACCTACTTATTTTTTTTTTTAATTTCTCATCTGTTCTATTTTTTCTGTCTATCTGTTTTTTCTTTTTCCCTTTATTGTTGTATAATTGTTAAGTGTGTATGTTAATAAAATTCTATTCTATTCTATTCTATTCTATTCTATTCTATTCTATTCTATTCTATTCTATTCTATTCTATTCTATTCTATATCTAGTCATCTTAGTTGTTATAACCACTTTTTAAACAGTAATCAATCATATATTATTAATTTAAATTAAACTTCCTGACAGGGTTAATTTACATTTTGTTTATTTATTAAAAACCAAAGACGTTTTACAAATTAATAACATTGATATTTAAAAAAAAAGAAGAATTGGTTTTTTTATTTCTAAAGTGCTTACAAAATAACAACAAATCAGTGACAATGTTTTACTTACAAATTACTTTGACAATAAATACGTCTGTGTCTGAACTAGATAATATAATTAGCTGTAAGTATTCCAGACAAACAGTAATAAAAATAAGATCAACTAGCAGATCTCCAACTGCACTAGGTATTGTAGGTATATTATTATCACAGCCTACAACATTATACCACAAAGTACTTTGTGATTATACCAATAAATGTAAATAGGTAGGTAGGTAGGTAGGTACATCAACTTGGAATGTTATAATGCTTTTATATAGTTATTAAATATAATAATATACATAATTGAACCAATTAATAAAGATACTGATGAAAAGAAAATGTCCTTTCATGGGTGTTAGCATGTTTTGCATTTTCCGCATTTTTTTTCATATGTGCAATCGGTATTGGTACAATATAACGCGGAAGAGGCGAATATTGAATTTGTTTAGTCGGAAATCGAAATGCAGATCAGTTTCATTAAATTTTTTCTGGCCACAGGCATTTTATTCAACACAAACAAAGTTCATATTTTTTTTAACGCCTACTTTGTTTAACATCTTACGTAAGCCCCTGGCCTTCATCTTACCTGATGTTAAGTGATGATAAGGCCGAGGTGATAGCGCACTTCACCCGGATTCCTCAACAACACATATTATTGTATCAACCAAAAATTGTAACCGTTGTTGGCTTGTGGTTATCTGTCTTGTTTTCAAACAAAGAATGTCCATTTTATATTTCCGGTTGCTTGAGGTTTCAGAATAGTGGAAGCATCCGGTTTGGCAAAAAGGATACAATTTTTCAATGATGTCTTCCTAGGGCAAATAGGGCTTTTGGGCTTATTTATATGAAGGAGCCGCTACTGGATATAGGATAAAAATCTTTTAAACATTAGAACCGAAGAATTTTTTTTTTTACGTCATGCTCTATCATTATAAAATCAATGTCACATAGAATTCAAATAACTCAGCAGAGCATAAACTAATTAAGAATACGTGCCGCGCTTTATTAGCAGTAATTCCCGCCTAATAATTATAAATCTGTACACATATAAATCAATTGCTGTTCGTTTGTCTCGCTAAAACTCGAGAATGGCTGGACCGATTTGGTTAATTTTGATTTTGAAATATTTGTAGAAGTTAAACGGTGAGAAACATAAATAATAAGTAACGGAAAATACTATAAACAACAATTTAATTTTCCAATACAAAATGTTCCAGGATTTGTTTGTTTCGTTGTCATAGAAGTGGTACAAAGTCCCCGGGTCAGGTAGTTATAGATAATTACTTATCTATCTTATCTATTTACGTAATGCGATAAAGAGATTAGGTAAGTGCAAGTTAAAAATGAGACTCATGTTTAAAATAATACGGTCTTGTTTAATTTACTTCTTAATAAAATTATTAGTTCAGGATATGAATATCCTTCAAAATATGAATAACTAGCGGCCCGTCCCGGCTTCGCACGGGTGGACATTTTTTAAATATAGCCTATGTTACTCAGCGCTAATGAAGCATTCTAATGGTGAAAGAATTTATTAAATCGGTCCAGTAGTTTTTGAGTTTGTTCGTTACAAACAAAAATACAAAGCTTTCCTCTGTATAATATTAGTATGATTAAATTCGAACCTGGGTCTTCCGCAATCCGGCCGGCTGCACTGACCGCTATGTTACCGGGAAGGCTGACGTAATTTGATGTACTTTTTCAAAGTGTTTTTTTTTAATTTCTTTTTATGTTAAATGGAGGCAAACGAGCAGGCAGGTGTAGGGTCTCAAGGGTAAACCAACGGACGCGAGTAACTTTAACCCCCAAAGTGTCGCCTTAAGTTGATATAATTGAAAATACTATCTATAGTATTACATAAACAAAATATATATTTAGTATCAAAGAGAACCTGTTTACAATTAGTCCGATCCATAACTTCATAACACACTATAGTTTTTTCTACAATATCATTCAAAGTTGGGCAGAAATCATAAAAACGAGTGGCGGCGTTTAGTTGCCTACCTTACCTCTAATTATGAAAATAAAAAGTAAAAAAATTGCGTTAAAAATTATATGAACAAAACAAAAACATCTCTAATTATGCTTTTTTTAATTTTTTTAGTGCTAATAGCGGCACACATTAGTATAATTGACAATAAAAAAATTAAGTTTAGTTTTTTTTTTTTCTAAAAATAACGTGAACGCTACACAATGAAATGAAACCACATCCGTAGTGACCATGGATCCTGCAAAGGGTTCAAAACGTCAGGATAAACATTTAAATTAAATTAATTAGTTAATAGCAGCTGATAATTATGTCGCTCACATCTAAAAATTTTATGTTGCACATGCATACACTTTAAGCTTGACCATATTTGTTCTATATCTTTAGTAACAACTATAGCTAGTTAACTATGAGTACATTATCTCTACGAGAAAACACAATTTCTGATTATCAGGATGATTTTACGTTTTCTATGGTAACTATAGATATGAAACACATGTAATTTTTAATTCATAAAATATTTTTAATAACACATGTGTTGCAATGGCAAGGCGTTCCAATATTGTACTTATTATTGAAATTATCATGATGATATTCAACTTTTTTTTATTAGGATAGGTCCTATATAAACAAATAAAACCAAATTAGCAAACTCATTCGATGTATGATTTTTTTTTCGATTGATGCAGAGCTTATTGTATTAGCTAACCATTTGCAATCAAGACAAATCATCGTTTCATCATCATCATCATCATCGTCATCATCATCATCATCATCATCATCATCATCATCATCATCATCATCATCATCATCGTCAGCCATATGACGCCCACTGCTGGCCATAGGCCTCCCCCAAGGATCGCCACAACGATCGGTCCTGCGCTGCCCGCATCCAGCGGCTTCCCGCGACCTTGACCAGATCGTCGGTCCACCTTGTAGAGGGCCTGCCCAAGGAATCATCGTTTATTGATTGCTAACTTTTGGTATATTAGTTCTACCTATTCCGATTGTTGATCATCATCAGTCATCCATCACTCATCAGACTCATCACTCATCCCGCATCAACAATAGAGCATGATGATATTGTGATGCGTTAATGCGGATTTTAATGGCTAATGCCATCTTAAGACATCAAGGATAGGGATCCTTCGTTCCCTCCGTTAGGGTTTTCCGTGCTTCAGTAGGCACTCCTCGGTAGGGACCGAGGAGTGCCTACCGAAGCACGGAAAACTTGAGTAAGTACTAGATTTTGTCGATGCTAAGATCGTATCGGAACGATCCTAATCTGTCTTATATGCATTTTCATTTCTGCCAAAGTCATTGTTATCGATTTATGTTGCTATGCGGACGTTGATATGATGTGGTGTGGAGTAGCGTGACGCTCCTATTCTGACCAATTTAGAATTCGGAGTCAAGCAGTCTGCGGTCTGCTACAGGTGGTGTGGTCACACCATTCATGGTGGAATGGTCATTCCATACCACAATGATAGCAGCATTGCTATAGTTAAAAATCCGGTACCGTTCCGGTACCTTCAATCTTATTATACAAAATGACAAAAACCGTCAAAACTTCTCTAAAGAAGGTGTCAGTGTCAGTAATAGTTTAAAAAGTTATAGTAACTTTTTCTATACTATTGCAAATATGACAAATGAAAAAAAATGGCTTTAATATATTTAATTTTATGTATAGTAGCACACACACTTACCCTTGATTTAAAAGTATCCACATGTAACTTTAAAATAAATCACCAAGCTCAGCCTCAGAAAACCCGGGTTCCATTCCCAGCGGAGGTACATGTTATTAGTGTACTTGGTTAAGTTGTTTATTGGGCTTGTTCCTTCGTCCACGGTACTAACTTTTCACTAACAGTTATCAGTAATTATAGCCTATATACTGGCCCACTGCTGGGCAAAGGCCTCCATCATTGAAATCATTTCACCAATAAATAATTTCAAATTCAAATCGTTCCTACCTGCCACATATCTTTATTGTCCTCAAAGTAACTGAACAAATGCTAGTATACAAAAAATACTTTAGTTGTGCGCCACCAGATATCGAACGTGATCGAGGCGTGCTGCGCGTTCCTGGAGCGGCAGCTGGACCCGTCCAACGCCATCGGCATCGCCAACTTTGCGGAGCAGCATGCCTGCGCTGAACTCAAGCAGAAGGCCAACCAGTTCATCGAGAGGCATTTCACACAGGTACGAAATTAAAAATAATATTCAAAATTCAAAATCATCTATTCAGTTTAGGCTACAAATACTCTTCTGAATGTCACTATGCCGTCATCGGTTCGTAAGTCTACTCTGGGCGGGACCTTGTACTGAGAAGAACCGGAAAGAAATTTCTTTTCTCCCTTAAGGCCTATTCAAACCTGAGCGGTATTCGCTGCCGCTGTGGGGAAAGGTATATACCGCGCGGGTTTCGCTCAGGTATTTAGTATCAAGTTCCGCGGCTAGAGCGACCAGAGCGGTATTCGCTGCCGCTTTGGGTAGAAGTGCATACCGCGCGGGTTTCGCTTAGGTATTATAGTTAGTTATAGAAATGACTAACTGGCGAAAACTTCTTACATTCTTGAGATTCTACCTACAGGATAGCGAAATTCACTTAGGTGTGAACAGTAATATTACCGCATACCCACTCGGTTTTCTCTACCCACAGTGGCAGCGAATACCGCTCAGGTTTGAATAGACCTTTACAGCGTAAAAATATTGGAAAATCATAAAAGGACACTTTACATTACAACTACGTGTCTCCTGATCCATTTTTACCGTGTTCTCTGTTGTCCTTTGCCTCGCCTCAGTGGCTGAATGGCAAAGCGCTCGGGCCTGTATCCGGACGTCCACGGTTCGATTCTTAGGTCGAGTAAAGAATGTGTCGTAATTGTCGACGTATAACACGTGTTTGGGATCACCAACTCGCAGTTTGAAAGTGTGGTCATTAAGCCAACACCCATTTATATTAGCAATAACTTGATTTCACTGATGGACGCTTTTTCCCAGCAGTGAGATTCGTATTCGATATTTCGTCTTAGTTTCATGCGGCCCTGATTATGTGAGTAGCCATCTTCGGCTTTATTGGCACTTACCATCGGTTGAGATAATACCCAAGCACTGTATTAGATTTTTTTTTTAAACTTGTTTCTCTTTAATAGCAATATGTTAAGATTATAATATGAAAATAAATTAGAAAATTTGGAGATATTAATAGAGAGCTCTAAGGCCGCTTGTACACATCCATTTTTTTTTCACCGGACAACGGACCGACAAAAAACGGATATCCTAGAGGTAAGGTAAGGGGAATGTTATTGCAACACGATCACTATTAAGAAGCTAGAAGCGAAAAACTAAGCGAGAGTGCCAATTACCGTAGTCCCCCTTAAAAAAAACATTTAATAAGTAGTGAAATATTGTATTATAAACTTTAAAAGAAATTAAGGAGTTTTGAAATGTTCATGTCAATATCTTCCATTTTAATTAAAAACGCAAGTAAGTACAAGATGGCACTCAATTTACTGAAAACCGGCTATACGATACGTCCCCGGCAACGTCGACACGCGCCAATACACTGGCAGAGGTGACCGCTTTTTTTTACGCCGGACCGTTGTCCGTTACGCCGAGGGTAGGCGGCGGTGCATCCGGTGAAATTTGTTCACCGGACCTTTGTCCGGTGCATGTACACACATACATTATAAACCATACACCACCGCAAATCGGGCGAAGACAACGGACCGTTGTCCGGTGAAAAAAACGGACGTGTACAAGCGGTCTAACTGAGAGAGACAGTGAGAGTATCGCGCATATTCTCCTTATTCAAATAAAGTGCGCGAACATACATATCCATCGTTAT
Source organism: Eudonia lacustrata (assembly GCA_947562085.1). Taxonomy (NCBI): domain Eukaryota; kingdom Metazoa; phylum Arthropoda; class Insecta; order Lepidoptera; family Crambidae; genus Eudonia; species Eudonia lacustrata. Next base: position 7,455,671 of record OX387313.1, read on the forward strand.
TGTAATATGTTTATAAATGTACTGTACTGTACTCTCCTCTACCACAGATAACTCTACTCTAAAATCTGGTCTAGAACGGACCATATGTAGGATGCGTTTGTTCTGATTTATGTTAAAACCTGACAGAATATATGAGGATATGGTTCTTTATGCGGGTGGATAGTACGCAAGCAGTGAAGGATTGTTTGACCTTCCTGACAGTTGGTTACCCTATATTTACCAATTTTTTATTTTTTTTTGAGTAGTTGCACCATCGATGATCGTCACTTTTTTTAATAATTTGACATAAGGGTCAGCAGCTGGGTTTTAACTTTACCGAAAATTTAATATAGACCTCCAGCCTGCTTTGTAGCGGTCGTTCAGTTAAATTTCAATGAAATTCAATGCTAATTTTTTGGCGACAATAGCTGATGTTGAACACCCAGTGAACTGTACAACCACCCACCGGGTGCCTCTACCACTACGATACGTGCGTTATTGGGATGTTTTGTTGCTGTTTGCAGGTTTGCAAAGAAGAAGAGTTCCTACAATTAACGACAACAGAACTAATAGCACTCATACGGAAAGATGAACTGAACGTGAGAGAAGAAAGGGAGGTTTACAATGCTGTTTTAAGTTGGGTAAGTGTTTCTTCCTATAAACTAATTTTACCGACATTTCAAAGTAGTTTTCTAAAGAATGAGCCACTTTATGTAAATCTAGCGTAGTAAATCTGCGTTTATTTTAAACTAGTGGACCCGGCGGACTTCGTGCCGCTTTGACAGTTTCCATCAAATGATTAAATTCTTTTTGGTTTCCATGACAACAAAACAAACAAATCTTTTTTTTTTAAATGAAATGGTCGTTTTAATTATATTTATAGTGTGATTCCCGTGGGAATATCGGGATAAAAACCTATGTGTTAATCCAGGTTATAAACTATCAGTATGCTGAATTTCATCCAAATCCATCCATCCGTTGCAGCGTGAAGAAGCAACAAATATACGAACATACATACACACAAACTTTCGCATTTATAATATGAGTGTGATGAATAGCGGACGAAAGTATTCTTGCGATCTCGAAATGGCTCGAAATGCCATGAAAAAATCAAGTGGATCCGCATAAAGTGTTCTATTTTAAAGAGTGGTTCATGCTTATAGTGATGAAAACTAATGGCGCGCGGTATCAACGCATTTCGAAGTAATACATGAATAATCGTTGGTAGTACTCTAAATGGCTCGGACACCTACCGCCGCGCGTCTTGTTAGACTATTCGCGGATAACTGACATAGCAAGGGTTGGTATAAAAAGCCTGTCAATCGTTTCACAGGTACACCGACCTCCAATGCCGCAAAGCTTTATCTTTTGCTTATTATCCGTGACCTTTATCGACGGTGCGATGTTGATCAGCAAGAATCGGTCGTTACTCTTTAGATTCGTTCATGGAATGTAAGCATATAAACAGTTTGGTCATCGATAAAAAAATATCGGGGCTTATCACATACGTCTACATAAAACATAAATAAAAAGAGTTTTTGTCCAAAAAATTAAGTTTAAAATCATCCATTTTTAAAATGATTAAATTCAAAAGATATCTCTTTTGCCTCCATAAATAAAATAAAATCTCGTATTAAATACAATTAAATCAAACTTTATTTAGGTGTCTATAATGGTAAAAACCAACTGATACGATCGCGGTTTTACCATTCATACTAAAGGTACAGTAGGTATAGTAGGTACAGGTTTTTGCAAGTCACTGTCTAGCTAGTCGATTTTACTTTATTAAACTACGAGTATAATATTTTTTTTGTAAGTCGGTCAATAGTTTTCAATTAATGTTATTTATTTTCATTCTTTTTACCTAACTAGACATAGCCATTAGCCATTTATCTAATTCTATTCTATCCTGTATACATATTATACTGGCTTGTGCATCTAAGTATTTAGTCCACAAGCCACTCAAAAATAAATTTCTATTACGAACGAAGTCGCGGGCAAATAGAAATTGTTTGAGTTTGTTTGTTTGTTAAAGTACTGAAACGGCTCAACGCTTATATAGCAACGTTTAAAACGAAACGATAGCGCGATTCAGGACGACCGACTTATAGTGCCATCTAGTGACGAGTGGCAAAATTAAAAAAGTGATATTGACGAGTAAATCCGCGAACTATGTACCTACGTAACTAAAATTTTGAACAAAAATGTTTAATAGCACTAAATTAATAAAATTGAAGACCCTGTTGTGGAATTAAAAATGATTTTATGTTGTTAATTAAGTAAACTATTTATTTATAAATAAAAATGCTAGGGAGTAAAAGACAATTAACGATTAAACGAACTTACCTGTACGTGAAGTTCAATCATAATTATACGAAGTGCCTCGTCCGAAGATATATTTAATAAGTTATTTGTAACGCATAGTGAAACCACTTCCTGCACTATGGTTTCAAAAAAATAAAAATTAAAACATTTGGAGGTAGGGTAGTTGAAACCGCCATCTTGTAACTTGTCCTCATTTAGTTCAGAGCAGGATGGTATGATGTTTTGTACAACTAATGGGTTTGTTGCCTGAAAGAAGGAACAACTAATAGGGTTATAGATACTATAATCTCTTCGGACGAGGCACTTCGTATAAATTATGATTGAACTTCACGTACAGGTAAGTTCGTTTAATCATCAATTATACTCGTGTCTCGTTCTCGAGATTAGTATTTTTTTAATTATACTTGATAAATTATTTACTATACCATGTAGATGTTGAGAAATTTCAAAAAATAATTAAAATCATATAATTATTCAATTATTTTTAGATGAACAAATTATGGTTCTTGCTAGGGCAGTATAATCATCATTGCATTGAGTAATGGGTCTATTGTAATAGCGAGTAAAAGTAGTGGAATTGCCTGTCCAACCCGCGGTTTTAAAAATCAAATTCCTTCCTTATTCCTTTCGATCTATACTAAATCAAAGGTTCATTACCAAAAAACAGCAAAACATAGGGACACAGCTATGTTTTGCTTTTTTTTTCGTAATGAACTTTAGTTAATACGGCGTTATAGTTAAAAGTAGCCGTTTTTAACTGTAACGTCTTATTTAACTGAACCATAACATGTCAGATGTTCATTAGGTGACGTAAAAATGCTTAATTACTTCATTCAAATAGTTTGTTGAGCATAATTTGATTTTATATCTCTAATTACTAGATATGGTTTTTTTTTCATTGGCGGCGATAGTGTGCGGCGTAAACGCTCTTAAGTTTGCCAGCCCCGAAAAGTCCGGTGACGCTGAGGAGGTCATAAGTCATGATAGTTCGCTGATGGTTAGTAAACTCTCTTCAAAAAATAACTTGAGTAATTTCACTATCGCCCTTAGGTAAAATACGACGAGGAGAGGCGGCACGCTCGAATGGAGCACATCCTGCAGGCGGTCCGTTGCCAGTACCTGACGCCGCGCTTCCTCAAGGAGCAGATGAGCACGTGTGCCGTGCTCAAGAAAGTGCCCGCCTGCCGGGAGTACCTCGCTAAGATATTCAAGGTACAGTCTTAACTTTGCGATATTCCGCCAATTTTACCTTACTGTACAATGTTGATGTTTTCATTTGCGTATGAACAGGGTAATAAATAAGAACATATGAAATGAAACAACTTTTACGGATCTACTCGCGTTTATTTTATACATTACTAGCTGTGCTCGCGACTTCGTCCGCGTGGAATAGTGACTTTCGGCAGCATTTTTAATTTTTTAGGCTCTTTTCCCGTTTTTGCAACATTTTTCACTGATGCTTCGCTCCTATTGGTCGCAGCGTGATGTTATATAGCCTAAAGCCTTCCTCGATAAATGGTCTATCCAACACAAAAAGAATTATTCAATTCGAACCAGTAGTTCCTGAGATTAGCGCGTTCAAACAAACAAACAAACTCTTCAGCTTTATAATATTAGTATAGATTTATTTAATGTTTATCCCACAGAAATAGATCTGTGGTTTATCCTGACGTTAGAAACGTTAGAAAACAATATAGGGTACATATGGTTAGATGTTGCTACAATTTTAATCTCATCCTATTGCAAACGAAAATTAAAATGGGTAAATTTTTTTTTATATATTTTTTTATATAAGTGTATAAAGACTGCCCGCTATGTAGGTATAAATAATACTAGTCGGCCCATAACGGTCCTTATCTACTTACCTTTGTAGCTGTAAGTGGAAGCTTATCAGGTCCAGCTGTTTAGATCTAAGGGTATCTTATAACGGGCGTTCACGTCCTGGCCCACGGATCCTTTTGACATGCGCGAGCGCTGATCAGTGCCGCCATACACATAAAATTATATTGTGTCTGTATTCAAGGCACTTAGGCGGGCCGTATACTCGTTTTCCGGCTTCCACAATTTTATTTTAACCTACGTATTTGGTATTTAGGATCTGACATTACACAAGAAGCCGGTGGTTAAAGAACGGCGACCGAACACGCCGCGTGTTATTTACGTGGCGGGCGGCTACCTGCGCCACTCCATCGGCGTGTTCGAGGCGTTCAGCCTGGACGACGGCTGCTGGGGCGCACTGCCCCCCCTTACAGTGCCGCGGTCCGGGCTCGGCGCCGCCTTCCTCAAGGTAGCCATTTATTGTTTACTAGCTGTCCCGGCAGACCTTGTTCTGCCCTATTTCTCTGAAACAAAGTTACAATGTTTTTTTTATGTTAATAGCTGCCCCGACAGGTATCGTTCTGTCAAAGTTATTGGCCTGTCGCAGTCTAATAGAAATAAAATAACATTGAAAGACTTTAGTAATATCTCATGAGATGATATTTTTATTGTAATGCCTTATGGTACACGGTATTTTTTGTTTGATTACTTGACGCGTAAATAAATAAATCTGACCTATAATCAACTTGAAGGCATACCAAAGATAATCTTAACGCGCCTTTGTTTTGTTTTGATTGACGTCAAATGTTTGACAGCTAGGGACCGAGTGGTTTGTATGGGAAAAGAAAATTGTTATTTTTACTATTTTCCTCGTATTTTTTACGTTTTTTCTCTACGAAAGAACCTTCCTCTGACTTCATTAAACACAACAAAAAAGAAATTAGCCAAATCGGTTCAGCCGTTCTCGAGTTTTGCGATTAGCAACACATTTAGCGAATTATTTTTATTTATATAAATTACACCATTCACACGCACGTACGCACTAACATGTACGTATACGCACGCACGCACACACTCACGCACGCACACAAGCTATCAAGCTAACTAGCATATATTCTCACACGTTCAGCCTGGAAGATGGCTGCTGAGCGCAATGCTCTCGCTCACGGTACCGCGGTCAGGGCTTAGTGCCGGCGCCGCCTTCCTCAAGGTAGCTAAGCTATATGTTACAAGACAATATATTTTTTTAAGAAAAAATACCAGTTCAATGATCTGACCGCTCAGCTACTGGTTGATTTTTTCTAGAAAATTTTTATCTTGTAATTAAGACAATACAGCATTGTGAATGCAACAATTTAAATAATAAAAATTGCTTTAAATTTATGTTGTTTATTACACAATTCACACGCACGCACACAAGCAATCAAGCATGAACTCACTCACACACATTCAGCTTAGACGACGCCGACGACTGCTGGGGCACGCTGCAACTCCTTACAGTACCGCGGTCAGGGCTTAGCGCCGCCTTTCTCAAGGTAGCTGATGTTTATGTCACAACACAATACACGCACGTACGCACACACTCACTGAAGCACGCACGCACGCACGCTAGCGCACACACACACGCACACCCTTACACCCTCACACACACACACCCTCATTCACACACACGCGCACGATGGTATGCGTGATCATAGCATCTCACTCGTTGGCATTTTATTTTACTTTGTGAATAACGTCATTGGTTACAAAATTAGTAAGATTTTATATTTTAAGCTGCAGTAGAAGACACATTTTGTAGTTGTTTGTTATTCCAAATAAAAAAATAAAAAAGAATATAAACAAAATTCGGTCGTACCACAGTATGCATTTAAGTTTCGATACAACCCGAAGTAATAATGATAAGAAGTAATTTTTCTTTAAAGATAACGAACACAAACAAATACATATTATTATTTGAAGAGGAGCGGTCTACGACTCGCCAGTTATTCAAAATCATATGTTCAGTTTAGACTACAAATAGCACTTATAAGTTAAATCAAAAAACTAAATAAATGCTGACTTAAGTTGAAACTCACAAATACAATTGAAAAATTCAGATTATAATTTCTATAAATATTTATAAGTTCATTTACGTATTATACAGGGCTTGTTCTACGCGGTGGGCGGGCGGAATACGTCGCCGGGCTCCTCGTACGACAGCGACTGGGTGGATGTGTACAACCCTTCTATAGAACTATGGCGCCCCTGCAGCCCTATGTCCACGCCACGGCACAGGGTAAGCACGCACTCTATCATCATCACCATAATTATAAATATATCCGTAAATTGTAATTTATTTACTCCAAAATTTGCGTGAAATTATATAATATCCATAACTATACAGTTATGGATGGTTAGTGTCAGGGACTGGGATATCGATATCGAGACAGTGAAAGTGAAAAAAGTGTTCCAGATGTACCACCTATTCTTTAACGATAGTGAATCAACTGTTATAAATGAATACCGACTCTGGATGACCAAATGGAAAAGAGAATATAAAAACAATAAATAAATAAATAAACTTTCCTACACTCACACCAATTATCTAGCCCAAGAGAAGCGTCGTTATGAAACTCGTTAAATGGTTACTAGACAACGGATAAACATACTTAAAATACTTGAAATACATACTTATTATACATAGAAAACACCCAGACCCGAGACCATTTAGACAAACAATAATTTCTAAATTGACCCGACCGGAGATCGAACCCGGGACCTCAGAGATGTGGCGACACCATGAAAACCGGTGTACAAACAACTCGCCCAAGGAGGTCGTCAAACAATTCGGCTATACCAGACTCGGTAGACTGGTAGGTCTAGGTAACTCTCATTGAAGCATGCGACCTAGATTTTTACCCTAACTGGCTGGCTGATACTGATGATGGCTTCTTTGACTTAAAAAGTAGGAGTAGATAGTGTTGATAACTTATGCACGGGTTGAACTGAGCCACAATAGCGTAATTAGAAGCGTATCTGACCCGTGGCGGTAGCCAAAGTAACATTAAGGCGACGCATCGCTCAACAATAAATCTCATACGTTTTGATATGAGCGTTTGCGCCCCGTACCATAAGAAAAACTGGTTTTTCTTTCTTCAAATTAAAACTACAAATTATTTTAAAAAAATGAACTACATTTTTAAAGTGTGTGTTAAGACAATAATCAACTAAGAAAATTTTAATGCTTAAATCGGTCTGGTTAGCCTGTAAAATGTGAATCTATGTTTTAAAAGAGGTTACTTTGATATTTTTTTCTCTGTTATAAAAGTTGAAAAATCGTGTTTCTGCAACTAACAAAATGAAGTCAATTAAATGAAAAATCATGTCATCAAATATCACTTTCATATGTTTTGTAATTGTTGAGAAAAATCAAGATCCCAGCCACGTAAATTACCAATGCGTCGTCTTAAGAAAACGATAGCGAAGTTCGAAAAGAATAAAATGTATGGGATTGACATAAGCCGCGCTAAATCACGTGGTCAATCTTATGTGAATCCCATACATTTTATTCTTTTCGAACTTCGCTATCGTTTTCTTCATGTTACTTTAGCTACCGCCACTGGTTTGTCAATGGTTCGAATCCGGCTAGTAGAAATCTTTCAACCTTTTTCCAACTACTTAGTGAGTAGTAATTGAGTATTTTATTTTTAAATGCAAATATAGCTGTGATACATACGTCATCGACTCGTAAAACTTTGTAACGAGAAGACTTTGTACTCAGCATGCAACTCAGCAAGGGTTTTTCATCTTTATCTTTATTTTAAGCGTAAAATCAATATCATTCGTTATATGATTGTTTCACTGCTATGTGACTTTCTATAGCTCATCTTACTAACAATGAATCTGATCGGCAGGTTGGAGTAGCAGTAATGGATGGATTACTATACGCGGTCGGTGGTTCGTCCGGCTCTGAATATCACAAATCCGTAGAATGGTAAGTGTCTATATGCATCTTGGTTTCTAAATATATTATTTTTTCTAAACATTTACGTACCTAAATATACCTATATCGACTAGTATTCGATTTTTACATTTGACGTAAAAACCAACCTTCCAACCTTCTACATGGCCCGTCGTTAGAGACAGGTGTTGGTCGTTTCATAATCAACAAATTTTTATTACCATCGCATATTTTTAATCGGGGTGTTCCGTTTTACGCAAATAATTATAAAAAATATGCAAGTTAAAAATGATGAAAATAAAAATTATGAGACAAAAATGTAATAGCAAGTAGATTTGTAAAAGTTGTTTCATTTCAATATCTATTTGCATTTGTAGTCGGTCATATCGTAGATATGTGTAAAAAAAATATCTATTGAATCATCGATAACTGTGCAAAACATAATATTTATTATTTATTTTATCCGCTCAAGTGGCAGGCGCGCGAGAAACAATATGGCGCATCTGGCGGGGGCCTCCGTGGGTGGTCGCCATTGTTTCGGCTCGGGTTTCGGCCGCTCAATTCTCGGAAACTACTAAAGTGCTAAGCTTGTATCGTATTGTTTTGAGTTCGTCTTGAAATAAACTAACCGATAAGATAATAATTAAAATGTGTCATTACAACGAAATGTATCTTATCTCAATCATAAAATAGCATATACTTTTCCCGACATCCTCAATACAAAGGAGAATTGGTTCTGTTTGAACACAATTTACACACGTTTTAATATTAATTTTATTTAATGTCTGTATTAAGCCAAAACAGATTAAAAATTCATGCATACTGACGAAGAAAAGTTTCAAAAATACGTGCGACGATGTGCGACTACAAAAATAGATACCTGGCTTAGAAGAATGCTTCTCAAACATATAAAGATGAATGCACTCTAATCAGTATAGGTTATTTGACTGTATGCCAGTCAGCCTGTAACGCGACTGGATTCAACTCGGTCGAAACGTCGGCTATTTATTTATTTTATTTAGACGCACCAATAAACAATTCATTTGAGTTAATAAGGTAAAGTTAAAACTAGTGAATCGATACATTTAAAGGAGCGTACAGCACTTTTTATGAAAATATTACAGTATTATTATAACCATTGTAGTTTGCTTAGAACAAAAAAACAAAAAGAATACTCGGCAGAAAAGCTACCAAATACAAAATACCTAACAACTGTACATGATTCATTACATTCAATATATTATAGTATAACATTATTTTTATTTAAGTAGGTATATAATATTATTGTTCAAGATTGATTATTATGAAAGAAATGCATTATTATCACGGATTAAATAGAAAACTACCTATAAATTACAAAGATACAAAAATGCCTATGATATTCGTACCATTGTTTTATAAAACACTGTTTAAACAAATAGTGGTCGTTCAGTACAACGTTTCCGTGTTGTCAGCTACGACCCCGAGCGCGACTCATGGACGTCGGTGGCGCCGATGGGGTGCGCGCGCCTGGGCGTGGGCGTGGCCGTGGTCAACCGGCTGCTGTACGCGGTCGGCGGGTTCGACGGCGCGCGCCGCGTCGGCTCCGTGGAGTGCTACCACCCCGAGGACAACCGCTGGACCGAGCGCGCGCCCATGGCCGTCGCCCGCAGCGGCGCCGGTCAGTACGCACCTACACTAATAATAATAATTATTATTATTATTATTATAGAGAAAACCGGCTTCTAGCTGAAAAAAAAAACACATATAATAATAATAATAAGTATTTATTTCAGAATAATTCCATAGATTGTTAGTAATCACAACAGACCTTATACACTAATGTTAGTTACATGACAAAAATTAAAATGCACTTTTAAATGAGCTTGGCGCACTGGATACGACCACCCAGCGTTAGAGGACGGTGTGTAGTCGCACCCAATGTTTCAGCATCGGTGAGTCCCAGCGGTCAGACAACGCGTTCAGGATATGGTAATAATATAATATAATGTATGTATATATAATATAATGCCACTACACATTCACATGATGAGGAGCTCGATGGCGCAGTGGTTAACGCGCCCGGTCGCGAGTGCTGAGGTTAAGCGACTTTCGCGAAGGCCGGTCATCGGATGGGTGACCAAAAATTTATCATCTCGAGCTCCTCCGTGCTTCGGAAGGCACGTAAAGCCGTTGGATCCGGCTGCATTAGCAGTCGTTAACAACCACCGATCCGCACTGGGCCCGCGTGGTGGTTAATGGCCCGTTCTCCCTATCGATCCATAGGGAAGGCTCGTGCCCCAGCAGTGGGGACATAAAAATGAGCTGATGCTGATGATGATGATGATTCACATGATACACTAAACATTCACTCTCGTTTAGGCCCAAAACTATGTCACTAAACATTTACATGATTCTACACCTCCACGACCACGTCAACCCGAGCCGAGGTCCCGTCTAGAGGTGCGCTCGAGTTGTTCCGCTCCTGTTCCGATTCGAACCATTCCGAGAATCTTACTAGGGAACGGGGACACGCTAGCGTGTTGCCGTTCCCTCTAGAAACCCTCTAACGATGATTCGATCACACGGCTTGAAGAACCCTTGTAAGTTTCTCGGCGCCCCCAAAAATATTGGGTAGGTACCTAACACTGAAAATAGATAAAATAGAACAGTTGATATTTGACATTATATTGACTTCATAACATTATAATGGTGTGAAACAAAACTACCCGCCAAGTTTGATTTGTTTATTATGTTGGTTGTTTCGTTTTTGTTTATCTTAGCTTGGCATTTGAACTTACTTTTGTACGACAACATAAATAGTTTTGAATGTATGTACTATATTTAAGTTTTTTCATAAAAGTGAATGTATAGTTTCTTGTGAGAAAATAAAGTTCTTATACAATTCTCAACTCAAAATCTTTACCAGACCAGTAAACTGTTATCGTTAAGAAAACTTTATATTTTAGGGTTAATATTAAGAAAGCATAAAGCATTGCCTTACGACCCTTGCGTTGAAGGTAAAAGGAGGGCTCGTAGGTTCAAAGTGGCAACCATTCCTAAGGCCAGAACAGAGTTTTCCAGGACACAATTTGAATTTTTGTCTTCCCACCTGTATAACAAAATAAATAAAAAACTAGAGATACATATGAAACTATTCTCCGAGTGTAAGTCTGAAACAAGTAACTGGTTACAAGATTTAGACTACGCTGAAACTGAGGCTTTAATCAATTCATGAGGCAGCTAAAAGAAACTAAACTATACTAAAGCACAAACTTTCATACAATTATAATACAAATACACACATTCCCACATTTTCATACATACATGCACAGTGCACACTCCTACACATCTCACATTCACATCCACTTTTTATCCCTCTTACACTATATATCCCACAGGCACATACCATACTTAACACACTACAAAACCATCCTTACACATACTAACACACACGTCAGTATGAAATTAGACTAATAAGTAGGTATAATTTTAAAAATTATTAATAAGAATTTAGTCAAAATAAGACCCTAGTTATGTTAACTTTTTAGACTTTTTATTATAATACACAAACTCCGTTAACTAGTTAGTTTATGTAAGTCTTTAAAAAGAAATAAAGAATTTTGAATTATACTCAAACTATGAAATATCTGTCCCAGGCGTGGCGGCCCTCAACCAGTACATCTACGTGGTGGGCGGGTACGACGGGTCGCTGCAGCTGGCGTCCGTGGAGCGCTACGACACGGAGCGCGACGCGTGGGACTCCGCCGCCGCCATCACCACCGCACGCTCCGCACTCTCGCTCACCGTGCTCGACGGGCGGCTCTACGCCATGGGTGAGTTCATTACACTGTTAACTCAACAAATTAAAATATAAAAATTTAATTAAATTTCAATGATCATAAAAAAAATCGTGTTGAAAAAATTCCACGAGCGGGATTTGAACCCGCACCCCATGACGTGTCAGGTGCACTACCAACTATGCTACTGTGGCTCAATCCAACTCGCCGATTTTATCCAAATTGTTATTTGTATACAACAAAATTTGCGACAATTATATATAGGCACAGAATACATAACAGTACAAGTACAGAAGATTCACTCCGCAAAGTAATTTAAATAAATAGCGACTCTTGTTAAGACACAATAAAGTGCAGTTCAGGTCGCACACCGCTCCGTTACCTATAGTTATATTCACCTAGACGTTCCCTCTCTTTCTATCGCGTAGCTCTTATCTCTTCTAACGACTTCAGGGTTGTCTTCTTTTAAATAATTAACTAATCTGAATACTTAATTTAATACAAATTATTATGTTTGAAATGTGTACTAAAATGTAAACAAATTAAGTTTCAAATAAACCTAGGCTAGGTATTTAAGTACAGTCAACGCTACATCAGACTACCTATACATGTTGACTTTGAGGCTTTATGCCGCGCCGTACCGTTGCTGTTAAAAAGAGCTGTTTTCGTAGGTAGTTCAACTGTTAACTTACCGACTGAGCTATCGTGCGTAGTTAGTATGTACTCGTAGATTAGAAAATTATTTAATTTCTCAGTGTCTGCATAATTAACCTAAGACATAAACAAAAAGTATGTAAGTAGGTACACACGACAGCACGTCAAGTTAAACAACAACCCGCTATACACTACTTTAAAGTTTATACTGACACCCCCTACCAACCTATGCGGTTACAAAGTAGGTGTCAGAATAACCTTGCGCAAGCACAAGGGACCATCTACGTCGGGTCATAACGCCAGATCAGAACACGCCGGTACGCATCCTTCATCCAGTACTTTTAAGACTAGTGTCTCAAGCTAGTCGCCCCGTGGACACGTATAGTCCACTACCTAATATCCAGATAGGTCACCGGAGCTGTAAGCTCGCTCACTTCTCGTTGCACTAAGAGCACAACTCGCAGTGTACCACTGCTTGGGCCGTCAGCTCTAAAGCCAACTACCAAATGTCCTCTTTGGTGGCGGAGTTGTAAGCACACTCACTTCTCGGTACCCATCCAGGCACCTGATCAATTCCAAATTCCTACGCGGCTGATTAAACCGGAGGCCTTTGCATCTAGCGGGCACCTCTACTAGTTCTCCAGACTAGTACCGGAGATGTTGGAGTAACTACTCAGTGAAAACCACCGAGCACCACACCAACTAAGGGTAACTCACGTACCCCGCAGATCTTTTCGCTTCAGGCCCCCACCGGACCGCTACTAAGACCCGCTCGCTATGCACGAAATGGAAGCCTGGCCAGACCAACCAGGCAGACGAACATTCCCACTTCTATAGCTAACCACATGCCACCACGAGTCCAACCCATGTCCGGGGCCTGCCGGAGACGCCCGCGAAGGCATAACCGGCAGGGGGCCTAGGATCCGGAACTCCCGTGGTACCCTTGAAAAGACAGCCGGACCCGTAGTTCCAGCTGCCATACCCTATCTATCAGGGTCAGTAGATAGGGACACGTCAAGTTAAACAGTTAAACTCCGAAACATTACGTAGGTACTGAACTTACGGCATAAAGACTGTCAAGGTCAACATTTATAGTATATACATATCATGTGCCGTCGACTGTACCTACCAAAAACAGAAATGGGTGTACTGTACCTACCTATAAGTACTTATCAAAGCTAAACTTGATCTTGTAAAGAGAACTTGTAAGTAGATAAGTACCTACATATCAAACTAGCTATAAGCACTATAATATTTAATAATCTGACTAGGTACGTACGGTTTACGTACCTAGTACGTAAATACGGGAGACATAAAGATAACAAAAGTAAACTTTTGGTTTTAGTAGTTAGGAAGGTACCTATCCTAGACACATACTAGATAGGTAGGTACTTAGTTGTTTGTCCTATTTAGTTATTTAGTAAATAGTTTCGTAAATTGATAAGTAAGTACCTAAGTAAGTAAGTACCTACCTGATTATTAATTCAACAAGTAAATAGTTGGGTGAAGATTGTTAGAATAAACGGACTAGGTACTAAATACTAACTAGGTAGATACCTACCTATAAGTAGACAAGTATTCTTCTTACCTTTCGATGTCGTTTGGAAGTGTGAAAAACGTGAGGTTGGATCTTTTTTATTATTATTAAGGCAGCCCATTACGAAGCAATATGCCTTCATTATGATTAAATAAATATCATACTTAAATGTGCGAACGAACGACGCAACAATACGCGAACGCGACGCGTCGCGAGAGTTGAGTCGAACTAAGTGAGAAATCGAGCTAATGTTGCTAATGTGCGACCCGGCCGGCACGTGGCAGCCCTCTGAAATTGGTCCGGACCCGACGGCTACTTGTAGCTTCATACCTAAAGCGCAGAGTGCGCCTGGCCTGATATAGGTATAATTAGAAATTCTAGTGGTTGCCCAGTAGTCGCAATTTGACCGCCGTCGTAGTTAGATATATACAATGTTTAAATTCAATTCCCGTGTGGTGCCGGGGATAAAGAATTGCACCACCCCATCTCTTCCCGTGGGTGTCGTCAAAGCCGACTAAGGGACCATTGCAGAGGATGGGCAGCAGCATCCCTCTGAGGTTACCCTCAACCTACTGCGATCGCCAACCCGCCTGCCAAGCGTGGCGATTACGGCAAATACCCCACATATCCTTGGGGGAGGCCTTTGTCCAGCAGTGGACGTCTTTTGGCTGAGATGCGCGCAATATGTTTAAAAAGGGGCACGAAGTTTTTTCTTCACGAGTTAATAATATAGATAATTTGATTTGATCGATGGTTTTCTTCGCAGGCGGCTATGACGGCACATCATTCCTGGACATCGTCGAAGTATACGAACCCACAACTGACGCGTGGCGACCGGGCGTACCCTTACCCACAGCCCGGTCCGGTCACGCCGCCGCCGTCTGCACCACCCATCTACCCCACGACGACACATCCCACGCCCACGTCCCGCCAGCCCACGCCAATACCCACGCCGCCTCGCGACGCGACGACATCCCAATGGCCAACAACATTATAGGCACGTTATCCCACAGCGCTGACTCATAGCGGTACGCTTTAAGGCGATCGACGCGGTCACTCCAGTCTGCATTGATCGGCCGCTTCGAGCCAAGACTTTGAGACGCTCGGCCTGTTCGAAGCTACAATCTTATATCATCTTAGTGGGGCCTGCTGAGGATTCCTTCTCCCTGTAGCACTTCGACCCATCGGGAACGTTTGTGCAATAATACTTTAACCGCATCACTAGCCCACGGAGTGAGGCTAGCTTGCCATAGCACGCTATCCCACAGCGCCAATCAGCGATACGTGTTAAGGCGATCGGTACGGTCACTCCAGTTTGTTTGGTCAGCTGCATCGAGTGACGACTTACGGTTCATACCGAAGACGATCCAGCGATATAGGCAATGTGACTATTCGGTGAACCCCTATTACTAGCAAAAAATATGTAGTGTATCAATGCACACCCGATTGAAAACGTCGATTCGCCGGACTTCGAAATGTGGAAGATTTCTGTTGGAAATAGCTCTAATGGAAATGCAAAGTTGTATAGGTCTGTTTGTCCCTCCTTCACGTTGAAACGGGTTGACGTGACATACAGATCGTTGAGAGGGTTTGAGAGTGCCATAGACTCGTTTTTGTCCCGGTCGATAAGTTTTCTCTAGGCGTGCTATGAAGACTTGTCACGGAACGAGTTCCATGCAGGCGGAAAATAGTTTCAATGTAATGTAAATAAAATAAAGACAAGACACAGCTAAGTTATAGCGCACTGAATAGAATATAAAATCTTCTCGCCATGTTTTCTAAATCGTCCGCAACTTACTGGCGGTATTTATATATATGTATAAATTGTAATTTTATGCGCTCGCAATAAGATAGAAAATCAATAAAAAATATATTACGTTGTACCAATCAAACTGTTAAATAATCCTCGTTAATCACGATAATTATATAGATGTTACTATAAACTAAACCTTATGCAATTGCAATTAGATTGAAAATCAATACAAATAAACTTTACGTTGTGTCAATCAAACAGTTCATTAATCTTCGTAGTTCTTACTTCTTACTTCTTGCAATATTTAATGTTAGTGATAAATGTTGAAACCTAGACCTGTTAAGTGACGTGATACTTTGTCAAAATATTAGTTAGTTTTAGACGTGACCTGACAACGTATTAGGAAAACCAAGAAAAACTAGGAATGATTGTTTGGGAAGGAGTGACGACCCCAACGTCTGTTTGTGAAATGTTTAAAATGAGCAAATGAACAGTAATAAATTTTGTTTAATATTAAGGACACTGTATGTATGTGTATAGATTTCGTACTATAGCTAGTTAAGCTAAATAATGTATTATGTCTTTAGCGATATTTTACTTTTTATCTCAACATTGTCAATTTGAAATCGAAAAATTTTTATATAAAAAATATTTTACCGTGTATTGCGTAAGTAAAGACCGATTTTAATACAGTAATGTATGATGTAAACGTAAAACAATTAGCTAATGGCACTTTGTATGCAATAGTAGGAAATTAAGGAAAATAGATAAAATATATAATAGAAATATGGCTATTAATGTTCTTTCTTTAAATGTTCTTTAGCCTGACTATTTGTGGTAAATTAATCAAAGAAGGAACAAAAATGTTTAAATATATTTCGCCTACCTATTTTATCATTTAAGACAGAATCAATCACAAGAGAGACTCTGTATCATCTCTTGAGACTACCATTTCTAAACCTTAATTTAATGTCGACAAACGTAAAGCAGTCTCAAAGAATATAATCCAGTTGTATAATAGACCTTGCAACAAAAATGATGTACATAATTTATTATTATTTATAAGGACAATAAAGACTGTTATGGGAATATAATAAAATGAATTTTTAATTGCAAACACAACAATGAATATTCAGGAGATGCCATAGGTTCATAAAGAAAACACAAAGTTCAATTAACAGTGTTTATATTTGTTTTGAGGTTAATATTACGTGTGCCATGTGGCTTTAGGTACCTTTAGGAAAAAGCACTAAAATGATTTCTAAAACATTTTCAACATTATCAGTTAACATGTACTTTATATTACAATTAAACAGAACTATTACAGTATATGTACACAATTTATAATATAATGTTAATAAGTGTCTCGGCTGCCGGGACGGCCGCAGCCGCAGCGAGGGCCGGGGCTGCGCCGGCAGCGATCGGTTAGTGGTATTGTGCACTACAATTATAATTATTACATTATGCCTAGAAATACAAAAGTTTGAAGTGCAACCAAGACGTACTTGGACTAAAATGAGTTTGAACCGTAAACTAACAAATTAAATATTAAGAGATTACATACAAATGCATTTTACAATATTACGTATGACATACATGGAAGATGTATGAAAAGAAGATAGGACAATTTTTTAATAATGTGCTGATAATTTTGTAGTATTTGTACCTAATAAAATTGGCAACGCAGCAGGTCTCCGAATAAATACTGATACTTTAACGACTCTCGAACCATCGAAGATAACACGTATACGCATATTCGATGTAACACGTTTGTTAATAATTCAGTACTTACTTAGTCTGAAATATTTGCTCAGGATAACGTAATTATTAATATTCTACGAATTGTACAGTACGCAACAATAACTATTCTCATAATATTAACGTACTAGTTTAAAGCTCGCCACTTATGTACACAAACTAGATGGAACATACTTTCGTGTAAATGAAAATATTATGTATACCAAAATTAGCACATAAGAAAACGCTATTAGATTATTTGATTTGGCACAAATCAATAAGGCCTAATTTTGAAATTAATTAAAAGCTACATAATGGATAATGTTTCTAAGCTTATCTGTATTTGTACTTGTGGTTCATTTGTAACTATTATTATTAAGTATAGAATTATATTCTTCTATTTGGGTGTTTTTGTATAACACTTGTCTACTTTAAAAATATTTTCATTTACACAGTTCGGAATTAACATAATTAACATGTAGCAGTAATAGGTATATATTTCGGAAGCAAGTTAAAACATAAATGCCAATAGAAATATCACATATATTAAATAAAATATCACTTATCATATTTTATCTGCATTTAACGTCCCAAAGGAACTTTGTATTTCGTCACATGTATTCTTCATGAAACATATTCTCCTACAATTGATGCATTGTTTTAAATCGCATTGTATTAATAAAAAACTCATTTGGAGAAGAACACAACTTAAACAAGTATGCGTCACGCTGTCGCTATGACAGCTCGTTTTACAAAACGTTACCAACCACAATATTTGTACACCACGGAGTCATCTTACATACTAGACTGCTGAAGAACAATAGAAAAATAAACAGACACATTGTATTAACTATATTGACTATAAAATATACTCTTACAATACAATATCGTAACCTTTAAAATAAAATATACGCGACGCGAAGCCGCATTATTCAACAGTTATAAAGAGTCTGGGCAGCAGTGGTCATGTCGAGGCGTACCTTCAAGTATTAAGATTAGTCACTATTATATATTTATGTAAGTATATCACTCGCGCGCTCTCGCATTCTTCCACAGTCACTCGCATTCTATTTTCTATTTAACAACAATGGAAGAGTCATCAGAAGCCCTGTGTTTTTAGAGAGAAATTATATCCTTGCGATTCCATTTTCAACATCAAACTATTGTGTACTGATTGTAAAAAAATAACATTCAGAGTAGTTTATGCTCGATACATTTATGTGGCACAACGAAACCTCGCGGCTCCAGGGCCCGCTACGGTCAGTCCTCACAGAGGAAAAATACGGACAACACAATACTTTACTAGTGAAATAATCATATTAAAACATATTACAAAATAGTCTTCAAGTAAATTCGACCGGACACAAAATGCATAACTTAATGGAAGATATATTTAGGAATGCATGATTGCGTATCCATAGCCTAAATATATTTATCGATATCGAACTTATAGAAAAATTGACTTAAAATATGTATAAAGTATACACACCTACCCGCGGGATCGCGACTCGCCCGCGGCCACCATTCATCCACAACGACGCAATACGTGCACCACTAAAATATTTACTCGTTTTAAAGAGTGTACAAAATTCGCAGCGTGCGGAGACGACTACATCTCAACGGAGCACCGGCGGCGCGGCGATTCATACTTAACATTAGGACCGAACGGCTCATGAGACGCGGGGAAGGAAAACTAACGTTCGCTTTCCAAAATGAAACGGAAGTCCTCTTCAGATCGAAACGTCCTTTTCGATCGGGGCCGGAGACAGAAACGAAAACGTCATCCGACAAAACTCGCCGGAGGTCGTAAACTATCGCAGATCTAAAAGACAACACGTCCGATGACAACATACTAAATTAAGTTTCCGGCGCCGAGAGGCGGCTCCGAATCTCGAAGTCGCGGCCGCGCTCACTCGGGCGGCGCGCGCGGCCGCGGCGGCGTGAAGAACTGTCATTGCGGCGTGTCGCGCGCCGCGCTCCAGCGGTCGAACTCGATGCCCGAGTCCGGGGACACGCCCGCCGCCGCGCATCCGCACGCCGCGCGCGCCGCCGCCGCCCGCGCACCGCCCGCGCCCACGCCCCCGCCCCCGCCCACGCCGCCCACGCCCGAGTCCGGCGCCCGCTGCTCACGCACGCCCAACTCCTCCAACACCTGCGGACAGCGATGGTTGCAACGCGCGCCGCGCACACGCCGGGGCGCGCTACTCGAGCCGCCTCAGCTCCGTGCCCACGGTGCTTTTCTTTTGTTTTTGTTTCGACAAGTGTGATAGAGATTTGAGGCTACGAATTTGGAAATACAATAGTTATGTTTACATACTTTATTTACTCCCTCAACATTAAAGCTGAAATTTCGGCCCATTCCAGTGAGGCCTACATCTACACTCGTATCATAACTACTAAGAGTTTTTAATTCTTGTTTCCGTTAGACTAATCATAAACCAATTATTTTTAAATGGGAATGTTTATTGACTGAAAGCATTCCTATAATAAGTGTAGAACAAAGTAAGAACCCGAAGTGAATAATGAATTTTCATATAGAGAAAGTCTTTATAGAGACTGGTCACGCTATAGCTTATCCAAAAACTCATAAACTCAATAAAAACTCTATAAAAGACTTTGAAATATTGGAAGGTGGCACAGAGCGTAGACGGCGGCGAGGCGGCACTGATGCGTGTATACAGTCCGAATGATGATTACGACGACAGATATGTTCAAATATTTAGAAATAAAATAGGCAATTGATAAATAGGTCAGCAGCTGAACTTTTTAGTATGGCAACATAAAAAAAAACAATTTGGCAAAATAAATAAACTCTTGTCGCTTTACTCTAAAAAACATAGAAACAGTCCAAGCTTATGCTCTGTTTAATAGTAAGGCCTTATAAATATGCAACAAAAACAAAAACAAGATCAAAAAAAAGTTCGTCGCAATCATCAACGGGAGTCAAGTAAGAATGCAGACCTTACTCAGGCTGGCGCTGCGCTCGTGGAGGCCGAGGTCCTGCTCGAACGAGTGCAGCTGGCGCATGAAGTGGAAGTTGGGCGCGATGTCGGTCTTGCGGCTGCGCACCAGCTCGAACGCGTCCCGCAGGCAGAGCCGGTGCCGCTGCATGAGGTACGCCAGCGTCACGGTCACCGAGCGCGACACACCCGCCACGCAGTGCACGAGCACGCCGCAGCGCGCCGACATCGCCTCCTCTGCAACATTCATTTTTTGTTTTATTTTTCTTTATTCAAGGACCACTAATAGTTATTTGTTATGCAAGGCTGGAAA
Organism: Eudonia lacustrata; assembly: GCA_947562085.1. Taxonomy (NCBI): domain Eukaryota; kingdom Metazoa; phylum Arthropoda; class Insecta; order Lepidoptera; family Crambidae; genus Eudonia; species Eudonia lacustrata. The sequence goes on from OX387313.1 coordinate 7,476,469, forward strand.
GTTGTTGTTTCGGTCGAGTGCTTGTATTGAAACCTCAGCGTAGCGAGGGTTTCAAGGCACGAGACGCAAAACAACTTTGCTGCCGAGCAAACCACACAACTTTTCACCTCACTACTGCGAGAAAATGGTGGATGGAAGAAAAACACGTTTAGTCTACATTTGACAGATTCTACTTTTGACATCATAGTCTACCTATGACAGATTCTACATATGACAAATTCTACAATTGACAGATTCTGTATTTGACAGATTCTACTTTTTGAGCAAGTGAGGTGAAATAGTAGATTGTATGACAAGGGAACAAATTAGCATTTTTACGGCGAGGGCGCTACTTTGAACCACGAGCGAAGCGAAGAGAATCCTGAGCACAGCGAAGGATTCAAAGTACATCGCTCGAGGGAAAAATAACTTGCCCTCGAATTATATACTTTTCATCCCCTTTCTATGAGAAAATAAATAAGAGACGATGTTAAGTAATTAATGAATATATTTAATTTTAAAAAAGACATGTGAATATAAGTAATAGTTATTGTTTCAGGAGTTAATGCATTGTCACTCTCATATCTCGACGTAAAACTCATTATTTTTGCAAAATACAATATAATATGTAGTGATTACAAGAACAGAGACGAAGTTCGCGCGCTATTTATTTTTTTTAGTTAGCGCGGGTCCCGGCGCCGCCGCCGCGCTTTGCAGCCAACACGTACCAGCCAGAAATTCATACAATTTGCGTTCGATTTTTGATTTTTATGAATGATATATGTTACTAATTCAAATCTCATTTCCGCCCGCTAAGAAGTTACTATCGGAAGAGAGCTATTTTTACTACTAATTAATTTTGTATTAAAAATTTTGGGTAATAAATAATTTATCTATCTATCTATCTAGTAACACACGAGTTGCAGCTGCGACTCAGTCTACAGATTGGCGAAAAGCGAATAAATGTTTTTGTATTTATTTAAAAATATTAATGCTCTTAACAGTATCTCTGATGGAAACTACAGATTGGCGAAAAGCGAATAAATGTTTTTGTATTTATTTAAAAATATTAATGCTCTTAACAGTATCTCTGATGGAAAATATTAAGTTCAAATATTTTGCAATCTCAATTAATCTTAATATGGTCATGGGTGCAAGCCCTAAGCCTAAACATTAAGCAGTTTTTTAAATTAATTACGGTCAAATTGCAACCACTTGGTGACTACTAGCCCCTTTTACTAGAGAGCTAAAGCGACCTAACCGCCCATTGTGCACCAACCAACAACTTTACAAATATAGTTCCATAAAATATCAACAGATGGCGCTGCCTGTATGCTGCATCGCGCTATCGTTTGATTTACGCATTCTAATAAAAGGTAAACTCTATATTAGAATGCCAGATGCCTCACATTCAACCTTTTGACTGCCACAGCATAAATTCGACGCCATGTACACACGGCGGCAGATCAACCTACCCAAAACTGTCAAATTTCTACAATCAATTTTAAACTTTATTGTTTGGTTTTAGGGATTAATATTCATTGGAGAAATTTGACAGGTTTGGGTAGGTTGATCTGCCGCCGTGTGTACTGTCCGCCAAACATTCAGTTCCAAAATTTCGACATATCTTTATTTTGTGTTATCATCTATACTAATATATAAAGCTGAAGAGTTTGTTTGTTTGTTTGAACGCGCTAATCTCAGGAACTACTGGTTCGAATTGAATAATTCTTTTTGTGTTGGATAGTCCATTTATCGAGGAAGGCTTTAGGCTATATAACATCACGCTGCGACCAATAGGAGCGAAGCATCAGTGAAAAATGTTGCAAAAACGGGAAAAGAGCCTAAAAAATTAAAAATGCTGCCGAAAGTCACTATTCCACGCGGACGAAGTCGCGAGCACAGCTAGTAAACTATAAGTATGACTGACAAGGATCGTTGCCGTCGTTAGCGTACAAGGCACGCTATCACTATTGTCGATTATAGCCGACTGCGTCAGTCAAAAGGCATTAACTTTTTTACCGCCAACAACTTCTATAGAAGTTCGAGATTTTCGTGCCGTCCACGCCAGCACTTCTATAGAAGTTCTTCTTTGTACCTACTTTATTAAAATACATTTATACGTTGGCGTACAGCGGGACATCGCGTGCAGGATAGTTGGGCGGTAAAAAGGTTAACGAAGAATCCTCTAGCGGCTAGAGCGGGAGGATTATTCGCTACTGAAATACTCGTAGTCGCACATATACGCTACTATGCAAGGAATTATAAATTTATTCATTCGTTTTGCTTTTTTTGTGCTACGAGTTTATATTCTAATATGCGCCATCTCGTTTAGATCACCCATGCGAAGAAGACGTAGCTACGAGTTTATATTCTAATATGCGCCATCTCGTTTAGATCACCCATGCGAAGAAGACGTAGCTACGAGTTTATATTCTAATATGAGCCATCTCGTTTAGATCACCCATGCGAAGAAGACGTAGGTGATCTAAGCTGAATACCTTTTTACTGGGACACTTAGCTGCCCCTTTACTTTTATTTGGCAAGTATAGAATATTGTGGTATACTGACCGATGAATCGGATCGCCTGCGGGAAGTGCACGGAGAGGTTCTGGCTCCAGTGGTCGGCGATGGGGATCTTTAGGTAGTTGATGCCGCAGCCCTCCGCCTCGAACGTGTTGGGCAGGTCCGGCGTCACGTTCAACACGTACTGGAAGGGACATACAAGCACAGTTTAATACAAATGTCTCTAGATCAGATTTCCTATTAGATAAAGGTTAAGGAGCGTCCCCTCTGCGAGTGCTGTGGCTAAGCAACTTTCGCAAAGGTAGGTCATCGGATGAGTGGCCAAAAACTTGTCATCTCGAGTTCCTCCGTGCTTTGGAAGGCACGTAAAGCCGTTGGTCCCGTCTGCATTAGCAGTCGTTAACAACCACCAACCCGCGCTGGGCCCACGTGTTGGTCTATAGCCCTTCATCCATAGGGAAGTCTCGCGTCCCAGCAATGGGTGGTGATGATGAAAGGTTAAATGGCGAATTCGCAGATAAGTAGTAAGTTATGCTGGGGTAACAGACAACCGTCAAATCCACAGTAGAATCTTGGTAGGTATGTATTGTTTTGATCCTGGATCCTTATAAGCAGAGATCAGATATGTAGAGCTTATATAGCCTAAAGTTAATGAGAAGATACGACATACGACACAGTATAGTTTAATTAAAGTCTTAAACCACCAAAATTCATTGTTTCTTTTTAATCTTATGCTAGTGGGTCGCCCGCAAAACTTCGCGTTTATCCAACAGATTTTTTAGGAATTTTGAAACCTAGGACAGGTTTCTTTATTTTTCTGCACATCTACGGCTGGAGCTCTTCAAAATGAGACCATAATCGATTTTTATGTGCAGCTATCATCCCATCCCATAATCACTGCGACAAAAATCGGCTAACGCTATTAATATATAAGATTGTTCAAATCCCGGTTTTATAGAAGGTTGCGTGTTACATTAAAAGTCTTGCAATATCTTTTAAGTACCCGGCAACTTTAGGTAAAATTAAGTTTACCTATTTCGATGTCTGATCAATGAATGAGAATAAATTGTCACCATTTTAAACATCGCTCTCCAGTTGTTTCTAGGTCGGTTCCTGGCCGCCTATGGGGTTCGTCCACCAGGATCCCCTAGTATGCAATGTTTAGCGTCAGAAACGCACTGCACGTGTGTATGTTTTCGCCTCAAGTTCGTCACTCACATACCTATTTCTGACGCTAAAATCACCAAGCCGCTCATGTTATCATGTATATTACTTAGTTTTCCTAGCCTGGTTTAACCTTTCTGGTAAAAATATAATTTGTCAATAAATACCCGTGTCTGTATACATCTAACCCACCAATCTTTTATCGCGTATCAGTGTAAAGGTATACTTTAAAGCGCAACTTATTATACATTCCAGGAAATGATGCAAGAATCACAATTCTTTGTAACCCAGACAGCGGGTCGCGCGCAGAATTCTTCGAACACGCGTCAGATTCAGATCGCCGCCCGTGCGTGATTCATTTTCCGTGTACCACCTTCGATTCTACGATCCATGTCGTATTAGTTCGTAATATTACTATTTAAACGGCTTATATACAAACAGATTATTGATCAGTGAACGGAAATGCGCATGAATGACTTTCACATCGAAACGTGAATCACATATTTCCAAAGACCGTAATCATTGAAATTTGATATATCGCGACAAAGATAAGTGTAGGACGGACGTAATATAAAGAACAGGTACCTATTTACTTGCTTTGCTTTTCAAAAAGTCTAAAGCTTAATGATTATGGATTTTACGCAAATTTTGTACATATTACAATACAATTAGAAAAAAGTGTTGAAAAAATTATTAATCCTTTATTGTACAAAGAAATTACATTTAAACACACGTTACACAGGACATATACAAAATTTCAACGAGCGGGATTTGAACCCACACCCGGGTTCGAATCCCGCTCCGACATACATATATCTTTAACTAGACGTGCTCGCGACTTCGTCCGCGTGGAATAGTGACTTTCGGCATTTTTAATTTTTAAGGCTCTTGTTCCCGTTTTTGCAACATTTTTCGCTGATGCTTCGCTCCTATTGGTCGCAGCATGATGTTATATAGCTTAATGCCTTACTCGATAAATGGACTATCCAACACAAAAAGAATTTTTCAATTCGAACCAGTAGTTCCTGAGATTAGTGCGTTCAAACAAACAAACTCTTTAGCTTTATAATATTAATAATATAGATATAAATAAATCTTCTGTGCGTGTGTATGTTATTATTAAACTCCTTCTAACGGACCGATTTGGATGAAATTTTCTGTGTGTGTTTAAGTGGTTTCGAGAATGGTGTAAATTTACAATTGGACCCGGTAGGTGGCGCCGCTATAGGGGTCCATCATGGGATACGGGTGTTCTTAAGCGGACGAATGATTTGTTTGTTTTGCTGTCATGGAAACTGTCAAAAGCGGTACGAAGTCCGCCGGTCAACTTAGTCAGATGAGGCTTCTTTGGCGCTGATTAATTTCGGCGGGTTGCACAGAACTACTATAGCATAAAGCCAGGGCACCTGACGCGGCATGTCATGGAGTACTTATACAAAAAAAAAATTTGCACTTTTTCCACGCAAGAGGTGGCGGGACGAGCTGGACGCCTTCAAAAAAGATTGGCAAACGGTGGCGAAACATCGCAAGGACTGGCGGAAATGCGGGTAGGCCTTTGCCTAGCAATGGGATAATATAGGCTTACTGTAACTTCTTTCAAATTACCTTAATGTTGTGCCTGGCGAGCGCGTCGCAGTCCTCGCTATTGGTGGAGTTGCCGAGGTACAGGTTGGGCAGTATCTCGACGGGGAACTCTTGGGGCACGTGCGAGTGGCCGTCGTCGCACTCCGACGACGAACCGGACGAAAGCGCCTCCTCGCAACCCGAGCCTGAGATGCGGAGCGACCTGAAACAACAATTAATAAAATCACGTAAGTATAAACAACAACTGGATACTCTCATCATGCCGCAGATCGTGATCAGTGGCGTGCACTTTAAGAGGCCTATGTCTATAATAACATTAGTAAACTACCTTCGTAGTTCCCGGTGACGAAAAGGGCTCTATCTATAAGAAAACTGGCGGCCCGTCCCGGCTTCGCACGGGTGGACATTTCTTTTTAATATAGCCTATAGATGTTACTCAGCGCTAATGTAGCATTCTAATGGCGAAAGATTTTTTTAAATCGGTCCAGTAGTTTTTGAGTTTATTCGTTACAAACATGCAAACATACAACAATACAAAGCTTTCCTCTTTATAATATTAGTATGATGAATAAATGGAGGACCATTATAGGTGATTAATATTTTTTTTTAATTTTGACCACCAACCGTAATTAGCAGTGGTGATTAACTGTAGCAAGCAATGTTATTTTAAAATGACCTTAACTGTGTTTCGGCTGCCTAAAATTTTCTAAAAGCCCTAATGTCAGAATCAGGTAACCTATTGAGACGTTATTGAACTAGCAGACTTAAGGCCTTGACGATGATGACTATCGACGCTACATGGCTCACACAGCTCCGCACATGTGCAATGGTGCCGCTCGCGCCGCGCCGCTCCCGCCCCGCGGCCGTGTGGCGGGAGCCTTAATGGTCTCACTCATGATTTATGGCCGTCCTTGTCGTTACGCTTGTGATTTCATTCAATATTCGTGGAAGACAAGTGAGCCCGACATGAAACTTAGCTAAAGTGAACACGGATTTCTGATACAATTAGGAAATAGCCTGTTCTAAAAAATATAATGATATTTATATCACGCGTACCAGATTTCAAATTGTTTTTTTAACAACCTAACCTATGTTTCACTTATGTTTCATTGCTGGACAAAGCTCTCCCCATTTCCTCCTATCTTTTTCAATTTCCAACTGTCTCCGACTAGTGTGAGCAAAACCAAATCTTCTCACCAACGCTATATCATGACCTTCCTCGGCGTAAGGCCCTGTAAGTCCCCAATCGGTAGAAGTCTTAGCCCACCTTCAGGGTGCATGCGTTCGAGATGTCCTGCCCTAGAATCTCACATCGATAATTTCGGTCCTGGAGCAGTATCCGATTGGTTCATTTAACGCCCTATACGCTACGTTTTTTGGCATGCCCAGGCAGTATTGAATAGATACGTTTCTTAACTTGTTCTTTGCAAAGGGAGCTTCAAATAGGTTATGCTTAAATTAACTGTTTTTGACTTAAAATTTCTAAAGAACTTTAGGAACACCCCGCTACACACTACTTTAAAGTTTATACTGATACTAATATAAACTTAAATGACTAAGGAAAGGAGGCCCTTCTCATATTTGGTTGAGTGACTCGACTGGTTTCAGACTGCAAAGAGCTGGCGTGTGTTCAGGTTTGGGGCTCAATGTCGGAGCCCGGGCGGGCGGCGATCGATCGCGGTGGCTCAATGGGACGGGCGGGGGGGCGCCATTCACCTGCTCCCGCCGCCCCCGCCCCCGCCCCCGCGCTCAATGGCAGCCCACGCAGCGTCCTTACTCGCGCCCCCCGCCCCACAACCTACCCTCGCCGACGCGTCTCTTCCCACGCGACATTTTTCCAAATTCGCCCTCTCAATCGCCTTGCTGCCATTCAACTTGGTGCTTGGTGTAAAGGCAATCAAATAAGAAGCGCTCCTGTCGAGACCTAACTACGCTCGTAGCACCCACGCCGTTTAGCGACCCGTCTGCATCCAACTTTATGCAATGTCGCTTCACGATTTACGACACTCTGTACTATAACGCGACAAACTTTATCTAAAAACTAAGAACGTAATAAACAAACTAAATCTATATACCTACCTACAATAGGACATCAAGAAGCTTCATTTCTATACTGAATGTTATTGCACAGTTTTGTTAATGTAAAACCCCCTAGTTTCACGACTTGATTAAGCCACTGAATTTCAAGTTTAGTTTTCAAAGTTATATAATATCAATCTACACTTGCGTGCAATGAAATCGAATCACCGCGCACCGTAACATTTCCATACAAACCAGCTTGCAAGTCTTCGTGCTTTGCCGGGGATTGATCGGTCGTTATATGGCGATAACTGTCAAGGGAATAAACGGAGCGTCCAGCTAAACGGAACAACTGTTAGGAATCCGTGTTCTTCATTAAACATAAGGGAAATAATCGCATTAGAATGTCGGGAAATCCAAATCCTAGGAACTCCACGAGACTGATCAGTTGGACGTCTATGGTCTTTGTTCACTATCTGATTGGCTTTTACAATATAACGACCTGATCAATCCCTGACAGAGCACCAAGGCTTCAAAGTGGACTCGCTTGTAAGAAAATGTTACGGTGATTCGATTTCTTTGCAAGCAAGTATTAGTTAGTTACATTATCGAGATAATTATCACTCGAACCTTTGACCGAAATGTGAACATTACTCATTTAGTTATTTTACAAATTCAGGCAAAATAAAAACCATTGATTTATTGTATGAAACCAACTGTATAGTACAAAACAGGATTATTCGTTGTTTACCTAGTAATCCTAATGGCGATAGTAAATCTGCGGTACGTGACACGCCTAGCTAATACTGTGTCTCCGTAAGCCAAAAGCTCAAATAACTCATCCGTCATCATCACGTTAGCGTGGGTGGGAATGGAAGCATCCGCTCAGATTGAATAGAATACTAATCTCATCTATATACGAGTTTACAATGAATTAGAACATTAGCAGTGGTCATTAAGATAATTATTCAGCGGAAAGTGGGCAGGTAAGTTTACCTACTAGGTTGTAGCAGTGGGATCAATAATCATACGAGCTTGTCGAGGTCCTTACGTACTTAGTCACAGTGAGTTATTTGACAAAATTTGTACTGTGTTCCATGCCAACAAAGAGTAACGTAAAGTGACAAAGTTCTAATGGTGTTCAGATATGATTGAACTCCGTACACGGCGGCGGGCGGCGTAGGCGCGCGTGGGCGGCCCGCCAGCCGCCGCGGCCATTCAGGGAGCTCGCCCACGCGCCCGCCATTCCCGATAATGCCATCAGCACTATTTATTTAGTTCGATTTCCAACGTACCTACTACGTGTGGGTAGGCTCATTTCGTTACGCAAGCTTTGATCGCACACATGTCACCCGTATCGGTTCATCGTCACTGTGCGGCGTGACGGTGCCATTCATAAGAATGTCGCTTCTCGGCTAGAACAATGAGAGCGGATGACTTATACGACGTGTAGCGAGGCATTGTGCAAGTGACAACGGCTTCGTGCGAATCCAACTGATATTTGAATGGCGGCGAGCGCCGGAAGCCGTGACATGGCCGCTCGTGTTATTAATGAACGGCCGGTATGTATGGGCCGCTGCCTACTTGGTGTGGCGAGTGACCGTTTTTCGTAGACACCGAGAGTCGTTGGAAACCGACGCGTCAAAGGGCCTGTGGCCTTTAGTTGGCAGTTAGGGCTACGCCCATGTATTCAATATACTGTAATTGGCAATGTTAAAATAAAAGTCACACTAAACTCAAATCCAGAATGCGAAATAAAAAATGTAAACATACACAGCTAATTTAAATTTTAAATACAAAAACTTTTAAGGTCAAGACTACTAACAAAACTTTTCCTACATTTTGAGTTATACTCGTAGGTCTTAATTTGGCAACCCTAGAGTTAGCTTAGTGCGTGTGGGCGCGCGAGTGCGTGTGCTGCGCCGGCGCAGGAATGCGGGCCGGGCCGCGGCCGACCCGCCCGCTGCCAATGACCGCCTGCAAGGGACGCTTTTTTAATGCAGGACTCGTTAGTTCCCATCCTGGTAGGACTTTTAACGAGCCGAATCGCCCGAACAAAGGAACATTATTTTTTAAACTTTCATGCTTAGTTACTAAAACGAGACATACCTGCTTATACAAAATGTTTATTTATCATCTATTTTGACGACGTTTAAGTAAGTTCCAATGTTTTTTTAGGAATTTTGCGGCTGGCCCCATATTCTTTAGAGCGTTAATTTCATGGACATTGAGAAAGGTAAACACAGATTGAATAATCTCTCTCAGACCCAAGACCAGTCCTACAAGCCGGTAAGCCCAATGACCATGCTTAATAGCCCTTAGCCCTGCAAAGGGTTTCAAACTGTAACAATAACTTAATTTCAATGATGGAGGCCATTCCGCAACAGTGCGACAGTTTAAGAGCGTTTAAAGAATATAAGATTGAGTATAATAGAGGTTAATTGCAAGTAATTTGAACAAACTAAACTACGCATTTTTTTTTACTTTTTAGTGCAATTTTTTCAGTCAAATTTTTTGTAGTCGGTTTTTTTAATTTAAATTTTTGTATATTTCTCGCTTTTTAGTGATTCGTTTCGATCTATTTATCAAAAGCGAATATGGGTAGACCTACTAAACGCGCTGCTCGTATGAGACAGCGCCGTTTAAATCGCTATAGGTAGGTACCTATGCCTACAATATAGGATACCTTAAGGATTCCATCATCAGAACTGGACCAAATTAAAATGGGACCACACGGGATGCACCAGCCTTCAAATAAAGAAAGAATCATCAAAATCGGTTCAACCCAGTCGAAAGTTCTGAGGTAACAAACATTTTTTTTTAAATACAGTCGAATTTATTGAGAACCTCTTCCTTTTTTTTAAGTCGGTTAAAAACAGTATAACGTGTCTCGTCATTTGCCAGCACTCCATAACATAGTAAAACTGGGAATGTTGTTGTGGTAGTACAGCAAGCAAGTGTGTCGAGGTCGCGGCCGACCGCACAACTCTACACTTTATACTTATACGGGATAAAATTACCAACGCTCTATTTCGACACGGTCTCGGCCGAGCGTCCGTCGCTCAGCTTCGCTGTTACACGTGCGAAGGACATTATGGGTTCTCAATTAAACCAGTTAACTAGTTACCCTTTTTTGTCTCATTCCGTAACGTGAACTGGCTGGCGACAGCCCTAGTTCCTTGTGTTAAACAGCATTATTTTGCGTTAGTGTTCCCATTTGATTTGAAGGGTACTGTCATCTACAAAATGTGTATGGCATTGAAGCAGCTGCGACCAAGACTACTGCTGATTCAAGTCCCGCTTGCGTTAAAGATTATCAAAACCCTTTTTCCGGATTCTAATGTGTTCGTAATGCATATGCGTAAAGATGTATATTTTATTTTATAAATAATAATTATAACTTAAGATAAACAAGCAGTCTAACAGCAGTCTGACAGAAGTCTAGCAGTCTAACAACACACGCTAAACACTCAGTCTAACAGAAGTCTAGCAGTCTAACAACGTACGCTAAACACTTTACATCATCGTCATCGTCATCCTAATGACTAAATAATGAATGTCCTCTATTCTCATATTATACATTTGCTCAGAATAACCCAGTCTAAAAAATACCTACCTATAGTTATAAAAAATAATGATTAAGTCTAGGAAGCCAGCTGCGTCGCCGTCAGAGCTAACTACACATCCCTGCAGTGCTGTGTCAGAGGCCAAGTAGCCTCATTCTAGACAATTAGACCAATTAAAACGAAACTATGACAGCCAACAGCCACAATATAATGAGAGCCAGAAAGCAAGATTATTTATTACATATCGAGACAAATAGACAACGGGGTCTGTGTGTGAGTTACTCGAACGCGTTTGTATGAAGCTTCATCATCATCATCATCATCAGCTCATTTTATGTCCCCACTGCTGGGGCACGAGCCTTCCCTATGGATGGATAGAGAGAACGGGCCATAAACTACCACGCAGGCCCAGTGCGGGTTGGTGGTTCTTAACGACTGCTAATGCAGCCGGGACCAACGGCTTTACGTGCCTTCCGAAGCACGGAGGAGCTCGAGATGATAAACTCTTAGTCACTCTCAGTCCGATGACCGGCCTTTGCGAAAGTTGTTGTATGAAGCTTGCCTTCTCTTTATTTTGTGCAACAACAGCCAACTCAAAAGATTCGTCAAACATTTGTCACACAGTAGTAGAGCCAGAATCAATTTCGATAAGACAAGATAACATTATCAACAATTTCCGCTGAATCAATGATTTTATGATAAAAATAATCTAAAATTGAACTTGAAATCGAACGTTTTGGGCATCATCCATCACTTCATCAACAAACAAACTGCTAGCAATGAATAAAATTATTTGTTTTGAAGAGTTTACCGATTGCCTTATATAGGCGGCATTTTCAGCGTTAGTTGACTTTTTTAATGTAGACGAAAACTAGAGAGGAAACACTAAGGGCGACTGAATTGAATAATATGTATAAAAAGTAGACAAAATCAACGTTTCGTAGTCCCCTGATTCCTCCTCCAAAACTGGACCGATTTAATTACTTTTTTTCATTAAAAATTAAAGAAAAAATTAAAGAAGGGCTGCGTCCCTTTGGCCCTCCTTGTTCCCTACTAGATTCTCCAAAGGGTTTCGGATTGGATCGGGAGTGAATAAAAGTTTTTGCTAAGATACTTACTGGCCCAATGCGGGTAGTTAAGTTTTTTAACAACTGCCATCTTACGACATCGGCCGGAAACAACGCTTAACGTGCCTTCTGAAGGATGGTTGGATGGTTACTAGATACCTATTATACTAGGTATAATAGATTCCTATATTTAAAAAAAAATGGTAGATAATCTATGTGAGTCAATAAGGCGGCCAACGATTTCTAGTTATTTTGTCACGTACTCTGCGCCTTAATACGTACGTGTCTTATTTAAAATCCATAGAATTTAACTTGGAATTATAGCTTTTAAGTATGTTGATATGATTTTTTTTACTACTTACTGTTTTTTTTTAATTTTTTTTTTTACATGCATGTTGCAAGAAAAACCATTCATGAGGAAGAGATCGTGTAAATTATGGATGAAATTACGTAAGTACTGTACCAGTAGACAACTATCATTGAGTGATATGCAGCTGAAAAGAAAATATAATTGACTAGCGTTGGTGTGGTCCATTAAATTAAAACCTCTTTTGTATTTTTACATTATTATTTTTATACCACTTTGTTTAGCTTTTACTATTATAAATGTTGTCAAAGAACGATGAAAGGTCTGTTAGAAAAAGTATTATATTAATAGCCAGTATCGTCTTCAATATCCATTACCCATTACCTACATCAGCTCCTACACATTTCTTAAACAAAAGACTGACAGTCTTGATACTGGTCTTGATGTCAGCTGAAGCACACAGACCAACAACTACGAGTAATAAGCAGTTTCTTCAATCATTTGGTATATATAAATATGTGCACGTATTTAATATGAGACAAATTCAGATTGTCGGCCGTGACCGTGACGAATACAATTTGTGAATGAGCGCACGCGAGCGACGGCTGACGTCAGATGCGTGACGTCACGCACGAAGACCTGCCGCGCTGACACCACCAGGATCTGAAGATCGGTGAACCGCACTTACATCACACGGGCCAATGAGCAAACACAGCGTTCAAAACATGTGAAATAACACATGCATAAAACTGGATCAATGACCGAATGGGTGGATTAGTCAACATGGTCAATACTCAATATATTTATTGCAAGACCTTATCATAAACGATAATACTTATATGTACCTACATAAGGGTGACGGTAACAAAATATGAAGATCAGACAATGGACCCGTCAGGCACGTAAGTAATTTAAAATAAAGAAAAGAGAAAGTGATTTCATCAACAGGAAACACACAAACAGCTGTCAACCATTATCATACTGAGGTTCTATACAAGATTGTTGTTTTTTACAAAGACATTACTCACACACAGAGCTGAACACTTTAAAAAGGGGTTGGTAAAGGGAACGGGAATACTAAAAGTTAAGTCATCCATCATCATACAATATAGAATTTTCAGAAACCGATTGCCGTAATGGGTGACGTTACAGCCTCAACGTCCAATTACGGACTTGAATAACATGCTTACACAAGCGCAATCAATTATCTAAAAATATAAGCAAGCCAAACATCCACGAACCAACCCAACACAAGTTCTCCTAAAACAGCAGCCATTAAGCCAGCCATTGTGCGGCCGCCAACATTTCGGAATGACATCCGCAATTAATTTCAATTGGTCTGATGATACAAGTATGTTGCTCGTTAAGATTATAACGAGTACGAACGAAACCACGTATGACGTGCAAGTACTGAGTGACGTCATCGTCAGCGTTACAGTATCCCGAGTCCCCAAGTCGCGTGCTGCCTTCTGTCCTGCCCCCCGACCGCCCAACCGATCGCTTTGACTACGCGTATAGTTTGTGACGTCGTCTTGCCACCTCGCACCGTCTATGAAAGCAACATCAAAAGCTAAAGGCTATAGCTTTCGATATTGCTTTCATAGGCGGCACGAAACAACAAGATGACGTCATAAACCACACACGAAGTCAAAGCGATCGGTTAGGCGGTCGGGCCCCTGGGTGCCTAGTGTGATTTTTATTAACTATCTGTATTCATTCGATTACGTTTACGAAAACGAAAATTAGTATGGCATTGAAGCGGCGTCTCCTGGCGACATACGAGAGTCGAGAGGAGCTAAAAAATGTCCATACAAATTCTCGTTATCGTTAACGTGATCGAATGGAGAATGAAACTCTCACTCGGCACCCAGTACAACAGCAAAGGCAACTGATGATTGGTCAAGTGTCAAAATATGAAATCAGTATGAAAATTAAACGCATATCGAAAAACCTTCGAGCGTCTACTAGTACCTGCAGACTTTGACTGTAGTTATATAGAAAATACCGACTTACACTATCAAAACTTAATTTTGAAATCTAGTTAACATCATCTACTTTTGCTGTTGACTGTACTAACTTTGGCCGACCGAGGGGTAGTTCGGCTTCGACTCCTTATTAACAATAACAAGCGGCTTTGATTAACATCTCTGACCTTTAGAGGGAATTTTCTTTTGTGAAAACCATTCTATAAATACTTTTTCATATAATACCGTTCGGTCGGATACATCATGGGAAATGTCTCAGCCAGTTAGCTCGGCCGCCTCGGCTCTTTTCGAAAAATAATGTGAATAAAAATGAGCCTTATTTTAAAGTCTAGCAATCATGCAATCATAAAAATGGTTGATTTAACTAATGAATGATGTCTCCTTTTTAAATACAAGTTGAAAATGTTATTTTCGCTCATTCATTCAATTCACCCATTTTCGTGTGGAAGGCTAAAGCGTTTTATTGTTTTAGCTGTTTCGCTTGCTACTTAATTTTTACATCCTTTTCTTTCAGTTCACAAAATTACTGTGAAGTGAAATAAATACCTTTCATTTGACATCGAAATTGTTATCAATTGTTATTATCTTTCTATTTATTTATTTTGACCTCAAAATTGTTTTGTGATTTGTTTGTTATACAAAACGACTTGCGATGAATTTGTAATTATTTCTTGTGTGGGTCTATGTTGCCTAAATAAATGAATTTATTATTATATATTATTAAATTATTCTCTTTATGGTATTACCATCGGAATACCGCCAAGGTTAAAGTGTGAAAATGCATACAACGAAGATGTATCGATTCTTTACATAAATCATAATCGGTGTAGACTTGAATGCCTTTGCTGTTAGATAAGGTACTTTATTATGTACTTGTTTAGAGGCTTTCCCTTTAACGTTTTATGCAAAATCTCAAAATATTTCATTAATTTATACAAAACCCCGTCAAGCTGCTCAATTTAGTATGAAATGTGGGAGTTCGATAATATTGTCATAGATACAATACATCCTTTGGCCAATGTTTTAGTATTGCTGTCTAAACGAAACCTTTAGGTCCCTAATAATTATACACAGTCACGTCACACATATACGGTGACTAGTGCGAGTTGTCTTTGCTTTTCGATCACGTTAACAAAAACCAGAATGTGTATGGCAAAATTTTAAAAAGTTGACGTGATCAAAGGGTGTATAAAACTCACCACCTACAGGCCTACCCGTGTTCGCCTACCCGCAGCAGAGAAACACGCTCGGGACCCCGCAATTCCATTTATGAGATTTGCGTTAAAAATAGAAATTGTTGATTGATGTAATCGTAGCGAGCCGGCCCCGGCACCCGCGCCCGTGGGCGTCATTAGCTACATTTACACCATAAATTTTCAACGCTGCTATTTATACGAACACGCTCTCATGAAAGGGAACCATCGCACGAGCCACGTGGGCGAACACTTTGTTCCGAAACGAGACCGGGCCCGAAGGAATTCGCAACATTGTTACAACTTCGTTAGAGTTGAAAGTTGAATGGAGGCACACGCCAAAATATTCCACTGATTTATTATTAATTAAGATAAGAAAAAATCTTACCTCTCAGCCGATTTAAAATAATGTTATTTCTTATAGAAGCTTGCTCTCGGATGTATTTTAAGATTTCTCTACTCCAATCGTAACCTTAAAGATCAAACCTTACTGAAATTACAATCCCCTGTTACCAAATACATAATAGAATAAGTTGACGTGTTCCGTTATTGGCAGGTTTCATGTTTCTATGTTTGAACTTCCAAGAAAATTGCCCGACTAGGTAAGTATGAAAGCGAACACTTGGTGATTTCATAGGAGTTCTTTGTTTTTCTACATATTTACGAAAACCTTCGGCGGCGAAGAGCAAAGCGTTCGGCTCTATATCGGAAATCCTGGGCTCAATTCCCAGGTCGGTCAAGTTTTTTGGATTTTTCAATAACTGCGTTTGGCAAGCGTGAATTTTATTTGATATTGGAACGATGACTTGGTTATATAAAGGTCTTTACGAAAAGCAAAATAATGATAGAATGTTACTTCATAGAAACTTCGGCGCATAATAAAAAACATTGGCAAGGATCGGACTGGACTTGACACTTGACTCATTGAATGGCGGTGCATTAATAAATTGCAACGCACTTTCAGTTTCATTAATTAATAATATGGTGCTACGTGTTGGTTCCATTAACATTGGTGTTTCGCAGCGCGGTCGCGGCAAACGTGGCGGTGCGGGTGCGGGTGCGCAGGCGTAGGCGCGGCGTTCGCATGAATGAAGTCGACCATTCACGCTGAGCCTCGGCGCACCGCGACGCCTACCGTGCCGCTCACTCGCCGCTCATCAATGAGTTTGTTAACCAAGCCAAGGTATTACGCCGTCTGCAATAGTAGTTGCGTCGTCGTGAGATAGTTTGCTCAATCGCCGCTGTTGCATAGCTTGTTACAATCAATAGTGCAATAACCTCTGCATTATTTTTACATTAGCGCGCAGACTTCGGAACTACCTAGGACCTAATTAATAATTTACGTTGTCACCGCTACTAATTGCTAGTTAATTGGTTTTCTGTTTTCATAGAATCTGTTTTGTATTAATCGAGTTACATTTTTAGTCTGTATACAATTATTTTGATCACTAGTTTGTCTATGAAGTGGCCAATTTGCCGTAAAAAAGGGTGGTAAAAATGGCTCCATATAAGAACAATTAAATAACGAACTAACTTATGCTCGTGGGAACCTATAAACCCACATAATATCTCCGACTCGCTGAAGTCACGCTTGCGGTGATACCACACAAAAAATGAGTCAGGCATACAATGAGTTTAACTCAAAGGTCGGCATTTTCCACCCGATAAACAACAGCCTTATTTATGAGCCGCCCCGCACGTCTGCTACCTGGCAGATACATGCTAGCCGGCTGCGTGAAACAAACACCGCCATACATGCCAACATTGCCAACTGTCATTACATTACACCGCATAAATACTGAGAATCAACTTTTTATTCATACTTGCTAACTGTTTGCTCATGCAGCCCACGCCGATCAAAGTACAACGATCCTCTTCCAAGTACCATTACCAGTTATTGTTGTTCCCAATGTTGAGAGTCGAAGAATTCATTGGGCGCAATCGCAACCCATTGATTCTTCAAAAATGTCACGGCGTTATCGCTACGACATCAATTTATTTACGGCATCTTCGGAGAGCTGGTCTCAATAAATCATTGCTTCCTTCCGTATAACATTTATTTTTAATTCGAAAAGTTTACATCCTCCAATTAATCGTTTAAACATCCGCCTTTTTGTCAACGCGATCTTTCGACGAAAGGCAATCAATAGAGCGCAAGATACATTTCTAGCATACTACTTAACACTTTTTGGAACCAGCCATTATGAAAGAGGTCCAAAACGTACCAAAACGTGCTCGATATAGGCTATTGGGCTTCCCATCTAATCTAGATCGATCATCTCAACCACTTGAGTGTGAGTTAATGAGCATAAACTTGGAACAAAACGCAATAAAACCGTCAACGTTAAAAAGTATGTCATGTTTGAGCTTTTCCCGATAGTTTTCCAGGAGATATGTAACACTCGTTGAATAGGAATTGTATGTCGCCACAAAAGGACTATGCTTTTAAGCTGGGTGGGTAAAAAAAGGCGACCAAGGGACTATTAAAATCATTCTAAGAAGAAGAGGTCACCTAGCGTAAACGGTATTCAATCAGGAATCAGGGGCCTTAGCTTCAGCCTAAATGTTGAGTGAGTAAAACATGGAAACAAAACCGCATCGTCTAAATAGTAGCCGGGTAACGGGTGCTCAAATAGAGAGCGGGTGCGCTTATTAGGTATACCAGTAACGTAAGTTCTTAAACCAGGATATTCTTCTTCCTGGGGTTCTTTTCCCCAGTAACTTTCCCTGTATCTCATACTTACTGGTCCAATTCTCGGTAGTAACCAAGTGTAAATAAGCATATTACATCCGCTTCTATTAGTTGCAATTGGGCGACAACTGAATGGATGGACACCATAATTGTTCCGCGCAGTGTAAGGCTACAGGGTACACGATGGGCCTATCGATAAGTGGCACCGAGAAAGCCGGTATCGGTATCTGGTCGCACCGGAATGGCTGGGCCGCCCGCTTTTTCCCGCGCGGTGATTGCGGGAAACGGCTCGGCTTGTCGTCGTCGGCGCAGGCGCATGAGATCGGATTCCCACGCGTGCGCGAGTTTCCTCGTCCACGCAATCAACGCTAGGGAAGCGGGTTTCATTTAATAACTAGTTCTAACGAGCGACTATTTAATTGCTACTGATAGTTTCTTTAAAGTAGTCATTGTTGGTACTTAAGTAACTAAATATTTCCTTTATTATTTTATTTTACGCGCTTGTCTTTCAGCTCACCTCATGACAAGTGATAATAAGGCCGAAGGAGTAAGTGCACTTTCTCAGGAATCTTCAATAAGAGTTAGTAGTCTTCAATAATTTTGCATTGAAACAATGTTTTTATGGCGACAGACTTGCATAATGGCTAGCCAGTTGGACTTTGAACAAGCCAAACAACCTTACCCAAACAAAAAAAAAACCAAATATATGTTTTTTTTTGAGAGGGACTGCTGATTGCCACACGGGGCATTTTCAGCTTCACCGGGCTTTTTTGGGGCGGCGAGGTACGTAAAGGGTACCTCAAGCTGTGTTGAAACGAATCATCTTCGGAGGATTTCTAGAGGATACGGCATCGCACACTTAAAGTGCGCGTCCCCGTGCCCTCCCAGAGTCTCCGAAGGGTTTGGATCGGGGAACGGAACCACCCGAGGGCGCCTCTAAAGGCACGGAGCTCGGCTCGGGTAGACCGGGCCGTGGAGGAGGAGAGAAGCGCCCAGGTACATGTCTGTACCTGGTGTAGAGCGCCTGTGAACCGGTTCTTCGTACCCTTGTTCTACGAGTACGGTGTCTTGGGCCTAAAGTAGTGTGCATATTTAGTGTATTCTGTAAATGTGTGCTGTCATTTAGAGGATCGGGCGGGGCAAATATATGCTGCCAATCGAACCTTGGACCTCGTGCCAGAGACCGGTGATATCTAGACACTAGAGCTGAGAGTTAAAACTTATAATAACATTCATCAATTTAATTAAGAAAACATCCCGTGAAATATTCCACTTCTGGTCAAACTTGTCTTCTATTACTTGTCTCTCTGCATCCCACAAACATGGTACGTACCTATGTAGTATAAAGTGCGAGTGAACGGGTCAATTACAAAATAATGTATTTAAGGCTTACATCGCATTCCACTTTTAATTTGTAAATGCTCGGCGTAGTGTACATGCAAGCATACAAGTAAGTAGCCGAATGACCTTCTTAGGTCGTTCACGATGATATCACCCCACCGTATCACTATATATATATAATAGATAGGCATTCTGTTGTATATCTAATCGCAGAACGGACCTCATTAAGGAAGATAAAAGAATAACTTAATTAGTACTAATACGTTCCTTATAATTTTTTTTTTGCAAGTCAAGATTTGCAATATTGCAATACATCAAATAGTCTGACGAGACGAGGGATGCACAACGTCTCTTTAAAATCAAAACATCTACCGGTCTAGCTAGAAGCCCTTAACGAACCTAAAACCTACTAATAACTTGAGGAACCTAATATATCAACAAACATAAAGTAGGTACATAACAGAACACTGTTTCTGCAGCTATTGTAAGAAAACAACAAACAATATCGTTTATATAAATCAGCATCATCAACATAAGTATATAAACGTCTCACTCAGCCTTCCCACATAAACAATTGAACATAGGGAGATCAGGGGCCACCACACCACGTTGGCCCAATGCAGGTAGGTGGGCAGAGATACGATACGATATTGTAGGACACTCAATACTCTCAGACGTAAGGGCGAGTGAACCAGCTCCAGCAGTGGTTTAATGGTAAGTGGATACTGACCGCAAGCCCATGAGGGGGAGGTGGGGCACGTGCTGCGCGCCCGCCTCGCTGCACCACTCCGGGTAAGCGCGGTGAAACTCGGCGAAGTCACCTGGTGGCAAAGGAATCGACGAATTAACTTTTTTTTTAACTGCACTTAAGCTGTATTAAATATTTATAAAATATAGTAAAAAAAATTAAATACGTATCAGACGCAGGCATCGAAAAAAATTCAGTGCTTATGTCAGCCTTCCCGGTAACATAATGGTCAGTTCAACCGCCCGGATTGCGAAAGACCCACCCCATCCTGGCTAGGTCGAGTAAGCATTAAATTTTTTCACTATATTTTATAAATATTGAATTAGCTTAGGCCAATAAACTATAAATGAAATGGAAAACTGATGTTAGGCCGCCCCCCGCACGCATGCAATAAACTGTTCATTTTTGTGTCCGTACTGCTGGGGCACGAGCACGAGTCTTCCCTATGGATAGGGAAACGGGCCATAAACCACCACGCGGGCCCAGTGTGGATCGGTTGTTAACGACAGCTTATTAGCATTAGCAATGCAGCCAGGACCAAAGGTCTAAAGGATTTACGTCCCTGCCCAATCACGCACGATATTCTGCATACTGCCAGTTATACTGTGTGTGCGCGAGCCATATTGTTATATTGATTAATAATATTGCAGATTTCCAGATATTTGATTTTACATCGGCATTATCGGGGTGAGGCCAGGGTATTTGTCAATGTTATTTTATATGTGCGGATTTGCAACATTTCAGTTGATCTTGAGATTTTCGAAGAGAGCTGACATAATGGGTTTTTATGAAAGATGCTAAACGAAACGACAACAGCGTTTTAATCATTCAAACACGCTTATAGCCTTAAACAACACATAAGCGCAATTCCAGTACTTATTTGTTCACTTAACTTATTGTCATTAGTGTTAGATATAGAGAGTTATAGGACAAAGATTTACAAGGTTTTATAAAGGATATTATGGTTTGCACATTTAGATCAGCGAGTCTAATTGAAACCACAAGTACGCTAACTATTGGCGTAGACTAGCATAGTGCTAATGTAGCGCCGAGTCTGTTCCATTCATTGTTTTGTCCTCATTGATATTCCTCCATTCACAACCTATACGAGTGTGGCGAGTAGTTAAAAATCACATTGAAGCGACAAGCGGCACGCGGCCTTCGTCCGATAGGAAACGCATACGTATTTATTTTGTATTGATAAAACACACGCATACAATAACAGTTATTAAAGTAATGTAGGTACACAATTACAGTTTAAACGCCTGTAAAGGTTTACATGATTAATGGTTTTGCACATTCAATAAGCCTGTTTTATTTGTAATAGGTAGGCTTCCCTCAAAGAAGCATTTTTAATAGCCATGGTTTTATCCAGTTCGGAATGCAATCTTCTATCGAGAAAGAGTCGAGAATCGAGATCTCGATAGTTGCTCCATTTAATAGAAACAACTAAATTCAAATCTAAGTTAACAATTATTTACTAAAATCCTAATATTTTATAGTTAAGATTGTAACTGTAAAAGAAACTAGAAAATGTTTACAGTCGTTTTTCATGTTGTCTTAGCCAATTAATTTCGCTAATTACTTACCTGCTAATAGAAAGCAGAAAAAATAACTTGCCGAGTGTTTTCTCGATACAAGGTCTGGCGACGTAATTTTCCGAATCGAGCGACCTAACATAACTAGCGTTCTTATAAATAACACCGACATTGATACAAATATATTATTACTGATTACGAAACCTTCGCGGTTCTTTTTACGTTATAATTCCGTGACTGTCAATGTGGAAAGTTTGAGCACACGTAGTTGATAACGTAATTTATTAAACTTTTTCTTCGGACACAGCATTGATTGAGCATTATTTAAGGGTGCGCTGACCAAAAAATGCCAAAAATGCAGTTACGGTTAAGTAGATATAATTGAAAATACTATCGTATTAAATGAACAAAATATATATTTAGTATCATAGGGAACGTGTTTACAATTTGTCGGAACCATAAATTCATAACACGCTATAGTTTTTTCTACAATATCATTTAAAGTTGGGCAAAAATCATGAAAACGAGTGGCGGCGTTTAGTAGATTTCTTATAGTTTATCTAAATTATTGTACCTCTGATTTTGTCTAAACAATCATCAATGGATAAACTACAAATTGCTAGACTACATTTTCGATTCATCAAGTGGTTATTTAAATAATTATTTTTTATTAAGCACCTTAAATTCCCCATACAAAATTAGTATAGCCGCGCGGCATCAAATAAATATGGACGACGACATTTCAAATAAAACATATGACACTTGTCACTTATGGACGGCGCACCCTTAAGGATTGAAACGTTAATAGTTCCAAAAATTATCGTAGTGCAATTATTTTTAATCCCAAGACCACCGGTGAAATTCTAAAATCATACCACAGAGTAAAACTGATAGCCGCATTCATTAAAATTAAGAGTTAAGAGTAAAAGGATACCAACATTATTGATCAAAGATTCCAACGATTCCAGCATGGATATATGACAACTCATTATCATTGCATCTATTGCAGTTACTTTAAAAGGCCGATCCATTGATTTAGAAATGCCTATCACAAAATGCGCGCGCTCGCGCTTTCTCAGTAATACGAGCGGCCGACGCATCGCAAATAAGATCGCAAAAGTAGTATTTTGTGCGGTTGTAATTAGATTTATTTGAAGTTTCATAATTTTCGATCATTAAAAAAAAAATATATAATTTGATATCTTATAAACTAACGTTAATTCTGGTTACTAAACACTACTACTAACCACTGTAACTAAACTAACATTTTACTTAATAATATTAATGAAGTAAGGAGATATTCTGAACGTTTTATGGCTTTGAATGGGATTTTTTTTTTGTAGATATTCCATTCATATTGCGGAATTCCGAGGCCGCTACGAACTTAACCACTTTTTAAGAGATAGGTACTAGGTATTATATATTTTTAATTTCGTTTGCTTAGTACAGTAATTCAATCCATGAGCTTGAAAATTGCCGTCAGCGTATTTAATTGAAAACTAGCTTCGGAGTTTTGGTTTTATATAAATAGATAAGGGAAAATTGCAGAAAGCGAGGCCGCTACGAATTATACTAATAACTATTCTCCAGTTCACCATGCAATAAGTAAGTCAAAATATTTCGTTTGCTTAGTACAGTAGTTCAATCCATGAGCTTCAAAATTGCCGTCAGCGTATTTACTTGAAAACTAGCTTTGGAATTTTGGCTTTATATAAATAGATAAGGGAAAATTGCAGAAAGCGAGGCCGCTATTAATTATACTAATAACTATTCTCCAGTACACCATACTATAAGTAGGTAAGTCAAAATTGTCTTAGGTTTTCAGTTTCTCTGAACAAGAACGCCGAATTTGGAGCATTTTATGCAAAAATCACGGTCAAAATGTAATAGGCCTCTTAAGTCCTTGACATGGGCCGCCAGACACTGCTCAGAACAGATAAGTAATGTCGTCGATCCATTTTATTGTCCCAGTAATGACCATTGGGTATAGTGTCTTCCTGAGGCTATGATTTTGACAAGGCAGTTTTGTTTACATGTTTTACTCAGTCACATTATGGCTGGAGTTACGGCCTCTGGACAATCATCGAGCTGGAAAGTCAAAGGCAGCGAGTGGAATTGGAAAAGTGATTAAAAAAGAGGCAGCCAATTGGAAGAGGAATGTATTCAACACATTGTACCGATTTCAATCGAAGGGATCAATGGATTGAAATTGAAACCTAACAAGAGATGAAGTTATGAAGATAACGCCAATAAAACAAAATGAGGCGTATTTTGAAACAAGTTATTCGTGCAAAAATCACCTACTTATCTACTGTTTAGTTTTGATGTGATGGAAGGACAAACAAACACAATCAGACATTTATGGTATGACTAAGTCTGTATACATACACCCATACAAATAGTAATAGAATCCCAAGAGGGGTTAAAAGTCCTATCGATATACCTAAGAAGCAACTTTTACAATGGCATGGGTTTTAACTTAAAAATGCAAAAAATTTGAAAACGTTTTTTCCATTGGCGCCTGTAGCAGTCAGGTAGGCTATAGGCATCTATATCTCCTGCTGTTTCCGTTTCGCCGTGTAGCCGCCATTGTTGTCGTCCGGCGATCCGATTAGGTATGTCCATTGGACAACAGCGGCCGGCCCCATTACCTAGTAGGTATTGTGTTATCAGCGTACCGTATTCCAAGCGATGCTGGTAACCCGTTTACTTCCAATTGTTATAGGTATACATCTACAGCCACGCCCGAACGTATTTCGG
Source organism: Eudonia lacustrata (assembly GCA_947562085.1). Taxonomy (NCBI): domain Eukaryota; kingdom Metazoa; phylum Arthropoda; class Insecta; order Lepidoptera; family Crambidae; genus Eudonia; species Eudonia lacustrata. The sequence goes on from OX387313.1 coordinate 7,500,938, forward strand.
AAGCTCATTTGTAATTTATGTATACCAGCAAACTTGAAAAAAAACTCATTCCGCGAAACGAAGTAGTCGAGCGACGACGCAGCCGCAGAGGGCGGGCGGGGGCTGGCGCGGGGCGGGCGGCATCGATCCGGTGACTCATCGCGCCCATTCATCCGCCGCACTCAATGAACCCGCCACCGCCGCCCGCGCCCCGCCGCGTCCTCGACGCCAAGGCAAGGACTCCATAAAATCCACCCCGAGCCGCGACAGGCGAATCCTTCAGCCCATTACGCCCACACAAAACGTGATCGCCCGCTCAGACTGTTTGTCCGCCCACGCCATCATACAGCATATGCGGAACGGCTTAGTTTCGAATACTTTAATAACAGTGGCAAGGTGTAATCGCCATTTACGTCTCTAGGCCGAGCGGTTTCCGCAGTTGTAAAGTAATATGGAGACGATCGATTCAGCTTCCAAGGTCGAGCGATATATTTTAAGAAAACAATTCCTTTCTGAATTCTGTTCGGCCGCTGTGTGATATGTAGCGGGCGGAGGTCCCATCGGCGGGCGGGGCGGGGGCGGCGTGGGCGGCAGGTGCGGGAGACCTTGGCCCGTCCGCATCCTTCCCTCCCGCAACGTTTATCACCAACCTTGCACTGCACGGTTTTTGCCAGCAGCTAGCATACGGAATGCCCGCACACGTTATGCTGTTCCAAAAACTAAATCTAATCTTATCTAATCAGGGCATAAGAAAATATCTTGCACGGATAGAACAACAAGCGTTACGAAAGATCCATAAAGGCATAGCTTTTAAATAGCCTAGCTAGTTCCTGAAGACTAGAAACAGAAGAATATTAGAATGGTCATCGTGCGGAAAAATGCAAGGCCGCCGAAACCCGGCCGCAGCAAAACATTTGCGTTCCGAAAATTACGCTGAATGGGGAATGAGGAACGTAGAAGTCTACCGAGGCGCGACGTCAAGGGGCCAAGCGGCCATAATAAGCCGACCTCCGATAGGAGATGACACCTAAGAAGAAGAAGACTAAGATTCAAAGCATGATAATGTACAACTGTGTACAACTTACCAAAAAACAGTCTTACTAAAAACTTGCTCTAAGACTAGAGCCTTCGAGCCTCGAAACGTGAGAGAAGCATTTGAGTTTATTTAACTAACTAGCCGTCACCCGCCCGCTTCGCTGTGCGAAAATAATGGGTCAATATTGCTAATCAAAATAATTATTAGGTTTACCAACATCATATTATCATACAAATTTTAAGCATAAACTTTTTTTCTTTTTTTTATAGCCTATCACTTGCACTATCGCATGTTCTTACTACATACAAATTTTCATCAAGATCGGTCAAGCCGTTCTTGAGTTAAAAGTGGACATACAGACAGACAGACAGACAAAAAATTCAAAAATCGTAGAATTGGTGTCAGTGAGTCATAAAATGAATATTTATCTCAAAATATGTCAGAAAAATTGCAAAGCCTACAGATTTATATAGTAGATGTGTGATCGAATAACCAACTCGGATGTTTTCGCTCATAACAATAGTCCAAGTTGGCTAGAAACAAAGACAACATATTTATGTTGTCTTTGTTTCTACATACACAAGGGTCCGGATCCGGAGTATTCTGGAGTAACTATTACTTAACCTGTCGTCTGCTGTGAACACAGTCACAATACAATTTTATTTGTTTGTAGGACGGATCTGGCACTAAGCATACGATTTTCAAACACAAAGAACACACCGATTCTTTATCTATCACATTCAAATAACATTTCTAGTTTTATTTTATTGTGTGGTCTCTAACATAAACAACTTTAATAATAAACTTTTCAATCCTTCTCTATTTATGAAACACAATTGATTTGAACCAGAAATTATAACGATCGTCTCCCGGAAAACGAGGTAATGACGTCAACAGGCTTCGAATTGATTTAGCTTCTAGGAATTGACGAAATAACGCTACAAAAACAAATCACCATTGAAAAAATGCTTACATAATTGTTTTAATGACCACAAAAAGCAGTTTTGGACTGGATCGAATCAATTTTGATATTAAACGGTTACCTAAGTGATTGCTGCTAATAATAATGAAAACTATAAAATTTACCTTAATCGTTAGTAAATAACTAAAGATCTAAAATTCTTAAGAAATCAAATCAAAACAACCAGAGTATCAAATCATTAACTGTGCCCTCAAAATGTGAAATATAAATTGGTTTAATTTTTGTCCTTGAAGAACGGATTGTAAAACGGATGTTTTCAACAAATAATGAAAACAACGAAGACAAAACAGATAAAATTGTAATAAACCCGATGAATATAAAACCCAGTAGGTAGTACATATTTATTTTATCAGCCCGGTTTTCAGGAAACAAATACGTAGTTAGTCTAAGATCCGAACTAAAAACGACCTTCACCCATCTGTTTAATGGATTAAAAGTATTTTATATCAACTTTAATATATTAGAAAATATATCTCGAGTGGGTTGTCTCAAAAATTCCTGTATGACCATACTATGATTAATTAAAAATGGAAAAATGACTTTTTATTAAATATTGCACTCATGAGTTTAACGAAAGTATGAAGCCTATAGAATATACAAACGTTGGATTGTCTATTTTTTTCCTGGCACAACTACTGGGGTTGGCAGGTATAAACAGGTACATCGATAATAGTTATTTTTACCTATTTGTTTGATAAATAAATCTTATATCAAAATGAGCGCTATTTGATTGCGAATACGGTGATATAGGGTTGTCTGCAAAAAATTTGGCCTGAATGACGGTTGTCGAGTTTTGAAATGTGAAAATTTTATGCGTTTGGTAACTTTAACTAAGTTACCAAACGAGATATATATTAAATTTGATATAAAATACTTTTCATCCATTAAACAGATGGGTGAAGGTCGTTTCTAGTTTAGATCCTCTACTACTAGTGCATGTCGGACTAATTAACGTCCGTTGCGATCCTAGCCGATATAATGAGAGTGGCGCCGCCGCCGCCGACGGACGACTGGCAGATAATAAAGCTGATAACCTATCAGCGGTCGCGCCACCGCCTCGGCTTGGAGGTCTACTTCGTAAAGCGAACGTTCGATCATCAATGACTGTTTTTAATCTACATACCTACAGAGTCAATTTGAATCCCCCTGATGTCTTTTCAAATTCGCATTTTTGCATTCGAAATATTTTCACAGACATGGTTTTCATTTTGATTATTGTGTACAGAATTATAATAACAAACAGATAATGCGCCGCAGAATGTTACGGTACGAAATGCAAAATGAAAGAATTCGTCACCATTGACAATCTTTTTTTTGTTATTGAGCCGGCAAACTAAAGTGTACCAGCTGATGGAAAGCGGCCACCACGGCCATGCGCGCATTTGTTGACCCACAAATTTCCCTCAGTCCTTTTGCTTAAGCACCCTGTAGTATTAACAGTTTTCCTGATTCTCGTTTACGTAATATATTAAAAAACGACTTCCCAGATCGTGTCTGTAACCACATTTTAGCGTCTATTGACGACAGCGAAAGACGACAGAAAGTTTCTGAGTCCTGACAGCTTCTGAGTCCTGACATCACCCACCGCCGACCATCGCTTCACATCCCACAAAACACGCTTGATGATATTCGTGACCTTTACATGCCTCGCACCGTAACTACGTTCAGTTTTTTTATTCCTGTCCAACGTAGCGTAGCGAGGCATTAAATAAATCAGAATACAATACGGCGAGCGGCACAGTGTGTTATCTCCAGGTTCGACATTACATCAGCGCGCAAAAACTGCCCAATGTCAATGTTACGTCGCCAAGTAGGTGCCTACGTAAAAATAAACGTGCCCATGAATGATTCATTCAAATCGGCTTTGAGATTTGCTATTCTGCAAGGTCGTCTAATGTTTTCCAATAATCCCAATAGTATACGATCGTCTGCCATAAACTTTTCGTCACCAACGTGAATATTTTGAAATTATTTCCTAATGGTGATCCACCATTACACTGAATTCACGTTTTTTTTCTAATTTATAGCCTTGTGATGTGACTTAAAGAAAGATTTCATAACAGGAAAAGTTAAAATATTCATATGTGATTAAAATAACAAGTACCAAGTCGTTTTTCTTTACTGAAACGAGGTATTTATTGCTATTTCCCTAGCTGATCCACGGCATGATGTCACTGCATTGTTTCGCTCTACATCATTTTTATCTAGATTTTTGTCAAATTATAATTTTACTAAATACTTTGTTAAAATCATGAATTTTCACAACTTTTGTGTTTTGATATGTTGACATGATTGCTCTATTGATGCAGCTTTAAGTATTCTGTAACTATTTATTATCTGTGGTATAGGTAACACACACGTCTCTTTGGCAATTCCCCTATTGTTTCGCGGCGTCTGGTCGTGCCATTCTAACGCGATTCATTTTAATGACACATTGCTTCCTTTTCCCATTCCGTTTTCCTCTACGAGCTACATTCTAAATAGCGTTTGCACGAAGCGGTGGGCTCGCCAGATGCATGCGATTTCCTTCGCCGTTATAAGACGATGGGCTCCGACAGTTTATATGAAACGCAGACCAGATAGCATCCTGTTATTCGCACGCACGTGCTATTCGTTTTACGATCGGCCAGAACACTATTCTGTGGATGCACGTTTTCGCAGATTGATGCTCTGCAGATGATAAAAGGCGGTTTGTTTTAAGTGGTTATTAGCTATCACTTAAGGGGGTGCCGCGCGGAATTCCGAAAATTTACGTGTTTTTAAAGTCACTGGTGATAGGCGCTGAATAGGTCATATCCATTAAAAGATCTAGTGTAGGTTTGCTTGATCCTTTCACATGGCCATGGTTGTCTTGGAATTTGAAACAAACACCCAGAAACTGCATGAACAATTCGTAAAGTAATGATAGGTATCTAAAAACTTATTTTTTCAGAAACTTTGTAAATATCAACATGAAACAATAATCCGACATCAAAATGTTTGTATTGGTATTCCGCAAGCCACTGACTGTTGTCTAATTTTCCATTAAAAAAATATGAATATGAAAATAATAAGACTTTTATTATTTTTACGTTTAAAATTGATTGTATATAGTCCTAAAGCTTACAATGCTAACTGTAGACTACAGTTCTGTTCTTATCATGTCCACGGAGTTCCGTTTGGACCAAGCAAAGGTGACAAGTTCGGTCTACACTTGATTGTTTAATTCTGGCTGCCCTGTTCGCAGTCGGATTATTGTCACGTAGGAAAATTCTCGAAGAGGACTGCAAAGTTTTTCGCGCTATTCCTTGCAATTGTTGTGTACAGGCTAACCCAGATGAAATTGGCAGGATGAGAGTGAAACAGGAACTTATTAATAAAATTGCGGCGCTCTTCCGCCCGGCGCACGTCGAAACATTATTCGCATCCGGCACCTCTTTTGATCATCCAGTTTATATTAACCAGCGTTGGCGTTGGCTTCTTTCACTGCCATTGCTTACAGAGACTTCATTTACAACCCGTGTTTCCGTTTATTTATGTTCTGCTTCTACTGTGGGCTGATGATTGTTCAGGCCTGTTTAGTATTTATTGTTGGACAACGGCTTTTGTGACTTTTCATTATTACATTTATCAGAGAATTGGAGAGCATTAAGAGCCTGTAGTTGAGGATTCGAGTGTGTGTAGTGAAATGTAGTTCCACCTTTGGCATAATCATCTTTTAAAATCAGGTGAGGCGATACCTATAAAAGCCAAGTGCTTACTAGGTATAAAAGATTTTCCTATAGAAGAAAATAGAGCATGCTGAATTAACATATCTGTTGAATGTAGTACAGCATTTATTTAGTTCGTAAAACAATGATTAATGCGAGCCATGTCTCAAAGGCGAGTAGGTTTAACAGTCCATAAAACGAAGCATAGAGCGGTCGGCGCGGGCGCAGGCGTCGGCGATCGTAATCTAAGCAGTCGTCTCGGGCGGGGAGCCACAATGAGCTGGCGACTTCCTCTCCCACGTTTGGCGGGGCGGATGCCACGACTGCCGACCTCCGCCGTGCCTGCCCCTCGTACTTCAAATAATAATAGCTATAAGACGCACTGTCCAACCGCCATTCGATTCACACTTTGAACTATTCAAATGTTAGACTTTTTTTTTGGAAGTTTAACGTACTTTTTAGGTAATTGTTCAACATTGGTATTTGGTGTGAAAATATAAAATCATTCGAGTTTACTATAAGGCATAGTGTTTTTTTAATTCGTTTACTTTTTTGCACTTTGATCCATTTAGCGATGACTTAGCCTTTAAAGAAAACTACCTACATAGGATTTATTTGTTAAATAACTTGAAGTAACTAGTGAGGTATCTAGTAGTTTTTTCAAGTTTATTTGCAAGCACATTTACAATTAAAAATAAAATGTTTTGTAACTACGCATCTCTCTTCCGTGACTACGCGTTCAATATTAAATAGCTACCTAACCTAACCTAGTCTGGAACAAATGTATATTTTAAAAGATTTTAATAAATTTTCTCACCATGTAGTTAAGTATACGTCTCTTTACTACTTTTTTTATTTTTCTTTAGTTGATAGCTTCGTGCAATTAGCACATTTAGCCAGTATCAAAGTATTTTTTCTTACAAGTAATACATAAATAAACAATATTTCCTTCCTGATGATGATGTTGATGATGATGATGAATGATTATATAATGAGAAGTGAGAAATGATAAACTCCCCAACCCCTCGAGGGGTTCTCTACATGAAATCGAAAGTTGCGATATCTAATGTCACGACATACAGCGAAAACGGTGCGTCGAACGGTCATCAAACCGCCGCATTAAATGTATCGATGTCGAACCATTACTGCATCGAATGGTTGGCTTAGTTTCGTTTAGGCACCTTCACATTTCGGCACCCCAATTTCGTACTTCTTAAAGTAAAGAAATTTTGTAAGGAAATAAAAAAAATAGTACAGAGTATAACGTTAACATAGCGAATGTCTTGACATCCAATGGTTGTGGTTAATCTATTAATCATGAGGTTAAAAGAAAAGTAGGTTTAAATAAATAAAATAACCTCTAAAAATGAAATAAAAACATGATTTTGAAAGTCAAAAAGTACGTTAAAATATTGTAAAATAACCGCAATTAAATAAATGAAGCAAATGATTGTTAATTTTTTTCCTTTAGTACCTAGTAGATAATTTATCAACTACCTAGATAATTTTTCGGTTTTATAAGCACGCAATGTAAAGATATTCTTCAAATTACCCTCATTCAGTATTTTATACTTGTTTTATTCTGAGCTTATAATGGTGTAATACGAAACACACATTAAAGATTCGACGACCTCCTTGGTCGAGTGGTTTGTACACCGGTTTTCATGGTGTCGCCATCTCTGAGGTCCGTCCCGGGTTCCATCCCCGGTCGGGTCAATTTAGAAATTATTGTTTTTCTAAATTGTCTCGGATCTGGGTGTTTTCTATGTATAATAAGTATGTATTTAAGCACAGAATAAATAATAGTAGCAGAAGGTGCACTCCGCAAAGTCATTTAAATAAATAGCGACTCTTGCTAAGACACAATAAAATGCAATTCAGGTCACACACTGCTCCCTTACCTACAATTATATTCACCTAGAAGTTGCTTCTCTTTCTATCGCGTAGCTCTTATCTTTTCTAACGACTTCAGGGTTGTCTTCTTTTAAATAATAATTAATCTGAATACTTAATTTATTTTATTACAAGTTATTGTGTTTATAATGTGTACTGTACTTAAATGTGAACAAATTACGTTTCAAATAAACCTAGGCTAGGTACCTATGTAAGTACAGTCAACGCTACATCAGACTACCTATATGTTGACTTTGAGGCTGTCTTTATGCCGCCTTACCGTTGCGTTGCCGTTGAAAAAGATATTTTCGTAGGTAGTTCAACTGTTGTTGTCAAGGTATATAGTATAAATACATACCATGTGCCGTCGACTGTACAACTACCAAAAACAGAAATAGGTACACCAACCAACCTGCCTATAAGTACCTACTTATCAAAGCTAAACTTGATCTTGTAAACAGAACTTGTAAGTAAGTAGGTACCCACATATCAAACTAGCTATAAGTACTATATTTAATTATCTAACTAGGTACCTAGGTACGTAAATATGCGGGAGGCATAAAGATAACAAAAGTCAACTTTTGGTTTTGGTAGTTACGTACACGTAGGAACTAGCAGGAAAGTACTTATCCTAAACTAAAGATACTAGATAGGTAGGTACCTACTTGTTTATTCTTAGGTACCTGCTTGTCCTATTTAGTAATTTAGTAAACAGTTTCGTAAGTAGGTAAGTAAGTAGGTACCTACCAAATTATTATTTCAATAAGTACCTAAATAGTTGGGTGAAGATTGTTTAGCAAATAAGACAAGTACCTAAGAATAAACGAACCACTAAATACATACCTACCTATAAGCACAGAATGAATAACTTCGAATATTTCTGTTTATTTCGACAGCCTTCCACACAACAATTATTACTGTTGTGTTTCACCATTATTACGGAGCTTGTAGATTTACTGATATCAAAGAGGTAGTTATATTTAAACAAATCGAAATTGCGATCCACTTCAAACTATGCCTGTGCGTGTGCTCGAAAGCGCTGGGGCCCTGACTGATTTACAACTTCAAGTTGTCGCGCGTTGTAGGTGCTTATCGCGGTAGGTATTACGGAGTGCAAGATGCCTGATTTAAGTATTTTAAGTATGTTTATCCGTCGTCTAGTAACCATTTTACGAGTTTCATTACGAAGCTTCTCTTGGGCTAGATAATTGGTGTGAGTGTAGGAAACTTTATTATTTATTATTATTATTATTATTAAAGATGTGTGAAATTAAATTACTCAAAACTGATAAAGGCAAGGATTGTTTGGCTATAGATGGGTTTAAGATGGTGAAGAACAAAATCAGCGATAAAGGAATTTATTACCGTTTAACTGACCATTCGACATCGTGCCAATAGATGTCGCAACATTCGATAATAACCGTCGATTTGATGACCCTTCGATGGCTTAACCTGTCGATACTGTGATCATTCGATGTCGCGTCATTCGATGTGGCGTACCATCGGTTTGTTGACCGTTCGACGCACCGTTTTCGCTGTCGTGACATTAGAAAAAGTTGCTACATAACTTTCGATTTCATATAGGTAACCCCCCTCGAGAATCTCAGTAAAGATGTGGGGCTTTACTAAGTCCTCACGCGGACTTCTTGAGAGAATTTGAAAAGTGCCGTTGCAATGTTTGTTTCATTGCACACTCACGAACACTTAACGGTCAATAATCCACCATTATTTCACATTCATATTCGACATAACACAAATGAAAAAAATAAAAAAAACCGCAGACATAATTCTTCACTTTCCCGCCAAGAAGTCCCTTTATACTACTTGTTACCGATAATAAAGTTAATGCCTAAGAGCGACCACACACGGGCTGCTCGAGCAGTTAGCCAGTGATCAAAATACACGGACCTGCAGTCCAAGCCAACAGCTTGAAACTGCCATTGATAACTGCTTCAGCAGTCGGTTTTAACAGCTACTGCACCCATTAACCCGACTAGGCGTTACATCTACATAATACTTTTAGGGGTGTTATAACAAACACCCTGTTGAGCCAAGTGGGTGGCAGGCGGGCGAAGGGGATAACTGCGCAAGAGCAGTCGACTCGATAACTCGAAAAGTCAGTGTATGCCTGGCAACTGCTTGACCGCATGATGAAATTTCCTCGCGCTACTAACCGGAGCAGTTGGAACAGCTTGAGCGGTTCCATATTATATTATGTATGTATGGAAATAGAAGACAACAACAACAACGACGTTGTTCACTGTGCAATAGCAGCTTGAATCAGTCGAACCTGACTGCTTTAAGCAGCCCGTGTATAGCCGCCCTAAGAATCAATTGTCAAAAGGAAAATATACTCCCTCTATTGGTAGATATCTAGTTACGTAGGTATACATACATTGTAAGTGCAGTGTTGCCAACTTGACGGATTTCCCGTCATATCTAGCGGATAAATATATATGAAGTGAAATTGTTCATTGTTGTTTGTAAAGGATAACAGAATTAAAGAATGTCAAATAATGTTATATTAGGTGCTAGTATTAGGTACCTATCTTAGACGTTTGGATGAAATTTGTGCAGCGCCATCTATTCAATCATTATGTAAAGTGTCACTATTTTTCCTAAAAGTGGGTAAACAGGGCGCTAAAAAATTTTGTATACTCATAATTTCATAGTTTGACGGGGTTCTGACGGAGTTTTTGACTATATTTAACAGATTGTCTAAATTATTATTGGCAACACTGAGTAAGTGTCGTCTCCACTAAGTTATGGCACAGCTGCCTTAGCTGCGGTAATAACGCGGGCGCTTGAAAAAGCTTTATAAAACATTTTAGTTTTACTAGCGTGCGATTGTTCGAAAACAACTTGCAGCGGGTAGGTAATCTTTTTGTCAATGGATTCGAACATTGTGAAATGGCTGGTGCGCCGCAACGGGTATTACGTGTTTCCCACTTAGGTAATACAAGTTGAATGAATGAATGATACTATGTAGGTAGTGGTGGTGGGTATGTGAGAACAATACCTACTGCATATTTTAAACAGAAGTATATATCTACACATTCATGTTTTTGGTTCGCTATTAAGACTGGAAATGAGGAATTTATTTGTTCCATTTGCTTGTACGTTATTGCTATTGGTGCTCACTCAGTAACTTGTTTTTTTAATTTGTAATAGGTACTAATATACAAGCTCCAGGAGCTCGACGGCGCAGTGGTTATATCGTTTGGTCTGCGATTTATGAAGCAACAACTGCTAAGCAACTTTCGTAAATGCTGGTCTTCGGATGAGTAATAAAAAAAATTACCAATTTGACTCCGGTTGTCCCGGCTGCATTAACAATTATTAACAACCATTAATATGTACTGGGCCTGCATGGTGGTTTATGACCATCTTGTGGTGTGGTGGTGGGGATATAATAATGAGCTGGTGATAATGATTACTAAATACAGAAGCCCTATCCGAAACTAAAGATAGCTCAAATAAAATAATAGCACTTAAATTTTTTTTTCAAGACTAATGTTAGCCTGGTAAAATAAAAAAAAATATAAAATAGATTTTCTATTGCTGTCTCTGTTGGCATATAGTAATAAAAATCAGGCAGCATCAGTTTTAAATCAGGTTCAACTTAGAATAACAATCTACTTCTTAGAATAACAGAAAAAGTTTCTATTGGAACTCGGAAAAATCCTAGCCACACGGTATTTTAATGCTATGCAACTACTGGAGCTTAATTTAGTCAGGTGTTCCTGAAAATCAGGTCATGATTAAGATATTGCATGTTGTTGTACCTATATCAATACTAAAAGTCAGCCCTAAGGACTTGAAATTGTAAAAAAAACATTATGTACTGGGATAAACTAATTAACCCCACGCACAACCACAAGGAACCCTAGGAACCTGTTCACTGATCCTGACAAATGTCTTATATCCTACTTTGTGTAAATGTAATGTAAATGTCTTAAACACTAACAAAACTAAAACAGATATTCGCATTATGACAACTAATGGGACGTATTACGGTTTTGTTTTCACACTTTTCACTATAGGTTGGTAGAAATGTAGTACCTACTTATTGCAATGCAATATGATCTATACTAAGATAGGTTAGTTTGAAACACCATTTTACAAATATTTCAGTAATTTAAAACTCAATCTTCTTCTTCTTCTTCTTCAGCCTATAACCACCCACTGCTGAGTGTAGGCCTCCTCATATGCACGCCATTCTATTCGGTTTTGGGCTTTCTGCATTCAGTTTTTTCCTGTGACTTTCGTAATGTCATACATTATACGTAGCCAAGTAGGTTATGTGTTTTTGGCAGCCGAATCTCTTCCAGAGATTCTTAGCACCCTCTGTATGCAGGTACCCTGACCACTGCCGTAGCCGAGCCTTACAGGACAACTGGGGACTGAGGGCCCTTTCTTCTTTGTACTATGCATAAGGGGGGAATAAAGCTTTGAAACACCGTGCTAGCCACTGCATGTTGGCGAGTTTACTCTTTCAGAGGGGATTTAATACCTCTAGGCTTGTAGTAGCCTCCTGCATACATAGGTGATAACGTTAATTGACCGCCGCCTGAGACTCGGCATGCTGCTCGTTTAGCACCACTCCTATGTGTAGGGTATCTAGGGTTAGACCTATGGACACAAGCAACGTTCACCCCCCCTCCAGCACCTACTGTGTGACTGCGACTCTGGCTAGGAAAAGAATGGGACTCCTGGGGTCGGCCTATCCGAAACCAGAGGACTTCAGGCTCTTTGCTCTTAAGAATGTTGCCAAACTTATGGCATCTATCTTTACAGAGGAAGAAGAATGAAAGGATGGGGTTGCACAAAAGATCCCGATGGGTCGAGGTGTTACTGCTTGAGGAAAACCTTGGCAGGCCCACAAAGATAAGATAAGATACCATAGAGACAGAAAGACTTGTGAATTCACTTTTACAATCAGTATGAGTTTGCTCAACATGTTAATCAAGACAATCTTATTATATTTAAAGGTTCTCAATAATTAAGAGTGAAGACTGGCATGCAAGGGAAGAGGCCTATGCCCTGCAGTGGGTGGAAGTGGGCTGATGATGATGTTAATCATGAATAGTTTAAACCAAAATCTGTAGATATTAACTATTATTTATATTTAATAGTAGACACCAACTTTGTTACAGGAGATATGGCTTTTACAAAGTAAGAGTTGGAGCCTGAAGAAGTACAGCTTTTTAAGATGTGCATGCAACATTGTAACAAATAATACTAGTAAATGTGACTTACCCTCAAGACATACGACATGCACCCCATCTTGTTTAAGCCTCTTTAGCAGGATGCCGTGCACAGAGTCCGCATCCTTGGAAGCGTCATCCCCGTACAGTACGAAGGAACCTCGCGCGCGGCACTGCGTGATCCTGGCCTTCAGCTCTTTGCATTGCACCGTGGAAGACAGCTCGATCTTCCCTGCGGCTAGGCGACGCAACATAATGCTCGGTATGGAGAAATTTACCGCGGAACGGATGTGAGCCACTACATAATCGTTGGACCCGCGACAATCTATCAAGACAGTGTCCCTCTCGTCCGAGCGCAGTTTTGCCAGCAGCCACTCTTTCGACACCAAATCGCACTCACATTCCGAGTCTGTAGGCATCTTGTAATCTTAAATGCTCTCCTATGTTTACACGGGCCTTTACTACTTCTAATCGCCTGTTGCACTATTGCATGGTTAACATACGAATCGATAAGTTTTAGCTCACGAACATACTTTTTTATACGAAAACTATTAAACATTACAGTTTGGAAAGGAAACAAATCTATTCGAACGAACACAACATAATAAAATTTCGTCCTCCGCGAGCGATCGAGCCGCTAAGCTGCGAGATACAAGTTACTTTATGGCTGGTGCGAGGCAACGGCAACAACGCAACGAACGAGTTGTACTGGGCACTCACGGGGGCACGGGGGAGGGAGGACGGCAGGGGACAGACGGAACGGAACGGAGGAGGTGAGGTGTGGAGAAGGCGCGCAGCGCGCAGTGTGGATCTAGTGTTACTTTTTCTCTATGGTGCCGACTGCCGTGCCGATTCGATTATGCCGAATGCCGACGCCGCGACCGAACGAACCTCTGAGGGCCGAACCAAACGACGAAGCACCAACGACGCGATAAACACTAAATAAACTACTAAACGAACCAATCACGAATGAATAAATAAAAGTGAAATGTCCAGCCAAACAAAGTGATATTGTTTTGATTGTGTAAGCTTTAAAATATTTTGAAGTAAAATGGACAATTATTTGCATATATTTCCCTGATAAATTAGAAAAAAAACAATCAAGTTTTTCATACAATAACTCGAATTACAGAATTTTTCTATTTGTCTGTCAAAAAGTCGCTTTCGCTTAAGCCCAGGTTCGATTCCCAGCGGTGGGTACATGTTTGTGTACTCGGTTTGGTTGGTGGTAGGGCTTGTTTGTCCGCCTGGCTAGCTACCACCATCCTTAGAGCATTTAATGCTGTAAGCCACCATCATAACAAAATATGTCGCCATAACATCAATGTTTGTAGTATTGTTGTGTTCCGGCAGCAAGGCCTCACTAGTTGAGGTTCCCGGGTGAAGTGCGCTTCCATCATTGGCCATATCATCACTTTCATCAGGTGAGATTAGAGGGTGAGATAGTATATTGTGTTCTGTGGGGGTGAGATCAAGGCACTGTGCTTACCCTTGGCTTACCCGTAACACTCAGAATAATAACTTAGAAGCTTATTCTAGCTTTAGTTATTGTTCTGAGCCGTAACATATATTTTAAAAAAAGCCATGGATAAAATATAATTATTATGCTCAGAATAATAACTAAAGCTATAGAAGGAAGGTTAAAATAAAAAACGTGCATCTATGTTTAGTTCCGTAATCCGTTCTATCCTATGGCTGGCAATGGAGGTTGGAGTGAGACAAATGGTTGACACTCAGTTTTTATTTTTCGTATTGTTATGTCGTCGGTCAGAGGATAAACTCTCAATAATAAGATCTTGAGTCCTCCTGCCCCGGCCAAATTCAGAAGTACATTCTCAGAACAATAACTAAAGCTTATTCTGAGAGTACATTGATTATAAAGCTGACAGTTCGTTTAAGAAATTGGGTCTCAGTGTTAGACATTTTGTTTCTTGGACAAGCACAACCTTAGAGCACAACGCCTATTAAAGTTTTAAGCAGAGTTACGGACAATGTCAAAATACTAATAACCTGCCCTAAAACTAGACACTGGCTAAATCGTAGCAAGAGCCATCTTTCAAGAAATTGAATTGAATCTATTTGACTTGTTCGCGTATTATTAGTATCGACTATCAATAACTTCGGACAATAACATTGTCATATTATCTCATAATTATTTCAGATTTTAATAGTATTTCTGTCTAGATTGCACGAATGGTTTGGATTATTAGAAATAGTGAATGTGTGGTCTATGTGGCACTATTTATTTTGTAGTTGGGGGCTACTAGTTCTATTAATCTCGAAAAGAAAATAGTCAAGGACACAAATAAAATTTGATAGAACCATTTTGTAGCGATAACCAGCCGTGAATTCAATTTTAATAGCAGATTTAGCAATAATTGAGAAACTGCATCGGGTTATGTTTATCATGTATAGTGGCGTACACAATGTGCATATTTATATACTATCGATACTTTTATTTTACAGATTTCTTAAAGATCATGCACTAATGTAAGTGCATGATCGAAAAAGGCTAAAGGCGAAGAAGTGTAAAAAATAATAGTGGCTAAATCGTATTGGACTTCACAATGGCGTAATCACATTTGATCTAAGCATTTTACTATGGATTCATTTGTATTGTATGTAAAGGAAATATGAAATGGAGGCGACTTAGAAAACATTTTAGACACGGCCGTACATCTTTAAACTAATTAACGAATTGGAAAATTCCTTGACATCTTGCTCAATTAGCTTATCGTTCTTAAATGATGATTTAACCTTTTTTCTGTATACACAGATACTAGCCCTACCTCTTCTTTAATTATTTTTTAAAGTTTAATTAAATTAACCTCTCTCCCCTGGAGCGCAGAATGCGGAAGTTCCGCCGAAGTATTGCGTAATTTGCAAAATCGCGAATACCTAAAGTCGATGTCCACTAAAATAATGAATAAGTTGCAATTAGATCATATTTTATCATTTTGTAATTACTGAAATAGTTTATTAGTTGTAAATGATCAAACTATTTATTCTAGATTTTTTATAAACAAACTTCTTCATACAAAAGTAGGCTCTATTTAGACGACATAGAGTCCATAGAATTCGATCGCTCAATTGTCAAAATTTGACATATTTGACATTGACTTTTTAAAAAATTTAACGCACAGAGCATACAATTGTTGCGGGTTTTAGTGTAGCAAATTTACTCTAGTTTGTCTATAGCCAAACTTCTTCATACAAAAGTAGGCTGTAACTTACCGAAAATTTAGATTATAGTCGCGTGGTCGGGTGCAGTGACATGACACCGCGCGGGATTTGACGGAGCGTCCTTACTATTTTTTACTATTTTTTGAGCAAAAATTCAACATTTAAATTCAATTTACCTAGGTGCATTAGTAAAAATAGTACGAACCGGTTTCTATAGCTTTAGTTATTGTTCTCAGCATGTAGCGGTAAGGGCCTTCAGAGATCGTATTTAACAGTTCATCTTATCTTATGATGACTGACTGACTGAGTGATGACTTAGCAATACAAAAAATAAAAACTAAGTGTTGTTCAACCATTTGTTGCACTTCAACCTCCTTTTCTTGCCATAAGATAGAACGGAACTAAACATAGTTGCACGTTTTTTTATTTTAACCTTCCTTCTATAGCTTTAATTATTATTCTATTATTTTTAGTATTATTAATTATAGTTTGACTTTGTTTTACCTAAACAATTTTTGACTTTTACTAGAGTACTGTGTAGTGGTGCTGTATGACATTGTGGAAATTGAAACTTTTACATAATTATCTGATGTAAAGGAGATGTTTAATTTTGTATGGAGAAAATGCCAACACCTTGTACATAATACCAAAATGTAGCTTATGCATGGAATAAGCTTATTCAAAATGATTTTCTTCAAATAAATGAATAGTTTTTACGTAAGAAGTATTTTAAATAACAAATAATGGCAAGTTTCGTGATCGCAGGGGGTAATGGTGGTATTCTGTCAATGTCATGTCATGTCAAGTAGCTGTCATAACAAAAGTACTTACCGTATGAATGAAAATTGTTAATGTTAATAAATTAACTTACTTCTGGCTATTACTTTTATAACTTGTAGGTAGAGTAGAGTTAAACTTAAGCTATTAAGTGCTAGATTTCAGCTTTTTATTACCTACTGCCATGTCGCATAGCTGTGAAAGAATACTACCACCCACTCTCCTTCCTTAGTTAGGCGTCATAAAAGGCGACTAACGGACTAAAGACTGCACATACATCCAACATCATAGAGCGGTGCACGCTGAGAACATGTGCAGTCGCTATTTGGTGAAAAGTGGACTATGGCAGAGGACTGCTTTTGATGTCCTCTGCTTTTGTGCCTAGTGTCTGACAATGACAAACCCTTCGGGGATAATAGTCGTGATTATATGTATGTATTACCTACTGCTGCACCTACACATAACAGAACAGCAGCTAACCTCGATTGAACTCTATGTACTTACATCAAATCAAATCTTAATGTACATTAGAGAAAACACACAACATACTCGTCCTATTGTAGTAACATGCAGTGAATAATCAACTACCTAGTAAACACACTTAAGTAGGTAGGGAAGGTAACTGGTAGTGATGAAATAAAACAGTTTTATGAAGTTTTATATTTTTATTTATTTCAATTTGACTTCATTCTCTCGCTCCAGCAACATTTTTAGATGTCATTCACAAGAATGCCATCTAAAAATGTTGCTGGAGCTGTTATGTTTTCTTCGTGACGGGCCCATCCCAGAAACCAAATAATTGTCATAACATGAGCGCATGTTCCAACAGTTCTTTTACCACATATGCAACTACAGTAATACCCTTTTATTACATCTTCCCATTCATTACCTTGTGTTGCTAAGAGGATATATGTGTAATATATTTTTTGACTAAAATGGCGAGATTTTTTACGTCCTCTTAGCAACACAGTCTCATGTGAGGACAATTCTGGTATGTTAGTAACTTCTAAATCAGTTGATATCTCCACCACGAATGATCCATGTTGTCTCAAATGTTCGCCATAATACGATCTCGCTTGTTTTATTTGGTAGATACCCAGAGCAAATAGTGTGAGATCACTCATGGTCATTCGTGGGAAGATACTTAATTGCTCATTTTCTTCATTTATTCTGTAAAAATGGGCCCGCCGACGGTTAACATTATTTAAGATTATATATTCTGCTAAATAATTAGGCAACAAAATTCTGGTTTTTGCTCTTTCCAAAATTATTTGAGCATCTGGCCGGTTCACAAGCACTTTATGGAAAGCATTTATTATTGCGGCACTAATCCTAAAGTCGTCCATTAGATGCCTTGAAGCCACATTAAAATATTCATTACGTAATAATCTAAAGTCTCGTTTAAATCTGCCATTTACCACTTCAACTACCCATCTACATAACGTCACACATCTTGATTTGTTTGCTATAAGGGTGGATAATTGGTTTTCTCCTTCTTCTAATGTTTCTGGCTTATACACTGCATAATTTAGTGATTCCAGCAGAGGCAGAGCATCACGAAAGCCCCGGTCTAAAATGAAAATATCTTGAGGTCTGAAAAAGTTTCTTAATTCCGCATTTTCATCTTGGAAAAGGGCTTTCGTGATGTCTGCATCTGATGTTGTTGCTGGATATGGCCCCAAAGCATCTATTATATATCCGTCAGTAGCGACAATTAAAAATGGTTTAACCAAGTTTCTATACTTGTGTATACTGTAAGTTTTTTTTTGAAAGAGATAATTAGACGACTTTTGGACGTATATATATGTACCATCACAGATGACAATTGGTTTTCTCTCTGCACTAGGATTTCCGAATAACCCTTCGGGTATCAAAAGATTTCGATTTATAAGGTCACCTCTACTTATGTGGTTAATACCTAAATGTAACGGTACAAAGTCATTTTTTAAAGCTTCTCTAGCTTTTTTTAATAATATTGTCACTAGAGCTTTACTTATTTGAAACAGAGAAGCTATTCTGTCGTGTGACTCCCCTGTTCGAGACTTAATTAGGTAAAGCCCTAGTGCCAAATGTGGACGCTTACATGATTCTTGTAAACTAGGTATTTGTCTTAATATTGATTCATAATTGGATTTCGTGACTCCAGTCCAAAAATGAAAAATATTGTCGTGAACCAATCTATAATTTTTAAAGTTAATTGGTATTCCACTGGCATCCTCTGCCTCTGTGGATAGTCTCAGTAAAGATTGCACTTCATATTTAGTAAAGGAGTCACTTAATTCGAATTGGTCTAAAATGTCCCAGTCATATACTGTGCTATGCATTTGACAGATCTTTGCATCTTCTGTTACAAACACTTTTTTCGATTGGAGGATTCTCTTTTTTAAACATAGAGGCACATTCAATCGTTCTGGTTCTGTGCAACCTGGTACAAAGCAGTGTGCACTTGAATGTGTCGTATGAGTGAACTCATCTAATTGCATAGTTGTTTCTGGTACTGCGATAATATTGGGGTTCTCTCGTAACTCCTGGACCATTCTCCAGCACCCCATACAAACTAATGCATCCGCTGGAATCTGAAAACACAAAATTATTACCATATCTATCTATACTATTATAAAACACTGAAGATATTTTCGAAAAACTAATAGGGATCGACTATTTAGTGGATTCTGAGCTAAAAACGATATTTTTGTCACCCATATATTAGAACGAAGATATGGCCCATAGTGTAACAAGGCAATTATATAAAAAGAATTTTGATAAATGAAACTACTTACTTCTCTTGAAAACATTCTTTCTGAGATTATATTTCTCTCAGGACCATCTCCCAGAATATGTGTCCGTCTGTGAAGCAAAGATGATCTGCACCACACGCAAACATTTCTATTATACGTGATTGCTTCATCCTCGCTCCTATCAACAATTCCTTCCTCTATTTGCCTCACAGCATTGTTTGCAGCTTGTCTGCGAATATTTCGCTGAGCAGCAACCCAACAAGCATAGCAAACACGTCCATTATTAGGTATCTGTTAACAAAGAAATCATAAAATGTAAAGTATTTTTTTTAAATTAGATCACTCACTTGTATTTCTTGATAATAAAACTATGAAAAGATACCTGTCTTGGACTAATTCTTCTCGCGATTTCATTTCTTTCGGGACCTTCTGACAATGCATGTGATCTTCTCTGAATTAAAGACCTTCTGCACCATACACAGGCATTTGAGTCCTGTGATGCCAAAGTTCTAGGAGGCCTGGGATTTGGACCCTCATTTTGACTAACGAGGCCACTAAAGTAGACCCAGCATGCATAACATACTAATCCTCCTTCAGGAATCTACAAAAAGGATTGTAATTCAAATCAGTAATTCATAAAAAAATCTTCACTTTAATTATTACTTCAACATGAATTTGTATTATGTATTAAAAGTTAATCAATACCTGTCTAGGATAAATTCTAGCAGCAATAAGTTCTCTCTGAGGTCCTTCTGAGATAGAACGTGTTCGTCTTTGAAACAATGCTGATCTGCACCAAACGCAAACATGTTCTCGGTGGCTAGAAGCTTCATTTTCAGTTGATGACATTCCTACTTCTAGTATTGCGAAACATGGATGACAAACTATGCCATCAGTGTCAACCTAAAATACAAAAGTTTGTTTTAAACTAATATTTATTTTGTCTTCTTGTGAAGAATGTGTTAGGTTCTAATTATTAGGAAAATAAAAATGTAACAAAAATAGTTTTACATAAATACTACATGCAATAACAACTAACCTCATGTCCAACATGTTGTTCCAAGATCATTAGTAATTCTATCCCCAGATTAGATGCGAGATAATGGTTTTCCGAACACACATCTATCTGTCCATCACACATCACACAAAAAGAAGACATTGTTTGTTGGCTGAAATAGATATTTTATTTAGTTTATTGTATTTTACTTTGATTATAGTTATTTCAATAGAGCACTGTAAATATTTGAGATCAATTCCATTACTGTCATAGATAATTGAGTTGGTTCGGAATCTATTTCCTCGAAAAGAAGTGTTTAAAGCATTTTATTAATTCTCTGGTAAATGCCTAATTAAAATACGAAAAACTCACCTGAAAACAACGAATGTAGTAGCAACAATGCAATGGTATCAACAGTAGCAGGGTCAAATGCAAATCGAAGTCCGGGATAGCAGGCAGAAGTCAACAAGTGAGGAAGCAAACGGAAGTCCAGGATAGCAGGCAGAAGTCAACAAGTGAGGCAGTAAACGGTAGCAGGTAATCGGTCCAAATCAGAATTTAAAAACAGCACAGCACAAAAACACAACGACTCAGAATCCACGTAAAAACGGAATGAAAACAAAACACCGGTTTTTTTAAATCATGGTGACAGTTGCACTTTTAATTACGTTCTTTACAGCTTTGGACACTTGTGTTTAATCTCAGAAAGACATCTCAAGTTGCCAGGTTATTAAAAATTATGTTTCATTTTTTTATTCTTACGCAAAAATGGTAAAGCATATCGAAATATTAAATATATCAACTAAATACATGTATTTTATACTATTTTTTGAGTAGGTGTACATGGTCCTGGCAAAAAATTAAATTACATTAATTAATTAATTAATTAGTTAAATTACATTTTTTATTTTGTTTTTTTACATGTTGTGGTTGTCTTATATATATTTTTTGTGTTTATTTGTAATGGAAAGTGTCCTGTTATGATAGGGCATTTTACAATATTTTTGACGCTGTAAGGGAGAAAAGAGCTGGACACTTGCTGAGTTTCTTGACGGTTCTTCTCAGTACAAGATCTTCCACCCAGAGTAGACTTACGAACCGATGGCATAGTGACATTCACAAGAGCAAGAGCTACTTGTAGCCTAAACTGAATAAATGATTTTGAATTTTGAATTTTGAATTCTGAGGTATAAAGTTGTATGCGTCAAATTACTTACGGATGTTTGCATAGTAAAACTGGGTAAAACTCCTCATAAGAATAACAATCAAGAAAATACAGCAAAAAGCTGAAAGGCTATCATGGATTTACGTACACATGGTAATAAATCTAGAATAACAATAATAACATAATAACAATGACACTAATGAAGAAAATAAAGTAAAATAACTATAAGACTGTCTAAGTTGGATCCTCTTGCTTTTTCCAAATCCTTCTACAAAATGTATCTTGTTGTCTCTTGCTTGGTTTCATTAATTTGTCAAAAATAAATGATGGAGTGGAAGTAGAAATCTGCGAAGAAGAATTATTTTGAGAAAATTATTTGGATTGAAGAGAGGAAAGATCATTTTCAAGAAGATAATTAAATTGATCAAGGCATAATAAAGTAACATGGATAATTTGTACGATAATTTGGAAAATTACGAGGATGAAAACATTGTTGATGAGGTAGTTATTTTTTAGCGCGAAATTTTTTGTCATGATTCTAAGCTTTTTTTCATGATTCACAAAATGTATTTGTCAATTTCTTAATTAGTTGCATTCTTTATCGTTAAGTAATGAGGAAATATCGACTTTGGCGTAGAAAAATTTCTTATTCAATACATTCACATCAGGTAGTGGACGGCATTGGTGCTTATCAATGCTGTCCGATCCCAAGAGTGAATCGCAGGGCTATCCTGAGCCACACACGCACTTAACTCATTCTTACATACATGCACTCGACATTTGCGCATTGCACCATCCAATACTTAATTAATTTATTATTTGTTATTATCAGAATCATTCTGTGAATCATTATTGATTGTTACGAATAGTCACATTGTTACCCTGCTAACCCTAGAGAATTGACCCCCATGAGCCAGGCCTAGCCTAGTGTGGGAGTCATTGTACACTCCTATAACACGGCTTACTATTAATTTTAACCATTTTCATTTCATTTTCACATTTTCTGTTAACAATACAGTCTCATGTTTTTGTCTCTTTTCAGTTAAAAAAAGAGAATAGTAAATTGAAATGCAAGCTTGAAGAATATGCTGATGCTATGGACAAACTGCAAAAAGTAAGCAAATTCTAATATGAATATAACTTTAGAAAGTATATAAAAATTGTACAATTGTACCATGTAAATTTTGTTTCATAGTGACTTTCTGACATTTTGTTTAGCAACAAACAGTACCCATCTAAGCTGTAGAACCAATATAATTTTAGTAGAAATGGCATAGGATGGATGTGCATTGATATTTTAGAACATTTTGCAGGATTTTGACAATCTATCCTCAGAGTTTAAGAAGTTGGAAATGAATTACTCGTCATTGTTGAAGACAGCCAAGGAAGAAATTAAAAGAAAAACACTAATTATTACAAAACTAAACACAGAGTAAGTTTACGAAATTTTTAGTTCAGATATTTTATTGATAAGAAATAGACATAAGACTGATATTTATACATTCCCACTAAGATATGATATCATGATCAGTTAGCATAATCAAATTGGTTAGGGCAAATTTTATTTAACTAATTTCACATAAGAATCACTGCCTTTAATTTATTTACAGAAAGGATATGATGGTGTTGAATGCAATTCAAAACAAAAATGTCTCAGGTTTGAGAAGAAGCAGGTGGGAGAGAGGCAACTGCTCACCATTTGGTAAAGAAAGAAGCAAAGACCCAGATCCTGATAAAGTTCAGAGTAAAGACATTGTGACAGCTCAACCAAAGTTTGCTGATGACAGGTTCATTTTTTACATAATATGTAGACCTTTTTTGCTACTGATATGTAAACAATACACATTCTGATGCTGTGTAAAATATTTAGAAATTGTAATGTTATTTTAATTAATATTAGTATCTTTATTTTTGTTTGAATAAATTATTTTGGGGATAGTTAGGTGTAACTGGAAATACACTACATTTCATTGTTAACCTATGAATTCATTATAATAAGTTTGTACCCAATGTTTTTTTTTGCCTGAAAAGCAGGAAAATCCTTGTTTAGGCACATGCTATTTTTTCTATTAGAATGGTAACTATATATGTTATTTCATATATTTTTTATTTTTTTACAGAAAATGTTCAAGTCATATAACTTCTGAAGAAAGAATAAGTAACAGCACTAATGATTTAACAAAATCTGCGAGCAGATTGGGTGAGAGGCCAAATAGCAACAATAGTGATGCTAAAGAAAATATTGTAGAGGATGCTCAAGTATCGAAATCTAAAGCTTTGAGTATAAGTAATAGGCGTAAGTCCATGCCAGCCATTAGGTAAGGGAACCACCAGTAGAAAATTTCTTTGTAGTGTTCAGTTTTTTGATATTAAAGTTATATTACTTAAAAAGCAATATTAAAGTTTTATTACTTTAAAGTAACATGGGAAAATATTTCATTAAGTTTGACTGACTTTTGCTGCTCCAATTTTTTTCTACCGATACAATGAAATTATCCCAACATTAAAGAGAGTTGATCCTCATAAAAAAATATTCATTTGATTCATTGTAATGTATAGTCGACAATGAAAGCTTTAGCACCTTAAAAGTGAATTTTGTTTGCATATATTAAAACAACAAGTTCTATTTTTGTTTAAAAGACCAAGTGACAGATACATTACCATTATTGACAATGAGCCTTAGCGAAATTTTATTGTAATGGAAGTTTTTGTCAAAAGTGATAAAGCAATTTCATGGTTGACTATCTACTCCCGGTTGACCTAAAAACTTGCTATTCAAAACTTTCTTTCAATAAGAAGACCTAATAGTTCCTAAGACAGTTTATCTGTATCTCTTATAGTTTCAGACATCCTCATACTGTCCCAGTTAAAAGAAATCCATGAAGTTGGAAAAATTTATAATTTTTGTATTTTAGGTCAGAAGCCAAATTTAGTACTGATGAAGAAGGTGAAGACAGTTATCCCGCAACTAATGCCAACTATCAAAAAAATCATGACATAAAACAACATACAACTTATAATAAATCCCACTATGATAAAAAGAGACTGCTAGATGATAGATACAGAGTATCTGAAACATCCAGCATGGAAGATAGATACTCAGGTTACCAGGAACACAACAAAGACTACAGAAACAGAAATAATAGACATTATGATAGTGATAGATACAGAAACAGAGATAAATATGATATACATAAAAATAAAAGGCATTTTAGCCCTGAGAGACATCGAAGACTGACCAGAAACTATCCAGATGAACAGCATTTTAGGCAAGATAACAATAGAATGAGAGTTTTGAAAAGCCCACCACCTGATAGATATCATCAATATCAGAGGCGAAACCGTGAAGGTAGAAATAGGTACAATAATGAAGAATATTATGAAAATGCGAAAAACAGAGATAGGTATCAAGAAAGTTATGGAGGAAAACATAAATTGCAAAATGATGAAGAAGAGCAATGTAATAAAAGACGAAGAAACAACTCTCATAACCATTATCCTGAAGAAGATAACAGGGATGGAGATAAATATTCTTTACCTAATTGTATGCCAAGTGAAGACTTGCATCATGAATATTGCCAATCACCTGATTACATGGTGCCAGAAGCAAGTTCTACACAGCCTGTTAGAGGTTTGTAATACATGATGTTTTATACATTTTTATTGTTTTTTTTTCTATAATATTATAGCTTGCCCGTTGAGAGCGGTTTTCACACTGATAATTCTTGAGGTTCTTGAGGTTTCACACACTTATATTATATTTCGGAAGCTGAGTTTTCAAGAAGTTCATAATTTTTTATCATGAACAATCATATTATGATGAATTAACAATTATTTTCTACTATTACAGAAATAAGACACACAGCTGTATCTCAGTTAGAAGATCCTAGATTGTTGAGTAAAAGGTATATATTATACAAAGGCGATAAAGATATGTTATCTACAGTCACAGGGAGAAATGTAGATTTAAAGACGATAGACAATTCAGGTTGGGACACTGTACATATTAATATTCCAAAAGCACTTACTCGTAGGCCATCACAATGTAGTGAAGACATTGTCCGAAATATATACATGGATATTGATAATCCAGTATCAAATATGTCAGTAGAATCTGGAGAAATAGTGTCACTTGATTCAGATGTTGTAAAAGCACAAGATGAAGTATATCACCACAGTAAACAACACAACTATACTCATGTGCCACATATTAGTACTATTTCTGAAAAACCAACCTCAAAAGATTGTAGTGAGTTGAAATACAAAATTCCTAAGATTCAGAAAAGAAATGACACTAACCAAGTTAAAGGTAATAATCAATCTAACAATGACGATAAGCATCTAAAAAACCATTCAGAAACTATTAGTTTGGAAACAAGAAATACTCAGTCAAACATTAACAAACAGGAACCAAATCTTTCTGAAAAAATGCAAGAAAATAATAAATTTCATTTCTTTTCCCACAAATCTAAATTAAAAGAGAGTAATGAATTTAGTTTTGTTGAAGAAAGACCTTCATTAATGTCAGATAAATATAAATTTAACGATTCCAAAACTACAAAGCAAGTGTCTGTAGAATGTGGTTTAGAATTAAGTGATGAAACAAGTGATAACATAGATGTTCAAAAAAAATTCAGCATCAGTAATGAAGATGTAACTCTCACAAATGTAACTCCAAAATTAGTAACTCCAACAAATATAACCTTGAATATCGATATAACCAGAAACACGCTAGAACCAAGTCTTAAAAGTAATTCTGAGGCTGCTATTAGTGTTGACACAAAAGAACCAAAATCTAAGAGGAGAACTGAAAAATTTACAACTAAAGCAAAATGTGAAGAAACTAAGACAGTAAAAGAAAAAAGAAATAGGCCAAAAAAAGATAAGAAAGATACAAAAGAAATAAATACTAAGTTTAGTGAATTATTTGGTGATACTACTAGCAGTTTGATAACACCCGAAGATTTGGGAATAAAGGCTGCTTCGGCGCAAAATCAACCTTCAGCAAAATATATCCCCATTTGTGAAGATGCTCAGGATGCAGTTGACTTACTAGCCACGGAAACAAAAAATAAGCAAACAGATTTACCTAACCTAAAACCGTATGAAACAAATAACTTATCTGGTGAAGTGAATATCGCAATTGAAACTGAAAAAAAAGTAGTAAGCCATATAAAAGATAAAACTAATGATGGTAATAAGCAAAGAAAGAGTAAGAAGAATGAAGTAGAAAAAGCGGTGTCCGCTAATATAGAAACTTCCTGTGAAACGCCTATTGACCTACCAGTTTTGACTGAAGATCTTACCAAGCCAATGCCTACACTTACAGATGAGAAAAATGTTTTAGAAGATAACAAACCACAAAATTTAGATGAAGCTGTGAGCACAAGTGAAATGAGAAATGTTTTATTACATAAGCCAGATATACTATTGAAAGCTTTAGCTACCTCTACACCCCAAAAGGATTTAAATGACATCCCAGTGAGTGTTGTGGCTTCTAGTTTACCGGAAATCAACTGTAGCGAGAACTCGAATCATGACATAGTAGGTAATGTTGGTAACAGTATAGTTACGGAACCATCTTTCAACAATGATACCTTGGGCTCTCAGACTGACACAGATGCTCCTGACGTTAGAATATTCGTTAAAAGAAGAAGAAAAATTATTAAAAATACGAAACCGTCATAATTTGTAAAGAAATTATTTATGTAAATATTATATGTACTTTAAAGATGAGAATATTTATTTACCTACTATTAGGTATTTGCTGTAAATTAGGGTTGATTTGTAGCCTTTATTTATTGTAGTATATGAAAATGATAAGTGTTAACAAGCAAGCTTCTTACTTTTGTACATTTTTATTTAACTGTACACTATGTATCCACGTAGTTTTCGTTTTATTCTACCCGAAAAGTGGCCAAGGCTACTTTTTGAGTCATAAAAAGTCTAGTGACGCCCATAACCAGCGCGGCCTTACTAAGGAGATACGTTAAGTAAATTAAAAAATAAAATAACACTGACCTGAGTACGAACTATTTAAACCGTACCGAAATAATATTATCACTTGTCATTCTCACACCTCTTTTGTCGCAACCGATTTGTTAAAGTTATATCGTGGCCTCTTTAAAAACATGGTTAGTAAACTTGTAGTCTGAACATTGTTTTATACACTGCCTGCTATAAAGAGGATTAGATAAATATTCATTTAATAGATGTAAATATTATTCAGCCACAGGGTTTTATTTAATACCTTCTTTTTCCCTACACACCCTATTAGGAAAGTCATACTCATTTTCATATTAATTAATACACTAATATCATATTTTTATTCATGATTTCAAAGATGGTCCCGTATGTAGTAAAAATTTGCTAATAGAAACTAAGAACTGTCCACGTACTATCTCTATTTTTGAAAACGTACCTTAAATAGAACAAAATACCGCAGTATCATACAAGTGTTTCACCACCAGACAGCAATGTTGCGTTGTTGCGCATACGTTTTAGGATTGTTGCGTTTGGTTGATGACCAACTTAGGAGTACAGTATCAAAATAATTCGAGATAAAAATAAAAACTACAGAATAAAAATTTAAATTAAAATTCAGCGAGTATAAATAATATAGTAAAATTTATAAATTGGATATAAATCAACATTAAAATGAATAAAATACATTACATTAAATTTAGATTGTAAAAGGCTCATTTGAATGCTTTATAATTTAATTATTAACCGACCTCAAAGAAAAGATGAGGTTCTTTTTTACTATTAATTATTAATTTTGCTTATAACACAAGAGACAACGGGATACCAAAACACTTTTAAAATGGCTTGTAATATCTATCAGGCTAATAAATGTTATCTGGGGATTGAAAAATCGAGAAATCTGTTAATAAATTTTTTAAGCATTTAATGGCGCCTTTTTTATCGATACAGAATCAAACATACGTACACACATATCAAAGTTTCGTCGTTCATTCACAATTTAATTAATTCAAGTAATAACTAAATGCTTATGTGCGCGACTGCACATGTTGTTTTTGTATGGAAAAAAGAAGTTGCTATAAATTTTGAACCATGGCCCCACTAATTCTGAGATTTATCCACTAATTCCCACTAATTATCCACTAATTATTGGTGTAATCAGATCTTCGCTACGACCCGTGGTTTCAGAGATACAAGGTGGCCGTGCCAAAATGAGCCTCATTTTGGTACGGCCACCTTGTATCCTTTATAACTTGTGAACCATGGCCCCACTAATTCTAAGATTTATCCACTAATTCCCACTAATTATCTGTAAACTCAGATTTCGGGTTGGTGATGGTGGCCGTGCCAAAATGAGCCACACCCACGGGAACCACAACCGTTCTCATAAGATCTGCAGGCAGGTAGGAGTGGCTCACGCACAGTGAGTAGAACGTTGCCAGTACTCTGGCTGCATGCGGGCCTGTATGCAGCCAGTACTCTGGCTGCATGCGGGCCTGTATGGGCAATAAATGAGTAATACCGGGCAATTAAACTGAAAGGTTAAGGTCAGTCATACAGGCCCGCATGCTGCAAGTGTTTCACACTGAGACCGTCGTGACCCGGACAGCGACGTCTTTTGCACTGAAACTGACCCTAACCTTTCTGTTTAATTGCCCGGTATTACATACCCTCGACGGGCCCAGTGCGGACTGCACTGAAAAATTATCCCTAAAGACATCAGCAATGCTGCACTCCTCCCATCAATGCTCACAGAAAGCCCCGGCTTCACGTTAACCCTATTGGTACCTTTCCAGAAACCACAAAAGTCGCCCTTGTAATGTTTGATGGCACTATGGTCGGTACAGGTGCATAACACCAACGATAGATAGTTCTTGATAAATAAACAACTATTTATTTTAGTTGTTATTTATTAATCAGGTGATTGTTTGTATGAGGTAAAATCAACTTGCTTTAATGATTATTTAAAATTTATTTTTCTTGTTCCTCTTTGTTTCTACAATCAAACTGCAGTTTATTCACGAATTAAAGCGAAATAAAAATAAAATTATGCATTTCTCCCGGACTTTCATAGATCAATGTCACGTCTTTAGAAAAGAAAATGTATAAACATTTTTATAAGATGCAGACTGTTACATAGTAACGCCTATAGATGCAAAAATAATTTTAAACGTTTTTAACCATTTGGTTTTAAACTGTTTTTTTGTTTAAACATTTTAAACCGCAAAATGCGGTTTAATATTGGTTTAAAATATTTTTTTATTAGAATTCACTGAGACTTGCCACAAAATGATCTAGACCACACCTACACCCTTCTTTAGAATATATCCCGGTCAAGTAAAATAAAAAATAAAAAAATATTTTATAATCAATCAATTAGTTACAACATACATACACATACTACATACATTTTAGAATTTTTGTCTGTCTATTTATCTGTTTATTTGACCGCGCATCACGTGAAAATGGCTGAACGGATTTGGATGAAACTTTGCACATAGACCATGACCCGGACTAGGATATAGGATACTTTTTATCCCGGTAACTGGTTCCTGTGGGATAGTGTAGTTTTCGCGAACGAAGTCGCGGGCGACAACTAGTTTTAAATATGCAATGACTGTTAAATAAAATACTTATTGCATATTATCAAAAATTTAAATCTATATTTTCATAAATACGCATTACAAGATTGTTTTCAGTCTGTCTAATCCTAAAAAGGTATTTTTAAAGTAATATTTAATCAATGTACGGCCCACGTGGTCGTGGTTTAAAACCGTTTTAAACAAATTAAAAACGAGTTTTAAACCACTGATTTTGGTATAAAACGGTTTATTTACAACCCTAGTAACGCCCCAACAACCCCAAGGTGTTAATTTTTTTGTCTTGTTTTTATCCATAGATTTTATGTACATTTCCACAACAAGTGTTAAGAGGCCCCATCACAAAATGCGCGGGCTCGCGCTTTCTCAGTATTACAAGCGGCCGACGCATCGCAAAAGTGGCATTTTGTGCAGTTGTTATTTGATGTTTAATAATTTTTTATCAAAAAGTATATAATTTGAAATCTTATAAACTAACGTTAATTCTCGTGTACATTTAAACTTAATAATATTAATGGAGTAAGGAAATATTTACAGCTAATTCTGAACGATTTATGGCTTTGAATGGGATTTTTTTGTAGAAATTCCATTCATATTTCGAAATTTCGAGGCCGCTACGAACTTAACCAGTATTTAAGAGATTATTATTGTATTTGGTATTATTATATATTTTTCATTTCGTTTGCTTAGTACAGTAGTTCAAACCATGAGTTTGAATATTGCCGTCAGCGTATTTAATTGAAAACTAGTATCGGAATTTGGGCTTTATATAAATAGTTAAGGGAAAATTGCAGAAAGCGAGGCCGCTACGAATTATACTAATAAATATTCTCCACCATACAATAAGTCAAAACTGTCTTAAGGGTTTCAGTTTCTCTGAACAAGAACGCCGAAATTGGGCATTTTATCCAACAATCACGGTCAAAATGTAATATGGCCCTCAACAGACCTCACCATGTTCAGTTCCAGTTCTTGTTCAGGGTTTCGAGCGAGTTTCATTCGCTATTCGATCACGTTAACTATAACGAGAATTTATATGACATGATTTTAATTCCTCCTTTATCACCAAGAGGCGCTGCTTCAATGCCATACAAAATGTAGTTTTCGTTAACGAGATCGCACGGTGAATCAAACTCGCACGAGGACTCCTGAGCGCTGCACGTAGATGGCAGCGCGAGATCAGGGCTTGCGTTCGGTGCGCTTATTGACAGCTGTATTACACAGAAAAATCTAAGGCAGTGGGGTATCATAAGTGAAACTACATAATACTGTTGTTACTTTATTTACTCGCTTGTAATAAGTTTTAAAAAGTACAATAATTAATAAATGGTAATAATAATAATAAAAAAATCTGTTTATGCCATTTTAATTACATTTTAAATAATCAAAATTTTTACTATATAACTAATAAAACTAATTTAGTGAAATGTGATTATATACATCTGAGCATAAAATAATAATTAATACTCCATTCTACAATTAAATCTCAATCTTTCATTAATTGACTATCGTTGGGTCAATACTGAGAACATGTTCTCGGGAACTTAACTAACACTACATTTGAATAGGCCCTTTACTTGTTCAGATAAATTCTTTAAATAAACATGTACATATACAAACAGGTATACAAAATCTTAACATAATTATTTGGATTTTATTACCTATATATACAACAAATTGGTGCCACAATGCAGGTTTACTAAAATTAGAATCAGTTAGTCTAACTAGCGCTCTGATAGCTGCGCGTAGGCTATTTTCTAGTGGCCTTACCACAGGTTTTTATTGCTTTCCATTGCTTTTGGTCAACTTTCATCTTAATAAAAAGCTAAATACTTTAGTGTAGTACCCAAACAATGGAATACAATAACACATCTTGAAGGCCATTTGGCAGACTAACTAGTGGTTGTGACCTTTATTAGCTGCCAGCATATAAGAACTGCCAAACATCCATAGCTAGCCACATATATTTTTTCTTAATTTTGGCACAAACATGTGCTTATACATTATTTAAAAAATTAATTGCATTCATATAACACGACAAAGGCTTCACAAAGTTTTATTGCTCTATGTTGACTCACGAATGATACAGTAATAATCAACAGTGTGTTATACACATAGACTTTATACGGGATGATTTATGACGACTTGCAGGAATGCTTAATGATGGAGAAGTCGATATAGAATATTTGTATAGACAATACTCTTTGGAATGTAACGAAGCTCCAAGGAAATACATATAAATGAGAAATATAGGGAGGAATATGTGAAAATGATTTTATCAACTAACATATATAAAGGCACCTACTAACATCGACTCCTTAACATTGGTCCTATCTGGTGTTTTGTAAATGATTATGTATACATAATTTTATAAATTATTTGCCGCAAAAGACACCACAAATCTAGCGACGCGTAACTCTCCTTCAATTGAAGCAACGCATCATACAGAACATACAAAATACTAGTTTTTGTAAATATAGTTTGGATGTAACCAAATACTGGTTCATAAGAAATAATGTGATCGACTCACGATATAAAGTTGCTCGAGCTGCTAAGGCGATATGACATAAATATTGCTCGAAATCCATTACCATAAAAATATTTCGTTCCAATCAAACACACTTACAAACCTACGATTGACATCCAAAATTGGTACTAGGTTCGGTCGAAGGCAAAGTTTTGGTCTGTCGTACACATTATCCATAAGTGCGGTTCACTTCGATTATTTGTAGAAGAACAATTCAGCAAATTTCTATTTTTATTTAATGTATAAATAACAAAATATAGTCGCAACAATCAGAAATCATATAACGCATCATCATCTTCATCTTTTATATTTCTGATGCTATAATACTGAAACATTCAACGCGTTCTATTTCATTACAATAAGTTAATCATTGATCAGTTACTTTTTCTTACTGTGATAACAAAAGGAACATATTCCATACGGTTACAACATTCATTTTAAGTAGATTCGTACGAGGTGTCGGTTAGTGTACTGCGTCAATATCTCGTTGGGCTCGAGATATTTTAACCTGCAATTTAGAAAAGTGAAAGATGCGGTTAGACTATTAATCAATTCGATGCAGTATTTTGCAGTTCTTTACAACATTTCTGGGTTGCGGAAAATGTTAAAATAAATAATTAAACTGATTAATTAGATATACCGCATGTCGGGATAAAGTCGGCGGTCGTGCGAAGTGGCTTCGTGCGTTCAGTTCAGTGACGAAAGTCGGCAACCAATTTAGTACCGTGTCATAAAAAATATACAAGATGGCGACGAGCGCATGATACATTATTATGTAGCTCCGAAAAAGTACTAAAACGGTCGACTACTTCGTCGCCGACCGTGCCCTCGTAACACAAAACAAAAACTTACAAAGAAAACTTAAAAGTGAAAATGAAAACAAAACAGTGCCAAACAGGTTTTACAAAAAAAAACAAAGTAGAGCAGTCGAGTTCGAAGCGTGCGTCGGGAGCCGCACGGACGACAAACCATGCTTCAATCCCAGCTCCGTGGCCTACACTGACGCGAACCCATTCCTAAGTGCGTACTAGCTTTCCGGATGGGGACATTATGGATGTGTACTATAAATAATAATGTGGCACATTAAACCATAACTAAAACAAAACAAAAGAGGGTGATTTATCTGTCGGTGTGGGCGGCGCGTGATATTAAGCCAAGTCGGGGCGCACCTTATCCTTGGGCGTGGCGGGGTCGCCGGCCTCCAGCGCGAACATCTTCATCTTCTCCTTGAAGGACAGCTGCTCGGGCACGGGCCCGGTCGGCGCGCGCGCCTGCTGCTCCGCCAGCCGCCGCGTGCGCGGATCTCTGCGGAAACACCGTTCGTCAAGCTATATACTCACCAGGGATAATATTATATAGTCTAGCGGGGTAAAATTTATGTTGGCACCTATCTTTCGCTCAAACGATCATGTAACGACGCGACGGAGCAATTTACTAGTCGCAAATAAAATTGATTTTACTTGCAAGTTACAGCAAACAAACATGTGAAATGACGTATCAATATTACAAAATAAAGTTCCCAATGGCTTGGTGAAATTTTAATATTAATAACATTATTTAAACTAGGTCTATCCGTATATTCAATATTATTAATTATCAATTACTGTATCACTAGGGCACTCATATTTTTTCAAAATTATTTATTATTGATGACCAGAAGTTAAACATAACACAAAAAATACAAATATGGAGTTAGGTTATACATAAACCTACAGGTCCCTAAATATATTTTTATAAGATAAAATAGAACAAAGACCCCAAAAAAATACGTTTATTTTATAGAAAAAGTAAACTATGACGACAATATTTTGTATTCCGTCAATTGAGTGAAACATTTAAGGTTACAGAAATTAATTTTTAAATCAAATAAAAAATAGGTGAATTTTTTAAGAAGTGTTACGTGATGTGTCATGCGATTATACATTTATTTTGGAATTAATTATTGTTGTGGTCAAGTTTCCTATTGTCGTATCGTGGGAGCAGTAGGTTACCTGTAAAACTCCTGCGCGCCGATGACGCCGGGCGTGTGCCCCTGCGCCGGCGTCCCGCTCGCCTGCCCCGCGAGCATGCTCTCGGCCTCCGTGATGAATCGCTGGAAACCGTACACGTGTTACACTCACTTACTAACGCAAAAGTAGGATTCTGCCTAGCTAGAGTTCGACTGGATGCCGACTACACTAAGGCTGTAAAGATCATCTGCAAAGATGAATCTGCATAGCCATCGGTTGCAATGACTGTTGGATAGATGGTGCACTGTGCCGCTGTTAGCAATCAAAAAATTAAAAGCAGTGACAAAATTCAGCGCTTACGTCAGCCTTTCCGGTAGCATAGCGGTCAGTGCAGCCGTCCGTATTGCGGAAGACCCAGGTTCGATTCCTGGCTGGGTCGCGTAGGCGTTTAATGTTTTCACTGTATTTTATAAATATTTACACTAAGGCAGCTTTCATTTGCCACCAAACCTGTCCGAAGTAGCTAAGCGGTGACCGAGAAAAATCTACCAATAGAATTACTACATTTTCCTCGCGGTGTAAAATGGATACAAGTCTAGTACCAATTTCCAAGTAGATGCCTAGTCGTATCTAGTAAAATACAGGTCAACAACGCGCGTGTGATACCCTTGGTGCAGCAAGCGTCAAAGGGCTGCAATAACAATTTTCTACCAGTATGATTGTTTGCGCGCTCAGTACTAAAGTCTAATCCTATTAGATGTAATTATATATAATGCTATTGTATTTTATTGACCATATTAAATCATTGTATTGTACACCCATAAACGCGACAGTTATGACGATACCGGGTGAAGTGCGTTTTCATTTCCGGCTTTATCGTCACCTATACAGGTTGTCCCAAAAATGGCACGCCAGGCTGACACTTGAGATAGCTTAGCTATAAACCTATCAGATAAAAATAACATGACTCTAGTAAAAGTCTCATAGTTTTGGAGAAAATGACACTTTTTTATGTTCTTAAAACCCCACTTTTAGTTCAGTTTTAAACCTATCAGATAAAAATAACATGACTCTAGTAAAAGTCTCATAGTTTTGGAGAAAATGACACTTTTTTATGTTCTAAAAACTCCACTTTTAGTTCAGTTTTAAACCTATCAGATAAAAATAACATGACTCTAGTAAAAGTCTCTTAGTTTTGGATAAAATGACACTTTTTTTCTTTTCTCAAAACTTCACTTTTAGTTCTTTTTTTTTATTATTGATTTTTTTTTTGTTTATTTTATTTTTTTGATAGCTAAGTTATCTCCAGTGTCAGCCTGGCGTGCCATTTTTGAGACACCCTGTATACGTTGTTGAATTAAAGAAAAACACGGAGTTTCAAGACTATAACTAGGTGGAGTATGCTCTCGTTGGCTTGATATATTATTTTTATTTCTTCACAAATTACTTTTATGTTGCTTTGCTTTTTACAGAGTGTGCTAATGGCTCCATCTACGCAACACTTTGCGTTTTAAATTGTAAAGGGTTGATGAAAGTAAATGTAGTAAATAATTACATCCGGATCTTCTCTCGGCGGTGGCTCCAACGGGGGCGGCGAGGTGGAAGGCGGC
Organism: Eudonia lacustrata; assembly: GCA_947562085.1. NCBI lineage: Eukaryota > Metazoa > Arthropoda > Insecta > Lepidoptera > Crambidae > Eudonia > Eudonia lacustrata. The sequence goes on from OX387313.1 coordinate 7,537,252, forward strand.
GCTGGGGGCGCGGCGGCGGGGGTGGGGGCAGGCGCGGGGGCGGGGGTGGGGGCAGGCGCGGGGGCGGGCGTGGGGGCGGGGGGCGCTCGCTCATGGAACGAGACGCGCTTGTCGCGGCCACCGCTCACTGGCGACCTGCGGATAGAGGCAATAAGAGTTGTATTGATAGAACCTCTTGCGTACGATACGATAACTTAATAAAAGAAATCTTCTGGGCAAACGGTGTGGTGTACAGGCGTTTCAATTGTACATCGCAGACCTACACCACTGATGAAGTACAATGGAAGCGATTAATAAATGTATATGTGGGTATATAATATTATACTATCTGTGGGCCTGTTAATTTTGTACCTGTGTTGGTTACCTGAACACATAATAATATTAAAGTAAAATAAGCACTTGAAAAAAAGATGACTGCCTAAGATGGAACTCGAATCACCATATTTCGCAATCCTGGCGAAAGCTCTTCATCAGAGCTACCAAGACACTTGTAAAAAGTTAAAACTCTTAAGTGTTACTCACAGCGGCGCCGGCGTCTGTGGCAGCGAAGCGTGGTCGGTCGGTCTACGTCCCGCCATCACTGCGAAGGGAGTAGCAGCGTGTTGGCGACGCTGGCTAAGTTGACCATGCTGCTGGTTGGTATCACAGACAATAGTATCGGTTGTTACTCACAGCGGCGGCTGTGGCTGCGGCGCGTGGTCGGTCGGTCTACGTCCCGCCATCACTGCGAAGGAGGAGCCTCGCGCCGGCGGCGGCGGCGGGCTGGCGATGGTGGTGATGTTGGCCATGCTGCTGGTCAGCTCGGTCATGCGTTTCTCTTCGGCAGCTGGCGGCTGTGGGCGGAGATACATAAATCAATACAGTTACAATTAATTTAGAACGTACAATAAAACTGCAAAACTGACTAGACGATTTGAATGCAAGACCAGTGATCAAAGAAACATAACGTAAACATAAAGAAATGCTATATGCTAAGAAGCAATGCTATCAAATTATTTAAAAAAAAAATACATTGCATTGTCACTCATATTTAAAAAAAAAAAATTTACGTTTTTATGAAATCATAAAACGGAAAAGCCGAAATTAATATTGTTTTAATAAATAGTCAAACGTAAGTGATGTGTACAATTAGTTAAACTTCCTATATCTTTTTTGTCGTTAAGAATAGTGAGTTAATATTAATATTGAGTTTTAAAGTCTATATTTAAATGGGTAACTTATTTGAAAAATATTTAACTTCGAAGTTTATGGTACACCACAAGGCGCCAACCTGTACCTGTTCGACGGCGAACCCGTTAGGCAAGTCCTGCCGGTTGTTGGTTTTGAGTATGGACTTGGGCGGCTGCGCGGGCTGCGTGGGATGCGTGGGATGCGTGGGGTGCGCGGGCTGCATGAGTTGCGGCACACGCGAGCTCTCCGACAAGGGCTCGTCATCAGACTCCTCGTCCACACCTTCGTCCACCGCTGTACTCTCCTCCTGGGAATATTGGCTGAATTTAATACTTCTCGTCTTATTGTTTCAAAAATGCAATTGAATAAAATTACATTCCATTAATTTAAAGCTTTGGTATGCATGTTTCCTTTCATTTATTGCACCTTCTGCAGTTGCATATTATTTGGATGCGGGAGTACAGTGCTTGCGTGATACATACAAGCTTGATAAACTACTAAGTTCGAATACCATTTATCATTAAACATTTCTATCGTCTCTCATTACCTCATTCTATTATTATCTATCTTTTATTAATCAAAGACAATATGGTTATATATAATTATACGCAAATTTTGTTTTAAACAAATTACCAATTGAAAAACAAGTTGTTCAAAAAAATTCCACCAGCGGACTCGAACCCGCACCCCATGTCAAACATAAATATAGCTTGTCTTATTCTTAACTGATATTTAATATCTGTAAAAATATTAAGATTTAATGTTGATGACGTAGTTGTCGACATTGAATTAAGTTACATTGTCTTACAAAGTGAGAGTAGATAGTGTTGATTAATTTCGGCAGATTAGACAAAAACCACGATAGCATTAACGCAGTGCACCTGACCCGGCATGTCATGTCATGTGCGGGTTCAAATCTCGCTCGTAGATTTTTTTTCAACACTTTTTCAAAAAGACAATTATGTTCAATATCTCACTTACTAAGACATCGGCTAAACGTGCAAACGGCACTAAGCCATCTATACTATTTTTAATTTATTTATTTATTTATTTTACTTAGTCTTATAATTTATTTGTTTGTTTCATCATCATCATCATCTCATCATCTCAGCCAAAAGACGTCCACTGCTGGACAAAGGCCTCCCCCAAGGATATGAGGGGTATTTGCCGTAATCGCCACGCTTGGCAGGCGGGTTGGCGATCGCAGTAGGTTGAGGGTAACCTCAGAGCGATGCTGCTGCCCATCCTCTGGAATGGTCCCTTAGTCGGCTTTTACGACACCCACGGGAAGAGATGGGGTGGTGCAATTCTTTAACCCCGGCACCACACAGGGACATTTGTTTGTTTGCGAAGGCTAATCTCTGGAACTACAGTAGGCTTAGCCAAAGTAACATTAAGAAAACGATAGCGAAGTTCGAAAAGAATAAAATGTATGGGATTGACATAAGCCGCGCTAAATCACGTAGTCAATCTTATGTCAATCCGATACATTTTATACCTTTTGACCCTCGCTATCGTTTTCGTAATGTTACTTTGGCTACCGCCACTGGTCCAATTCCTGAAATTCTCTCACTGATAGAATGTTCCATTCCTTGCGGGTAACATAGGTAACATAGCATATTTTATTTCGATAAAAAAAAGAGTTTCGTTTAATCTCAAATCCACGCGGACGAAATCGCGAGTAAAGTGCTAGTTAATCATCATCCTCCTCCTACAGAGGTCCACTGCTGAGCGAAGGCCGTCCCGATGGATCCCTACCACACCCGCTAGTCTATACAGGGTCTAACAAAATCTATAAGCGAACGTTTAAGGGCGGTATCTATACATCATTCTGAATACAATGACAAAAAATGGGCTCCAGTTTTATAGTGATTTTTCAAAGTTATGTTTTCTAACAAACTAAATCAATTAAAATGATGCACATCATGATACATGCTGTATCTTTTCTAACACGCACGCAAGCGTCGATAAAAAGATAGTGTACAGATACACGCACACAATTGAAAAATCATTGTATGACATTCATACATACACGGCTATCTTTGTGTGCGTGTAGTACAGCTGTACGGGTTTGGAAAGGGTGTATTTTTTGGTGAATTATGATAATGTTTTGTTGATTATCTCGGTAACGAGCCTGTAGTTTTGGACCAAATTTGGTAAACATGCTCAGTGTGATGCTCCCCTAAAACGTTCGCTTATTGATATTGTTAGTTATATATACAATAAAATAAAAAAGTAAATAAATAAAACGTCTTCTTCTTTTTTTTATAGTTAGCGCGGCAAATGGCTTCACTCTTTACGTGATGCTAAGTGGAAATGAAGTCCAGAAGCGAAGAAAAAATCGCAACACCCAATTAAATGGCTGGTTTTCGTTGTCCGCATGTGGCAGTGTCAGTAAAGGATCACCTTAGGGATAAAAGAATGTAGGGTTGGCAACTGGCAAGTAGAGGCCAGCTAGTGAGGCACAGTTCTGCGTATCTAGACTCTGCTGATGCTAACGAAGAACGGTGGCATATTTGCCTAATCTGACATAAAAAAGGAAAAAAAAAGCATGCGTCTTGCCTGCTTGATGAATGCAGACTGTTTCGACTTCAGACAATTGACAGAAATATTACTTTGAAGTATTACGTAGGCTACTGGCGCTTGCGAACCGAGGGGTATTGCTCGTCTTTTACTGTAAATCAAACAAAAACGCAAAAAACTGGTGCTTGCTACACAGCAGAAAATAGGTTATAACGGGAATGGACGTTTATTAAATAGAATTCTCGTGTCACATGTTAGTCGCCATATTCCTCCGAAACGGCTCGATCGATTTTTATGTAATTTCATATCCATATTCGGTAGGTCTGACAATCGGTCGTAATCTATTTTTCGTACCCCTAAGTGATAAGGGTGGTCCACCCCAAACATTTTTTTTCCAATACAAAATGTACCACAATTTGTTTGTTTTGTTGTCATAGAAACGATTCGATTGTATCGCTGATTAACTGTGAAAGCGCTACGAAGTCCGCCGGGTCAGCTAGTTAAAGTATAAAGTAATGCGTGTCAACCTGGTCGTGCTGCGTGGCGCGGCGCTCGAAGTCGCGCTCCAGCTGCAGCGCGCGCAGCTGCTGGCTCTGCGCCGGGCTGCGCGCCGCGCCCAGCGACACCAGCTGCCCGATCGCCGCGTCCCTGGGGGGTACCACACACGTTATATTCACAAAAGGGGTGTTCACAACTACAATTCTTGAGGCGACGCATTGGAAATTTACGTGGCGGTAATCTTGATTTTTCCCAACAATTACAAGACATATGAAAGTGATATTTGTTGACATGATTTTTCATTTAATTGACTTCATTTTGTTAGTTGCAGAAACACGATTTGTCAACTTTTATAACAGAGAAAAAAATATCAAAGTAACCTCTTTTAAAACATACCTAGATTTGCATTTAACAGACAAATCGGACCGATTTAAGCATCTAAATTTTCTTAGTAGATTATTAGTCTTAGCACACACTTCAATATGCTAGTTATTTTTTTTAAATAATTTGCAGTTTTATTGTGAAGGAAAAAAACAGTTTTTGTTATGGGACGGGGCGCAAACGCTCCGTATTAAATTAATTGTTTAGCGGTGCGTCGCCTTAAACGTATAAATATAGTAATTTTTTAACTTGACCTAAGTGCTAAGTATGAGTTGCTGTGACCTAAAAACTTAATAATAAAAACTCAATAAGGGAAAAAATGTGACGGCGTTTATGATTTCTATTAAAAAAAATCGTTTTGAATGTTACTAAAAAGTTTCTCTATTGTCTAACTGGTGACTGGTAACCGTCGACGCAACGGCTGACGGGTTCAGGTTGCGACGGTAAAACAGTTATCATAGTGGTTGGCATAGACTATGTATAGTATTGGGTATAGATGTGCCTCTCATAGAAAAAAAGATGGGAAACTAGGTTCCCTGTACAATAGTTGGCGGTAGTAGACGTTTGCGTGCGTGTTTACGCTTCTTCCCGATAGATGGCGCTAAAAATAAATATAATATTTACAAAAAAAGTAGTTTTATTAATTTATTTCGGAAGGATCGAACCTAGGATTTCGCTATCACTACTACCAACACGATGCGTCGTCGCAGCTGCTCGGCTAATAAGCTCTTAGTGAAGATGACGAAAGTTGTGGTTATAAGAAAGTTACTAGAAAATAACTAAACGTAACTTATTAATTTAAAATGCTATCTGTACTACCGCCATCTAGTGACATTAAATGGATAACCAGTAACTTGAGGTTCCTCTTACGAAAGATGGCGCTGCCGTATATAATTTTTTTGTAATTATTCAATGTATGGAAGATTCACCCCTCTAGTGGTTGGTGCCACTGTCAGTGCCAGTGTTCGACACTAACCACCTTACAAATAAACAAAAAATAAGATCCGAATAGTTATTCCGTGTTTTGTCTCTTTTACTCTAATTTGAAATTACGTTTACATGACAGCAACAAAACACGAAACAACTATTCGGACCTATTCTTTGTTTATTTGTAAGGCGGTAAGACTTTAAGCTCAGTGTTAGTCGTCAAAATATCATACATTTTCATTTAAATTTTACGAGATGAAAGATAGGAGATTCAGACCACCTGCTGTATTCAATAATTGCTAAAGATTAAAGAATGTCTGTCATTTGATTGGTCAAGCAACTACTTACATTGATTCTTATCCGACCACTGCATTGCCCAGTCTGCTAGATAATCAGTTTATGAAGATCTCAAATGTTGTGTTTTATAAGACACGTTAACCAGATCCAAAGATCCGAGTGTTGTCGTAAAGTACAGTCGTTAACACCCACCAACTGACCATGGGCCATTTTGCCAGCAGCGTGGTTAGATATGACACTACTTTATAAGTGCTATCGTCGATGTGGCCATATGGGATCTTAGCCCAGCATTAGGTCGTTTATAACCAAATGATGATTTTAATGAATACATCATTGACAAAAAAACACTGCTTTGCGACAAATATACATATCATCACATAAATAGTATCACAATGGTCACCACACCACCCTATTAAATTTTGGACAGTTGTAACTTGGAAATAAGGCTCTCTGTAAGCAGTAGCCTTACCATAGACCGGTAATCTAACCATAGGCACGGATAAAGTGTCGATATAGTTCCGTTCCACGTACCTCCTAGCCCTGGCAGCCTGTCTCCGCGTCTCCGCCTGCCGCTCGCGCTCTTCCCGCTGCCACGGGTTGTGAGCGGGCGGAGGCCGAGCCCCGCCCGCGGCACCCGCCCCGTACAGAGATACGGCTGGCGGCTCCAACGCGCTCGCTACGTACCGCTCTGGAGGAAGATGAGAGCATCACATTAACACATAGTAGGTAATTCTTGAATATGAGTTCGGTCGTGGCAATACTAGCGGCCTAAAGAATTAAATGTGGCTATAACTACTTTTAAGCGCGCCCGCCCACGTCCGTTAATCGGTGACCGAATTTTTGTCGATGAAAATGAAACGTCTGGAATTCTATGTTGCAACGCACACGTCTTACAAATAGACAGTCGCAAAATCAGCGATAAAAAGCTAATGCAAATAAACTATTTCTTCTATTCTATTCTTAATCTGTGTGAACACCCGTTAACTCGTTTTTTTTATATTTATTAAGCACATAATACACAGTAATGGCAACAATATGTCCAAAAACACAAATGTTGAAAAAATTTCCACGAGCAGGATTTGAACCCGCACCCTTCTGACATACCAGGTTGTATATTAATCAATCAATATTATGATCAGATGTTAATGATGGTAGTTGCTGACATTGAATGGGTGCCTTTGGCTTTCAAAGTAAAAAAGTAAATAGTGTTGAATAATTTCGGCGGGCTGGTTAGAACCACGATAGCTCAATTGGTAGAGCACCTGACCCGGTATTTCAGAAGTGTTTTTGTAATCTGTTCGCAACAAAATTTGCGTTAAAACTTATATAAACATTTTAACAATATGTCCCACAAAACTGCCTAGACAGCTTGACTGCAAGATCAGTGAGTTTATTTGATAGTACAAAAGATTATATATATATAGGAGTTCTACACAAGCATCCCGTGATTTACGTTAGTCAGAAACTTTTGCAGGTGTGCAACATACAAAAGTATCATCACAATCGGATGAATGGTATAGGAATACCTAGGAGATAAACAAAGAATTACATTAATTTTAATATAAATAAGCTGCATAGGAATCTTAAGCGTCTTACCATCCTCCGTTTGAACTGGGGCGCCCGCAGGTATCTGTTGGGAGTGCTGGAACTGCTCTTCCATCTCACTTTCTGGTCGCCTCGCATTCTGTGGTAGTAATGAACAACGTTTAAATGACATTTATATTTAAATAATTGGCGAAAGATATACAGGCTATCTCATTTAAATCGGTCAGTATGGGAAAGTCTGAAACTATAAGACATACGAAGATCTGTTCTTAGGAACCATGTCATCGATTTTAATAAAAAGAGAAACTGCATTCATACATTTAAAAAAAAACCTGTACTCAGCTCGGGAATCGAACCCGGTTGTTTTGAAAAAAATAAACTTTCACTATTTCTATTTAGATATCGATTGTGTAGGTCTTAAGCAGTAAATGGCTCTATGAAACATGATGTCTAAAATGAATAAAATGCATTGTTTTCACATACTTTAATTTATTTTAGTAGGTGTTCGAAGTGACAACCGTTTTTTTTCAATACAATATTCAACACGTTTAAGTAACGATCTTACAATTACAAAACCAGCAAAAAAGGTACAAACAACCATAGAGACAATTTTACATGCCTGAACTTGTTGAATGTAACGGTGGTCACTTCGAACACTTACTAAAATTAATTAAAGTATGTGAAAACAATGCATTTCATTCATTTTAGACATCATGTTTTATAGAGCCATTAACTGCTTACGACCTACGCAATCGATATCTAAATAGAAATAGTGTAAGTTTATTTTTTCTACACAACCGGGTTCGATTCCCGAGTTAAGAACAGGTTTTTTTTAAATGTATGAATGCAGCTTTTCTTCTTATTAAAGTCGATGACATAGTTCCTAAGAACAGATCTTCGTATGTCTTATAGTTTCAGACTTTCCCATACTGACCGATTTAAATGAGACATCCTGTATAAAAAAAAACAGTACAAATTACTAAACTATAAAATATTGACCTCACTGCCTGAACCTAAAGATGAAAATAATTGTATAAAAAAAAACAGTACAAATTACTAAACCATAAAATATTGACCTCACTGCCTGAACCTAAAGATGAAAATAATGTTAATCTGCTCTACGAGTATACTACATTACATACTTGTGGTTTAGGAGCTACTGGCGGCTGCGATCTGTGCGGAGATGGCGGTCCAGGTTGATACCATTCGTATCTAATGGAAGAAACAAAAATTTATATTAGTATTAATGACACGTGGATATGTTTAACCACACGCTAAAAACTTGTAAAAAAGAATTAAAAAAATAAATTCTTTCGAGTTATAGTCAATAAGTTTTAGTATCTTGTGTTGTTTATAGTTGCTATTGTGTATTGTTAGTTTATGTGGAAACTTCACTGATTTATGTTATTCCTAATTGCATTTTTTGTAAGATTTTTGTAATTGTTTGTTTCCCAAATAAAGAAAAAAATAATAATATGTAGGTAAAGTATTGAAATTCGGAAAAAACTGAAGGTTATTTTTTATGAGATTTTATATCAACCATAACTCATGATTCAAAGGTGGATATGCATAATTCTTTTTGTTTATAACCACAGAAAAGAGGGAAAGTAATCAATAAAAAAAATCAGAAGAATAAGAAATAACATTAAGCAAAACTAATTCTAGACGGCGATACTCCGCCATTTGAACAGGATAACTAAGTAGTCAGCTAGTTTAAAATAAAATTATGATTGAAGAAAATTTTATACAAACTTCGATCAATAATGTACCTACTATAAAGGAACGGGAACAAAAATGCATCTCGAAAGTGGTCCTTCTTGCTCATACCATACATTTATATTTCGAATAACAAAATCTGAAAAAAACATTGGGTAGCATCAGCATCTTCAGCTTACTGTGATCCTTAAATCTTATGCATAAAGATTAATTAAGGTTGCAAAATATTTTGTACTTAATATTTACTGTCATCCCAACAAACGTATTTGTGGCCCCATGGCTCCAAAGTCGCGTTCCATTTTCAAGCGCTTATCGGGAATCTAGACATTATTGATTTAAAAGTACAAACCTCTGTGGTTGGTGCTGCGGTGGGTTGTGGTAGAGCGGGCTGTGGGCGGGCGGCGGGGACAGGGGGGGCTGCGGGGGGCCATTGTACCCGCCGGGGCTCATAGGTTGCACTGGTTGACTCGGCATCTAAGCAAAAATTCAAAACCTCATTAAAATAACGTAAAGCGACATCTACACACAACATTAAGAGCGTTTACGCCGCACACTAGCGCCGCCAATGAAAAAAATAACATATCTAGTAATTAGAGATAGAAAATAAAATTATGCTCAACAAACTATCTGAATGAAGTAATTTAGCATTTTTACGTCACCTAATGAACACCTGACATGTTATGGTTTAGTTAAATATGGCGTTATAGTTAAAAGTGGCCGTAGCGTCTTATTTAACTAAGTCTATCTCTAATTACTAGATATCTTTTTTTTTTCATCAGTGGCGCTAGTGTGCGGCGTAAACGCTCTTAATCAGCCTTTCAAATATTACAACTCTTATTTATTATGTGGCGATTATGTGGCAACCGCAGGCCGCCACATAATCAATACCGTTATATAATCATAGAGAAAAGATAACTGTCCTCATTGTTCTAATGATTAACCCCTTAGCGGTCAGTTTACTGCAGTATTTAAATATTGATGAACGAGTTTTACCTGTTGGTGGTTGTGTTGAGGCTGCATATGCGGTTGTGCAGGCAGCGTTTTCTGGTATTGTTGTTGTTGCAGCTGTTGTTGTTGTAGCTGTTGTTGTTGCAGCTGCTGCTGTTGCAACTGTTGTTGTTGAATTTGTTGTTGTTGCAACTGTTGTTGTTGAATCTGTTGTTGTTGCAACTGCTGTTGTTGAATCTGTTGTTGCTGTTGTTGTTGCAGCTGCTGCTGTTGCTGTTGATGCTGCATACGGCGATTAACCTCCTCCGACATCTCCGCTAATTTCGCTGCTCGCGCTGACATCTAGTTATAAGATAAACGATAAAGTCATTGGCCTGTTACATAGACTGTACTTTATTTAGAAATAATCAAAATAACATAATGCTTATGTTTTTTAATTGTCGTATTTATTTTGATACACACTCTCACACATTGTATAGAAAGTATGATTAGAAAGTCCGCTAGTATAAGTTACAGTGATAGTGTGAAAACTTCTTAACATAGTTGTATATGTGTACTTTGTTTAGAAAGTCCAATACGATAACTTACAGTGATAGTTTTAGAACCATCAGCTAGAAAACGTTTGTACCGAAAAAATACTAAAGCAAAATACCAAAAATGAAAAAGAACAATTAGTTGTGCGAGCGACCATATGGCAGTATGAGTCATACCTGTTGATGCATCTGCGCCTCCGGCGTCTGTTGGTCGGCGGCGGTGAAGTGCGCCGACTGCGGCCGGTTGCTGCCCGTCGAGCTGCGCAGTGACGACCATCTACCAATAAGTTATTGATGTGTAACATCTTTCCTGTCGCTTTCTTGCAATTTGTGGGAGTGATTTCGTGAATTGGGACGGAAGTGTGAAACAGGAAGTTGGGGAAGCGCGCAAACGCGCGCCATTTTGTGAATTCAGTGATCGATATGAACATGACATATTATTATTATATGTGACATATTGTGTCATTTGACTATCAAAGGTAATTTTAATATGTCAAATGTCTTCTATAGGTGAAGTGAGAGGAATGAGTATTTACTGCATTCTCTTTATGATTTGTAAAAAAATATACGTCATTGTTAATTCTATATTCCATTTTCTATTGTAATATTGATAACAACCCTTTCGTGTGTAATAGATTATCATTATTTATTTTATAGTTATAAAATTATGTAATACCTGACCCATTTTTTTCAGAATATGATGTTAAAATTGCTTATTACTAAGGTGAGATATCAAATGCTACACATCATATGCGACTACTGTAAGGCTCGCTCGTTTTTTTTGTTGTTATCATCATCATTTTCAGCCCGTATCTACCTACTGCTGGGCATAGGCCTCCTCCATGTTACGCCATTTCCTTCTGTTTTGGTGTATTGGTATTATATCTATTGATATTATTGATACGCGTATGGGGCGTCCAGAAGGACATTACACATACATTGTTATTCCGTATTAGTAACGGAATAACAATGTAGATGTAGAGTCTTTTCGTTGGAAAACTAAGTGTTATTTACTAAAAAATAAAAAAATATGAACAGTACTATATAGGCAACGATGGTTGCGAAACAGTGTAATACATTGTCATAACAGTGTTCAAGTATCACAAACGTTGGTTAACCTATTAAAATAAATAGATTAAGAGGTGCCTGACAGACACGAACAGAATCGAACATGGTATAAAAGCATGCAGTGGCCGACTGTCGCTGATACACCAACAAAATATATAAATAGTATATTTATTGATCGAAGGATACGGACCTTTTTACATATTTGTAAAATAAGTTTTAAATACGTGATATTTAAACAAAAATGCGTGATAGTAAAATTACATTTTAGTCTATTCGCTTGAAACAAAATGGTGACAGTTTAAGTCAAAAACATAGTCTAAAGGCTTAACGGAAGCTTTGTTTTATCAAATGCCAAGATATTTTTGACTGATGTGCTAGCTGCCATAGTACGTACCTGTCTTGGAGCGAGTGCTGGTGCACTGTGGACAGGTTCTGGTAGAAGGTGTCATGCTGGGGCGCGGACAGGTTGTGGCTGCTGCGGGACTTGTTGGCCCAGGCGTTGGGCGAGCCGGGGCCCGGCTGGGACGGCGTCAGGGTTGCGCTAAACAGAGGTTGGATGAAATCATTATTCAGGGGTCAAGGTAAAAGTAAAAACTGTTTTTATTTATGTTCAATACCAAATTATGGTTCGTGACGAAGTTTTCTATACATTAACTATTATCTATACTTATATCTATAATCAGTACATAAGGTAGTCAAAATTTAGTCGAATTCTGAGCCAAAAAACGTAATGCACATGCACATGAACATGAACACCAACACCGATACCTGGTACCGGTGTTGGTGTGCATGTTCGTTTGCATGCATTGTTTTTCCTGCATGTGCATACTTTTTGCGGACGGGAGAGCGGTGCATGCGTACTGCATCCAAGCTGGAAAAACGAGTATTTAGCGGAATTAACACTATTATTGCAATTACATTTTTTGTACCATGGATCTCCGCAAAATAACAATTAATTAATTAATTAATTAATTATCGAATTCTGAGGTTGCTTGGTTGGTTGGTTGTTGGAAGCGTTTCCTATAAGACGCCAGTTGGCTGTCTATCAGGAGGTCCTGAGTTGGACTATGTCTGCCAGTTTATTCGGAGTTTACGATGTATAGGCCGCTGATGGCCATCCAATAATATCCGAGGCGCCAGATGACACAGAGTGCCTAGTGTGAGTTGTGTTTACTATCTGTATTCAATTGATTCAATTGAATCACGACCCCCACCAATAAAATTAATGATACTAAAGAACACTTTTATTAACAATTTCATTTCGTTTTATGTAAGGATTTTCACTGATATAATACAAGTTCAGTTACGATGGGGCTGACAGACAAATAGTAATTATTCAAGAGCCCCTTTAAAAGAGCCTTTTTCGTTTTATTAATTTCATTTCTAATTTTTTTTTAAATTTCATTTGTTAAGAGTTCTAAACGAAAGTTTGAATGGCAAAATTTTAACTCCTCTCGTATGCATCATTAACATGATGTCTCACACTAGGCACCCTGGTTATGAAGCAAGTCGGTCGCACGGTACGTACCTGTGCGGAAGGTGAGCGGGCGGGTGCGCGTGGTGCAGCGCAGGGGTGCTCTTGCTGGGTTTCACGGGCTCGGCCGCCAGCCGCGACGGCAGGTCGCGCTCCGACATGCGCCGCCCGCCCGGGCCCGCCACGCCGCCTGGTGCATACGGCACGGTCAACACTTACACTTACGGCTTAGGCTTTGACAAGCGCTCAATGCGCGTATTGCTATCGCGCGTTTATAACTAAGTACGAGTACTATGGCGGTCTCTGACGCTTTACCGATTTGAAGAAAGGTTTATGTGCTAGCCAGGGCTTGATACCGTTACCGAATTCCCATTGTCAGTACCGTTATCTCTTCGATACTTTTTTCGTTACACATTGCGCTTTAGCCAATCCGCGTAGAGCGATTAGTTAATTTACCGGTAAAAATGCAACCTATGTAACGATACCAAGCATACCGGTATTTTTTACCGGTATCTTCGTTTGACAGAAGTAATGATACAAATTTTTAACGGTATTCAAACCGGTCACGTGCTAACCCTATCCCTGATTGGTTACACGATTTACTACGTTTTACTATGACCAATTAGAGACAAACAAACACGTTTTATTATAACCGCCCGCAGTTTGCATTTTGTGTTATTAAATTGCGAATTCAATTTTGCTCACGCACACAATATGACAAAGTGGAGCGTGACTTCTACCAAAAAGAGGTTTCAAAGGATTTTAACTTTAAGACTGATAAGGCGACTGTGTCCGCCATAGTACATATGTCGAGCGTTTGCATATAGACGTCTTGAATAAATTTCACGTAGTTGTAAACGCGCATCAAGAGCTTGTCATGAGAATATAGCCTTAAGTTAAACAAAGTTTTATAACGGGAATTAATGCAAAGAACGAAACAAACGACACTCAATCAGCTCGTGATCACGGCAGTTGCAACTCTGCCGTAACGTCGTCGGTTATAAAAGTATGCTTATATAATATAATACCTCAACTATGTATTTTGCGTTAACGCCCGTTATAAAACTTTCGTTTAAAATGGAACATGAAAATTTAAAAGTGTAAAGAGCTAAAGATATTGAAATACGACGGTCTATGTGTATTTATTGAAATTGATACAGATTAGGAATGTGCACGGTATTATAGAATTGTTTTTATTCCTTTCGTGTCAGCCGCATCGACATCATCATATTCTATAAAGATAATATTGATAAAACATTGTTGTTTACTAAATTTTGTATTTTAAAAATCAACATTTATTATTACTACCTATGTGTCGCTCAGTCTAGGTAAATAAGCGTTAAGTATCGCTCGACGTCAATTACGTATCATATTTTCTAACGATATAACCTCGTCTTAAAATTTCAAAGTTTCACTTATTAGTAACTACTTATAAAGTAAGAAAATAAAAATAAAATATGCATTCCGAGAAAAAAGGGTGTAAGAAAAGAACTACTCAAAATAAAATGAGACAGTTTTGCCATCCCTAATGACGTGCATAGTTTGTATGACATTAATATAATTCTAGATAAAACTAAATGATAATACACATTATAAAATAATCTCTAACAACTTAATATTCTATTCTAACAACAACATTTAAACATAATGTACGATCAGTCGTGTTTTACTAAAAATAAAATAAGTACAAAACTTATGCGACAACATGCCTGAAAAATAAAAAAATAAAAAAAGATGTTGGTGCGGAGACATCACAACTAATGTCATGAGTATTCTTACGTGTAACCTTCGATCTGATCGAAGATGTAAACGCACATGGCACACACGCATGGCGTTAGGTAAATTGAGGTTTTAAACATTCTGGTATCTAAAGAACCTAAAAACTAAATGTAACATAGACTATTTTAACAACAGCGAGACATTCGATTTAAAGAAATAATCGCCATAGGCGTATGTGATAAGCTGCAAATTAAAAAGATCAAGCCTGAAAAATAAATGGGTTATAAACAGCAACATCAACAAGTGCGATGGTCTAGAAACACACCTATTTCATGCGTGCGAGTTTCTTACGCGGGCAGTCGGCCAGGCGGGGGCAGCTGTGGTGTAGGGCTCCGCCCTCGCAGGCGCGGCGGCCGCGAGCGCTTCCACTCACGTCGGGGCAGCTCTGCGCCACCGCGGAATAAGATTCCCGACGCGACACCATTGAAGACGGCACTACAGGTACCATCGAATCTTTCAAACTACTATTTTCCACGAGCGATTCTTTACTCGCCTTAGCCGAAAAACTCGATTGATTTGACTTCAGCTTGATGTTGTCCAACGTTATCACTCGCCGCTTTTTGTCGACGATCTCGTTAAACACGTAGCCGTCGGGCTCCTCCGGCGGCAGGTTCGGCAGCTCGAACTCGTTGCCCTGCGCCAGAGTGTCCTCGCTGCCGCGCGACCCATACTTCGACCAGTCCTCCAATTGTATGAGTATGCTTTTCACTTCGTCGTTCGACATTTTCTCACCTTTAGTTTCGCTGGTGTCAGTTTTGTTAGACTCGTATTGTATGTCGGCTAAACTACAACTAGTTTGTATATTACTTAAGACTTTGAACGTTTTTTCATTGCGAACGCACAAGTTTGGACTAGATTGGCAATTTCGTTTGTAGTTTTTGACACAGTAGCTTAAGTTAATATTATTGAAATGTTTCGTTAACGCCTTAACTTTACCGAAGGACGGTCTATATTCGTCAGGAGACTTCCATGACTTTCTATCTACACTATCTAGGATCTGCGTGGCACCTCTCTCCACGGGAGTGTGAGCCGCACTTTTAGCATATACAAAGCCCTCGTTCATCGTTTCATCGTAAGATTCCGATGTGGAGTACGTGGACGGAGCTTCTGTGTCTTCAGATTTACTAGAGAACGATTTCGACATATTAAATAATGCCCTTCTTAATCTACAATGCATATCATCAATTTTTTTGGACTCTCGTTTAACATCTAAAGTTAATTCCAATTTCCTCGGGGCCGGTACCGGAAATTCTATGGTTTCTTCCACATCCATGGGTGAGCAAGGTGTCTGACAAATAGCATCGGCGGTTTCTATTTTTTCATCCGATAAGTCCAGGGACATAGAGGGCAATATTCTGCGAATTTTCGGCGTCGCTACTTTATCATTGGGGCAGTCATTTTCGAATATGACGGGTTCGAAGGTAGGTTCATCGATGAATGGTATTGGTTGCGTCTCCGGCTGCGGGATCCGGCAGCAATCGCAGGCGCTGACGCACTCGTCGATGGCGGTGCAACGACGGCTGTAAGGACCGTTCTCTTTAGGGCGGGAGTTGAATAAATCTAGCGTGAGCTTGGTGTCTATGGGCTTCATTTGGGGCGGAAGGCAGACGGTTTCACCGCTTTCGCTGGACTGGTCGTAGTTGGCGGGAGGCTCGGGCACTTGCGGTGGCTCCTCCTGGGGCACGTGGCTGTCGTAGGTCGTCGTATCGCTGCCGGGGTTCAGTTCGTCGAAGTCTTCGCACGTGAACGTGAAGACCGGGATCGGTCGCGGCGGCGGCGGTCCGCATTTCAGCTCTAAAGGGCAACCTGGAGTATCGGGAGACAAGTCCTCGCGCAGCTGATCATTCTCTCTGTCTAGAGTGATAATGAGCCTGGGGATCGAGCCGTGGTAGTGCGGGTGGCAGTCCTCACTCTCGTCCGTACTCGATTCGGTAGATTCGTCTCTAATAAGATGACATCGATCGTTGCACGGCCGGCGGCCATATCCTGTAAAATGACACTCTCGTGAGTTATCTTATCTGGCAAGACGTCTAATAACTGAACCAAGCAATGTACTGAAAAAAGCAAAGTACTGACCGAAACAGCAAATAAAAATACGTCCATCACGGACGTCGATCCGCAAAATAATAACACAAAGCACGTTTGACAGTTGTAGGTTAGAGGGAGATAGGGTGACGGAGGATTGGAGGAGAGAGCGAAGGAGAATGGGCGTGGATAATCAATCGATTGTGGTGGCTCAATGCGCGAACGGCGATAAGGGATGGATGTGTACTCAGACGTGTGCCTTCCATTCGTCCAGGGGAGATGAGACGGACTGCGGACAGCAGCTAGCTGATTGGGTTGTGGGTAATTGGTAATGACAGTCACTTGAGTTTTGGTATTATGTAACTAAACCAAACTGAAAAGTAAAATCAAAATAACAAATAAAAATACCGTGGATTGAGAAGGAGTGTCACGCGGTTTTTTCCAACCATCGATGACGACACACACGTCTGTTCTTCCTTACCTGTGAAAGTGTCTAATAATAAAACCAAATAAACTGAAAAACAAAATATTGACCAAAACAGCAGCTAAAAAACGGTTTAGGCATTTCAATCACTGGTTTCCGTGTCAATGGCCAAGTTAAAATAAACTGAAAAGCAAAATATTGACCAAAACAGCAACAAAAAAGGTTTAAGCATATCAACCACTGATTTGCCTGTCGTTGGACAAGTGAAGGAAGGAGAGTAGAGATGTTGTTGGGGCGGAGTGGAGTGGAGAAGAGGGAGAGGGAGACGGATAGTGGGGGGTGGGGGGGGTGAGACAGAGATAGTTGCCTGCAGTGGCGAGCTCGGTGCGCGGCGAGGCGGGGCGCAGCAGCGCGGGGTGCGCGTTGGTGAACGTGCCGCGGTTGCGGCGCAACGGGTCCTCGTACTGGATCGCCTCTGCGCCATCACCACACTCGGTTACACTAACAGCTTTGCCAGGGCTTGATGTTTTCAGCGCCCGTTTTAGAGCATCGTCTAGCTAAATAACGATTGACAATTGCTAATGTGCCGTGAACATTTGAATATTTCCATTAATCTTGCATTCTGCGTTAATGTACTGTGTTATCGCTCAATATTGTCCCACTTTTATGTAGATGCATTTGTACACGTCTCCTATTCCTTTGTCTCCCTATTCCATCCATAGGGAAGGCTTGTTTTTTTTTTTTTTTGGAGAGAGACTGCTGGTTGCCGAGGGGCATTTCCAGCTTCACCGGGCTTGTTTTAGGGGCGGCGAGGTACGTAAAGGGTACCTCAAGCCGTGTTGAAACGAATCACCTTCGGAGGATCTCTAGAGGGGTACGGCATCGCACACTTAAAAGTGCGCGTCCCCGTGCCCTTCCAGAGTCTCCGAAGGGTTCGGATCGGATCGGTGAAGGCTTGTGCCCCAGCAGTGGGGATATAAAAACGAGCTGATGATGAATGTACACGGTGTCTGACAGTTTATTAAAGACATTCAACACACTGACCTATTTTAATTACATTTACGTAGATCGTGACTTCAAGAATATCACATCTGACATGTCACAGCTGACATAATATTCTTGACTTTCTTGACATCAGAATGGGTTCATACGGGCTTGTACATGCCGTGCTAAATTATTGCTTTAAGATTTTTCAAGTGAAGCAGCACTTAGAGACTATAATAGGCAAAAACCTAATACATTTTCTCGAATTCTATTCTGCGCCATCACCATACTCGGTTACACTAACTATACCATAGATATCACCTTTACCATAGACTTGGTTTACAACTGCCATTTTAGAGCATCAACTAGCCAGATAACGACTAACTATAGAACCTTTACCATAGATTTGATATTTCAGCGCCCGTTTAAGAGCATTATCTAGGTAGCGACTAGAAAATGCCGAGCTAATTTTTTTTAGACTAGATTTTCTTTCGATAAGAAGAAAACTGCAACCCTATACATATTAAAATGAAACACTTTATATGTGGCTTACATTATTTATCCTTACATTTAGAATCCTTTGCAAGATCCTTATTCACATGGAAACCTCCCTCGTCTCATCGTAGATGCGTATAAGATGTTTCATTTCAAATAAATAGTTAGACTGAAATATTTAGCATGGAAAAACAGAGACTTTATTTCTTAATATTATAGGTATATTAATTGTAGATATATTCAAAACTTTACGTTTGTTTAGCACCTCGCCGATAGACAGGAACAGTAAACGGAGAGTGAGACCACGAAACTATATATTCGTATCACATAAATATTTAACGAAAATGACATTACAAATAACACTACAGTCAGATTTATCATTACAACTTGATTATAGTAACCGCTGGAATAAAACACATTTAAATAGTTTTTACAAACGGTTTTAGTTAGTTTTTATCTAGAAAATAGTGTTTGTAATATAAAAGCTAAACACATACCAGGTTTCTGGTTGTATGTCGGTTGGTGTAGGAGCGTAGCCAAGCCGTGTAGAACTGCGCCTTGCTTCGCCACCTCGAGCGTTACGACTGGGCCCGTTCTCATCAGGTACTCTGCAGCCTGCAGGCGATACAAATGTAAGTTAGAATTGTGTAATAATCTATCCAATAATATTAAAGCCACGTGGACTATCTGGGTTATCGAAGATTAATTTCACAACAATCGAGACTATCGGCTCAACATACTTTCCGGAATGATGGGATAAGTTTGAGATTTAATTTGGTCACCCATACCAGCGCTGTAAAAAGAGACCAGAGACACCAGAGAATTACAATTTTGATTTGGATTTGATTATTCTCATACTCCTTTAAAATATAATATATATTAGACAACATCACATACATTGTTCTGATTCCAAGGTAAGTAGCTAAAACACTAGTTCTATGGAAATCAGAAACAACGACGGTACAACCACCCAGAACCGACACAATATCGAATAGTTCGTTTTCGACATTGACCCGATCGGGAAACGAACCCGGGACCTCAGAGTTAGCGCCGCCTAAAGTCTGGAGTGCAAGCCACTCGGCTACGGAGCTCGTTAAATCAAGTCAAGTCGCCGTTTTCTTTTTTTCACACAGCAGAATATCAGCAATAGTGTTCTTCAAATGCGATGGAGCCTGTTCGCTCGGCAAATTGCGACTGAAGTGAAATTGTGCCTTTAGACCTAATTTTAGCGGTGCACTCACGAGATGCTAGTATTGTATTACACCTTTTTGTTTTAAAGCGACGCACTGGAAATTTACGTGGCGGGTTCTTGCGGTATCTTGATTTTTTCAACAATTACAAAACATATGAAAGTGATATTCAATGACATGATTTTTCATTTAATTGACTTCATTTTGCTAGTTGCAGAAACACGATTTGTTAACTTTTATAACAGAGAAAAAAATATCAAAGTAACCTCTTTTAAAACATAGATTTGCATTTTACAGGCTAACCAGACCGATTTAAGCATCTAAATTTTCTTAGTAGATTAGTCTTAACACATACTTCAATATGCTAGTTCATTTCTAAAAACTTATTTGTAGTTTTAATTGGAAAAAAAAAACAAGGTACGGGGAGCAAACGCTCCGTATTACATTAATTGTTTAGCGGTGCGTTGCCTTAATCTAAGGTTGTATTGTATTATACCTTTTCCTGCGTGATGCCGACGAGCGACTGGCCGTCGACGGACAGCAGCTGGTCGCCGGCCGCGAGCCGGCCGTCCGCCGCCGCCGCGCCACCCGCCACCACCGACTTTATGTATATGCCCAGCTTGTTCTGCCCGTAGCCCTGCAAATATCCTTTTTATAGACAAATTCTGAACAGTCGAATTTAGTGAAAAGGACGCAATAATATTGCCGCAGTCTTCAATTTTATAAAATAAAAAAATTAACTGCTATAAAAAAGCAATAATATTTTTACTCTATTACAGAATAATCAACGACATTTCAAACTATATGCAATCACCATGAATGAATGAATTTGAATTGCTTATCCTCGTATAACCTCATTCATAATAGATGCGATTAAGTAACAACTCATTTTTTAAAGTGTTGGTTGCCTTTACACCGTAACTGGAATTTAGAAACATATGGTTGCTCAAAAAAAGAGAATGAAATCACGCAAGCGATTTTCTATCGCCTATTAGATACTCAAAAGCTTTCAACCAGTTTCGTGAATGGAAACCAGAGTGGGCTTCTAAACGCGAATTCCTCAGCTCGAGTTGACCGTATCGTGGGATTTATTACTTAGTACACAGCCGGAAACAGTAGACCACTGAGATATAACTTGGCGGCCACGATGCTGAGCCCATGCCGCTTTAGTTCTTGTTGAGCTACACTATAGAGACGCGCCGCGCGGGCGTGCCCCATGAGCTATCATCAAATTTTCTAGATATCCACCATTAGGGCGATTTTTCTGTGCAGGGGTCAGTGGCTATACCCGCCCCTTTTATTTTTGACAAATTTTCTGGATATCCACCATTAGGAATCTTAAGAAAGAAATGAATTTCTATTTAAACTTTGACAATGAACTAAAACAAATGGCTTTGATCATTCTATGGTCATCTTCATGGTAGGCGGAGTTAGCTACGATCGCCACGTTAAGGCAAAAATGTGTTTTTTTTTTTATAGTTAGCTCGGCAAATGACTCCATCCCACCTGATGTTAAGTGGAAATGGAGTCCAGACGCGAAGACAACTGGGGCAGCGTGGAAACAAACGTAGCATCAGTTAACTTCACTTTGCCGGCCTACAAGGTGCTTCTTCAAGCCTCTCTTGAAGAACCCCATATCATAGGAAGGAGGGAAAACGTGTGCTGGTAGACTATTCCATCTTTTGGAGGTGCGACAAAGAAACGAGTCACCAAATTTCTGGAATATTTGTAACTGGATATCGTTAACCTTTTTACCGCCAACAACTTCTATAGAAGTTCAAGATTTTCGTGCCGTCCACGCCAGCACTTCTATAGAAGTTCTTCTTTGTACCTACTTTATTAAAATACGTTTATACGTTGGCGTACAGCGGGACATCGCGTGCAGGATAGTTGGGCGGTGAAAAGGTTAAAATGAGTCGATCATACACGGTCCAGGCGCCACGACGCTGTCCAAGCCCTAGGGGGGCTTCGACCGTGCATTGCACAGGTCCCCACTGAGGGCCGACGCCCCGCCGGCGCGTCGGCGACCCGTCTCACCAAATGACGGGTCAAGCGTGTCCGCCCATCGTTTTCGAGGGCGGTCACCCGCTCCAATCAGGGGCGGAAGAGGGGCTCGCCCATCTACAGGGCGAGCAGTCACCGACGGGGTTGTGGAAGTGTCCGAAAGGGTTCCCATGACCTCGTCAGGCTCTACCATGCCGGCGTTCGATGCGTCCTCCTCAGATGAGGACGACGCGATGATCGCCGGTCTGCTGGTTCCGAGGTGACGAGAGGACATCGGAGTGGTTTTTACCGAGTCGGCCTTGACTCGCTTTCTCTAGGGCTTCGGCCCTGGAACAGAGTCCAGGCCATTCTCGGACAGCCAGCGGGACCCCTCTTGCCCGCTGATGCGTCTGTTTGCAGATTTTCCACTCCGTACAAAAAAAAAAAAAGGCGCCACGACGCTGGGGACGTACCTTGGCGGCCACGATGCTGAGCCCCATGCCGCTGGAGTTCTTGTTGAGCTGCACTATGGAGACGCGCGGGTCGGGCGGCCGCTGCACGCCGGCGTGCCCCATGTACACGGTCCAGGCGCCGGCGGCGTGCGGCTGGTGCGCGAGCCGGCACAGCCCGCCGCGCTGCAGCGGCGCCACGAACTCCGCCAGCCCGGGTGGCACGCCGCGCACCACCTCCGCGCTGAACCCGTCGCCGGGGATCAGCAGCCCGGTGCCCAGCCACACGCTCTCCTCTAACCGGATCTGGGGAGCGCACCGCCAGATGTTGTTGCAGCTCGACCGTTAAGGCGACACATTGGAAATTTACGTGGCGGGGATCTTGATTTTTCCCAACAATTACAAAACATATGAAAGTGATATTCAATGTCATGATTTTTCATTTAATTGACTTCATTTTGTTAGTTGCAGAAACACGATTTGTCAACTTTTATAACAGAGAAAAATATATCAAAGTATCCTCTTTTAAAACATAGATTCACATTTTACAGGCTAACCAGACCGATTTAAGCATCTAAGTTTTCTTAGTAGATTAGTCTTAACACACACTTCAATATTGTAGTTCATTTTTTTTAAATAATTTGTAGTTTTAATTTGAAGGAAAAAAACAGTTTTTCTTTCTCAAACGCTCCGTATGAGATTTATTGTTTAGCGGTGCGTCACCTTAATCACAAAATAGATGTCACCACGAATTGAACCTTCATCATCATCATCATCACTGCTGGGGCACGAGCCTTCCCTATGGATGGATAGGGAGAACGGGCCGTAAACCACCACGCGGGCCCAGTGCGGATTGGTGGTTGTTAATGACTGCTAATGCAGCCGGGAGCAACGGCTTTACGTGCCTTCCGAAGCACGGAGGAGCTCGAGATGATAAATTTTTGGTCACCCATCCGATGACCGGCCTTTGCGAAAGTTGCTTAACCTCAGCTCTCGCAGACCGGGCGCATTAACCACTGTGCCGTCGAGCTCCTCGAATTCGAATTGAACCTTATAAAATTGTAATTAACTTTTCGACCCGACCGCCACAGTCGGCTATAGTCGACGAGCGATAGCGGGCCTTGTACGCTTACGACGGCGATGATCGACGATACTAATAGTTTACAAAAACATAAAATTAAGATATTTTGGAATCCTTAAAGATAGATAGATAATACTTTTATTGCAACACTATATAACATAAACATGAACAAAATAAAAACAATTAATATTAATTATTATTCCTGTTGCAAGTTGTTACTCTGCATTGAATGCTCGGCTTGAAGGGCGCGGCGTCACATTATGCTGTGGCAGTCAGAAAGAAGTTAAATGATAACCGATGAAAAATATATAATTTACGCTGTACGATAAACATCAAATTACAATTTAAATAAAAGTGAGTTTATTGAGCTTCAACAGTGATAGATAAACATAGTCTAGTCAATAAACAATTGTTTTCTTAAATGCTGTAATATTTATAAGTGACATATTAAGTTTATGTTTGTATTATAGAATGCGTGTATTCACGTAAAAGGCAACAGTTATCAAATAAAAAAGTAAATAATACCTAGTCCCATCTAATTAATTTATATAATGATAAAAGCAAACTTAAAAAGTAAATATGAGGCAAAGCAAACATACCTCCCGTCCATCTGATCGATGCAGCTCATCCGACAGCGCACGCGCATGATTAACCGCCGCTTCCAACACCTCGGGCAGCGCTAGCGGGGCCAGTAGCGCCCGCACTTGCACCGAGTTCAGCTTGAAGCAGGCCGCGAGCGCCGCGCGGGCCTCGTCCGCGGTGCGGTACTCGCCTTGGATTAGGCGAGCTAGTAACAAAGTAGTAGTACAAAAATACGTTTATTGATAGTTATTTTATTTATGAGTAGGTGGAAAGTGAAAATACATGTAAAACAGTCAAACAACACTTAATTGAGGTCCCGGGTTCGACCCCCGGCCGGGTCGATTTAGAAATTAATGTTTTTCTAAATTGTCTCGGGTCTGGGTGTTTTCTATGTATAATAAGTACATATGTATATTAAAGTATTTTAAGAATGTTCATCCGTTGTCTAGTAACTATTTTACGAGTTTCATTAAGAAGCTTCTCTTGGGCTAGATAATTGGTGTAAGTGTAGGAAAGTTTATTTATTTATTTAATTTTAGAATCTTTCTCTTATTTGAAGTGTCAGTAGGGTAGCTAACCGATGAATTTTATTTGAGAAATCAGTTTCATCATCTGCTTAACTTCCCGTGCATGTCGGACGAGCCAACAAAGAAACAAGAGTTCCAAGATACTCACACATCGGGCGATCGGCTAGCAACCCATCACTTATGTTATCTATTCGACATCGGTACCCCACTTTGTTTATGCTAAATGTGGCGTCGAGTCACTAATAGTGAGTTTACTGAAAATTGATGATTTCGATGCTGTCTACCCTTTTTTGTGAGAAGGACGTGAAAGTATGTACAGTAGGCTTAGCCAAAGTAACATTAAGAAAACAATAGCGAAGTTCGAAAAGAATAAAATGTATGGGATTGACATAAGCCGCGCTAAATCACGTGGTCAATCTTAGGTCGCTATCGTTTTCTTAATGTTACTTTGGCTGCCGCCACTGGTCTGTTAACTAAAGCTGGCATGTTCACAGTACTCACACTAATACAAACTCACTATACAGCATGTTTAGAACAAAACAACTCGTTTAACACTTCTCTCAAAAACACGCGCTTCTGATGTCTAAGCGTACAAATCTTTCGTAAACGGTTTCCACCATCACTGTTTTTATAATGGAGCATAAAATAGTTAAAAACATTGTACACTATTTCACGAGATTGTCCTGTTAATGTTTTGCCGGAACCAATTCTTTGAGTATACATTTTAATCTAACCTTAAAATAGGTAAACAAATATGACACAATAATCTTCGTCGATTTGAACGTGATTGACGCTAACGGACGAATGTCAAAAAATACCACTCTGTATTTATAAACAGTAGCAAAAGCAAAACAATAACTGCTTCCTTCATACTCATAAGCTTCACCGAGCTCGAAAGAGACGGATAGACTTTTAGATTGATTATGTATTGATGGTCACTCACCGGCCTGGTGCGTCCTGGCCAGATGGCAGTCGGCGGCTATCTCTAGCCCTTGCCGCTCAGCCCACGCCGCCAGCAATGCGAAACGCGCCGACAGCGCCGCGCCCCACCGGCCGCTAATCGTGCCCGGCTCCGTCACCAACTGTACAGGAGTTATCAACTTAACAAATGTATAGCATGTTACATATAAACGCGCTTAGTAGTTTCTAAGGAATTGGCTACTGAATCGATTTCAGTCATTTTTATAAAAGTATTTTTATCTTAATAAAATTTAAATTAAGTAAATTACAGTGTCACCCTTTCGTTAAACAATCGAAACGAATAAAGTTAAATCGTAAGTGTCTATGTTCGTTTTAAAAATAACTTACTGCCCTTAACTACAAACTACTTTCAGGGTGTGTATAAAAATAGGATTGTTAGTCATTTTATTGAGAATATATTATATTATGTGTTGGAAACAATAACCAGAGATTCGGATTCCTAACTTAGCTGGCTTACAAATTAACCAGGGCTGTAAAGGTTTGATAAGAACTTTAAAACGTTAAAATATCGATTACTAAAACTATAGATCTAGCTTGTATAACATTTTGCACCGTGTGACGCTTGTGTATTGACTATTTGTTTCTGAAATTGAAAAATAAATAAAAGTAACTGCTGCTAAAAGGTGAAACGATGAGACACTGACCTTATTGAAACAGACTGCGTTGATATAATGGAAGAGGTGCGAGAACAGCTGTATTGTGAGGGCTGCGTTGACTCGGCATCGACGCAGCAGCACCATAGCTGCGGCTAGAGTCTGCAGCGTCGGCGCAGTGGCTTCAGTGGCGTCGGGGATATTAGGGTTGGTTAGGGTGGCGAGAGCGCGCGATAACTCTTCTTGGAAGCACGATACGAGGTTGCTGAGAAAACAAATTATATACATTATCAAATATACAGTATATGCAGATGATATAACAAACAATCATGTATTTTGGAAATAACTGTTTAAAAAAAATAAGCAAACAAAACGAGTCATTCATCATTTACTATATCCGATTCGCTCATAGAATAGAACAGATCAGCAAAAGATTTATATTTATGAAAATATAAAATTACGACTAGATTTAAATATTTTTAATCAAACTTATTGGTTCTTGTTATTGGAAACTATTGGTGATATTCACTAAAATAAGTTTCTACATTATTCTAATAAAGGTTTTTATTACAAGATGGTTGAACAAATAAGTAACATATTTACCTAAAGGCATTTTGAACCGTTGTCGGCAGCAAATCTTGCGCTTGCGTTGAAAACGATGATATGTGACGATCACACTTTAGGAAATGTAGTAGTTCGCTGGCGTTAGCCATCCAAAACGCCTGAGCAGCCGAGTCGGTGCAACGTTGCTAAAACAAATAAAAACCAAATTATTACTAAGCTTGTGACTATAATTACTAGCTTGTAAACGTCCCACTGCCGGGCGCAAACTCTCCTACTTGAACAATAATAGCCCAACGAGGGTTTTACGACTTGCCGTTAAACGACAAGAATAGGAACCAACGGATTAACTTGCCTTCCTAAGCACGTAGCAGTTTGAACTAATTTAATTTGTTCACCCATTAGGAGAACGGTCATTTCGAAAGTTGCTTCACTTTAAAAATCGTTTCTCAAACAAAGACGTCGTATGGAATATGTACGTCGTGTGTACACACGCCTGCACATCATACTACCACAAACTGTCCAATGTCCTCAATAGATTTTGACTCTATTCTCGGCGCTTATTTAATTCGTTTTATGAGAAAAAGTACGTAACCCCAAATTTTGACTTGATCTAATGTTTATTTATTTTTTTGTTGATTATATTACTGATTTTCTCTGAACAACTTCATTGTAAGTTCATTTACAATATTGTAAATAAAAAACTGACTAATTTTATATCTTTTATTGTAATGAGTCTCTCTTTAGGTTGAATTCCTATATGCCATAAACAAAAGAAGAAGAAGTAGAAGACATAGGGTTGAACATTTATATTTGTGAGGGA
Source organism: Eudonia lacustrata (assembly GCA_947562085.1). Taxonomy (NCBI): domain Eukaryota; kingdom Metazoa; phylum Arthropoda; class Insecta; order Lepidoptera; family Crambidae; genus Eudonia; species Eudonia lacustrata. The sequence goes on from OX387313.1 coordinate 7,564,809, forward strand.
CAATTTGAATAATTCGAAGAAATGTACCTGAACAGTCTCATGAATGAGAGTGGCAACGTGGTGCAAGAACGCGGTGAGCTTGTGGGCTCGTTCCGTCGGGGTCAACTCGGGTCGGTAGTGTGTTGATGCGCGATACCTGTTACAATAAACATAGATATAATTATGTTAAAAGTACAATTATATTATTTTCTAAAGTTTACGCGAACACTACACATTGAAATGAAAAAACCTTTACGGATCTACTGGCGCTTACTTTACACATTACTTTTAATTAATGTTTATCCTGATGATTCGAACCCTTTGTAGGGTCCGTGGTCACAGGGAGACTGAGGTGTTGGTCGTCTCGTAATTAGTTAGTAGCTTGTATACCCTCATTTAAATTTAATCAAATTATTAATATATCCTGTATTAAATTTAAGTACAATTATGTCAACCACCAATCTGCACTGGGCCCGCGTGGTGGTTTATAGCCCGTTCACCCTGTCCATCCCTCTATAGGGAAGGTTTGTCCATTGGAGACATGAGACATGAAACGAACTGATGATGATGTTAAAAATTATTTGTAAATAATATCTCCGCCGTAACGAGACAACTTAGCAAGAAGGATAACGTTACGCATTGATCAAACAAGTGGCTAAAATTACAAGTTAAGAGGTGCCGTTTTAATTTGAAAATACAGGCGATTTTAAGTAACAAATTGGAGGCCGACAGAGTGGGCCGCTGCGCCGTCCACGCCTCACATTTTGCAAGGGTGTGGTCGGCTCTAAATTGTAAAGTAGCAGCAACCCATTAATTTCATTATCAGACTCTGACTCTAAACTTATTTTGTTCATCATCTCCAAAACGTCTATTCTTTGTACTAGCTAGGACGTAAATGAAGTATCTGTGCTATGTCACTTAGATGCGTCGCAGCATGCGTTCACGGCCTATGTCTGCCCCAACTGCCCTGTTCTGCAAAATCTGCACTGTGCTGTGCTACGTCACCTGCGTGTTAGCATACGCTTAGCCTAAAGCGTGTAGACAAGCGCCAGCTTAAACGCGGGCTCGTGACGACGGCCGCCAGGAACTGCGCCTGCCGTTTGACACTTGGCTAAATGTGGAGACCGCACCAAGCCAATAAAGAAAGAAAAGTAAGTAGGAGCTTGTTCTACGTACCGTGCGCACAGGTACAGCGTGTAGACTGGAGCCAGTTTGAACGCGGGCGCGTGCGGGTCGAGCCGCGTGATGACAGCTGCCAGGAACTGCGCCTGCCCTTGCTCAGGGAACTCCAGGACCGCGGGCAAGATGGCTTCCTGGCCCGGGCGAGCCGCGGGGACTGTCGCGCTCATTCTATAACCAACACATTTGTGAATACTGCGTTGTGACGATTAGGGTGCATTTGCACCAGAGATGTGCGAGGTACCTAAGCGGTGAACCAATAGGATTGCTTCATATTCTTCGCCTCGATCGGCGATGTAAAAGAAAGTAGTCCTATAGGTGGATTTGTTTCTAGTACCCGGCTTAGCTACCTCGCACAGCTCTGATGTAAAGGCACCGTAACTTTGTGGTATAATGATATAATGGGCTTTTAATGTTACTTGAAGTTTGACACGAGTATGTCTCTCTTTGAATTGTTATATTGAATTTACAATGCGATATTTGAGGTCGTTTCGAGTCACATAAGGGAGGCAACATATTTCAAGTGCTTTCTTGATTGATTGTTATTTATTATTTTGGCCAAATAATGCACCATAAATATGGCTTGTCTAAAAACAAAAAACATTTAAAATCGGACAATAGGAAAATTCAAACTTGCCACACACCAGTTTTAAATCTAAGGTGATAATTTTGATGAGTAATTCCAATACCTAATTATTCAATTAATTTAGTTAATTTTGTGAAACAAGTGATTTGTGTATTTGGACAACATTGTATGGTTAGGGTTGTAGTGTAACCAAAAATTTTACAAAACACGTAACATATACACCACATAGAAAAAAAAAGTTTACACAAAATATGAGTAGGGGGCGGAAGCAATACCTGCTGTCGTGTCCAGAGCCGCCGCTTTTGGCGCTGCATATACTCTTAGTTTCCACATTCCCGTCCAAGTCGAAGGTGGTTTCGTAGTTGTCCTTGTACTGAGAGTTCACCGTTCTATTGGGTGTCGCGTTTTGATCCTGCTCATTGTAGACGGAGCCTGTGTGTTCGTCGGCGATGTAATCGTCACCGGTCGGTATCACTTGCTGGGACATCATGAGCGACTCGTTGTCGAGTTTCAGCGTGTTGTTGTTATAGGGGCGGTCGTGGTCTTCGAGGCGAGCGGCGTCGTCCTCTCTATAAGACCGGGTCGTGTCGTCGGCGTAGGAACGGGACGCGTCGTCCCTGTAGTAGGTGTCGTGGGAGACGGGGCTCATCGTGCGCGTGTAATCGTCCGTCGTGTTCGCGTTCGAGTCGGTCGCGAGCGGATCCGAATTCGGTGACACTGCGCTCCCGGGCGACGTCGGCGATCTAACGTGGGGGTAACATACACAAGCGAATGGTCGTGAGCCAGTGATAGTAACAGTAACATGCAAAAAGAAAACAAACATGATAGATGACGAACATAAAAAAAACAACAACATTAAAAAAAGTGATCGAGAGAAGCGTAAAGCTAATAGTGTACGTTATCAGTTGAGTTTGTTAAAATAATAAATAATTTAGTTTACTACGGAACATAAATAGTGAATGGGTAGACTAATTTGTTGGTAAACTAATAAAATGTTTATTTTGTAAGGCCTTTTCTACGGAACACGACATATAGGGTGGTGTTTAAGTGCATCGGTGTGCTGACCTGTCGTAGATGGAGCCGGAGCCGAAGTGCTGCGACTGGGACAGGTTTCTGTTGAGGATATTCTCTTGCATAGGATCCACGAAGCGAAACGTGGACACGCGCCCAAATTTCAGCAAGCAGCCATGCTGTCAAGTAAAATAAATTCAAATTCAAAAAAATTATTCGTCGTAGCAGGCTTAAGTTCTAACAATAAAACTAATTCATATAGTTTAAATTAAAATGCTACGATGAACTGTACTAATAATAATAACTTAACAAAATCATGAAAGTAATTCAATATACGAGTACGTAAACAAAATTTTTACGGGGATTATCGCTCACGAGCGGTTGGGTCAGCCCTGACCGCAGCCGGTGCTAAGACAAAACATAGGATATAAAAAGGTATAGATAAAAACTTTGTTGAAAATGGAGCGCAAAAGTTTTAAAGTCAATGAAGGTTAAATAGTTGAAAAGCCCGGAATGATAAATGACGTCAATTCGAGGCCCACCTGATGCAAGTCGTTTTTATAAGTTCTGTATTTAGTTTCGATAAAAATGTGAAAACGAAATAACAATATAAACAAAAAATATTACCGCAATTTATAGCTTCTAACTTCATTACAGTTTTAAAATGATTCAGAGTCGTTTGATATTTAAGCTTCCATCTTCTGCGGCAAAAGTATAAATTGTATTTTCAAACAACGACAAAAGTTCAGTGCACGCTGGCGACAAATCGCTCCGTGTAGAGTTGTTTGCGAAGGATACCTGTTTAAACATTTATGGGGAGTTCGCAAATTCACGTCACTTACAACATTTAAATAGACTACGCAGGGGGGATGAAAAAAAGTGACATGGTTCCTTTTTGGTGGGGAGAGGGCGCTTTGTGAACCGATTGCAATAATACTCACACTATGATATCAATAACGACATAAACATAGTCACCGGCGACTGTTTTGATACTAAACATATCTGATACGACACAGAAAGTGTCAAAGTAAATACTAACATAGTTTAAGTTTTATATTAATAACGGAAATTGTATTAAATATGTATGTTAGACTTTAAGTTATTTGTATATGGGCCATCGTAGCCTGAAAAAAAAAATTATTCTATTATATTCCATTCTAAAAACTCTCTAACGGTTTGCACTTAAATAAACAAATTGTAGATAATTATATTTCAAAGTGTACTTTTTATCATATTTAATCTCATAATCACCGGTATGCTTCATAAATCGCACCTGTGTGGTCCCGAGACAGCGATTATAGCGGTACTCAAACCTAAGTAAAAGTACAATTCCAAACACTAAGTAAACCTTTTCATATGAAAGGTTTGCGCCCTTAACGCCTTAACTAACACAATAAAAAATAGACGCTGTAAACTCCCCGTTTCCCCGAGGAGTCCCGCTCGCGCGAGTGCTCCGCAAATGTGACGGAACGAGTTTACGACCAAATGGAATAAGTGCATAATATTAGAGAATAATAATAGTATATTCTAATCCAAGTCTTTTTTGGAAAAATAACAAAATATAAAGTGACATTGAGTCGAGTACAGTAATTTATGGCCAGAAATAGCAAATTGTTAAAATATATATGTATTTGTTTTTATTTAGTTGGTATGAACGCTGGATTAAGAAGCTTGGTATAAGACTTTACAACAATCTGCCTTTGCTATAAATGTTTATAGAGCGCGTAAGATGTTTACTTTCAGCGGTAGTAATAGTCATGAAGTGTTTAAACTTTCAATATTACTTTTTAATGATATCAGAGTAGGAGAAGAGGGGTAGTATAGGCTAATACCACTTACCACGTTTTGGGATAAAACATTTTTATTTTTAAAGAAGTTGCTGGTGGCTTTTGCAGTATAACCAAGCTTTTTTGTGGACGGTGAGAAATATAGAGGGTTTCTCCAGCCGTCTGATCGAATAATGCTCATGAGGGTTTACTAGAGGAGATAGCATCACGCTAGCATGTCTCCGTCCCCTACTTGATTTCCCGAGGAGTTCGAATCTTGAGATAAGAGAGCTAATATGTCATACTCGTGAACGGGTGCCGTCTGTGGAGGCTGGTCTGCTCTAGCGTACTTATTTTTATTATTATTAACTATAGTTTAACTTTGTTTTTTTTTTCTTAAAACAGGTTTTTGACTTTTACTAGTACTGTATGACATTGTAAAAAATTATACTGGTAAATGATGTTTTTGCAAACTTAAATATTTTATTTATTTATTTATTTTTTTATTTGTGTTTTTTTACATGTTGTGACTGTCCTTTATATTTTGTGTTTTTATTTGTGATGGAAAGTGCCCTTTTATGATAGGGCATTTTCCAATATTTATGACGCTGTAAGGGAGAAAAGAGCTGGACACTTGCTGAGTTTCTTGCCGGTTCTTCTCAGTACAAGATCTTCCGCCCAGAGTAGATAGACTTACGAACCGTTGGCATAAATGACGTTCATAAGAGCTATTTGTAGCCTAAACTGAATAAATGATTTTGAATTTTGAATTTTTTGAATTTTGAATTGTGCGTGCGTAGCGTACCTGTAACCGCTGCGTATGCGTAACACGGCGACCGTTGAGGTAGACGTGTGCATCGGTGTGGAGCGGGGTGACGGTGTGCCCGCCGGCGTCGGACGCCGCGACCACGCAGTGCCGCGGCTGGATCGACGGCCCGTACAGCTGGAGCGCGGTGCCGTTGCCAGACCCCACCTGGTCGCAACGAACAAGTATCTTTAGTTATATAGCACGCAAAACAAAACACAATCAAATAATACGGCATGACCACGGAACCAAGGGTAAGGAGACTGCGCGGAAGGTAAACTTCATACAAACGTGGTCGAGTAACGCACACATAGACAACCTCTCACGGACACTGAGGCTAGACCGTTTAGGAATGTAAAATAAATCTTCTGTGCTTGTGTTTGTAATTGAACTCCTTCTAAACGGCTGGACCGATTTGATGAAATTTATTGTGTGTGTTCAAGTGGATTCTAGAATGGTTTAGATTTAAAATTGGACCCGGTAGGTGGCGCTGCAATAGGGGTCCATCATGGGATACGGGTTCTTAAGCGAACGAATACGCGAGCGGGCCACTAGTATTCAAATAAAAATTATTAATTATTTAGTATTAAGAAGTAGATCATCATAAATAGTCTAGCACTAGACTGCTCCTAGACATAGACCTCGTCCAATGTATACCACTGAGCGCGAGTTTCTGCGATTTAGTTACATTTTACAATTATTTATTTATTTATATAAAAAGACAATACAAACTTACAGCTATATACAACGTTATTTTTAGTTTATACGAAACCTGAAAACTGTTTGTTCAGAATCAGTAATAGAATCGATGTCAATATTTTTATACCATGTTACATTTTGACCAAATAATATTTACAAAATCTCAAATAAAGTATACCCTACTAAAAACACACAACGGGACATCACAAAAAGCTTGTAATTTCGTGAGTTTTCAAGATATTATTTTTTTTGTACTGATTCTTTAAATAAAAATATTTGACCCGTGTTTCGATTTTCGTATAAACTAAAAATAAGGTTGTATACAGCCAACACGCTTATATGCTAGGATATTACATCAAAAAAACACTAATCATAACAAATTATTATAAGTAACTAAGGTAAATGTTGTTTCCATAGTAGGATGGGTATAGGGTCTACAAATATATCCGCGCATCCTGGACATTTGTAAGAAAGGAGTTAAGGTGGTAGACCGCTCGAGCGCTGGGACTGTTGCAAGCAAGTAATTCATAGCAACATAAAATAATAAGTAAATAAATAAATAAATAAAAATAAGCCCGGCCGTGAGAAGTGCTAGCGGGCCGTAGTTTAGAGACCCTTGATCTATGGCAAAGTCTTATTAACGGTTGAGAATCAAGAACTGTGATGCGCTGTTCTAATCTAGCATTTAAATCGAACGTAGATTAGCATCTGCGTGGGTTATTCTGCTAATTCTGAAGGACATGATGGCTTTTCCGTATAACCTTCTTCGGTATGGTTTGGTACCCCACTACCACTATTAAAAACAATATTTAAATTAAAGATAACGGTTCGACGTTGGTGTCGTTTAGTCTATGTCTCAGAAGAGAAGAAAGAGGCAAAAATCAAAGTCATCTAGTAGTTGCATGCAACCTTGCCGCTGTGTATCAAATTAGAAAGAAGAGCCTATGCTGAGTATTTTTCGTTCCGTTTCTTGTCAACGCAAGGCCTCCCGCCGCGCCGCGCCGGCGACGTACAAAACCGACGTAAAGGTGACGTGCATAAGTGCTTGAAAAAGTATGCGGTGAACAAAGCTATTTTTACTTCAATTCCACCTTAAATTTCTTTTGACCTAAAAAAGTAGAAAAGTTGAGTTCCCTTTGTGAGAATGCAATTCGTTATTCATGTTATGGAAGCACGATCTAATTCGTATTCCGCATCGCAGATGAATGTTACATAAAACATCATGCATAAGAGCGATCGCCGGATCGTAATGTAGTTTGCAACTTTAAAAAATAAAATTATAATATACTCAGTTTTTGTTATAATAATCGCAAGGAGTTCCCGAGTATGACTCTCAGAAGACATTTACACATTAACCCAATGTAATAAGATGAACAGAGAGCCACCGATATAGAAATGCAATTAGTTGATTTTCACTTGTTTAACTTCCCATCTGGATAATAATAGCACATGGGAAGATTGGACTAAATCCCACAGTAACGCTACCCCAAAAAGTGATGCCTGCCATCTCTTGAAATTTGCATCACAACTGGAACGCGATAGCCGCTGCCGTAACGAGCTCGTCCAGCGAGTTATTCAAATTAAATATTTTGTAATATTTAGGAAACTTTTGTACCGTTTGTATAACAGCAACTATGGATGGATGGGGTTAGTAAGTTTCTAACAAAACTGCACAACTGTGTCAACATTTTTGAAACAGACTATAAACAGATTCTTATAAGTGTAAGTTAAACTACTTATTTTACTTAAATATAAATATAAATAAATATTTTTGTCCCATTTCACTGTGACTGTGACTTCACATATCGTCGGCGAATTGACAATACCTGCTGTCTACACTTTTTTAAACACTTTTGTATGCTTCGGAAGTGTATTTGTACTTTTATGTTGGTACGCTGGCAAGCATACCTACGGCCTATATGTTGAAAAGCGGCCACCGTGTGCCGCGGCGCTGTAATATCACAGAACCCTTCAAACCGGAACACAGCAATTCAAAACAATGGTGCTTGGCGGCTGAGGGCGCTTTCAATTTAGACGGTTGGCGACGACGGGCGACTGCCGCACGGTTGCACTGATGCGTTCCTTAATAAAACACAGGCTGTCATATGGCTGAGTTTAACATGGGAACACATGGCAGCAATCCGACGCCGCCTAATCTAAATTGAGAGCGTCCTTAAGCTTAACGGCCTTAAGCCCCATTCAGTAGGATTCCGAGAATCCCAGGTAAGATATAGGCATTTCGCAGTAGATATGAACCCTTAGGCCTGCCGCACTTTGCATGCGTTTTCGTTCTTTTTCGTCGTCGGGTGCCTGTTGCGAGCGGACGTATTTAGTAGTGCTGTTTAATTTATTTATTAAATTTATTTATTTGTGCGGGAGCCCCGGGCTTCGCCCTTCTGACTTCGAGAGAACTCACCTGGCCACCTTTGAAGCCCCCAGCGTTGGAAAAACCGAATTTGAAATAGTGCCGGATTGCTGGGATCGAACCTCGTGCCGTTGGAGTAAGCGTCGACGTCTTAACCGCTAGACCACGGGCGCTGGACGCGTGCGCGCGAAATTTGCAAACGACTGCTACGGCGCATCGCTGCGTCATTAAACGCCCGGTACCACTGTAATACTGCGAGAAGCGATAATATCGCATTTCTGTCGTAATCTGCCGTGGTACAAGTCATTATGCCAGCTACACCTAGGGGCCAAATCTGTGCGGGATGTCAACAGGAAATTAAAGGTGGGCGCATTTCATGCACCGCTACGACCTGTAAAAAAATATACGACCTCACATGCACCCAAACAAAAGACCTTAACAAGGAAGAAATTGCTCACTGGATTTGCCCCGAATGCCGAACTACAAGAAGGAAAACTGTGGATCTTAACACGCCTATTCGCGCCACCCCGCCGCCGGTCTCCTTAGAAAACGTTACGCTGCGGAAGAAATCTACTCCGAACACACAAAATCTACAAGCCTCGTCCTCTGATGATCACATAGACCTGCAAGGTCTCGCTCGTGAAATAAAAGCTATGCGTTCTGACTTCAGTGGCATGAAGACTGATATTTTTTCTCGCCTTGAAGACGTCATGACAGTTTTGCATGAAACGGCATATCGACTCGATAGTATTGAAGCGAAACAGGAGGCACTGGAACGCAAAAATTGTGATCTCGAAATAATGGTGCAAACCCTGAAAACTGCCGTTGCTACTATGGCACAGGATAACCTGCGGAACGAGGTTGAGATCCTGGGTGTTCATGAAAATAAAGGGGAAAATCCCCTATCCTTAGCTTTAGCCACGGGTATGAAAATTGGTGTAAAACTGGAGGTGTCTGACATTGAAGATGCAGTACGAGTTGGTTCGCGTCGCGTTTCCTCAGTCACTGAGGACGGGTTACCCCGCCCACTTGTAGTGCGCTTTGCTACCAATGCCAAACGAGACACATTTCTGAAAGAAGCAAGGGCTAGAAGCAACCACCTGTCTAATAAAGACATATCTGAGGGCGGCCAGCAATTACAGAAAGTCTACGTCAACGAAAGACTGACCCCGGAAAACAGAAAGTTATTTCGTGAAGCGCGAGAACGTGCAAGAAACTGTAATTACAAGTACTGTTGGGTCAAAAATGCTGCATTTACGTCCGCAAGAGGGATGGACGTCCAGCGCTGCGTGTTCACTCTTCGAGAGATCTGCACTCTGTCATCGTGGCACAGCACAGCGAAACTGCAATCGCCTAAAAAAGCTCTGCCTGTTACTTCTGTGGCGGTTAATTTCTTTGTGTTTATATTTTTGGTTCACTGTCTGAGGTACGTCACTCACTTAGTAAAGATTAACAAAAATAAGGTGCTTCACATTTTAAAAGATTGTCTTAATAACGTGTTTTCTAATATTTATAACCAAGTAAACTCTCATTACGTATTTCTCAAATGGGAAGTTGATAAGCCTCACTCACCAGTGGTACAGGTAAATAATGTCAATAGTATGGCAACTATACGTACTAATTCTATAACATTCATTTTTTGCATTAAAATATGGCCAGCATGGCCACCTTAGAATTACTTAATGAAATCGATAATACTTTCACTGTAACGTGCCACACTGTTGATACTGCTGAAGAGTGTGCTGTATTAATTACAAGTTTTAATTTCAAAATTCTTAATATAAATATTAGAAGTATTCAGCAAAACTTTACAGCCTTTCTTGTGATTCTTAGTAGATTGGATATTAAATTTGATGCCATTGTATTGACGGAATGTTGGATCTCAGATATATCTACTATCCCTCAGATTCCTGGCTATTCTTCTTTCAACTCCATTAAATTTATCAACAAAGCAGGTGGTGTAATAATGTATATAAAGGATCAATGGTCTCCCTCCTTCTCGGAGCCTCCTCTAGACGACGCTAATTGTGTGCTGGCCGAAATCGCAGGCGTTTTCTCTCTCCTAGGTATCTACAGGTCACCATCTTTCGTCAATGTCTCGCCTTTCTTAGATTCGCTTGAATATGTCGTATCAAAAGTGAAACAAGCTTCTCGGCTAATTATAGCTGGCGACCTTAATATCGACATTCAGGATCTTAGTCGAGGCAAAGATCAATACCAGGATTACCTATGTCTCATGGCCCAATTGGGATATAATGCAGCTGTCACCAAACCGACCCGTCTTGACTCATGCCCTGACCACATTTTTGTGCCAAATACGGCAGTAGCTGCATCAGTGGTGGTCCTTTGGAGTGAGAGGCGTCGCATTGAATTGGTTTGCCAGCTACCTAAACGGAAGAACTCAATGTGTTAAGGTTGGTTCAGACATAAGCGGCCAAAAGACAATGTCCTACGGTGTCCGTCAGGGGAGTATACTTGGGCCCTCCTTATTCTTAGCTTATATCAATGGAATTGCATCTTTGCCATTACCCACGTCAGCATCCGTTATCTGTTACGCTGATGACACCGCTCTTCTCTTTCCGGGTAGCACTTGGCGCGAGTGTCGACGGAGTGTGGAGGAGGGTTTAGCAGTCATATCAGACTGGTTAAATATCAGTCTGCTAACCCTAAACGTAACAAAAACTAAATTACTCTGCTTCCACAAAACGGCTGCATCAGCTCCAACTGCATTTCCTCCTGTTAAGTTTCACTCCTGTGCAACGCATTACACCTTCGTTCCAACATCTGTTTCTTGCCACTGTGAGGAAATTAGTAGATCACCAACTATCCGCTATTTAGGGGTTACCTTGGACGAAAAGCTTTCCTTCGCTGCTCACCTTGAGATTACCGGTGCCAGAGTGCGCAAGTTGATCCACACCATGAAACTTCTTAGAGATGTCGCTGTCAAGCCGCTCTTAAAAACTGTCTATATGGCTTTGTGTGAATCTGTGATCACATACTGTATCGTAGTGTGGGGTAACTCTGCGTCCTGCCACTTGATCAAGCTTGAAAGAGCTCAAAGAGCTGTTTTAAAGGTGATGTTACGGAGGCCTTTTTGTTTCCCTACTGATTCGCTGTACAATGAGGCGCAGGTACTCAGCGTTCGCAAACTTTATATTCTAAAAGCGGCAACGACTATGCACAAAACTGTTATCAGTTCTCCAGAATATCAGGCGTTGCTTGACAGACGAGTATTTAGGGTGCGATCGGTATTAGTTAAAACCACCTTTGCCCAACGGTTTAAATGCTTCGCTTTTCCATTCATCTACAACCGCATTTTGGAGCTATGCGAAATTAAGAAATGCTCTTTGAGAATTGCGAGGCTCAAGATTAGCTCACTTCTTTTGACGTGGAGCTATAAATTTACGGAGACTTTCATGGAGGTACTAAAGTAGATATATGCGAATGTGATGCACCTTTTACAACAACTTTAACTCTATTTTTATTTTTTTTTATTTTTATTTTATATTTTATTAATTACTGCTGGCACCCGTTTAACTTTTGTAAACGTCTTACTTGACCGCCACAGGTCAGGCAGTGCCTAGTGTGGGGTCATAGATAATCTCAGCCTCTTTGAAAATAATGCTTATATTTACGTAACACTATATTACACTGTATTTTTAAGTTTGTAAGCATTTATCAAATAAATTTATTTGTATTTATTTGTATTTGTATTCGTACGATATTGACTCGTACGAACACGTACGGAAACGCACGATACATTATTCCTTTACTCCGATTACTGATACCTCGCAAGCTAGGTTCGAGCTAGTAGTGCGTGTATGCACGTTCGATGTAGTTCCGACGTCCGAAATCAATCCCAACTTGTTTAGATTTTTCATGCGTTTCATGACATTTCCACTGAGAAAAACGCAACCAGTGTACGCGTTCATTTCGTACGTTCTATATCGTATTTTTTTTTTTATTGTGAGATGGGCTTGCTCTTGGCCTCATTCTAATCCCTAGGGCTAAGAAGAGGCCGATAAATATATATAATATACTTCGTATGTTAAAGTACGAGTAAAATTCGTACGAAAACGCATCCAAAGTGCGGCTGGCCTTAAAAATTGTGTTGTGCGTATGTCACCTCAACGACGTCGGTGATGCGCAGCCGGCGGCCGTTCTCGAGCGCCGCGCCGTCAGGCGTGACCTCGATGAGCACCGGCTCGTTGCCGGGCCGGCCGCCGCTGCCGATGCTGCCGCCCGCCTTCTTCTTACGCCGCCGCGGCTGCGCGTCCGCCGGCCGCCGCCGCACGTGGAACATGATGGAGCCTGGCAAACAGAGAAGGAGATTAGAATTTTTTGCATTTGAAATAAAGGCCAGGTCAAGAGTACTTTCAACCGGCGAGTATGAAGAAATTAATGAGAGTAGATGCAGTGAAAGAAGTATATAAGATCGCAGCAAGTGACAAGAAGTGATCTCTGGGAGTCAGCGTGACTGTATGTATGTTAATTCTATACACACTTAACGGAACAGTCATTAACTAAGTACCTACTTTTCAGTACACTTTATAACATTGCTATTATTTTACATGTCAACTAACAACAATAAATTAGCTGCTCAATCAGCTGATGTCACTTCCACAATACCATTTATAAATACATACATATTCCATATAAATGCATTATATTTCAACAATACAACGACCTCTATACGCCCTTAATATGTTACTCATTCATGGATAAAGTGATGCTTTAAATCGACGTGATTCGTTACGTTAGTAGCAATTTTGTTCGCGGCAATAGTAAGTACATACCGACCGGTTGTCATTTCCATAAATGACCACTGCCTTACAATGTCAACAGCTTACGGTCAACAACAACGAATCTGCCGTTCTATCAGCTAAAGTCACTTCAAATACCATTCCACTTAAAAATGCACTTCAACTTAATTGAAGTCTCTAAGTGACTGCAGCACTTAGTACATCTAATGGGCTTTCAAAATCTGATACAGTTTCTCAAATTCTATGCTCTTGAATATCTATTTCAAATCGTCATATCTGAAGTATATAACAGTGCAAGCATGCATTACAAAAACTGTATAACATTACGCAAGAGCATTCTTCAAGTGATATTTAATTGTGAATGTAATGTTTGTAAAAGTAATTTTTACTATACCCGAAACCTAGAATTCACTGGTTCATTTAGATAAGCTCAAAAATTTAAAATTTTACGTCTCAATCAAATTGCAATGTTGAGTTCATCAATATAGAAATTACGAATCAACTTTTGTATTTGTTCACGAAAAATTAAGAAATCATTTTCAAGTTTTGTGTATCTATACTAAAAATAATGTTGTATTGTATTATTTGTATTCTGTAATCTCCATGTACACACTAAATGCGTTATACGCTACTACATATATGAATTTTTAATCTCAAAATGGAACATACTACAAATTGTAAATTGCCTAACATGATTTAGGAACATTTCAGGAGCTCTATATTCGGCGAAGCGTGGGGTTAAGTGCAGTGGAGGGTTTGTGCGGGAGAGGGCGGGCGGGCGTAGGGAGGGGCGTCGTAGCGTCGGTCGTAGCGCGGGGTAGTGAGCGCGCGCTTCTAGTGTCAACATCATTAGCGTGTACATTGTCGCCCGCCCGACTGAAGCTACGAGAGCCGCGCCGCTACGAGCTACAACTTTCGTAGATGACTGCACAAAGCAGTTCAGGTTCAGACGCTAATTTTCCTCTAGAATTTCCGATGAGTTTTCAAGGCTCGATAATCTGGGTACACATGAATTAACATAAAGGCAGACGGTGACTTTAATTCTTTAGATAAAACAAACCGATTCTCGTTGACTATTCATATATTCATGAACGTAATGTTCAAACAAACAATCCATCAGTGAACAGTAGCATTATCAAGGTTATAATCGACTAAACAATCGATTTAGGGGTGAGATGTTTTAATATCCATCAATTTTAATTTATCGGATTCCCATTAGTCATCTTTTGCTATTTAGGTCATGAAATATACAGGCTGATTTAAATAAAAAATATCTCGGAAGTGAAACTAGGGCATTTTTAAACTGACGGTTGCACTAAATGTGCAAATCACGCCACTTTAGATGAGTTTTCTCTTGCTTTTCCGATTTCACCCTTATAACACTCATAACGCAACCGTTAAAAACGTTAACTACACACAATAGCTATGATATTTTTATTTCGGTAGCTATACCGAAGTATTAATTTCTAACAAGTTGGTATTTTAAGTACTTTTGCAACTAATTCATGTATAGGTGAACATATTTGAGTAGGCTGCGCTTTAAACACTGAAGGCGTCTGTGGCTCATTGTATAAATAAACGCATACATAAGCATGTCTGAGGCAGTGCATCACACGCTTTACCAAGCAATTTTAAAATCAATAGGTAAATGCACAATGGAATGCAACATACATTACTGCCCACATTACACGAACCGCTGGATTAACTCAATAAAAGCTGACGCATACAGACAAACGTCAATCGACGTAGTTTGTCGATGAATAGTTTAGTATGTACTTAGAACTCGATGGCATCTGGTGTGAAACGTCGCGTGTTACAGTCGAAAAGCAAACACCCACGCACCCCAAAGCTTTATGGGACCGTTATGTGTTGGAAACATAAATTTTATATGTCTTTTATGTTTATTGAAGCGACTCTCTAGTAATGCCAAAACGTAGAAAATAAAGATTCGCGCGAATTTAACAGGCCACTTTTATGTGCGGGTCAAAACATTGCTGCGTAGTACGAAACGAATAAGCGTAAAACGTCAATTCCACAAAAGCGTACAAGAACAAGCGTGGGTGGAGTAATTTAATTTACCTAGCACAACTTCTTTGTTTTCGTTTCTGAGGCGGGAACTAAACGATCTGTGGAACAGCATGTTCGGGGGCGAGGGTCTGGCGTGGCAGATCCATCGCCTGGTGGTAGAGCCGGTGATGGCGGGGACGTAGCCTCAATGCGGCGGTTTAATTGACACTGACATTTCACCCCGCACGCTGGACACCGCCGCCGGTGACGACTGCCATCCACTTATAGCCATATCCAATTAACTATACAATTCAGGGCAAGTATCGTTGGCTGCGAATCATGAGAAGTGGCTGAAGCTAACATGTCTATGTATTAGAGCCTAACTGGACGTCAGTCACTAATATTATTTGACTCTCCTTGGTCGAGTGGTTAAACCATTGTCTTCAACCCCAAGGTCCTGGGATCAATAATCAGCATGGGTTCGTTTGGAGGTAGGGACTGGTTCTAGGTCCGTAATAAGTAATAATAGTATTGTTTTGTTCCAACACTTAGAGATAAAAAAATATTTGAGACAGGCAGGTGAAATTAAATGTTTTTAGTTAGCTAGAGCTATAACTATACCTACATGCATAAAAGCAATGAACATTATACGTTCGATCGTGAAAAAATTATATGTTGCAAGTAAATGACTCATATCACGCGAGCTTTCCAATGATAATACCTTTTACTTTTTAATCTATCATGGTCACTAACATTAGTAGTTGAAATTAAACACTTTTTACGAATCTACAGCACACAGCAGAATCAAAATATACAGTAAACTTTTTTTAAGTAAAATTTTATTTAAAAATAATTATAATCATTTCGCCTGTTCGCGTCCATCGCCCAATTCGCGTCCATTTTACGGATCTCCCTTTGAACATTCTCGAAAATATGTATACTAACACACCAATAAAACGAAAAGTCATTACCGCTAATACCTCAATATATAAGAGACACGCACACATAGACAAAAGTTCCGTGCGCCCAACCAATCCTTTTTAGAAAAAATTGTTTGTCTCGGCTGTTCAACAAGAGAGCGCGGACCCGCGGTATTTTAAGAAAAAAATAGTGTCCAGCGGCGCGTTTGACATTAAGTCTTGTATTGTTTTATGTGAATTTTAGGTTACATAGCTGTTTCTAGACTTTGATAATGAAAAAAGGAATAATATTAATTATGAATTTGCTTATTTTTTCTATAGTTAACAGTTAAAATAAGGTGGACGCGAATTACTACACCGAATTTATAAAACTTCCACTTTGCGTCCGCATGGACGTCATGTCATTAATTAAAATTCTAAGGCTATAATAAATCATACCTCGTCTCGTAATTATTATGATTCAACATTTCTTTTAGTAGTAGGATTAGACAACAATTATTGTATTGTTTTGTTGCTATAATAAAGCCAAAAACTTATTATTAATCAAGGCTGGTCTTTAGTAATAATTTTAATAATATTCCTCATGATTTTAGGGTAAAATTGACAGAACTGATTATTGTTGACATAAACAGGTGGAATTAATATTTACCTACTACCTACATACTTTGTTTTTTAATTTTAAGTTCAATCATGTTGAGAAGAATAAATAGGTATTTTTATATCTTTAAAGTGATTTATTAATGATAATAATGTTGATTTTTAAATAACTAAATTCTTAAATAAATAAATTGTTAAAATCCAATCTTTCTTTACATTATCTTAAAAATATCACCCCTACATTCCTTTTCTAAGCTGGTGGACGCGAAATGGTCCAGGGGTGGACGCAATCTGGATTTTGTGGACGCAAACTGGGTAAAACGCCTAATTCTGATGTTTGTCTATTTCAAAAAAAAACTCAAGATGTTTCGAACAAACCTAAAAGTTAACCTTAAAATAGACTATATAATGAACACATTACATAAATTTTTCATTGAAATTAGTGCTGGGACATTTTTATTTTCTCCTTCAAACTTGCCAACTGCACTAAATGGACGCGAACAGGCGAAATTACCCTATTTACTGAACCAATAATCTTACACCTACCAATTGTACAAGAAACAGTTCTCAATTTCCAATTTAAATTTCAATAATAAAAATAACTATCAGAAAAAAACGGATACAATACAGATTGTTAAGATAATGGAAAAAATATTACATTTTCTTATTTAACAAAAACACCATTAAGTGACATTGTGGAGACCAATTTTCTTTATGGTGGAGACGTCGACTGCCTCAACTTTTTTGTTGAATTAATGAATACACCCACATAAAGAACCTTCTGAGTTTCTGACTTGACATGACATGACATGACATGAAGAATCTTTCATTGTTCTGAGTGACAAATTTAAATAATATGAGTGAAAAACGTATAATATGTGGCAATCAAGTCATTTATAGCAAAAATATCATAGCTTCTTCGATCAATCATATACTAGATAAAGGATCCGGAACAAAAATGCATATCGAAAGTGGTCCTGTTTGCTCGCTTATACCTACATGTACTCATTTTATTCATAAAAACTATTTAGGCATTATTTAGTTAATCATTGTTTTGTCTCTTTTTCTCAAATTCAAAATGACGTTTGTGTGACGTTGACAAAACAATATTTAACTAAATCAATCAATCAATTTCTTAAATTTTTTTATGAATTAGGGGGTTCAATTTAGGACGGGCTACGCCTAGTATGGAGGATTGTATATTGTAAAGTATGTTAACTTGTAAAATAAATCGTTTCATTTCATTTTGAATACAAAAATCTGAAAGAACATTGGATAGCATCAACGACTTCAGCTTACAATGAACCTTAAATCTTAAAATACTGTCATCGCCACAAACGTCATTGCGGCGCCGCCGTGCGTGGCCCCAAAGTCGCCTACCGTATTTCAAGCGCTTATCGGGAATCTGGAAATAATTGATGGAAGCATAGCTTGTTGCTTTTGACGTATACCTACATAATTTTCACGTACGTATTTGATTGTTGATTGTTGTTGATTGAAAACTGTCCCATATCAATTTTATATGCACTACAATAAAACCCAAACATAAGGTTTCAGAGCTTTCGAGTTAATTGCACTGTTTGTACAGCTATGACGTAAACTCTCAATGAGCATCCACCATACAGTTTCAAGTCCGTAAAGTCGAAGGACAGCTAATTAGGGTGCGCTGTACAATCAGCAACAAATTGATCAATACAACATAAGTGGTAAAAAAATATATTGGCATTTAAGAAAAATAAACCTTACCATTTTAACATTAGGGTATCTTTTTGACTAACACTGCCTACATTTCTCATTTAAAGGGAAATGTACTTAAATGATACGCTTTAAACCTTATTTTACTTAAACTACATGTTTTTGCATATAATGTTTCGACCAATGTAATAACTGTACCTACATACGACGAGCCGTAGCGACCGCGCCCGTCGCAGTCGCGTGCTTGCGTGACGCCGACCACTCTCAACTCCTACCTGTTGCCTATTTAGAAATATCAACATACGCTTATCTGACGACACGATCTAACTTAGCTCATACCTACTGATGACGACCACGTATACAACATACGTGTATGTCCTTCTTTTACTTTCCTTTGTCGCCGAGCGTGGAGCAGTTCTCAGTTCCAACTGTTCAGAGTTTTATTTGCGACTCGATAAGTAACTTTAGCGAAAACGAGATTTTCTATGACAAAATTTTAACTCTCAAAGTTACCAGAAGGCGCTGCTTCAATGCCATACAAATCCTCGTTAATGTAATTGTAATCATCATCATCATCATCATCATCATCATCAGCCTACACACGTCCACTGCTGGACATAGGCCTCTCCAAGTGTTATTGTAAACTTGCACTAATCAACCTGAATTCGGATCAAAGTTCGAACCTGGAATTTCATAGGTCGTATCAACATTACGTCAAACTATCATACCGCATTTATCGACCACTACATGTAATACAATTACTTAGTTTGAATGATTAAAACGCTTAATTAAAAGCTGCGGAACTTTTAGTAAAATTTTAGGTCAACTGAGAATCATAATAGTATAAAGTAAGTCAGTTAATAATCTACTTTTGGGAGAAACGAGTTGTGTCAGATTGTGTATCTTCTTGGTCTTCGTATTTCAAGTTAAAAAGATTTTCACATGTAAGAGTGTATATAAACATGTGGTTATGACCCCTTTTCGGACAGGTGACCAATACCTGGCTATACGGCCAGCAAATCACATATCATGTCAAAAAACTTTACAGTTGACGAGCACGTATCTCAATCTTCAAAACTGATCACTATAAGTCTGGATGCCTACCGTGAATCGCGCTCTCAACATTTGTAGATAAATAAATAGTTTATACGAGTAATAGCGTGTACTGGTGGTTAATAAATAGTGTAGTAGACTGTTTGATCCATTTTTAGCACGTTTTTAATTTAAAAACGGAAGTTCGTGTCCAAACTGAACGTTTCTAGTTTGGAAAATTCAGATGTTTCCATTTAAGACCCGAAACTAAGTTTACACGTTCTAAAAATAGATTATATTCCGGAATATGAAAGGAAACATACAAATTAACTTATTTTAAACTACACTGGCCTGCAAAATTAAGTATCACAGTTTTAAAATTGCAATAACTTTTTAAGTACACAAGATATACTTTCAAAACAAAAAGGAAAATGTTACTAATGTATAATTTACTTTTGTTTTAAAGTTTTACTTTTTTTTTTTTTTAAATATTTTGAACATCTGCGGCTTCGAGAAACGTAGATTTTTGGAAAGCTTTATGATAGGATAGCTTTATGTTCGTCGTTTTCATTAAACGACAAACAAGTGTTTCTTTTATTATTTCATAAACGTACCAATAATACTTATTATACTTACTGTCTCCAAGGTTCAGGTGACAGCCCGGTCGTCGGTTAATGTATTCGTTTTAATATTAATAAGATCCTTATCCGCAGTCGAGAACACGTATAAACAGTAATTGTATTCCTCGGGTAACCTATTTTCGATATCATTTGTGAAAGTGGCGCTATGCAGATGCCGCATTGGCACAGTGAACCACAAAATTGAGCCAATTTCAGTTCTAGCTCTGGAGTCAGAAAACAAATAAATAATAGGAATAGGGGTTGAGGTTTGAATGGAACTGACTTTGAAAGCGAAACCACGTCAAATCTTATTAAGTAACGTTATAGTAGTATACTCGAATAGAAGTACACAAATCTCGTAGCACAAATTCGTACGGGATCTCGACTAGATGAAACGTCACTCCATATCAGGCTACAGGCCACTTGATTCGGAATCGGTCACTTAAATGTAAATCCGGAAAGCCGGATAGCTCCACCGATCCCTTTTGAATGAGAAACCATG
Organism: Eudonia lacustrata; assembly: GCA_947562085.1. Lineage (NCBI taxonomy): Eukaryota > Metazoa > Arthropoda > Insecta > Lepidoptera > Crambidae > Eudonia > Eudonia lacustrata. The sequence goes on from OX387313.1 coordinate 7,585,335, forward strand.
ACGGCCCCACATCCCAAGAATCGATTCAACGAGCAATACTTTTCCATTCAGCTAATAACGTTACATGAAAACGGAATGTCTTATTATACTTTTCGAGTTCCTAATTTGGGGGTGAATGTGTATAAAGAAAATTTTACAATTCATTACACACGCTGTAAGCTTTTCATTCCATATTTTCCGGCCCTACATCCTATCCTATATTCAGATAGCGACATAATGGCCTATCCTATCTGTTAGAAATCTTGGAATAACATAGCAATGCCTACTTACATAGCATATACCCGTAGGTGTTGTTTGTTTTGTAAATGCACTCAGTGGTGTTCCGTCGTCGAGGGCCACTCAGTGATTCGGAGCGGGCTTTGTGCCGAGTGAAATGCAGCGAGAGATAGCACTCGAGGGCCGGGGCGCCTATCTAGGCAAACAATGCAGGCTTTGTCGATCACCCGGCTCGCTCATAATCGGTAGCCCAGGTGTTCAACCAGATCCATTGTGAAGTGCATTGATAAAGAAAACTTTCATGCTCACGATTGATCATTCCAGAAAGGTGTTGCGTTATTCATCTCTAATTAGGTATTTGTATTTACTTACTATTACGAAATAGGTTTCATTTAAATTGCTAATGTTTTTTATAAACAAATATGTTACACAATATGCGGCTTTGTGTGTGTAACATACTACCTATACTATCTTATTTCTATCGAAAGGAAAAGTTTGTGAAAAGGTCAGCCGACTTCTACATTAGGTAGGTATATAAAGTACCTATACAACATAACGGGAGAGCGGGGAATCTGCAAACAGTGCCAAAAGAAAAATGAAGAGCGCATAGGTCAAAGGTAAGTACTTGGGAAGTTACAAAATGATAGGCTCGTACCTACCTCCGTCTAGTTAATCGGGACAATGGGACGGGCGGTGTGTGCGTGTATGGTTACTATTGAAGTTGTGGGTGCAGCCGGCTTCGGCCGCCTGAGGCACGCAACGCCAATGTGTGGTCGTGTGCGTGGCGGAGGTACTCGCCAAACACAATGGCTAAGCCTAAGTAGCCGTGATCATGATGTTATTATTTCCTTACGACATTGCTTGTAAAATATTATCACAGGTAGTAACATAATGCGTTTCACGTACGAAAAAGAAGAAATAAAATTAGGATATGTATAGGTACAAGATTTTTATGAATTGAATGATGGCCCACCACCAGCGACAGAAATACCTAAACAAGTAGAAAGGAAGAAGGGCGGCCTTAGCCCTGCCCTGAGATAAAATGGGTTAATATAATAAAAATAAATAGTAAAGAAGGTACGCCTGTACATCAACCTATCCAAAACTGTCAATGTCCTGATTAGACTTTGAACTTTATGTATAACTAGCTGTGCTCGCGACTTCGTCCGCGTGCAATAGTGACTTTCGGCAGCATTTTTAATTTTTTAGGCTCTTGTTCCCGATTTTGCAACATTTTTCACTGATGTTTCGCTCCTATTGGTCGCAGCGTGATGTTATATAGCCTAAAGCCTTCCTCGATAAATGAACAATCCAACACAAAAATAATTTTTCAATTCGAGAGCGCGTTCAAACAAATAAACTCTTCAGCTTATTAAATATATATAATATAGATATGGATATGGCATATTGGTTGAACATCTTTTGAATGCAGGCGTGTGCACAACGATACAACATGGATCAGGTATAAATCATAACTTTTTAAGCTACTAGTGCACTTTAGAGATTAAGGTCAATGAAAAGAGTACTTATATAGTATACTTAATAGTAGTACTTTCCAACAACAATCCCAAATCTGAAAAAAAGTTACGAGAAGGCCAAAATGAATGCAGGCCTTACTCGGAAACCTCTACTACTGAGAAACTGGGTATATTACTTCAATTGGTGGAACACAACAAGTGTTAACATTATTTTTATAGCGATAACCTTAGATTAGACGACGATGGTAGCTAGCTAGCCAGAACCGGAATAGTTTTAGAACTAATAACTACACAACACACAATGTAGGTACACCCGCTAGAAAATAAGTCTTGGACCTTTGGGTCAGATACGACAATGGTTTTACCAATAGAACACGTTCAGATCAATTAACACGCCAAGTAGAAATAATACATTAGACGCTGCATATAACATAAACGGAACAAATATAATGACCCAAAAAACGTATAATAACGTAACTTGACCTAGGTATACAATGCTGGTGTTTCAGGAATGACGAGTATCGATCAGGCAAACAAAGGATCGTTCACACGGTAAAATCTATCGACCAAAAAGAAAGCCTTATTTCCCGAAGGTAACATTCAAATAACGTACGCAACATAATACTATAAGGCTTTTCACCATCAGCAGCCCGACCTTTCCAACGAACGTTGGGACGTGCTCTGCTTTTATAAGATTTCGCGATGTGTATCGAGATCAAAAAGAAATGTAAATGTTTGTTTACTTGTAAATATATTTTCTCTAGAATATGTGCCAAGATAAAGACAATACACATTACTTTATGCATCACAGTGTTCCGCCGTATTTTTTGCTAAGTGGGTGCCTGGTAGTCGCAATAATTTATTCAGGACTGTTCATTTGTTACGGCTCGTTCGTTTGAACAGGAAATGTTTCATGTCGATAGAGCTCTCAATTAATAAAACAGTCGGGTTAAATTAATTTCGTTCAATGAAAAGGGGACGGTCCCACAATCAGTACAATTCGAATACAAAAATGGCGCATTTGTATGTGGACTTAGGTATGTGCCTGCGCTCACTACAAATTGTAGTATTACTATTTTTTTTATGCAACATAAAAATGAAATCTACCAGCTTGCTAGTGCAAATTGGTGGACTGGCGATATAAAGCAATAGAAGAATGGAGGTGGTATTTGCGCAAAGTAATGCGCTCAAGAAGCTGCTAATGGAAGTAGATAGAGTTAGCAAAAGACGGAAAAAGTTAAGTTTTTCTAATTATTCTTCATTGGTAATGATGACTAAACTTCCTAATTTTGGTTCAACAACCTCTAAAACATTTCGATGAATTATATATTATCAAGGTATAATCATTTTTATTAATCTTTGGATCAGCTGAAGTGTAATTTTGTCAACCTTTATACTCGCATTCGAGATTACAATGGTAACTTGGTCACAAAGCAGATCAAAGTGCCCATTCCATTTTATTGCTTTTAGATGGGTTACATTACAACATTGACAACATTGTCGTATGACGGCAGATATTTAATGTCGAGAGACCTTTCGATCAGCACAATTCTAGAATACGTGACAACCTCGCGTTAGTCATACTAATACTAATCATAATAATATAAAGAGGAAAGCTTTGTATTTTTGTATGTTTGCAACGAATAAACTCAAAAACTACTGGGCCGATTTAAAAAAATCCTTTACCATTAGAATGCTACATTAGCGCTGAGTAACATAGGCTATATTAAAAAATAAATGTCCACCCGTGCGAAACCGGGACGGGCCGCTAGTATAATATAAAATTAACTTATTTTATACATAAATCCTAAAAAAAAATACATATCATTTCTCGCTTCATTTAAAAAAGAAATAATAAATCGAAATGACTTCGACATCATTCTTTTGTAGATAATATATTTTTTAAGAGAGACTCAAAGCGGGCTTATCTTTGCTCAAGCTATCTCCGCGTTCCGGATACGTATCCAATATCCATTGGCTGGTTTCATTTTGAATTGGATGAAGAGTTTCAATTTCTGTGGTTTGAACAATACCGGGCACCGTTTTGTGAGATTTTAATTGGTGTTGTGTGATTCGAGTTTTAATTCCATTGATGATATCTGACTCTGAATTGTTTACGATTTCGGTTACTTTAGACACACATTGAATTGCTGTAAACGTAGATACCTTACGTACCTACATGCCAGACAGACACCTTTCATGTGTATACATACAGACAGGGTCATTTGAACAATACTAACTATCAACCTCTTATGGGTTTGTTCAGACCGTGACACTAAACATTATTTCCCAAGAAACATTGGGCAAAATATACATATTAAAAAAATAACACACTTCTACCCTCCATAAAAAACCGTGGAGTAAGAAGCTTAGGGGAGGTCAATATGTATTTTATCAGTACGGCCTAAACAGAATTCAAAGATATTGTTAGTATTTTTAGAATTGCTTTGAAAATGTGATAGACCTAAATGATAACCTGGGCTTGATTATAGTCGTAAGATGTTTATTTAACCTAACCGACGACGACCCCGTATATTGATGGACCACCATGCCCCTTCATAAAAGCTTACATAAGTTGTTTTTAGCGGTAGCTAACATAACATCGATGCTGTGAACACTTTTGTTGGTTTATTTATTAAAACAGCTGGCGTTCGTGTTCTACTATCGACCGATGGAAGAAGTGTAAAATCATTATAACCGACCGAACAATGTTAAATTGTTCGATGTCTTTGATAAAAGTTTGGTGTTTGGTCCACCAAAGATGGAAACTTTTATTTCAAAGCTATTTTCTTTCCGTCCTATAATATCGTCTCCAATAAAGTTGGAAATTGTTTCCTAACTCCATTACTTTCGGGATATAGAGATTGCTACGATGCTAACTGCCGATAAAATTGTAGAAAGAAACCCACGACAACAAAAAAACAATCTTTAAACGTCTCAAATTAACCTTTATAAGCAGTGATAGGAATAGGTAGTGCCTATTCACCTAAAGTTCGAAGAACAGAGACATAAATCGGAGACTTCCTTAGTACTATTTTTTTTTCTGGGACAACTTTGTTCCAGCAGCAGTTTATTAAAAATAATGTTAATTGGAATAAGTAGGTACTGACCCGAACTTTACAATTTATATTTTCGGAATATTAGAAAAATTAAAATTCTAATAAAACATGCATTTCAAACAAATTGCGCCTTTTCGCCTTTTTACGTAACATGAACTGTACAAGTGACGCATTCTCAAGACAATGCGCCGAAAAAAAATTGTCTTAAGGAATTCCTTTTTTTGTCTATGTACCCCGAAAAAGCACTAGGTACCTATTCTTATTACTGCTCATGACATATAGAATTACACATAGCACTGAATGCTTCACTTTATCTTATATACAATGTTATTTTTAGTTTATACGAAACCTGAAAACTGTTTGTTCACAATCAGAAACAGTAATAGAATCGATTTCAATATTTTTTATACCATGTTACATTTTGACCAAATAATATTTACAAAATCTTAAATAAAGTATACCATACTAAAAAACACAACGGAACAGTACAAAAACTTGTAACTTCGTGAGTTTTCAAGATATTATTTTAATTTTTTTTACTGATTCTTTAAATGAAAATATTTGACCCGTGTTTCGATTTTCGTATAAACTAAAAACCGACAATTTGTTTGAAATGCATATTTTATTAGAATTTAAATTTCTGTAATATTCCGAAAATATAAATTGTAATGTTCAGGTTAGTACCTACTTATTCCAATTAACATTATTTTTAATAAACTGCTGCTAGGGCAAAGGTGTACCAGAAAAAAAAATTGTCGTAAGGAAGTCCCCGATTCATGTCTCTGTTCTTCGAACTTTAGATGAATAGGCACTACCTATTCCTATCACTGTTTATAAGTAAGTAACTAAAGGGGAGTATAAACGTCTCACGGTGTCATATACTTACTAACTTTAATATCTTTTAAATAAATACGCCGATTCTACTGAATCTTTTGTACACTCTAATAAAATACAAAACTCTAGTGACTTATCAAAATTTATTTTAAATTAATTAATTAATGTAAATTCCAAATCGCATAATTAACCGTATCTATATATGACATGTATGACGGATGACGTACTTAAACACGAGGAGATTACTTGTCGAGCATGTGCCACAGAATATGGATATAGAGGGAAGGTGTTACCATCTAGCTAGACACGTGACAAAAAACTATAATTATGTACGGCAGTGTTGTGTGCCGTGAGAAAGTTCTAGTGAATGAATAGAGACTTTGGAAATAGTTGTACAAGTGTTTAGCGCAAAAAACTACAATGACATAAAGTTAATCTGTTTATAATTACACCTAAGTAGCCGACCATGATAGTTTAAGAAGTTACCCTTACTTATTTTGTTTTTATTAAGTAAAAGAATTGCTTGAGCCATTTCGGAGAAAAATTACATAAACAAAGCCAAACAAAGATGAAATCCACCAATACTACTCTTCGTACAATTCCTATTTGAGAGACTGATCCAATTTCCGAAGGTTGCTATCTAATAAAAACCTTTTCAAGTAAAGGTAGGGCAATGAGGTGGAATTGGCTGCTTAGCCTCCTTTATAGCCTCAAACGTAGTTTGCTAGTAGGTTGGTATTACAAGGTGTGTGCAAACAGCTTAGGCAGGGCGCCTATTAAGGGAGTATATTCGTGGGCTGTGGTCATCTGTCACTCCCGCGTCTCTATTAGGTTATTGGGGCAGGTGCGACACGACCACCTTACCGCCGTTTACATTATAATGTACACTGACAATATTGCTTGTCTATTTGTAAGACACTTAATTAACAGGTCGACAAGGTAACAAAGTGGCGGAGCGCTTAACCCGGTATCCAAAGGCCTTGGGTTAAATTCTCAAGTCGGGCTTAGTGTGTTTCGGATTCTTAAAGTGAGTCGTCCGGGTTTGTGATCGGTCACCAACCCTCATTTGGAAGAGTTGTGATCAAGCCATTCCATCGATTTCAATAATGGTAGCCTTTGCTCAGCAGTGGGACAAAATATAGGCTATAATATTTCACCAACTTTTAACAAATAAGCAAAGTTAATTAAATATCAACATATCAACGATGATAATAATATCACAAGATAAGATTAAAAAGAATAGCTTTACAACAAGATAAATTTCATCTCTGTAGTCGAATTTGACTAAATATATTTGTCCGTGTGGATTTAATTAAGCTACCTAGTCACCTTCTACGTGTTAGCTTAGGATGACCGTACGAAACTTTGTAACTTACTCTATATTGTCACCTTTTAGTGAACCAGGAGATTAGGCCATTAACCCACGTTGACCTAATTAATAACGGGATCGTGGTTGTCAGCGACTAGATTAGTTACCGTTCTCATGACAGCACTATCAAAATAATTTTAGTTACTGCTAACTTTCAATTAAATAAAAAAAAAATGTTAGAGTTAAAGTATACGTTTAAATTATAATCCTGCAATCGTTTCATTACGAAAAGACTTCGACATATTGTCTTACAAATAAACTTGAAACATCTTCTACCGCTAATGTCGCGAAGTACCTACTTAATGAAATATCGCTTTGTAGAAAATACTTTAAAAATTTTAAGCATTAAAAAATTTGTAATAACTTTTAATCTTTGTACCAAAAGTGAACAATCCCAAGGCTCTTAATCCTCCTTATCCCTTTTCACGAGTGGATAAAGGCCTCTTCAAGCTAGCGTTCTTTCAACACGCTTAGCTACTGGGTAGGTAATTCACGTTACACAATATCAAGCGGTCTCAGAGCAGAGATAAATATAATGCTAAAAGCCGTATGAGCCGTAGAAACATCACTTTATAACCAGACATTAAAAAAAATAACTTGACATTTCTCCGCGAAATGAACCGGTTACAGCGATACGAGAAATGTTTTAAACTTTCAACCGCTGTTCATAGTGGTTGTCTACATTGGGCCATTTAGAAAGTTTCAAAGTTTCGCGTCGGCATAAGAATGGAATTGTAGGCAAACGTCCAAACAAGTTTGTAACTTACAAACGACTCAGTTCATCGATGAGCAAATCCAGCAATTTTTAACGGAACAATGTACACTTTAACTTTTGCAAAAGTTGGACTTTCAAGGACGTTATTATTATACATATTGGTTCGGCGTGCCGACGGACATGGAACCGCGAAACGAGTTAAAAATACCGGCCGGTCGACCGGCATCTGCGGGCACACCGGTCGGACTACTCCTCGGAGCCACATGCGTTTGTTTACTATCGGGTTCGATCGCGCAGCGGCACCGCTGGCGGCGGAGGTGGTCTGTGTCGACGGCCATGTCGCGAGCTTCAGCGGAGGAGAGGTGTGCGTGCCAACTTACGGCGAATGCCCCAATCCATGTCGGAGGCGGGCGCGGAGCGTGCGGCGCGCGGCGCGGCGTCTGCGAGGCGACTGCCGCGCCATGCGCCCGCACGCTCCCGCTCCTCCGTACCCATTGTGGCCCGACAATCCACAGCGACCATTGTTCACGCCAGGATCACGGAATGCTTGCATGACATTGACATGCTTGCCGATAAACCCAGCAGCTACGTCATCGATAAACGACCGAAAACTCAAATGATGCTTGTATTCATGTAACTCAACTACTCTTGCACTTTGTATCTTAGGTAGGGTACTAGGGTAGGCATTGCACGCGAAGAAACTTCAAAACTTTGAAATGAGGTCCACTTCCAAGAGACCTATATCTGTATCTTTGCAAGTACCTATCTATTCCAATGTTGCTTTACTTAGACAATGTATGTACGTCCGTCCCTTAATTCAGGCCCACAACACAGATTAGGTAGCTTAACAAAGTTAGTTGAGGGATACGATGCGGGCGACCTTCACGAATAGAGACATTTACTTAACGATCCCTTCGGAGGTTTCGTTTGATGACGGGGGGGAGCGTTATCGTTAAGCTATTCCGCAACGGCATGCGAGCAAGTATGCCTCATTTCCGATTTACAAAATTAGACGCCACAATTGTTGGAAAATATAAATGGCACAGCTAGAGGAATACTTATACGTTTTTCTTTTTATTAAAAAAGATACTCAATGTCAACAAGAGTAAATTTAAGCATTACGGTTAACTTCTTCAAGTTTTTAAATTAATTTCTTTAATATATTTTTTTTATTAAATAGCAATTTTGAATATAAATCAAATGAAAGGAAATATGACTAGCAGGGGTGGATTTTATTATAACTATTTATTTATGTTATTTTTAAATCCATAGAAATAAAATAGAAGATTGACGATGACGAAAAAACAATGAACTAAGTTGTAAGTCTTGATGAAGCTTGAATCATCTGCAGGATATTTTCCATTCAACGCTTCAAATTCAAAACAATTTCAAATAATTATCATAATCATAATATTTATTAACTTTAAATAGGGTATCATTACAGCATGCTAACATTAAAGATGAATTAAATTATTCATTTTTTTATACAAGTTTTTCAAATGTTAAAATTCCACGAAGTCTTAGAATGAGTGTGTTATATAATGACGATTTAGATTAATTTTTTTATGTTACGTGCAACAAGATTATTCCTAGTATTTTAAAGATTAGTTATTCAAATTCAAATTCAAAAATCATTTATTCAGTTTAGGCTACAACTGGCGCTATGCCATCGGTTCGTAAGTTTACTCTGGGCGGGAGATCTTGTACTGAGAAGAACCGGCAAGAAACTCAGCAAGTGTCCAGCTCTTTTCAAAAAACATATATTGGAAAATGCCCTATCATAGCAGGACACTTTCCATTACAAATAAACACAAAAAATATAGAAGACAACCACAACATGTAAAAAAACAACAAAACAAAAAGTTACACCCAATAAGCGTTTCAGCAATGTTTGCTGAGTGGCAGGTTGATGGTTTCCACGCCATCATTAGGAAGCGTTGCGCCTCTCTCATGGGGCGACTGCGGGGCAGCCCGAACCATATCCTGAACGCGTTGTCTGACCGCTGGGACTCACCGATGCTGAAACATTGGGTGCGACTACACACCGTCCTCTAACGCTGGGTGGTCGTATCCAATGCGCCAAGCTCATTTAAAAGTGCATTTTAATTTTTGTCATGTAACTAACATTAGTGTATAAGGTCTATTGTAATTACTAACAATCTATGGAATTATTCTGAAATAAATACTTATTATTATTATTATTATTATAAACATTTTATAAACCAACTTAACATTATAATATTGAGATTTATTTACTCGTATTAACCTGAGCATATGGGAACTTAGCACGACATTTAAATTTTACGACAAACGTGGCAGTGAAACCGTGAACGTGATCCTAGTAATAAATTGTATTACTAACCTAATTATGCTTTATAGCTCAAAATTTAATTTAAAAATACGATTCAGGCCGCGTTTATAAAAAAACGGTGGCTTTTGTATAAATAAATCCATGTAAAAAAGCTTATTTACATGAAAACCGCGTTTCGCAAACAACATAAAAGTTGTATTCGCTGCGGCTGAGTTGGGATTAAGCCTGAGGGGTTATTTGTCAAGTCAGCCGTGCATACTGTACAATATTACACTCGTACACGGTGATCGATTCGCCTGTCAGAAAGTGAGTAATTAGAACCTCAGACATTGGCAATTAGGAGTGAGATAGCAGCATACAGAAATGGCAAACATGTGAAGATAAGTTTAGCGCTTGTATTTTCGAGTGTGTAACTTCGTGGTAGTAAATTTTGTAACGTATATACAGGATGTTTGGTAATAGGTGTATAATCCCAAAACATAGCTATGCTAGCAAATATAAAGAACACCGTGATAATATGCAAAATCATATTTACGAAGATTTAATTTTCTATACAAAAAATCAAATTTATTTTATTACATTATTTTTGGCGACCTTTAACTAATTAACTAAAGGGTTTCTCATTTAGTGCTTCCTATCTTTAAATTAAATAAAACAAACTATGTTTGAGATATCATCGAATTTTTTTATTCGTTTGAAAGACCTATCGATGCCATTATGTGTGGAATATAACATCGTTCAAATGTCCGCCACAACTTTTCTGGGTGGAGCGCATCCGAAATGTCCAATTTTCCATGACTCTGGCGCAAAAATCAGGCTAAATTTAACCAATGGCATGGGTTATGTTGGCTTTGAAGGCCGCTGCGGTTTGTGGCTTATTCGCATAGACCTGCGACTTAAGAAAACCCCACGAGAAAGAGTCTAGCGGGGTCAAATCGCACGATCTCGGTGGCTAGTTCACATCACCTCCATGTGAGATGACCCCCTCAAATCGCTCGTGCAGAATATCCGATGTGGCATGAGCTGTGTGGCATGTAGCGCCGTCTTGTTGAAACCACATGCCGTTGGTGTCCAGATCATCCAATTCAGGCCAAAAAAAGTTGGCCACCACACTGCGAATAGTCCTCTCGGTAGGACGATTATGGCGACCGTAAAATGGGCGAAACGCACGGTACACAACACCCATCTTGATAAAACAATTTTATAATTTGCACGTGTTGTTGAATGCTATATCCGTCCATGGTGATTTGGCAAAACAGACTGAATAGACGACAACTAATTTTTCGGGGTTCTATTCACTGTACCTTATCTGCCATATTCAGGATTATTCAAGTATTACCGAACACCCTGTATACTTATTTATTTCTATTACTGTTTGGGTTGGTCGTGCGTGTTCAATACTCGATTCGTCAAGGGCCATCTCAATGTTCAGAAATGGTGAATTTTCTTTGGTTTGAAAGATGCGAGCCATCTTTAAAACCAAACCTTTCTTTTCCCTTTACGTCAATAGAACCTAATTACCAATTTAATTGAGTATAGTAAATCAAATTCAAATATGACCTTATGATTTCCATTTAAATAATGTCTACTATTCCTATTTATATTAACAGTGACAATAAACCCACAGAGGTATTCTCAGTAAATAAAAAACTCTTTTTCTCATTTTTAGGGTTCCGTACCTTAAAAGGAAAAAGCGGAACCCTTATAGGATCAGTTTGTTGTCCGTCTGTCTGTCAAGACCCTTTATCTCGGGGACGCGTATAGGTATCGAGTTGAAATTAAAACCATATACTCAGGTTTGCGGTCTCTTGAAGCTGTGAAAAAATCAAACTTCTAAGTTAACGAACAAGAAGATAGGGCCGTTTATGTCGCAAAAAACTTATATTTCGACACTCTCAAGGGAATCAAAATTCATAGGGTACTTGCCGTTGACCTAGAACTATGAAGTTTGGCAAGTAATATCGTCTTATACTACAAGTACAGGGAGAAGTCTGAAAACTATACATATTTAATGAAACCACCAAAAAAACAGGGTCTTTATGCAAGAAACGGGGGCCCTTTTGAAGTAAGTTAACCATGTCATGTGTGGTATCGTATGAAAGGGCTTCATTTGCACAAGCTTAAACAGATTTTTAATTACTTTAATGATGTATAGTTTTCAATTTATGACGAAGAATGAAAAAAGATATAACAGTCGGGAAAAGTTCGAGACTCGACTCCTGAACCGACACTCTCAAGGGAATCAAAATTCATAGGGTACTTGCCGTTGACCTAGAACTATGAAGTTTGGCAAGTAATATCGTCTTATACTACAAGTACCTACAGGGAGAAGTCTGAAAACTATACATATTTAATTAAATCACCAAAAAAAAAGGGGCTTTATGCAAAAAACGGGGGCCCTTTTGAAGTAAGTTAACCATGTCATGTGTAGTATCGTATGAAAGGGCTTCATTTGCACAAGCTTAAACAGATTTTTAATTATTTTAATGATGTATAGTTTTCAATTTATGACGAAGAATGAAAAAAGATATAACAGTCGGGAAAAGGTTAGAGACTCGACTCCTGAACTATATAATATGTACCTATAAATTTGTAAGGAACCCTCGGTGGGCGAGTCCATTTGTCCGGTTTTCAACTTAACAACTTACACGTCACGACCGTATTTGGGTCACTTAACTACATCTACGTGCCACAAGTCTATCCATCAAGTAGTTCCTCCGAGAAAATGGCCTGTAACGGACAAACGGAGTGATCTTTTAAGGGATTTATTTATTTTCGTCGGAAGTACGAAACTGCTTACACTGATAATGTACCAGTAAATAAATTACATCATTGTGGTGATTATTTATACACAACAGTAAGATAGGATAAGATAAGATAATTTATTTCTTTATAAAAACTTAGCCTTGAAAAAAAAACTAAATCTACGTAAGTATAGGTAATTAATGTTATGTATACAATAAAAAAATGTGATATCTAAGCAAAGCGAATTTAAGCAAAAAAGATTGTCTTAGGTATCTATCCTTAAGTGACTGTAAGCTGTAAATGTGCCTGTATTGTTTTATAACAATATTTTTTAGGATGTAATTTTTTTTTAAATTCGTAGTTATTAACAGTGTCACTGCATGCAACCACAGACCGTGCACACTGCAAAGGGTTCGAAACGTCAGAATACAATTAAATGTAAAAACAACGAAACTACCATAAAAAGTGTTTCATTTCAATGTGAAGTGTTCAAGAAAACTTTAGAAAACAATAATTCATTTAACAGTTTTTGTATGTGCCTAAAAAAGATACAACTAGAATTTTATACAGTAGTATCTTATCATTTATATTTTAGGATAACTGACAGTAGTAGCTAAGACTAAATAGGAAAATAGCCCCACACAAAGCCCCTTCTAGATTAGTGCTAGCCAGTTTCGTGAATAAAATATTAGAGGAAATAGTAGCACGGAAACCGCGATCAGACCCATTATTGAATTACAAACACAGCTGCATGAAGTCAGCCGAGCGTTTGCCGAGTTACGTTGGGATTTAGGATATTTTTTCTGCTGCTGCGTGATCTTTCACTAGAGGAGGAGAAAACCAATCCAACTGACAAATATGCGATTTGTTAGATGCTTTTTTCGATATTTTTATTTTCTTGTATAAAAATTTCCGATCGACATTTTTCACTGTAGACAATATTCCGAACGCCTTATTTCCCATAGACATATTTTCCGATATGTTTATTTTCTTGTATAATTATTTCCAAACGCCTTCTTTCCCTGTATTTTTTTTTAACATACGCAAAATTTCGTAGTCACTAATTTTACTAGGGGCAAAACTTCTTATTCGCTTTTTATGTTCACAATAAGTATAATTTAAATGTTTATATAATTTTTAACGCAAATTTTGAATAAATTTCCACGAGCAGGGTTTGAACCTGCACCCTTCTGACATACCGGGTCAGGTGCTCTTCCAATTGAGCTAACATTGAATGGGCGCCTTTGGCTTTCAAAGTAAAAAGTAAATAGTGTTGAATAATTTCGGCGGACTGGTTAGAACCACGATAGCTCAATTGGAAAAGCACCTGACCCGGTATGTCAGAAGGGTGCAGGTTCAAACCCTGCTCGTGGAAATTTTTTCAACATTTGTGTTTTTGTAATTTGTTCGCAACAAAATTTGCGTTAAAAATTATATAAACATTTATAAATAGCTTGCCTACTTCTTAACTGATCTTTAGTATTTGTAAAAATATTATGATCGGATGTTAATGACGGTAGTTGTTAACATTGAATGGGCGCCTTTGGCTTTCAAAGTAAAAAGTAAATAGTGTTGAATAATTTCGGCGGGCTGGTTAGAACCACGATAGCTCAATTGGAAGAGCACCTGACCCGGTATGTCAGAAGGGTGCAGGTTCAAACCCTGCTCGTGGAAATTTTTTCAACATTTGTGTTTAAGTATAATTTAAGTTAAGTTTGATATATTGTGTGAGATATGCGTGAACTGCTTCTATTTTTTATCAATTTTATATATTATGTTTAAATCTGAATTGGATTTTGATATACCTATGCTTAAAAAATAACGTCGTTGATTTTTAATAACTTTTTTTTACAGGTTGGTTGGGGGTTGGTCACTGAATGGTAAAATTTCGTATTATAGCCTTAATCATTTCCTATCGAGAAAAATAACTATAAAAAATCCATACAAAATTGCAAACAGAGTCACAAGCGAATAAGAAGTTTTGCCCCAAGTAAAATTAATGACTACGAAATTATGCGTAAAAATGTCGATCGGAAATTTTTATACAAGAAAATAAAAATATCGGAAAATGCATCTAACAAATCGTCAGGAACTATAACATTTGTAGAATGTGAATCTTTAATTAATGTAATTGGTTTTTTTAGACTTAGTTTTAATTAAAGTAAAAATAAATTAATAAAAAAATAACAAAATCCGCCCTTAATTACATAAATAATAGAACTGAGAAATACGTATCTAAGCGTAATAAGATTTATAGGTCTATCGCTATTAAGAAAAATTAAACACGATATAAGTGTTTATAAAAGATACTGTTTTCTAAAGTTTATGAAGAAATTGAAATGAAACACTTAATTCGTCTTTATATGTACGCGCGTTTGTTTTATATAAATTACTTTATCACTCTCTATTTGAAATAAATTGCTTTAAAGATACAGGGAGTTGTATCTTTAAAGCAATTTATTTCAAATATCTTCTTGTCTTATTGATTCTGGCCACCCTATGGAGCCTATTACAGAAACGTGTTATAATAGTAGACACAATATATCAAATTACTCGATAATCCGATCTTATACTAACCTTATTAACTCGTAATCATGAGCAAATTGAACAACTTAATGGTAATTTTGTACGGCATGGAGATACATGTAGGTATATACATTATGTGCCAATGGTAATAATCATGAACTCACGTACGGACAATGTATCACTATGACATTTATGAACCTAAATAACCCTACCCTAACATAGTGCCGGCTTATACAGAAAATGAATAACTATTTACCGACAATTAGATACTGATTATAATAATGATGATAATTGGGAGGCCTATATCCAGCAGTGGACTTATGTGGGCTGATTATATGATGATAGCATGGCCCGGCTTTGTGATCACCAACCAAATACCTATCAGTTATAGCGATGACTTGATTTCAATGATGGAAGGCCTTTGCCCAGCATTGGGACATCATATGGGCTTTTTACTATTTTACTACTGATTGTACTGTTTCAAAGTTAGCAATGATAAACTTTTTTGTAGTCCCTCTGTTTTAGCTGCTGTGTAGAACAAGGCGTGATGCCTAAACAACATTGGTGAGATGAAACAACGCCGGCTGATAGCGTAATAAACAAGCAATTGAAAACTTTGACAGGGAAACCAATGGGTCGGCAAATCAAGGGATCGACGACGGTTCGAGACCTGCTAGCCTGAGGCGATTTAATAAAAATATTCAAGCTGTCTAAACCTTTATTAATACTGGCCTTTTTATCACATATATGAGGGCGACACTGTAAGTTTTAAGATAATCAAAAACTGATCAAACTAGCAAGTTATTAGTTTTATTACTTCACTCATTTAAACGGACCAGGCGTTTGTGTGTGGTTGTAAATGAAACTTTATAAAAGTATCACATTAGGGTACATTATATTACTTTTAGAGGTGTTGTTTATAACAACCGGTAGGACTTAGCGGGTAAAAGTGTCTATACACATCAATACATCTCGCTACATCCGATGGAACCACTGAGAAAAGCACTTTGCGCACTCGTCCTTATAGGGGTCTCTTCGACGGCCTTTTGAAATGCAGCAACTGCATCTTCGGCGTTCATAAAACGTTTTCCTCGAAGTTTTTCTTTTATTTTCGGGAATAAATAAAAATCGCAAGGTGCGAGGTCGGCGCTATACGGCAGGTGACCCAGTAATTCCATGTCTGACGTCGACAAATAGTCGATCGTTTGCTTGGCGGTGTGTGACGAGACGTTGTCGTGGTGAAGGAGGATCCTACTGCGAGGTCGTTTTTCCCGAACTTTTTCTAAGACAAGTGGCAAACAATTGTTAGTGTACCACTTTGCAGTAACTGTTTTTCGATTCTCTAAACCAATTGTTGTGTAATGACCTGTCCTTCCGAAGAACGATGCCACCACCTTTTTTCCCACGCTTCGACCTCTCTTCACATTAGTTGGCAACTCCTCGGAAGGAAACACCCATTCAGAAGACTGTCTTTTAGTTTCAGGATCATAACAGTAAATACAGCTTTCGTTATCCGTAAGTATGTCGAACACAGCATTTGAGTCACCTCCGTTAAATCTTTGAACCATTTCACGGCACCTATCAACACGACGGAGTTTTTGGGCCTCTGTCAAATTATGGGGTATCCAACGGGCACAAAGCTTAGTGACCGCTAAACGTTCATGGAGGATTTTGTGCAATTGACTCATACTATGCCTAATCCCAAGTAACACACAAGCAAGATAACAGTACACATATAGAAAACTTTACAGTTTAAAGATGAATATCGTTTGTATAAGAGCCTTAGAAATAGCAAAACGCTTAATTAAGTTGAGTTCGGGCTCTTACAATTCTTAATGCTTAATAAGTTCTGTATTTTTGTACTTGATTAGTTTAAACTTAATAAACAATATTTGTTAGACTATTACACAAGCTTTATTAAGCATTACGCATTCTAGGTACCTTAAAGCTGAAAAAAGCCCCTATGGAAGCATTTATCTTAATAATCATAATCTGTATTGCTATTATTCAATAATTACTTAGCTAGTAGCGTTTGAATTAGCTGATTGCTGAATAAAGTATAACAATCTGAATAAAGCTATTACATAATGCTATTATACAGCTTGATACTGAATAAATGTAAAGTGAGCTAATTATTTTATGATTAAACTGGATAAGATGCCATGTTTTACCAGTTATTCAGCTGCTGAAAAAAGAAGATTATTTAGGCTTTTATTAAGTTTTCACCGGCATAACAGTATGTTTTAAACTAACATATTCAAATTAAAGACCACAGGTACGTTCTATTAGCGCAAATAGCTTAATATCAGCTTTGTTAAAATCTATTTGTAAGCTATATTTTTTATGTTGAGCATCAACATGGAGCGAAAATCGTGGAAAAAACTTAAAAGAACTGGTAATATTAAAAGAAAAATGTTAAAAGAATATTTAAGAATCAATAGTAGCAATCGTTTAAATGTATCTAGTCATCAAAAGATTTGTGATAATAGTATGAACAAAAATGAGCCGAGTTCCAGCCAGCATGGGTTGCTGTCGTGCAATGAGGATTCCGTACATCAATTAAATCAAACAGAATTGCAATTCATTCACGAAGAGTATGCATCTGAAGACAGCTGTACAGATATCGAAGAAGAACAATGTACCGAACACATGAAAAATTTGAAGTTTCGTGAGGATATTAGAAAACGGGCTGTCGAAAAAAATATCACACAAGCAGCACTAAAGGATTTAGCAGTAATATTAAATAAAAGATTGCCAGATATTTTACCTAATGACCCAAGAACAATTTTAAATACACCGAGACAAGTTCACATACAATCTATTGGGCAAGGTGCCCTACTAGATTCTCCGAAGAGTTCGGATCGGATCGGGGAGCGGAACCACCCGAGGGCGCCTGTAAAGGCTCGGACCTCGCCTCGGGTTGACCGGGCCGTGGTGGGGTCATATCAGTAACTGGTATAGAGCGCGTGTGAACCGGTTCTTCGTACCCTTGTTCTAAGAGTACGGTGTTTTGGGCCTAAACTAGTGTGCATGTTTAGTGTATTCTGAAAATGTGTAGTGGCATTTAGAGGATCGGGCGGGGATACAAGTGGCCAGTTCTAAAAACTTTCAGTATCGCCCTCGTACATACATACACCCCTTCAATATTTCATTACCACAATAATTATAAGGATAGTCTCTGCTCATAATTATACAAAACTTTTACTATGGAACCAACACCAATTTTTTTTTGTTAATCCTAACATAATGAACCTAATAACTAAATCTATCAAAATGTACGAAGCAGCTTTTTTTTTACGTATTCAGAGTTGGTCCCTTAATAAAAGTTTTGTAAATTAATGAGCAAACTATAACTGTAACTGCTGGGGCCTGAGCCGTCCCTAATGGATGGATAGGGAGAACGGACCATCCACCACGCGGGCCCAGTGCGGATTGGTGGTTGTTAACGACTGCTAATACAGTCGGTACCAACGGCTTTACGTGCCTACCAAAAAGCACAGAGGAGCTCGAAATGATAAATTTTTTGGTCACCCATCCGATGACCGGCCTTTGCGAAAATTGCTTAACCTCAGCAATCGCAGACCGGGCGCGTTAACCACTGCGCCATTGAGCTCCTCCAGTATATCTACACGTATACGTACGTACGTACGTATATCTACGTACTCGACTACTATATAATATATAGTGGTCGGGTACTTTTCCCCTTCAGCGACACGGTTAACCCGGTTTACCTAGCTATTAAAGACCCTCGAGTTCTCCGATCTCAATATTTTTGCTTGAAGGCCTCGAATAATCTTGTAAGACATGGAGAATTCGAGACTCTTGTGCGAGTAAATCACACCCCACAAGAAACTAAGCTTGTTCGACTTTATACATATAGATAGGCTTGTTTGGCTACATATACTTGTTTGCAAGATTCGTGCTCTCCTAATAATATAAAGGCAATTGTGCGGCCGACTTGCGCTTACTCCAAATAATAAGTTATTAAATTAACTACTTTGTTTTATTAGGGCTTGTTAGTGGTTAACCTTAAACATGGTTAGCATCCTTAAACATTTTAAGATGTGTTTGACACATAACTAATGTGGCACACAAATATTTTTAAATGGTTAATGTATTATTAATGCAAACTTTAAAAAAATCGTGTTTTACAACACGGTCGAAACGTCAGGTATAAATGTATTCAAAATTATTTATTTAGTTTAGGCTACAAATAGCTCTTATGAACAACGTCACTATGCCATCGGTTCGTGAGTCTATCTACTCTGGGCGGGAGATCTTGTACTGAGAAGAACCGGCAAGAAACTCAGCAAGTGTCCAGCTCTTTTCTCCCTTACAGCGTCATAAATATTGGAAAATGCCCTATCATAAAAGGACACTTTCCATCACAAATTAAAACACTATGCTTATGATATCCTTTACTAAATAGGTAACTAGTTAGCGTTATACCCCGTTAAAAAATTCTGTTCTTTCAATGTAACACCTCGGCGGCCGTGTGGCAAAGCGCTCGGCTCGTAGGTCCCGGGTTCCATTTCCAAGTCGGACAAAGTGTGTTTCGGATTTTTCGATGCATAGCACGGGTTTGTGATCACCAACCCGCATTTGGCAAGTGTGGTGATTTAGTCATTCATTATTACCCATCAATTGTAGTGATGACTTGATTTAAATGATGGAGGCCTTTGCCCAGCAGTGGGACAGTCAAAGGCTTTTTACTTTACTGTACTTTACAATGTAAACAACTATTTATTAATAATAATAATAATGATAATAATTTATTTTCTCTCCACAAACATCAACCATTTGCATACTTACTGTTCTTAGCTTAGGTAAGATATCATGTTGTCTGTGGGAGACTGGAGTCTAAACTAGGCAGTGTAATCTACCGATATTAGAGCACCAACCCTATGCGTTACCTATATACTATACTTAAAAACAAACCTTTTTTTCTAGAAGTATTGAAGAGAACAAGATATTATAAAATATCATTGTGTTTGTGTGCATGTGTGTATATGTGTATTTTGTGTTATTGTTTGGTGAGTAAGGGCACTTATTAATATTTTTAGTTTAATTTTTAATTTAGTTTTGTATAAATGTTTATATAATTTTTAACGCAAATTTTGTTGCGAACAAATTACAAAAACACAAATGTTGAAAAAATTTCCACGAGCAGGGTTTGAACCTGCACCCTTCTGACATACCGGGTCAGGTGCTCTTCCAATTGAGCTATCGTGGTTCTAACCAGCCCGCCGAAATTATTCAACACTATTTACTTTTTACTTTGAAAGCCAAAGGCGCCCATTCAATGTTAGCTCAATTGGAAGAGCACCTGACCCGGTATGTCAGAAGGGTGCAGGTTCAAACCCTGCTCGTGGAAATTTTTTCAACAACAAAACACAAGTTTTTGTAATTTGTTCGCAACAAAATTTGCGTTAAAAATTATATAAACATTTATAAATAGCTTGCCTACTTCTTAACTGATCTTTAGTATTTGTAAAAATATTATGATCGGATGTTAATGACGGTAGTTGTTAACATTGAATGGGCGCCTTTGGCTTTCAAAGTAAAAAGTAAATAGTGTTGAATAATTTCGGCGGGCTGGTTAGAACCACGATAGCTCAATTGGAAGAGCACCTGACCCGGTATGTCAGAAGGGTGCAGGTTCAAACCCTGCTCGTGGAAATTTTTTCAACATTTGTGTTTTAGTTTTGTATGTATTTATCAATCAATTAGACATAATTATGAAATTTTATCCACTAATTCTTTAATAATAGGTATCGTTCGATTCGTTCGGACGGCCGGCCTTTTTTTTTCTTCATAAAATCAATGATATCTAAAAATTCCGAGGCCGCTACGAACTACACGACTATATAAGAGAAAACATTCTAATTTTTTATTTCACTTGTTTAGAACAGTAGTACAATCTAGGAGCTTAAAAAGTGCCTTTGCGCATTTTATGAAAATCTTTCTCTACAATTTTGGGTTTAATTAAAAAGTTAAGCAAAATTTACAAAAAGCGATTCCGCTACGAACTATGCCAGTAGCTATTCTACACTATTCAAAAAGTCAAAATTGTTAATGTATTTTTGTTTCAGATATAAAGAACGCCAAAATTGGCCATTTTACGCAAAAATCACAGTCGATATGTAATATGGCTCTTAAGTGCATGTCTGAAAAATCACTTGCAATTGTTTCTTATGAGGTTTCGACGTCGTCAAACACATCACGTATATTCTTCTCACCTAAAATTTTAGTTGTTTTTATAACAAAAGAAAACTCACTGTGATGGTGATGCGTCATCACGATGGCGAGGGGGCACTCGTCGTCGTCCAGTATGTACTCCGAGTTGTCAGTCGTATCCACCTTTAAACAATAAGCATGATCAGACATTGCCATTCATTTAACATGTATGTACGCACATAAAATAATAAAAAATAAGTACATTGCTTAGTTCTGGAATCTGGTCCAGTAGACCCGCAAAAGAAAAGTACACAAACAATGGTAGACCTAATGTGCATTTTACAATAGAATATTGGATAAAATTACTTAGTTCCTGATTTCAAACAATTTATTAATTAAGAATTGCCTTGGGATATAAATGAATGGAAAAGGCTACACCGACAAGAGCATGGCTTTTAAATTAAAGAAGAAAAAGGAAAACATATGTTAGTATTCCTGTCCTGGAATCAAACTCTATTATTACACTAGCCAATAGGCCCTCGCCCATGTCTGATAATCGGTGACAGATTTTTTAGTTCTTGATAATGACAAAAAGTCCTATGAAAAGTCTGTTACAAAATCGGTACTGAAACCTCGGTCGGATTATCGGTCCTACATAAAGTCGCTCGTGGGCGGGAGCCGTTATGAGAATTAAATTCTCTAAAGTTATGTCAAATTTAATTATTATTAATTTTTATTTTTATTTTTTATTTGCCATGTAATATATGTTGCAAAAGTTTTAAAATAAATCAATAAATAAATAAATTTTAGACAAAAGGCAAGGGGTAATTTTTACTTTACATAATAGCCAATGAAATCAGTTATTTACTTTGAATACATCCAGTATGGATTCGCTAAGAAAGGTTACGTATTCAAGCTAAGCGTGAGTGTATGTGTAAGTGCAAAATATAAATAAAAAAAATACATAACTGCTAAAGGTTATGACATTAACTTATTCTTTGTGCCTCAGCTATAAAATGCAATTATATGTACGAAGTTTTTATGAAAATGCTATTTTGATTTAAATTACTACTTTTAAATTACTACTTTACGGGAAATACTACTTTTTTATTGATTTTATAACACTTAATGTTATTATTGTAGTACTTTTAATTGTTATTTCATGTGAATGATATTTATTTTGATTTATTATTATTTTGAATCTTGTCTCATATTTATGAATGAATTGAAATTAAATATAAATAATTGTTGTATCTTCGCTATCGCATTATGATTTGTCTGTAAAAACGTATATTATAAGAGGAATAAATAAATGAACACTAAACAAACATAAATTATAAATATTTTATATGATAATAATCAATCTGAACCATTCATGAATCGTTAATAAATGGTTAGCAGTTGATTGTTTACTATTGCCCGTCCCTGTGTATCATCTGGTACAGACTACAGTACAATCGAAATACGTCATGCTATAGCAGAATTCGCTGCACAATACGGGCAGGACACACTGCAGCACCGGAAGCTCACCTGTGCGATTAACGAATAACACGCGATCGCGATTTAACCGCCTCTATGGTCTAGCTGTTAAACCACCGGTCACAGAGACTGATGTCCCGGGTTTAAAGTTCGCAGTTGGTAAAATAAACATAGGAAATAGCTGAATATTTTCAGTA
Organism: Eudonia lacustrata; assembly: GCA_947562085.1. NCBI lineage: Eukaryota > Metazoa > Arthropoda > Insecta > Lepidoptera > Crambidae > Eudonia > Eudonia lacustrata. The sequence continues at coordinate 7,608,441 of OX387313.1, forward strand.
CCATGTTATACTAATATAATTTTTTGGAATGAAGTTGATGTTTGCCCAGCGTAGCCGGACTTTTAAGGGCGACGGCAAACTAAAGGTTTCTCAAACCATAGTGATCGAACGTCCTAAAAGGGATAGTGTAGATCGCATCAAGCAAGTGTATTCCCGTCCCCTACTAGATTCTCCGAGGCGTTCTGATGAGAATCGGTCAGTAGAAGTTGCAAGCATGTAAGATTAATTTAACAGCAGCAAAACTCGGTGAACAATCTAAATTTTAAAGTGTTCAGCGAGTTTTGCTGTCAGCAGCAAAACTCGCTAAACGATTTACGACTACGATACGATTTACGATTTTTACGATTGATTATGACATACTAACACAACCGGTTTTCAATGTAGAGCTGATTCTACATTTAAAACCGGTTGTGTTAGTTATTGGGTTTGTTTTGAGTTTGCCTGGTTAGTTGTATGTACGTATTCATGTATGTCATGTCGTATGTCGTCAAACAATGTTACGTTGCTACGTTGTAATGCTACGTTGTTCCGACATTTGCAGATAATGAGGTTTCTTTAATAAATTAAAAAAATGGGCTTGCTCTTGACATCATTCCAATACCTAAGGCTAAGAAGAGGCCGACGATGGAAGGAGCTAACCCAGAAACAGCTTATTCACTAGAGCTTTAAAAACCTTGGGATTATATGCACTCGGGAACACAAACGCCGGTAGGGAATTCCACCCCTTGGATATACGGTATACGCATTATATAATATGTTGAAGAAAAAAGCTTAGTGCGCAAAAGTGGGATATCAACCAGGTAAGGATGGTAACAAGCTGTGCCGTCTGGACTCCCGATGGTAAAATGGGGAAGGTGGAATGAGCTCATGAAAGCTCAACAAATTCCGTCCGGGTCGCTGCGCTGGCCTTTTTCACGTCAAAATTTTGCAAAGATTTTCGTACCTCTCTGATGTACGTGGCATGGAACCACCACAATGAGGATTTGCGTGTTTTGTTAAAAGACGTGAATTGCCCGCGAACAAAGATGCAAATAACAACGATCCACCAGGTCGCAGCATGGGAGGCAAAGTGGGGCGGCAGAAATTTTACTCGACCGACTTGGACAGGGACCAGAACTGCTCGCCATCGAGTATTACAATCATCCGGGGATTGCGGGGGAAGTGCGCTACTACTTTCGGCTATATCATCATTCATCACTTATGAGACGAAGGCCAAGTGCTTGTACACGTAAGGAACATACAAAAAGGGCTACGTTACCTGCACGATGCAGTAGTGGTGCGGCTCGTGTCGCGAGAGCCCGTACTTGTCGAGCATCTCGCGCACCACGCCGGCCGCCGTGTCGCCCACGGACAGCAGCAGTGTCTTGTACGGCACGTCGGGGCACAGCGACGAACCGTATATCTTCAACGTGCCACCTGTCACCAAAATAGAGCGAACGTCCGTTAATAAAGTACTCAGTCAGCCAAAGCATAGAGTAAAACCGTCAGCTTACTTTAATTAAATAGCGATTCTAGTCCGAACCGTAAAATCAAATAAAGATCTAAATGCACGCGCGCAAGGCGCAAGGCGATGATAAGAGATTGTTGCGACAGGGACCAACCGTCTCTTTCTATCGCGTAGCTGTTATTTATTTATTTTATTTTTAAGGAAGGGACATACGACTATTTATACAAAAAATATTAAACTATGTAAAATCTTAAAGCTAATTACAAACACCCACAAGTAAACAAATTATTAAATACATCATTTCAGCCTGTATAAACAGGGGCCTATTACCTGTAGCGTTGTTACACCTAAAGTGCGGAGAGAGTGCGAAGTGCGGAGAGAGTGCGAAGTGCGGATTGGTTTGGCAAAATAAGCGTAACCACTTGGAGGTTTAGCACGTAATGTATCTGATAATGTGTCAACCTATGAGTGTGTACGTCTTGTCCACAAGTTACTGCGTATCCAGGTGCCCTACGAATCCATACTGCGAGCGCTTTTGTGACCGAACATGAACAACCCTCGACGGCCAGGGCTCGCGGCAACGTACTCACTTGATACTACATTTCCATGTGGGTAACATATTAAGAGCGTTTACGCCGCACACTAGCGCCGCCAATGAAAAAAAAAACATATCTAGTAATTAGAGATAGAAAATCAAATTATGCTCAACAAACTATTTGAATGAAGTAATTTAGCATTTTTACGTCACCTAATGAACACCTCACATGTTATGGTTTAGTTAAATAAGACGTTACGGCCACTTTTAACTATAACGCGGTATTTAACTAAACCAAATGCTAAATTACTTCATTCAAATAGTTTGTTGAGCATAATTTGATTTTCTATCTCTAATTACTAGATAAGTTTTTTTTTCATTGGCCTAGTGTGCGGCGTAAACGCTCTTAAGTAATTTTATTTTTAGTTTTGAAATTTTATGTATTCTCGGTTGCCACTAGGAGGCGATCGTGCTCGGTGGCGTGCACTTGGAGAGGCCTATGTCCAGCAGTGGACTAGTATAGGCTGATGATGATGATGATGACTAGGAGGCGCTGCTTCGCTGCTTTGGAGGCGAATACATCCAGGCACTCTGATCATGAAATGAAATATATTGCGAAGGTCTAACTTCGAATTGCCGATTTATCGTTACACACGAAAATAGACCTTATTATGTTATACAACGTGTAACAGAAAGGTGTGGTCAAAATGAAAAGATCCAAAGTGTATCCGATCTAGATCTTGTATGCAGAGTTACTAAGTCAAGATTATTAACTTTAATGTGTTATGCTATTTTTAATTTAATATTTCTATTGTGACGTGACGTCACATCAAAATAAACAAGTCCCAGCCCTAGTGGTTCAGTAACCTCTGTGTACTTACATTTATGATCACTGCTGCTTACTTATGCACGCCTGACGCGCATCATTTCACAAATATAAATATTTCATTAACCATTGCATGACAAATTAAAGTTTATAATAACACACAAGTTCTAGATGGGATACTGGGGATCTTTTCATTTTGACCACACCTTTTTGTTACACACATTCATCAAGTTTTTTTTGTTTTGTAAAGGATTTTAGCATTACAAAACAATATAATTATAATAAATCTGATACTAAAGCGATAAATTGACAGATGCCAGTTGTTGAACCCTTGTATTAGTCAGATATGTGCATTAAAGTCGTTAACCGTTGTCGGGTGATATGATAATGATGACTTGATTTCAATGATGGAGGCTTTTGCCCGCCATACACAACTAGAACAGTGTATTGGCTAATCATTTAATAGGTAGTATTTATTAGAAACCTTTTTCATGCTTTTTAAATCCGTTAGTCCCGGCTGTCGTTAACAACCACCAATCCGCACTGGGCCCGCGTGGTGATTTATGGCCTGTTCTCCATGTGGTGTTTCCATATATAGTGAAGTTGAGCTGATGATGATGACGATGATAGTCGTTGAACACTTGTATGTGGAGTAATATAGCGTTTATACGAGCTCACCGGTGTCAGGGCCGCCGTCCTTGCTGCGGAACTGCTGCAGCTTGCGCTCGAGCTTCTGCTGGCGCCGCCGCCGCATCACCGCTTCCGGGTTGCTGATGCTGCGGGTGAACGATGTTTCCGGCAACTCTGCGAGGATAGTATAACAACTTATTAGTACACAAAGTGGACGCGCAGAGTCTTCTATTCCCTTAGTTTATGGCTTGGTGCGGTTTGCATATTTAGTCAGGTCAAAGCTATGAACATATGTACAACAATATTTTCTTTGTTTAATCGTAAATGACGTTGAGTGATGACGTAAATCTTTAATTATATTCCCCCCAAACACCTCGAGTATCAAGTAAAGGCATGTCCCCAGCGATGTTAAACATTGAATATTACTGATTTCACGTGGCGACATGTTTACAGTTACCTTTAATCACTTCAAGAGTATAGGCAAAGCAAAAGCAACACGGGACAGGAGCTGTTCCAAGGAACCGTAACAAGACGGCAAGGCTGATTGGGTTTATTGGGGTCTGGGTGGTTGTGGTACCGTCGTTGTTTCTGATTTCCATAAAACGAGTGCTTTAGCAACTTACCTTGGGATCAGAACAATGTATGTGATGTTGTCTTATTATTATTTTTTATTGATGGAGCGAAGGTTCAAAAAGCTTAATTATCTCTTTATAACGCGATAAGCATATTGTAATTACGCATTTAAATTTAAACTCTGGGTGATAATTAACTTTTCTTTACTATGTTATAAGTATAGTCGACAATGAAATTGCTTTACCACCTTAGAAGTGAATTTTGTTTGCATATAATAAAACAACATGTTCTATTTTTGTTTAAAAGACCAAGTGACAGATACGTTGTCATTATTGACAACGAGCCTTAGCGAAATTTTATTGTAATGGAAGTTTTTGTCAAAAGTGCAAAAGCAATTTCATGGTCGACTATACCTTTGTAGTATATTCCAAAGAGATAAATAAGTTATGGGAAATTCTATTACCTGTATAAAGTTTCTCAGCGACAGGCCGCGTCTCATCGTTGGTGTCGGACTTTAGCCTCGATAGCTTTTCTTTCTTCTTCAGTTCTTTCTTTTCGCGTTTTGACAGTTTTCGTCTGAAATTCTGATCTGCTTTCTCGTTGACAGCCGACAATGGAACCTGATAAAATAAATTAAATATGTAAGACATATCATAACTACTTGTCGAAAGGCATATCCACTTCTACCACTCGGTATGAACAAAGCAGTCAACTTGCTTTAACCACTTCATTCATAAAAAAGTAGTTCACATTTACACTATAAAGTTTCTCATTAGCGAAGACTATATTGTTAGCATAAAAGATTATTTTTTATAACTTCTACTTAATTTTAAGCTATTCTTTAAAAAACAGTCTTATTTAAAAAATAGGGCAATTAACACCGCAGCAGTACTGTCATTATGACTTGCTTAATTTTCAAAGACAATATTTATGGGAGACTAAATGGGCTTCAATGCTTCCTAACGGCTCATTACTGATGTCCACTTTAAGATAACTACTTAACATTAAATACGAAATTGCGGTATATAAGTGCAATTAAACCCTACGAGAATAGGTAGCGTTTCAGCTTGCGGCCTTCCACTAGACACACGATACAACCGAACCCGGTATCCGGCCTATCCGGTTCATTTCATTAGTCCGTCCGGCGCCGGAAAGTTTTATACTATCCGGCTAATAATAATAAATAGTTTTTTAGAATCAGTTTTCTTGATTTACCAACAAAAATAACATTAAAATCTATACTTTACATTAATCGACAAAGGGTAATGGGTAGATAATCACCATTTTTCCCCGCGTGAAATTTCACTCAGACATGTTTTAAAACGATAGCGGCCGTGCGCTTGATTTGGTGCCAACTATTCGGCGGCCGAATATCCGGCTAGTCAGTCTATGCTTAGGCCGAAAATCCGGTTAGCCTTGTCTATACTTAGGCTGAATAACCAGCTAGTCAGTCTATACCTAGGCCGAATATCCGGTTAGCCTTGTCTATACTTAGGCCGAATATCCGGATAGTCAGGTCTGTACTTAGGCCGAATATCCGGCTAGTATTGTCTATACTTAGGCCGAATATCCGGTTAGTTTTGTCTATACTTAGGCCCAATATCCGGCTAGTCTTGTCTATACTTAGGCTATTCGGTCTGGATATCTAGACAGGATAGACGATATTTGGCCAAATTATGTATTCATTTCACTGATTAGCCGTGGTGCGTATGTACCCACTGCTTGCGCCGGCCCTAGGGTCGAGCGTGTGGGGCAGTCGCTCTAGGTGCCTGATGGCAAGGAGCGCCAAGAATATTGAATGCTAAAAAAAACGTCGAACGCCTTATATGATATAATAGTGATAGGACTAGGGCTGCCCGCTGTTTAACCGAGTGGCATACCTCGCCGGTGGTAAGGCACTTGAGCAGGAACCGCCCCTCGCGGTCCTCGGTGTGCCAGTTGAGCTGCACGAGCAGCGGCTTCTCGTGCGGCTCCAGCCGGCGCTCGTCGTCGGGCCCGTGCGTCTCCCACAGCGAGTACGAGCCGAGCGACAGCATGCGCATGTCCGGGCGGAACTTCTCGATCAGCGTCTCTGTACGTATTCAAATTCACTATTATAAATAAGAAATGCATGATATTCGATTAGAGACGGATTTTGGCTGAGCAATACTTTTTATGTTTATTTCATTCCTCACGAAGTGTCAAGGCTCGACCCTGGCCCCGGTTTAGGCGTCAGACAGTATTTCATTTAATCAAAAATTACGGCGGCGAACTAGCGAACCACCTGATGAGAAGTGGTTATCACTGGACGCTAATGGACATCTGCAGGAAACACTTCAGAAGCGTGTGTCTATGTCACATTCGTATTCCAAGACCGCAAAAGGAAGGAATGACGGGTCCGTGGCTTACGCCCCCAGTGGTGGACGCACCCGTGGTCGACGCCCCCGATTCTAATAATTTTATGAATAATATTTTTTGTGCTTTTGCACTTAGTACAGTTAATGTCAAAAGTGTACCTTAACCTAAACAAAATATCAAATATATTATGCGTGGTTATTATAAACTAGATTGCGGAGTAACGCACAACTGACAGATGAAAAACGCACTGACTAAAGTCAAACTGAGGTAGAGATGCAGTTTACAAAAAATAATAACGATTGATATTACTACCTACGGCGCGGTACAAGCAAGGTGATATACTTATTTAATTTAATAATATTATTTATAAAAAAATAAATATGACGAACTATATTGCAATTATATTCATTGGCAAAAGAATTCATCAAGATATTTTTTTTTTCAGACTGATAGTTAAAAATATCCCTGTTAGCAGACGAAAGAACGCCACAAGGAAGAATGAAAAAATGATTGCCAATTTGACTGAGCAGTACGAAAACAAAAAAATTACCACGGTCATGTTTTTAGAACAAATCTGCCCATATGTGGAAATCCGAGCAAAAAATAAATAATTAATTTATGATCTAAGTAAAAAAGACGATTTTTCTTGTTTACTGTTGTTATGGATGATTTTAATTCTTAACATTTTAAATGAAAAAAGTTACGTTACTCTGCAGTTATGTTATCAAGACTGATTATGTTAATTACTGTTATTATTTTTAAAGACTAGAATTAGGTACTTACCAAAATGATTCTCAATTTTGTTTAAGTTTAATAGTTGATTATTTTTAATTATTATTGTTAAAAAGTTTAAAAGAACATTTTACATGTAAAGTTCGAAGCTCTACACTACTTTTTAAGATTAATAAAGTAAAATAATTTTCTTGATACAGGCGATCAAAACTGTGATTTAAATACCAATTTTTACAAGACTACTTATCGTTTTAAAAAAATATTTTATGATTCGAAATAATTAAAAGTTTTTTTAAACATACATTCAAATAAAAGCATTTCTAATAAGAATCGTTATGATATAATATATTACAATCTTATGCCTTTTATGCCTGCCAGTACATTTGATTAAAAATTTCTTTAAAGTAAATTAAACCTGACTGGGGGCGTCGACCACGGGTGCGTCCACCACTGGGGGCGTAAGCCACAGACCCGGAATGACTACTGATACATTAGAAATAAAGTTTTATAATTGTACAATATTTTGTAATATGAGCGAGTGTTTACTCACTGACATTACAAAATATTACATGGATGAGTGTTTACTCATCCATGCCTAACAGGCATCCATTTGTTATTTTTTAATTAATATTAGTTACTATAGTTAGTTTGTTCATTATAGCTTGATACCTGTGACAGAAGTCACCAAAATCGAAAGCGTGACTTTGTAAAAGCGTATGAATTTACTTGACTAAATTAAAATATATTTTTTTATAATCCATCATTTACTTTTGTGATTCTATTTTATACGTTAGATTAGGTTTAAACCCAATAAACTCTCGCATAACACACATTTATCACAATTTAAAAACATTTCATTTCATTACAAATAAATACTAGTGTTGGGGTAGTAAACCAAGTGAAGCTCAATGATATTCAATTATCAATCAATTAATTTAACTTCCTATTTTCATCACAGGTGTATTAATAAATTTGTAAGTCTTTATTTATTTTTCTTGATTAAATGACGTTTATATGGAACTTCTTAACATTAGAATAGAAAATCAATTGGCACATTAGATAAGAACAGTACTTCATTAGGATAATGATATTCAATTAATAACTTCAATTATCATTTGATGCAATTATGTCAGTATTTTCCATAAAGTTAATATACCAACGGAATAGAGCAACAAAGGGCTGAGCGAGCGAGATGTCACCAGCAGCAACACTGTGTGATAAACTGATAAAAAGAGATGCGTGATGCGACGTAACAGAACTGTTTTTGGCAACTGTTTGACAGTACGTCAGCACTCATCCGCACGCTGAGAATTTGAGCTCTGTGATTTTTTCTGATTTTACGTGAAATCGTGGATGTTTTTGAGATATAGTGCTTCAGAAACATGGTGACTTGTTCAGTGATGGATTGTTGTACAACACAGCGAAATAACCCCATAAAATGTTCATTTCACAGGCAAATTATTCCAAATCGACACCTCCTGATCTAGGATTTATTTTTGCCAATGCGCTTCGAATTTTAAGCACTAAGGGCCTGTTTCACAAAATCTGATTAGGAAATACTTGGCAGTTAAAGTGAAGGTTTTGAATGGACTATCTGTCAAGTAAACGCTAATGGGAATTTACTTGTAGATGGTGAAAGAGGCCCTTATTTATTTATGTAAGAAGCAAAAATCGAATACACTTAATGCAGAATTTACGAATATTTTGTGTAAAGAAATAATTTTCGTTTTGCACTAAGGCCGCATCAAGTTATCGATATTTCATGTCCACTGTCTATCACGCGGTAAACCAATATGTATTACTGTTGTTAAAATACCTATATGACGTTTAGATATGAATCACTTGGGAATGTAATCCCATTTAAGATACTTAGCCGGTCCATAGGTATCAGTTTTTGACTGCTAGAATAGGTACTATCATTAGTAATTAAATAAATTTGATAGGACGGTTCTAGAACCGTCTAGAATCGTCTAGACGATTCGTCATATTGATTTGGAATTTCATTTTGTTTCTTTGGTTGTCCATTTATTCGATCAAGATCCACTTAATAGTCACAGATATCTTATTACCAAATGTATCATTGAAATATATTTGCCTGAAAGATTAAGCTACAAAACGAAATTGAAAAATATATCAAAGCTAACTTTGAGAAATTACATTAAGAAAATAATACTTTTCCGAGGGCAATGACAAATGTTAAATAAATAATTTAAAATATCTCCTGAGTTTTTCTTAAAGAATCGTAGTTGCAGTCATGCGAAATCCCATCCCATCCTATTTTAGTTTTATTAATACTGTTACTAATTAATATTATCGATATCGATATTAGTGTAAAAAGCGACATAACATACACCACTAACACGCATTCATTAACAATTTTACACACACAAACGTCATCCTATTTTGGTTTCGTTTGACAGTTCGTGTTTGTTGCTCTATTCTACCTCTATTCGGTTGGTATATTAACTTTATGGTATTTTCTTAACCCTAGGTATGACAATTTGACATCTGTCACGGGTATCAAGCTATAATGAACAGACTAGGCAGACGTCGTACCGCTTTGACAGTTTCCATGACAACAAAACAAACAAATCATTCGTCCGCTTAAGAACAACCGTATCCTATGATGAAACCTATAGCAGCGCCACCTACCGGGTCCAATTGTAAATCTAAACTATTCTCGAATCCACTTGAACATGCACAGAAAATTTCATCCAAATCGGTCTAGCCGTTTAGAAGGAGTTCATTAACATACACACGCACAGAAGGTTTTTATATATTAGTTATTATTATTTGGATTTTGAAATCTTTAAAAATATGGGTTAATAAACTCATAAAAATTGGTATTAATTAACATGTTTGATACTGTAATCAAATAGAACATTAAATAATGTGCTGACCTTTTTTAATCAAATTATAAACATTAACAACGTCGTCACTCTATAGTACTAATTTCAATTTCTCGAAGATAAAGTGTGTTCTGATAACCCTTCTCTTGAACAACTGTAGATATTGTATGAATATAGGTTAATTAAGCGACATAAAACGATTTAATGTATCAAACTCGTTGTCTTGTCATTTCTCTTCTTTTCATGTGAAATTATCACAATGGGAATTGGGAAGATTTTTATGGGTCTTTATTTGTATTAGGAGTCATACAAATATTTCCTTGTTGAGCCGTATACAAAAGTAGGGATGGATGCGCCGTCAATCTTAAACGCAAACCGGTAACTTTGGACATTCCTTACAGTTATAGTCGAAGATATAGTAGGTCTGTATAGTACAAAGTTAGTTCACCCTCCTAAAATAAGAAAACAACCGTTGAATCATCTTTTACCTATAACGTCGCTGACAGTGGCATCCGATGCTACGCGTATACATTTCGTAGCTATCTTCTGTCCTGAATCTTGGAAATAGAAGCGCATCACACCATGGAACTCCAAATTCTGAAAAGACAAAAAATAACAAATTCAATGAAATAAGTAAACACAAAAAATTTCCCTTGCCTTAGAAAAACAAAAGGGTTATCTGAAAGATAACAATTTGTAACCAAAGGTTTATCTATGCAAATAGCCTTATCAATGCGTTTTCCGTGAGTCATTCTAAACTAAACAAAGGCACACAGTTTGCTAATTTCTAAAACCTTAAGATCGTCACAACATTCATAGTTTATGTCGTCATCACGTTTACAAAGAACTTAGTAGTAGAAAGTTTATCTGCTAAATTACAACCATGATTAAATATGTGAAACTAAATAAGATCTAGTTTTTACTACGCGCAAGCTATAACAAGTTTTGAAATCTACTGCAGTCGCCGATTATGTAGATTATTATAATTTAAATTCTTGCTGATACTGCGACCCGCAACGCTAGAAGAGCAACCACGTCGTAAGAAAAATATGGAGAAACATTTGAACCTTAAGTAAACGGTGGAAGTCGAAAACTCTTCGACTCATAATGCTCACATTTTCTCAGTGCGAAAACTAGTTACGTAATAGGCGACTAAATTTTCTATTCGTGTAAGAACAAAAGCGATATCTAATGGAATATAAGACGTCCTGAAGAGGTGTTTCAAATGCCTGCTGTACAGTAAGTCTTCATCTTCTGCCTAGATAGCTTTATCCCGGCCTAGAGCAAGAGTCTGCTCTCCGACTCAATCTCATCCACTTTGCCCGGTCTGTCTTCGACATACTTCTTTGGTGAGATTGTTCTCTGTCATGTCTACTCTCACGACATCTAGCCATCGTTTTTTGGGCCTACCTCGCGATAGGGCCTTGGATATTGAGGCATCTATTTTGAACATTGGATGCAGAGAACAGTATGAAATTGTTTCGGAAGTCCAGCCCCAAAGTGCGGCGAGGGTATCCTGTTGTTTTATTAGGTAGACCCCATAACACTTATGTTATGGGGGTATACCTAATAAAACAACAGGTATGTGACACCCACCTAAAGGTGGGCCACCTTTAGGTGGGTGTCACATAGACGCCGCGTTTCTCCGGGCTCGGCGATTATTTGTAATAAATTTTACCGAGCAAAAAAAAGGCTATTTACAACATAGCCTAAGGGACTGTATGAGAAGTAATAAATAATAACTACTTAACTACTATTATTCATTTACTATTGAAAACTCATTACAAAACTGAAAGTCGTCTTAGGTTTTGCTCATTTTTCAGTTCATTCACCTCATTTGCCATTCTTACCATAAATGATTTATCAAATAAGCAATATAAGCGTAAAAAATATTTATAATATCATGACGACTTTTAGCTATCGAAACGTAAATTTTCAAGGTTTAATATATATTTGAGATGTGAAGCAATATAATTAAATAACTTAATAGTTAAGCAACCCCGTGTACGTGATGTGCTACTGATTGTACCTACCTACAGTGGCGGGCGTAATGGCGTTCATGTGCCCACGAACAGGTTTCAAATAAATCTTCTGCACACCTTTGCATTTGCAACATTAGCCTTGACATTAGTACGGAGAACCGTTAGTATTTAACGGAGTAGGTATCTACCTGGCGAAGTGGTTTCATCGTAACGCTGTGCACAACACTAACAACCTGCGAGTTCAATTCATACAGCGGCACCGATACAAATGTAATATCGTTAATTAAACTTTTATCAGGTCTGGAAGTTATGGTTATGTTATTTATTACTATTGATTTTTACAGTACAATCGACCGTACATCAAAAACAAACAAATAACAGTTTGCTGTTGATATGCCGCCCTCATCCCGTACGTAATAGAGGCAGCATTTGCAATGTAACTGTTACACATGATTATGATGTCGACTGTACATGTGTTCTCAATTTGTGTACTAAACTATCTTTGATGTGGCTTTATCGAGAATCGTCTTACCTCGTTCGGCTCGCTCAGCTCGAACAGATCGAGCCGGTTGGCGTTCCACTGCTGGATCATGGTGCGAAGCGCCTCGCGGTCCAGCATGCGCTTGTCCGCCGCGTCCATCCTGTCACCGCATCAAGTCTACCTAGAATCACGACAAGACGGCCATCAGTATCACGTCAAATCACGTCTAAGGCTGACAGTTCTAATACTCCATTGAGAGTTGAGACGGAGATGAGCTGAGCGGAGCGTAGCACAGTGTGTAAGTTAACCAAGACTTCCTTTATTTCAACATCTTTTCTCCGATAACAAATCTAACAAAGTGGACAAGGGCAGAGATGAGAGATGTGTCGAATCAACCAATAAGAGAGGTGGCGGCTATAAAAAATATTAGTTATTTACGATACATCACTTTTTCGCCTGTCTCTGCTTGTTGGTATAATTACCGAGCCTTAGTGTTGAAAGTGGGTACATTGTTTACTATCCGTATTCATTTGATTACGTTTACCTAAACGAAAATTAGTATGGCATTGAAACAGCGCCTCCTGGCGGCATACGAGAAGAGTTACAATTTTGTCATACAAATTTTCGTTTTCGTTAACGTGATCGAATGGCTTATGAAACTCGCACTATACACCCAGATACGGGAAAATACTACGATTAGGTGCGTCATAGGAAAATATTATGAGTAAGAAAGTTCCTAAAGGGGGTTCGATACGTATCCCATGATGGACTATTGCAGCGACACCTACCGGGTCCAATTGTAAAGCTAAACCATTCTTGAATCCACTTGAACACACTCAAAAAATTTCATTAAAATCGGTCCAGCCGTTTAGAAGGAGTTCAATTACAAACACACGCAATAGAAGATTTGCATCAGTAAATAATGGCACAATAAAAGCTAGTCACTCAAACAATAGACGAGAATTTAAATTGCTTCCTCTCAAAATAAATCATCTTAAACGGCCACTTAGAAACTAGACTGCTGACTACCTCAGTTTTCATTAGCAATAAAATTATAGCGTTCCTATAAAATTAATGATTGTTACTTTGTTACAGGCGCACCCACACGGGCAACAAGTCAACAATCTCATTATCAGCGGACACACATTCGATAAGTTTGCGATAAAGTAATAAACATTAATAGACTATGATCACTGACACAGTAATATAGGTATAGGTAGATAGGTACCTTAAAACATGAATTCATTAACGTAACCCAAGTTTGATTCAAGAGTTGCTACGAGATCTCCGTCATTAAAGTACCGTTCATTTCATAAAGGTCATGGTGTATATGTGTACGATGTAGATACGAAGAATTATTTCTCGATAGTAGGTATATAGGTACATAATAATGTGAATCGTCTAAGTATAGGTGTTAGCTGTAATAGCTACCTACCTTACGAAACAAGTGAAACATCGACAAACCGTTGAATCAAACAGCGGCTATGGTAACCGTTGTTCGTTGATGCTAATCAAAAAAGGAGGTCACGCAGAGATTTTCAATTACGGGCGAACGAAAAATTTAATTTGATTACCTACAAAGTTTGTCGAGATGATTAGGAAACAAAAGAAAACCACAAAAGGAGTAGTTAAAACTATTGACAGTACGGTTATATCAGAAGATTGCAGCGCTTGACTTTTTCATTCTTAGCTGATGGTGACATTATAGCCGAAAAAACGGAACGGTGGTAGCAGGCGGACTTAGAACTAGCTTTACCACCAACCTAACCGAACACAATATGGACTACCTAATCGGGAACTGTAGGTCTATGTTCGGTGATCTAACCACTACATTATTACAAGCACTTTATTAAACGCTGCATGATTTACCCGTTAATAACATAGGTAAAAACATGAAAAAAAAACGTTCGTGTTTTCATAATTAACAATTTACAAAAAAATAATGAGAAGTGGGCGGTTCTGGCACACATCATGCGCCGACGCACCTAAACATGCGCCCGTATTTATAACGTAAACATATGGCCCGCTCTGGAAACGCCAACACCGACCGGTGCTCGCCGTAAATACAACATTCAATGTGGACCGGCAATATTGGTCACTTTATGAGCGATCAATCGATGCGACTAAATTTAACTCGCCATCTATAATTCACCAAGTAAATAAAGCATCGGGCAACGCCGCCGGTTTCAGATTAATGTTTAATATCCTAACGATACCTATATGTCGGCACATATCTATGAATAATATTGAACTAAAAATGTCGTATGACACTCATTAATTTTATTATAATAAAGACTATAAATGTTCCTCTTTAATAACTAAAACCCTGATAGGATATTCCAGACACTACCTTCGTCTACCATTTTTTCGTATAACAACGTACGTATTCGTATATCAACCTATAGGTTGCGTTTCCACCAAAGCAGCAGCACCCGCCGCGCTGCATTCCACACGTGCCCATAGCCCCATACAGCAAGTACACAGAGCGTACGTTTCGCGTTACTCGGAAACATGTTCCTATTTCAATTTTCATCCGAAACCAGTTTATTAGTGTTAGCCGTCAGAGACCGAAACAGCCGCCAGCGTTGTTATGGTTCGGCTCGCTTCCGCTATAGTTGGCTGGAACTCATGAGCCACATACACTTAGGCATGGAACGAGGAACCGCGAACCGTTCAAAACACGGATCGTTGACTCGTAAAAATAAACATGCAGTGCACTGTAACCGTATAAGTACACGATATTTTCGTTCACTGCAACGAGACTTAGATGTAAACCCGTAGCCCTAAACAATATTACTCTTTAAACCGATTGTGTACCTAATAAATAACAGCAAGCGTAGAATTCACTATGACCAATAATAATATTAGATGCTAAAACAAACGTAGAGGATTTGTCAATGGTGCCGGAACTTCACGGTTGGACGCCGACCTTGCCCCTTCCTGCAATCCAAACGGTCTCGCAGACCATGCCAGGCTAGATTGGCTCGGCTTAATATCTGCTTGTATTACAGTACAAACACTGTCTATAAGATTGAATCTTTAGCTTTTGAATAGAACAATCAATAAAACGGTAATATCCTTCCATACACTCCTTAATACCACATGATAACATGGTACAGTCACGAGCACAGTAACGTTTAAACACTTTTTACAGTTTGTAAATCTTAAGACTATGAGATAAGAGTCAAATCGGTAAAAACGGTGTTTACATAACTTACTGCGGTCGTGACAGCGAAGTACAAATAAAAGTTTTGAATGAATATATAAGTACTTATAAGATTGAATTGTATTCATCAAAATATTACGTAAAAAAAATTCAAAGAAGCGATGTTATTACTTAATAAACAGAAAACATGAATAGTCATCTATCTTTTTATAGCATTCTACAAAAAAGATAAGTATCAAATCTACCTCATATAAATATGTCTAATTATTTGCGTCGAATAGTAATTAAAAGTGTGTGGGTTAATTGTAATAATATTCATACATACAAATCTGCATAAACTGAAGCACACACACTAATTTACACATATTAAAATGTGTGAATCATCATTACGATACATGGTGGTGAGCAATTAATTAACCCTTTCAATTGTGTACCCAAAATTGTCAAAGAAAAACCTAGTTGCCTCCACAGATTGATTCCGCTTAAGCGCACCGTGGGAAAGTTAGTTGTTGAAATGGTATGGGTGCAAAAACTGTGAGTTCGAGCGGCGGCGCCGGCGACCCTAACAGCAAGTGCATAGGGGCGTGACAAGTGGACCTATCCGCGACCCCGCACTCTGCGCCCTTCGCTGCTGAGTGCTCCACTCAATAGCATATTGACATTCTAACACTCGCACGGAAAGTTAGCCGATTACGAAACACACGGCCGAGGCACTTGAAAGGGCCATTTCGTGGTTTCTTTTCTAGCATTCTTATTTAGAGATACTGAATGTGAAGAATAAACGCGTTGTTGTATTTCCCAATTATGAAGACTTGATAAACGACCTATTATGTGAAGACTTGACTCATGTCATGAACAGTTTAATAATTAATTAAGCAGTTTTTACGATTACGCAAATAACACAAGCACTAACAGATAACTCACTCTTTTGCTTTTGCCAGTGATAATGTTAAATGAATGTTGACAAGTATGTCAATGACAGTTTTGAAAAAAAAAAGAAGATCTGTTACATTAGTTTTAAAGTTCTCTACATATAAACAAACAGATTATACTTCTCTATGAAGTAAATGGTTAAAACGCAAAATACAGTAAGTAGTAGTTAAAATTCTATTAACATTACCAACATTCCAGCCAATGAAGCAAGCGGCTGCTGACAATGGAAGCATAATATATAAAAAATTACATAAATTGTTAAAAAACAGAACTGAAATCTGTGCTGTATAATCTATCTATGGCATCGATGCAATATCTTGAACTTTCTATATTCGCCTTGAAATATCACTACATTAATAAAATTGAGTCTCGCTCAATTGATTATAATCAAAACGCTCACCATTGTAACATGCGTAAAGTCACTGCCTCACAAATGACCGTACATTTCTGAATTCAAATGTCATTTTTGTAACGGGACGCAAGTAAAGTGGCGGGCACGCAAGGTGCACACAAGACGCGGATGTGACATCCACATAATCGCGTGTTGAGCCAACTCCAGTTACCGAGTCGTGTAACCCGACGTGCGCGATTCTGTTGATAATCGCGAGCAGTCGCGATCGCGACCCACGGACCTAACCCAGCCTGAGAACACGCCACGCTATTACAAAATAAGAAGGACCCAAAAGGCAAGCTTAAGAGGAAACACTAAGGTCGACTGAATTGAAAATATGTATGAAAAGTAGACAAAATCAACGTTTCGTAGTCCCCTGATTCCTCCTCCAAAACTAAACCGATCTAATTACATTTTTCATCAAAAATTTTAAAAAGGCTTTGGCTGTGTCCCATGTTTTCTATTTTTTTATAAATTAATTATTAAAAAAGATATGAACCTTTAAAAACCTTAAAAATTGCCCAGATTTTCCGCTGTTTCCCAAATTTGACGAGATTATATTAAAAAAGCAAAACAGCTGTGTCCCTAGCCAAAGTTTTTCTTTAATTTTTAATGAAAAAGTAATTAAATCGGTCCAGTTTTGGAATAGAAATCAGGGGACTACGAAATGTTGATTTTGTCTATTTTTGATACATATTTTTCAATTCAGTCGACCTTAGTGTTTCCTCTTATTACACCGCGCTCGAGCAACGCACACCTAAAGTCTAATTATTAATTCACTGGAGTAATCTGACGTTTACGGTGTTAACAGTTTCTGATGAACAGAAAATAGTGTTGTGACAAGAAGATTGACATCAATTACTCACTCATTCATTCTCATTACGTCTTGAATCAAATCACATTACTCATTTTATTTACTTTATTAAGTAATCTCCTAGGCCAGTTGGCCAAAACCCATGTGAAAATTCACTCGGAGACAGAGAAAGTGCTATATGAGAAAGTGATAAAAAATGGTTTTAGAACGGGTCAGAGTGATTTTTTATTTTGAAAACGGTACTTACTATATTGTTGAGGCTATCTCCATTTCAACGTTATTTTTTTATAGTATTCTGTTTTGTTTTAATTGTTATACAGTAAATAGTACTCCTACACAGTGGTTAAATCTGTATTTTTCTTTTAAACAGATGGATGATGTTAAAATTGCAATTATTAAAATACTTCCAAAATTTTCGAATAATAACAGCTCCCAAAGCTAGGCTAGCCAACTTCAAAAAAGGCATTCCCGGACTACCTAGCTCGACAACCGGGACTTGGGCATATTACGCGGGACACAACACACCACGTATAAAATGGTTAGAAAAAAACTGCATATTTTTTCTTATCATTTAACAAAAATCAATACAAATGTATGACAAACATTTTAAATTATTAAATTAAATTAATTTTATGTTTTAATTTTAAAACTGTAATTATTTTGCGATTTCAAGCAATTTAATAAGTTTTTTAATAAAATTCGCTGCATTTTTGGTCAAAATTAATTTTAATTTGTGGTTCAGCCTTGACGTGGTCGACAGACAGCTTATTTCTACTGTCTGTCCATGCATTTCCACAGAGAGAAAACACTCTCTCTGCTGATGCATTTGACGGTGGTATCGAAGCTACCATCTGAAAGATATCTACTACATGTGCGGGCGAATTCGGGGCGACTCGGGCGGATCCACCCCCGCGCAACGCACCCTCCCGCCCGCGCAGTGAACGAACACCTATCGCTCCTGACGCGAAATACGCAATGCGTAGGTATTAAGAAATTTTTATAATGCGTAACAAATTACTCGGGCTAACTGCCTATATATATAGATATATAGATACTTATATCATATTATCTCTAATTTCCGGGACAAAAAGCGTCCCGCAGGAGGTCACGGCGGGACGGCCCAAAATTGATCCCGAAGCGGGACGTCCCGGAAAATCCGGGACGGTTGGCAAGCCTACCCAAAGCCCTAAAGCAAAACAAACATTGACAACTAAACTATAGGTGAAATTTCTCGGTACAAAAAGACATTCATATACCTACCTATATTATAATAATTAAGTACCTTTTTATAATAAACGTTCCTACTGACTGTGTGAGTAATCTGAATGACAATGAACGAAACGCATCACTAGTACAATAAATATGGCAATATAATTTACAATGTGACATTAGCATCTGTCAGTTTACTCCAGTGAATTAATAAATTAGACTTTAGGGTGTTGTTTTTGACCAGTGTCTCATTTGGCATTCGCAAGTTGATGCTGTTCTGAAAAGGGTCTTTGCTGCGTACAGTTCACTTAATCGTCTTCGTAACTTCTTGCCGATTAGCACAAAGATCACTCTGGCGCAAACTCTCCTGCTGTCCATCATTGACTATGCTGATGTTTGCTACGCTGATCTTTCCGAGGAACTTCTAAATAAACTGGAGCGTTGCAGAATCTCTGTATTCGGTTTATTTATAACTTGAGGAAGTATGATCATGTCTCGATTTTCTGAGCTCAGCTTAAATGGTTGCCAATTCGCCGGCGTAGAGACTTACACGTTCTTTCCTTTCTGTATACTGTCCACTTTCTACTCACTTCACCTTCATATCTTCAAAATTGTTTCTCCTTCCGTTCCACGTCCTCAAGCCTTACCTTGCGTTCTGCGTATAACTTAGCTCTTGTGACTCCTCTTCATTCAACTAATTTCCTTTCCTACTCTTTTTCTGTGCATGCTGTCCGGTTATGGAATTCTTTGCCTGAGCGCATCAAAAGTGCTCGCACGTTGGAGTCGTTCAGGGGTCTGGTTCGGAGTCATTTTCTAAATTCACCTTAGCTATGTTTATTTATTTTATGATTTATATTGCATAAACTCTGTTTAATATATTTATTTTCCTTTTGTATGTACTTTATTTGATATTATTATTATAATTTAGTTTATCTTTACTTGCACCCATTTTTATTTTCTCTTTGCAAAGAGATTTTCATTTTGTATGCAAATAAAGTTTATTATTATTATTATTACTAGATCCCTTGCACGGACACGGATCTCGGAACGTCTGAGCGCAGCATGCAGCTGTTGCGGTTGCGAGATTCCGTGCCCGTGAGATGTTGTCTGCGTGCGTTGCTCGACCGCGTCTGTATGAAGCTTGCCTACTGCAGTCTCATTATTTTGCGACGCCGTTGTATGGAGGCTCTCATGTCGGTTACGCAATGCATCTGTACTGTTATAGTCTGTCACGCAATACTAATTGACGGCGTAAACTCATCTTCGCAGCGGCCGGCGCGGCGGCGGCACCCAGTGTCAACTCACTCGGTTACTCCTTATCTTAGACGGCTAACATTTAAAACGGGTTTTGTATTAACGGCGCCCTCGTTTGTACACGGACGAGTTTTAGATCACCTTTATCAATGTGGGGAGGGTAACGCCGCGCCGGTGCCGCTGGTGTCAGTCGACCATTGCTCTTTTACTAATATTGCATTCATTCACATTAAAAATATAAATGCCCAACATGAAGAAAATAATAATACAGTTTGCATTACAATTTATTACGGTCCATTTTTAGGTTACCTGTGGAATGTCCCAATAGGGTTGCCACCTTTTTTTTAGGACGAATAAAGTATTTTTTTTTATTTTGTTAGAACAAAAATAAAGTACCTACATAGCATAAAAAAAGAGTACGTATTTATCTGTTTGTCCTTAAAAACGTATTTTTTGTTGCTCTTTGCGACATTTTAACAAATATTTTGTGGCTGTGGATACCAATTTATTTAGTCTCATTCATAAGTACTCATAACCAGTAACGAGCCAGTAACAATCAGTTTTACGTTAATAGATTATTTTAGTGTACTTTATTGGTGTCGTAGATTATAAAGTACGCCTGACAGGAGAATACTCTATTTTAGAGTGGTGGCAACCCTATATCTCACTCTCACCAACTGTTTGACAAATTCCTCGGCTTAATCCTTTCATAG
Source organism: Eudonia lacustrata (assembly GCA_947562085.1). Lineage (NCBI taxonomy): Eukaryota > Metazoa > Arthropoda > Insecta > Lepidoptera > Crambidae > Eudonia > Eudonia lacustrata. Next base: position 7,629,313 of record OX387313.1, read on the forward strand.
CTTTTATGTAGGTTTACTAGCCGATTAAATTATTATCATTAGTAATCAGTAGTATAGTAGTAAAACTTAAAATAATTGAGTTAATAAAATCAACTGCTTAAAACCATAATTATATATATCGATGCTTAAAACAATATTTACCCCTACCTAGTTGACACCAAACACTGACAAGAAACTCTAAAACACAATAACGAGACTATATTTTATATTCTCACTACCAAAATGAACTAGCGAAGTACAATTATTGTGTTCACAAACACAATATCAAGGTTTAATTTCATAAAGTTATTCAATACAACTAGGTACAACTTAACGCAATGAATAATAATAAGGCATAGACGCATAGCAAACAGTTCGCAACGCAACGCATCGGGCGGTATTAATAAGTGGAATGCGAAGGAACACCAAGCTAAAGCCGTAATATGACTCACATTGAAGGCACGCGAGACTCCGCGTCGTCGGCCACCGGGCTCCACCCTCAACCTTTACTACTCATCACAGGGCCACAGGCACCTTAAGCAACGGTTATTCATCTTAACGGGACTTGAACAAATATCACAATTAGCATCATAGTGTTACTATTACTACAAGTTAAATTTGTGTGCTTACATTACAAGTTAGCTAAACAGCAAAAATCGATTCTTGCATTCGCAAAGTAGATCCCATAATTCCCAAAACAATCGACGCTTGAATTTATTTAGCCGTTAAATGTTTAGGATTATTCTAGGATACCTTTTTCAACCGTTAAACAATGGTCGCTTTGAATCATTCGAATTCATCTGTTTCGTTACATCATCTTTAAAAATGTATAAAACATGTAATTCATATTATTATAATGTGATAGCTAATGTACCTACCTGTAACATAATAAGTAACCTTTCGCAACAAATAATACTTTGAAAAAGAAACAACACTGCTAAAATGTAACAGATGCACCTGCTCGACCAACAAACATTCCATTGAAACTGGACGTGACATTATTCAAGAATCAAATTACAATGTTTAACTCCATTCTAACATGTCAGGCGCATTTCATCTCAGCTGTCTAGTTGGCAAAAATATAGGATCAAATTTAAGAAACCCGAAACAAAACTGTCATCGGATGTATTAAATAGCAAAAAAAGATTAGAGAGCTAGTAGTTGGCGAAGTGATAGTAGGGCAAACTTAGTAGTCGGGTTTCGTTCCGGTGCGTCAGAGAGAGGACGAAACATTGGCACTCAGCCGATCGCACAGCGGCGAACGGCACGTCTTCGAACATCGGCTGCTCGATGCGTTGAAGAGAAAAGTGTGACGCATGGCCTCTCTAGACATTTGTGCTCGGACAAATGACCGTGACCGGACGCCGCGTTCACTCTCAACGAGAACGGGATCGAAGCACGCAACTCCATCGCTGATCGATGTTCATGACAGAAACAACGAGTTATTCCTCAATAACAAAGGGCTAAACGGGTACGGAGCCTGACATAGTATATCGACCAGCGGCACGTACGAGGGTGAGCCGGAGCCTGGCACGGAGTGGGCCAACCGCCATGCGATAGGAACCGTTTCACCTCACGCAGCTCCGTCAATGGTAAACCTGACACGGAAAATGTCATTTGGCCCGATTTTTTTCCTCCTCCTGCCAAAACAATCTACCCAATATAGAGATCTACCTATTTAACATGAATTGAAAAAAATATAATTGTGTAATCATTTGAAATTGGTAGACGAAATATCTTAAGTGAAAAAAGATAAAGGCAGACAATACTGTTCTTGCCCCACTTGTGAGCAGACAAAGCGTAATGCCATTACAAGTTACAAGCCATTGTTTTTACTACATTAGTATTGCAGTCGGATAAGTGTTAAATAATACGTAATTTTGCTATTTCCATATGCCGAATCACCTCCTTGTAACAGTAATGAAATACAAGCACATGCCAGCATTGTTTTATCTCAAGAATACCTTACGTAAAGTTCTTTACATCAATCAAACGTACAGTTCAAAAGTTTTATTGTTGACACAGTTTTTTTTTCTCTGCAAGAATATAAGATTAGAAAGGTAATATTCTATGAAGTTAAGTGGGATAAGGCATTACTTAAAAATCAATAAGTACAAAACCGGCCAAGAGCGAGTCGGACTCGCGCACGAAGGGTTCCGTACGATTTTTTTGACGTTTTTATAGATAATAATCTATAAAAACGTCAAAAAAATCATGTCTGTTGTATGGGAGATGGTAAATATTAATTTTATTTTAATTTAATTATTTATTTTTAAAGTGAATATATAACTAAATATTCAGTGAATATTTCAAGCGTCTATCTGTTGCCGTTATCAATATCGAGCAAAAACGAGCAAAAAAATCACATTTGTTGTATGAGAGCCCCCTTAAATATTCATTTTATTCTGTTTTTTAGTATTTGTTGTTAATAGCGGCAACAGAAATACATCATCTGTGAAAATTTCAACTGTCTAACTATCACGGTTCATGAGATACAGCCTGGTGACAGACGGACGGACGGACGGACGGACGGACGGACGGACGGCGGAGTCTTAATGATAGGGTCCTGTTTTACCCTTTGGGTACGGAACCCTAAAAATGGGAAAATTTGTGAAGAAAAACCCCGGTTTCCAGAAAGTAAATTCCGTAAATTTAAATCAAAACAAATACTTTAATTAATATTTTTCTGTAACGAAGTTTTCTATTCTTGACCGTTTACAACTGATTCTCGATGTTTCCCGATACAAATATTAGTTTTATGTAATATGTTTAGAGAGTGTAAGCCGCCGCCGCGCCGGTGCGTGGCTGCGAACGGCGTTCCACTTGCAACCTAATTGAATTAGAAGCAATCGCCTCCAATGACGCTGTGCGCTACGTCAATGCTCCCTGCTCCAATCGCCCTACGGTCACTGCTCACCCCACGGACATCTTTAATAATTAACTTAGGAATCGCCACTGCAGCTTGTAATGCTGCCTTATTAGACTTATCTATTACTAACTTAACTTAACTAACATTCTCTCGAACATTCACGTTGTATATTATTTAAGGTAGCGTAAATTTACGAGTCGTATTATTTGCAAAAAAGATTTGTTGCCTGTGTGCCTATTATACCAGCGAAAATATAGCACTGAGGTTCTGTAATCTGTCATCCGGTGTGACGGTCACCCTTGCGGTAAGGCAATATGATCCACATCCTAAGAAACAAATGAAAGCACCAACCAGCGTGCGTGCCGAGCAAAAACTGGTTGTAGTAAAATGCCATTTTACTGTCGGACGGAATCGTGAAAGTTAGACGAGTCGGACTTGAGACAACTGGTTGCTGCATTTCTGACCGATTCATTATGGAGGTGATAAGAGATTTCTACGTACGCGATAACTGTTCGCTCCTAGCCACTTATGTCGGAATTCCATGTGAACATGTTCACATGGAAATGGAAGTATCTGTGTATGTGTAGTAGTATAATAAAAAATGTTACCTATATTCTCCATTCTTATAATTAACTTTGATAAAGATAATATCGAAAATTTTGTGTGTATTAATATATACATCATCGTTTATTGAGCATTATAATACTAAATGCACAAATTTTTGGCGCTTTTAATTTTACCCGTATCTAAAGAGAACGCTTTAAAGCGATAAGTCCGCCAAATTGTATTTTACCATTATTTTCGTAACATTTTTTTCTGGTATGCAATATAAATATTTAAGGTTCCTTTACCTATCTCTGATATTTCTGTATTTTCTTCTTTTTGTTGCTACTAAACCAAGATTTTCTGTAGTAATTCACAAGCTACGATTGCGATACTTAGACGATGACGAGCAACGGTCCCTTAATAAGACGCTCAATATTAAAGATGTGGACGTGCCTCACAGGTTTGAAATCTTAGCAGGCGACTGCCCCCGGGGCTACGTTGATAAAGCGGCCTCTTGTGTTCTTATGGCGAAACCAACGCGCCGGTGAGAAAGTAAAAAGACGCAATCAGCGAGAGAAAAGCGCGCGGAAACCGAGGTGGAGCCACAGCCATTGCCTTAATAGACTCTTAAATATTCAGGACACCGACGAGCACATGCATGACCTACTAACGACAGATATTTGTTGTTGATAGTGTTATTACTTTATCCATTAAAACTTTCAGTAATACCATAACCCTGTCATTGCAATACGTAGACTTCAGTCATCCTGTTTTAAAACTAATGACTTTAACTCATGATATCGACGTTATACATAACCCTATCTTCTGGAACATAACAGTTAAAGTTCATGTATTTTTGGAAAATCGGCAAATAAGTACCTATTTTTTATTAGCTATTGATAGACATGTTTAATCCTCTGACGCAGTGAATACTTATAAAGACGATAGGGGTTAGCAAATTTAGCATCGCAAAAAGGGTGTTTTCAGATTGAATTATTCGCTTAGGTTCAGTGATTTTTTCAAGCAAGATCGAGGGCATTTGAAACAACCAAAGAAAATCAGGTAGGTGGTACCTTCATGTATTTTTTATGAAGTAAAAAATATGCCAAATAATATTTTCAAAAAAACGAAATCAAAAGCAAAGTGATTTCCAATTAAATAGCCTTACGGTAAAGCTTAACTTATATTTTAAAAGTTAATTGATGTTTCATGTAGAAAAGGAGTAAAATTTACAAAACATACGTAGTTTTGTACTTACTTCAAAGTCGGTTGAGTCAAATAGTTTTCTCAGAAGGGGTGCACTACGCCATATTAATATCTGAAACAAACAATTTATAGTAATATAGACATAGTATAGATGAGTTCAATCACCGCATAATTTTGCATAGTTAGTAGCTTAATTTGTTTTACGCTTTGATTATAATCTCACAACGTTCTACGTGACATTGTATTGTCGTATTGAGCCAGACGGTGAGACAAGAACACAAAACCTCGGTGCTTTTGATCTCGTTTCGTCAGCGATTCATCGCGATGGCGATTTCGAGTCTAGCAGGTGAAGGATTTCACAAATTGCGGCGTCAAAAATTCATTTAAGAATCTCAATTCTCGCAAAACAAGTGATGTTCTATCACTCGTTTGCTACTCGTCTGGTGTAGCATAGTAATAATCCAGCAAATCATTCTGTATAACCTCTTTGTTTGCTGTTTAAGGTATTATGTGCTCGCCGCTCGCCAGTCAGGTTATACAAAAGTCAAAATCATCTGTACAATATGATTTCTAGGTAGGAAGATGTATCGATAATTTTGTACCTGAAGCTGTGGCAATGACATAAGGTACCACTGAGTCAACTCACGGCGGCGCCCGCAGGCGGCGTGCAATCTGTGACTCACTGAGGCAACGACCGGGTGGTAGGTCTCTCTAAACCTCTGACTGGTATTTGATACCCTCTTTGACAATTTTGCGAACATTTTATATCCGTTAGTAAGTAAGTTACACATCTTAGAAAATGTTCCCAACATTGCTTGTAGCTAGAGTTGCCACTAGTACTCTAAAATAGAGTATTCTCCTCTTTTTCATGTACGCGTACTTTATAATCTACGACACCAATAAAGTACGCTAAAATAGTCTATTTACGTAAAACTATTACTGGCTTGTTACTGGTTATGAGTACTTATGACTCTTATGAGACTAAATAAACTGGTATAGCCACAAAATATTTGTTAAATGTCGCAATGAGCAACAAAAAATACGGTTTTAAGGACAAATAAATAAATACTTTTTTTATATGCTATGTAGTACTTTATTTTTGTTCTAACAAATACTTTATTCGTCGTAAAAAAATGGTGGGAACCCTACTTGTAGACTCCACTTTATGGGATATTTGAATAAAGCTCAAAATTCCGTCACGCTAACTTCCGTATGCTTTACGTGAAGAAATTGATTAATGAAATGTACAGACGCCTGCACATCAACTTATCCAAAACGGTCAAATTTCTTCAATACATTTTCAACCATATGCTTAAAGGCATAAAGTTCAAGGTCTATTGAAGAACTCTGACAGAGGTAGGTTGCTGTGCAGGTGTGTGTACTACAAACATATTACATTCTACACGTGTGTAACGCTTGACATTCACATGAAGGATCAAATTGTATTCACTATAGAAAAGGGAATTATACCTACGTACCTACTACATAGATAGGTATGTATACTGTTGAACATAAAGTCATAAACGACGAACACGAATCTTATTAATATGTGCTACTCGTACGCATTCAATACAGTACTTGTGAATCTGCTATTTATATTATGTGTATTACACGTTGTTATTTTTAAATAGAAATCTAAAAACGAAATTTTATAGGGAATACCGCTCATATTATATTGTTAATAAAATAAATTTCGCAAAGCAGACAATCTAATAGCAAGATAAATTCCGTGTTTTATATCGGTATACAGGGTGGAAACTTTCAGCGGGGCAGTAAGGGGAAGTACCTTATCCGTTGCGGCTACACGAAAATGGGCTTAGGAGACTATCCATAATTTATTATGGAATTTTGATCCCCATTCAAAGATTTTCAAAAATATGTACAGTTAGCCAGAAAACAGCCATTTTACACAAAAACATTTTTTGATGCCAATCGATCCTGTTTCTAATACTGATTAAAAACTTCTATGGGACCAACCATCGTTGAAGTACTCAAAAAGTCACAAATTGCAAAAAACATTTTCCGTTCATTTTGTATGAAAATTTTACGCAAAAGCTTTTTTAGTGACGGTTGAGATCTTTTTGTTGACTGAATAAAAAGATAAGTTTAAAAACAATTCAAATTTGGAACAAAATGGAATTGATTTTTTCATTAAAATGGCTGTCACTTCGAGCACTTGATATTGTAGGGCAAGAAACAGCAAGATTTTAAATAAGAATAACATCATCAAGTTATGCTAGTTAATAAAAAAGAAAATTAATACGCCTTCTTTTTGATATGTGTACAATTCTATGTGATCATTTGTCTTTTATTTTATTTTTTGTATTTCAGTTACACAATTTTTTTACAAATGTAAGGGAATAGTTTTTTGCAATTTGTGACTTTTTGAGTTTTCCAACGATGGTTGGTCCCCATTGAAGTTTTTGATCAGTATTAGAAACAGGATTAAAAAAAAAAAAATGTTTTTGTGTAAAATGGCTATTTTCTTGCTAACTGTACATTTTTTTGAAAATCTTTGAATGGGAATCAAAATTCCTTAAAAAATTATGGATAGTCTTCTAAGACCATTTTCGTGTGGCTGCAACGGACAAGGTACTTCCCCTTACTGCCCCGCTGAAAGTTTCCACCCTGTATACTAACTGACTGACGGCTATTAAGTGTTATATTCTGACGTGAATTGAAGGGGAGGTGAAACTATAAATCGACTTGGCTTTGATGGCGATAGGTCACAGGAACAACCTGTAGCTAAATTATTAAATTCGTAATAATTTCCAATATTTAGACTTAACTATTTAAACTATCATGGTCACTTACATTAGAGTAATTACTAACGGATTAAATATCGGGTACTCACATACTATATGTATAATAAACATGGTAAAAATCCCATTAATAATATTGCTCTAATGTACCTAGATTTAAGTTTGAAGCGTGTCGGGCTTTCGGGGGTGGGTAGCCGAACATATCGAAATATCGTGGTTCATTTCACTCCCTATAACTACCTACTACACTACTACAGTGAACCCATTCCTAAAATTATAGCATATCAGCTTTTTGGCTGGTTTAATAAGACTATTACAAATGTGTTAATATGTATTTATTAGACATGCCAACAGTGTACATATTATTTTGTAATTGATATAATAGGTACGCACAAGATTAATTGCCATTAACACTTCTAGCACAGAAAATTTATAATAATGGCTGGGTTATGCCTCTGCTCACTCCTTTGGCATACTAAGATGGTCTCAGACCGAATTGGACGCCTTGGATAGAAGAATCCGTCAAATGCTCACGACTTCCAGAATGCTACACCCGCGCTCATCTGTTATGAGGCTGTACATCCCGCGGAGATGTGGGGGTCGCGGCTTTTTAAATGCCAAGGACCTACATAACCGTGAGACACCTCACTATTATACGTATAGCATTCTCAGGGATTATTTACTTAACAGTGAGTGCGGGATGCATTTGGATGTCGTGGCTGTTGATAGACACTTTACGCCACTCTCCTTGGCAACAGAAAACTGGCGCAAACCAGTGGTGCTAAGCACTCTCGATCGCAAGGACATATGGAAGAGCAAGGTGCTACATGGACGCTACTATTGGGCTCTAACTGGGCCTGATGTAGATTTGACTGCCTCGGTGAACTGGCTACGTTTCGGTGACCTCTTTGGGGAAACTGAAGGTTTTGTATGTGCCATTGAAGATGAAGTTATCAAGACGAATAACTACCGGAAATATATTATGAGGGACGGTACGGTCGACATCTGTCGGGCATGCCGCCGTCCAGGAGAATCACTCCGACATATTATTTCTGGTTGTTCTCATCTTGCTAACGGAGAGTATTTGCACAGACACAACAAAGTAGCCAGAATAATTCACCAGCAACTTGCTCTTGGATATGGACTTGGTGAATCGGAGGTGCCGTACTATAAATACGCACCTGCGCCAGTACTCGAAAATGGTCATGCAACGCTCTACTGGGATCGCTCTATCATTACGGACAGGACTATTGTCGCCAATATATATCCTACACGGAGCATTCGTATGGTGGCACAGAGCCGCAGTAGGCAAAAACAAGGCAGAGTTAGACAAAGTCCAAAGGCTAGCGGCCCTAGTGACTATGGGCGCGATGAGGACAACACCTACAGCCGCGCTCGAGATCCTACTGGGGCTGAATCCCCTGGACTTAGAAATTAAGAGAAGAGCCATGGAACAATGGTTCAAGCTAAGAAGCACTGGCATATGGACCGGGAACTTCACGGACAAGGTCACGCCAGTATAGGCAAACAATACGAAGATAGGCTGTCAATGATCCTCTCTAACAACGACTTAATACGGAAGGAAAGGATTTTTGACAAAAAATATAGAATACACATAGGTTCAAGAGAAGACATCACTTGGTTTCACATGGCATCACTTGCTATACAGACGGCTCCAGAAAGGAGTCGACAAAGCTCTCTGGATCCGGCATGCACATTAAATGTGCAGACGGGACGGAGATGAACAAGTCGATACCGTTAGGAAGATTCGCCAGTATCTTCCAGGCGGAAATATACGCAATAATGGCATGCGCTGAGATGGCCGAACACCTTACTATTACAGGAAAGATGGCTATCTACAGCGACAGCCAGGCGGCGCTGAAGGCACTAGGCAGAGAAGAAACGACATCAGCAATCGTCAAAGAATGCAAGGAATCATTAAAAAGGCTGGCCGAGAGAACGGACCTGACGATAGCGTGGGTTCCCGGACGCGAGGGAAACACGGGAAACGAACAGGCCGACAAACTAGCCAGAAAGGGAGCAGAGGAAAACTTGGTGGGACCGGAACCCCGGCTGCCAATAGCGCACAACATCACCAAGGGAGTATTCAGCCACAGTATAACATCAGAAACCAACCGAAGATGAAGGTCCTCGAATGGTATGAGACAGTCGAAGATCTTCATAAAAGGAATGGATAAGAAAAAGACCAGCAAACTAATGGGACTCTCCAGAGAGAACATGAGGCTAGTCATAGAAATCATAACAGGACATTGTCGGCTGAACAGACATCTGACAGTGATAGGAGTGAAAACCGACCCCATATGCCCGGAGTACATGGAAAGCGAGGAGACCAGCCTCCACCTACTAGCTGAATGCCCTATGTACTCGCTGATAAGATGGGAGCTCTGGGGGTCGGACACATTGCACATAGAGGACCTAAAGGATCTGAAGGTGGAGCAGATAGCAAGATTTAGCAAAGAGATTTACCAAAAGATTCGACGGGGCGCCGTGAAAGCTGGATTAACCTTAACTCCGTCAAAAGGGAGAACGGGGAAAAGGATGAAGTGGCCCGCAACAACGCGGGTGGATCGTCCGTTCGGCTGGCGACGTCCCCATGAGAAATAACAATAATAATAATAATTGTCGCCAATAAGCCTGATATCGTGGTGGTCGACCGATCCCAGCGCCGGGCAATACTGGTTGATATCACCATACCTCATGATGAGAACCTCGTGAAAGCCGAGAAGGACAAGCTCAGTAAGTACCTTGACTTGGCTCACGAGGTTACCGCCATGTGGGATGTGGATTCAACCATTATTGTACCGATAGTCGTTTCGGCAAATGGTATTTTAGCCAAGAGCCTCGATCAACACCAAGAGAGGCTCTCGCTGAAGTATGGGTCAAGGGTCAGATGCAAAAGGCAGTACTCCTTGACACTGCACGTATTGTCAGGAGGTTCCTCACTCTGCAGCCCTGACCACCGGTAGCCCCGCTGCTGGCGGTACTCTAGGATTAGGTTTTTATAATGTTTTATTGTTTTTATATTAAAATATTGTAAAAACCTAGTTTTAAGAACGAAAATAAATAAAGAGTATAACAATAATATTGAACATTAAGTTATTAATCTGATTTAAAGTTAATGATCTCTCTGTCTGATTTTATTTAAAATAATGAGACAGCATCAATTTAAACCAGGCTTAAATTTTCACGTTTTTTAATAAAAGGACACAAATGTTTTGAGGCCAGGATGATGCCAATGTTATTTTCCTAGTCTTGTTTTCTTCCTATCCTAGTTAGTTTCGTCATATCTCCCCTGAAGGTTTAGGAAATTAAGTTATAAGGGATGGAATCGTATGGGTTCAGTAACTTTCGCAATGTCGGTTGATTCGCCCATCACACAGATCTACTATTTAGATATTTGGTTGATTTAGGCTCAAGCTCTTAATGTGCAGTGAAACATTCTCATGGTTCCGTTTATTGTTGTTATTACTATGTAAATTGGGCGACTAAACCACAATTCAAAGTACTCAAGCACCTATAAAGCAATGTGTCACATCTTGAATACTAAGAAGCTTTTGACAAAGTGTCAGGAATTTTTATAGCATCTAAATATATAGGAAATCTAAATAACAGAAAGTTTCAGCTGCAATTAGAAGAAAGTATATCAACATGTTGAGAAATTCACGCTGGAGTACCCCAAGGCTCACTGCTGGGGCCGGTCTTATATCCTGCCTGCACCATATACTTGCGAAGCAATCATCAAACTGAATGGCTAGTCATCAACCCAATATTGTTTAATATTTGTAGTTAGGTAAAGCCGTAAAGTAGGTACATATAAATTTGGGTTTGACACATTTGTTATGTTTTCGTTTATTGTCTGGAATGAATGCTTTTTGGTACATACACACTATATTTTAATAAAACAACAAACAATATTAATTCTAAAAAATTTTACTTATATTTTAATTGGCATCATCGTCCGTTTGCCATTCGGCAAAGCCCTCCACCTAACTCTATTTCTAGCAGTCTGTATCCATGTGACACCAGCCATTGCTTAAAAGTCATTGTATTGATTATGAACAAATAAATAAAACATGTCTTTAAAACCTAACTGATGCCCTGTTTATCAGAAACACTAAAATGCATGAATATCTAACTGCATGCATGTGAGAACTGTGAACACCATTTTCAGTTAGTAATGAATCTCTTTATGAAATGTTTCAGGACCAAATCAAAGAAATGAGATGAAAATTCAGGTACATATAAAGTGCACTTATGAGCGTCAAGAAGAGATAATAGTTTAGATTTTTAATATAAGTAGAAAACAAAGCATTATGCTATTCAAGATGCAATGACTTAATAATTTAAAGAAAATTTAATAACTAGGTACTGACTTATAATCAGTGATCGGAGTAGGTAGAGCTATTTAGGTTCATTGACCGCAAACATTGATGTTAATATGGATATTCCACGGGATTCCGACTAATACTCCGGGATTCGATTATTATAATTATTTTTATCAATAAGTATAAAAAATGCTATATGTAAGCCTATTTGCGCACGAGCGATGTTGTCAATTTTACATCAGCAACACGTTGCCAAAGTTTTCGTCAAACGCGCGACGTTGTCGCTTTGTTGATACTCGTCGTGATATCACTGCATTATGCGCTCTTGCTCACACGTACAGGGAGTGTCACGGGTGTGGTTAGACTAGAGTAACGTTCCTGTTTTTGTCTCTTTCTGCAACACTGGCATTCAATTGTTTCCCGAAATTAACATGTTGTTTAATGTTGTCTCACTCAATTATTTCGGTTCTCAGAGTGCTTTTCAATCATGTTTCAATTTTTGAGGAACAAATAATTTGTAAGGTATGTTCTTGTACAACTTTAGAATGAAAATGTGAAATGATTGTTGATTTTTGTATAAATATAAGAAATTGTTACATAAAAAAATATGTGGTTTAATTAATCAAGTTTCTATCTATTTATTTTACTATTCTTAAACCCGTCCTTATACTTATAGGAAGTGTATGCTTTCACATTAATTCGGGGAAGATCCATATTATTCTATCATATGGCAAGTACATAAAATAGCTCTACCTACTCCGATCACTGCTTATAATAATGCCAGATGGTTATGAATCTTTCTGTTATTCCAGCAGCGAGCGGAGTGTGGTAATTGTATTCATAGTAGTCGTAATTAGTAATATAGAAATGTTGTTAGCCAATCTACATATGATAGTCTACATGTAGTGATGTCAAATGATACACGAGGCCCTGCATTGTGATGCATTGGTTTGACACTCCATCACTTCATGGGGTAGGGACCCCCACTTATTTGCAGAGGAAGAAGGCGAGCATACTGTCGCCTCTTTTTCTCGCTATGTCTGCGGTGAATCAGGTCCGAGTGGATTGATTCCTGATGGGCCCTCTCTGCGGCCTCCTTGTAAAAACCACCAATTCGGAAGATAGTGGGCTTTCAACTCCTGTTTAATAGGAGATAAAAGACCTGTCTTAACAGGTTTTTTAACAGGTCTTTTTAGGAAAGAAGTTAGCTTTGGCCTTTTATGGCTTTTACATGTAACCAAGTTTTTAACTTCCTCAAAGCATAGTGACTGATTAAACTGAACAGATTTTAAGTGGGCAACATTACCCACAATATCACTGGGTCATTCCATGTAACGGGTGTAACGGGTCGTACACTTTTAAGTGGTGATTGAATAATGTTTTATAAGGAAAGCATATTCATTTTATAACTTAATTGATAACCTTTTAGCCTATGTAAAGTTAATTTTAATTTAAGTTTCCTACAACTTTAATGGATTTCGTGAAAATCAGTTGCAAGTACCGTAACGGGCGTAACTTGATTTTGCCTCCCACTTCCAGATGGTGCGACATTTTTGCGAAACTCTGCGAACTACCCTTGTTTTATGAGTAAAAATTAATGTTAAGCTTTAGACAAATACTCAATCCTTCATCTACAACATAAATTAGAGTAGAACAGGCGATAATTTAAAATTCACGAAAATATTTGTGCGTAACGGGCGTAACAGGCTTTTGTAACGGGCGTAACGAGTACGAATGATAACCAAAACTTTATGAAAAATCTTTATTATCTAAAACATTTTGAATCACAAAACAATCTAAACGATGTAGGAATCAAGAAATGTTACTTTATTTTAATTTTTATTGTTTACTTTTCAAAAATATCAATACTGTTATTAAAATTGTAGTATGTTTGTATACCCTTATTTCTTACATTGGTTCCGCTAAAATTCTTATAACATTTTCAAAAGGGATATCACAAAGGTCTTGCTCGTTGCTAATGAATACCTTTGCGTTATTATCAACCATTTTCAAAATTTCTTTCTCTCCTTCTTTTTTTGCAGGTGCTCGGCGTGCTTTGCTTGGTAATTTTTCATTCTTTCCCGATACTTCTTCATTCTTTCTTTGGCTGAAGGCATCGTTTCGTGAACCTTGAATACCTAGACAAAAATATAAGCCATTATGCAAAACACCCAACATGCAAACAAAGTTAAATAACAACTAAAACTTATTTTCGACATAAACTGTCTAAAATAAAAATAAAAAACCAAAGTGTTATTGAAATGTTACTTAAACCAAGTTTTCTAACATTATGCCCCTAAAAAGAACCGAATTCCCATTCAACATAACTTAAAAGTTTTTTTTTGCACCCGCAAAACCTCACTATAACAGTGTTACACCCGTTACGTAACGGGAGTAACGCAATTTGATTAGCGAAATTATTATAAAGTACAAAGTTCAATGTAAAATCGATGATATTGGCCATTTGTTTGCAAACATGACCTTACTTTCCCAAAGCCGTGAAGCTGTTAATGCAATAAGTAAGCTACAGATTAAACTTTTGCCTTATTTCCGTAACGGGTGTAACATGCGATGTCCCCTTTGTAAATATACTATAAACAAACAAAAACTTACCTATTTCCAGAAAACTTTTCGTCAACCAAACAGTTTATGTATCACTACACAACATGGTGTGAAATCAGCTTTGCCAGTTATCGTCATATTACTTTTACAGTGTTGTCATTTTTAGCTCCAAAAGCCCTGCCACTAAAGGAGTATTTTTCTCATAGTTCAAACACATGAAATAAATTGTAAAAAATTTTTTTTTTTAGAAATTTTAAGTCAATTCATATGATTCAATGTTTTTAGGCTTACATAAGCAGATAAGTATGTAAAAAAAGAGTACTTTAAAAAAATCGTCGTGGTAGCGTTTGACATGGAATGACTACACTCTTGTTTTACAAGTTTTTAATGGTGATAATGAGTCAAAATAACAGAAGCAGAAAAGTCAATGTTCCTTCTAAAGGCTTCGATCCTGGCTTGCATTCCTTTTCACCATGCATAAATAGTCTCGGAACATGGAGTTCATGCAATGTTTGTGTGCCATTAACCTAAATAGTTCGGCCAGGAGTTTGTGTGTTGTTGTAAATGAAACTCTAAAAGTATTATATTAGGGTATATCTATATAATACTTTTCGGGCCCTTTAAAAGCCTTGTCGCAGTATCTCGGTTAAAATCAGAACAAGTAGATGGATCCATATAAAATATTTCATTCAATGTTTTATAGCATCCATAGTCAAGTGGCTCGCATGCCGGTTTCTGAGGTCCTGGTCGGGTCAGAAAAACAATATTTTCTCAGGCCTGGGTAGTTGCTGTACCGTGGTTGTTTCTGATTTCCATAACACAAGTTCTTAAGCTACTGTCGTCGGAGTCAGAGCAATGTAGTGTTCACATATTTTTAGAGAATAAATAAATATTAAGATACTTTGTCATAGCATTATGAGAATTTAATAACAAATAAACTTTGACCAACTTTTTGGTTAATATTCTTTCGCCTATTTTCACAAATGCTACCTATTGTTTAATCCTTACGCTTAACCTCTTTGAGCAAATTGTTGAAGAAAAAGCATCATATAACATGGCCGGCGGGCTACTTAAATTTAGTAGATATTGGGTTATTATCTAACTCTACAGAGTTAAATTTATTATTTAGCAAAAGCAGTAGAGAGCCAATAGCAAATGATAAAAGATATAAATTGTAAATTAAGTTGCTAACTAGGCACTGTAGATTCATTTAACAAATTCTTCAATATTTACAATTGAATTTAATTACATTGTATGTCTTCAAACAACTTAAAGCAATTAAATTTATTTCTATGTTGTAGGTATACATTTTCTAACTTCAATCATGTGTGTTGAATGAAAGGTCATTTTGGTATCTAGTTACGTTACCAGTAACCTTCCACTTAACTTAATACTATTTATCGGAGAGCTTACCTAGTATTAGTATTGTTTAAACCTTGTTGACAATCACTAAAACATGATCCGCACATTATACTCGTAATCTAAACAAAAAACAACTTCACAAGTAGTAAACTTTTGATATGTCAAAAACTTGAAGGCACTACCGTTATCACCAGAATAATAGAATAAGGCAACAGTTAAAAACACTGAACACGTAAATAATTATTTCAAACACTTCATCCAAAACTACAGTT
Source organism: Eudonia lacustrata (assembly GCA_947562085.1). Taxonomy (NCBI): domain Eukaryota; kingdom Metazoa; phylum Arthropoda; class Insecta; order Lepidoptera; family Crambidae; genus Eudonia; species Eudonia lacustrata. The sequence continues at coordinate 7,645,217 of OX387313.1, forward strand.
TATACGGTTATCAATCTTTAACTAGGTACTTCTAAAGCTGTAATACAAAAATTTTCAGCGAAAACGATCACACGCACGAATGACGCAGACAAAATACTGACTGTTCTGATTTCTGTGACTAGCTTCATGCTAGTGCCACTGCCATTGAATTAGAGATGTACCAAAACGAACGATTTTTTCATTAATCGATTTTATTTCGAAAAAGAAACATAATATTTAAAAAAATAAGATTTTGTGTTTGTTTTTGTATAATGGCTTTGTATTCAAAACTTTTATTAAGTACAATCTAATTGAAATTTAATATTTTACATTACGCAAAGCGTAGTTAGCTAGTATTTTATCAAAGTTCTTGTAAACGTAAAACACTGCGGTACTTACCGGAAGCACACGTTCTCCTTAAATTATTCTATTAATCATAAAATACCTAAAAATTGTTCTTATGGATTAAAAAAAATGCTAGCGTTATTATAGAAAATTTATTTATTATAGAAAATCGATGTTTTATACAATATAACAAGAGGCTCCAAAGCTCTTCGGATATTGCTTGTACGAAAACGTATGAGAATCGAAGGTGCAGATTGATTGCCTTTTCTCATGCTAGATAGACTTTGACGTTTGACTGGTAACATCAATTTTTCTATAGCCATGACGTATAATCATACGAACGTTTAAAAAGACCAAACAAGTTGGTATTGATTTCACCAATCAAACCAACCAACCAATGAATTTGATTTTTCGCAAGACTAGCTCGCACGAACCTGCAGTAGTTGAGGGATCGGGATGCAATGTAATTTTAATCGCCTCTGTGGTCTAGTAGTTATGACCAACGATTTAGACCCCAAGGCCCCGGGTTCGATTCCCAGCGGGGGGTACATGTTTCTGTACTCGGTTTATCCAAATATGTCGCCATAACATCAATGTTTGTACCATTGATGTGTTCCGGCAGCTAGAAATAAGATAGTCAGTGCCTCCAGTAGTTGAGGATTCTGGGTGAAGTGTGCTTCCACCATTGGCTTTATCATCACTTAACATCAGGAAAGATGAAGGCAAAGTGCTTACCCGTAAGATATAAAAGAAGAAAAAAATGTATCGTGCGTATTTGTAGATCGTACGTTTACGTACAAAAACGGATAAAAAGTGTAGCTGGTCTTTATGCGTGCAAACCGGCATAAGGGTAGGTCATAATTGACCCTCAGAACAAAGTAAGTAAAGCATTATTAACTTTATTGTTCTAAGAAAGTTCTAAGATCATACCGCAGCTAAGTGAGGGATCAAATAGTCAAGTGATGGCAGTTATTACAATACCATGACTATGGCTGTGATATTTTAATTTATTACAAACTAACAGATTTTTTAGTGCTGATGAACGTGTTATTGTGTTGAATTTCTATTGGTTCAATGGCCAACATTTAATGATTAACGTGTTAAAAAAGGTCTTAATTTTTATAAGTTGATTGTTAGTGTGACAATCGAGGCTGCTATCTGAAAATTGATAGGTACGTCTTTTGATGGATATCAAGGTATTTAGTACAGAACACTGTGTTCTGTGGTATTTAGCAATTGAATCGATTAGAATTTAATAATCGGTTGTAATCAACTCAGTATGCAATACTATTTAAACGAACTTAATTCAATCTTTCGCTGCGATCGCATCTACTAATTATTTTTAGATGATCGATAATAATAATATTAAGGTTGCTTAGCTAAGTATGGTTGTAAGTATTTTTTGCTATTCTATTCGATTTATCGATTATAACAGTTCCTGGACTAGGAATCGATCTTATTAATATACCAATCGATTTATGGGTTACTTCACTGTGGGTTAGTTACTTAGTCTTGGACCACACGTCGTAATGGAAAAATCGATCATCCGGCAACCAACACTAACTAATGCATTGTTGATCCTAAATTACCTACGTATGTTCTACGTAGTTTAAGTATCTCTTAATAGTCTGTGGTAGGTATGTATGTAGATGTACGACATTGTGTTCTATGTGTACGACGACGCCGACGTACTTACAGTACTAGGTAGTTGGTTAGTTAAAAAAAATATACAATACGAGTCGAATTGAGTAACCTCCTCCTTTTTTGAAGTCGGTTAAAAAGCAAATCGGTTGATCGACTTAATAGTAATTGTTAATCATTTAGTAAAATCACTTTTAACATTTGTATGCATAGATATATTAATTGGCCAATAAGAGCACTGTTTGTAGAGTATGTACTATACTATCACAATCACAGTGCCTAATATAAAAAGCTTAGCAAACGACACAATTTAAGTTAAAAGTAAAGGGTGCTGGGTCGGGCAGGCGCAAAACATTTCACTTTAGTCCTTAATTTGTTATCTTTCTGGTTAAGTGCTGATTGATACTGCATTTTGTCCTCAAAATATGGAACCTGAACCTGAACGAATAGGATACCTGTTTGCTCTGAAACAGGGCAGCGATTAACTCTGAAATGATGTATCGACTAAGGGCACTATCAATTTAGACGTTTCGTGTCGGACCGCTGCCGTGCGTTTTCATATTAAACGCCAGCCGCACGACAGCGGCACGCTTGTTGTCCGACACAAAACGCCTAATTTGAAAGAGGCTTAATTCTCTAAACAATCAGAGCTTCGCCATCACGGGTACAATGCACTATTACGATTATCAAAATACCTAAATTTAAAAATGTATATAATTTTTTATCGTGAATAGTCTTGGAGCCAGGAGGTCAAAATACGCGCAGTATGGTTATTTAGCGTTCTTGTCTATTTAGTAAGAGAATAGTGAACAATTTTGATTGATTGATATTTTCATATTATTTCTCAAATAATTATATAGTTATATCCAGATCCACAAACAAACCACACATTCCTCACATGTGCTCTACACCAGGTACAGACAGACATGTACCTAGGCGCTTCTTGCCACCCCCACGACCGACCCGAGGTCCTAATCTTTGCACTAGCACAACTCTACTTTGTGGCACTAATGCATGCTTGATGCTATTCCCCCTAGAAAACCTTTCACGATGTTTCGTTTCACACGGCTAGAGGAACCCTAGTTTGACGGTGACGCTAAAAATGCCCAGAGGCAATTAGTGTAAGCTCTCAAAAAAAACTTATGCCTTGTTGGGTACATCTTTTTGAGTTAAGTAATAATATATTTGGGAGAGGCTAGCATAGGGGAATTAATTAAAGTAGGTATCAACTAATTACTCTATGAAAGCCATCAAACTTTTAAAGGGGTGGACCCCTGAAAAATTCGCTTTCAGCAACTTATCCAAATGCTACCAATTACCCATCATTAAAAACGAGTGTGCGTCTGCACAGCTGTGCCACAGTAGAAAACAGACTTTTTCACTATGCCAGGAATTAGTCGAAATTAGTCGCCAAGTAACAGAATTAGTCGGTCTCGCGTTTAAGTTATGAGGGGTTTTTGTGGCACAACTGAACTGACGTCAGTGCAGCTGTGCCACACCTGTATCTCGAGAATGGAACTATGTAGCGAAAATCTGTTTGCATGGAGAATTAGTCGATACATCATACAAAAATTCAGAATCAGTCGATGGCCTGAAAGACGAATGAAATCGAAAAACCAATTTCTGCCGTCCTTTATACTTCCTCCCATGCTGAAACCAGATGGGACATTGGCCCACACCGCGGTAGAGAAGGGCGAACTTGTTTGCATCCCTCATATCGCGAGTAACTCGCGTCTACTCTTGATTCGGGCTCTGAATCACCACCTAGCATACCTCACAGTGACTCTTACATGTTGGAGATCACTATTCACAACGTAGAGTAAGTCAGTTCAGCTGTACCTACCACAAAAAAACTTTAAAACGCGAGGCAGACTAATTATCAATTTCTGGCAGTCAAAAAGGTGTTCTCCACTGTGGCACATTGACGCACACTCCAAATGATCGGCCGCGCCATTAATTACCGGGTTTAAATCTAAACCTAATATATAAAAATTCTCAGGTTAGGAGAAACCCTGTCTACGCTACCAGATCCTCACTACGTAGTGTTCCTGTCTCTCTCTCGAGGTCCCCCCTTGTAACTTTTGAGCAGTCTGCCTGCCTCTTACACTGAGGCAATAGCAAAATATTAATAAGATTTTTTTAATAAAAAAACAAGAATAAGTCTTAACTAAATATGTACTAAAGATATATAGTGGATTAAATGCAATAAGGATGGAAGTACACACGAAAGTTCATAGATTTATTTATATTTTTCTAAAATTGTACATTCACGCACATACACACAGTAAATGTCATTAAAAACAATATTCTTTTCGGTCTGCTCCAATACAAATAAAAATGGCACTACCACCATACTACTACATGATATTTGTTTGGGGTACAGCTATATGGAATTGAATGTTTTCATAAATACAATATTGATTTTAATTTGTTTTCTACCAAATTATACATTTTTTATCTTACGTAAACAGCAAGGGAAAAATAATATGATTATTCAAAATGAAAAATATTTATTAATGAAAAATAATACTTGACCTATGTCAAATTTGTAAATCTAAAAATGTATGAATTTCTTAGTATAAATCAAGAGATTACAAGGTACCTATAGAATAATTCTACATAAAGGAATCTTACAAATTATACCTTATAGTTGTACGTGTCTAAGGAGAGCCAAGTCAGACCAACATTTATTCATGCAAGATGTTTTTGTAACAAAATAGAAACAAATGTCATCAAATCACACTGATACATTTATTCTTACGTAACTAAGTTTGTATGCATTAAAGTTTTAAATCTCAAGTTCTTACATGATTAAAGTTTGGATAGACAATCTTGTTTGAGAATTTTGTACTGTCAAGATAACCCCACATGTCATAATCAGTATTTTAATTGCTGTATGCCAATTTTTACAATAACGTAAACATCTACAATAAAGTGAATATACTGGTGGCAATGAAAACGACAAGAGTTATCATGACAAACAAATTACACTAAAGTGTGTGTAATGTGTCAGAAAAAAAACACATTTTACTGGTCAGACCCCTCCTCTTCGTCATCATCTTCTTGTTCCTCTTCAGTTGATGCAGCATCCTTCTTTGGAGGAGGTGCATCCTTGCGCGGTCTGCCACGACCCCGTCCCTCAACAGGTGCACTCTGAAACATTATAATTGATATTAGTAATTAATAATTAGTAGTCAAAATAAAGGTTTTCCCTTATATGAATGTATTATTTATACCTTTCCCTTGGCAGCTTTTTTCTTAGAGCCTTTAGGCCGGCCTCGCCCTCGTTTTGCTACCGGTGCCTGTTCATCATCCGAAGACTTTGTAGATTCTTTTACTTTAGCAGGCACTGCTGGTCTTCCTCTCTTCTTGGTATCTCCTTTTGCCTCCTGCAAATAAAATAATACATTAGGGCATAAAATCCACTAAAGCAAAAATAAATATATATATTTTTTTAACAAAAATACTGACCGATTGCGTTCCATTAGATTTCGGCCTACCGCGTCCTTTCTTCTCCACAGTTGTTGCTCCGTCATCAGACATTGCAGACAAATTATATTTTATCTAATTAGGAAAAATCTGGAAAATAAATAAAATTGGTCAAAATACGATAGCTAGGGAGAGGTTGCTTTACGATCAGTCTTACAGACAAGTAAAGCCACCATTACATTTGAACTACTAGCTGGTAAACAAGTTTATTGATTAAATTCAAGTGCTTTATTATGTACCCAGGGGAAGAATTAAAACATATTTTAACGTTTTGTTCATCCATCTAATCAATATACTGGTCTCAACTCAACACATCAGTTTAGTACAAAGAAGTATGAAGGAAATGTCAACAACCGCGTAAAGACGCCAAGCGAACTAATTAAAATATACCAAGCGTAGGTAACTATCATTCACATCACATATAAATTATATTTGTAAATTCATTATTATCTATAGAAATAAACGTAATAAATTTTAATGAACTACACAAGTTTTGGCTCTAGCTAAATGCAAGTATTTTAAGAGGGACCAACCAAGCTAAATAATGGAGTCTGCCGAAGACTCGAGTAAATATTGAAATAGACATACACACGAAATGAGTAGATACTTGATGTTCCGTACAATTGTTTATCACGTAAAAACCAACGAAAAATCAGAAATTCTATATTAAAATAGAAATTACTTACAAATTGTTTACAGCGTACGTTATCCCTATGCCCAGAGAGATCAGAGAATTATTATGGCGGGCGGGCGGCAAAAACGACGGTGACGGACAACCAACCGGCGTTTGATTGGCGTCTTTGTAGAGGGCGCTAACGTCAGTGCAAACTAAATAGCTTACATTGTTATTTTATAAACATAAATTAAGAAAAAATATATGAAATCAAAACTTTATTTAACTATAGATTTACAGATAAACTTCTTAAATTAAATAAAGGTAGTAAATATGGTGCTATTGCTACGAATAAGATTAATAGAATGCACTTTCAAAATTCCCCGCGCAAGTTAGTGCTACCATATGAATAATTAAGTTTTGGTTTGCCAGCACGCTGTAAATTAAAAAACTTAAATAGTTCAATTTAGTTCAATTGAATAGTATTAGATTAAAATAATTGTAAATGTTAAAATAATAATGAGTTTTATGAGAGCTGTAACTAAGATAAAAAAAGGGGATGTTGGAATATAGGTAGAGGAATTTTATGCCACATCCACACGCTTGGCAAACCTCAACAAGCCGTCACAAAGGGGTTCGAACATTTTTCTATGGAAGCTGGCATATCCACCCGCCGCCGCGCCGCCATTTTAATTTTTTCTCAAAGTTGCCGCGCATGATGAAAGTGCTCTAGATGGATAGAGGATCAAGTAATATGGTACCTTAAAGTGTCACGTTCCCAAGATATTTGGAAGTAAAGATCGCCATATGAGAACCATGACCATCATAATAGCAGTAATTACGTGTGTAGATGCATTCTATCGCATTCAAATAATAGTTCCCAGGTTGATTTAACTATTTATTAGAAGGCCTAGTAGCACGAAAAAACCACTTTAATTAATTACTTGCCTACTAAATCGCATCACATCAATGAAAAGCTATTTTGTCAAAGTGGTAAATCGAACCGCAATGGTTGGCTTGTTTTTCATTCCGTTGCCGCCGCCGTCACAACCGCGCCGCGAGCGGCCGACTTGAAATGAAAAAAATGTGAAGTAGAAAGATATTTGTTCCTATGTTGAGACATCGAGAAACTCCATTTTTAGTTAATAAACTCGTTAATATGGTTAAACTAGTTAGATAACGGATAAAATACATAAACATAAAAAAACACCCAGACCCGAAATCAATTCAGAAAAACAGTTTTCTCTAAATTTAACCCAGGATCTCAGAGATGGCGCGACGCCAGACCCGGCGCGCTAACCACTCGACCACGGAGGTCGTCGAAGTCGTCGTTTCATTGCCATGTGATGCGATTTAGTAGGCAAGTAATTAATTAAAGTGGTTTTTTCGTGTTACTAGGTTGTGCTGCCTTCTAATAAATATTTAAATCAACCTGGGAACTATTATTTGAATGCGATAGAATGCATATACACACGTTATTACTGCTATTTTAATGATGGTCATGGTTGTCATATAGCGATCTTTACCTCCAAATATCTCGGGAAAGTGACACTTTAGGGTACCATACCATATTACTTGACATTTTTGTTTGTAAAAGTATCCTCTATCCATATATAGCACTTTCATCATGCGCGGCTACTTTGAAAAAAAAATCAAAATGGCGGCGGGTGGATAATAGTGGATATACCACAAACGTTCTATCCCCTATAAACTTGTGGATAGAGCGTTTCGATGCGTCATCCCATAGTTTTATTTAATGTTGATTACTAATAATTAAAATTTTATAGTGTACCTATTCTTGTTTCAGTTGTAAATAAGTATATAAATAAATATCAAAATTTCAATCAATTACTGAAATATTAATTTCTCCAATAAATATTGCATAATTCTAGTACACGAGAATTTTGGCCGAATTTACCATTTATTACCTTAGGCACTACTGCTTGGCACTACCAGTAGTGTCATGGAAAATTTTGTTTTCCCATGACACTACTTCTCTGATTGGCTCATTGGACGACGCATACAACAAAATTACCCGTGATATACCTATTTACCCGTGGCACTACCATCCTGGATTTGGATTTATACGCAAAATGCGAATAATTTGCGAATATCAACGTACTTTATTCTTTTTATTACAAGCTTTTATTTGAATTATTCTCCAGAGCTACACTTTCCCCGAAGAGACACTTTTAATTTACTACATCAATTATTGTGAGTTGTGAGCTTTGATTATATGTATATAGTCAAAGGTTGTGAGTTGTAAACTTGGCTACACGCTCAGCAACATTGCCCGAAAAGCCTACGTCTAAATTTTAAAAGGGGAAATTCGGCAAGGTTCAGTATTTTTGTGGCCTTTGCCGCCTAAGCCAGATTACTTGTGTGGTTATTTTTGCGATGTTTCATTTTCGGTGTTTGAGGTTAAGTTTGAAGAGTGATAATCGTTAGAACTATAGAGGAATAAAGAACCATATTTGTCTATAATTATGTTATGCAGTAAACACGTTGTTTTAATAAATAAGCGAGCATGTTTACAATTTGTTCCTATTGCTTTGTTTAAAATCCTCCCTTTGGCACAAAAGTATACCGAATGCACACTCGACGCATTTTCTCGCTCATTTATAACAGTAACATTATGTGATTAATTTCTTAGCAGCGTAATTTCTTTAGAAACTTTGACTCCCAAATACACGACACTTATTTCTACGTTTACTGTACTATTTGGGTCAACGTCTTCAATACTCGAAGCTCTGAGTCCGAGCCTCGGACGTAGCTGGCTTTCTTAAAACAGCTGAGTATACTTTTGAATATTTGGAGGTATATCCTTAAAAGTAAAACTCAGGTCGTCGGTCGAAAAAAGAGATAATAAAACCCTTTACTTTCACAACGAAACATATAAGATTTTTACATCGCAGCCAAAATTAATTGTCATACTTGACGGGGCGTGACATTGTCCCTCATAGACAAACGCCACAACTACCCTCCTACTGAGAAAAGTAAATACTTACATGAATTAATTATATAAAAGTATGAAACTTAAGTTAAGAATTATTAACAATAAAATAATAAAATTAAATAAAAACTACTCACTAAGTTTCAATAAAATAATAACAGGATATTTGATAAACTTAAAAAAAAACTGCATCAAACGGAACCTTAAATCTAACGACACGTCCTGACCGAGTGGTAACGGGCTTTGCGTTTGGCAAAACTAATGGAGAATCAGTCGGCGCGGCAAGTGGCCCCGGCAGCGAAAGGAGATTCTCGGCTGGGACCGTTACTTTGCTTTGCGGCGAGGTAAGTACGCCTTGGTCAGGATCTGGTGATATGTAAGCTAGGCTGACTTGGTGCGATCGATACTGACCTCATTCCGCTTCCCTGCAACGTCTAAGTTAAGTGTCTTGTTGTTACGAGCGAGAACTTGGTAAGGACCAGTAAATGGTGCTTGAAGAGATCGCCGTATGGTATCATCACGCAGAAAAACATGAGTTGCCTTTGAAAGATCTTTAAAAATAAAAGATGTGGGTTGCACATGTTGTGATGCTGGAACGGGTCGAAGTTCATCCTTAAACGATCGCAGTTGGTCTACAAAATCGTTCGAAATCTCTTGCGGGGAAATACTGGGTAGGTACCAAGAATTCTCCAGGTAACCTCAGGGGTTCTATCTATAGATAGATGCTTAGTTTAGGAACGCTACCAGAGAGTGCGGTGTCAAATTGGTTTGCAAAAGCACCACGAGAGGACTCTCTATTTCTCTATGGCTATCCATAGAGAAATAGAGAGTAGAGAGAACTGAAATTTATAAACTTAATTTAACACGTTTTTTATTCAACCTTCCTTCTATAGCTTTAAGTTATTATGAGCCTGAACTATACCTATCTCTTCTTCTTCTTTAACCTCTTAAACTCAGAACAAAACTAATGACAGTACCCGCCTCAGAATTAACAATTGAATCGAATATTTGTTAACGATACCATATATCTTTTACTGTAGTTCTTGTTTCGCCTTGGCGTTTATTGGGCATTCTGTTATATTAGATGTAAGATGGTATCGTTAGCATCTGTATCACAGTTGCACAACGGGCTCTCCTTGCTAAATAGTTACTTCGTAACTCTAACTCCAACCTAGCGGGTTTTTCTAGTGTAGGTAGGTATATGTATTCTTTACGGCGCAAGCACTTGCGAAAAAGTTGTGACGTCGGACACAGAAGGAGTAGTATTTGTAAGTATTTGTTTAATATCCAACTGTTATGATTTATTTAAACCAACAGAAAAAGAGGAGCTTCTATATTCGCCTATTTTTTAGGGTTTATATTTAAGATTTCTGGGCTTGTTTCTTTTTTTTTCATTTTTTAAGCAATCCGAATGCAAATTAAAGATATTGTTTTAATAATAGAAAATTGAAATCTAAAAATAAACCTTCACATTGATTTAGCAGTGCAACATTTGTAAATATGTATATAGTTTATTCTTGATAATAAATGATTATGTTATAAAAATATTAACGATTATTTGATTTCGAATTTTGTGACAACCCTTGCATATCGGCGAACGATCGCGTAGATATCTACGCGGGCGGCGGGCGGCATCGCCCCACATCAAAGGCGATGCCCTACTGTATGAAATAGTAAAGAGACAGAGATGCCCAAAGGTTTCTGTGGCGTAATACAGACGGCAACATCGTAGAATACCGCATGGCATCGATGATCTTCGGTGCCGTTTCCAGTCCATTTATTGCGCTTTACTTAAAGAATAAAAATGCAAAGCAATTCGGCGACAGTTTCCCTGCCGCTTGTCAGGCGATACAGAAGGACCACTATATGACGATGACTATTATATTGATGATGAGGATGACTATTAGGTAGTCACACGGACGTCGCAGACGCCGCGCAGTTAGCCACCGACATAATAACGGTACATAAAAAGTGCTGCTTCGAAATGAGGGCGTGGACGTCAAACATCCCAGATGTAGAGGTAGGTCGCAGGAATTTCGAAAGAGTTTAGAAGTGACACCAATTCTGACGTATACCTAGCACCAAACAACGAGGTTGGTGTATTAGGAGTCAAATGGAACCCGACAAGTGACACGCTAAGCTTTCGCAGCGTCCCTCAGACGCCCACGAACAACATTTTGACTAAACGCGGCCTACTATCTAGCGTCATAAAAGTCTATGACCCACTTGGTTTGGTGATGCCTATCGTCATCTGGGGTCGCATACTAATCCAAAGATTATGGCGGGAAGGCATTGACTGGGATTCGCCACTGTCGGACAAATACATTGCAGAATGTCAGGAGTTGTTTGCCCAACTGCAAGGTGCAACTGCAGCATAAAAATTCCGCGTTGGTACATGAGCAAACCCGGTCCTACAGACGTACAATTACGTTTGTTGTCCGACGGTGGAGAACAAGGCTATGCCTGTGTAGCATATTGGCGGTTCAGCTACGCTGATAGCTCCGTGTCTACAGCGCTCATAGGCAGCAAAGCACGCGTCGCGCCTCTAAAACCACTTTCCATCCCGAGGTTAGAACTTCAAGCTGCTCTTATCGTTACACGGTTGGCACAAACTATATTACACGCCCATCGTCTAAAACTCTCTTCAGTCACGTTTTGGACGGATTCGACCACTGTTCTTAAGTGGATCCGGACAGATGCTCGCGTTTTGAAACCCTTTGTAGCCCATAGGTTGGGAGAAATGTTGGAGACCAGTAATCCGTCCAATTGGAGGTGGATTCCCACATCGCTCAACGTTGCTGACGATGCAACTAAACCTAAGAAATTGAATCTGTCCCCCTCTCATAGGTGGTTTACTGGCCCATCATTTCTCTTGGAACCACCGCATGCTTGGCCGACCGAACTGACGTACTGACCTCGTTGACATTTCACGTGATATCGAACTAAAGTCGGAACTTGTGGGGCTATTAGTAGTTACCGGGTTTTCTAATCCCCCTGTACCAAATTCATCCCGCTTTAGCTCGTGGCTGCGCTTACTACGCGCCACCGCCCGTGTAATTCAGGGCGCACGATTGTTCAGATCAAAAATTTCTCGGCCAACACATTCAAAATTACTTGACGCTAATGGCACCACATCACCCTCGCTGCTGAGTGCATCTGATATTATAGAAGCAGAGACATTATTATTGCAGCGGGTACAGATGGACAGCTTTCTTCAGAAATAAAAGCTTTACAAGCCAATCAGTCTGTAGACAAGAACAGTCGCATTGCAAAACTCGCACCAGTTCTCGACGAAGAATCCATACTCCGGCTAAATTCGTGCATTAAGTCAGCCCCAGGAGTGAGTGAGGACGTAAAGTCACCAACGATCCTAGATGGCCGCCACCACACTGTTCGACTTCTGATCCTGCATTACCATATCCAATCATCACATTGTTTGAACGAACTCGTTCTTAACGAACTTCGACAAAAGTATTGGATTCTCAGAGCTCGGAACACCATCCGCAGCGTTGCTGACGCTTGTTTACAATGCCGAAGATGGAAAGTCAAACCAACCCAACCACAGACTGGAGACTTACCGCAAGAAAGAGTTGACCACCATAAAAGGCCATTCACCCATACAGGTCTCGATTATTTCGGCCCAATAACCATTACAGTACGCCGAAGCAATGAGAAATGTTATGTTGCCCTGTACACGTGTCTGGTAACGAGAGCCATACACCTCGAATTGGTCGCCTCTCTTTCTTCAGACGCCGCGATTATGAGTTTAAGGCACTTCATTGCTCGTCGAGGCTCACCATCATCCATTTTCTCTGACAACGGCACCAATTTTGTCGGCGCTGCCCGAGAGCTACGATCACTTTATCACGAATCTGTCCAAGAGTTCGCCACAAACCACAAGATCCAATGGCGCTTCATTCCACCCGCCTCCCCTTTCATGGGCGGTGCATGGGAGAGACTCGTGCGGTCAGTAAAGACAGCCCTAAGAGCCTGTATAAATAACAGAACCATTAAAGAGGATGTCCTGACGACACTTCTTCTAGAAGCAGAATCCATCATCAACGCACGACCGCTCACCTACATCACATCGTCATCTGATACTCCCGCGGCATTAACTCCATTTCATTTTATACTGGGTACATCATCGGTAGCACCATGGACGTCATCTCTCACAGATCAAGACTTAATGCGCAGGTCTGTGCAACTGGAAGAGGACTCTGCGACTCGCCGATCTTTTTTGGTCAAGATGGCTGCGAGAATACATGCCTACTCTGCTACCAAGAGGGCTACCTGGCAGTGCAACAATGTTAAGTGAGGGTGACGTGGTACTCATTGCTGACCCTACTCTGCCTCGGGGTCTTCGGCCTCTAGGTAGAATCACAAAGGCGTTTATAGGACGTGACGGACGGGGAGGTCCGCGTAGCGGACATCCAGACGAAGGGCGGCACGCTGCGCCGGCCGACCCGGAAGCTTATCCTGTTAGAACCGGAGCCCCAGCCAGTCACCACCAGTTATTAGTGTACCTAGGGGCCCGGTATGTTAGCGACTGGCTGCGGGTCCAAACCTAACCTATTTTTATATACTTTTTATGGTTTGACGTAGTCTGCTTTTTTGTTTTGTCATTATCATAGGTCATGCTAGGTCTCGTTGTTAAACTGGATTATACTCTTATGCTTGAAAATACCGCGTTTTCATCATCCTTACGTCCTACAGTCCACACCGCTCCATAATAGTAATACTGTGGTAATACTGTGGTTGTGAGTGTTGTGACAGGCATTGAAGCATTCATTCAAACAATACTGTGAAAAATATAGTTAAAAATACACAACCAATCTAATACCTACTTCATATCAGTTCAACATTATCACCAATAATTACAAAAATACTAAAAATATGGCTGTATGGCTGTATTCTTTTCCTATATTATGCGGAATCGGGCTAAAATAATAAAATAAAATTGACAAACAGCCAAACAGGGCTAACCTAACTTAATTTTAGACTTCTTTGTTATTTTTTGTAGGTTTATGTTTGTTATTTATTATTTGATGTTTGGTAAAGTTTGGTTAACTGACTATATCGAAAGTTTAAATATGAAACAACCAGTCGAACCAAGTCAGGAAGATTGTTGTCACAGTGACTGTAATCCATGTATATTTGATGTCTATGAAAAACAATTAGTTTTATATAAAAAATACTTAGATGGTATTGAAGTAGCTACTCCAGTTCAAAACGCCATGTCCCAGCTGGAATACAGCGAGTTCTTAGTGGTAAAGAGTGTTGAAGTCTGCAACAATCATAAGTATTTAGTTTTTAAGCGAACATCCTTAGATAGAAATCTTGGTAAAGTTCAGTGGAATCCAGGTAATCACTTTCTTGTTAAATACACTAATGAAAATAAATCTTGCAGTCGTGCATATACTCCTTTGAAACCTGAAATATGTAGTGATGAGCTCTCGGAAAGTGATTTCTCAATAATAGTTAAGAAATATTCCAAAGGCATTGTCTCTATTTATTTGTATAATTTACAGCCGGGGCAGATTACTTTATGGCGAGGGCCTTATGGTTCATACGAACTGAAGTTTAATACTTTTAAACACATAGTTATGATTGCGCAGGGCACTGGTATACTGCCTTTTATATCAATAATTTGTAATTTTTTAAACAATGAAGAGGACATGACAAGAATAATTCTTTTCTATTGCTGTAATAATATTAATGATATTTTATTTAGAGATAAGCTATATGCATATAGATGTTACTGGAACTTTACATATAAAATATTTTTGGGTCTTTCAAATCCAAATGCAAAATTTAAATACTTAGAACCAATAATGAATCATAAACTGTCTGATGAAGATTTGTCTAATTTATTGCCAATGACAACAAGTGACCAATATTTAATATGTGGCTCTACTAAATTTATGGAGCATTATAACAATGAAATACTAAGGCTTGTACCAGATGTAGAGAATATTAAGCTGTTTTAGACAAATATCTGAATAATGATCATATTATTTATTAAATGCAAATGTTTATTCTAGTACTAGCGGCCCGTCCCTGCTTCGCACGGGTAGACATTTTTTTATATATAGCCTATGTTACTCAGCACTAATGTAACATTCTAATGTTGAAAGAATTTTTTAAATCTGTCCAGTAGGATGGTTTGTATGATAAAAGAAAATTGTTGTTTTTACTATTTTCCTCGTATTCTTTTACGTTTTTTCTCTCCATAGAAACCTTCCTCAGACTACATCAAACATAACAAAAAAGAAGTCAGCCAAATTGATGCAGCCGTTCTCGAGTTTTGCGATTAGCAACACATTTAGCTAATCATTTTTATTTATATAGATGATGGTTCATTGATTAATGTATAGGTATGTTGAAGCTGAAAAGTTTTAGCTTTATAATAAAAAACTATTGTTATTTATTTAACCATATTAAGTTATTAATTAGTAAAATTAAATATTTTATAAATATTTTTCTTTGTGTACTTAATTCAATCCCTTTTTGATGATTTTACATTCTGTTTTCCATTGAGGTGGAATTATTGAATTGATTGATTAATATCAAAATGTGATCAAAATTAATTGGTACTTAACCAGATTCGAGCCCATATGACAATACCTATCCGTATTGTGGACTATAATCTGCATGATAATGTCCTCAAGTTGCCACTTGATATCATTGATCTCCATACAAAATGTACGGAACAAAACTAGTGCCCTAAAGCACTAATATCAAATCTGATGGCTTGGCCATGTTTATCGATAGCTTCACCCCAGATATGTTACGTCCAGTCACGAGTAACATGTACCTATACAATTTTTACTCTTATACGATTTTAATGATTTATTAGCGTGCGTTACCCCAGCGGAATGTTGTCGAATTTCTTGGATTCTTGATATAGAATAATTAGTGCTCCATCTCGTGTAATTGTGCGCGAAATCTTAAATTTGTGCGTCCAGTAGTTTTTGAGATATTCGCGAAAAACAGATGCCGCTGGGGTAACGTTACCCCAGCGGCACACTTTTTTTCCTGTGGACTTATCAAAAAAAAAAGTACCCAGGAAGATAGATCTTGGGGCGCTGTAAATGTGCGTGTTAGTCTTAAATTTGTGCGTCTTATAATACGGAAGTTATTCAAAATACCGCAGTAGAGCTGCCTGTTTGCCTGTGATCAATAAACAATCAGTGATTAATAAATAATAACAAAAATGCATGGGTGTTTTATTTCTCAAGAATAGTCTATCGCTTGTGTCTGTACCTGTACCGATCATAATGCCATCAAAGGAGATGTTTAATTTTTTGCCAGGACCATGTACACCTACTCAAAAAATAGTATAAAATACATGTATTTAGTTGATATATTTAATATTCCGATATGCTTTACCATTTTTGCGTAAGAATAAAAAAATGAAACATAATTTTTAATAACCTGGCAACTTGAGATGTCTTTCTGAGATTAAACACAAGTGTCCAAAGCTGTAAAAAACGTAATTAAAAGTGCAACTGTCACCATGATTTTAAAAAAAACCGGTGTTTTGTTTTCATTCCGTTTTTACGTGGATTCTGAGTCGTTGTGTTTTTGTGCTGTGCTGTTTTTAAATTCTGATTTGGACCGATTACCTGCTACCGTTTACTGCCTCACTTGTTGACTTCTGCCTGCTATCCTGGACTTCCGTTTGCTGCCTCACTTGTTGACTTCTGCCTGCTATCCCGGACTTCGATTTGCATTTGACCCTGCTACTGTTGATACCATTGCATTGTTGCTACTACATTCGTTGTTTTCAGGTGAGTTTTTCGTATTTTAATTAGGCATTTACCAGAGAATTAATAAAATGCTTTAAACACTTCTTTTCGAGGAAATAGATTCCGAACCAACTCAGTTATCTATGACAGTAATGGAATTGATCTCAAATATTTACAGTGCTCTATTGAAATAACTATAATCAAAGTAAAATACAATAAACTAAATAAAATATCTATTTCAGCCAACAAACAATGTCTTCTTTTTGTGTGATGTGTGATGGACAGATAGATGTGTGTTCGGAAAACCATTATCTCGCATCTAATCTGGGGATAGAATTACTAATGATCTTGGAACAACATGTTGGACATGAGGTTAGTTGTTATTGAATGTAGTATTTATGTAAAACTATTTTTGTTACATTTTTATTTTCCTAATAATTAGAACCTAACACATTCTTTACAAGACGACAAAATAAATATTAGTTTAAAACAAACTTTTGTATTTTAGGTTGACACTGATGGTATAGTTTGTCATCCATGTTTCGCAATACTAGAAGTAGGAATGTCATCAACTGAAAATGAAGCTTCTAGCCACCGAGAACATGTTTGCGTTTGGTGCAGATCAGCATTGTTTCAAAGACGAACACGTTCTATCTCAGAAGGACCTCAGAGAGAACTTATTGCTGCTAGAATTTATCCTAGACAGGTATTGATTAACTTTTAATACATAATACAAATTCATGTTGAAGTAATAATTAAAGTGAAGATTTTTTTATGAATTACTGATTTGAATTACAATCTTTTTTGTAGATTCCTGAAGGAGGATTAGTATGTTATGCATGCTGGGTCTACTTTAGTGGCCTCGTTAGTCAAAATGAGGGTCCAAATCCCAGGCCTCCTAGAACTTTGGCATCACAGGACTCAAATGCCTGTGTATGGTGCAGAAGGTCTTTAATTCAGAGAAGATCACATGCATTGTCAGAAGGTCCCGAAAGAAATGAAATCGCGAGAAGAATTAGTCCAAGACAGGTATCTTTTCATAGTTTTATTATCAAGAAATACAAGTGAGTGATCTAATTTAAAAAAATTACTTTACATTTTATGATTTCTTTGTTAACAGATACCTAATAATGGACGTGTTTGCTATGCTTGTTGGGTTGCTGCTCAGCGAAATATTCGCAGACAAGCTGCAAACAATGCTGTGAGGCAAATAGAGGAAGGAATTGTTGATAGGAGCGAGGATGAAGCAATCACGTATAATAGAAATGTTTGCGTGTGGTGCAGATCATCTTTGCTTCACAGACGGACACATATTCTGGGAGATGGTCCTGAGAGAAATATAATCTCAGAAAGAATGTTTTCAAGAGAAGTAAGTAGTTTCATTTATCAAAATTCTTTTTATATAATTGCCTTGTTACACTATGGGCCATATCTTCGTTCTAATATACGGGTGACAAAAATATCGTTTTTAGCTCAGAATCCACTAAATAGTCGATCCCTATTAGTTTTTCGAAAATATCTTCAGTGTTTTATAATAGTATAGATAGATATGGTAATAATTTTGTGTTTTCAGATTCCAGCGGATGCATTAGTTTGTATGGGGTGCTGGAGAATGGTCCAGGAGTTACGAGAGAACCCCAATATTATCGCAGTACCAGAAACAACTATGCAATTAGATGAGTTCACTCATACAACACATTCAAGTGCACACTGCTTTGTACCAGGTTGCACAGAACCAGAACGATTGAATGTGCCTCTATGTTTAAAGAAGAGAATCCTCCAATCGAAAAAAGTGTTTGTAACAGAAAATGCAAAGATCTGTCAAATGCATAGCACAGTATATGACTGGGACATTTTAGACCAATTCGAATTTAGTGACTCCTTTACTAAAAATGAAGTGCAATCTTTACTGAGACTATCCACAGAGGCAGAGGATGCCAGTGGAATCAATTAACCAATTAACTTTAAAAATTATAGATTGGTTCACGACAATATTTTTCATTTTTGGACTGGAGTCACGAAATCCAATTATGAATCAATATTAAGACAAATACCTAGTTTACAAGAATCATGTAAGCGTCCACATTTGGCACTAGGGCTTTACCTAATTAAGTCTCGAACAGGGGAGTCACACGACAGAATAGCTTCTCTGTTTCAAATAAGTAAAGCTCTAGTGACAATATTATTAAAAAAAGCTAGAGAAGCTTTAAAAAATGACTTTGTACCGTTACATTTAGGTATTAACCACATAAGTAGAGGTGACCTTATAAATCGAAATCTTTTGATACCCGAAGGGTTATTCGGAAATCCTAGTGCAGAGAGAAAACCAATTGTCATCTGTGATGGTACATATATATACGTCCAAAAGTCGTCTAATTATCTCTTTCAAAAAAAAACTTACAGTATACACAAGTATAGAAACTTTTTAAACCATTTTTAATTGTCGCTACTGACGGATATATAATAGATGCTTTGGGGCCATATCCAGCAACAACATCAGATGCAGACATCACGAAAGCCCTTTTCCAAGATGAAAATGCGGAATTAAGAAACTTTTTCAGACCTCAAGATATTTTCATTTTAGACCGGGGCTTTCGTGATGCTCTGCCTCTGCTGGAATCACTAAATTATGCAGTGTATAAGCCAGAAACATTAGAAGAAGGAGAAAACCAATTATCCACCCTTATAGCAAACAAATCAAGATGTGTGACGTTATGTAGATGGGTAGTTGAAGTGGTAAATGGCAGATTTAAACGAGACTTTAGATTATTACGTAATGAATATTTTAATGTGGCTTCAAGGCATCTAATGGACGACTTTAGGATTAGTGCCGCAATAATAAATGCTTTCCATAAAGTCCTTGTGAACCGGCCAGATGCTCAAATAATTTTGGAAAGAGCAAAAACCAGAATTTTGTTGCCTAATTATTTAGCAGAATATATAATCTTAAATAATGTTAACCGTCGGCGAGCCCATTTTTACAGAATAAATGAAGAAAATGAGCAATTAAGTATCTTCCCACGAATGACCATGAGTGATCTCACACTATTTGCTCTGGGTATCTACCAAATAAAACAAGCGAGATCGTATTATGGCGAACATTTGAGACAACATGGATCATTTGTGGTGGAGATATCAACTGATTTAGAAGTTACTAACATACCAGAATTGTCATCACATGAGACTGTGTTGCTAAGAGGACGTATAAAATCTCGCCATTTTAGTCAAAAAATATATTACACATATATCCTCTTAGCAACACAAGGTAATGAATGGGAAGATGTAATAAAAGGGTATTACTGTAGTTGCATATGTGGTAAAAAAAACTGTTCTTGGCATTCTTGTGAATGCCATCTAAAAATGTTGCTGGAGCGAGAGAATGAAGTCAAATTGAAATAAATAAAAATATAAAACTTCATAAAACTGTTTTATTTCATCACTACCAGTTACCTTCCCTACCTACTTAAGTGTGTTTACTAGGTAGTTGATTATTCACTGCATGTTACTACAATAGGACGAGTATGTTGTGTGTTTTCTCTAATGTACATTAAGATTTGATTTGATGTAAGTACATAGAGTTCAATCGAGGTTAGCTGCTGTTCTGTTATGTGTAGGTGCAGCAGTAGGTAATACATACATATAATCACGACTATTATCCCCGAAGGGTTTGTCATTGTCAGACACTAGGCAATGAGGACATCAAAAGCAGTCCTCTGCCATAGTCCACTTTTCACCAAATAGCGACTGCACATGTTCTCAGCGTGCACCGCTCTATGATGTTGGATGTATGTGCAGTCTTTAGTCCGTTAGTCGCCTTTTATGACACCTAACTAAGGAAGGAGAGTGGGTGATAGTATTCTTTCACAGCTATGCGACATGGCAGTAGGTAATAAAAAGCTGAAATCTAGCACTTAATAGCTTAAGTTTAACTCTACTCTAACTACAAGTTATAAAAGTAATAGCCAGAAGTAAGTTAATTTATTAACATTAACAATTTTCATTCATACGGTAAGTACTTTTGTTATGACAGCTACTTGACATGACACGACATTGACAGAATACCACCATTACCCCCTGCGATCACGAAACTTGCCATTATTTGTTATTTAAAATACTTCTTACGTAAAAACTATTCATTTATTTGAAGAAAATCATTTTGAATAAGCTTATTCCATGCATAAGCTACATTTTGGTATTATGTACAAGGTGTTGGCATTTTCTCCATACAAAATTAAACATCTCCTTTAGAAGGTTAGCGTCATGTATGGCGCGGCCGCTTTTTGATATTCATCTTAACTTGGTCGGTTTATCACTGTATTTCGCTTCATTTACCATTTTTACTATAAATCTTTAAATAATAAGTGGATTGGGCTGAAATTTTTCAAATGGCTAATTGAATGAAGGCACTAATTAATTGCTTAATAAGTGATTTGCTGGTCCATACCAAACTCATGTAAGCGACGACCAAAATAACCTCACGGGCCAGTGACATTCAAAGTGCCTAACTCATTAACGACTTGCAGTAAGCTTTTAAGATTTTAATAGACGTTGTAGGGTATTAAAAGGTACGAATCACCATCAGAAATTAGTCTCTAGGGTTAGTATTTAGGGAGCTAGGACCGATTATCCTTTTTCTTCAAAATAAATATATCTTCAGAACGGTGCATTTTTTTCAAATTCTGCTTTGCTCAAATTACGCACAAATTCATTACATTGTGTGTAAAAAAAAATCATATTTGTGCGCCTTACCGTTCGCGAGATACAGCAACCACCCAAAAGTTACCCCCGCGGTATTTTGAATAACTTCGGAATTATAAGGCGCACAAATTTAAGACTAACACGCACATTTACAGCGCCCCAAGATCTATCTTCCTGGGTACTTTTTTTTTTATAAGTCCACAGGAAAAAAAATCTGTTTTTCGCGAATATCTCAAAAACCACTGGACGCACAAATTTAAGATTTCGCGCACAATTACACGAGATGGAGCACTAATTATTCTATATCAAGAATCCAAGAAATCCGACAACATTCCGCTCGGGTAACGCACGTGATTTATTATGGAGGGAAAGGGGGATCCTCTCCCACCTCCCTTCAGGCGCGGAAACTAGTTTTTTTTGAGGTTATGTATAGTGTATAGTAACAATTGAGTATTTTGAGCATGTGGTGTGCCGCTTTCCCCTTCCGTGACTGGCCCTAGGTACGCTGCGCTTCACTCGGAAAAAAAAGTTTACTTAACATGCCTGTTTTCACTTTGATTAGTGCGAGTACAGGTGATTAGTAATTGCGAGTGTTTAGCGCAGGTGTGTAGTGCAAGAAGTGTCCAATTTTGTCAAGTGGCTGTGTTTAGTAAATTCAGTTGTTAATTCACAAGCGAGCGTCCGACGCCAAACGCTAAACACTAAACACTGCTGTCCAAACGTGTGTAGTGTAGCGCAGTGCCAGGCAGGCTGCGAGTGAGGGGAAAGGGAGGTCGCGCGGGACGTGGCTACTCGCAGTCCACTCGCAAAAAAATAGAACCCGCATCTAATCACTATACTACGCAGGTTACTAATCACTCGCACTAATCAATCGCTGTCCACACGAGTTTACTCCTAATCACTAAGCACCTGCACTAATCACTAATCAAAGTGAAAACAGGCCTCAAAGGCCTGTTTTCACTTTGATTAGTGCGAGTGCAGGTGATAAGTAATTGCGAGTGTTTAGTGCAGGTGTGTAGTGCAAGAAGTGTCCAACTTTGTCAAGTGGCTGTGTTTAGTACTCTGACCGTTACGCTAAACACTAAACACTGCTGTCCAGACGTGTGTAGTGCAGCGCAGTGCAGGCAGGCTGCGAGTGAGGGGAAAGGGAGGGCGCGCGGGACGTGGCTACTCGCAGTCCACTCGCAAAAAAATAGTACCCGCGTCTAATCACTTTACTACGCAGGTTACTAATCACTTGCACTAATCAATCGCTGTCCACACGAGTTTACTCCTAATCACCAAACACCTGCACTAATCACTAATCAAAGTGAAAACAGGCCTCAAGACTTTGTGGGTGTAAAAATCTAACCAGTTCCTACTTTTCAGTTTCCTAGGTACAGTATTTTAGGAGAAATTGAAGTTTATAACTTTTTCATACTAAAAGTACGCGTATAAGCCGACCAAGTTAAGTTGGTTCCTTAAAAAGACCAAGATGGCGGCCAATTTTTTGTTTAAGGGCAGATTCCGATGAAAATAGAATAAAACAAGAATAAAAAAACTTGCTAATCGAATAAAACAAGAACATTCCATCCATCTATTTTCCCGTCTAGTTTAGAACGCCATCGCCGGCGACACCTAGCGAGACGTTGTTTATAGTTCATAGTATGCGATGCGACGTTACAACCCCCCCCCCCCTCCCCGTGCAAGCTGTGCTTCCTCCGCGTGGATCTCTATAATTACAATAAAAATAAATACCTACCTACTTTGTTAAACGAATTTGATCATTTTATTTCAACATGCCTTATATAAAAGAAATATATGTGGCAACCTATCCAGTTGCTGCGAGGAGTGAGACAGGGAGATGTGATTTCTCCGAAACTGTTCACTGCTGCACTGGAAGATGTTTTCAAGCTTCTGGACTGAAAAGGACTCGGCATCAACGTCAACGGCGAATACATCACTCACCTTCGGTTTGCTGACGATACAGTGGTCATGGCTGAGACCCTGGAAGACCTCGGCGCAATGCTCGGTGACCTCAACAGAGTCTCTCAACAAGTGGGTCTTAAAATGAACATGGAGAAAACGAAAGTTATGTCCAACTCACGTGTCGTACCCACTCCTCTGAAGGTTGGGGACTCTGCCCTTGAAGTTGTGGACGATTATGTTTACCTGGCCGATTATGTTTGTTGGCCGTGCGGTGCCGGCGTAGAATTGCATCACCCCAACTCTTCCCGTGGGTGTCGTAAGAGGCGACAAAGGGACGTAACCGGGGGGCGGGCAGCAGCGCCCCCTGTAGAACAACCACACACTGAACTGCGATCCCCAACCCGCATGCCCAGCGTGGGGATTATGGGCACTACCCCCCTTATGACAAAACAAAGAAGAAAATGGCCCCTAGTTCCCGGCCGCCTCGCTATTCCTGGCCATGGCAGCGGCCATGGTAACGGCGGGGCAGGGGGTGCTAACAATCACCGGGCTACCTCAGGCTGCCACAAAACACTGACCCTGGCTACGTTCAACGGACGCACTCTGAGGCTTGACCACCATCTAGCGCAGTTGGAAGTGGAGTTAGAGAACATAAAATGGCATGTTCTGGGGTTAAGTGAAGTCCGTAGAGAGGGGGAGGACACCGTAACCCTAGACTCGGGCCATCTTCTCTACTTTCGCGAGGGTGATAAAACATCCCAGGGTGGCGTAGGCTTCCTCGTCAATAAGGTCCTCTCTAACAACGTTGATGAAATCTCCAGTGTGTCGACCAGGGTAGCGTACCTGATCATTCGGCTGTCCAAGCGTTACAGCATGAAGGTCATTCAGGTTTACGCACCGACCTCGACACACTCAGATGATGAAGTGGAGGATATGTACGAAGACATATCCAAAGCCTTGCATAACACCACTAAGGCTCATTTCAACGTTGTTATGGGGGACTTTAACGGCAAGGTGGGAACCCAGACTGGCAACGAATCCCGGATAGGACCGCATGGTTATGGAGTTAGGAATCACAGGGGGCAAATGCTTGTCAACTTCCTCGAGAAAGAGGGGCTGTTCTTAATGAACTCCTTCTTTAAGAAACAGCCTCAAAGGAAGTGGACATGGCAAAGTCCCGACACTGTGACCAAAAATGAGATCGACTTCATCATGACGGATAGCAAGCACATATTCAGAGATGTCTCAGTGATCAACAGGTTCAATACCGGATCTGATCACCGACTCCTGCGAGGCTCTCTGAATATCAACTTGAAGCTTGAAAGACACCGTCTGATGAAGTCCACGCTCCGTCCTAACGCAATTCAAATCATGGCGGGCACCGAGAAATTCCAGAAGCTTCTCGGGGACAGATTTGTTGCCTTGGAACCCACTGATGACGCTAACGAGACCCTACACAATCTGGTCGAAACGTTGAGGGACGAAGGCATTAAGTTCTGCAAAAAACAGCGTACTGGCAAGAAATCCAAACTCTCGGCTGAGACTCTCGGGCTGATGACAAGAAGACGGGAAACCACCCAAGCGACTTCGTCGGAGAGGTCAGACCTGAACAAGCGAATTGCGAAGATGGTACGGCGCGACCTTCGGAGCTCCAACACACGCCTCATTGAAGAGGCGATTGAGCGAAACCGAGGGTCCAAAGTATTCACTCAGCAGCTTTGCAGGAGCCACCTGACGAAGCTTAAAACGCACGACGGGAAGACCGAATTGTCGAAGCCGGAGATCACCGCCGAGATAGAGGATTTCTATAGCCGATTATACGCTGCACATGCCCCTCGTTCCCGACGAGACGACTACGATTCCAGAGCCACCCTGACACGCCACTACACCGACGAACTGCCAGACATCAGTCAAGACGAGATCGTGTTAGCTCTGAGACAGCTTAGAAATGGAAAAGCCCCCGGTGAAGACGGAATTACATCTGAGCTTCTGAAAGCTGGAGGAGCCCCTGTTATACAGGAATTGCAGAAGCTCTTCAACGCCGTCCTTCACAGTGGGAGAACTTCAAAGGCGTGGAGCGGGAGCTTGGTGGTGCTCTTTTTTAAGAAGGGAGATAAAACTCTCCTTAAAAATTACAGACCCATCTCGCTCCTGAGCCATGTCTATAAGCTTTTCTCACGAGTGATCACGAATCGTCTCGCCAGGAGACCCGACGAGTTCCAGCCACCGGAACAGGCCGGGTTTCGCGGAGGATATGGTACCATAGACCACATTCACACAGTGAGGCAGATTATACGATAGAAGTCTGAGGAATATAATCAGCCCCTGTGTCTGGCTTTTGTGGACTATGAGAAGGCCTTTGACTCTGTCGAAACCTGGGCTGTTCTGGAATCCTTACAGCGATGCCAAGTGGACTGTCGTTATATCGAGGTGTTGAGATGTCTTTACGAATCCGCCACCATGAGTGTCCAAGTACAGGGCCAGCAGTCCAAACCCATCCAATAGCGCAGAGGAGTGAGACAGGGGGATGTCATATCCCCGAAACTGTTCACAAGCGCGTTGGAAGATATGTTTAAGACGCTGGACTGGAAGGAAAGGGCATTAACATAAACGGTGACTACATCTCACACCTGCGATTCGCTGATGACATAGTCCTAATGGCGGAGTCGCTAGAGGAGCTGAACCAGATGCTGGACGGCCTAGCTTCAGCCTCGCGACGCATCGGTCTTGGCATGAATTTGGATAAAACCAAAGTCATGATCAATGGCCACATTGATCCGATACCGGTCGTCGTACATGGTCACCTTCTTGAAATCGTTTCCGAATACACTTACCTCGGGCAGATTTTGCAATTAGGTAGGAACAATTTTGAGAAGGAGGCCAAGAGGAGGATCCAGCTGGGCTGGGCAGCGTTTGGGAAACTACGTCGAGTCTTCTCGTCATCCAAACCGCAATGCTTAAAAACGAAAGTTTTCAATCAGTGCGTCCTACCCGTTATGACCTACGGAGCTGAGACGTGGACACTCACGGTAGGGCTGGTCCACCAGTTTAAAGTCGCTCAGCGAGCTATGGAAAGAGCTATGCTCGGAGTTTCTTTGAAGGATAGGATTCGTAACGAATACATTCGACAGAGAACCAAAGTCATCGACATAGCTCTAAGAATTAGCAAGTTGAAGTGGCAGAGGGCCGGCCATATCTGGCGAAGAACCGACAACCGCTGGGGTAAACGTGTTCTTGAGTGGAGACCACGACTCGGTAAACGTAGTGTAGGACGCCCTCCGGCCAGGTGGGATGATGACCTGCGAAAGACTGCAGGCAGATGCTGGATGCGTCAAGCCGAGGACAGGGCGCTATGGCGCTCATTAGGGGAGGCCTATGTCCAGCAGTGGACTAATATAGGCCGATGATGATGATGATGTTTACCTGGGACAAACGGTCCAGCTAGGTAGGTCCAACTTCAGCAAAGAGGTCAATCGTCGAAACCAATTAGGCTGGGCACCGTTCGGTAAGCTACGAAATATCTTCTCGTCCGATATACCGCAGTGTCTCAAGACGAAAGTCTTTGACCAGTGTGTGTTGCCTGTGATGACATACGGGACTGAGACGTGGTCGCACACTATGGGCCTCATAAAAAGGCTCAAGGTCACTCAAAGAGCAATGGAGAGGGCTATGCTCGGGGTTTCTCTGCGTGATCGAATCAGGAATGAGGAGATCCGCAGAAGAACAAAGGTAACCGACATAGCCCGAAGAGTTGCTAAGCTCAAGTGGTAGTGGGCAGGGCACATTGGTCGCAGGACTGATGGCCGCTGGGGCGGGATAGTCCTGGAGTGGCGACCGCGTACCGGAAAGCGCAGTGTGGGCAGGCCTCCAACAAGGTGGACCGACGATCTGGTGAAGGTCGCGGGAAGCCGCTAGATGCGAGCAGCACAAAACCGGTCGTTGTGGAGATCCTAGGGGGAGGCCTTTGTCCAGCAGTGGACGTCTTTTGGCTGAGATGATGATGATGATGATGTTGCCTTATATTAGATATTAAATCATAAAAGGGTAAATCTATCTATCTACATTAGTATATTGATATGAATAGTTATTCATACATTACAATAGGTACCTATATGGTGATGTTAGCTGGTGATGTTAACCACATTTCATCGAAATTGGCTGCTATCTTAGATTTTTCTTGTTAAATTATGCCCTGGAATTTAGTTTCATCGGAATCGGCTCTTTAACAAAAAAATTGGCCGCCATCTTGGTCTTATAAGGAACCAACTTAATTTGGTCGGCTTATACGCGTAGTTTTAGAATGAAAAAGTTATAAACTTTAATTTCTCCTAAAATACTGTACCTAGGAAACTGAAAAGTAGGAACTGGTTAGATTTTTACACCCACAAAGTCTTGGCTATAGTCATAAACTCGCTACTTGGTCCATTCCCGTGGAAAAAACCATGTTTAGGTATCAACACCTTGACCCCGGCGGGATAACCATATCAGCGTTATATCTCAGGATGTACTGTAGCTAGAGTTCTCGGTTTTGTCTAACAAATTTTCTCTCAGAGTCAACAAAATCTTCCCTAGATTTCATGAATGTAGCCTTTTTTCTTACACCTCAACTAGAACTTACTTTTCGGAGGAATTTTGACAAAAAGTACAATACAAATACAAATAATTTATTTTTCAAAAATTTGTTACATGGTATGCACCAAAATTAAGTTCAACAAATTAAGAACAACAAAACAAAAGCTAATGTAGTGAACATTGTAACAATACAGTTATACCTACTAAAGTTTATGCGACATATAGTATGTGTATGTGTGTACGTGTGTGTACGTTTGTGTGCGTGTGTGTGCATGTGTACGTATGTTTGCATGTGTAAGGTCGTGTGTGTGCGTGTGTATGTGTGTGTCCATGTGATTTGTAGGCTAGACTGTATTAAACTCATTTTATTTTGTTCTTTATAAGGTTCTCAGTCTAGTGGTAAGACATAGACAACAACAGGGAGAAAATTAATTTTTTGGCTTGTTTAACTGTGAGAGCTTTAATGTCGCATTGTTTAGCTACACAGTTGTAAACATGTGGCAACATATATGTGGGGAGTCTTTGTGCGAAAGCGGATTTCACGTAGGTATTTGATTACTCGGTACTACTACAGAAGGTAGAATCCTGGAATTTTCACTGATGGATTCGTTATTAATTCAACAAAATCTTAGCACAAAAACTGTATCAGTAGCGTGTCCTGCTCGTTTTAGGTCAAATAATTTCGACGAGCGTGACCCCAGCGGGATACTGATGGGATATCTCGATAACTATTGGTCAACAAATTTTGATATTTGCTAACAAATTTAAACATAATATCAACTAAATCATGGCGAAATTTGAAGCCGGGGGGGTTATCCCGCTGGGGTCACGGACATCATTTGAACATGTTTGCCGGAGTTTGTGGTAAACATCCTCGCGTTCGCCTGCGGGCGGAGAGGATCATAGACTTTTTTTCTTCCTTTAGTTGATGGCTTCGTGCGATTAGCACATTTATCCAGTGCCAAAGTAATTTTTCTTACAAGTAATATATAAATAAACAATATTTCCTTCTTGTATGAAATGATATACCCGATGATGAGCGTTGGTGTAAGTAAGGTCTGACACGAAATCTATTTCTTTTTCTTCTTCCGAGAACTAAATCCACCACAGCCAAAACCATGTTCACGTCTTTCTCGTCGCTGCTCATTATTTCAAATGTGAAGTTTTGTTTAAAAACTACTGAACATTGCATAAAGTCTGATAAATAAAGTCGTAGCGTACGGGAAATGTTTTGAACAAAAATATTTAAGAACAATGTTCTGTTCAAAATATGGCGTAGCGCACACGCCTTTAATGTGTCGGAGCTACAAAAATACAATACATTATCGTAAATTTAGCTATGGCCGCAAGATTGCTCTTTAGTTTCTTGCGCTTCTCTCTCTATGCTTATATATTTTAGATGGCAACCTTAGATTACATACAGATGGCAACGTTGAGTAAAGCGATATGGATTTTTTCGCGCCGGCGCGAAACGTGTTTGTCCGCTGATTTACTGTAATTTTTGCTTTGCTGAACCGACTAATAATTTAATAAGTTTAAATATGATTGTGGTATTTATTACTACAGAAAACAATTTTCTACAAAGTTCTTAGTTAATTAAGAAATGATTATAAATTTATTGAGGTTAAAATTAAATTAAATTTGGACTAACAAGTGAGCTGATATGAAATACTGAAACTGTGAATTTAGTGCGAAATAATTAATTGAACGTTTGCAAAACTGACAAAATGGGTTCTATAGTTCTAAAGAGTTTATCGATCCTTTTAGGAGTTTTTTTCATTTTTGTGGGTATAACGAAGCTGACTCCGTTTATATCAAAGGAATTACATAAAGACTTGGTGAGTGAAATCCGCATAATATAATTTCCTACTTTTTAATTATGGTTATTGGAAGGTCGGCTAGATGTATGCAACGAAATTTTTGTTGCGGAGCGATAATGCTTGCTATTTTCGTACTTGGCTTGCCGCCTAATGCCGCCGCGAACGCGGAGTCGTCTCTCTCACAGCGAGTTGCGACAGTGTAGCTGCGGCTGCGTTGTCAATCTCTATATCCCGAACGCTACGATCGCCAAAAGTATCGAATCTCTCTCCCATGCCTACAATTAATTACAAGTAATTGATTATACATAATAACCCATACACTGTTTCGAGATGGTTTAATGGATGGGTACTTTAGAAATATTAATGATTCTGCCAAACGCTTATCAACACATATACATTACATGAGTCATACATTATAATGCGAAGGTGTACATACTGAAAACAAATAGAATACCTAAGTACACCTGACTCGACCCGATTTATTTTACCTAAATAGTTGAATAATTAAATCTACCGCATCATCATCATCATCATCATCATCATCATATGCTATTTAACTAAATAAGACCTAGGTACCTCTAATAATAAAGGATTTAAAAGTAATTTCCTTGTTATTTCAATATGAATATTGCTCATTAATTTTAAAAAGGTTTGAATAAATTTTAGTACTTCTTAGATCATATTAACTTTCTATATCTCGGTACTGTGCTGATTGAAGTCGTATCTATTTTAATGTTACGCACTCAATTACTGAGGCATTCCAACAAGCGCTTTACAATTAAAATTAATTTGTAATTTTCGTTTCCAACTCATTTTTTTTTAAATCTCCGAAACTCTACATGCTACGTAAGGTGAATCACAAACCATAGAGGAAAGGAAGTTGCCACAAACTTACATGTACACTGTTTTCAAATCACCCATAAATATCAAAAAATATATATAATGTACCGCGTCGTTGTCTATCACAGTAAACTATCAGACGAATACCTTCCAAATACATCGCCCCGCGTAATAAGTAATAACACAAAGAACAACGAGCTCATCAAAATATAATAAAGTAGATCAACATTTTTTTTTATTTCAGAGAAAAGAATATGTGAGATACGCGAAGGTATTTCCGTTAACGGAGATGCTAGACTTCAAATTGCCATCGAAATGGTACCGGAGGACAGTCGGCGGATTGGAAATCCTTTTTGGATTAGTCCTAGCGCTTATACCTAGTCGTAAGTAAACAATCTAGGCTTTGATTCAGCCATCCAGTGGGATGCTGCAGATGTCCATAGACGGCGATAACCACTTAGGGTTAGTTAACAAGAATTTGTATGGCAAAATTTTAACTCTTCTTGTATGTCGCTAGGAAGCGCTGCTTTAATGCCATATTAATTTT
The DNA here is from genome assembly GCA_947562085.1 of Eudonia lacustrata. Classification (NCBI taxonomy): domain Eukaryota; kingdom Metazoa; phylum Arthropoda; class Insecta; order Lepidoptera; family Crambidae; genus Eudonia; species Eudonia lacustrata. The sequence goes on from OX387313.1 coordinate 7,676,370, forward strand.
TGTGGGTTGGCTTTAGTAATCGGCGGCAGGAATTAGGAATTGATAAGGGTTGGTTTTTATTGGGGTTGGTTACCCCTTTCAATGGACACCCCCCCCACCCCGCGGAGATGCGTGGTTTTTTTTACACGTGTTTGAAGTTACGTAATCTGTTGGGTATTTTATGCTGTTGGATAGGTTAAGGTTATTTTTTTTTCCCGAGCGAAGCGCAGCGTAGCGAGGGCCAAACGGAAAGAGGGAGTGTAAAAAAGAATAAAAAGACAAAAAAAAACAACTAAGTATAAGGTTTTTTGTAGTGATTGATTACTTGATAAGAAGTGGCAGATAAAAAACTATGGGTTTCCGCGTCTCCCCCCTTTAAGAGGGGCACATCCCTACCCCCCTCCCCCCTCCCGTACCCTCTACGACTGCCGCCGATTACTAAAGCAACCCCATTTTTGTTTTCGTTAACGTAACAAAACTTACACTAGGTAGAGTCCAATAGGCGGATAGTTTTTGTTTGCCGCCTTTCTAAAAAAAAATGCTTAAATGTTTACATAATTATCGTAGCATTAATTTGAAGTAAAAATTATTGGGCTTGCTAAGGCCCTTTTATTTATTAAAGCAGAGATGGCCATAGTCATAGTGAAGACTTTTGTCGTGCTTAGTTTTAGAGGACAAAGCTCAGAGAGGAGAAGAGATCTCTTATATTTGTGTGCCGCGATCAGCGAGCGTTAAAAATGAGGTTGCGACGAAAAGAGATTCAGCGAGACATACCTATATCCATCACCCGTCACTGAGATGATCGAATAGTGAATGAAACTCACTAATAATATTTTTGGATTAGCTCTCACAGGCAATTAACTAAAAGGTCACATTTTATCAACTGCAAATATTTTGACAAAACATCTAATTATATCAGAGAAATAAGACCCTAAGCATTTAAAGAAAATTCAGGATAGTGTTTTTTTTACTTTTCCTGGTACAAAAAATGAAATATTTTTAAGAGCCGCGCCTCTCTGTCGGCTCCTTTGAATGAAACTACGGGCACGTGTAAAGCGGTGAAGGCATTGCGGCCTCTCTGTTTCGGCTCCTTTGAATTGAAACTACCGAAAGTACTTTATTTTACTTTTTAATCGAAAAAAACGTCTTTTGGCTTTTTATTGAAAACTAGCGTATACAAGTTTAAGGTTTTTTCATAAAAATAAGTAGTTTATAAAATGTTGTTGAAATTATCCTCAAAATATTTGCAGTTGATAAAATCTGACCTTATATATAAATATATTCCAATGCTTCGGAAGGCACGTAAAGCCGTAGGTCCCGGCTGCACCAGCAGTTGTTAACAACCACCAATCCGCACTGGGGCTGCGTGGTGGTTATGACCCGCTCTCCCTATCCATCCATAGGGAAGACTCGTGTCGTGCCCCAGCAGTGGGGACATAAAATAAGCTGGTGATGATATTCCAGATAAGCTGAAAAATATAGCCAATGTGGGCTTGGTGTTGCTGATGATCCTGGCGGCGTACTCCCACATAATGGTGGGGGATCCTTTCGACCGCTGCGCCCCAGCCTTGGTTTTCTTCTTCATGCTGAGTGGAAGACTCGTTGTATGGTAAATATAGTTTGCACATCACATCACCTTTTAAATATAAACATTAACAAACAAAAAAGATCTCGCTCTTCGTATAATATTAAAATTTTATTTATTACATTCTTTTCATCGCCGCCGCCGGCGTTCGTGGACAATCGTGGGAGGTTTGACGTCATTGCTCCTCTCTATCCGTTGCCTGCTCTATGTTTACGTTAGGTATGCCTCGGTGCATTGTGTATAACATCACATTTATTTCAAGATAATTAAAATTGTTCAATTTTGTGTGAAGATTTTTGCAATGAGTAAACGCTATTAAATAATAAAATAAAACCTTTTAGTGTTTACATATTTTTTTAAAATTTAGTTACGGAATTGGGTGGGCTTGCCACGCATGTCAAAGCGTGATTTTAAATTTTCAGGCCGGGCGTGATGTGGGAGTAGGTTGTTTTGCAAAAATACTTATATCCAGTTAGTTATTATCAATTTATTTGATATACTTACTTGTTTTATCATCGATATTGTAAAATAGTTAATGGGACATAATTTAAAAAAAGACTGTTGGTACCGGAAAACGTAGTGTGAGCAGGCCTCCAACAAGGTGGACCGAACAATCTGGTAAAGGTCGCGGGAAGCCGCTGAATGAGAGCAGCACAGAACCGGTCGTTCATTCGTGGAGATCCTTGGGGGAGGCCTTTGTCCAGCAGTGGACGTATTTATCTGAGATAATAGTTTTTTTTTCTTTTTTTGTTATACGTAGCACGGCAAATGACTCCATTTCACCTGATGTTAAGTGAATATGGTATCCAGATGCGACGACAACCCTCATTCTGCCGCCCACAAAGTGCCTCTTCACGCCTCGTTTGAAGGACCCCATATCATAGGAAGTAGGGAAAACGTGTGCTAGCAAACTATTCCAAGTTTTGGAGGTGCGACAAAGAAACGAGTCACCAAATTTCTTAGTGCGCGATGGAATATTTGAGACAGTGAAGCGGTGACTCCGGATGGTGCTGCTGATGCACGTGTACTCCTATGAAGAAAGGGAGAAGGTGGGATGAGGTCAAAGAGCTCTTCAGAGCACTCGCCATGGTATAAGCGGTAAAACGCGCTGAGTGACGCAATATATCTACGCAATTGCAGAGATTCAAGGGTATTTGCGACTTCTGCGTTGCCGATAATGCGAACAGCGCGACGGTCCCACCAAGGCATCGAGAAGGTACTTTGCGGAACCGTTCCAGATGTGCGAGCAATACCTACTCCACGCAAGACCGTACCTGTGTCTTGTTCAAAAGGCACAACTGTGGTCAGGCGTAGAGAATCGCCGCACCCTATTCAGAATACCGAGTTTTCGTGAGGCTGTTTTGATCACGGCTTCGATGTAGTCCTTTTGGTTCTGATCGCAGCAAATCGTCATACCGAGCTTGTTGATATTGCCCTGCAGGCTTAGAGATGTACCCTGAAGAGTAGGAAGGGGAAGGAATGGTGACTTTTTTGAATGCACACACTTGTGTTTTCTTGGCATTGAACTCAACAAGATTATTGGAGCCCCATTTAGATATGAGGTTCAATACCCGACAAGATTCACTCGATTGGCTTCGGTTACAACCCGCCGTTGTGATGTGTGAATGGGTGACCGTTATATCCCCCATGCACTGTGCTATCATCTGCATAGCAATGAATATTTCCAAGTGTAAGCATATAATTGATATGCAGAAGGAACAGCGTGGGAGACCGAACGGAACCTTGAGGGACACCAGCGTTCACTGTCATGAACTGCGAAACGCATCCATCAGACAGGACACGGATTCTTCGCTTATACAGGAAGCCAGCGACCCAGTTGCAGAACTGAGCAGATCGTATTCCGGGAGCTTGGAGAGTAGAGCTTTCTGCCAGATCCGTACTCATTCGATTACGTTTACGTAAACGAAAATTAGTATGGCATTGAAGCAGCGCCTCCTGGCGACATACGAGTAGAGTTAAAATGCCATACAAATTCTCGTTTTCGTTAACGTGATCGAATGGCGAATGAAACCAGCACTAAGCACCCTGGTATTACCAAACACCTTGTAGGTATACGTATTGTGCAAAATACGCTATATATATTGATCCAGGTTTAGACCGTAGGTCGTTTAGGTAGGAACAATAACTGGTAATAAATTGTATGCAGTTCTTAAATATTTCCAATGATTATAATGCCATAAAGATGCATTGCATGATAATCGAGAGTAGTGCCTTGACCAATTTCCCTGCATGTAAACAGTGGTTACGACTTACGACATAACATTAGTGCTAATGTATGAACACGCGGTTGGCGGCGCGCCAATGAGCCACGATGACTCCTCGATGAACTGTTTGTTGCAACTATTATAGAGTTGATTTGAAACCGAAAAATCTGTTACTACCAGAGCATAAATTTACTAAAACTTCTACAGTAAGTCGACTTAAAATCGTTATGACATATCAAAGCCGAAAATAATATTCAAAAAATATGTTAGATCTTGCTTGATGCTTCTTACGTCTTCTTCTTGTGCATCTCCTATCGGAGGTCGGCTATCATTATGGCCACATACATCAAAGCCGTTCTATTTCTTTAACTTTACACACAGTCGCAAAACAATTATTAATGATAGTTAGTAAAATTGTATAATGAGAAGCTTGTTTACCTATTCTTTGTCAAAATGCGTAAATATCTATTTCGAGATGTACTTATTTCTTTACTCTGACTTCTTGTTTTTTGTCAGGTACCAGACAACCCGTCGGGAAGAAATGGAGAAGGCCGCAACCACGCAAAACGGGACTAGCCTGAAAAGGGATTAAACTAGTTGATTATAGTATATGATTACAGTAACATGTCTATAATTTGTGTTAAAGATTGTCAGGTCCCCATTATGTTGAGCCGTACCAACAAGCTCGATAGGCCCTAACACCTCGAAATCGCCATGTACATAATATATTAACAGGGTGGTTAAATAAGGACTTTGTACATTTATAACGTTATTCTAACAATCGATCACTGACCTGTGATTTTCCTAGTCAACTTATTTTCTAGTAAGCATGTATCACATTCTTAAATGATGAATAAAACGTTAATCGGTACTTTCATCTATTTTTGGAACGCAATTGAGCATCGAACGCCTGGTTTATCTTTAGATTATTAACACACAATTAAGATATATCATCTTTATGTGAGCTCGTTTCGAGAAAATGTGCTACTAATTTGTACCCAAAAGTGATATTAATTTAAGAATCTTGTGCTAGGTTCATTCTGTTTGTGAGCGTGGATTACAAATATTGTTAGGGTCATGATGACGAACTGCCATGCATGCCCATGGGTAGCTTTAAATAACATTGATAGGTATTTGCACTAAATAGATTTAATCGTAACTAAGCACTCTCTAGTTATGTTAAATAGGTATGATTTGCTCAATAATAAAATGTAAACAATAACGCAATTGCTTTTTGATGTTAAACGTTTTAATGGCTGTCTAGTCAAGTGTATAAGTTATAGCATAATAGGCGAATACGAATAGTTGCCTCCCTTAGAATTTTATAATATTCACTGCGGCAAAAAAATGATTAGGAAATCACCGTTACAAAATATGAAACAGCACATAACAGTCTGCAAAATGGATAATGAGCGTTTATCGAAATTGTGACCATTTTGGTGTTTTATACATTTGATTGATAAACACAATTATCTAAATCAATTTTATAATTTTAAGTGATCTGTAACTTATTATAACATTGTTTAATAAAAGCAGAGATTGTATAGCGTAATAATTTATTTATTTCATGTGTATGTGGTGTGTGGATCGTAATGTGTTTGACTTGTATGGAGTGTATTTGAATAAACGGGACGTACATTTATATATTTGTTTCATTTTTGCCCCTTAACAATCATAAACGTGCCCTCAGATGAAATTGTGATTGAATATATTTATTCCTAAAATGTTTTTGTTTTGTTTATATAATTCTGAACGCAAATTTTGTTGCGAACAAATTAACTACAAAAACACAAAATGTTGAAAATATATCCACGAGCAGGATTTGAACCTGCACCCTTGCTTGCCTACTTCTTAACTGATCTTTTTGTATTTGAGTATTTGTAAAAATATTATGATCGGATGTTAATGACGGTAGTAGTTGACATTGAATGGGCGCCTTTGGCTTTCAAAGTAAAAAGTAATAGTGTTGAATAATTTCGGCGGGCTGGTTAGAACCACGATAGCTCAATTGGGAGAGCACCTGACCCGGTATGTCAGAAGGGTGCAGGTTCAAATTCTGCTCGCAGAAATTTTTTCAACATTTTGTGTAATAGTTAATCCTACTAATATTATAATACGAAGCTTTAAGGGATGTTTGATCTTCTGACACGAGAAACAACTACATTTAGTTGTTTCAAGCTCATTAGCTTGGATGAAATATCTGCAATTTAGGGAATACCGACTTATGGAATGGTGAATTAAAAACCAGTTTGAACAGTATTTCTACAGCCTATTTTTATTTTACAAATGTATGTCCACACAAACGGCATCGGGAGTTAGGTACAATAAATAAGTAAGAATCATGAACATCACTTTGGCCAGTGATGAAAATAGAGTACCTACCTACAAGACGCTGCTTACTTCCAGCATGACAGAAACATGTATAAGGAATTATGTTAGAGTAATGGTGTACATCTCCAAATATCTGCTACGATAACTGGTTTTAAAAATGTCTCACTTACTTTAATTGTACTTAAAATAGGTAGGTATTACTTACAAAATACCTATAAGCTTACAAAATTATTAGATCTTAAAGTTACATAATTCAAATTACCTATAATATATGTACCTAGGTAGAGATTTGTAAATGGCGTTGGTTGACTCAAATTGTCTTAGTTATAGAGTTATATTGATATTTAACTGTAAATCTCCCAACAAGCACGACCTGACCTATACCCAACAAAGACCCAATCATCTCTACGATTTTTATTTCTAGGAAACCTATTAAAAAGGATGCAAGAGTTATTTCATTATTTTTATTTTATTTATTTATTATCGGAATCAAAACATACATTACTTTTATAATATGGGGTACTACGTAAGCCTCTTGGGTTTGTGTGTAGTACCTAACAATGGTATTCTTCCACGTTATCAGAAATAAAGTAGGTAATCAAATACATTCATATTATAATAAATTCTAAGAATCGACACCGTTCAGCCCCCTGACTATGAGCTCTTATAGCAGTATTATTGCAGTTGTGGAAAAGAGACGCAAGTATATTCGCCGCTACACGCGTCTCGCTTTCACAACTGCAACAATACTGCTATAAGAGCTCGTGATTACCCCCCTGACAGTACGATCACATTTCCGAACACAACATAGAATACTTATTTTAAAGCTGCCAAAAAATAACTTTTTAATTGGTATTTAATATTGTGTTCAGTGATTGCATCACGCGTGGAGGTAGGCAAAGAATTAATTAGACGCGGAACTTGGAATGCGCTCGTCCGTTCCCCGTAGTAGTTGTTTGCCGATACGGTAACTAGTTTATGTTGTGCGGCTCGACGTGTATATATAGGATGATTTATTTTAGCTTGTATCTGCCCATTAAAAAAATGTTCTTTTAAAAGGCAGATGTTAACTTTATCATAAACTGGTAAGGTTTTGCAATATTTAAAAAGATCGTTCTCATTTTTAAACGCAGATTTTAAATTTGGAGATATTATTAGCTTAAGTATTCTATATTGCAATCTATATATTGAATCAAGATAGGTCTTGAAAGTACGGCCATAGCTGGAAATCCCGTAGGACACTACTGAGTCAAAGAGAGCATTGTACAGTAGGAGTCTTGTTTTAAATGGTAGGCGGTTTTTAATAATATAAAATTTTGCCAAGATCGCCCGTAGCTTATCACATACTCGCACAATATGTGGACCCCAGTTAAATTTACTATCTATGAGTAGTCCCAAATACATATGTGTATGAACCTGTTCAATAGTAGGACATTTAAGAATGAGAAAGTTGATAATAAGAACAATATGGGTTCTATTCTTTTCCTTTTGAGATACGGAACCCTAAAAAGTTACGAAATCTAATCTTACCGACACACAAATGCTACAAATACAGTTTTCCCCACTTGTAGGGAAATTTTCCCGTAAAAAAGTGGCCACACTGTTGTATTTTTTGTTTAGATATTTCATCACAGTAAATAAAACATTAATAACAAAAATATCTCGAATCGTCCTAAATTACGCGTGGTAGGTGCTTCCTTGTGACTCTTTAAGTTTATTCATGTATTTTTTACATGATTTCACGACACAAGACATTTTTTTTTTAAATTTTCGTCTATACAATTTAATACGTGTCACTGGCGCTGTTACGCGGGGTAAAATGACCGGGCGGCGCGGCGGCGGGTTGTCGGATCTGGGTACATAAAGAAAATTGCCTGGGTGCCTAGTGTGAGTTTCACTTGCCATTCGATCACGTTAACAAAAACGAGAATTTGTATGCACTTGCCGTGCACACGTGTGTTATTTTGTGGAACACGTAGAATAACAACTTGATAGTGGTGTTGACACAGCTTTATTTAATAAAAACGAAAAGGATTTACAAATTACATAGTAATAAAACTGACGAGCTTTCACGTTGACGTGCAGACAAGAGAGCGCACGCGCGAGCAAGAAACCCACGTCGAGTAAGTTCCCAGTCCGCCACTAGATGGCTCCGTCAGTAGCGTTTCGCCCATTAACATCCTGGCCCCCCTTGAAACCACAGGTTTCAAGGTTTTCTAGAAGTGGGCAGAGACGAGATAGAGCACGTCGCAGGATGCCCTTGTTAGTCTTCACATCGACGACTCTAGATATGCCGTCAGGCCCGGGGTATTCTTTGACAATTCGTCCCATGACCCATTTCAGGACTGGCAGTTGGTCATCCTTAATAATGACGAGATCGCCGACATTAATTTTGCAGTGGGAATTGTCGCTCTTCCACTTGGTACGGGTCTGTAGTTCAGACAGATATTCCTTCGTCCATCTGTCCCAGAATTGCTGACGAAGTCGTTCAAGGAGCTGATAGCGGTTTACAGCGACTCGCTGTACGGCTGGCGATGGCATCGCTGTGAGTGGCCGCCCGATTAGGAAGTGACCCGGTGTAAGTGGTCTTAGATCGGAAGGATCTGCAGATAACGGCGTCAAAGGACGAGAGTTAAGTATAGCCTCGACCTGTGCAAATAGGGTAGCTAATTCTTCGAAAGTTAAACTGGTATTTCCTGCTATACGTTTGACATGATATTTGGCTGCCTTCACTGCGGCCTCCCAAATGCCACCAAAGTTCGGCGAGTACGCGGGACTAAATTTGAATGAAATTCCCTCACTCAACGAAAACTCATCAACATCATGGTTGCAGGCGCGCAAAATTCTGCCTAACTCGTTCATTGCCCCTACGAAGTTTTTTCCATTGTCGCAGAAAATAGTTTGTGGTTTACCACGACGAGCAATAAATCTCCTAAGGCACATGATAAAATTGTTAGTGCTCAGATCGCTGACAGCCTCTAAATGGACAGCTTTAGTCGAAAGACAAATAAATACGCACAAGTAACATTTCGATGTTTTAGAACCGCGACCTTTACGGGAGGAGATCAAAAAGGGGCCGGCAAAATCGGTGCCACAAGTCGAGAATGGTAGGGCTGGCACGACCCGAGATCGGGGCAGATCACCCATCATGGGCTGTATTGTTGCGGCTCGAATGCGTCTGCAAAGAATACATTTATTTACGGTGGCCATAGCCAGTGTCTTGCCACCAGTGGGCCAAAAGTGGTCGCACACAGAATTTAAAAGTTGCTGAGGGCCACAATGCAATAATCTGAGATGCTCTCTTTCAAACAGCAGCTTTGTAAAATGGTGTTTAGAGTCCAACAATATTGGGTGACGCTTGTCAAATAAACAATGTGTCGCTTGGTCAATACGACCACCAACGCGCAGAATCCCTTCATTATCTATGAATGAATTCAATGATAAAATTCGTGATTTAATGTGAAGTGACTTGTGAGTATTGAGTGCATGTATGTCTTGCGCAAATGACTCCTGCTGTGATAGTTTTCCAAGTGTGGTAAGTGACTTTTCTAATTCTTGTACAGTAAATACACCCTTTACCTTATTCTTGCCAACAAAACGCAATACGTACGCTAATACTTTTTCACACCACCTGCTCGACAATGCCTCATTATATATCATGCAAACATTACTTAAAGTAAATCATTATAGCCCTTGTCTTTTGCCGGGGTGTAATGTTGTACTGAATTTCATTATAACCCGCCGGGCAGTAATGTGATTCTCACTTCTCTTAGTTCTTATTGTTATGCATTTAAAGTCTAATTTCGTCAAAATCGCGCGGCGCGCGGCTGCTGCAGCTGCTGGTGGCCGACGGCGAGGAGGTGGACGGCGGCGCGCGCCGCGCCTCATTTATTTGAAAATCGAACTTATTCGAAAATCGAGCTGGCCACGCCACGGCAAGCCGAACGAAAAAAAAACAATACTTAAAACAAAAGCCGCGAGTATTTCAATCGGTGCAATCAGTATCAGACAAAACTGCAAAAGAAGATAGAATAAAACATTAAGAAAATGTCGAGTGACGAAAGTGATTTAACTCCGGAGTCCATTAAATTAGACGCCTTAGGTATTGTTAATAACCTACTACCAGAGAAGTCGAAGGAAAAATACTTGAAAGCTTACGACGATTTCCACAAATGGAAAACTGCAAAAGGCGCAAAGTCTGTGTCGGAGTCAGTGCTTCTTGTTTATTTCGAGTATTTATCGTGTACAAAGAAGTCCAGCAGCCTGTGGTGTATCTATTCGATGCTCAGGTTAACAATAAGCATCAAACACGACATTAAGATAAATACATATAGCAAGTTATTGGCATTTTTAAAGAGGAAATCAGATGGTCATCGAGCAAAGAAGTCAAAAGTATTGACAGCGCAAGATGTGGAAACTTTTCTGAATGAGGCTCCTGATCACAGCTTTCTGGCCATGAAAGTAAGTATGAGTACTGCCTACTTTTTAGTTACGTTTCTAGTACCTACCTATAATAGCTCTATAAAATAGTTAATGAATAAAAGGGTATTTAAATGGCACACATTTAAAAAATACACATTCTAAGGTTTTGTCGCAAGCTTTTTTTATAATATAAAGGTCAAAAAATGTAGTAGTGTATCTATCTATTTACTCACAATCCTATTTTTTGTTACAGGTAGCCTTGATTTTTGGAGTGAATGGCGCATGTCGTGGAAATGAACTCGTAAACATAAAAGTCAATGATATCAAAAAACATGCAGATTTATTGCTGATTAACTTACCAGATACCAAAACAAATAGAGAACGTTCTTTCATAGTTCGTGAAGATTATGCAAGAATTGTTGAAAAGTACCAAGCTCTGCGCCCCTCTAATATAAACACCAACAGATTTTTTATCGGTTACAGTAATGGCAAATGCACCAGGCAAGTCATTGGCAAGAATAAAATCAGCGCCATGCCAAAAGAAATTGCAAAATACCTCAAATTGCAAAATCCCGAGCTCTATACGGGTCATTGTTTGAGGAGAACATCGGCAAGTCTGTTGGCAGATTCAGGAGCAGATATGGCCCAGATAAAACGTCATGGTGGCTGGAAATCCGATGCAGTAGCGGAGGGCTACATAGAGAATTCCATACAAAACAAAAACAAGATAAGCTGTCGTATTGGTGACAACATTCATCTGAAAACTACGTTCATTATTGATGATCCTTGGACACCTTTGCCACCACAGCCATCTAGCTCAAAATATATCCCGTCAAGCCCACTGCCTCAAGCACCACCTTCCCCAACCTTTACTGTGCCAAACGACCTTCACACGCAAGGTTCTGATGTATTGGGTGCTGCTACTCAAATAAATTCCACCTCAACTAACATAAGCGTACCAAAAAATATAACCATATCTTTACATAACTGGACTAATGTATCAAACATCAATTTTAATTTTTAATTTATTTTTTATTGTTATTTACTGTGCCAATTATATATAATTAGTAATGAAAATAGTATTTTAATAAATAAAATACTTTTTCTAGTAGCCTTGGTTTTTATTGTCTCGCAAAAGGTGAGAAAAGTAGAGTATACTCCTCAGGGATAAAACTGATTTTGCCTTGGGCGCGCTTAAATCCTTCACTGCTCTCAGGACTCCATTTTAATTCCCTCGCTTCGCTCGGGAATCAACTCTAAACCCCCTCGCTACGCTCGGGAGTTAAATCTGGAGTCCTTCGTTACGCTCAGGATTCAAATATCGCGCCCGTGACATAATACAGTGCTTTATCCCCTTGGTGTACAATCTACTATTATTAACTTGTACAGCTTGGAATACCGTTCAAAATCTATCAACTTTTCTTCACACTGTATTCTTAATGTTATTGTTTTTGTTTCAGGAAGCGGAGTGTCATCGGTGCGGTCGTCAGATGGCCACTTGCTTTCTGGTTCCGCCAGGAAGGAAGGGCCATGCCAGTACAGCACATTATCAAGAAGATGCTGAGGTTTGACACCCCGTGAAGTTAAATCTGCCGGATTCGCATTAGTAGGAATGTGTCGCCAAGCGTTTTGATCAGTAAGTTCGCGTATTTCGTTAATACGATTACATACAAAGGCTTTTAGGGTTTTAGGTTGTGTTCTTAACCACCCTAGAACGATAGTAGAATCGCACCAAAAAACAGAACGCGATACATCAATCCGTAATGACTTTACTACCTTTGTGTACAAACGAGCGCCTAGTACAGCCCCTAGAAGTTCCAAGCGCGGGATTGTCATTTCGGGATTCAACGGAGCAACCCTAGCTTTCGCGAACAACAAATTAACTTTTACTTTCCCTGAACTGTCATCAGACTTTAAATACAAACATGCACCGTACGCATGCTGGGACGCGTCGGTGAAACAATGAATTTCAATGTTAGTAGGATCTGCCAAGACAGCATGTCTGTCAATCTTGAGATTCGTTAAAGAGTGTAAATTAGTGACGTACTCCCGCCAAGAGTCTTCAATCTCTTTGGGCACCTGCTCGTCCCATCCTAGTTTTAACAGCCAAAGTTTCTGCAGCATAATTTTTGGTGTTATTGTGCAGGCTGATAGTAGACCCAAAGGATCAAAGACTCGGCTGGCAGTTGACAGTATATTTCGCTTCGTTGTGGAAGGGGCCGCGTTAATATCTGTGGAAAATTTAAGCACATCAGTGGCAGGTGCCCACTTTAAGCCTAACACAAAGGACTCCTTTGAAAAGTCTTGTGTATCATTTGTCGTTAGTAGTATGTCCTCAAATATGTCGGGCGCATTTGTACGGAACTTTCGTAACGTAAAACAGCCTTCGGACAACTTCTTTACAACGCCCTTTACAATATGCTTTAAGTCAACCTTTGAGTTCGAACCTGTATTCAAGTCATCGACATAAAAGTCATGCCTTATAACGGTGGTAACAGCTTCGTCAGTGCACTCATTGGCGAGCTGCACTAGACACCTCGTGCTCAGGTAGGGAGCGGAAGCTGTCCCGTATGTAACAGTGTTCAGTTGAAGGGTTTTCAGCGGATCGTTTCTATCTTCTCTCCATAAAATCAGTTGAAGACAACGTTGGGACGGGTCGACTAATATCTGCCGATACATTTTCTCGATGTCTCCTGTGACTACGTACGCATATTGTCTAAATCTCAACAGGATCGACAGAAGGTCGTCCTGGATTACGGGGCCCACCAACTGGATGTCGTTTAAAGATTTGCCCGTTTTCGTCTTACATAACGCATCAAACACGACGCGCAGACGCGTTGTTTCGCTCAATTCCCTTATTACAGCATGGTGGGGTATAAAGTACCCGAAAGCCGGACGTTCTACCTCTGTTAAATGACCTAATTTTTCATATTCGCGTATAAATTCAACATAATCTTTTTTGGTATGTTCCGCTTTATCTAGTTTATGCTCAAGATTGAACAAACGTCTTTTTGCAATATAGTACGACTCGCCTAAAGCCGTCTCTGGAGACTCGCGCAATGGCAATTTGACCATGAACCTACCGTCAGGCTCACGCTTAATATTTTGTACAAAGTGAGTTTCACAAAATTCTTCTTCTTTGCTCAATACTTTGTCGTTGTGGGAGACTTCTTCTAACTCCCAAAATTTCGAAAAATCGGGCATGATTTCCTTTGCAAAATTGCATTGAATGTTGGTAGCTTTAGCAACAATACCGCCAGTTTGACCGGATACTAACCAGCCTAGCTTAGATTGTTGTAACGTGGGTTTGTTTCGCCCCAATTTGATGCGGTTTTAATCAACTATATCCCAAAATACATCTGCCCCCAAAAGTACTTGTATGTCGGAAGGCTGATAAAACGTAGGGTCCGCTAATACAATATTGGCCGGTATGTTGAGCTGCGAGGTGTCGACCTCGATGCTTGGAAGTATGCTAGTGATTTGCGGAATGACAAAACACGACACATTTACGTTAAATGAATTGATTCGTGACTTTACTTGTAGTTCACAGCACTGAGTGACTTTAGTTGAACAATTATTAATACCTGTCACCGATACTGTACTTGTCTTTGAACAATCAATATTCATTTCATTTTGCATTTTTTCAGTTATAAACGATGACTGAGATCCCACATCAAGAAGTGCCCTAGCCTTAAAAGTTTTATTTATTTTCAGATCAACTAGTTCCACCTCGGCCGTGCACAACAACACCTGCCCTGACACAGTAGAAGATAGGGACACAGGAGCCTGCACGGACCCAACAGCGGCATCTGAACCTGTAGCATTCACAGTCATAGATTGACGTTCATTCATAGGAGCATTGTTATTTTGATTCATGGAACGTTGACCTTTGTGCAACAATGAATTGTGTTTGTACCTACATATGTTGCAGGGACCCAATCGACAGCGTCTGTAATTATGACCCGCACGGAGACAATTGTTACACAGTTTGTGCTGCTTGACTACACTGATCCTATCTTCGACTGACATCGACTTGAACCTGTCACACATGTATAACAAGTGAATCTCATCACAAACAACGCAAGCTTTGGAATTAGAAAGGTCACTTGCCGCAGCAGTAAATGACTTGGTGTGTTTGTATACACTTTGTTGTGTAGGCTTGTGTGATTTGTAAATATCAGTTTTACCAGACTGTAAAGTTTCTAACATGTCAGCACGACCTCTCAAAAATTGAATAAACTCATCAAAGGTGGGTGCAGTGGTAATTGTGTTTTTCCGTTCCTCCCACGTTCGACTTGTGAATGAATCCAACCTGACCGACATCATGTGAATTATCAGTGAGTCCCAATGTTTAGTTTCCTCACCTAACTTGTTAAGTGAATTTAAATGTTTCAAATAAAAATCAATCATGTACCTGATAGCTTTGTGCGACTCTTTTGTCAAAACTTCAAAATTGAATAAAGCGCTCATGTGGTTATTTAGCAAAAGTCTTTTGTTGTCAAAGCGGTCACATAACATTTTCCATGCGACCTCATAGTTTTCCTCACTGCTTTCAATTGAAGTTATGACAATAGCTGCGTCCCCCACCAAGTAGGAGCGCAGAAGATGGAATTTATGAATCGGAGAGACAGCACTATTCTTGTTAACTAAAGACTCAAACGTATCTCTAAATTCTAACCACGCGTCATATTTTCCATCAAAAGTGGGCAATTTAATTGTTGGTAGCTTTATATCTGAAAAATGATGTGATTTCGAGCCCTGAGTGTGGCCTGAACCGTTATCAGAGGATTCAGCCGATCTATGTTTAGAATGCTGATTGGAATGATGAGCCTGCGCTTCCTCAAGAACACACTGCGCACTCGAAATCAATCGACAAAACGTATTTTCTATATCGTCACGCTCCTTTAGTTGCTCTTGTAACAAATCTGACTCCAATAAATTTTCAATTTTATTTTGAATTTCATCAAAAGCATTAAACGACTCCTGTAATCTTGAAAGTTTTAGTTGTAATTCAAGAACTACCTGCTTGCTTATCTAGTCAGGCTCAATTAGTTTAATTAATTCAAAATACTTTTCAAATAGAGTGACCTTTGACTTTATAGTACCTCGACTTTTCACTAAATTCTTACAGTCCGCATCCATTTTTAACAAACTATAGTAAGTGCAATGAACAAGTTAACCAAAAACTTATAAAATGAAATGTAAGGCCAAACCGTGGTGTGCCGCAATGTCCGGCAAATAAACAGCAACCGATCAGCTGACGCAATGCGCTGGTAAGGGGTCTCGGTGTGCGGTGGCAGCTCTGCGTCGCTCTCGCGCAGGGCTCCGCAACGTATAATTCCGCGACTCGCCTCGTCGTGACGGAATCCGGGAGGCGCGTACCGCGCAGTTGCAGTGGCGGTTACCGCCCGGAGGACAAACTTGCCGTCACGCTATAAAATACTGCACAAAATAAGTACCAGAGGATTCACTTGTTTAGGTAAAAACTGGGCAAACTTCCCTCACGAGACGACCAAAATATGATGTAACGGGGCCAATCTCGCGCCGTGCCTTATTAATCGCGATGATCCTCACTGACGTGGAGCTCCGCTCGTCACAGCAAATTCTCTTCGTTTTCTATTGTATTTCTTGGTTTGTCGTTGCGCGTCGCGGTGCGGCGTAAAAATGGCCGGCGTCGCTGCAGATCACGTCGGGGTCACCAAATGTATGCACTTGTCGTGCACACGTGTGTTATTTTGTGGAACACGTAGAATAACAACTTGATAGTGGTGTTGACACAGCTTTATTTAATAAAAACGAAAAGGATTTACAAATTACATAGTAATAAAACTGACGAGCTTTCACGTTGACGTGCAGACAAGAGAGCGCACGCGCGAGCAAGAAACCCACGTCGAGTAAGTTCCCAGTCCGCCACTAGATGGCTCCGTCAGTAGCGTTTCGCCCATTAACAATTCTAAATCTTCTCGTATGTCGCCAGGAGGCTGCTTCGATGCCATACTTTTCGTTTTGGTAAACGTGATCGAATGAATACCTACGGATAGTAAACAAAACACACACTAGGCACCCAGGTCAATTTGTGTGAGTGTAGTGTAGTCATGTACAACAAACGAAATCGTAGGACCTTGCATTGTTTCACATCTTTTTAGTGTGATAATACGTCTGTCTTTTTTTCAGGTCCATGCCAACAAGCCAATAAATGAATAAATAAAAAATATATCTATGAAAATCGAACGTCATAACGAAATAAACAAATAACAGTTTCTGATCTATCTTCAATTTTTTATTTTTTATATATTTCGGGTAAGCACAGTGCCTTGATCTCACCTCACCTGATGTTAAGTGATGATAAGGCCAATTGGTGGAAGCGCACTTCACCCGGGAACCTCAACTAGTGAGGTAGTAGTTAAACACATTATTTGTAGATAGATCAGGAACAGGGGCCCGACCGCCTAACCGATCGCTTTGACTTCGTCATCTTGTCGTTTCGTGCCGCCTATGAAAGCAATATCGAAAGCTATAGCCTTTAGCTTTGATATTGCTTTCATAGGCGGTGCGAGGTGGCAAGATGACGTCATAAACTATACGCGTAGTCAAAGCGATCGGTTAGGCGGTCGGGGGGCAGTTATTTGTACTGTACCCAGCGGACTTCGTATCGCTTTGACAGTTTCCATGACAACAATACAAACAAATTATTTTGTTTTGGAAAAAAATCCAAAAACTAAAAAAATTTTTGGGGTGGACCACTCTTATCATTTAGGGGTATAAAAAATAGATTACGACCGATTGTCAGACCTACCGAATATACATATAATTTTCATACAAATCGATCGAGCCGTTTCGGAGTATGGCAACTAACATTTGGATGGATGGATGTTTTGCGCATGGACCGACAGAATTTTTTGGGGGTGCTGGTGGGGTCATCCTTCCTTTCCATTTAGTCCCTGGTTCAAGGAGTTACGGCTATGGAGATATTATTTTTTGCCCTTGTTTTGTAAAAATTCCCAAATCTACCGAAATTAAAACCCCATAACTTTTTATTTTTCATTATAACAGCAATTATTTTTTCCAATTGCATTCTGAAATGTATGCGTTTTCATAAAAACAACACTTTTTGTCCCAATCTACATCAAAAATTAGGAAAAATTACCAATGGCAATGGTGTACGTATGAATAAAATTCAACTTCAAAATTTTTTTTTTTTTAAAGTAGCAGGTATTGAAAATTTTGTTTTCTTATATTAAGTTCTGTAACTGTTCTGTAACCTTCCTAACGGTATACGACATTTACTAAAAAATCAAAATTTTGCCTCAAAAACTATGATTTCGTTAGAGAGGTCTAACGAAATCATAGTTTTTGAGTAAGTTTTTTTTATTTAAAGACATTATTATGACCTTTCTACTTTATCAAAAGTCTCTGCTCGAAAATTAGGATTTCGATTTGTTCACATAAAGTAAGAAAAGTCAAATTGTTAATAGAATTAGAAACAAAAGATCTAGTGATAACCAGCCCCTGTCTGAATGTGCAAAAAATCTCTTTTTCATCATTTATTTTTACAATCATTTCTTTCTTTAATTATAAATCTTGTTCAAAATGTGGCCTTCTGTTGCGAATACAAGCTCGACACCTTTTTCTTATTTCTGCTGTTGTTGTTTCCATCCGCAGTTCAACTTTCTTAGTTTCGAATGCGGAGTTAATACAAACTAAATAAACTACAGAATGTTTTAAAAGAAAACGAAATTCTCAATAACTGTTGCTTTTTTTTTTAAATGAGTTTTGAAGTTGAATTTTATTCATACGTTCATCATTGTTTTTTAAAAAAAGGTAATCTTTCCTAATATTCGGTGTAGATTGGGACAAAAAGTGTTGTTTTTATGAAAACTCATACATTACAGAATGCAAGTGGAAAAAATAATTGAAGTTATAATGAAAAATAGAAAAGTTATGGGGTTTTAGTTGTGCGGTATTTTGGGGATATTTAGAAGAAAAGGGCAAAAAATCATATCAGAAAGGTAGGAAATGACCCCACCAGCACCAAAAAAAATTCTGTCGGTCCATGCGCCAAACGCCCTGTAGATAGATAGATAGATAGAAGATAATTATAGAGTATAATTTCACTAGGAGTTTAATTTTGATATCAAAACAAAACCAATTCTTTTAAATTTATCGTTTATTTCAAACAATAAGAAATAAACTTATAAAAAGGCATAACATAATTTAAAACTGTACATATACATACATACCAGCATTACATTATATTTCTGATTTTGATCATTTATACACATGTATAACTATGTATCTACTTTAAATCTAAAATTTAATTTTCATTGGCTGTCAAAACGCGAAAATACATTATTGTTAGATCCCACAGGAAGATAACTATGCGATTGAAACAGGCCTAGTGCACTGCAACAGCTTTGTACGCCATCAATCCGTTCAGCGCTAGGTTAAAAAAGCACACATTGCTGCACATAATTTTTATTACTTTCATTCTTATTTCAAGTGCAAAAGGTTTAGTATTTGGTGGCAGTATAGTTGCCATTGCCTTTCGAAATGTTCAAAACGGCTGATTGTTTATTAACAGCCCCATCAGCAACTAATTCGGCATGGACGTTACTTTTTAACTTCAGAATGTGGTTTCCTGCGGGTCTGTTTCTTAATTTTAAGTTTGTCAGTAGATGGCGATGCTTCGAACCTGTACAAATATTAATGTAGTGCTTAGTGATGTGGCTGTGTAATTGTGTCAGAAAGTGATGGTAAATACGCAATACTACATTTTTAACTAAAACACTGTGCAGGTATTTTTGTCTAGATCTAGTGTAGGCCATGTGTACTTGATAAAATAGTTAAACTAAAGCCAGTGAAATAATGTTATTAATGCAGAATTAACATAATTATAGTAATTACTTGTTTTTACGCGAAATATACACAATATAAAAATTAAATATACTGTACATAAGTATTCAGATGATTCAAGTTGATCATAACAGTGCGTTATTTAAGCGGGATCACGCCCCGTCTGCAGT
Source organism: Eudonia lacustrata (assembly GCA_947562085.1). Taxonomy (NCBI): domain Eukaryota; kingdom Metazoa; phylum Arthropoda; class Insecta; order Lepidoptera; family Crambidae; genus Eudonia; species Eudonia lacustrata. The sequence goes on from OX387313.1 coordinate 7,695,935, forward strand.
AGCTCCAACGCATTCCTCAAATTGTTGATAGCAGTTTTGACGTCATCATAGTTGAGAGCGCTGCTGGCCCACTTGCAGTACTTCTGAGCTTTCGAAATCTGGTCGGGAGTGAGTCGAGCTATGGTGGAAGAGCTGTCGCCATACAACGGGGCAGGGATCGGCTGCGGTTGCTGTGAAGGGTCGTAAGGCACGAAACCTCCCGGGTTCGGGTCAGGCGTATACGGCACCGGTGGTAGTTGGGAGGCAGCCTTTATTGCCGCGTTGGGGTCGGGAAGGGTGTTGCTAAAGCTGGTGGGGATAGGCGGTGTCGAGGGAGACACCGCTGTGAAACCGGGCACTTGCGGCAACACCTCCGGGTCCTGTTGATTATCACTGGTGGTGCCGTCCTCATTTTGTTCACCTTCTATAGGCATGGGACCTGCAAGAAAACAAAACTAATTATAGAACATTTATAACTTTTTGCTTTTATTTTGTTGATAAATGTTTACCAATGTATGTTTACATTACAGCTTATAGATTTGTTAAATAAATATATATAGTTGGCTCTATGATCGAAGTGGTCATACAGTTTTTTTAAAGGGTTATAGTCTGATCACTAATATTGTACTCACTGACTGTAATCTGTTATGTGCTGTAATAATAAATCTATACTACTATATAAATCATCTCTGTGTGTACTTGCAATTTTTCTGACAAATTTTTATGACTTACTGACACCAATTCTACGATTTTTTAAATTTTTGTCCGTCTATCGGTCTGTCTGTCTGTCTGTCTGTATTTCCACTTTTAACTCAAGAACGGCTTGACCGATCCTGATGAAAATTTGTATGTAGTAAGACCATGCGATTGTGCAAATGGTAGGCTATAAAAAAGGAAAAAAAAAGTTTACGCTTAAAATTTATATGTAGTAAGAACATGAGATTGTGCAAAAGATAGGCAATACAAAAATGAAATTTTATTTACAAGCTTACGCTCAGCGAAGCGGGCGAGTTTGAACTGGTTTGGGATGGCTACCAATACCAACAGAGAGAGAGATGGCGTGCAAAGGGAGAGGCCTACACTCATCATTGGGTGGCGACGGGCTGAAGAAGAAGAAGAAGAATCGGGCGAGTGACTGCTCTTGATGAAAATTTGTATGTAGTGAAGCGGGCGAGTTTAAACTGCCCCCCGACCGCTTTGACTACGCGTATAGTTTGTGACGTCATCTTACCACCTCGCACCGCCTATGAAAGCAATATGAAAAGCTAAAGGTTTATAACTTTCGATATTGCTTTCATAGGAGGCACGAAACGACAAGATGACGTCATAAACCACACACGAAGTCAAAGCGATCGGTTAGGCGGTCGGGCTTGGGAAGGCTACCAACAGAGAGAAATGGCGTGCAAAGGGAGATGCTTACACTCAGCATTGGGTGGCAACGACGGGCTGAAGAAGAAGAAGCGGGCGTGTGAAGGCTCTTGATGAAAATTTGTATGTAGTAAGAACACGAGATTGTGCAAATCATAGGCTATACAGGCTTTCTCATTTAAATCGGTCAGTATGGGAAAGTCTGAAACTATAAGACATACGAAAATCTGTTCTTAGGAACCATGTCATTGATTTTAATAAGAAGAAAAACTGCATTCATACATTTAAAAAAACCTTTACTCAGCTCGGGAATCGAACCTGGTTGTTTTAAAAAAAATAAACTTACGCTATTTCAATTTAGATAGCGATTGTGTAAGTCTTAAGCAGTAAATGGCTCTATAAAACATGATGTCTAAAATTTATAAAATGCATTGTTTTCACATACTTTAATTTATTTTAGTAGGTGTTCGAAGTGACCACCGTTTTATTTACGTTACATTCAACAAGTTCAGGCATGTAAAACTGTCTCTATGGTTGTTTGTACCTCTTTGCTGGTTTAGTAATTATAAGATCGTTACCTAAACGTGTTGAATATTGTATTGAAAAAAAACGGTAGTCACTTCGAACACCTACTAAAATAAATTAAAGTACCTATGTGAAAACAATGCAGTTTATTCATTTTAGACATCATGTTTTGTAGAGCCATTTACTGCTTAAGACCTACACAATCGATTCTAAATAGAAATAGTGTATGTTTATTTTTTTCAAAACAACCGGGTTCGATTCCCGAGCTGAGTACAGGTTTTTTTTCAAGTGTATGAATGCAGTTTTTCTTCTTATTAAAATCGATGACATGGTTCCTAAGAACAGATCTTCGTATACCTTATAGTTTCAGACTTTCCCATACTGACCGATTTAAATGAGACACCCTGTATATGATGTTGGTAAACCTAATAATTTTTTTGATTAGCTTTCATTGACCCATTATTTACGCACAGCGAAGCGGGCGGGTGACGGCTAGTATATATATAATATGTATTATAGTAAATGACAATAATACCTGGAACAGGTGTCTCTCCATTCTTAAGGCAATTGTGAATGTAAGCTGCTTTCCATTTAGCATATTTCCGGTTTTGGGCGGCTTCATCAGTTAGTTCACCGAATGTGCAGAGAACATCGTATATCATACCAGCAGTGTAAAATGCCTTGACAACATTCCTGAAATAATAAGTAGAGGTGTAAGCTTTTCTAAATAAGTAAGTAAGGAAAAGGTAAATTATTTTTAATCTAAGTAAAAAATAAATAAAACTTTTTTTATTGGTTAAACAAACACATTTCAGGCCATATAAATAATCAGAGAACAATCTTTAAATAGTTATTACGTGTTTTGTCTCTTTTACTCTAATTTGAAATGAAGTTTACATGAACAAACACGAAATAACAATTCGAAGCTTACTCTTTGTTTATTAAGTAAGGTTCTAAGAAGATTATCAGCCCAGGACATTATTTCGTTGTGATAGTGCAAGTTAAGTAACATTCAAAATAAGCATTATAATGCGTTTTTTAAAATAACAATGGGGAAAAAAAAATTTTGCCACAAATCTACTAGGGAAGTCATAATAAAACTTCGTGAAAAAAATTGGTTGTACAAAAAGATAGCTGATCATCTGCATTGTTCGAAAATGATGGTTTACCATGCTGTAAAGCATTTTAATAGATGACTTCAAATATTCCACGCGCGTCGAAACAGAGAAAGACATCGCGACGAGATGATAGAAATATCTTTCGTTTGGCAAGACCTTTTAAGGGATCTGACGAGATAAGAAAAGCATATTTTGGAGAAAACAACCCTTCAGCGAACTCAGCACGCACTATTTGGAGACGTTTGGTAGAAGAAAAGTTGCACGGACGAATAGCAAGAAAAGTACCCATGTTGAAACAGTGCCATAGGCAAGCCTTGCATTTACAAGAAAGTATGAAAACCGGTCAGCTCAACAGTAGAAAAATTGTCTTTTTTCTGATGAAAAAATGTCCTTTGAAAAAAGCATTTGACCCCAAATTCACAAAAAAGACCTTAAAGCATGGTGGTGGAAATGTGAATATTTGGGGTGCTTTTCTGGTCACGGAATCGGACCTATTAAGCTCGTAGAAGGTAACATGGATCAACTTCAGTAGGTACAAAAATATATTGGAAACAACAATGTTACCTTATGCTGAAGAGGTTCTTCCAGTAATTTGAATATTTCAGCACGATAATGATCCTAAACGTACGGCACGCTCAGTAAAGGAATTTCTCAAACCACAATCAGTTTCTGTCTTAGACTGGCCAGCTAACAGCCCAGATTTAAATCCAATCAAACATCTTTGGTGCGAAGTCAAGAAAAGTGTATCAAATTGACAATGCGGCATAATGCGGAGAAAGCTTAATGATGTTTTTTTAGAAGAATGGAACTCAATTTCTTTTGAAAAATTTAAGAAATTAATAGAATCGATGCCTCGTCGCTGCAAAGCAGTTATTAAGAGCCGTGGACATGCCACGAGATATTAATTATAGTTTAAACTATATTTATTAAACTAATTTCACTTATTTAATGTATTTTTACTTAGCCTACGTTTGTAGCCGTACTTCAAGCTTTAAAAAAACAACACCATAACATCTGTCCTTGTACTGGAATGTCACAACACTCTCCAATCCATAGCAAATGCAAATAGTGACTTTGCAATGGATTAAGGGACACAGCAACTCAAAGGGTAATGACGCCACTGACGAACTGGCCAAAAGAGGATCAATGGCAACAGTTTATGGACCGGAACACTGCTGCCCATACCTCAGGCCCAGATAAAAACATGGCTGCGCCAATTAACCGAAGAAAAACATCTAACAGAATGGAGAAACAGTGTAGGTAGCAGGCAAGCCAAGAATGCAGTTCCGATGACATCAAAAAAGCTTGCCCGCAACCTCCTCAGATTTAACAGGGGCAGGATCCGTAAAAAGTGTGGCAGACGAACGGGCACGGTTCCTCCAAGCACCCAAGACGCTCGCGGAAGCCTGCAGTAGCCTGAAAAGGCTGCAAGCCTTCTCGGATAATCTGGGTTGGTTGGAGCAGGTGGAAGGTATGGCCAAATCAAATGGCTAAGTGCGGACACAGCCCCGTAAAACTAACTAGCCTATGTTTCATCAAAATAAATTCTCCAACAATAATTCAATGTTTGTAAAAAAATTTTTTACTCTTCAGAAAAAAAAGGTATTTTTGTAAAAAATCCATTGTTATTTTACACATTTTATTCCTAATTCCTTTCATATTGGTCATGTGAATATTTCATAATAAAATATAATAATTTCAGAGAGAAACACAAAAAAAAATTACATGATTTGTTCAAAAACTTTTTGTTTTATAAAGCGTTCTACCACTGTACATGCATCTTTTTACAGAACCACAAGCATTCAAGCAAGATTCCCTTCCATCCTTCCGAAAACAAATCACGATCAAGTCTACTATCCTGGAGAGTGTTAAGCGCAACCAAGGAATGCGGGACAGGGGAGCACTCTCGCGCAACAGTTCGACACATTGGCATAGCAAATAGCTTGTGCTTTCTACTTTGATGGTACTTACTAGGAAACATAAAAGGAGGAACATAGAATCGGGACAGCTTGTTGTGCAATGCAGGATAAAAGTTACTGTTTTTTGGTGGTCTTACTGTTATAGGCCTCCTCTGTAGACTTCAATTCTCACAATCTTTGCCACTTTTTTGTCATTTGTGTGGCAATGGAAGTGAGATAGGAAAATTATTTGCCACAAGATTACACATGGTCATAGTTATAAACACTAAGAAACTTACTTTCCAAAGTTTTGTTCCCTGTCTTGTTTATCAGCATACAAAAAGAGCTTTAATGCATAGTTTTCAAGATGGGCTTGGGCTGCCACTTCATTACCGACAGCTTCGTTATCCTTATGTATTGTTTTTGCTTCCTCTAACCAGTCCATTATAGCTGTAAAATATACAAAACTTGCTAAAGGAGTACCTTTCAAATCATAAGCGATCACACCTGATTGCCAATTATAATATTTACTTATTTGTTAACAACATGATGACAATTATAAGTTTAGCGTATTGCAAAAGAAAAACATTAAAACTTTTTTTTTTAAATGGCACACAAAACAGCGGAAATATTAGTTTTTGATGAGAATAATGCTCATAATTATTGACAACGTCAATGTTTCAGGTAGCCACAATACTTTTTTGTTATACATAGTATACATAGTAATATTAAAGTTAACGTTTTTTTTTATTCTATAATGTTCTTGTTAGTTTTAAAGAGTAAACAGAGGTGGCAGGGCAGTAGTTCTGGTTGTTTGTTCTAATTGTTAAGTCTATTAATGATTTATTTTTGTGCAATTTAAGTATTACCATTTTCATAATAGACTTTTCTCACAATAGTAAATATATCTATGAAGAAAATACAACCATACCCATCAGAACTTTTGTTTCTTCGGGTGTTTTTTTAGTGGTGATTTTTAATCCAACTTGTAAGGCGTGCAATCTGCACCAATAGGCCACAACTGGATCTCTTGCATCATGTTCAGCAGCAGTCTTCAGATAGTGTTGGATCGATTTAAGACTCGGAGGACAGTCCGGAATGTTAGCAGACATTTCAAGGTTTAGGAATAATAATAAATGTGAGTCACGTCAGGAAAATCAAAGAATCACTTCACAAAGCACCACTACACCTAAGCAAGTTATATTATTTTTACATGTGTGGGCAATGATGGTGGGCAATGATGGTGGTTAAAATCTATTAAAACAATGAATTACAGCATCAATTTTTTTGGAAATTTTATAAATAAACATAGACTTGAGCTGAAGTTCGATTGAAAGAAGAAAAAAAACATCTCAAAGTTTGACATTCGGTTTTGTAAAGCTTGTGCTAACAATGAAATCTAGTCAGTGCAGCCTAATGTCAAATTCATAAAGGAAACAAGTAACAACCGACCACCCGACCAAAATATCGGAAGTTTAAAAAAAAAATACATTTATCGTTTCAATGTAGAAATATCAACGTGTAAAATCAGTCTTTATTGTTCTGAGCTGCATGCCATGGAAAATTACAAGATATTGTAGAATGCGTGGTATTCATTATTTATACCACCTACAGCCAACGGCGCGGCGCACACCGCAGACGACGCGAACGGCTCGGTAACCCATCGTCCTTTTCGCCCACACCTTCTTTTGCAAAACGACTCGTCAGGCCTACATACACTACATACAGCATCATCATTCATCATCAATAAAAAAATAGACGAAGCCGCATAGTTGGATCATCTTGCCTTTCTTAAATGGGAGAAGAAAAAAAAAGCATGCTCGCATGTCATGTCATTCAAATGTCAAAGTGAAGAAAAGAAACACCATGAATTTCTTGTACGATCGCAAATTATTTTGAATTAATATTTTGAAAATTCCTCATAAATAATCATTAAACTGGTAATATAGTTTAAAAATGCCATCAAAACAGAGGAAAATTGCCATGATGGGTTACAGATCAGTAGGTAATAAATAACTTCTAATGTTTTCTACGTCTTATTTTCATTGTTGTTGCGAAAATACAGTATTTTGTGTACTAATAAATATTTTTTTAGGAAAATCATCCCTAATTATACAATTTGTAGAGGGTCAATTTGTAGATTCTTATGATCCTACTATAGAAAACAGTGAGTTTGTCATATTTTTATAGTTTATGCATTTTGTGTTTTTTTTACTTTAACATTTGTTTTGATTAAAACTTCAATGTGTAATGATGACATTGAGACAGTTAGTCATGTACTATGCTATGTTTAATATTGTAGGTATTTTATAATTTGTATAAAAATATTTTATTTAAATCAATTTGGATTTCAGCATTTACAAAGTTTATTCGCCTGAATTCAACTGAGTATGAAGTGAAGTTAGTAGATACAGCTGGCCAAGACGAGTACAGCATATTTCCGTTACAGTACAGTATGGATTTCCATGGATATGTGTTAGTTTACTCCATTACATCAAGCAAAAGTTTCCAAATAGTACAAATTATTTATGACAAGTTACTAGACATGGTTGGAAAGATACAGTTAGTAGTTTTAGATTGTTTTTCTACTGTTTAATTAAATATTTACTATTATATTTGTTGACAACCTTCATCAATCTTATTAATTTTTATTTTTACAGTGTACCAATAGTTTTAGTTGGAAACAAAACTGATCTCCATTTAGAGAGGAAAATTAGTACAGAGGAAGGAAAGAGACTTGCTGAAAAATGGAAAGCAGCTTTTGTAGAAACTAGTGCGAAGCGTAATGAGGTAATCTATTTATTGTTTTATTGTTGAGCTGAAAATCAGGCTCATTGGCACGCATTAGGAAGGGCCTGACCAATATATAACCACAGGCTTATCATGAACAGAGAGCAGTTGACACAACTGGTTTAGTCTGTATACCATATTCCCATTACCCTGATATTGAAAATAAAGAATTTGTCAAGCTGACTATTGATACCCCTTTTTTTTTAATTTACCATGAACCAATACTCTTTTTAGCAATACAACTGTGTACACATTATCAGCCTGCTGTAAAATGTATTTGTAATAACTTTAAAAAATATTCACAAGCACAAACTTATTAATCTCAATACCCCCCTTAGCCTAATATCTCTAGCCTAGCCTAGTATTTTATAAATTTTATAAATATTTAATTTAGCTTCAGTGCAGCAATTAGCACTTGAAAATAAAAAGTAAAATTTGGTGAGTGATAGCTATTGCTGCATAATGATGACATACAGTACTAAAGTATAGCCTTCGAATCAGGGAGAAAACAATACAGGCATAAAAATTACAACTTGATAATTTTTTATCATTTATTATGTGAATTTTTGCAATATTTTCTGTCCTATAATTAGTGTTATGATTCTTATATGTGTGTTTTTTGTTTCAGTCTGTAACTGATATGTTTCATGCAATATTGTCTGAAATAGAAAGGTCTGACGGGCATATACAAGAGAAAAATGGATGTGTGGTTTCTTAATGAAATATGTCATCAGTTTGATTGAACATTATGCTTTTACTTAATTGAAAAGTGATACAGTTGCTAATGTTCGATGTACAAGGCTGTTATAGTAGTAGCAATAATGATTTCTGCATAATTGAGAAAGTGCAAATGTGAATTTGTAGGCTTCCCATCACATTTTATACTGTTATAAGTGATTGTCATGTAAAAAAATACCAGTACACAAACATTGTCTTCTGGTATTTTGAAATTATAGTTAATGCTATAACATGTGCTGGAATGCTTTTGGTGTTATCTTCATTTTTATAGAAATTTTAGATATATTAGTACCTAATTTAGGTACACAATTTGGGGGTCATAAAACACATCTCATATCATTATGAGCAAGGGGCAATTTATTTATAGTTGTTAAGTCATTTTACAAAGTTACTTGCATTTTAGTAGTAAATAAACATGCTTAATCATTTATTGAAATGCCATGAACTCTTTACTGTACAAAATCAGAAACATTTAAATTATATAGATGCAAACTTTTGGCAAATCAATGCTATGTAACAAATAATGAAACTTAGTGTTTTTGTTATTAGTTTAGTAATCAGCTGCAAGGTTAACACGTTGTCTAGAGTTATTGGGCCTCTGATAATATTTTTTACAACTCCAATTTTCTGAAGGTCATTGTTAATTCACAAGACATTGTATTCATAAAGAAATCAAATGTCTGTAATTAGCTGTTAATGAGTTTCCTTATCTTATTTAATAAAAAGTGAGAAAAGACTTATTAACTGAAATAGTTATAAATAATAGACGTTTGACTTTTTTATAAAAACTATTCATTGCATACAAGTTCATACTACTAAAAAACAAGAAATGAACTTAAAGGTGTCTAGTGCGACTTTTATTTGTCAGTCGATCACGTTAACGAGAACGATAATTTGTATAGCAAAATTATAACAGACTCTTCTTGTTTGTCATTAGGAGGAGCTACTTCAACGTCATACGAATTCTTGTTTACGTTATAATTATCAAATGGCAAATAAAACTCGCATAAGGCATTCGGAGCTCATGAAATGTTGACTATAACTTATATCTCAATTATTTTTTTTTACTATTCAGAAGCATTCATAGAAATATGTAATTATTTGTAAATTATGTATCATATTGTATATTTTTAGTGTAAACTTATTTAATATACATAAACTGCCATTGCAAACTAGAAGACATAGGTAAACTAGTCTTGTGTAATTATTTGAATCATTTTTGACAGATTTGTGACTCAGGGCGATTTCAATTTAGGCGGTTGTTGGGGTCGGATAGCGACCTCTACCCTCGACCATCGCTTTTTTGTGACGAATATCTAAAGTGCCTAGTGGGAGTTTCATTCATCATTCGAATTGAATCGATAACGTTAACGAAGACAAGAATTTGTTTGGCATATTCTTATCTCACCTTCATGTCACCGTCACCCTCCTGGTGACGCTGCTTCAAACGTATATATAAATAATCGATTTGTTAACGTGATTGAGTAGTATATAAAACTCGCACTGGGCACCCTGTCAAACAAAACCAGCAACTCCATTGCCTAGGCTGACACGCCATTGAAGCAGAGAGAAGCTGAGCGCAAATTAACCAATAGATTTCCTTAGCGGAAAAGAGACGTTAAAATAAAGGAACGCTATTGGTTTAGCTTCACACAGCTTCGCTCCGCTCAGCGCCTTTCCTTTCAGGCCTTTCTCGTCACACAGGCCGACTTGCGGGAGTTGTGCTGTTTTGTTGAGAAACAGTGGGCCTAGCATGAAAAATTATGATATTCGTGTATAAAACTCGTTACCGTAGAATGGTGTATGGAAATCGATATAGCGCCACAAAAACTGTAAATGGAATTAAGAATTGACAGTCAAAGTCAGAAATGTATGGAATTTATGGATTAAATAACACGAATTACGTTTTCGACTTAGAATAAGGTTTTCGATAGAAGTTCTTGCTAAACCCACAGATGTTTCGGAAAAAATATTATTTCTCATGAGCTACTTAATTTACAGTAAAAGGGTTGTAGATATAGATAGTACATGATAATTGATTTATTTAAATCGTTATATTAAACGTTATTATAAAAAAAACTTCAATTATGATGAAATAAAGATTCTGATCTGATAAGATCTCGGAAAGCCGAAATATGCACACACGCCGCACGTGAGATTATCGCAACTGTCAAAATTCCTCAATTCACCTTGAATTTTATGTCTATGCCATATGGTTGAATATTCATTAAAGAAATTTGGCAATTTTGGATAGATCTGCAGGCGTCTGTACACACGGCGGCAGATCAACCTACCCAAACCTGTCAAATTTCTCCAATGAATATTAATCCTTTTTAACCAAAGAATAAAGTTCAAAATTGATTGTAGAAATTTGATAGTTTTGAGTAGGTTGATCTGCCGCCGTGTGTACATTAACGAAGACACATGCAGGCAGGGCACCAAGAATTTAGTGGTTGATATTTGTCTGGTTAATTGAAAACATCCCAATGGGAATAAAATATGAAATGTATAATCACTTATTTGAATCCACGTGGCTGGCCTACCGCTGTACTATATGACAACATATACAATAATGAATAATATTTTATTCGTTAAAAGTTAGTAGGGTAATAGCACCAGTATTCTACACCTTAAGCCCAGTCTTCGTCTTCTTAAGAAATAACATAGATTATCATTGAAACTTTACTGAATGACAGGCGGGATTGCGGGAAGAAGATAGTCTGTATTCGAATGTTGCTAGAGCAGGGGTTCCCAAAGTTGGCTAGGCGGGGCTACGACCCGTCAAATACAAGTTTACAAACTCGCGACCCACCTCTAGGAAATTTAATCGTTACCAAAATGAATAAAGAACTTTTCAAATAACAAACAAAGTTTTCAAATAAGAACACACCAACCGCCCGGCCGTTGTTGGCTCGGTCGTCGTCGGTTGGTGTCGTTCTACAGGCAGGACCCACTCAAGATTCGTTCGGGACCGACCAGTGGGTCGCGACGCATAGGGGAACCCTGGCATACATTATCATTGAAACTTTACGGAATGACAGGCGGGAAGCAGATAGTCTTTAATTGAATGTTGCTGAGGCTATATCAGATGCTGACCACTATCTAATACCAATACAATACTGCTGTAACTCAAAATATACTGATATTGAAACTTTACTGTATTCTAATTAGATAGGTAGCGGTTTAATCTCAGATATCAGTATACAGGATATTTTTTTTTTACTAGTGCGCAAATTTTCTGGAGCGACTCAGAATAGGTAAGTAAAGTAAAAGTTCAATTTGTCAAAAATTTTGAGACTTCATACAAATTGGGCTAATCAAGTGTTCGCTAAAGTATGGGAAGTCCAAAAATTTTTGACATATTCAACCAATGTTACTATGAGAAAGTTTTTTACTTACCGATTCTGAGTCGCTCCAGAAAATTTGCGCATGGTATAAGAAATTACCCTGTATTTGGAGTTACATACAACAGTATTTTGTTGGAATTGCGTAATGGTTAAAGAAAAAAAAAGTCGATCAGTGATTTCTGTCGAGCACTGGTGCGCCACTAGGTACCCTATTGGTAATAATTAAGTTGTTTAGATGCTTGTATTGCACACAGGTGGAGGGGCGAGTCCCAATGGCAGTCACTAGGTAGTGTTCACTAGATTTGCATTTAAGAATTTTAAGTCTATGTAAATGAGTTCTTCTTACTGAAGTCACAGTTGATTCTCAAAAAAAGGTAGTAAGCAAAGCTCTGCCTTTTGATTAATACCTTTTGCGAACGACCTCTTGATGTATCCTAATTCCTAACTGTTGTCTATTGTGTACTCTAGTGTGTTGTTCACTCCTATTCATCAATATTTTTAATGTCTTATATATTAATTTTACTATCAAACGTATCAAACGTGGTGCAATCGAACCACTTTGCAAATTTTTCAATCACAAGATAATATATCAAATTGCTTTACTTGCTTGCCAATATACCTAAAATCTTTTAGAGCCGGCAAGTGAAAAAAAATATTTTTACATAACTTTGATATCAACGATGTAGCACCTTAGAACAATTTCCCTTTCTCTTATAGTTTCGGACTTTCTTATACAGCGTGGCTAGTATGAGTAAAACGAGAATTTTATGGTAAAATTTTTAAGTCGCTTCGTATGTCACCAGAAGGCGCTGTTTCAATGCCACATATAAATTATATTATCATTGAAATGAAACATCTTTTACGGATCTACTCGCGTTCATTTTACACATTACTTTTAATTAATGTTTATCCTGACGTTTCGAACCCTTTGCAGGGTCCGTGGTCACAGGAAGTCTTCCTGAAATAAACGAGTAGATCCCTAAAAGTTGTTTCATTTCAATGTGTAGTGTTCGCGTAAACTTTAGAAAACAATATATATTATCGTTTTCATTAACGTTATCGCATAACAAATAAAACTTGCACTAGGCACCCCGATGTAATGTGGGTTTGTTGCTCTAACCAAAATATACAGGGTGTTTGGCTCTACTTTTGAGAATCAAGTCGGGAGACATTGTAACACTGCAATAATTTAAACCAAAATTAACTCAGAAAAGAATATATAGTAGGTTAAAACTTACCATTAACCTTAAATTAAATTAAGTAAATAATTTTGTAAGCATGGGGCCTACTTATGGGGAAAATTATTTTATGAATTAGATGTACAATTGTTTCAAAGGTTTTTTTTTGTACCTGTTGCATATTTTATTTTATGTAGAAATAAGCTTAAAGTAAATGTTATACCTACCTACGAGTTTTTGGGAACATGCTGTAGCTGTAGTTATATATTTTCTCAGATCAAGAATATGCATATATTTACCAAAATTTTACAGAAACATTAAGTATACATTTAATTTCTCCTTTTAATATTTAGGATCATTTATAGGATATTCGAATAAGTACCATGCTAAATGATTCTAAGGCTAAATGTTATTGACTACGAGTATAATTGCGATCTAATACCCAGTGTATTGGTTCTGATTGACTTTCACTGATTCCCTTTCAAATGTTGGAATCTAATGTTATGAAAGCGATGCGTTTTAAGGTCTGTGGTTTTAATGTCTTGGATCGCATTAAGAAGGAAATTATGAAAATCAGTTGGTAGATAATAAAAATCACTTTTGTTTAGTCTCGCGGAGTCGTAAAGCCATTCGAATTCAGAAATCCTAGTTATTACACACCTATCTGAAAACTTGTTTTAGTTTTAACGTTTAAATAAGAAATCGTACTCTGTACATAAGTATGTATAAAGATTTATTTATAGTTTAGGTTACCTATTTGAAAAGCAGCCTAATTCTTACTATTCTTGTTACATAAACGTAGTAACATTTTTGTTCCGAATCACTGTTTGCCCTACCTACGCAATCTAATTAAACATTTTTGGACGTCTGATTTCACTATTGTCATTGTCAATGCTAACAATCCGACAAGCTAAGCCGACAAGGCTGATCAATAATGTGTGTAAGCGTAAAAATGAACAAATATAAATGTTTTCTCTAAATATATGAAATAACTGAATATATGGTTCTGTGTTGTTTTTAATGGGATTCTATGTTAACTAAGTACCTATCTTAGGATTTAATGTGAAAATACAAAACTATAAATATTAGATTGTGTTTGTTAAGCTTTACATATGTAAATACTTCCCGCTAATTACTGCTATTACGGTTACATGGAATGATATTATTTAATATAATATCATTGAGGACACTCCTTTCATTACGATTCATAATTATTATGTTTTTTTAACATAACTAAAATTACCCTGTATAACTAGGTACTACATTATATAATCCTTCGATCCATCTACTGTGACCCGTGACCCTATTAAAAACAGTAAAGGTATGGGTCTTGGCCATGAAGTCTATGCTGTATGCTTTTTATGTGTATTATAAAATCAGTGGGGTAATTAAAACAAATAGCTATTGTAAACAAAATAAAATAGTTGTATATTTTTAGTTCAAAATCATATTGATGTTGATTCTACCTACTTTTGTAAATATAGGCACCTACTTCACTTAATTTATCTCTATGACAGATTTTAATAAACTGCTTCTCACTTATATGTGTTTCTTTTACTAAGATCTAAACAAAGAGGAAATTAATATTGATCTAAACCTCTACTCTCAATGTACCGGATCAGCTAGCTGCATTTAGATAAATTAAATACTTTCCAATTAGAAAAGGTTATGAATTAGTGTAGGGGGGGCCTAGTGTGAGGTTTGTTTACTATGCGTAACTATTCATTCGATTACGTTTACGAAAACGAAAAATAGTATGGCATTGAAGCAGCGCCTCCTAGTGGCATACGAAAGGAGTTAACGTTTTGCCATACAAATTCTCGTTTTCGTTAACGTGATCGAATGGGGAATAAAACTCGCACTTGGCACCCTGACCCTGTACTTACTGCCTTACAAATAAACAAAGAACAAGCTCCGAATAGTTATTCCGTGTTTTGTTCCTGTCATGTAAAAAAGTCCCTAACATGTGGAATAACTATCCGAAGCTTATTCTTTGTTTATTCGTAAGGTACCTATAGTCATAAATAGACCATTTTCATTTTCTAGGCTAGCGGTGGATAAACCCCCAGAACAATAACTAAAGCTATTATAAAGTTATTGTTCTGAGGGGTAAACGCTCGTAATAAACTAAACGTCACTTATTATTCACCTTTATATTCTTGTATACATAAATAACAAAACGATTCGTGCGTTTCGTTCTGAGATTTTATTTGCAATAAAAAAACAGATTGTCTTGTCAAAGTGACATTTCGTGTCAACAACTTTTATTGTGAAAATGGCGACTACCGGAGTAGGATTTCGATGGTTAGATTTATTAGAAAAAGAGTTTGATAAAGCATGTGTCGAACTAGACACGTCTCTCAGTAAGTTTCCTTGTTTATGTAACTCGTATGACTTTTTAAAATTTACATAACTTGTAAAAATACACATTGTTTTGGGAGTTTCATTAAGCCCGACTATTTTCTTTTGAAACAGCCTTTTGTTCCAATTTAACACAATGCATTTGTCGAAATCATTATAAATAAACCAAGTTTTAAGTATAAAAGCCATAGAAATGTACGTACCTATGTTATAAGTTCAAAACAATGTACTTATTCCAAATCATTGGAAGTCTACTGATTGAAATCATCAATTTGTTTTTTTATTTGGCTTAATGTCTGTGGCTGTAACTTAATTGATTAGGTACTTTAACTCTGTATAGAGTTACTGTATAGTAAGGCTGTATTAACTACCTACATAGTGGTGGTAGCAGTTCATAAGTTTTGATAATTGTTTTTAAATTATTTTGTAAGAGTAAACATTAAGAAATCAAATTTGTATTACAGCAGAGCTAGAAACTGAGGAGCCAGAGGTGGTGTTCACAGCTCGCCAGAAAATTGCTACTTTGAGCTCTTGCTTTGCTCAGCTTACGCACAAGGCCCTCACTATATTTCAAAACAGTGCTAAACTAGAGGTATGTAATTTTTATTTTTAAATGTCCTCTATTTATTACAAAATGTTGTATAGCTACATAACTGCTGTAGACGTCTGCTATTAAAGTGTAAATAATGTATAATTTTTAGGGTTACATGGGTTATGTAAATAGACATGATATTATTGAACCGATCCGATCCGAACCCTTCGGAGACTCTGGAAGGGCACGGGGACGCGCACTTTTAAGTTTGCGATGCCGTACCCCTCTAGAAATCCTCCAAAGGTGATTCGTTTCAACACGGCTTGAGGTACCCTTTACATACCTCGCCGCCCCTAAAACAAGCCCGGTGAAGCTGGAAATGCCCCTCGGCAACCAGCAGTCACTCTCCAAAAAAAAAAAAAAAGATATTATTGAAAGTGTAGGAAATGTACAATTTTGATTGCATAGTAAATAAGGGTATAAGTTGTGTAATTACTCATGTTCATTTAATGCTGTTTGAATAACGACTTAGTTGTTCTTAAACCAGACAATAGAAATTCAATTGTTCTATGGCATTGTGTTACATTGGGCGTCCAAGTATCTACCAACATTTTCTACTTGGAAATATATGAAATAATATGTTAAGCTTATACCTAACCACATTGAAGTTGAATATCAAAAACCAAGTCTACTTGGTCTCAGTCAAACAGACCCAGTCAAAGGTCTACCTTATACACACACACACATATTTATGTGGGAGACCTAACCCTTAAAACTTAATACAATAAAAAAGACCCTCAAAAAGCAATAATTATATTTCTTAAACACACAATTAATAGAAAGTTTAAATGAAATATGGCAGTAATTAGTTCCTCCAGCTAGGACCTCTATCATATGGGTGTTTGTGAAGATGTCTTCGGTGCATTGGCCGCTCAGTGGGCCCTTCTGTAAGCTGGTTACTCTTATCGAACTTGTTAAGTATCTGCTTGTCTTCATCCATTATGTCACCACCTCCACCATCATCGTAATAGATTTTCTCTTCAGGGTCATCTTCTTCCCAATCAAATTCTTCGTCAGACTCATCTTCACCTCTGTAATAAGAAGGAATTTTAATTTTGATCATAGTAGTAAAATATTTGGTTAAACAAACTTAAATAGCTGGGACTGGGAGTAAAAGTCAAAGTCAATTTAATTAATCAATATAAGTCTATGCAGGCATCTATTGACGTCAAAACAATAAAATCCAAGGAATAACAAAAACAAAAATTTTTTTTTAAACTAAGCTTCTGAATTATTATTAGAATAAACGGTGATTAATTAGATTTGGTAGATTCTACAGTCTTTTTAGGCATTACCCTTGACTCAAAACTTCAATGGAATCCTCATATATCGAAATTGGCCGGTAAACTCAGTTCTGCTGCTTATGCCATTAGAAAAATTAGGCAGTTAACAGACGTTGAAACTGCTAGAACAGTTTATTTTAGTTATTTTCATAGTGTCATGTCGTATGGCGTCCTACTGTGGGGAACAGCGGCTGATATTGAAACTATATTCATTTTACAGAAACGAGCAATAAGAGCAATCTATAAACTAGGATCACGAACTTCCCTAAGAAATCTTTTTAAGGAGATTGATGTCCTGACAGTTGCATCTCAATATATTTATAATTGTATAGTTTTTGTACGTTGCAACATCAACTCCTTTACTAAACACGGTGACGTACACAATTTCAATACTAGAAATAAGACAAAACTTGTAATGCCACTGTTCAGGTTACAGAAGGTACTTGGTTCTTTCTTGGGGCAAGGTATACACTATTACAATAAAATACCAAATTCTGTACTAGATTTACCTTTAGATAAGTTTAAAAAACATGTAAAGTCTTTATTACTTATAAAAGGTTATTATACAGTCAAAGAATATTTAGATGATAAAACAGCCTGGTTATAATAAAAATCACATATTATATTTGAATCAATTTATTAAAATTATTTTTTATACTTTTTATACTGATATGACAGCCTTTATCAGCATTGTCCTACAGATAACAAACAGCGTTGCGTTAAATAGATCATTAAGTTTTTATTTAGAGTATCTTGAGTGTGTCATGCTCTCTTTACTGTCTCTGCGGTGGTGGCGTGTGCGTCGGGTCGTTACGTTCCCTAAAATATGGTTGAGCGAAGCGATGGCTGATTCATACGTCATGCTCGTGAACGGGTGCCGCCTGTGGAGGCTGGTCTGCTCTTGCATACTTATCTTATTTTTAGTATTATTAATTATAGTTTGACTTTGTTTTACCTAAACAATTTTTGACTTTTACTAGAGTACTGTAGTGGTGCTGTATGACATTGTGGAAATTGAAACTTTTACATAATTATCTGATGTAAATTTGTTAACTTACATTTTTTATTTTAACAGCATTGTCCTACAGATAACAAACAGCGTTGCGTTAAATACATCATTAAGTTTTTATTTAGAGTATCTTGAGTGTGTCATGCTCTCTTTACTGTCTCTGCGGTGGTGGCATGTGCGTCGGGTCGTTACGTTCCCTAAAATATGGTTGAGCGAAGCGATGGCTGATTCATATGTCATGCTCGTGAACGGGTGCCGCCTGTGGAGGCTGGTCTGCTCTTGCATACTTATCTTATTTTTAGTATTATTAATTATAGTTTGACTTTGTTTTACCTAAACAATTTTTGACTTTTACTAGAGTACTGTAGTGGTGCTGTATGACATTGTGGAAATTGAAACCTTTACATAATTATCTGATGTAAATTTGTTAACTTACATTTTTTATTTTGTTTTTTTACATGTTGTAATTGTCTTATATATATATTTTTTGTGTTTATTTGTAATGGAAAGTGTTCTGCTATGATAGGGCATTTTCCAATATTTTTGACGCTGTAAGGGAGAAAAGAGCTGGACACTTGCTGAGTTTCTTGCCGGTTCTTCTCAGTACAAGATCTCCCGCCCAGAGTAGATTTACGAACCGATGGCATAATGACATTCACAAGAGCTACTTGTAGCCTAAACTGAATAAATGATTTTGAATTTTGAATTTTGAATATACAACCATCTCGGATTTTGGGAGAGTCTTCAACCGAGAAGAGCTAGCAAGAAACTCAGTAGGCTTAGCTCCATCTTGACAACCAAATTACAATCATGTAATACATATAAAATTTTAGCACAAAAGTAACTTAATAAATACGCGACTTGTTCGTCAACTCGGCCGAAAAAACTCGGCCGGAGGGCCGAGTAGGCACCATTTGAAACTACCTGCTTTTTTCGTCGTCAACTCGGCCACACGAACAAAGTACAATCAATGAAAACGCATTTAAACCAAACACTGAATTTACTTGAATATTAAACAAAATATAGCTAACTACAAAGTTTTGATACAACCAAACCAAGTAAAGTATTAAGAACATGACAAGTTCTTTAAACTGGTTTATTTTATGTAGCTCATTGTATCTATCTCATTTATTGATTGAATTACTTAGTTCGAAAATGATGAGTTCTCAACTTAGAACAATAATAAGCATAGAAGGTACGGTAAATCTCTTTCAATATAGCTGTTTGGTGCCGGGCGTTTCCATATTAAACGCAGGACTATATAGCAGCCATCAGCGGCAGTACGTCTGTTTTAATATGGAACGCAGTGCAATCGTGCGGCAGTCATTCGACAAGAAACGTCTAAATTGAAAGAGCCCTAATACATGGAGTCCAGTAAATAATGAATAACCTTACATATGTTTATAGGTCTTATTACTCTCTAATTATAGCAAAATTTCGATTTAGTGAAAATAGCACTTAAGTGAAACAACTTTGACGGATCTACTCGCGTTTATTTTATACATTACTTTAAATTAATGTTTATCCTAACGTTTCGAACCCTTTGCAAGATTACTTGCAAAGGGTTCGAAACGTCAGGTTTTATACATTAGTATAAAATAAACGCGAGTAGATCCGTAAAAGTTGTTTCATTTCAATGTGTATTGTTCGCGTAAACTTTAGAAAACAATAAAAATAGCACTGTTTTCAAGAAAAAAATCTCTCTTTTTTGATAATTGGCCTTTTTTGGGTTTCATAGTCAATAAGAAACCCTTATAGTTTCTCGCCATGTCCATCTGTCTGTCTGTCCGATCCCAGCCTAGCTCATAGACTCTTAGTACTAGAAATCTGTAATTTGGCATGCATATACATATTAATCACGCCGACAAAGTGGTGAAGTAAAATTTTTAAAAATATTTTTTTTTAGGTTACCTCCCCTACACGTGAAGTGGGGATGTAATTTTTTTTTTCTTGTCTACCCCATAGTGTGGGGTTTCGTTGGATAGCAATTTCAAAAATATTGCGGGTTTGTGTGGAAACAGTTTTTTGATTGAGGCATCGGTTTGTGAACTATTAAGCTTGAAAGTGCAAAATTTTGTTAGAGTCCCCTGCCAGCCAAATGGTTGTTTTTTGATACGTGGAAAAATTCACGGTAGTTGTATATATGATGAAGTTAAAAGGAAAACTATCACAGCTAAGTAGGCTTTACAAGTTTACGAGTAACAGTCGACCAATTTATAAAATCTTTATCGAAGCTTGGCGCAGTACAAATTCCTCATTGGGAACTACTTAAATAACGTTGTCAGGTGTGTGAAACCGGTAGTATCCGCATTATTGAGATGGGCTACGGAACCCTACACTGCGCGTGGCCCGACACGCACATGGCCGGTTTTTAATACTGCGCTGCGCGTCATGCCATTTCTTCAAATTATAGTAGGTATTTTCTTGTGATTTTTTTTTATTACTCACAGACACTTGCTTAATCAAATGAATGCTTTATTTGTGCCCAGACCATAAAGAAAGTTTTGTTAAAAATATATTTTGTAAGGTTTAATTTAAGAAATTTCGGACTTCGCACTTTAGCTTTGAAAACCGTGCTACTTTTACTAAATCGTAATTTTTCTATATATTAGAGAGCAATCAGACCTATCCACATATGTAAGGTTATCCATTATTTACTGGACATCCTGTACATATACGAAAATGAAAACTAAATTTATTTCACTCACTTGATGCCGTTTAGTTTGAGTAGTAGCTTGTCGGCAGCAGCGGTGATGTTGGATGCCGGCTCGTCGTCTTTGAGCCTCGTCTCCAGCCGCTGCAGGGCGGCGTCCGCGCGGTTTGTCAAGTCCACAAGCTTCTCTGTCAGCTGATGCAACTCGTTCTCTTTGAAGGACGGGTGTGTGGTGTTCCGGATTACGTTCTCGAGTCGCCGGCATGTTGAATCGCTCTGGAAAGGAATTTTATGAATTCTGTCGTGACGGCTCGCTTTCCCGGCAGCATGATACCGGGTTCTCTTTATATCCGATAAAACAAACCTGATGGGTCCTTTAATGCCAAGAGCTTTTTAGGTTCTAAGAAATACGTTCCATTGAAAGAATGCCTCACAACTTTCCCAGTAAACCAAAAGACGTCTAGAAAGCTATAAATATGTGGTTATTAAAAGCATATGTGCTCATAGAGTACTTTTTTTTTCTGCAGGTTATGTATAGTGCTCAGATTTTTCGTGCTTGTAGGCATTTATTTATAAAAAATTGCGGGGAGGCCTTTGTCCAGCAGTGGACGTATTTTGCTGTGATGCTTATGATGATAAAAAATTAAGTTTTATTTCTTTTCTTATTTTTAAAGTCAGTGTAAGAAATAGTAATAGGTATATTTTGTTAACGAAATTATTTATTTGAAAAAAGACAAAGTGTTGAAAAATTCCACGAGCGGGATTCGAACCTGCACCCCATGACATGCCGGGTCAGGTGCACTGCCAACTATGCTATCGTGGCTTAAATGATTTATGTTGATCCTTAGAGCATTAATGGTTTAATGCTCCAAGTGTTGATCATATATACCTGAACATTGCGACCGCTGCTAAGTAGCTTTTGTACCTTCGTATCATGGTTTCGTATGGTAACTTGAATGTTTTGAAGTTCATGGAATGTTGACGCAGTCCTGCAAGAAAATGTAAGAAGTTTTGTCAGAAAACCGGTACATAAACCTATCAATATCAATATTAACTTTAGATGTTAAGATTTAACCGTGTTTGTGGTGTCATGACGACAGATCTCAGAAAAAAGGTCCCGGGTTCAATTTCCGGCGGAGATTCATACTATGCTCGGTTTCCTTAGTAGTAAAGTCTGTTCTTATTCCTCATGGCTAATTATTTAAATCATAGTCAAATCACTACCGCATAACAATAATTAACAACACTGTAGTATCACACTAATATTATAAATGCGAAAGTTTGTGTGTATGTATGTTCATATATTTGTTGCTTCTTCACGCTGCTACGGATGGATGGATTTGGATGAAATACGGCATACAGATAGTTTATAACCTGGATTAAAACATAGGATACTTTTTATCCGGATAATCCCACGGGAACGGGAACCACGCGGGTGAAACCGCGAGCAGCCGCTAGTTATACATAAATAAGACGCTGTAGGATTGTTTATAAAATTTCTTGAAAAAATGTGCCTATGTGCTTTTTATTTAATCTACTAAAGAGACACGCGCTTTGTGAAAATGTGGACAACAAACTGAAAGTGAGTTCTTGGAACCTAATTAAAACTTACGATTTCGCTTAAATAAAGCTTTCGGCAGTAAAACAGGTATTGGTATTTAAATACATACTTATTGATAATTGTGTCGATAAGTTTTCCCAGTACATCCGCTACTTGATTGGGGTCGTCTAGCTGTACTCGTTGACATGAATCGATGAAACGCCTCTGTACATCCACTAATTCTTTCATCTGAAACAATTTAGAATTCAGTAAAGAATAAGTTAAAGAACGTATAAAACCAATTTGTGTATATCAAATCAAGCAAGGGTTATGTAGTATCAATTACAAGATTTCGTTAGTTGTTTTGTATTTATTCTCGATTTTAAGTGCCATCCATCCTATCCCGAGGATCACCAGTCCACCACACCACGACGGGATCATTGTTGCGTGTTTAAGTAATCGTGCCTTGTAGTCTGCGGAGGTGAGGCGCTCTTTAGACTAGGTATAAGCTAGATGAGAGTGGCAACAGTACAGTCCGTTGCTGTCTATAGTGCCTCGATTCTGCTATTTTAAAACGTCCATAATCGTTGACATTTGTACTACCTATGAGAATAATAACGTTTTAAAATAGCAGATTCAAAGCTGGGTTGTGCAACTGCGTCGCCAGTGCGCAGCCCTTACGTTATTTATGAACAGGCAAAAAGATCGTGGGTGATTCAGAAGTTCGGACGCCGTTGTTTTAGCAGTATTAGCAGTCGTTAACAAGCACCAATCGGCACAGGCCTCGCGCCTGGTTTAGGGCTCGTGCTCGTCCCAGCATTGGGTACATACAATGTGCTGATGATGATGATGATGAACGCAAGCGCAATACTTGACTTATCGGTAATAGCCAAAAAGAAGGCGACGTAGGCCACTATTCGCACCTTCAGATCGATTTTGTAAGTGTTGTCGTTGAGCCGTCTAGTTAAGGTCTCCCCCAGATCCGCGGAGGTGAGGTGTTCTAGATCAATGGTTAATACCTACCCATGCCAGTACCTACTTATTCATTATCTACTGGTGTAGTTGATCGATGGTTAATAACCAAAGAAGAGAAGGTGACGTATTCCGCCACGCCACCTAGACACTCAGCATGCACTCTAGAATAGGCCCAAGACGCCGTATTTGTAGAATAAGAGTACGGAAAGCCCGTTTACATCTGTTATATTCCAATGCAGACATGGACAATGGGCACTTTTCCATACCCCCACGACCCGGTCAACCTGAGCCGAGGTCCCAACCTTAAGTTGCGCTTTAGAAGTCGGGTTGTAGAATCTATAAGAGACGGATACTCGCATGCGTAATAAATAAATAAATAAATAAATAAATCATTTATTTCAGGCAACACACAATGCACAAGATGGTAAAAACACAAAGGGGCCCATATAATAAATACCTTACAGACTAACATACATACAATATAAAACATTTTTTTTGTTAAATTAAAAACTATGCTACACGTAAAGACGGCGACGTGCGACGCAGCGTGGTGTCCGGTAGCCGGCCTCGGAACCGCCGGAATATGACACCTTTCGGCCAATAGTCCTCTTTCATGAAGGTCGACAGATGGTCGGTCGGTACTCTCACCACAAATGAATTAAAATTCACATTGTGGCTGGACTCCAACCGCTCGACCCTCAGAGTGACGTTGGACTTCACTCGCATGTACTCTACGAGCTCTTCCGCCTTCGTAGAGTAATGAAGTCGGGACACGTACAGCAGCGTCGTCGGTATCGCTGGACGCAGCAGGTGTCTCGGCCCCGTTGGTGCGGTGCCACACAGGTTGCGAGTGGCTGGCTTCTTCTTCTTGTTCTCCACCTTGATGAAACCCTCCTCATCGCAACGGTCGTGCCGTGGTACCAGAAGCTGAGCTCCGAGGACAGGGTCACGGCGATTCTTCTTTTCCCCTGTAATTGATCGCCGCTCAGGTTGCGAAGCGGCGGCAGCAGCGTAAGCACGCCGAGGGGTCGACGTGTTTGGTGACGTCTCCGCCGGAACGGAGGGGCGGGCGGCGGGGCGCGGTGCAGCGCACGCGGTGACGGCGGCCGGTGACACATCCATATGCGCCGACTCAAAACTGCCGATGGATGCATTTTGCGCCCCGCGACGTGCATTCACATTAGCGGCATCGGGTGACCTACTTACCGAAGCAGCGTTGCTTAATAACGCTACTTGGGCACGCAACTCACTTACGGTGTTGTTTGATGCCTCTAATTTGGTATGCACTTCAGCCAAACTCGCTTTCAGGAAGGTGATGTCCTTTAGCAGCCTGGTAACATCGACGTGGTCAAAAGTGACGGGGGGCAGCTTGTGGAGCTCCTTCGCCACGAATGAAGTGATGAATGAAGAGATGCATGTAATGTTCATCCCCTCTCGAAACTCTGTGGGTTTTTCGAACCCACAGCTTGAGGAACCCTTTAACTTTCTCGCCGCCTACAAAAACTCCGGTTAAGCTGTCTAGGCCAAAGGCGACAAATAGCAAGCTCTTTTTCTCGTACCTTCAGATCGATTTTGTAAGTGTTGTCGTTGAGCCGCCTCGTGAAGGTCGCCTCTAGGTCTGCGGAGTTGAGGCGCGCGTCCCGCTGCCGTCGAGCCAACGTCCGCAGCCCGTCGGCCAGCTCGCGTCGTGTCACGTTCACGAGTGACAGGCCGTCGCGCATCAGCGACTCCAGCACCAGTCCCCGGTGCCAGGTGTCCGCGTATGCGCCGTTCACCTGGAATACCAAACGATGGTTCAAATACTCAGAACTATTGATCAGCTTCTGTAGGCGCTGCTTTGAAGCTATATAAGTAATCGAATGGCAAAATACTCGCAGAGATGTTTTTACCAGATGCAATTTGTCGGCTTGCTATCTATCTATCTATCTATCTACTCTAGAAGAAGATAATTTCTTAAATGGTCACTTTCCATCCCAAGCGTTGCATATCTACATTACTTTGACATTTTCCATGTCAAAATCTATATAGATTTAGTAAAGACTTTCTAAGAATTCTCTTTTTTAATTGCTCATATACTATAATAGAATTAGTCATTCAAATCAAAGGTGATACTTTTTATTTTATTGGTATGTTGTGTCCTCTGACTCAACTATAAAAAAATAAATTAGCTGTACCTTATCTAGCAAGCGTTTGTGTAACACAATCTGGTTTGTTAAATTCTGCGCCAACTCGACTATTTTCACTTGAGTGCGTTCCAACTTGTCGCTGCTCTCTTTGATCGATGTCTGAAAACAAACGTACGGGTAATTAACTTTCTATCTTTATTTACGATGGATGTCTGTAGAAATCGACGACGGTCTCACCTGCACACTCGTTTGAAGCATGTGCAATCGATGTTCCAGCCTTTCTGCGGCCAGCTGAGCTCGTTCCAGTCTCAGAGATAAGGCTGTTTCTACACGATCTGAAAATTATTAAAAGACAATCAGCATTTCCTATTTAATCTCAATTAAAAGTAGTAGTGTATGCTTATTTATTCATACAAGAGATCCGTTGCAAGCGGATCCTTTTAACCAATTGATTGAACGTTGCTCTTGTTTGGTCAATTGCGGTGTTGAACGTTGCGGACGCTAGGTATGTTTACTATGTTAAATGGGTTATGTTGCAATAACACTATATATTTCGTCAACAATTGGATGGGAAAAGGGTTTAATTTTTAGTTTTTTTTTTGCATATGTTGCAGCTGTTGTTGTTGATTTATATTTATAAAATATTGGGAGGTGCATAGGATTATTCTGCGAGAGCAGAAAAATTTTGTTATACTTTTTGTTTGCTTTTGTTTGAAAACTTTGAAAAACCGAAATAAATAACTAAATAATCCAGTAATTTTGCCTCAACCACGATTTATGTTTGAATGACAGATTCATTAGACTATCAGCCTGTCACCCATTCATCAGGAGATAATAAAATATAACTTTTGAAAAATCTTCAAAATTATTGTCGCTCGCTTGGTTAAAGTGGATGTTTGTATTTGTACACGTTATGTTGGAGGCGAAGTGTCGCTTGAGAAGACTCCGCACCCGAACAAATGTTTGTCTGTTAGTGAAACAAGTGGTAGTCGTGTTATTTTATTTGGCTTAGTTATTTTGTTTCAGACACTGGTTCTTTTGCAGTCGCATAGTTTTTTTTTTTTTTTAATTGCCAGTCACAATTTGTAGTCATTCTTTTTTCGACTTTAAAATAATACAATAATTTGATGAATGATGACGTATCTACCAAGTTTATCCTGTATGACGTCAAGCCGGCGCGCCTGCTTCGCCTGTACTGCGCTGACGGTGTCCAGCACTCGCAGCCTCTCCTCGATGTTGGCCAAGATTCCAGTTAAATCCTGAAATGTATCGCATCCGTTATTAATAAATTAAAAAGTGAAACGCGCGAGATTTCGTTAAGTAAATTCTGATCAATTTAATTAGCAACAGTAACTCCAATTAATCAAAGGCTTATCAAAGGCTTTATCACGTAACGTTTTGTAGTCATCAGTGTAGATGCAATAATTGCCAGGTATTTGGAAGTACTCGAAAATTTCACAAAATGACGTCGACTGGCAGATTTTTAGGCCTTCCCTTGTTTGTTTTCAACTCATATTGTTGACCTTTAAAACGAGTCGCATGTTTAGTTCGAATACAGAGTTTGGATTTTATATTTCTCCTGGGAGTACTACTCGTATTACTATATTGAGAGATTCATATGGAGATTTTTTTTGTCATATACGGTATTTACATTCTCCAGAAGTAGAGTTTCTCTAAGGCTAGTATGGTCTTTTTCTTAATCTTGGGATTCTGCGTAAGGTTGTTGGTCGTTTACCTTCTGGTTGACGTTGTTCTGCTGCGTGTATAGTCGCAGGTTGTGGGA
Source organism: Eudonia lacustrata (assembly GCA_947562085.1). Classification (NCBI taxonomy): domain Eukaryota; kingdom Metazoa; phylum Arthropoda; class Insecta; order Lepidoptera; family Crambidae; genus Eudonia; species Eudonia lacustrata. Next base: position 7,723,198 of record OX387313.1, read on the forward strand.
CTCGGCAGGCGAGGTGCGCGCCAAGCAGAGGCACGCCAGCGCCGTCACGGTCGCCCTTAACATCGCCCCGCCTGGAAACAATTTAAAGGAGATGTTTAATTTTGTATGGAGAAAATGCCAACACCTTGTACATAATACCAAAATGTAGCTTATGCATGGAATAAGCTTATTCAAAATGATTTTCTTCAAATAAATGAATAGTTTTTACGTAAGAAGTATTTTAAATAACAAATAATGGCAAGTTTCGTGATCGCAGGGGGTAACGGTGGTATTCTGTCAATGTCATGTCATGTCAAGTAGCTGTCATAACAAAAGTACTTACCGTATGAATGAAAATTGTTAATGTTAATAAATTAACTTACTTCTGGCTATTACTTTTATAACTTGTAGTTAGAGTAGAGTTAAACTTAAGCTATTAAGTGCTAGATTTCAGCTTTTTATTACCTACTGCCATGTCGCATAGCTGTGAAAGAATACTACCACCCACTCTCCTTCCTTAGTTAGATGTCATAAAAGGCGACTAACGGACTAAAGACTGCACATACATCCAACATCATAGAGCGGTGCACGCTGAGAACATGTGCAGTCGCTATTTGGTGAAAAGTGGACTATGGCAGAGGACTGCTTTTGATGTCCTCATTGCCTAGTGTCTGACAATGACAAACCCTTCGGGGATAATAGTCGTGATTATATGTATGTATTACCTACTGCTGCACCTACACATAACAGAACAGCAGCTAACCTCGATTGAACTCTATGTACTTACATCAAATCAAATCTTAATGTACATTAGAGAAAACACACAACATACTCGTCCTATTGTAGTAACATGCAGTGAATAATCAACTACCTAGTAAACACACTTAAGTAGGTAGGGAAGGTAACTGGTAGTGATGAAATAAAACAGTTTTATGAAGTTTTATATTTTTATTTATTTCAATTTGACTTCATTCTCTCGCTCCAGCAACATTTTTAGATGGCATTCACAAGAATGCCAAGAACAGTTTTTTTACCACATATGCAACTACAGTAATACCCTTTTATTACATCTTCCCATTCATTACCTTGTGTTGCTAAGAGGATATATGTGTAATATATTTTTTGACTAAAATGGCGAGATTTTATACGTCCTCTTAGCAACACAGTCTCATGTGATGACAATTCTGGTATGTTAGTAACTTCTAAATCAGTTGATATCTCCACCACGAATGATCCATGTTGTCTCAAATGTTCGCCATAATACGATCTCGCTTGTTTTATTTGGTAGATACCCAGAGCAAATAGTGTGAGATCACTCATGGTCATTCGTGGGAAGATACTTAATTGCTCATTTTCTTCATTTATTCTGTAAAAATGGGCTCGCCGACGGTTAACATTATTTAAGATTATATATTCTGCTAAATAATTAGGCAACAAAATTCTGGTTTTTGCTCTTTCCAAAATTATTTGAGCATCTGGCCGGTTCACAAGCACTTTATGGAAAGCATTTATTATTGCGGCACTAATCCTAAAGTCGTCCATTAGATGCCTTGAAGCCACATTAAAATATTCATTACGTAATAATCTAAAGTCTCGTTTAAATCTGCCATTTACCACTTCAACTACCCATCTACATAACGTCACACATCTTGATTTGTTTGCTATAAGGGTGGATAATTGGTTTTCTCCTTCTTCTAATGTTTCTGGCTTATACACTGCATAATTTAGTGATTCCAGCAGAGGCAGAGCATCACGAAAGCCCCGGTCTAAAATAAAAATATCTTGAGGTCTGAAAAAGTTTCTTAATTCCGCATTTTCATCTTGGAAAAGGGCTTTCGTGATGTCTGCATCTGATGTTGTTGCTGGATATGGCCCCAAAGCATCTATTATATATCCGTCAGTAGCGACAATTAAAAATGGTTTAAAAAGTTTCTATACTTGTGTGTACTGTAAGTTTTTTTTTGAAAGAGATAATTAGACGACTTTTGGACGTATATATATGTACCATCACAGATGACAATTGGTTTTCTCTCTGCACTAGGATTTCCGAATAACCCTTCGGGTATCAAAAGATTTCGATTTATAAGGTCACCTCTACTTATGTGGTTAATACCTAAATGTAACGGTACAAAGTCATTTTTTAAAGCTTCTCTAGCTTTTTTTAATAATATTGTCACTAGAGCTTCACTTATTTGAAACAGAGAAGCTATTCTGTCGTGTGACTCCCCTGTTCGAGACTTAATTAGGTAAAGCCCTAGTGCCAAATGTGGACGCTTACATGATTCTTGTAAACTAGGTATTTGTCTTAATATTGATTCATAATTGGATTTCGTGACTCCAGTCCAAAAATGAAAAATATTGTCGTGAACCAATCTATAATTTTTAAAGTTAATTTTTAAATTGGTATTCCACTGGCATCCTCTGCCTCTGTGGATAGTCTCAGTAAAGATTGCACTTCATTTTTAGTAAAGGAGTCACTAAATTCGAATTGGTCTAAAATGTCCCAGTCATATACTGTGCTATGCATTTGACAGATCTTTGCATTTTCTGTTACAAACACTTTTTTCGATTGGAGGATTCTCTTCTTTAAACATAGAGGCACATTCAATCGTTCTGGTTCTGTGCAACCTGGTACAAAGCAGTGTGCACTTGAATGTGTTGTATGAGTGAACTCATCTAATTGCATAGTTGTTTCTGGTACTGCGATAATATTGGGGTTCTCTCGTAACTCCTGGACCATTCTCCAGCACCCCATACAAACTAATGCATCCGCTGGAATCTGAAAACACAAAATTATTACCGTATCTATCTATACTATTATAAAACACTGAAGATATTTTCGAAAAACTAATAGGGATCGACTATTTAGTGGATTCTGAGCTAATAACGATATTTTTGTCACCCGTATATTAGAACGAAGATATGGCCCATAGTGTAACAAGGCAATTATATAAAAAGAATTTTGATAAATGAAACTACTTACTTCTCTTGAAAACATTCTTTCTGAGATTATATTTCTCTCAGGACCATCTCCCAGAATATGTGTCCGTCTGTGAAGCAAAGATGATCTGCACCACACGCAAACATTTCTATTATACGTGATTGCTTCATCCTCGCTCCTATCAACAATTCCTTCCTCTATTTGCCTCACAGCATTGTTTGCAGCTTGTCTGCGAATATTTCGCTGAGCAGCAACCCAACAAGCATAGCAAACACGTCCATTATTAGGTATCTGTTAACAAAGAAATCATAAAATGTAAAGTAATTTTTTTAAATTAGATCACTCACTTGTATTTCTTGATAATAAAACTATGAAAAGATACCTGTCTTGGACTAATTCTTCTCGCGATTTCATTTCTTTCGGGACCTTCTGACAATGCATGTGATCTTCTCTGAATTAAAGACCTTCTGCACCATACACAGGCATTTGAGTCCTGTGATGCCAAAGTTCTAGGAGGCCTGGGATTTGGACCCTCATTTTGACTAACGAGGCCACTAAAGTAGACCCAGCATGCATAACATACTAATCCTCCTTCAGGAATCTACAAAAAAGATTGTAATTCAAATCAGTAATTCATAAAAAAATCTTCACTTTAATTATTACTTCAACATGAATTTGTATTATGTATTAAAAGTTAATCAATACCTGTCTAGGATAAATTCTAGCAGCAATAAGTTCTCTCTGAGGTCCTTCTGAGATAGAACGTGTTCGTCTTTGAAACAATGCTGATCTGCACCAAACGCAAACATGTTCTCGGTGGCTAGAAGCTTCATTTTCAGTTGATGACATTCCTACTTCTAGTATTGCGAAACATGGATGACAAACTATGCCATCAGTGTCAACCTAAAATACAAAAGTTTGTTTTAAACTAATATTTATTTTGTCTTCTTGTGAAGAATGTGTTAGGTTCTAATTATTAGGAAAATAAAAATGTAACAAAAATAGTTTTACATAAATACTACATTCAATAACAACTAACCTCATGTCCAACATGTTGTTCCAAGATCATTAGTAATTCTATCCCCAGATTAGATGCGAGATAATGGTTTTCCGAACACACATCTATCTGTCCATCACACATCACACAAAAAGAAGACATTGTTTGCTGGCTGAAATAGATATTTTATTTAGTTTATTGTATTTTACTTTGATTATAGTTATTTCAATAGAGCACTGTAAATATTTGAGATCAATTCCATTACTGTCATAGATAACTGAGTTGGTTCGGAATCTATTTCCTCGAAAAGAAGTGTTTAAAGCATTTTATTAATTCTCTGGTAAATGCCTAATTAAAATACGAAAAACTCACCTGAAAACAACGAATGTAGTAGCAACAATGCAATGGTATCAACAGTAGCAGGGTCAAATGCAAATCGAAGTCCGGGATAGCAGGCAGAAGTCAACAAGTGAGGCAGCAAACGGAAGTCCAGGATAGCAGGCAGAAGTCAACAAGTGAGGCAGTAAACGGTAGCAGGTAATCGGTCCAAATCAGAATTTAAAAACAGCACAGCACAAAAACACAACGACTCAGAATCCACGTAAAAACGGAATGAAAACAAAACACCGGTTTTTTTTAAATCATGGTGATAGTTGCACTTTTAATTACGTTCTTTACAGCTTTGGACACTTGTGTTTAATCTCAGAAAGACATCTCAAGTTGCCAGGTTATTAAAAATTATGTTTCATTTTTTTATTCTTACGCAAAAATGGTAAAGCATATCGGAATATTAAATATATCAACTAAATACATGTATTTTATACTATTTTTTGAGTAGGTGTACATGGTCCTGGCAAAAAATTAAACATCTCCTTTCATTTAGCTTAAATTTTACTACCCACATTTTATATTCTAAGCTGCAAGTCACCTCTTACTCACGCACGGGATAGAGATAATGGTAGTTTTAAATATAATTTTATTGAGTTAACTTTGCTGATCTGTCGGCTGCAGTTGCCCTTTATAGCGTAACCGTATTTATGAAAGACGAGAATATATGAATTATTTGCGTTTATTGTCTTATACATATATTGTTAGGGGCAGGCAGAGACCTCAGTTGACCTCTCGGTGAACAGTATTACAGGTCAATATAAAAATCTCAATAATAATAGAAATATGTTTGTTGAATTATTCATGGAAAAGCATCGTCGACTTCGTTTTTAAAGATAATAAGTAGTAGTGTAGAAACGTGTTTACCTATAACTATAACTCTTAAAAATTATGCGCAAATCGTTTCGTGACGAAATTTCAACAAAAGTGATCCTATCAAAGTTACAGCAGCGATGCGAATGAATGGGCACTCGTTTGAATTCTCGACGATTACTCCTCCATCTCATCTCGATTATGAATATAGCTCGATTCCATGTTGTTACAGCTTTCCTTTGTCCGAGTGCAAGTTCTTGGCTAAACAAACAGCGGGATGTCTCGCGTGCCGGGGTCATTGGTATCAGCGAGGCGGTTGTATGCCCTAATCGATTGTACTCGTGTGGAAATGTATAGTATATTGTCTGTAAGATTAATTTAAGAATTGAAGGTTCATGAAAGCAAGGTGGCAAAGGCAAGCTTTAAGTCTAGAATTTTAACATTTTTTGATATTCTTGCTTTATTTTTTTTACTAAACAAGCAATGAATGACTGGTTGTTTGTACAAATTTTTTAACCTGAGTATGTATATTACGTAGCATATGTCCAAGTTCATCTATGCTTATTTTTTCATCATCAATTCCTGATAGGTATAAAATCCAAGACGATTTTCTTTACTCGTATGAGTCTAGGTTTTAAGATATAAAAATTACCTGACTAAAACTACAGACATTTCCTAGACAACAGTACCTACTATTAGTATAACGCTATCGTACGTTGGCCACTTTTTATGCAAACGTACACATCCCATCTACGTGCCGACCGCAGACCATGAACTCTACATGCAGGTGAGCTACTTTATCTTGCGTGGAGTCCTTAGAATTTCTGGCGAACACGCTCACGTCTGTCGCGTGCGCATTCCGGTAGCGCATAAATCATCTTGAGTTTATGTCCTATCAGGGCTGTTCCAGTAGGCATAGTAGGTGTGTTCGCATAGACACCCAAAAAATAATTGTCAGATTTGTGTTCGGTCTGGCTTAAGATTTTTTTGATAAACCAGTAGTCTTGAGTTTTCTTATGTTTGTGTGTCACAGGCAGTTTACTCGCAGACTGTCAGGTGAATAAAAAGGATGTTATAAAATTAAAGACTCCAAAATTTTATAGCTATATAGCTGTTTTCAGAATGCCTACTTTACGTAGCAGCAACAGACGGCCGCGGCCGTTAACAGCTTTTTGAACGCGAAATCGTTTGGCTTTAAACTTCAACGAGATTTATTTTATGAAATTCATCGCTTATCTTTGGCATGAAACCCGTTAATGAAATAAATGAACATCTCGTGACAACTTTATGGTAATGCAACACGCACCTTCGGCACATATCAGTCTTGTTCCATTAGCCACGGATATTAAACATCCAGCGCTTGCGCCTGTTTTTAATAGCATTAAATCTTAAATTATTTATACTCCAATTGAGATATGTATGAGTCAGTACAGTAGCTGATGTATCGCAATGAAAAGTAAGCCATATTGCCTTTAAAAATCACCTCTTCTATCATGGCATTTTTAAAACCGGAAGTAAGTACTTCATTTACTCGTAGCAAATCACATTGCGTTCTAAGAAAATTAGAAAGAACTCCGGAAGTGACATGCGCGTTTGAGCGAGATTTTCCACTTGACTGCTTTTAAACTCTTAAAAACTACTGTGAATCGTGTTTTTAGTTTTCAAAAAGATGACGCACCTATATTAAGTACATACGAATTAAGAATAGCAACTTTGCATAGCCTTTTCTTTTCTTATGGTGAACTTCCTGATCATTTAGGATCACTAAGAAATGGATAGGGTCACTAATTTATACTCCCGCTAGAGCATGCATATCAAGCTTGAGACCTGCTGCTCATATGCCCGCGGCCCAGTCTAGTCTTATGAATTACCCAGTAATGCAGTTTTGAATTTAATTGCCGCAGGTAAAATTACATAGACATAAAGTGCCATTTAAAAAATATCGAAGCCAATTTTGGATTTATGAATGTAGTGGCCATTTGACAGAGTCGCATCGTATAGCGTACTTAGTTTAGTTGCGCATGCTGTCGATCGACAAGTCGCTCGATGACACGCATTGTTTATATCACCGATCAGCGGCAGGTGTGCCATCTCGTCCTGTTTATGTGCTTCTATTTATTTGCATTCCGGTGCAGTTCGTGGACCCCGGATTATCATTGTCTGTCTACCAGACGCCCACGCCCGAGGTCAACCTTCCATCAGCCCTCTGACGTTTGTTTGCGATTACGCAACCCCGTCACGATGCTATTATAATGTCTAAGGGATGTCATGTCAGTCTTACTGCGAGGGAGAACCTTATAATTCATGTCTATTTGATATCGTTGTACGAAGCTGTCAGTGTATAAATAGCTGGGAGTTAAAAATAGAAGTATTTTGTGAGAAGTAAGTTTGTTTATAGATATTAATTGTAGTATGTTGGGTCAGTTATAATTATGGTGTGCCTTCAATAATGTCAAATTAACTAGATGAAGGTAGCTACTTAGGACTAAAAGGCATCCCAATTTAAACAGAATATCCGGCATAATTAATGTAGAGATGCAATCATCACCGAATAGGAAAAGCTTATTAGAAATAGTATCGCTAGTAGGTCATTCTATTAAGAGACGGTTATTAGCCGTGATCAGACGATGTAATGATGTATTCACGGTGTCGGTATAGCCGGCAGACAGTGGTCGCGTCACGTTGCGCTCCTTTCGGTTACCGGGAGCATTCGTCACGGCCCGGCCGCTAGATGTGTATCACTATTAATTGACGTTCGACAACACGGCCCAAATCTACCGTCCTTATTTAACACCCAGAGTGGTGGACGTGATCACTGACAGCTAAATAATCATGATCAATGAATGATAGTGCTTTAATGAGACTGTGTGAAAGGGCGCTACAAAAAGCTCGCCTTCAATTCAGGACGCCTTACTTTACTTTGTCTCGATCAATGTGACGGGACTGCTTGTAAAGAAATATCGTAAAGTGAAATTCAATTAATGTACCTCTCATTATCTTTTTTTGTTCTTATTGCTTCACCGAAGGCAGTTGAACATGCAGAAAGGGTAAATAATCAATCCGTTTGGAGGTGGACGACCTCGTCACACGTAATTCAATGCGGGTGCTGCAGAAAACGTTTCATGTCCAGTAATTTGGAATAACTTCCACAGTGTAACGAGTTTTTTTTGGCCAAATATTCATTTTTACACGCCTTGTTTTATGTCGCGAGATATTTAATAAGAGGATTTCAGCAATGTATTCAATACGTAATACTAACCTATACTGAATTCAAAATTTTCCGAGAAAACTTTTCTGTTAATCAAGAAGTAATTTTAACTATTCGATGGGTACTTTGCAACAACAAATAAGATGTCTTACAAAAGTATCAAATAACTCAAAATATAATGACAGATATGGTAATAAAGCCCATAAATAAAATTTTGTAACCGAGACTTTATTGCTTGATTATACTCACGCCATAATGGCACTTTCCTCGCCCAGTGGTATAAAATTTCTAAAGATCTTTTGGAGAAAAAGATTATTTCATATTAGTTAGTTGTAGGGAGTGACAATTTAAACATTAAAAAGCAGGTGGCCTCTTACGAAAATTTAAGTATTATTTTTGATAGAGTTCTATTTCGTGAAACATGCGTCTTCAGAAATACAACGTGTTATCTTTCGGATTATATATACGGTCCCGATTCATGTTTCTGTCGGTAAAAAAAATATTGTATAGGTATTTAACATTTAACATTTTTAAATTTAAGTAACGTTGTTATGTTAGCGATTTACAGTACCTATTTAGGGTACTCCGCGTTTGTAACATGTGTAATTAAGCCTAATACTCGTCTCCAGAGCTATTGCCTTAAATTGTCCAAGATTCATTGTGTCAAAATGTTGGTTCTGCCTTCGTTTCGGCGTTGCGATTTACCGCCAAGTTTGTCAAAGTTCAGTAGAGCTGGAGCCGCGCCAAAGCGGCTGCGCGTGCACTTCCAGGTGCTAGAACACGTTACGCTTTCATTGCCTTTATTTGTGCAGACTGTCTAATAAAACTTAATTAACGTCTGCACGTGAAGGAAATAATTTTACGTCTATTTATCGCTTTAATCTCAAGTCTCCGGTTGACATTTTCCGAATATCTATATTTTCGTAAGTGTGGCTGTTACGCTGCATCACATTTGGATCTTGGCTAGAAACTAATAGAATTATAAACAAGTTGATGTAATTTGACTTCTCGGCTCCCTTTGTTAAGCGCGTCACAATTCTGTTAACTTCCCACTTTACAGTTCATACATTGGATACAACTGCGTCTTTTCCTTTGTTTGGAACTTTATTCTAATTGTTATTCTCCGCGACCATTTTAAAGCAATTCATTTCAACAGAATTCGGCCTCGTCCGTGCACTGCAGTGCACTGCAGTGTAGCGGTGAAAATTAATCAGATTTTGTTTCTGCTGACTCATGCGGCTTCCGCTGTTAAATTAATTTGTAGTGTAGAAAGATGTCTTATAATTTTTTTGTATTACACTGTGTTACATGCAAGTGCGGTACAAAACGAAAACAGAAAGACTACCCGAGATCGCTGACCGTCTTAGGTTTATTTATAAATGAAATTTCAACTAGACGGGTAGGTATATTTTCTGATTTAATGCACCGCTCCCTGCTAGTGTTGAAGTGACTTTGTTTTTGTTTGTATTTGCATAAATAACGTGAACATGATTAAGATGTTCTTATTATAACTATAATACCATATGGAGGTATCCTAATCCACTGTACATAAAAAAATCAAGTTTACTCAAATGTCGTAGATATTATAATAATTAAGAAATGAATCCACATTTCTGTAAGCTTAAGCTCATCCTAATATATTTTGAACAAAATCGGTATCACTTTCAAGTCTTCGGAAGGAGGTCAGTAAAACATCTCTGCATTGATCGAACGAAAGTGGAAGCAATAAATAACCTTTTCCGTGTCAACCCATTTAGGCTATGGGTTTTACATGGCTAATTCTTGAGGTGTTAACAGTATTAGTGTTCGGTGGATTGTCTGTGGTATTTAGATCTCTTTCGTGAGTGTTGATGTAAGACACAAGCTGGCTGGGCGCGGGAGCTTGTCGCGTTAAACTTTACCTGTCTGCGACTACGCGGGCTTCGTGGAATGTCGTCGGGTAGCTGATTATAAATTTGCTTTTATGTTGCAATTTCATGAGTCACCGCTTTTAAAATTTCCTCTGTGTACTTTTGATGCAAATAAAAGAACAATGCTGTTAACTGACCTGCCCCGAGATTGTCGTAGGTATTTAGAATTTTAATTCGATTTACAACGACGTCTATTTGCCTGGGATGATATTTTGATACACTTTAAAAATCTTTACTTTTAGATAAATATTATAACTATACTTATCAGTTTTGGCACTTGATATAGGTAGGTACGACTGTAAAATTAAATGAAAAAAAAACTTTAAAAACAAGGTTTTATTAGGTAAGTACTTGCTAATAAAAAAAAGAACTAAAAAGTTTACAATAATTTAAACCTGATAATAAGAAAAAAATACCATTATATGTATAGGCAATGCAACCTTTAACGATAAATTAACCTTCTTCGTCTACGTCACAATAATCCTATATCGTACATACCTAATTACATATTTTTATTAAACCCTAAGTGCCTTACAAATAAACAAAGAATAAGGTCCGAATAGTTGTTCCGTGTTTTGTTCCCGTCATGTAAACGTCATTTCAAAATTGAGTAAAAGAAACAAAACACGGAATAACTATTCGGACCTTAATCTTTGTTTATTTGTAAGGCACTTACCCCCGTATTAAGGGTGCGCCGACCAAAAAATGCTAAAAATGCAGTTACGGTTAAGTAGATATAATTGAAAATACTATCGTATTAAATTAACAAAATATATATTTAGAATCATAGGGAACGTGTTTACAATTTGTCAGAACCATAAATTCATAACACGCTATAGTTTTTTCTACAATATCATTTAAAGTTGGGCAAAAATCATGAAAACGAGTGGCCGCGTTTAGTAGATTTCTTATAGTTTATCTAAATTATTGTACCTCTGATTTTGTCTAAACAATCATCAATGGATAAACTACAAATTGCTAGACTACATTTTCGATTCATCAAGTGGTTATTTAAATAATTATTTTTTATTATGCACCTTAAATTCCCCATACAAAATTAGTATGACCGCGCGGCATCAAATAAATATGGACGACGACATTTCAAGAAAAACATATGACACTTGTCACTTACGGACGGCGCACCCTTAATAAACAAAGTGTAAGCTTGGAGTAGTTACTCCGTGTTTTGTTCCCATCATGTAAACTTAATTTCATATTAGAGTAAAAGTGGCAAAACACGGAGTAACTACTCCAAGCTTACACTTTGTTTATTAATAAGCCCCTTAGGGTTCAATAAAAATATGTAATTAGGTATCTATGTACCTACGATATGGGATAATTGTGACGTAGACGAAGAAGCTTAATTTATCGCTAAAGGTTGCAATGCCTGTACATATAATGGATTTTTTTTCTTATTATCAGGTTAAAGCTATTTTTAACTTTTTAGTTTTTTTAAATTAGCTAGTAAGTAATGAAAGCTTGTTTTAAAAAGTTTTTATTTTTATTTTATTTTTAACTTTTTAGTATTATAGTCATCCATCTAATCCATCTAATCAAAGACAGAATCCACATTCATAACTATCATAATAACATAACAAACGGAACGAACGAACGAACGAACTTATTTTCCCGAGTTCCCATGGCCATCTTCCAGCTCCATCATCAGACCCTGGTTACCAAATAACACCAAAGTACTCGTCAAGACGAATCATACGAGCCCAAACTGGATGGGGTTGTGTCGTTTAAGTACCGAGTTCTTATGGCCACCTTCCGGTTCCATCATCAGATCAGCTCCATGTCATAATAATTTTGCATTGTCATCCGATTTACATATGCATGCAAAATTTCAGCTCAATCGGTAACCGAGAAGTGGATCAAATTTAACTTGCAAGATTTGATTACAGTCAATCATCGGGGCAGGTGAAACTAAATAAAAGCTTGTATAAACAAATCCAATTGCATGGTTATGCTAATCCTGTTTATTAAAATATATTCTACGAAATACTCGTATAAAGAATTCTACATTTAAGAAAAATAAAGAAATTAGCAGTAACCAAAAATGTACGGTTATATTATCTGAAATATGAGGTTAAATAAAGACCGTTTCTCTACTCAAGTGTCATCACAACTAGCTCAAACCCACCTTGGTAATATGAAGTGTTGGCTTGTGCCTGCCGTTATCACACCCACAATGAAGAAGAAGGAGTTGGTTAATCCACTCGATGACAGGCGCGTATTTACGCTAAAGACTTGTGGTGACTGCTTGTTAGCAAACTGCCTTTAGTCTTAACATGTATGGCTAGTGACACATCGACGTATTTGTATTCTCGGAACACTTAAAAGTGAAATCTTTTTATTTACTTTTTATACAACGCACCTATATGCCTGAAACAACTATATACGGTAGGTAAGTTAAAACCAGACATAGAAGCGACAGCGTAGATATTCTTGGAGCACGTTATCAGTTATTATCATATAGGTTTAAATTAGGGCGAGTCATAAATAGCGTGTTCATAAGGTACACGAGTAACATTGTTTTAGTTTCGTTTAAGATTTGCAAGATAATCATGTCAAAATCATAGAACATGTAACTCTAACTTATCTAACAATACAATTTTAAATTTTTCAATTATATTATAAGTTATTTACCACAACTTGAAAATAAAAACTCACCTACACTCATAATAACATTAGGCAAACTATCGAGAATTGATTACATTCAGGCAATACAGAAGGTAAAATTGTATTTATCATCGTGGCGTAGTTTTCTGTAAAGCTTATGGAGAAAATATATTATCGACACATAGTCAATCTTTAATCACTTTCAGAAAAAAATATTATCGTTAACTTAAAATATAGGGGTTTTGTGGTCACTTATTGAAGTTAGTTTGCAGTAACAAAAAGTGTGTGGAATGAATGGTTAAAACCTTGTACCGCAGTAGCTTCTGCAATCCGCAAGTGGGTTAGCGGTAGGCTTGCCAACTTGAAAATACAAATTTGCGGGAAATGTTGATTTCAAATGCGGGACAAGGATTTAAAATGCGGGATCTAACAAATTTTGTTTAGAATACAAAAAACGTGAACTTTTCTTTGCAAATCAGAATGAGAAGTAGAATAAAACACCTTGTTAGATAAATGGTAGTCAACATTTACAGACTATAATTATAGCGTAACTTACACTTTATTGTGAAAGCTGTAAGTTAATTTCAAATGAGTATTTTTCTTGAGATTTGGCACTTTTCAGGATTTTTTATTTTTAAGTACCTACAAAATTCTAAAAATTTTTGCATGAATAAGAAAAAAAATACTTAAACTTGTAGCTCAGACTTCACAGAACGCAGGCGCGTTGAGCGCTTTCCCAGTCTTAGAAACGGGACGTCCCGCGTATAGCGGGACGGTTGGCAACCCTAGTTAGCAGCCGGCCGGGCCGTGCCGGCGCAGACGGCGCGGCGGCGGTAGCCGCCGCCCGCTTCGACCGACCACAATTAATTGGTATCACACCGACTACGTTTAACCTATCCAGAATTTTCGTTGCGTGCCAAACAACTCTTGTAATGCTCAAATGAAAACAACGTTGAAGTTTTAACCTCTTAATATTTTCAAGGAAAATGGCGTCATTTCGTAAGTTGTGTGCCTGTCTACCTAGACAAAGTTACTTGTTGCATAGCATCCTTAAAGCAAAGTATTGCGTTTGCTTTAGAAGAAACAAAATGCTTTTGCAATCTGTTAGTCACCATTGGAGATTATATAATGCCAACACTCATGTTTTTTTTCAATTAACTCATCTTTCTGGAATACACGATTATATGTGGCCGAAATTGTCCATAATAATCTCATAAGTTGTGTAATTGATGCTGCGTGACTGCACTGGTTTGTTGGGCGTTATATTTAGTTATACAATATTTTTATTCTTATCCAATATCGATTTTATTGGCTGTAGCGTTGGGATCTACGATAAAGGAAAGCGGTCTTTTTAATGGATCCCAAAAATGTCAGAATATTGCGTGAGCTCGCCGTAGGCAGCAAGTAAAATATTACTTAATAATATATTCTTTTGCCTATGCGGTAGGAAACTATTTCTTTTGTTAGTTTTCAAATAGTACCAAGAAATCTTTAAGTATATTTTAATAGGCTTTAACACGCACTCGTGGATTTAGTAGAACTGCTGAATGAAGAAACATCTTGATTCTGATATGAGTTCCGTTTACATTAACTACTTTGACTACTGTTGCTTTAAAAACTGACATAATAAACACGTTCTATGTTCAAACGGTCTAAGACTCAATGTTCAACCACTTTCGTTCGTTAGTTTTTGTTAGAGTCAAGGTGGTTTGCCTTCGCTGGCTGTCGTCTTCGCCCCTGTATTATTTTACCTATCTATGACTGTCCCTCGTCTACTTCATTTTACCTTCTTTTAATAGTAAGTGGGTCATCATCTTCCCCTTTTTAATCTCTATTGTAATCTTTATTTACAGACCAATGATCCATGATGTTAATAAGCTCAAAAGTTATGTTAGTAGGAAGGGCACATAAAAAACTGAATTTAAATATTTTTTGTTTTATGATCACTTAACATAACGTGAGACGGGGGACCAAGTACTTACCAGTAAGATATTTAAAAAACATACGGTTCATTGTAATGTTAGTAGTATCCTTGTTTTGTACTTTAAATACAAATAGTAAACCCCGAATTCTCTAACTTATTGTGAACGGTGGATTAGCAAGTGTCCCCGTGGGTGTTCGAACATGCACCCGATTGTGCAATGCCGGGACTAGTGATGGGAAATTCCCGAGAATGTTCTTTCAGTAAGAACTTTGCTGTTAAGTTCTCGAGAATATTCTTTTGGAAGAGAATTTAAGAGAATTTATAAATTGGATGACTATCTCAATAATCTGATTAAATTAATGGAGCTGCGATTGCATTTCTGCTTTATTTACAAATATTTTACACGGAAAATTTAAATTATTGTCTTTCCTGAGGTTAAATTCTTCTAAGCGAGAATATTCTCGAGAATATTTCGAAGAAAATTCTCGTAAGTTCTTTTTAAATTTCTTGCAAAATTTAATAATTCATTTTGGCGATAAAATAGACACATCAGTATTTTCAAACAATCACCTTTAATAAAGTTCTCAAGATTTAACAACTCTAAATAATTCAAATTCTTCAAAATCAACATGAAAAAATCTTAATGATAATGACTAATCGTGACAAGAAATTTTAATAACATGTAATCTGAAATACGAAAACTTCTACTCGAAGTGGGTTACTTTACGATACACAGTGTGAACGAAACTACGAAGAGTTTAAATGCTATTCTGTCTCTCTTATGGCGGAGGTACCCAAAGCTGGATTAGGTTCCTCGGTTTTCTTGGCAAAAGTTTGTAACTTATTAAATATTTTCCAATTATGAGAGATCAGACAATTTTTTTTCGCTGATAGACGGCAGGGAATTAACTGATGTAAACAAAATGGCGGCGGTGCGTGGCTGGCGGGCCGGGGCGCGGGGAGAGGGCGCATACATGCTATACGCTACTAGCGCGACTAAACAAAACGTTTGTACATAAAAAATATTGCGGTGGAAACTTAAAATCAATTTTTACTCTCAAGGTTATCGGCAAAAACGATGGTACTGTGGTAATTATTAGCTAAATAAACTGAGATACCTACTTATTTTATACAATACTGCCATCGTAGTTCAAAACCTCTAAAAGAATACATGTTTTTTCTAAAAATACGAAAATCTTCATCCAATTTTAAATTCTCTTAAATTCTCCTTGATCTGAGAATATTCTCAATTAAAAGGAAAATTCTAGAATATTCCCGATTGGAGAATATTCTCACTTGGAGAATTTTCTCGCGACCCATCACTAGCCGGGACTGCATATCTCAGCCGCTCTAATCTGGCGAGCGCCAACGCCCCGGCTCGACTCGAGCGCAGCACGCGTGCAGCCACTCCCCATTATGATTCTTATCAAATTTATCATTCCCAGACAATGACCATTACTTAATTACTATAAATATGAAGACGTCAACGCCTCGTTTTAGGAAACAAATCTCACTTAACAACTCGACTGTCTAAATGGGCGAAGAGGATCTACAATGACAGTACAACCCGTGGTACAACTACAAAATACCTCCATGTTGGTACTGTTCCAAATTTTGATTGTAATCATTACCGTTTTGGACATTTATATAGGCATTCCGTCATAAAATGTATGATATCACTGCTTGCTTTATTACTAACAGGCAACCTTTAGAAAGGGGACTGATTCATGGTTGTGGTATACCGGAGTCGCGACTTAGGCATGTCAAGGGGGTCAACGCGGCCAGGTTCAATGTCTTCACGTTAATGCATTGTGTCGCTACAACACTTAAACAATACAACGTATATGGTAGGAAAACAGATAATGCGCTACCGACTTAAGTGCCACCGACGACGGGGTAGTAGGAATGCAACGACTACGTTGAAAAAAAGGCTGCTTAACCAAGCCAAGGAGTTTTAAAATAAGTTCCGTAATTTTCTGAATACATATCTATTTGTTTAATATATTCTAAATCTTGGTCTCGTTCACCTTTGCTGTCAGTTAGGTCGTTATTTAGTGTGTTGCGAACCGGCTTCCAAATTACAATATTAGCATGCTTATGACATGGCTTGAATTTAGAGTAGAGGTGTCATGAGAATCTTAACACTATTTTAACCACGACTCGCGACGACACAATTAAATATTTGATTTTATTTAAATAATGGATTAGATTAACCTTACCCACGTTTTCTACTTCATTGTTTTCCTTAGCTTTAAAAAAGTTACCAGAAGTCTAAGTAAATAGGTAATCTTTGGGATAAACGACGTTCTGCGGTGGCCTTCAATTTAAAATGTGATTGTAGTTTAGAAAAATAATGTACTAGGTATTTGTTGAAATTAACGCTTCATTGTTTAAAAATACATAATCAAAATTTTAATTATTTTAATTTGAGAATTATCTGCAAGGACAACTACCTTACCCATTAAAGATACAGGAAAACGGTCTTGGAACACTTCGTGAATTTTGAAGATTATTAACAGGCTGACCGCCGAAAGACCCAGACACAATAGAAATTCAATTGTTTGTCGGACATATTATGGCGTTTAAGGTGTTAAGACTAGTGGTCGCCCAGTGGTCGCCCAGTGGTCGAAATTCGACCGTAATTTTATTAAGGCTGCACGGATTGTATCCTAAGCAATGAAAAATTAAAAAAGATAGAATGTGAGTTTGGATTGGATTGGATTGACAGAAATCGGCCGCTCCTCTTCCATTTTTGAAATTTTAGACAAGAGTGTTATGCGTGTGTGTCAAATACATGGTAGTGTGTGTAATGTTTGTTTATGCATAATTAAAAAAAATTTTTAACATTCTGTACTCCTTCTCTGTATAAACGTGCTAAACGTGCGTGTAACGTATAAACGTGTGCGAAATTTCATACTCCTCCGTCCGCGCAATTTTCGTAAAAAGGGGTACAAAGTTTTTGCTGCACGTATTATTTATTGTCCCCCAGCCGACCACCAACCACCCGACTTAAATAGACATTTTTTAAAACTGACATGCGTATCTAGGTAATTAATAATATGATTTCAATATTATTTCTTGCTTTTAAGAGCTGTTTTTACTTTTTTAAGTTTCCTGTTTTTTGAAGTCGGTTTTTGAATTTTGCATTCACAATGCTATAAAATATATAATTACAAGATAAACATTTACTAGAAAAAATCGACTAGTCTCAGGAAGCGTGTGGGAAATTTATTAACCGACTTTAAGAAAGGAGAAGGTTCTCAATTCGGTTGTATGTTTTTTTTAAAATGTTGTTACCTCAGAACTCCGCCAATTATACACCGATTTGGAAAATTATTTTTTCATTTGAAAGGATATACTTCCAGATTGGTCCCATTTCTATCAAAATCCAGTTCTGATGATGGAATCCTTAAGGAATTGAGGGAACTCCTCAAATATTGTACGACTATACGACTGCCATATACTTAACTTCACATCTAACATAATACATATTATGACAAACAAGCAAATACCAAATATTTACTTGCAATCCATTTAAAGTAACAAATAAAAAGTATATTTTTAGATATACAATCATTTTTAGGAAAATAAATAGGTACAATTATTGTTATTTTTAGAGTCGGTGCCAGCCATGGTAACTTTAACATGAACATTTAACGACATATTATATATAATCATAAATAGTACATTCAATCTTATGCATGAACAACAAACGCGGACTGGCACCGGCTCCAAAAACTTCGTTTGCTGGCACTGGCTCCAAAAATAACAACAATTGTGCCTATATATTTTCCTATTAAAATGATTGTCTATATAAGCCGTCTAAAAATATTTTTTTATTTGTTACTTTAAGTGGATTGTAAGTAAATATTTGGTGTAATTTGCTTGTTTGTCATAATATGCGTTCTGTTAGATGTGAAGTTATGTATATGGCAGTCGTATAATTTTTAAGAATGTAAGATTGAGTATAATAGAGGTTAATTGCAAGTAAATTGAACAAACTAAACTACGCAATTATTTTTTACTTTTTAGTGCAATTTTTTCAGTCTAACTTTTTTCCCTGTGTGGTGCCGGGACCATTCCAGAGGATGGGCAGCAGCATCTCTCTGAGGTTACCCTCAACCTACTGCGATCGCCAACCCGCCCAAGCGTGGCGATTACGGCAAATACCCCTCATATCCTTGGGGGAGGCCTTTGTCCAGCAGTGGACGTCTTTTGGCTGAGATGATGAACTTTTTGGAGTCGGTAAATTTTGGAGGAAGTGTTTTTACGAAAACTTAATTTTTGCTAGCTTTTCTAGAATTTTTTAAAAGTATTAAGGCTTAGTGTTCTCCTTGAACCGAAAACATTATCTTAATAAATATAAATATTTATTTTCATGCAGGGTACATTAGTAGATAATGGACATGGTCAAGAAGTAATTTTATGATAATGACACCCTAGATCATAATATGCACAACAGTTATTTTGTTTGATATATTGATTGATTAATGGACTGATCGTTGGGCTACAAATTACAAGTCTTCATCATAAGGTGCTCGCGTTTCTCGAACCAGTTTGTGAAACGTTGATCATACGGTATCGGTTGAACGTTTGATTGAGCTACAGATGATCCGTCAACATTTTGCCTCAGCTTTTCAAGTTGAAATTGATGCGTAAGTGTGTTATTAATATATGAAATCGACGTCTCTTCGGTAAACAATTCTAAGAAAACAATTCTTGCATTTCGATTTTCGTGCGGGTTTCAAAAGTTACGAAATGTATAAGCCGGTACTTTCTCTCGTCTCACAACTGATACGCGCTCTTAGTATAGAGGTTAAGAAAACAGAGTTACATCTTCATGCAGATATAGGATGTGTTAAGCCCTATAATAATTTCGTAAGCTATATATTATCCCTCACAAGATTCCTAGTTTAATCGGATGCCAGTCTCGACTAGTTTTGCAACATTTGGTCTGATTTTTAACTTTTATAGATAGATGCGTACATTTAATAAAAATACATGCTTTATTTTTAATAAAAATACACGCTTTATTTCTTAACTAGCGGCCCGTCCCGGCTTCACACGGGTGGACATTTCTTTTTTAATATAGCATATGTTACTCAGCGCTAATGTAGCATTCTAATGATAAAAGATTTTTTTGAATCTGTCCAGTAGTTTTTGAGTTTATTCGTTGCAAACATACAAAATTACAAAGCTTTCCTCTTTATAATATTAGTATGAATACAAAAATTCAAAGCTTTCCCCTTTATAATATTAGTGTGATAATAACAAGCGTGCTACATTAAATAACTTGTTTAATGAAGTTTATCAAAAACACTTTAGTGTCCTTAGCATACCCTTTGAAGTGGTGTTTGCGTTTGTGTTAAACGACGAAGACGTTGTAATATACCATAAGGAGTTTGCCTCAAACCTTTTAAACCTTTGTTATCGCGAAAGTTTAAAAGTGTGTATTATATGATAACATTGAAAACGATGAAAATAAACATTGTCACTTTATACGGATGGTGTTTATTTTCATGTTTTCATATAAAAAAAATATTTTTATTTTAGCCTGACGTATCGAGTTGTTTGGCTACGGCTCATGTTACAGAACGTCATTTTAATATTCGCGTAAACTTAAGAACTTAACTTTTTCAATTTCGACACACACAAACATACACATACGTACAAAATAAATGTCTTGGTAATATATTTTACAAAGGCATAACTTTTTAAATACCACATCAAACATCGTTGTTTAAAAACATATGCGGCACCACGTTTTTCATCAGTATTCGACCTTGTGTCACATTAAACATTATCCTAGAATGCGAGGCATTATCTGTGTCCCGCACGGGCCGCATGGCGTCCCACCAGACGCGGCGGGAGTGGTGTTTCTGTTTATGCAGCGCAAATACAACGCCACTTGTTTGTCGCCCGGGAGCACCGCCACCATTCTGTTGTTGACTCACGTTGACATGCATACCTTTCGATTTTATAGAACTCCCCGTGCGTGCCCACAACCGCAAAATAAGGGCTCCCAAAAGGTGAGCTTAGTACATACCACGCTCGACCAACTTACACTTAAACCCCTTGCACAGACTCGGATCTCAAAACAGTCCGAGCGCAGCTGTTGCGAGACTCCGTGCCCGTGAGTGGACATAGACAGAATAAGTAGAAGAAGAATAGACAGAATAGATACAATAAGTGCCTGTGAAGGCTTATGTTGAATAAAACGATTTTACTTTAGACCCCTTGCACATCAGACACGGATCTCAGCGCAGCAGTTGCGAGACTCCGTGCCCGTGAGTGGACATAGACAGAATAAGTAGAAGAAGAATAGACAGAATAGATAGAATAAGTGCCTGTGAAGGCTTATGTTGAATAAAATGATTTGACTTTAGACCCCTTGCACATCAGACACGGATCACAGCGCAGCTGTTGCGAGACTCCATGCCCGTGAGTGGACATATACAGAATAAGTAGAAGAAGAATAGACAGAATAAGTGCCTGGGGAGGCTTATGTTGAATAAAATGATTTGACTTTAGACCCCCTGCACAGACACGGATCTCGGAACAGTCCGAGCGCAGCTGTTGCGAGATTCCGTCACAGTATATAAGCTTATATACAGGGTGGAATTTTGTAATGCCATCTGAAGGGAAAATACTCTTAATACTGTGTAAAGAACATTTTACTCAAAGAAAACATTCCTTTATTTTTGAAAAGAAAGAAAACTGCATTGATCCATTGAATTTATAAGTCCAGATTGAGAGCGATATCATCCTTATAATTGACCCTAACGATTGATGCAATAAAAGTACAGGGTGTAATTTTTGCAGAATTTAGTCGGTTCATTTCTCGGGTGTGGCAAGCGAATTTTCGAAAATCTTTGAATGCAGTTTTTTTTGCTTTTCAAAAATAAAAGAATGTTTTCTTTGAGTAAAATGTTCTATCTACAGTATTAAGAGTACTTTCCCTTCAGGTGGCATTACAAAATTCCATCCTGTATATACTGTGATTCCGTGTCCGTGAGAGGTTGTGTCTATCACCCGTATTTATAAACGAGTAAAAGCTCATACTGAAGCTTAACAACTTCCCTGTCCCATGAGTCACATGTGATACATAACAATTGATTTATCTATTGTTTTAATTTTTGGACAGCGAAGTTGTTAAGTAATTGCTTATGTAAAAAAATGTATTCTTTAGTAAACCGATGAAGTTATAAACGTCAAAAGACTAGAATTCTTAGCCAAGCAATAGTCACCAATATCTTTACTCAAGCAATCTAGTTAGATTTCTCAAGGAATTCATAGTGACAAGCTTGAGACAAGCTAGTTTTGAGGTTATATTCCGTGTGAAAGTTTGTGTTTTGTATAAAATAATATAAAATTTATGATTTTGATAATAATTTTAATATTTTTATTTAATTGATTAAGAAAACTTCTATTCTAATATAAACGTTACTTATTTATAAAAAAAAACCGACTCCAAAAAATTTTACTGATAAATTGCACTAAAAAGTAAAAAATAAGCGTTAGACTTATATAGACAATAACTTTATAAAAAAAAAATATAGGTACAATTATTGTTATTTTTGGGGCCGGTGCCAGCCAACGAAGTTTTTAAAGCCGGTGCCAGTCCGCGTTTGTAGTCAAAATTTCATGCATAAGATTGAATGTACTATTATGATTATAATATAGTATGTCGTTAAATGTATAAGTTAAAGTTACCTTGGCTGGCACCGACTCCAAAAGTAACAATAATTGTACCTATGTTTTTTTTTTTGGTAAAATTTTTGTTTATTTCTCGCTTTTTCGTGATTCGTTTCGATCTATTTATCAAATGCGAATATGGGTAGACCTACTAAACACGCTGCTCGTATGAGATAGCGCCGCCGCCGTTTAATTGAGACAAGCGAAGAAAACGAGAAACGCCTATCTCAAAGTAGGAAATCAAAAACTGAGTTCCGATGCCTGTCTTCTTTTGCTTCATCATAGTCGCTTAACTATCTTAATCGAGATATTTTATCGCCACCCGTGAAATACTTATCATTGAGGAGTTCCGATGGCAATCTGTGGTCTTTTTCATCAGTTACACTTCATCAAATGATACTTTCTGAATGTAAACGCTTGACTTATTTCTGAAAATACCAAAATCGCGATAGGTATGCCTACAATATTCGAGGAGTTCCCTCAATTCCTTGAGGATCCCATCATCAGAACTGGACCAAATTAAAATGGGACCACACGGAAAGCACCAGCTTTGAAATAAAGAAAGAATCATCAAAATCGGTTCACTCTGTCGAAAGTTCTGAGTAACATAAAAAAATAAAAAAAATAAAAATACAGTCGAATTGATAACCTCCTCCTTTTTTTGAAGTCGGTTAAAAATGAAATTAGATCTTAGTGACATTTCTAAGAACAAAGTAATTGCTGAGTAATAGCTTGTTTATAAAATACGGGTGTATATGTGCGTTGCTCAACCGCGTTTGTATGACGCTTACCTCTGCAGTCTATTTATTTTGTGTCTCAACGCACCCGCTACCCACCACATACAGCATTAGGAAAGGTTATGTATCGTTGTTTGCGTACGCTACTAAAGCTTTTATCATGTGCAATTGAACGGTAATCAATTCCATTTTCCGGGTCTCCTTCGCCACGTGACATTGGTGGAATGATTTAGTACCGAACACAAAGCCACAAAAAAAACACCACTCCTTTACGACATTTTTACTCAAGCTGCGGCTAATTAAATCCTGAGCATTTATTTACTCGCACCAGAATTTACGGGCGAAAGTCCAGCCCGGTGCGGTGGTGGTTGAACCAGACGCGGACATGTTCCGCGTATGAACGTAATTTATGGCCCTTAATTATAATCGCACGCTGGATATTGAATTTGCTTCACAAACTGAACATGCCTTTGCTTTTATGGAAGGACGCTGACGAATTTTATTGCGATACAGCTTAAGAGGATGCCATTGATTAAGGGCCCTATTCATAGTTTTAAGGTCATCGAGCGATTCGATTGAATTGTAATCGGTAATAATTATTGATTTTTATAAGTAGGTAATGTCCTATTCACATTTCAACTCTTATTGCTGTAACTTAGTAGGTACCTAGCAGTGAGCCTCAATCACCCAAAATGCTCAAGGCGAATCTTGAATGGTGTCGCGCGTGCGCTTACGGCATACCTCTTGAGTTATTAATAACACTACGTAATAACTATTTTATTACCAACAGGCAATTTTATTACGTAGTTTTAATTAATTATAGAAAAACTGTTATGCTATAGGTACTCGGTTTTCCGCAGTTCGTTTCCTTGACCGGTATGAAATCATCGTCGAGCTAATGAATGTTTGCTCTCATATTGCCCTTCACCGGCCGCTCTTCCCACGTCGTTATGCAACGATAGAGCCTCGCGGCTTCGAGTAGCTTTCAGGAGCCAGTGGCGATGCCCACTGGTAATTAGCATTAGTTCGCCGGGCCAATGATTATGATATCCAGTGCGGACCGCGCGCCTCGCCCGGTTAACTAATATCGGCCCACTTACGCCTTGATTTTTGCTCCGGCCACTAGCAACGTTCACATTCGAAGAGTGCTCTAATAACTGTAGACTCGTGAGGACGTTTAATGCTAATGTCACATTAACTAGTTAATGGGTTATGGTGATGCGCTCGAGGGAATCAAATTGTCCATCAAGTATAAACACTGTTAATAACAGCTTGCGTTATAGAACTTGGTCTCAAAGGTGCAAATTAAAGTGTTTAAGTGGGAATTGGCAGCTTTATTTTTTAAGTGCAGTAGTAAACTTACTAATCTACGTGTAAACTGTGTCTTAACATTGATTGTAATGTATTAGTGTTATGTTTAAACAGTTTTTACAACATAAAACGCAGTCATTTGTACAGAAAACTTAATGGAGGTGTTAAACTGCTAAGATAATTGCAAGTGTCGCATCGCCAACTGGAAAACAAATGTCTGCCAAGAATAATAAATAAGTACTAAAATAAAACCTAAATCACAGGGGTCTTAATATTTTATCTATTTAACATTTATGTTAAGCCATGGTCTAAATACCAATCGGCTTTATTAGTATTAGCATTATCAAGCCACGAAACGATAGTTTTATGGTCACATTAGGAAAATGACATTTAATTAAAGCTCGGCAGTAAAAATGTCTGCACGTGAGCAAATAAATGTCAATCGGATTCGGTGCTTGCATCCAATGGCAAGGTAGCGGTACTTCGTTAATTTAATACATTCACTTTACGTAGCTTTTATTCGACTTTAGTACCTTTTGAGTAGGTAAATATTTAAAAAATAATGCAAGCAGCCCGAAAAATTGTCATACCTTAGTGGCTGTGACCGATTATAAACTGGAGAAGCATTATTTGTAGGCATCTAACAAGATGATACTGAAGATCGCGAAAAATTGTAAAGACTGGAAAATTAATTTTATTTTTTTATTTTCAATTGCTAGTTGCTGCACTAATGCTAAATTAAATAATTATAAAATATAGTGAAATAATTATGCGGAAGACCCAGGTTCGATTTCTGGCTGGGTCGGGTAGGCATTAAATTTTTTCACTTTATTTTATAATTACTAGAAAATAAGTTCCCGCCGAATGTTACTGCGTATTTTAACCGTCACTGTGGTTTAGTGATTAAACCATCACCGGTTTTAGATACAGAACTCCCCGCTCTCCCGGTTCGGTTTCCAGCGAGGAGATATTATTGTACTCGACTTGGTTGGTGATAGGGATCGTTTTAAATCCGCCCAACACAGACTTTAGGTACCTAACCTACTTTTTAGGGTTCCGTAGTCAACAAGGAACCCTTAATAGTTTCGCCATGTCCGTCTGTAGTCTGTCTGTCGGTCTGTCTGTCTGTCTGTCTATCTGTCTGTCTGTCTGTCTGTCTGTAAAATTTTGTTAGAGTCCCCTGCCAGCCAAATGGTTGTTTTTGGATACGTGGAAAAATTCATGGTAGTTGTATACGAGTATATGGCGAAGTTAAAAGGAAAACTATAACAGCTACTTAGCTGTACTTGTAACCTTTGTTGTACTTTTAACCTACTTAGGTTTTACAAGTTTACGAGTAACAGTCGACCAACTTATAAAATGTATAGAATAGAACAGAAAACATTTATTAGTGACACAACACAAATGACATTACTACATAAAGTTTTAACAATAAGTAAGTGGCACTAAAAGGTCGCTCAGCATGATGTCAGGCCTCCTAGATTATAGGGAGAACCTGACGCTGGTCTTCCGCGAATACCTTAGAGTGGGAGGGAGCGCAACCATACACAAAAACACAACTCAACATTTTACACGTGATAACAAAGATACATAAAAAAAATTAAAAACATACATCAACGACAGGCACACTGTACATCAAAAATTATTACATTTACAAAAAAGAACTTAACGCCGCACTATCTTGGCTGTTTGCCTTTCCAAACTATTACAAAAAAAAAAGATAAAGTTCATTAAGGGACGGCGGGCGGGCGGCGGCGGCAGCACACAAAGGGGGAAGATGGCGGCGATTGCTTACAATAATTACTTACAATACAAATGTCACATTTATTAACTTACACACAATATTCCACGTCACAACACATGGCAGCACATGGACAGCACAGACTACATAAAATATTAAACAAGTTTGTGGCAGACTATTGGAACATAGAACGAACGGTAGCAACAAAACAGAGCAAAATAAATAAAGAATGTTAGTTTTAAGGGCGGAACGCATTTCCCGACATGTAATACCCATCGTGACAAAATGTACTTGGCGCAGTACAAATTCCTCATTGGGAACTACTTACATAACGTTGTCAGGTGTGTGAAACCGGTAGCACAATATATTATGTGTATTGTACCGGTAGTATCCGCATTATTGAGAAGGGCTACGGAACCCTACACTGCGCGTGGCCCGACACGTACTTGGCCGGTTTTTCGTCGTCAACTCGACCGACAGTGAAATCTGTCTGGCCAATGGCCACCATCTTTAGTCGCCATAACAAAATAATTTATAGCATTGTTGTGTACCGTCTTTCAGGGAAAAGATAGCTAGTTCCTTAGAATTCTGGGTAAAGTGCACTTCTACCATCGATCGGTCTGATCATCACCAAATTAAAATTACCAAGTCCCCCGTTGTTGTACAAAAGTTGCATAAAACTCAATTCAGTCTTCAGTTTCACTAGTGGCTACCTAATATGACAATGTTAACGTGCCAAATTAAAAATAAGGTTACGTAATGTAGTTAGAGCAATGCGCAACACGCCGCTATAGGTAACTATGCGGTAATAAAAAAATGTATATAGTATACAACAAAGTCACTTCCCGACTTCCCGCTGTCTGTCTGTCCCTATGTATGTATGCTTAGATCTTTAAAACTACGCAACGGATTTTGATGCGGTTTTTTTAATAGATAAGAGTGATTCAAGAGGAAGGTTTTTAGCATCAGCATTGCACCCGTGCGAAGCCGGGCGGGTCGCTAGTTGGTTTAAAAAGCCTTAAATGCATGCTAATAATTAAAATTAGTTTCGTTAAATAGGTATTATGTGATTCTACAAAGCTCAAATATCACAATTCTGATATCCAAAGAGGATAATGATAAACTTGCTTACCAACTACCTACCTATAGGTAAGCTATTATTTTCCTGTAAGTAAATGGATACGAGTATTGGTTTTCACAGGTTTATTATCGAAATACCTACAAGAATATCAGCGGGTTAGCTTTAGGTGTCAGAATCAACTTTAGTTAACTTACTTGCACAACAGCTCCATAGGTAGATTAATTTGATAATACAAAAACATTATATACGCATGTCATTGTAAAACAGAAATTGCTCCACATTTTTCCAGTTGTTAATAATGTACCTACGAACTACGGAATAGTGCAAGTCGGATTCGTAAACTAATTACTAAAACCTAATTCATAGCTCATTTTATGTCCCCACTGCTGGGGCACGAGTCTTCCCTATGGATGGATAGGGAGAACGGGCCATAAACCACCACGCGGGCCCAGTGCGGGTTGGTAAAACCTAATTAGTTATAATTAATTATTAACAAAGAGATAAGACTTTGGAGGCTAATCTCTGGAACTACTGGTACAGTCAACAGCAAAAGTAGATGATGTTTACTAGATTTCAAAAATAAGTTTCGATAGTGTAAGTCGGTATTTTCTATATAACTCCAGTCAAAGTCTGCATGTACTAGTAAATACTCGAAGGTTTTTCGATATGCGTTTAAAAAAGTTTCATACTGATTTCATATTTTGAAACTTGACCAATCATCAGTTACCTTTGCTGTTGACTGTACAACTCCAAATTTTTTTTAGCTGATAGTATGCTACATTTCTTTCGGGTAACATAGGCTATGTTTTTTTGAGTATCAAAAGGTTTTATATTGTAATGTTTTATTTATTTATTTGGGAATTAAAGTATTGAATTTTGTACGGAAAAATGCGAAGTTCACGTGGACGTAGTCGCGGGAAAAGTGCTAGTTATTTATATTTAGAAGTTAGGTTATAAAAATGTTTTTGTTTTGTTTATATAATTTTTAACGCAAATTTTGTTGCGAAGTGAAGCGAAAAGTAAGTAAGTATTTTAATAAAAACCTAGATTTTATTGTTTTTTTTAACAAAATCTAAAATGTCTTTATAAAGCTTAAATGTACAAAGCACGCTATTGATTAAAATGATTTCATAATTTTATTTGATTTTTAGCAAAGTGATAGTTGTAGGACCCGAGAGTGCGATAAGGTTAATCTCCCAGGAAAACAACCTCATTCCTTCGAGGGGAAAAAGTATTATTATTAGTTTCAGTTGTTAATGGTTCGAAAAAAAAGGATAAAATAATGTAAAAGAGTTAATGCGAGTAGATTCGTTTAAAGTGCTTTGTTTGAAACAGAATTGGTTTTTAAAAGAATACTAATACCTAGGCACGTTACGCTGAAACTACAAATAGGTAGGTAGGTAGCTAGGTAAAACTTTTTCGCACTGACTTTTGTGATTGTGACCGATTCAATTTTGCGGCGGTTGAAAAGCATAAACTCAAGAAGTGCAAACTAAAAAAGTCAATGTGTAATAAAATTAATAAGATATTGAAACTTTGAAATTTGAATAATGATAAAGGAGCCAACTTATGAGCAAGTTGGTAGGTAGGTTAGGTACACACACACAGTTAGATCAAAACTTATAATAACTTGTGAGTTATAAGAATGTTTTCTATCACACTTATAGCCAAGAGGCGTTTGCGATCGTGTAGAACAGAATATATTCTAATGAAGTTGTTACACATGTTTCAAATTATTACTAAAATGAATGCACAAGGTCAAGAGCACTTTTTGTTTATAGATATAAAAAAATATATTTGCATTTGCATTGATTAAAATAAAAATCTTTTAAATTTACTTTTAGATAGGAATTTGAAAAAGGTCTATTTTGCTGTAAATTTAATTAGAGAGCTTTTGAGTTTGTGGGTTGCGATGTTTGATGAGGTTTGGCAAGCGTCCTCCTTGCAGACACCGATCGGATGAGTTTATTGCCGCCCTCGTACGTTTTATTGCCCTGCTCTATTCCTAATTACCTAGCTGCCAGTCTAGATTGATGCAATTTCTGTAACAGCCGTCTTAAAAACTTATTTGAAAGCATAAAGTACCGTACAACCGATAAACTAGTTTTGATTTTGTAATTTTAAGGATGGGTTCCCTTGATTATATTGCTGATCATTGTCAAAAATATAAGTTAATTATAATAATAAGTTTATTTCTTATCAAACTAATGTTAGTTGATTTTCTACAAATAATACCATTTATTCAAAATAGATAACGCTATACTATCTTGCAGTAAATTATTACAATTAACAAAAAAAGGGGAGACAGTTCGAAATGCGTTGATATTCGCGAGAACGATATTGCGTTCACAATCAAAACATGCGACAGTGTGATAAGCAGATAAAACATTGCACAGATTACTCCACCTACCGCGTAGGGATGGTCCAACGATGCGTAAACGCTAATCACCTAGGATCTTATTAATTACCACCGTCACAATATTTTCACTAATGATCTTATAATTTCACACTGGGTTCAGAAGATGAACTTGTATCGCGCGTGCCGCGTGCGCTATTGCCGGAAGATAGTGCGTAGGACAGGTGCGTCTGCCGCAGCATCCGCAGCGGCTCTGCCTGCGACCTGCGTGCGAGTGCGGCGCGGCTCCCGCGCGTCGTCGCGGCGGCCACGCCCCGTGCGTACGCGCTTGCCCCCGCGCGCACTGCCTCTGAAGCCTTTTCATATTTTCAGCAATTTTCCACGCTTACGTTTCTTTAAAGTACTTTCGTTTTCACTATTCACACTTTGTTATTTGAGCTTGGCGTACACGCTGTTACTTTTGTTTAAGCAATAAAGGGGACAATATAAGCAATCAACTGTTCATGTTCACTGGCTATCGCTAAGTAGTTGTAAATAATGGATGATTCACTACTGTGAATAGTTATCACTTTCTTAGATGGTTCTACAAATCTAAAGCAACATGTGCTGAATCTCCGAATGGTGCGTGAGAAAGTTGTCCGTCCCAAGCTCGTAAATCGTGTGTTGGGTGTAACTAAATGAATCCCTTGATTAGATGCTAATTAAGAAAGAAGAAATTCTTTGTGGTGAACGTAATTTTACGGTGAAATAATGTCACATTGCATATGCACGCTGTGCCGTGTAATCGTCGGAGGCACTTGTCCGACGCGCTTGCTTGCATCACGTCGTAAATTTAAAGTTCCCAATGATCGTCGATCATGGTGCCTAATCAATATTGGTTCTGTCTGTTGTTACTTTCAGTTACATAAATGTACTTTTACTTCACTCTCGCCTCTTGTCGTCAGCATTTGTCTCTTAATTGAACAGTACTTATACTGGTTGTGCTTAGACAATACTTGTTTTTAAAATACCTGTGTACTTATTTCACATTGAGGTATATACTAACACTAGCTATGCCCGCGACTTCGTCCGCGTGGAATAGTGACTTTCGGCAGCATTTTTAATATTTTAAGCTAATTATTTTGCAAATAAAACACATACATAACTACACTCATTATAGAATGTGACATTTCAGTTTCACATTTTGTATTTTTTATTTTCTCTGGGGTGGTAAGCTTTTTTGCCGACGTCATCACACAAAAACTTTCATCCCCTATTTTTACCCTCTTTAAGTTAAATTTTTTACAAACTTTGAACTTCGTATTTATTTATATCTAATCAAAAGCCTAAAAACTAAGTTTCAAGCGTCTAGCTTCAAAAATGACTTAATTTCCATACAAACTGTCATCCCCTATTTCAACCCCTTACAGCCCTTTTTTCGCATTAAAAAGTCTCTTCTCAGGCTCTAGAATATCTCTGTACCAAATTTCATTTAAATCGGTTCAGTAGTTTAGGCGTGATTGCGTAACACACAGACAGACAGAGTTACTTTCGCATTTATAATATTAGTAAGGATTGTTTATTAACATTGAGGCTATAAATCCTATTAATAAATATCTCGACTTAGCACACGAGGTTGTCGACATGTGGAATGTGGATTCGGCTGTCATCGTACCGATTGTTGTTACGGCCAACGACGGCCTGATGGCTAAGAGCCTCGATCAACATCTAAAGGCTCTCGTTAGGCGGCTGGATCAAGGGCCTGATTCAGAAGGCAGTTCTCCTCGATACGGCACGCATTGTGAGGTGGTTCCTGTCTCTGGAGCCCTAACCACCGGTAGCTTGGACCCTGGTCCCGATGCCGGCGGACCCCTATTTTTTATATTTTTAAATGTTTTATTTATTTTGTTTTAAAATATTTTTAAAAATAGAAATTTATATGAGAAAAAATAAATAAAGGCAATAATAATAATAAACTAAATTATAATAATAATATCAAATAAAGTACATACAAAAGAAAAATAAATATATTAAACAGTGTTTATGCAATATAACCCGGCACTATACCGAAGACATCCCGGACATCAGCCTATACGAGATTAGTATGGCTCTCAAACAGCTCAAAAATGGCAGGGCACCAGGTGCTGACGGAATTACGGCCGAGCTTCTGAAAGCAGGCGGAAGACCGGTACTCGTAGCTCTTTAGAAGCTATTTAATTCCGTGGTACTGGGGGGCAGAACGCCAGAGACGTGGCACGAAGGTATGGTGGTACTGTTCTTCAAAAAGGGCGACAAAACCCTGCTGAAGAACTACAGGCCCATCTCACTTCTAAGCCACGTCTACAAGCTGTTTTCGAGAGTCATAACTAATCGTCTCGCACGCAGGTTTGATGACTTCCAGCCTATCGAACAAGCCGGTTTCCGAAAAGGCTTCAGCACCATAGACCACATACATACGCTGCGGCAGGTTATACAGAAGACCGAAGAGTATAACCAGCCTCTTTGCTTAGCGTTTGTGGACTATGAAAAAGCCTTCGATTCGATTGAGACATGGGCCGTGCTACAGTCTCTCCAGCGGTACCAAATTGACTATCGGTACATCGAAGTGTTGAGGTGTTTGTATGAAAGCGCCACTATGTCAGTCCGTCTTCAGGACCAGAGCTCGAAACCTATCCAGTTGCAGCGAGGAGTGAGACAGGGAGATGTGATTTCTCCGAAACTGTTCACTGCTGCACTAGAAGATGTTTTCAAGCTTCTGGACTGGAAAGGACTCGGCATCAACGTCAACGGCGTATACATCACTCACCTTCGGTTTGCTGACGATATAGTGGTCATGGCTGAGACCCTGGAAGACCTCGGCGCAATGCTCGGTGACCTCAACAGAGTCTCTCAACAAGTGGGCCTTAAAATGAACATGGAGAAGACGAAAGTTATGTCGAACTCACGTGTCGTACCCACTCCTCTGAAGGTTGGGGACTCTGCCCTTGAAGTTGTGGACAATTATGTTTACCTGGGACAAACGGTCCAGCTAGGTAGGTCCAACTTCAGCAAAGAGGTCAATCGTCGAATCCAATTAGGCTGGGCAGCGTTCGGTAAGCTTCGAAATATCTTCTCGTCCGATATACCGCAGTGTCTCAAGACGAAAGTCTTTGACCAGTGTGTGTTGCCAGTGATGACATACGGGACTGAGACGTGGTCGCTCACTATGGGCCTCGTAAAAAGGCTCAAGGTCACTCAAAGAGCAATGGAGAGGGCTATGCTCGGGGTTTCTCTGCGTGATCGAATCAGAAATGAGGAGATCCGCAGAAGAACAAAGGTAACCGACATCGCCCGAAGAGTTGCTAAGCTCAAGTGGCAGTGGGCAGGTCACATTGCTCGCAGGACTGATGGCCTCTGGGGCGGGATAGTCCTGGAGTGGCGACCACGTACCGGAAAGCGCAGTGTGGGCAGGCCTCCAACAAGGTGGACCGACGATCTGGTGAAGGTCGCGGGAAGCCGCTGGATGCGAGCAGCACAAAACCGGTCGTTGTGGAGATCCTTGGGGGAGGCCTTTGTCCAGCAGTGGACGTCTTTTGGCTGAGATGATGATGAGGATGCAATATAAATCATAAAATAAATAAACATAGCTAAGGTGAATTTAAAAAAATACTCCGAACCAGACCCTTGAATGACTCCAACGTGCGAGCACTTCTGATGCGCTCAGGCAAAGAATTCCGTAACCGGACAGCATGCACAGAAAAAGAGTAGGAAAGGAAATTAGTTGAATGAAGAGGAGTTAAAATAATTTAATGACATTATATTTTTAAATTTGTTAAGAATATCTTAACATGTTGGGTGTTTTACTTTTAATGCGCGCTTACTTTACAACTTACTAGTTTTTTTTTTTTACATTAAAACCGTTATTTCAAAAATTCCTTGCTAGATTTATCTAAGTCTGTTTCCTTTGATGAAAAACCTAAGTGTTTATTTATTTATTTTATTTTATTTAATAGGACAACCAACAAAATTAACACTAAATTAAATTAAAGTAGTTTTTGTACAAAAATGGACTTAGCTTAGTGTTATAATGTCATCAGATTTTTTTTACTTTCGCAGTTGTCTGATATGAAACGTAAAGAAAATAAAAATTGCTGTTTTTATAGTAGTTCAGGGTTATTTGAGAATTCTCAGTAAAGTGCACTTACACCTTCGTCCGTCGCTTATCATTTTCCGAAATTATGACAGTTCCAATTGCCAATTTGACCAGTACTGGTTCTGAGTAAATAAAAAAAAAATCTTAAATTGGTATGTCTCTGATTACGGAATTGTGGTTTAATTAGCAAATTACAATTTTCAATTATCCCGGGAGGAGCGTGACCGCCGGCGCCGGAGCAGCCTGACAGGTTTTGTAGGTTTACCTCGGGTACTAAAGGGACACTCGCGGGTGGCCAAATGCCTTTTATAGCCCATAACTGCAGTATCAGTCACCGTTATTAATTCCTCAATAATCCTTTAACAACTCCTGAACGAAAGGACATCAGTATTAAACTATGAAATATTACAATAACTCTATGGTCTACCAAAAGTGCATTGCACTGCGGGCACGTCACGTCTAATCCCGTGACTCGTAAATCTCAATAAACCAGTCCAACACTATAATTAGCATTGCCATTTGTTATGTAAGGTAGTATTGGAGTGTACCCACACTTCCATATTTCAGCAACATTTTTTGGTTTGCTCGTGGCTTTAATTTGGGGTTGGGGCGCACCAATGCTGCGTGCAGCCAATTTAATTTACACTACGAGACAGTGGAACGCTGTTGTGGTGATACAATAATTTATGGGCCTGTCACAAACTCATCTCGTGTCAAATGTTTGCATAGAGCACGACCGATAATAAATCAATTAACATTGAAAGCCTCTTCGTTCAGGGCCGGACCATGAGTTTAGGGAGCCCTGGGCTAATACTACTTAGGGGCCCACATAAATGTATATGCCATCCTGGAAAAGGAGCGCTCGGCTTCACAGCTTGTGATTGGTAAAGTTAAATATATTTTTAAGATTGTATAGCAGTTCGGGAAGACGTCAACAAGTTTCCTACCTTTTTCGTAAATAATCGTAAAAATGTCTACGCAAGACGAGTAGGACTCTGTCAACTGAAGCAAATAAGTTTTTAATTGGATGCATTCATTGAAAGCTAAATATTAAATATTCATCCACATCATCGGGATAATAGTAATAACCTTACGTGCGCTTTCTAAATCAATGTGTTGCATGTTTTTTTCTTGCAAATTCATTAAAAATTTAAATTTTTTGCTACATATATACTTACTTGACTTGAAAAAATTGAAAAAATCGACGGGGAAATGTCCGTTCCGTTTGATAGAGATGCATTCCGGGAGTTCAGGGTTGCCAATCCGTAGGCGGCCATTAGATACACATTCAATCTGGATCACGATCCGCTACATTCCTTCAAAACCTGTTTCTTTCTATCCTACTAGTTATAAATAATTAAAAATACTAAATAAAAATGATAAATAATGGTACTTATCAATAATTCTAGCAAGATAGAAAGAGACAGAGTCTGAGAGGGAAACAGCGGAGCACGATCGAGATCGAATGAATGTGTAATGGCAGCCGAACATTCGTAGACTTGAATTAACTGAATTGAATGGGTTTGATTAATCGCAGGATTCGCAGGGCTGCAAATCTGTTTAATTTAATAAAATTATAGATTTTTTCGCATTATCGTCTATTTTTGACTTTGACTTGACTTAGCTGAGGGCCCCTTGGATCCACGGGGCCCTGGGCTGAAGCCCAAAAGCCATATGGTAGATCCGGCTCTGTCTTCGTTAACAAGCGGTCATCGCCTCACACTTGTTCCCCTTGGTGTGGTGTATCGCGATTTTCTTCAATGGCACAAACATTACGTAGATTTATAAGTCACGCTCTAGAAAGCTCGTGCCGTAAGCTCCACTATCGTGAGTAAACTTCGATAGCAATCAGTTTTGCGCCTGCATGATGAACGAATAGACTATTGCAACCTTATCTGTCTGTATATTATTATTATATGTTATCAACCTTAACATATTCGCTTTATTTTAATAAATCATTGAAATTAGTTCTATAGAAGCAGCATACTCGTTCGTAATCGCTGTCCATACGTAATAAAATATTTAATCGATTTCTATTTAGATATGTAAAATGTAGGTTTACGCATGAATATTTATAGCTAGATGGTATTGCGATGCACTCATGTGACGTATTGCGATAACTTTAAATAGTCTGTGAGACACTTTACGACCCATTTCAATAGAATTGCAAGCACTACGCCTATTAGGTAGACGGATATTTAACTTCTGTTTAATTGGATATTTACTTTCTTCCTGGTACTTGAATTGAAATTATTTTGTTGTAATTTATTTTTTATTCCAACCACATTTCTACAGTTGTATGAAAAAACACCAATTACACCTTTTGATTTTTGTTTGTTTATATTATCATATTAAAAAAAGTTAGTCGTCACCACTTTTTTTTTTTATATTTTTAGGTAGAGACATTTTGATACGTGTTTGTTGACATCTTTGAGTGCGGCTGTCAGTAGATTAACTAGTGCAAAAGCTCTTTTACTGCTTTTAACATGAATGCTTTGGTAGGTAGGTACGTGTGAAGCATGTTTAAATGTATTACTTACACCTTTATTTAAAGTATCTATTGAAAGTGCGCGATAACTATTTAACTTTGACATCATGAAATGCCTTTTACACGTGTTCAAATGAATACAAATCCATTTATTTATTCGCAGTATTAAGTACTAAAAAACAAGTTTTATTGTTTTGTAACCGAATATAGCTTTATTGTCTAGTTCTCTACACTTCCTTAAGGCTCCAGTCTTGTATGAATCAGTGTTCTTGCAGTATTATCAGAAACTAAGATCTTATTTTTAGTTATTAAAAAAGCTACAAATGAAATTTATTTTACATCACTTTACAGTGTGTGTGTTTCCTAAACATATTAGTTTATTGATTTTGATGTTACTTTTAATCACTTTGTTAGGCTTTAAACATACCCGTGTTTACGTTCTGCGCGTTAAAGATCTAATTCATGCACGTCACGTAAAAAATATGGCAAAAACACGAAATGTATTCAGATAACATTTATTCTTAAATCCTCTACAATAACCTTATTTTTGAGAAATGCCTTAGTTTACTTATTTTAAGTGTTTTAATTAGTGGTAATTTTAAGAAATCGACCATATCTAATACTTATTTTTTCTTTTAAAACATCTTTTGGAGAAATCACAATTTAACCACTTTAACAAATGGTACTTAGAATGTATTTTTAAATACAGTTTTTTTTTATTTCATTATTGAATAGTTGTTTTGTAAGTGGTTAAATTGTGACTTTTCCAAAAGATGTTTTTTAAAAGAAAAAATTAGCTTTTCTTATGGTCGACTTCTTAAATTTACCACTAATTAAACCACTTAAAATAAGTAAACTAAGGCATTCCTCAAAATGTAAGCAAGTAAGGTTATTGTATTGGATTTAAGAATAAAATTTTATCTAAATAAATTTCGTATTTTTGCCATATTTTTTACGTGACGTGTGCATTAATTAGATCTTCAACGCGCAGAACGTAAACACGGGTATGTTTAAAGCCTAACAAAGTGATTAAAAGTAACATCAAAATAAATAAACTAATATATTTAGGAAACTCGAAACCCCACACTGTAAAGTGTGTGAAATAAATAATCCACCATTATTTCACATTAATATTCGACTTAACACAAATTTTAGAAAATAAAATAGAATCGCAGACATGACTCTTCACTTTCCCGCCAAGAAGTCTCTTCAAACCGTTTTGTCAATGTTTTTCTGTATATTTTTTATATCTTACGGGTTAGCACTTTTACTCTCACTGGCCTTTATCTCACCTGGGTGCCTATGAGTTTTGTTTACTATCCGTATTCATTCGATTACGTTTACGATAACGAAAATTAGTATGGCATCGAAGCATCGCCTCCTGGCGGCATACGAGAAGAGTTAACATTTTGCCATACTAATTCTCGTTCTCGTTAACGTGATCGAATATCGAATTTAACTCACACTAGCCACCCTGATGTTAACTGATGATAAGACCCAAGGTGGAAGCGCACTTCACCCGAAATCGTCAACTACCGAGGCACTGGCTAATATTTTTTTTTTGTTGATTTAATTGTATTTCGTCGATATTAACAGAAAAAAACAGGCGGTTGAATGAGCTATTCTGGGACGTATCGCAGGTCGCAGGCGCTTAAGATAATAATAAATAAGTAAGGAATATGTAACAACGAGGTTTAGCACTTATGAATTTTAATGTTGTACAAGTTGGAACTGCTAGTAATGCTGTGTTACTGTGTTAGCGAATCAATTTATTAAAATAGCATTTAAATTATTGATGTTATAAGTGATTTTGCGTAAATGTGCAAATTTCATGACACCAAGTTAATTCTGTGACTAGATTATGGTAATGGTCGACTTGAGCATACAGCCTATCAGTCTAATAAGTATATCTAATATGTCTATCAGTATAATTTAACCTTCTTGTGCTCTATCAATAGATCAACACTAAATCATAATTAAATCTCATAGAATAATCCTACTTCAATACTTAACGTCTGATTTTAATCCTTATTCGAGGAAATTTGTAATGCTCGATCTGAGAATATTTCATATTTCAATCATATTATTACAGCATTATCTTTGACAGACACTATACAGTTTTCTCAATCCATAAAGTAAGGTTAACATCATACGATAATTTACTTGATACTACTTTTTCTTTTGATGTTTTGTCTTATTTTGCATGTGTGTCTCTTTCTTTTGATAAACAGTCGTGTTTTATAGTCCCTATAAACTCTGACTAGTTTCTTGATTGATACTGATTGCACTTCGATTTGTTAGTTTGGCGCGGCAGTCGATGTAATATTTCATAGCTTTCTCACGGGTCCAAGTGTAAAAACTTATTATCTCCTCTGGTACTTGATGTACTGCATATTGATATACACAGAATGAATGATGCAATCATTGTATGTACATACAAGTTTTTAGCATTCTGTCTACAATTATATTTTGCGATTTCGTGTGACCATATCGGCCTGAGAATTTTTAATGTTCTTTTGCTGTCCTTTTTTGTTTAAATTTCTTCTCCGTTGCTTTTTTTAAATTCTTTGATCTTGCCGTAAATTCCTAGCTTAATATGATTTTGTTGAAGTAAGTTCTAAGTTCTGTTGCAGTTGAGTGAGCTTTTAACTGCCCCCTCTGTGATCCAGTGGTTAGACTACCACCGGTCGCCGACCCAAATGACCCGGTTTCATTTCCCCATGCTCTGTATGGTTTGTGGTAACTGATAGGCTTTGTTCCAAGTCAGCCTGGCTAGCTACTACAATATTGTTGGGGCCTGTCCCGATAAAAATAATGTAAGCATCGTTGTTGTTTTCAACAGTTGTGAGATAAGGTTCCTCAGAAATTTCGAAATCTGGGTGTAATATTTTTCCGTTTCCATCTAGGGACTTATTTTTTTTTTAAATATAAAATAAAATAGATTTCATTGTCATTTGCCATCAGATGAGACGAAGGGTAGGCGCTTCCTTGTTAATACCTATATTCTAAAACGAAAGTTTATGCCAGTACATTTTATAAAATTTTTGTTACATTGCAGTTTCAATTAATTTGTGCTGCCTTCGAGCTAAAGTGGGGTTACATAGTAGTTTATAATAACAATATTAATCTTTCATGTCTTTGAAGACGGCGAATATAAGTGTGTAAGGTGGCCAAGGTTGCTAGTATAAGCATTAATGCCACAGTTCAGACACAACCAGCCGCAGACACGCCCGTTTGCGATCCTCGCTGTATTTGATAAGCGACAAGCTTGCCTGTCGTCTGTCTGTGGGAATCTTTAACCGCAGGCTAAACAGCCTGATGCGCTTACTAATTTGTTACGAGAAAAGTGTACTTTTTGCTGACTAAGGCCAGTTTATAGTTTTAGTCTATTTCAAACAATATAAATATGAAAGAGATAAAGCATCAATCTTTGTCTTTAAGCTTAACTGTACACTAACAAGACAATTTTTTCTTTGAGTTTCTTAAGTAATGTTTTTTTACTTTTAAAGTCTTGTAGGTACTTGTTTTAGGAGTGACTTGCTTTTTTTTACTATAACTTTAAAGCTTTTTTCCTAGTTGGATAAAATGGACAAAAAAACATAGCGTCGTCGGCGAGCGTGCGAGAGCAGTTTGTATCTGCTTTTACACAATTTTACACGAAGATCTTCTATTTTCCTATGAAATAAGTTCCAAAGAAGTAGCAAACAAGTTCAGCCGGAAAAATATATATGATTGGCCATGATATTCACTTTTTTCGTCTTCCTGTGAAAATGTGTAGAAACAAATAGGTACGCTTTTATTTGCAGAGAGTTTGCTTATTGCCTCATGTGCAGCATATGCACCGTTAATGGACTTTAAAATTGTTTTACATTGTCTCGCACGGTCAACGAGTCACTGAGATAGGTAACTTAATTGTTTCCGGGGTGCCTAGTGTAAGTTTTATTTAAATCCGTATTCATTCAAATACGGTTACGTCAACAAAAATTAATATGGCATTGAAGCAGCGCCTCCTAGCGACATACGAGAAGAGTTAAAATGTTGCTATACAAATTGTTTTCGTAAACGTGATCGAATGGCGAATGAAACTCGTACTCACTCAGTTGTTCTTAAACCAGACACAATAGAAACTCAGTTCAGTCATGGCACTGTGGTTACCTTGGGTGTCCAAGTATCTACGCACCCTGTAGTAACAAGAAGTTAATCAATCAATTTTCACCTACCACCGCGCTTCTGTTGGCATTTCTAATTAACCTAGCATTAATATAGCCTAGCATAATATACCTTGTCGCCTTTATTGGCGGATTTGTTATTATTTTTCTGTGGACAACTTTTTAGCCGAATATGTTTAGTCCTAGTAAGATTGTAATTAGAAGTTAAGTATGGCTGTTGTTGTCTCAATTAACAAATAACTAAATGAACCTGCTCGACTTAACAATATTCGCAAATTTTAAGGCCCATTTCACAACTACTTCATTCGTACTATTAAAAACTTATTTATATCCATATCTTTGCAACAAAAATGTCAGCAAAATCATCCCCTGGGCATCACGCTGGTAGAACTTTATGAAATAGCAGAAAACAGTTTCTGAAAGATTTACAGTCTATAAACGTCGGGTTGGTACTTAAAGGTTTTGCCTAGGATACTAAGCAGTTGGCTATAAACCCCGTTAAACATTTTATTGATTTACAGTAATTTTCAATTAATCTTACCCTTTCACACTTTCTCTCGCATATTGATAAAACGAACATTCCTATTTATCCTTGTTTTAGATTTTATGATTCTGCAAAAGCTCCACCTAAGTCATTACTTGAAACAGGTTGCTGTAATGAGAGATCTTATGCAGTGTTGGATTCATCATAGACATATAGGGGTAATGACCAGGTACGGTCGGGGTAAGACGTCGTCTACCTTAAGATTGACATTCGGTTGTGTGCACGTCACGTCAATAAGGTTAGCTTGAAGCAGCTAACTTATATTTTTTAGTATTTACGTTTAAGTACAGAAAAATAGAATACCTTTAAACGACCAATTCTTGTATATTATGTATGTCGTTTCGTGTGCAAACAGCAGTCATCGGTAAAAATAATTCATAACTCTGACTCCCGGGGACGCACGCCATATTCGTTATTTTTAAAATTACTTCTCACTTAGAAGTGGTTGTTTGTGATAGTTATAGAAAGAAAGAAAGAAAATAAATTTTTATTTGGTTCATAAAACTATATAGTAATAAAAATACATCACGCATAATACACAAAGGAGGTCATTCATTTTGGGCCCAAAAGTCAAAGTGGCGGCCAGTTAAAAAAAGGAGTTATTATTATTGGGGAAGGCAGACCGAGTATTTTTTACTATTAGAACATATCTCTACTAATATTCCTTTTTCTAACAATTGAAGTTGAAAAAACTGATTTTTAAACATTTTACTAATAAAAATATTTCATACTATGAAGTCGTTAAGTACGATTTTATTATATTGCCCTAGACACTAAACTAGAAGCTAAAAAAAATATTAAACAATTCGATAAAGTCGTTCCCAAGTTAAAGCGCGCGCGTCTAAGGTAAATAGGGATTTATTTTCATACTAACGGCCGCTCACGGTTTCACCCGCGTGGTTCCCGTTCCCGTGGGAATATCGGGATAAAAACTATCCTATGTGTTAATCCAGGTTATAAACTATCTGTTATGCCGAATTTCATCCAGATCCATTCAGTAGTTTTTACGTGAAAGATTAACAAACATCCATCCATACTTACAAACTTGTACGTTTATAATATTAGTAGAATAATTAATGCCTAGTTATACAAAATCCTATTAATACTTATTTCTAGTCTCAGACGAAGATTTAGATTTAGTTAGGGATACCTCTAGAGCTCCGCCGTATTTTTAAGAATACGCGAACATTTCATGTTACTTTTATGTAAGGCCGTAATTATTTTGTGATGTAATCCATCTCTTTATGTATGTTATTAGGTATGTAGCTAGCTTTGTTGATGTTAATAAAAGATTGAACTGCAAAGTATTCCTTTATTTTGCTCTTGAAAATCCACCTAAAACCTCTCCCTATTACTTTTTACGCCAGTAAAATGAATATATTTTTAATTAATTAAATATAAAAAATAAAGCCGCTGGATGCGAGCAGCACAAAACCGGTCGTTGTGGAAATCCTTGGGAAAGGCCTTTGTCCAGCTGTGGACGTCTTTTTTCTGAGATGATGATGATGAAAAAATAGAATTTTATACTTCAATTATTAGAACTAGGACTAGTTGTTGAGGTTTACTGTCATAGTAAAAAAACGTTCGGAATTACTCCCCCAACAATAATGACCCATTTTTTTTCGTTGGCCGGCACTTTGACTTTTGGGCCCAGACTTGTATGAAACGTGAATGACCTCCTTTAGAGGTTCCAGAACCAAAAAGGCTACCGCGCAGCATGTGTCATGATGACCTAAGGAGATCCCCAGGCCACAACGCTGGTATAAGCGTGCAGCTCTCTGAAACCACTAACGACGACTGACGTTAAGAGACAGAACTCTTCACCTGTAGCTTGTACTTAAATCCCGCAAGGTCCGCAATATCAACCAACTTCGCCATTAATTAAGCTAAGTCAAACTTTTAAGTGCTTTTTGTAATCGACTGCTAAGCGGTCTTACATTTCGAGGTCTAAGGTTTTATTCCCAGCTGTAATATACAGGGTGTTTGGTAATATGTGTATAGTTCCGAAACATAGTCATGCAACCAAGTATAACTAACACCGTGGTAACATGCCATATTCATGAAGATTTATTTTTCCATATTAAAACGAATTTATTTTATTCAAAAATATATTCAAAATCATTTGTTCAGTTTAGACTACAATTAGCTCTTAAGAAAGTCATTATGCCATCGGTTTGTAAGTCTATTCTGGGCGGGAGATCTTGTACTGAAAAGAACCGGCAAGAAAGTCAGCAAGTGTCAAGCTCTTTTCTCCCTTACAGCTTGAAAAATATTGGAAAATGCCCTATAATAAAAGGCCACTTTCCATCACAAATAAAAACACACATTACACATATTACTGATATTACATTAGGTTTGTTCAACTCTGACATGTTTTGACTTCTGTTTTGTTTGGATCATGAGGTTGACGAACAAGAACAATGTATCAGCTGGACCTAGGGTTGTCGCTTTACAATTTTACTTAGTACAACAAACTTCCTCTAATATTATAAATGTGAAAGTTTGTGGGTATGTATGTTCGTATATTTGTTGCTTCTTCACGCAGCAACGCATCGAAGGATTTGGATGAAATTTGGCATACAGATAGTTTATAACCTGGAATAACACACAGAGGATACTTTTTATCCAGATATTCCCACGGGAACGGGAACCACGCGGGTGAAACCGCGAGCGGCCGGCATAAGTAATATACCTAGCTACTAGCTAGGTATTTCTTTTTGTTATCTAAATCTCAAGTTGCAAGGCCAGTGTCATTTTTAGATAATATTAATGTTATGTTATGGCTAAGTCCATAGTACATCATTTAGGAATTTTATAAAGCCAATATTGTTTTATATTTAACTTCGGTATTCATTCACTATTTAAAAACGTTTGGATAGTTAA
Source organism: Eudonia lacustrata (assembly GCA_947562085.1). NCBI lineage: Eukaryota > Metazoa > Arthropoda > Insecta > Lepidoptera > Crambidae > Eudonia > Eudonia lacustrata. The sequence continues at coordinate 7,767,095 of OX387313.1, forward strand.
GGTGTTGTATTGAACGTTATGTAACATAGCATAGGTGAATATACAATTAGACAAAGTTGAAAATAACCTAGAAAAGCTACTAGTATACTAAGCTATTACTATTCAATTGTAAACGTTATAGATAGATTCGTAGAAAAACGCGTTGTCAAAATAATAATAAGCACAGAGTTGTGGCTATGCTAATTCCTGTTAGTGTTGCACTCGCAAACAGTAGCGAAACTATTGTCTGATATCATTAGAATGCAATGTAATCCTAGTATTCGCAAATTGTATGGGTCGAACCGGGATTTAGTATAACGTACGTGACTACTCAATAGACGAAGAGTCATCTATCGACATGTGCACGCGCAGCAGCTTTGTCCCTCGGCTCTTATCTCGAACCGGAGCGTCATGGTGACTATTATGTTTCCCCCATTCGGTTCGTTATTCGATACGCGTTGCGGCGTTAGCGATTCCGTGTTTTGAGGTTTAGTGGAGGGCGTCTTGTGGAAGTAGGACGCGGCGCCCTGCGGCCCGCTTTGTGGTCCGCTCGAGCGTGCCACCATCATCGGGCGTCGTGACCGCAAACATCGTCTCTGACGTGCAAACCTGTTCCTTGAACTGACGCTGTGGTCGCCGTTTTAGGCTCACTCAACATTGCTCACATGGCGTATTGCGATCGCGACTGCCGACGAATCGTTAATTAGGTACCTATACGATTCAAAGAAATTGTTCCATTGAGACTTCTTAATAAATGTCGATGTACTGATAATGATAACACACGATTTATGTTGCGAACGAAGCTCGGAGCTGTAGGAATTAGTATGAAATGCCGTTTGGTCTCAGCTTTGCCCCCATTCGAGTCGTGCAGCAGCCGGCGCTGCCGATGATTCATTTGCTCAACTTCGGCGCTCTAATCTCGATGCCAAATTTACTGCTGGGTTAGGACGTGCATACACTCGCTATGCGTTTATTCCTCTACATTATGAAAGTACCTACCTATTTATAGCATGTACACAGCCACCTATATTGCAAAACTGAATACACGTTTGTTTTCCTGATTTAGTGGTGAAGCCACGGTTTTTTTTTGTCGAAAACAAAATCTGGAATTGGTATGTGGTTAGTTCAGTTTCTTAGTTTATGTGATTTATTTAAGGACATAAAGTCATTAAGTGTTATGATATGATGTTGTATTCAACCATTTAGCATATTGACTCATGTTTGTGTATCCTATATGTAAGGTATATCTAGTTCGTTCACAGTTAGTAGTAGTAGTAGACATCCCTAAACTAATAGAACAAGGCAATCAATCCTGCCAGTTTACACAGTTAAGTTTCAACATTGCTACGTCAGCATGATTTACGAATATCATAACGAGATGACGGCCTTCGTATAATGTGCACTTGAACCTCATCAAGTAATTTAACACCGATCGTTAATATGGCGCATACCATCGGCGTATCGTCATTCACGGTGCAGTTCATCCGCTGCATCGTTGTTCTCGGAATCGTGTAGCGAAATGTCGTAGACGACACGACGCGGCTGCGTCCGCGGGCTGCCAGGTGCGATCACGATCCCAACATCACACGCATTCACTTTAGCATACATAATACACGCGCTGTGCAAACATAAACGCTCTCCAGACATAAATATTTGTTTCACTGATAATGTTGTTACGTGCTTAAACCTTCGCTAAGGGCGTACTGCACTGAGTGCAAAAAACTAAGGTGACTTTTTAATCATTCTCAAACAATTGCTGAAAAAGATAAGCTAATTATGTCTGCTTAGAATTTGTATTATTCTGTGTTTAGTAATTGGATTATATTGGTTTAATCACTGCTAAAATATTTTTATAAGCAAACAAAAGAAAAACTTTCATCTTAAATATCGAAATGCCAGTGTACGATATTAAATACTTTATATATCTTCGACTGCACCAGTATTCAAAAAATCTTTCTATCAAAACGATGGTGTCTCGATAGTACCGTTAGCCCAGAAAATAACAGTGTTAAATGGCTAGATAAAGTCAAATAATAGGATGATCGGAACAGTTGGATAGCGTCCAAGTAGCGCCATCGCCACTGGCCTGTTGTGATCCTCCCTTTGATTACAAAAGCGATCATCTGTTATTCTGACACGTTAGAAGCATTAATGGGTGATATCTGAACCAAGTGAAAATGCATAGCCACTACTGATGCATTTGGAAATGAATTAGCTTACTTGATAAAGGACACTGCGTTAACAGCAAGAGGCAGTCATATTACTCGGGTAATTGGATACCCTAGCGACGACACTTCCAGACAGTAACGTTAGTTATTTTAGAGGAAATTATTTGTACACTGAGCTTTATTGTTATTGCAAATTTCTAGTAAATATCACTGACATTTATGTGATACAGTAAAATATGTAGAGCAAGGCAACTTACAAAGTTTTGTAGAGAATTGAAATTATTATCTTAAAATGTCATGAGTGACATTCTAACTAGAGTAAATACCTACGTGACCTCTTTCGATTTCACTTTAAATGTTTCATTCATCTTTTACAACAAAAGAAATATACTTACATACATTATCATTTGTTTATTACTTCTTGATAATCGAGGTTGAGATTGGAGTTCCCTGCGGAGCTCCAAAGCCCGTAACTGTCAGGACGATAAGGCTGTTACAAGTTGTTGACGCTCGATCAATTCCAAGCTCTCACCATTGTTCAAGTTCATTGGGTCATCTCTGCTCATTCATAAAACTTTCTTATGCACGTGAGATCCGTTGAAAATAGTTTTTATGATAATGCATCTGTTGCAGCAACACAAACGCCCATTAGAATATTCGAATGCAAGTTTTGGGATCGCGGTTGTTGCTCAAGCGTCAAGTGTCGTGGGCGTTGGTGGTTTCACTAATAATATACCAGCTGTGTTATCAGTGATCAGCTGATTGAATGACTCGTATTCTAGATTGCAACTTCTTAAATTCCCCCTTGACCTTATCTGGAAAGTTGACGTTGCGAAAATTGTGGACACCTCTAAATAATGATATGCCGCCCTATACTCAATCTTGCATCTGGGAAACAATTGACCTTAACCGTCCTTTATGTCGTCGCCGAACAGGCAGTACGAGTTGAGCATTTGCATATTGACTGGCAATGAGTGAAAAGGCTGGGGACAGCCGTGTCCTGTAATGAGACTGTACCGCACTCGAGACGCATGTAAATGAACGTTTGCTATCCGAGAACACATACCCATTGAAACATCTAGGGCGTTAAACTTACAACAACACAACCGTTTCAATACTCATAATGAATGGCGATGGGGCTACTCGTGTCCATATTTCTTAACCTGCCCCGGCTAGGTATTTATCTTTTTAACAACACTGTCAACTTGTGTGGTCATTACCAATATTGCCGATTGCCTTAAGATAACTGGCCTCCTGCTTATGCTACTATAATAAAAATTCGATACTGCTATTACTCAAACGGGGATTAAAATTTCATTTAAACTTTCGTTGAATTTAGGTGTTGTCACGTAAAAGAGATTTATATGTGTGATTATTCGCTTTGAATAAATAAATTCAAAGATGTTTACGTGGTAGACGGCGCGTGCGCACGGCGATGGAATCATGTATGCGTGAAAGATGAGTGCAATGATACACAGCCGTTGTGAATCAATCTGACGAGAACGTTATCTCTGATCGGCGCCCACTCCTCAAAGAAAGAGCTTTCGTTAACTCCCCGCGTACGTCGATATCGTATCATAAACATTCGTACGTTCATTCGAACACCGCTCACATTGCTGAATCCGCATATCGATCTCGTCTTGACAGCTTGTCACATCGACTACTTAATTACAGATGAGATAAGGAACCTGACAAGTGGTCATAGAATTTCGTATCGTATCATTCAACCTACGGCCATTCCGAACAATACTCTATGTTACTCGCATTTTATTGAGACCCTAATGAACCGCATTCATTGTCTCGCAATAGGAATAACTGTTCATCTGGTTGTTGTTTTATATTGCATATTATTGGAATGGTATTCGCTTTCTTTACTTTGTTATAATATTCACAATCGCTCGTTAAATGCGACTCCCACTCGGCATTCAGGCGATAATGATCTCGGATGAAGTATGCGTAGGTCGTGTTTATTGGTTATTGATGTTACCGTGAGCTTCGTCGCAACTAGCAGACAATGTTAAAGTACGAATCGTGGAATACCTAGTGTTTGTGACCTCGCTTGTCCGTAAACTTTGTATATAGACGAGATTAAGACTTTGCAGCGTAATGCGTTATGCGCGTGCCAAGGATAATGGCGCAGGGTGTGGTGCTGAAAGTGAAATCCTAACTGGCTAACAAACCAACTTGACGATGCACGAAATTGATACGACGGATGATTTACGTTTGCTGTGTTCATTTACCTCTATTTCATATAGAGTACTTATCATTTGCAACTCGTAGAAACTGTTGGTAGGTATAGGTAATATAATAATTCTCAAGCAACTTTGAAAATTTATAAAAAAAATTAAAGACAAAGGATGTCCTCATTTATGTACTTGAAATTCTTGGCTGGGTTATTATTTTCTTCGAGTCAGCTATGCTAAAACTTTTCAATCAATTTGTGAAATGTTAGAAAGACCTATTAAAATATTTGAATAAGCAAAGACCACCAACACTGTGCCTGTGCATTTGCTGCCGCTCGTAGCAATCTTGAATAGGGCCGGCCGTACCAAAATATTTTAAATTTGTACGCTGTTCTAGGAATTTATTACTCTTACAAAACCGCATCTACATAACTTGTTAATGAAATATAGTCAACTTTGAAACAGCGTTCGGTAATGTTTCAATTAATTTTGCAATTTTAAAGACCCTACATGTTTGTGCAGAAAAAGTGAGTGACATTCGAACCCACTCCTTCGGACATTCCAAGCCTATTAGGCTATCGTGGTTGTATCCGACTCGTGCAAATGTAGTAAACACTGTCCACTTACTTTTTAACCAAAGCGTGCCTTATTCAATGTCAAATATCAGCGACATTTGATCTTAACATTCCTATAAATATCAAGGATCAATTAGGATTAGGTATGCTTTATTTATAAATGTATGTACAAATGCGTAATTTTAACCTTTTTACCGCCAACAACTTCTATAGAAGTTCGAGATTTTAGTGCCGTCCACGCCAGCACTTCTATAGAAGTTCTTCTTTGTACCTACTTTATTAAAATACATTTATACGTTGGCGTACAGCGGGACAACGCGTGCAGGATAGTTGCGCGGTGAAAAGGTTAAAAGTGCTTATAAGCTTTAATACAAAAAAAAGGTACTGTTAACGGTAAAGGTACTGTATATTGCCGTATCAAGAAATATGACATTGAGCTATATTCATTTTAAATCGATGGCTATATTAGATAACATAAGTTGCAGAGATTTTTACCCGACTGCGTCAGAAGGAGGGTTATGTTTTTCGAGTGTATGTATGTATGTAGGTATGTATGTGTGTATGTATGTTTGTATGTAATAAACACTGGCCGGGTTAGCTATTAGTAGTCTTGACCCTAAAAAACTGTTAGATCGACCTCACGATAAAAAATCTTTAAACGAACTCTACGTCTACGGAATTTAAAGGATATGGCCAACTTTTCTATGGACGTAGATGAAGTTAATTAATTTACAGCAATGTTTTATGGTGTTTTGTTTTCGGGAATATTAGCAGATTTTATTCCCATGTTTAAAAAACTCAAAGAACTTGTAAGTCAAAAGTACTAGACGTCAAGAGTTTAGTTTTTACGCCTTAATCAGATTATTGACAATTGGTGTAGGTATGCGCTATATTTAAAAGAGTAAGGCGTTTTAATATAATTATTTTATGGTTTATAGGTTTTATAGATGATTGTCCCCGTCAATCAATAAATATTCAATGTATTTATAAATACTCATTTATTATAGATATTATTATTTAAGTATAGGTATCGGACAAGGAAATATTTACGTTTCATTCAACATTGCTCAAATTGAATTCTGGGATCTTAGAGCTTGTTTTTTCTTTGCAGTTATTTTTTATGTTAGTCCGGTTTTTACGAGTTTATAATTTGTTTTTTTTAGCGAGGTGAAGAGCCCTATATACTGTAGATGTGATTGTGGAATAATGTTTCCAACCAAGTAGTGGTTGGAAAAATTATTCCACAATCACATCTAGAGTGTAAAGAGCTCTTTTGCCTAAACAAGCAATCAGAAATCTTTACCATCCGATAGGAGTGTCAAAATAAAAAGAAAAACAGAATATACTGTAATTCTACGTTTACCGCCTAAATTATATTTTTAGTTATGGCAATTTTGAAATTGACGCTACATGTTATAATATTCCTAATAAAATACACGTATCCAAAGATGAATAAAGGCAGCCCTACTCGCAGCAGCCACTTGAGAGAGGCGCACTCCGCATGCCGGCGCGCACGATATCAATACGCTTCCGTATCACAGCCGCTGATGTTGCTTAAACAGCGGCTGAACGGCTAGACGAGGCCACACAGATTGTCAAGAGACATCTCTATGTAATACCTACTAGTTATAGGTACCAAAGTTTAAACACTATTTCAATGTCTTTGTTCAACGATGTAAATGAGTGATGCTTTTTAGTTTTACACTTTTAATTGAAAAATAAACCTAAGTTGAAAATGAAACATATTTTAATATTTTTTTACAATTAATTAATTACAGAAATAGTGATGTATGTAGTAATGAGACATTTGCAACATATTTTAATTCTAAGCGTGTACGCATTTAATATTCGTCCAATAATTGTCTATCCATTATCATTTTGATCCTTTTCCATTTTGATTTATTGTAAATTCTTCTTTTACTACCCACACTCTGAAAAGTTAAATCATCATTAACTAAATAGCGATGTCGATAGAGAGATGAATTACGATGAGTCCATGAGAAGGGTCACGCACGCCAGTTGCATGACTGTTTTTGAACACAACCCTATGGAAAGGCGGACGACCTCTATTTATAATTTGTGCTTGTGTTGATAATGGTATAATTATTTTTGTCGAAAAGCTCAAGTAATTCCAGTAGTCACGTAAAAGTTTGCACACAACAGTTCTCATAAAAAAAATCATGGCTCTATGAGAGTGCTTTTGAGTAGGGAAACTTTGGAAAATAACTAAAAATCAAATAATACAAGGAGGTCAGGTCAATAGTTCATCGCAGTTTCCTTCCTGTGTACTTTTGCTGTCGTACTTTTCATGAATTGTAAAAGGTTTCTATGTCAATCAAATAAACGTATAATTTATTGCGTAGAATTGATTGCTTACTTGAATTGAAATAAGAAATATAATAAGAAATAAGAAACATTTATTAACTTGCACAAAAACAAATAAAAACAGATGAGATATAATAAAATAAAACAATTAAAATAACAAAAAAAAACCATCATAACACAACTAACACAATCACAAAAAAATAAAAAATAGAGAAAAAATAATAAAAATAACTATGATGTGCAAGGCCAACGGGTAGCTGTCTCAGCAATGCTTTGTGGCAATACACAGAATTCCACAGAAGCGCTAATTGCTTAGTAAAACGATAAATGATTAAAGTCCTTCACCACAGAGGTACCTAATGCATAATTGCAGAACTGATTCGTCACTCAATAGTAAAGGGCAGTTAAAAGACCCTAATGAATCTATATGACGAGCCAAAGTGAGTGTGACGTAGGGTGCCGAAGTCAAACGATTTATGCTCGCGCATCTGCCCCCACTAATTCCGATTTACGCGCCGCATGCGCCGGTCTGACCCCAGCCCGGATTAGCTCCGATGTCCCAATGATTTGGTGAAATCTGATGACAATTGTTATTGTTGATATATGACACCGCCATATTGTTTGCGCCGCCCGCGCCGGCGACGCTGTTCTTATCTGATAGGGAATCTAAATTTGGCTCGTTGTTCTTCTGTCCTCCATTCACCTTACCTATATCTTGATTCTTTATTATCATCTGAAATAACGGCTGTTGCTAAGTACTCTTTCGTTTATGCTTCGATCGCGAAAGCTTTAGCTTATAAAAAGGGACTAATAATATTCAATTTTTTTTTTTTTATTTTGTTTATATAATATTCAATAAGTTAAGCCTCCTGAGTTTCTTGCCAGCTCTTCTCGGTCGAAGGCTCTCCCAAAATTCGATCTGGTGGTAGTTCAGTAGTTTAGTCTAAACAAGTTTTTTATTATTATTTGGATTTTTATAGTTTTGACGTCAATAAGTGCCTGTAAAGCCTTATATTGAATAAATGATTTGAATTTGATTATTTAAGAAGCCATATAGGTATTTATGTTTTATAGGTATATTATATAGTTCTCTTCGTATCGAAGGAACGTCCTTAGAGCGGACTGTTGTCGCAAAAAACATTTGTAAGCAAACTGCATTCAGACAGCGTATTATTTAAATGATCGATCTCTATAGACTCTTGTCATGTTAAAAGACATTGGGTGACCGAAAATTACTTTTATTTTCTATCCAACAACAACAACTTTTTCAAGGTTAGACTATAGTTCATTTGAACCAGGCCAATGTTGAATAAACGCCTTATTGGATCGGTAAATAGAGGCTATATAAACTGCACTACATAATTATTTCAGACTGATTATATTTTATCAGGATTTGTTTTATGGATGACTTACAACTTTACCCAAAAACTTTCAATATTACAATAATATTGAATGTAAATGTGTCTTGCGCACTGATTTGTATAAAGGGCTGATATATTTTTAATATGTTTAACATGGTTTTGAGAAAGCAGTTGAGCATCATAGTCAGAACTCGGAACAGAATCTTACTCTTCTGTGACCTTACCAAGAAATTCCCTAACAAAATAGGCCCTTACAATTGTTTTTTTTTTCTCTTTCAGGCGGAACTGGTGGATATGCGAGCGGAGCTGGTGCAGGCTAGAGCCGCGTCTATCGGTAAGCTTCGTAAGCACTACTTATTATTTTTTGCTTTCAATAGCTGTTTAGATTTTTTAGGAGAGAATTCGTTGATTGCCTAAAAGGGTCTTTTCAGCGTAACCCGTCTTTTTGGGGGGCAGAGAGAAACTTAAAGGGTTCCTTAAGCCGTGTGATCGAAACACCATCTGAGGGTTTTTAGAGGCAATGGTATCATGCAAGCGTACTATCCCTTATCCCTACTAGATTCTCCGAGGGGTTTGGATCTGATCGGGAATGTTATAATTCTATTTAAACTCAACCTAAGGCTTAGAATGGAGACCGAATTGAAGACCGTCAAATCATAATGCTTACTCAACATTGAAGGTAAATAGTTAGTAGGGAGACCCTACAAACTTTTCCTTCAATGTTGTGTTTATTAATCTTCAATGTGGTACCTTTTAATAATAACTATGTACTTGCAAGTAAAGGTTCAAAACATCGTGATAAAATCATATTAGGTATTCAAGTTCAAAATGTATTTATTTCTTCCACATAAATATTTTTACAAGCAATGATAAATTAATGTGATATGATAATATAGGGTAGTTCCACATTTTAACTGGTGCCTGGAGTAGATTTCAGGAATTGAATCCTGTGCTACAAGTCACCAGGCCCACCCGCAGATGTTGGCATTTTCTGAATTGATTACTTAAAATAATAATAAAGTAGAAAGAGTTAAGTTCAATTCGTTATGCCGTTACAATATGATAATAGTTTTATAATTTGTAGTTAATGTATTAATTACTGTACAGGATCGAGGTGCGTTACCCTTGTCAGATAACAGAACATAATTACTTGCTTTGCCTTGAAAACACATCGTTTTATATTCGTCTGTCAAATGATTCTCCTCGCGTACAATGCTGCAGACAAATGAGAAAATAAATGTTGAGTAAACAGTGTTAATTACCATAACTTTTGTGGTTCCGCCTAGTAACGGTACTGCCACATCGAAATATGCGAATTTTATTATTTATAAATAATAAATTTTATTTAATTACACCGTGTTTATAGGTGAATTTTATGAACCAGCAGTTATGGTCCCCATAAAATGTATTAGGAATGCTAGGCATGCCTGCTAGCCTAGGAAATTACTTAACTGCCACTCGATTGCGTTCGAAAGCTTAGCTGTTAATTTAATAGCTTTGCCGTCTATTGATGTATTAATTAATGATTGAATTAATTGTTATTTTTGTTCCATGATACTTTTGAGATTACTTTAATTATAATTATTTTTTAATGTTTTTTTTTATACGCTGTGAATTTTCGTTATATGCTGTATCTATCTTTCATTAGTCTGACACAGTCACAGAGTCTTAAGAGAGTCATTATCTTCAGCCTACAAACGGTCTTACATCTACATCCTAAACACTAACGAATCGAACGAAACAACGAAGACTACAATTTCTATTTAAAACACCGATTTTCGTAATACAACTCTCTGTTTCGACTTAACAATGATAGTATCATCACACAGGTGGGTGTCAAGACGGCGGAGACGGCGCGGGCAACGTACCCGAGGCGGCGCGCGCACGCTCCGAGGCGGCGCAGCTGGCGCGCGAGAACGCCGCGCTGCGCGAGACCGTGCTGGCGCTGCACTCCGAACTCTTTGGCGCTAGGTAAACATATGAGGATACAAGTGACATTCCATTGAAGCTGAGCTGAGCTGGCCCCTTGGACAAGTGGCAAAACGCTAATAGAATAGAAATTAAATAGAACTAGTGGTCGGCCAGTGGTCGAAATTCGACCGTAATTTTATTAAGGCTGCACGGATTGTATCTTAAGCAATGAAATATTAAAAAAGATAGAATGTGAGTTTGGATTGGCATTGACAGATTTCGGCCGCTCCTCTTCCATTTTGGAATTTTTGAAAAAAGAGTTTAAATACGTGTGTGTCAAATACATGGTAGTGTGTGTAATGTTTGTTTTATTGAATTAATGTATTTTTGTGCATAATTAAAAAAAAATTAACATTCGGATAACCTTCTCTATATAAATAAACTATAAGTGTGCGAAATTTCATACTCCTTCGTCCACCTGCAATTTTCGTAAAAAAGGGGGTACAAAGTTTTTGCTTCACGTATCTATAGATGATTGTTATATGGGATGGACATAAACGTCATTTATATGTATCGTTGACTTATGTCAATCGCGTACAATAATCATTCTATTTGATTTGTATTCTATTAGCAATTTGCCATTTGTCTAGGGGGGGCTGGGCTGAGCTGGGGGGGTCCCTAAATAGGTTGCATCATGCAAGCTATATTCGTGTCAAGACAGCGCCGAGAGAGAACAGACCTTGCAGGCGCTGATACCTAAACATCAAAGGTCAAAAAGATTCAGACTTCTGCTTAGAGGCGGATGTCAAGTCAGCGGCTCGCTATAATGCTTGACCCGCAAGAAATTATTCTGGCTCTGCGTTCCTCCTTGGTAGCTAAAATATTAAATTCTCTGAAGACATTAAAACAATATCGTGAAATATCCATAACTAATGGTGGTAGTAAAACATAATTAGATTAAAAATATAAATTACTGTTTACAGGTTAGCTACAAAGTACTTGGATAAAGAGCTGGCGGGCAGGATACAGCAGTTGCAACTGTTGGGCCGGGACATGCGCGCGGAAGTCAGAGACTCGCTGTGGGCTCAAGTGAGTACACTTACTTACTGACAGTACTTTGTTTAGTGGCACAGACGACAAAATACTAGGGATTGTTGCAATAATCATTCTGTACGGGTATACCATACATTCTGATTTAGTTTATTAACTTTTGAGTCACTTATGCTATATCATCTAATTATTAATTTTATTGTGTTTACATGAATTACGTAACCGACTGAGTGCAATCTAGGCTAATCTTACTTAACTACAACTACAATTTACCTGTACAGCACTACTATGCTGTACACATTCGATTTTCTTTTTTGTAATGAGAATATGAGACTTATGTACACTAGCATTTCTCAGTTGCTTAAAAGACATTTTAATTTACTATATGGGTAAGAAAAAACTATAATAATCGGTAGAACGGACAGGTAAGTAAGTCTTCGCTAAAGCCAGTGTCTCACACACACGGCGCGGGTCACCGATCAGCGACGACAAGCGAATAGTGACGAAACTGTACGCTGCTGCACGCTATCATCGTTACATGCAACACAAAGGCAAAAGGCTTATCGTTTTACTGCCTTTTTTTGCACGGCTCTTAAGGGTCATAGCGTAATGTTAAAAAGCCTATAGCCTATATAGCCTTCTACGAAATTTGGGCTATCAAATGTAAAAATAGACCCCTGAAAAATGTACAAAGTTATCTTTACCCCTTCATGAAAAGAAACAAATTAAATGTATACACAATTATTAACAAAAAATGCACCTTAAGTAAAAAAAAAATCAATGTAACGGTTGGGTACTGCTTTTTTTTTTAAAGTTTCTTAACGCCTGGCTTCGTCTCCACCAGGGCACATCTCAAGTCGTGTTCAACATTCAGTTTGTTCTTTGACTTAGTTTTCATGGCCATCATAGTCGAAAATCCATCTTCGCATCTATAAGTAGTCGCGAAAGGCACGGGACTAATTTAAGAGCCCTTTCAGCAATAATAGGGTATTCCCGAGCAACATTTTCCCAAAACATTGATAGCTAGTAGTTTCCACTGTGTGGCGCCGCGCTAAATAGCTGTAGCAAGACATTTTGTTCCTTACCCTTCAGGAAAGACGGTTTTACCCCTAGGTTAGGAACCATTGTTTTAGAGATAGCGCGTTCAAACAAAAAAGCAAACTCTTCAGGGTGCTAAGTTTGAGTTGTGTTTACTTACTGTAATCCGTATTCATTCGATTACGTTTACAAAAACGAAAATTAGTATAGCATTGAAGCAGCGCCCCCTGGCGACATAAGAGAAGAGTTAGGTGTTTGCCATACAGATTATCGTCTTCGTTAACGTGCTCGAATGTCAAAAATAACTCACACTTCACGATACAACACAACAGGCCTTCTGCTTCATTAAATTAGTAAAGATAATTATGCTGCCTCATAATTAGTATATTGGTGTATCAGGTAGAAGCAGAGATCCTATTGCAGCGGCACAAGACGCTCGTGCGGGTGTGCCGCGGCGCGTCCCCGCGGCCCGCCGCGCCGCCCGCGCCCCGCGCCGCGCGCCGCGCCCGCGCGCGCACCGTGCGCGTGCGCCGCTCGCCGCACCTGGGCCTCGGCATCTCTGTTACGGTAAGTGCTTAACTTAATTTCGGGCTGGTTATAACCACGACAGCTCAATTGGGAGAGCACCTGTTCAAATCCTGCTCGTGGAAATTGTTTCAACATTTGTGTTTTTGTAATTTGTTCGCAACAAAAACGTTGAAAATTATATAAACAAAACAAAAACATTTCACTCTAGCAGCAGTTCAGGAGCTTTTTTGGCCTTAAGTAACATTTTGAAACCGAAGCAGTGGCTTAGTATTGCACGTAATTATGTTGTCAACCCATTTTGTTGTAGTCGCCCAACAACAACTAATAACAAGAGAAGAGGCACTTTTGTTTCCATATTTACTCGCTTCCCAAGACGGTCTTAGAAAATACATGCTCGTGGTACGCACCTAAGCATCGGCATCTTCGTTTCGACAAGCAAGCGACTATCAATCTGATCAGAACTGTGTAGTAAAAATAATAAAAATAAAAATAAACCTAAATTTGCACGCACCATTTTGTATGATGAAGTAGATTTATATTTTTCACAGTAACTGAGTTCATTGTGTCACTTCTGTAGGGCGGAAGAGAACACGGGGTGCCTATTTTAATCTCCGAGTTGGAAGCGGGCGGGCCGGCCGCTCTCACTGGAGAGCTTTACGTCGGAGATGCTATACTCGCTATCAACGACGTCGATCTCACACAGGTAAGTTTTAATTTTGAAGCCAAAATCTCTTGCACAACAGACTTTGTTTACAAACGTTCATTTGAAAGTGTACTTTAGCGCATCATAAATAACAAAATCGGTTTATTGTGTTGTGGAGTTGGTGTAAATGGGATCCCCCAAGTGTCAACTTCAAGTCCCATGTTTGTACTCTTGCACAATAGATTTTTCACTTCTCATGCTCGTAAGGTTGTTCTTTATGTCGAGAGAAGGCAGCATAAAATTAGTTTTTATGCTCTTGTGCATAATGTAATTTCTTCTTCTAAGAATAAGGCAATTAGGCCTTACAGCCACATACACAATACACCTTCATTTAATTGATATATTTTTATGAGATTTAGGTTATATTTTAATTTAATTACGACATATGTATTACTATATAAATACAAATTTACGATTAATTCAGTTGTCCTATACCTCAAAGGTTGTCTGGAAGAGATCGCTTTAAGCGATAAGACCGCCTTTGCCCACCCCGATATAATTTTTTTTGTTTCTACTTTTCTGTGTGTGTGCAATAAAGAGTTTTATATATTTATCTATCTATCTAATACAGGCGTGCATTTACGTAAAAAAAATATAACGCAAATATTTATAATAACTTGGCATTACGGCTGACCATAGTCGAACGTCACATACCTAGTTGAAAAATCAAAATAAAAATTAAGAAAAATTGTGTGGCGGGAAGCTAATTATTTGTCATTTTTACATTACCTATAAAAATTAATTAAATTTTCTTGTTATGCTTAATCCTTGTTTTATTTCCTTGTAATCGAAGTGAAAAGCAGAGTGTAAAACTCGAGTATAAAACCCATTTCACCCTCGACGTGACTATCCACCCTCGCCGTACCAGCTCGGCTTGCTATATGCACGTCTCGGGTCAAATGGCTTGTTTTATGCTCTTGTTGTACAATCTACTATTGTTTTACAAACGTTCATTTGAAAGTGTACTTTGGCGTATCATCAAAAACAAAATCGGTTTATTGTATTGTGGAGTGGGTTCTTCTTCTTCAAGTCCATGTTTGTAAATGCTTTAAACTTATTTTTACTTTTACAGGCCTGCCATAAAGAAGCGGTACAAGCGTTGCAAAGTGTAAAGGGCGACTGCGCTCTCTGCGTGCAGTTCATTGCGACAGACGATGACGATCGACTTTCAGAAGATAATTATAGGTACTCCTCTCTCCAATGTGTTATAATTTGAAAATTTGCTTAACTCGGCTAACAGACTAACTGGCTATTCTAAAACAATGACTCTATAAAAATTCATGGTATATAACCAAATATAAATTGCCTATAGGTAGACCGCTTAACTGAGTCCTCGCCTGCGTAGGTACGCGGGGCGGGAGGTACGTAGAGCTCTGCCACGAGTACGAGCGTTTTGCGGCGCGTCGAACGGATTTCTAGTTCATTGCGCGTTATACTACGGCAGACATACAGACAGTAGTGATAGAAAAAACGCAATGAACTAGAAATCCGTTTGCCGCGTCGCAAGACGTCAGTAGTCGTGGTCGAGCGGTAAGGTGGTACACATGTGATAATTTTAACAAGATTCATCTGAAGATAAGCAATTATAAATAGAGGTGCCTGCCCACCTAGTTAGTCAACTGTTTTGAGAAAAGTAAAAAAAAAAACTGTTTTTTACTTTGCAGCTGTTATTTATTACAGAATATTTGATAAATACAATGGTAATGAACTTGTGTACTATTTATTAAGCAATATCAAAATAATAAATCAATCACTTGTATCCATATCAATATCACAGGAACTTGATTCTTCACTTTCGATGCAGCCATCATCAGAATCATCTGAATCGTCCTGCACGTTAAAAATAAAATCAACAATATCATGTATTAATTATCAATTGTTTAAAACTGAGTGGCTTTTCTTCTCACCACGCCTTTTGTGAAATCGTCTATTCCCATTATTTTTTTGCGAATCTGTTTTGATCTACTCGGTGATTGAAATTTTTCGTTGTCTTTAAATAATTTTCCATGTTGTACAATTCTAGATACAGACATTTCCGATAGTCCTGTAACTTTTGCTTCGGTTTTGTTTAAAGGAATATCGTGTTGATATTCAGCAGAATTTGGATCCAATTTCTTTTTTCTAAAATATTCGTATACGTTAAAAGCCATTTGCTTGCACTGACTATTAATTTTAAGTCCGAAGATATTTCGACTCATCTTGGGAATATAATACCTCCTACCTCCGCGCCCTTGTACCCCGCAGGCGAGGACTCAGTGACTTTGATAATCGAATCGATCGAATTGAAGGGCGCGAGTAATGAAATGTATGTATTAAAATGTATTGTAATATTACATAATTTGGTAACGACATAGGTATTTTTTTTGTAAATGTCGTTACTTATATAAAAGCTGTGCAGTTTCTTGCGCCCATTCTTCCATTCTTCTCCATAGCTAAAATATAGACGCTCTGAATGGGTAGTAGGTAAAAAAATGTTCGGACGGTTTAAAAGTAGCACCTATATTTATAATTGCTTATCTTCAGATGAATCTTGTTAAAATTATCACGTGTGTACCACTTTACCGCCATGCCAATACCACTGACGTCTTGCGATGAGGCGAGCTATTTGTAGTTCATTGCGTTATTTCTATAGCCGTTGACTATGACTGACGTTGTATAGCGCGCAATGAACTAGAAATTCGTTCGCCGCGTCGCAAGTCGCTCGTGTTCGTGGGTCTGCCACTATACGTACTTCCCGCCCCGCGTACCTACCGCAGGCGAGGACTCATTTAAGCGGTCTTGCTATAATATTGTTAATTTTGCATATTTTTGTATACAAACAGACAATGTTATTTTTTGTGTTAAAAAAAACTGAAGCTTCGAAGCTTCAGCTTCATCGGCTTCCATGGTATTCGTTTTCCATTAGGCGGGCTTTATGATCGTTTGTCGGCTTAGTAACATAAAAAATGTTAAGTAAATTGCCTACATAATGTCCCATTGTTGAGCAAATGCATTCATTATTCAAATCAAGTCAACGCTACAACTGATGGGTGTTGGCTTCAATCACCACGCTTGCCAAATGCGAGTTGGTGCTTTACTTTGGAGGATCAAGCGTGTTTCAGTTTTAGCCGACCTGGGAATCGAACCCAGGGCTTCTCGTTACCGGACCGAGCGCTTAGTTAGCTTAGCGCTACCAAACAACGAGGCCTTAAAAAAGTGATTTACTTTTTATACAAACTTTTTTATGATTTTTGTAATACTTAACTGTAAATTGAGTCGAAAGTTGGTGTTGTAATACATTTTTTTTGTGAACCCTGGCAGGTTCCCCCTGTACCCCGAGGACGGGCCGGTGTTCTGCGCGGAGCACGACGGCTCGGGCGCCACGCCCACCGCCCCGCGCACGCCCGACTACCACAGGCAACTGGATATACTTACTTTATCCCGATCCGATCTGAACCCCTTGGAGTTTAGTCTAGTCTAGAGTCTTCGGATCTAGTAGGGCACGGCATCACGCACAAGGTGATTCGTTTCACACGGCTTAAGGAACCCTTTAAGTTACTCGCCGCCCCAAACAAGCCCGGTGAAGCTGAAAATGCCGATTGAGACAATCAGCAAACTCAAAAAAAAATGCTTTATCATCATCATCATCATCGTTATCATCATCATTTCTTTAGAGCGTTTGGTGATTTTCACAGATGGCATTTTTAGCGTCACCGGACCTTATTCGGCACGCCAAGGTCGTATATTTACAACCAAATACCACTACTCGTATAATTTGCTTTACTTTTATGCAATGCAACAGATACAGATGCAAATTTTTATAATCATTATCATCATCATCATCTCAGCCAA
The DNA here is from genome assembly GCA_947562085.1 of Eudonia lacustrata. NCBI lineage: Eukaryota > Metazoa > Arthropoda > Insecta > Lepidoptera > Crambidae > Eudonia > Eudonia lacustrata. The sequence goes on from OX387313.1 coordinate 7,784,747, forward strand.
AAGACGTCCACTGCTGGACAAAGGCCTCCACCAAGAATCTCCACAACGACCAGTTTTGTGCTGCTCGCATCCAGAGGCTTCCCGCGACCTTCACCAGATATTTGATGTGTAACATCTTTCCTCTCGCTTTTTCGCAATTTGTGAGAGTGATTTCGTGAAATGAGACGGAAGTGTGTGATCTGTAACATCTTTCCTCTGAGACGGAAGTGTGTAACAGGAAGTCGGGGAAGCGCGCCATTTGGTTTGACGAATGAGCGTGCGGTGGTAGTTGGCCGTCGGATGGTACCAACCAATCGGGGAAGCCCTCGCCATTTGGTTTGACGAATGAACGCGCGGTATTGCATTACTCTTAGTGTCAATTAAATAAAATACAATTTTCAGGTCAGGTTTTATTTGAAAAAAAATTTCAAATTTGACCGGCCCCTTTTTTTTCAGAATATAATGTTAAAATTGCTTACTAAGGTGAGATGTCAAATGTTACACATCATATGCGAATACTGTAAGGCTCGCTCGTTTTTTTTTATTTTACTTACCCTTTTTTATTGTATTAATTTTATTTTGTTTGCTTGATTTTGTGTATTTGTGTTATTATGATAAGAGAGATAACGAATAATTTATTTATTTATCTACATTTTCTATTGTGTGTACACACACGCCTGCACATCATACTACCATAAAAGAGATGTTTCAAGTTTGTATGGACACTTGGTTAAGTTTTTGTACAGGTAAAATAAATCAAAGAAATAAAATAAATAATGTGACGCTCGCTGGTAAATAAAACGCCACATAAATAATTAACGATGTAATGAACTGTTTTTCTAGGTTTATAAAAGGTAATAACAAGGTAGGCCTACGTGTCACGGTGTCTGACGTACAACTGGTTTAGAGCTACTTTAGAGCCTACAATCGCCTGGCAACAGCGTCATTCTTATGTGTGATTCATACAAATAATCAATTACAAACATAATTTTTTCATAATTTAGCTTTTTAAAATATTATGTGACTTTTCAAATTCAACAATGGCGAACGTCAATCAATATCATTTTGACCATATGAGTTTGACGTCCTAATCACGGCTTATTTTCATGTTTTGTCTCAATAACTCAAACTCTCCTATCCTAGTTTGTTTATGGCTAAACTTCTTCATACAAAAGTAGGCTCTAAATAGACGTTATTTAAGTTCTAATGTCGAGTAGCGAGCGCGATCGAATTCGATCGCTTGGGGTTAGACGGAAGTTCGCCCGCGATCGGATTCGATCTCTTAGAACCTAAAAGGTTAATCTTTATTTCTGTTTTTGAACGTGTTATGTTTTGAATATGGTTTAAATTCGTCACAACAACATTTATAAAACAATAAAATTACTATAGTAATAATTTTATTTTTATTTTTCTGAGAATCTTTGAATTTTTTCCTATTTTTTTGAAGTACTGTACATAGTCTCGGCCCAAATTGAAACATCTCCTTTCCTCAATAAACTTTGAACTTTAAGTCTTTGTCATATGACAGAAGTTTGACAGTTTTAGATAAGTTGATGTGCAAGCGTCTATCTGTACATAATACAATATATTCGTTGTATGTAACAGGGCGCCGTCCGAAGCTGGTTCGCTGAGCTCGGGCGGGTCGGCGCGCGGCTACCCCGAATACGTGGTCGGGAACAGTTTGGGCCACCTCGGCAACCTCAGCAACCTCAGCAACCTCAGCAACCTCGCAATACTAGACATGGACGACGACAACATCAAGGTCGAGGCGCGCATACAGGTCGGGAACACGATTCAGGCTAAGCTTATGCTAACACGCAGGTGACGTAGCACAGCACAGTCAGGCCTGTGTCACTACGTAATTCGGTCGACTTATTCACCTACACGCTCGGAGACAATTTAGTCGAGTGTCACGCATGCAGTACGCAGGCAGTTTGTTTCACGTTTATTTTATTTTCGCAAGTGGAAAGTTCACAGGATGGATGGATGAAACAAAAGCGTTACTGTTCTGCATTTGGATGCACTAACACGAAATTTAAACGTAAGCACATAGTAAGACATAGTAACGTCACGTCAACATTACGTCAAGGTCGCCAAGCAGGATTTTGTGAAAGCAGCGGCGTGCGCTCGTAGCGCCTTAGATATAAGATTTACTTTCGATTGTCCCGGCCGTTGCAAGAGTTAGGTACGAGTACAGGTGCAGTGTTATTTTGGACCGTATTGGCGCGCACCGAAGTTTGATATTGTATTGCAATTGTGTCGAAAGTGCGTCTTCTGTTTGTATATTATTCTGTGGCACAGCGCAGATTTTGCAGCGCAGGACAGTTGGGGCAGACATAGGCCGCGAACGCATGCTGCGACGCAGCTGTGACACAGCACAGATACTAGTGATAAGATAGCCAGTGCCTCAGTAGTTGAGGATTCCGGGTGAAGTGCGCTTCCACCTTCCGCCTTAGGGCCGGCGCACATTTGGCGAAGCGCAGCGCAGAGCATTTTTCACTGTCAAACTTATATCGACATTGTCCTCGTCGAAATAAAATTCGAAATCAATTAACACAACAATTAATTCCTGAGAATGTGTCACGCGTTTCGAAAGCTTCGCTTTGGGCATCCTCTGCGCTGCGCTTCGCCAAATGTGCGCCGGCCCTTATCATCACTTATCGTCAAATAAAATAAAATTACTTCGAATAAACGTGCTTACTCTTGTTCCAGCCTACCTTAACCGTGGGCGTGGGCGTGGGGACGCGTGGCGGCGTGGCGGCGTCGTCCGAGGAGTCCGCGTCCACGCCGGTGCACGCGCGTCGCCCCAACGCCAAGAAGAAGCGGAAGCCGCAGGTAACGCGCTGCTCACGAGAGGGAAAAAAGTCGATGATCACAATCAAAATGTTTACCTTGCGAAAAAAACTCTGATCGGAAAGAAGTACATACACATAAAACAAAATGCTGCATAGGACTGCAGGTAGTTTTGTGTACTGGAATAAACTAAGGCTCTTCGCACACTAGTCGTAAGCGTATCGTTACGACGCAACGCGTACGAGACCTTCGGCGGTAGCCAAAGTAACATTAAAAGTAACATAAAAAAAAAAAAATTAAGAAAACGATAGCGAAGTTCGAAAAGAATAAAATGTATGGGATTGACATAAACCGCGCTAAATCACGTGGTCAATCTTATGTCAATCCCATACATTTTATTCTTTTCGAACTTCGCTATCGTTTTCTTAATGTTACTTTGGCTAAGCCTACTGCAGTGTTCTACAAACGATTCGTCGAGTAGACGTATCGTTTGTAATTTTTTCAATAAAAATAATATATGTCGGCGACGAGGTTTGTAGGTAGGTACGGTCGAGCAAACTGGGATTCGTCGATAACACTGTTCATTTTGGATCTTCAAAACAAAAACGCAGTCGTATTCTTTGCAGTAACTTTATTGTTATTCTAACATCACAATTAAATTCCCGATGCAAATGGATTTTAGAAACGAAGTGAGTTCTGCGCGTTCGAACTCTCCAACCGCTCCCGTTCAAATGTGTCCAGTCCGTTGTCGCGCCAACTGACGTTGACGTTTCGCGTACCATAGATCATAGGCTGCACAGACCACACTCAAGTATAGACTATACCTGTCGTTTCTAAGCGACATTACTTACCTGTCCAGTTTATTTTTGACGATATTTCTGCCCAAGCTTTATCCGTTACATATTTCCTTGAATATTCACTTAATTAATGTTTAATATGATTATAGACAAGGGAACGCTTCAACAAGTTTAACGAATTCAATCACTTTTTCAGTCATATTCATATTGAAATTTATAAGTCGTAAGAAGTAAAAAAAAAAATCAGTTAAATTTTTAACGAAATTATTTTACGCCAGTACGCTACGACTATCGTAAGGACAATAAACATCTACGATTCGCTGCAGCACCGCTTCGTGTCCGTGTGCGGACTTGTTTGAGCATGTACGCGCTCGCATTGCTCTCGTCCTACGCACGTGTTACGATACGCTTACGATACGACGCCCTGTGTGAAGGCTATGATGACGACGCTAAATGATGATGATGATATTATTAATGATAGTTAAAATGTTATCGTAATTTCAAGTAGGTTCTTAGGTATGTTTTTAATCAAATTACCTAATATCTTATTCATTTACAATTTACAAATTTTTGGTTGGGTTAAATATTTTTATTTTACTTTTTATTTTAAAATGATAACCGAAATAGAACTGAATATCGACACCTTATTTATATTTTTCAGTTTGAAGTGAGTGATTCAGTGAGGAGCTCGATTGCGCAGTGGTTGACGCGCACGGTCTGCGATTGCTAAGGTTAAGCAACTATCACAGCCGGTCATCGGATGGGTGACCAAAAACTTATCAGCTCGAGCTCCTCCGTGTTTCGGAAGGCACATAAAGCTGTTGTCCCGGCTGAATTTGTAGTCGTTAACAACCACCAATCGGCATTGGGTCCGCGCGGTGGTATATGGCCCGACCTCCCTATCCATCCATAAGGAAGGCTCGTGCCCAGTGGCGTAGCTAGGCGTGGGCGAGGGCCGTTCCCTCGCACACGGCCTCGCACTTAAAGGGGCCTCGCGAGGCCTCTTTAAATGCGATGCTACCAAACTTAAAAACCCCGTTTATTTTAAAAATTAAATAAAAACTCAAAAATATTGGCTAAGTACATTCGTCACTTTTCTGAACATGAAATAACAACAAAACATAACTCCTAGTTTTAGCTAGTTTTCAATTAAATACGCTGACGGAAATTTTCAAGCTCATGGATTGAACTAGGTACTTTACTAAGCAAACGAAATGAAAAATATTTAATAATATCTCTTAAACAGTGGTTAAGTTCGTAGTGGCCTCGGAATTTCAAAATATGAATGGAATTTCTACAAAAAAAATCCCATTCAAAGCCATAAAATGTTCAGAATTAGCTGTAAATATCTCCTTACTCCATTAATATTATTAAGTAAAATGTTCACCAGTTACCACGTTAGTTTATAAGATTTCAAATTATATACTTTTTTTAAACGATAAAAAATTATTAATTTTCAAATAAATTTAATTACAACTACACAAAATGCTACTTTTGCGATGCGTCGGCCGCTTGTAGTACTAAGAAAGCGCGAGCGCGCGCATTTTGTGATAGGCCTCTTAAGAAACAGTATAAGCAGGACTAGCAATAATCGAAGCAGATTTAGCTGCAAAAATCAATTACAAATCCTTACTAGAAGACTTCACTAAGGCAAAAAGCCAAAGAATATTACTTTGTAAAAAAATCAATCACTCAAGTTACAAAATAAAACCTCTTTTCAAATCTATATGCTTTTCAATATTCTCCCACCGCGCATTTATATTTTTTCACTATCATACCTGTATGTCGAGTCGAAGCATGTTTGGTAAGATATGTTTATTGGGTAGATCTTGGGAACGAAAGCAAAGGGGCCTCGCTGATGCGACTTTGCCCACGTCTATATTAGGCCACGTTACGCCACTGCTCGTGCCCCAGCAGTGGAGACATAAAATGAGCTGGCGATGCTGACCGATCCGACCCGAACCCTTCGGAGAATCTAGTAGGGCACGTGGACACGCACTAATGCGTGATGCCGATGCTTTCCATCTAGAAAACCTCCGAAGGTGATTCGTTTCACACGGCTTGAGGAACCCTTTAAGTTTCTCGCCGCCACCAAACAATCCCGGTGAAGCTGAAGATGCCGTTTGAGGCAATCAGCAATCTCTCCAAAAAAAGGATATGATGAGTGAATATTCGCTGGTACAGTTATATTTCGAGTTGGTCCCTGACCCTGACTTGAGGTGTTCCCCGCAGGACTGGCGCACGAAGGGTGCGTACCGCGCCGTGGCGGACGAGCCCTCCTCCGACGACCCACCCGCCGAGCCCGCTGTAGGTACGACCACACCCTACTGTTATTACCTATACTTTTTGAATTGTTACTTTATTGCAGGGACCTAATTAATTGTGTTTACGCTACTTACCTAAACATCTCAATTCTATTGCCGGATAAATAAATCATGAATCTATAAATTAGCTTCTCCGAATATACGTTTTTTAAATAATTTCTACTAAGATTCTAGCTCCGTTGTTAACTTTACATAAACGGATAGTTACCGATGTTTGATAATTGCTAGATAATCCCGGAACTGTCCCGAAAGTAATCGATGGAGATAAAATGATTATATGAAGATGTTGCTTCATTGAGTAATTTAGTGCTACTGTTTCACGTTACAAATCAGTTACAAACAGGATACATGAATCGGGTAGCGCGCAGCTCTTACGCCGACGTTAGCTTAATATGTCAAAATATAAACATGTACGGGCTTCCTCGTATACCTGATAATGGAAAAGCTAAAATATTATTTTAATTACCATTCATGTACAGATCTAAACGATATTCATTTATACATTCTATTCTTTCGGCTACGATTAGAGAGAATAAGTGGTACAAGGTGCCAGTTTAAATTTAACCTTTAAGTACCGACGTGTCTGACACACACTTTGACCGTTCGAAAAGTTTAGTTACCTATGTTAGCGAAGTGGTACCAACCTGAACTTGCTATCTCTCCAGCAGCCGCCCCACAGTGTTTGTCTATCTGTATATCTGTCTATGACACAGGCTCGGCCTAGTTTTGATACTAGTGATCTTGTATATAGTCTTATAAAAAATGTTATGGTTGTTTTAAGTCTCATAAATATGTATTTTCTACAATAATATTATAAATCTATGATTTAATTCATCTAATATAAAATATCGCTTATTATACACAACAAAAAGAAACATAACTTAACTTGAAAAAAACAGAGATAAATAATTAGAAAATTAAAAACGAAAGACCTATAAATAAGAGATGTATTTTCTTGGTCATTAAAAGTATTATTATTATTATATTAAATATATACACAAATCACTTATGATCTGCCTTAGTGTTCGTGTTAGAAAATGGTATAGCGTAGCTAAATGATATAGCAATGTGTGTGCAGTAACGGAGTCCGCCCCGCCGCCGCCGGCCGCGGCGCCGAAACCCGCCACCAACGGCGACGCGCGCCCGCGCAGGGAGGGGAAAGGATTCAGGTAACATTCAACTTAAATGCTAACAATTTTACATTGCACGTCCAAAATTCTAAATTATTTATTATATATAATTATTTATATGCTACAAAATAAAACTTATAAATGTCACTATGCCAACCGTACCAGAGTGAACGAGAGTGGGGCAACAGTGCCGTGACCTTGAATCGACGTACCGAGCTGTACCTACCGGCTAGGGCTCAACCCTAGCCGATTAAAGATAAAGCCCGTAATGGATAAACTGTCTATACTATGTATTAAATATTATGTAAGAACTATATTATATAATATATAATAGTTTATTTGAATGTCTTTACGATTCTTTACTTTAAATATTTAATTTAAATACCATGTGTTTAAATTATTGCGGTTAATTATTATTGTTGCGAACACTTTAAAAATTATTTTATTACATTATACGTCGCCACCTCACGTTCAGTCTAAAGACCAGCTGAGCGCTTCTGTGTCATTCATTGTAATGCTTACAAACATTGGCCTCGCATCTCCTATTATTATATTATTTTCTGTTACTTATAAATCTGTTACTTCTTTTAAAATTTGCTATTGTCATGTGGTTGTGCAGGTCGTATATAATGTTTTCTATCTTTCTTTACTACGTTATGCCCCAACAGGATAGGGTCCGCGCGGCGTGTAACAGGCGTAACAAGCGTAATGGGCGTGACTAGCGCGCCTCTAGTGAACGGCGACGCCGAGCGCGGCAAGTTCCCGCGCCTGCTGGCCGGCGACGGAGACCCGGACTTCGGCACCCCCGTCTGAGTCCTCCGCCACCCGCGGGGCTGGGTTGCGACGCGGTCAGCGAGTTTCCAGCACATTGCACGTTGTCAGTGATCGGAGTAGGCAGACTATAGAAATCCTCTTGAGGTTATTTTGGTGCACGGCTTGAAGAACAGTGTCTCGACGCCCACAATAAGTCCGGTTAAGGCCATAGGTGGCCAACAGCAATTACTTAAAAGAACGCATACTATATTTGGACACAACATGGAGCTGTTGTTACCATCGAATTGGATACTAGTATTTACGAAAACTTCTTAAACTGAACGTTTACTAAACTACGCATGTAGACGTAGCGACAATATTAAAATAATGACAATCCAAAAAAAACAGACAACGTCAAAACCAAAAAAGTATATAAAAAAAGGTTAGGTTTAGACCCGCAGCCAGTCGCTAACATACCAGATACTGAACGTTTAGATTACTTTAAAAAAAAAATAAGGAGGCAGATTCACAGGACGGAGAATGACTGAGAAGAAGAAAGAAGAAGCAAATACTTCAATTCGACAATCCTAAAGATGTTAAAAGTTTAAAATTACCGGTTCCAAATTAAATGGTATCAACAGCTCTATGTTGTGTTCCGTCGTGTAATTTAGGCAAATATAGTCTACATATTCCGATCACTGTACAGTCACGAGCATTAACATGTCGACAATGTAACTCTTAATACAAAGGAATAAGAGTCAAAAGTGTAAACATATTAGTGCTTGTGGCTGTACAAGTGTACATTATACTACGGAAGTCTTGAAGGTAACAGAAACGCCGCAATGAACGGAAAATCGCGCGCCGCGTCGCAAACTGCTTGAGTTCGTGACGGATCCCGGCGCCGCGCCGGGGCGGCCGGCTGCAGACACTAAAGCGTTCTAGTACTCTGGTATGAGTAGCGTCGTTGACCAACTAATCTGCTATGTGATGAGATGATTATTATGCGTATACCTTAACAATTATTTTTCTTTTTGAACCGGCAAACGACCGTACGGCCTTCCTGATGAATAGCGGGCACCACATGACCACACCCTATGGACGCATCACTAATTCTAACGACTACACAAATTGTCATATTTCCTCAATAGACTTTTAACTAATTTACGTGAAAAAACCTTTCTTTGATTGGCGGTGCGATCTGCAACGCCGGATACTTAACTTTATGTCTATGACACATGGTTGAACGTTAATTGTTAAAGAAATTTTACCGTTTTGGAGTAATGTTCAGGCGTATGTACGCCGCCGGCATGTAGGGTGGACGCCAATCAATTGGATTCTATGCGGATAACTACATAGCAGGCAACCGCTAGATAGTAATCTACTTAGATCAATGATTGGTCTCGCTGCGCTCGACAAGATACCGCGCTACCTAAAAACAATAGCCCCGTGAATGCGGCAACTCAATATTGTAGGTGTGTAAGAACGGTGTCCTTCTTATTTCTTGTAGTATTATTTTTATACAGTTTAACTACGCAAACTGGCATTTTACTTCGGTTTACGAACAAAATTTAACAAAACATTCGGTACGCGCCCCTCACACAGTTTGCAACGCAACTGACAGCAGGCGACTGACTCGGGTACGCCGACTTTGGCGTAGTATTTTTTACCGCATTTAACAAGTACGCCGGCGGTATCTAGTCGAGCGCAGCGAGACCAATCATTCATCTAAGATAATCTACTTGAAAAATATATAATAAACGTTTTTTAAGTAGACCGGTTTGTCGTAGAGTGCTCACAATTTATTTATATGAGAGTTTGGTTAGTGAATTATTAGTAAAAATATATAGACAATATATAGCATCTCTATGTAGCAGGTTTTGATTGGACAACGACGATAGCTTCTTTTGGATTTTGTTTTTTTTTTGTTATGGCTACATCTACATCACAGCACAGCTACATCGGCGCATACGTGTTTACTGTTTAGTTTAAATTGTCATCATTTGTTGTTGTTCTACCATCCGATATCCGATCGATTAAATACTATCATCCATACTAATAAACAGAGCATAAGCTTCGAGTAGTTATTCCATGTTTTGTCTCTTTTACTCTCATTTATTTTATTTAAATAATGAATGAATGACGTGAACAAAACAAGGAATATCTTTCCCAAGCTTATACTCTGTTTATTAGTAAGGCCCTATTATGTAACTAACTCGATTTAATAGTGAAGCTCACCTATGATAAGGGGTGATTATGTCAAAGATGGAAGTGCTATACGCGAAATAGTTTATGTAGCGCTATTTCGACCACTTCGTACATTGGCCCATTGGCGTTATTATTATTTTTTTACTTTGTATTGTCAGATTAACTACTATTTGCTCATTCCTTTTCATCTAATGAATATTGTAATACAATAAAACAATAAAGCAACAATAAGCATAAGCAAATAAGCAACAATACAATAAAGCTGGGGCTGAAGTACGATATGGATCTTTTTGAACGTGTAAGAAGTTCCATTTGTGCGAGGCTATGTAGTTTTTAGTGTTACCATGTTATCAAAAAAAATTTTTTAGGTAAAAGGGTAGTACTATTAATTATTCTGTGGTAAAAGCCAATTTCAAACAACCATGAATGTAAAAAATACAAAACTTGTAAAATATTTAACGACACACAGGATGGATTTGGCGATGTTCATCAAGATTCTTGTCACTAAACTGGAAAATATATAATATAGTCCGGACCAAAAATATATAATTAAATGCTCTTTTGGTACTACTGCCTTTCTAATAACAGTCACTATGCAGTTATTGCAACAACTATTGTCGAAGTATTCTGTCGTCAACCTATTAAAGAAATAAAAGAGTGGTGAAGAAAAAACTATGTATATAAAAACACAAATGCTGAAAAAATTTCACGAGCAGGATTTGAACCTCCACCCTTCTGACATGCCGGATCAGGTGCTCTCCCAATTGAGCTATCGTGGTTCTAACCAGCCCGCCGAAATTATTCAACACTATTTACTTTTTACTTTGAAAGCCAAAGGCGCCCATTCAATGTTAACAACTACCGTCATTAACATCCGATCATAATATTTTTACAAATACTAAAGATCAGTGAAGAAGTAGGCAAGCTATTTACACTTTTAAACATTTGTGTTTTTGTAATTTGTTCGCTACAAAATTTGCGTTAAAAATTATATAAACAAAACGAAAACATTCTATGTATATAAGTTTTTTTTAACTGCTTTTATTGAGTATATTTACGAAAATGTGTAAAAGTAACTCGATGAGTCAATAGAGAGAATATTCAGTCACTGGTCCATTAAATGGAATTTGATTGCCCGTTGATCGTCAAGTTAGAGCTGTTCTCTAGATAGTAATCAGAGTGTTTTGTGTGTACAGACCACATATTATCAGACATGACAGCTCCAGTATAAACTGCGCTCGTATAACTATTTAGGTGCTTACTTTGCAGAGCTACGTTTAAACTGGTAAGGTTACGTTTGATGTTAGGCTCTAGGTACAATGCTGGGATTATTATATTTAAATTAATTCAAGAATCTTGAAATGTGACATTAAATGAAGTGATGGTACACGTAATTTAATAACAAATGACGACAGGGTCATGCTCATGCCGCACAAAATGTTTATATGTTAGGAATTATTATCAAACGTTTATTTGTTTTTTTTTTAATTATCAAAATGACAGCATGTCTACAATTCAATAACGTATCGTTACCTCATGGAGTCTATATATTTTGTTATTATTTTTTAGATGTTTTTTTTTACTACATTATTTATTTTTCTATCATATGCAATGTATTTCTATATATTTTGTACTATTTTGATATAATTTAACAAATACATTCCTCTACAACTATGTCATCAGTATTCTACGACTTTGCAGTATTATACGACACAGTATACCATTTTCTATTACATTAATTCGACGGATCTTGTTTTATTTTTAGAAGTTGCTAGACTGTTTAATGTAATAGGGTCTGCACAAATACAACAGTTACTTCAATAAACTTATCTTTGGCCTAAATTATTTTTTCATATTATTATAATCTCAAAATTTTATTACAAGTACTACAAGCTCAATAATAACATATTATGTGATGAAAGTTTCGGTATAATTAAATATCTATATGAAAAAAATATTCATTGTTATTGTTACACAACGTATTTATTTATCTGTCAGCTTGTAGGTACCTATGGATATTCTATGATCCCTCAACATGAGATTACAGCTAAATAGTTGCTGAGTCGTTAATTGAATCTAATTTCGTAATAAATACGCATCACGAGCTTGCAGACATCCGACAACGAGTGACAACCGCCCCGTGTCGGTCTGGCCGCATGCCAACCGTATTTCCGAACATTGTCAACATCAACATGCGATTATTTGCGTAATTGTACTCCGTACACGAAGTTAGGAATGTTTTACGCGGTATGCCTTATTTTCTTTTAACTTACTCTACAAATATCATTGCTCGTAGCGTAGTAGGTAGCTGTAAATATAATATCGGTGCGTTAAAATTGTATGTTTTATTTTATCAGGAGACTGCTAAGGGGGAATGTATTCATCAAAACAAAAAATATTTTTGTAACCATTAGATGTTAATTAATATTATAGTTAATCATATTATATTTTAACAAACATATAATTGATTTTACATTAATCTCTTATAAATGTAATAAAAAATTATAGTCAAAACTATTAGATCGTAACGAAGCATGTGATTGTAATTATAACTACTTATCGTGAATTGGCGAATGTTTTTATGAAACTAAGAACTAACTACAAAATAAAGTCTGATCTAAGAAAGTATTGAAAAGTGCTCTAGCAAAATGTGTAGATAGTGTCAGTTCGAATTTGTAGATGGAATTATTGTATCGCTAAATACACTCTGGATTTTGTTCGATCCAAGCATTCGTTTGTGCTATGACTAATACATTCCACGCGCGCTCGCGATGCATTGCCATAATTTGCCGCGATAGTGCACTATGTTTCTTATATTTACGGGACAATACGCCTATGTATTATAATTTGTATGTAATAAATTTGTACTTATAAAAATTTGTTTTTATTTTTGCTGACTAGATTTAATTTAGACTAGGTGGAACGACAATCTTCGCTAGGTGGCTGGCAAGAGCTGGATGAGAGTAGCCGCGGATCGTGCTCGGTGGCGTGCACTTGGAGAGGCCTATGTCCAGCAGTGGCTGATGGTGATGATAACGATTTATTTCTGTAAATAATTATAGTAATATTAGAGTATTACTTACTTAGATTTATTAATCAGAGTTAAAAAAACTTTTATTTTTTGGAGAGATTGCCGATTGCCTCAAACGGCATTTTCAGCTTCACCGGGATTGTTTGGTGGCGGCGAGAAACTTAAAGGGTTCCTCAAGCCGTGTGAAACGAATCACCTTCGGAGGTTTTCTAGATGGAAAGCATCGGCATCACGCACTAGTGCGTGTCCTCGTGCCCTACTAGATTCTCCGAAGGGTTCGGATCGGATCGGGGAGCGGAACAACCCGAAGGCGCCTCTAAGGGCTCGGACTTGGCTCGGGTTAACCGGGCCGTGGTGGAGGAGAGAAGCCCCCAGGAACATGTCTGTACCTGGTATAAAGCGCGTATGATTCGGTTCGTCGTACCCTTCTACGAGTACGGTGTCTTGGGGCTAAACAAGTGTGCATGTTTAGTGTATTCTGTAAATGTGTAGTGGCATTTAGAGAATCGGGCGGGGTTAATTATATCGTTAGTGGAAAGGAAAAACTGCTAAACCGCCAGATATCCAATTGGTGGGAAATAAATTTAAAACTAAATCATCAATAACATTGCTTACTTATTATTATATTACCTTTGTTTACTTTGATTTTATTTAGCCAGGCAAATTTTATAAATCTAAAGTAATTGGTGATAAAATTAATGGAGACCAGCTCTTACTAGAGATTTAAGCTTCCATTTGTTAATTCTTAATAATTTAAAGTTCTGGCATTGGCTAAATGGTTCTGGTAACGAACCCAGCCATGACCACATATTTCATGAGTTTTTGGTTGCGTCAGACCTACGACGTTGGTGTTTATGCGCTATGTAACTCGATAAAGTTCCTCTGCACCGCGACACGACACTGTTGACCCGATATTCTCCACTTCGAGGCTCCGCTGGGTTACTTGTGGGTGATGATGCTTACTCCTAGCCCCTAGAAAACCTCTGGGATATTTCAGCTACAAGGATATATGTACCTACTTCAATACCTATTATCGACATAACCATTGCTTGGCAAAGTTAATGTTAGGTAGTAGGTAGGTAATTGATAACTGAATAGACTGATAACATTTAATAACTTTAATGCTCATAATATTCATTATTTTAGTTAACTACGAAGGAAATAATTTTATTTCCTATCAATAATAGGATAGGCTTTAACTTACTTCAACGTAAAACGAAACGTAGTGAATGTTACCAATGGAAATTCTTGGTAGTTAACTACTATCAAAGTGTAAAAAAATCAGACTAACAAAATAAGTATAATAATAATTTATTGAAAGTTTTTCTAACATGACTGTATGTGCAGTGCCTTTTCTCGTTCGACGTCTTCAAAGCACTGTTGACGAGTTCAGCGCTTTTTCAGTAACGCTCATACTTGAAGGCGAAGATTCGTGTTCGCATTGGTTGTCACGACACGATAAAACTTCATGTTCGACCTTCAACGAAGTGCTTGGCCACGGCCACATCAAAAAAAACTTTGCTACGTCACGTCGTGATAATTTCATTTCGTAGAAAAAAATGGAAAAGGCGAATTTTTTTTAAAGTGCTAATTGCTACACCTAAGCTGAATTAAATATTTATAAAATACAGTAAAAAAGAGAGGTGGTTGCGCTACATTACATATCGGCAAATAATTATTTACTGCATCTTTAATTAGAACAAAATAAATAAAAGGGTAAAGAAGAGAAATAAAAGTCGATGGTGGATGTTATCTTTATACAAAAATTCATAATTTTCTATAAATTCCAATATTCTCTCATTACTCTAATCCATAATACTCTTTGATGATTGACTCTTTGATGTGCGGCAATTTACCGACAGTGGCGAGAAGGGCATTTGTATTCGCGATGATGATTTGCGATAGGACGAATTGTTTGGCCAGACGTGTCGCGACAACGCAAATCTTTGCGTTATCGCGATAGTGTGGCCGTAGCATATGGATAGAATAAGGTTCTTTTACGCCGCATCGCCCGCCGTTGCCGCGCCGCACCGCCCGACATAGTACTTTTATTTATTCTGTGGCCCGACTACGACGCGGATGGATGAGATGGCTTGTCGCTTGTGCAGTGTAGTAACTAGTAAATAGAATAGAATCCATCCAGTGCGTACGGAGTTAGTTAGCTATTTAGTAAAACCAGACTTATAAGTGTCAATATAATACTTTACACGTATTTTAACCAATTTGTCTAAGATTTTTTTTTATTATAATGGTAGCTATTTAAAATTATGTGTAGTAACACTGAACTGGAATGTCACCGAACTACTAATTATTATTAAAAAAAACAGATTGACTAATGGCCAAGCCTATTTTTTTATTTTAATTTTTCTACGAGTTTTTTCGTTGATATAGTAATTTGAGAAAGTGAATTTACAAATATGGTTGTCAAAATATACATTAGTGGTATTTCAGGAAACAAGGAGGTAAGTTTAATATTAGAAAATTTCTGGGTTGGCCGGGCGATTATCACGTCTTTTTATGGCTGTTTCATTAATTATCGTATTTGATTACGTGATTATCAATTATTGCAGGTGAAAAAGAGACAACAACGTGTATTAATGATATTAGATTCTAAAAACATAAAATATGATATCATTGACATAACGGAACCTGGAAGAGAAGATGACAAAGAATTCATGCAAAACAATGCTAAATCGAACGGTGGCACCGTCAGTGACCCCAACCCGCGTTCACCTTTGCCTCCGCAAATCTTTAACGATGACGAGTACTGTGGGGTAAGTTTAAGCTAAAAAACAATTTACATTGTTATTTTCCCCTGGATTGGTTGTTATTTGGACACTTTACACATTTCAGGATTATGATCAGTTCGACCTAGCTAATGAAGTAGATACCTTGGAACAATATCTTAAGTTAGAAATACCTCCTGAAGAGACACCTCAAGCTGAAACAGAAAAGGTAAGTCTAAATATTTTTTTTATGATAATGAAGAAGAATTTACTTAAAGCTATTTTACCAATACTTAATATACCTAATTCAACATTTAACATTTTAGTTATTCCAACAAACTTAAGATATTGGTAGTTATTGTATTGTTCTTCTTTAAAATTTGTGCCACAAAAACCTGTGCATTTGCAATGCTTCTTAGGATATGGGATCTGAATGTATGCTCTCTAACATGCTATTATCCAGACTGTTGACTTTCAGTTTTGCAATTATTACTAAGCAGTCTTAAAACCAATAGGCAGTTTAAAAACTTGTTTTCAGTCTGCCTAGCCCTATTAGGTACTATCCAAACGGAGCACAATATGTATGCCACTTGGAATTAAATCCAGTTGCTCTGGGTCTGAGTTTACGTTAGTATTATTACTACACTATTAAGAGTCCTATTACAGATCTCCACTGTGCGAGAATAGGTTTCATTCGCTCGGCCAGTGCATCCCATTTTGTAGTAATTGTATTTATTGTTTTTATCGAAATAGGATAATAAATTCATGCTTAAAAATTATAAAATCTTTATTCCTCATGAAGTAACAATTATTCTGGTATAAATTTTGCTCAATAATATTATCATAGATAGGAGAAATTCACAGTTAACTTAAAGCGATTTTCAAAGTTTTTTGGTTTAGAATAAGATTTTTTTTCTATATAAAATCAATGATATCTAAAAATTCCGAGGCTGCTACGAACTATACGACTATATGTATAAGAGATGACATTCTATTTTTTTTATTTCATTTGTTTAGAATAGTAGTTTAATCTAGGAGCTCAAAAAGTGCCTTATTTTATGAAATCTTTCTCTGCAATTTTGGGTTTAATTAAAAGGTTAAGCAAAATTTACAAAAAGCGAGGCCACTACGAACTATGCCAATAGCTATTCTAAACTATTCAATAAGTCAAAATTGTTAATGTATTTTTGTTTCCGAGATCAAGAACGCCATAATTGGCTATTTTACGTAAAAATCAAGTCGAGATGTAATATGGCTCATAACAGTTACAAAATAAATTATACCTTGCTCACTATGTCTTCTCAATTACTGTTATAATTGAAAACAATTTATTTGTAACTAATACATCACACACATAAAAAAAATCTATTAACAAAAACAATAACAATAGAAATTTTATATGTGTGCTGCAAGCAGCAACAAAAGAAGCACAAAAGGGCGATAGCTCAGTGGCTGATTTTGCTTACACACAAAAATACAAAAGCGTATAAGCAAAGCACTGGTATTCTGTTAATTGTTACTTAGCCTTCTTAAAATGATGTGTATTTATCTAATTATTTCAGGAAAATGTTGTTAATGGTGATGTAGAAAAGCAAAAGGAGGAAAATGAATCAAAAGAAACTTCACCGGCAAGGGAGAGTGATGCCGAAAATAAAGCAGATGGTACTGAGGAGGGTGGTGATGGTGACAAAGCCGAAGAGACTAAGGAGACTGATGTTGCTGAAAATGCTGAAGAAACTTATGAAGGTGAAAATGCTGAACAGACTAAAGATGAACCTACCGCTGATAAAAAGTCTTCTAGAGAATCATCACCCATCGATAAAGTAAGTTCCAAAGAATCTTCTCCTGCTAAAGATGAGAAACAATCTGAAAATGATGAATCTGAAAAAGAGGCATCTCCTGAAAGACAGTCTGTAGAAAAGGAAGAACCTAAAGTAGAAAAGGAAAAATCTCCAGCTGTTGAGTCAGAACCTAAGCAGTCGAAGGAGACCACACCCGAGAAGGACGATGTGTCAGCAAACGAGAATGGTACTGTCAGCTCCCGTGAGCAGTCTGAAGAAAAAGATAGTGCCCCAGAAAGTAAAAAAGATAACCCATCGGAAGCTCTAATCGAGAGCGAGCAGGCGGCCGCTGCCGAATAATGGACTGACTAGCTTCTCAGCTCAAATTTTGCCCTACTAGCACTAAGTGAGCAATATCCATTAAGTTTGTTTGTTATTTATAATGCATCTCACTTTTTTGCATAAGTCATTGTATATAACGCTATGAAGAGCTTTTTAAGAACTTATGTTAGGTGCAATGTGGAGTAACTAGTTTTCTATAAAGTGGCCTATTGTCATTAAATGTCATTTTATTATTAGATTATTAATCAATTTTATATGAAGTTCCAGAGTAAGATTTCTATTTAACAATTTTATCCTTTATTAAGGCTTGTATTAATTTAAAGTATTAATATTTTCTTTTACAAATTAATCAATTATTTGTCATTATTAATTAATATAAATTTTCTTGTAAGTCTATAAAGAGTATCGATTTATTAAAATTAAGCATGAAGCTGTTTAGTGAGTGCTCTTAAATTTAAAAATGTTTTTCGTGATCATGAAATTTATTTGTATAAACATATTTTAGAGTTTTTAATATTAGCTAGACTATAGGTGCTATAAATATTTGATACATATATACTATGTATTTATAAAAGCATTATTAAATTTTCTGAGTCACATGCCATAATTTATTGATAATATAGGTTTTTTCATGACAAATACATCAGTTTTATGTTAGGACCGTTTTTATTTGACTAATTTTCATACGAATTATATAAAATATTATAAAAATTACGTAGTTTTATTTAATTGAAAACTATAAAAAAACACAAATGTTGAAAAAATTTTCACGAGCAAGGTTTGAACCTGCACCCTTTTGACATACCGGGTCAGGTGCTCTCCCAATTGAGCTATCGTGGTTCTAACCAGCCCGCCGAAATTATTCAACACTACTTTTTACTTTGAAAGCCAAAGGCGCCCATTCAATGTCAACAACTACCGCCATAACCAGAATAATGCCATTTGGCATTAAGTCCGCCTTTGTAGTTTTTTGTAGATAGATAGAATACTTTTATTGCAACACTATGAAACATAAACATGAGCAAAAAATATAAATACCTAATTTACAAAGTTACAATTTGGCGGTCTTATCGCTTTAAAGAGCGATTACTTCCAGACAACCAGTATAATGTTTAAGTACATATATGGCAGCTTTGTAGCAGGACAGGGTTAAATGGAAAGGTAGAAGTTTTTCACAAGGTCCTTAAATGTGTGAATGGATTTTGCACGCCTGATCGCAACTGGAAGCGAATTCCAGAGATGAACAGCTTGGACGGTAAAAGAATAATCATAAAAGGTGGTGCTGTGTGGGGGGGTTTTAAGGCTTAAGTTTTCTGATGACCGTAATGAGCGCGAACCTAAAAACGTTCCTCAAGATAAGATGGGTAGGTGGGATTAAACAATGTGTTATAAAGAAGCGAGAGTATACAAGCAAGTATTCCGGCAAAGACGAATAGGAAGCCACTTGAGTTTTATGCGGTACTCAGAAACATAGTCAAAATTTTATTTATTAAATAGATTTCTTGTATATTGTGCAAATAAAGATTAAATAAATAAAAAGTTGCCAGAATGTAACCGTTGCCTCAATGCTTTTAACTAAAGGATCAATAAAATAAGGTGTAAGCAAACTTCTTCGTATCTGATTATATTTGAGCAAATAAATCTTCTTAATAATTTGTTAATATTTAACTTACTTAATAAAATAAATAATTATGGAATAACACGATATAAAATCTATAATGGAAATGTAAAACATCAGGTATCTAATTTCATTGTATAAATACAACTACAATGATTAATTTCATTAAATAGCCTCTAATCTATAAAACATAGCATCTTCATATACTTTTCTTCAAAGAAGGCGATGGGGGATTACTGAAGTCCTTGAGTAGGGCTTCCCCGGCTTTGTTCCGATGCCGAATGTCGTTTTCTATCTGTTCATCTCGCATGCCCGCTTGAATGTTTTTGTCGAGGGTGAGTAGTCTTTGACTGGTGTTTTTGTATTCTTCAACTAAGCTGAGGTTTTTCTTGATGCCGTCGACGAGTTTCACTACGGAGTACTCCCGGCCCATGGCGGCGCCCTCCTGCAGCTTGGAGCCGGCCACCTTGGCCATGGAGGACTCGCGCACGTCCACGACCAGCTGCGCGCACCACTGCTTGAGGTTGGCCACGATGGTGACGGGCCCCTCGTACTCGTTTGGCACTATGCCGTCCACTTCAGACTCGAAGAATGATAGCAGCGGGAACCATATCCTTGTTCTGAAACATGATAATATTGTGTCTATGTCTAGCAATGCACTATCTTTTTCTTATTATCTACTTGCGTATGGCATTTAGAGTAAATTCCCCAAGCAAGAATTAAAAATGAAACAATTCCTATAATTAATTGCACTTCTAGTAGTTAGGGCATGGCAATGTCCCCATTAAAATACGGCAAGTATTTCAACTTAAAAAAAGTATTGAAGGCATTTAATATAGTAAGTAATTATAAGTAGGTAAATTACTATAACAACAATAGAGAAAATAAAAGAAACAGAAGGTGGATCGTCATAGTAATAGCACAAATTAAATAATACGTAATAGTTGCAGTTGTTTATTCCAAGGGTTGGTAGGTACTTCCTAACCATTCACTGACGGAGTATGCCACTTTTCAACAGTATAAAAAAAACTAGAATACGAAAGAGAGGGTTACCTCGAAGAGTCGTTCTGCATTAGCGCTTGGTTGTTGGACAGCGTGTGGTAGTACAGGAACAGTCTGGAGGTGATGTAGAACGCGATGAACACGTCGATGGAGTAGTGCTCGTGCGCCGCCAGGATGAAGAAGATGCCGAACATGTTCATCACCCACGTCAGGATGTGCAGCAGGTACAGGTTGCGGGACGTGTCTGCGAACGTCATTTTATTAT
This sequence comes from Eudonia lacustrata, assembly GCA_947562085.1. Lineage (NCBI taxonomy): Eukaryota > Metazoa > Arthropoda > Insecta > Lepidoptera > Crambidae > Eudonia > Eudonia lacustrata. Next base: position 7,805,493 of record OX387313.1, read on the forward strand.
ATATATAGATAAACACTATGAGCCTGTAGTCGGTGAAATGAAACGTATGGAATTCTATATTGCAAAGTTCCTCAAAAAATCGGTGGTGGGCGGAAGCCGTATCGCTTATACTACTCATATGTTTACAGAAAACAAATAACAAAATTTAAATATAAAAGTAGGCAAAGGCGGTCTTTCATTAGATATTAATTTATTAACAAAACCCTACAAAACAGATAACCAAAGAAAAGGAAAATTACACAATTTTAACACTTGCTTAAGACTAGATTTAAAGTTTTAATTATATTTTTTAAATTATTGAGCTTTAAAATTACAAGATTATATTTATTATCACACTAATATTATAAATGCGAAAGCTTGTGTGTATGTATGTGTGTATATTTGTTGCTTCTTCACGTTGCAACGGATGGATGGATTTGGATGAAATTCGGCATACAGATAGTTTATAACCTGTATTAAAACATAGGATAATTTTTGTCCCGATATTCTCACGGGAACGGGAACCACGCGGGTGAAACCGCGATCGGCCGCTAGTAGTTCATAAATGATAATAATAAATAAATATAACATGAAATGGAATAAAAAGCGCGCTTTAATTTTCATGCATAATACTCATGATCTTTATTATGATAAATTAATATCAGGCAGAGCAGAATCATTTGCCAGTGCCACTTACTTTAAAAAAAATACATAGCGATTTTTAAGGATAATCATCATCATCATCATCAGCTCATTTTTATTATGTTCCCACTGCTGGAGCACGAGCCTTCCCTATGGATGGATAGGGAGAACGGGCCATAAACCACTAAACGAACTCATTGCGGATTGGTGGTTGTTAACGACTGCTAATGCAGCCGGGACCAACGGCTTTACGTGCCTTTCGAAGCACGGAGGAGCTCGAGATGATACATTTTTGGTCACCCATCCGATGACCGGCCTTTGCGAAAGTTGCTTAACCTCAGCACTCGCAGACCGGGCGCGTTAACCACTGCGCCATAAGGATATATATAAGGATAATAATTTCGATATTTAAAGATCTGATATAATTAATATATACTAATCTATATTAGTATTATATTTCATATACCTATTATGTATGCGAAACCTACCTATGTATATGAAAGCACAATTACCAATCAATATAAATAATTAATTATTTATGCAAACTTAATAATAATAATATATCCCCTCCTATGTCCCTATTGCATACTTATTTTAATGTAAAGATTTTACATTAAGTTTGCTATTGGCTAAAAGGCCACATGCCATAATATGGCCTTTTAGCCTTAACAGTGTACATTTTTATTTCTAATTTTAATTATTTTAACCATTCGTTGGCAATTATTACAATTCCTATAAAAATGTTTTTAGGAATATTGATTTGTAAGACAAGTTTCACAAAAGCATTTTTTCATAGTAGCGAATTTTCACATCGCGTCTCTTTCACAGCGCATCTTTTATGTACGATGGCTTAATCGTACTATTCCTGAAAAGGAAATGACAAACTTATTTACACTACCTTGCTCCGCCAACTTCCAGGGGCAATTTTATTATTTTAATCGTAGTTTTATATAAGTATTATAATACGCTAATATTGAAATATTAACGTGTAAAAAATCGAGATTTGAAAAAGAAAGTCTACAAACTTATGCGATTGATAAATTAATCTACTGGTAAAATAAGCGAAAAAATTAAACGCGAACATTATAAAATGCTTTATGAAAAATCGCTACATGAAAAAAAACGAATAATTAGCGATCATGAAAGAACGCGATGTGAAAATTCGCTAGGTACCTACCTACTATGAAAAAATGCTTTTGTGAAACTTTGACGACCTCCTTGGTCGAGTGGTTTGTACACCGGTTTTCATGGTGTCGCCATCTCTGAGGTCCCGGGTTCGATCGCCGAATTATTGTTTTTCCAAATTGTCTCTGGTCTGGGTGTTTTCTATGTATAAAAAGGATATATTTAAGTATTTTAAGTATGTATCCGTTGTCTATAGTAGCGATTTAACGAGTTTCTTAACGAAGCTTCTCTTGGGCTAGATAATCGGTGTGAGTGTAAGAAAGTTTATTTATTTATTTACTTGTCGAACAAATCTTAAATTTTAATAAAGTCACAGACCAAATATATAGAAATTTGTGGTGTACACCACACGCCTGCGCATCAGACTACCACAAACTGACTTCTGAGATGGGTCCCGTGATACAAACGAACATTACTATTGGACCAACTCCCTAACTCGAAAATAAAATTCAACTGTTCCATGCATTTTGGTCGAATGAATATTGATCTTTTGTATGGAACAGTTGAATTTTATTTTCGAGTTAGGGAGTTGGTCCAATAGTAAGAGTTGTTCGTTTGTATCACGGGAGTCATCTCAGAAGGTTTGGACGGCGATAAAAAAGTGACCCTGTATAATTATTGTTTGTCTTTGTTACGGTGGAATACTTTTTCAGTTAAACAGAAGTTGTAGGTACCTACGTATGTTTAGCGAGATAGCCACCAAGCCGCTGTCTTCGAGACAAAGGCGATAGGTACAACGTGGGTTACTCCGTGTGAAGTGCCTAAATCGATCACCTAAAAACAAGCAGTAGCGACGCAGATAGAGCACGTGCCATGGTGCGGTTCACTCACGACTAGGCCTAAACAATCGAGCTTACAATGTATGTGTCCGCTTGATCTGATGCCAGCGCAGCGCTATACACGTGTATTAAAAATTTTCATAACTTCATAAAATAGATGCTATTTTGGCTGACCAATACTTACAGAAATAAAATTAATACTTATGTAGGTAGTTAATTATTGTAGTAGTTGTAATTGTAGTACAATAGAAATTCAATTGTTTATCGGACATATGGCGCTTAAGGTGTTAAGTAATGTAGTTTAACGACCTCCGTAGCCGAGTGGCTTGCACGCTGGACTTTGGGCGGAGCTAACTCTGAGGTCCCGGGTTTGATTCCCGGTCGGGTCAATGTCGAAAACGAACTTTTCGATATTGTGTCGGGTCTGGGTGGTTGTGGTACCGTCTTTGTTTCTGATTTCCATGAAACGAGTGCTTTAGCTACTTACCTTTGGGATCAGAACAATGTATGTGATGTTTTCTAAATATATATTTTTGTAATTATTAGATTGCGATGTGAGTTCTTATCATCAATTAGTAATTTTAATTTTAAAACATCCTTAATAATTTACCAGTTAAGATTTGTAATGGGTTTTTTAGCCATTACCATACTGTAATTTAATTATACTAGTTGCAAAGCTGTAAGCTTCCTGAAATAAATTTAACAAAAATAAAATACTTATTACTTTTTGGGCTTACTACTTAAATCAAATATCTGTCTCCTCTCTAAGAGTACAAATTGTGCTCATAGTCACAAAATATAATAAAAGTCTTGATGGTCTTTGATTAGCACAAAAGTGCAATGAACGATTGATTTGAGTTGAACAACCGGCCCAATTGACTCTAAATGACAAGATACTCAGAAAGCCGGATACATCTGTCTGTGTGGTAGGTATATGAGCTGAAGGGTGCTAAAATTAGTTTAAATTTAAATGAAAGATTTTATAGTCTTGTCTACTCGCGTTTATTTTACAACATTGTCGTGGTCACGGAAAGGCAATAATAAATATCGTAAAATAACGCAAGCGTTGGCGTTAGCTAGAGAAAAAATATTTTTACTTTTAATTAAAATAAAACTATATAATCGGGGCATATTAGCTAATTGAACATATTAGACATTTTATTATTATTAAATAAAAAAAACTACACTCCTCGCATTTGTACTCTGCTTCTGTTTAACATCAGGAGTAGAGCAGTCATTTGCCTAACTTGCAATAAAAAAAAATATATGAACTTTATATAAATAATTAATTCCAGCAGTAAAATATTTATTAAACAAGAGCAATAGTCCCTGGAAAATATTTTTGCACGCGAGCCGTCTGACAACAATTTCGAACTTAAAATGTACCTATTTATCTATATATTAATACGTGAAGCAAAAACTTTGTAGGTACCCCTTTTTACGGAAATTGCGCGGACGACGGAGGATTATGAAATTTCGCAAACTTACTTATAGTTTACTAGCTGTGCTCGCGACTTCGTCCGCGTGGAATAGTGACTTTCGGCAGCATTTTTAATTTTTTAGGCTCTTTTCCCGTTTTTGCAACATTTTTCACTGATGCTTCGCTCCTATTGGTCGCAGCGTGATGTTATATAGCCTAAAGCCTTCCTCGATAAATGGACTATCCAACACAAAAATAATTATTCAATTCGAACCAGTAGTTCCTGAGATTAGCGCGTTCAAACAAACAAACAAACAAACAAACTCTTCAGCTTTATAATATTAGTATAGATTTATAGGAGGAGTGCAGAATGCTAATATTTTTTTTAAATTATGCATAAAAAATACATTAAAATAAATAAGCATTGTTTCATATATTTTACAAAAATTTCAAAAATGGAGGAGGAGCGGCCGAAATCTATAATGCCAATCCAAATTCACATTCTATCTTTTTTAATTTTTCATTGCGCTGCCTTGATAAAATATTGTTTAGTAAACAGCTTTTTATAAAGATTACAGTCGAATTTCGATCACTGGGCGACCACTAGTTCTAATAAAAACAAAAACAACCTGTTTCCTATATTATATCTATGCGTGCAGAGCTATCACTCACTACGCATGTTTATACGTATAAAACGTAGTTTGATAAATACGAGTATAGGGCCGAGATAAAAACATACTTAATAAGTAAACATTAAATGCGTCATTGGAGAATTTTCTTGTTTTTTGTACCTATTAGCGTTCCGGGCTTGATAGCCCGGAACGCTAATAGCCCGCACTGATGTGCGTTTAATAATTTAATCTGCATTAATCGCGGGTAGGTCATTATGATAACATGATTATTGATTGCTATGCCTAACGTGTTATAATAGGGAAGATTGTGTTGCAGCTAGCGTGTTTAGGTAGCAATCGTTTATTTATTTATTTTTCATAGGACAAAAACATAGCAGATTACATAATGATAAATCTTACAACTTAGCAACACGCAAACAAGGCGACATGCAGCTCATAAAATAGACACGGTTAAAAATAAATCTTTTGGGGGCATTCACATGCAATGTACAGTCAACAGCAAAGGTCAAGATTGGCAAGTTTCAAAATATGAAATCAGTATGAAAATCAAAACCTTTTATACGCATATCGAAAAACTCTTGAGTGTCTTCTAGTACCTGCAGACTTTGACTGTAGTTATATAGAAAATACCGACTTACACTATCGAAACTTAATTTTGAAATCTAGTAAACATCATCTACTTTTGCTGTTGACTGTACCTAGTTTATTCATTCAAAATCCAAGTTTAAATCCAACTACCGTACCTCCAAGTAATATTAGCCTAGCCGCAGCCCTTAGGTTGAAATGTTCAGGGCGCCAAGTGCGACTTTCATTTGCCATTCGATTACGTTAATGAAAACGAGAATTTGTATTTTCGTTTTCGTAAACGTAATCGAATGAATACGGATACTAAACAAAATTAACACTAGCCCTGAGTGGAGACCGTGACACTGCGAACGTGCGAACCTAATGTAAGACGGCGCGGGAGGACTTAGGAGAGAGAGATAATAGGTATAATACGCAGTGGCTGGCAGCAATCTGTTGAATGCGACGTGCCGAGGATCGAGCTCAGCGGCATGCATGCACAGGCCTTTGTCTAACAGTAGCAGCAATAGCCTAATGATGACTAATTTCCGGATGAGTAACAAGATCTCATAACTTGATACCGGAGGTTTTTTCCGTTTAGCGAAACTACATTTAAAATCGTTAGTCTCAGTGTAATCTTAATGTAACCAATAAATAATTTTCAATTATTAGTAGGTAGGTACACACGGCGGCAGATCAACCTACCCAAAACTGTCAAATTTCTACAATCAATTTTGAACTTTATGGTTTGGTTTTAAGGATCAATATTCATTGGAGAAAGTTGACAGATTTGGGTAGGTTGATCTGCTGCCGATTGTACCTAGGTAATTATATTTTAGTGTTATTTTAATTTATTCATTTATTATGTTAGATAGAGTAGTAGGTAGGTAACTATATTTTTACTAAATAGACAGTTTTCAAAATCCCGAAAAGATGCCGACAACATAATGACATTCGGTCACCAATCCAGGCACTAGTAGTATACTATTACTTATTCTGTGGCACTAGTGAAGTGGCTTAGATTTCACAATCGATCAATTACAATCGATTGTGGATTACCGAAGACAACAATGCCACGTGAACTGATTAATTATGTAAACATGTTACACAGACACCGGTCGTTGTCGTAAACAATAAACATAAACAAAGGTTTCATTACGGCCGCGTGTGCGCACATTCAATGGCTTTGTTTCGCGTATCTTGAACTCACCGTCTGTCTTTTTTTTTTCTTTGTTAAACTAATATCTGCAAATACGGATCTACTCGCGTTTATTTTACATTACACATTACTTATTTAATGTTTATCCTGACGTTTCGAACCCTTTGCAGGGTTCGTGGTCACAGGGTCTCCCTGTGATCACGGACTGTAGTAATGTGTAATGTAAAATAAACGCGAGTAGATCCGTAAAAGTTGTTTCATTTCAATGCGTAGTTTTCGCGTAAACTTTAGAAAACTAATACCTATCTGCTTTATACTATACTATTGTGATAATAAAAGAACAAGTTAAGTATGCACCTTTTTTGAAGTGGGCTGGTTCTTTGTACAGTGCTTTGGTAAACAAGTACCTACAGAGACGCCTGCACATCAAAACCTATCCAAAACTGTCCGATTACTTTTTTTGTTGAATATTTATTGATTCTTCAATAAATATTCAACTATATTTCTAAGACATAAAGTTCAAATCTATTGAGGTTTGACATTTTGTGGTAGTCAGATGTGTAGGCCAGTGTACATACACTAAATTGGTAAGAATTGTATTTAATGGATAGCCTACCACCAGCTTGTGTACATTGCATTTCATGTTTGGATGGTGTCAAGTTAAAATCATAAGCAGTGCACATAGCAGTATTTGGTTGACAATTCAACTCATGGTTTTACGGAAATACCTAACAATAAGAAAGAATTAGAGAAGACTGGTAGGAATAGCTAGCGCCGACGCCTTCGCGCGGGTGTATTTCGGTCTGCCACAGAAGTCGCAATGCCCGCTTTCACCAATAACCTTTTTTTTGACCACGTGAATAATCTTTCTTACTGGGATACAAGAGCAGGAGCTCTTGTATCCCAGTAAGAAGGATTATGCTTCAGGAGAAGGGGACCTAAGTTATGTGGCGTTTCTTCCGTCCTTCATTCCTGCCTGAACCCTAACCCCTTACAAATAAACAAAGAATAAGGTCCGAATGTTATTCCGTATTTTGTCTCTTTTACTTTAATTTGAAATGACGTTTACATGTCAGGAACAAAACACGGAATAACGATTCGGACCCTATTCGTTGTTTATTTTAATCAATCATCTCAGCCAAAAAGACGTCCACTGCTGGACAAAGGCCTCCCTCAAGGATAAATAATTTTGAGGGGAATTTACCATAATCGCCACGCTTGGAAGGCTGGCGAGGTTGGCGATCGCAGTAAGGTGAGAATAATCACAGAGAGACGCTGCTGCCCATCCTCTGGAATGATCCCATAGTCGCCTTCTACGACACCCACGGGAAGAGATGGGGTGGTTTGGGGTGAAAATAGCAGCAGTAATTCACCAACGACCGACCCTAAGTTTTAAGCCAAGTCATGTTGAGTGAAGGTTTACTCCGGCATAACGGGCGTAATCCGCTTGCAACACCGTATTTGACTAGGTTAAATGTTAGCTCATTTTACCTATAGTGTAGTTTAGCTAACTTCTAATTCACTAATGTGAAAGATTTTTGAATCGGTTCAGTAGTTATTGGAGGGGTGCCCATTGGCTCGCATACAAACTTTATTCATAATACGGATATATGAATAAAGATTTTATTTAACATAACAGGTTTTTTCACACAATTGTTCATTAGCATAGTAACCTATTATAAGCAGAAGTATTGGTTATTTTATCTTAGATGACAAGATTTTTTCTCCTTGTGACCTCATGGTCACCGTGTAAAGGGTTACAAACTTCGACATATAAATTAAACGCGAGTAGGTTTTATCAATAAATTACAAAAAAAAAATACTAGCATTAATTACTAGCATATAAACACGACAGCTAAAGTCAGCTAAACTGATTGAAAATGATCTAATAGCATATTCTACAACTCAATCAATGCTAAAAACTTTTATTATAGACATGTATATAGTCAAAGGCTAAAAACCGCTTCTGTGATCTAGTGGTTAAGTAAGACCACTGGTTTAGACCCAGAGGTCCCGGGTTAAATTCCCATTGGGTAGTAAATGTTTGTGTTCTCGGTTTGTTTGGTGGTATGGTTTGTCTGCCTGGCTAGCTACCACCATCTTATCTAAATATGTCGCCATAACATCAATGTTTGTAGCATTGTTGTAATCCGGCTAGAGATAAGATAGCCAGTGCCTCCAGTAGTTGAAGATTCCGGCTGAAGTGCGCTTCCACCTTCGGCCTTATCATCAATTAGAATCAGGTGCTTAACCGTAAGATTTAAACACGGTGATTCAAGCTCACAGACCGGTTAGAACCCTTAGCTTTGCGACGACGTGACGTCGGCTTCTTGTGTGTGTTCTACCGCCTGTGTAATAGAGAATGCTCTGAGGAACTTTTTAATTTTGTGCCCACTTCCTCCTTCTACCATCGCAATCCTCGTCATCGGAACAAGGCACACGCACACTTCCTGGAGCCGCTGTTCTCTCGAACGGTTCGCTTCCAGAGGAGCTTTATTCTACGTACTATCAAACTGTGGAATGAGCTGCTATCCGAGGTGTAAAGAGGTTTTCTTCAGATCGGCAACACAAAAGCAACATCTCTGATGTTGCTAATGTCCATGGGCGGCGGTGACCGCTCACCATCAGGCGGCCCGCCTGCTCTTTTGCAGACTCATAATATTAAAAAGGTAAAATAAAGTTAAAGCTGGTTAAAGTGTTGTCACATTTAACAATAAAGGCAGTCAAAGACAACATCACATTTAAATCAGTTTTAACTTTGGTCCATTTTTTATGATAACTTTCATTAGGCTGTAAGTATGATTGATCGTTGATATTATCATAATAAGATATTTCATATCCACAAGTACCTACCTATCTTTGACCGCGGCGGTAGTGGCAGCGGTTCCGCCTCTTTGTTTAACTTTGTTATCGAACAAAGCAAAACATAAACTTTGTCCAGGTTAAAGTCCTACATCAATCATCATGCAATCTGTTTTAAGGTCAATTTCAGATACGGAAACGATAATTTAGTTATTTTATGTTCTTTTAAAGGTAGAGTTGGTTTAGACTTTTTAAGTGGTTAAAAGTATAAAGTATCTAAAAGTAAGATATTACCGTTTTTTTACCTAATTTTTATGCATTACTCACACAATAACAAGTGGTGTGTGCTTATGCATGACACAAGTCTTTCAACTACTTTGCATGAGATCAAAAAAGGATGTGATAGAAAAAATTGTACAAGGATTAGCTAAGTAACTGAACCAGTACTCACATTCCGTGATGAAAAAGTTGAGCAGCGTCAACGCAACCGTATGCCCAGAGAACATATAGTCGCCGCAGGTTCGCACGCCGCGCACGGACATGCCCGCGCCGCTCCAGATGTCATAGGCCTGCCGCAGCCGGCGGCCCCACACGGTGAGGTCGTCGGCGGGCGGGTACGAGCGCGGCTCGCACTTCAGGTGGGAGCCCGGCACCGACAGCGACGTAATCAGCATCGTGAAGCACCGGAGTAGGAACACCGTGCCGGCTAACGCGAAGAATCGCCTCAGGATTATGAACCTGCGAGGTGGATGAGTGTCAAAGCTAACCGTTTTTCTTTTAATTACTCCAACAAGGAAGCGCTTGGCATATACCCCACGATGATAAGTGACGAATAAGGCCGAAGGCACACCCGGAATCCTCTACTACTGAGGAACGGCTATCTTACCTCTAACTGTCGCAATAACAATGCTACTAACGTTTTTATTAAAGTGACATACTTAGGGCCTTACTAATAAACATAGTATACAGTATGTGGCCTAGAACCGGGGATAATATTGAAAGCAGAGACTCTCTAGCTAGACTCTAGAGTCTCTGAGAGACTCTAGACTCTCTCTAGACTTTAGAGAGTCTCTGAGAGACTCTAGACTCTCTCTAGACTCTAGAGAGTTAGAATCTAGACTAGAGTATTAGTATTTTTTCTGAAAAGATTCCAGTTAACCAAAACCCATGCATTACATACAATAAGATTTTAAAGTTACGATCCATAATCAGTGTATTATTGCAAAACGATATCATCGCTAACGTTATCAATGTCGTGGTACAGGAGATTGACAAGTTGTGTTGTACTTGTGTCACACAGCCCATACATTGTCAGCACGTCAGAATGAACTCAAACGATCGAGTTGAGCGCAACTATTGCATTGTTTGCATTACATTGAATTTACGATTAAGTTAGTTAGAAAAAATCAAAAAGTAAAGTTTTGATTTGAAATAGTTGAGACCATAATGATTCAATTACTAGTGACCTATAGAATCTCTGTTTTCAATATTATCCCCGTTTCTAGGCCACACACTGTATATGAATAGATATGCCGTTTTTTCCCATTATGTAAAATTCTTTTTAAATTAAGGTAAAAAGAGACATAATATGAAATAACTATTCGAAACTTATACACAGTGTTTATTAGTACGGGGTTTAGATAAGATGGTGGTAGCTAGCCGAGTTGACTTAACACAAGCCCTATCAACCAAACCAGAGTTCAATTTGTAACCCCCTGTTGGTAATCGATTATTTTCATGTAAGTTCCTAATGCTAGACGCCACAGCCGCTAGAGCGCTAAGCTAAAGGTAAGGCTAAGCTCTTTTCGCTATTCCAGTCAGATGATGAAATATCTCGCAATCTTCAGGGCAAATGCCGGGTCAGCGCATGGGCGACCAAAACTAAAATATCTCGCACTCTTCCTGGTTACGGAAGTAAAGTCTTAAGTCCCGGTTGTTATATGTAGTTAGATTTCAGTCGTTAAAATCCTGCATGCAGTATTATCATAAACGATAAGTTTGATGAGGTCAATTAAGTCATTTTGTTTATCATTGTTTTGACACATTTTTTGTAAGAAACTAGGTAAAACTTAAAGTGTACATTTAAAATTCAAATATCTGCTTAATCAATGAGTGAAGTGAACCTACAGTTTCTAAATGTGACAGTGACTTCAATTTACACTACAGTCATTGTTATCTATCACTCTTGTCACCTCTGTCTATAATGATATTCATTAATTCGATTTGAATATAATGACTTGTTTATAGGTATTAATGTTTTAATAATTGCATCAGTAGTGTTTTAAAAACAATTATTTATACCATTCTATGTCCATGTTGACCATGTTGTGTATTATAATGTTCTTGTTATTAATTAATTGACATGCAAACAATATTCAATGCAAATTATATAACTACATTGTGCAACAGTACAGTGTGTGATAATTAGCATGTTTACAAAACATTACCTATGTTTGTGGAAGAACAAGACGACAAGCCAAATCGCCATCAAGAGGGAGCCTGTAATTTCACACATGTCGAATGCCCATGGTATGTGCGGAACATTGTCCAAAAACAGATCAGGAAGTGGCGGGTACTTCTTCATGTCCGGCACTTTGTCATGCACAATCACCATCACAACAGCTGTTACCCAGGTCACAAGGAAAACATAGCCTGAAAACAAATGACTCATCACAGTTTTGTTTTGGCAACAAACTATTAAATCCTGTCAGAGTTATTAGAATTTGGCACCTATTTAAAAAGAGAAAAAGTTTAATTTAAACTGGAAATATAACCTGTTTTGTTTGTATGGAAAACAAAGATTGCAATAGATTATGCTTTGTCATAGTAAAGAAGCTTTCTCTATATGTACAATTAGCTAGCCAACATAAAATGTATCTAAATTAATTACTTTAGTACCTAACATTGAATATGATCTGATAATGTAAATGTAGAAATATTCCAAATGATCTTTTTTAACCCCTGATGTATAGAGGTTAGAGCATCAACCTCACACCCTGAGAGCCCAAGCTCGAATCCAAGCGGGTTTGCATTTAGGTTTTACATTTATTAAGGGGTGAATATCTTTTGGCTGAGATAATGATGACTATGTTGAGGGTTAGTCTATCAGCCCAGCTATCATCATCTTATCTAAGTCACCATAACAACAAGGTTAGTAGTATTGTTTTGTTTGTTTGTTTGAGATAAGGTAAAGAGTTCCTGAGTAGTTAAAGATTCTAAGCAAAGTGTACTTTCGACTTCAGCTTCATTATCACTTACCATCAGCAGAGAAGAGGGCCGAGCGTTCATGAATTAAGTTAAAAAAAAATGTATTTTGCTCACCTATGATATGATGAAGTTACAAATAATTAAAGATTTATTAAAGTACATGCATTTATTGGTTGAGACAAATGGGCTTCAATGTTTTCTTAAGTTATTTTGTTTGAATGCCAATTATAATAATTACCTAATGCTATTGCTGTTTTCCACACCTCAGGTTTCAATTTGGAAGCTTTCACATCAGGAGTAAATGTCGAAATAAACTCTGTATTTCGTCCATAAGAAAAATCTTCTGGAATTTTATTGTGTAGATTATAACTTAAATGTGACAAATTAGTCCCAAGAAAATTAATGTTTGTTGATGCGTTTGCAAGCAACTGATCATCACATAAACCAAGTTCACACATAGCACCACGATTATTTCTCTGTAACTTTTTCACAAGCAAAATAAATCTTTTCCTGTCGCCTAATTTCAGCTGATCAAATGGGAATTCATAGAAATCTCGATCAACGAAAGACAGCAGGCATTGTCCATCTATGTCGTGAGCTTTACATATTTCGATTATAGGGATAGATATCTTGTCTTTGTGCAATAAATCTATAACTTCTTTGTTGGTCCAGTTCATGATATTTGATTCCATTGTTACGAAATGAAGAGTTAATTAACAAAGGAACATTGACAAATCCAACTGAACGGTAAGAAAACTATTTAACGGTTCCACCATTATTAACTATCACATTCACACTGAAGTTTATAATGAAAGCGCACATATTTTAAATAAAAATTTAGAAACCCATCACTGATCGAACAATAACAGAGTGGAGTGTGGAGTGACTTGTGTGCGTGTGACATTGACAGTTGATGAAATATTTTTTTTGTGTAATGTTTTACGGCTCCGGATGAAATCTTTCAAGCCTATTCATCCGTTTTTTATTGTACTTATTGTTATGAATTTATGTTGAATAATTGAATATCTCAGTAAAAAATGTAGGACTTTACTAAGTCCTCGCGCGGACTTTTTGAGAGAATCTGAAAAGTGAAGTTGCACTGTTTTGTTTTAATTGCCAACACTCATGCGCACTTACGAACACTTAACGGTTAATAACCTTTATGATCACAATCCCTACGCCGCAAAACGACTTTGAAGGATTACTCAAACTAACTACTAACATTTAAAACGCTTACAAAGCAAAATTCGTTCTAGACACTTCTTGTGTCTAGTTGAAATTCATTAGTATTTTCCCCTTCATGTATGATGATGATGATGATGATGAATGAGAAGTGAGAAATGATAGACCCCCCATCATCATCATCATCATCATCTCAGCCAAAAGACGTCCACTGCTGGACAAAGGTCTCCCCCAAGATGGGGGGTATAGACCCCCCAACCCCTCAAGTATCTCAGTAAAGATGTGGGGCTTTACTAATCCCTCGGGCCGACTTCTTGAGAGAATTTGAAAAGTGATGTTGCACTGTTTTGTTTAATTTGCCAACACTCATGCACACTCACGAAAACTTAACGGTTAATAATCCACCATTACTTCACATTAATATTCGACTTAACACAAATTTTAGAAAATAAAACAAAACCGCAGACATGACTTTTCACTTTCCCGCCAAGAAGTCCTTGATTAAGGGCGCTCGCCCACGAGCGACAATCGCTGAGCGATTATTTTGTAGTAGATTATGGAACACATAGAATTCAATACTTCAACGCCCACCGGCTACAAAAAGTCGCTCTAGAATTCTATATGTTCCACACATGTTCCATAAATCATGGCATGGCAATGAAGTTCTTGAGTCTACAACATATTAGGTTGGGGAAAGTCTTTTCGCATATAAGAGTAGTATGTATGAACTTGTAATAAAATCTCTTTGGCTATACTATTTGTATCTGGCTGGTTTTGGTATCATTAAAAGTTTAAATTTTAAAGAAGATAACTCCATATTCAAATTAGGAAAATGTGTGATTTTCTGTTTTCATCCACTGAGCAAGTAATCAATCACTAATCTTTTTTTTTATTGTCGCTGCAAGACGATTCAACGAGTTTTTATACACTTTGGGAAGTGTATAGTCGGCATCTCAGAATACAGAACAAACCTGTATTCTGAGCTTAATATTTACCAAACACCATCAGAAAAATCCTTGAATTACAAGTAATTCAAGGATTTTTCTGCTTCAAGAATGCTTAAGCGTTCGTAAGATTATAAATTAGAAAGGACAAATAAATTAAACTTAACTACGAAAAAAAACGATTTATTCATTAATCAAAATGCACAATTACTAATACAGCAGTAAAAATAGTATTAATGACCCATACTTTCAAATAATAATAGATAAAACGATTAATTACTGACAAAGTATAATATAACAATCACGAATAACATAAAACAAAAACAAAAGAGATGCCATGTGTTCTCTTTACTTAGTAGGCGTTAACATTTATCACAATCATAAATGCGACATCCTTAATAATTAAAGTGCAAAAACTTAAAAGCATAATGAATTATTTAATCACATGTTAGTATTTAAAATTAAACTTGGTTTGAAGGAGATACTTCACGTTCACCTGCGCCACGTCATAAACGATGAATCTGAAATTGCGTGCTAAGGAAATTGTATTAGTTAACAATTCATGTGAAAATGTAAGTTGACGTTATCAGCCCCATAGCTTAAGGGTGCGCCGTCCATAAGTGACAAGTGTCATATGTTTTATTTGAAATGTCGTTGTCCATATTTATTTGATGCCGCGCGGCCATACTAATTTTGTATGGGGAATTTAAGGTGCTTAATAAAAAATAATTATTTAAATAACCATTTGATGAATCGAAAATGTAGTCTAGCAATTTGTAGTTTATCCATTGATGATTGTTTAGACAAAATCAGAGTTACAATAATTTAGATTAACTATAAGAAATCTACTAAACGCCGCCACTCGTTTTCATGATTTTTGCCCAACTTTAAATGATATTGTAAAAAAAACTATAGCGTGTTATGAATTTATGGTTCTGACAAATTGTAAACACGTTTCCTATGATACTAAATATATATTTTGTTCATTTAATACGATAGTATTTTCAATTATATCTACTTAACCGTAACTGCATTTTTGGCATTTTTTTGTCGGCGCACCCTTAATGGTCTTATGTAGAGATGCCAAGGATAGTAATTTGGCCAAATACCGAATATTCGCCCACCCCCTTGGCCGAAGCGCCGAATATTAGGCAAAATGTCTGAAATTATTCCCCGTGTTGTCACATTAGAACACCTAGGAAAAATCTTTTATTGAGAATGAGATCTTTTCTACAAGTTGAGCTTGAAAACTGTTTAACTTAGATGAGAATTAATGAAAGGTTGCCACTTTCCTTCATCATCAGCCTATATTAGTCCACTGCTGGACATAGGCCTCCCCTAATGGGCGCCATAGCGCCCTGTCCTCGGCTTGACGCATCCATCATTTGCCTGCAGTCTTTCGCAGGTCATCATCCCACCTGGCCGGAGGGCGCCCTACACTACGTTTACCGAGTCGTGGTCTCCACTCAAGAACACGTTTACCCCAGCGGTTGTCGGTTCTTCGCCAGATATGGCCGGCCCACTGCCACTTCAGCTTGCTAATTCTTAGAGCTATGTCGATGACTTTGGTTCTCTGTCGAATGTATTCGTTACGAATCCTATCCTTCAGAGAAACTCCGAGCATAGCTCTTTCCATAGCTCGCTGAGCGACATTAAACTGGTGGACCAGCCCTACCGTGAGTGTCCACGTCTCAGCTCCGTAGGTCATGACAGGTAGGACGCACTGATTAAAAACTTTCGTTTTTAAGCATTGCGGTATGGATGACGAGAAGACTTGACGTAGTTTCCCAAACGCTGCCCAGCCCAGCTGGATCCTCCTCTTGGCCTCCTTCTCAAAATTGTTTTTACCTAATTGCAGAATCTGCCCGAGGTAAGTGTATTCGGAAACAATTTCAAGAAGGTGACCATGTACGACGACCGGTATCGGATCAATGTGGCCATTGATCATGACTTTGGTTTTATCCAAATTCATGCCAAGACCGATGCGTCGCGAGGCTGAAGCTAGGCCGTCCAGCATCTGGTTCAGCTCCTCTAGCGACTCCGCCATCAGAACTATGTCATCAGCGAATCGCAGGTGTGAGATGTAGTCACCGTTTATGTTAATGCCCTTTCCTTTCCAGTCCAGCGTCTTAAACATATCTTCCAACGCGCTTGTGAACAGTTTCGGGGATATGACATCCCCCTGTCTCACTCCTCTGCGCAATTGGATGGGTTTGAACTGCTGGCCCTGTACTTGGACACTCATGGTGGCGGATTCGTAAAGACATCTCAACACCTCGATATAACGACAGTCCACTTGGCATCGCTGTAAGGATTCCAGAACAGCCCAGGTTTCAACAGAGTCAAAGGGCTTCTCATAGTCCACAAAAGCCACACACAGGGGCTGATTATATTCTTCAGACTTCTGTATAATCTCCCTCACTGTGTGAATGTGGTCTATGGTACCATATCCTCCGCGAAACCCGGCCTGTTCCGGTGGCTGGAACTCGTCGAGTCTCCTGGCGAGACGATTCGTGATCACTCGTGAGAAAAGCTTATAGACATGGCTCAGGAGCGAGATGGGCCTGTAATTTTTAAGAAGAGTTTTATCTCCCTTCTTAAAAAAGAGCACCACCAAGCTCCCGCTCCGCGCCTTTGGAGTTCTCCCACTGTGAAGGACGGCGTTGAAGAGCTTCTGCAATTCCTGTATAACAGGGGCTCCTCCAGCTTTCAGAAGCTCAGATGTAATTCCGTCCTCACCGGGGGCTTTTCCATTTCTAAGCTGTCTCAGAGCTAACACGATCTCGTCTTGACTGATGTCTGGCTGTTCGTCGGTGTAGTGGCGTGTCAGGGTGGCTCTGGAATCGTGGACGTCTCGTCGGGAACGAGGGGCATGTGCAGCGTATAATCGGCCATAGAAATCCTTTATCTCAGCGGCGATCTCCGGCTTCGACAATACGGTCCTCCCGTCGTGCGTTTTAAGCTTCGTCAGGTGGCTCCTGCCAAGCTGCTGAGTGAATACTTTGGACCCTCGGTTTCGCTCTATCGCCTCTTCAATGAGGCGTGTGTTGGAGCTCCGAAGGTCGCGCCGTACCATCTTCGCAATTTGCTAGTTCAGGTCTGACCTCTCCGACGAAGTCGCTTGGGTGGTTTCCCGTCTTCTTGTCATCAGCCCGAGAGTCTCAGCCGAGAGTTTGGATTTCTTGCCAGTACGCTGTTTTTTGCAGAACTTAATGCCTTCGTCCCTCAACGTTTCGACCAGATTGTGTAGGGTCTCGTTAGCGTCATCAGTGGGTTCCAAGGCAACAAATCTGTCCCCGAGAAGCTTCTGGAATTTCTCGGTGCCCGCCATGATTTGAATTGCGTTAGGACGGAGCGTGGACTTCATCAGACGGTGTCTTTCAAGCTTCAAGTTGATATTCAGAGAGCCTCGCAGGAGTCGGTGATCAGATCCGGTATTGAACCTGTTGATCACTGAGACATCTCTGAATATGTGCTTGCTATCCGTCATGATGAAGTCGATCTCATTTTTGGTCACAGTGTCGGGACTTTGCCATGTCCACTTCCTTTGAGGCTGTTTCTTAAAGAAGGAGTTCATTAAGAACAGCCCCTCTTTCTCGAGGAAGTTGACAAGCATTTGCCCCCTGTGATTCCTAACTCCATAACCATGCGGTCCTATCCGGGATTCGTTGCCAGTCTGGGTTCCCACCTTGCCGTTAAAGTCCCCCATAACAACGTTGAAATGAGCCTTAGTGGTGTTATTTGGATTTGGAATTTTTTTGGATTTGGATTTTACAAGGCTTTGGATATGTCTTCGTACATATCTTCCACTTCATCATCTGAGTGTGCCGAGGTCGGTGCGTAAACCTGAATGACCTTCATGCTGTAACGCTTGGACAGCCGAATGATCAGGTACGCTACCCTGGTCGACACACTGGAGATTTCTTCAACGTTGTTCGAGAGGACCTTATTGACGAGGAAGCCTACGCCGCCCTGGGATGTTTTATCACCCTCGCGAAAGTAGAGAAGATGGCCCGAGTCTAGGGTTACGGTGTCCTCCCCCTCTCTACGGACTTCACATAACCCCAGAACATGCCATTTTATGTTCTCTAACTCCACTTCCAACTGCGCTAGATGGTGGTCAAGCCTCAGAGTGCGACCGTTGAACGTAGCCAGGGTCAGTTATTTGTGGCAGCCTGAGGTAGCCCGGTGATTGTTAGCACCCCCTGCCCCGCCGTTACCATGGCCGCTGCCATGGCCAGGAATAGCGAGGCGGCCGGGAACTAGGGGCCATTTCTTTCTTTGTTTTATCATAAGGGGGGGTAGTGCCCATAATCCCCACGCTGGGCATGCGGGTTGGGGATCGCAGTTCAGTGTGTGGTTGTTCTACAGAGGGCGCTGCTGCCCGCCCTCCGGTTTTGTCCCTTTGTCGCCTCTTACGACACCCACGGGAAGAGTTGGGGTGGTGCAATTCTAGGCCGGCACCGCACGGCGGCTTCCTTGACCTATCATAAATAATATAGAGAACAGAGCTATTGGAAATAAGATAGTTTTTTATTTAAAACGGTTCGACTAGACCAATATCCAAACAGTATCCTATCTATGCCTGACAAGGTTTATCTATCGTCTTTTCAGTGTGCCTAGTCTCAATTTTGTTTACTATCGGTATTCATTCGACTACTTTTACGAACACGAAAATTAGTATGGCATTGAAGCAGCGCCTCCTGGCGGCATACGAGAAGAGTTAAAACTTTACCATACAAATTCTCGTTTTCGTTAACGTGATCGAATGGTGAATGAAACTGACACTAGGCACTCAGTAGCCGGTATTAAAAGATTGCTTTTATTCATCACAACTTACCACTGATACATTTTAAGTATTAAAGTAATAATTTGAGATTAAAATAGACACATTTTTCAAAGAATTAGATGTGTTTTTTTTTTCATGATTTAGGGTAGGTATTTGGCCGAATACTGAATATAAAAAGTTGCCGAACTGGCCGAATATTTGGGGCATCTTAAGTCTTATGATGAAGGTTACCCGTCTTCTTTTATTACTACGCGGCACATTTATGAATTTAACTATTTATTTAACAAACAAACATATCAACGTCTAGTATTTTTTTATTCAAATAAATGAATTAAAAAATTTGACGTGATTTCTTCGAATTCGTCGCGAGCAGGCCGCTAGTCTAATAAAAATAACAGTTAAGTAAGCAAATGCATAGAATATAATGATATGAAGTTCTAATTGTAAAGGATACTCGTTGTAGAGCAGCGAGGTGGCGGCGTCCCTATTGGTGGGCGTGCCGAGTGGCACGAGCACGCCGTCGGGCGTGGTGTGCGTTACGCTCGGGTCGGGCTGCGTGCGGCCCACGCCCCATACAGAGTGCATGCCTTTGGGAGGCTTCACGAAGTTCTCGGCGCGCATACATTCCTTCCTAAAGATACAAAAGGAAATAATGGAATCAGGAAATGCGGAAATCCATGGCATACAAAAATGCAATTACAGTAGTAATCTGTCGTGTCAAGCTAAAATACTGTAATTTGAGCCAGGGCTTGATACAGTTACTAAATTCCCACAACTATAAGTACCTACCGGTAAGTAACGTTATTTCTATTAAGGTAATTTGGTACCAGTAATGCAGGTAACGTTTTGTCTAGAATATCGCTACTTTTTTCGTTTAATATGGCGCTTAGTTAATTTACCGGTAAAAAAGGCACCCAGTTAACGATACCAAGCTTACCGTTACTTTTTTACCGGTATTTTCGTTTGACCGAAGTATCGATACCAATTTTATTTACGGTATTCAGAGCCCTGTTTTGAGCAATAGCGTTTTTTTGCTTTAAATTTTATTTACGGTATTTAGAGCCCTGTTTTGAGCAATAGCGTTTTTTTGCTTTAACTAATAATGTGCTTACAATTAAGTTATCGAGCAAAAACACTGTTACGCAAAGTACAGTGTTTTGGCTTAACACGATAGAATAGTAGTGTTAACTCCGTTAAATTCTTTCATCAAGCTAATAATACAGTATTAGTAATAAGCGAAATTAACACTACTTACCTCAATTATTAATTGCAATTTTGTAGAAAAAACAAAAGGTAATAAAAGCATATTTTTAACCGATTTAAAAAAATAGGAGGTTTTCAATTCGACGTATTTTTTTATGTATGTTTCCCGTTGACTCGAAGCTTGGACCGATTTGGAAATTATTTTTTTTGTTTGAATGTCCCATACTCATTTTTTATAATTCTATTAACACTTTATAGCTTATAGATAAAATAAAAATACTAGGGCCCGCATCAAATAGACCATATTTGAAATTTTGCTGGTATCGAAACAGCGTTTATCAAAAACATACTCTAAGATCATAACTACATAAAAGGTTTTTTATACTTGAATGCTTAGTTAATTACGAATGGTGTTAATATTAGTGCAACGGTAACTGTAATTACATGTTTTTAAATGCGTGTCGCGCATATGGCCACAGACTCAGCTCTCAACATCTTAGGAAACTTTACTTACATTTTGTTTATGTGCAAGAAATATTTAGAAGATGCCCGGAAAATGCCGTGCAATAGTATACCGTAAGTAATAGCAACAAGGGCGATAGTTACATGTTCCCGAGCGCGACGTCACAGAGCAGCAGCAGGCCGACATCGTTCTTGGGGTTGGTGCAGCAATAGTTGGCCGACTTGGAGACCATGTCCGCGAAGTAGATGCCCTTGCCGAACATGTAGCCTGTCACCGGCGCCTCGGGTGGCGCGATGCGGAGCCCTGCGATATAGAATGCATAATCAGACCATCCAAAACTATCATAATTTCTTCAATAAATGTTCAACTATATGCCTAAGACATAAAGTTATTACATTAAGTCTATTGAGGAAGTATGATAGTTTGTTGCAGTCTTATGTGCAGGCGTGTGCACCCATATTAAGTAATATTTTTATCAGTGACGATCTGTAATTGGCTTTCTGATGTAATTTTTATGTTTCTTTGTGGTATTACAGCTGTTGGTCTTCCCATAAATAAATAATACGTTATATATTGGTTAGGCGACGGATCAGTGCGAAGAGGAGAATTCGTGCTGTACAAACCTTAAAATAAAACAAAACTAAACAAAACAAAACTATTGAACCCGCCACAGCAAGATTGGATAAAAAAAGAAACCATACATGATATAGATAACAGGAACCAATTATGGTACAAATACTTAAATAACAAATCGGACACAACAATAGAAGAAAAATTCAAAAATTCCAGAAAAAAAGTTTACAATAACATACAGAAAAGCAAAAAGTTATATTACTACAAATATTTCCAAACCCATATGAAAAAGCCTAAAAAAATGTGGAAAGCCATAAATACTTTAGCAAGAAATAAAATTAAAGACGAAGTTGGGCCGAACAAAATTATCATGAACTCAAAGACTATAACAGACGACAAGGAAATCTGCGAATGCTTTAATACGTACTTCTCGAGCATTGGTGCAGCGCTAGCAAGTAATATCCCAAAGAAACCTCCAACAAGTCTCAATCCAGCAAAAACATCCAAAACTACTGAAACATCAGATCTGACGGACTTCGAACCAGCAACCACGGACGAAGTTTCTAAAATAATCGATGAACTGGATCCAAACACGAGTTGTGGTGTTGACGGCATTAGTGCAAAATCTATTAAATGTATCAAACGGCTAATAGCTATTCCACTTACAAACTGTATTAATGATTGCATGGCTCGAGGCGCGTTTCCTGACAGTCTTAAACTTGCAAAAGTAACACCAATTTTCAAATCGGGAGATAGGTCTGACCCGTGTCGTCCAATTTCGGTGTTGCCAATGATTCCAAAAATCTTTGAAAAAGTAATTTATTCTAGAATAGAAAAGTACCTCACCTCCAATAATATTCTGTATAAAAAACAATATGGCTTCAGACCTAAATCCAATACACTCTCTGCAACGGTAGATCTAGTGACTAAAATAAAAAATAAGATTGATGAAAAACATCTGGTACTTGGGGTCTTCATTGACCTTAAAAAAGCCTTCGACACCATCTGTCACAAAATGCTCCTCAATAAACTGTCTGAAATTGGTATCAAAGGCCACGCTCACGCTGTCATAGGCTCGTATCTTCAAGGCCGTAGTCAAATCGTTAAAATAGGTCAAAATCAAAGTTCTGTGAGTGCAATTACTTTTGGTGTCCCCCAGGGCTCAATTTTAGGACCACTCTTATTCCTAATTTACATCAATAACATACAACACATAGGCCTAACTGCTGATATAACACTATATGCTGACGACACCAGCCTATTTTACTTCGGTCACTCTATTAAATTGATTGCAGCAAAAGCACAACTGATTTGGATCGACTTAATGAGTGGTTTCTATCAAACCTACTCACAATCAACACGACCAAAACAAATTTTGTCATCTTCGCTGCAAAAATAAGAAAATAAATGATAACGTGCAACTTAAGATCAACAACGAATTACTTCAAGAAAAAGATCATGAGAAGTATTTAGGCCTGATACTCGATCGCCATCTGAACTGGAAAAATCACTTAAATAAATTAAAAATAAACTAATGTCTTTCACTGGTTCCATATGCAGCATAGCTAAATGTCTTCCTAGTAAAATAAAATATCTAGTTTATAATTCGCTAATTAAACCACACATTGACTATTTAATCGAAGTTTTGGGTACAGCTGCAAAAACCAATTTAGAAGATATACAAATTGCTCAAAATAAATTAATAAAATCTCTTTTTCACTATGATTTTTACACGCCAACCACAAAAATTTATGAAGACACCAAAATAATGAACATTAAACAAACATACGCCTACTACACGAGCATATTGATCTACAAAATAGTTAATAAACAGATCCACACATCATTATCATTTCATAAAAAAGGTCAAATACAAAAAATGAAATTAAGGAATGCAAACCATTTAATGTCACGCCATCCGAGAACGAACTACGGCATTAAAAATATTGAATTTGAAGGCGTGAAAATATATAATAAACTACCAAACGAAATAAAAGAGGCCAAATCACTAATCGGTTTTAAAAGACAGCTTAAAATGTATGTGTTGAGTGAAATATAATTATCAAAAACTACTTACTATATATAATCGTACATTAATAATAATATATATTAATATTAATAATATTAATAACATTTAAAATAACATACAAACTTTCTAAAGGTCATTAATTGACGCCAATATCACAAATACTCGTTTTACCAATATTTGATGTGCCGCATCCAGTATTCAACTACGCTCTGTGAGCTTAACTCCGTGGTCGCTCGGTGATGCATTCACTTTGCCAAAGTTTTGTTTTCTACCCGACACGTTATTGTTATTTCTTTATAATTTGCGTTCTTAACTTTTACCATTCCTTTACTTCTATACTTAGTACGCTCATGATAATATCTGTTATAGTTGAAAATGTTTTTCTCGGTAAGTGAATTATTTATAATTCTTTTTGAGAAAATAAAGATCTTAAACCACAAATATGAAACTTCGCTCAATTAAAACAAAACTAATGAAGTATGGGAAAAACTCAACCCTCCTATTTCAAGGCAGCCACATCCATGTTTAAAAATTGGATATTTATTGTTCATGATACTAACATGCCTACTATGACGAAACATGTTTGTCTTTGCTTGTTTTTTATTTGGTAACTACCCTATGTTTTGAGCAAAAAAAAATAAAAAAATAAAGAAATAAAATAAAGAAATTTGAATTTGAATAAAACGAGTGCCAGCGGCGCAGCGTTACCTTGTGAGATGATGCCCGCGAAATTGGTGGTGCGCGAACCGTGCCACAGCAGCCGTCGGTTGTGCAGCTTCTTGAACGGCTTGTACCGCTTGTCCTCGCCCTCGCGAACCACTTTGAACACCTACGGCAAAAGGTTTAAATTAAAGGCATTGAAAACAACAACGATACTGCAGTATAAACGCTCAGGTTTTGTTTGAAAATAAGGAACATAGCGAAAAGTGCGAAAACGATCAGAAAATTAAAAAAAATACACATAAAAGGTTTGACTGCTGTTTTATAGCAGCTAGATATAAGATAGCCAGTGCCTCAGTAGTTGAGGATATCAGGTAAAGTGCGCTTCCACCTTCAGCCTTATCATAACTTAACATAAAAAAAAAACTATTTGTTTATTTAGGTCACGTGACATATTACGTATATTTTCGAATATATTCGAATACGTATTCGAAGTTACCAATTTAGAATACAAGTGAGTTTGAGGACCTATTTGAAAAAAATCGGGCCTATAAGTGTAACACAGCAATAAGGTAGCACGCAAAGTAGTGAAAAGTATATTCATTCATAATGAAAACGGGTCTTACCTCCTGTATCTCAAGGCTGTAATTGGAGTGCGTGGCCGCGTGTGTGTTGCGCAGGTACTTGGAGATGATTTCAAACTCTTCGGAGCCGTGGTCTAGCGGGGCGATCTCCGCATTCAGCTTCTTGTAGTGGGCGGTGATAGGGCTGTCGTTTCCATCATCTGACTCATCTGTCACGAAATCTTTACATAAGAACAGGCCCAGGGCATCAAGTCTGTTTTAGTGCAATAAAGTCTTAAGTGTGTCAGTAGCCTGATTTTAATATTTGAACTTTAGAGAAAATGACAGAATCCAGCCAATGATACACGATTTTGGACGTTATAAATTAGCAGAATCGAAACCTTATACTGGAGTTATAATAAATGTCATTTTTTTAGCCATAGCTTATGCCACACACAGCTTATTCTTTTCTTCCACCAACTTATATGTGCTTATGCAGGAAAAGCTTATCTATTTTATTTATTTACCTAGTCGACTCTTGAAGTCTTAGTCAACCCTGCAAATAGTGCTTTTGAAAGGAAAGACTCTGCTTTACTTGTCCATAGGGACAAGAGCAAATCTCTAAAGTCTTAAGAAGCCCCGGATGGAGAATGTGACAGTCCTGATTTAGCTGGTTTGATTTGACGGGGCACAATATTACAAAACCTAACTATAAATACCTGTTTGCATCAAGCTGTACGCAATCTCGATTTCTAGTAAGTTATCCAACATTTCACACTTTGATTTAATAAGTTCTGCATCTAACAAGGGTGGATTGTTGACCCCGAAGTTGTGAGGAATCAATGTAAAGAATCTGAAAAAAGGTTTTAATAAATTCGTTGTCTTAGAAAAAAATATATCACAATAGGATGTCATATCTAGAGGGAAGTTACCTATTTGTTGCATCCACTATTTTACTTTGGTTGATATTTCCCGCTTCAATTTCCTTTAGTAACTTTGACAATACTTCATATCCGGACTTGATTTGTTTCTTGGAAAGTTTTCCCAGCGGCATTTTTTCGGTGTCAAGCTAAGTGTTAAATTGAAATGAAAGTATGAAAAAAGACTAGAATAAAAAGAAAAAGTTTATGGAACATGCTAGTAGCATTTCTTTGAATGTATGTATGTATTTTTTTTTAATTAGGTTTATAATAGAAAAAGCCTCTGACTCTCAGGAGAGACAAAGTTAGAGCAAAAAATGAGGGCAACTTTTTATACAACCTTATTTTTAGTTTATAGGAAAACCGAAACACGGGTCAAATATTTTTATTTAAAGAATCGGTACAAAAAATATGAAAATAATATCTTGAAAACTTACGAAGTTACAAGCTTTTTGTACTGCCCCGTTGTGTGTTTTTAGTAGGGTATAATTTATTTGAGATTTTGTAAATATTATTTGGTCAAAATGTAACATGGTATAAAAAATATTGAAATCGAATCTATTACTGATTCTGAACAAACAGTTTTCAGGTTTCGTATTAACTAAAAATAACATTGTATAATTAAAAATGATAATAATTAATTTAGAAATTACTGTAATTCCTTGATTGAAATTGTGAATCAATATGATGTAAATGTTTTTCAACATTTAATTTAAAGTATAAATGCAACTATTGCCGTAGTTTTTTTTGGCAATAGTTGCAGGGCGTCACTTGCACCATGTTATATTTATATTATAACATATTTTTAACTCGTGACTTGCAATAAATTAATCTGAAATCTGAAATTTAATGTCTCTATGACTTGATATCTGAATGTATCATACCATTCAAATGAGAACACTGCAATGTACTGAACCTGCTGCTTAGCAGCAGAAGTAAATAGTGCCCTCCATATGCACATACTCCCACACTGACAGAGGTTCATTTGTTTGAACACTTACCTCAAATTCAAGCAGGACCTTCTTCATACTCTCCACATCAAATATCTTCCTGATTAAGTTTTGCACGGACAAATGGAGACTGCAGGCTTTGTCCTCTTTAACCATTAATTTTACTTTTTCATCACCACCATCACCATAGTCGACGTCGATGGGGTAGTAAAAGTTTGGAACCTACAATATTTATATTTCTATTACATGCATATTGGTAAAGAGCAGAAAAAAATAAATAATATTATAATTAATATTACTTATTTTTTATACAACTTTAGTCGGAACGGGGGTACTAAGCCGAAAGGAGGGTAAAGATACATGATAGTGAATAACTTTTGTCTAAGAACTTTTCCATAAAAATGGATAATTTTAGATTAACAGCTTTTTAAGATTTCAAAATTACTGTTACTTGCTGTGGTAGCCCTGGCGGTCAGCTTTTTCGAGAGAGAGACAGATTTGAGTTCATTGCCGGTGTTAACAAAATGACCGTTCTTATCAACTGTAGAGAGTTGTAAACATTTCAGAGAACAGTTTTTCCCTACGAATCTCCGTCCTCCGAGAGACCCGACTTGATGGTGTGTCATACATAGGTGTATAATAACTAGGGTTAATTTCATTATTATTATTCATTGGTTACTCTCATTACGTCTTTCTCTACATCGCGCAGTGGTCCGCCCCCATACAAGCGGCCGGTCATAGCATGTTTGAAAGATTGATTGCTGTATTTTATAAAACAAAAAATGACACTGTGTTCTTTATTCGAGAGAAAAAATAAACCCTACTGCAATATTTTCATTGGAGTCATAGTTTTCTAGTAATTAAATGCCGACAAACTGTTACAGTTTGGCAGAAAATATAAAACGCAATGTTATGTTAGCTAAGGAAATAAATAAAAATAAAAAATAAGCGGTCGTGTTCGCGGGTCAATCTGCCCGCGACTACGACCGATGCAATTTAATGTGTGCTTAAGAGCGTTTACGCCGCACACTAGCGCCGCCAATGAAAAAAAAACATATCTAGTAATTAGAGATAGAAAATCAAATTATGCTCAACAAACTATCTGAATGAAGTAATTTAGCATTTTTACGTCACCTAATGAACACCTGACATGTTATGGTTTAGTTAAATATGGCGTTATAGTTAAAAGTGGCCGTAACGTCTTATTTAACTAAACCATAACATGTGAGGTGTTCATTAGGTGACGTAAAAATGCTAAATTACTTCATTCAAATAGTTTGTTGAGCATAATTTGATTTTCTATCTCTAATTACTAGATATGTTTATTTTTTCATTAGTGGCGCTAGTGTGCGGCGTGAACGCTCTTAATGGAACGCGAAAGTTTAAAAGTGTATTCTTAACTTTTAACAAATAAGTTAATATACTTATTATAACGTAAGTTGTAACATTATTGAATAATTATTATAGGAATCTATCTATCTTGATGAACATTGTCAATTGAAATTATTTTATCAGTTTATGTATAATGTTAGTACATTATTTGAATAATATTGTAATATCTCGATATAAGGTGAAACAACACATCAACATGCGACTTTTACTATGGGAATAACTTCGAAATTGCGATAAACCAAATTAGCTGTTCTATTAATTTTAGACCAGAATCAGATTTAGTTTATAACAACACAAGAGCAATCTATATTTTAATTTCCTTTAAATTTTGTCTTTTGAACACCGCGTAGTACGTTGGACCAATAAGCAAGGACTTACCTTCATAAAACTGTCCCTGTACTCCCAAGGGTTATCAGTTTTCTCCATGTATTGGAATGTAAACTTGTCGATGGCGTCATCCAGCGACCTGCAATCTTCAACCTTGCTACCGCCAATGGTGGTGCCGATGCGGCCCCAAGAGCGGAAGAACCAATACCTTTTAAAGAGGATTAAAGGAATTCTATCTATAAAACATTATACTCAGTGGATACATAATAAATAAATAAATACACATTTTGGTAATACTTGTTTAGTTGAATATTTTCCTCTCTTCAAAATTGATATACCTGTCAAAGTGCACGCGATTGAAGTCATATGTTATCCTTTTTAATAGTGGTGGAAATATAGATGCCACTATAATTTGTACCTTATGAAGATGCAATAAAACTAATAAAAAATAGATCAAAGGATTAAATAGACCAATACCAGGAATAGACATCCCGATCTGAAGGGGGGGGGGGAATCGGAAAAGTCCTTGATAAACACCATTCCCTCTTCTTGTTTTATGGTTCCAATTAGAGATGGGCCGAAAATTGTTTTGGCCGAATATTCGGGCGCATAATTCGGTTCATTTAAGCGCGCTTTGCCTAGCCAAACACGTTTGTACAGGTTAGCGCCGCACTGTGTCAGGTCGGAATCACTCGCCGCCCGCTGCAGTTGTTAGCTGCAATTTCACGCGTCACGCTAGTAGTTATTACGCACTATTAAATAAGTCAGTGATACGTTATGTCAGCCTTCCCGGTAGCTTAACCTCTCGGATTGCGGAAGACCCAGGTTCGATTTCCGGCTGGGTCCGGTAGGCATTTAATTTTTTTACTGTATTTTATAAATATTTAATTCAGCTTCAGTGCAGCAATTACCACTTAAAAATAAAAAAAGTAAGTTTTTTTTATCGATTCATTGATAATTAATGAATTAATAAACTATGGTAGGTACTTATAGTAGTTTTTTTACAAGTTTAGGTCTTAAAATTGTACAACTTTTAAATTCGGTAATTATTCAGCAATTGAACCGAATATTCGGCCGAATACGAACATGGAAAAATACGCCGAACATACCGAATATTAGGCGCATCTCTAGTTGTTCCAATGGTTATGAATTTAAGGCTTTTGTCTAGAAACTATTTGAAACAAAAGAAGAAATAGAAAAGATTTAGTCGTACTTTTTCTTGTCCTCACGTTCCAAAACTTGCAACTTGTAATAGGAGTTCTTCTGCGCTACAACGTCGGTCTTGCTGAGCACCACAGTGTATTTGGTGCCGTCGTCGGAGTCTTGGTACACGTGGGCTATATCGTCCAGCCCTGAGTCGGGGTCTACCGCAGTACCGCCTGGTAATTTATTTATTAATTCATATACTATAAGGCACGATAACAGAATGCAAACCAAATTTTATACATGGACACATTACAAAAATAACAGTAAAATTTGCACTCCGATCATAGTCGGGCACAGCACTTGCTTATTCTATCTTACATACTTTAAAATATAGAGATCTCTGCTAAACTTAGATCAGTAAAAATAACTAGAGGTAAAAAAAAACATCTCAGAACTAACTCTTGCATATCTTTAGGTGGACAAGTCGAGAAAGTAAGAAAATGTCCAAGCCCTCGGTAATATTATTGTACGCTCTACACATTCCTAAGGCAGGGTCATTGTATGTAACATTGGTTCTCATCATTGGTAAAAAAAACAATTTTTGGTGTTCTTTTACTACCGCCTATTCGTTTTCAGTTTCAATTAAAGTCGCAAAGTATTACTTTGACACTTGAAACAAGATTCGAAGGGGGGGGGGGGCAATAGAACCAAATTAAACATATTTTTTTCAGAAGCACAGCAAATACCCTTTTAGCGAAGCGGCTTGCGAGTCTGAGTTACGATCATGCAAGTTAAGCAAAGGAGGTCACTAAAATCTGGCCAGTTAATGTACCGAGGTACATTTTATGGAAAAAAATACTCTATGAAACGCTGAATAATACAGCAGGCCTACTTTGTTTGTAAGTTATTTGAAAAAGACAAAAAATAACATTTCGGTTTGAAAAAATACGCCATAAAATTCGCAAATACGCAAAAATACCCTCTCTATGTTAAATAATCTGTGATACGATTATCGACAGGAACCAAATCACGAGAAAAAACGGAATACCACAGGCAATAGCCAAGTTATTAAATAAAAATACGAATCGCAAACTAAAACAACGAAGCACCCCGAAAAGCCGAAACGAACGGAATGACATTTGTTGTGTTTTGACATTTTGTAGCGTTTTGTTACTTGCCGAGAGACAACTATTTGCTGATTTTAATTTTATTGTTTTCTATTTTTTATTGCTGTACGCCCATTAAATTATGTATTGATAAAAATAGACGACCAGAGGTGCATTAGCAATAATTAACAAATAAAATATTTTTTAACACTACAGGTTTTGGAGAAATCTGATACTAAACGCAATTGAACATCCAATGTTACCACATGATAAAAATGTGTTACAAGTAATTAACAATTTTATTAATTGATTATCTAGTTTTATCTAAATATAAAAGCAAAATGATAAGTTTTTCGGAATCCTCGAATTTTTCTCTACATTTTAGTATCTATGTACCTCAAGGTATAAACATGGCCAAAGATGTATGGACTATTAGTGACCTCCTTTCGCATTGTCAGGAATTTTGAATCACATGCGATTTATGTGGGAGGGTTTTGACCCAGCAAAGGGACGTTTAGTTCTACTGTAAAACATACCTTTGAGTTTGAGCTTGACCGCTGATTTAGAGGACTTCACGTACATGCTACCGGATTTGGGTATTGATTTGCCATCGACTACGTCTTGAGGTATCCGCGTCATAGGCTGCATATTTTTTGGATAAAAAAAATAAAAACAGTAAAAAAATGTAGCTAAATCACAAAAGTCAATAATGAAAAATTAAATATAAATACTATATTTGCCATTTATTTTTAACTGACAACTCTTTGCTTGTTTTGTTTCTTTTTAATTATCCTAAAGCGCTATTCTATCAATCGGAAACATTTATTGTTAATCATTTAATATATAGAGAATGTACCCAGGGGCTTTCATGGTATTTCTCATAAGAGCAGTACTATAAATAAATAAATAAATAAAATAAATAAATTTTTATTTGCTTTATAACGAGTGAAATAAATGTATATTATGAGCACTTACGTCGGATCCCCAATCGGCAATGTTGTTCTGCTTGATAAGCTGCAACGAATTGGTAACTGTTCCTGTGGCCGGGTCGATCAGATCGAAGAAAGATTCTTCCACCACCTATCGATCGTAAAGAGAATTCATTACTTTGACATGATTGCAGAATAAAGGAATGTCAATTTATTGGAGTTCATTAGACGTCATCGCAATGCCTAGTCACAATTATACAATTGTCCGTGTTTGGCACTGCTGCAATGAGTGCCAACAGTAAAAGTGAAGTTACCGGTGGTGTGCGATAAGCTCCCAACCGACTGAACGCCACTACACAGTCAGACACACTACACAAGCACGCACACATACCTAAGCTCAAGACACTATATTTGTAGAAGAAAATCTCCGGTGATTGTTTATAACGGTCCCGGATCATCCTGGCGGCATCAGCACGGAGGGGAAGTGCGGAAGTTTTTAGTGTGTACCTGTACTATCTATCCTTCTTGAGAAAGTCGGGGGCAGAGTCCCACATAACTATTTCGTCTCCCCGGACGTTGTTGTATGCGTAATGCATTTTATCCCGCATTAAAAATGGGCGCTTTTTCCCTCCCTCATAAAATGACCAACCCGAGCCGAGGTTCCGCGAGGCGACCGACGTCGTGATTTCAACGAAGGAGGCCTTTGCTTAGCAGTGAGACATTATATTCATTTATTTCTATAGGTACCTACACAAACAGATTACAATCCATGCCTACATTAACATATTTGGTTAATCTTATTAGCAAAACGAGTGTGCACAGCACAGATAGCACAGCATAGGCTATTTACTTCACAATGTCTAGTAAGCACTCTTGGTCTCGCTCGAAAGTGTACAGCCTGTGTAACCTTAAGTTTTTCTCAGCCACAGTCGGCTATAATCGACAAAGGATAGCGTGCCCTGTACGCCGAAGATGGCAATCCATCTTCGGCGTACGGGAAAAACTCGAACATCGGGATCGACATCACTTCATTTATTGCTTACAAAAAGCACAAAATAAAGTTAACCATTCACCCAAATCCCAATTTTTTATTTAATCTGAATTGAAAGCTTAGGGCTCTTTCAATTTAGACGTTGGACTTCTTGGCGGGAAAGTGAAGAGTCATGTCTGCGGTTTTGCTTTGTTTTCTAAAATTTGTGTTATGTCGAATATTAATGTGAAATAATGGTGGATCTATTTATTATTTGACCTGAGCAAGAATTTCTGTAACCTAAAACGTGTTTAATAAACACTCAATTGACGGAACACACTAGTTAGATTTTATTTAAAGAAAATCGGTTTGACATTTGCTAAAAAGTTTCTACGACTAAAACAAAACACGGCACTCACTTCGAAATCTTTCTCCTGGATCTCTCTCATCTTGTCGGGCATCCGCTCGACGTCTTTGGCGGTGGAGACGACGGCCGCCAGCGTGTCGGTGAGCTTGCTGACCACGAGCCCGCCCAGCTTCAAGATGCGATTCTTTATCTGCTCCTTGGGCGACTTCAGCTTGCCATAGATAAAGAATTGAAGGTTCTTCAGCGGTGGTATGGGAATGTCCTTCTTGACGCTGGGAAATGAAAGTTTGTATAAGAAGCCACAAAAGGCTGAAATTTCAATGAGTTATGCAAATTGCTAAAGTTAAGCGCAGACTCTTGCACATCAACCTATCC
Organism: Eudonia lacustrata; assembly: GCA_947562085.1. Classification (NCBI taxonomy): domain Eukaryota; kingdom Metazoa; phylum Arthropoda; class Insecta; order Lepidoptera; family Crambidae; genus Eudonia; species Eudonia lacustrata. Next base: position 7,838,750 of record OX387313.1, read on the forward strand.
AAAACTGACAAATTTCTTAAATCAATGTTCAACCATATGCCATATGCATAAAGTTCAAAGTCTATTGAGGATATTTGACAGGGTGTGCTTTTTCAATGTGCAGGCGTGTTTACAAAAATATACTTTATTTTTTAAAGAGGTAAATATACAACAAAGACGAGATATTTAAGTAGATAGTAGTCCTTTACGAGCTCCATAAATAATAAAATGTTTATATAATTTTTAACGCAAATTTTGTTGGGAACAAATTACAAAAACACAAATGTTGAAAAAATTTCCACGAGCAGGATTTGAACCCGCACCCCTCTGACATACCGGATCAGGTGCTCTTTCAATTGAGCTATCGTGGTTCTAACCAGCCCGCCGAAATTATTCAACGCTATTTACTGTATGCGTTACGCCAGCGGAATGTTGTCGAATTTCTTGGATTCTTGATATAGAATAATTAGTGCTCCATCTCGTGTAATTGTGCGCGAAATCTTAAATTTGTGCGTCCAGTAGTTTTTGAGATATTCGCGAAAAACAGATGCCGCTAGGGTAACGTTACCCCAGCGGCATCTGTTTTTCGCGAATACCTCAAAAACTACTGGACGCACAAATTTAAAATTTCGCGCACAATTACACGAGATGGAGCACTAATTATTCTATATCAAGAATCCAAGAAATTCGACAACATTCCACTGGCGTAACGCACGCCTATTTACTTTTTACTTTGAAAGCCAAAGGCGCCCATTCAATGTCAACAACTACCGTCATTAACATCTGATCATAATATTTTTACAAATACTAAAGATCAGTTAAGAAGTAGGCAAGCTATTTATAAAATGTTTGTATAATTTTAACGCAAATTTTGTTGCGAACAAATTACAAAACACAAATGTTATTTTTTCAACATTTGTGTTTTTCCTTAAATAATGTTATGGTAGCAGTGTCTCGTATTGTAATTGTTACTCACATTTTGAGAAGCTCGATGGCGCTGTGGTAAACGCGCTTTGTCTGCGGATGCTGAAGTTAGGCAACTTTTGCTTAAGGCTGGTCACGGATGGGTGACCAAAAATTAGTAATTAACCAATCTGCACTGGGCCCGCGTGGTAGTCTATGGGCCGTTCTTTCTGTGGTGTTTCCATCCATAGAGAAGGCTCGTGTCCCAGCAGTGGGAACGTCAAATGAGCTGGTGATGATAACTTACATTGTACCCGGGTCTTGTTTAAGGTTCAGGAGGACTGGTGGCGGGGGCGCGGCGTGGAACACTCGAACGTCGACTTTGGGCTTGTACTTATTGAACACGGAGCATTGTTTAAATGCGCTGGGAACCTTCATTGGCTTCCTCTTAGGATTTTGAGTTACATAACAGCATTTGGTCCAATCGGTGATGTTACCTGTAGCAACAGATTATTATAGTGCTAAAAATTAAAATTTTAAATTCAGTAATACTTTGTAAATAATTAAATACAACTTAAAATAAAAGTACTGAGCTATCAAGACAATGGGTTTTCTGCCAAATGGTAGAACAAGAGGTGAATTCTAGTTCACATTGTGTTATAAATAAGCATAGATTGGAATAGGTTAATTTTTCATGTAGGTATAGGTACCAGAAAGTGTTTTATTTAATTGTGTTATATACTCTGGATCTAGAAGTTTCTAGAAGGTAGTAAAACGTTTTTTAAATTACCTGTGCATTTGTAGCCGAACGTGTCTAACACAAGCTGTCCTTCCTTACACTCCGGACAGGGTTCAAGAATTCCAAATGCCATGCAGTCAGCTAAACGGTCCAAGCACTATAAGAAATAAATAACAATATATATAAGGGTCTGCCACTAAACGAACGGCAAGACAAGCTTCTGCAAGTGGTGATGGTGACTGGTGGTGAGACACGCATGACCACAACTACTCTGTCAAGAGTACACAACTGAGAAGATTAGGGTCTAATAATAATGAGAAATTTATTTATTTATGGAGTACACAACAGATGACAGTCGACATTAGCATAAAATAGCAACTACAATGGAACAGTGCAAGACCGACATCCAGAAAACGTGTACACACAGCTAATCATGCAGATGCGAACGCAATGGAAATAATACTTTTAGAAATTTAAAATTAAATAGAACTCTTAACACATGTTATGCAGTAAATTGAATTGAAATAATTTTTTATGCATAATTTTAATAACATTCAAAATTGTATCAGAATAATAATAATTTAATAAATTGCAATGAGAAAAATAAAATAATGTACACTTATTTCAATTATAGCATAATAACTATAGAAAATTATAAAATTATAGAAAAATTATTTCTTGAATGCACATCAAAAAATATTTTTTCTAACCTGGGTCCTAAAAATGTTGTTTTAAAGTGTAGATATCGAGCTGTTCGAATAAAGGCATTATTTCATTATATTGACGGCACATTCTTACGATGGGGTTAAAAAACGATGTATTATTTTTAAATGTTTGTATAACAAATATATTTTTTTTACTTCTATTCCAAATCAGTAACTTGGATGTTAAAATTGATAGACTGTAATAGTGTCGGTGAATCAATATAACCATGAACGATTTTGTGGAAATGGAAAAGGTCTTGATGTTGTCGTCGTTTATCTAGAGCAACAATTTTAAAATGTCGCAACCTGTCTAAATAAGACGTTAGTACCCGGTTAAGACCACATCTATAGCCCAATAGCTTCAAAGATTTCCTCTGTATGCCTTCTATACATTGTGAGTGAACTATACAAGGTGGCCGGAAGATTGACGTCCAAAAGAAAAAATTAGGTCTCTCGTGTCGTGGGGTATCCGAATCACCCCCATGTATGTTCCGCGATTTTTTACGGTTTCCGAGTTATGAATTTTTTCTAAATTTTTGAGAATTTTCGAGCGATCAACTTAAAAAATTTCTAGAAAAAAAAGTAAAAGACTTTTTTGTATTTTTTTTTTTGCAACGAAATCTTCATTAGTTGTACTTTTATGCATAAAACAATTAGCTTCGTAACTTTGATGAAAATTTGGAAATGCAGGTCTCAAGAATAAAAAATACGATTATTGAATTATGACTAGAACATTAAGATTAAAATTAAAAATCTAAACAGATGACTGCATGGTTTTTTAGTGATCCTAAAACATGCGACATACTCTCAGCTTTCATAATCATTAAAAAAAGTAGTACTTAATGAGACTTTTCCTAGAATCGGCCTTCAAAGACAGCCACGTGGTATTTTTTTTAAATAATCCATGTGATTAAAACAAAAAGTCTTGCTATTTTATGGTTCCTAATGTTAAATTGGTTTGTTGACTAACCAAAAATTGCCGCAAAAAAGCTAAGATTAGATAACATTTTGAGTTTTTAATTTTAAGGTTGTCAATTTGCTGATAACTAAAAATTCTTAAGAGATTAGTTAACAAACGTTTTAAGTAAGAGGTGGTTTTGTCAATAAATCAGAGATGGTAATCAGAAAGAAAATTTATTTTTTAAATTCACAAAAGGTTTTCAAAGTGGCCACCTCCAGCAGCAATGCACATTCTACACCTTCGTAAAAAATTGCCTTTTAATCGTCTAAAAGCTTCCCTATTCTCTCTCACAACACGTTCGGCTTCTGTAATCTTTTCTCTAAGTTCTTGTTCACTCGAACATTCTCGGGCGTAAGCGATTTCCTTGTAATAGCCCCACACAAAGAAGTCGATTGGGTTAAGGTCAGGTGAGCGTGGAGGCCATCTGATTGGTCCGCTGCGTCCGATCCATCTGTTGGGGTAAGTTTCATTTAAGTGGTTTCGGACTTGCGTTGCGTAGTGACACGGGGCGCCATCATTTTGAAAAACCATGGTGCGTCGAAGCTGAAGATTCACATCTAGCAGCAGCAATGGTAGTTCATTTTCTAAAAAGTTTTTGTAAATTTCTCCATTAAGTCTGGGTGGCAATTCAAACGGGCCAATAAGTTCACCGTTGAGGATACCCGACCACATGTTAACACTAAACCGGTGTTGAAAAGATGAATCTCTCGTTTCGTGTGGATTCTCGATTGCCCACGAGTGGTAATTATGAATATTGAATATTCCAAATCGCTCAAATCGTGACTCATCGGTCCACAAAACTTTATCGAAATATCCAGGATCTTCTTGCTGTTTTCGTAACATGGTTTGGCAAAATTCAACGCGCAATGGGTAGTCTGCAGGTAGCAAAGCTTGAACTCGTCGGATATGGAAAGGGTGATATCCTTCATCGTGAAGTATGGCTTGAATAGACGTTCTTGGGATGCCCAGAGCACGAGCCATTCTTCTCGTACTCGTGGACGGATTTCGCTGAACTTCTTCGAGCACTCTTTCTCTGCGATCTGGATCGACTCGAGGGAATCCTTCACGACCACCGCGTTGACCAGGAATGTGGCCTGCCATCAACGTGTTGTGCGTGTTAATAAAAACACGATGGTCGGGATAATGTGCAGGTTGCGGCCCACCACGTCGTTGAAGTTGTTCGCGATACAATCGCGCTGCTTCACGGCCGTTGCCTTGTGCAACTCCATAAAAATAATGCATTTCTGCATATTCACTTAATGTGTAACTCATCTCTTTCACTTCCAAGTAAACAAAGTCCAAATCAGAAGGCAAAACAGTCCAGTAAACGAGCAAAGTAGTCAAAAAAGTAGGGCAAGCAAATTTGGGGTGAGCGATGGCGACACGAGTAGCAGTAAACACAAAGTGAGTACGACTGAGATAACATTTTGGCGTTGGCTTGGGTTGTCGCCCGCGCTACTGAGAGTGAGAGAGATGGCAATTATTCCGTCTCTATCCTCGCGGTCGACCTATTGTTATTGCAGGTAAAATAATCGCGTTCACTTTTACAACCCATGATTCGCAAGAATGCAACGCGCAGAATTGATAAAATTGAAAACTAAAATTAAACAAAATGTCAATTTTTTAGGCATTTTTTGGTTAGTTAACAAACCAATTTAACATTAGGAACCATAAAAACTTTTTGTTTTAATCACATGGATTATTTAAAAAAAATACCACGTGGCTGTCTTTGAAGGCCGATTCTAGGAAAAGTAGCTCATTAAGTACTACTTTTTTTTTAATGATTATGAAAGCTGAGAGTATGTCGCATGTTTTAGGATCACTAAAAAACCATGCAGTCATCTGTTTAGATTTTTAATTTTAATCTTAATGTTCTAGTCATAATTCAATAATCGTATTTTTTATTCTTGAGACCTGCATTTCCAAATTTTCATCAAAGTTACGAAGCTAATTGTTTTATGCATAAAAGTACAACTTATGAAGATTTCGTTGCAAAAAAAAAAATACAAAAAAGTCTTCTACTTTTTTTTTCTAGAATTTTTTTAAGTTGATCGCTCGAAAATTCTCAAAAATTTAGAAAAAATTCATAACTCGAAAACCGTGAAAAATCGCGGAACATACATGGGGGTGATTCGGATACCCCACGACACGAGAGACCTAATTTTTTCTTTTGGACGTCAATCTTCCGGCCACCTTGTATAATGTGGAGACCAGATTACAGAGCAATACTCCAAATTACTTCTTATAAGGATACTGAAAGATGAAGAAAGCTTTGAGAATTGTTAAAGAATTTGGTATTTCTGGCTACAAACCTTAGCTTGTGACCTTTTGAGACTATTTGGTCATAATAATCTTTAAAAGACATCTTCTCGTCAAAAATCACACCCAAGTCTTTGATAGAACGAACACGATTCAAGGACTGCCCATCCAATCGGTAATCAAAAATAGTTTTTTGTCTTTTATTGGAGTGTAATGATGTGGCATTTATTTATACTCAAGTACATTCAATTATTGTGACACCATGTCGATATTATATCTAAGTCAAGCTGCATTTTTACGCAATCGTCACTCTTTTTGATCTCTAAAAACAGTTTTAAGTCGTCAGCGTACAGGAGTGACTTGCACGTCAGATGAGCTGCCAGGTCATTGATAAACAGAACAAACAGTAATGGGCCGAGATGTGAGCCCTGCGGCACCCCCGACTTGACAGTAATTGGTACAGATGGTACCCCTGCAAAGTTACTAATTGACTCCTTTTATCCAAATACGAAGAGAACCACCAGAGCAAGCTACCATGAAAACCAAACATTGAACTTAGTTTTTGTTACATTATAAAATGATTCACTTTATCAAAAGCTTTTTTGAAATCGGTGTATATTGAGTCGACTTAGCCTCCCGAGGCAAAGACTGTACAAATATAATTTTTATATTCAAGAAGATTGGATACCGTTGACCTATGTCTTACAAAACCATGTTCTGTGATATCAGTGATTGAATGTGATGATAAATATGATCGTGAACAACCTTCACAAACCACTTGGCTAAACTAGAAAGAATGCTAATAGGTCTGTAATTGGAACAGTCAGTTTTATCCCCAGATTTATGGATACAGTGCACAGGGCACCACGTGCGCCGTCTTCCATAAAGAAGGAAACTTGCCGGATCTCAGAGATTCATTAAACACCTATTATTATCCTAATGCGATCCTATTATATTCCTAATGCGAGCGGTGCGCTCAGTTCATTCACGCATACATTCAGAAATAATGAAGATATGCCATCATTATTAACATCTAGTGATTTAAGCTTTGAAAGAATCTCGCCCTCCGTTACTCTTAGTCTAGACAGCGTTGTATAGTCGATCATGAAATTGCTTTATCACTTTTGACAAAAACTTCCATTACAATAAAATTTCGCTAAGGCTCATTGTCGATGATGACAACGTATCTGTCACTTGGTCTTTTAAACAAAAATAGAACTTGTTGTTTTATTATATGCAAACAAAATTCACTTCTAAGGTGGTAAAGCAATTTCATTGTCGATTATACACTCCACATCTGGTGAAACTATACCAGCAGGCGAGTGAGAGACATCATCATCAAACACAGAACTGAAAAATCCGGAAAAGAGTTCGCAGATACCACGGCCATCCGAAGCAGACACACCAACGAAGTGCATCGTCTGAGAAATGCTGTTGTCAGATTTTTTGTTATTTACGTATTTCCATAATTGTTTTACGTCACCCTTAATTGCCTCCTCCACAAAACTTAAATATAAAGTGTAACATGAATGTATGACTTTTTAATTACTTCATTGATAATTTCATATAATTTAGAGACGGACTCATCAATGTTACCATTAGAAACTAAATGAGACCAATTCTGACAGCAAGTTCAGCTTTAATTCTGGCATAGTCCCCTCTCTTAAAATTATGGACCCTAAGAGTATTATGATTTAATAATTTTGGCATAGTGGATGTGTTAATTTTAATGTATAATGTTGGATGGTGATCATCAAGGCGAGAAAGAGGCTCTGCATCCGATACCGATATGTGATTAACATTGCAGAATATGAGATCTAGCAATCTATAATTTTTATTACAGATGTTGTTAAATTGATGAAGGTTACAGAAGTCAACAAAAAGAAATCAAATCAAATCAAAATAAAACGTTAAACGAAAAGTTGTTGTTGCAGCTGTAAGATATTATTAACTTGCAGTTTAAACTTAACAATAATTAAGTTATGCAATATACATACTTCATCGCGACCAGCAGGCACCTCTTGCGAATTCTCTTCGAGTAACTCATGCAAATCACTTTTGCTCATCTCACTCAGTGCATTTCTATGCTTGAAGTATAATTTGTTTTGTTTATCCATCTTCTTCTCTTTCTCTTGTTCTTCTTTTAATTCCGCTGCGTCTTTCGGTTCCTCTTTCAACTTCTTAACAGGTACTTCATCTGTCTTGAATGGTCTGAAAATATAAAGAAAAAAGTAATAATATGTCATAAACAAATTACTTTAAAAACTCATTTACCATGTATTCATACTTGATTGTATCTATAACTATTTGCTGGTCTTCTTTAGACAAAACTTTGATGCCAGGAAGGCTTGCTCCGCCGGCAAAATACAACAGCTGATTTCGTGCTTCAGCAAAACAATTGACGTGATGCCAAAGTGGCTGCCCGCCGTACTTGCTTCCTATTTCTGTGTCATACACGGTCTTAGAAATACGAACTTCACCCTGAAATACCAAACATTTTACTAACCATTTGTGAAACACTGTAGAGTTATTGTGAGTTTTTAAAGAATGAAAGTATGTTTAGTAAGTGAAGCATTTATTTTTAAATTATTTAACTTAATTAAATTTTACCTTGCAAATTTTAATTTCACAGTGGCAGCAAGTGGCTCTGCTACTTTTGGAATATTCCACAGCAAAATCTCTAAGCGCCCCCGCGGCCACGGCAGCGCCGTCGTCGGCAGCTCTCTTGGTAGCTTTCCCTTTGCCTTTTTTGCCCTTAGTGCCACTTGCCCCGGGCATTACAATCCCAGTCATTTCTTCTATAATATTAATTATTCATTTAAAATTAGTAACAATAATAAGTACCTAGTTGGTCAAAGTTACGATCTGCAGTGACATAATAAGTTGCCATTAACTTCCACCTGGCCAGCAAAACTTAGTATTTCTTTTTCATTGACTTTGATCTAGACTAGAGCTAGCTAACTATGTATGTGCGAAATCCTGAGGCTATGTATGAGATCCTATGTATGTGCGTAATAGTGGGATAAAATAAATTTATTCCAAACCTATTTTAGCCTTGATATTTTTCTGATCTTGCGATTTAAGTTTGTTGAAATTTCCAATATCAGTGTGAGTAGTTGGCCGCTGCTTTTGGAAGAAGCAATCTTCATGGAACCAGTTGGGCTGCTTTCCATCATGAAATGCCGACTGTAACAAATATTTCCATAAAAATAAAAACATTTAACAAGAAGATTAACCCATTGAGTTCAACTAGGCACTTGTGTGTTGTTGAAAATTAACCTCTAAAAGTATTATATAAGGGGAACATCTATATAATATTTTTAGTGGTGTTCTAATACTCTGTCGAGGCAAGTGGTTGATGTGACGCTATAATGTACATGTTTTGCTAAATTAATTGCAAGTAGTAAATTAAATTTGTAGAAAGCACTTAGAAAGAGAAAAAATTTTTACTTTCAGAAATTCAATTTACTTGGTTCAATTGATAAATAATTTGCTAATAATTATCATCAACTGTCTTGAAAATTTCTCTGGAAAATGGAAAGTTTTCAAGATGCTAATAATTTATATTAAAGTGAGACAATGTTTTTTAGAAATAAAAATATTAAAGAAATCGATTTCATTGCAAGATATGCTACAGCAATTTTTTGCATCTTTTTGATTGCATTCAGGGTTGATTGCCCCTTTATCCATAACTGCTGTAACGGACATGTTGCAGTGGTCTCGGGTAGAACGGCAATCTAACAAATATATATCTTAAATTTTGTAATTTTTATTTTTCATAACAAAATTTTTGAAATTATTTATTTAATTAATGCATCTTATCAAATTCAATGTAATGCTGATTTATGTCTAATTTGTTATTTTAATATAATATAATTGTGAGATTGTAGCATATTATGGGTTCATATTACCTAAAATAAATTTGATTTGATTTATTTATTAACAAGTAAAAAAAAAATTTGCAATAATTAATCTGGAATTTTTTAAATCATATTTGTTAGCCATATCAGCCTGTTTATGATAATGAAAAAATGAATTGGCTGTTAGTTTTAAGTGTATTATTACTAAAGTATAAAAAATACAGATTATGGTTATTGGAGAGGCCTATGGCCTATGTCCATCTGTAGACAAGTTTAGGCTGATGATAATGATAATGATATTCTATTGTTTATATATTTACATAATTGCATAACAATAATATATAATATATTTACAGAATTATATCACATCTAAATAATGACGAACAAGGCTATGTGGTAACACACAACAAACAGTTTTATCTACTTTTTTAATTTTTAATTTGGTGAACAAACAATTACATAACACTACAAAAACTATTAGGTTGGGGAAAAAGTCTTTTCGCATATAGTATGTATGACCTTGTAATAAAATCTCTTTGGCTATAACTATTTGTATCTGGCTGATTTTGGTATCATTTAAAGTTTAAATTTTAAAGAAGATAATTCCAAATTCAAATTAGGAAAATGTGTGGTTTTCATTTGTTTTTCTTACTGTCACGATGAGTGAATATAGTGGAGAAATTTGATGCATACAAAAAAGGTAAAAATGCAATGCAAGTCACAAAAAAAAATTGTGATGTTTATGGACCCAATGCAGTGTCTGTGAGAGTAGCACAAATTTGGTTTAAGCATTTTCAATCTGGAAATTTTGATGTCAAAGATGCATGTCACTCTGGTCGCCCTTTACGGATCAAATGGTTGCCATTTTTGAAAAAGTGGAGCAAAATCAGCATATCCGTAGTTACGACGTAGCTGAAGAACTGGGAATCGACCACAAAACAGTTCTGGCGCATTTGAAAAAACTGGGTACACAAAAAAGGTTGATATTTGGGTATCTGACGAGCTCACAGAAAGAAACCTAATGAACCGTGTACTCATTTGTGATTCTTTATTACGACGTATTGAAACCGAACCATTTTTGAAGAGGCTCAGACTTTTCATCACCAGTTGTGATGAAAAGTGGATCACGTACGACAAGAACGTGCGAAAAAGGTCGTGGTCAAAGGCCGGTCAAGCTTCACAGACTGGCGAAACCCGGGTTAACTCGCAACAAGTTGATGCTGTGTGTGTGTGGTGGGATTGGAAGGGCATTATTCATTATGAGCTGTTACCACCAGGCAGGACCATCGATTCTGAAATCTACTGCGAATAATTGATGAGATTGAAGCAAGAAGTTGAGAGAAAGCGGCCAGAATTAATCAACAGAAGGGGTGTAATTTTTTCATCATGATAATGCTAGACCTCACACATATTTAGCCACTCAGCAAAAATTAAGAACGTATGGCTGGGAGGTGTTAATGCATCCGCCGTATATTCCTGATATTGCACCTTCAGGTTTCCACCTGTTTCGGTCTCTTCAGAATTCTTTAGGCAGTGTTAGGTTAACATCACGAGAGGACAGCCAAAACCATTTGTCGCAGTATTTTCATCAGAGGCCCCAAAATTTCTATAACAATGGCATCATGTCCCTACCTACAAGATGGCAAAAAGTTAACATTAATAAATATATGTATATTAATAATAATATTCATAAAAAAAATTCCATGCCCCAGAGGCCGTAGTCTTTATAGCAAGACGATAAGTGATGTGATTTGATAATAAGTTTTTAATGAATTAATACATTTAACTTTTAATATAACAATTTTAAAAAAAATATACCCATATAAATTGTGTATATGTTACAAAAAACTAATAATGCTCTATATACAAAGTAGATTAATAAAAACATTATTTGATGTCATAACTATAATATTTATGATACTACAGTGTTGATGTGAGTTAACTAATATGATCAAATTATAAATATGTACTTTTGAACAAAACTTTATTTTTTTCATATTAATACCTACTTTTTAATATGAAAAAAGTTTTTCATCAAAACATTGATTTATGAAATAAAGTTTTGTTACTTTAAAAACAAATGTCAAAAATTACGAATTTCCATAAAATGTTGTAAACTTTGAGCTGAGGTAGAAGGCTAAAAAATTTAACCAAAAAAGTTAATAAAAATATTTTTGTCAATATAATACCTTTAGACAACCTTTTTTAGGTATTTGAGATTGATAAGATAAGATTTACTTTTCTTCACAAAAGGTCCCAATGGTTGAAGTGTAACTAGGAGAGGGAAACCACAGCAAGCCCCACTAAGATACTTTTCTTCAAGCATTTGACGCTCCACCAGCACGTTAAATTCTGTGCCACAGTCTTGTTAAGAAGACAACGTGATGACGTCATATGACGTAATCACGTTGTCTTCCCTATGGATTCCTATGGATGTATCTACCCAATTTATTTCGGCTGATCCTAGTTATGTATCTGTTTTGTTTTTATTTGCAAAAAAAACACGTAAATATAATTTATCGATGGAACAATTGCCCTCATCATTACTTTTTACTACGTATATATTCGGCTATTGACTATAGATTTGTATGTAAGTAGCATGGCACTGGTGGGGGCACATCGCTCATCGCGGTCGAAATTGCTTGGTGCTCAAAGATTAAAATGGCATTGAATTTATTAATTGTTGCTAAGTCAGTTACCGTTTGACTGTCGGTACAATCAAATGATGAGTTAGATTAAAAGCAAGTCTATATAAATACCTGCACCATACGGGCGATACGCAATGTGCCTTGTTCAATCTTTTGTTTGCAGTTTTTACAACCCGCACGCCCCGATTTGGCATATTCTGCTTGATAAAGTAGCTCAGTCATAGCTGCTACACTTTTATGTGGCCACTAAAACAAACTACAACTTTTTTTAGTTGCAAGAAAGCAATTAGAAATCGGATTTAACAAAAAATAAATAGGTAAATAAACAGACGAATGAATGAAAGGAAGGAACCAAATTTTCAAGTTCTAACCGGTCCAGCTTAATTTTGACACTAAATATCAGGGTTGCCAACACTATACCACAAATAGGTGCTAAATGACATCTGAAAAAGTGCTAAATAAATATGGATTTTCAAAAATAGTGCTATTTTTATTGGACTTGAAAAAAAATATTATAATATATTTTGATCTACACTAATGTTGTAACATTCTACTTATGTTTCCAATACTTGACTTATAATTACTACTGTTATAGCGCAGACAACAAAACACTCAATTTAAGCAATTTCACATGATGGTATAATATCCACATCGATATCGTAAAATCTCATTATAACATCAATAAAACGCGACCAATAAACCTGGGGCCCGACCGCCTAACCGATCGCTTTGACTTCGTGTGTGGTTTATGACGTCATCTTGTCGTTTCGTGCCGCCTATGAAAGCAATATCGAGAGCCTTTAGCTTTTGATATTGCTTTCATAGACTGTGCGAGGTGGCAAGATGACGTCATAAACCACACACGAAGTCAAAGCGATCGGTTAGGCGGTCGGGCCCCTGGCGAGCCTTATGTCAAAATCCTCATACAAGTTGTATAAAATTTTGATATAAGGCTGGCTTTTGAAAACAGTTGGGTTATACGTGAAAACTTCGTCGAAACTACTAAACTTACATACACAAAACTCTTTGGTAAGATCTTGTGCCAATTAAATAAAAAAAGAACAGCGCGCGCTCGCTCCTGACTGGCCCTGCGCGCGCAGCTGCGCTCTCATTGGTTAGATTTTAATGGCGGCAAGTTCACTGTGACAATACACGTACGCGTGAATTTAATGTTTCGCAATGTGATTTGTTTTTAAAATACAAATTAAAAGTTAAAAATGGACAGCGACGATGATATTTGTACGCCTCCGGATATTCTAGAATTGGCAACAAAAGTAACTCACAATCTTTTGCCAGAAAAATCTAGAAAATTATATGAAAAAGAATATAATAACTTTTTGGCATGGAAGATCGAAAAGAAAACTACATCATTTTCTGAAAATGTCATTCTTGTGTATCTCAAAGACCTCTCCGACAAATTCAAGCCATCTTCTATGTGGGCTAAATATTCTATGCTCAAGTCCACACTGAGTATCTACAACAATATTGATATCACGAAGTATTCAAAAGTAATAGCGTTCCTGAAACGCAGTTCAGAAGGACACAAGGAAAAAAAGTCCTTGACGTTTACATCAGGTCAAATAAAGATGTTCCTGAAAGATTCACCAGATATTTTGTATCTTTTTGAAAAGGTAAGTGTATTTTAGTTCTGTTATTTAATCTACCTAGTACTTACGTACTACACACGCAAGTTATCTAGACACTCCGTTTAAGCGCTTTGTGTATAAATTAGGTAGTAGGTACCTACACTTTACTACTTCATAAATCATAGTTTTTGCCTTGGCTATGTACCTCAAGCTTATTATATCGTTTATTGTTACAGGTTGCACTAATCTTCGGCATAATGGGGGCATGCCGAAGGCAAGAGCTATACAACATCCAGTTCGATGAAGTCTCTAACATAGACGACAGTACAATCATGGTGAAAGTTTCGAAAACAAAAACGAAAATAGATCGTTCTTTCGTTGTGACGGGCAACTGCTATGCCGTATGTAAAAAATACATGGAACTTCGACCCACCCCCTGTCGAAACCCTGCCTTTTTCTTGAGCTATAGATCGGGGAAGTGCGTCGATCAAAGAACTGGTATTAATAAATTTGGTGCTCTGGGAAAAACTATCGCAAGTTTTTTGAATCTGCCTAACCCAGCGTTGTACACGGGGCATTGCTTGCGGCGCACCTCGGCGACCCTTCTCATAGATAGCGGTGGTGATTTGACCGCACTGAAACGACATGGGGGGTGGAAGTCTTCTACTGTGGCTGAAAGCTACATTGATGAGTCTTTAATGAATAAAATTCAAGTCTCAAATACGATCTTGAACAGTATAGAAAACAAGACGAATGAAGAAATTATAAATATTCCAACTCCGTCTACGAGCTCTACTGCTTGCCCCGCGACCGCTACAGCTGCTGGATCAATAATTAACATTAACTTTCAAAATTGTACCATCCAAAATTTGAACAATTATTATAAATAAACTATTGTCAGCTTTTACTCTTGTTGTTTGACTAATTGCATTAGTGAAGATAAAGTAGTGTATGCAACTGCATATAACACGGGTATTAAAACACTCGTTACTATTATGAAACTCGCTGCGCTCGTTTCATAAACTCACACTCGTGTTTTAATACCCTTCATTATAGAGTCTGACCTTCGAAACGTGACTAAAAAGAATGGCGGCAAATTCAAAAATTCTTGGGGTGTCAACACTCATTATACTCTGAATAAGCGACGTTGATACTTGTATTTTTTTTATTAAACTCTAGATCAACCAAACACATAATTTGTAGTATCAATAAATAAGAATAAATCTTAAGAATAATTGAAGAGGCATTTGTGAAAATGAAAAATCAGGAACAATCAAGTAGGTTCTAATGTATATTTTACATTTACTCAAAGAAAATTATATTCATAATTTCATGAATCATAATCAAAATCTGATTCTAAAAACTCAACACCTGATATTGAGTCAGAAGCATGAAAATCTTCACTGGTGCTGCTGTCTTCACCAACATTTATTATAAATCTTTCGAGTTCATTTTCCAAAATGCCATCTTTTTCTTTGTATTTATTTTCAATGTTAATTATGTGATCAGTATATTTTTTCCAATCAGCTGGTGCGCAGTCAAAAAAAACTTTTATTATGTTTTCCATTTCTGTTGCTGGTATGGCAATGTTTCTACTGGCAATCCGAATAGCTGAAATATCAAAGCTATCCAAAGATATCTTTTTTGGATGTGGTCGCTTTTTTCCAGGTGTGTTCCATTTTCCTTGATTTAATGAACCTTCTTTTTTTATTCTTCTTAGAGTTGAAACACTTATTTCTAAACGAAAAATACCACAATTAATATTAACCAACTTACAAAGTAGAATAGAACGATGTTATTTGTTGGAAAATGGGTTTTTACTTGTCATTGACGATATTGTTTCCAAATATTGCGTTTCACCAGATAAAACTTCCTTTTGTTCAAGTGATGTAATATTCTTGACAGTCTCTTTAATTTTTAGTTTTGTCTCACTATTACTTGAAGTTTCTGTAAGATAAACAAAAATTGGTTGGAGAGTCACCTTAGGTAGGTAATTAATTTTGAATGAAAGGAAAAAGTAAGTATACAGAATTAACCTACAATTGTTTACGATTGTAGTAGTTTTTCAGAGTAAATGTAAAATAATAGACGAGAACAATAAAAGAAGGTATGCTAAAGTATCTAAATGATAAATTCAACTACACAAAACCAACCTATAAGCGAGGTGATTGCGTTCAGTTGTCGTTGTTTTTCAGCAAGTTTATCTTCCATTTTGCTTTTAACTTCGCTAAACTTGTTTATCATAGTAAACAATAGCCTCCTTACATTGCTTTTAACCGGTTTCGCCATGATTGCAAGCAAAATCAACAAAAAACCATACCAGAACTCACAGATGCTATATACTTTTGACAATCGTTTGACAGCTTAAAATTGTTGCCATAATAAAACTTTTGAAAATAGATCGCGTCACGTTTCGTTGGTCAGACTCTATGACAGTTGCATAAACTACTATAATATAATTTATAATTAATAAAATGATATAATGTAAAATTAAAAAAAAAATAAGCAAAATGTAGCTGTAATAATTATTTTCAATCTTTAACCAGTCATCTTCACTGTCATCTGTATCCGCTGTCGTGTTTTCTTCTCCTTGTACTGCCGCCGTTGAATTGGATGGTTGTTCACTATGGCTTTCAGCGGACTTTTTTAATTGAAATGTGTACATTTCTTTTTTGCCTATTTTATAAAATCTCGGGAATTTCGTATGTATGACTAGTCTTGTTAAAAGTTTTAAGCCCTGTTCGGATATGAATAATCGAATTTAAAGAGTCGCAAGTTCATTTTACTCCTTAATTTACCTATTAAAAATATGTACGTTTGATGTTGTTCTAACGCTTGTAACGCCATCTACATTTTGTGCCCTGTCCCCTTAAGCCTGTCTTAAATACGAACGAAAGGCGCCACGGTGCTTTTTAGAATCACTTAAATACTTTTTGGACACCCAAGTGTCTCCTGACGTTTGAGTGGATGAGTACCTACCTACTATTTAGTGCTAGGTGCTGTATGCTGTTGTTTCGTGCTGGACTCATGAAAATAGTGCTAAATCTAGCACCGAAATTGCTAAGTTGGCAACACTGCTAAATATACATTTATTTATTTTGTTATCATCAGAGTGACAATTTAAAAGCAAAGAAATCCAATTTATACAAACCAGTTTAAATATTAAGTATTTTTCTGTGATCAATGATGGTGTTGGTGAGTGATGGATGAATGATTATCATCTCCATCATCATCATCAGCTCATTTTTATGTCCCTACTGCTGGGGCACGAGCCTTCCCTATGGATGGATAGGGAGAACGGGCCACTATAAACCACCACGCGGGCGGGCCCTGATTGGTGGTTGTTAACGACTGCTAATGGAGCCGGGGCAAACGGCTTCACGTGCCTTCCGAAGCACGAAGGAGCACGAGATACATTTTTAGTCACCTATCCGATGACCGGCCTATGCAAAAGTTGCATAACTTTAGCATAGCAATCGCAGACTGGGCGCGGTACGGTAACCACTGCGCCTTCGAGGCGAGCTCCTCGAAACCTCCTCCTTCAGCTCGTTCCTTCAGAATGATTATACAGGGTGTTCGGCAGATCGTTGAACATATGAAAATGGGGGGTAGGTAGGGTCATCTCCTAACCATTCAGGCATTGTACATTGGCCCTGTATAATCATTTTGAAGGAACGAGCTGAAGGAGGAGGTACTATAAATACTAATGATGATTCCTAATAATATTTACTAAATCTTGTGCTATATCCAGCTAAAGCTATGGCGGACTTACTTTATACTTTCCGTGATTAGTTATTACATATAACAACAACGACAACGACAACGACAAGACATAACAACAACGACTTGCCAACAGCATAGTAACGTTGTTACTTTTACATGAATGTATAAAACATCGAAAGAATCATAACTAATGCCTGAGATAATAAGTAAGGCTTATTTAGCCTATTCACATCTCAACCAATAAGACATACATTAAAAATTAATACAATCACTGTGATTTTCTTTTTGTTATCTTTCTATAAGACATCATTGATGAATCGATTAATCCATGTAGGTCGTATCGCTTGATCGCTTCGCTTTTGCTTTTGCTATCGGCCTTCCATCACTTCCATCCATCCCTATTTTTTGATGTTAGTGTTTTTTTATGTTTTCCGTATATAAAAAAGTACTTTGTGGTTAACTGGTTAGTGTCTGCTAAGTGTCTGTGAAAAATTGAAATGAAAAAATGACAGACAGACAAAACTGGTCAAGTTAAAGCTGGGAAATTGGGAATATCGTGTGAGGAGGGTTGTTGTATTTCGTGGTGTATTCATTTCAAAAATAATTGAAGCTTGTGCTTCGAAAGTGGTATTTCGATCAGTTCTTTACATTGTGTTAACTACTATGGGTAGCAGAAAGGAACACATTAAGAAGACTTTAGGCATAACCGAATATCCTTGGAGTTCAGGTAACAAATCATTTTTATCTTTACAGTTTTGCTTTATTGTTATTGAAGATATTAAATACTCTTATTAAATACCACATACAACAATCTATTTATTTATAAATTTATGAAATTTTAACATTGTTTATATAAATAAAAGTAGGTAACTGCTGTTAATGTTTCCGAAACCATGTGTTCTTTTTATTATATAAGTTAAGTTATTAGCACAAGTTCAGTTGATAAACATCCATTTAATGTTGGCTAATATCTTTCCAACAGCTACTTGATTAATGTGCTAAATATAAATGAATAATGTACATGCATAAAAGCTAAAGTTATTATTAGGTACTAATTAATATTTTACTTATAATACTGCAACACCATTTATTTGTATAACATCAATATTTCTTAGTGTTCTTAGTGGGGTATGCTAAGGTATCACTATAGATGTGAAGCTGGTTAGTAACATTTCTAGCCCAGCGGCTGGAAATGGCTTATTTGGCTTATTATTATCATTTCTAGCGATGACTGGAAACGGCTGCTTACATTTCATTGATATGTTCATATGATTTAGTTTTTTGTTTTGTTTCTCTTCGGGTTTATTTAGTATAGGATAGATTTAACATAAATACACATAAACAATGACATTTGCATCTGTATTAAGTGTTAAAAACTCAAAATTCTCATACAAAATGTGACAGCAGTGGAATAGAATAACCTTAATAATTTATTTGTGAAAGAGTTTCTCCTAAATTGGTTATTGACATCTTATATCCACTCTCCTCTACGATACAAGTTAGTTCGATTGAAAATCGGTGTTTATTTTTACTAAACAACTTCATGTTTATACTTTATCTATTCTTGTAGTAAGTTTCTATTAGAAAGACCACCGGTCTAACAGTTAGAGGTCCCACATATCCAGTGGAGTGCAAGATTACTTGGTGCTTGATGTTAATGGCACCAAGCAACTGCCGCTAGTATTGATATGGTACTCGGGGTTTTTGTATTTAACTATGAAACTAGCTGGCGAGCGGCGGGCGCCCCGCAACGAGCCTCGCGCACTCATCCCCGCATGCCCCGCGCACTCATCCCCGCATGCCCCGCGCACCCCCTTCACGCATCTATCGTGCCGCGCGAGATTCCCGCGTTTGGTTTATAATGATGATAAGATCCAAATAATTTAGCTGCCTTTATTCTTATAATTTTCATACACACCACCTAAACATAAACTTTTTTTCATAGTTTCCTGTTCGTTCCTGAATTAAGTAAATTAGTAGATATACACGGTGTCTTCGGTGTTCATTTAAAAAATATAAAAAAAGTAGAATTAAATAAGTGCTACTGTATAACAAAAATAAGAGTTTAACAATAAAAAATGTAATAAAAATAGTTTTTTTTTCGATGCTCAAGTCGAGTATCTACCCCGTATCAAGCAACTGGTTATTCGTTTCTATTCGCTGGTTTCGGTAAATACCAGCTTAGTTAGTTAGTTAGTTATACTGGGCTGTATCCGCACTTAGCCATTCGATTTGGCCATTGTACGTATTGTACCTTCTGCCTACTCCAACCAACCCAGATTATCCCAGAAGACTTGCAGCCTTTTCAGGCTGCTGCAGGCTTCCGCAAGCGTTCTGGGTGTTTGGAGAAACTGTGCCCGTTCGTCTGCCACACTCTTGCACTCCATGAGCACGTGTTGTGGCGTTTCTTCCGCCTCCATGCATCCTCTGCATAGAGGGCTGTCGGTCACACCTATCGTAAATAGGTGCTTGTTTAAGGGACAATGACCAGTAATAATACCGATGATTTTACGGATCCTGTCCCTGTTTAATCTAAGGAGATTGCGGGCAAGCTTTTTTGATGCCACCGGAACTGCATTCTTGGTTTGCCTGCTACCTACACTGTTTCTCCATTCTGTTAGATGTTCATCTTCGGTTAATTTGCGCAGCCACGTTTTTATCTGGGCCTGAGGTATGGGCAGCAGTGGTTCCGGTCCATAAACTGCTGCCATCGATCCTCTTTTGGTCAGTTCGTCAGCGGCGTCATTACCCTGTGAGTTGCTGTGTCCTTTAATCCATTGCAAAGTTACTTTGTTTGCCTCTGCTATGGATTGGAGAGTGTTATGACATTCCAGTACAAGGACAGAGGTTATGGTGTTGTTTTTTAAAGCTTGAAGTACGGATGCACTATCTGAGACAATTTTTATATTTAGGTCTCTGACAGCTCTGGCTGCAACCGCCTGTGCCGCCTTGGTGATACCAATACATTCTGCTTGAAAGATTGTATTTAACTTGTCTAAAGTTGTTGAAATTTTTATATTTAAGTCATTCGAGAAGACACCGCTCCAGTGCCGTGTGCGGTTTTGGATCCGTCTGTGTATATCCTAACTTCATTGATGCCAGAGCTATCAACTGGTACCGCAGTAAGTTGGATATTGTATCTTCTATCGAAGATGTGGTGACATGGTATTCTGTCCATGGGCGCTTCAAGAAACGGTATTTCTTTCAGGCTTGCCTGCAGAATCTTTGAGTGTGTAGTTATGCTTTGTTTCCATAACCCGTTAGATCTTAGTCTTAAGGCTGCGCCCTTGGCTTCCTCTTGAATGACCAGATCTAGAGGTCTTAAGTTCAATATATACTCCAGAGCGGCTGATGAATTTGTTCTCATGCACCCCGTGGCTGCTACGCTTGCTAGGCGTTGCAGACTCTGGATTTTTGCTTTTACCGTGACCAGTTGGGTTCTGGGCCACCAGACAACTGATCCGTAGGTTAAGGAAGGTCTGATAACTGATGTGTATAACCAAAGTGTGATTTTTGGATTTAGACCCCATTTTTTCCCAACAAGTCTTCTACACTGCCCAAACGCTATACAGGCCTTCTTTATTTTTGCGTCAATGTGCCTCGCCCAATTCTGTTTATTATCCAGGATGACTCCCAGATATTTTACTTGAGTTGATAGGGAGAGGTTGGTGTTAAAGAGTTTTGGTGGTTGGAGTTCTGGTAACTTCCTTTTGTTGGTGAAAAGGATAAGTTCTGTTTTTTTCGGGTTTACTCACAATTTGTGTTCGTCACACCAGTCTTCCACAATCTGAAGGGCTGAGCGCATCACTTTGCATAACACATTTTCAGCGCTCCATTTATCAGTATTGCTAAGTCATCCGCATAACCAATAGTAGTGTATCCTCTATCATTGAGTTTTTTAATGAGGCTGTCTACTACTATGTTCCATAGAAGTGGTGATAACACCCCTCCTTGACTCACTTCTGGGCACCCTCTAACTACTTTAGCCCTCATAGTAGTGTTCACCACTATCTGAACCGCCCTTTTGCTAACCAGCGCAGTGATCCACTCTCTCAAGGCTGGTTCTACGTTCCGTTTTCGTAGGGCGTGGTTAATGCTGTTGTGCATGGTTTTGTCAAAAGCTCCTTCTATGTCTATAAAAGCAGCCAGTGTTGACGCTTTATTTGTGGTAGCCGATTCTATTTTGTGCACCACCATATGTAGTGCCGACTCTGTTGATCTGCCTTTCCTATAGGCATGTTGTTGAGGGTGAAGCGGTTTACTTTTCAGTGTTCCATCCCTAAGGTGTCGATCTACTAATCTTTCCAGAGTTTTTAGCAGGAATGATGTTAGACTAATTGGCCTGAAAGATTTGGCATGTGTGTAATCCTCCTTACCCGGCTTCGGTAGGAAAATTACTTTTGCCTCTCTCCAAGGTTGGGGAATATATTTAAAGGCTATGCAGGCCCTGTAGATTGGTAGTAAGTGCTTAATTACATGATTGGGCTGCCACTGTAGTAATGCTGGGAATATCCCATCCAGCCTCGCGGACTTGAACGGTTTGAAGCTGCTCAGGGCCCATTCTATCCTGTCCGCGGTTACTATCTTATTTGCGACTTCCCAATCCTGTGCTGTTGGTGTGCCGTATTGCTCATCTACCCAACCAGGGGCTGGCGTTATTTGGCATCCTGGAAAGTGTGTTTCTAGCAGTACGGCACTGGTTTCCTCGTCTTTATTAGTGTAGGAGCCATCCTCCTTTTTTAAGGAGTCCAAAAGATTAGAGTTGTCCTTAGCCAGGATTTTCTTTAATCTTGCGGCTTGGTTTAATGAGTTAATGCTACTACAGAAATTTCGCCAGCCTTCCGTTCTCCGGAATCTGATCCGTTTTTTGTAGTGCTGTTGTGTTGTTTTATATTTGTCCCAGTCCTCATTGGCTCTGGTATTTTTGGCCCTGTTGAAAAGTGTCCTGAGTTCTTGACGAAGACGGTCAAGTTCTGGCCCCCACCAGCGGCTTTTCTCTAGGCGTTTCGGTGTTACAGCAGGACATGCCAGCTCATAACTTCTTACGAGTGTAGAAGTCAGGAGCTGTACGTTTGCTTCTATTTTGTCGGTACTTGGAATTACGTTATTTACTTGTGTGTTACCTAGTACTTTGTTTGTTAAGTTTTTATACCTTGTTATATCTGTTTTGCGGGGGTTACGATATGGAACAGGGTCTGTTAGTTTATATTGTATTTTAAAGCATACCCGGCGGTGATCCGCAAAGGATGGTTCGTTTGAAACATGCCATCTCTCAATGAGGTTCGCCGCCGCATGTGTTGCTAAAGTAATGTCTATGATGGTTTGATACCTTAAACTAACAAAAGTAGGTTCCGTGCCTATATTCATAATGTTCAAGTTTGTTTGGAAAATATATTCGGTTAGTAACTCACCCCTTTTATTGGTATCCTTACTTCCCCACAGAGAGTGATGTGCATTGCAGTCTGCAGAGATGATCAGGTCCCATTGTTGTGCTTCGCAGTGTTGCACCAGCTCGGCTAGCTCTCTCGGAGGAACTTCACCGTCGCTCGGCATGTACACTGAGGCTAGCACTAGGACAGTTTGTTTATCCGTTAGAATCTTCACAGCAGTGAGGTCTCTAGAACAGAATTGGTTAAGCAAAATGGCTGATATGGTTTTAGGCATAAAAATGCAAGTTCTTGGTTTATCGACGGTTGTATCTAGGAGCAACTTACCGCCTATGTTATTTAGACCGCAAATTCTGTTGTTTCTGATCCAGGGCTCTTGGATCAGAGCGGCGGTCTTGTTGTCTGCCTCCAGCACTCTGCGTAGCGTGGCCGCCGCTATTTGTTTGTGCTGGAGGTTGGTTTGAATGATGTTGAGGTGGTGGTTACGGGCTACGCAGGATGCCATCTTCATCACTGGTAGTGCCCCCCACCCTGCAGCATCGAGTCTGTCTCCATCTCGCTCAAACCCTGTTGGGGAGCTGAGGTGGACTGCTCGGGAGTCGAGGTATCCCTTACAGTGGCCGCGACTGAACTCGTTGCCATTTTTGCGTCCTCGGTTTTTGTCATTTCTTCCGAGGAGAAGAAACGGATATACCCACTACCCGACATGTGGGCTATCCGGCGTTCTCTGTCGAGAATCGACTGCCGCTGGTCTTCGGGAATTCCCAGCACGAGATGGACGGCAGCCTCCTTGGAGCCTGCTTCCGTTGCCTTCTCGTCTACTGTCATTCCGTAGCACTGCCAGGAGTCAACTTTGTACCACGGGTTCTGGGCACAAAGGACTCTGTGCAGCGTAGCGGCGTCGGTGATGCGGGTGTGTAAAAGAAGCCCTGCCTTGAGCCTCTTCTTCAGCTCGGACTGTCGGATGACAGCCAGAGTGGTGCTTGGTATCGGAGATCGAATGGTCTTGACCGTTCTCTCAAGCCAGCTGAGAGCGTTCGCATCCTCGCACCACATCGCCAACACTCCATCCAAAAGGAAGGGGCGTCCGCGGAAAGATGGAGCTTGCGTGCTCGGAGACGGAGACAGAACGGTCTGTAGGATGCTATCATCGATGGCTTCCCTCAGCTGATCTGCCTGGCTTTGCGAGAGGTCCCTCGGCGGGACGGTGATGACCGCTACCCTCAGATGCGATTTACTCGCATCTGCATAGCTCTCCGTCCGCCTCGGTCTCGCATCGGTCTTCGCGCGTTTGGCATCCCCCCTGGGAGACCGGGTCTCATCCAGGCGAGTCCGCTTCGAGGAAGCTGACTTACCCGGACAGTCCCCAGTCCCAGGCTGACCCTTTTCAGGGGCAGTGGGAGCCGCCGCAGCGTTCTGCCGACCGCGAAAACCTCTCGGCTTCCGCCTCCTTTTCGGCTGGCCAGGTGGTGGTGGTGGTGGTGGGTTCGTTGAGGCAGCCGTCTGCGCCGTTGCCGACTCTGTGAAGTTGGCCGGTACAGATTCGCGCTGCGTTGAGGAAGCCGTCTGCGCCATCGCCGACTCCGTGAAGTTGGCCGGTACAGATTCGCGCTGCGTTTCCGCTGCTGCGTCGGCTGTCGTTGTTGGTGTGGTTTTTGCCTGAATAGCCTCCCATCTCGCGCGCCTGTTGGGGCGACTGCGTTTCGGTCGGTTCTTCGGCGGTTCCTTTGCCGTGGCCACGGGATTGGTGTCTCCCCTTTTGCAAGGGCGCTTGTGAGCGACCGTGGTCCATTGTGATACGATGGCAGTATCTACCATGGTTGGTATTGCCTCAATGAGGCCCGACAGGTCCAGACTTGCGCCTGTCCCTGAGCACAGGTTGTCCCCCCCAGAATACGTGGGACTGACCAAGCTGGGCTTGGTGAAGGATTCTCCGCTACCGGAGGCAGCGGTACCTTCCTGGGGTAGTAATTTTTTCCCTTGTGCTGACATTACGGTTGTTGGGGCTGAAGGAAACACACACTACCCGCCCGTGGTGAGTGTGGACAACTTTTAGGGGGGATTTAGTGCCCCAAGGCTCTGCATGCCTGAAGGATTGTGGTTTTGCGCCGCTACTGTTCGGCTCTGCAGGAATTTGTGAAGGAAATTAGGATAGGGGAAAGGTTTGGATGTATGGGGGGAAAACGGCCAGAGGTTTTAGTTATGCCAATTACATATGGTAACTGGCCAAAAACAGGCGGCAACCTCGAGAAGGATAGTCCACTGGCCTTGCCTAGGGGATCTACGCGACCTGCACTACTCCCTAAACCGTTTGCCAATCTCAGCGTTTGGACAGACGCTGAGAGTAGGGGAGTCATCAGTCATCACTCAAGACTCGCTTGATTGACCACACCCCCGCCCAGGGGCTTGTAAATACCAGCTTACAAGCCATTCAAAATTCAAAATTCAAAATCATTTATTCAGTTTAGGCTACAAATAGCTCTTATGAACGTCATTTTATGCCATCGGTTCGTAAGTCTATCTACTCTGGGCGGGAGATCTTGTACTGAGAAGAACCGGCAAGAAACTCAGCAAGTGTCCAGCTCTTTTCTCCCTTACAGCGTCAATGCCCTATGTACTCACTGATAAGATGGGAGCTCTGGGGGTCGGACACATTAAACATAGAGGACCTAAAGGATCTGAAGGTGGAGCAGATAGTAAGATTTACCAAAGAGACCAAAAGATTCGACGGGGCGCCGTGAAAGCTGGATTAACCTTAACTCTCTCAAAAGGGAGAACGGGGAAAAGGATGAAGTTGCGGGCAACAACGCGGGCGGCTCGTCCGTTCGGCTGGCGACGTCCCCATGAGAAATAATAATAATAATAATAAATGGATAAAAATACGAATAAAATCTTAACTGAGCAAAAATATCGAAAAAACAAACAAACAAAACAAAAAGTACAAGAAATATAAAATTATTAAAAAAATTAAAACATCAAAAAACTAAGACCAAAATTTTTTAAGTCCTAAAATAAATTATGTTGTGGTTTATTTTTTGTTACACAAACTTATTTAATTTACGCAAGTAGATTAGAAAATAATGTGCCTTACTTTTTCTAATAGACAAACTAATTTGTGTAGGGGCTTGTATACAATGCTGATCTACTAAACTGTATCTGTACTATGTGTATTCAGCAGTGTGCAGAGAGTTAATTTCCCATTTTATGACTAAAATCTTTATGTTGTAGACGATGATGACCAGCCCATGCCAGATGTGCATTTGTTGCGGAGACAGGCTGCGGAGCCTCGCCCCAGTGTAGCGGATAAGCCTGGTACAAGTGGTAATTACAATTGTTCTTTGGTGTATTTAATAGTTTCTATTGCACCTTAACTAAAAATCTCTTGAGTCTATTGCCGTTCACTGCTGAACGTAAACCTCCCTAAAAAGCGCCAGTCATCCCGGTCCTGCGCAGTCCGCATCCATCCACCACCTACAATTTTTTAAGGGTCGTCGGGTCACTGCGCAGCAAGGCGTCCTACACTGCGTTTGCCTAAACGCGGTCTCCACTCTAGGCCATGTCTGCTCCAACGATCATCGGTCCTTCTGCAGACATGACCGGCTCACTTCCACTTTAAGGTGCTGATTCTGCAATCTATGACGATGACCTTAGTTCTGTGTCGAATAACTTCGTTGTAGATTCTATCCGCCAGAGAAACCCCAAGCAATACTCCATCGCACGCTGAGCGACTTTGAGCTGGTGGACCAGCCCTACCGTGAGTGTTCACGTTTCTGCCCCATATGTCGTTACCGTACAGTCCACGGTCCACGGTACTGGAGACCGTTGGAAGTTATTTTTGGGAGTAAAGTCTCCAAAGAAGTTTTCGACTTAGGCGATCATTTCTGGCTTTGAGGTAACGGTAGTGCCTTGAGATGTTTTAAGCTTCATCAAGTGACAACTGGAGTGGTGAGGCTTGGCGAATACCTTCGAGCCCTTGTTTTTTGGGATTGCATACTCAACGGGGCGGGCATTTGAACGTCGGGTATCCCGCCTAATTAGCCTCTTAATTTCCCTGTGTTTAGTGCCTGACGCTCAGATGGTGTGGCGGATGCATGTTCTCGTCGTCTCCTCATCAGGTCCAGGGTCTCGTTTGAGAGCTTTGTCTTGTGTGTGTCGCTCTTCCGTCGAAAATGCTTGTTGCCTACCTCGCGGAAAATCCGCAACAGTTTATTGGTGGCGTCATCAATGTCCACCGTAGTTTCCAACAGGGCAAATCGGATTTGTAGCTCGAGCTGGAAGCTTTTGGAACCATATTCGACCTGGAGCATTGTAGGTCTGAGAGTCGACTTCAATAAGCGCGCTCGTTCTATTTTGACATTAATATTCAGAGTGCCTCTTACGGTGATCGCTACCGGTATTAACCCTGTTACCAGAAATCGGAAAAAGTCCCTGTCCTTCCAGGAAGTTGACCAGCATTTGCCCCTGTGATTTCTCTATCCGTAGCCGAATGTTCTATTCTCGATTCGCCGCAACTAAAACTATTAGGAGATTATTATACAATTACTAGTGACCCGCTTGCGACTTCGTCTGCTTAAGAACACCCATATCCCATGATGGATCCCTATGGCAGCGCCACCTACCGGGTCTAATTGTAAATCTAAACCATTCTCGAATCCACTTCAACACACACAGAAAATATCATCCTAATTGGTCCAGCCGTTTAGAAGAAGTTCAGTAACATACATACGCACCGAAGATTTATATTTATAAAGATTATTATTATATCAGCCATAGCTGTCCTACTCCTAAGCAAAGGCCTCCCCACACTTTTTCCACTCCCTCCGGTCCCCTGCAACATCACGCCATCTTTCATGAACCCATCAAGGTCGTCCCGCCATCTTCGTCTTGGTCTACCTGATCGCCTTTTCGAATTATGTGGGGTCCACTCTGTTGTGATCCGCGCCCACTTCTCGGTCAGCATGCGGTAGACATGTCCAGCCCAGTCCCACTTCAGCCCGGCGGCCCTTCAAGTAACGTCAGCAATTTGCGTGCGAGAGCGCAGCTCTGTGTTTCGAACGCGGTCTTGTCGCTTTTCTCCTTAAATGCTGCGCTCTATCGCTCGCTGGCACACCCTGAGCCTAGACTTCGATGCTTTTAGAGAATAAGATTAATGCTTTAACATTAATTAATTAATGTTTAAGCATGTTGGTAATCTATTGTTTCTGCGTACCTCAATGAGGTTATGTTGCACGAAGTATGTTTGTTTTGTGTGTGATAACAATGATTGTATATATTGCAGGGCAACCAGCTCCATCATCTCCCACTCTGTCACCAACCAAGAGAAATCAAGGAAGTCAAGCCGAACTGTTTTGGTCTATAATGCAGCCTAACAAGTCCACTGCAAGTGGAGCTTCTCGGTAAGCGATGGAAAGTCATAGCAATAAAAAAATAAAACCTACTTATAAAAAATATTGTGCAGAGGTAAAAGAGCGTGGTCTATATTGCTAAAGTTAAGCAACTTTCGCAGAGGCAGGACAATGGATCGGTGAGCAAAAATTTATCATCTAGAGCTACTCCCTGCTTCGAAAGGCACATTGATCCCGACTACATTAGCAGTCGTTAACAGTCACCGTACCTCACCTGGTCCGCGTGGCCGTTGTTGCCGCGTTTATGGCCCGTTCCCTTTGTGGTGTTTCCGTCGATAGGGAAGGCTCGTGCCCCAGCAGTAGAGACATAAAATGAGCTGAAGATGATGATGGTTTACAACGTTGTAGGTCGCGAACCACAAACTCGACGCGTCCGTCGGTGCACACGCCTGCGGCGGAGCTGCGCGAGCGGCCCGAGCGTGCGAGCGCCGCCGCCGACATCCAGCGAATACTCGCCTTCAAGAAGCTCACGCGCAGCATGGGTAGCTTGCGCCCAAACAAGACTAATGCCACTCTCTACTCAATGTCGTCGCGAGGTTTGTACCCTTTACCCAAAAATATGTTGGAATGGACATGACATGAAAGTATAGGCAGATGCAAACTTCTTGGTGGCTGTGAAGTTTAACCGCCTCTGTGGTCTAGTGGTTAAGACAGTCTCAATCCCAGAGGTCCGTGGTTCGATTTCCAGCGGGGGGTACATTTTTGTGTAATCGGTTTGGTTGGTGGTAGAGCTTGTTTGTCCGCCTAGCTAGTTACCACCATCTAATCTAAATATGTCGCCAGTTTCTAGCATTGTTGTGTTCCGGCAGCCAGAGATAAGATAACCAGTGCCTCAGTAGTTGAGGTTTCCGGGTGAAGGGCGGTTCCACCATTGGCATTATCATCACTTGAGGAGACTTACATCAGGTGAGGTTAGGGTACTGTGCTTACCCGTAAAATTAAAATAAGTTAGCTATGAGCGCAACAGTGTGAAGATCGCGGTGACCTCTACATTTTGTTACTCCAACCAACGGGAATTGCGCCTCACTTCACCACCTTCACGAAGTTTGCATTGCACTATACCATTTATACCATCACCAAGTTAACATTAGTCTCCTCCAGTCCTTACTTTATGTCAATCAAAATTTACAATCATATCCAAAATGAAATTAAAAACATGGAAAAACATTTGCAGTTCACTACGCAGTTAAAATAGTTCTTGACTGAGAAATGTTTTTATACCTTAAAGGAATTTTTCGGATATGGAAAATATTCTTACAATTAATATTTATGTGATTGACATGCAGATAAATTAATATGTTATATTTTGTTTATACTATTATGAATTTATTATGTTAATTTGTTAATTTTTCTGAATTGAATTGAATAATTGATTTTTGTATTGTGACATCTAGGGTCCTCTGAATCAAAAATGAATTTACTTAATTGTTATGCCCTTGCACATCACCTTGGGCGTCACATATATGACATAACATTTTTTAAAGACCTAAGTACTTGTACTGTGTAACTTTTGTGACATGCAATAAAGATTCTAATTCTGAATAAAAATTCACTAACCATTGAACGGGGTTATTTTTTAATCAAGTTTTACATTTTCAAAGCTGTAAACTCATAAGTAAATTCGCATTATTTGTTTGTGAACCTGAAAATGGCTTTCGTAGCTATTCAAATGTTCATTCCTGTAACTGTTCCCGCTGTTGGTCTTCCAAAAAATAAATATAGAATAAACAAATACATTGGAAGCATCTCTAGTGTGACTACCTACAGAATAAAAATCTAAAGTTACTTAAGGTAAACACCTTCAGTCCAGTCAACCACAAGCTCTATTTGAATTGGGCAATATTTCTTTGTTATATAAGCAGAGTAGTAATACTATGTTTGAGTAGCCTTGTTTAATATGACAGGTTTGACTGGCACATCAAGGAATGCAATATTTACCCCCGCAATGTCTGCAGAAGTGGCAGCCAGTCTCAAGTCCAGTAGAGTCCACAGCGCTTTGAAGAGACTACAGGCTAGCCGGAACCCCTTGCCCACCTATAGCACTAGCAACAGAATAAGTGGTATGCATTGTTTGAGTTTTAAAAAAAATCTTAATTTTATAAGATATTTTATTTTTGTATGAATTACTTCCACTTCTGTGTAGCGATTTTGGAACCAGTCTAATTGTCACGATATGATGTCAATTACGATTGCTCTTACTGCTACAGTTTCGTAGTTTGTAATTTCATATCGACGATGCCGAGTTAGCGACGCAACACGCACGACACAGCAATAATGGCTCCTTCCAATGTTGTTATCCAGATTTAATGAAAGCCATTATAACTATGTATCCTAAACTTACTTCATAATCATCATCTCAGCCAAAAGACGTCCACTGCTGGACAAAGCCCTCCCCCAAGGATCTCTACAACAACCGGTTTTGTGTTGCTCGCATCCAGCGTCTACCCGTGACCTTCACCAGATCGTCCGTCGGGCCACCTTGTTGGAGGCCTGCCCACACTGCGTCTACGGCGTGCGGTCGCCACTCGAAAACTGTTCCGCCCTTAAACTTCTTATTTTCTTTACATAGTATAAAACAAAGTCGCTGTCTGTGCGCTTAGATTTTCCAGAGGTACAATTTTTATAAGGCAGATTATGATAATATAATAATAGAATTAGATACCATTGCATGGGTCGAACTCTTTTCATGTTGCTCGAATGTTAATGAAATGATTAGTCTATTTTACGCGAAGCTTAACGTTGTTATTGATAAGTATGTAGTGACATCTAGATTGAATAATAAAAATATATATAATACAAAACCATACAGGATACCCTGTTTGGTTTAGTAAAAAAATAATATCACTCTTAAAAGAAAAAAATAAACTTAGGCTAAAAATTAAAAGATATAAAAGTCCACTTAATAAAGTAAAATTTGAATAGAGATACCGACAAATTAATTGGAGATTGTTATTATAAATATATTGAGTCAGTAGAGTCTAACATAGCTAAAAATACAAAATACTTTTGGACTCACTTAAAAAATATGAAACAACCGGTAAATGCTTATTTTTTTTTTGTATTTTTATTATATTTAGTAATTAGTTAGGTTCAATACATGGCATAGCAACAGCTGTTTTATTTAGATGTGTAGGTATAAAGTATAATTAATTAAGTTAATAAATTAGTATTAGGTGCACGGTGAGGCCGTCTAAAATTAGAGTTGTATGTATCTAATAACTTTAAAGTTTGTATTTATTCATGTAACTCTTTTGATGGTCCATAAATAATTATATAAATAAATAAATAAATCTTTTAAACTACGTAACGGATTTTAATGCAGTTCTCAGCAATAGATAGAGTGATTCAACAGGAAGGTGTATATTTATAATACGTGCATATAATCCCGGTAGGTGGCGCTGCTATAGGGGTTCTATTTGATACGGGTGTTAACTGAAGCGGACGAAGTCGCGAGCGGGCGGCTAGTACTTAAATAAACCCAAATTTTTTAACTACTTCAAATTTGCAGTATTAATTCTGAAGTAGTTAAAAAATTTTGAACCCTTAGTGCCTTACAAATAAACAAAGATTAGGATTCGAATAGTTATTCCGTGTTTTGTCTCTTTTACTCTTATTTGAAATGACGTTTACATGACGGGAACAATACACGGAATAACTATTCGAAGCTTCATCATCATCATCATCATCATCATCATCATCATCATCATCATCATCATCATCAGCAGCAGCATCATCAGCTTATTTTTATGTCCCCACTGCTGGGGTACGAGCCTTCCCTATGGATGGATAGGGAGAACAGGCTTTATGGCCTGTTCCACCACCACGCGGGCCCAGTGCGGATTGGTGGTTGTTAACGACTGCTAGTGCAGCCGGGACCAACGGCTTTACGTGCCTTCCTAAGCACGGAGAAGCTCGAGATGATAAATTTTTGGTCACCAATCCAATGACCGGCCTTTGCAAAAGTTGCTTAACCTCAGCACTCGCAGACCGGGCGCGTTAACCACTGCGCCATCGAGCTCCTCATTCAGAGCTTATTCTTTCTTTCTTATTCGGTCGCCGTGGTGATAAAAGAGATTGTGGTGATATATAGTTACTTTACAGCAAACCTCTCTGAATCAGACTGCAGGAATTACGATCTGTTGGCGCCGTCTACCGCCTACACCGCGTCCGCGTTGCCCACCCGCAACGAGCCGGTTAATCTCGACGAGCCAATCTATTTAACTACCAATGACAGTAAGTACTTATGTACTAGGTAGGGATACCAAAACGTAAAATGGCTTTTAATGTTATCATCGTTAAAAGCCATTTTACGTTTTGGTATCCCATGTGTGACAAACAACAAACATTAAGGCGAAGGGAAAGGAGAAAACATGAATACGAGGTGACTTTAGACATGTTTCCTGGTTAAAGTATAGAATGTGAAGCTTCGAAAATAATATATGCTTTTAACCATATCCTGAAGCTCTACCAGCTGTAAGTTCGAAATACTTGCTGTTAACTTTATTAATATTCAGGAACTAATTTGAAATGCTAAGCTCTGTATTTATCTTGAACACATTTTTTATCAGTTTGACAAATCCGTTTAAAGTGAAACTCGGTATTTATCTATGGTTTGTATCATTTTCCTGTAAGTCCATTTGTTAGCGACCAACCACGTTGACTCGCGGGCGCGGTCACGAAATATCAAACATATGACGTGATATCCAAGTGTTCACGTACGAAACGCACGTGCGGTCTAAGTAGCGGGCAAACTAGCGACTGGCGCGCGCGACAGTTTCAAACGCGTGAGACGTTTGTGTGTGTTCACGTCGAACAAGCCGTGGAGCGCGCGATTTACTCGCGACGTCTCAGGTAACTCGCGCAAACGCCTGGCGTCACAAACATCCAAACTCTCAAAATCTAAACATACAAACTTTCGCATTTATAATATGTAAGTACTAGCCGTCACCCGCCCTCTTCGCTGTGCGAAAATAATGGATCTATCATTTATACAATCTCATGTTCTTACTACATAAAAAATTTCATAAAGATCGGCCAAGCCGTTCTTGAGTTATAAGAGGACATACATATAGAAAGATAGACAGACAAAAATTTCAAAATCGTAGAATTGGTGTCAGTGAGTCATAAAACGAATATTTAAACCAACATTTGTTAGAAAAATTGCATTTACAGACAGAGCCTACAGATTTATATATTAGTACTAGCGGTAAGAGTAACAAACATCCATCCATACTTACAAACTTTCGCGTTTATAATATTAGTAGGATAGATAGATAGATAATAGGATAGTTAATATATAATTTCTTTTTCACATAAAACATTAAAAACTTTTATGATTTCATTTTTTCTTTCTTTTGGCTGATGATGATGATGATGATGATGATGAAAAAAAATGAAAAATGATTATTTCAACAAAAATAGGATAATACAGAATTATACAGTGTACCATAAAGCACCATTACATCCTACTTTGTTGATGATGATGGTGATAATAGGATATTATAATTATAGTAATAAAACGCATTAAAAACTTTCGGTCAGAAACGAGACTGATCATATATTACTCAGTGTTAAATATATGTATAATATACAGTGTGTTAAAGACTACGCACGCGCCATCTAACCGAGGCGATAGCACGAACGCACGCTGCTTGCTGCCTGTATATAACTCGCGTTCGCACGACAGATGGCGCTGGGTAAAAAAACCTCCAATGTCGTTAATACATTAGTAGATTACTTAATAATAATATGTAATTGATGTAAGGTAAAATGTAAGCAACTATCGCATTGGATTTATTTTGGAAGGATAGTTGTGTAATAAAATAATAAAAAAAAAAACTAACATAATACACTCGGCGTCAAAAAAATCGCACCTTTTAAAAATCATCTTTAAAAATTCTTAAACCTTATGTAGAGGATAGTGTTGGGTATCATTAGAAAGGTAACAAAAAGGAGTATCAAAAAACAATTAAATTTAACTTTCTGTTTAATTATAA
Source organism: Eudonia lacustrata (assembly GCA_947562085.1). Classification (NCBI taxonomy): domain Eukaryota; kingdom Metazoa; phylum Arthropoda; class Insecta; order Lepidoptera; family Crambidae; genus Eudonia; species Eudonia lacustrata. Next base: position 7,872,900 of record OX387313.1, read on the forward strand.
TTATACAAACAACATTAAAATTAATAAAATAATAAAAATCCTTAATTAAGTCCTAATTAACAACAGACAATTTACAAAGAAAAATGTACAAAAAGTGTCTTAAAATTAACTTAAAATCTAGTGTTACCCCCCCTTGCCCTGATCACGGCTTCCATACGGTCCCTCATGGACCTCACCAACTTCAGGAGCTCTTCTTGAGGGATAAGCCCCCATTCTTCAATCACCGCGTCTTGGAGCTCCTGTAGAGTCGAAGGAGCTGGATCCCGAGATCAAACCTTACGTTTAAGATGGTCCCAGAGGTGCTCTATTGGATTCAGATCCGGACTTCGCGCTGGCCACTGCATCACAGAGATTTGGGACCTCTGCAAGAAGTCGCTCACGATGCCTGCAGTGTGAGCGCGAGCGTTGTCGTGCATTAATGTGAACCCCTCGCCAAAAGATTCGGCAAAGGGGACCACATGCACTTCCAGGACCTCAGTGACATAGCGGCGAGCAGTCAGCGACCCTTGTCCGCGAGCACCTCCAGTCCGGAGACGCAGACAAGGTCGGTTTTGCCGGCAGCAGACATACCGCCCCAGAACATGCAGGATCCGCCACCATATTCCACCGTCTCCTGGATGCAGGCTTGGGCGAAACGTTCACCCTGCCTCCGGTATACTCTTCTCCGTCGGTCGTTGCAGAAAAGACACACTCGCGTCTCGTCTGAGAAGAGAACAGCTCTCCACTGCTCAAGGGTCCAATCGACGTGGTCACGAGCAAACTGCAAGCGGGCTCGCCGATGCGCTGCAGTCAATTTTGGACCCGTAGCAGCTCTGTGGGCCGCTATCTTCTTCTCCTTCAATCTTCTTCTAACCGTAGATACGCTTACGGTGCGTCTGCGAACTGCCTGGAGCTGCTGTTGCAACTCAACAGCGTTGGAGAAACGATTTCTCAAAGAGTTCGACACAACGAACCGGTCGTCTCTTTCCGAAGTGCAGTGACGTCTACCCGAACCGTGTCTGCGGATATAGCCACCGGTCTCTATGAAGCGCTGGTACACTCTTCGAACGGAATAACGGCTCAGGTTCAGTTGCCGGGCGACATCACACTGCCGCACCCCTGATTGCAGTAGTGCAACCACTTGAGCGGCTTTATCAGCTGTGTATCCATCATGTATACATCCATGTATCCATCAAAATCTGTGCGTGTGTCCTCTTCAACGGTTGAATAGCGAATGACCCACATTGAACCCGTGTTGACCGTTTTATACCCACAAAGGAAGCGCAACTAGCAACTCTCACGGGTAGCAAAATTTGCATCGAATTTTTGTGACACTTTATTTGTTGCATTAGGTTTTATTTGATAATGAAAAGTAATGTTTTTTATTAAGTTAATTAAGTAACCTTGTAAATAAAATCATAATTAATGCGACTGCATGTGCATATCAAGAGTAAATGACATTTGAAAGTGATTTTCTAAGAGGTGCGATTTTTTTGACGCCGAGTGTATATTAATTGATTGAATGCGATTTGAAGCTTTGCGATTAAATGACATATATTTTTTTTTATATTTAACGATTTCTATTGACTGTTAATATCTTTGTACTTGTGTGTCCCATAAGCACAGAAAGTTTTACAAGAATCGGCTCAGTTTGAAAGAATTAGAGCTTTGCTATTGGTATGAAATATCTAAATGTGAAATGGCTCCTAAGGTGCATCCACACTGGGCTTATAAAAAGTTGAGCTATTTTATTCAAAGATGTTATTTTCTGTTGAAATACCCCCTACAGTTTACTACCATGATAATATTAAGTAGGATACTTTATTTATTTTTAAGAGGATTTTATAAAATACTTTATTAAAAGTAACTGTGGTGTGGATGCACCATAACTCTGAGAATCAACATTCAGCCTATCAATAACTTTATGGTTTCTGTCCCCTTTTTAATGTTCTCTGTATTTTCAATAGTTAAATTTAGTTTGTTGTAATAGTGTAAAGTAAAACTGACAGCATGTGACTTAAAGCTATTTCGTTGGAACACTTTTGTTGATATTATTAGTACAATATTTAAGTACATTTTTTATTAATTGTTTGTTTTTTTACAGGGATAAGTTCTAATGGTAATACACTAGTGGTGCCAGCGAGGGAAGACGACATCATTACAATTGAAGGAACCATTGAAGGAACCATTGTAGGTAATGAATGAGAGGGGATTTTTAAATTTATGTTAACAACTGACAAACAAGCATTTCCTTTTGGGGAGAGTTGTCTGATTGCCTTAAACCTTTTCAGCGTCTCCGGACTTTATTTAGTATGCCTCTGTGCCATATAATTTCACTGGATCTAGTACCCTTCAAACTAGAACACAGCAATGCAAAACAGTGCTGCTTGGCGGCGTAAATAGGTATTATAATTGTCGCTATCAAATTGGATTCTGGGCAAATTCTTACCACCAGCTAGAAGATGATATAATACGAGTCAAAGTTATACACAGTATGTTATTAAACCCTAAGTCCGGTGCATTAAGCTCGTTTATATATATTTTTTTCTTTTATCTATAAGGGAAGGGCGAAGATGGATTATTTATTTTTTATTTATTTATTAAAAAAATTTACATCATTTACAAATAAATCAAATACAAGCACAACTGCTACATTTGCCAACAAAGTTTCCACTACACGATAGTTACAGAAAAGACATAAATGAACAATAGAAATATTCCTATTGACGAAATTGGAACTTTGTACTTGTAGACTTATTTAAGACTAATGCTTCAAATGCTTCTAATGCTTGATTTAAATTTGGAAAATGTAATTATGGCTTTAAGAGCGTTTACGCCGTTTTGCTCAAAAACTGTACTTTTCAAACCTCTTAATATCTATGAATATTTACTTTACAAATATGTTAATTACTTATATCATTAGGAGATCTTGTCATCAAAATAGTTTGTTGAAAACATTTTTAGATTTGTGGATATTTTGGAATTTATAACCAGATAATTGAACAGAGGTTTTCATAATTTGACTTTCCGCGTCAACTTCGAAGCTTAAAAATGTGTTTAAATTACTGACAAACCTAAGAACAAAAATTTTATTTCACTTTTTAAGATCTTCAGCAAAATAGTTTGTTGAAAACATTTTTAGATTTTGGTTACTAACAAAAACTATAAAAATCCGAACATTTTGAATTTTTGAAGAAATTATAGGTGATAAAATAATTGTTTTCTCTATTAAACTTACTATATAAATATAAGATAAAAGCTTTTTACTATGGAAAAAAGTGTTCTTTAAATTATGCGCAAAATTCTTTTTACTAAATTAGCTCTATAATTTTTCTATAAATATTTTAAAACTGCTCTAAAACTACTACAAAACTCTGCGTTCTATTAGTATCAAATCAGTCCGCCGCGAGGCCTCTGAGAGAGTGGTCACGACGCTCGACGCTCTACCCGACGATTTTCGAACAATTGCCGTAATTTCGAAGATAGTTCAAATTTATAGCGCGATAAGCAAATCTTAGTACTTTAGTGAATAAATTATTTTATGTTACTTTTGATGAATTGCAACATTTTTAAATTGGACGACCTCCGTGGTCGAGTGGTTAGCGCGCCGGGTCGGGCGTCGCGCCGTCTCCGAAGCCCCGGGTTCAATTCCCGGTCGGGTTAATTTAGAGAAGGACTGTTTTTCTAAATTTATTTCGGGTCTAGGTGTTTTTTCTATGTTGCATGCATGTCCATGTCTATGCATTTATCCATATTATCTTACTATACTAACGAGATTCTTAAGAATACTTATCTTGAGCTAGATAATTGGTGAGAGCATAAACAAATTAAATTTTTAAACTGACAACGTATATTATGTTGCAGAGATAATGGGTAATAAATTCAACGAAACCCCCCCCCCCCCCCCCCTCCGAATCGGGCGTGGTGAGAAGTGAGCTTTAAGTAACTTTCGCAATGCTGGCCCACGGGATAGGTGGGAAATACCATCTATGTGTGTTTCTCTCGGAGGAGTGAAAAGGAGGGGATCCTTTGCAAGACACGTAAAACCGGTGGTCCCAGTTTTTGTCACGACTGCTCCGCACCCGTGCCAGTGTGCGCTATGGGCTATGGCCCAATCTCCTCGCCATATCCTAGCAGTGCGACTTTTGTAGACTAATTATTTATTTAGTTAGTAAGTGTATTCCTTTTTTAATTTTTTTAAGTATTCTTGCCTATTATTATGTTTTTTAGAATCCTACTTATTTTAGTTTTTCTTTCAATGTATTACAAAGAAATTATTAATTGTATGGGCAGTCAAATAACTTGACCGACTTGACAGCACCTATTTTATTGCTGCATGATGTGCTTTGTGCTTATGTGGCTCATATTTTCCAAGAAGATTAGCAAAATTGGGTTTGGTAATAGACAACATATTATTATTGATATATTCTAAAAAATCGGTCAATTTATTTGACTGCCCATACAATTAATCATTTCTTTGTAAAATATTTGAAGAAAAACTTAAATAAGAAGGATTTTTAAATGTTTCGTATCTCAAACCATCAACAAACTGTCAACTGTCAACGTCATGCAGGGAACAACAGGGACTCTATTTCCACTTAACATCAAGTGGAGTGGAGACATTTGCCGAGCTATGAATAAAATAAAATAAAATGTGTCGTCGTCAAATCAATTCGTCCAAAATAAATCGTTGAGGAACAGATAGGTATTGATTATAATTTTGTGATATAAGATTAATTACAACATTAATAAAAATACATACAATATAATATTATAGGTACTTATTTCATGTATCTGTAGTTTAGCCATCTGCTTACGCCCATAGTTAAAAATAAAAAAACGACGGGTTGCACCCCGGGAGTGCCGGCAGAAGTGAAAACTTGAATATTAACGTTGTGCATTTTTGATATTTTGGAATGGTTAGGGAATAATTTTGCACGAATTGCTTCAATTATCAGTATAAAAGTACTATCATTTATGTGGTAGAATACAATATTTATTTATTGTGCTATCGTACACAAACATGACAATTTATTCGCGCAAGCGCCATGCGCCGCCTAAACGAAACAACAGGCATACATTTTCGCCGCGCCGTAGAAAGAGAGGGGGATACTTCCTCTCCTACGCCGCGCCGGCTGTCTACTCTCCATCCGTCTTACGATTTTACGTCTTACATTTTCGATCAGGTCACGTGTCCTGACGCGAATTTAACATTTTTTACCCATTACAAAAAAAATGTACAACGCCGCTAAAGAAGTTTTCACTTCAATATTTTCTAAGTATACCGAAAAACTAAATTCGAACGGATCAAAGTAGTGAGTTTGACTATAGTGAGCAGAACTAGCCTACTCTACGCACACACTCGCGCGTGCTCACAGCCCGCTTCTGTGTGCGTGATATTTGGACTTAAAAACCTAAACTTAAGGTCTCGCGCTCGGCGTAAACGCTCTTAAGGCTCGTATAACTGTTTCTTTACAATAAACAAACTGGCTCACATCGAAAAGTGAACTGGACTTAGTTATCGCCAGTTAAAACGAGCTATGGGATCGCAGAAAATTTTGTACACTGATCTCCAAACTTGAGTATGAAGACGGCACTAAATTACGGTGATGATGATGACGATCACCAATGAACGTGTACCAATTTTCCAGTGGACACCACCCACAGCACGTCTGCCGTCCTGTCGCTGGAGGAAGAGATCGTCGAGATCGACGCGCATGACGACACGGACGGCACGACCACGAGCGCCGACAACGCCGCCGAGAGCCCCATCGTCAACGCCGACGTCGGCCTCAATCAGGTACAACTACTACAATTAGGGTCTTACAAAAGACAAAGAATAAGCTTCGAATAGTTATTCCGTGTTTTGTCTCTTTTACTCTAATTTGAAATGACGTTTACGTGACAGGAACAAAACACGGAATAATCCCTCTCCTCCCCGGATCGCGAAAGCGTTAAGACGTGTCCACTGTGCTGAGTGCTGTCAGAAAATATTTTTTTTTACTAACGTCAAGTTAGCAGCTTCACCACGGAATTAGTTGGTTTTGACTACGTCAAGAAATTGTGTATAAATAGTGACGGATAGCATATAAATAGTGATACTATGGTTCAAAAGATATTTGAGTATATTGGTGAGGCTGCTAACTTGCCGTCAAGCTAGCAGGACCCTTAAGAAATACAGTTCGTATCAATGTGATTTATATGTCAAAAAACTGACTGTGCATAAATAGTGAATCGTATACGCAAAATTTCAATAATAGTAGGTACTTCAATACAAGCCGAGATATTACGGTATTTAGGTGGGCTGCTAACTTGACGTTTCTTGCGATGACGATTCCAGAGAAACGGGTTCAAGTTTCAAACAAATAAATACATAAAAAAAAAAAAAAAAAAAACACAAATGTTGAAAAAATTTCCACGAGCAGGGTTTGAACCTGCACCCTTCTGACATACCGGGTCAAATAAATACATGAAAAAATTGTGTGTGAAATCGTGAATCTTACGATATAAATAAAAAAAAAAATATTTTTTGCTATTTTCCAAAAATCTAATGTAAACTTCTACATAATACTCTTAATATAGGCTGTCGATCAATGTTGAACTTTGCTCCACAGTCATAAGGTTTAAACTTTATTTTAAACATGAGGTGGGTACTATCAAGCAAAAAAGTGTAATATGTATTTTTTGACTGTGTCAATACATAACCTCGGTTCAATGCTATTGATTTGGTATTTAAACCAATATTTTTCTACCCACTTTTTTACGTATCTTTTACTATTCATTTTTGATGGTGTCAATCAATATTCTACTCTCTGTTTAATATTATTTATTCGGGAGAAACAAATAATATAATTAGGCGCACGCAGCTATACGTGTATCACAGTTGTTCAGTGATTTACAAAATAAACGTATTTTCTTCGATATCGTTTTAAATCTGACCACTCAGCATGTGCAAACGAATTGAAGTGCAATATATTTAGTTTGAAAATCACTGAACAATTATAATAAACGTCTAGCTATAATGCGCCTAATTAAGTTGGTCGAGAGTAGTAAAAAAGGACCTCGTCGGTAGTAGCTCGGTGATCATTGGTCCTTCGAGCCGGATGTGTAAGGCGTTTAAAAACGATAATCGTGTAAAAACAGTGCAGTTAGTGACAATAACGTAATACGGATTTCAGTGAAAAAAAAATGGACGTGTAAGCGTGAGTAATAAGGGAATACTTAACATTTAAAAATCAGTGAATACTTTGAAATATTACGAGTGTTTAAAGACTTAATGTTTTTGAACTTTAACAATTGCAGTGATAAAAAGACTTTTCTAAATGAAGTGTTAACATATTTCATGCGTTCATTTCAACGCGCAAACATTTTGAGGTTACTTGTAACGGATTGCTCTTACTTCAATTTTATATAAATTTGTTGCAAAATTTATATGATGGAGGAACTTTAACAATTATTAAACCTTCAAGATGAGAGGTTGGAGATAATTAAAAAGTCACAAATTAACTACGGGAAAGCAGGAAAGGCTCGAATTACAATAAGTTATTTAGATACTCGCTTAGAAAATTTAGAATCTACATGGTTGTCATTTAAAACTACACACGAACAGCTTATTGGAATTATTTCTAAAACATCAAGAAGTGAAATAGATTATTTTAATTCCGACGCATTTGAAGCTTGCGAAGAGATTTACGTTTCATACAAAAGTGATTTAAAAACAAAAATACGGGAACTAACTGCAAATACTTCTTTGTCTGCCTTACCAGAATCTAAGAAAACAAATGCCGAGATTAAATTACCGACAATAAATATACCACAGTTCTCTGGTAAATACACCGAATGGACGTCGTTTCATGATTTGTTTAATTCCATAATACACACAAATCAGTCAATAGATGATGTACAAAAATTACATTATTTAAAGTCAAGTTTGTCTGGCGAAGCTGAACAGCTTTTGCGAACTATTCCAATCACAAGTCAAAATTATAGTCAAGCATTAGAAATTCTGAAAAAAAGATATAACAACAAAAGATATGTATCCAATTGCATTTTTAAGAGACTTTTCAACATGAGAAATATAACTTCAGAATCGGCTTCTCAAATCAAATACCTACTAGATGCAACAGTCGAATGTTTGAACTCATTAAATAACCTGGGGTTACCTACTAAATCTTGGGATGCTATAATAATTTTCATGACGACTTCTAAGCTAGATTCTGAAAGTCACCGTCTTTGGGAACAAAATATTTCAATAGAAAGAGATGAATTTCCTACCTTTGACACTTTTAAACAATTTATGGAAACCAGATTCAGATCATTGGAAATGATTGAGCACACACCGAAATTAGCAAGACCTAAAACATTTCATATGTCATTGGAAGCCGCACACACTACATGTTTATTCTGCAAAGATGAGCATTATATGTATCAATGCAAAAATATCGCTAAATTAACATATCAAGAACGTCATGATTTTGTGCAAAAGAATAATCTCTGTTTCAATTGCTTAATTCCAAATCATTCAGCTTACAAATGTATGAGAAAGACGTCATGTCGAGTATGCTTCAAGAAACACCACTCTCTACTACATCCTAAGAAGAGAGATGAATCTGTTATGGAACATTGTCATAAAAACTCAACACAAAACATAGCATCACATTTTGTAAATCAACCTGGTCAAGTATTACTTGCCACTGCACTGGTAGACGTGACGTCACGTCAGGGTCAGAAACAAGTCTATCGTGCTCTCATTGATCAGGGTTCACAGGCCTCGTTTGTCACTGAAGATTTTGTTCAAACTTTGGGTTTGAAAAATATTAAAATCAACGGCGTGGTCTCAGGATTGAGTGAAGGCAAACAGCTTCACACCAAACACATGGTTGAAGTACAGTTGCAGTCTAGACACAATACAACCTTTACTGTCCTAATTAAAGCTTACATTCTAAAAACAATTACAACCTACCTATCTCAACAATCAATCGCAGTTTCTAACTGGCCGGAGCTAAAAGAGATAGCTCTCGCAGATCCAACATTTGATACACCAAACAAAATACACTTGCTGCTGGGGGCAGAAGTCTATAGTGAAATCATAGAAGCTGGATTGATAAAGAGTCCGTCCGGAATTATAGCACAGAAAACACAACTGGACTGGATTCTTTCTGGTGATACTAGTATGTCAAAACCTGTGAAACAAAACAAAGTTATTAGTTTACATGTATGTGTATGTGAAAATGAATTATTGAGAAAATTTTGGGAAGTAGAAAATGAAATTTTTACCAGCGAAAGAAAATTAACAAAGGAAGAAAAGAGATGTGAAGACATTTATAAACAAACTACAACTAGAACAGAATCTGGAAGATACATTACAAACTTACCTTTTAAAGAAGATGTAGAATCACCGGTAGATAAATGTGGAAAAACAAAAGAAATAGCAACTTCTAGATTTTTACAGATCGAAAGAAAGTTTGAACAATATCAGAAACTAAAGGAAGAATATACTAAAGTAATAAAGCAATATAAAGAATTAGGATATATGTCATTAGCGAAAGAAGATGAAAAGGATGTTATATACTTACCACACCACGCAGTAATCAGAGAGGACAAAGAAACAACGAAGTTGAGAGTAGTTATGGATGCTTCTGCAAAAGGCTCCAAGGGTCAGTCACTGAATGACACGCTGCTAACTGGACCTGTAATACAGAAAGATTTAAGAACATTAATTACAGAATGGAGACAACACAAAATAGCACTAGTAAGTGACGTTTGTAAAATGTATCATCAAGTGCTAATAGCTGAAAAGCACATTAACTATCAACGTATCCTTTGGAGAGACCACCCACATGAAGACTTAGACTCCTACAACTTGCTTACAGTCACATTTGGTACGGCATGTGCTCCCTTCTTAGCTGTGCGAACCTTGTTGCAAGTAGCTGAAGATGAGAGCGATAAATACCCTGTAGCCGCTGAAATAGTAAAATCCTCGTTCTACATCGACGATTTAATGACGGGTGGGTGCAATGAGCTCCAAGCTGTAGAAATCTATGAACAAGTTAACAAATTATTGGGAACTGCAGGATTTACGTTGCAAAAGTGGTCAAGTAACTCTGATAAACTACTTAATATGATACAACAAGATAAAGGTGAGACTCAACCTTTCGAAATCAAATTTGATAAAATTATAAAAATATTAGGAATCACATGGGACCGAAAAGACGACAAATTCTAATTCTCTATTAACTTACCTGAACAAATTCAACCAGCAACCAAAAGAAGAGTCTTGTCAGACGTTGCCCGCTTATTCGATCCCTTTGGATGGCTGGCACCAGTTATCATCAAAGCTATGCTATACTACTATACTGAATGGGACGATAAGCTACCGCGCGATCTGTTGGAAGAATGGAATGAATTTAGAAAACAATTACTTACCTTACAAGATGTAAACCTAGATAGGTGGATTCACACTCATCCAGACATAGACCGGATTAAGCTTATCGGATTTGCTGACGCATCAACAATAGCTTATGCAGCAGTACTTTACGTGAGAGTGATCCAAAGAAACAATGTTTATGTTACAATACTAGAAAGTAAAACAAAGGTAGCTCCACTGAAACAAATTTCAATTCCACGATTGAAACTGTGCGCTGCAGTCCTATTGGCCAAACTCTTGGCTGGGGCAACAAGGGTTTTGAAAATACCTAAACATCACGTTTATGCATATACAGATTCAACTATTGTCTTAGCGTGGATACAATCTCAACCAGTACGATGGAAAACGTTTGTTGCAAATCGTATCACAGAAATCCAAAACAGGCTAGACAATGATAGATGGAACCATGTTGCTTCGGAGGAGATATTGCTTCTCGAGGAATGATACCTTCTGAATTAAAAAACAACCAGCTTTGGTGGAAAGGGCCCCATTGGATGATTCATAAAGTAATAAGCACTAACAAAATAGTTGTTCCTGAAACAAACATCGAAGAAAAGAAACAAGTAACAAGTATTTTATAACAGCAATGAAGAACAATCTATTCTTACTAGATTCTCAAGCTTAAGAAAAATGATTAGGGTACTTACCTACTGTAGAAGATTTCTTAACTTAAAATATAGAAAAGATAATAATAATAAAAATCGTACTTACCTTACCGCTGATGAAATGAAGAAAACTTTAGAAGTGTGCATTAAAATGATTCAAGAGAAAGAATTTGAGGAGGAACTTGATGATCTGAAAAAGAAATCAACTATTAAAAGAAGAAGTAGACTTGTATCGTTAACACCATACATAGATGATAAAGGACTATTACGGGTAGTAAGAACCGAATAAGAAGTTTTGCCCCAAGTAAAATTAATGACTACGAAATTTTGCGTATGTTAAAAAAAATTACAGGGAAAGAAGGCGTTCGGAAATAATTATACAAGAAAATAAACATATCGGAAAATATTTCTATGGGAAATAAGGCGTTCGGAAAATTGTCTACAGTGAAAAATGACGATCGGAAATTTTTATACAAGAAAATAAAAATATCGGAAAATGCATCTGACAAATCGTCTGTAAGGATAGTTGTGTATGGAAATATAATAAATAAATAAATAAAACATGTAATACCTAGTTTCTGGCTTATATATGGCGCCGTCATATTTCTTTATGTTTTTTCCTTCTTTCTTCCTTTATTAGTACGTGCTTGCGGTTCCACCAAATTGTGTAGATATAATATTTTGGGGTCAAGGGTTTACCTGTGACCACAAACCCTATACACCACCAGACCACAGGAAAAAATCGTATCAAAAATCAAAAATATTTATTTCTTTAGCATTAAACAATTTTAACATCTCATTAGATTGGGAATGTCTAGTAGGTATTACAAAATACCTGTAACTGGCAGCCCTGCTCTTAAACAAAGAAATAAACTAAAATATTACCAACTTATGACATTAATGTTGATTTACTTTTTATAATATGCAATACAGACAAACTTACTTTACACTAAGCGGACAAAAACTAGTTTTGTTATGATTATATTATAGAGAGAATGGTATCTTCATTAGGTTAAATGTTTTAATCAAGTTATTAGTTATTATGCTGTTACATTTTTAACATGTTTAAGATAAATATTTATAATTTCGTTAAATTTACTATATTTATATACGTATGTAAAATTAAACGCGACTAAAATTCGCGAAAAGTGTTTCAGTTTGATATACGTAATATTTATTGAATTTTTTCACAGATTGCTACGCTGGATGCAAGCGCGGAAGCCAAACGTCAGCGCCAAGAAAAAAAGAAAAAAGATGGTAACTTGTGTTTCTATTCAATTATGACAACCTTCACCGCGATATAATGTTTCTGACACGCACAAAATTTTATATACTCTACAGTGGCGAGGGGTCAAAATATGGCGAAGGTAAGCTGGACCAAAAAAAAAACACTCACCGCGTGACGCAAGGTCCAAGTGTTTCTTCTGAAGTCAAGGCCCCACTTTCACCATACAAAAAAGCACTGATAAGATATGACAGTGTCTTCGAAGTATGATAAAAGTGGCTTTGAAAAAAGCCTTTTGAGATGTATATGCTGCATGCTAAGTCAAAAAGTAAGTAAACAAAAACCTTTGAAATGTCAACACAAAAGCAAATGAAAATTTTGAATTGGTAATAAGTTAGCAAACCATGAAAATATATGACACCGACACCGATCCAAAACCAAGGAAATACACCAAAAGCGTGCTGAGCGAAACTGAGTGGGAATCTGAGAATATGGAAAACAAAACATTTTATTCAGTTTGCAACTGCCTGTCATCCACGTATATTTATATATGAAAATGTTTAAAAAATCCATCTCGCCTCTTGCAATTAAACCTATCTTATCGCACATGCCTAGGAAAATAAACCTAAATAAATACAAAACACCGCAAAGCCGCATGACAATGTATAGCTCTGGTCCTTACTGCACCGCAATAAAAATATACAACCACCTGCCAGTCGAACTGAGAATGGAAACAGATATGAATATATATCTAAAAACAATAAAAAAATTATTAATAAAAAAATGCTATTACAACTTGAATGAATATTTCAATGATAGTTTTGTTTAATTTTCTTTTGATTTTGTGAACCTTCCTAATTATTGTGCTTCTGTTTTCAATTTAATTTGTCTGCATATCCGTTACACGTCCACGCTAAAATGCAATGCTATGCCCAAATGGGTAACATGATGTACTGTATTATTGATGACACTACCTTGTCCAACATTCATGAATCGCAATAAACACTTTGACTTTGACTTTGACTTTGAATTAATAGTCATGATTGGAAGAGCACGGCCTAATTGAATAACATGCCTTTTGTTTTCATAACTAAGTTACTACTACGGAAAACAACTAACTAAGGAAAACAAAGTTTCTCCGTTAAGCAAGTAGTTTGTTGAACAACACTCGATATGAATTAAAGCCATTAGCAATCAACAAATATATAAAAGATAAACACAGTAAAATAAACAAAAAATCGGCGAAAAGTAAAGATTCTCAACAATTTTGCAAAAACTAATCACTTCCCAAACACGCGCGAGATAATGACATGAATAAAAATGTACTTTACACATACCTTTGATTTACAGACGCTGAACCTGTTACTGTGAAGGAATTTAATCAAGTAAGTTTTTCTCTCTTGATAATAGGATTCAATGTTAACATAAGCTTGCTATACACATCTGGGCCGATATATTCGACTCGGCATTCTCAGATACACTTTCATTTAAGAATCATATAAAACTTCGATTCCAATTATGGCAAGCAATTGCTACCAGGTCTGCCAGCACATTGTTATTATATATTTCTGACTCAAACATTATCTCTCTCTGTCACGGAGACTTCCACCAAAACTACTGTGCGACTATGAATCTGGCTAGGAAAATAATTATTTCCGCGATCGGCCTATCCGAAATCAGAAGACCGCTCTTCATTCTTAAAGACGATGTCAAACTTATGTCATCTTTACAAAGGAAGAAGAAACAAAAAATGGGATTGCACAAGAGATCTCGATAAGTTAAAATAATACTGAAAGAGAGAAACCACAGCAGGCCGCACTAAATCAAAACAAAATATCTTTATCATTGACTACAAGTAGTTTTATAAATGCGTGGGTCTCTCCTTTAAGTTTGAAAATACCTGTTTTAGAGGAGACCACTCACTTTACTGGTGTACAATCATATTTTTGTAGTTACATAGGTATGTCTTATAGATTAGTGGTTCTATGAGTTGAAATAGTATTATATTATGTGCTCGATAGTAAAATACATGTGTGATCATTTGATCAATCAATTTAATGCTTTCCCTTTTTAACTTTTTTTTCGTATTTTTTAGTATTTATTTCTTAATTTGATTATTAATGTACGATAATTATGTACTGAGATACCCAGTGATCCCAGGAATAAAGACGGCTCATTTACATAAAATTGCCGACAAGAAGAGTGGTTAAAACCACCAACATTTTGTCAATTTCTTTCTAAAATAGTCTTAGTCTTAGGCAACATCTGTGATGTTGCTGATGTCCATGGGCGGCGGTGACCGCTCTCCATCAGGCGGCCCGTCTGCTCGTTTGCAGACTATCAAAATATATAAAAAAAGTTCAAAATCATATTTTTTAATTATATGATATTTTGCATTCACAATGCTATACTTACAGTAACAAAATAAAATGTTACTAGAAAAAATCAACCAGTCAGGAAATTATTCCCACTCGAGTTTCCTGAGGCTGGTCGATTTTTTCTAGTAAAATTATATCATATTTTTTTTTATTTGCCGTCGGTGGAATTTCTACGAAATACAACGATATGAGTAATATGTGTACGAAGAAGTAAAACAATTTCCAGAATCCAAGATTTGATAAAAAAAATTAGGTGGTTTGTTTGTTTTTTTTAAAATTCTGAATAATGTGCAAACGCTATACTTCAGCGATCTGAGTTACGTCCAGCGAGATGTCACTAGTCTGTAACTGCCATATGCTTTACTATGGCTCGAGATTTATGGTATATTACAGAAGCGCTGTCAGTCTTGTCTTGTCGGCAACTTTAGATCGGTCGATCATTTGAGATAACATAGGATAAAATTTTGTGGCTCAAACTTCGCCCACCCTTGTACTCGTAGAACTCGAGATAACATCAGATAATTAAAAAACAATACAATAACAGTTACTAAATGACAAGTTCGTAAAATATCATACATCAGCAGTATTCAGGGTCATCAATGCTTTGATCTGCGTAGAAAAATAAGGTTATATTCTGACTCAAACTCTACCCTCGTAGAACCTGCTGCGCCTGCTAGAGTGCCCGGTGTGCCTGGAGTGGATGGAGCCGCCGATGTCTCAGTGCCGCCGCGGGCACCTGGTGTGCGGCCGCTGTCGCGCACGGCTGGCCTCCTGCCCCGTCTGCAGGACCACCTTCTCGTCAGTGAGGAACCGCGCTATGGAGGGGGTGAGTGCAAAAGAACAGCTGCTTATAGTATTGTTAGACCAGCATGTTAGTTTTCTAGGATCTCTTTCTAGTCGGTGAGGATGGAGAGTGAGACCAAACGCTGAAAATGTATGTTCATTCATTGTTTATAAGATGACAGAATAAAAATATTTTGTTGTTGACCTCGGAATGTCTTTAAAGCCTCATCTGAGTTTTTTGGGGGCAGCGAGAAACTTGAAGGGTTTCTCAAGCCGTGTGACCGAAACACCGTCAGACGGTTTCTAAAGGTAATGGCATTACATAAACATGTCATCGTTCCTTATTGGATCTTTCGAGTATTTTGAATCGGATCGGTTAATATATCTGAACTTTTGTGCCCAAGAAATAAAGCTTTAGGGCAGGTAAGCGCGTGTCCGCTTTCCATCAGGCAGGCCGTATGCTCGTTGGCCGACTCGGTAAATAAATAATTTACTAATATAATTATTATTAGTGTATAAACTTAAATATTTAATCTAAGCTTTTTCAATACCTATGTGTACGCTTCAAGGTGTGAACTAAATAAAAAAAAGAAGTTTATTAATAATGATGTACTTACGCCTTCGCAGGTGGCCGAGATGGTCCGCTACCCGTGCCGGCACAGCTGCGGGCGTGAGGTACGGCTGCGGCGGCGCGGCGCGCACGAGGCCAGCTGCAGCGCGCGCCGGTACGCGTGCCCCGCGCCCGCCTGCGCCGAGAGCCCGCCGCTGCCACGCGACTTCCTCGCCTCACACTTCCAGGTACACTTGCGCACAGCTGCGGCGCGCGCCGCCCGATCCTCTAAATGCCACTACACATTTACAGAATACACTAAACATGCACACTAGTTTAGGCCCAAGTCACCGTATTCGTAGAACAAGAACGTAGGACGTAGAACCGGTTCACACGCGCTCTATACCAGCAGACATGTACCTGGACGCTTCTCTCATCCTCCACGGCCCGGTCTACCCGAACCGAGGTCCGAGCCTTTAGAGGCACCCTCGGGTAGTTCCGCTCCCCGATCCGATCCGAACCTTTAGGAGAATCTAGTAGAGCACGGGGACACGCACTTTTAAGTGTGTGATGCCGTTCCCTCTAAAAAACCCCCGACGGTGATTCGTTTCACACGGCTTGAGGTACCCTTTACATCTCGCCGCCCCCAACAAAGCCCGGTGACGCTGAAAATGCCGTTTGAGGCAATCAGCAATCTCTTTAAAAAAAAAAAACAGCTGTAGCGGTACTAGACTATAGTAGCAGTCATTTACTAATAACTGTCCCACTGCTAAGCAAAGACTTCAAATTCATCTATCTTCTTGTGTCTTTAATTATTGTAGTTGTTACGACAACATTTTACTGGTAACATCAACCAGTCCCAGGTAGCTCGAGTGGGTCCTCTCGTCCCAGGTAGTCGAACCTGTCCGAGTGATCACTAAAATTGATGGGTATTGACTTAGTGAACACGTATGCCGAATGTTGGTAATCACAATCCCTGGCTTCGCATCGCATCAATTTAACCCAGGATCACTTGATTTCGGACCAAACGCTATGTTACCCGACCACCGAGACGTCGGCGTTTAGTCGTAAGGTATGTAAAAATAACGTAAATATCATAACAAACAACCACATTTTTTCCGCTACAGATGCAAGCGCATAAGCCAAACGCACCAACGTGTTATTAACTTTTTTATCTACACTAATGTTGTAACATTCTACTTATGTTTCCAATACTTGACTTATAATTACTACTGTTATAGCGCAGACAACAAAACACTCAATTTAAGCAATTTCACATGATGGTATAATATCCACATCGATATCGTAAAATCTCATTATAACATCAATAAAACGCGACCAATTAACCTGGCGAGCCTTATGTCAAAATCCTCATACAAGTTGTATAAAATTTTGATATTAGGCTGGCTTTTGAAAACAGTTGGGTTATACGTGAAAACTTCGTCGAAACTACTAAACTTACATACACAAAACTCTTTGGTAAGATCTTGTGCCAATTAAATAAAAAAAGAACAGCGCGCGCTCGCTCCTGATTGGCCCTGCGCGCGCAGCTGCGCTCCCATTGGTTAGATTTTAATGGCGGAAATTTGAACAATTATTATAAATAAACTATTGTCAGCTTTTACTCTTGTTGTTTGACTAATTGCATTAGTGAAGATAAAGTAGTGTATGCAACTGCATATAACACGGGTATTAAAACACTCGTTACTATTATGAAACGAGCTCGTGTTTTAATACCCTTCATTATATGACAGTTGCATAAACTACTATATTTGTTTTTCTTATCGTACAGATGAAGCACGCGTCGATGCTGAAGATAGGCCACTCGCACAAGTTCTCGCTGAAGGTGAACTGCGAGCAGCACGACACGTGGGTGGTGAGCGCGCTGCACGAGTACTTCTCGCTGCGCGTGGACGTGGACATCCGCACGTGGGGCGTGCTCGTGCTCGTCGCCTACATCGGGCCCAAGTGCCAAGCCAGCAACTACACCTACCAGGTCAGTGGTAGGCCTTTGAATACTGTTAACCTTTTTACCGCCAACAACTTCTATAGAAGTTCGAGATTTTCGTGCCGTCCACGCCAGCACTTCTATAGAAGTTCTTAATTTTTCTTAGTTCTAAAGTACCTAGGTACAAAGACCTACTTTATTAAAATACATTTATACGTTGGCGTACAGCGGGACATCGCGTGCAGGATAGTTGGGCGGTGAAAAGGTGGTACACACACAAATGGTATCGATACGCTTTACTACGATTTCTAGATAACGTTACCTGCATTACCGGTACCAAATTACCTTATAAAAATAACGTTTTTATTTTTTTATTTTTTATTGTAGGTTCACAAAACTGGTCGTTGCATATACAAATTAGTGGAAACAATACAAAGAAGCATGGCAATTCCTTGGCAAGACCTTCTAGGAGTGAACACTGCATGCAATTAAATAAATATCCAAATACATACACTACTTACCTAATACTAATAACGACAAAAATGTTAACAAAAAAAACCGACTCCAAAAAATTAGACTGATAAAATTGCACTAAAAAGTAAAAAAAATAAGCGTTAGACTTATACAGACAATAACTTTATTAAGAAAAAATATAGGTACAATTATTGTTATTTTTGGGGCCGGTGCCAGCCAACGAAGTTTTTGAAGCCGGTGCCAGTCCGCGTTTGTAGTCAAAATTTCATGCATAAGATTGAATGTACTATTATGATTATAATATAGTATGTCGTTAAATGTTTATGTTACCTTGGCTGGCACCGACTCCAAAAGTAACAATAATTGTACCTATATTTTTTCTCAATAAAGTTATTGTCTGTATAAGTCTAACGCTTATTTTTTTTACTTTTTAGTGCAATTTTATCAGTCTAATTTTTTGGAGTCGGTTTTTTTTTTGTTAAAATTTTTGTTTATTTCTCGCTTTTTAGTGATTCGTTTCGATCTATTTATCAAAAGCGAATATGGGTAGACCTACTAAACACGCTGCTCGTATGAGACAGCGCCGTTTAAATGGTCTCATTTAAGCGAAGAAAACGAGAAACGCCTATCTCAAAGTAAGAAATCAAAAACAGTTCCGGTGCCTGTCTTCTTTTGCTTCGTCATAGTCGCTTAACTATCTTAATTGAGATATTTTATCGCCACCCGTGAAATACTTATCATTGAGGAGTTCCGATGGCAATCTGTGGTCTTTTTCATCAGTTACATTTCATTAAATGATACTTTCTGAATGCAAATGCTTGACTTATTTCTGAAAATACCAAAATCGCGATAGGTATGCCTACAATATTCGAGGAGTTCCCTCAATTCCTCAAGGATCCCATCATCAGAACTGGACCAAATAAAAATGGGACCACACGGGAAGCACCAGCTTTCAAATAAAGAAAGAATCATCAAAATCGGTTCACTCAGTCGAAAGTTCAAAGGTAACAAAAATAAAAAAAAAAAAAATTCAGTCGAATTGATAACCTCCTCCTTTTTTTTGAAGTCGGTTAAAAATTACAAATGTTTTTTTAGTAGGGCACGGAGACACAATGCATGATGTGGTTCCCTCTAGAATTCCTCTAACGGTGGTTCGTTTCACACGGCTTGAGGGACCCTTTAAGTTTCTCGACGCCCCAAAAAGGCCGGTAAAGCTGAAAATGCCGCCCGAGACAGTCGGCACACTCTCTTAAAAAAAATCGCCAGTGCATTTCGGGTCGCGACTGCTGGGACCGTTCCTATGGGAACCACAGGGAAAACAGGCGATAAACCACTATGCGGGCCCAGGGTCGGGTTTCCCCTTTCCCTTTCGAAGGCAATGGCAGCTATGTGGCTGTCGAATATTGAACTTTGTGCACTTGGAATAAGATTGAATATCAATGATTAAACTGTATTGACCGTAAAAAGGTTAAAGCATGTCCCGCCCCTAGACACCGCATATTTCGGGGACCCGTATGATATGATTATGAAATAGTATGATATTTATGCATAGCAGTAGTAGTAAAAAAACATTTTGTTTCTCTGACCCAGGGGGCCCCTGAACGACGCGGGACCCATAGGCACGTGACTTTTTTGCCTTTTGGTTAGTCCGGTAATGCGCAAGCCCAGTGCGGATGGGACCACCCATCCGCATGGTCCCGAGAGTCTCGACTGTTAATGCAGCCGGAATCGCGTAAGCGCGTTTATCACTTCCTCATCAAGCTTTTTAGTCTCTTATTAGTAATAATCAGTGATCGGAATAGGTAGGGCTAATTCACCTAAAGTTTGAAGAACGGACAAAAGTAATGGAGATTTTCTTATGACAATATTTTTTTTCAGAACAATTGTCCGCGTTTCCAGACATCGCATAAGAACATTAAAAAATAATATTATTAATACAGTAATTGATTTTATTTCTTATTTTGTATCCTGGAATTGCTGAAAATCGGTACACGCGTTTTTTTATTGTTTTCAAACATGAAAGACAATCTCGCTATTATAGATTACTGGTAAACGAACGGCATTGTTCAACTTCCAAGAAATTCGAGGCTGCCGAAGTCTTGTGAGACATGAGCGAAACAAGAATAGATTTAGACACGCGCCGCGACTAGCTGTGTAAGTGTGACAGAGATTTCTGTTTAGGTTTTGTTTTTCACATAATTGTATAAAATGAATAAATGGTGTGAAAGCTATAAAAATCATAAACTTGTTTTCTGTATCTTTTCCTCGTTAGTTATTTTATTTTTTATTAAAGCTGGTATATTTAATAAATTATACATGCACCCAAGTTTTTCTAAATAATAATTTGAAAAATAAGTTTAATCCAATATATAGGGTGTTCGGCAGATCGTTGAACATACGAAAATGGGGGGTAGGTAGGGTCATTTCCTAACCATTCAGGCATTTAAAAAATCCTGGTCACAAAAATCTTTTTATAAGATTTTTTATTTGATTTTTTGAAATTTCGCCACTGTCGTACCTCTAAACCCCTATAACTTTTTCTTTTTTATAGCTAGACCCAATTTTTTTCTTTACTGGAATCTCGGGGGATGGTAGGTTCTAAAACCGATCCAAAAAATGGTATTTATTACAGGTTATTGCTAAAAGTAAAGTTGTAGTCTCCCAAACCTAAAATAAAAGTTGCAATAAAATTTAACGCTCAACTTTGCGTTGCATTTAAAAAAAAACTAAAAGTGATAGAAGGCTTCAGATTTTTTTAAACATCTCTAAAGTGTAGGCTTTCTAATGGTATGTTATTTGTTTCGATATCATTGTCGTAACCGGAGTTATTTTTTTTTAATGTAATTGGACGATTTCGACGAAATTCTACTTATGCGGAAAGTTACATATTTTGTAAAATTTATCAATGTAAAAGTAAAAATAATGAAACAAACATTTCAAAACTAAGCCATAAAAAAGAAAAACTTATAGGGGTTTAGAGGTACGACAGTGGCGAAATTTAAAAAAATCAAATAAATAATCATATAAAAAGATTTTTATATATCTAAGTGTTACCACATAAAATTTTCAAGAAAACGTTGTCCTACTCCTGCTTTTTATAACATAAATAAAACACCCATAAGTGAAGTTGCGAGCATACGAGACCTGGGTGTTATAGTGGACTCGAAACTCGACTACCGCGAGCACATTGACACCATTGTTAAAAAGGGGGCACGTTTGGCGGGCTTCGTGATAAGGCAAACAAGTTTCTTTAAAGATTTTGAGGTCCCTATTATTCTTTTTAACTGCTACGTTCGCTCACTGCTTGAATATTGCAGCCCAATTTGGAACCCCTCATATGCTGTACATATCCACCGATTAGAAAGATTGCAAAAACATTTCTTGTACCACCTATGCTATGCAAATAACCTCTGCCACAGTCTGCCGTCTTATGAGTCTAGATTTGCGCATTTTGAGGTTTCGTCGTTAGAATTCAGGCGCAATATGACGGATATCGTATTCCTACACAAAATTATATCTGGAAAAATTGACAGCCTGGATTTACTGGAGAAATTTAACATAATTGTACCTCGCTCATGCAGCCGTCTCCGTAACAGAAGGACATTTAATCTTCCTGCTTGTCGCACTAACCATGGTCAGCACTCTCCAATGTACCGAATGTGCTCAGCATACAACAACATTTGTCACGAGATAGACATTTTTAATGTTTCAGTAAATTCTGTAAAAAGCTACTTTTTAAAAACAACAAAAGTAGTTCCTAAATAGCTTACATATTCCTTACACTTGTATCAACCATATACCTCAGCTTTATCGTAGTTTTGTTGTAAATTAAGTTAGCGTAAAAATTATGTAATTTTGTATTATGCATGTAGTGTTCGCCTCGAGAAGGTCTTGCACTTACTGTTTGTATAAGTATACATTATATATGTGTTTTGCTCTGTGTACAGACCAGTTTGGTGAACCAATAAAAAAAAATAAAAAAAAAATGACCAGGATTTCTTTTTAATGCCTGAATGCTTAGGTGATGACCCCACCTACCCTCCATTTTCGTATGTTCAATGTGCCGTCAGCACAATATTCATAGCACGTAATGTTCGTGATATTTAATAGAGATAATTAATAACGTGATTTAATATAGAGACATTTTATGTAAATTAAGCAAAACTCATTAATTCCTGTTTCGTGATTTTCTACAATCAACTAATCTCTCCCGCCAATTTCTTTGTTTATAGATTAATATATACACTTGTATTTTTACATATTAAAACAAGTCAGAAATTATACTCCGATACATTGACCAGTTGTGTTATTATTTAACTACGGGAGCCCTGCAACAATTGGTGACCCCGACGTGATCGCCGACATAAGTCACGCCCGGAAGAAGAACAACTACATCACACTGGTACGAATTAAATAACATTTCTGGCTCATATTGTTTTCTAAAGTTTACGCGAACACTACACATTGAAATGAAACAACTTTTACGGATCTACTCCTACTACTAAAATACTTAAGAAAACTAGTGATCTTGTCAAACAACACTCCGAAACGTTAAATCTAGATGCTAACTATTTAATTCCTTCCTGCCCTAAACCACCAAAACTGTATGGGTTACCGAAAATTCACAAACCCGAGGCTCCGCTACGCCCTATTGTAAGCCAGATTGATTCACCAACTTACCGACTGGCCCGGCATATAGCTAAGATTCTTTCACCACTTAGAGGTAACACAACAGCTTATGTGAAGGATTCCTACCAATTTGTCAACGATATCAAAGACCTACATCTCGCTGACAATGAAACTATGGTTAGTTTTGATGTGCAGTCCTTATTTACATGCCTACCAGTTCAGGATTGCATTGAAATTACCAATAAAACGTCTAGCGGAACAAGATATGCCTGATGAATATGCGGTACTATTAGAGCATTGTCTAACATCTGGCTACCTTTTGTGGAATGACATTTACTACCTGCAAGTAGAGGGTGTTGCCATGGGTTCCCCTGTTTCGCCCGTCGTCGCCGATATCTTTATGGAAGACTTCGAGGAGAGGGCCCTGAGCACAGCACCGGTAACCCCTAGGTTCTACAAGCGGTACGTAGATGACACTTTCACTATCCTACCAACTGATAAAGTATCTGCTTTTCTAGATCATCTTAACTCCATACATCCAAAAATACAATTTACAATGGAGTTAGAGGCAGATAGTAAGCTAGCTTTCTTGGATATTTTAATTATCAGGAATCCGGATCATAGTTTGAGTCACACTGTGTATCGTAAAGTAACCCATACAGATAGGTATCTCAATGGTGATTCTCACCACCATCCTAGACAGTTGGCTACTGTAGGGAAATCTTTGTTTCAGAGAGCACGCGGCATCTGTGACACCCAACACCTGGCTGCTGAGCTTCAGCATGTCAAGCACGTACTACAGGATAATAAACTGAAAGTACCACGGCTTTGTCACAGAAAACGCAATAAACCAACCACAGTCGAGCGCCAACCTGCTGTACTTCCATATATGAAAGGTGTCACTGACAAGATTGGACATATCTTAAAGCGAGCTTCAATTAACACTTACTTCAAGCCGCCGAATAAGATCAACCAATTTTTACGACCTGTCAAGTGCAACATACCCCTTCAAGATGCAGGCGTGTACAAACTGGACTGCGACTGTGGGCTCTCTTACATCGGGCAAACAAAGAGAAGTATAGGAACCCGTGTTAAAGAACATATAGCCGACGTCAAGCATAGGCGCGAAAATAAGTCTGCAGTATGCGAACATTCCCTAGAGGGGCCCAACCATTACATTAGATTTGATAAACCACAAATACTCGTTAAAGAACAACGATTCATCCCTAGGATGATACGCGAGGCTATTGAAATTAAAAAACATCCTAATTTTAATAGAGAAGATGGTTGGAATCTACCACCAGCCTGGGATCCCATCATACAAAATATTAAATCCCAGCCCCGACACCATACTGCCAGACCAAAAGATACTGTAAGCTCTTTCTGCGTAAAACGGAACGCACCTGATTAAATTTAAATGAGGGTATACAAGCTACCAACTAATTATGAGATGACCAACAACTCAGTCTCCCTGTGACCACGGACCCTGCAAAGGGTTCGAAACGTCAGGATAAACATTAAATAAGTAATGTGTAAAATAAACGCGAGTAGATCCGTAAAAGTTGTTTCATTTCAATTTCTGGCTCATTTTCCACAATGGCTCCCACACTACCAACGGGCATCAGGAGCAGTCTTCTCACAGAGACACCGGAGATAGCAGCAATTTCCATTGGTGACCGCATTCCCGATTTTTGGACAGACTCACCACGGCTATGGTTCACCCAGTTTGAAGCGATCGTCGCACCTCAGAAACAAGGCGACGAATACAAGTACAACTTGGTCATCGCGAAATTGGGGAAAAACGAGATACAGCAAGTGAGCGATTTGCTAAATAATCCACCGGCAGAACAAAGATACGAGAGCATTAAACAACGCCTAATAAATTGTTATGAAGAAACAGAGCAGAGGCAATTCCAGAAACTTCTTGCCGAAATGGATCTCGGCGACCAATGGCCGTCTCAGTTGTTACGCCGAATGAAGCAGATAAGCAGTGGGAAAATGAATGACGACACAATTCGACTGTTTTGGTTACGTCAATTACCTTCGTCAGTAACCACAGTTTTAGCCGTCACAGAGAACCTTACTCTGGATAAGATGAGCGAGATGGCTGACAAGATTCTAGAGAACTCCAGGCTTAACTCAAGTTCAAGGTCGTCACAAGTAGACATCGTTACGCAATTAACATCACAAATAGCTCAAATGCAGTTGGAAATTGCAAGTTTGCGTAGCGAGCACAGCCGACGTAGCTCATTTCAGCGTATGCGCTACGACCGACCGCGATCTAGGTCAAGAGGCCAGTCATTGTCAAGGTCCGCATCGAATGAAGTATGTTTTTATCATCGGTATTTTAAAAACCGCGCGCATAAGTGCATACAACCGTGCGCCTGGGAAGCTGGCAAGCAGTCGGAAAACTAACTACAGTACGGACACCGGCGGAGCTCTGTACTGTAAATCCTTCAAACCGCCTTACCGTCAGAGATACTGATAATGGCATAAGGTTTTTGGTTGATACAGGAGCAAATATTTCGGTTATCAAGAGACCACATAATATTACAGAGCAAGTTGACAGTTATAATTTATACGCAGCTAATAATAATAATAATAATAAATAATAAATTCGTTTATTTTCAGGCAACAATTTAAAGTTACAAAAATAACAGGCCCATAGATAAATACCTTATAAACTGACATATACATACCAATATACAATTTTCTTTCGCTCAACATAGGGTTACGACGCCCCTACCGCTGGACTTTTATTATCGCAGACGTAAATATGTCAATATTGGGCGCAGATTTTTTGGAACATCACAAACTTTTGGTAGATATGCATGGCATGAAATTGATTGATAAGTTAACACAATTATCAACTCCAGCCACTGTTTCTCGAACGGAAGGATATAGCAGCGTCACTACTATTAACTCCCGCCTTCCGGATAGCGTTAGGCGGATCATTGAGAAGTACGCAGACGTGACCCGCCCGACAGCATTTAAGTGCAAACCAAAGCATGGAGTGCAACATCATACTGTAACGGAAGGCCCTCCAGTGTATGCTCGTGCGCGACCTCTACCCCCGGATAAATACCGGGTGGCCAAGAAAGAATTTCAAACAATGATGGAGATGGGTATATGTAGACCATCCAATAGCCCCTGGGCCAGTCCTATGCATATAGTGAAGAAAAAGAATGGCGACTGGCGACCGTGCGGCGATTATCGCATGCTTAATAAAGCCACAGTTCCAGACAGATATCCTTTGCCAAGGTTAACAGATTTCACGTACGTCGCACAAGGAAAGTCTTTATTTAGCAAAATTGATATTAAAAAATCTTTTCATTGCATTGAGGTTGCAGACGTAGAAAAAACAGCGATAATTACTCCATTTGGACTATTTGAGTTTCCCAGAATGCCGTTTGGTCTATGTAATGCTGCACAGACATTTCAAAGGTTTATGAATTCAATATTTGGCGACTTAGAGTTCGTGTTTGCCTACGTAGATGACTTACTAATCTGTTCTACAGAATCAACGCATGAGGAACACCTGGAGATTATATTTAAGCGACTTCAAGAGAACAGCATTACAATAAACTTGGAAAAGTGTGAATTTTGGAAGAAAGAATTGGATTTTTTGGGCTACCACATTTCAAGTAAGGGCATCGCCCCACAAGTGAGAAAGTGCAGGCGATCAAAGATTTTCCTAAACCTAAAACCATTAAGGAGCTTAGAAGACTTTTGGGCATGGTCAATTTTTATCGAGGAAGCCTACGTTTAGCTGCCCAACATCAAGTTCCTCACAACAACTATTTAAAGCAAACAAAGAAAAACGACAATTCCGTTATTCAATGGACGAAGGAAGCGGAATCGGCATTTTCGAGTTGCAAACAAAACATTCTGGATGCCGCAATTTTGACGCACCCTTCTCCAACAGCTGAACTTGCCTTATTGACTGATGCGAGTTTAAAATGTATGGGCGCCGTGCTCCATCAAAAATGTAAACAAGGTTGGAAGCCGCTAGGATTTTACTCAAAAGCATTTACTACAGCTCAGATGAAGTATTCAACCTACGACCGGGAGCTGCTAGGAATATTCGCAGCAGTCCGATATTTTCAACGACTACTAGAAGGTCGGCAATTTATTATCTACACGGATCATAAACCGTTGGTTCATTCATTTTCAAAAAAGCCGTCACTAAATGACACACCACGTAGAGTGAGATACTTGGAATACATTTCGCAATTCTCTACCGATATACGTCACATTAGCGGTCACGACAACGTAGTGGCAGATGCACTCTCAAGGACAGTTGATGAAATAACTATACCGTCCAACATAGATTACAAAGAGTTGTCTATTAAACAAAAGTTAGATCCCGAACTCCAAGAACTTATTAAAAATCCGAGATTAAAAATGATTTTGGCCACATCAAATAAACATGGAATACCGGTGTATTGCGACGTTTCTACGGGAAAAACAAGACCGTTCTTACCTCAGGAATTCAGAAAAACCGCATTTGAGGGCATACATTGTTTAAACCATCCCGGAAAAAATACATCGAGAAAAATGATTAATACAAAGTTCATTTGGCCTAACATGAATACGGATATAAACAAATGGTGTGAGTCATGTTTACAATGTCAACGTTCAAAGGTGCTTAGACATACAAATTCGCCACTCGGAAAGTTTATGCCTGCTCAACG
Source organism: Eudonia lacustrata (assembly GCA_947562085.1). Taxonomy (NCBI): domain Eukaryota; kingdom Metazoa; phylum Arthropoda; class Insecta; order Lepidoptera; family Crambidae; genus Eudonia; species Eudonia lacustrata. The sequence continues at coordinate 7,900,591 of OX387313.1, forward strand.
TTTTGCTCACGTTCATTTAGACATTGTAGGACCGTTACCTGTATCTCGGAATAAAAGATATTTAATCACGATGATTGACCGATGCACTTCATGGCCCAAAGTTTTTCCAGTTGAAGACATTACAGCCGAATCAGTCGCACGTCACGTTTACGGAGGATGGATATCGCGATTTGGATGTCCTGAGAAGATCACAACCGATCAGGGGAGACAGTTTGAGTCAAACCTTTTCAAAGAATTAGCCAAGCTAATGGGTATTCATAAGATACGAACTACTCTATATAATCCCAAGGCGAATGGCATGGTGGAACGTTTACATTGAACGCTAAAGACAGCATTGATCGCAAGAGGCAATACAACCAACTGGATGGAAGAGTTACCAACCGTTTTATTGGGACTTCGTGCTTGTTTTCGTCAAGATACTGGTTTCAGTGCCGCCGAATTGGTATATGGCGCCATGATTAAACTACCAGGAGAATTTTTCGGTTGCGAACAACAGGAAACGTTTAACGATTTCGTTACCAATCTGAGAGAAAATATTACAAAAGCAATATCTATTCCCAAAAGAGAGAGCTCGAATAACAATACTTTCGTTCATCCTCACTTGTCAAAATGTTCACATGTGTACGTGAGATGTGATCGTTTGCGTCCTAGTCTTAGTCCTCCATATGATGGTCCGTATCAAGTCATTGACAGAAGTGATAAAAATTTCGTAATATTGCAAGGCGACAAACGCGTAAGAATCTCTATAGACAGAATCAAACCAGCGTTCGTACTGAAAGCCGATCAAGAACCACTGACAAAGCAGATAGTAAGCACACGACCAGATAAGAACGTTGTCACACGAGCTGGTCGTATCTCTCGACAGCCTGTAAGATTCGCTTTATAATCACGTTCCCAAGAGTGTTATAAGTCTCACCTATCGTATTATGTCACACATTTACGTTCAGAATAAAGAAGTATTATCGGCGCTAGCAGACAGAACAAGACGCGGAATCAGCATTATTCATTTACGCGCAGTCTGCAAGGTTGCAATTACTATTACTATACCACTAAGTTATTGTCCGTAATTTTAATTAGGGTTCTATGCATTGTTTTTATTAATGTTATTTTGTAATTTATATATTATTTTTTTCTAAGGGGGAAGTCATGTGGCGTCAGCACAATATTCATAGCACGTAATGTTCGTGATATTTAATAGAGATAATTAATAACGTGATTTAATATAGAGACATTTTATGTAAATTAAGCAAAACTCATTAGTTCCTGTTTCGTGACTTTCTACAAACTAATCTCCCCCGCCAATTTCTTTGTTTATAGATTAATATATATACTTGTATTTTTACATATTAAAACAAGTCAGAAATTATACTTCGATACATTGACCAGTTGTGTTATTATTTAACTACGGGAGCCCTGCAACATTCAACGATCTGCCGAACACCCTGTATATAGACGTGATTGTCTTTCATTTTGGAAAACAATAAAAAACGTGTCTACTTATTTTCGGCAATTCTGGGATATAAAATAAGTAATAAAATCAATTACTGTATCGATAATATACATTTTTAATGTTGTCAAGTGATGTCCGGAAACTCGGACAGTTGTTCCGAAAAAAAATTGTCATAAAGAAGTCTCCATTAATTTTTGTCTATGTTCTTCGAACTAAGTGAATTAGCCCTACCTATGCTGATCACTGGTAATAATAGAAATATTCGCTGACATATGATATTTTCCCATATCCCTATTAAAGATGTGGGACTGCCCCCTGACTATGAGATCTTATAGCAGTATTATTACAGTTGTGGAAAAGAGACGCGAATATATTCGCCGCTACACGTGTCTCTTTTTCACAACTGCAATAATACTGCTTTATGAGCTCGTGGTTACCCCCCTGTAATGTGACCTCGAGAAGACTTAGAGGGATTTTGAAAGTGACTTTGCACTTGTGTCTGTATCTACTTGCATGGTAAATAGTAATGTATGAGCCTCAGTTACATAAAAAAAGTTACATACTGTCTATAATTTAAATGAAATGTTCAATAAAATGTTCATAAATGTTTCTTTTAATGTTCAAAAATGTTTCCGGCAGGTTACCGTAGTGGGCCAACACAACTCGCGAAAACTGGTATACGCGAGGGCAACGCACAGCGACTTGGAGAGCTCCTCCCTCAACGTCAGCCGCCAAGACTGTTTCCACCTGACTCTAGACCAGGCGCTCAACTTCCTGCGCGTCAAGAACCGCCACTGCGAGCCGGACAAGTTCCTGGACTTCAACGTTGAGATCAGCAAGTGCGACGCGCAGCGAGACGACTCGGAGTCGTGATCGGCGTTCATATCGAAACTGGTCCACCGCCGCCTAGCCAAGGCGGTGCGGATGGCTCGACGTTCGAAGTTCAAACGTCGTTGGAGCGCGGTCATTCAGGAAGTGTTGCAGTGATGTGTTAGTGAAACCTCTGTTTACAATGTATGTACCATTATCAAGTGTGAGAATGAGACTCGCGAGGAATCGGACTCTTGATTAGCGTTTATAAGGAAACTTGTCCGACGCCGCCTGGCCAAGACGGTGCGGATGACTCGACGTTCGAAGTTTAAACGTCGCTGGAGCGCGGTCATTCAGGAAGTGTTGCAGTGATGTGTCAGTGAAACCTTTGTTTACAATGTATGTACTATTATAAAGTGTGAGAATGAGACTCGCGAGAAATCGGACTTTTGATTAGCGTTTATAAGGAAACTGGTCCGACGCCGCCTTGCTAAAGTGGTGCGGATAGCTGGACGTTCGATGTTCAAACGTTGGTTGAGTGCGCTCATTCAGGTGTTACAGTGATGTGCCAGTGAAACCTCTGTATACAATCTTCATTAAACTTTTATAAAGTGTGAGAATGAGACTCGCGAGAAATGGGACTCTTGAAACTGGTCCGCCGCAGCCTTGCTAAAGGAGGTGCGGATGGCTCGACGTCCAGGTTCAAACATGGGTGAAGCTCGCCTATTGAGGTGTTTCCGTGATGTGTTTAATTAGATAGTTAGGCACAGTGAGTAACTCTGTATGCAAACTTGATTTAAAGTATCAGCAAGTGCGAGGATGAGAGACTACTCTACTCGGACACTTGATTATTTTTAATAGGTATTTAATACTCTGTCATCAATTCTAGCGATAATGTCTTGATTTCAATGATGGAGGCCTTTGCCCAATGGGACAGTATATAGGCTATTTACTTTAAAGAGTACTCGCACAGAGTATTAGTATATACTTTTCATCTCTTGTAATATTGGAATAGAATGTTGAGTCCCAGCATTTTAGAATTAATGTTGTATCGGTGAGTAGTATAGCATTTAGGTAATAGTTCACTATTAGTTTAAACTTTCTTAGTAAAATGTTTTTGTTTTGTTTATATAATTTTTAACGCAAATTTTGTTGCGAACAAATTATATTTACATTGTTAATGTCGGTAGTTGTTGACATTGAATGGGCGCCTTTGGCTTTCGAAGTAAAAAGTAAATAGTGTTAAATAACTTCGGCGGGCTGGTTAGAACCACGATAGCTCAATTGGGAGAGCATCTGACCCGGTATGTCAGAAGGGTGCAGGTTCAAATCCTGCTTGTGGGAAATCTTTTCTTTCTTAATAAGTACCTTTTTTTGTTAGGGGCCAAATACCCTTAATTTTTGTATTTCGTGTTTTTTTGTCAATAACAATAATTATTTACAAATTATGTAAGGAATCTAAACAGTTATTTATAATCTACTATGTGGTTATGTTATGCATTATAAGTAGTGTAATTTTAACATAATTATCTCAAAAAAATTATAAGTTAAAAACCAATAAATTCAAATTCAAACTTTAAATGAGTTAAGAAACATTCCTTTAAAAAAAGCTGTTTAAACTCTTCCTACAACACTTTATCTTATTGGGACTGTACAAGTGTACAACCTGTTATTTTTTGTTATTATAATTTTTCGGTCCTTATAGCTCCTATAGCTCCTTACTCATATTTGAACATTCTAGTTATATTGTACTAGATCCAGATGCTTCAATGCTCATAAAGGGCATCATAAAACCCGCGATTAGGTGGACATAAAAAAGCATTAAGAACTAAATATGTAACCAATATAAGAAGTTTATGTCTTCAATCTAGCTTAAGATCCTTCAAAAGCACTGTTGCTAGCCGGTTTAACTAATCTTCGGAACTACTTCTGTTTCCAAACCTAAGAACCGCCAAAACGAGGCCCATTAAAATGAAAATCGTGTTTAAATATGTCCGTTCCTTTGAAAGGGTCGATGACACAGAAAGAAACATACACTGTTGAGTTGGACCTTCACACATACTTACAAGAATACTGTGCCATAACCCACCGCACTTGTATGAATCAGTTTCGTTTTGGTTTTTCGATTTGGCATCATTAAGGTTTGGAGCTATGGCTATGAGCTATGAGCTATAAGGTTAGGTTCTTGCTTGCACACTCCCTGTATCCATTACGCTAGTATATTATGTCTATGGTTTTACTAAACACTAGTTTTATAGCGGGCGGAGAGTCCGTACGAAATACGAATTGCTCTGAAACCAACCCGACACATTTGTCTGTCATTACAGCCGACAACAGTATGATACAAATGTTCTGTTTTAAATAGTAAATCATGTACGAGTTTAAATGTGTATAAGTAACACAATTTTAATATTTATAGTCATAAAAAAAATCAATGTTTTGGATCTTCCATTTTCGTCTTCTTTAGATAAGCTAGATTATATACTGTGTTAATATTCTAACAATGGCTGCAGAGACAATGAAAAGCATTACAAGAAATTGTTCATTATGATCTCATTGGTATGACATAATTGTATCATTTGTTTTTGCCACATTAGGTTTAATAATACCGATGAAACAAATACAAACTTTGCGAATATTAAATGTATTAACTGTAGGATATGTACACCTAGCTTCCGACGTTTCTATTAGCTGAACGTAATTATTTGTCAAAAAGATATTTAATAATATTTAAAAGTAATTCAATAAATTGGAAATCATATTTCGTTCTGTATTTTTCTCGCAGTTGAAAGTAGCTTTTCTGTTGCTACAATTTTCTCAAAGTCAGGAATTATCCATATTTTTAATGTCTAAATAACTTATTTACAGCTAATATGTTTACAAAATCACGATTTTCTATGTCATTTAAATTAATCATGCAGTATTAGCAAAAACATAACATATATGCCTTGATGCTTTTACTACACTTAAATACATTTTTATACCAATATGGAATGTCTGTTTGAGAGTATTCGTTGCATCACTAATAGCATTATAAGTATATTATAACATCTCTTTCCCACACAACCTTGTTTTACAATCAATTTTATTAAATGTATTGTATTAGAAAAATATTTATCTGTTTACTCAGTGTTTTTCTCAATAAAAGGGATAAATGTAAAGTCATGGTTTTATTTTAAATAGAGTATTTCTAAAATATCTTACATTTAAATATTTACATACAAGCGTTGTATATTTAACTATATACATTATTTCATATCGAAATAACTTACTGGTTCCACGAAGGACTGATATTAGACGATATTTATTTGATTTAGAAAGTCATTAGTAATGTGTTGATCAAAATGGGGTTACTAAAACAGATATTGGAACTACAGAACTAATATCAAACATTATATAGAAAATAGATTCGAGTTCCTTGCTTTGGATCCAAGACTAAGTCTTGATCTGCAGACATTGCAAAATAGTCGTTATTACTAGGATACTAAAATATAATATATTTTATGTACATACTACTTGTACATAGACATATTATGTCTATGTCCAAGCTTTGAGCTTAAGTCACTAGTTGCTTGGAAGCCAGCGTTTGCCTCGCGTATTCGGTCCCTATCAAACCTCTGCAGGCTAACGAAAACTCTTGGACAGTCTCTAATAATCTTCTTTTACTGCTCTTCTCTCTGAAATAAAACAAATATTCATATGAAGGTTAACGAAATACAGAAAGTTTCAAGAGATGCGCAGATGTAAAAATAGTTCATTCTAGCATGGCCATAGTGATCGTAGTTGGTGGATACATAAAAAATCTGCATGAGTATGATAAAAACTATAGATATGCGATCTGATATGTGTACATAAATAAGTACCAAGATGCTGGGAAAACGGGAGTTCTATTATAAATACCTATGATGTGGTCTAGTGGCATTTGTTATGTTCTGAAATCCAGAGGCTAATCGGAAAATTAATTGACGCCGAGCGCGTTTACAAATTGCCATTAAAAATAATAAAAAAAAACCTACACTTACGCCAATTATCTAGTAGCCCAAGAAGCTTCGTTATGAAACTCGTTATATGGTTACTAGACAACGGATAAACATACTTAAAATACTGAACTACATACTTATTATACATAGAAAATACCCAGACTTTATCTTGTTGTCTTACGAAAATATTTTCAATACATCGACCTGACGTTTCATGGAAAGATTGCAGACTTGTCAGTGCTTATGTCCGTCTCACGTTTTACAAATTCCATATATATGAAAGAAAATAATAAATAATTCTTCGTAGCTTTTGAAATAAGAACAACATCTTCGTGGCTTCGTGATTTTCTAGCATGGAGGTTAAACTATTTCTTTTACTAAAAATTTATAAAAAATAATGTTACGTCAACAATAATTGTTTTTTTGGATTTAATTATCTTTTGCTCATAATGACAACCGTTCATTCTTGTTTTCAATCGATGATTCAATGCCATGGCCACTTATCGGGTGGATGTCCACTTGAGACATAGAATTGTGTCAATGCATGAAGATAATAAATCCGTTAAAAAAATTATAGAGGTTTTGGGAGTTACTGTAAGTTATTTCTTAATAAGGACATAATGATGAATTAATTAGGTAAAACATGCATACTAATATTAGGGTAAATTACGTTTATCGCCACCCAAAGTACACAACCATCTTTGGCTCCTAGGTTTAGCTGTACTTCCGTTACTAATGCAATGAAATAAATTCAAACGTGCCAATAATGGAGGGGTGCTGACAATACGATAATCTGTTACCCTACACGTCAAATCCATTAACTATTTTAATTAAAATTGCCTAGGAGATGATTGCATCTTCAGAAACGACTAAAACTAAGGCTAGTTGTATTTTGTTTTCTAGAGAAATACCGTTGCCGCTCTGTGGACAGTTTGTTTTCATGCAAGCAAGATGCAAGCAAACAAACTGTCCACAGAGCGGCAATGTCCGAGTTCCCAATCGTCATGCATTCGTCAAATGACGCGCCATGGACAGTGACCCTTAGCAATTTTATTTAATAGCGTGGAATCTGTCAAACTTGCGATAGCCTAAAACGTGAGACGGACATATGCACTGACAAGTCTGCACTCTTTCTATGAAACGTCAGGTTGATGTATTAAAAATATTTTCGTAAGATAACAAGATAAAGTTATTTGCAAATTGATTATATATTTTTGATTTTGTTTCGCTATTTATGCGGTCCACCTGTGATCCGATGATTATTCGTTCACAGTGAATAGATATTTATGCTGATAGTGGATTACATAATTTTGATTTTGTGCAATATTCCGAAATCGATATTTATGCCGGCCACAAATTATCACATACTTATACCGAGTTAGATCGTCATATATATGCCCTTCATCAATGATCTCTGTACTTGATGACTCGATTGAACGCCTCGGTGGCCGAGTGGCAAAGCGCTAATATAAATAAATAAATTTGTAATTTTGTAACAATGTTATTAAAAATAAACCATCATTCAAACTAACAATATTATTATAAACCACCATTCGGACTAACATACATTATACATTAAAACACTTAGGACATGTGACTATGAAGCAAGAAATATTAGGATATCGAATTATTATAGCACCCGATATTATGACACAAAAGCATTAGAATTAAAGACGATTAGGTAAAATAAAATGTCGTATACGCGAACATCATGGATAGTGATGATTATAGCAAACGCGTTAGGGATTTTGATTTTCGGACGATCGATATTCGGAGAAGAAAGGGACTACCGAAAAATCCATTACCTATCAATTGTAGAGATGACTTAATTTCAATGATGGAGGCCTTTGCCCAGCAGTGGGACAGTTATAGGCTATTTACTTTTACTTACTTAATGACTGCGGCGATGAACTTCCGCTTGTGCCCGTCGGTAGCGTGGTGCGTGGGGAAGCCGGCGGGCGCCAACGACTGCTTCAGCCAGTCGCTGAGCCCGGCGCCGCCCGCCCACTGCGCGCGGTTCAGCGCGAGCAGTAGCTCGGCTAGAGGTTCTATGTGGTTGCGGGGGGTAGCGCCACCTGATTGCAGAGAATTTAATGTTTTTTTATACCATTCTCACACGTCATCTGAAAAAACATTAAAAAATAATTGGGGTTTACTATGGATCCATCTAGCTAGAGCTCCTCCGTGCTTCGGAAGGCAAGTAAAGCCGTTGGTCCCGGCTGCATTAGCAGTCGTTAACAACCACCAATCCGCACTGGGTTCGTTTGGTGGTTTATGGCCCGTTCTCCCTATCCATCCATAGGAAAGGCTCGTGTTCCAGCAGTGGGGACATAAAAAAAGCTGATGATGATGATGATGATGATAATGATATATAAATATATATTTTATTTGAAACTGTTCTAATGTCTACTACAACATACTGAGCAAAACAACCAACTAAAGCACGAGCCCCGCAAAACCTTTCGCTACGGGTCCCTCCGAGACCGCTACTTAGACTCGCTTGCTGCGCACGAGATGGAAGCCTGGCCAGACCTCAACGAAACAAACGAACATTCCCACCTCTACAGCTAACCACATAGCCACCAGGAGTCCAACCCATGTCCGGGACCTGCCGAAGACGCCCGCGAAAGCATGATTAGCAGGGGACTTAGGATCCGAACTCCCGTGGTACCTTTGAAAAAGTTCCAGCTGCCATACCCTATCTATTAGGGTCAGCAGATAAGATAGCATACAGTGATAACACCTCGCAATGGAGCTTGGTTTGTCTGTCGGACTTTATCTTATCTGATGATGATGATGATGATGATGCTGAATAGTAAGTACTGACCGATGCACCGCAGCGCGGCGTGCGTGCCTCCCACAGCACGCACTCGCTACCTGTGCCGCACGTACTGACCGATGCACCGCAGCGCGGCGTGCGTGCCTCCCACAGCACGCACTCGCTACCTGTGCCGCACGTACTGACCGATGCACCGCAGCGCGGCGTGCGTGCCTCCCACAGCACGCACTCGCTACCTGTGCCGCACGTACTGACCGATGCACCGCAGCGCGGCGTGCGTGCCTCCCACAGCACGCACTCGCTACCTGTGCCGCACGTACTGACCGATGCACCGCAGCGCGGCGTGCGTGCCTCCCACAGCACGCACTCGCTACCTGTGCCGCACGTACTGACCGATGCACCGCAGCGCGGCGTGCGTGCCTCCCACAGCACGCACTCGCTACCTGTGCCGCACGTACTGACCGATGCACCGCAGCGCGGCGTGCGTGCCTCCCACAGCACGCACTCGCTACCTGTGCCGCACGTACTGACCGATGCACCGCAGCGCGGCGTGCGTGCCTCCCACAGCACGCACTCGCTACCTGTGCCGCACGTACTGACCGATGCACCGCAGCGCGGCGTGCGTGCCTCCCACAGCACGCACTCGCTACCTGTGCCGCACGTACTGACCGATGCACCGCAGCGCGGCGTGCGTGCCTCCCACAGCACGCACTCGCTACCTGTGCCGCACGTACTGACCGATGCACCGCAGCGCGGCGTGCGTGCCTCCCACAGCACGCACTCGCTACCTGTGCCGCACGTACTGACCGATGCACCGCAGCGCGGCGTGCGTGCCTCCCACAGCACGCACTCGCTACCTGTGCCGCACGTACTGACCGATGCACCGCAGCGCGGCGTGCGTGCCTCCCACAGCACGCACTCGCTACCTGTGCCGCACGTACTGACCGATGCACCGCAGCGCGGCGTGCGTGCCTCCCACAGCACGCACTCGCTACCTGTGCCGCACGTACTGACCGATGCACCGCAGCGCGGCGTGCGTGCCTCCCACAGCACGCACTCGCTACCTGTGCCGCACGTACTGACCGATGCACCGCAGCGCGGCGTGCGTGCCTCCCACAGCACGCACTCGCTACCTGTGCCGCACGTACTGACCGATGCACCGCAGCGCGGCGTGCGTGCCTCCCACAGCACGCACTCGCTACCTGTGCCGCACGTACTGACCGATGCACCGCAGCACGGCGTGCGTGAGGGCGGCGGCGCGCGGCTGCAGCGCGGCGGGCGCGGCGGCGGCCAGCGCCGACAGCCAGCCGCACGCCGCGCGCGCCGCGCACGCCTCCCACAGGCGCACGCATTCGCTACCTGCACCACGCAAATATGGACTGTAGACATTACATTTAAAAATATATATCGTAATTAAAATTTTGTATCGACGATGCTATTTTAAAAAGAAACACTCTGTGCCTTACAAATAAACAAAGAAAAAGCTCCGAATAAAGTCTAATCATTAATTCACTGGAGTAATCTGACGTTTACTGTGTTCCCAGTTTCTGATGAACAGAAAATAGTGTTGTGACAAGAAGATTGACATCAATTACTCACTCATTCATTCTCATAACTTTCTGAATCAAATCACATTACTCATTTTATTTACTTTATTAAGAAATCTCCTAGGCCAGTTTTGTTTAAATTCAAATTATTTATCTGTGATTCACAGGTAAGTCATTAGGTCTAATTGTATTGTATTGGTCACTCGGAGACAGAGAAAGTGCTATGTGAGAAAGTGATAAAAAAATGTTTTTAGAACGGGTCAGAGTGATTTTTCATTTTGGAACGGGATCGAGTGATTATTGACGTAAAACGGTACTATATTGTTGAGGTTATCTCCATTTCAACGTTTTTAATATAGTATTCTGTTTTGTCTTAATTGTTATTCAGTAATTGGTACTCCTACACAGTGGTTAAATCTGTATTTTTCTTTCAAAAAGAAAAAATTGCAATAATTAAAATACTTCCAAAATTTTCGAATAATAACAGCTCCCAAAGTAAAACAAACACTGACAACTAAACTGTCAGGTGAAATTTCTCGGTACAAAAAGACATTCATATACCTACCTATATTATAATTAATAAGTACCTTTTTATAATAAACGTTCCTACTGACTTTGTGTGAGTGATCTGAATGACAATGAACGAAACGCATCACTAGTACAATAAATGTGGCAACATAATTTGACAATGTGACATTAGCATCTGTCAGTTTACTCCAGTGAATTAATGATTAGACTACTATCTTTTACTCTAATTTGATATGACGTTTACATGACAGGAACAAAACAGGGAATATCTATTCGGACCTTATATATGCTTTGTTTATTTGTAAGTGACTCTGTCTTTAACTTTTATAATTATTTTATGTTGTCGTTTCGAAAGATATCATAGGATGCTGTAAGCTCAATTTACGCAAAACGAAACGAACCCGGTTAAACAAAAATACGATATGTTAGTTGAAAATTAATTATGGGACGACCAACACCTCAGTCGCTCCATAACCTGTTATCCTGAAAAGGGTTAGAAACGTCGCGTTTTTTATGTTATATGTTGTACTAGCTTTAATATATTTTTTATTTTAATATTTGCGCGTGATTTCCATAAAAACTGTCCTCCCTTATTTCATCTCTCTAGGAGAGGTTTTTTGAAAAATGCTTAAACACGTCATTTTCTATTTTTACTGAAAAATCTATACATCGATTTAATTATTCATTTAGATAGTTATTTCTTTAAAAATAACGATTTCCCCAAAAAAACCTTTTTTCCTTTTATACTCCTTTAAAGAAAAATAAACATAATTCCTGAGATAAGTAATTCTTTAATTCTTTTCAAGAACTCATATACCAATTTTCATGTATTTTACTTAAAAACTCAGTCAGGACAAGTCTTTATATGTATATAAATAGATATTGCTTACTATACCGTAAGTAACTCGCACAATACTCACCCAGCTCCACCAGCTCCGGCATGAGGTCCTCGATCCAGTCCATGTGCTGCGGCCGCTTCTTGGTGAGCGCGAGCAGCGTGGCGAACAGCGCCTCGGCCAGGTCGGGCGCCGCCGCGGGCTCGGCCGCCACGCCGCGCGCCGCCCGGCCCACGCACGCCGCCACCAGCCGCCCGCACTCCGACCACTCGCTGCCCACGATCAGCACTATCTACAGGGACCGGTCCCACAATTTAATCACAAAAACCTTTGAAAGGCTTATATACAGACTTAGGTAACTTTTAACTTTGTGTAACCCCTTCAACTTGATAATCTTTTCCGAAGGGTAACCCAAGGGTATAATCTCTCTCACTTTCTTATCACTTGCCAAGTTAATTTGGAACGTATGTTCATAAAATTAAGCACCATAACATTGTAAAACTGCCCGGTGGGTTCGCGGCAATTCGGAAAAGACCTGTTTAAACGCACGGTGCACCGCCACCTGCCGCAGCGAGCGACCTAACGTTTGACATTAAGTAAGTACGTAAGAGTTCTTATGTACTGAGCAAAAATGTCATATCTGCACTGAACCTGCATTAAGCCTTTGACAGGGTAAGCAAGGGTAGCCAAGGTTGATAGGGTAAGGGTAAGGGTTACTCGTTCAATTGCTATTTTATTTTATTTCATTTTATTCAAAGGAAGGTTTACAGCCAATATTGGTAATTGTACAACTAAGTAGCATCTACAAGCTAATAACAAACTTTCACATATAGACAAAAATACATCCTTGTTATAACGATTTTTCCTTTCCATCTAAATTCAAAACCTGTTGAATTACTCGACTTTCCGAAAGTGCTCGAATAGTTCATTTGCCAATGCTGGCTTCAGCGAAATAATACTATTACAAAATAAGTTAACGTCAGTGTCACCGATAATAGAATTAAGCAAGAACAAGACAAGAACGAATCAGGTACCTAGCTGTTTTGTCGATGAAGAATAAAAAAAACCCATGAATGGGTTACGAGACCTGTCCCCGACTGCCTGTGTACGCACAAACGTTCAAAAGTCAGCTCTATGTCACATCCTAGGGCCTTACCATGAGCAGTATTACTACAATGTTGTTGCACTTAAGATGCGATGTATATACGCCGCTACACAACATCTCGTTTTCACAACAGTACTGCTACAATACCGCTTTAAGAGCTTATTATTCCCATTTGATTTGTCTATTCAAAAATATGTTATGCATAGAATTCAATATTTGGTGGCAACATATCTGCCAATGCCCTTCAAAAGGTTAAAGTGCCGGGAAGCGCTTTTCTAACAAACCTTTAAAAAAATCATTTTATCTTTATCTATACTATACTCTATAGTCTATCTATACTATTAATATAGAGGTAAAGTTTGTGACTTTTTTGTTTGTTTGAGCAGGGTAATCTCTGGAACTACTAGTCCTATTCCAAAAATTCTTTCACTGATAGAATGCTACATTCCTTGCGAGTAACATAGGAATTTTTTTATTTCAAAAAAGAGTAGGTAGTTTTACCAGTTTAACGACATCCAGGCCGGCGGGGCAGGGCTTGTGGTCGAACCCTGTGATGGTCAGCTGCGCGATGTCTCCGATAAAGGGCTTGCAATCGTCCATCAAAGTTGAAATTGTTTGCTTTAGGATCTGGAACATTGGCTGCAAGGGAATAAAGGTCTAAATTGAAAACCACTATTGAATTCTATTGAGTGAGAAATGTTCCAATAGGCACATTAAGTCCCGACTGTTGTCGTAACATAGCAGTCGTTAAAATCCGAGCCTACCCACATTGGGTCTTATCTTCATGTGCTATTTATTGTTTATGTGAGAAGGCTTTAGCCCAGCAGTAGGCCGTCTATAGGCTGATGATGGATGGGAAATGCATTTCACATAATGGATGACCTTTTGGAATGGGCTGATTTGTCAGTTAATGTTTATTCATTGAATCATTGACATAATGACAGATTGTCTTTAAAAAATATGTCATAATGACAATTGTTCGGAACAGACTGTACGGCCGAATGGCCGTGGTTTCTATGCCTCCAAATATTTATACTGATTGAACGGACATCACTATTTGGATGTCACTTCACTATTGTAAAATGTCAGATTGAGACACGTTGAATTGTCGCCGCGCCTTTTTTTTGTTGTTAATATTATTTGATAAAACCTCTATCGAGAGAGAATTTTGTAAAGTTTGCCTTAATTTTGTAATGTCATAACGAGGGCAAATCCGGCTGCGTGGTTGAATCGAAGCCCAGCTTGGAAACGCGAGTTTTATAACTTGATAACTGTAATTACTAAGTCTAGCTCGGTGCATTGCCTGACTAGACGGACATACCACATTGCCAGCTTGGTTGTCCACTCTATGGGCCCGGTGGACACTGCTCCGGGCTGATGGTATATATCTAACAACAATGTTATTCGTAGGATAAAATTTATCTAACGATTGAAAAATCGGGCCTTATTTTATTTATAATAATTATTATTGTACCTAACCCGTTCAACGTAACCTAACGTTTCAAACCCGCTGTAAGATCCCTGTTCACAGGGAGACTTTTTGGTCACAACAGTATATTACAGTTTATTTTAAAAAAAGGCCGGCCAAAAGATGGTGCGCTTTTTATTAATTTATGTGCATGCATAAAAAAAACAAATTATAATATTTATTCTTTGAATTACATAAACAATCAATTGGAGTAACTTTGTGGAGTTGTGATGTACCATTTCATTAGTAAAGTAGTAATTATACACTTTTAAACTTTCGCGTTCCATAGTTAAACAAATTTATTTATTTGTGTGGCGGTCGTTGGCAAAATAATGTGTCGGTGGATGAAGACTCTGCCACGCAAACGGAGGCGCAACATCGCGACAGCAGTCAGCCCGTGACCACGGCCGTTGTAACTCGGTCGAAACGTCGGGTTTAAAGAAGGCATGATACCTTTTTACTAATATGTTTAAGTAGTAATTAGTTTATATACTGTCGCACTGCTGGGCATAGGCCTCCATCAATAACAAATATCACCATTTCAATTGATGGGTAATGGCCTAATCCGCTTCGTGCTTCCGGCTCCGTGCTTAAGAAGGCACGTAAAACCGGGACCAATCCTGCATTAGCAGTCTTTAACAACCAACAATCAGCGCTGGGCCCGTGAGGTGGTTTATGGCCCGTTCTCCCTATTCATCCAGCAGTGGGGACATAAAATGAGCAGATGATGATGATGATGATGATGATAACGACACGTCCACCGAGACCATCGCATCAGATTAGCTTTATTCATTCAATTATGATTTTCATCATTAATTGCTTTTGTGTACCAAATAATTAAATAAAAACTCACTTCAACAAGTGTGGGCTGCACCGCAAGCGCCGGCAGCACGGGTAGGATCGTGCGGAACAGTTCGACCGCGAGTTGAGGTCGCAGGTTCAATGCCGCTAGCAATGCGGCGGCGCACTCCCCCGCGCCCGTCGACCGCTGCGGCTCTAACGACTGCACCACAGATACAAATAACGTTAGTAGAAGTTACAAGTAAAAAAAAAAAAGAAAAATTGAAAGAAAATATGTACTTGTTGAATAAATAATTATTGACTAATACCACAGTTGGAATAGTATTACATACAGTATTCTATTTTCATAAAAAAACGTCCGAAATGACGCGCGTCAAAATGTCGCAAGTGCGCCGTAGTGCCATGCGGAAGTGAGTACGTCAGTGAGTTTAGACATTTGGTAGTCGGCTTTAGAGTTGACGATCCAAGCAGTGGAAACTGCGAGTTGTACTCTTAGTGCAACGAGAAGTGAGCGAGATTACAGCTCCGATAACTTATGGGCATATTAGGTAGTGTCCACGGGGCAACTCGCTTGAGACACTAGTCTTAAGAGTTCCGGATGAAGAACGCTCATCGGCGCGTTCTGATCTGGCGTTATGACCTGACGCAGATGATCTCTTGTGCTTGCGCAAGGATGTCTGACACCTACTTTATGACCTGACGGTTGGTGGGGGGGTGTCAGTATAAACTTAAAAGTCGTGTGAAGCAGGGTTGTCTCCCACGTAATCACGCCTAAACCACTGAACCAATTTTGATGAATTTCGGTATAGATAGGCCCTTGGGAATGCCCATGCGTGGGCATATTTTTTATATATTTTTTTGCTAAATAAAGTTTATATGGAGAACCTATCAATTTAATTCTCAAGTTAGCGATTTCAAAGATACTCTTTGAAATCGGGGGTTCTGTTTAAGAAAATGATTTTAGAGGTCCAAAATAAAGGGCGGTTGCAATTTATTAAAAAATGTTGGCTTCGTCTATTTTGTTGCCCCAGCCACCCGTCGCTGTGACGTCACACCGTGTATAGATACCTGCGCGTGCAGCGCGCGGTGCGTGGCGGCGGCGAGCTGCCCCAGCAGCGCGGCGGCGGGCGCGGGCTCGGCCGCCGCCAGCGCCGCCAGCGCCGCCCCCGCCGCGCCCACCAGCTGGCGCACCACCCACACGTCGCCTTTGCCAGACTCGTTCTGGGAACAATGTCAGATTTTTGAACGATAAAAGCGTCATTAAAAAACATAATCACGTGAGTATACGATGAATATAAAAAACATCAAAAGAGTCAGTAGATTTTTTAATACTAGACATTAAAAAATCTTTATATGCAAAGTTCATTTCTGGTAAAGTTTTCATCGTAGGACTACATTTTTAAGTTTAAAATCACTTTTTACAAAGTCAATTTAACATATTTTTTATTATAGCCTATAATGTGATATACAAAACATCAACTAAAAAACTAAAAGTAAACTAATTAGAAAGCACTGACCTCGAGCTGCGCCTGCGCGATGTGCACGATGTCCGCGGCGACGGCGGCGGCGGGCACCGCGCAGTCGGCGCACAGCTTGCGCAGCGCGAGCGCGGCCGGCGCGGGCGCACGCTGCAGCGCCGCGCCCGCCGCGCGCACGCACTCGCCGCCGAGCGCCGCGCCGCGCGCGCCCTGCGACGACAGCCACGACGCGTAGCTGCCTGGCCACGGGACACGACACCTTTACAACACCTCGTTATGGATAACGGGAACCACAGGCTTATTAGATAGATAGATAGATAACGTCTTTATTTGGACACTATAGACACACACAATACACAATCGTAAATAAAAAAACAAAAATTACACTAAACATAATTTCATAACACAAGTATTAAAAAATACAAAAATGTGTGTGTGCCGCAGCATCTCAAAAGCTCTTACCGCTCTTTAAGTGAACGTAGAACGCTGCGATGGCGCCACAAGCGAGCAATCGATGAACTAAAACTTATCGCAGATGCTACTTCGCGTAAACCGTCTTTTCCAACTTACAATCTTATTTTGCACGAAATCTATTTTTTAGCATAATACATATAAGACAAAAAAAAAGCTGTAAATGAAGACGGGCGACCAGCGTCTACATGAATAAAGTTTTCGAGTGTGAGACGAGCAGGATCCAGAAATGTATAGGACGAATATGGTTTTATCGGTGGCACCGCATTCACTGAGGCCGTTGAGCGGGGCGAGCGGAGTCTACAAGCGTGTTAAAAGGGTGGCTCCACACTCACCGAGGCAGTCGAGCGCGGTGTGCAGCGTGCGCGCGGCGCGGCCGGCGTGGCTGAGCGTGACGGCGTGCTGCAGCAGCGGCAGCAGGCCAGGCGGCGCTCGCTGCTCGGGCGCGGCGTCGGCCAGCGACACGAACACGTGCAGCGCGGCCTCGCGACGCGCCTCGTTGTCGCACGCGGTGAACGCGCTCTCCACGCGCGTCCAACACCACTCGCCGAGTACGCCGAAGCAGTACATCTATGACAAACGAGGAAGGCCGTAGTGTTTGCCTTATTTATTTACTAGCGGCCCGCTCGTGACTTCGCCCGCTTGAGTGAACACCCGTATCCGTTAATGTGATCGAATGGCGAATGAAACTCGCACTTGGCACCCTGGTTAAAGGTTGAAGATTCAATGAATTAACAGGGCATAGAGGCATAAGAACTAAAGCTTTTAAGGTTGACAAAACGCGCGCGATACCCTTAGTTAGTGGTACAATCGTCTGTGAGCTGCGGTCGCGGCTTTCCAACATGCGGGCCGTGAGCTCATTTGCCGAGTAACATAAAAAAAAACTCACCACAGTATCAGCAATATCTTGTCGGTAACATCGTAATAGCTCCAAGTCGTCTCTCGACATCACCTGGTCGCTGGGCGCCTCCGATTTGCATACTAACGCGTCCAGCAGTTGCGTAAACACTTCCCGCCAAATCGGGTTCATTTTGTCCTTGCTCTCCATTATGTTGAGGATTTCATCCTGAAAGTGGGTACGAAAATCAAATTATTTGGACACCCGCTCTTTGAATGAATGCTGGTTAACGCGAAAATCTCAGAAGTTAGGAGAATGGTTTATGTACAAAAACTATTTTGAGAATTGTTAATACAAGTATTAAGGCACTAAAAAGAGCTGGTAGCGTTTTTGAACATTTGATATTTTTGGCGCCATACGAACACACGATGAGATTTTGAAAAAAAAAAAGTAATAAAAATCACTAGCTAATTTTATGTCTCTACTGCTGGGGCACGAGCCTTCCCTATAATTATTATAGAAAAACCACAGGGAGACAACCTTTAAACCACCACGCAGGCCTAGTTTGAATACTAGCCTGCAACGTGTACCAGAAGCCTCGTGCACTGGGTAGAAGCCAGGCGCGGACAGCAGACCCTTCATGACGTTAATATCCTCCACTTGGCTAGTGTTACAGGGCTCCCGTAGTTAAATAATAACACACTGGTTAATGTATCGGAGTATAATTTCTGACTAGTTTTAATAACTAAAAATACAAGTATATATATTAATTTATAAACAAAGAAATTGGCGGGGGAGATTAGTTGACTGTAGAAAGTCACGAAACAGGAACTAATAAGTTTTGCTTAATTTACATAAAATGTCTCTATATTAAATAACGTTATTAATTATCTCTATTAAATATCACGAACATTACGTGCTATGAATATTGTGCTGACGGCACATTACTTCCCCCTTTAGAAAAAAAAAAATAATAATAATAATAATAATAAATTACAAAATAACATTAATAAAAACAATGCAAAGAACCCTAATTAAAATTACGAACAATAACTTAGTGGTATAGTAATAGTAATTTCAACCTTGCAGACTGCGCGTAAATGAATAATGCTGATTCCGCGTCTTGTTCTGTTCGCTAGCGCCGATAATACTTCTTTATTCTGAACGCAAATGTGTGACATAATATGATAGGTGCGACTTATAACACTCTCGGGAACGTGATTATAAAGCGAATCTTACAGGCTGTCGAGAGATACGACCAGCTCGTGTGACAACGTTCTTATCTGGTCGTGTGCTTACTATCTGCTTTGTCTGTGGTTCTTGATCGGCTTTCAGTACGAACGCTGGTTTGATTCTGTCTATAGAGATTCTTACGCGTTTGTCGCCTTGCAATATTACGAAATTTTTATCACTTTTGTCAATGACTTGATACGGACCATCGTATGGAGGACTGAGACTAGGACGCAAACGATCACATCTCACGTACACATGTGAACATTTTGACAAGTGAGGATGAACGAAAGTATTGTTATTCGAGCTCTCTCTTTTGGGAATAGATATTGCTTTTGTAATATTTTCTCTCAGATTGGTAACGAAATCGTTAAACGTTTCCTGTTGTTCGCAACCGAAAAATTCTCCTGGTAGTTTAATCGTGGCGCCATATACCAATTCGGCGGCACTGAAACCAGTATCTTGACGAAAACAAGCACGAAGTCCCAATAAAACGGTTGGTAACTGTTGCAAATAAACAGGCATTTATTTTTGTTAGAAATAAAACTTTGATTTATTATGGACGAATCGATTATCGAGATTCAATTTTGTTTGGTGGCATAATGGCCCCATCACTAGTTGTTCTTTTTTTATACTCTTGTCTCTGGAAAGCAAATATGGCTGGTTGAATAGGTTATCGTGTGTTGATAATTAAATAGTTTTGTGTAGTAATAAGGGCATTTGGAGCCGTATTATTCTACTTAAGTGGATTGTGCAAATTGTGTGTGCGTCGTAAACTAATTGTTTCGGGAAAACAATTAGCCGGGATGCCGGCCACACCGCTACGGGAATAAAAGGTATTTTCAGTGGGAAGTGCACTTTGGGGTAGTTTGGGTGTGTTTAGGGAACCCCAGAAGACCCGGAGCCGGATTCGGGCCCCATCGGACCATATGGATCCCGTTCAGGACGGCGGGAGCGGCATGGAACTGTGAGTGGACTTTGTTAATTTTAAGGTAATTTTGATGTGTAATTTTAGTGTCTGTTGTGTGTAACCACGCTCTGCTACCAAAATGTTGCGGAAACCCACAACAGTAACTCTTCCATCCAGTTGGTTGTATTGCCTCTTGCGATCAATGCTGTCTTTAGCGTTCGATGTAAACGTTCCACCATGCCATTCGCCTTGGGATTATATGGAGTAGTCCGTATCTTATGAATACCCATTAGCTTGGCTAATTCTTTGAAAAGGTTTGACTCAAACTGTCTCCCCTGATCGGTTGTGATCATCTCAGGACATCCAAATCGCGATATCCATCCTCCGTAAACGTGACGTGCTACTGATTCGGCTGTAATGTCTTCAACTGGAAAAACTTCGGGCCATGAAGTGCATCGGTCAATCATCGTGATTAAATATCTTTTATTCTGAGATACAGATAACGGTCCTACAATGTCTAAATGAACGTGAGCAAAACGTTGAGCAGGCATAAACTTTCCGAGTGGCGAATTTGTATGTCTAAGCACCTTTGAGCGTTGACATTGTAAACATGACTCACACCATTTGTTTATATCCGTATTCATGTTAGGCCAAATGAACTTTGTATTAATCATTTTTCTCGATGTATTTTTTCCGGGATGGTTTAAACAATGTATGCCCTCAAATGCGGTTTTTCTGAATTCCTGAGGTAAGAACGGTCTTGTTTTTCCCGTAGAAACGTCGCAATACACCGGTATTCCGTGTTTATTTGATGTGGCCAAAATCATTTTTAATCTCGGATTTTTAATAAGTTCTTGGAGTTCGGGATCTAACTTTTGTTTAATAGACAACTCTTTGTAATCTATGTTGGACGGTATAGTTATTTCATCAACTGTCTTTGAGAGTGCATCTGCAACTACGTTGTCGTGACCGCTAATGTGACGTATATCGGTAGAGAATTGCGAATGTATTCCAAGTATCTCACTCTACGTGGTATGTCATTTAGTGACGGCCTTTTTGAAAATGAATGAACCAACGGTTTATGATCCGTGTAAATAATAAATTGCCGACCTTCTAGTAGTCGTTGAAAATATCGGACTGCTGCAAAAATTCCTAGCAGCTCCCGGTCGTAGGTTGAATACTTCATCTGAGCTGTAGTAAATGCTTTTGAGTAAAATCCTAGCGGCTTCCAACCTTGTTTACATTTTTGATGGAGCACGGCGCCCATACATTTTTGATGGAGCACGGCGCCCATACATTTTAAACTCGCATCAGTCAATAAGGCAAGTTCAGCTGTTGGAGAAGGGTGCGTCAAAATTGCGGCATCCAGAATGTTTTGTTTGCAACTCGAAAATGCCGATTCCGCTTCCTTCGTCCATTGAATAACGGAATTGTCGTTTTTCTTTGTTTGCTTTAAATAGTTGTTGAGAGGAACTTGATGTTGGGCAGCTAAACGTAGGCTTCCTCGATAAAAATTGACCATGCCCAAAAATCTTCTAAGCTCCTTAATGGTTTTAGGTTTAGGAAAATCTTTGATCGCCTGCACTTTCTCACTTGTTGGGCTGATACCATTGAAATGTGGTAGCCCAAAAAATCCAATTCTTCCTTCCAAAATTCGCACTTTTCCAAGTTTATTGTAATGCTGTTCTCTTGAAGTCGCTTAAATATAATCTCCAAGTGTTCCTCATGCGTTGATTCTGTAGAACAGATCAGTAAATCATCTACGTAAGCAAACACGAAGTCTAAGTCGCCAAATATTGAATTCATAAACCTTTGAAATGTCTGTGCAGCATTACATAGACCAAACGGCATTCTGGGAAACTCAAATAGTCCAAATGGAGTAATTATCGCTGTTTTTTCTACGTCTGCAACCTCAATGCAATGGAAAGCTTTTTTGATATCAATTTTGCTAAATAAACACTTTCCTTGTGCGACGTACGTGAAATCTGTTAACCTTGGCAATGGATATCTGTCTGGAACTGTGGCTTTATTAAGCATGCGATAATCACCGCACGGTCGCCAGTCGCCATTCTTTTTCTTTACTATATGCAGAAGACTGGCCCAGGGGCTATTGGATGGTCTACATATTCCCATCTCCATCATTGTTTGAAATTCTTTCTTGGCCACCCGGTATTTATCCGGGGGTAGAGGTCGCGCACGAGCATATACTGGAGGGCCTTCCGTTACAATATGATGTTGCACTCCATGCTTTGGTTTGCACTTAAATGCTGTCGGGCGGGTCACGTCTGCGTACTTCTCAATGATCCGCCTAACGCTATCCGGAAGGCGGGAGTTAATAGTAGTGACGCTGCTATATCCTTCCGCTCGAGAAACAGTGGCTGGAGTTGATAATTGTGTTAGCTTATCAATCAATTTCATGCCATGAATATCTACCAAAAGTTTGTGATGTTCCAAAAAATCTGCGTCCAATATTGACATATTTACGTCTGCGATAATAAAAGTCCAGCGGTAGGGGCGTCGTAACCCTATGTTGAGTGAAAGCGTCTTTTCACCGTATGTCTTGATAGGGGTGCCATTAGCTGCGTATAAATTATAACTGTCAACTTGCTCTGTAATATTATGTGGTCTCTTGATAACCGAAATATTTGCTCCTGTATCAATCAAAAACCTTATGTCATTATCAGTATCTCTGACGGTAAGGCGGTTTGAAGGATTAACAGTACAGATTTCCGCCGGTGTCCGTACTGTAGTTGTTGCAGGGCTCCGTGGTTAAATAATAACACAACTGGTTAATGTATCGGAGTATAATTTCTGACTGCTTGCCAGCTTCCCAGGCGCACGGTTGTATGCACTTACGCGCGCGGTTTTTAAAATGCCGATGATAAAAACATACTTCATTCGATGCGGACCTTGACAATGACTGGCCTCGTGACCTAGATTGCGGTCGGTCGTAGCGTCTACGCTGAAATGAGCTACGTCGTCTGTGCTCGCTACGCAAACTTGCAATTTCCAACTGCATTTGAGCTATTTGCGATGTTAATTGCGTAACGATGTCTACTTGTGACGACCTTGAACTTGAGTTAAGCCTAGAGTTCTCTAGAATTTTGTCAGCCATCTCGCTCAACTTATCCAGAGTAAGGTTCTCTGTGACGGCTAAAACTGTGGTTACTGACGAAGGTAATTGACGTAACCAAAACAGTCGAATTGTGTCGTCATTCATTTTCCCGCTGCTTATTTGCTTCATTCGGCGTAACAACTGAGACGGCCGTTGGTCGCCGAGATCCATTTCGGCAAGAAGTTTCTGGAATTGCCTCTGCTCTGTTTCTTCATAACAATTTATTAGGCGTTGTTTAATGCCATCGTACTTTTGTTCTGCCGGTGGATTAATTAGCAAATCGCTAACTTGCTGTATCTCGTTTTTCCCCAATTTCGCGATGACCAAGTTGTACTTGTAATCGTCGCCTTGTTTCTGAGGTGCGACGATCACTTCAAACTGGGTGAACCATAGCCGTGGTGAGTCTGTCCAAAAATCGGGAATGCGGTCACCAATGGAAATTGCTGCTATCTCCGGTGTCTCTGTGAGAAGACTGCTCCTGATGCCCGTTGGTAGTGTGGGAGCCATTGTAAAAAATGAACCAGAAATGTAATTTAATTCGTACCAGTGTGATGTAGTTGTTCTTCTTCCGGGCGTGACTATGTCGGGAGATTCTTCCGGGCTTGACTGTCGTCGGGCGGTTCTTCCTGGCGTGACTTTTGTCGGGGTCACCAATTGTTACAGGGCTCCCGTAGTTAAATAATAACACACTGGTTAATGTATCGGAGTATAATTTCTGACTAGTTTTAATAACTAAAAATACAAGTATATATATTAATTTATAAACAAAGAAATTGGCGGGGGAGATTAGTTGACTGTAGAAAGTCACGAAACAGGAACTAATAAGTTTTGCTTAATTTACATAAAATGTCTCTATATTAAATAACGTTATTAATTATCTCTATTAAATATCACGAACATTACGTGCTATGAATATTGTGCTGACGGCACAGCTAGGCTTGGACTGTGGAACTAGCGCGTAAGACTAACCTGCAACGTGTACCAGAAACCGAAGACAAGGTTTGACCGTGTCTCGTGAAGCGGGTAGAAGCCGGGAGCGGCTTGCGCGGCTAGCAGCAGTTCGATCAGCTGCCGCGCACCCTCAGAGTTCGCCTCCATACCGTCGATACCTTCTGCGGCTTGGACCAGCGCGTGCGCATGGCACTCGCCTAACGCGACGCAGCACGTTATTAGCGCTGATAGCAGTTCCTGTTGAACAAAGTTGGGTGTAATTTTCATTAGTAAGTATCCTTACCTACTTGCGTTGTTATGACAATACAGTCGTGTGAAACCTTTCAAGTTTTGTTTTCACAAAAACCACAGAATTAAAAAAAAAATCAAAACAGTTTATGCTTCTAGGTGCGGTTTTGTACTGATGACAATAGTACAAAACGTGGCATATTAAATCACTGTTAAGATTTTAAAAATTGCACTAAGGGCACGGTGATTGCGGCTAGCCCGGCCACCAGCTGCAGCGCGGCCTCGCACTCCACTCGTCGCATCTACAGGTCGTGCGGTAGTGAGTCACCTCGTTGATGGAGTTGGGCGCGTTGTCCCGCCGCATGAGGGGCGCGGTGAGTGCGGCTAGCTCGGCCACCAGCTGCAGCGCGGCCTCGCACTCCACTCGTAGCATCAAGAGGTCGTGTGGTAGTGAGTCACCTCGTTGATGGAGTTGGGCGCGTTGTCCCGCCGCATGAGGGGCGCGGTGAGTGCGGCTAGCTCGGCCACCAGCTGCAGCGCGGCCTCGCACTCCACTCTTCGCATCTACAGGTCGTGCGGTAGTGAGTCACCTCGTTGATGGAGTTGGGCGCGTTGTCCCGCCGCATGAGGGGCGCGGTGAGTGCGGCTAGCTCGGCCACCAGCTGCAGCGCGGCCTCGCACTCCACTCTTCGCATCTACAGGTCGTGCGGTAGTGAGTCACCTCGTTGATGGAGTTGGGCGCGTTGTCCCGCCGCATGAGGGGCGCGGTGAGTGCGGCTAGCTCGGCCACCAGCTGCAGCGCGGCCTCGCACTCCACTCTTCGCATCTACAGGTCGTGCGGTAGTGAGTCACCTCGTTGATGGAGTTGGGCGCGTTGTCCCGCCGCATGAGGGGCGCGGTGAGTGCGGCTAGCTCGGCCACCAGCTGCAGCACGGCCTCGCACTCCACTCTTCGCATCTACAGGTCGTGCGGTAGTGAGTCACCTCGTTGATGGAGTTGGGCGCGTTGTCCCGCCGCATGAGGGGCGCGGTGAGTGCGGCTAGCTCGGCCACCAGCTGCAGCGCGGCCTCGCACTCCACTCTTCGCATCTACAGGTCGTGCGGTAGTGAGTCACCTCGTTGATGGAGTTGGGCGCGTTGTCCCGCCGCATGAGGGGCGCGGTGAGTGCGGCTAGCTCGGCCACCAGCTGCAGCGCGGCCTCGCACTCCACTCTTCGCATCTACAGGTCGTGCGGTAGTGAGTCACCTCGTTTATGGAGTTGGGCGCGTTGTCCCGCCGCATGAGGGGCGCGGTGAGTGCGGCTAGCTCGGCCACCAGCTGCAGCGCGGCCTCGCACTCCACTCGTAGCATCAAGAGGTCGTGTGGTAGTGAGTCACCTCGTTGATGGAGTTGGGCGCGTTGTCCCGCCGCATGAGGGGCGCGGTGAGTGCGGCTAGCTCGGCCACCAGCTGCAGCGCGGCCTCGCACTCCACTCGTAGCATCAAGAGGTCGTGTGGTAGTGAGTCACCTCGTTGATGGAGTTGG
This sequence comes from Eudonia lacustrata, assembly GCA_947562085.1. Lineage (NCBI taxonomy): Eukaryota > Metazoa > Arthropoda > Insecta > Lepidoptera > Crambidae > Eudonia > Eudonia lacustrata. The sequence goes on from OX387313.1 coordinate 7,926,640, forward strand.
GCGCGTTGTCCCGCCGCATGAGGGGCGCGGTGAGTGCGGCTAGCTCGGCCACCAGCTGCAGCGCGGCCTCGCACTCCACTCTTCGCATCTACAGGTCGTGCGGTAGTGAGTCACCTCGTTGATGGAGTTGGGCGCGTTGTCCCGCCGCATGAGGGGCGCGGTGAGTGCGGCTAGCTCGGCCACCAGCTGCAGCGCGGCCTCGCACTCCACTCTTCGCATCTACAGGTCGTGCGGTAGTGAGTCACCTCGTTGATGGAGTTGGGCGCGTTGTCCCGCCGCATGAGGGGCGCGGTGAGTGCGGCTAGCTCGGCCACCAGCTGCAGCGCGGCCTCGTACTCCACTCTTCGCATCTACAGGTCGTGCGGTAGTGAGTCACCTCGTTGATGGAGTTGGGCGCGTTGTCCCGCCGCATGAGGGGCGCGGTGAGTGCGGCTAGCTCGGCCACCAGCTGCAGCGCGGCGTGCGGGTGACGCGCGGCCTCGTGCCCGCCGCCCGCCGCTCGCACCGCCGCTAGGCACGCTTCGCAAGCGTCTAGAGCGGTGTCGCTCACGCACTCGTTGCATCTATACAAAGATAGAAAGATAACAACACCATTAAACTGAACATTGAATACAAAATAATAATAAAAATAAGTAGGAACTCGATGATGCAGTGGTAAACACGTTCTAACTGCGATTTTTTTAAGACAAGTAAAGCAACTTCCAAGTAATCAAATAAATCGTAATCTGATTGTATATAATTAGTGTAATGTATATAGTTACTATTAAACAATTACCTGATAAAAAAATATACTGTAAAGTTTAGTAACTCATCATTCAAGAAAATTTATTGTTTGTTTTTTTATGATGAAGAATTGTTGAAAACTTAATCAAGAATTAAATGGGATTATGAAACTGGAACTCAGTCCAAAAGGAGACAGTTACCTTCAATTGATTGGATCGTTCCTAACTTTTTTCACTTACTTATATAAAAATCAATGGTGATATATATTTAATTTTATGTTTATTTTAAGGAAGGTTTTCAGCCAATATTGGTAATTGTAAAACTAATAAGCTTCTACAAGCTAATAACAAACCTCCTACCTAACCTAATAACAACATATAGCGATGGGGCGGTAATTGTAATATGGTGGGATTAGTAACTTACGTGTACAGCAGGTGCACGATTGGGTGCACGGTGAGCAGGTTATCCCTGTAGTGTTTGCATCCAGCCTCGTGTCGTGCCTCAACAGTGGGGACATAAAATGAGCCGCTGTGGAGTCAATAGTGAGGTACTCACGTGTACAGTAGGTGCACGACGGTGAGCAGGGCGCGGCAGAGCGGCATCCTGTCGGCGAGCGTGCCCGCGCCGCTGTCCGCGTCCTCACCACCTAGCGTGAGCCAGCTACAGGCGCAAGTAGCCGCGTTTAGCCACGACTGCACGCTTTGCTCGGAGGGGGGCGAGACGCTGTAGTCACTGGAAAGGTGGAAGGTCGGATATTAAAGAACGCGCCCGGTCTGCGAGTGATGAGGCTAAGCAACTTTCGCAGAGGCCGGTCATCAGATGGGTGACCAAAAATTTATCATCTCAAGCTCCTCCGTGCTTCGGAAGGCACGTAAAGCCGTTGGTCCCGGCTGCATTAGCAGTCATTAACAACCACCAATCAGCATCGACATTTGGTCCCGCGTGGTGGTTTATAGCCCGTTCTCCCTATCCATCATGCCATAAGGATATATATAAGAGAAATATTTATAATATGTCTATAGTAGTTTATAACAATTTACCTGAAGAACTGAAAGTACTAAAAGGAAGTGTGTTTAGCAAAAAGCTTAATAATTGGTTAATGCAGAATTGTTTTTATAGCCTTAGTGAATATTTAAATTTTAATAAATAATTGATTAATACTATGTAATAATAATAATATGGGTCTAGTAAATGTAATTTTAATATTAGTATAATAATTATCGTAATAAATAGATAAACATTGCTGTAATTTCAAAATAACTACCTAGGTATATAACATTTGCACGCCTGCATGCAGGCTGAATACATTGTCTTATTTATCTTTAAGAACTTTAACCTATGTATGTATTCTAGCAAATAAACAATTGATTTGATTTGATTTGATTTATCCATCCGTAGGGAATGCTCGTTCCCCAGCAGTGGGGACATAAAATGAGCTGCTGCTGATGATGATGATGACATACATAACTCCTTTTTTACAAAAGTCCAGGATGCAGATATATTTGTAGATCCTATACCAGTGATAGGAATAGGTAGTGCCTATTCACCTAAAGTTCGAAGAACAGAGACATGAATCGGGGACTTCCTTACGACAATTTTTTTTTTCTGGGACAACTTTGCCCTAGCAGCAGTTTATTAAAAATAATGTTAATTGGAATAAGTAGGTACTAACCTGAACATTACAATTTATATTTTCGGAATATTACAGAAATTTAAATTCTAATAAAATATGCATTTCAAACAAATTGTCGGTCATAAAATTGTTAAATAGAATCTTTGTAGGTATACAACCTTATGTTTAGTCTATACGAAAATCGAAACACGTGTCAAATATTTTCATTTAAAGAATCAGTAAAAAAAAATTAAAATAATATCTTGAAAACTTACGAAGTTACAAGTTATTGTGCTGTTCCGTTGTGTTTTTTAGTACGGTATACTTTATTTGAGATTTTGTAAATATTATTTGGTCAAAATGTAACATGGTATAAAAATATTGAAATCGATTCTATTACTGATTGTGAACAAACAGTTTTCAGGTTTCGTATAAACTAAAAATAACATTGTATATATCGCAGTAAGATAAAGTGAAGCATTCAGTGCTATGTGTAATTCTATATGTCATGAGCAGTAATAAGAATAGGTAGTGCTTTTTCGGGGTACATAGACAAAAAAAGGAATTCCTTAAGACAATTTTTTTTCGGAGCATTGTCTTGAAAATGCGTCACTTGTACAGTTTATGTTACGTAAAAAGGCGACAATTTGTTTGAAATGCATGTTTTATTAGAATTTAAATTTTTCTAATATTCCGAAATTATAAATTGTAAAGTTCGGCTTATTCCAATTAACATTATTTTTAATAAACTGCTGCTGGAACAAAGTTGTCCCAGAAAAAAAATTAGTACTAAGGAAGTCCCCGATTTATGTCTTTGTTCTTCGAACTTTAGGTGAATAGGCACTACCTATTCCTATCACTGCAAAATGAGCTGCTGATGATGATGATGACATACATAACTCCTTTTTTACAAAAGTCCAGGATGCAGATATATTTGTAGATCCTATACCCATCCTACTAAGCCACTAAGAAAATCAACATTTATCTTAGTTACTAATAATAATTTGTTATGTTTTAAGTGTTTATTTCATGTAATATTTTAGTTTATAAGTCCGATCTGATCAGAACCCTTCGGAGAATCTAGTAGGGCACGGGGACACGCACTAGTGCGTGATGCCGTTCCCTCTAGAAAACCTCCGAAGGAGATTCGTTTCACACGGCTTGAGGAACCCTTTAAGTTTCTCGCCGCCCCCAAAAAAGCCCGGTGAAGCTGAAAATGCCGTTTGAGGCATTCAGCAAACTCTCTATAAGAAAAATAGTATATAGACGTGTTCATTGAAACAAATACTTCACAGAATGCACCTTTCAACAAATAGTTTGTGTAGGGCATGTGGAGAGCAAACGGAGTCAATGCAGCACCTACTGTGTGACTGCGACTCTCTGGCTAGGAAAAGAATGGGGCTCCTGGGGTCGGCCTATCCGAAACCGGAGGACTTCAGGCTCTTCGCTCTTAAGGACGTTGCCAGACTTATGGCATCTATCTTTACAAAGGAGGAAGAGTGAAAGGATGGGGTTGCACAAAAGATCCCAATGGGTCGAAGTGTTACAGGGAGGTGGAAACCTCGGCAGGCCCCACTAAGATAAGATAAGATAAGATAAGATATAAGCGTGTTGGCTGTATGTAAAGCTGTAAGTTTGGGTTGTCTTTTTATATAAAAAATTAAATAAATATAACAGATGTACAAAACAACACGCACACCAATTTGGTAGGTTAGTAGTTGGTCTGCCCGGAATGGTGCTGGTACTACTTTGAATAAAGTTGGATATGTTGGATATTTTTTTTTATAGTATCTTCGAGATGTTGAATGGAAAATTTGTATTGTGCACACCTTTTATAGGTATACACATTAGTATTTGTATTTAGAGAATGTAATCATTTCAAAATATAATCATATGTATAGTCGACCATGAAATTGCTTTATCACAATTGACAAAAACTTCCATTACAATAAAATTTCGCTAAGGCTCATTGTCAATGATGACAACGTATCTGTCACTTGGTCTTTTAAACAAAAATAGAACTTGTTGTTTTTTTATGTGCAAACAAAATTCACTTCTAAGGTGGTAAAGCAATTTCATTTTCGACTATACACTGTTTATATGTCTAATCTTTATATAATGATATAAATTTTGTGCGTAAGTATGAAATTTAACTCCTTCTAAACGGCTGGACCGATTTGGATGAAATTTTTTGTGTGTGATCAAGTGGATTCAAGAATGGTGCAATTTACAATTAAACCCGGTAGGTGACGCTGCTATAAAGGTCCATCATGGGATACGGGTGTTCTTAAGCGGACGAATGATTTGTTCATTTTGTTGTCATGGAAACTGTCAAAGCGGTACGAAGTCCGCCGGTCAGCTAGTAAATTTATAAATAAATAAATCCGACTGAGTGTTGACCACCCTAAAACCTATTTCTGCCACATTCTAATTTAAGAGTACTTGATGGGGCCTTCCCTATTGCACAAAAAAATCCAGATTAGTTTAAGTGTTACTGCAGCAGGCCTCACTAATATTAAGAAAGAGGTACTTGATCCAGTGATTTTACAGCAATGCCTGCTTTGCTGGCTATTCACCAGTACAGTGAATGTCCTTATGAGAACCAGCAGTAAATAAAAACATTAAATAATAAATACTTTACATATTATTATATTACATCATACATAGCTGTCCCACTCCTGGGCAAAGGCCTCCCCACACTTTTTCTACACCTTCCGGTCCACTGCAACATCACGCCATTCCTTCATGAACCTATCAAGGTCGTCCCGCCATCTTCGTCTTGGTCTACCTGGTCGCCTTTTCGCATATTGTGGGGTCCACTCCGTGGATCACAATCACGTCCACCTCGCGTTCGGCATGCGGTAGACATGACCAGCCCAATCCCAATTCAGCCCGGCGGCTCTTCGAGTAACGTTAGCAATTTGCGTGTGAGAGCGCAGCTCTGTTTCGAATGCGGTCTTGTCGCTTTACTCCTAAAATGCTGCTCTCTATCTCTCGCTGGCTCGCTGAAGCTTCCGTCAAAGACTAAGTCTGAGCACCATACGTCAGGATGGGGAGAATGCACATATCCATTAGTTTACGTTTTAGTGACATTGGAAAATTGCCCTTCATAAACTCTATAATAATAATAATTATATTTCATAAAAGTGACTTACTTATAAACTGTCTGTAGATAACGCAGCATATCATCTAAGACTGCTGGGCACGCTTGCTGCAGAGATGCTCGATTCTTGGAACGGAGCACTGACCCCATCGTCATGCTGTTGAACTGAAAGAAAAGCTTACTTGAATTTGATATTTCTCAAAATAAAGGGCTACTATCACCGAATATAATAATATTCTGAAACAAAAAATTATTTTGTAACTTATTTTTTACATAATATACTTTATGATATACTAAAACTAAGAGTTTCTTTTTTCTATATTTCATTGCTGAATTGAAAAATGAAAAAATGAAATAAGTTCATTTGGAACATTTTAACAGGGAAACATATATGACAGATATACAATAATAGCTGCTTTTAGTGTAAACAGCCACCTCCAGCAAACTGATGTGTTCCTAAAAAGTGACATTAATCTTATTTAGGCTGCTGCAGCATTGCTTATAGGATTGTTGTTCTTACTTCCTCAGGTATCACAGTCAATACTTCAAGTAACAGAGACATGTTTTCAGCTGCAGATAGGGGCCTCAATATGGCTGCCAGATCAGTTGTGCCTTGCTGAAGAATAAATGCTGCTAACTGAAACAAAATATTTCTTATATAAAAAAGGAAATTGGAGTATTGATTTGGTTAATAAATATTTGCCATGTTTATATGTATAGCTAGTACTATAGAAAAGAAAAAAGAAAAAGAAAACTGGCGGCCCGTCCCGGCTTCGCACAGGTGGACATTTCTTTTTTAATATAGCCTATGTTACTCAGCGCTAATGTAGCATTCTAATGGTGAAAGATTTTTTAAATCGGTCCTGTTGTTTTTGAGTTTATTTGTTACAAACACACAAAAATACAAAGCTTTCCTCTTTAAAATATTTCAATAACAAACTTAAATACTTACACTAATACATAATCTGTTGGTAACAATTTTGGGGCCTTTAGAATATGTGAACACAGCCTGTAATATCTTCTCTTTTAATTCCTCATGGCTTTCAGGAGGTACTTCATTCCAGCATCTCAAGATCTTAGTGTGAAGAGTTGTTGCACCATAGAATTGAATCTCTGTGCCCTGAAATTAATAATTTTGTATTGAAGGTTATGTCCCAAAGCGTCGAAAATATTTTATATAGGAATATCATCATATGGCAAGGCTTGGTACGTGTCCTTTTGAGCAAGTTTGTGCGCTATGGGTCAGCAGTACCTTGGAAGGTTGCAGCAGTTCCCAGACGAAATTCCATGCTTCGGGGACCCTCTGCGCGGCTGTCAGCCATGCATGGGCTCTGGCTCGATCCACTTGTTCTCCATTATAGAAGACAGACACCGCAAATTCCAAATTTTGCGCCGTATACTCCATCACAGGTTCTATAGTTAGGTACTACCCACAGCTGTTCTGTAATAATTAAACATAATCACTGCCACAATAAGAACTATTTTTTAGAGCAGCTTTAAGGTCCTCAAAGGTTTAATAAAAAAAGAACTGCTTAAATTATTATACAATTTTAGAATCTAAATTTCATAGCAGTTGCTACGAAAAAGTGTTTTACTGCAGATATTAACCCAGCCATATTAAGAACTAAGTTGTTATTTCAGAGAGGAGTACGAGCTAATGTACAACACACGTAAAAGACAAAGATAGATTATGTTTTTCACACTTTTCAAGTTATCCGAGTTATACAGCTGCTTTTGACATAAACGATGAATGCGTTCGAGAAGTACAAATTATATTTTGACGTTTCAGAACCTCAGTCAGATTATACGGATTATTATTATTAGCCACCTGTCGCACCATCCCGATTTTACCGGCTTACAAAACTAAGTGTAAGTGAATCTGAACAATACGAAAAGTAATTGTACTAAGACTCTTATTTTTCTTCTTTACGTGTTCATTCATTCTCAGTTGATAGCCCTTGATGGAATACCTACCCAATATCCCAACACTAATCCTTTGATTCTATTGGTTTGGAACGTGTTCATTCATGTGTCAGTTTATTTTGTCTGCTTTGCTTTTTTATGTCAGTCCACAAACTAGGGTAGGTAGAGATATTAACGTATTGTCATTGTCAGTCATTCATCCGATTGATTTGTAAGCCGTGTGTTGGTACGTGACACTGTATTTTGTTTTCTCTGGAAAATAATAATTATTGTTATTGTGATAATTCCAACACAATGAAAATAGAGGAAGTAAAAAGCACTGCGAAGACGCAAAGGATATCAGCTCACACTCACATAAAAGGCTTGGGTTTGGATGAAAATGGAGTTCCTATTCAAATGGCAGCCGGTCTCGTGGGCCAAGAATCTGCCAGAGAGGTATGTTGTGACCAAGTAGTTACCGTTGTTGTACGTTTATGTTCATATAAAAGATTATACTATACAACAATATAATTATTTCATTCCACTGAAAATTTCGAATTGTTAGATCAATGCATTGAGGTTATAATTTCTTTGTTACCATGGAGTGTGTTTGTGGTACTTTATTGATAATTGTATTGACAAAATAATGGGTTGGGGTGTACCCTAAACGTTACAACGTTACAGTTTAACAGTAACATACCTAAATTATTCCTATTATTAACAGAGAGATCAACAGTCAATGATTAATTTACTAGAAAAAAAGTTTTTTATTATTTTATTATGTTTTTTTGACTCCCATGGAGCCCCTAGGCGTATACTCTAACTGCCACTAAGGCGATACTCTGATAGAACAATATCACAATTCTCCAATCTCTTTTTACGTGATGTTTCTGTATTTGGTGTATAGTAATTTGGATTTTTAATACTAGCACAAATATAATATAAATAAATAAACTTTCCTACACTCACACCAATTATCTAGCCCAAGAGAAGCTTCATTATGAAACCTGTTAAATGGTTACTAGACAATGGATAAACATACTTATAATTTATTAAATGTAGTAAACACCCAGACCAGAGACAATTTAGACAAACAATAATTTCTAAATTGACCCGACCGGGGATCGAACCCGGGACCTCAGAGATGGCGACACCATGACAACCGGTGTACAAACCACTCGACTAAGAAGGTTGTCAAAATCATTCGTTATTTATCATTTATTTATGTTAGCATTTCAGATCAATGTTAATGCACATCTACTTACTTACACTAGGCTAAGCGGAATAATTTTGCTCTGTTATTTCTAGTTTTGAGTTACTTTTGTACAACTGTTTGAAATTTTGCATGCCTTGGCAGCCTTTAATTAAAGCAGCGCCTGTGTAATAGTTATAGGGTTTTTAATGTAAGAATGTCTTGGTGTATGCTTTGTTGGATGTCATAAATAAATAAATAAAAAGCATATGCATAAACAAATGTGTTTTTATGATATTTTAAATTTTCTCAGGTTTTTTGACTATTATTTAAATTGTTAGCAAAATAACGTCATGTTATTTTAATTAAAGTTTGCTTGGCGTTTTTTACAATTGTAGAGTTTTAAAAATAATCCGTTAATGTTATAGCTAACCAAAAAAAATAAACTATCTAAATTATTTGAACAGTAATTTTATTTTGCTTAACAAATGTTATTTGATAATAATATCAATACTTTTAGGCCGCTGGCATAGTGGTTGACATGATAAGAAGTAAGAAAATGGCAGGGCGAGCTCTGCTATTAGCAGGACCACCCGGCACTGGCAAAACAGCTATTGCCTTAGCAATAGCTCAGGAGCTTGGTAACAAGGTAACTATCAAACTTAATTTATTATTGTGTAACCCTATTGAAATTCATTTATGAATGGAATTCTTATAAAATTGGATTTTTCAGGTATCTTATTTAGATTATAAAAAGGATTTTTTTTTGATATTGTAATAATAGCTTATAATGTTGCTTAGTAAAAAATTCTAAAAAAATATTAGAAGTACTTACAGTACTTACAACCTTTTTGAACCAATAAACTATTGAATAAGAACAAACAAAGTTATCTCTTGAGCAAGGCAGCAAAAGGTTATATACTTTCATTGTAAAGAAGGCTACAATAAATAATTAGAAGTGCTGTGTGTGCTCATGAACCCAAAATTCTCACAAAGTATTGTAATAGGTACAAAGTAATCTCTTAGCAGATGGTGATAAAATCGAGTTTCAATAATATCATTGTTCTTTCTTCTTGCTTGCAGGTGCCATTTTGCCCAATGGTTGGCAGTGAAGTTTACAGTACGGAAATTAAGAAAACAGAAGTGTTGATGGAGAACTTCCGTCGTGCCATAGGCTTGCGTATCCGTGAAACTAAAGAAGTTTATGAGGGAGAGGTCACCGAGTTCACTCCTGTGGAGACTGAGAACCCAGCTGGAGGTAGTTAATACCTTATTTATAACTTATACTAATGTGACGTTGTTGCAGCATGCACTGTACAAAGAAAAGAATTGACTGCTTTTTAGCTTCCAAAAAATACTTATATGTAATAATATGATATTGATAAGCCAAATTACTTATCATCACAAAGTTTTCTCTGAACTTAAGTTATTAGTGAAGCCATATCCTGATTAGTCATATATTTAATTCTTGGCTTTTTCTAAGTCTGCCAAGCTAGCTAGCTACCAACATATCTTCTATGTTGGTTGTGATAATAAAAATGTCGAAGGATTATTGTTTATTTAGAGGTAGCTGATTTCGTAATATTTCAGGATTCTATTAAAAATTTTGAAATAATTAAAAATCTGAAATTTTTTAGGGTATGGGAAAACAGTATCACACGTCATCATCGGTCTCAAAACAGCAAAAGGAACTAAACAGTTGAAGCTGGATCCAACAATTTATGAATCTCTTCAGAAAGAGAAGGTGGAAGTGGGTGATGTTATCTACATAGAGGCCAACTCAGGTGCTGTCAAGCGTCAGGGGAGAAGTGACACTTTTGCCACAGAGTTTGATTTAGAGGTGAGTCTAAAACTGCAATAATGTATCTAAAAACCCTCTCAGATTAACAAATCCAAGTTTTCTTCAGCAACAGTATTCCAAACTACCCATATGGATAAAGATATGTAGATAGATTAGTCACATGGCATGGTAATCAACTTAAAGCAACTCAAAAAATGTACAAACTCTAACATAAAACGAAAAAGCAGACATACTTTTACAAACACAAAATAAATGAACTATAATGTTTGTTAAAAATATTTTTGTATGTACTGATATCGAGACCTATTAATATAAAAAAAACCGGGAATGCCCGCTGCCGAGTTTCTTGTGGCTGTTTTTACTACTACGAATCCATGACTTATTGACAATCAAAATATACATACAAATACCACAAAAGTATAACTAAAACTTTAACAATTGCGCTTTGTCTCAATGCACTACTGCAAAGGACCTTGGCATTATTTTTGGTGATAAACTTTCATTCCGTCAACATTATGAACATGTGTTAAAAAAAAGATGGTATAATGTTCTTTTAGGTTTTATATTTAGATCCACAAAAGGTTTTAAGAAACCAAAAAGTGTATTATGTCTTTATTACAGCATAATACATACATAGTATTTTAGAATATGGTTGTACAATTTGGAGCCCATTCTATAAAATACACATAGAAAGTATTGAAGAAAAATTCAGAAAAAGTGTTTATGATTTCTATCTTATCGCTTTCATTTATGCAGGTCTCTTCATTCTTACGAACTTCGAATGATTAAGTTCTTTATTATTAATTGGCTTGTGTACACATGTTTTAGATAGGAATTTAGCTCTTATACAATTTATTATGCTTTTTTGTTATTTTTTAATTTCTGTCTGTTTCGTGTACCTACCTAATAAATAAATAAATAAGATCATTTTTATTGAAAATTTATTTGCGCAACCGTCCTTTGGAAAACGCCCTTACAGGGTGCCTAGTGTGAGTTTAATTTGACATTCGATCACATTAACAAAAACGAAAATTTTTAATGGCATTGAAGCAGCTAGCATTGGCATTGAAGATATACCTACAAGAATAGTTAAAAATTTTCCATAAAAATTTACGTTTTTGTAATCAAATGAATATGGATAGTAAACACAACTCATTCTAGGCACTCAGTTGGCATATTATACCTTCCCAGGCAGAAGAGTACGTGCCCTTACCAAAAGGCGACGTGCACAAGAAGAAGGAAGTGGTGCAGGATGTGACGCTGCACGACCTGGACTGCGCCAACGCGCGTCCGCAGGGTGGCCATGATATCATGTCCATGATGGGACAGCTCATGAAACCCAAGAAGACAGAAATCACAGGTCTGTTGTTTTATTTAGTAGCTGTTCCTCGACCCACCGCATCGCACCGCGTCGCCCTACTGTGCTTAGTACTTCGTAATTGCTTAGCGTTTTTTCTGACTTTTTTTAAGGCTTATAGTTTGATGTTAAATAACCTATGGCTTTCCACAAAAATTGAGCTATCAAATACAAAAATATTTTTTTCGTTTTAAAGTTTCTAAAAATGAATATGTAAGTAAATTAATGTGTCGATACAAAACTTGTGGTCCTATTTACAATTAATAAATATACAGGGTGGAAACTTTCAGCGGGGCAGTAAGGGGAAGTACCTTATCCGTTGCAGCTACACGAAAATGGTCTTAGGAGACTATCCATATTTTTTTATGGAATTTTGATCCCCATTTAAAGATTTTCAAAAATATGTACAGTTAGCAAGAAAATAGCCATTTTACACAAAAACATTTTTTGATGCCAATTGATCCTGTTTCTAATACTGATCAAAAACTTCTATGAAACCAACCATCGTTGGAGTACTCAAAAAGTCATAAATTGCAAAAAACTTTTCCCGTACATTTTGTATGAAAATTTTACGCAAAAGCTTTTTTAGTGACGGTGAGATCTTTTTGTTGACTGAATAAAAAGATAAGTTTAAAAAAAAACAAAGGAGATGTTTAATTTTGTATGGAGAAAATGCCAACACCTTGTACATAATACCAAAATGTAGCTAATGCATGAAATAAGCTTATTCAAAATGATTTTCTTCAAATAAATGAATAGTTTTTACGTAAGAAGTATTATAGATAACCAATAATGGCAAGTTTCGTGATCGCAGGGGGTAATGGTGGTATTCTGTCAATGTCATGTCATGTCAAGTAGCTGTCATAACAAAAGTACTTACCGTATGCATGAAAATTGTTAATGTTAATAAATTAACTTACTTCTGGCTATTACTTTCATAACATGTAGGTAGAGTAGAGTTAAACTTAAGCTGTTAAGTGCCTAATTAAAATACGAAAAACTCACCTAAAAACAACGAATGTAGTAGCAACAATGCAATGGTATCAACAGTAGCAGGGTCAAATGCAAATCGAAGTCCGGGATAGCAGGCAGAAGTCAACAAGTGAGGCAGCAAACGGAAGTCCAGGATAGCAGGCAGAAGTCAACAAGTGAGGCAGTAAACGGTTAGCAGGTAATCGGTCCAAATCAGAATTTAAAAACAGCACAGCACAAAACCACAACGACTCAGAATCCATGTAAAAACGGAATGAAAACAAAACACCGGTTTTTTTTTTAAATCATGGTGACAGTTGCACTTTTAATTACGTTCTTTACAGCTTTGGACACTTGTGTTTAATCTCAGAAAGACATCTCAAGTTGCCAGGTTATTAAAAATTATGTTTCATTTTTTTATTCTTACGCAAAAATGGTAAAGCATATCGGAATATTAAATATATCAACTAAATACATGTATTTAATACTATTTTTTGAGTAGGTGTACATGGTCTTGGCAAAAAATTAAACATCTCCTTTGGAACTCGTTAATAAAAAACAATCTTGACAGTTTGTTGCGTCAGAAAAGCTCTGAGTGTTGTGAATTTTACAATAAGTGCATAATTGGACAGCTATTGATAAGAGAAAAATGACCTCCAATTTCTAAATTGGAGGTCATTTTTCTTCTTCGTTCTAACGTTTAGACTTGCTAGAAGCACATTACGTAAATAATAAAAATACATCGGCTGCGTTAGAATGGTATAGGATCAAATATCCAAATCATGTGCCAACCAAAAAGGTTATTAACGCCTTCTTTTTGATATGTGTAAAAATCTACGTGATCATTTGACTTTTATTTTATTTTTTGTATTTCAGTTACACAAATTCTTTACAAAATGTAAGGGAAAAGTTTTTTGCAATTTGTGACTTTTTGAGTACTCCAACGATGGTTAGTCCTATAGAAGTTTTTGATCAGTATTAGAAACAGGATCGATTGGCATCAAAAAATGTTTTTGTGTAAAATGGCTATTTTCTTGCTTAACTGTACATTTTTTTGAATGGGGATCAAAATTCCATTAAAAATTATGGATAGTCTCCTAAGAACATTTTCGTGTAGCTGCAATGGTACTTCCCCTTCCTGCCCTGCTGAAAGTTTCCATTCTGTATAATAAAAACAAGACATTGCTCAAACTCTGATGTATAGAACATTGATTAATTGTTTGAATTGTGCCTAAATAACATTCTTGTTACAGATAAACTTAGAAAAGAAATAAATAAAGTAGTCAACAAATATATTGATCAGGGAATAGCCGAATTGGTACCAGGTGTATTATTCATTGATGAGGTAAGTTTTCTATTGTTGCATTAATATTAAACTTGAAAATGTTGTGTCCCATAAAGACTTTTTATGATAAGATGGCGCCAAGCATTTGAAAATCAAAACAATTTCTATCTTTGGTACTTTTCATTAGTAAAACGTGTTTATGTATACTGATCTTAAAAGTAACATATCTTGTGTATAATATCATTGACTTTGATTGACTTTCTATACACAATAAATTTTGTATAATGAGAACTTTATTTTAATATTTTCGTGTTCCCAGGTCCATATGCTGGATATAGAAACATTCACATATTTACATCGAGCATTAGAATCTGCTATTGCGCCTATAGTTATTTTCGCTACAAACCGAGGAAAATGTCAAATAAGGTATGTTAATTCAACAATTCAAATATTTAAGAAAGTTTAAATTTAACCATATGGTCCTTCGAGCCGGACTAAATGTGTTATCCTTACCTAAAAATCACAGTTGTGTTTTAACATTTGTGATTGTTTCTTTCAGAGGAACGGAAGACATATTATCTCCACACGGTATTCCTTTAGATCTTCTAGATAGGTTGCTAATTATTCGCACGCTGCCTTATAACAAAGCGGAGCTTTTACAGGTACATACAATAGTAACGTTTTTGTTTTGTTACATTTAAGTTTAAACTCGTACACGCACGACTAACGTACGAGACCACTATGGTATCGAGATGTATCATGCGTGTTAGTAAGACAGTGTCTGTACGACTCAAATTTGTACGAAAACTCATCAAAAGTGCGGTCGGCCTAAGACTTAATACCCGAGGTACATGATGCTTTTTTCTACAGATATTAAAACTGCGAGCCTCCACTGAAGGTATAGCGATAGATGAGGACGCTCTCGCCGCCTTAGCCGAAGTCGGCGCCAACAGTACTTTAAGGTATGTGTTTATAACATCCACAATCCATTCAAAAACATCAAATTTACTTAAATTTGTAAAATACAATGAAAAAATTAAACGCCTACCCGACCCAGCCAGGAATCGAGCTTGGGTTTTACTTTCATGGGTTTCCTGGGTTTTCCAGATTAACAGGTTCACTGTCCAAAATTTATAACAATGGTTAAATCAATTGTTACAGACCACATGTGGTCTGCGGGACAGCAAACCTGTTAATCCGGGCGGTGAAAAATGTGTATCGGCTGCTTAACTTCCAAAAATTTATCATCTAGAGCTCCTCCGTGCTTTGGAAGGCACGTTAAGCCGTTGGTCCCGGCTGCATTCTACAGTCGTTAACAACCACCAATACGCACTAAGCCCGCGTGGTGGTTTATGGCCCGTTCTCCCTATCCATCTATAGGGAAGGCCCGTGCCCCAGCGGTGGGGACATAAAATGAGCAGATAATGACTGGGCCCGCGTGGTGGTTTATGGGCCCGTCCTTCCTATAGTGTTCCCGTAGGGAAGGCCCGTGTCCTAACATTGGGGACATAAAAATCAGAAAAAAGAGAGAGAATATGAGAAAATCTCAGTGAAGCTGAGCCATTCCCTTTTGCCTATGACCTTGTGTTACTTTTTTTTTTTTTTTAAATTGTAATTTCTTGAGGCAATCAATTATTTCATTATTCATTATTCATTTAAAATGAGCTGCCGATAATAAAATTTGTAAAATAGAGAGCTTTTACCTAATTGTTAAACCATGTCGTGAATATTAGTATTGATGGTGCTATAATATAACGCCAGGTACGCGGCGCAACTGCTGACGCCGGCGGCCCTGACGGGGCGCGCGGACGGCGCCACCCGCATCACGCCCGCGCACATCGCCGCCGTGCACACGCTCTTCCTCGACGCCAAGTCCTCCGCGCGCATCCTCACGCAGCACTCCGACAAGTACATGAAGTAAACCAAACCCTACTGCACCGCCATAGAGTTCAATGAAGGTGGCAAATAGTGAGTGCTCAGAAAATTGATAGCTTTATTTTCTTCTTGTTCCTTGCTCGTGACGGCCACGTGCACGCATTCTTCCTTGATATAAAGTCCTCTGTGCGCATCCTAACGCAGCACTCCGACTAGTACATGAAGTAAACCAAACCTTACTGCACCGCGATAGAGTTCAATGAGCGTGGCAAATAGTGAGTGCTGCAAAACTACATGATAAACTTGTTAAACTTAATTTGCTATCTTGTTATCGGCTCGTCGTTGTGCATACGCTCTTTCCTCCTCCTAGTCCTCCGCGCGCATCCTCACGCAGCACTCCGACAAGTACATGAAGTAAACCAAACCTTACTGCACCACCATAGAGTTCAATGAATGTTGAAATGAATGAAGGTGGCAAATAGTGAGTGCTCAGAAAATTGATAGCTTTATTTTTTTCTTGTTCCTTGCTCTTGACGGCCACGTGCACGCATTCTTCCTTGATATAAAGTCCTCTGTGCGCATCCTAACGCAGCACTCTGACAAGTATATGAAGTAAAGCAAACCTTACTGCACCGCGATAGAGTTCAATTAAGGTGGCAAATAGTGAGTGCTCAGAAAATTCATAACAAATTTTATTTACGTTTTGAGTTTTATGAGCGACAAGCAGGATATTGAATAGTTCGAAAATGGAGAATTAACTTTATTTTACGTTTTATGTCGTGAGCATCCTGCACCCATTTTTCTTCGATGTCAAGTCCTCCGCGCGCATCCTAACGCAGCACTCCGACAAGTACATGAAGTAAACGCGACCTTACTGCACCGGGATAAGGTGGCTAATTTGTTTTACGTAATTTTATTGCGTACACTGACCGTGTCGTTTGTCATGCATGCATACATTGGTAGTGGTGAAGTACTCGAAGTGAAGCTACCTTAATGTTACGCAATAGAGTATTTTATGAGCGACAAACAAATATTAAATGGTTCGAAAATGGAGAATTGACTTTTCTAACTTTATTTTACGCTTTATGTCGTGAGCATCTTGCACGCATTTTTCCTTTAGGTCAAGTCCTCCCTCACTCCGACAAGTAAACCTTATGTGGTACATACCATAAACCATGAAGTACTAAGGTATAGTACTTATTTTAACGCAGTAGTCTCCAATATGTTTATGTATTGGAAGCACTAAATAAATAATTTCTTTCTTACTTACTTACTTACAATAAGCGACAAATGTTTTTAAACGTGCGTGATCACTATACTTAAAAGCCACGAATTTAAAATTCACGGGATAAAAAGCAGTTTGACGCTCACTGGTCCTCCAATTATTGCTGTGCAAAGATATGTGACAGTGTAAAATAAATTATACGATTTGATTTGAGGTCGATCTGGAAGTAAAATGCGTAACACAAATATAGGCTGCACGCAGTATAGTTACATAAGGTAGAATTACTATATACTCGTACATACCCTACTGCTTTCATCCAAATATATTCTTGTCTTTTGTTTTTTATACATATCGTGAAATATAGTGGGTTACCATTTTCGATCCATTTCGTTCGCTTTTGAACCTTTTCATTTGCATTTGTCGCTGTGATTTCTAATTGGACTTTATATTAGAGTTTACAAGATAAGTTAAATGATGCAAACGCATTCCACACAGTCAATAAGTATTACTTTTGTGGGGATTTTTTTCCCCTTTGTTTCATTGTAGAAGTTCTAGTGTTCGTTTATTTTGTTAAGACTTCGGAAGTCAGTTTCGTTTCATGTTTGTACCACCGCAAATGTATTTTTTTGTTTTTGAATTAAAGCATCATTGTATAATAAATAAGTTTTATTTTATAAAAAAAGTCTTTTTCTTACGCTAAGTAACATCTAAATATTTACAACCTTCTTTTTATAACAATAACAATTAGGCATATCTAATATGTAACAAAAGTTTTAAACTGGGGTAATTTTTTAGGAATCCGATATTTCTAATATAATGATATTATACAACAGCAGTCACGGATAGTAAAGTAATGTAGTTAGCCTCTTCGCGGCTTTTTACATTTTTTTTCATTTAAGTTTTGTTACTAAGTTTTAAATACTTAATCGAAAATATTAACATTCCCTTACGAATTATATAGTTCTTACTACTTATTAAGTGTTCGATTGAGATTTGACTTTCGACTTAGGGAATAGCACCGGTATGTACCTAGCATCGGAATCTGGTGACGCCGTAGAACTAGGCAGTAATGTGGAAGTAGGCGGAGTGAAGGTAGGCAAGTCCACTCGCACGGCGGGCGCGGCGGTATGCCGGTACAGAGCTTCGAACTGCAGCTCCTCAGGGTACGAATGCGAACGGATCTTGCGTTCGTCCCTAGCATTGCTCGGGTATACTATAACGATCTTTTCGCTGTCACTTCGCAACGCTACTGGCGGCAACGCTGTAGTAGTCGACGCTGCGGGCCCTGACACCACTTGCAGCATCTCTGTCGGTGCCGGTCGAAGTTTTGCCGTCGTCGTTGTCGCTTCTGTAGTTGTAGTTGTCGTTGTCGACGTGATTACGGGGATGTCGGGCTCCTCGGGCGACTCCACCTGCCGTCGCTCCCCCGGCGGGCCGACAGACCGCAGAGTCTCGATCTTCATCTCCAGCGTAGGCGTTGGAATCGGAACTGAGCTCGTTGCGTTCATATCTTCCGTAGGGATGTACCTGGCTGTCGGTTTGGCCACTTCCCGGGAACCAAATATCGGTAAGCGCGGTGCGTACGCTGACACCAAGGGTAAGAGAGTGTCTCTTGCATATCTTTCCGCTCTCGAAATGAAAGAAGCTAAGCGAGAAGGTAAAAATTGTACTGCGAAGCTGGGTTCATCCTTTTCGGCTCGATCACCCCAAGCCATGGCGTCGTAAGTGGGTGTTGTGGGGACGTCGTAGTTTTTAGCTTTCCTTGCTGGTTGGGCGGTGGAGCGCGGGGGCTGAGTCGCACGAAGGATCGGTTCAGATATCTCGTGGTCGTTGGCGTCGGCGCGTTGCCGGGGCGTTTTGCGCAGGCGCGGGCGGAGTACCGGCTCAGCGATTTCCATAATGCCACTGGGTGCGGTTTTGATGTTGGTCATCCCGAACGCCCTTCCCGTGTCGCCGCCCGTCCACTCCGAGTTGTCGACCAGCACGAAGGGCCGTTGGGGCGCGTCTTCTGGCAACTCGTTGTCTACAGGGTCGACCATCCCGCTTTTAGTTCCATTGTCTTTGTGTAAGTATTCATACTCGCTGGCTGATCCGTTCAGTAGCCCATCGTCCTATGGAAGAGGAGGAATGTTAATATTGTTATTTATGTAGTTATCTTAAAAAGTCAAGATTAGATTAAAACTGCTTAATAAATAAAAACAAATTTATAACTGTCACAGAGAGTAATTAAGTAAATAGCCTATTACTGTCCCACTGCTGGGCAAAGGCCTCCATCATTGGAGTCAAGTCATCGCTACAATTGATAGCCTGAGAGCCAAACTAATTCGCTATATGGAGACTCAACAATAATTCTATTTCTGTACTTTCTTAACACAAAAAATTAGATTATCTAGTTTATTAAATAATTCATTAGTAATTCACCAATATTTGTGACAGCGACATTAAAAAAACAAATACAAAACTTTATAAAATCTATAAAAAATGGGCAAAAATGGTATAAATATTATTTACTTTACATTTGAATACCTTTATTACTTATCTTTCGTAAAATTTAATAACCCTCCTATAAATATAAATGAAAAACCAATAAACTTAAAAAAACTCTACGTAAACTCGAAAGTGGCATTACACCTATGTTAAAAATGCTATCAGATCAGTTTTTAATTACTTTTGTTTCATTTGCTTCCATTAACACGTAATGTAGTAAATCCAATTTAAATATATAATGATAATTGAAAAAAATAAAAAAAAAATAAAAATAATGTTGGATTTAAAAAAAAAGGTTATTAAAACATTATTTGTTGTAGAAAATAACATAAAAAAATCTGCTATTATTATTTTCTTATGAAACACAAGTGGGAGGCTTGGCGGGAAAGTGAAGAGAGATGCCTGCGGTTTTTTTTTTACAAGTACATTAGCTCTATCTTAAGATATAAAAAGCGGTTGGTACTGTTTTGTTATTTATTCTAACAACTTCGATATTGTTTTTTTCCGAAACTACTGTGCCCTTGCTCAATAACCCGTTTTGTGTAGAGTACATTGTGCAGTTAGTGAAACAACCGACTTATTCCTAAAGTATTAGTTTCCCGTTGTATATCTCTATGGATTTGAACTTAAATAAAACCGGTGATAGCATATTTGCTGTAAAATTGCACCATTTTCGGGGTATAACTTCGATACCTTCCAATGCGAGATTTTGTTGGATTCTAAAATATAGTCTCTTATAATTATATTTAATGGCCGTTTACAAAAATTTGGTCTGTTATTGAGTTTTTTACAAAAATATCGGAAGGTTCTTAGGCTATGATGGGTAATGGCCTAATGCCAACACAAACCTGTTGTATTTGACAGTCGCCAGGATACAGTGGCAATTCAATTGATTCTTCCGACTGCAACTGCAAACCTTTTTTGCAGAACGATGATCTGCGAAATAAATAAAACGAGCATAACTCATTTATTTGATTACGTTTATTTTTTCTTGATACATCAAATAAATCAAAAGTGCCTGCATCGCAATATTGAAAGTTAAAAAGCTTCCTCTTGAATTAATGATTTTCAACTTGGTCTTTGGGTGGAATTTTAGGGGGGGGGGGGGGGGGGGCGCAAAGTCATGCTCACGCTGGGTCGCGATTACAAGCCAAAGTTTTGAATAATGTATCAGATAGGATAGGAGGAGCTCGATGGCGCAGTGGCTAACGCGCCCGGTCTGCGAGTGCTGAGGTTAAACAACTTTCGCAAAGGCCGGTCATCGGATGGGTAACCAAAAATTTATCATCTCGAGCTCCTCCGTGCTTCGGAAGGCACGGTAAAGCCGTTAGTCCCGGCTGCATTAGCAGTCGTTAACAACCGTCAATCCGCAGTGGGCCCGCGTGGTGGTTTATGGCTCGTTCTCCCTATTCATCCATAACAATGAGCTGATGATGATGAAAATTTTATTTTTGAAACGAATAGGAAGCCTATTCATAGTTGTACAGGTATCCACCTGTAACAAACCAAAAGGAGAATGCCCACGTCCCATATTACTTCAGACCTAGGAATGGACAGTTATACTATATTGTAGAATAGTTGAATATTTTAGAATTATATGTGTATCAGGTACCAAAAAAACAATAAAATAAATATTTAAGGAAAAAAAATCACGTTTGTTGTATAAGGGCTCCCATAAAACAAAAGTGATCTTTTTGCCTTAAATATTTATTTTATTCTGTTTTTTATACAGAAATACACCATCCGTGAGTTTACTTGTAAAGAGGTCGAAAATCGAATCGAAAAGCTGAAAAATAAGAACGAAGACGACTCACGTTTTGGCGAAGCTATCGGCGATAAGCAGCTTGTCGAGGTGTATGAGCCTCGCGCCCGCGCTGAGCCAGCCCGCGTACGCGGCGTACGTGAGCGTGGCGCGCAGCGGCACACCCAGCGCCGGGTGCGGCACGATCACGCGCGAGAACCGCGCGCTCTCCACGGACGTGTTCTCGCGTCTGTTAAAAGTTATTTGGTTCAAAACTTGTCCAAACGTTGACCACAGTGTCCCCTGAAAGTTTTTTTTTATTTATTTTTTTAATTTGTTCATGTTCACGTAAAGGAGATCTTGTATGCTATTAAAGCAGTACCTCCTGGTGACCAACAAGTAAATACTTGTTTCCGTTAAGGTGATCGAATGTCATTGCACTAGACAACAAAAGTCGTAAATGTTAAAAAATCCAAAATTGAGTTAACAATGCGAGAACTTTCCTTTTATGTGAATACATGAGTGCCTAAAGGTCTTTTTTTAATACAACAACTGAGCGTAAGAGAGCGCCATGGTCATTATAACATTAGTGCAAGTTATGACAAAAATCTTTAAAGCGCTCTACTGTAAAATTTTGAAATTGAAATTTATGACTTTAAAATCTAAATGTGCGATATGTTGCCACTGTAATATAAAATTTATATTAGTTTTCTTTTTTTCAAGAACTGGCAGACTTCAGGGCCATTTTAATAGGTAACGTCTCAATTGTGTATGGAAATCAGATTTTGAAATTAAAACTAGAATAAATAAATTTACAGAATTGTAGCGCTGATTGGTCACCTATACACAAAAGTAACATTACTTGGTCATAGGGAAGGACTCGTTGAGCCCCGTGTCCCCGTGCAAGGTCAGCGTTAGGCGTCCGAAGTTTGGCTTTTCGCCGGCTTCGATGCGGGCCCACACAGACACGTGGTACTGATGTGCTGCAACAGAAAGGAAACTAATTAATAAATAATATAAACCAGTTACCTAACTTTCAGGGTTCTTTTAAATTAAGACGCTTAAGGTATGATTCCGAACTCCGCTGCACGCAGCAGTGCTGCCGCAGCAGTGCTGCTCGCAGTACTACTGGTCCTGCATTGCTGCCGCGACCTTGCTGCGTAGCTCGGAATGTAATGTCATATAAACTTATAGAGAATATATGGGGACCAGTAGTCCTGCGGCAGCACTGCTGCGGCAACACTGCTGCGTGCAGCGGAGTTCGGAATCATACCTTTATTGTAACAAAGCTTTGAACACCCATTCAAGAAAACGCGCGGCAGCGCCTGCTTGATTTGCGTAAATACCCGTATCCCGTAATTCTGAGAAAAAATAGAAAATTCCTATCTAGCTTCATTAAAATTACTAACCTGCAAAATATGAGTTATCTAAATCCAAACCATAGGTGGGCGACCTTCCAGGGGCTCTCGTATCCCAGTAAGGTGGATTCAAAGTCAAAAAAATAAAAGTCCAACTCAAGGGTTTGGTTGGACTGAGCGTTGGTGAGTCGAGACGTCTTTTTTTATGATTTATGGTGACTACTCGAACCGCCAGAGCCGCTTTGCACAAACGGGACAGCAGCGCGTCAGCCGCGGCTCATTCCAGCTAATTTCAATGCGTTAGTCATGTTGCTGTTGGCATACAGATGCCACCATAAACTGAACCTTATGTTACTGCAATAAGATTGAAAAGTAGCCGTAGAGTTCCACTATACATGAATAGTCAGAATTACCGCAAAACGGCTCCTCTTCTCTGGTAAGGAGGTAGAGCTGCCCGCGTCCGAGAGATCTGTCCGCGTAGTATCCCATGTTGCCGCACCGCCTCTGCCCGTCGCACGGGAAACACCGACCCTAACATTTGATAGGTAGGTTAATAATACATCTATTTATGACATAGAGCACTTAAACCAGATCTTTTTTTTCTTTTTTTTTAATGTTAAAAGGAGGCTAACGAGTAGGCGGGTCACCTGATGGAAAGTAATCACCGCCGCCCATGGACACCCGCAAAACCAAAGTAATCGCAGATGCGTTGCCGGCCTTGAAAAAAGGAGTTGAATCTTGAGGAGGGAGTAGGAATAGGGAGGGGGGAGGGGTGAGAGGTGGGCCTCCGGTACTTTCACTCACCGGACGAAACACAACAGCAACGCTGTTCACGCCGATATTCTGTGAGAGGGTGGTATTACGCCGGGCGAGCCGGTCCATTTCGTGCTGCAACGCAGCGTGGCTCTACCACTCAAAATAGTTCTAGTATATCTAGTAGTAATTAGGCAAAGGCCTCCGTTATTTAAATCAAGTCTTCGCTACAATTGATAGGTATTAACTTAAACACAAATGTTGAAAAAAAAATTCCACGAGCAGGATTTGAACCTGCACCCTTCTGACATACCGGGTCAGGTGCTCACCCAATTGAGCTATCGTGGTTCTAACCAGGCCGCCGAAACACTATTTACTTTTTACTTTGAAAGCCAAAGGCGCCCATTCAATGTCAACAACTACCGTCATTAACATCCGATCATAGTATTTTTACAAATACTAAAGATCAGTTAAGAAGTAGGCAAGCTATTTATAGAATGTTTTTGTTTTGTTTATAAAATTTTTAACGCAAATTTTGTTGCAAACAAATTACAAAAACACAAATATTGAAAAAAAATCTACGAGCAGGATTTGAACCTACACCTTTTTGACATACCTGATAACACATGGGTACTAACTTAATTAAACCACCATACTTACCAAATGCGGATTGGTGATCACAAATCCGGGCTATGCATCGAAACCTGAAATACATTTTACCCGACCTGAGACTTAAACTCAGGACCTTTGGATAACGGCCTGTGTTCTTTGCCACTCAGTAAACAAGAGTATGTTTTACATATTATTTTATAATAAGGTGTTTTTTTTAAAGAGTTCAGCTTCACCGGCTGTACTATTATGTATTCTGTGACCGGGCTTGAATGAGGTGTTGCACCTCACACCCTCACAGGGAGGCTGAGTATATCGAATCAATTTTGAGATGACAGCAACACCTCAGTCCCTCCCAGTCTCAGTCTGCTAAACTCTGGTGTCTGTCTGTGAGTACGAACGAACCCTGCTGTTGGTTCGATATCTCAGGATAGAACATATGCAGTATGAAATGTTTTTGTTTTGTTTATATAATTTTTAACGCAAATTTTGTTGCGAACAAATTACAAAAACATGAAATGTTGAATAAATTTCCACGAGCAGGATTTGAACCTGCACCCTTCTGACATACCGGGTCAGGTGCTCTCCTCAGGTGTTTTTTTTTTCGCAACAAAATTTGCTTTGAAAATTATATAAACAAAACGAAAACATTTTATAAATAGCTTGCCTACTTCTTAACTGATCTTTGTATGTATGTATGTGTTTGTGTTTGTATGTGTGTATGTATTTGTAAAAATATTATGATCGGATGTTAATGACGGTAGTTGTTGACATTGAATGGGCGCCTTTAGCTTTCATATTAAAAAGTAAATAGTGTTGAATAATTTCTGCGGGCTGGTTAGAACTACGATAGCTCAATCGGGAGAGCACCTGACCCGGTATGTCAGAAGGGTGTAGGTTCAAATCCTGCTCGTGGAAACTTTTTTGTTTTTGTAATATGCAGTATGCTTGATACCTGCTGGGAATCGAATTCGGGACCTCTGGATCTTAGACCGAGCGCTTTGCCATTCGCCCATCAAGTAAATAAATAAACAAAGTACCTCAAGGAACGCGTCGTAGTCCACGCAAGGGAACGCCGGGAAGTGGCACTTGGGCGACACGGAGTCCGTGAAGAACTTGTACGCGCGCCGGTGGTTGCACAGCGAGCGGCCCTCCGGCGACGGCGCCGCCCACGGCAGCACCAGGTCTGACACCGCGCCCACGAACCTGAGGAGGACCATGTGCCAATTTAAATAGAGATTATCTCTATTGTATTGTTAGGTGCCCTACTTTGTAACCGGAAGGTTGGTAGGGGGTGTCAGTATAAACTTTAAAGTAGTGTATAGCGGGTTGTATTGTTAGGTGCTATTTATACACCTAGATCTCAGAGCCGGCAGGCTTTCTGATTTTCTCAAAAACCAAATGGGTTTGGATTAATTATTGTTACCTTGTATGTACATTGAATGTATGCATATTTGCTAGCTTGGGTCGATGACCAATCTACAGATAGAAGGTGCTAAAGGTACGCAAAAACATTACTCACTTTTCTTATTGTCTCGGTGCTGATTTTCATGTAGGTATTTTGTAGAGAATATTGTGAAAAATTAATAATCAATACTGCCAGACACTTCCCGTCGTCGGTTACTTGCGCCAGATGCAAATTCTAAACAATTAACAGAAATCAACCTTTTGACAATAAAAATCGGGTCCACTTTTGACTGACGTCTGAGAATACTGAAGTGCACCTTAAAATCTTGTAATAAGGGTGATTTTTGTCGAATGTTCAATTATTTTGGTAAGCTCTGCTATTTTAAAATTTCTAACAGTCGTGTTTAATAGTAAGCGGATTGTTAAAAAGTACAACTTACAAGTTAGAACAGCCGTGCTGCACCCGCCCACCGTTGGGGTAGAAATCCACATGCCCCAGCGGCTGCGCCGCGCCCAACCCGCCGAAGATCAGCGTCTCCCCGTTGGAGTGGATCACATCCACGAATTTAGCGTCGTTGCGGTCCAGCCGCGCGCGCGGGTCTTGGAACTCGAAGAGGGGGCCGGCTGGGTCCAAACCTGAAGTTAGGAGGAATATCAGTTTCAATAACCACATCAGTTGACTGATTAGCAGTGATCGTAGATTTTGTAGCATTTTTGGTGCAGTGCTAAGGTTGGCAGTAGTGCCAAATATTAAACTGTTTGAACCATGAATCAAATTTTAAATTTAAAGTCATTTAGAACTAAGTAAAGAGTATTGTATTGTCTTGCTTCTTGTGTATTACTTAAATACTTTAAACAAATCGAAAATACAGAAAATCTTCATAGAACATGTATAGCCCAATATGCATTGTGAAATGAAGGAATTTAAAATTAAGTGTAGTGTTTCATTTTCAACAACAACATGATATTACATTATTTTAAACGTCAATCATATTATACACCTCAACAACCCTAGGTCACTGTCATATGTCATTGTGACGTCATTGCACCGGTTTTGCTACAAAATCTACGATCACTGCTGATTAGTCAATTGTTAGCAACTGTCAAAACGATTCTTTTCAATAGAAAGTTTATGGGAATTTAAACTATGACGTCACTATTTTGTTTCGGCAATTAAGTGTTTATTAATAACTTTTTAGGTCACAAAAGTTCATGCTTAGGTCAAATGAAAAATTGGTTAATGTTTTAAAGAACTGTTACGTGATTTCATTTATATGTTTATAGTAAGTAAGTAAACAGCCTATAATTGTCCCACTCCTGGGCAAAGGCCTCCGTCATTGAAATCAAGTCATCGCTACAATTGATGGGTAATGGCTTAATCACCACGCTTGCCAAGTGCGAGTTGGTGATCACAAACCCGGGCTATGCATCGAAAAATTCGAAAATACATTTTGCCCAACCTGGGAATTGAACCCGGGACCTTCGGGTATCGGGCCGAGCGCTCTGCCACTCGGCCACCGAGGCGTTTAATATTCTGGAATTAGTTATTGTTGTCGACAACATCCCTCTTGTACCGCTATGATTGCAGAGGTGTTTTGGTAGTCACATAAAGCCTTTGGTCCCGGCTGCAATAGCAGTCGTTAATAACCACCAATCTACACTGGACCTGCGTGATGGTTTGTGGCCTGTGCTGTGGTGTCACCATCCATCGAGATAGCTCATGCCCCAGCAGCGAGGACTTTAAATTAGTTGTGAGGTGATGATGATGATGATGATGATGAATATCAAAGATAATTGAACTGCTGCTAGTTACTCATAAGTTGAATTTGGTATATTTTAAAATAATATGTTTTCAAAGTCGAATCCAATTTAGTTACCTGTAATTCTGCTGATGTTCCGCAATTCAGAACCAGCAAAACCAGCTACATGGGCGCCGAGACTGAACCCAATGAAGTGCACATCTTCAAACCTCAAATCTATGTGTTCTGCTAAACCTGAAAATGTAACATTGAACTCGTTATGTATTTTCAAACATAAGAAATTGAAGGTGGCAACAAAACTAATTTCATTAAAATTGGTATAAGCAATACCAAAGTTTCCGACTACAGCTATGAAGCTGGGGCGTTAGCAGTTATGTATGCGCATATATTCCAATAGAAACTAAATAAAGTTGGTCCTATGAGCCGGATCATCTTTAAAACTACATTAAGAATTGGTCCGGTGAGCTGGATTACCTATCTAAAGTATTATCTATCTATCTATCTATCTTTCTATTACCTTGTAACAGCATTGCAAGCTGTTTCCCCACAAGCCTCGTGTTGGCAGCAGCACGTAAATAATTCGGCATTGTAGCACCTCCTTCCCAGTCTACGCAGACGACATTGCATTCTTCCTGCAAATTATAGTTCAAATATATTTCACCTGCGAAAGAAAACAAGCGAAGATAACCTGCCTATAGATAACGGATTCACAAACAGGATGCAAGGAGAGTGTTAAAGCAATAGATGTTATATGCAGTTTCAATAATTAAAGAATTCACCTGTGGCCGTTTACGCAAGAGGACACATAAATAGCTTTGGTGATGCAAACGTCCATGGGCTGCGGAGGCCACTTTCCATCAGACGAGTTGTACGCTCGTTTGACAGTCAGTAAAAGTAAATAGCCTTCATACTAACTATTGCACTGCTGGGTAAAAACTCCATCATCGAAATCACGTTTTCACTTTAATAAATATGTATTGGCTTGACCACCACGCTTTCCAAAAGTAGGTTGGTGATCACAAACCCGAGTTATACATCGAGTAATCCAAAACACGCTTTGCTCGGCCTAGGAATTGAAAGCTTGATCTCCAGCTCAAAGTCAAAATCAAAGTAATTTTTTTTATTCAAATAAACTTAGGAAAAGAAGTCCTCTTGAATCGTCCAAACATTTTTTTACTTACTACCCATTCAGGACGTCTATTTTTTTAGCTGTGGAGAAGAATGGGTGCAAGAAACTCAGTAGTATCAGTAGAATTCATCTGTGATCTTTACGTAGGAGGAGACAGACACAGCAGCCCATGAAGCCCAAGCGTTCATGGGCTGCTTACGCCCGCTTTTTTCCATCTGCTCTCCTGATTTGATTGTATAATCGCTTGACGGTTCAGTAACATTAAAAGGAACTGACCACGGCCATGAGAGCGGAGCGCATCTCGTACACCCACACGTTGTCGCAGTTGGAGCCGAAGCCGTGCACGATGACGCGCGTGGGGCGCGCCGCGTCGAACGCGCGCGCAGCCCAGCCCCACGCCGCCGACATGTTGCTCGCTGATACGGCTAGCAGCGGCTGGTCGCCTCTGCAATGACAAAAATAAAAATAACTGTTTAAACTATCATTGTCACTCGCATTACAGTCATTATTCACGGGATTCTTACCATATTTATTACTTGTGAATATCCGATATTTAATATATATTATTATTATTTTTATATATGCAAGCAGCACAAAACCGGTCGTTGTGGAGATCCTTGGGGGAGAGGCCTTTGTCCAGCAGTGGACGTCTTTTGGCTGAGATGATGATGATCCGATATTTCGACACAGTTGTAATCCCGTGATCATGGCGCATGCATGCAATATGCAATAATTACTCTAATAAAAATAAAAATGTCCTTATAAGTACTGACATAGGGTTTTTTTAAGCTTTTGTTGTACTATAACCACATAAATGGATCTTGTTGTCTGATCAATAAAAACATTTAATTTAATTTACTTAAACAACCTTATTTTTAGTTTATACGAAAACCGAAACACGTGTCAAATATTTTCATTTAAAGAATCAGTACAAAAACATTAAAATAATATCTTGAAAACTCACGGAGTTACAATTAAGCTTTTTGTGCTGCCCCGTTGTGTGTTTTTAGTAGGGTATAATTTGTTTGAGATTTTGTAAATATTATTTGGTCAAAATGTAACATGGTATAAAAAATATTGAAATCGATTCTATTACTGATTCTGAACAAACACTTTTCAGGTTTCGTATAAACTAAAAATAACATTGTAAAAGGTTTTTACAGAGAGGTGATTTTTGAAACTGTAACTAATTCTCATTCTCATATCAGTTACGAGTGCACTTTTTCTCTTATTCAAGGTCACTGTTATTTTTGATTCCGAAATTTCTCAAACGGTAAATAATAATATCTGGCCAGTATCTTAATAATCAAATTGTAAATAATTAAAAAATATATACATTTCATGTCACTTTTATTTTAGAGATCATCATCGGTCGGATTCAAAAATCGCCTCCCTGGTTGTTAGTGAACGTAAGTGATACCTCGCTGGTGTTGCAAACGTCCAAAGGCTGGGTTACCACATTAGGCGGTCCGTGTGACTGGGCCTCAAGTCTGCTAATTCAATAACGTCTCAATAGTGTGTCGGTAGCCTGATTTTGAGATTTGGATGGAAGAAATGTTATGTCAAATCAGGCCACTGACTCTATAATGGACGTATTAAAATAGTTGAGCTGAGGCCAACCTTAGTGGTAAAAAATCCAACTTCAGAAGTTTAAGATCAACATTTACCAGAGTGAGCGCAGTATGCTATCTTTCAAGCGCAAGAGTACGCATCACCATACTGCGTTTCATGACAGGCCTTGCTAGGTTGGCACCCGATCCGATCCGAACCCCTCGGAGAATCTAGCAGGGCACGGGGACACGCAATAGTGCGTGATGCCGTTCCTTCTAGAAAACCTCCGAAGGTGATTCGTTTCACACGGCTTGAGGAACCCTTTTTGTTTTGTAGCCTGGTAGCAAAACAACGACGACGTTTACACGGGACTGGGTAGCCCATACTAGCTGGCTACAAACCGAAAATTGAACACGGCCACGCCATTACAGCTTTGTTCCATCAGTGGCTGTTAGAAATATATTTAGTGGTATCCTAAGGTCTCCTTGTGTACCTACCTAAGTGGTTCGTTATTAAAATTATCTCATAGGTTTATAAGTCGAGTACCTATCTAAGAACGAAAGACTATGATCAATGTTTAAAAACGTTACGAGTTATAATAAACAGCTTTTATACATAATTTTATGTAATTTTAGCAATTATAGTATATATACTAACAATTACTGTCCGACGTTTCGTTCGAGTTACAGCGAACTTTGTCACTAGCAGTAGGAGCAGTGTCGCCTTCATTGAGCGATAAGTGTTGTGTGTTACAACTTTTACTATATTTTACATATACATTACATAGGCTCATTTCATGTGTAATCAATGTTATAGCACTATCTCTTTCGTTTTTGCGGTTTACAGCTATACTATTGCAGTTGCAGCATGAAAAAGTGATTTAGGTTAATGTGGGGTGATACGTAACACCAGTTTTAGACATTTTATTCTTTTGATAATTTAAGATAGGCATTAACAACTGATTTTAGTCTTAAGGCGACACTTGGAAAAAAATACATTAACTTTCATCGAAAGTTGTAGGAGTATGACAAGACCAACGAATCTGAAATTTTGATATAGATAAATAACTTCATGCCTTTGTCTTTAAAACCCTTGCTCAAAAACACGATTGTGCAATTTTGACTCGATCGTAATCCTTTACGAAAACACCTCTAAAAAATATGCTAAAATGCTAAAATTACAATGAAATTACTTAATCTATATGTTTTGAAATCACTCAAATATATTGATAACATCATTATTCTTAATTTGATTGCTGCATATTTTGATAACTAAAACCAATAACTTTTTAAAAATATTTTTAAAGTTTTTTTTTAGATTGCGGTCTCAATTGTCGCAGGCGCTACGTGTTTTCGACCTTATGACAGAGCCAGTAAGGTTCAGCCTTTTTGAACATTCTCAAATCGAGGTGGGGCGTCTTAACTCTTCTAGCCACAATGGAATACCCAGACCACCTGCCTGCTTCCTAGATGTCATCCCATACAATTTCAATGAAAATCTATGTTACTATTTGGCGACGAAGCGTGTGTCGAACTCTAGGCTTAAAGCGCCACTACCCTACCTACTTACTTTGTGCACTTAATATGTACCTACTTCAATTTATGCACTTCACCGTCGTAACATTTTGAGAGAGAATGCTGATCGCCTCAGACGGCATTTTCAGCGTCACTGGCCTTTTTTGGGGGCGGCGAGGTACGTAAAGGGTACCTCAAGCCGTGTTGAAACGAATCACCTTCAGAGGTTTTCTAGAGGGAACGGCGTCGCACACTTAAATGACCTGTTACACGTCTTGGCGTTGCTGTAAGTGTAGCAGGTATTTGATGTTTAAATAAATAAATAAAAAGTGCGCGTCCCCGTGCCCTACTGATTCTCCGAAGGGTTCGGATCGGATCGGGAGTACCTAATCACTACCAAGGTCTTCTGTAGTAGGTACTGTGTTTGTTTCGATCGGTTGTGTAACTCACCTGCTGACAGTGGAGTACATGAGGAAGTGGGTGCCGACCTCCTGCGGCGGGCTGGGCAGCGTCTCCAGATACGCGAACGGGCCCGCGTCCTCGAAGCACCCAAACTCGCCGTAGCACACGCTGCCTTGCGACCTTTTGCTCCTGAAACAAGTTTATACAATCGTCATCATACATTACAGTAGATACAGTTCCATTCCTGGGCTAAGGTATTGTATACAAACAAGCAAATGAAGAGATTGGGCCATCACCCACCACGCTGATACATGTTTTTCATTCTACAACAGAGAAGAATTTGGCGAGAAAAAACAAGAATTTGTTAAGAGGCCTATCACAAAATGCGCGCGCTCGCGTTTTCTCAGTAGGTACAGTCAGCGGCAGATCAACCTACCCAAATCTGTCAAATTTCTCCAATGAATATTGATCCTTATAACCAAACAATAAAGTTCAAAATTGATTGTAGAAGTTTGACAGTTTTGGGTAGGTTGATCTGCCGCCGTGTGTATACTACGAGCGGCCGGACGCATCGCAAAAGTAGCATTTTGTGCAGTTGTAATTACATTTATTTGAAGTTTAATAATTTTTTATCGTTCAAAAAAGTATATAATTTGAAATCTTATAAACTAACGTTAACTCTGGTGTACGTTTTACTTAATAATATTATTGGAGTAAGGAGATATTTACAGCTAATTCGGAACGTTTTATGGCTTTGAATGGGTTTTTTTTTTGCATATTTCGAAATTTCGAGACCGCTACGAACTTAACCACTATTATTATATATTTTTCATTTCGTTTGCATAGTAAAGTAGTTCAATCCATGAGCTTGAAAATTGCCGTCAGCGTATTTATTTAAAAACTAGCTTCGAAATTTTTTACTCAGATGCACCTTGATGGTAAAAATAACGGTTAGGACGAAGGTGCGCTTGGAATGCACAGCAACCGAGATACTAGCTATCTTATTTCCTAATAAAAGTCCTGGCTTTAGCTAAACGTCTCAACTAAATATGTGGCCGTAACAAGGGGTTTTTATTAACAAAAACATAACAGCATCAGTTTGCAAACAGGTTTTAATTTTAGTTCACCTTCTGAAACAATTATACTTAATTGACAGTAGAGCAAAATCCCTTTAGTCCGCCCACACTGTTTCTTCACCGAGTAACATAGTCAAGCAACCTATCTATCATTGAATTATATAAGCAGGTGCTGCATTCACAAAAACAATGTAGCTACAAACTACACGTAGCTCGACGATTTGCTGAGTTACATCCAGTTACATCAGACGGCCAGTCCACCCGTGACCATGGCTAATGTAACTCAGTCCATACCTCGTACAGTCGCGAACATAAACATGTTACCTTAGTCCTCAAATGTTTCGCTTCAAGTTGTTTGTCACATTACTACTGACGCTAGAACAACAAGCCGCTTTTGAGAATCATATAGCTAAACCTTTTTTTTTTTGAGAGAGATTGCTGATTGCCTCAAACGGCATTTTCAGCGTCACCGGGCTTTTTTGGGGGCGGCGAGGTACGTAAAGGGTAGATACCTCAAGCCGTGTGAAACGAATCACCTTCAGAGGTTTTCTAGAGGAAACGGCATCACACACTTAAAAGTGCGTGTCCCCGTGCCCTACAGATTCTCCGAAGGGTTCGGATCGGATCGGAGCTAAATCGTGTAGACAGAAACTGTTGTAAGTAAAATTACTGGTGTAGATATTGTTTCGATTTAGTTTACACCTACTATGTATTTGCGCGTGAAGCTCCGTTTGTGTAATTCAATCATCGTAATGCCAAAAACAAGAACAAGAACTTTAATTCAATTTGTAGAGTGGGTGGTAAGACATTTTCTAAGTTGGGCTGGCTACCATATCTTATCTAAGTCTACCGCCATATCAACAATAATCTATGTATTAATACTTACGTGAAGCAAAAACTTTGTACCCCTTTTTACGAAAATTGCGCGGACGGTGGAGTATGAAATTTCGCACACTTATAGTGTATATAGAGAAAGAATACAGTATGTTAATATTTTTTTGAAATTATGCATAAAAACATTAAATCAATAAAACAAACATTAAACACACTACCATGTATTTGGACACACACGCATATGTATTTGACTTGACACACACGCCTAAATACTCTTTTCAAAAATTTCAAAAATGGCAGTGGAGCGGCCGATATCTGTCAATGCCAATTCAAACCCTACCCCTCAGAACAAAAAGTTTTATTCTGAGCCATATCCAAACTCTCATTCTACTTATCTTTTTTAATTTTTCTATGATACAATCCGTGCAGCCTTAATAAAATTTCGACCACTGGGCGACTGAGCTATAGCTGATGTTATTATTGCTACTAGTGTAGCAATAATAACATCAGCTACTATAGCTTAGCGTTGTGTTCCGTCAGTTGGAGGTAAGACAGGCACTGTGGTTAAGGATTACCAGGTGAAGCGTTTTTCCATCTTTGGCAAAGTCGTTATTTATCCATCAGAACTGGTGAGACGAAAGCCGAGAGCTACCACATTGTGGAATAAATAAAGAAAAAATCTAATTCATGATTATTCAAACGTTGATGAGTATACCTCAATTTACATAGTAGATACCGAAGTACCTACCTGGTACCGAAGTGCTCGCTTAGTTAATAATTCATATGGTTTACATTTATAGCTATCTAGACATTAATTACACAAACTTAGAATAGCCCTACATTTGTAATTGTTGGTGCTTAAAGATCAAACAAATACAAGGATATCAACTTTCAGACTTTGAAAGTATCAACTTATCTTTATTGTGTATTGTAATGTAAACTTAACCGCTCTAGATATTAAGCTGTCAATTGTGGTGGTAGCACAGAATATTGGTATGGCCATGGCCATGCATTTTAGTTAGTAATTAGCAAAACTTTGTTACTAACCGATGTGGTTTACTGGTTAGTAGACCTCTTTTAGACCTATAGGTTCAGAGTTAATTTCTTTTTTGATTATGGTCAAGGGTTGGTTTAGCAGTCTAAACGCTTTAAAAAAAGTCTAAAAGTCTAAAGTCTTTACGCTACCAGGCAGTCCTGGTTAGCGTAGTTACCACCATATTATATAAGAAGCTAAGCGGCCAGCCAGTATTTTAGTCGTTGCTAAAATACAAATAGGTAGTTATACTTTATTTGTCTTTACCCAAATAGGTTAAGAATATCATCGTAATGGTAATAAATAAATAAATAAATTTTCCTACACTCACACCAATTATCTAGGCCAAGAGAAGCTTCGTTATGAAACTCGTTATATGGTTACTAGACAACGGATAAACATACTTAAATGCATACTTATTATATATAGAAAACACCCAGACCCGAGACAATTTAGAAAAACAATAATTTCTAAATTGACCCGACCGGGGATCGAACCCGGGACCTCAGAGATGGCGACACCATGAAAACCGGTGAACAAACCACTCGACCAAGGAGGTCGTCAATATAAAATATATAAATACTAATTATGAAGCTTGCAGCACGTCGCAATGGCCCTATAAATAAAATGGAAGAATTAAAATATTTCGTTGTATTATATGTTATTGTATGTAAGTATTATTATATTACTCTTACTTAGATTTTTATACGTTTAAACTAGACGATGCTTGTTGTTATATTGTTACATACGAACAAAGCGATCCACATTTATTAGGTAAAGTTTTAAAAAAGGAAAGGTTACAATAATAAGATGAAAACCATTCTTAGTATTGTATGAGGTAGGTAAATCTACCTATATGACATTCTTGTAAAATTAAATTAATGCTGAAGGCATTGTCGAAATAATATAAGAACAAGAACGAGGAAACGGTTACGCTCGGTAAGGAAAGCGCTAAATTCACTTTTAGTAGTTTTCCTTAAACGGCTGAGTTAACATGCTGTTACTTAATCTGCTTCTAGTTTAGGTAATACCATCCAACATTCACTTATTTGGATGAACGGCTACTAGATACAACATGTAAACTACGTTACTTACGTATATAAACTGTGTTACCGCACAAACAAACACTCGACCACATTTAAATAACATCAATGTTTGTAGCATTGTCTGTTCCGGCAGCTAAAGATAAGAAAGACATGGCCTCACTAGTTGAGGATCCCGGGTGAAGTGCGCTTCCATCATTGGCCTTCATCACTTAACATCAGGTGAGATCAAGGCACTGTTCTTACAAGTAAAATTTAAAAAAATAAATAACGCGAACATAATGTCGACGACCTCCTTGGTCGAGTGGTTTGTACACCGGTTTTCATGGAGTCGCCATCTCTGAGGTCCCGGGTTCGATCCCCGGTCGGGTCAATTTAGAAATTATTGTTTTTCTAAATTGTCTCGGGTCTGGGTGTTTTCTATATATAATAAGTATGTATTTAAGTATTTTAAGTATGTTTATCCGTTGTCTAGCAACCATATAACGAGTTTCGTAACGTAGCTTCTCTTGGGCTAGATAATTGGTGTAAGTGTAGGAAAGTTTATTTATTTATTTAATGTTAATGGCTATTTAAATGTTTATTCATATATTGGTTTTCCTAAAACAAAATAAATAAATAATCGCAGACGGGCTAAAAAGTAATAGCTAGATAATAATAAATTAGTTTCATATCATTGGAACAATAACAGGTTGTATAGTTAGTTTTAATTAACAATATACTTAAGAGCGTTTACGCCGTACACTAGCGCCACTAATAAATAAACAAAAATTTTAACAAAAAAAAAACCGACTCCAAAAAATTTCACTGATAAAATTGCACTAAAAAGTAAAAAATAAGCGTTAGACTTATACAGACAATAACTTTATTAAGAAAAAATATAGGTACAATTATTGTTATTTTTGGGGCCGGTGCCAGCCAACGAAGTTTTTGAAGCCGGCGCCAGTCCGCGTTTGTAGTTAAAATTTCATGCATAAGATTGAATGTACTATTATGATTATAATATAGTATGTCGTTAAATGTTTATGTTAAAGTTACCTTGGCTGGCACCGACTCCAAAAGTAACAATAATTGTACCTATATTTTTTCTTAATAAAAATATTGTCTGTATAAGTCTAACGCTTATATTTTACTTTTTAGTGCAATATTATCAGTGAAATTTTTTGAAGTCGGTTTTTTTTTTGTTAAAATTTTTGTTTATTTTTCGCTTTTTAGTGATTCGTTTCGATCTATTTATCAAAAGCGAATATGGGTAGACCTACTAAACACGCTGTTCGTATGAGACAGCGCCGTTTAAATGAGACAAGCGAAGAAAACGAGAAACGCCTATCTCAAAGTAGGAAATCAAAAACTGAGTTCCGGTGCCTGTCTTCTTTTGCTTCGTCATAGTCGCTTAACTATCTTAATCGAGATATTTTATCGCCACCCGTGAAATACTTATCATTGAGGAGTTCCGATGGCAATCTGTGGTCTTTTTCATCAGTTACACTTCATCAAATGATATTTTCTGAATGCAAATGCTTGTCTTATTTCTGAAAATACCAAAATCGCGATAGGTATGCCTACAATATTCGAGGAGTTCCCTCAATTCCTCGAGGATCTCATCATCAGAACTGGACCAAATTAAAATGGGACCACACGGGAAGCACCAGCTTTCAAATAAAGAAAGAATCATCAAAATCGGTTCACTCAGTCGAAAGTTCTAAGGTAACAAACATAAAAAAAAAAAAAAAAAATACAGTCGAATTGATAACCTCCTCCTTTTTTTGAAGTCGGTTAAAAATGCTAAATTACTTCATTCAGATAGTTTGTTGAGCATAATTTGATTTTCTATCTCTAATTACGAGATATGTTTTTTTTTTCATTAGCGGCGCTAGTGTGCGGCGTAAACGCTCTTAATACAAAATTCAAAATTTACTTCGAGAATTTGGGATTGAAGGCTTCTAGATCCAGTTCTACTTACAGCACATAGAGGCTTATTTACGTGACCGATCCGATTCGAACCCTTCGGAGAATCTAGTAGGGCACGGGGACACGCACTTTTAAGCGTGTAATGCCGTTCTCTCTAGAAAACCTCCGACGGTGATTCGTTTCACACGGCTTGAGGTACCCTTTACGTACCTCGTCGCCCCCAAAAAAGCCTGGTAACGCTGAAAATGCCGTTTGAGGCAATCAGCAATCTCTCTCCCAAAAAAAAAAATATATTTACGTGTATCATGTAAACTTTTTTTAGATATGTTA
Organism: Eudonia lacustrata; assembly: GCA_947562085.1. NCBI lineage: Eukaryota > Metazoa > Arthropoda > Insecta > Lepidoptera > Crambidae > Eudonia > Eudonia lacustrata. The sequence continues at coordinate 7,964,625 of OX387313.1, forward strand.
ACCAGATTATAATGCGATATCTACCTATCTATTTTATTGTGTTTACTAGAAAATCCTAGTAATGATTGGGCTAAGCCTCAAGCAGCGCTTCAGCTGCATACAAGTTTTATTTATTATTGACGAACTCCTTGGTCGAGTGGTTTGTACACCGGTTTTCATGGTGTCGCCATCTCTGAGGTCCCGGGTTCGATCCCCGGTCGGGTCAATATAGAAATTATTGTTTTTCTAAATTGTCTCGGGTCTGGGTGTTTTCTATGTATGATAAGTATATATTTAAGTATTTTAAGTATGTTTATCCGTTGTCTATTAACCATGTGACGAGTTTCATAACGAAGCTTCTCTTGGGCTAGATAATTGGTGTGAGTGTAGGAAAATTAATTAATTAATTAATTTATTTTATTATTTAATCACTTTAAGAAAAATGTGAATCATATAATATACTATCATAACCAGCCTTTAATTAGTCCACTGCTGTATGTAGACTTATTCAAATGCACCCCAGTGCGCATGATCCGCGGCGACTCTCATCCAGCTCTTTTAGCACTTCTCTTTTTTTTTTGTAATATATCTTACGGGTAAGCACAGTGCCTTCTCACCTGATCTTAAGTGATGATAAGGCTAATGGTGGAAGCGCACTTTACCACCAAAAGGCGCTACTTCAATGTGTATGACATTGATAGTAGATACTTGGACGCCCAATGTAACCACAGTGCCATAGAGCAATTGAATTTCTATGTGTCTGGTTTAAGAACTACTAAGTCGATAGTGAGAATTCACCATTTAGTAATCATACAAAAAAGTTAAATCAACCTCGTACGCGCGCGCCGCATCTCCCAGTCCCGCATGGAGGCCCGCACGGCGGTGAGCATCTCGGCGTCATGGCGCTCGTCCTCCGCCTCCTGCGCCTCCGACGCCGCCCGCCCCGCGCCCCGCCATGACTCTAGTTCGGCATCTGGAAATGTTAATTAAGTATTTAAAATAATATTATCATCACCACCTTATTATATGCCTCCACTGCTGGGCCCTAGTATAGTTGCAAAAAAACCGTTTTAAACCATAATTTTAAATTTTATAAAACGGTTCAAAATCACGACCACGTCATAGTGTAGTAGTCAGGGCCGAAACACATAAACACGACAAGACGTCGCGTCGTACCACGATGCGGCGTCTGTCGCAACGCTTATTTTTACGGTACGACGTCGTATCGTGTTTATGTATTTCGGCCCTTAGTAATTATTACACTAAGACGTGGGTCATGATTTTAATCATTTTAAACAAATTTATAACGAGTTTTAAGTCACAGATTTTGGTTTAAAACTGTTTTTTTGCAGCTATAGGCACGAGACTCCCCTATGGATGGATAGGGACCATAAACCAACATGCGGGCACAGTGCGGTTTGGTGGTTAATAACGACTGCTAATGCAGCCGAGACCAACGGTTTTACGTGCCTTCCGAAGCACGGAGGAGCTCGACATGATACATTTTTGGTCACCCGTCCGATGACCGGCCTTTGCGAAAGTTGCTTAACGTCAGCAATCGCAGACCGGGCGCGTTAACCACTGCGCCATCGAGTTTCATCTATTACAAGTACTTTAAAAAAGCGATCCCCCTGCGGTGGTAGAATTAACACTTAAAACAATTAAAATGGTAACCAATGTTCAATAGGAACAAGGTCGCGCAATTTGCAAAAGATGGGTTTTATATGACAGTAGTTTATTTCTAAATGTTTTATGTTAATTTAAAACATAAAAACTTAAAATAATGTTAACTATTACTAGAAGAAGGCATCCTACAATTTACATACTCGTAGTTGCTATGTTAATGTTAAATATAATAAATTATATGCTACAGTTAGGTAGGTGTTACCATTTATTATTCATCATCATCACCATCATCATCTCAGCCAAAAGACGTCCACTGCTGGACAAAGGCCTCCCCCAAGGATCTCCACAACGACTGGTCTTGTGCTGCTCGCATCCAGCGGCTTCCCGCGACCTTCACTAGATCGTCGGTCCACCTTGTTGGAGGCCTGCCCACACTGCACTATTATGTTACTTTAATAACAAATTGTCAAGAACTTTTTACTTATTTTTAATTTAACAACTGTTCCTGTGCAACGCCCTAATAGTTTGCTGGTGTAACCTATGCTTATGTTTGAAGCATATCCCCCGAAAGAAGTCAGTCAGTCAAGAAGGTAATTTGAAAGACAAAAGCAATTTGTGTCGACATAGCCCATACATTTTTCTCAACAATAGAATGTAGGTACCTGCAAATGTCGTGGGTACCTATTGAGGTTAATGTTCATGGATGGTTTGCTTCTACGAATAACGATCACGTGCTGTACCTAAAAAGATATAAAATGAATCTTCTATACGAGTAGTTTGTTCATAAGCATCACAGTGTGTAGTGAGGTCAAACTGAACTTTATTGAGTTTAATTAACGGCCTCAAGATAACTCATTTACTGTAATTTGCATGATTGCTCTAGATAGGAATCTTGAGGCTATTTAGTATAACAATCGTCACAAATTTAAGGTCCTATTTATAGTGCTCCCTATTTTAATACCGTTTTAGTAACCTATTTATGGTTAAATCGGTTTGGCTTGTTAACTAATAAGCAAAAGCATTTTATTTATCGCTAGGTATATCATGCCATTTAAGAAATTTAGAGTTATAACTTTCACTAATAATTTACTATAGAAAATGTAATACGGCACACTATTGCGCCTCGGGAGAAGCAGATACATGGTTATGTAGGGCTCTCCCCCTGACCTCCTTCCAGAAAGAGTGAGGCAGGTATATTCCTATTAAACGAGCGCGTACTAAAATGAGCAATAAAAAGAGAGAAAAAGAAAACAAATACAATCGTCAATATCTGAATTTTCCATTCGATTAACAGTGTAGGCCAACGGAAGCCTGGTTTTTAGCGATAAATTCGCTGATTGTACACAATATCTGCTTTCCTTTTTCAAGGTTTGAAAAACTTTGTATAAGCAAGAGTTTTATATCTCCATATATTTATGTATTTTTTTGTCAAAAAAATATTGTTTTCTAATGTTTACGCGAACATTACACATTGCTATGAAACTACTTTTACGTTTCTACTCGCGTTTATTTTACACATTTATGTTTATTCTGAAGTTTTGAACCCTTTGCAGGGTCCGTGGTCACAGAGATACTGAGGTGTTGGTCGTCTCATAATTAGATAGTAGCTTGTATACCCTCAATTTATTTTATTTTATTTTATTTTCTATCGCGGTTATGATTAAAATAAAATGAGGGTATACAAGTCCATCTAAAAACCTTACATTAATGATGTGACTAAGTGTGTAACCTAAATCTGGCTAGCTGTCTCCGGGTGAACGACTGTCTGAAGCTACTTTTTGCTGGCAAAGGCCTTGCGGCTATTGTAGGGCAGTATGTGGCTCGTGTGGGGCCTACTTGGACGAAAGCAGGCCGCTCCCACCGCCAGAATGGTGGGAAACCTGAGATCTACTTGTCCCATGTACCTTCCGGGCTACAGTCTTAGCTTTAAAGAATTGGTGATTAAACTGTAACAGTGATCGGAGTAGGTAGAGCTATTTAGGTTCATTGACCGCAAACATTGATGTTAATATGGATATTTCACGAGATTCCGACTAATACTCCGAAATTCGATTATTTGATTCTTGTATAAATATAAGAAATTGTAACATAAAAAAATATATGTGGTTTAATTCAACTATCCTTAAACCCGTCCTTATATTTATAGGAAGTGTATGCTTTCACATTCATTCGGGGAATATCCATATTATTCTATCATATGGCAAGTACATAAAATAACTCTACCTACTCCGATCAATTACCCACAACGTAAATTAGTAACCAATTTAGAAGTGCTACCTAACTATCACCAGCTAGCAAGTTGATTCGTTGATTGAGATACTTGTTGTGTTGATAAACAGTAGCGTTTCTTAGTTGAAGATAACTAATACTAGTATACGGTAATGGGCTCCAGTGTTCGACTCATAATCTTTCGTCAACAAAAAAATACATTAATTAATAAACATTTTACAGATCGACAGATAGGAAGCAATTAGGGTTGCCACCTTTTTTAAGGACGAATAAAGTAATTTTTAATCTTGTTAGAACAAAAATAAAGTACCTACATAGCATAAAAAAGAGTATTTCTTTATTTGTCCTTAAAACGTATTTTATGTTGCTCTATGCGACATTTAACAAATATTTTGTGGCTGTGGATACCAGTTCATTTAGTCTCATAAGTACTTATAACCAGTAACGAGCCAGTAACAATCAGTTTTACGTAAATAGAGTATTTTAGCGTACTTTATTGGTGTTGTAGATTATAAAGTACGCCTACATGAAAAAGAGGACAATACTCTAGTACGGGTGGCAACCCTAGAAGCAGGTGGTCTATATTGACTTCTTGGCGGGAAAGTGAAGAGTCATGTCTGCGGTTTTGTTTTATTTTCTAAAATTTGTGTTATGTCGAATATTAATGTGAAATAATGATGGATTTTTAAGTGTTCCTGAGTGTGCATGGCAAATGAAACAAAACAGTGCAACGGCATTTTTCAAATTCTCTCAAGAAGTCGCGTGAGGACTTAGTAAAGCCCCACATCTTTACTGAGATACTCGAAGGGTTGGAGGGGTATATCATTTCTCACTTCTCATTTCTATTATCACTCATCATTATCTTATATAGAGTTTAATTTTGAGAAATGTATAAATTAAGTTTTCGACTAAAGGACTAGTATCTATGGTCATGAACAAATTAAAAAAAAAAAGAAAAAGTGGCCTATATGAAATTGTTGTTAAAGACTAAAGTCAGTTGTATGTCCATATTTTTAATGATTATAGGAACAAAATGTCGATCAGTGGCTCATATCGAACAGTGGGTGCCACTACCCCACTTTATTCTATTTCAATATTCTTGCATAAGCATGACTCAAGAAAAACTTTTAACACGTCCGCCTACCTACATAGATTTGCGGATGGGTCAGACAATGCTCAAGTTGCTTTATGTAATATGTTCTCTGTGAGCTGTCTGTAGTAGGTCGGGAAAGCCACCAACCATTTTTGTCAACATCAGAGTGTGTACACAGCTAGTTACATAATGTGTGCAGTGCTTGGGCTTGTGCGTGACTCGCTTTAGGTGTCTGCTTATGGGTCACTTAGATTTTGATTTCAGAATAACATCTAACCGTTTTTGTATATCTACAAGAGCAGGGATATGATCTGATAGGTTTTTCTTTGTGTTAATGTTACTAATCTAGAACTATTTAATTTTCTCTTTTACTTTATGTATTATAATGATTACATCGCCATTTAATTTAGACTCTTGCAAGCTTTTAAAAGAAAAAAGGAAAGCGATTAAGTAGGTACAGGATTAATAATGAATTTCATTATAAGATTGATCACGGTCTTGAGTCAGTGAAGACTTCATTACCTATCTTGTTAATAACACACTATTGAGACGTTACTGAATTAGCAATTAAGACTACTAGCATGCTCTCCGCGAAAAGAACTTCGAGCTGTACGAGAGTTCGCCAGGCGTGCTGGGTGCCTGTGAGTGTTATTCGCCGTTCGATCACGTTAACGAATACGATAGTTTGTATGGCAAATACAAAGTCTGTCACCGTCTGTCTTCACATTGAGCTAGCCTAGCTAGGGGCTGCCTGATGCCTTATGCATCCCGGCATCTACAACAGCCACTGTCTGTTTCATACTCACATCTAGCTAGTGCGAGCGAGGTCATCGTAAAGAGAACGCTGAGCGTTCGCCAGGCGTGCTGCTCCATGCATATGCTCCGAAATCCACATCAGCCACTTAACTGTTCCGTGTCAGCCACTGTCTGTTTGAATAAGTACTCACATCTAGCTAGCGTGAGCGTGGTCACCTCGAGGAGAACGCCGAGCGTTCCCTAGGCGTGCTGCCATATACATGTGCTCAGGCACCTACATCAACCACTGTCTGTCGTGTCTGTTTACTCACATCTAGCTAGTGCGAGCGAGGTCACCGCGAGGAGAACGCCGAGCGTTCGCCAGACGTGCAGCCCATCCATGCGCTCCGGTATCCACACCACATCAGCCGCTGTTTGTCTAATACTCACATCTAGCTAGTGCGAGCGAGGTCACCGCGAGGAGAACGCCGAGCGTTCGCCAGACGTGCAGCCCATCCATGCGCTCCGGTATCCAAACCACATCAGCCGCTGTCTGTCTAATACTCACATCTAGCTAGTGCGAGCGAGGTCACCGCGAGGAGAACGCCGAGCGTTCGCCAGGCGTGCCGCCCATACATACGCTCCGGTATCCACACCACATCAGCCGCTGTCTGTCTAATACTCACATCTAGCTAGTGCGAGCGAGGTCACCGCGTGGAGAACGCCGAGCGTTCGCCAGACGTGCAGCCCATCCATGCGCTCCGGTATCCACACCACATCAGCCGCTGTCTGTCTAATACTCACATCTAGCTAGTGCGAGCGAGGTCACCGCGAGGAGAACGCCGAGCGTTCGCCAGACGTGCAGCCCATCCATGCGCTCCGGTATCCACACCACATCAGCCGCTGTCTGTCTAATACTCAAATCTAGCTAGTGCGAGCGAGGTCACCGCGAGGAGAACGCCGAGCGTTCGCCAGGCGTGCCGCCCATACATACGCTCCGGTATCCATATCAGCCATTGTCTGTCTGAATACTCACATCTAGCTATAGTCAACGCAAAGACTCGTGGCAGACGGTGCAATAAAACGTGCAAATGAGACAGCGCACATCATGTGCCCTCTCGCACTTACACTGTTTATGGGTGACGTCACAAAGACGTAGTGATACGCGTTGTTTGTATACTATGTTTATCGATGATAATAAGTTTTAAGTGGGTTATTATGGCCAGAAGCACTCTCCTTCTTTATTCTATCGAGTTTTTAAACCAATTCCACAAATCATTGCAGTTAGATCGCGAGGCTTGTTGAAGTCGAGTTCTTTTAACTTGGCAGGATCTTCTTTTAACTCCGTTAGGAAATTTAATTTTTTTTTTATAATAACACTACTTTGTTGTTGGATATTCCCCTGAACACTAGTTATATTATTTTTAATAAACACCTCCATCTCGAAAGAAATTATCAATTGAAATGGCTGTGACGTTTTAGCGACTTTGTCTTTTTTACAAAACATTTAACGCTCAACTAGAGGGTAAGTAACCTACAGTTTAATTATTGCTAACTACCTTCAATACATAAATTTGTCATAGTATATAAACTATTAGTTATGATCAATACTATAATGAGGTGATTTGTCATATTGTTAGTTATCGACATAACTCACAAACAATGCTTTTTATCGACAATCCTGTAAGCCGTGCGCATCTCTGTTACAAAAGTGATTTATGGCACCGTCTGCCACGAGTCTTTGCGTTGAGTATAGTGCAATCGTGGGTCGGTCACCGCGAGGAGAACGCTAAGCGTTCGGCAAGGGCGCCTGCCCATACATGCGCTCCGGTATTCACATCAGCCACTGTCTGTCTGAATACTCACATCTAGCTAGTGCGAGCGAGGTTAGCGCGAGGAGAACGCCGAGCGTTCGCCAGGCGTGCTGCGCCATCCATGCGCTCCGGCATTCACGGCAGTCACCGTCTGTCGACAACAACACATTTGGTCAGTTAAATTTTACAAGCAACGATAAGAACAATAAAATATCTTTTAATCTACCCGTCCGTTGTTTTACTTAAAGCCATTACAACGCGTTTAGGCCGGAACTCTGCTCTGGGGTCTAGCAGCGTGCCCTAAAAACAAAGACAAAAATTGTTCCGGTAGCCTAGCGTGTAAAATGGCTAAGATTAGCAATGCTTTTTTGTTTCGCCGCAGCGATATAGCGATTAAGTTTTTCTCTCACCATTGTTTGTAAGATTAGGTATTGTCGAGTAAGGAGCTGGTCTGTATCAGTTTTTTGAAAACTTTTGGTGGAATTCTTAGTAGGTACAGTCAACAGCAAAAGTAGATGATGTTTACTAGATTTCAAAATTAAGTTTCTATAGTGTAAGTCGGTATTTTCTATATCACTACAGTCAAAGTCTGCAGGTATAAGGTATAAGACACAAAGGTTTTTCGATATGCGTCTAAAAAGTTTTGATTTTCATATATACTGATTTCATATTTTAAAACTTGACCAATCATCAGTTACCTTTGCTGTTGACTGTACTTAAATTTGTTGAAAAAAAAAATCTTCTTGCTGCAAAAGTAAATAGACCTTATATGGTGGACGTCTTACACAAACATCCGATTAACTATACACAACTATGTGGTACATATTCTTCTTGTAGTAAAATCTTTGGCCAGTGGTTATTTCCCTAGGAAGTTATCATTATCATACAATGCAGTATAAAAGTAATTAGCTAGCTAATTACGTACGACACCGAATGAATACTTCATTATTCTACTAACAAGTATTATAAATCAATTGTAACTATAGAGAAGTAGAGAGCGTGACACCTATTAACGCAACACAGTCTCACAAGTATTATATACTCGTACAAAGTGATAATGAAACATTAACGAAAAATTTCCTGGATCCTATAACAGTCGCCTGTGCGTTTTCGCATAGTAATATTGTTACGAAACGTGGTTCGTCCGCCGGGTTTGCTCGATGAATGCTAACGACGAACGGTTTGTAGTTAGTAACGTCGCTCACGTGGCTTGAATAATGAACGCACAGATGCGAATTCTCGTAAAAGTTGAGGTTAGTGGGATACTAGGATGCACCTGTATTTAAATATGTGTTAGTCACAACACTGAATTGCCATTGTGTGAGCAAATGCGGAGAGTTTCTCACTGGAATAATGGCTCCGACAAAACAGTTGTTGTTAGGTCGAAAGTAAAACGAAAGAAACGCATAACATCAATAATAATAATAAAGTTTTAATTGAAAATAATTTTTACTGAAAATTTCGTTATTTATCCATTTAAAGATGTTTTTATGATAAGATTTATGTCGTTGTAAATTCATAATTAAACTATAATGTCTAATAACATAGTTAACGGTACAAGAACTGCTAGTGAGCTCGGCTCTTCTCATCCAACTGCTCACTGCTGCCAGACTTTATATATACTAACTTAACTATATATATTAAAACCATACAGCCACTTTGCGTATATCATCGTTCCACCTCGCCAGAGGTCGTTCAGGCTTAGTTACTCCAAAGCCAGTACTAAGGTCACAAGTTACTGACTGAACATATTTTCAGTAGTTTATCTTGTTGGGTTTATGCCATTTTATTTAAAGTACTGATCTTATTTTAGGCATGCGTTATTAAAAAACTAAGTAGGTAACGCACGTTTCTGAATTAGAAGACCGTGTTTGTTTACGAGCTCGCGGCTATAAATGCGTGATGCGATGCGACGATGCTCATTTGTTTGAAAGTAGAGTGTGCTGTGCTGTTCTACCATTCCCAGATCTTTCGTGATGATTCTCATCTGAATGTGAGTTTTTATGTCACGAGAGGTTTTTACATACGATCACTTATCGCTGTAGTTGGTGTAGTTTATACATACTATATTGTGGGAATTTCGTACAAAATGAAAAGGAGATTTGTATATTTATGCAGTTTTTGTACAAAGGATGTGATGTGATGTGATGTGATGTAAAAGATACAAGAAATGTACGAAATTGTGGTACCTACCTACTTAACTTTTTTTTTTCGTGAGAGATTGATGAGCTGATTGCCTTAGACGACATTTTCAGCGTCACCGGGCTTTTATGGGGGCGGCGAGGTACGTAAAGGGTACCTCAATCAAGCCGTGTGAAACGAATCTCCTTCGGAGGTTTTCTAAAGAGAACGGCATCACTCACTTAAAGGTGCGTGTCCCCGTGCCCTAAGTAAGTACAAGATTCTCCGAAGGGTTCGGATCGGATCGGCCTACTTAACTTACTTTAAGTACGTAGGTACCCGTGGTAGGTACGTAGTAAGACATTATGACAGCAGCTTAAGAATGTATTGTATTTCTTTCAGATGGTCGCTCCAAGTTATAAAGATATAGAGATAAAAAAAATAATCGGAGATAATTACATTAATTGAGTCAAAGATTTAGAAGTCAACAGATTATGCACCACCTAGCTTTATTGTTCTGAGGGCACTACTGCACAAATTTATAGCTGTTATTGTTCTGAGGCTAGTATATACAATTTTCTTTATGTCTGAGGCACAGACGTATGTCATCATAAATAAAATTCAGTGCAAAACCATATCGTTTATGTATCTATGGAAAATCGAGTCTCACCATACAGGTTTAAAATGTAGGCTGCAAAGATCTATGGATAACGGTTTGCCCTCAGGCCCTTTTTCAAGCGACTTATTAACTATCAAGATGGTTTTTGGTAGAGCTTATCCAATAGAGAAATGAAATCGTCCATGCAACACGGTTAAAGAATTATATCATATTTTTTCTGGGACAAATGTACAATGTACCTACAAATAACTTAGTTCATAAAGGTGCTCTCTCACCAGGAACATTCGCCTGTAACGTATGTAACGTTACAAATCCGAGCATTACATAAGTCTTCCCCGATCCGATCAGAACCCTTCGGAGAATCTAGTAGGGCACGGGGACACGCACTAGTGCGTGATGCCGTTCCCTCTAGAAAACCTCCGAAGGTGATTCGTTTCACACGGCTTGAGGAACCTTTTAAGGTTCTTGCCGGCCCCAAAAAAGCCCGGTGAAGCTGAAAATGCCGATTGAGGCAATCAGCCTCAATCGGCATTTTCATCAATTCCCTCCAAAAAATTTAAATAAGTATCTAAGGGAAGAAAACCGAGCATTACAGTGCGCAACCTGTAATGTTACAGATATGAGCATTACATTGGTAAGATAGGAAAACCGCTTCGTATAACATTGTCGAATTAACTAAATACTCGTCAGTCAGAGGCAGTATTTGTATTGTAATGTAATGCTCAATATCGGATCTGAGATATTACATTACCTACAGGCGAATGCTCGCTACCACTATGCTGCTACCTAGCAACAACTGTTTCGAAATGTTACATTACAAGTGAATGCCCCTGGCGAAGGAGCACTTTTAGGTGCATTTAAGTTAAATGATCCTGTTAGCGTACTTCTTTTATCTGCTTGTTAGGTTATCTCCTCTATACCTAAGCGGCTAAGCCTAGTGTGGTCTTTTTGGTCGATTTTACCATTTGGATTGTATGTAACTATTTTCCGTACGTGTCCAATAAAGTGTAATTCTATCTGATTATCTGTTTAACGAAATATAAATAGAAACAGAATAAATCTTTATCTGGTAAAAAAATCCCACACATACGAATTCAAAACACAGGAACATCTTTTATGCATGTTTTGGTACTTTAACAAATCCGCTGATCAGCACTGTTATTGGGTATTTAAAGAAAGACAGAAGCAATGCACCTAATGCCACACCAGATCTGATCAAGAATTCAGAGGCATAAAGATATGAAGGATATAAAGGTCGTCGGATCTCTGAAACATATTATAAAACTTAAGCTGATAAAGATAAGATTTTCTCTATATAATTAGTTATACGATTATATCAAATAGAAGAATTTGTACGTCATTAAACCAGCTCCTCCTGGTGACAAAGGAGGAGAAATAACATCTATTAATACGTGAAGCAAAAACTTTGTACCCCTTTTTTACGAAAATTGCGTGGACGGAGGAGTATGAAATTTCGCACACTTATAGTTTATATAGAGAAGGTTATCCGAATGTTATTTTTTTTTTAAATATGCATAAAAATACATTAAATCAATAAAACAAACATTACACACACTACCATGTATTTGACACACATGCATTGAAACTCTTTACAAAAATTTCAAATAAGGAAGAGGAGCGGCCGAAATCTGTCAATGCCAATCCAAACTCACATTTTTTTTTTTTTTTTTTTGCTTGGGATACAATCCGTGCAGCCTTAATAAAATTACGGTCAAATTTCGACCACTGGGCGACCACTAGTAAAAGTTAACCAATAAACACATTCTCGTGATTCTCGTAAATGGCAAATAAAACTCGCACTAGGCACACAGTAGTGAGCGACAACACCGATACTGTAATGCAACATTGAAGTTACATGTTGCTGACTAGTCGCTGCCATAAATCGACAAGATCTACATGGCTTATTTGTTGTGTTGCCGAGTGGAGTGGAAAGTTTTATCCATGCCTAGCTTTCGAAATAATCGTTGATCAGCGGGGTTAAGATTATTAAACTTTTTATTTGTTTGGTTATGGTGTTTTTTTTTTGGAAACTGATTGGTCCGGACGTTTTTTAAGCGGCGAGAAACTTAACTTACTCGCGCCCCGATTCTTCGAGGCGGCCGGATTGGACCGAGGACGGAATAAACTGAGGGCGCCGCGCCTCTAGGACCTCCGCTCGGGTTGGCCGGGACCAGGGGGTGGGATCGTGGGAATAAGCGCCCAGGCACATGTCTGTACCTAGAATATTCTAGGTACCTAGTGAGGTCTTATTACTCCTGAAAATGATGTAGAAAATTAACATCAGTCGGAGCCACTCACACTTATTAGCATTAATTCGTATAAAATGTAAATGTTATCGCTAAACTAGCGAATTTGTGTGATTCATCTCCTAGTTATTTTTGTTTTTTGTTTCAGACAGTAGGTAATAAAAACCATTTTATTTGTGATTATTCACATATAATTTTACGCAAATGTTGTTGCGAACAAATTGCAATTTGAAAAAAGACAGTGTAGAAAAAATTCCACGAGTGGGATTCGAACCCGCACCCCATGACATGCCGGGTCAGGTGCACTGCCAACTATGCTATCGTGGCTCAATCCAACTCGCCGAAATTAATCAACACTATTTACTTTTACTTTATAAGCCTTCTATTTGATTCATAACGCGAGACTAAGGATGCATTGTAAATAAGTTAAATGTACACTGCAGATATCAATGTGACCACAACTAATGACTAATGCCAATCTCATTATCATTCATGCCATTACATTGTTAATATTTACTATCTGTACGTAAAGGTACTAAACCTACATAACACGTGGAAACACGCGTAGTTTTGGTAAAATCCATACAATGAACGCGACACGCGGTGCAAAGATCTTAAAAAGTAGAAAAAGAACTTAAACTATGTATTTTAAATTTAAATACCTGAGTAACAGGACGTTACAAAAAAATTATTATGTTTACCATGGAGTCTTTTGTTAAATGTTTTGTCTATGGCATAGACAAATAGAATATTATTTGTCCTACACGTCTTTGTTACTAAGAAAATCTTGTAGTTTTGTATAAAGAATACCTAGTCAGCCTGTCCAAAAAGCTAGCTAGTGGAAGACTTTGCCACGAGCAACTGCTAGGGGCTCATACGTCCTCAGAGAGTGGACTGAGTGCTTACTTCCCACCACCTTTGCGACAATAGATGGGATAATACTGGAGTTTTAAAGGGGGTTTTCTTTACTTTTGCCCAAACCTAATGGCTCTTGTAAAGTGGGATAGGTAAGTTATAAATATCCCTCAGACATTAAAGGAAAATAAAACCCTAAAACTCTGCGGGAATGCGTAACACTTGTTTTCACTATAAAAATCATGTTAATTTGAAAATCCAAAGAAAATCCCAGAAGAAACTCCGCAATGGCTATTCAAATTTAACATTATCCAATTTCCGATAAATGGTACCCGTTTACACAGCGCTGCACTCAGGGTAGGTCTAGGCGCTGGAGACAGAAAAAGCCACAACAATCTAAACGATAATTACGTCATCTACAAAATGAAATATTAAGATAAATATGTAACGTAAAGCTAAATGTTTGATTGGATAAAGTTATGCACAAGCGAAAGGTTGCTTTGCGAGGCCAGCTCAACTTCAACGGATTTTAGTTTATTGCTGACGCTAAAGGCTATTTTATATAACACTACTTGTCATGCAGATAGTCTGATGCAAATGGACATATAAAATGATGTACATACATATTAGCCTTTTCCTTGTGAGTATAAGCAGAGGTCACATATAGCCTGGTACTTTTTACTACATGTGATGTGTTTGCATTTAACTAAATTCTGACCTCATACTGGTCGTACCATACATGGACGCTCAATAAATAGAAAGCCTCTATAATATAGAGTCCACATACAATATGGCAAACGCCATAACATCAATGTATGTAGCATTTTGTGTACCGGCAGCTAGAGATAAGATAGCCAGTGCCTCAGTAGTTGAGAATCCTGCGTGAAGTGCGCCTCCATCATTGGCCTTATTATCACTTAACATCAGGTGAGATCAAGGCACTGTGCTTACCTTTACAATATTAAACTATTTACATAAAAAGTAGAACCGGCCAAGTGCGAGTCGGACCCGCGCACGAAGGGTTCCGTACCATTATCTATAAAAACGGCAAAAAAATAATGTCGGTTGTATGAGAGCCCCACTTAAATATTTATTTTATTCTGTTTTAGTATTTGTTGTTATAGCGGCAACAGAAATACATCATCTGTGAAAATTTCAACTTGCGGTTTACGATTTATGACGTATTAAAAAAAAACTACTTAGATACTAGATCTCGTTGAAACCAATTTTCGGTCGAAGTTTGCATGATACATAATATATTTTTTTTAGTTTTATCATTCTCTTATTTTAGAAGTTACAGGAGAGGGGGGGGGGGAACACATTTTACCCTTTGGAAGTGTCTCTCGCGCAAACTATTCAGTTTAGAAAAAAAAATATTAGAAACCTCAATATCATTTTTGAAGACCTATCCATAGATAGGGTTTGATGAAAAAAAAATGTTGAGTTTCAGTTCTAAGTATGCGACCCCCAAAATTTATTGTTTTTTTGTGTGAAAATCTTAATGCGGTTCACAGAATACATTCTTTAGTTTAGTTCTTATAGTTTCGGAAAAAAGTGGCTGTGACATACGGACAGACAGACAGACAGACATGACGAATCCATAAGGGTTACGTTTTTTGCCATTTGGCTACGGAACCCTAAAAAGGGTAGTGTGTGTAGTGCACCAGTGTTCGATAAGAACTAGAGATTGCCATTTTTCCCTACCAAAATAATAACAGGGGTCAGTAACTAATTTTAATCTTTAGAAACAATTGAATACAGACCGCCTGTTGGCTCAGTATTCCAAGAGGAGCCGCCCAATTTTGAGGTAATTTTTTTTTTGCGTAATGAACTCATAATTAAGAACAAGTACACGATTTTTTATCGCTAGGAATCAATTAGGACTCTCACAATAAATTATTGAAAATTATTAATTTTTAGGTAACAATTTATTCTGATAGTAAATGACAGGTCTGTTGCCAACTTTTCAACATAAAAACGCAACCGTGCTAAGTTGGCAGCACTATTAAATTGACAAAAAAGCTAAAAATCCAGTGCTATGAAGTAAATGTTTAAAAATCTAATTTACACAGTTTAATTACCTACAAGATCGTTACCAGAACGCGCTAGCCGCTGCATGCGTCATCTAGCTCTACTCTAATCACAACTCTAATAATGTCTAATGCGGACACAAAAGTTACCATAACAAAAAGTTTTTAATTCATAGGCAACCCTAACGACATACAGCCAGCTAGTGACCTGAAACCATAGACTTTATGCCTGAACTGAAACCGAGCCCTGACACTTTGCTCCAATTTAACGGTTCGCCGGCGACACAAACCCAAATAGGAATGGAAATAACACGAACAACTGCAGCGGCAATGTAATTTGAATAAGACGATCACTTTACTGCCACCACTGCATTACATTACTTCGATTTACAGTTAGTAGCGCGTCTATTGGATCGGAATCGGAGCGTACGGATTGGTTGCTTTGCGATGATTCGAATGGAACTGCGAATAGACCTTCAAAATAGACCGATAAACTCAGACTCAGATTCAACCAAAACAAAACAACAATTCGACTGGTAGCGGTTCGTGCGTCGTCGACTTTCAGTAAACAAGCAAGTTGGTCGCGATTCGTGCGTTTTGTAAAATATAATAAAAATGCCTTCACCGAATGGTCGCGGTTCGTGCGTCCTATTAATTTTGCTTGCTCATTCTGATGCTCGCGTTTCGAGCGCTTTAGAAAAACAATGGCACGTAGAGCTATAGAGTTAGATATATTGGAACACGGCCACCTTGTTTAATATTTTGTAGGTACAGTTTAAAGCACAAACTGTCTATGAATTTATTATTTAAATAAAATGATGAACAGATGAACGGCTAATAAAAGTAGGTATTATTATTTTACATATAGTTGAACACCGGACGGTAGCAGAGAGAGCCACTTTCTCATTGTTTTATCTCTTACCTGACCTGGAAACGATTTATTGATAACAATGGTTAAGGTGTGGATTAATATGTTATAATTGAAAATGAGACTGATTTTTGTGATTCTTTAGGTTTAAATGTAACCGACAAATGAGACTCGTACCTATGACTGATTATGTGATTTTTTGATATATGTATGTATTCAATATTATATATTATTAAATTAAGTATTATTTTGTTATTTAATTATAATTTAAAAATTGTTGATATTTATCCTTTTTCTATTTTTAAAGTTTTTATTATTGTATTATTTTAAAGAACAAAAACGAGACTGAAAGACAAATACAGAACAGAATTGTGTTTCTTTGTTGATTGATCATATTTTAAAATAAAATACCTTACTATTTCCGGACAAAAGCCTGTAAATAATAGTAACTAAAAACAGCAGACAGCAGTCTTAAATTTTATAACGAATGTATTTTTTGAAACTAGATTTAGAGAATACCTAGTTCTTTATAAAATCATGTAAGGTATTATAATTGGATAGCTGTCAATTTCTAGTATCTATGACCTACTAAATACTATCTCATGTCTAATCGCTTAGTAAATCTATGGGTTTACTGTAAAATACCAACGACGCACGAATCGCGAACATCAAAGTAAATTAAAAATTATTGGGCGCACGAAACGCGACTATTCATGACGGCATGTTTTGTTACATCTAACAAAACGCATGAATCGCGACCAACTTGCTTGTTTACTAAAAATCGACGACGCCCGAATCGCTACCACACCGCAAAAGCTGGAATTTCGAAATTTTAAGTGTAAAATGATAACTAGACTAACCTAACCTAACCTATTGTCAGTAGCTGTTAGGTTTTCACCCAAATCTTGAATATAAATAATGCGAAAAATATCATTGTACTCCGTCAGTTGTTTGAAGATAACTCTTTATCTAAGGTTCTGTTGCAATAGGGTCCTGGTTAATTTAAAGCAGCCTAGCTACTAGCTTAACTAAATATTTACTAAGCGGTTGGTCCCGTTTATAAGAAATTAAGAAGGCCCAATAACCTGGGTCTGTGTAATAGCTTATTGATGCCCCGATTTTTATCAATAAGCCGTTTATACGACTGATGAATCAAACATTAATAAATGCAGTAGCAATTATATACGAGTGTAATAAATGAAGAATATCAAGAACTTATAATAGCATTGACTAGGCACGTCTGCAACGGCCTAGGTCTATCGCTAACCTTAATAATAACCATATGTCGCAATTTTTATAATAATTATTACTATTAGCTATTCTGGCATTGACCAATACTACCTTTAAGTACTTGGTGCTAATGTAAGCTATTAGTACGTTTATATGGTCGTATTATCTTCCAGGAAGCATGTATTGTGTTATTGTCCGTTATATGACCCTTTGTGGCTTAGTCAATACATTCATTGCAATATGCAATTTCGTGATGCAACGAATATTACTTTTATGAATATGAATACTGATTATATTCTTATACATATTATTACCGAGAATATATATCTTTATATTACTGCTTTTTTTTAAATGTTTTCATGTATTAGCATTTTTAGGTTTGTGTGAATGACATTTGAATAAAACAACTTTTATCTACTCGTGTTTATTTATTCGAATGAAGCGACTTATACAATGTTGATCGAACTTCTCTTGTAAAGTTTGATCACATATTATTTTACACATTGATAATTTAGTTAATTTTATCCTGACATTGCAAATCGAAAATGTTTTATTTAAACGTAGTGTCCGCGTCAAACAATGACGGAGAGTGCATGCGCACTAATTTCTATGACAAGAAGTCTGTCATTTTCTGTGCGGGACGAAGTTGGTTTAATGCTCTAAGTTGTGAATGACATTTTGATAATTTTAAATGAATAGATTAATTTTATTTAGAAGATAGCTCGCCACGCCCGCCTGTTATAAAATACATAATTATAGTTTTTATTAACGTGATCGAATGGTTACTTATTAACGAAGCTCGAACTAGGCAGTAGGCACCCAGATAATTTGGATAATATTCTGCAAAAACCAATATTCGGTAATTTCATGATATTTAGCGAAAACGAATATATATTCGTTATCGTTGCATCACTAAATTCCAACATTGTGCTTTGGAGACGGCATAATACCGATTATATCTTATGTCAGATGCTCCATAACGCTTTTGAATGTTCAACGATGCAATTACTGTATAATAAATAGCCATTTATTGTGGAGCAGGAACTCGTGACCCGATGAAAACAGTTTACGTAATGGACTCGCTTTATTAATTATTTCTTTTTATTTTTGTTTTAAGTATTCACTGTTGAGCACTCTTTTAGCATTTTATGTTTGATTTTAATTGTTTGTAGCAATTAATTTAAAAATTAGTAGGTATATGTAACTAGACGTAAGTTTCATTGTACACAAACGTTGGCTTACCTATTTAAGAAATCTATACATATAATAAAGCTAAAGAGGGTCGAAAGTCTGTACATGGAAGATATTCGAAAAAAGTTGGCTGGGGATACTTAGAATCGATAACGGAACACGTTCCAACAGTTTTTAGAATTTTTGTCTGCTTATCTGTTTATCTGTTTGTCTGTTTATTCGTCCGCGCATCACGTGAAAACGGCTGAACGGATTTGGATGAAACTTTGCACATAGACAGACCATGACCCAGACTAGCAATCCCCTTACCCGAGGATCCTGTCCCGGAGGATCCCGATTTGTTTTTATCTTCATGAACTTAATCAATACTATGTTTAGCTCAAAAGAACCGTCATGTCAGCAGAAAAAGTGGTCAATAAAATTTTAATATATTGTAATACCTACTTATTAAAAAAAAATATAGTAATCATAGATTGATTTATTATGTACAAGTTGAACACAATTTGAAAAATAACAAAAGTAAATGTAATCACATTTATCGCATTCGCATCCTCTTGGAATAGGTTTTTCAGGGAATAGCCCATAAATCTTATTTGTAAAGTTGCGGTTTCAATAATCTTCGTATTTACACGAGGTACCTACTTATATGTATATCAATGTTGCAGTGTTATTATGCTATTGTTACTAGGGAATCGGAAGAATTTATGGTACGAGTCATACATTTTAAACATCTGCTTTACAACTAAAAGATGACTTTTTAGCTAATATTGTTAGACAGAGACACAATATTTTAACAGGTAGGTATTTAGCCATTGCTTAACAGCTTACAGCTTACAGTACAAGGGTAATCTTCATTGAGGAATTAGATCGACAGCTTAGACTAAACTTAATTCAAAGGCTAAAAATCAAATCATTATAAATTGGATAAAGTTCATTAAACATAACGTTTTTCCTTTTTTTAATGCCCACAATTTTTACGCAGCTTCGCTGATATCATAAAAACAAATATTTTACGCCCCGTGTGCTGAACTTTGCTTGTCGCCAACAATAATTACATATTTGTAATGAAATCAAATATGAATCCTTGTTTATTTATAATTGTTGTGTCTTGTTCATTGACTGACTAAATAGTCAGTCTTCCAATTACACTAAAGTATTCTATTATAATCTAATCTATTCCTCCCCTCATTTTAACACAACGTTTTACTATAGTACGGATGTTTTAGTTACGTGTCAAACTTTCAAATGAATAGTTATAAGACTATTTATTTGATTTTCAAATGTATCTATGTGTATCGGTTGAATGTGGTAAGAGGTACATAATTATCGGTTAGGTGAGGTGGAAACTTGGTTAATCGCCGGCCGTTTCCAGCGTGCCTGGCCCCGCGGCCCGCCCAGTGTCGTCACCGCCAGGAAACACTGCTGAAATTAGGAAGTGGACGCGTACTCGCCTCATTAAACGCAATTCTATTAATGCGGTGGTTTTATGAAGTGTGGTTAGACTCTCGAGCGTTGGATTTAAATGGCTGGCAGCAGTTGAAAGCTTGAAAGCGAGAAGCCAAAGATCGAACCCGTAGCATACAATTAGGAGAATTCTATGTCCAGGTGTCCAGCAGTGGTTTCATACGGGCTGATTGAGATGATATATGATCTTTACGAGCTTTCTTCTTCACACGTCGTAATATACGTCAAAAAGAAAGCCTATGAACTAATAAGTTCATGAAATTAAAAGTAAATATCTCCGTTTTCTTCATTACCTAACGATTTCCCTCTTCTTTATTATAATTCTACTTTGTAGTTCGTATATAGAAGTAAACGTCTCAATTATGATTAAGTACATGAAATTAAAAGTTAGCAGACCTTCCAGTCCGGTCTTCTATATAATCCCACGATTTCCGTCTTTTTAGTATCCTACTTTGTAAATATTGATGAAACGTTCGTGTCGAGCGGTTAAGTTAGCGAAAGGTACTAATTATTCGAGCAAGTAGGCTCGTGTCTCAGCAGTGGGGACATAAAATGAGCTGATGATGATGATGATGATGATGATGAAGCAGCTTCGTGCTATCACATAACTAGTTATCTTTGCTAAATATGTAGGTTGCTCTAAATGACCGTATATGCCACGAAACCTAGCACTTGAATCGTATCGAATGATACTAAGCTATTTGTAGCGTCAGCTCGGACTTTATCTAGCACACACACTCGCTGTTTTCAGCTGACGCACATATTTAAGCATTGGCAATAATTAGTACATAACATGTAAATACAAATAAAACAGTGCTCTCAGCTCACGAAGCTATAGGCAACATACTGGCAGTTTGATTTATCTCCCAGCTAGGAGCTAAACTATTCATATTTTTTGCATTTCGTTTATTTATTTATCATACTACCTACTAAGAATCAATTATGCAATGTATAAGTATACATTGCATAATTGATTATTAGTGAAAAAAATTAAGAAAATTTTTAAAGGTGTTACCAGAACTAAACTATATTACCGAATCAATGTTTTATTTATATTGTTACACAAAGTGTTCCGAAAGAATTAGTTAAGTTTTCCAATGCAAAACAGCTGTTCTATGAAGCGGCTAATGAGAGAACGGTGTAAGAGCCATTACGACACGGCGCAGTGTGAAACATTGCCGTGGAATTATGCAGATTCGACGGACTTTCTTTTGTCGGCGATAAGTGTATTCCGTGGTATACTGCTTGCTTTCGGCGACCGAAGCGCTTTACTGAGAGATGCTGAGTGCTGAGGTTTATTTACTACTTGATCACAAAAACAAGGGAATTGTATGACATAGAGATTATTTGTATTATTTTACGGATTATTATTGATTTTTTCTTGTCTTCACTACATCTTTTGTTCTAATTTTATTGATTATGATTAATTGCTAAATATAATTGCAGCATTTAGTAATTTCTAAATAAAACTATGATTATTAATATTGACAGAATTTTATACTTATTTAAATTATTATTTTTATTTTATACTTATTATTATTATTATTATTTTATACTTATTAATTATTATGTAGGAACCCGCGTTAAAGAACATATAGCCGACGTCAAGCATAGTCGCGAAAATAAGTCTGCAGTATGCGAACATTCCCTAGAGGGGCCCAACCATTACATCAGATTTGATAAACCACAAATACTCGCTAGAGAACAACGATTCATCCCTAGGATGATACGCGAGGCTATTGAAATTAAAAAAACCTAATTTCAATAGAGAAGATGGTTGGAATCTACCACCAGCCTGGGATCCCATCATACAAAATATTAAATCCCAGCCCCAACACCATACTGCCAGACCAAAAGATACTATAAGCTCTTTCTGCGTAAAACGGAATGCACCTGATTAAATTTATATGAAGGTATACAAGCTACCAACTAATTATGAGACGACCAACACCTCAGTCTCCCTGTGACCACGGACCGAAAGGGTTCGAAACGTCAGGATAAACATTAAATAAGTAATGTGTAAAATAAACGCGAGTAGATCCGTAATAGTTGTTTCATTTCAACGAGAAAAAAAAATTGCGTGGATAATTTTTACTATTAACTTTTGACAGAACGAAGTCTGTCCGGGCAGCTAGTTATAAAATACCTACATAATGTTACGGAGTAAATACTTCTTTTTATGTTTTATACTTTTTCTTCTTTTCTAAGTGTCATTTTCTTTTGTATTGCTTTTTCTTTGCCACCATGGTTGCTGACTCGGTATGTTTTTTATTCTATTAATTAAAATTGTAAGTTTTACTTTGCCTCTTATTCCTAAATACAGTCCACCTTTTCCCTTTCGCCTCTTTCCGTTACACTCGCAATGGTTATGGTTGATGTACATTAGTACATTATTTAAATATTAATAAGTGAAACAAAAACTTTGTACCCCTTTTTACGAAAATTGCGTGGACGGAGGAGTATGAAATTTTACACACTTTTATGGAGTGCAGAATGTTAATATTTTTTTAAATTATGCATAAAAATTACATTAAATCAATAAAACAAACATTACACACACTATCATGTATTTGACACACACGCTTAAATACTCTTTTAAAATATTTCAAAAATGGAAGAGGAGCGGCCGAAATCTGTCAATGCCAATTTATTTATTTTTTATTTAAGTTGATGGCTTCGTGCGATTAGCACATTTAGCCAGTGTCAAAGTAATTTTTCGTACAAGTAATACATAAATAAACAATATTTCCATAAATGATGATGAATGATATTAGAAATGGGAAGTGAGAAATGATATACCCCCCAACCCCTCGAGTATCTCAGTAAAGATGTGGGGCTTTACTAAGTCCTCACGCGAGCTTCTTGAAAGAATTTGAAAAGTGACGTTGCACTGTTTTGTTTCATTTGCCAACACTTATGCACACTCACGAACACTTAACGGTTAATAATCCACCATTATTTCACATTAATATTCGACATAACACAAATTTTGGAAAATAAGACAAAACCGCAGACATGACGCTTCACTTTCCCGCCAAGAAGTCCAATGCCAATTTTATTCAAATTAACATTCTATCTTTTTAATTTTCATTGCTTATGATACAATCCGTGCAGCCTTAATAAAATTACGGTCGAATTTCGACCACTGGGAGTACTAGTAACATTTAATAGTGAACTAATTTGCAACTTCAAGATATACAAGCGTCAGCTCAGAATACAGGTGTCAGCATTGAATGCATATATTGATATTATTTATTATTATGCCCTTCCTTTATGTTGATATATAAATAAATCTCGAAACACGTTTTTATTGCAAACAAGGCGTTCAACAATAATGTAACCTCGTACAACCAGTTACATCCAGGCGATAATATAAGTATCAGATTTAAGAAACTTTTAACGTTGTGGTATCCCAATGGTATCCCAAACTTCAATAATTTCGGAACTAATTATTTAATTGTAATTAAACTTTCTAACCATATGGAAAATACAGGGATCTGGAGAGTTATACTGACAATATTTTAAACAAAAGTTTATTGATTTTTAAACTCCACTATCGAAAGTTTTAATAAATGTTGTTGAATTAATCTTTTTAAAATGGAAATAAATAATAAAATGCATTTAATAGACATAATTGCTTCGATCGCTGTATTTTTCTTATAAAAACGAAAAAGTATAAGCTTCGAATAATTAAATACCGTATTTTGTGTCTTTTACTCTAATTTGAAATGAAATTTACATGATGGGAGCAAAACACGGTATATCTATTCCAAGCTTATATTCTGTTTATTCGTATTGTCTGTAAGTTTTATTAGAATGGGATTATTGGTTTGAAAAATAATGAATAATTATTGAAGATTTTTAGGTGGACCGACGATCTGGCGAAGGTCGCGGGAAGCCGCTTGATGCGAGCAGCACATTACTGCATTTACATATTAAACACAACATTTTAAAATTAACGTGACTATACAAATGTAGCCGACGCCGTTGTGCACTAATTAAGTATGAAACAAATGAAGGGGCAATTTATTCAACTAAAGAACAAAAAACAGAAACAACCAACTTAATCAAATTAAAAGTTAAATAAGTAGGGTAGTGCAGTGGCACAGGTGCTCGACAAGTTCAATTTTATATTATAGAAAATCACGGAAAACTTCCTAGCAAATCTATATATTAATACGTGAAACAAAAACTTTGTAGGTACCCCATTTTACGAAAATTGCGCGGACGGAGGAGTATAAAATTTCGCTAATTTTTTTTTTAAATTTTAAATTTAATAAACATTGTTTCATATATTTTTCAAAAATTTCAAAAATGGAAGAGGAGCGGACGAAATCTGTCAAAGCCAATCCAAACTCACATTCTATCTTTTTTAATATTTCATTGCCTAAGATACAATCCGTGCAGCCTAAATAAAATATTGTTTAATAAACAGCTTTTTTATAAAAGTTACAGTCGAATTTCGACCACTGGGCGACCACTAGTATAATGTGGAACCACAGAAGAAAGAATAGTGTAGTGTAGTGAATAATGGAGGACAATAGACAATTTCTGTCACAAAGCAAGCTTATGATGGGGCTGTAATTGCTTCACCACTATTTGTGTGAAACTAGTGGCCCTAATGGCTTTCTTAGCGGATTCTTAAAAAAGCATCATATAATAGTTAGATGCACGTGAAAAACATAATAGTTAAATAAAATAAATGAGATAAATGTTGCTGAACGATTTTAAATTTTAGAAATTGATTATGGTACAATCAACATCAAATTGATCGAAGCATACTTACTAGTTAAATAGTCAAAAAGGTCTTGACACTTTAGAAAAATAAGTTTAACGCTACACACGTACTGTATTACTTTCTTCAATCTTTTGCTTGATTCAAAAATGTTGACAGTGTTCGTAAAAAAACATACTGCAATGCTATGACAGCAACGGCTCCCGCCCACAACCAACTTTTTGAAGGACCGATAATCAGACCGATTTTTTTGCCGAGGTTTTACTACCGATTTTGTGACCGTGTTTTATTAGGACGTGTGCGTTGCAACATAGAACTTCATACACTTCATTTTCACCAACTAAAAAATCGGTCGTTGTCCATAAGTTGGTCGTGGGCGGGAGCCGTACGACAGGCTTTTTATAAGTGCCAAGATAGTTTTGACACCTAAATATTGCAACGATCAAAAAGATGGCAGACGAATACGCTAAAAATCTGCAAGCTAGCCTGTCAATTTACCCTGCAAATGGATTTTAAATCGAAAAAAGATGACCAAGAGGATTTAAAACGTTAACGTGAACATCCCTAATGTCATGCTAATGTTGTCAACGACAACAATTAATTGCAGAACATTAACACGTTGACTGCCCCAAGCCCAGGCACAATGGAAATGCAATTGTTTGTCGGTCACATAGTGCATAAGGTGTTTAAAAGTTTTTTCATGGCGGGAAAGTGAAAAGTCATGTCTGCGGTTTCGTTTTATTTTCTAAAATTTGTGTTAAGTCGAATATTAATGTGAAATAAGGGTGGATTATTATCATTTTACTCGAGCAGCCTATGGGTAAAGTATACGCAACGAGCTTATAACGCTCTGCGAGTCCAGTACAACAATGCGTTCAGGGTGCTGTTGGGGTTGCCGCGCTTTTGCAGTGCGTCGTCAATGTTCGCGGAGGCACGCACCGATGGGTTTCACGCCATCAGGCGGAAGAGAGCGGCGTCTCTCCTCAGCAGGGTGCGCTGTAGCACCAATAGCATCCTGAACGCCATTGCTGATAAGGTGGATTGCCACATCCAGAAATACTGGGTGGGATTAATCATAGGTTTACACCTATGATTGATCTCACCCAGTATTCCAAGTATTTTTATGTTGTTTTTATTTTTATTTTTATCTAATTAAATGCTTTACTAACATAGCCTGTAAGAATGTATTAACTAACACATGTATGGATACTCACTGTCTGAAATAAAGTTTATATTATTATTATTATTATTATTATTATTAACCGTTGAGTGTTCGTGAGTGTGCATGAGTGTTGGTGAATGAAACAAAACAGTACGTCACTTTCAAATTCTCTCAAAAAGTGCGGCCGAGGACTTATTAAAGGACCACATCTTTACTGAGATACTCTAGAGGTTTGGGGGTAAATAATTTCTCACTTCTCATTTCTATTATCAATTATCATTCATCATCATCATACAGGAAGGAAATATTATTTATTTATGCATTACTTGTAAGAAAAATTCTTTGACATTGGCTAAATGTGCATTAGCACATTCGTGCGATTACGCACGAAGCCATCAACTAAAAGAAAAAAAAGAAGAATAAAATAAAAAGGTGTTTAAAAGTTAGTTGAAAAGACATCACGTGGCCGCTCTTCAAAACATTATTTAGTTACTTAGGCTTTAACTCATGGTAGCATTTTGGGAGTGTACCAGTCCCCCCTAGACAAGTGGCAAAACGCTAATAGAATTGAAATTTAATGTTTTGTCATTGCAGGATTTACAACACATGCTGGACGGCCTAGCTGATTCTTCTCTATGCATCGGTCTCCGGATGAATTTGGACAAAATCAAGATTAGATATGTTTAACGAACATGCCATTCCGGGACCCAGTTCAAGGCAGTATACTCTCGAAGTTGTTAAGGAGTATGTCTACCTCGGGCAAACTCTGCAGTTGGGTAGAAACAACTTCGAGAAAGAGGCCAACAGAAGAATACAGTTAGGCTGGGCAGTATATGGGAAATTACGTCGGGTCTTTACATCGCCTATTCCACAGAGTCTAAAGACGAAAGTCTTCAATCTGTGCATCCTACCCGCCATGACATACGGAGCCGAAACGTGGACACTCACGGTAGGCCTGGTGAAATGTATGGAAATAAAACACAAGCTTTCCGTTTACTAGTTTATTCCGTACTGAGTAGTGGCACGACTGTGTCTGCCCGCGCGCAGTTATAGCTACGTATATATCATCCCTCTACACTTAATTTTGGAACCTAATAACAGTAAAACATAAATTAGTTATGCAAATAATTATGATGGTAATCGCTTAGAAATAACTCTTAGAAATACCTCGTATAATCTACCTTTTGCTTGGCACGTCTCTGGCGTCTGAGCGTGGGTGACGGTGCCGGTGAAGCGTGAGCGTTTGTTGCGGCGTTATTATCATGTGCCCCCGGTTGCACTCTCTCTGCCATTTCACTGCGATCACCTTGCCCCGGTATCGGCAACGATGCCGGTACCAGTCCCGGTTCATCCTCACTCGCCGTTATCCCCCTCTCACACTCATCCGCCATACAATCGCCCCATTCTTCCCCGGTATCCTCTATCATAACACATGATTCTTGATCACGCGAGTAACGTGCTCCATCAGGTTCCTCGCCCACCGCCTCTCCAACAGCTGATCGATTTGTACGAGTGACCGATGAAGTTTTCATTTTCGCGGAAATAATATCTTGGTTTTGGGGCGGCGGTGGTAGCACATGAAACTCATGAGGCACGTCTTGAGTAAGTTTACCCTTATATTTTATAATTTGATCGACGTGTCTGATGCAACATTCATTTAAATCATTAATAAAAACTTTATTACATTTTATTACCGATTTTTTCTTTGATAGAACCTAATTGCCACGTTTCCTTCCTTGCACTGTACCACCGGGTCCACACCGTATCACCCGGTTCGAAATACCTTTTTCCGGGTACTACTTGGGCGTCGGTTCGATTACCGTTGTTAGGTAAAATTAAATCTAGGCGCGATCGTAAATTCCTTCCGAAAATCAGTTTGGCCGGCGTTTCGCCAGTGGTACAATGAACAGTGTTTCTATAGTTAAATAGATACCCCGACAATTGCTCGTTTATTTTATGAATCGGTACATTTTCTTTAATAATGCACTTTAACATTTTTTTACATGTCCTCACCGAATTTTCGGCTTGGCCATTACTGGGTGGGTGATAAATGGGTGACGTCATATATTTAATGCCGTTCGAATCACAAAAGGTTCTAAATTCCACGGAACTAATTTTAACATCATTATCCGATACTATTAATTCTGGTAGCCCAAATGTACAAAAAATTCCCTTTAACTTAGCGATAATCGCAGCTGTAGTTGTTCCGTTGTGCATGTATAAACATTCTAACCATTTAGTAAAAGAGTCGATCACAACTAAGTATACCCTTTGCCCTACGGTCATATAGTCAATGTGAATACGCTGCCAAGGACGCGCCGCCGGCGGCCAGGGCGCGGGGGGGTCCCGCGGCGGTGCGGGCCGCACACTCACGCAAGTTTCGCATGAACCAATCCAGCGCTCGATATCGCCGTCGATTCCCGGCCACCACATTCTGCTCCGCGCATTACTTTTAGTTTTAATTATACCTAGGTGAGACTCGTGCAATTCGCGTAACATGTTGTCTCGCAGCACCGTCGGAATTACTATTCTATGTCCCCTAAATATGCACCCGTTTATGAGTTGTAAATCCGACTGACATTTAAAATATGGAAGTATTGATTTGCATTTCACGTTACGCGGCCAACCGTTTTGCATATACCTAAGTACAGTCTTGAGTGTCTTATCGCACCCGGTCATCTGTTCGATTTCATTAATTGTAGTCGCCGGCGAACTGGTATCAAGAAACTTAAGCGCATAATAGGCATCTATATCGCAATCTATATCTGCCGACGTCTTACATTTTAACGGTGCACGTGAAAAGTAATCAGCCGGTTGGTTGTTATGGCTAGGTATATACTGTACTACATAGTTATATGCAGACAATATTATCGCGTACCTCTGTAATCTCAACGCGGTCGTTACTGGTATACCTGTTTTATTATTAAAAATAGACACGAGGGGTCTGTGGTCAGTTTTTAATACAAATGGTTGTTCGCGACCATACAAGTACTGGTGGAAATGTCTAACCCCGAAAATTATCGCCGTAGCCTCCTTTTGTATTTGGCTATAATTTCGTTCGCTGTCCGTGAGCGAGCGAGACGCGTATACTAGCGGGCGCTCGAGGCTGGCATCGTCAAGCTGCGCGAGCACGGCGCCTAGACCAGCGGGCCCCGCGTCTACTGACAGCACCAGCTGCGCCGCCGGCTCGAAGTGCGCCAGCACGCGCTCCGATGCAAGCTCGTGACGCACGCAAACTACGCTTTGACGTTGTTTGTCCCCCCACTTCCATGTTGCATTTTTACGTAATAGCTCGTGAAGAGGACTCAATATTGACGATGCGTTCGGGATAAAATTTCTGTAGTAATTTACCATTCCTAAAAATCTCTTTACCTCTGTTACAGTCGTTGGCTCTGGCGCGTCGAGTATTGCTCGCACCTTATCGGGGCTTGTCATTATTCCAGCCTTACTGATGACATAGCCTAAGTACTTTACGCTGTTCTGAAAAAAATGGCATTTACTTTTCTCTAGGCGTAATCCAGCGTGAGATAACCTACTTAAAACTTCAGTAAGTCTTTCCATGTGGATATTCCTATTAAGACCCGTTATACAAACGTCATCAAGCCATATACTTATTCCATCTATACCAGAAAGCAATGTTTCCATTGTTTTTTGGAAAATTGCCGGTGCGTTGGCTAAACCATACACTAATCTAGTATATTTATATAATCCCTTGTGTGTATTTATCGTCGTTAGCTCTTGTGAGGATTCTTCTAAAACGCACTGATTATATGCGTTTTTAAGGTCAATTTTACTATAATGTTCACCCCCTCCAATTTTGGCAAATAATTCCTCAATCCTAGGCAAAGGGTATTTTTCTATTATTAAATCTTTATTTAATGTTACCGAGAAATCACCAGCAATTTTCACTTGGCCGTTTTCCTTTAAAACAGGCACGATAGGCGTGGCGTACTGTGAGTAATTAACAGGAACTAAAATACCTAATGCTACCAATCGACTTAGTTCTTTCTCCACCTTATCTCTCAGGGCAAAGGGTACAGTGCGCGGTTTAAAAAATCTGGGAGCGGTCCCGTCTTTGAGATTTAAACGGACTTTAAAACCGTGAAACGTCCCCAATTCATCTCGCCATAAATCCGAAAACTTATCTAATAAATTATTCAATTTTGTGTCAACAATATCAGTTGAGGAGTAATTAATTTTAGTCGTAATTATCAAATTAAAGGTGGACATGAAATCTCTGCCCAGTAAAGGCGGCCCTCCATTTTGAACCACAAATATTTTTATTATTTTTTTTGTTTCATTAAAAATGGCCTCTGCCGTAAAATATCCCAAAGGTGAAATTTTATGTCCATTGTACAAACACATTTTCATATCGCATTTTTGTAATTTAATATTTGAGAATTTTTCTCTGTAAAGACTATCCGATATTACGCACCTACCCGAACCTGAATCTAATTCCATTGTTAAATTTTTGTTTTCTAGTACAAGATTAATTTCAATAGGTTTATCAGTAACATACCTCAGATTATAGTTTTGGCATTCCTCACAAAAGTCCTTGGAATTATCCGCACCGCACTCCTCTTCCGTTACATGGTAGACACTCGATTTCCTGTTATTATTATTATTGCATACTTTTCTCAAATGACCTTTTACGCCGCACTTTAAGCACTTGTAGGCTTTAAAACGACACTTATCACTGTGATGATTTTTCATCCCGCAAACCGAGCACCGAGATGAATCAGCGGAACCTGACCCGTTTGCTCTGAACCGGCCCGAGTCTCCAATGCCGCAGACCGCCTGGCCCTGGAATTTTGCCATGTAAACTGGTTCTTCCTTGATCGGCACAGCTTCACCGGTACTCATGATGGCCTTCGCCTGTTTTGCACAGGCCGCCTGTTCTGCCAGTTCAATAGCCCGCGTCAAAGTTAACGTAGACGGACTCTGCTCGAACAACTTGTCACGTTCCGGGCCTGCGCCCAGGCCAAGGACGAAACGATCTCTTAAGTTCGTCTCCAGAGCGGTGCCGAAGTCACAGTAGCTAGCCAGACCTCTTAATCGCGCCGCCTAATCTCCTAGTGATTCGCCTGGACTCCTATTAGCTCCAAAGAACTTTGCCTTGTCCACAAATGAGCATTCTTTCGGCTTGAAATGGCTGTCGAGTAGATTAACTAGCTGCAGAAAGCTCAAGGATTCCAATTCCACGGGGTACGCTAGGTTGCGAACCAAACGATACGTCTCATCGGTAAGGTACGTGAGCAGGATTCCACTTTTTTTTTCATCTTCAATGGAATTTATTTTCAAAAACTGGGTCAATCTGCCTTTGAAAATAGACCATTCGCCCGTTTTGTGATCAAAATTGGACAAATTTCCAAAATAAGCCATTTTTATTTTTTTTTTCTTCGTGGGTATCCTTTCCTCGTCGCCAATGAAATGTATGGAAATAAAACACAAGCTTTCCGTTTACTAGTTTATTCCGTACTGAGTAGTGGCACGACTGTGTCTGCCCGCGCGCAGTTATAGCTACGAACATATCACCTGGTCCACAAATTTAAAGTCGCTCAGCGAGCTATCCCGGTTGTTTTGAAAATAATAAACTTACACTATTTCTATTTAGATATCGATTGTGTAGGTCTTAAGCAGTAAATGGCTCTGATGTCTAAAGTGGATGCCATTTTTAAAAAAGTGGAGCAAGATCGGCATATCAGTAGTTACGACGTAGCTGAAGAACTGGGAATTGACCACAAACCAGTTTTGGCGCATTTGAAAAAAACTGGGTACACAAAAAATCTCGATATTTGGGTACCTCATGAGCTCAATGAAAGAAACTTAATGAACCGTGTACTCATTTGTGATTCTTTATTACGACGACGTAATGAAACCGAACCATTGTTGAAGAAGCTGATAACTGGTGATTAAAAGTGGATCATGTACGACAAGAACGTGCGAAAAAGGTCGTAGTCATAGGCCGGTCAAGCTTCACAGACAGTGGCGAAACCCGGGTTAACTCGCAACAAGGTGACGCTGTGTGTGTGTTGGGATTGGAAGGGCATTATTCATTAAGAGCTGTTACCACCAGGCAGAACCATCGATTCTGAACTCTACTGCGAACAACTGATGAGATTAAAGCAAGAAGTTGAGAGAAAGCGGCCGGAATCAATCAACAGAAATTAAGAGAGTTTGGCTGGGAGGTGTTAATGCTTCCGCCGTATAGTCCTGACCTTGCACCTTCAGATTTCCACTTGTTTCGGTCTCTTCAGAATTTTTTAGGCAGTGTCAGGTAACATCACGATAGGACTGCCAAAACCACTTGTCGCGGTATTTTGATCAGTAGCCCCAAAATTTCTATAGCAATGGGATCATGTCCCTACCTACAAGATGGCAAAAAGTTATCGAACAAAATGGCACCTACATAATTTAGTTAAATGTAAATAAACTATATTAAAGAATGTTTTGAATTTTCTTAAAAAATGCGAAGAAACTTTTACCCCAACCTATTATATTACCCAGATTTACTTATTTTTGTATTTTTATATTTGAATTTTTTTGTTTGTATTGTGTAAGGGAGAGCCCTTTAGCCGCCCCAAGGAGCAGCCAGCTAAGGCAGTTCCATAGAAAAAGTCTAGATCGGCAGAACGCTTGACTAGACTGGGATACCACATTGAGAGTTTGGTTGTCCACTCTATGGGCCCGGTGGACACTGATGGTTTGAGACATTATCCATTGTATGATTTGACCTAATAATCAGTAACCTAAAAACTGGTTAATAAACATTATTTGACAGATCATAATAGTGATGACATAGTTCGCGATTCTCATACAATTTCTATTGAAAGAATATCGTTTTGACAGGTGCTAAAAAGTTTCTCTTGACTAGCCAATCAACTATCGTATCGAAATCGAAGATGGCTTTCGGCTAGGATTTGATTTGGTAGTTTGATTAGCTATATCTTTAATTGAAATGACCTCAGGAAATGACTGACTGTATTATGTCATTGATAAATCATTATTTTATTTAGTGAAATGATTTCCAACGGCAATGTCAAAGACAAAATAAAAAAAATTTTATGCAAATAATCTTACGAAAAGTGCTTTTGAATCGTCCATACATTTTTTACCTACTATGGTATGGTATCTAATTGAGAATTGATTAGTAACTATCTTCCTGAAGCTTTTTAATAATTATTTTTATTAATTGTCTTTGACGGCAGAGTATAGTGTGTGTCAAGCTATAAATAAAATCTTCTGAAAAAGTTCTATCGGATCGCCATTATTAATATGATATATTATGTTCAAAGCTTTGTGACTAATCGTTGTCACACAATTTCTACAAACTCTACTTATTGTCATTGAGTTACTTATTGTAGATATTAACCTACCCTATCCGCTACTGTGGTCTAATGTTTGAACTGCGGGTATCAGAGCTTCGGGAAAGGTCTCCTTGGGTCGATTCCTGGTGGGGGATGCACATTGTGCTCGGTTTACTTAGTGGTTTTTACCAATATTTTAAGTCTGTCTTAAAAAACTGAGGATATCTGGTTGCGCTTCCGTAACCATAATCATTACATACATGTGAGATAAAAGAAACAAGCACTTCCTATCGTTGAATTTAAAAAATCACGGTAAAAACATTTAAGTGTAAAAATGGGAACATTGATTGAAAAAGTAAAAACTCAGAATAACTTACTACATAGTTTAGTGATTGACAAAATTGTGCCAACGACCAAAAATCAAAAGTCATTTTCATACTGTCCCCATGACATAGCAGTAAGTAATCTCGACAGTACAAAGTAAAGAGGTTATATAGACATCGAAGCTTATACCTATGGCAATAACATAGTAGCACCAGTGTTCAATACAGAAGCCAACGATCGACACTTGCTTTTCATCATGAAACAATCCTACTTATATTATAAATGCGTAAGTTTGTGTGTATGTATGTTCGTATATTTGTTACTTCTTCACGCTGCAACGGATGGATGGATTTGGATGAAATTCAGCATACATATAGTTTATAACCTGGAATAACACATAGGATACTTTTTATCCAGATTTTCCCACGGGAACGGGAACCACGCGGGTAAAACCGCGAGCAGCCGCTAGTAACATATAATTTGATAGAAAATTTACTGGATGACACCTAAGAAGCAAAATATGAATTGAATTGGAATCATAACGTGAATTGTTTACAAGTGGCTATTTTACGATTTCTAATATGAATCATAATATGAAAATAATTTGAATTGCTCGAAGTGGCCTTTATGGCTTGTATTAAATTGCTGCTAAAGTCAAAAATCTGTTTATGACACCTATTTTTAATAATTGAAAGAAAAAATGTATCGTTAATTGATTCCTGTCGAACACTGATGATCCAATCTTATAACTACTTCAATATCATGTTCTTTTTAAAATGTAACGATTCTGGCAACCGCAGCGACGACCTTCGGAGCTCGGTCCAGTGACCGGCGATCGGGCGGTCGGTCGCCGCTGACCGAAACGTAAAGAGAAAGTGGCCTTTATTCCATTGGTACGTACTTGCACTGAGTCTATACTGGAGAACAAAGTTAATTAAATTAATTCTTTGCTTCTTTAATTAAATTTTAAAGTGTTACGGTTTAAACTTTATTTAACTAAGTTTACAGTAAGTTTATTGTAACCAACCGACCTGTGGTTATTGTCCAACTAGGATTCAGAATAAGCGGCAATTAAGCATTCTTCAATATTTTTTATATTAGGCCTACCAACATTTACTAACATAAATCTTTATATATTTAAATCTTCTGTGCGTGCGTATGTTATTGAACTCCTTCTAAACGGCTGAACCGATTTGGATGAAATTTTCTGTGTGTGTTCAATTGGATTCGAGAATGGTTTAGATTTATAATTGGACCTGGTAGGTGACGCTGCTATAGGGGTCCATGGGATACGGGTGTTCTTAAGCGGACGAATGATTTGTTTATTTTGTTGTCATGGAAACTGTCAAAGCGGTACGAAGTCCGCCGGTCAGCTAGTATCTATACTAATATTATAAAGCTGAAGAGTTTGTTTGTTTGTTTGTTTGTTTGTTTGTTTGTTTGTTTGAACGCGCTAATCTCAGGAACTACTGGTTCGAATTAAATAATTCTTTTTGTGTTGGATAGTCCATTTATCGAGGAAGGCTTTAGGCTATATAACATCACGCTGCGACCAATAGGAGCGAAGCATCAGTAAAAAATGTTGCAAAAACGGGAAAAGAGCCTAAAAAATTAAAAATGCTGCCGAAAGTCACTATTCCACGCGGACGAAGTCGCGAGCACAGCTAGTTCTTATATATATCTTACAAACTAAGTAAACCACCTCATGCAATAGAAACATTTAAGTACTAGACTAGTATTATTTAATAAAAAAAATGAACTAAGTATTAGGGGGGGTTAAATGAAATAATAATACGCAAATAAAAAATCACTAATAATTGTGCTGCCACTTCTGCGACAACAATGATTTGAGCTTGGTTAATGAATCCGAGTGACTATCTATAACTGACTGACTATGACTGATATGACTATGTTCGTTTAGAACAATTTCGGTACCGGAGAGTTCATTCTTAATGTTAATTTTCTAAGAGGGGACACAGAGGCAAAATGGGGTGTCGAGAGTATCTAACTGGAACACAAAAATTAAATAGTTGAAGAAGGGAGGGACTAGCTAGAGGGTTAAAAAGTTTGAACAGGAACGATAAATCTAATTCTGCGATGATCTAGGGACAATAAACCAAATTACTGTAACCTTTTATTGTAAGAACGTTTTTTCTTGTAAATTCCATAAGAATAGGCCAGGCTAGACACAAATATTTTTTGAAGCCGTTCTATTTTTTTTAGGAATGAGTAGCGTAATGCGGCCTTCAGACTATGCTGCAGTATTCGATGATACTACGCACGAAGCTGCTGTACAGTTGGAGTTTGACAATTCTATTCTTGAATACTGAAGTGTTACGTAAAACGAAACTTAACATGCGGTTAGACCTTTTCACACTGTTCTCAACGTGAGGGACAAAAGTTTATTTTTTGTCAAAAATTACACCTAGGTCTTTAATTTCATTGACTCTCCGTATGGATCCATTCACGTACTCAGTATTCAATGGGGTATGTTTCCGAGTGAACTTCATGTGATAGCACTTATCTACGTTAAGGTCCATTACGTTATTATGACACTAATGTACAAGCTGTTTAAAATTATTCTAGTCATCTTTTTCGATTTAGAATCCTACAAATAGTAGTTGACGTGTTAAATTTAAATGAGGCACGTTAAATTACAAGTTGACAATAGTAATAAATAGTTGATAATAGTAATTGTAATCTGAAAAGGTTACATCTAAATTGTACCTCTACCTGCTTGGACTTTATTCTATGACTGCTTAATTACCACCCGGCAGAACGAAGTTATTGTGGCGTGCCATAATTAAAAAAAACTGTAAATTATGTCTATTAAACAAGACATTGCTTTAACTTTAACAAAGAGTAAAATTGGTTTTCAGCTACGAATATTATTCTTAATAAGAGTTCGGCTACGAAATTAAATATTTAAATAAGACTGCTTGGCTGATATCCCAATATTAGCCCGCTTTAGTCTCAAAAGATTTTGAAACACAATTTTCACACAGATACTAAAGCGTCCTCTCCTTATTGGCATATCATCCAAAACTTTTTATTCGAAATGTGTTTGAGAAGCTTTACGAGCACGCAACAATGAAAGGCGACGGATGGGCGTGCCAGCACGTGTCGCCGCCAATGAAACTGATCATTGTTAATTTCCACATAATGCGAGCGGCGCGACCATCCATCGTACAATGAAAGTGCGCCGGCGCATGCTTGCTTTGCTATTGTGGCGTCATGCTATTATACCTTCTAATAGTTAGACACTCCTCCAGATTCTGGTATATTGAGTTTTAGCTCCATAAACAAGTTAGGCAACCGAAGTGAAATCACTCCTTCCAGTGTAGATACGTATATACACCAACGTCATTGAGTTTTTTTAATGTTTAGAAAGAAAGAAAGAAAGAAAATACATTTATTGGCACACATTACAAAATTACACGATATTTACAATAACAATACAGAGCAAAAACAAAAGACAAAGTGTGGCCAAGCCAACTAGGCCCAAACCTCAGCACCAGCATGTGTTACAGCGACATAAAAGCCGCTGCAACGCTGGTATTCTGAAGATGCCTAATTGGTGACGTGTCCACAAAACAATGATTATTTATTT
Organism: Eudonia lacustrata; assembly: GCA_947562085.1. Lineage (NCBI taxonomy): Eukaryota > Metazoa > Arthropoda > Insecta > Lepidoptera > Crambidae > Eudonia > Eudonia lacustrata. The sequence goes on from OX387313.1 coordinate 8,001,884, forward strand.
ATGGTTTATTTATTTATAATTTTATACGTGCGGTATTAACTCATTGATCGTCCATCAAATCTAATCCCACTAATATTATAAATGCGAAAGTTTGTGTGTATGTATGTTCGTATATTTGTTACTTCTTCACGCTGCTACGGATGGATTTGGATGAAATTCGGCATGCAGATAGTTTACTTACTTACACATAGGATATTTTTTATCCAGATATTTCCCACGGGAACGGGAACCACGCGGGTGAAACCTCGAGCGGCCGCTAGTATGCTTATAAGTTTTACGCTTGTTTTCAGGTATGTGTTCTCGTCAATTGTCTACGGAGTAATGGGGATTCAACCACAATTTATTGAAGCCGACTCATGTCGACCATCAATTTCGAAGGCTATCTGGAAACTCGGTTCCTAGTGGACTCGGTTCCGAGTAAAGTGCATTTTACAGTTTCATTCAACCTGATCATCAGTTCAGATATGATGGCTGGCCCTGATGGATCATCATCTGATGGCCGCTGGGGCGGAACAGTCCTCTAGTGGCGACCGCGTACCGAACAGCGCAGTGTAGGCTGGCTTCCAACAAGGTGGACCGACCATCTGGTGAAGGTCGCGGGAAGCCGCTGGATGCGAGCAGCACAAAACCGGTCGTTGTGGAGATCCTTGGGGGAGGCCTTTGTCCAGCAGTGGACGTCTTTTGGCTGAAATGATGATGATGATGATGATGATGATGATCAACAGTACTGCTCTCCAACTTCACAACCACTAAAACCAGCTGAACAAACGCGCGCAGATATACATTTAAATAAATTTTACCTCTATTATATAACACGAGTAGTATTGCACACATAAAAGCATTATCCAATAAATCTATTAAGTTTTAAAATAACTCAAAATCAATTAATATAACCAGCGGAGCCTTATAAGTTCGAGCGGCATAAAAAACAAAACTAAACATAATAGTTTGTTCGTTTTGTAGTGCAGCGCGATCGCCATACAAAAGAGTTCAACGCGATCCGTGACCTCCGCCACGAAAGCTCACGCGTCCAAAAGTAGTCCGCCTCTTTCTCGCGATGATCCTCGCAATTGATGTGAAAGCGAGAGTCTGGGCCGTAGATAATGTATACACTTATTGTACTGGGACCTCGTGAACTATTTGGTTAACAATTTTCCCAATATTGTACTACGTTAGAACGACACGCACGATCGCACGATTTTTTATATTTTCTTCTCACGATTTAGAAAGACAAAGGAATGGAGTTAATACTGTATAACCTTCAGTTATACCAATAAAATAACCTACATTTGTTTTTATTGATTTATACTTACAAGCTATCACCAAATTAAGAAACTCATGATACGCATGTATATGAATAAAATAAATATATTGAATGTTCATAACTGAAAACATTTAGCCAGCTAATTAAATTGATTGTTTATAAATACATATCTTAGAAACGTAACATGCTATCCATATTATATCAGATTCATATACTCAGGCGCTAACGCGTTAGAAAGTGTCATCGATAACAGAAATCGGTTTCGTAACTCACATGTAACCAAATGATGCATATGGCGACGACTTTTTACTTCAATAAGATCTTCAGGCCTCGATTCGTGTTACACATCTAAATATTCATAGGTCAATATGGGAGTGCGAATACAACGATGTTGATTATACAAAAGTAAGGTGTTAATGCAGACAAAGTCGCAGGAGGTCGATAGAGTTATAAAAAAAATAGCATTTCATCAATTAAACATTATACAAAACTATAATACATCGTAAATAACTTCCTATCTTTATACCAAATGAGACAGCATCAGCATTAAAACAACTATAATTTAAGTCCACGTTATGGATTAAGAGAGATTATTTAAACCGAAAAACATTACAACAATTAAAATTTTGCGTTAAACATAATAATATGAGGTTCCCGTATGCGGGCTCTAGGGACCAATGAAAACGGTTTGCGGTCGCCATACCCGCGCGCGTGTACGGCGTGACGCGTGAGTCGTGGCCATAATTGTTTCGGCCGATATTAAGGGTGCGCCGACAAAAAAATGCCAAAAATGCATTTACGGTTAAGTAGATATAATTGAAAATACTATCGTATTAAATTAACAAAATATATATTTAGTATCATAGGGAACGTGTTTACAATTTGTCAGAATCATAAATTCATAACACGCTATAGTTTTTTCTACAATAACATTTAAAGTTGGGCGAAAATCATGAAAACGAGTGGCGGCGTTTAGTAGATTTCTTATAGTTTATCTAAATTATTGTACCTCTGATTTTGTCTAAACAATCATCAATGGATAAACTACAAATTGCTAGACTACATTTTCGATTCATCAAGTGGTTATTTAAACAATTATTTTTTATTAAGCACCTTAAATTCTTCATACAAAATTAGTATGGCCGCGCGGCATCAAATAAATATGGACGACGACATTTCAAATAAAACATATGACACTTGTCACTTATGGACGGCGCACCCTTAAAGGTAGTAAGTAGCCTTCATTACGTAGTAGGAATAGGGAAGCTTTCGCTTCTTTGTAGAGATTACACCCTTTATTCAAATAAAGTGAATTCGACCTCTATATAAATATATTAAACATTAGTTAATTCTATATAACTATAACTATATTAAGAGGATTTTTCGTTTTAATTGTAAGTTGTAGTAAGTATTTGCTTGTTTTGTTTTATTTGTTAAAAACTTTGCTCTCTATTTATTACAAAAATACGGAATACCAACTCATACAAGACATTTCTTCCCAACTCGAAAGTGTGACTATTCAAAATCTTGGTTTAATTTTTTTTAAATATTTTACAGGTATGCACAGTGCCTTGATCTCACCTGATGTTAAGTGATGATAAGACCAATGATAGATGCGCACTTCACCCGGGATCCTCAACTAGTGAGGCACTGGCTATCTTATCTCAGCTGCCGGAACACAACAATGCTACAAACATTGATGTTATGGTGACATATTTAGATAAGATGGTGGTAGCTAGCCAGGCGGACAAACAAGCCCTACCACCAACCAAACCGAGTTCACAAAAAAAGTACCCTCCGCTGAGAATCGAACCCGGGACCTCTGGGTCTAAACCGGTGGACTTAGCCACTAGACCACAGAGGCGGTTGCTAAATCGTTATCTTATTATCATTGGTAATGCAGTAATTCACCTCTAAAAGGAGATTTAATTAATTCAAGGCTTGTAGTTGAATATTAAAGGCACAATACGTGTATTGTGTTAAAGGCTTATTATAATTAGCATAAAGATGTAATTTTTTTTTACTTGTTTGGGAGTGAATAATATTTTAGTATCGCGATTCTATTGTTAATAATTTGTAAATTTGGTTATTTCTTTTAGGCACACTAGATGTATATACGTAAAAAGAACTCGTTTTTGAAAAATATATACATACGTAGTTTGGAAGGTAGTTATCCTAAAAAGAAACTTAGTTCTAAATTCATCATTTTTTGAGTTTTGTTTTATTGCACAACAAGGAAGCGCCCAATGCGCTTCATCTTTCATCTCATCTATTACATTAGAAAGGGATGCTGACAATAAGGCCAGCCGATAGTAAAAGCTGACTTCAATTCCACTAACATTGATTGAGTTTTGGCTGTTAATCAGATAGACCAGGTGTGACAAACAAGCCCCAACTTCTACTGTACGATTGAAAAACCTTCGCACGTGCGTACTTCATTATTGTTAGTTAATTTATTATTTTCCTGTTAATGACTGTAGCGTCGCGCTGACGCATTATCGGCAATGCAGAGGTCACTGATACTCTCGAACCCCTGCAATTGCGTAGAGATATAGCGTCACTCAGCGTTTTCTATCGCTTATACCACGGCGAGTACTCTGAAGAATTGTTTGACCTTATCCCACCTTCTCCTTCCTCCATAGGAGTACACGTGCTGCTCTCCGGAGTCATCATTTCACTGTCACACATATCCCATCGCGCACAAAGAAATTTGGTGACTCGTTTCTTTGTCGCACCTCTAAAAGATGGAATAGTCTACCAGCACACGTTTTCCCTCCTTCCTATGATATGGGGTCCTTCAAACGAGGCGTGAAGAAGCACCTTATGGGCCGGCAGAGTGGGGTTGACTGATGCTGCGTTGTTTTCACGCTGCACCAGTTGTCTTCGCGTCTGGACTCCATTTCCACTTAACATCAGGTGGTATGGAGTCATTTGCCGTGCTAGGTATAAAATAGCGTATATCTGTCCCACTGCTAGGCATAATCTCTATCATTTAAATCAAGTCATCGCTACAATTGATGGGTAATGGCTTAATCACCACGCTTGCCAAATGCGGGTTGGTGATCACAAACCCGGGCTAGGTATCGACATATCCGAAACACACTTTCCCCGTCCTGAGAGTTGAACCCGAGACCTTCGGTATCAAGCCGACGGCTTTACCACTGGGCCACCGAGCCGTTTATTCCAGTTAAGTTAATGTATATAATTTACAAATAAGAATGTGATGTTGCCAATTTTTTTCGTGTAAAATGATTAAAGATTTTTTTTTAATGTTATATCCGGAGCCAAAAGAAGAATCTCGACACACTATCTATCACATTACCGCTCGGTATACTAACCCACTTTTAAACGCTTTTTATAATAGTTAAGTTTAAATGATGTTGTTTGTCATGTCATCGTCATTAATTTCAAGTAGGCAATGAATTTTATATTTTTACTTTGTTAAATTACCGGCTTTTTAATTTAATTATCTAGTAGTTGTTATATACAATTAAGAAAATAATACAATTCAATTATTTATAAAATACAGTGAAAAAATTAAAAGCCTACCCGACCCAGCCAGGAATCGAACCTGGGTCTTCCGCAATCTGGGCGGCTGCACTGACCATTATGCTATCGGGAAGGCTGACGTAAGCATTGAATTTTTCCAATGCTTTTTAATTTTTGAGTGCTTTTTAGTGGCACAGGGCCATCTATCCAACGGTTATTGCAACAGATGGCTATGCAGATTCTATTTTCACTGTATTTTCTAAATAATTAATTCAGCTTCAGTGCAGCAAGTATCATTTAAAACTAAAAAGTAAAAAAATTAACATAAATCATTTGTATAGTAATTTGTGCCGATGTGCCAGTGAGCTACTCTGTATCTTAGAACCTCGAATGGAAAGAGAAGTTTTTTCCGTTTTGACAGATTTTTATTTCGCCAGATTTTTGTTCTGACGCCGGGTATGAAACACTCCAAATCCTTCCTAGGCGAAAACGCCTTGGGACGGAGTAAGTTCATATGTGGAGGCAGTAGAAGGCAGGCCCGATTAACCATTGGTGCCTTGACAGTGCCTTGACTATGCCACAAAACAAATACTCCACAGAATGCATCTATCAACAAATAGCTTGTGTAGGGCATGTGGAGAGGAAACGGATTTAATGCAGCATATACTTACTGTGTGACTGCGACTCTCTGGCTAGGAAAAGAATGGGGACTCCTGAGGTCGGCCTATCCGAAACCGGAGGACTTCAGGCTCTTCGCTCTTAAAGACGTTGCCAAACTTATGGCATCTATCTTTACAGAGGAAGAAAAGTGAAAGGATGGGGTTGCACATAAGATCCCGATGGGTCGAAGTGTTACAGAGGGAAACCTCAGCAGGCCCCACTAATCTATATTAATATTATAAAGCTGAAGAGTTTGTTTGTTTGAACGCGCTAATCTCAGGAATTACTAGTTCGAATTGAAAAATTATTTTTGTGTTGGATAGTCCATTTATCGAGGAAGGCTTTAGGCTATATAACATCACGCTGCGACCAATAGGAGCGAAGCATCAGTGAAAAATGTTGCAAAAACGGGAACAAGAGCCTAAAAAATTAAAAATGCTGCTGAAAGTCACTATTCCACGCGGGCGAAGTCGCGAGCACAGCTAGTATAAGATAAGATCTTAGACCCTTACATATAATTCAATCTATTTCTTCTTCTTCGTGGGTGAAGAAACTGTAAGGTTTTACTACGATCAGTTTTATCAATAAAATACCAATGTAAGTATATCAAATAGCCAACCTCATCAAAATGGCAACTGCTAAGTAGTACCTAACTATTATATTAAGTGTTAAAAGTTTGGTTTTTAATGTTACACAATCTATTGAGTAAGTTATTGAATATAACTGAATCTCTTTGTTATTTGTTACATTTACGAATAAAGAGTTGCATCTTTACGGATATTTTAAGTTACACCATAGAAGAAATAATAGCGTTACACTGACAAATTATTCAGACGTGGTAGTGAAATTTTGCCTATGTTTATATCGATGATACCTACAGTACCTACTATTATACAACTTATGGTACCTACTTACTTATATATAATATACATTACACTTAAGGATTCCTGATGTGAGAGAGAATAAATGCATATTTTATTATTAATCTTATATGCCTTAGCTTAAGTTTTGTAAATGCAGTGCGTGTAGATACATTTAGATCTATGTATTCGAACGTATCTTACAATTTGACATCTAGCCCAGTTACAAGCAAGGCCGGTGCATGTCGATGCTTTCGTAAATGTTGGGCCTGATTAATAAATATATCGCGTTGCGTCGAATTTCGCCACTTGGAGTTTGTGAACCGCAACCGATCGGTGTCGTTGCGCATTGCAATTAGCTTCAACTTAGTTTTTCTAAGTCGATACTGTGGGTTGTAACATATTGCTCCTTATATTCTTGGAATTTGTCAAATTTTATTATTGTACGTTTAGCATTTTGTTTGCAGAAAACTGTTAATAATATACGAATATAGGTATCAGATTGAGAAAACAAATGAACACATCTCACATGTTTTGCGCTGCTTCACATAAATCTATTGTCAACAGTCAGCTTGTGTATGGCACTCTACACTCTGTGCGACTATGAAAAGATTGGGACGTCTGAAGTAAGCCTATCAAAAATCAGAAAAAAATGGCTTTTTCACCCTAAAATTAGACGTAAAGCGTTTATGGGGCCGTCTTCAATATAAGAAAATGGTGGGATGGCGCAAAAGATCATAATGAAACGAGATCTGTGCAGGGAAACTTCTGCAGGCCACAATAAGATAAGATAAGAGATTATAAATAAAATGTATGCTGATGAACAGAAGCCAAGAGAAGCTAAGAGCCTTTTTATGCTTTTTGCAAACGTTAGTCTGCAACTATGTAACTAAGTATTGCCTTTTATTGTATATTCTAATAACTTCTAAGATGCTTCGAACGAAAACAATGCTCCATAAAATTATATACTTACTTATGAAACTTAATATTACGAATGTTGAAATAGCCGCATCTCGAAATGTTGATTGCAGAGACAATGACACTGACGGAAGTGTTGAAATCAGATTTTTAATCTAAGGTTACTTATAAAAAAGGATGAGTGCGAGTTGGACATGAGGTCCCGGGTTCCGTTCTACGTTTTATTTCACTAACTTTGGCAGTTGTAGCGCTTAGTTGGAGGATTTTTTTTTTATATCATCACACACATTAAATGTAGAAACTAGAAACCCTCATCGTTGACATAGATTAGTAACTAGTAAAATGCTGCATTTTTTTAAAATATTGATACCAATTTTTATTATTATTTCATGTTATGTAAATTAAGTACCTCTTGGTTGTCTGTACATATCCTTTCAAAAAACTTCAAATGAAATAAAAAATCTCCTAGTGAACCCTAAAAATTAAAAAGTACGTAATCCGGTTTGTGCATCTGAATATCTGAAGCGTCGCGATTGTTGAAAGATCACAGCAATTAAATGAGGAGCAAACAATGATAATGGCGTAAATGCCCGTTCCGACAAATAAGAGTGGCGGAAGAATACTGCACTATCAGTTTTCTTCTTTGTATTTTGCTTACAATGAAAGGTGTACAAGAATGGCTCCTATCTTGTATCTTCATAATACTTTTCTCAGTATTCATTTGTGATAAAAAACTGAAAACAATGACTAGATCCGTAGTACCTCCTACTTAACTTCCTTTTCCGTACAAAGTACATATTATATACCTACATTCTGCATCAAATTGATGATCAAGCGTGATAAATAGTCAAAGTAATTCTTCTTGTATATGTTGACGTTTTTTTACGTCAACAAAAAAAACGTCATGTTATTGCAATTATTATGCTAGACCTGTGGAAGTAGACTATCAGCCAATAATTATATTCTTAACTATTTTAGGTGGTGATGGATGACGCAGAACTTTTTAGAAATAGGAACGTCCGTACATTGTACACAAGAAACTGATTCCAGCTATTAACTTGAATATTGAAAAACCCAAATGATTACATTTACTTGTTTAATCAATAATGAGAACCCACTGTTGCAAATGTAATTAATTGTTCACGATACTGACACTTTTTTATAGCTTCATTGCGAATGATATTAATTCATAGCTGTTTCATGCAAAGCGAATAAGTAAAAGAACCCATGGATTCGTGTCGTGGGAGAGTCTGGGTGATTGTTCTTTCCTAAATGGCCGCCAAAGGAAATGGTGTCGCGGATTTGGTAATTAAGCGGTTGTTTATTAATCTTATCATTCGTTTTTCTTTGGTTATTGAGTTGAATGTTACACCACGCCTTCGGCATTACAAATTCTTTGTGTGCTGCTTAAAATTTTTATTTTCAGTATTTAGTACGCTCTAAAATTGTTTTTATTTTTCAATCCTCAGTAATGTTTTATCCTTAGAGCAAGGTTTTATCCAACGAATAATATTGATATTGTGACATATTTTCTAAGGAGAATCTGTCAATAAGTCAAAATTATTCAATTAATTTTTAACATACCTACGATTGAAAAATCAGCCCATGCACAAATGTATTTTTTATTTAAAATCCGATTAGCTTTTATAATAGTATTTTAGTTAATCCGTACTCATACGATTACAGTCGTGGTTAATTACCCGTTTTATTACAGCATTGATTACGGATCCAATTGCTACGAAAACTTCCTACTTACTTGAAACCTACTGTTTTTTGAGTTATGTGTGCTGCCAAATGTTCGAAACGTCAGCGAACGCTAGAAATAGATTGATTGATTGATAAGAAACCCTTTACTTACATTTAATTTGCTCTTATCTGGCCTACCCGCCTAGGCAAGTGGTATAACGCTAATTGAACAGAAATAGGATATAATGATTTATCGTATTGGATTGATACGTATAAACGTATATATGTATGACGATACGTATTACGTATAAATGTCGTTTAATTGGCTTTATGTCAATGCTATACGTTTATAATTTGATTCCATTTGTATTCTATAGCAAAATAAATTGAGCTATCGTGGTTCTAACCAGCCCGCCGAAAATTTGCGTTAAAAATTATATAAACAAAACAAAAACATTTTGTAAGTAGAGTATTTCATATCAGTTAATCAGTCAATGTCTGACAGACGCGTAAACTTTGGAACTCAATAACGTGTGCTGGTTGTTACAAAGTATTAGTTTTGAAACGTTACAAAAGAATCCTTTGTTGAACTGGTTACAATAATTTATGCTAGTGTTACCGAACCGCATTCGGACAATATTTGTTGCAACTTTTAGAAAGTTTCACCGTGTCTGTTGTTTTCTTGTTGCATTATACCTTGTCGATGACACACAAAGAACGTATGTGGACGAATGAGGATATTAGGAAAAGGCGGGTGGCACACGTGCAAAAAAGCACAAAAAACTTAGGACAGCTAAGAGATCTGAGTGCCTAGTGAGCCTTTAATTAAAACGAGTATTTATATGGCATTGATGCAGCGGTGACAAAATAGGAGAGTATAAGCCATGAGCCTACAAAATCTCATATAGTTTTCTAAAGTTTACGCTAACACTACACATTGAAATGAAACAACTTTTACGGATCTACTCGCGTTTATTTTACACATTACATATTTAATGTTTATCCTGACGTTTCGAACCCTTTTCAGGGTCCGTGGTCAAATGGAGACTGAGGTGTTGGTCGTCTCATAATTAGTTTGTATACCCTCATTTAAATTTAATCAGGTGCGTTTCGTTTTACGCAGAAAGAGCTTATAGAATCTTTTGGTCTTGCAGTATGGTGTTGGGGCTGGGATTTTATATTTTGTATGATGGGATCCCAGGCTGGTGGTAGATTCCAATCATCTTCTCTATTGAAATTAGGATGTTTTTAATTTCAATAAACTCGCGTATCATCCTAGGGAGGAATCGTTGTTCTCTAGCGAGTATTTGTGGTTTATCAAATCTCGTTATGACAAATAAAACTCGCTATATGTAGGCACTTAGAATCCTTTTTTTTTAAAGTCATACAATACATTCAATACGTGTAATAAATATTCTTGTGGTTGTAGGTGCTCGCATATATAAATCTTATTGATCTTACCATGTTATATTTGAAATAAATAAATAAATAATGACGATTTTGACGACCTCCGTAGTAGGCGAGTGGCTCGCACGCCGTTTTCTGGTGTTGCCATCTCCAAAGTCCCGGGTTCGATACCTGGTCGGGTCAATGTGGAAAAAACTAACTTTTTCTATATTTTCTCGGGACTGGGTGGTTGTGGTACCGTCGGCCAATCACACGCTGTGTTTATTCTGTCATGCATGGCCGCCATTCGTGTATATCCCACGTGCTGATTTGATTGTAATCGTGCTCTGTGTTATTATTTCATATAATGGATAATTTAATAAAAGTTGTGCCTCCAGAGCTAGCAAAAAAAAGATGAAGATAATTCTGAGTAATAATAAAAAGAAAAATAGTAGAAAACGGTAAGTTTTAACCAGGTATCAAACTTAATTCTTGTAAGGTAATGCTTGGAGACAATGTTATTATAATGGCTGGCACAAACAAATACAGGGCCGGCTTCATTTAGATGGTTGATTTTTTAGGTTCCGTATTGATGTGTACTCTATCATTAGTGAAGACTAGGGGTTTTTTTTTAGAAATATTTGGTTTTTTTTAATATTTGGCTGGTGGTGAAGATGACTGTATTCCTGAGGAGATATTTGACTTCGTTTAATTTATTGTTCCTGCCTTGATTGCAGTTTTTTTTTAATTTTTATTATAATTAAAATATAAAAGAAGAATAGTAGACAGTATTCACAAACTTTTACTGTTCTAACGTTTGGCAGTTAGTCATAAAACTAATTAATGTGTTATTTCTACTATGTATGCATTTTTAATTCCCTATTTCCTGAATCCGTACCAGGATAATTAACTTATGTCAATTTCGCTTAAGAGCGTTTACGCCGCACACTAGCGCCACTAATGAAAAAAAAACATATCTAGTAATTAGAGACAGAAAATCAAATTATGCTCAACAAACTATTTGAATGAAGTAATTTAGCATTTTTACGTCACCTAATAAACACATCACATGTTATGGTTTAGTTAAATAAGACGTTACGGCCACTTTTAACTATAACGCTATATTTAACTAAACCATAACATGTCAGGTGTTCATTAGGTGACGTAAAAATGCTAAATTACTTCATTCAGATAGTTTGTTGAGCATAATTTGATTTTCTTTCTCTAATTACTAGATATGTTTTGTTTTCATTGGCGGCGCTAGTGTGCGGCGTAAGCGCTCTTAAGTCCAATAGGACTCGACTAGGAGTAATAACTCCAGTGACCTCAATTCAATACTGCCCAGATCCATTAGTATTAAATCATACATGCCTAAGTCCTTATTCGTTAAAAAAAATGTTTTTCTTGGCAGACTTATATTTATTTTCACTTTGTTGGAATTCTTCTGTAAAATACTCACCACAAGAATGTTTTCACATAATTTAGTTAAAAAATATAAAAGATAAAAAGAATATTTAGTTATTTTTCCAAAAATAGGTATATTACATGTGACTTGGGCTCTACTTTTACTTACTACTTTTGATATTTAACGTCACCTGTTAGTAATATAGTTATATTGCTGCTCAACTGAATTATTCTCTCTAGGTCGATATCTCAGCAAGAAAAGTTGCACATTATCCTTGTTATTTTTCATTTAGGGAAAGACAATATCTCTGCACAAAACACAGCACCATAGGAATCTATACATTTAAAAAGTGTCGAAAGTCTGTACATGGAAGATATTCGAAAAAAAGTTGGCTGGGATATATAAGTACAATAATACTTAGAATACTGTACGAGTAAACACGTACAATTAGTATAGTATGGGAAATATGCGACATCAGCGAATAACTTCACCGACTCGCTTATTAACCCAGTTTAGACAAAGCAACGTTATTTACCTATAATTATGTTTTATTATTTAGTGTTGAATAAAGACCGCGACAAACAAAGTATACATGTACTTTGTTATCATTTATCATCTCGGTTTTCGGCACTCACAGCATCAGCAACTTCGGAAGTTTGGTTTACTCTTAAACTGAACCCCGACAAATGCTTAGAATCGATAACAAAACACGTTCCAACCGTTTTTAGAGTTTTTGTCTGTTTGTCTGTTTATCTGTTAATCTGTATGTCTGTTTATTTGACCGCGTCACGTGAAAATGGCTGAACGGATTTGGATGAAACTTTGCGCATAGACAGACCCGGACTAGGATATAGGATACTTTTTATCCCGGTAACAGGTTCTTGTGGGATAGTGTAGTCTTCGCGAACGAAGCCGCGGGCGACAACTAGTATTATAAACCCGATATCTCTGCGGTCTATTAAACCACCGACACCGGTCTCCAAGTTTACCAAAGAATACAAGTTCCATTCCCATGTCGTAACTCGTAAGTCTCTCGCCAGATAAATGTTATTATTACCTACCATTGTTATTTTCTGACAGTAGTTTAGAATATTCCGAGTGAAGTGCTAAAAATAAAAAAAATATTTATTATTTATTTTATTATTTATTTATTTTACAACTCAGATCTATCATAACAAACATCATATAATAAGGAGACAATTTTTTTCATGGTTGTCTAGGCAATCTTTTTAAATATTTTTATAGGATTGTTTTAGTTTTAGTATGCCTGTAACTTCGAATGACATCTGCTAATAACTATACCTACCAACGTACAGTATGTAGAGAAACTATTCACGCTTTGTTTGCAATAATTACAAATTAAAATCCAATGCAAGGCATGACAAGACTTTAAAATGCCGACGAAGAATTAGTTTACGATGTTAACATATTTTAACTACTTAAGCACTTAAAGTAGGTAATTAATTAGTGAAGCTGACATTAGACTAGAGTAATGGTATTAGGATCCAATCTAAAGTACCAATAAAAACAGTGAAAGTCACGGGGGACTAACAGAAGATCAGTTTCGGGATGCACCTTCGGAAATATCAAAAAATTCTATCCAGCCTTTCGCAATTATAGAACGGCTCATAAATATTGTTGTAAGTAGTTTAGCAGAGGCAATCAAAACAAACCCTAATTAACTAACCATTAAAGTTACTCTAGTCCAATAGCTATGTTGTAAAAGCAGTTTTATAAGTACGCCAAAATAACAGTTCGCCTCTTAATTAATTATAAATACAAAATGAGCCTTACAGTTAGTCAACGCCTTCGGTGCACTCGTAAACACGCCTGTCGTTGTTCAACCAGGCAACCAGGTCCACTGCAACTTTCTATTAATTTCCAATTGCACAAACACAAATTCGACTCTATGTTTACAGTTAGCTTAATTAAGTCTATATATTTTAATACACAACAGTTCGTGCGGTACGGTACTGCGATCGCGAGTGGTGATGTAGAAACACGCGCACCTCTACCGACGCTACAAGGTAAACTGCGCGAGCGCACTCCGCACTGTGGAGAAACTAAAGAGAAAAGTGCGCTCCCCACAATAGCCGGTTACATCAATGCTCTGTGCTGATATTGCTCGCAGACACTTTTTGATAATAAATGAGAAGGTTTTAAAATTAAGCGTCAACGCGTTCTTCCGCTTTCCGCCGGTTAGCGACGCAAACCGTAACGCAAAACAAAAACTTTGGTTATAAATAGCGTTACGTTGTCTACGAGACTTCTTTTTCTCGACAGGCGTAACCAAAATAGCTGACTGCACATTGTGTCGCGAAGGCTCTTAAGTTGAAGATTGGGCGTGGAACTTATTGTTGCATAGTGTGTGGCTGTCGTGAAACTAGAATAACTAATGATACCTTATTTATTGTCTAAAGCGGTTGTACTCTTCCGCGTCGTTGCGTCATGTCTGAGGGACATGAATACTATCGCTTAGCTTGCACAACAACCTTCCTCCAGGCTGTCCTCTATTATAGTTAATATTATTAACTCTATATTAGCCTCCATTGCTTTTAACCGCCTCTGTGGTCTAGTGGTCAAGACCACCGGTTTCTGAGCCAGAGGTGCCGGTTCAAAATTTCAAATTCAAAATTCAAAATCATTTATTCAGTTTAGGCTACAGTAGCTCTTGTGAATGTGATTCCCAGCATATAGGGGGTACATGTTTGTGTACTCAGTTTGGTTGCAGGTAGTAGGGCTTGTTTGTCCTCATGGCTAGCTACCACCATCTTGTCTAAATATGTCGTCCTAACATCAACGTTTTTAGCATTGTTGTGTTTAGCCGGCTAGATATTAGTGCGCTTCGGGTGCTTTTTAGTTGTGTCAATATTTGGAGCAATTTAAGCTAACACCATATTTCGAACATAATTCACTGCAACGCATGCTATGGATGGCCCCGTTTCATACAAACGGACCACACTTTTTAACTGTGTGTGGCTGCAGGCGGTTTCCATGAAAACATAGCAAGCACATACATGCGCTGCTGCATGTAAAAAGAGTAATTTTTTTTGAAGGCACTCTGTTTTTAGGGTTCCGTACTTAAAGGGTAAAACGGGACCCTATTACTAAGACTCCGCTGTCCGTCCGTCCGTCTGTCAAAAGCCAGGCTGTCTCTCATGAACCGTGATAGTTAGACAGTTGAAATTTTCACAGATGATGTATTTCTGTTGCCGCTATAACAACAAATACAAAAAAACAGAATAAAATAAAAAAGCACCCATAGAACAAACGTGATTTTTTTGCTCGTTTTTGCTCGATATTGATAACGGCAACAGGTAGACGCTTGAAATATTCACCGAATATTGAGTTTTAGTATTCATTTTAAAAATAAATAATTACAATAAAATAAAATAAATATTTAAGTGGGGCTCCCATACAACAGAAATGATTTGTTTGCCGTTTTTATAGATAATGGTACGGAACCCTTCGTGTGCGAGTCCGACATGCACTAGGTCGGTTTTTTTACAGTCTTTTATTTAACTTGCAATGTATGTTCGGGTGGAATCTTGCAACTCAATTTTGAAGCAGATATCTTTAACCGATTGAGCTGAAGTTTTGTATACTTACACGTTTAGTTTGGATGACAATCATTCTAAATCCAACATGGCGGACTAATTATTTTTAATGCATTCCTACAATATGGGTATCAAATGATAGGGCTTGCTGAGAAATAACTCGAAAAATAAAGTGACGTCACACTTAATCCAATAATGGTGGACTAAGTTTTTAATGCTTGCCTACAATATGGGTGTATCAAATGAAAGGAATCAGATGAACGACTGAGAAACGTGTCCAGCGTTAACTAAAAGTAAAAAAACCTTTTTAAAAACAAGCTTTTATTTACATTCGCTAAAAAGAAAAAAATAAACTTTTACTAAGTATCAACATAAAACGTCATTACACAATTTATATGATATAAAAGCTTGTCGCGAAATTTACTTGTGTAGATAAACAAGTAAATTAAATAACTTGAAGTTATTGATTTTAACTAATAAATAAATTAAAATTTTCAATCTAAGTAAATACGAGTAGGTACTTAAATCTTGCGACAACCTTTTATATCATATAAATTGTGTAATGCATGACGTTATAAGTTGATAGTAAAAGTTTTAAAGTAAAAGTTTTTATAGCGCATTTAAATAAATCTTGTTTTTAAAAAGGTTTTTTTACTTTTAATTTTTAAATATTTAAATGGAGAGATAGTTAGACGAACATGATGAAATGGGTTAGCTCTTTCATAATAAAACCTAATTCTTTGTAACATACTGTATGTAGCTATTAGTATAAATCATATGGACGTATGTTTGGCGGTTACGCAGTTATGCAGGCAGCCGCAACGACGAAGTCTATTATGAGTTAACAATCAATCAAAATAATTGATCAAGTGTTGAGCTTACTTAACACCTGGGATTACCCGACTGCAGGCGTTGAGTAAGCTCTACGTTCATATAACTCATTACCCTTTTCTTGTCTAAGATTACGATTTCACAGTGTTGTAGTTAGTACTAAATAAATAAAGATAATTCAATATATTTCTGAATAAAAACTAAAATGTTAAAGGGCTCAAAAATGTATTGTGTGATAAGATAACTTTAACCCCCCCAGCCCACAAACCAAATATCTAAACTTCTACTCTTCTGAGTAACCACAGTGTATGGGTAACATCAGGAAGTAGGAAATCAGAATGTACGTTTCCACGTGAATAAATACTAGATCTTAAATAATGATACCAGTATAGTAGGGCCAGCCTTTAATATAAGTAAAGTAATGCTTTGGGTTGAGTTGTATTTAGGATGTGGCTGCAGCTGCAGGCTGCATCATTGCGCAACTACTTTCACCGGTCCTCGCTATCAAGTCGAGTATGCGGCGGGCCGCGCGGCGGCGCAGCGCCGCCGGCCGCATGGGTGTGACGCGCGCGTTCGCATTTGGTATCGATACCAACCGTAAAATTTACAAGGTGCCTATTGCAAGTTTGATTTGTCATTCGATCACGTTAACGAGTACTTACGAGAATTTATGTGAAAAGCCATACAAATTCACGTTTTCGTTAACGTGATCGATTGGCAAATTAACGGACTAGGCACGCAGAAGGGAAATAATATCTAGAGTGTCTGTGCCATAGCATATAAAGATAAATTTACAAAACGACCATAATTTCATTATAATTGGATTGGTGCATCGTAGTGGTAAAAACATTGTTAAGACGACACCTCGATTTGTGAACATTCAAAAAGGCTGATGCTTACCAGTGCTGCCATAAGGTCGAAAATACGTAGCGCCAGCGACAATGCGACCGCAAGAAACAGAATGATTTTTTTTTTATTGTTGGTTTTTTTAGTCATCAAAATATGCAGCTACTAAATTACGAATAGGTATTGATGTTGTCAATGCATTTGAGTGGTTTCAAGCATATACCTAAACTATGTAATTTTGTTTCAACAATATAGTGATTTTTTTGTGGTGTTTACGAAAGTACTTTGATCGAGTCTAATTATAGAATCGTATATTTGAGCTAGCAAACTCAAGTTATAGACATGAATTTACCTAAATATATCAACATTTCAGATTCGTTAGTCATATTTTAAACTATTCGACGAAAGTTGATGCATTTTTTCAGTGTGATCGATCACCTTAAACAAATGGCCAACACATTGATCTACACTCGTATCTATTGCTGCATGACATTCGGTATAAGTAAAAGTATTATTTTTAAATGGTATCGAGGTCCGCTGAAAGTAAGAGGATGTCTGACGAACTCGGATGACGTCACCCGGATTTCGTGGGCGCGCAACGACGACTTTTTTACAATCTCCGGCTCTGAACTGCTTTGTTTCAATAACCTCATTTCGTAATAATGATGAGTGTTTGTGAATAATGGTCCCGAAAGTATACCGCCAGGATTAAAGCTTTAGCGTGGTTTACTTTGGGACTGCCCTCTGACACACAATGAACTACACTTTCGACATGTAACCTTAACGAATTACATACATGTTACTTTAAGACCTCCGTTATGTAACGAATTACACATCAACAATTAACATTGACAACAACGTAGAATAAGCAAAAACCAATAACTGGTACCTATTTGCTGGTTCAACGTTGATAACATTTTTTAAAAAACGCAATGAACAACATTTTATACATGTCAGTTGTCAAGATTTATTGTAAGGACTTCGATGGCGCAGGTGCTTCGGTTTGCGATCTTTTGCACATTAGCATTAGCAACCCTCGCAATGCTGCGTCTGGATGGGTAACCAAATTCAAATTTTAATATAGTCAAATCCCCTGTGCTTCGGAAGACACTTTAAGCAGTTTATTCCGGTTATTGTTTTGAGATTTTTGCATTGCAAATTGCATCAAAACTAGCAGCGACAGCGAGGTAGGCTCTGAGGCTTTGGCTCTTGTTGTTATTAAAAGAAAAAAAATGTGAAGAATCATGACGTAGAATAATTAGAATAATTAGTTGGAACTTCTTGGCGGGAAAGTGAAGAGTCATGTCTGCGGTTTTGTTTTATTTTCTAAAATTTGTGTTATGTCGAATATTAAATGTGAAATAATGGTGGATTATTAACCGTTAAGTGTTCGTGAGTGTGCATGAGTGTTAGCAAATGAAACAAAACAGTGCGACGTCACTTTTCAAATTCTCTAAAGAAGTCTGCGTGAGGACTTAGTAAAGCCCCACATCTTTACTGAGATACTCGAGGGGTTGGGGGGTAATATCATTTCTCACTTCCCATTTCTATTAAGTATCATTCATCATTATCATACAGGAAAAAAACAATGTTTTTTTGTTTTTTTATGTATTACTTTGTAAGAAAAATTATTTTGACACTGGCTAAATGTGCTAATCTCACGAAGCCATCAGCTAAAGGGAAAAAAAATTGATAAATAAACAACCGCTTTTTGGAGACGCTTGGCGGGAAAGTGAAAAGTCATGTCTTGTTTTATTTTCTAAAATCTGTATTATTTAATGTGAAATAATGCTGGATTATTAACCGTTAATTGTTCGTAAGTGCGCATGAGTGTTGGCAAATAAAACAAATAAGTGCAACGTCACTTTTCAAATTCTCTCAAGAAGTACGCCCGAGGACTTAGTAAAGCCCCACATCTCTACTGAGATACTCTAGGACAGGGATGGACAAACTTTTTCATTCGCGTGACAATATTTACTAACAAAATCTATGGCAAGCCAGGCTATTGATTTTTTTGCTGTATTTTTTCAATAAATAAATATTTTTTTGTGAAATAAAAATATTGATAGGTATGCATTTTCTGAAACATACACGCACTTTAATGTTTGTTAGATGGCCCGCGGGCCGTAGTTTGCCCATCCCTGCTCTAGGGGTAGGGGGGTATATCATTCCTCACTTCTCATTTCTATTATCATTCATCATCATCATACAGGAAGGAAATATTGTTTATTTATGTATTACTTGTAAGAAAAATTACTTTGACACTGGCTAAATGTGCTAATCGCATGAAGCCATCAACTAAAAGAAAAAAAAACAACCGCGCCCGCCGCTTTGCCAAGCACCGCGTAAAACTCAAAACAATACCTTACCTAACTTTAGCTATTATTCTGAGGCTTATAACTTTTTCTTTTTTAATTATTTTAAGATCTGAACAGGTAATGTATGTATTCTAAAAACTTAATCCGAGACAATGATGTGATGCTAGGATGCTATTCTATTAATCAATCACACATAATAAATCTTGTCTCGTAGCTTGTGGTTTATAAGAAAGTAAAAAAGATATAAATCAAATTAAATTAAGTATTCTTAACTGATACGGACTTAGAGCATTACATAAGGCTCTAAGGATACGGATGAATGGATGAATGGGATGATACCATGAAGCTGTTTTATCTACAGCTTCGTGGTTCGTGGATGATACCGAAAAGTGTACGGAATAAGGTACTCAATAAATTTTAACTCTGCTGTGCTGCCATCTATAAATTGAGTGCAAAATTATCGCTCAAGAAGAGCATCCATCGGCATCGGCACTCCATCTTTCGGTGTACCTCGTCCTCAATTTAGTCTACACAGATGGCGCACTCAGTTTGTGTAGAAAGTTTCTTAATACTTTCTAAAAATAACACCAGAGTTCGTTCGAAGCGCTATATTTAGTTTAGTTATTTGACAAAAAAGATGGCAGCGATCGCCGACTGCTGTCCTTGGGCTTTATTGCGAAAATGGCGCATTATGTGATAATTTCACATAATATAATAATTTTATGTGAAAATTTGTGTAGTGCTAAGTTGTGATGTTGTGTGGTTTCACATGAATGACAGTGTACACTTGTGTAAATAGGACTGCAACTTTCTTCTGGATATTGGATTACACTTAGTAAAGGTATTTTTGCCTCCTACACATTAAATATTCAATTTTTTTTTGCTTTATTTCACATTCTATGTCAGCAGTGTTATTACTTTATGGAAAAGGGTGTTTAAAATAGGAATATTACATAAGAATGACATTTTTTACGCACTTGAGCAACTCGCTGACCCTCGTACAATTTTCGTAGCATATGTTTTTTTTATAGATCCTGGAAGGTCAGTAGTCTGTATGCATGCGTTCAAACTGAATACCAAGTTCAGCAATCGTATCCGCTTGCTTGGGGGCTGGAATGACATCAGCAAAGGCTCCATACTATAAACTTGCAGTATGAATCATCGTCCACTCCAATACTGACTAAATTCAAAATATTTTTTTAATACCTCTAGAAATAAAATAAGAAAATGGGTAGGTACCTACTAGGGAACGGACATTATCTGAGTAGATTTTTTCCTTGGTATTGCAAGGAAAAAATCTACTCAGGTAAGATTATCCTCAATAATATTTTAAAGAACAATTTTAATTTATGGAGTTCATAAACTAAAAACTTTATCTTAGAAACCTACAATATAGTTCATTTCTGTATAAAAGACACAGAACATTGTAGATAGAAATTTAACAAGGTATTTTATTAAGTAAAAAAAGTTTTATTGGGTGGGTTTTATATACTTGAAATACCTACTATTAAATTTCATAAAATAGAATAAAGTTATCTTTACCCAATCAGAATAAAATTAAGCAGAATCAATATCATTTTGGTTAGTTATATGTGAATTATAATTTATTAGAAAATTAATAATAACTAGCAAATTTAGATCACAATTTCTGAAGAGGTGATTTTTTAATTGAAAGCAAATCAGTTTTCTTAGTTAGGTATAAGTTGTAGTTGTACTAATTCAACCTACCTAAATCTTAACGGTTTACAAAATAAGCTATGTTTTGTTATACCGAATTATGTTTAACCTCTTATGCAAATTTTGCAATCCTCGCTAAGGCAAGCCATGATAACAGAGACCTACCATTTACACCAACTGCACATTCCTAACCACTACTCTGACAAGAGTGCCCACCTAAAAATATTATCCTATTGATGCACAGAGCTTTGAATAGGTACCATGTTGTGACAACTTATTAACCTTTTCACCGCCCAACTATCCTGCACGCGATGTCCCGCTGTATGCCAACGTATAAATGTATTTTAATAAAGTAGGTACAAAGAAGAACTTCTATAGAAGTGCTGGTGTGGACGGCACGAAAATCTCGAACTTCTATAGAAGTTGTTGGCGGTAAAAAGGTTAAGCTTCTTAGTTTTATACTTATATAGTTTTAATAAACATTAGTAAGAAAGTCTTATTTATTTGCTATATGGGTATGGAAAACCCAACATCCTAAAAACGGTGTGAAGCAAGTAAGGGACTCTGATGTATCCTAAATTCAGGGATACAATAGTTTAAAACTTAAAATGTGTGTCTAAAGGCTCACAAAATTCCATCAAGTCCTACAACCTATATAGCTGATTTGGCCGGGCTCCAACAAGAAGTGTTATTCTGTCAGTAAATTGATGCCACACATTAATAAGACATGATTTCATGCATAATGTGTTGCTAAATAAGTCATTTAGTTGAGCATTTAATAAACTTACAATGTTTTGCCTTATTCACATGCCTAAATACCAAGCTGTGTGTTCTGTACAGAAAGATTATTTTATGAGTTTGACAAATTTTTAGCTGAACGTGAAAAAAATTAAATAAGTAGGTAATAAATATATATATATATATCGAGAATCCCCATTTATTATGCCTGAACTATGTAGTAACTATCTGTATAATAAAACATAAAGCAAAAACTGTGTACCCCTTTTTACGAAAATTGCGTGGACGGAGGAGTATGAAATTTCGCACACTTATACTTTATATAGAGACTAAGAAGTACAGAATGTTAATTTTTTTTTTAAATTATGCATAAAAATACATTAAATCAATAAAACAAACATTACACCCGCTACCATGTATTTGTTTGACACACAGGCATATGTACTCTTTTCAAAAGTTTAAAAAATGGAAGAGGTGTGGCTGGAATCTGTCAATGCCAATCCAAACTCACATATATATTTTTTAATTTTTCATTGCTTAGGATACAATCCGTGCAGCCTTAATAAAATTACGGTCGAATTTCGACCACTGGGCGACTACTAGTTATAATACTTAATCTGTGCCTGAACTTTTGATATTTTATCTCTTACACATCTAAAAACCTAACTTACCTATCCATCATTCTGGAAGTTGAAATAATATATTTCTTAAAATTGAGCATGATACATGTTTTTGTTCGACCACTGACCTCGCAGAGGGTTCAAAAGCATTTGTAAAATAAAAATAAGCACATCCAATAATTTTATTTAAAAAATAAAATAACTAGGTTGTAATAATAGGTAATAATTACAAAAAATATTTTTGTAATTATTACCTATTATGAAGTACCTATATTATTTTAACTACCAAAATGATGGATAGGTAAGGTAGCTTTTCAGATGTGTAAGAGATATGTAATGCATTTATAGTCCAAGATCCCAGTCACCCCAAACTTACGTGATTTTAGGAAAGATGAAATTTTTAGGATCGGTAGTATAACATAAACTCCACCAAATCGGATCTCCACTCCACCAAAACCAACACGCATACTTGGAGGACAAATCCACCGAAACGGCCCTCCATAACTTGGTGACGAGAATGCAAAGATCAGTAAGCAACACAGAGTACGCAATGGGCTGTTTCTTTGACGTGGAGGGCGCATTTGATAGGGCGACCCCCGAATCAATAGAGGCCACCCTAAGCCGCGAAGGAATAGACAGAGACGTATCAGAGTGGGTGAAAAACATGCTAAGACACTGGCTGATACGAACAGAGATAGCAGGAACAACACATGTGGTGGTGGCGAAAAGAGGATCCCCCAAGGGGGATGTCTGTCGCCACACTGCTGTGGTGCCTGCCAATTGACGAACTAGTAAACAAGATAAACAGGATGCACATATACACACAGGTGTATTCCGATGATGGCGTGCTCCGGCACAGTTCAAAGCAGGCAAAGTTCTGTGGTGACTGGGATCACTCTATTAGTTCTTTAATAAATATTTGAATACAAAAATTGCATTCTGACATGCATGTACACCGGCGCAGAGGCTTGTGTGTGTGCGCATTATATGTAGTCACTGGTTAGGAGATCTTGAAACAAAATATTTTGAAAAGCGTGTTATACCGATGATACCAGTAACCTAACCAGCTTTTACTATTGAATATAAAGGTTTTTTTCTATTGGCTGCCTGGGTATACATATTCTTAAACAGCAGATTTGGAGCGAACCGGATTTTATGCGCGGCAAAAAACATCCAACGGACTATCCAAAACTGTCTTTCTTCAATATCAATTTATATAAAGTTCAAAGGCTTTTGAGGAAATTTAACAGTTTGTCGTAGTCAAAGTGTAGGCGTGTGTACAACAAACTACCTACTAAGTTATCCGAGTGATACGAGTCCAAGGACGCCTCTATATATACGTATTAATACGTGAAGCGAAAACTTTGTACCCCTTTTTACGAAAATAGCGCGGACGGAGGAGTATGAAATTTTGCACACTTATAGAAATAGGAGTACAGAATGTTAATATTTTTTTAAATTGTGCATAAAAAATACATTATTTCAATAAAACAAACATTACATATAGGTACTCTTTTCAAAAATTTCAAACATGGAAGAGGAACGGCCGAAATCTGGCCATGCCAATGCCAATCCAACCAAACTCACATTCTATCTTTTTTAATTTTTCGTTGCATAGGATACAATCCGTGCAGCCTTAATAAAATTACGGTCGAATTTCGACCACTGGGTATACTATTACTTATTCTGTGCCACGGCGACCACTAGTATAGGTTAAAAACTCTACTCGGGTTGCCGTTTTTGTGGGGGGAATAAGCGTCTAGCGTCTAGAAGAGGCACAGGTTTATGTGTGGTAAAGCGCGCGTGTGAACCGTATTCCCATACCCTACTGTAAATACTTATTATCCATGGTGTGCGAGTCGGGTGATGAGAGCAGAAGACCCTTGGGTGTCTCAATTGGCTACAACCTCGGCTCAGGTTGACCGTGCCGTGTCGGAAGTCATAGCGCCAAGGCACATGTCTGTAGCTGTAGCTGATATAGCGCATGTGTGAATTGGGTTCCCATACCCCTGTAGTCACATATTATCCCTGGTGATCGAGTCAGATGACGAGAGCGAAACTCGGTTCGGGTTTATTTATTTATTTATTGAAATTATCATCAACTTATATCATTGATTTCTTAAACAAAATATTATTAAAATAGATAGATAGGGTTGACTTTGTTGTGGGGGGATTAGCGCCCAGCCACAGATTTGTAAGAATTTTAATCGCACGAGTGACCCGGATTACTCGAACCCGTAGTGTTTCAGTCATATCAGTTTAGCATTCCGTAGTGTTTTAGTCAGATGACGAGAGCGGAAGGCGCTTGGGCTTTTCTCTTTCTCCTCTTTATAGGAGAGGGGAAAAGCGCGCAGTCTCTTGTCTGTACCTGGTAAAACACGCGTGTGTACCTTGTCTTCGGACTCTTCGGCATTGAGTAAGGAGTCTTGTACCTTTTGCTGGTTTGTACTATGTTGGGAAGTGGGAAGCATCGGGAGGGTAAAAAAAACTCTTCCAGACACAAAATATAATTAAATTTATTTTTATTTGAATATGGTTACACTGAATGAGAAAATAGTAATGAAACTGTAGAATCTTAATCTGGTCCTACACCGTTGATTAAATTAATGTGGCATAGGATAAACTACCATTTTCAATCATTCATTTTTAAAATGGGGTCGGACGTGATTTTTTAAATAAACTAGCTGAGATATAGGCATACCAGGCCAGATTGTTACTATAAATGAATGATGAAAATGTCGTTTACCGATGCGACCCGTAGGAATGAAAATAATACTCCAGTCTCGTTTCACCAAATCCAAAACACGCATAGAACTGCGTCGCGTGTTTATACCGACGACGAGACTCGACTGGCTAGTCAATAACAAATTTTATGTGACTAGGTACGAACGAAATAGGTACTTACTACCATCATTAAATGATGATTATAGACGTAGACAAAGTTCTAATTTGAATGTTTTCACTAGTTAAACATGTGCAATTTGCATAAAATACTATTGTGTTTATTACTAATAAAAGGCCTACGTATAGGTGTACCTACATGACACGACATTGTCATACCCACCTACCTGCTTAGTAGAACTTTCTTACACCTTTATTTTCTGTTTTAAAGGTTTCTTTTGTTTCTAAAATGTCTACTTATTTCATTATTTCGAAAATTTTTCTTTAAACTCATACCTACTTAACCACTTTCCAAAAAGTAGTGGTGAAGGCTAAATCAAATAGGCCTTCCTAAATGATTGGTGACGATATTTTCATGTTGACGGCACTTGGCCCCATTTTCTAGCTTCGTCCTCGAAGCTATTAAAAGCTGTTAGTGACAAAAGCAAACATAACTTTGATAGTCGATATTCCTCCCTCGATCGCCGTTCGTGCACAAGTGCGATTCGCGCAAAATGCTGAGTTTATAACCACAAGCTACCAAGCAAGCATTCCTTTTATGTCGAAAGGAATTTTCATTTTGACAACAAATGTGACGTAATGCCGAATAAATGTTACACGATGTGATGGATGACAGACAGATGGACATTACCAGAATGATGACCTAAATTATTTAGGTATCCTACGTGTTTGTCTAGCGACCGCCTGCGAGTTTGTCCGCCTTAGCGACTTTAGGATTGCGTAAAATCCAACCGTATCCTAGTCTACATCATAAAGGGAAAAAGAGAAATTAAAGGTTGCTAAATTTCAGATTTCTAGGTCAAAGAGTTCGGACTGGGCGTTAATGATTCAGATAGTGAGCGAGTCAAAACTTCTCTTTTAATAGATTAAAATTTTAGTATAAGTTAAACTAGTTTAATTTGTATTGCAAATTAATTTAACTTTTAACTGTATTCATGTAGCTTTAAACATGCCTTTTAATACGTAGATTTTCTTCTGTGACGGAGGTTATAGTTCATATTCAAGTTAATCGCCTTCATCATCATTCACCAAGACTCCCCGCCCGACTCACATGATACACTATAAACATGCACGCTCGCATAGGCCCAATATACCGTACTCATGGCAAGAGACCCGGTTTACACGCGCTCTATACCAGATACGGAGCTCGATGGCGCAGTGATTAACGCGTCCGGTCTGCGAGTGCTGAGGTTTAGCAATTTTCGCAAAGGCCGGTCATCGGATGGGTGACCAAAACTTTATAATCTCGAGCTCCTCCGTGCTTCGGAGGCACGTAAAGCCGTTGGTCCCGGCTGCATTAGCAGTCGTTAACAACCACCAATAAGCACTGGGCCCGCGTGGTGGTCTATGGCCCGTTCTCCCTATCCATCCATAGGGAAGGCTCGTGCCCCAGCAGTGGGGACATTAAAATGAGCTGATGATGATGATGATACCAGATACAGACATGTACCTGGGCGCTTATCCCCACCACCACGGCCCGGTCAACCCGAGCCGAGGTCCGAGCCTTTAGAGGCGCCCTCGGGTTGTTCCGCTCCCCGATCCGATCCGAACCCTTCGGGAAATCTAGTAGAGCACGGGGACACGCCGTAGTGAGTGATACCGTTTCCTCTAGAAAACTTCCGAAGGTGATTCGTTTCACAGGGCTTGAGGAACCCTTTAAGTTTGTCGCCGTCCCCCAAAAAAGCCCGGTGAAGCTGAAAATGCCGTTTAAGGCAATCAGCAAACTCACAAAAAAAACAACCCAAGACACCGTACTCGTGCGTGGCAAGAGTACGACGACCCGGTTCACACGCGCTCCATACCAGGTACAGACATGTGGCTGGACGCTTCTCCCTACACCCACGACCCGGTCAATCCAAGCTGACGTCCTAGCCTTTAGTGGCCCCCTCGCCCTCGGGTTGTTCCGCTCCTCCCGATCCAAACCACACCCCTCAAATCAAGTAGGGAAAGGGGACACGTTTGCGTCTAGCAAGCCTCTAACAGTGTTTCGATTAGAAGGGTTTCCCTTTAGGTTTCTCGCCACCCCCAAAAAATCCGGTGACGCTGAAAAGGCCTTAGGCCATCAGCAAACTCTTCAAAACCACCGTGTACCTATAGCAGGATTTCAAAAATTGTTATCAGGTCCTGATCCTTGTGCTAAAATTATCGGCTATCAAACCTTATCCAGAATTCCAGACATACCAAAATTTCAAATTCTTGGTACCGCTTAGCCCTTGAGTGATCAACTGATCAAAATACTTACAGAGTTCTGAGTAGGTACTTACGACTTTTATTCACCGCTCGAAGACCTTAAAGAAAACGAAAATTTGCTTCAATGCCATTCAAATTCTAGGGTTCGTTAACGTGATGGAATGGTATAAACTGTAAAGCTTATATAAGCACTCACTATAGGATTGGAGTTCCTGCCGAGTCGTGTTTGACGACCGCGTGGGTATCAGTGTACGTTGTTGGAGCGATGATCTATGCATTAGTGGGTTTGGTAGGCAAGTGCGAATAGTTGATTGGAGGTTATTCAACTGCTGTGTGGACAGAAATAGCGCAATGGCTGCCGATCGCCGGCTGACGTGACGCTGCACACTGGTCCATATTCAAAAAGTATGGACTTGGAATCGAAGTATTTGAATTGGTCTCATGCTTTTTATGTAGTAGGCAATAAATGTGTATTGAATTTCAAATTAATAGAGCTATTGCTCAAAAATAGCTCCTTAAGTACTACAAAATTATTATAAGAATACCTATAGGTATTAAGTTTCATAATAATACTCATCGATTTAGAATACCAAATCGATGATAATACTAGACAAAATAATTTGGTTCTTAAGTCCATAGTTTTCTAATATAGAACTGCTTGTGTGCGCCGCGCCGCCGCCACCGCCACCGCCGCCGCCGGCCCGGCCGCCCTGTGCCATGCCGCGCCAGTTATGCACCTACTGCCGGTAAAAACAGATTATTTAAAACAAGACAAATTTATTCCAGTGAAAGCAAGTTTATTAAATTCAACAAAATGATTCACTCATATATACTGAAAATAATATTTTCTCAAATATAAATTTAACATAATCTTGGTTATATTACTTTAGAATGAGTTTAGTTTTGTTTGTTTCGATTAAATATTTTATTCTCTATTCAAATTATTATTTTCTTGAATCCAAATATTTACTTTCTTTAATTGAATCCTTGCCTTTGTTGACACAATAGGTGGAAGTATTATTCCAAGATTAGATGCAATTTATAATAAGTTAATAATAATTTGGAATAAGTAAATATATTCTTGGAATGAAAAAATAGTTTTTCTTTATTTAATTCTATAAATTCTCAAACTAAATGAATGTTGTTTTTTATTAAAGAAAATGTGTTTTTCTTTTAACTACAATAACGCCTTCTCTCAATAACTGTTGTAATTTATATCAAATCAACTCTATTTCTTGTTTTAAGATAATACAACTGTTTTCTCTGAAGACGTTAATGTTTTGAAATAACATGATAAATTCTTCGGTCAAATAGAGAGATGTTGTTCATTCAAAACGTTTTATTTTTGGAAGTTTAGGATGTTCCCGCATCTTCTATTCTTTTTTACATAGCATGGCTAGGGTGACATTATCAGTATCATAGAATAAGATTCTTAAACACTGTTTAAGATTGCATTGCTATGGCACTGGCAAGTAATGTCATACTACCCATGGTATATTAAAAAGACTGAAGGTGCAGGAACACCCTAAATTTTCATATAAATAAATGTGTTACTTACAAATTTGATAATCGATAAAAACCTCTTTATACAAAGCTATAAAACGTTTTAAATGGAACACTTACAAATACATAGAATAATTGAAAGTCATTATTACAAATTTACTGTTTATTTATAATTTTACTTATACTTAAATTAATTGCATTTTGAACTTTTCATGTCATGTAATGAATAAAAAATATCTATTGATATCTCCGGGAACATTATCTG
Source organism: Eudonia lacustrata (assembly GCA_947562085.1). Classification (NCBI taxonomy): domain Eukaryota; kingdom Metazoa; phylum Arthropoda; class Insecta; order Lepidoptera; family Crambidae; genus Eudonia; species Eudonia lacustrata. The sequence goes on from OX387313.1 coordinate 8,030,998, forward strand.
CTGGTTTTTTCAAAATTTTCAATGAAGCCTTTACTTTCTGTAGGTATGGCAATCATGTTGTCAACGTCACCAGCAATCTGTAAATATTTACGTTTATTATTCACTAGCTAATTTGATTAAGATATATTAGCACGCACTAGTTTTGCCTATAAACTCAGTAGATAATTGTAATAATGTAAAATAAAATAATACAATACACACCTTAGCAGTTTAGCACTGACAAAATATGCTATCGATAGCTTTTTTGTCGAGAATTTAACTTTCTTCGTGAGCCTTCCTGGTACTTGATGTCCCAACCTCCAATACATTTGTGAGGATCATTTACTGAAATAAAAAGATGACCTTCATTTATACCAAATTAACTACGGCAATATTATTAAAGAGTTCATTTTATAAAAAATAATAAACCAAAGATTTGCTAAGCTAGCTGTGAAGCGAGGCACCAATAGGATCGTTTGATTTTATGCTATGCTATGAGAATAATAAAATATACTTACAAACGTCACTTCTTTGGTCAAAGAATATTCGATTCTCCCAGGACATTGTAAAGAGTGTCATAGTCAGTCTTCGTTCTTAAAACAAAGCTCTCCTTTTTTGTCCACTTCCTCCCATGGCTCTGTATTGTTTTGCAACCATAACTGCTTGATTGGTTTCTGCAAAATAGATATTTTTATTATAAAAAATAAAGAGTATAAAAATAGATAGGCGCAGCACAAGCTACGAATCCGACTTTTCCGCAAGGGTGACGGGTTCTATTCCTGCATCGGAAAAAAGGTGTCTTTTATTTAAACATGCATTTGTTTCAAGTCGGGGTGGATGTGGTGCCTTCGTTAATTCTAATTTTGATAGCACAAGCGCTTTAGCTACTTACTTTAGATCAGAGCAATGTATTTGATGTTGTCTTACATCTATATTAATTTAAAATTACATCCTTTACAATACTTTAAATGACTGAAGGACATTAATTTAAACAGTCTTTTGCATTACATAATAAAATTTGTTTAGAATACTTCCATCATTAAAAACAGCACTAACATTGGCTTAAACCTTGGCATAGGTACAACATACAACAACAAAGGCATATAAACAGCGCATAATCTGATGGATGGATACGAACTGAAATATATATATAATAAATATTTTTGTTTTAAATACTAGGTTTTGGAAAACAATTTAGGTAGGTACTTACCTATGAAAGTTTTAACAATTTCATCGGGAACTAGTCACGACTCACGATCGTAGCAGCTCCGTAAGTTCGTTCATTCTAACGTCTTTAGTAGGTAAGGTAAGGTTGTAGGTAAGGTACAAACTACCAATGTAGTACTGACTGACACACACTTTACACTCGGTGAGTGCATGCGCACAGCGCGCGCGTTGAAAAGCGGCCGGACTGAATGTAACAATAATAAATAACTTAAGGTAAAAACTACCAGCGCATCAGTGACCAACCAAACCCAGAAAGCTCAAGACAGGGAATAACGACTCGTGGAACCAGTTCAAAGCATTTTAATCTTAACTACAGGCTAACGTTATTTCGTTCTAGTATTGTATAATTTAAGTCAAAAACATGCTTTATTATATCAAGAGACATATGTTTTGTTAATTTAAGATTTCTATTGTATTAAATCGAATTGATATCTATTTATTTATTTATTTATTTATTTATTTATTGAAATGATCACCAACATATAAAACATCATTGATTTCTTAAATAATACATTGTTAAAATAGATTTTTGCTAGATGTCAATACAATTATAGGTGAAGACTACATGCAATTACATTAATAAAATTTACAGAAATTTATATTTAATAAAGTGAGAAATGAGAATGAGAATTAAAATTGAGATTAAGTAATTATAAAAAAAAAAAAAAATTAAATTTAAATAAAAAATTGTGAAACATCATTAAAATTACTGTGTCAAATCATCACAATACACATTAGGAGATGAGAGATTTCTTAAAGCTGCGAATGTCACCCGTGAACAAGTCCAAACTCTTTATTTTAGCTGTACCATTAAACTCCCTTATGATACGATTCAGGGGTGCATTCTGGCCAAGATTGGACCTGCAAGGCTGATCCACAAGGACGTTACTTTTTGATGCCCGCGGGAGCTTTAAGGGTGCATTGAATGACAACGATATTAGTAAATCCGGGACATCAAGGATGCCATTCGCTAGCCTATAGAGAAACATGAGGTCGTGCATACGTCTTCGATCCGATACTTAGAACTTATTTTAAAATGATTTAATCTCTCAGAATACTTTAATAAACTCTTGCCCATATTACACGAAAACGTTAAGTGCCATAAGAATCGCTTTTGGATGCTTTCCAATCTTTTTAAATACACGTCATAAAAAGGATTCCACACCATACTGCAGTACTCCAAGCCACTACGAACAAATGAGTTATATAAAAGGATCTTCGTTTTAGGAGACCTAAAATCCGTACAGTTACGGAGGACAAATCCAAGATTCCTAAAGCCTTTGGAACAAATATCATTAATATGAACATTAAACCTCAGCCTGCTATCCAATCGCACACCGAGATCTCTTACAGTATCGACATCAGCCAAAATGTCGTTCCTAATTGTGTATTTATAGTTGGAAAGCATCTTTTTTCTTGAGAAACGCACAGAACAACACTTGGAAACATTTAAATCCATATGGTTTCTCTCGCACCATTCGACCAGGTTATTTATGTCTGTTTGTAACAAAATCGCGTCCAATTGAGTGTCTACAACCCTGTAAAATTTCAAGTCGTCCGCAAACAAAAAATAATCTGAGTTACTGAAGCACTTACCAATGTCATTAATGAAAACATTGAACAACAAGGGGCCCAAATGAGATCCCTGGGGAACACCAGAAGAAACTGGGAAAAGATCCGAAGTGTACCCGTTCACCACCACTTTTGACGCTCTATCCGACAGATACGATCGGCACCAATTCAGCATAGGTTCACCAATACCATGTACATTGAGTTTGTTAAGTAATACTTCATGGTTAACCCGGTCAAAGGCCTTGCTGAAGTCAGTGTAGATCGCATCCACCGATGAGCGGCTGTCGAGTTTCAGGGAAACAGAGTTAACAAATGAAGTGAGGTTTGTTGATGTCGACCTATTCTTCGTGAAGCCATGCTGACGAGAATTAATAAGCTGTTTGAAATGCCAAGACAGAATGGGACATAGCAACTGCTCGAATACCTTAGCAAAGACTGGCAGGATGGAAATCGGTCTATAATTTGCAATATGGTCTTTTTCGCCATTTTTGAAAAGTGGGACTACCAATGCGACCTTCCACTCGGACGGAAACATGCCAGTTCTCAGTGATTTATTATAAATTAAGCATAAAGGCTTTGCCAAGGCATAAGCGCATCGGAGTGCAAAGACTGATGGTAAACCATCAGACCCTGCGCCTTTATAGGCATCCAGTCTTTTTAAAACTTTTAAAACCTGGTCGTCTTTAAATTTTATAGCGGTAAGATAATTGCTGGTCAATGTGGCTACACCATCAGAGGAAGAGCTAGGGGAATCATTCTTAGTTCCGTTACAATTATAGACTGAAGAAAAACTCTTAGCAAAGAGGTTACAGATGTCAAGACCATTCGATACAGTATTATTTTCAAGGATCATTCTTGAAGGGTAGCGGCTGTGTGTCTTTTTTTTACTTTTGATAAAAGTCCAGAAAAGCTTAGGATTAGAGCGCAAATTTTGCTCGAGCCTAGCAGTATAGTCTCTATAGCAACTAGTAATAAGTCGGTCCAGCCGTCTCTTAAGTATATCAAACGACAATTGGTCAAGAGGATTATAGTTAAATTTACGTAATTTTTTATAGCGATATCCTCTAGGTTTAAATAAATATATGTTAATTGCAATAGTCTGATCTTTTTGTAATCACAAATAAGATGTTGAATTGAAATAACAGGTTAATTCGATTTAACAAAACCATTTTTGTGGATTAAGATATTGTCTTTACTTGAAGCAAAAAAATATATTTTTGCAGTCCAGAAAGCTTGAGCGAAAGCAATATTTAGTTAATCCAATAAAATTGCTATTTAGATTCAAGAAAAGAGTTTTTTCAGATTGAATTAAATATTTTTATTTGATTTCAGTATAATAGTTCTGAATGCAAGTAACTTACTCTTGCTAACACCTATACTTCGCAATAAATATATTTGATTTGATTTGATTTGAAAAACTTATTTCTTGGTTTTAAAAAGTATTCTTTACTTTGACGAAATTTCTGATTTTGATTTAAAAAAATCGATCACACTTCAATCAAATAAACAAGCAACTCAAATTAAATATATTGGTTTTAAATTTAGAAAATCAAACAAGAAAATATGGGTTTTTGTTTCAAAATATTCAGATTTTTGATATGATGCAAATATGCTCGAATTGAGCTAATATTACTAAGAAAATCACATAAAAAATCAAATAACATTTCTTGACCAGAGAAATCGTTTATACCCATGTGACTGATTGTATCCGGGATACATTTTTGGTCCACTACTCTTCTTACGATAAATGCAGACGTTCGTCAGGTTTCTATTTGTTTACAAACTTAAATTAGGTAGGTGGCTAGGCGGTAGTAGTTTATAGGTACTCCTACGTTTTTTGTGTTGTGTAAAGTAGGTACTTACGTAGTGCTTAATCCTTTTAAATTTAATATATACCTACCTACTTCGGCTCATAGTTATTACAGCAGTACTCGTAAATTTTTGCATAGTTATATCTTGACTCCAAATTAAAGTTTTGCAAACAAAGTTCCATAACCATATAAATGCATAGCCATTTTGTTACATAAGCTAGTCGTTATTTTTTACTATTTTAATAGTGAAAGTCAAGACTGAAAGTATAGGCAGCTATGTACTTGTACCCACATCCACATACCAGCAAGGTTATGGCAATAAAACAAGAACGTGGGCCGATGCAGCGCAGCAAGCGACTCGTTGTGGCGTTACCATTTTGATGTCGGGATTTTATGCGTTGTCTTTATGTTATTGCGGTGTTCCGCTGATCCGGGGACGGCGGGCGGGGCTCCCGAGCTGGTGTGGAAGCCGGCTGTTTATTTATAGAGCCCGCCGAGACGCCGGCATCACTCTATCCCGCGTAGGGTTACCATATCTCCGGTATTGACCTGAGATTTCAGGATTTTTAGGCTCCTGACAGGATTGCGGCTGGATATTGGAACACTCAGATTTTGGCTCAGCTATTGATTAAGGACCCACGATTTTTAATTTCAGATGTTTACCATTCAAAAGATTATATTTTTTTACACTTATTCACTGAATATCTTATCTCGATAACTTGTAGTTTTTTTTATAGTTAATTGAAAATCGTAAAAATTTTCTTCGATTTTTGACGTTTTGCGACTCACGTTTCGTATTTACGTGTATTGCGTTTTATTTACGTGTTGTGTTAACGCGTTGTGGTGTTTTTTATGTAGTATTTGCAGTATTTACATACTTTAACAATATTATTTAACTAAAAAGTGTACATTATTTATCATTACTAGGGAATAAATTAAATAAATACTCACAGATGATAATTTTTACATGATTTTCAAATTACTGTTGGAAAAGAAACGCAAATCTGTGACGGCGGCCATTTTGTGACACTGTCAAGTCAATATGTACCTACTATCAACAAGAAAATGTTGATAGTACGTACGTCAGTCTATAAAGCATGTTTTTAAAGTATAATACATGGTGTTTTTTTTTATAAGACAAGATAAATATTAGCTGTCCTACTCCTGTAGGTTACTGTATGGGCGACCATACCGGTAGCCCATACAGTTACTGCAAAATACTGCAAATTATCAGTAAGGTTTGTACTTGGGATCATTAATATCTTATTATGACGCAATAAGTCATTCATAAGTGGCGGTGCATGCTATTTTGAGCTTTCTTATTAAAACATTAGATTATAAGTTAGTTGTTTTCCACAGAGTTGTGAATTACGTTTACGACAAAATCACTGGACTTTTCTATGGAAATCATGCTTTTTCTCAGGACTTTTAAATTTTCCATCTGGTAACCCTAATTCCGCGTGTGTAATTGGCTACTTGCGTGCCACGCATTTTTCTGGACGTGACCGTTCACGCGACGCCAATGCCACCGCACGCTACCGCCCGCTGCTTCCGAGTTTCCGACCGACAAACATTGACACCTATCTAACTGGCCTATATACGAGAGCGGTTCAATCGTACGCAGGTAAGGTCGGTCGGTTCGTAGGTACGTGATACCTGCGCTGCGTAGTAAAATAGAACGCAACTCGGTGGCAGTTCCAATTGCTTCCGAAAAGCATCGTGTTTCTTTTTTTTTTTTTTCTTTTTATTTACTATGTAGAAATAGACTTAACCTTTTTTTAAATAAATAACGTGCTTTGCTAGTTGAGCTACGCTTATTTCATGATGAAAAATATACGAAAGGGAACCAAGTTAAGTAACTTAATGAAGCTAGAAAAATCTGTTTTTACTTCTCATGCTCGTAAAGTTGTTCTTTATGTCGAGAGAAGGCGGCATAAAGTGTGTTTTTATACTCTTGTGCATAAAGTAATTTCTTCTTTTAAGACTAAGGCAATTAGGCCTTACAGCCACATACACAATTAAATACATCTTCATTTAATTGATATATTTTTAAAAGATTTAGGTTATATCTTAACTTAATTACGACATAATTATGTATTACTATCTAAATACAAATATACGATTATATACGATACGGGCGTGCATTTACGTAAAAAAATATAACGCAAATATTTATAACAACTTGGCATTACGGCTCAGATAGACCATAGTCAAACGTCACATAGTTGAAAATTAAAAAAAAAAAAGTTGTGTGGCGGGCTGCTAATTTTATTATTTAAACAATTAACAATTACGTCAAACAAAACTAGAAACTAACTTTTCTTGTGTTGCGGTTTGTTTTATTTCCTTGCAATCGAAGTGAAAAGCAGAGTGTAAAACTCGAGTATAAAACCCATTTTACCCTCGACGTGACTATCCACCCTCGCCGTACCGGCTCTGGTATGAGCGACTATATGCACGACTCGGGTAAAATGGCTCGTTTTATGCTCTTGTTGTACAATCTACTATTAATAAAGATAACCTCAGCTAAAATTGCCGGATTATCATACAAAACACAATGGATGCGTAATGTTACTTTGTTTTTAATATTATGACTTTTTATATTATCTTCATTAGTCTAAGGCTCGCAATAGGCCTCTAGATCTCAAGTTCAGGACTTCCCACATGAATAAAATGGGGAGATTAGATTGACACGTTAGTTATAGCTATAACCCACCACGCTTGCCTAATGCGGTCTGGTAGTTATGGTGGTAAATGAGACCTGCAAATTAAACAATTTGTCATCACTAATGAAAGTGATCACGCAGCAGGCAAGGGGTGTGAACGATCCCTCTTGTTTTAACGTAGGCAGGTACGTAAACAATCCTTAATAGCAAAATGGGTTGGCCTCCCCAAGCCATTTATTCAAGTAATTTTAAATGAGCTTAGATACGTGTTATCAAACTAATAATTTGCTTGGCTAGTAGCAGCCAATGGCAATGGTACAAACGCCTGCATATCAGATCATCTAAAACTGTAAAATTTCATCAATAAAATTAAATATTCTTCAACCATATGCGTATAAAGTTCAAAGTCTGAAATAAATTTTGAGTAGCCTAAACTTATTTCAATTGAAACCACGAAGTTTTATGTGTAAGAACTTCAAAATATACATTAGTACTGACATAAATACAAAAAGGTTACAACTCTATTGAACTGTGGTTCACCTCAACTCAAAAAAAATTATCTGCGTAGCTGTTTTTATAGTCTAGACAAGATTGCATAGTAGGAGTTCACGGTTATCAAAGTAATCAAAACTTAACTATTTAGCCTCAACGGACAGTATGGCGTGGTATCCTGGAGACGTAGTTTGTTTACGTCTACCATATCACGTAATGTCACCGCCGCCATTAAATGGCACCGGTAGCTTTCCTTCCTTTTTTAACTAGGGATAATGCTGACTTACGCATACTCCCAGCAGGATGCCTAGTAAGAGATTTAATTGCCTTTCGATCACGGTAACGAATACGAGAATTGATGGCTAAATTTTAACTCTCCCCGTTCATTATGCAGGAAGCTCTACTCAATGCCATACAAATTCTTGTATAAACTTGCCAGGACATTTGGGTATATTGGTATATCCTTTTTAGCATAGGAAAATGCGCACTGAATCATCCCGCGGAGCTCTAACTCCGCGGGGTATGTGAGGTTGGTTGGTCTGATGTTATGGCCGACCCACTAAAAACCAAGGGTAATCGTCCCAATGAGTGAGGAGTCGTTCACGATGACGACCCGCCATGGTGATCGCTACCTATCCTAGGAAACCGTACGTTAGCGTGATAAATGGTGAACTGGTGATGGTGAGCCAACTGAACACTTTTTGTGTTTATTAGAACTAGTGGTCGCCCAGTGGTCGAAATTTGACCGTAATTTTTTTCCGATTCCATTTTTGAAACAATATTTTATTAAGGCTGCACGCATTGTATACTAAGCAATGAAAAATTAAAAAAAAAAAATTAGAATCGTTTAGTCGCTAATGCATGTGGGCGTGAAAAGTTGAACTGAGCGCGCGCGTTTTTTCAAGTTTCACTTTTTTCTTACTTTTAATACGTTGTAAATATAGTGATCAGTTGAGTAGCATAGTTTTAATATAGTCTATTTTGTGTAATATAATTATTTGTACATATTATCTGGTAAGTCCATAATTATTATTAATGAATGAGCCCCCCGACCCGGGGGCTTTGTTCCCCCGGCTGGTAACTATGTCACAATTCAATCCAATAATGAATCGGGAATGGAAACAGATGGATCTACTTCTAGCCGTACTTTAAAACGCAGCCGTACTCATACACGAGTTTGTAAACATTGCAACAAAAGACGCAAACATCATGGATCGGAAGGGCGGTCATCAGACTGCAATAGTTTGATAGAAACTGCTAACCAATTACCTACTTCTCAACCTGACATTAATCTCAAAACTGCATCTCCGTCTGCAACACCAAACTTAAATAAAGCACCAACAATGTCCATTCCCGAGCCGATAGGTAGAAAGTCTTATGAAAGAACCGACGCCGCACCGTATGTGTAACGTGACCATTTATTTTACTACTCAAAACGGGACTTCGGTTTATGTACACACGGCGGCAGATCAACCTACCCAAAACTGACAAATTTCTACAATCAATTTTGAACTTTATTGTTTGGTTATAAGGATCAATATTCATTGGAGAAATTTGACAGGTTTGGGTAGGTTGATCTGCCGCGCCGTGTGTACGTCAATTGGTAGGTTTACAGTGAAAAAAAAAACGAATTTCTTGTTAAGTTTTATTTTATTTATCAAAATAGTAGATTACAAATTTAAAAAGTATTCAAATAAATGCTCAGTTATTTTTATATTTTTCAGATAAACAAAGTTTTTATGCAGCTGGTGATGATTTTAAATAAGAATAAAATTCTTGGCACGCTTTTTTATTGTTTATCTTTGTTATCAACATTGACTTAGGACCGGTTTTGGAAAACGGGACAATTTTGTGTCCCGAAGCTTTTTTCGGGGACACCAAGACGGAGAACCGTAAAAAGGGACGGTCCCGTTCAAAACGGGACGTATGGTCACGTTACGTATGTGGTGCACGTCCAAAAAATACAAGCAGCACCAAATGATGGGACCACAATACACCCGATGTCTTTTGGTAGATTTTTAAAGAAGACTTCTTTCCGCAGTATCATTAATGGAAGTGTTAAAAGAATTGGTCGTAATAAAATTTCAGTCTCTTTCTCTGACTCTAATGATGCAAATAATTTTATAAACCACAATGACTTGGTATCAAATCAATATAGAGCTTTTATACCAACTTTCAATGTCACACGTATGGGCTTAGTAAGAGGTGTTCCAGCGGAATGGTCACTAGACGAAATTAAAGAAAATATCTCAGTCCCTGTTGGTTGTGGTGAAGTGTTAAAAATTAGACGTTTAAACTTTAAAACTTTCATTGATGGCTCCCCCACCTGGAAACCATCTCAAACAGTGGTACTGACATTTGATGGCCAAGTACTGCCAAAAAGAATTTTTATTTGCTACAATGCATTAATGGTTGACCTGTACATATTCCCTACAATACAATGCTATAACTGTTGCCGTTATGGCCATACCAAATTAAATTGCAGATCAAAACCATGTTGCTTCAAATGTGGCCAAGACCACTCCGGTGAATCATGTGATGTGACACAAGATAACGCCTCATGCTGTTTGTGTACAGGTTATCATTTTGCAATTAATAAGTCATGCCCTGAATATAATAGACAGACTCAAATCAAAACCTACATGGCACAAAACTGTGTCTCATATGCAGAGGCATCTAAACTTCATCCACCTATTTCCAAATCATATGCTGATGTACTGTCTTCCAGTCCTGTTAGGACAAACAATGTCAACCTTAATATACCCCAACACCTCAATGCCAATAGACCTTATCCAAGTACTTCTTATAAAAAAACAGTGTTTTCGAAACCTAAATCTCCCCCAATAATTAATAAGGGGTATGATAAATTAGCTCACAATGCCCTTATCAAAGAGTATACTATGCCAACACCTAGGGATGGTTGTGCTATCAACAATAACCCTAGTCACCCAAACACACAACTTCATAATGATTTTGTGACAGCTTTTATAAATTTATTAAACCAATTTAATATTGTGTTACCGTCCAACGCTGCTCTAGAAACTCAAAACTCTCTTGCTAATCAAACTCACAATGGATCAAGTAATCCAATGGAATTAATTGCAGGAGCATCATAAGTAAAAAATCTGACATAATATACTTACTGAATAAACATAGCCCATTTTTATTTGCAGTTCAAGAAACCTGGTTAATGCCCATTAGTATTTTTAAAATTAATGGTTATCATGTAATTAGAGAAGACAGAGCAGATGGCTATGGTGGTGTAGCCATTCTAGTCAAAAATTATATTCCTTTTTCACAAATTACTTTACCTACTCATGATGAAGATTACTCTATTATTGCAGTTAGTATTAAAAATATTTGTTTTGTATCTCTATATATTCCCCACCCATCTTCTTCTATTTTAAGTGAAATCAAGAAACTATTTTCAACACTCCTAAGACCATTTCTAGTATTAGGGGACTTCAATTCTCAACATCAATCATGGGGAAGTTCAGTTTCAACTAGTTTAGGGGATAACTTATTAGATATTCTTGACTCATGTAACTTATGCATATTAAATAATGGTAAACCCACTCGTCGCACAGACCCAAATCAAAACATAAGCGCAGTAGACCTATTAATAAGCACACCCAACTTAGCGGCATCATTATCTTGGTGTGCTCTTCCTTCTACACATGGAAGTGATCACTATCCTATAGTAATTACTTTTCCTTTTAATAAACCTAAGCATTCTGGCAAGTTATCAACTAGAAAATATAGACTACCAGATAGGACCTCCAGTGACTGGATAAAATTTAAAAACAGTGTTGACAGCAAAGTTTCATCCCTTCCTGATATAAGCCCGGGTAATGAAAATAAATGTGCTGACAAACTTGCATATATTTTGAATGAAGCAGCCAAAGAGGTATTCCCTCGGAAAGATAATTCTCAAACTAAAATACCTTCTCCGCCCTGGTGGGAAAGACTGTACAGAAATTATAAAGAAAAGAAAGGAGGCAGAACATATTATTTATAATAATAATATGACAGATCTTAACTATGCAAACCTATGTAAAATAATGATAGAAACAAAAAAAATATTTAAACAGAAAAAGTTTCAAAGTTGGAGAAACTTTTGCAGTTCCATATCCCCAGATACACCTGCGACATTTGTCTGGCGTAATGTTAATAGATTTAAGTCCGTCTATAATACATCACAAATGTCTATCACCTAGCACCTGCTTTAGTTAACGATTTCGCAAACAAACTAGCTCCTTCATGGGTTCCAACTCAATGTATAAACAATAATCATTATCAGTGTCTTCTTGCTCCCGATCATAACCTTTTATCACTTAACTCTCCTTTCTCTTTTTATGAACTAGAAAGTGTTATCTATAATACAAAAGACTCTGCTCCTGGGAAAGATGGCCTTCCCTATATCTTTTTCGCCAATATTAGTGATAACCTTCTTTCATATTATTTAAAATTAATTAACACTATCATGACAACAGGTGTTATCCCTCTGTCATGGAAGTCTCAAGTAGTGTTGCCAATACGTAAGCCGAATAAATCTCCGTCTGATGCTTCTTCATTTCGCCCAATAGTGTTGTCATCAGTTTTAATTAAATTAGCTGAGCTTTTAATAAAAAATCGTCTAGAGTGGTATGTAGAGAGTAAAGATTTATTATCTAATTCTCAATACGGGTTTCGCAAAGGTAAAAGCACAACTGATAACTTAAGTATATTAACAACGGGTATTCGATTAGCTTTTACTTTTAATAAGTCTGTTGTCGCAGCTTTTCTGGATATAAACTCTGCTTACGATAACATGTTATTATCAGTACTGAGGTCAAAATTAGAAGCTTTAAATGTCCCGATTATTTTACTAAATTTTATAATGAATATCTTATATGAGCGACATTTAACTTTATCGATGTCAAATGAATCTGAAGTTAAAAGAACTGTTTGGAGAGGATTACCGCAAGGGTCTGTATTGAGCCCTCTTTTATATAATATATATATATGATTTAGATTCTGCTCTCGGAAATAATGTCAAGTTATTACAATATGCTGATGATTTATTATTATACTCCACTAGTATTTGTATAGATTTCGCATCTTCAAATATTTCTTCTGTTTTGGTTTCTTTGAAATCTTGGATGGATGCCAATGGTTTAGATTTATCTGCAACTAAAAGTACAATTGTCATATTTACGCGAAAAATAAATCCGCTCCCTACAAATATATATTATAGTAACACAATGATCCCACTTGCATCTCAATTTAAATTCTTAGGCATAGTTCTAGATTCAAAACTTACAGGCAAGGCACATTGCGACTATGTTGTGAACAAATGTGAATGTTTACTCAATCTTTTGCGATGCCTTACAGGCGGTATGGTGGGGTGCACATCCTCAGTCCCTTAAATTAGTGTACAACACTCTCATTCGAAGTGTACTTGATTATGGAACATTCCTTCTGGAGCCAGGCAATGTAGCTGCTTTAAAAAAGTTAGATAATATACAGACAAAGGCGCTTAGAATAATAACAGGTTCTATGAAATCTAGCCCAGTTAATGCCTTACAAATAGAGACTTGCGAACCCCCGTTACATTTAAGACGACAGTTTCTTGCTGACAGATTTTTATTCCGCTTACTTCAATTTGCTAATCACCCACTTTTTCATTTACTACAATCGCTTAAAGTACAAATAAATTCTTCAAGTTATTGGCACCATAAATCACATCTCTGTTTAATTATTAGTTATAGTAAATACATAAATCTTCATTCTCCTATACATCGGGACAATCATCTCCCTTTGTTTAATGTCGACTACGACGCATTTCAGTTTTCACCGTTGGTCACTTGCAATTTAATTGAAAAAGACGATATTAATCCCATTTCTACTTTTAAGTTAATTATTGATGCCAAATTTAAGGACCATAACCATATATTTAGTGATGCTTCGAAATCTGCCCCCAATGAGTGTGTAGGTGTTGGAGTGTTTCATTCTCAGCTCTCCATTGTCCAAAAAGTAAAACTTCCTCCTGAGACATCTGTGTTTACAGGGGAGTGCGTGGGTTTATTCAAAGCTATTGAATATATTATGATAATGAAGCTTAAAAAAACAGTAATTTTTAGTGATGCGATGAGTGCTCTTCAAGCACTACATAAATTTCCTTTTTACATGAAATCTATTTCCCTGTAATATTTGACATCAGAAACAGCCTAGTCAAATGCGATACTCTAGGATACTCAGTGGAGTTTGTTTGGATACCAAGTCATTGTGGAATCACAGGAAATGAGACATCTGACCGGCTTGCCAAAGAGGCAGTGCATTGTGGTGACATGTACCCGTACAAGACTTTTAGCCATGACTTGCTGTCTTTACCTGCGTTTTTTTTATGTGATGAGTGGCAATGTTATTGGACCAAGAGCCGACTTCAAAAGGGAATGTTTTACTCGCTTATCCAACCTACCATATCACCTAAACCATGGTTCCGCAAAGCTAAGCTTGGTAAGACTGTTACTAGTAATTTGATACGCATGAGACTAGGGCATGTTTGTTCGCCAGCACATCTCGCCAAGCTAAAAATTGTTAATGAACCTACATGCGAATGTGGAGTGGACATTGGTGATGTTAACCATATTTTCTTTTCCTGTGTGCTTCACGACCGCTCTTCTTTTTTAAATGGCCTCCTATCCCTCGATGTTCCATTCCCATTATCCATACTTTCCTTACTTTGTACTAATGATTTATCTATTTATAAATGTATAGCATCTTTTATTAACCTCAATAACATTAAAATTTAATATCTAATTCTAACCCGAGCCTTAACATTATATTGAAGTACTTCCTATCCTTTATATTTATATTAATAATATACTCTCCTGATCCTAATTTCCTAAATTTCGTTTTTTCCGATCTCATATCCTGCATTACCTTTCCCTAACTTTGACATTGGCTATAAGTGCAAACCGCACGAAGCCATTAAAAAAAAAAAAAAGCATGTGAGCTTGGCATTGGCATTGACAGATTTCGTCTTCCATTTTTGAAATTTTAGAAAAATGTATTGAAACAATGTTAATTTAATTTAATGTATTTTTTATGCATAATTTAAAAAAAAAATAAGCATTCTGCACTCCTTCTCTACTATTAGTGTGCGAAATTTCATATTCCTCCGTCCGCGCAATTTTCGTAAAAAGGGGTACAAAGTTTTTGCTTCACGTAAGATATTAAGCTTACACTATTCCTTTTTTTCACTTAAAATTCCAATTGTATAATCCCCAACATTTAGCGCAAAGAATCTATCATAGAATTATAATATTATCTATTTAACGTAACGTTTATCAACAAAATTTACTTCGCAAATATACTTCGCATAATATTAAAAATTCCAATATTTTTCTTGATAATGCCATGACTCATTTAAATGTATTGTATTAAAATTTTCATTGTAAGATTGCGCCAGCCAATACAAGCACCGTTTGCACATTTCATACTTCATGTTGTGTTTGAAACTGATGAAGTCATCATTAGGGTAAAGGCCATTGACCTTTCTCCTGGCCCTGTGCATTTGCGTTTACGGGTTAAAGTACGCATAACTCATCGAAAACGTTTTATTTTTTGTAAGTCTAGTAAAGTGCAGCGCACGTTTAACAGCACCTTAATATTGTCGATTCACCTAGGACCGTTAAGCACAAACTAGTAAACGTCCACACTTCTCAGGTACCTACTGATTATTTTTGCATCTCCGTCCAAAGAGTTTCTGAAAGAATCGACCAAAACACGAGTCGAGGACCCCGCACGATCCTCTTAATGCCACTACACATTTACAGAATACACTAAACATGCACAAACGCTTAGGCCCAAGACGCCGTATTCGTAGAACAAGGGTACGGCAACCCGGTTCACACGCTCTCTGTACCAGGTACGGACATGTAACTGGGCGCTTCTCCCCAAAACCCCACGACCTGGTCAACCCGTGCTGAGGTCCTAGCCTTATAAGGCGCCCTCGAGTTACGCTACGCTCCCGATCTGATCCGAACCCCTCAGATAATCTAGTAGGGAACGGACACGCACTAGTGCATGCGATGTCATTCTTCCAGAATACCTCTGACGGTAATTTGTTTAACAGAGCTTGAGGAACCCTTTAAGTTTCTCGCCGCCCCCAAAAAAGTCCGGTGACGCTGAAAATGCCAAGTGGCAGTATCGGCAAACTCCCTCAAAAAAAACGATTCGAGGCGATGCCGCACCGATAGATGTGCCAGGTAGCATACTTCGCTTTAAAATTGCCTTTACTTTGAAAATGCTATAGCTGGTGGTGTGACTAACTACCGAGCAAGTAATCCAAGTTGCTTGATCGTTTCCAAGTTTCCAGTGATTTTTAAGGCTGTGGTGCTCAGTTCAGTCGCCTATGAAAACTAATCGATATCATAGTCACCTAATCAGTTATGAAAACAAAATTGTTTTCTAAACAAATATCATCGATTAATATTACTGTTGCAAATTCGATCTCAATGATGATTAATATTGAATTCTTAGAATTCAATACACCAACATAAATTTATTTACTATTTTGCTGGCACAGCTCCAACTGTAGCCAAAACAAAAGGGGACATGCGGACTCGTTTCACTATTGTTAAATAAAGCAATCGGTATTACAAAAATACGTTTGTCCGGATTTATATTCACATGACATTGTCGCACAACCCACATAACGGTTCTGCGCTCACTTATCATGATCACGTCCGTCCGTCAATATATTTGTTGTAATCGTTAAAACACTCGGGTTTCTTATGTTTTTGAGCAATGAGGTAAAAAAATCTCTGGGGTGACTTTCGCCCAAACAAAAAAATAATGTTCAAAAATAATAGTCATTAAAATTATGGCATATACTAGTTTGAAATCCGTAATTGGCGACATTGGTACGGTTACTTTTTTTTAATGTTAGATACTCTAGAATCGAGTAAGCCAGTCCCCAGGACCTCAAGTCTGCTATTCAAATATTTCCATAGTGTATCGGTAGATTAATTTTGACATTATGACGAGGAACTTGTTGAAATCCGGCCAACAAGATTGTAAATGTAATAGCAGAGTCGAAGCCTGATGGGAAGTATTTATCGCCATCCATTCCTAGGACAATGGACATCTGCAGTATCGGGGCAGTATGCCATGTTTACGTTACTATTTCAAATTTTAACTCTTTTTAAAAACACGTATGCCCCAGAATGTTTTGTCCAACTGTTCTTGTGCGCACGGTGCAGACATTATTGTTGCCGCAAGCCATGACAAAAATACAAATGAGCAGAAAACCTTACGAATAAAACTTTAAAAGTAAAACACGAATTTACGAATGCATATTCCGAGAAACAATGTGGTGGGTATGTTGTTTCCCGAAAGTGTAAAACTGCTCAGCTTCATGCAGTAATTAGGTAGGTATGTCTCGAATACGTGTCCGGATATTTTAGTAAACGGACCAAAAATGTAGGAGGTTTTTACGATGTATGGACGTTCGTTGTCGAGTCATTTCGGTGATTTGCATCTGCTAGTACCTATTCCTGACTGCTAAATTAACATTCTAGAAATGACACTTAGGATTTATACATTCTACGAGTGTGACTGTATGTATGCACGGTCGGATACCCACTGCCACGACAGCTTGGTTGGTGGTGGTAAGGTCCAGGTCAGGCGACCTGGATTATTATGATTATGGGTTTAAATTAGCGTTCTTTCTGTTTTTATTTTATTTTTTAAATTTGGTATTCATTCACCACAATTTGCCACTTGTTAGTTTTGAGTACTAAACTAATTAATAAAACACATTTAACGTGCTATTATAAAAATAAACGGTGTCCATAACTTATTGTGGTATGATTTGCCTTGTGTAAAATAATGAGAATTTTTTGAATTTTACTATCCGGAATCCGGCCGGATACCAGATAGTAATTCAGTATCCGGCCGGAGTGAAAACAAGGCCGGATACCGGATAGTTACCGGATATCCGTTTCATCTCTAGTTTAAATCTCGTCCGCGGAATATTTTTCAACGCTTTATGTTAATACAACCTTATTTTTAGTTTAGACGAAAATCAAAACGGGTCAAATATTTTCATTTAAAGAATCAGTACAAAAAAAATATATCTTGAAAACTCACGAAGTTACAAGCTTTTTGTGCTGTCCCGTTGTGTTTTTAGTAGGGTATACTTTATTTGAGATTTTGTAATTATATATTATTTTGTCAAAATGTAACATGGTATAAAAAATATTGAAATCGATTGTACCTATTACTTACTGATTCTGAACAAACAGTTTTCAGGTTTCGTATAAACTAAAAATAACGTTGTATAACTACTAGCAGCCGCTCGCGGTTTCACCTGCGTGGTTCCCGTTCCCGTGGGAATATCAGGATAAAAAGTATCCTATGAATTATTCCAGGTTATAAACTATCTGTATGCCGAATTTCATCCAAATCCATCCATCCGTTGCAGCTTGAAGAAGCAACAAATATACGAATATACACACAAACTTTCGCATTTATAATATAAGTAGAAAGTAGGATTCTGTCGCAATAATGTTTGCGTACAAATTATGTTATTATTATCAGTCTTTTCGGCCTCTCTTTGTGTATGCCAAAATTGATAATAATGTATTTTCATAAATACATTTGAGCATTTGAACTTGAAGATCGATACTATTCTGGTTCAAGGATCTCGGTAACTGTCTTTTTCTGCCAACAACGTAGAGCATACTCTACAAAAGTTATAATTACTGGTTGCAGACTTTTAAAAAACAAAAGTCCTACTTTTATTTTATGTATAAATAAACAACGAGCTGGTTAAGTCTTTCCAAGTATAAATGATAAGACCAAGTTAATGCGTAGTTGCATGCATCGTTTTGAGCTTGATGGCGCAGTGGTTAACGCGCCCGGTCTGCGAGTGACCGGACATCGGATGGGTGACCGAAAATTTATCATCACGAGCTCCTCCGTGCTTCGGAAGGCACGTAAAGCTGTTGGTGCCGGCTGCATTAGCAGTCGTTGACAACCGCCAATCCACCCCCGCGTGGTGGGTTATGGCCCGTTCGCCCTATCCATCCATAGGGAAGGCTCGTGCCCCAGCAGTGGTGACATAAAATGAGCTGATGCTGAATGCGTAGTTTAACATCCGTGTATTATGGTAAGTACAGACGCCTGCCCATCAGCCTATCCAAAACTATCATAATTTCTTCAATAAATGTTCAATCATATGCCTAAGACATTTAAGTTCAAAGTTTATTAAGGAAATTTGACAGTTTGTTGTAGTATAATGTGCAAGCGTAGTAGGCGTGTGTACTAGGAGATAGAAACACTAATCGTGCAACTGAAAATGAAAAACTGTCTAAGTGCTGTTAACAATATCGTCGTGTAAATATTAGGTCCTTACCTATAATATTGACGTTTTTTTCTCACTTATTAAAAGGTCTAAAGTTCTAAAAGTCAATACCGGTTGTTAATATTATTATACACCTTTAATTAGGACTATGTTACTTAGGCTTCAGTAATAATAACAATGATTATTAATTTTGTGTTTTTATCGCCCAATATTTTTTTTAAATTCACTACTTTTTATGTTTGCGGAATTGTCTTTTTGTTTCATTGTAGCTTTGAAAGGACTTGATTTTTTTTCTTTTTAATGTCTGCTATATTTAGCTAGTGAAACAGACACACTACTCTACAATTTTTATAGTGTTAACATGAATAGATGCTAAGAAAATAAAAAAACGTTAGTATGAAAAATACAATTTTATAAAAAATCTTCATACAAAACGTCAATTTCATAAATAAGGACCTAATATTAAAACTTTTAATAAATAAATTACTTTTGTTTTTTTTTATATATATTTTACGGGTAAGCACAGTGCCTTGATCTCACCTGATGTAAAGTGATGATAAGGCCAATGATGGAAGCGCACTTCACCAGAGAACCTCAACTAGTGAGGCATATACATTATAATGCACTTGAAATAAACCAATTTCTCAGATTGCCTGCCAAGTGCCAAGCTACTGAGACAAGATGTTACTGGAAAAAAACTGTCTATTTCCGATTGTATATGTTATGTCTCATTTCTGTTATTTTTAAAACGTTATTTGTAAATAGGCGTCCCGTCTTTATTTACCCAGCTCTAACCTTTGCTTTCTGGGTTAACAGGTTTCTGGAATGCGGGGAAAGATGCACGCACACTCGCACGTACCAACAAAAGTGTATTTACCTACATAATTATTTTAAATAACTTGTTACCAACTGCGGAAAGTCGCTCGTAGTATCGCGTGTAACATTAATTCAAGGAGATGTATATAAAACAGTTTGTTGTATGCTATAAAACAACAATGGCACTTTCACAGTGGAAAGCTGCAACCGCATGCGCGTGCCGTATGCCGTACGCGTACGTGTGCCGTATGCGCAAACGCACGCCGCAATGACAATCATTTGTTATTGTTATTATAATATTGGCACCTGACTGCACATTACGGACCCAATAATTGCTTACTGCATCTTATTAATCTTTTCTCGACAACAATTATTATGTTAGCATAGAAAATTAGTTTCACATTTGAGTAGTGGTGGAAAATGAATTGATATGCAATTTCTTTTTAGCTCAGCTCGTTTAGCACATCCGTCGCTTTATTAATCGTTCCTATTAGTGTGTGCCGGTGAACAGTTTTCTCTGTTCCTTAGCCCATTGGCTGTTTGGCATTCAACGGCTTGCGCGAATAAATCAAGTGGTCTCTGTGTTGGCGGGAGTGGGTCTCTGGTAGTTTGTAAACGAATGTGCGACAGGCGACGACATCTACCCAGCTAGTGTATGTATAGTAGCGCCAACGACTGGCCAACTGACTAATTGACCAAGCATTTTCCGATATAGGTCTAATGAGGTGTTTTCCTAAATTGCTACAGAAAACGTGCTTCGGTACGATACGACCAGTTGCCATTGTGTTGATTCTCGATTTTACGTTAACAATGAAAGCATCGAACTGCAAACAATTATTTATAAACTCAATAGCGTCGGTTGACAGCCGACTTTGTCTAGTAGGTACTTTAAAGAAACATAAGACTAGGAAGGATTTACGCTTTAAAAATGTTTAGTGCTATCTATCAGTTACTGACGATGCCGGTGTTAGAAACAATTTGAATTTGTGATTATACTTTTATAGAAAAGTACCAAATGATTTTTTTTAAATACCTACATAACTATCGAAACTCGATGTCTCTCATCATGACAAGCTGAACGCGTTGACGCTTTGTAATGTCGACGCCCCCATTAACGATTTAAACAACATTTACAGTTCGATACTTCGATTTTCAAAATAGAGTTTCCAACGTTCGTTCAGACTTCGATACCTACTTCGATTTTTAAAAAGAAAGGAACCCTATTTGAAAATCGAAGTATCGAAGCTTCGGAGTTCGATACTTCGATTTTCAAAATAGGGTTCGCGGTACTGATAGTTGAACCGTGATTTTGTGCCTATGTTGAACGCTATTGTTTGTTTGTTTGTTTCAGTCACAATGGTTGTCGGCGAGGTGAAGCGTGCCACCAACATCATGGACGGCATCGAGAACACCGGGGACGTGCGGCTGCACGACCACCGGCTAAGGCTCAAACAGAGGTACGTGCATCTCATTATTTGGAGACTTCATAATCAGCTCATTTTATGTCCCCACTGCTGGGGCACGAGCCTTCCGTATGGATGGATAGGGAGAACGGGCCATAAACCACCACGCCGGCCCAGTGCGGTTTGGTGGTTATTAACGACTGCTAACACAGCCGGGACCAACGGCTTTACGTGTCTTCCGAAGCACGGAGGAGCTCGAGATGATAAATTTTTGGTCATCCGATGACCGGCCTTTGTGAAAGTTGCCTAACCTCAGCACTTGCATATCTAGCGCGTTAACCACTGCCCCATCGAGCTCCTCGGGAGACTTGGACTTCGGAGACTTAATAGCGTTTATCCCATAAAAACTTCCTAATTCCAATATTCAGTTTAAAAGTCCAGTATGAAAAGTTTTAAATCGCAGAAATTAATTTAAGTTACTGCATAACGTTATGTAAAAATGTTTTCTGCTAACTTTGTATTTTCCTTAGAAGCATAGAAAGTTTCATTTGACTTGGCTTTTTGGTTTTAAAAACATTTTACTTCAAAATTATGTAATAGGATATTTGTGGTAAACGCTCTTAAATCGAAGAGTGCGTACTGCAACTTTACGTACCTAGTAGGTAACTATTGTTTAATCTGTGGTTTTATTCACCGCTCCTTTGATTGTGTTAATGAAAATGAGAATAGTATAGCAAAATGACAACTCACCTCGTTTGCCATAAGGAGGCGCTGCTTATGCATGACAACGTCAAACGTGGTCGAATAGTGTATAAATCTTGCGCCAGGTACGACCGCGGTATGAGCATTGCAATTTGTTTTTCACTAATCAGTTGAATTAAAGTTAACTACAATTTGTGCGGTACCGAAGCTCTGTGCCAGTAGTGACGACCTTGTAACCAGCATCTCTGCTTCCGTCTACATTTTTGTGATGATCGCGCACGACATCATGTAGGACGTTGTTAATGACAGTTATCTATTATCGTAAGTTCGATTTATAGATTAAACCGTCTAATCTAAAGCTAATTAATCACTTTAGCAAGCACTTTCCTTGAAATCCTTAAAATGAGCCCAGACGTACAAGTTCCGGTGCTTTTTAAAGCTATCTGCAGCAAGCACTAGATCACTCCAAAACTGGTTGAGTCACCTGCAGGCAAAAGACTGCTACACATGTTATGCCTCTCCTCCTTCAGATTAAAACATTTGTCATACAATGAAAGTGCAAAAAAATGCGTAAAAAAATTTGTTCGAGCAGCATCAAGTCACAAAAAGTTCAAGATTTGCTTGCCATTCCCTTGCCCGTCCCCGCTCAAGTGCGGCTTTCCGTGGTCAATAAACTCACAAGTCACACCGAAAACGTTTAGCTGGATCCGATTCGTGGCTGACCTACCAACGCCGGTCGGCCAGGGTGGGCGACGGCGAAGTGAACAACCGACACGATCTATTTACATTTCCCTGTGTACGTCATCTAAATGCCGTCGTCATCAGCTATCTTTTAGTATGATTCATTTGTTCTTTGCAACTAAGCTTTCTAATATCGTTGTGAATAACGTCACTGGATGTGGACGGTGACCTACACACCGCTTCGAACGGCGGTGGGCGTAAAGGTTGCTGATTACGTCACTTGCCTCTGGTTACTGCCGTATTAACTGAAGTCTAAAAACCTTTATCAAATAATCTAGACACCTAACAGAAGATAGAGCATGTAATTCGACTGCTAGAAAATACACCAAAATTCTGTTGCAGATAAAGATGCGATTTAAAGATTACTCACTCCGTTAATCAGGTTTTGGTAAATGTTATTAAAATCTGTACTGCGTTATTTTAGATGGCACCGTTAACTATAGTAATCGATGATAGTAGCAGCATACCCATTCATTTAATTCGTTGGGAACCCATTTTATTCCTAAATAGTCCGTCCAGGCGTTTGTGTGTTGTTGTAAATGAAACTCTAAGGAGCTTATTAATAAACAAAGTGTAAGCTTGGAGTAGTTACTCCGTGTCTTGTCTCTTTTACTCTAATATGAAATGAAGTTTACATGAGGGGAACAAAACACGGAATAACTACTCCAAGCTTACACTTTGTTTATTAATACGGGGGTAAAAGTATTATATTAGGGTATATCTAAGTATATAATACTTTTCGGGCCTTTTAAAAGCCCCGTCGCAGTATCTGGGTAAGGAAACATTAATTACGCTACAGAGTAAAATTACTTGTAGCGTACGACAAATAAATTAGTCTAATCATAAATTAGCTGAGCTCGTTAGACCATAATTTCCTTGCTCTTCACAAGGTAAAAGCACAGAATAAAATAACAGTTGCTGATAGGCGTGAGGCGTACTCAAGTCAAACGGGCCGAGGTCGTTTTTAACCGACTTCATATAGCAACGTTTCAATAAAATCAATACAATACAAATCTTGCGCACGATGTCGTTGTCGTGCAGATGCAGAACGATGCGCGTGGGCAGCGATCGGTGCCTTCGCGGTATAATGTGATATCACCATTCACCAATAACTGATTGATAATTATTACTCTACCACAAGATGAATAAATACTTTATGCAGGTTTAAACTTTTTTATATGTATTGTAACGATTTTTATAATCTTTATATATATTTAAATCTTCTGTGCGTGTGTATGTTATTGAACTCCTTCTAAACGGTTGGACCGATTTGGATGAAATTTTTTGTGGGTTCAAGTGGATTCAAGAATGGTTTAGATTTGGACAATTGGACCCGGTATGTGGCGCTGCTATAGCCCTCATGGGCTACAAGTGTTCTTAAGCGGACGAATGATTTGTTTGTTTTGTTGTCATGGAAACTCTCAACGTTTTGTTTGTTTTGTTGTCATGGAAACTGTCAAAGCGGTACGACGAAGTCCGCCGGTCATCTAGTGACTTATAATTTCATGTACATATTATTGAAATGCAACACTTGACTCGCGTTTATTTCATTATTATTTTAATAGGTAATTCAGGCAGGTTATTGGAACAACAGATACCTAATTGTCTGTATTCACACGATTAAATAATATCCTATTTTACATTATTACTTCGTCCTGAGGTGTCGGCGGCGTGTGCGTGTGCGTGTGGTCACATGGGGACTGATGAGGTGTGTTCGTCCCATAATTAATGGTACCTTGTTACCTTTTCACATTTTATATTGACATCACATATGTCTTTATAGTAGGGGGGCAATGTAATAATATTGAATGTAAACATCTGTAGTCCGAAAATAATTGGAAATTGTGTTGCTTCTGACTGTAATGACAATAAGTCCATATTGTGCTTTATTTCATTACTTCTATACATTGTAGGAGTCCAAATAAAATATTCAATTTCTAGTATCTATTTATCCGAAAGTAGACTAATGAGATTTTATCCACATATCCAGTCATAGGCTGTCGCGATTTACTGTTTCCTGTTAATAAGACACTTAACTTTTTATACAACTTCTTTTTATAATTTTACGTTAAAACAACATATCAAAATGAATAATTTTATACGAATCTTTATTTTAAATATTATTTAAGCCTTATGTTTAAAAGATGCATGCCATGGTCCGTACAGTTTATTAGAAGACGTACACAGAGAGAGAGAGAGAGAGAGAGAGAGCTAAGTCAACATTTAGAAGTATTCGTTTAACATTTTTATTTCGAAAAGGCACGGCATTGATTGATTCAATAAAAAGGAGTTTTATCTTGAAAAAGGTCAAGTTAACCAATTTAGATGGTGAATAGGAAATCTTGCAACTTAAAATCTGTTAAGTTTCTTACGGATGTAAACAAGTTTATTAACTGACCTAACTATTGATACAAAAAGTTAAGTAACGTATTAAAAGTTTTAAAGAGACTTCAGTAATACCAATGACACAGTAGCATTCGGATTAAACTCTTGTTCGGATCCGGTCCGACCGCTACTTTTTTTTCCAATTATAGTATTTTATCATAATAATACTCATATGAATAGCATAATTGACCTAATTTAGTCTAGCTCTAAGATCATTTGTAATAGTTTAAGTTGGCTGTTGTTATTCTTTTACAATAAAAATAAAAATAAAATAAAATAAAATTATCAACCAATGAATTTTTGTGTCACCGCTGTCGCTCACATTTTGTCCAGCGACCGACGACGTTCTATAACGTCGATTCGTCGCGGCCGGCGTGTTGGCGTGACGCATAGATTTGAATTTACAATTACACGCCGGGCGCTAATCTAACGCTAACTGACGGGTTGTGCCCACAATGCCGCGGTCATTAGCTTAATAATCGGCGCTACAACAATTACTTGTCATCACGATCTTCATCTGTTATTCAGATTTCTTTTTTTGTCTTTATTTCTGGGTTATCTCCTTAGGGCTACTGCAGATAACGATTTCAGTCTGATACTTCTTGTTGGTTTCAACGTCACGTTTTAGTTAAAACATTTAGTGTAAACTCTAAAATGAAACGCAATAGCAGACGTAATCTCTTGAAATGACCAACATGTTTTCAATTTATTATTATCGTATCGCGCGATAACATTGGTCAACCGCACCAGCTCCGTTTTATCCTAATTTTAACAAACTATTGACTATAAAGTAAACTGTAACAGATAGTAGTAAAAATTAAATTAAAACTCCTTAATCTTTTATGGCAAAATAAATAAATAAATAAATTTTCCAATTATCTTATTTATTATCTATTATTTATTTATTATCTAGACCAAGAGAAGCTTCGTCATGAAACTCGTTATATGGTTACTAGACAACGGATAAACATACTTAAAACACTTAAATACATACTTATTATACATAGAAAACACCCAGACCCGAGACAAATTAGAAAAACAATTATTTCGAAATTTACATGACCGGGGATCGAACCCGGGACCTCAGAGATGGCGACACCATGAAAACCGGTGTACAAACCACTCGACCAAGGAGGTCGTCAAATAATAGTACCATGAACTTAGGGTTCATGCAACCTTAAAATATTCCAACCTTCCACAACATAGCGCTTTACTGTCCCTTATAGCAACCAGGAAAAGAGTGGAACTCCTTGCTTTGATGGTTTCCCTTAAGGTCTCTCTAGACAATAGGCTCTTTTTGGGAAGTATGTTTTACCGTGGGCCACATCTTCACTTAACCTCACTTGATATTGTAGTCAAAAGCTTACGTTTTGAATTTAAAAATCTTTTTTACGTTCTAGGTTCGACATTGTCAGAAAACTAGGACAAGGCACGTACGGAAAGGTGCAGCTCGGCATAAACAAGAAAACGGGACAGGAGGTGGCAATAAAGACGATAAAGAAATGCAAGATTGAGTCGGAGGCGGACCTCGTGCGGATCCGGCGCGAGGTCCAGATCATGTCCTCCGTGCGGCACCCCAATATTGTACATATTTATGAAGGTACATTTATCTATTTTACTCGTACTGTTCATTTATAAACGTCCCTCTTCTTACGTCCACAAGATAAATAAGTACACACACACGCCTGTACATCAGACTACAACAAACTGTCAAATTTCCTTAATAGACTTTGACCTTTAGTATATGTAGCATATGGTTGAAAATTTATTGGAGAAATTTGACATCGAATAGGTTTATGTGCAGACGTCTGCACATCGCGATATGATCTGATTTCAAAGTCAAAGTCAAAGTGATTTATTGCAATTAAGTGTACAAGAAGGTCTTATAAATGTTAGTATTTAGTGCTAACAACTCAATGATGCAGGCCTGTTTGTCCAGCTGTGGGACAGTATATTTGTATCATCATCATCATCATCATCATCATCATCATCATCATCATCATCATCATCATCTCAGCCAAAAGACGTCCCCTGCTGGACAAAGGCCTCCCCCAAGGATCTCCATAACGACCGGTTTTGTGCTGCTCGCATCCAGCGGCTTCCAGCGACCTTATTTCTATGGTTATCTCGAACTCTATATTACAAGTTTCTTGTGCTAGACTAGTGTGACTCAATATAAGTCATAGGTAAGCTGTACCGTATCCTATAGATAACGTGTAAATTTAATGTTTTAATAATATAAAAATGTATAAGTATTATTAATTTATCTGCCACTGTACATTTAATAAATTATAACTGTGTTGATAATTTGATTTCAGTATTTGAAAATAGTGAAAAAATGATACTTGTAATGGAGTATTGTTCTGGTGGAGAATTATATGATTACCTTAGTCAAAAGAAAGTTTTACAAGAAGATGAGGCCAGAAGGTTAGTTAGTGTTATATCAATCGTTAATTGTTAAATTTAGCCTATCTAGGAAAATAAAAGATGAATGAAATATTTCTTTGTTTTGTGCCGAACTGTTTTCTAATGTGTACTAACTTTAAATTTTATTTTTCCAGGTTATTCCGACAGATAGCGACTGCTGTGTACTATTGCCATATTCATAAAATTTGCCATAGAGATCTGAAATTAGAAAATGTATTACTCGACCAAACAGGTAGTGCCAAGGTGAGTAATTGTTAGTAGAGCTACAAGTTTTAATTTGACTAGTCTTTACAAGTTCGAACTGGTATTTATCATCAGCAGTAAATCAAATAGGTGGACTATAATTATTAACTTAAATTTTACGATAGGATATAACATGGAGTTGTTAATACCACTGAATTTGATTATTTTTATATGTTAAGGGTAAGCACTTTCCCTCCGTCTCACCTGATGTTAAGGCCGAAAGTGGAACATCATCCGAAATCCTCAGCTACAGACGCACTGCCTATCATATCTGGTTGCCACAACACAACAATTCTAATAACATTGATGTTATGGCGATATACTTAAATAAGATGGCAGCCCAAGCAACAAAATTTGGTACTACGAGTATAAAAGTCCTGAGAACGTTTTAGAACGTGCTAATTAGTGTACATGATTAGCACTATAATAATGTTGTAAACGTTTAAAGTACCCCAAATAGTTTTATCACTGTTTTATTCTTTAAACATTAGATAAAGGCTCTCAGGGTGATAAATCTGCTGTGTAGTTGAAACTTAAAGTGCCGAGAAACGCTAGATGGCAGATAGCTAGCTAGGCTAGCCAGGCAAACGAGCCCTACCAGCAACCAAACCGAGTACACATACATGTGGGAATCAGACCCGGGACGTCTGGCTCTGTGATCGGTGGTCTTAACCACTAGACTACAGAGGCGGTTGTTTAATGTTTCATCATCATCATCAGCTCATTTTATATCCCCAATGCTGGGGCACGAGCCTTCCCTATGGATGGATAGGAAGAACGGGCCATAAACCACCACGCAGCCCAGTGCGGATTGGTGGTTGTTAACGACTGCTAATGCAGCCGGGACCAACGGCTTTACGTGCCTTCCGAAGCACGGAGGAGCTCGAGATGATAAAGTTTTGGTCACCCATCCGATGAGCGGCCTTTGCGAAAGTTGCTTAACCTCAGCACTCGCAGACCGGCCGCGTTAACCACTGCGCCATCGAGCTCCTCACTTAATTAGTGGGTAAATTTAATGTTTGTCCACTCGGTATAATTATTCTGGTATTAAAAACAGTAACTACTTTCGAAACATTTTATTGGATAATGCAGCTAGCTCCATCCGTATAGATTTGCTAGTGTCTGGGGATAATGTGCATAAATGTGGGGAACGTGCCAAAAAACTCAACGAGCAAAACACTAGTACTCGCATTGTAATAATAACACATAGACACTGATTTTGTTTATTGTACGTAAATAGTTTCTGCTTAAACAGTAAACACGTTCAAACATTTTAATCAAATATTTTGTACTTCGGTTTAACCAATAAGGATAAATTTCGTTATCCTTGTTGACATAAGTAACCACGTACGAGCTTGAATTTTATGCAGTTTTGCGTAATATTCATCTTAGCTTGTACGAGTAGTATATTTTATTACATGAGGCCGTACAATGTTTTTTTATTGCAATCATTTCTTATGTCTTTAATAAAGTTGTGTAAAGACTTATAGTGCAACCAACTAAAAAATGATTTTAAAAGTATATTATATACTTACATATGTTGTAAGATATATATTTTATAAATATAATTGTACGCAGTAGGCTGTTAATTATTAGCCTTTAAACGACCCATGACTGCAGATTAACCTCACGTCTGCGAGCACTGATTAGTGCCCTAAACTATTGAATTCTATTATCTATTTCTATTCTATTGCGTCTGTATTCACAGTAGACCACAGGATAAGGCCTTCCTATAACATAGACACATGGCGAGATCGGGCCATGACTCAAAACGCTGACACAGCGAGGTGGTGTTAACGAGTGCCATTTACGGCATCAATCGGCCCCTTAACTTGCCTTCCGGAGTGCTGATACACGGTATTCCATCATCGTTAGCCTATTAACGTCCCACTACTGGACTTAAAACTTTTTACGACTTTTTTCGATCACGTTAACGAAAACGAGAATTTGTCTGGATTTTTTTTAACTCTTCTCGTATGTCGCCAGGAGGCGCTACGCTCTGCTTCAATGCCATACTAATTTTCGTTTCCGTAAACGTAATCGATTGAATACGGATAGTTAACAAAACTCTCACTTAGGTACTCATAAAACATCTGTCTGGCTGTTGGTCAAATACGGGTGAGGTTTACACACTGAACTTAAAAAAAAACCTGCCGTTTGCTACTGAAAAACTAAATTAACTATTCTGACGGTCTCGTTGTTGCAAGAACACCATTTATTTAATATGACTTTTTTATTTATTTGCAGATTGCAGATTTCGGTCTGTCAAACGTTTTCAAAGAAACATCGTTACTATCAACTTTTTGCGGGTCACCTCTTTACGCGTCTCCAGAAATAGTTAAAGGAACACCTTATATAGGACCAGAGGTAACTATGTAATTAAATAATGATTGTGATAATATATATTGGAAAAATAAGCAGGTCCATCAGTATTGCAAATTCTTACCGGCGATCGTGAAACAAATAAACTTTATGAAGTACTTTTAATAATTTCTGAATGAGATACCTAAGTATATTGTTAATGCGATTTAAAGTCCATTATGAATAGTTTCAAATTGCATAAATTCAGTTGACATTTTTTTTATATCTTCTAACTATTTAGACCTCTGCATTTTCCTTATGCATAGAAAGTTCATTGACATTGACTTTGGTGCGTAAAAATTGTAACTTTTTTTTCATACCTTACGGGCTTAAGCACTTGGCCTTTTTCTTACCTCACCTGATGTTTAGTGATGACAAGGCCGAAGTGGAAGCGCACTCCACCTGGAATCCTTAACTACTAAAGAACTGGCTATTTTTTCCAATATTTAACCTTTTCACCGCCCAACTATCCTGCACGCGATGTCCCGCTGTACGCCAACGTATAAATGTATTTTAATAAAGTAGGTACATAGAAGAACTTCTATAGAAGTGCTGGCGTGGACTGCACGAAAATCTCAAACTTCTATAGAAGTTGTTAGCGGTAAAAAGGTTAAGGTAGTTGCCATCCATGTGGCATTCGATCTTTCCACCCTGTATAAGTCAATGTAGGAAGTACCTACTAGAGTTTATAAAAAAGAGGTGGTTTTGAAAAAGTGGGAATTTTAGAAAGTGAATAATTAAGAAGTTAGGAAACATTCCCCAATAGTAGTTTGAGGACAGTGTGGTTATTAATAAATTAACATTTTCAGGAAGTTTCCAATGTAGGTAATATGTACCCCATATAAACGAAGTGTGAATTTTGGGAATTGATCATCAAAGAAGTCAGGAAACGTGCACCGAAACGTTTTAAAGGATATTAAAATGTGTCATCGTCGTCATCATCATCATCATCATCATCCTTAATACACTGCTGGACATAGGCCTCTCCAAGTGCTCTCCACTCTCCACTGAAAATGTATTAAACGCTTTTAAATAAAAACTTCTTGATTTTTACTTTTCTTTTAATGTTCAGGTGGACTGCTGGTCGCTGGGCGTACTCCTCTACACCCTGGTGTACGGCGCCATGCCGTTCGACGGTTCCAACTTCAAGCGGCTCGTGCGGCAGATCAGCAACGGCGACTACTACGAGCCCAAGAATCCATCATGTGAGTTGACAGTCTATTGGTAACTTGGTAGCAACAATCGTCATCCTTTGTGAAAACGTAGTCTTTTTTTTCAAAATTGAAATGTTTTCTACAAAATATTTTCATTTTTATCAATTCAAATCTGCATAGCAGCACAACTGCAGCAAAACTGCATAGCAGTTGGTCGGCAGTAGTTCTCTTCTAGGTTTTGTTTTTAAATTATTTTACATTAAAACGTTTACTTAACTTTTAATTAGCAGCTAATTATATCTACCTTTGTTATGTTACGATATCTTACATAACTATGACATAAATGGAAACAGAGAAAAATACTGTACCTATAATACTACACACGAAGGAGTTGTATAACAGTAATTATATAATAACACTATTAGCTTTATACTACTACGGTGGTCATGAACGACTCCTAAGAGTTCTTGGGATCCCGCCCAGGCGGTAGCCGGGTGCTCTTAAGTTTTTATGGGTCGCCAAAACATCACGCTAACTCACATACTTCGCGGAGTTGGAGCTCTGCGGAATGACGCTGTTGCGAATTGTCCTAGGCTAAAAAAATGATTTAATTTATCCATAAAATTATTAAAACCTATAGTTACTCGCACCTTCAAAACTAAAAAGCATTAAGACATAAGATCCATATTTTGTAAACAATTAGAATTCTTCGAAAACCTTTTCTAAAATAAGAAAAGAAGAAGGAAAATGACTTTTAAATATAACTCTACCTATATAATAAGGCAGTGGCGCGAAATAGAAACCATAAGAAATAGAACTCCATACACTTATAGTAAGACTGAAATTCAACTAAAGATGACAAGCTGTTTCCTTTAACAAGGATAAACAAACTGAGATGCCAATATAGAAGAATACGTTGTACTCTATTCTTTATTGCCGATTGTATTCCAAAGCAAATAGAATCGAGTAAACTACTTGTGATCCATTCACTACGAAGTATGAGATGAAACACAATCTGAGCATTGTACGTTCTTAAACACAAACGAACCTTTAAACAATGATGATTGTTAACACATCGTAAGGTTAAACTCAATATGCTTGGAAATGAGGTCATTATTTTGACAACCTTCTTGCCGATAAATCGAGATTGCTGTACTGGCCAAATACACGCGAGCAGCGGCCGGCAATGTTTGTACGAAAATCCATATCTGGCGTGTTATGGAAATTGGAATGGAACGAACTTTTGACTTACATGGCAAACAAACAAAGGTATCGACTTCTTGGCGGAAAAGTGAAGAGTCATGTCTGCGGTTTTATTTTATTTTCTAAAATTTCTGTTATGTCGAATATTAATGTAAAATAATGGTGGATTATTAACCGTTAAGTGTTCGTGAGTGTGCATGAGTGTTGGCAAATGAAACAAAACAGTGCAACGGCACTTTTCAAATTCTCCCAAGAATTCCGCGTGAGGACTTAGTAAAGCCCCACATCTTTACAGAGATACTCGAGGGGTTGGGGGGTATATCATTTCTCACTTCTCATTTCTATTATCATTCATCTTCATCCTCTATAGTTTATTTACTAATAAATTTAAGAAACTAATGACATGGCAGCATGGTCTATGACCTTAGCCGGTTCCTCGGGAACAAACTACACTTAAAAAAAAACAAAGGTATCTAATCGAATATTTTATTTAAATTTCGAACTGGCTGCAAATTACAAAGCTGTTCTTAGTAATAAAAAAGAAACAAATGAAATAAATATTGTTGCGTGCTAAATGTTCTTCTAGTCCATCTATTTATCCATATTTCTATTCAGCAGATTAGTGAAGGCTATCCTCACTAACGGAACAATTATGATGTTAACCAATTTTAATGAGGGTTTTATTAATAAGCTCCTTCTAGGTTCAAATCCCAGTTTGGGCAAAGTGTTTTAGACTCTTTGATGCATAGCCTGGGTTTGTAATAACTAACCCGCACTTGGGACCGATAACCGTTGGGGTAGACGTGTTCTAGAGTGGAGACCGCGACTCGGCAGACGTAGTGTAGGACGCCCTCCGGCGCGGTGGAGCGACGATATACGCAAAGTGGCTGGCAGTGCTTGGATGAGAGTAGCCGAAGATCGGGCTCAGTGGCATACATTGGGAGAGGCCTATGTCCAGCAGTGGACTGATGTGGGCTGATTATGATGATGATGATGATGACTTGGGAAGCGTGGAGATTTATACTAATTTTTTTTATTTTTTTTTATTGGTTATTTATTGGCAGGCATTTGAAAACGCCTAATAAAAATTAAAAAATAACAATAATAATAATAATAATAATATATAAATACTAATTAAATGTAGCGATGACTTATTTTCAATGAGGGAGGCGTTTGCCCAGCAATGAGCCAGTAATAGCTATACTTTTTATTGAAGTCGCAAATAATCGCAAATTTCCTAATGAATATTAATGAATTTAATGAATGAATGATATTGTTTCAGCTGCATCGCCACTCATACGAGACATGCTCACAGTAGACGCGGTAAAGCGTGCAGACATAGCGTACATCTGCGACCATCCGTAAGTATACTCGACAGTACGTATTAGGAAGGAATAGTACTTTGGAGCCTTACTACATATAGTGTGAGTTTCGTACATTTCACTAAACTCATAAATTGTATGTTTAGGTAAAAGTAAAAGATTTGAATTAGCTTTGAAGTAATTAACGGTGTCAAGCGTTACTTCGTCGGAATTTTTTGGCACACAAAAAATGCAATTGAAATAATATGTAGTTTTGATTGCATTTGCTTAAAAATTACAAGTACCTAAGTATTATTTCTGTGCTACAGTGTGTCACAGTAGCACAGAAATAATACTTCATAAGACTATGCGCATCTTTGTTACGGCGTACGCGTGCTCGCGCGTAATGTCTGCGGGTAAAGCGGTTAGAGCGGGTTTTTTAATAAAAGGATCCTATTTAAGGATCCCATCTAAACATGCAATTTGTAAGTAGCTTACAATACCTATGTCATCTCAGCCAAAAGACGTCCACTGCTGGACAAAGGCCTCCCCCAAGGATATGAGGGGTATTTGCCGTAATCGCCACGCTTGGCAGGCAGGTTGGCGATCGCAGTAGGTTGAGGGTAACCTCAGAGAGATGCTGCTGCCCATCCTCTGGAATGCTCCCTTAGTCGGCTTTTACGACACCCACAGGAAGAGATGGGGTGGTACAATTCTTTAACCCCGGCACCACACAGGGATATACCTAACCTATGTGGTTTGCTCCAAAGTACTGTATATTTTTATATCAGTGCGCTGGAGCGACTTAGAATCGGTAATTAAACAACTTTCTCATGGGTTGAAATATGTCCTAAGAATCGGTAATTAAACAACTTTCTCATGGGTTGAAATATGTCCTAAATTTTTGAACTTCTTATACTTTAGTGAACACTTGATTAGCCTGATACGTATGAAGAGTCTCAAGAATTTAGACATATTTCAACCCATGTTACTATGAGGAAGTTGTTAACTTACCGATTCTGAGTCGCTCCAGAAAATTTGCGCACTGGTAAAAAAAATATCATGTTGTGTACTAATTTTCGCGCCCGATTTCAAATTGTTTTGCGTTTCTCATACATATTTATTATATTCTATGGCAGTTTATTCTATTGGTGATGGTATATGAGTAACGCTGATGGGTGAAAACGGCCTGCGGAAAATGCCTAGAGGAAGCGGAGGCGCTGGTCGCCGAGACGTTACATTCCAAGATGGCGGCCAATGTTTTTGTTTTAGGGCCGATTCCGAGGAAACTAAAATTGGCCACCGTTTTGGTTTTTTTAAAAAACCAACTTAATTTTGTCGGCTAATACGCGTACTTTTAGTATGAAAAAGTTATAAATTTTAATTTCTCCTAAAATACTGTACCTAGGAAACTGAAAAGTAGGAACTGGTTAGATTTTTACACCCACAAAATCTTGGCTATAGTCATAAACTCGCTACTTGCTCCATTCCTGTGGAAAAACCATGTTTAGGTATCAACACCGTGACCCCAGCGGGATAACCATATTAGCGTTATATCTCAGGATGTACTGTAGCTAGAGTTCTCGGTTTTGTCTAACAATTTTTCTCTCAGAGTCAACAAAATCTTCCCTGGATTTCATGAATGTAGCCTTTTGTCTTACACCTCAACTAGAACTTACTTTTCGGAGAAATTTTGACGAAAAGTAGGTATTTGATTACTCGGTAACTACAGAAGGTGGAATCCTGGAATTTTCACTGATGGATTCATAATTGAATCAACAAAATCTTAGCACAAAAACTATATCAGTAGCGTGTCTCGTTCCTGCTCGTTTTAGGTCAAATAGTTTTGACGAGTGTGACCCCCAGCGGGATACCCTTTAACATGGGATATCTCGATAACTATTGGTCAACAAATTTTAATATTTGCTAACAAATTTAAACATAATATCAACTAAATCATGGCGAAATTTGAAGCCGATCTGAAGGGGTTATCCCGCTGGGGTCACGGACATGTTACATTCCGTATTCGATAAACACCGTACCTACATTGATGTTGGTCGTTTCTGTTTGTGATGGTATTGCTCGTGTTGTGGTCAGGTGGGTGAACACCGGGTGCGAGACGTCGTGCCTGGAGGAGGCGGAGGTGCTGGCGGCGGAGACGCCGGTGCGGCTGGACTTGCTGCTGTCGCTGGCGCCCGCCGCGCCCGGCAACTCCAACGCCGTCATGGTGCCGGGAGAGGTCGGATTCATTTATTTTCAATTTATATTGTTATTATTGTTTATTAAAATGGAAGAAATGGATAGAGGCCTTTGCCCAGCAGTGGGACAGTGAGGGCTACTAATAATAATGCCATATCAGCGAAAGGACTAATCCCAGCCACGTTGGGTAAACATCTGAAAATACTGGGATTCGGCGGTTCGCTTCTAGGGAAAATTCAAAAAGCTGTGGTACTTGATACCGCACTCATTTTCCGCCGATTTCTCTCCCTCGTGCCCTGACGCTGGCCGGCTGTTCTATTGCCGGACTTAACCGCCATAGGCGAGAGGTATTTTGCCAATGCTGAAATAATAATAACAAAACCGACTTCTGGCTGAAAAAAAAAATATTAAAATAATTATAATAATTGTTATCAGCTCTTTCCTTTATCAGGTTCTGGGCACAATTCCCAGGTCAGGCATAGTGTGTTTCGGATTTTTCGTAGTGCGTAGCTCGGGTTTGTGCCTGTCACCAACCCGCGTTTGACAAGCGTGAAAAATAAAGTGCATGTAACATGATGCGAGTTAAAGTTTATTAAATACTTAAACTTATAAGTTCTTAAAAGTTTGTAATAGTAATTTACGCACGCCAATAATTAAAACGTTGCGTTACTTTTTTATCTGTTAAAGAACATATTAAATTATTATTACTTTTTCAATAATTGTTATTGTCTGTCACGTAGACTGAAATGGGCCCCGAAGAAAGCTGTACAGACCTGACGAACTCCGCGTCGATGGCAGTGGAGCCCAGCAACTCCGCTGAGAAGAGGATCTTGGACTTAGTAGCAGGTAAGCAGGCTACACTAAAAGGGCAAAATGTTTAAAAGTTTAGTTAATGTGTAGCTAGCTGTAAAAATTTAACTGTTATGATTTCCACTACGCCATCGGTTCTTCAGTCTACCTAACTAAGTCCAACTTTGATCTGGGAAGAGCAGGCAATAAACTTGGCAATGGGATTTCTTTTGTCCTTTTCTTTTACGGCGTTGGACAATTGAAATATGCCGACAAAATATAGATCAAGAAATATAATTTACATTAAACCTGTCGTCTGCTGTGAATACGACAAAGCAGACGATAGCGAACTAAAGCATATTATACAAACGTTTAAAATGGTATAAAGTTGACACATTAATATTAGTAAGTTGAGTTTAGTTAAGCTAATTTGATCTGTTCACCTTGCGTATACTGCTAACTTACGTTAGCTACTAGTGGACGACGATACTACTCTGCCGTAACACAGTTTTTTAACTAGCGCGGAGGGTAGCTGTCAATATTTGCTACCGATCGATGTTACCATCTGTCATTGTTAATGACAATAACTGTACTAAACATTGTGAATGGACATATATAGTTAAGTTAAGTGTAGTACTTAGACATTGTGTACTCTGAAAGAAAGAAATAAATTAAAAAAAAAAGCAACGTAAAAAGAGTCGCAATTTTTTTTAGCAATTTTTTTTGGCATATTTTGACCCATGTTTTTAGGAGATAGTTGTTTACTTGCCGTTTATGAGTCGCACCTGAAAATTTAGCTGTTTTAAAAATAACTTTGTAAAACGTAAGAGTTAAAAGTTAATAGTTAGTACCTAATAAAAATTTACGCCATTTGAATGTAAACCTTATTCCTATCCACAGAGGGTGGCGAGGACGCTATAAAACCATCTCCAACGCGCACGATAGTATCGGCGACGGACAACAAGCGCAAGTTGGAGCTCGCGATGTCGGCTAGCGGGCTGCAAAGGAAAAAGGAACGTGTGGCCAGGTACAATACAGTTTGTTATTCTTTAGCCGACATATCCATAATCCGTATTAACACATTACAAGTTGGGTATTGTTGGTCAACTTGGTAGATAGCGATGTCACAACCATAATACTGATCTGGACTCACCATCAGTCTATCAACGTCCAACTGTTAAAATACGACAACAACCAATGTCAAAACGTGTCTTCCGAAGCACGAAAAAACTCGAGGTATTTTAAACCGTCCCTATCTTTTGACTCATT
This sequence comes from Eudonia lacustrata, assembly GCA_947562085.1. NCBI lineage: Eukaryota > Metazoa > Arthropoda > Insecta > Lepidoptera > Crambidae > Eudonia > Eudonia lacustrata. Next base: position 8,069,091 of record OX387313.1, read on the forward strand.
ATGACGACGCACCGCTAAACAATAAATCTCATACGGAGCGTTTGCGCCCCGTACCATTAGAAAAACTGTTTTTTTTCCTTCAAATTAAAACTACAAATTATTTAAAAAAAATGAACTACAATATTGAAGTGTATGAAGACTAATCTACTAAGAAAATTTAGATGCTTAATCGGTCTGGTTAGCCTGTAAAATGCAAATCTATGTTTTAAAAGAGGTTACTTTGATATTTTTTTCTCTGTTATAAAAGCATTCTTATGTTATTGTTTCAGTTGCGCAAATATTGGACCTCAGGAGCCTTTGCCTGAGGAGACGACGTTAGACCTCGCGACGCCCGAAGAACCAGTGCCAGAGGATACGGTAAAGCTACATTAATTTTTTTATAATTAGAAGTTGAGATAACCAACCAATCAGTCTTGAACAGTAAAGTCTACATATAGGCACATTTCGTAATTAAATCTAAAGCTAGTAGCACCGAAGCTTACTTATTTCGATTACAAAGCCCATTCGGCTCTCGTTTGCACTGCCTCTACTACTTCTTCAGCTTCAAGTTATAACATGTGTGGTAGGAGAAACTAGCGAACTTAGATCAAGGTTGAAAGTCTTTGAAACAGCGAAATCTTGACCCTCGTGATCTGGCACTAATAACTACAATATTTTCTTCAGCAAGTGCAACCCACCCTCAAGTCTTCAGCCACCATCACAATAACGCCATCGCCTGTGGAACTTACCAAAGATCTAACCAAGGAAATCGTCAAAGAGCCGCCTAAACAACAAGAAAAAGTTAAGGAAAAGCAGAAGCAACGCGCCGCCGTCAAGAAGAAAGCGCCTGCGACCAAGACCGAGGAGAAGGTGTCACCCGAGATACAGGAAGAGGCGAAGGTAATCCCCCCCTCCCCTTCCTCTTCTTTATCAATTATCACCCGCAACATAGCAGGCTAGTACGGCTAATAGTACTGCTGTGCTGTCCTCTGATTCTATAATAAACTAGCTTTAGTTTGCGGCTTTACTCACGTGGGCAAAGTATGTTTGTTCTGTTTCTTCACACGTGTAGGAATCAGTAAACGCGTGATGTTTTTCATTTCCATACAAAATTTCCCTCCCTATTTCACCTCTCTAGGGGAGGTTTTTCGAAAAATGCTAAAACACGTCATTCTTTATTTTTTTTGAAAAATCTAAAGATTGATTCAAATATTCATAAATAACGATTTCCCCAAAAAAACCTTTTCCCTTTTTTACCCATTTAAAGTAAAATCAACAAAATTCCTGAGACATGTCATTCTTTAATTCTTTTCAAGAACCCAAATACCAATTTTTATGTATTTAACTTCAAAACTGACGGGCTTTCATACAAACTTTCAGCCCCAATTTGACCCCCTTAGGGTGTGATTTCCGTAAAATCCTTTCTTAGTGGCTGGTTACGTCTTTTAATTAACCTACAGTCCAAATTTAATTTAATTAGCTTCAGCGGCTTAGGCTCGGCGATGATGAGTCAGGACAAGTTATTATCACCCGTATTAATAAACAAAGTGTTTTGGTCCCGTCATGTAAACTTCATTTCATATTAGAGTAACAGAGACAAAACACGGAGTAACTACTCCAAGCTTACACTTTGTTTATTAATAAGCCCATATATGTTTACAGATATCAAATTGAATTAAGGGAAACGGAAATAACAACTACTTCCGTTACGTAACAAATACTGACCTTCCTCCCCCCCCCCCTTCCCCAACCGTCAGGTCATAAAGTAGGTATCAGACAACCTTGCGCAAGCACAAGGGACCATCTGCGTCAGGTCATAACGCCAGGATCAGGACGCGCCGATGAACATTCTTCATCCGGAACTCTTAAGATGGCTGATAGGACATTTGTATCTACCTCCAACGGCATGATCTGTTTTTCTGAGAGGCTACATTTTAAATTTTAAATCATTAGTCAGCGCCTCGGCGAACATGCCGGAGGTCGGCAGCATCGATTGGTGGTATACGGGCATTAACCGAAGATTTTGTTCCTGTCAGCTCTTTACGCGAGGAGCGACAATTTATATTATTTCACTATAAGATGGCAGGCTGTTGTTAGGTTAGCTAATTAAGTAATAACATAAGAGACAGAAGGTCTCTTAAGTAAGGACTGCATAAATTAACCGACTTGGTATTATTACATGGATCTCACAACTTTTTACGGTAGAAGAACTGAGTTGCGAGACTTGGTTTTTTTTAAAGTTCGTTTTCGATGGTAGTATTTATATGACAATTTCTTTATTTGTATATTAGATTTTATATATATTATTTTTATATATTGAAGTATATTTTTGCGACTTCTGTTTTTTCTCTCTCCTTGCTAGTTCACTTGTAGATAATCCCTCAGGTCATTCACGCTGCGATTTGGTCTATTTAGACGGTAAAGCATAAACAATGTGTGTTGTTCTTTGCAGGCGGAGGAGCCGAAGCCGAGCGCGGTGTCGTCGGCGGCGGACAAGCTGACGTCGCTGTCGCTGTCGGCCGCGGCCGCCGCGCCCGCCGTCCCCGCCTCGCCCGCCTCGCCCGCCAAACCCAAGAAGCTCTCTATACCAGGTAATTGCTTTAAGGCGCTGACAACCATGAAATTGCGCTCTCTGTCGTTCTACATACCAGCAGTCAAGAATCGGGAATCCGTTATTCTAATCCTAATAAGTATTACGAATTAGTACCTACACTTAATTTCATCGACGTACTTTAGTAAATTAAACCGATAATCATGTAAAGAGATACTGTTTAGAGGTGACTTTGGTTTTTTTATCACATTGTTGCAAATATAGACTATATTTCCAATAATGTTATTATAAAAATTGATCATTTTAAATAACATTTTTTTGGCATTGTATGTTGTATACAATTTATATAAACTATGCATAAGTGAAGCGTATTTCACAGTCGTCAGCGCAGCGCCTTAAAATAATTGATGACCAAACTAAATTCCGATCGCGGAACAGAGAATTTCGTACAACGACGCGGCTATACTTGACTCGCTTGCAAGTGCGCGAATATATCGCCGTTGCGCTTGCACAAATACCATAATTATTCTATGTATATTTTATTCTATTTTATTTATCAACAGGCGGTAATGTCGGTAACTTCAAAGATCAGTTCGAAAGACGTGCATCGTTAACATCCGGTCAGGAGACAAAACGGCCAGCGGCTGCGGCTAAAACAGGTTTGCACACAAACAATTTTATTATTACCGGTTTAAATAAAAGACTGGCATAGAGAATTACTAAAATGAAGAAACACAATATCTATATTTATACTAAGATAGGAGACTAATAAAAGGGAGCTTTTAAGGGGTGCAAAAGCAGCAGTGCAAAAGTCAAAAGCAGAATTGCTTGGCACAATATGGAGGAAGCCTACAAAATAGATAGACATAAACGACGACGACGTTAAAAAGCAATCTTTGAATTTTTATTTGCTTGGGGAAACTGTTACGACACACTCTCTATTGCTCCCCCCTCCTTCCTTATCCCTCTACTATTCTAGTTACTAACTTTACAATTTAAATCTTGTGTACCACCAAATAGTGGTTACAATTACAATTTGTTTGTGTAGAAGCGGCCACGAAGCCCCGCGCCGGGTTCTCAGCGTCGAAAATCGCTAAACCAAAGGCGCAAAGCGAGGAGCGCGACCTCACGCCCAAAGAAACGGGCTCCGTGCGCCTGCAGCAGATCGGCATCGAGCCGGCGCCGGTAAGACCTACCCATACTGCTTTGTATAATCTATACTAATCTATACTTATAATATTATTAAATGCTGAAGAGTTTGTTTGTTTAGTTGAACGCGCTAATCTCAGGAACTACTGGTTCGAATTGAAAAATTATTTTTGTGTTATATAGTCCATTTGTTCAGGATGCCTATAGGCAATGCAATATGGAGCAGCAATGAAAAATGTTGCATAAACGGGAAAATACGCGGGTGATACCGCGGGGCACAGGTAGTGCTTTTATATTTTTTCAGCAATTCCAAAAGAAAATATTGTATTTTTAGATGATGATAGATAGATAGATAGATAGATAGATAGATAGATAGATAGATAACGTCTTTATTTGGACACTATAGACACACACAATATACAAAAAACAAAAATTACACTAAACATAATTTCATAACACAAGTATTAAAAATACAAAAAATGTGTGTGTGCCGCAGCATCTCAAAAGGGTCGTTGCTCAGCGTGGTATTCACTCGCATAGCTAGTGAATCGCTGATTTTCAGCAACAACCAGGAGTGACCACAAGGACGGTGTCCGTAACAATTATCAGTAAAGTGCCCATGAGCGCAGCCTTGACCGTGTTGTAAAAAAAAAATATAAATTTGTAAATAAAGATTTTGATGATGATGACGATAGTTGATCGCACCATTTATTTTGTATGTTCTTGGTCATGTGGAGGATTGTCTGACGCATTTCGTATTACCTAAATGGTTGGTAGTGGGTGCCAGCTAGTGCAACGCAAATTAAATAAGTGAAATAAAGAGAGATTAAACGTAAGAAAAATGGGGTAAGAAAGAGGACCTCGATGGCGCCCGGCATGTGCATTCACCGGTTCTCTGGCCAGATCACCATTATGAATGGTCCAATTAAAATATCTCTAGCTCCTCTGTACTTAGAGATGGGAAAAACTGCTTAATTTTTTCACACGTTTATGCGTTGTACGATTTTAAAAAACATGCTCAAAAAAGTGCTTTTTTGCTTTTTCGTGTTATTTACAAAAAGCTGGCTACGTTATGTTGAAACGAAAAACGTGAAGCTGTCTGTCTGCTTACTTGCTTAATACGTTTTTCCTTGTTAACATGTTTTGTTGTCAACATTTGTCATTTAAACGAATATTTAAGTATTAAGTTGTACGACGTAAATATGTAGAATTTAATGTTTTTTTTAATTAATGAACATTCCTTCGTACTTATAAGCAGGCAAGCAAGCACATTGTATAGTCGACAATGAAATTGCTTTACCACCTTAGAAGTGAATTTTGTTTGCATATAATAAAACAACAAGTTCTATTTTTGTTTAAAAGACCAAGTGACAGATACGTTGTCATTAATGACAGTTGAGCCTTAGCGAAATTTTATTGTAATGGAAGTTTTTGTCAAAAGTGATAAAGTAATTCGATGGTCGACTATACAAGAACGCACTCTTACCGCTTCACACTGAAAAACGTACTACTTTTTACTTTCTGTATAAATGTACCTACCTAAACGAAAAAAATATCAAAATAAGGGCGAACACTTTTTTAAGTGAAAAGCAAAATAAACCTAAAAGCACATTTACTACTACTACGTACTTTTTTTAGAAAAGCATGCTTTTTTAATGCTTTTGCTTTAAACGCCCACCTCTATCTGTACTTCAGAAGGCACGTTAAGCCGTTTGATTCTGTAAGGCAGCATTCGTTAAAATCAAGCAATCGACATTGTGCGACGTAGTGAACAGTATAATAGGCCAATCTCTACGTACACTATTGTTCATGTGAGAAGGCATGAACCCAGTAGTCGATAGGTTGATGATGATAATGATGATTTTGACCCCAGACGCCGGTGGAGGAGAACCGCGGCGGCGTGAAGAAGACTGAGAGCGAGCCCACGCACGCTAGCGGGCCCGCCGACCCGGCCTACCTGCTGCAGGATGCTAGGAGGTACGATCACATTTTATATGATACTAGCTGACCCGACAGACGTTGCCCTGTTTACACTTTATTCATTACATGATATGCATACATAGTACCTGGATGACTGAGCTTTGCTCGTTTTTTTAAATATTGTTTTCTAAAAATGAAACCTAGCTAGATCAATTTATCGCCCCCGAAACCCCCTGTATACTAAATTTCATGATAATCGTTGGAGCCGTTTCCGAGATTCAGATTATATATATACAAGAATTGCTCGTTTAAAGGTATTAGTTCTATAAACCTTCCTCTTGAATCACTATATCTATGGATGAAAACTGCATTAAAATCCGTTGCGTAGTTTAAAAGATCTAAGCGTACAGACAGCGGGAGCTACTTTGTTTTATACTATGAAAATAAGTATCATTAATATTGAAATGAAACACGGATTTAATCCTACGATCTAGGGGGCGATATTTGAACAGGTGATTTATTCTCACGCTGTGATACCTAGTTCCTTTTTGTCTTACTCAAGGTCACTGGTAACTTATTATTAACACCCAAAATTCTTGAACGGTATGCATTTCAATAATCAATTTTATTTCATATTGTTGTCATGCCACTTCATTTCAAGAACACTTGGTGGTGATTGTAGTTGGTCGTATTGTCATTCAATGATCATAGTGAGGCTGAAGTTCGTCTCCCCGTGGACCACGCACCCTGTGAAGGTCAAGATAAACTATTGGTTGACTTAAATAATATCTTAGTTGTATACTCTTACAACACGACAGTAGACATGTAAAAATAATGCGAGTTTTAATAGCCATATTAACTAACCAAATCATAGTAAATATGACACTAGTTAAATGGGGTATTTAGATTTATTAGCGATATATTTGTATTAAATATACCTATCGCTATTCTTGTTACTTAATAATAAACGCTTAGCAACTCGTTTGCGACACAGACAACAACAAGGTATTCTTAATTTGGATGTGTTTGTTATAGAAGTCTTCAGAACTCGATGGCGAAACTGGCCGAAGAGAAAGCGGGCGAAGAGAACCGCAGGCGCGCGGCTCGCGATATCATCACCACTGCCATACGCACAGGTAAGTCAAACTACCATATAGAGAACAATCGATGTAAAAAAGAAAGTCATCAAGATCATCAACAATTTAATGATTCGAAAGTACTAAAATCGATAGAATTTGGTTTTTGGTTTTATGCATGCTTTGTGCAGCAGCTCGAACTGATATTAGAGTCCTGTAGCAACGGCTGTTGTCGGAAAACGACACACAGGCAGGACAGTAAAAAGTTTTAACGATATAATTATTTGCTGTAGCCAGTTTCAGTTACTTTCAGTCAGTGCCGACTAACTCGTTTCTGGGTTCAAGCCAAACCTATCTACCAAAACATTTAACTTATGACCCTTAGGACGTCCGCTAAGACTCGTGCGGGTGGCACATACAAAATACCAGCGCAAATACATTTTTTTTTAAATTTACTTATAGGAAGACCAACAGCTATGACACAACTTAAAAAATAAAAAATTAAAACCTTTAATCTGTTTCCTGCTGTGAATACCGACACAATAGAAAATTTTATTGTTTGTAGCACGGATCTGGTACTATTAAGCAGACAAAAGGATAATAATAAAATTAAAATCATGTTAAAATGTTTGTTATAGTCAACGCAAAGACTCGTGGCAGACGGTGCCATAAATCACTTTTGTAACAGAAATGCGCACGCGCTACTGGATTGTCGATAAAAAGCATTGTTTGTGCGTTATCGACAAATATGTACAAATCACCTCATTATAGTATTGATCATAACTAATAGTTATTATGCTATGACAAATTTACACATTATGTGTTGAAGGTAGTTAGCAATAATTAAACTGTAGGTTACCCTCTAGTTGAGCGTTAAAATGTTTTGAATAAAAGACAAAGTCGCTAAATCGTCACAGTCGTTTCAATTGATAATTTCTTTCGAGATGGAGGTGTTTATTAAAAATAGTATAACCAGTATTCAGGGGAATATTCAACAACAAAGTCGTGTTATTATAAAACAATAAAATCCTAGCGGAGTTAAAAGAAGATCCTGCCAAGTTAAAAGAACTCGACTTTAACAAGCCTCGCGATCTAACTGCAATGATTTGTGGGATTGGTTTGAGAAATATCGATAGAATAAAGAAGGAGAGTGCTTCTGGCGATAATAACCTACTTAAAACTTATTGTTATCGATAAACATAGTGTACAAACAACGCGTATAAAATGAAAATGAAATTAAATTCATTTATTGGCACACACTGCAAAATTACACGATATTCACAATAACAATACAAAACAAAGACAAAAAACGAAGTGTGGCCAACTAGGCCCCAACCTCAGCACATGCTACAGCGACATAGAGCCGCTGCAACGCTGGTATTCTGGAGGGGCCTAAATTGGTGACGTGTCCACAAAACAAAGAGGAACCAACATAGACAATAAAATAGTAAAACGCATAAACACACAAAAACAACAAAAAACAATAAACAATAAATAGGACTCAGCACCATCCTGGCCGCCTGCCTGCCTTCCCGTGCTTAAAGCAGAAAAAAAAAATATAAAAAAAACAGAAGTTTGCACTATGGATGACGTATGAGTGACATTTGACAGCACAGAAAAAACCAAACAGAAACGGCAAGATGCGTTATTTGATTTGCAATAATTTACATTTACACAAAGAGGAAATTAATATTACGGAAAACATTTATATTACAATTACATGGACAGTACAGACAGGCCACTCGAAATAATGGACAAGTATAGGTAACGCCTATCGTGACAAAAATCACTACGTCTTTGTGACTTCACCCATAAAAAGTGTAAGTGCAAGAGAGCACATGAGGTGTGCTGTCTCATTCGCACGTTTTATTGCACCGTCTGCCACGAGTCTTTGCGTTGACTATAGTAATGAATCTGTTTGTCCCCCAGGCAAGCCGCCGGTGCCGTACGGGCGCTCGTCGTCGGCGGGCGTGGCGGCGCTGGTGTCGCCCGCGTCCCCCGCGACCCCCGGCACCCCGGCGTCCCCCGCCTCCCCCGCGTCCCCCGCCGCCGCGCCCTCCCGCGTGTTCCGCACGGAAGCGTTGCACCGGGTGCAAGACCACCGCCCAAGGTAAGTCAGTAAGCCATCGCATCGCTACCAGCTCGCTGTGACGGTCAACAAGGAATGCTAAGGGCTCTTTCAATGTAGACGTTTGTTGTCGGACGGTTAACGCACGTTTGCAGTGCGTTCCATACTAAAACGGTCCGTTTTTTGTTTGTGACTTTTTAATATGAAACGCACTGTTTGTTTGTTTGTGACTGTTTTAATATGAAACGCACTGCAAACGTGCGTTAGCAGTCTGACAACAAACGTCTGAATTGAAAGAGCCTTAAGTCTGTGTCAAAGTGATTTGAGCGTTCAAATCTACCATTAGGTATTAACCTGAACGTTTGACAAAACTTAACCTTGTTTATAATGTTCGGAGTCTGAGAACAAATGAAAGTGCACCTTTAATGTGATAAGGTTGTTGTTTGTCAATTAATTACTTTGTGTATTATAGGAGATGGTGACGACGGAAGTAGGGTATTAATATACCACGTACGGAAAGAGAAAATGTACAATTTTGATTATATTTAGGTGGCATACGTGATTGGGAACGCTAGTGATTATATGGATTAACCTGATAAAAGTATTACACCTATTATAAAATGCTGTCATGCCCGTTATTACTAAATGTTATTCATGTTTCCAACACAGAGGCGTATCGGTGGAGCGTATCATCCCTATCCACGTGGCGGAGGAGTCCCCCACCTCCCCCCCGCCGCAGCCCACGCAACCGACCACGCCCACGCAGCCGCCCACGCCCACGCTGACCAAGCAAGCGCCCAGAGTTAGCCACACACCGCTCAGGTAAGCATTTTGTAGCATATGAACAGATAGCTCCTAAGTATTATCGCAAAGCCAGTAACGAAAATGACAGGCCAATTTGTCACAGTAAAGAATCAACATTTTCATGGATAATTTTGTTGTTATAATTGTTAAAAAATCCAAGACAGAAACCACTGTAATATTCGTTTATGATATGAAATTTTATTATATGCAAAATGAAATTACAGTATATGTTGTCTGTTGGTATTGCCGTGCGATGTTGGCCAGGCACATATTGTAAATAATATGTAAATTAAAGGCGAGTAAAATTCGTAAAAAAAAGTATTTTCATTTCAGTGTGTAGTGTTCGCGAAAACTTTAGAAATCAATTCATATATTTTATGATGTGTAACAATTTCTTTTGCCAAACGCTAGGCGCCTGGTGTCAAACGAGTCTACTACCAGCGAAGCGTGCTCCAGCCCCGGCGAGCCCATCAAGAAGTCGGCGCGCGAGTTCATCATCCCCATCGCGGTGGAGGGCAAGGGCTACGTCACGCCGCGCCAGCGCAGCCTCGAACCCGACGCTGCCGCCGCCGGCCGGCTGCAGCGCGGGCCCAAGCCGCGACGCATCAGGTATGTACAAGGTGTTGGATAACAATAGTATAATCCCGAATATGGCAGAAAAGGTACAGTAAATAGAACCCCTGAAAATTATAAACATACCTGAAAAGCACCATATTTTGAAGTTTTTTGTTGCTAAGTACAATTGCAAAGTTACAACCCTAGATCCAGCTGATACAGTGTTCTTGGTCGTCAACCTCGACGTAACAGAAGTCAAAAAATGTCAGGGCTAATTTAAAGCAAAAATGGTTTTAAAATAAATTTGAGTTTTTTAATGGAAAGTAAATCTTCCTAAATATGATTTTGCATATTATTACGGTGTTCTTTGTACTTGGTTGCATGGATGGCTATGGCTATGGATTATACACTTATACCAAACACATATATTGTTGATATTGCGACAAAAGGATCAAGTAAGTAGTGCTTACCAATATTTTAGAGTTATACTGATTACCTTACCTTGCCTTAGGCGGCATTTACAGGGTCATCGGACTTGGGGGCGGCGAGAAACTTAAATGGTTCCTCAAGCCGTGTGAACGAAACACCGACAAAGGTCTTCCAAAGGAAATGGCGTCACGTTCTAGTGCGTGTCTCCGTTGCCTACAAGATTCTCCGAAGGGTTCTGATCGGATCGGGTCCATGGTAGGGTATCGAACCCGCGTTTTGTCAAACCGGGTCAGGCGCAACACCAATTTGGCTTTGTAATTTGGATAATAATAAGCTGGTGCAATTACTACATTAAATGAATATATAATTAATTTCGAAGATGAAACAAATAATGGAATGTATTACGTCTTTGATTAAAAACAGTAAGGCTTCGTTCACACGGGATCCGTCATTGATGATTCGTCAAAAAACACGATACATCATGACGGATGGACATTCACATTGCATACGGAATCGTGTTTTTTCACGATTCGTCAATATATCCAAATTGATGTTCACATTCGTTTCGTGATTCATCAGCGGATCCGTCACGAATAATGCACGATTCGGGTTTTTTGACGAACGTGATTTTTAAAAGACGATCCGTGATCTAAGACGTGACCGTAATTTTTCACGATTCGTGATGCGTGTGAACACGGGCATTTAAAAAGCATTGCCGCCGTCAAAAAAAACGAATCGTGAAAAAAGACGATTCGTCAAAAAACACGAATCGTCCTCGTGTGAACGCGCTCTAACTATCTTTGATTAATATTTTACTAAAGTGAATGTTATATTTCACAGCAGCTTAGTTAGCGGCGGTGAATCAGAAGAAGAAGAGGATACGCACATGCATAGATTGAGGTACGTATTTTCGACTGTACAATAGTATGGAGAATATCTTTGATTGACGTTTGCATTCAAAATTCTATCAAAAATTGTATAAAGCTACGATCTCAGATAGGACTCAATAGGGTATTTGACTACAATGAAAATATTGATCAAACTGTTGTTAACTTAATAGTAAACATGTTTTTAAACTAATTTAGCCAGCACATAATTTTAAAATAAGTATGATTTTTATAAAAAATCATTAATAACATAATAATTTTTTTATGATTGACCACGTAATCAAAAACGCACGGGATGACGCTGAATCTGGAGTGACGTCACCAGCTTGTAAACAGTAAAATGTCAATCAAAGTTTTGTACGTTTGATTTGACAGCTAAAAGTTTGTTTACAAGCAGGTGACGTCACGACATCACGTGACCTGCATTCTGCGTTTTGGCGGCTATTTCATTAATTTGAATTTTAATGGCGATTTTCATAAAAAAATAAAGAAATTCATAACGAATTAATCAAATTGCAAATATATTATGCTATAGACATATTTTTCTAAAACCTATCAAATACCCCGTTCAGCTGCTCCAACATAGCTCTTCAGAATGAGCTAGTTTTGTCTGTAGATTATTTTAGCTTATTTCTCCAAAACGTTTAGATGTTTTTAACTATTCAGCATTCATATACTTAGATCAATTTTATAATGAGTTATACAAAACAGTATCAACTAAGCAATAGACAACTAACGTACTACATTGTTTCAGGTCGTCGCGAGCAGCGCGCGCCGAGTCGGTGAGCTCGGGCGAGGAGGACGAAGAAGATGAGGGCTTCCACCTTCTCACCGCTGAGAACCTGTTCTCCACGCTGCTGCATCGGGTAAGCATATAGGGTCTAACAATATCAATAAGCGAACGTTTAAGGAGAGCATCTATACATCACACTGAGCATGCTCACCAAATTTGGTGCAAAACTACAGGCTCGTTACCGAGATAATCAACAAAACATTATCATAATTCACCACAAATACACCCTTTCCAAACCCCTACAGCTGCACTACACGCACACAAAGATAGCCGAACATGCCAATTGTGTGCGTGTACCTGTACACTATCTTTTTATTGACGCTTGCGTGCGTGTTAGTAAAGATACAGCATGTTTCATGATGTGCATTATTTTAATTGATTTAGTTTGTTAGAAAACAAAACTTTGAAAAATCACTATAAAACTGGAGCCCTTTTTTTGTCATTGTATTCAGAATGGTGTATAGATACCGCCCTTAAACGTTCGCTTATTGATTTTGTTAGACCCTGCATACATCTACATGCAGGCCCACACACAAATTTACTTATGCACACACTTGCTGCACACGCTTGCTTGCACTTGACGGGGGGAGAGGAGGCCTTACCCATTAAAAATTCTTGTACCATCTCTTCTCATACACGGGGAATATTTATATATAGCAAGAACCACACAAATGCGTTACATAGCATTTTATACTTTAATGCAAATTTACATACGGTTGTATAGAGTTAAAAATTAATTGAAAAGATTTGACATTTTTGGATAGTTTAATTTGCAGTCGTTGTTTTTCTCTTTATTTGGGTTTAGTTAGTTATTAATTGTAGTAACTGTGACAAAATAAGGAAAGGTTTACAGATTGATTTTAGAATTTAGATTATCTGTAACAATTTGACAACGATTGCAAAATAAATACTAATAATTAAAAATATGGGTCACTTACTTGCAAATAAAACATTAACTGTTCGCAATGATAGATATTCTCATCATCATTAGCTTACAAAGTTCCACAGCGGATTGTTCTGCAGATATAGATATTTTAACACGTTAGCTGCGGCACCAATTTTTGCATACTTCCCGTTCCTGCGGCACGAGGTATAATCGGCCCGTACCGTGACCAGACGTTAGAAATGAGAATTTTGGTCCTTATTGATATAGACAGTGAATTGATGAACCCTAATCCACCGTCGCCCCGGGATCTGATGGCTAGTTTAGGAATTATTAGCAAAACAAAATATGGGATCTTATACACCTCGTAACGCACTGAAATAGGGCAAATTTTCGCTGCGATTAGTGATGGGAAAAATAATATCGACGTTTTTAAACTGTCTTAACTACGCAACGACTTGACCGATTTTGATCAATTATATCTCATTAGATCGTTTTAAGGGCAAAACCTGGCAAAACAACACAAAGCTATCAAAGGATACATTTTTTTTTAAATAATCTAAATTGTGCTTGAAGGCGCCATAAAGAAAAAAAAACCGGCCAAGTGCGAGTCGGACTCGCGCACGAAGCGTTCCATTCTATACCATTAAGAGGCACCTATTACAGACTTATTATTGGAAAATAATGGATTACGGTTTATGCATAAGGTTTATCTTTCTATTTGTATATGAAAATCTTAATGCGGTTCACAGAATAGAAAAAAAAGGCAACCAGAAGTAGAAAAGAAACTGTCCTATTTATTCTGCCTCGGGCTTTAAAAATACAATTATTAGAACTTGAATTAACATTAAAAAATCAGTATCAATATACTTTTTTTATAAAAATCTCAATATATATGTTGTACTTATTTATGAGTGTTTTTCATTGAAACAGGGTAGACAATAAGATTTTTTGCACTGAGTGCACTGAGTCAAAATCTTTTTGGATTTTTTATCAGCTTCACGAGATGGTAAAAATGTGCGTAGTTTTTGGTAACAACCAACACATCTTCTCCTTTTTTCACCCTTTTCGAGGCAATGGCGTGCGCTTTCAGGTGCTGAAAAATAACAAAAATGTAAAGATAACGTAATAAAACTGACATTGTTACTTAGGTTAGATCGTAGATGAGAATAACAATGATAATGTAGGTATAACTGCATCAAATGAATGTGTTTGTTTTATACTTAAAATGTTGAAAGAGTAGGTAGGTAAGGTAGCTTAAATTCAGAATAATTAAAAGGAAACAATAATAAATAACTTAATAATGACCAAATGTCAAGCTTAGTTTATGAAAGCTTCAACACGTTGACTGTCAAGAAATATATCTAAGCATTACATTACCTGGGGTCTCATCGATTTCCTTTTTTATTAAAGATTCTATAAGTTTCTCCACAAAGAGTCTTTTTGGTAACTTTTTTCCATCAGTTTGGATTGAATTAAACACAATCCAGGCATTAATTAGCGCCGTACCAAATATTAGCTCCATTACAACTTTTCTCCACCATTTGATTCCTCTCTTCAAAGTTGTATAATAAGAAGACATCTGGTCAGAAAAGTCAATGCCTTTTTTTGTTTTATTGTACAGCAAAACACATCCCGGTTTTTTTATGCATTCGTCGGTTCCTCTCTTCTTTTTTCCAGTATCTATCAGGTTATCATCGTGATCTTTGCACGTAGTCAACATCAAAACATTCCGTTTATCCATCCATTTCATTACCTTTACGCCCTTTTTGTTCATTTTTCCAATAATTTCGCCTTTCTGCAATTTGTAACTAGTAACTTGCTTTGGCAGATATTTCCATATTTTATTAAGTGTTCCACATAAAAATGTTTTTTGTGATAGAAGATCTTCTGCCAGGCCCAACGAAGTGTAGTAATTGTCTACTATTACGATTCTACCCATTTCTGTCAGATTTGTCATCAATCTTAACACTACTTTTTTACTGTGTTCTAATTCTTTTTTCTGATTTTTTTTCCCTGTATAAACCTCTAACTCAGAAGTATAACCTTCGGGAGTGCAAAGCTTATAAAGCTTTACGCCGTACCGGTGTGATTTGTTTTTTATGTATTGGCGAAAACCTAGTCTTCCTCTCCATGGTATCATGGTTTCATCGATTACCACATACTTTCCAGGATTTGCAATACGTCGAAAGTCTGAATTTCTGTAATCTTTGTGAACATATTTCTAATTTTATATAGTTTGTCAGTTTGGTCTTCATTACTTACATCACTGACATGCCAGCATTTAAGTAGCAATAAAAATCTGTCTCTTGTCATTACTGAAGAAATAAATTCGTTTCGATACAATTTGTTTCTGCTCCAGTATAAATTTAAATTAGGAACTCTACACAAACCCATTGCCATTAAAACAGCCAAAAATGTTCTCATTTCCTGAGAACTGGTGTCACTCCATTTTGTCATGCGTGAATTACGTTTCATATTTTGTTGATTTATTTGTATATACTTTTTTCGTCATAGTGACAATTCAGTACCTAATTAAAAATATTGGCTTTGTATGACCGGTACACTTGAAAATAGAATTAATTAATAAGCTGCTAGAGAAAGCCTTTGCTTGGTGATAGTTTAAACAAAGTGTTATTCTTAAGAGCGTTTACGCCGAGCGCGAGACCTTAAGTTTAGGTTTTTAAGTCCAAATATCACGCACACTGAAGCGGGCTGTGAGCGCGCGCGAGTGTGTGCGTAGAGTAGGCTAGTTCTGCTCACTATAGTCAAACTCACTACTTTGATCCGTTCGAATTTAGTTTTTCGGTATACTTAGAAATTATTGAAGTGAAAACTTCTTTAGCGGCGTTGTACATTTTTTTTGTAATGGGTAAAAAATGTTGAATTCGCGCCAGGACACGTGACCTGATCGAAAATGTAAGACGTAAAATCGTAAGACGGATGGAGAGTAGACAGCCGGCGCGGCGTAGGAGAGAAAGTATCCCCCTCTCTTTCTACGGCGCGGCGAAAATGTATGCCTGCTGTTTCGTTTAGGTGGCGCAGGGCGCTTGCGCGAATAAATTGTCATGTTTGTGTACGATAGCACAATAAATAAATATTGTATTCTACCACATAAATGATAGTACTTTTATACTGATAATTGAAGCAATTCGTGCAAAATTATTCCCTAACCATTCCAAAATATCAAAAATGCACAACGTTAATATTCAAGTTTTCACTTCTGCCGGCACTCCCGGAGTGCAACCCGTCGTTTTTTTATTTTTAACTATGGGCGTACGCAGATGACTAAACTACGGATACATGAAATAAGTACCTAAGTATAATATTATATTGTATGTATTTTTATTAATGTTGTAATTAATCTTATATCACAAAATTATAATCAATACCTATCTGTTCCTCAACGATTTATTTTGGACGAATTGATTTGACGACGACACATTTTATTTTATTTTATTCATAGCTCGGCAAATGTCTCCACTCCACCTGATGTTAAGTGGAAATGGAGTCCCTGTTGTTGTTCCCTGCATGACGTTGACAGTTGACAGTTTGTTGATGGTTTGAGATACGAAACATTTAAGAATCCTTCTTATTTAAGTTTTTCTTCCAATATTTTACAAAGAAATGATTAATTGTATGGGCAGTCAAATAAATTGACCGATTTTTTAGAATATATCAATAATAATATGTTGTCTATTACCAAGCCCAATTTTGCTAATCTCCTTTTAAAATAAATTTTGTATAAAAACTACTGGGAAAATATGAGCCACGTAAGCACAAAGCGCATCATGCAGCAATAAAATAGGTGCTGTCAAAATATCGGTCAAGTTATTTGACTGCCCATACAATTAATCATTTCTTTGTAATACATTGGAAGAAAAACTTAAATAAGTAGGATTCTAATAAACATAATAGCTAAGAATACTTAAAAAAATTTAAAAAGGAATACACTTATTAAATAAATAATTAGTTTACAAAAGTCGCACTGCTAGGATATGGCGAGGAGATTGGGCCATAGCCCATAGCGCACACTGGCACGGGTGCGGAGCAATCGTGACAAAAACTGGGACCAACGGTTTTACGTGTCTTGCAAAGGAGAGGAGAGAGAAAGACACGCATAGATGGTATTTCCCACCCATCCCGTGGGCCAGCATTGCGAAAGTTACTTAAAGCTCACTTTAGTTTAGGTGGAAGCTTTTTACCTACATACTTACACCACGCCCGTTTCGGATAGGAGGGGGGGGTGTATGTTTCGTTGAATTTGTTACCCATTATCTCTGCAACATAATATACGTTGTCAGTTTAAAAATTTAATTTGTTTATGCTCTCACCAATTATCTAAGTAAGTAAGATAATGGATAAATATTCATAAACATAGAAGAAACACCTAGACCCGAAATAAATTTAGAAAAACAGTCCTTCTCTAAATTAACCCCACCGGGAATTGAACCCGGGGCTTCGGAGACAGCGCGACGCCCGATCCGGCGCGCTAACCACTCGACCACGGAGGTCGTCCAATTTAAAAATGTTGCAATTCATCAAAAGTAACATAAAATAATTTATTCACTAAAGTACTAAGATTTGCTTATCGCGCTATAAATTTGAACTATGTTCGAAATTACGGCAATTGTTCGATAATCGTCGGGTAGAGCGTCGAGCGACGTGACCACTCTCTCAGAAGCCTCGTGGCGGACTGATTTGATACTAATAGAACGCAGAGTTTTGTAGTAGTTTTAGAGCAGTTTTAAAATATTTATAGAAAAATTATAGAGCTAATTTAGTAAAAAGAATTTTGCGCATAATTTAAAGAACACTTTTTTCTATAGTAAAAAGCTTTTATCTTATATTTATATAGTTAGTATATTAGAGAAAACAATTATTTTATCACCTATAATTTCTTTAAAAATTCACAATGTTTGGATTTTTATAGTTTTTGTTAGTAACCAAAATCTAAAAATGTTTTCAACAAACTATTTTGCTGAAGATCTTTCAAATTGAAATAAAATTTTTGTTCTTAGGTTTGTCAGTAATTTAAACACATTTTTAAGCTTCGAAGTTGACGCGGAAAGTCAAATTATGACAACCTCTGTTCAATTATCTTGTTATAAATTCCAAAATATCCATAAATCTAAAAATGTTTTCAACAAACTATTTTGATGACAAGATCGCCTAATGATATAAGTATTTAACATATTTGTAAAGTAGATATTCATAGATATTAAGAGGTTTGAAAAGTACAGTTTTTGAGCAAAACGGCGTAAACGCTCTTAAATGAAAACCCTCTTTAGGTGGTGATACAACTCGTGTAAGTAAACAAGTTTCATCAAAATAAAAGAAAGAAAAAATATAATACTTCCTATACAAAGTCCCAAGAGTAAGTTTTGTGCGACAAGTTAATTTTATTACCAATAAGTATAGGTATCATAATTAAGGCAACCAGTTGGAACAACTGATATTACCTGTATACAAATTTTCTTAAAAAAGTATTTTTACAAACGATAAAAAAGTATTTTTATCGTTTTCTTATGAAAGTTGTTCTATTTCGCGAGTGGTTACAACCTAGGAGGGTTCGCTTTATTAGATGTTATATTATTATTCATGTAAGTGGTGCAAAATATAAACAGCAGTTTAAAAATAGAGATGAATTTGGCATGCTTATTCATTACAAAAAACAAACTCACACACACACACACCACACACTTTTAAAGAAAGTTTTTAAGATTTGTTTTACAATAAATACTTAGAATCCCAGTCCCACTCCGTAAACGCTTTATTCATGAACCGATAGCAGATTTAATCAAGACGCATTAAGCCTAGATTTCGAGTGAAGACTGAAGCGAGTGAAGCTGCGGTATATTATATATAATATACTGTCATTTTATACCAAATAGTCTGTATGCTACATCTTTCTTCTCAAGCTTTATTATGGTCCAGATTATTTACATGCGATTACATTTGGCAGCACCTTATGTTGTTGAATATTATGTTAAAGGTTTAATATAAAAACGGTGTATTAGTTAGTGCAAAATTAATTCTCGTATCAAGCTTTTCACACAAGTAATCTTATAGATAAATGTTAGAAATATCATATCCACGCATGCTTATACAAAACGTACTTACAAACACTGTAATCCTTTATTTAAGATGGCTAAAAACAAAACATTTCATATTAAAATATTGAGTTTCTTAAATTACTAACACAATAATTTCTGTACTTTTACCATCGTACAATAATATACTCCGCCTGGTGCTCTCTTCCGACCACGTGACATATATCGTAAAATTTACATAAGTCGAATCTAACACACTTAACAAACTTGGTGATTAAAAATATCCCTTTACATAGGTATTTTGTTGTTTTTAACTTTTTAGTATTATTGTAATAGCGGCCTACATAATTTGAGAAAACTTCAACTATCTATCTATCGCGACAAACGGACAGACAGCGAAGTCTTAGTAATAGAGGGTCCTGTTTTTATCCTTTCGATACGGAACCCTAAAAATCTTTAATATTTATATACCTACTTTCAAAACCTAGACAAAGAACTACTGAAATATTAATTATATTACTTACCTGTTTTGTCAACGGCTGCTTTGCGTTTCTTGTGGAGTTTTTCACTACCTACAAAAATATCAATTAAGTGTTAAGTCCTAATAATAATAACATTATTATCACGATATAGAATAATAGGTAATTCTAGATATGTTGCAAAGTATTAGGTACGTCAATAATCGTTATTACCAATAATATCTTTAGGTATAATATACTTAAGTAATAATATCTTACACTTACTTTAGGTACATAGCTACCAAGATAAGAAAAAACTAGGTACTTACGTAAGATTTTTTCATTAAAAACTTACCTGTTTTGGCTCTGTTTCTGGGTTTTTTTAAATTAACTTCTTCCGACATCGTTTAGACATGTTCGGCGCTGTAAAAGGACGTGCTCTCCAATCGACGTGATGCACAACACTGGTCGCGGGAAGCTCGCGTTGAGTGCGGTACGAGGTCAGGGGGGATATGGGACGTTTTAGCCTCGTTCCGCACTGCATTAAAATTATATTAATTAAGTGCGGCACGAGGCCTAAGACATCCGGTACCAAGGTAGGTACACCACCGAGTCCGGAACCATTAGTGATCTCAAATATATATTTATCTCTTTCCTACACTGGACCAAACCAAAGCTATGCCATTCGCACGACAGAGAAATTCACTTTTTTGCTTGCCGCACCACAGGGAAGTTGCATCAGGGGTGATTTAGGCCTCGCTTCGCACTTAACGTGTTAAATATAAGGTCCAATCCGCTTGTCCCCAGGTCCGTGCTCTGACGAACCGCCTCAACGGCGAAGAAGGCCCCGGGTTCCCGCAGCACCCGCACTCGTTATTCAACAACTTGCAGTCTCCGTTCTTCAACAGGTAACTCTCAGCACACGGCGCTAGTTTGGCTTTATAATACACACTGTATCATTGACTGAGTAGGATTAATAAAAGCACAGAGCTGTAAAAATAAAACTTTTCAAACTACCATGGTCTTAGAATATTATTATTATTAACTGGTTTATTACCATGTTTTTAGATGTAGTGAGTATATTTCGGCACAATTGCATCAGAACCTTTTTTTTTTTGGGAGAGAGACTGCTGATTGCCGAGGGGCATTTTCAGCTTCACCGGGCTTGTTTTAGGGGCGGCGAGGTACGTAAAGGGTACCTCAAGCCGTGTTGAAACGAATCACCTTCGGAGGATTTCTAGAGGGGTACGGCATCGCACACTTAAAAGTGCGCGTCCCCGTGCCCTCCCAGAGTCTCCGAAGGGTTCGGATCGGATCGGGCATCAGAACCGTGTTGTAATTCCGTTAATTATAATTATTCTATGGCTATAAGAAGTTTGTAACTAGAGCGGATTCTTAAATAATCTCTTTTAAGAGTCTGAGTTACTTCTATTTTTTTACTTTAGTATACTTACCTAATATTTTTAATTTTTTGAAAGTTATGAAGTAAACTAAAAAATAAGTCTAGACCAAAATACGATTTGTTAAGGTGGAGTGAAACTCTGCCCTTTCGGTTAGAGTTTCACATGAGCCAGGTCGAATTTTTGAAGTGTTATTTTAAGTTTTGATATAAATATGAAATTTGTAAAAATATGGAATGATGTATACCAAAATCGTTTTAAATAAAATCTTCATCAATATCACTCTGTCTTCCTAAACAGTTTCTACTAAAATTGCTGTATTTTGTACAAAAATTCAATTCACGGCGAAAGACATTCTAAAATAACTTTTTCCTGCTACCTATTTTCTTTCTTATTCATTAAAACTACATCTCAAGGTTTTTTTATTGATACTTCCATTGATACAAGACGTTTAACTATAAAATAATAAATTTAATTATACGCATGTAATTTTCAATTTTCTCGAATTGTCATCCAACTAAAATATTAATATGTTAATTTTATGCATGCAGCCCGCACTTACCACGGAGACACCTATTGTAAGTACCTATTATTTTAGTTATTTTTTTTTATTTATTTGGTTTTCGTCTATAATGCTTTGTTACATACATATTAACAATGACAGTAAGGCCTAAGTGCCATTTAGTATGTCTTTTGAGCAACCATACAATGACGTCATAGAACAACATATGTGTAAAAACATCCGTAAACCTAACCACCTTTTGTTACCGGCTAGGAACAATGCAATCAATTGCAAACAGCAATTTTTTTATATTTTTTTTATATTGATAGTCTGCAACGAGCAGGCAGACCGCCTGATGGTGAGCGGTCACTGCCGCGCCGCCCATGGACATCAACAACTTGTTGCTTTTGTGTTGCCGACCTGAGAAAAACTTCTTTACACCCCTTTTGAAAGAATCTATGTCGTAGCTCAATGGAAAAACCTCGGATGGCAGATAATTAACCTAATTCGTGATTTTTTTTTAAAGTTTCGAGTAGCAGACGTAGTCAAAGTAAATTCCACATGAATTTTATTTATATACGATCTGTTTTCAGTAAAAGCAATTTAACCGAATACTTTAATTTGTAATGGTGTTCCATAACGGTAACATAAAGTGTATAGATTTACCCAGTGCCTATAGGCCGACAAATTAGTGGTCGACCTTACGAAAGTGTGACCAGACGTGTGACAAGGCTGCAACTAGGTTCTCTAGGTGTTCAAATTTCAGAGTTGATTCTAATTGCTACAAATATTTTTTATAGTATATTGTATTGTTAACTTTTTTATACTGTCCTTGCGTAAAGAACCACGGACCCTGTGTAAATGGTTCGAAACGACAGAATAAAACTAATATCTTAAATATAGATAATAAATGAGTAGATGCGTAAAATTTCTTTAATTTCAATTATACAATTAAATGTTTTGTATTGTACAACTTGATCTGAAGTACTACCGTACTACACTTTTTAACCTACAGTTCTCCACATCTTTTGAAAAAGTATTATTTCAGTTCAGTCTCATCCGATCCTTCTCCCCTCTTGTATAATTTTCTACCAACAGTAGACTTGTCTTGTGATACCTCAACACATAATTAAGCCGTCATGAGTATGACGTTAAAGGTCAGCTGGTCGATTACGAATTTGTCGGACTATAATGTGTTAATTTGTGTTTTACATGCAGCACTCATAGACACGTGGAAAACAAAAGAAGTGTCTCGGAAAAGTGAGTCTTGTCCTGTCTAATTATTAAAAAAAACTAGATACAGTAACTTATTTCCAGTCAATAATATTTAGATTCTTTTCGTAGAGGAGCTCTTTTTAGTAAATCTTTATTTAGTGATAATTATCTAGTCAATTATATATTTTTAAATAATTTGTTATTTCTCAAAGACATCATAATGCTCTCACTGTAGTACTAGGTCTTATGAAAAAAAAAGCTGCACTTTGTGATGGAAGCAAGCCACTTTGCATAACGATAGTGGAGATCAAAATAAGCGATTTCACCCGCAGCAGTAAAAGTTTTATCCCTTAGGAACAGAGATGGCGCCACTACCTTAAAAAAATAATTAAAAATTTCTAAAACCTGAACGGATGGTTTGATATCAATGATTAAGGTGTCAATCAAAAGAAATTATATTAATTTGTTTTAAAAAAAAATTAGGTAGTGGAAAATAATTATGAATACCAAAATAGCCCTCACTTTAAATTTTTTATTTTTTTATTTCTGTAATTTTATAAATAAAAAGTATGAAAGTGTTACTTTTTTATTTATTCATTATGTTATGCAATTAATTACGCGTTTAATTAAAAAAACCGCATATCAATATCTTCTATAGTTCTAAAGTTATTGAACAATACACTACACGGTGCCGCCGGTGCGATGCTGCCGCTACACGTGCAATTTCTATGTAATTTCGAGGTGGTACCGCACCGATTTCGATGAATTAGGTGTCAAATGAAAGATAATTACATAATCTATCACAGAAAAAAATAATTGTAAAATAATATCTTTACAAATGCCCAAATATTTGTTTCATTTCTAAAAAAAATGAATTTTAGTCGCTTTTTACTTAATTTTGTTAATTCATTTTGTTGCCAATTAAATACAGTATTTGTTAAGGAAAACTGCATGTCAATAATTATGGAGATATAAAATTATGTAGTTAGTTAGGACCTTTACGAAGTAACAATTCGGGTTCTGGGAAAATTTACTGATTCCTTAAAGAATGAGGGCAGTAATTTCTCGGGCGCACCGTATCAAAGGACGCTTTTTTGTCATTTTGAGAAATATGTATTCAAAAAATGTTTAAGGGTGCGCCGACCAAAAGATGCCAAAAATGCAGTTACGGTTAAGTAAATATAATTGAAAATACTATCGTATTAAATGAACAAAATATATATTTAGTATCATAGGGAACGTGTTTACAATTTGTCAGAACCATAAATTCATAACACGCTATAGTTTTTTCTACAATATCATTTAAAGTTGGGCAAAAATCAGAAAACGAGTGGCGGCGTTTAGTAGATTTCTTATAGTTTATCTAAATTATTGTACCTCTGATTTTGTCTAAACAATCATCAATGGATAAACTACAAATTGCTAGACTACATTTTCGATTCATCAAGTGGTTATTTAAATAATATTTTTTTATTAAGCACCTTAAATTCCCCATACAAAATTAGTATGGCCGCGCGGCATCAAATAAATATGGACGACGACATTTCAAATAAAACATATGACACTTGTCACTTACGGACGGCGCACCCTTAACAAAGCATTGTTCAATAACTTTAGAACTATAGAAAATATTGATATGCCGTTTTTTTTATTAAACGTGTAATTGATTGCGTAACTTATTGAATAAATCAAAATGTACCACGTTCATACATTTTATTTACACAATTACAGAAATACTAAAAAAAAACTTTTTTCAAAAGTGAGGGCTATTTTTGTATTCATAATTATTTTCCGCCACCCAATTATTATTTTTATAACAAATTAATATATTTTCTTTCGATTGACACCTTAATTATCAAAATCGGACCATCCGTTCAGGTTTTAGATTTTTTAAATTATTTTGTTAAGAAAGTGGCGCCATTTCTGTTCATAAGGGATGAAACTTTCACTGCTGCGAGTGAAATCGCTTATTTTGGTCCCTACTATCACAGTGCAAAGTGGCTTGCTTCCATCACAAGGTGCAGCTTTCCGAAGAAATATCGCCATAAGACCTAGTACTAATTTAAACAAAATATAAGCAAATCTTTTCGTGGGTAAAGCAAATACTAATAGACGTCAGTAGAACGAAACGCTCGTGGAAATTTTTTCAACATTTGTGTTTACAAAACGTTTATTCAACTATATTTATGCGATTTATTATTATATTTATATATTTATTTGTTTATATTTATTATTTATCGATTATTATAAGGTCGAAAATAATTGATCAACATACTTGGTAATACTACAAATGCCTACCAATGTTAATTATAACACTTACACTTCCAGCCGCGACGGGTGGGGCGCGCGTGATCTGCACGCGAACTTCGACTCTATGTTCAACAAGCCGCGCCCGCTGCCGAGAGGTGAGTCGCACGCGCCTCCGTAGCTGCCTAGGGAAACGTTGCCACTATCACACGCACCGCCTCGCCCGCACACCGCTACACGACTGGTCATTACATTCAGTAATCTCTATAGCTTCACCGTTACAGGTGCTTTTTGATTGGATATATTTTTGTTGAAATATGTAGCGCGCCCAGTTCGAATAGATTAAAACAATAGTATGATTTGCATAGAGCAGAAAATTGGTACTGACGTTAAGGTAAGATAATAAATACTTCTATTGCAAATGAACTGTCAGTAATACCTATCGATAATACTTGTGAGTAATTTTTATGCAATGGCAAAGGTAAATTATGACCTATCGCGATTTTGATACTAAAAGAGTGAGTAATTAAAATGTTTTTGCTCAAATCAAATTTTTGACATTTTGTTTTCAAAAGGGGTATTTTGGGTCTGTTACAAATTTCAGCTCTGTGCGAATTATTTCTAAGTTGAATGTTCATTTTAACATATTTATTATCACTGATATCATAGTACAAAATATATATTTCTGAATTATCCTATTTCTTTAATCAAAATATGTTATAATGCCGGCTTAATATTTTTTTATGAATACAACCACATATTTCAGGATAAATATAGTCAGTTTTAAAGCAGAAATGACGCTAACCTATTTATTGTTCGCTTTAAATTCACATAAATAAATACATTAGATATATAGTGCTTTATATTGGGACACTAAAGCAGTATTATTGCGCAGTCACGTTAAATGTTATGTGAGCAATGTGTAGATGTTAGCGGCGTATCCTAAGCGGTTGAGCTATACATTATCTGTGGCTTTGCGATTTCAGACGTTGTCGTATACAGTTTTATGATGAGTTCTTCCATCTTAGAATAGCTTAGATATAAATGTTAGATTTTTTTATATATTAACGCTAGAAGAAACTCTTCACAGAGGTACAGTCATGAGCAATAACATGTTAACAATGTAACTCTTAATACAATCGAATAAGAGTCAAAACTAGTCAAAAGTATATATATGTTAATGTTCGACTGTACCACAAAGTTTAAAGATTACTTATTTGAACTTAAAATAAATAAATTTGCATTACATCACAAAGTATATAATAATTATCGATAGAAAATTATGGTGGTGATGTAATTGATGATACATGGTATGATGTGTTCATTTAAATATAATTACTATTTCACAGTCTTCACTCTGAAATTCTAATATTTATAAGATTTATTGACAGTTTCGACTATAGCTTTTTTATATTATGTTTTTTCCAAAATTTATAATACAGAATTATGCATAGTTACTTAAAATAATTAAATTATAGCGACTAAATTAGAAAACCCTTTATTAAATTCACTGTAGTTTCGAGCATGTAAACTGATTCATTGTACATACGGCGTCGCACCACCTTAGTTAGCGCTCAGACGGGCTGCTCCGGCTACAGAACTCACAACAAAGCTAGCTTGCACTAAAATAACCTAACTGTCCTCCATCACACGGTCTCGGCGCGTCACACTCCAATCGATTACCACGTGTCAGATATTAGCGACGTTTTCCATTAGTAAAGTCGTGCTTTGCATAATCTTAAATATATAATTGACTATGCCCTTACAATAGTCCATTATATAACTTGTGTGTTTTTACCAGAGTTCATTAACATGTTTTTAACATTAATCCAATGATATTTTTAACCCCTTTTTTGCATTGTAGTGTTATATTTGTATTCAAATTGCATTCTTTGTGCAGGTGTTGACTTTCTCCTACCCGCTAACACTAGCAGGAAAATGTTGCGTTGCTATCGAATATCATAAAAAGTTTTTTTTTATAAATCATCGTGTAGAAACATGCATGTAATGCGAAAAGGCATTTCATTTTGTCGCATTGCCTGTGACAATTTTGTTTGGAAACGTAGAAATACTCTTTAATTTTTTTTATGTTAAATTTCTTTTTTGAGTAAAGTTTTCAGCCAATTTTTAACCTAGAGCCAATATCGTTTACAGACCGACAGTTAATCGATTAGTTTGGAACGTGATAGTATAAATGTGTAGATAGTGGATGTGGTAGCACTCGATGTTTCGTGCGGGCATTCACCGCTCGCTCGCACTAGCGGCGATAGCATTCAAGATCATGAGACATACGCTATGTGCTCGAGCGAGACAACTTATCTGCAGCCAGACTAAGACAAGTCTGACGCTCTCACGGGGGAGGGGATGGCTGGGGGAGGGAGTCGGTACCGATGGCGGCAGCAGCAGCGGTAGTGAGGTTGTGTTGGTGTGGTTGCAGTTGGGTTGCGCGTTACACTGCATGCTCCGACCAAATCTTCACTTCACAGCGGCACCAGCGCCAACCACAAACCCGCCACAAACGCCACACAGGAATAGGTACTAAACTCTATTTATTTCTTCATATTTTTATTATGTGTTTTTTCTTTTGTGTTCCGCACCGTACGCCGCGCTCGTTTACCAGAATAGAGATGCCTTTATACATATTGTGGTATACTACGCCGATGCGATCTTAGTCTTTTCGAGCGTTCTGGTAAATCGTAATATCGAAAGCAACATTTTAATGCATATTTTTTGTGTTCAGTTTTCGCATAATCAAAAGCTTAGTTTGATCTAATTCTTTCACTCCGTACGTAGCTCTTAGATAATCATTAACTATTAACCGTGCATCGTCGTTCGCATTAATCGTCCCGTGTCGCATCCGTCGATCCACCGGCTCCGCGGGGTACCCCGCCGAGGTTCGATGTAAATACCATCCCGGCGCGCATCCTGCACGATCGAAAAGTGTGTTTTTCGGTTACTTTTCAGGCGGTAGCAAGAAAGGGAAGCAACAACCGGCGGCGGCGGACGCGCTCGACCTGTCCGACCTCGACTTGAGCTCCATCCAGCTGTCGGCCCGCGAGCTGCGCGCGCTGTCCGGGCTCACGCCGGCGCTGTCCCGCCGCCTGCAGCGACAGCTGCTCGCCAGCCTGCCGCCCGCCGCCGCCACGCAGCTGCGCCGCACGCTGTCGCTGCGGGACCCGCCGCGACCCGCCACGCCGGAGCCCGCGGCACCCGACACCACCGACGCTACCGAACGACCGGCTGAAACAACTCAACGACCGGCTGAAACAACTGAACGCCTAACCGAAACAACTGAACGCCCAACTGAAACAACTGAACGCCCAACTGAAACAAAACAACGCTCCCCGAGTGCGACGCCGCCGCCGCGAGATAAGGATTCGCCTAAAACGATCGAAGACGGCCCCGCATCGCCGCGAGCCGAAGCCGTCGCCAGTCCGCCCGCTCGCCTCCGCTCCCCGGAGTACCCGCTCGATACGGACTCCGTGCAACAGTTTTGTACGCTGCCGCGGCTGCGGCGGCGGGCGGCGCCCTCCCGCGCAGCGACTTCGCCGTCCGAATCTGAATCGGGGCTGAATTCTATGAATGCGCGGAACACGCCCGACCGATCGCTTCTCAGCAAGTATTTGACGCCCGAACGAGCCTTGTCCTTGGATGATTCGTCGTATTCCTCGGAAGGTAGTATTCTGTCGGAGCCGAGTTACGTGGCAGCGTACGGCGGGACGGGCCTCGGCCTCCGTCGCCATTCTATGCGACTCTCCAACGATCAGCCCCGACGACGCGTCTCGAGATTCTTGAGATCCGACTTCTTCGACTCGCCGACGGACGAGAGCGTCTACGAGAAACACCGCAAAGAAAAGGAACTCGAGACGCAAAAGATCTTACGCGAGATACGGGAGAAAAAGAACAAAGCGCTCGATTCCCCTAACGTGCGATCTCCGATTTCGGACTACGGTGACGCACCCCCTACGTTTAAAGACGACTCAGCCTACACTAAGAAGTGTCTGTCGCCTGTGTCGCTCTTGACTGTAAAGGAGAGAAGTCGGTCGAACACTCCATTCTTTCCAATTTTAGATAATATTAAGGAGACCGCTTTAGATGTAGCTCATCCCATTTTCCCAGATAAGAAGACATACGGCGACATTGAGGAGTTGAGGCCGAAGTCGCGTTTTGACGAGAGCTCTTCAATTCGGGAGTCGAAACTCATTAGACCTAAGAGCTATCCTGTTAAAAATCTAGAATCTATAGATGAACCCACTTCCACAGTATCGACGGATACTATAGAAAATGAAAGTGACGTCAAAGACAAAAATTTGCAAAAGGAATCCAAACTAATGAGGCCAAAGAGTTACCCTACGAGTAGTCCCTCACCCGAAAAAGTATACCTTCATCGCAACAGTCTCAAAAAAGAGGATACACTCAGTGCTAAACCAAAAGATGGTGATGTGAAAAGTGACGTTGAAGTCAGCTTTAGTATTACGTTACCTAAGAAAAAGCCAGAGGTACTAAACGTAGTAGAACCAAATGCTAACAGCGATTCTAATCAACAAAAAGTTGAATCAAAAGCTGATACTGAAAAAGCGAATAACGATAGTCTTCTACTTAGAAAATATAAAATAATAAGCGAAGAAAATAAAGAGAAGTTAGATTCAAAAAAGGAAAATGGTTCAGTTGTTGCCAACGGGGGTCCGAAAGAAAGTATAGGTAAAGACACCTTAGTTTCCGAAGACAAGGAAACAAAAGTATTGAATAATACAACTAAGAAAGACGGAAAATCAAAAGCGTCTGAGAGTGATAGCACTGAAAAGAAAGGTACAATAAAAAAGAAAATAATTAAAAAAGTTTCCTCTAAATCAAAGTCTGACTTGGGAAGCAGCCAAGACACGAGTGATGCCAAAAGTAGCACTGAAAAGAAAAAAGTTATAAAAAAAGTCAAGGAAAAAGTAACTGAGGACGGAGCCAAGTCTGCGGTTGTCACAAAGAAAAAGTCTATGTTACAATCTATTGGACAAAAGTTTGAGAAATTTACCTCAACGAAATCCAGTTCACCTGAAAAGCCATCTGAAAATGGTAATGTAGGCAACGACAGTAGTGACGCAGTTAAATTAAAAAGATTGCAAAGAGAGCAGTCTGTGCCTGTGAACGCAGAGCCGCCCACCGAATCCAATCTTATTAAAAGAGCAGTTACGTTGACAGACGTGGCAGTTTTAGATACCCCAACCACTAGCAATACGAAAACCACTGTGTCCAAAGTATTAGGACTCTTCAAAAAGTTTGATCCAAAAGAAAAGGCATCAAAACCTCCAGTAGAAAAGTCACAAAGTGAAAATCTCGAAACTGATCTCGCTGATAGCAAAACTGAAACGACAACTGAAACCGTTTCTGATAATCTCGATAAGGAAAAGCCTCGGAGACCTACTTCACTACTCTTGAATGGCTTAGGTCGAAAAAATAAATACGGCAGGAGCACCAGTGACAGCCAGTCCGCCGCTGCTGTCGAAACCGACGAACAAACTGTACTTAAAAAAGATAATGAACCCAAGAACTTAAGAAACACTTTAAAATTAGACTTCTCCAGGTTGCCAAGAGTTAAAAAAATAGTTCCTACAAACCCTGTGATAGAACCACAATTGCTAAAACATTCTTCAGAAGACAAGGAGACTGATAGAAACTGTTCTGTGGAAAAAAATAGTTGTTTACCACAAGGCGTCAGTGTTGTCGAAAATAATGATATTGAAAGTCGTAGTCGATCCAGGAGTAGGTCCACTATATCAAATTCCGAAATTAAGTCTGATCTCAGTGCGAACGGCAAAGGCGAGGACAAACATTCTTTGTCGCCTTCCGATACTACAATTATCCACCCTCTTCGAAGTCGAGACTCGATGTCTCCTGAGAAAGAAGACATTGTTGATAGAATACGAAGAAAAAGTTTCTACCCTCGATTTAATGAAAAGAAGGCTCGACGAAAAAGCAGTTTAGTTGGACCCGGGGTTGCAGAATACGATCCTTTGGCCAGAATACACTCGCCACCGGTAGAAAATAAGTATGACGCTTCGCCTACATCCCCGTCCCACGGCGCCTATGACTTATCTCCAGGGTACTCTGTTGCCTCAGACCTGTCGCCATCCACAGAACGGTACAGATCACTGTTGACCGACCTGCCAGTTAATACTAGAAATAATTTAAGGTTCGATAGTTACGGACTAAACGATAAAATTGACACTTATCGATCTCTCGACCGTAACGACTTCAGAAAATATTCGGGTAGCCGAAGTTACTTGGATTATGATCAACCATTGTCATACGGAACTAATAGATATTCAAGAACGAAGTCCTTACTAGAAAATTCTGACGGTGGCGAAGAACACTCTCTCGGACATCTAAGAGATCCACAGAAATATAATAGAACTCTTTCAATGTATTCTCCAGGAAATTATGCCACATACAGACCGAAAAGAACTAGAAATTCCGCAATCATACTTAAAGAGAGTGAAAAAGAACCTAGCCCTGAAAATATTCTAGAAAAAATAAGGAATAGAAAAAATATATCTATCAGCGTGACTAGAAAACCTGACACCAAAAAGGACTTACTGCCAAGGTGTGTATAATTTTTGTTCTCATGAGTTACGTAAATAATTCACAATAACTTCCCGTCGTGAAAGATAATACGATTTTAGTCTGTGCACGCTTCATGCTTCCGAATTAAATTTTACTGCACTAATGCCTTTACAAAGATCTAGTATACCATAGTTATAGAGGCGTCAATCTATTTTATAAAATATCTTTGTATAAAGAATATTTGTCCACTCTTGTAGATAGATCATAAATAAACTCACATATTATCTAATATTTCATAAAACTCCATTCAAGTAATTTCTTATAAGATTATCTGTAAATAAACGAGCACAAAAATAACTATTTGTTAATAAGTATAGACTTATTTTTCTTTCTAATGTACACAGCATATCTACCATTCCTACACACCACATAGAACGAATAAACAGTTCAAATGCGTAGATAAGTTCGAAATGAAATCGTGACGAATTATTTTCAGATCCAATGTCTCATCTCAAGGCGAAGGCGACCGTTCAGAATGCTCTGAGAAAGCTGACTGAGAGGCGCTACTGACGACGCTGGCGACTACGGACGGAACCATGTTGTGATTTATATAAGCATTTGTTTTTCAAGTCACTCGCCCAAACTTGTATGCCAGGCGATTTTTAGCATACACAACTGAATCTCACTCCTAATAGCTTCCACTTTTTGTTTAGACAATTGTTTTATTCTTGTTTCTCAAGGCTTTAATCAACTCAATCTTGCCAAAAATGTCCTACATATTCTCTCAACGTGTGGTGTTTGGTGTAAAATCTGTCAACGGCAGATGATTACCGTAAGACTGTCTCTAGTGGCAAATATAGATAAATATACTCATTTCATTGAATCTCCGTCGCAATATCTTAGTTATAAACATGTGAAATGTGAATCTACTTATTTGATTATAGGAAACTGACGCGATTAGGAATTAGGTTTCACAGATTCATTAAAATTAAAAAGGGCTATAATATTTATTTAAAATTAAATAATATAATAATTTATTTGTATCCAAGTTGTTTAGCTTCATTTCAAACTGCAGCCTGGCTGCAGCATATTTTAATACAGTTTTTATGAGGCTGGACAGGATGAATGAAATAATTATATTTTACTGACTATTGAAATGTTATATTTTGCAAAGAAAGAACTTTTGTTAAGTGTTTATTGTAAATTATTCTTATGTGCCTTTATATAAAACATAAGTGACTGGATTTGATATTTGTCCATTTTATTGATTATAAAATGACACGATTTTATGTGTGTGTTTGCACAAATGTTTTACTCAATATGGTTAACTTTAATTTTCATAGTAATTCTAAATTTACATTGTTTATGTGACCCTAAGTCAATGTTTAAGTTTAATTTTTATCATATTCATATAGTATTAAAAGCTAAGTCACACTGTAACAGTTATCGAATAGAAGGTGCTTAGATGATTTCGTTAGGAATAACTTATTATATAGATTGGACGTGTTATAGAATAACTTACACATGTATTATATTTTAATATCATTTTCAGTTACATAAAATATATTAATGAATAAGCTGAAATGTCAATGTGCGAGAACCACTAGAATGTGAAGTATTAAAACTTTACCGAGTTTGTATTATGTTTGTTGCCATTTTCTATGTTTCTGTAAACGCGACTGCTAAAGGCTTGTTGAAAATGAAGTCGAGTTGTAAATTTTTATATAATTGAGTTTGTCTTATCGTTTATCATCTCAAAAATATTTATTAAGTGTGTGGTGACTTTTAATATTTTCTCTGTTAGTCATGGTGTTAGACGCTGACACAAAACTGTGATTGTTATGACGACGATAATGTTAAATTTGCTATCACACACGTTTTGTATTGAATGTGAATAAATTATAATAGTTGACCATTTGACTTTTATTTATAAAAAAAACAATAGACTGCCTAAGGCTTAGGCTTTTTTAGTTAGCTAAACTATCCCATTCAGTGGCTAGACCATTTTGGCGATTCAATATTAGATCTTTTAAATATCTGTTCAATAAATCGGGGTTACTTTAGACCTTCAGGACCATTAATTTGAACTCCCATTATGTTGGCTTTTATAAAAGTTGGATTCCCATTATGTTGAATTCTCTGAAAGTTGGATACCATAATGTTGGATTCCCATTATGTTGAATTCTCCTACAGAGCCATTAAGTTGAACTCTCATTAAGTTGAATTTTCTGAATGTTGTATTCGGAGTCGCAATAATTTTGAATTCTCTGAATTTACTAATGAGCCCTTTCAACACAATCATAGTACCAGCCACGCGAATGACCATGATACCTAAAGAGAATCGTTTTCGGTACCGTGTGAAGTTCCCCCCTCCGGAACCATTGTATAATGTTTACAACAAAAGACCATCTGGAAAAACAAAAAAAAAAGTGGAAATGATCTATCAATGACTCCTAGTTTAAAAAAAGTGTTCAGGCTATTTTCGACCTTATTGACATTTTCAGAAAACAATAATTTTGACTCTTCAAAGAGCACTGAATAAAAATACCTATACCAAAATACCGACAAGAAAATAATGTCATTAAGGTTGAAAATAGCCTGAACACATTTTTTCAACTAGGAGTTGAGAGATTGACGGATCATTTCCAGACTTTCTTTTGTTTTTCCAGATCGTCTTTTGTTTTATACATTATACAATGGTTCCGGAGGGGAACTTCCCACGGGAACGGAAACGATTCTCTTTAGTTATCATGGTCATTCGCGTGGCTGGTCAAGTGCGAATCTGGTACCTACTACCTATGCGTCGAAACGAAAGGCACTGAGCTATTCCTTCAAGACATTTGCGATAGTCTAGAAAAACGAACGAGCCTTACAGTAATCGCATATGTGTAACATTTGACATCTCACCTTTTGAAATCAATATTACAAAAGAAAATAGAATATAGAATTAACAATGACGTTTATTTTTAGTAATATTCAGTAATTTTTAGGAGTTCTTAGGGTCCCATACCTCAAAAGAAAAAAAATAATAAAACTATTTTTCCGGAGGGCGTTGTAGACCCATTAGTACTGAACCTTTCTTGCGATTTTGAAAATCAACAACTTGGACTTTCCGCGACTTGGACATCTAGGTTTTTGCACCAACGGTTATTTTGATTTATTTTAGTTCCAAGTGATGTTTGTTTTGTATGATTTATTTCAATACAATTCGTGAATACCATATTAGCAGTTTTCATAACGGCCATTTTCGCTGGGTATACCTAATACACAGAACAACTATTTCGCGTTATGACTGAACTTCATTTTTGAATTGATTTACATTCAAAATTAGCCTGATTTATAATGATTAGACCGCATTCTGGAGTGAACCCAACTTTCTTAAAAATCAACGAAACGGGAGTTCAACTTAATGGCCAATTCAACATATTGGTATTCAACATAATGGGAATTCAACTTAATGGGAATCCAACTTTTATAAAAGCCAACATAATGGGAGTTCAACTTAATGGTCCTGAAGGATTTTAGAATCAAGGATAACATTGATAACAAATTTTAATTCGTCTTTTACATGTAAGCCTACTTACGGCATGATCTCTATACACTGATAACTATTTATCAGTGTATTTTGCGGCTAGAAAGTAGCTATTACTTTTTAAAAAATCTGAAGCTGCCGAGTGCTGTCTGACCCTGTTTTACGATAATTGGTATTTTTTTGTAGTAACTAATTATATGAAACATTAACTTTCTTCAAAATGAGGCTGAGTGAGTGGGAGCCCATGATAATTAATTAGCCTATTTATTCCTTCAAATTTTTTAAATATGTTACCGGGGTACCGCTTCAACTGCGTCCTGCCACCTCGTTAGTTATATTGTTAATAGCAGCTATTTGAGAATCTGGAGCTGTTGTCAACGTTACCCTTGATTTGAAAGTAGCCCCGTTTTATTGTCAATGTTTCATTTACTTATATGTTTACAAAATAAAACGTTTCCCATCCCCCCCATGTAAATTTTAGTATTTTGGGTGTCATTAAAATAAAAAGGCAATATTAGCAAATGCATTAAATATATTGGTGAATGGTTCACGCGAGCAGCGGCTGCAGATCTTGGAAGTACGGCGCGTCCCGCTCGGCCAGCTGCTCCAGCGAGTCGCTGACGTCGGTGCTCGGGAAGCGGTCCACCCACGATGCCACCAAGCCTTCCGCGCTCGCGGGGTACCGCTTTAGCTCTGCTGTGTCACCTACGGATAAACAAGCAATTAATAAGAGACGTTGTTATAACTGGTTCAAGTGTAAGATAGTATAGAATACCGTACTTGTTCTTTTTTAATTACTAAATAAAAAAAACTGCGTATCTGCTTTTACAAAATTTTAAAGAAATACACGTTTTTACAAAATACTCTAACGCAGTCTCGTACGCCCACTGATGTTATGTATTTCTTTGGTTTTCGAGACAGACTATGACTACGCAAAGCAGGGCAGCTGAATTTGTAATTCTTTTCTTTTTAATACATAGTTGATAATTCATATTATCTTCCCCTTCGAATGCTATGAATGTAGAAGTGTTAGTAACTATCTATTTCAGCACGATCGTCATATCTCAAAAAAAAAATTTCGCACCACCTAAAGATATGACATTATTCATATGATTAAGTGTATCTTTTCCAGCACGACCATCATATCTCCAAAACCAAAGAATTAAACAATAACCGCCTTACAAATAAACAAAGAATAAGGTCCGAATAGTTATTCCGTGTTTTGTTACTGTCATGTAAACGTCATTTTAAATTAGAGTAAAAGAGACAAAACACGGAATAACTATTCGGACCTTATTCTTTGTTTATTTGTAAGGCACTAAAAAAAATGTGGTACAAGAAGTACAGTCACGAGCATTAACATGTATACACTTTTGAGTCTTTATTCCATTGTATTAAGACTTAATTCTTTTACATTTTATTAAACTTATACTAGCGACTGTCCATAATTAAAGTGATTTTGCACCACCTCAATATATGACAAAAACATCGATGGTCGTATTGCGAAGTACTAAGAAACACTGGGCGCTATGTTATGCTGAACTTTTTGTTTGAAACTATAAGACTACCTGAAGCTATTGATATAAAAACTGACCCTTGTGCGTGGTGTTGGGCTGCACGAAGATGTTCCGCGGCTGCTTGTGCAGCATGACGATGTCCCGCCAGCGCGCCCACGGCGCGTCCAGCCGGCTGTACTTGTCGAACAGCGCGTCGCCACTCGCAAAGTCGCCGGTCGCCTTGATCGTCTGCAGCTTCACCAGAAAATCGCCTGTGGGCAAACGACTAGGGCCTTACTAATGAACAAACTATAATTTGAAAAAATACAAAGCCTCTTACAAATAAACAAAGAATAAGGTCCGAATAGTTTCCGTGTTTTGTCTCTTTTACTCTAATTTGAAATGACGTTTACATGAACAAAACACGGAATAACTATCCCAACCTTATTCTTTGTTTATTTGTAAATTCCGAGAGCGGAATTCGAACCCGCACCCCATGACATGCTGGGTCAGGTGCACTATCAACTATGTATGCTATAGTATAGTGTGGTATGTGACTATGTCATGGGGTGCGAGTTCGAAACCAGCTCGTGGAGTTTTTTCAACACTTTGTCGTTTTAAAAATTGTAATTCATTCGCAACAAAATTTGCGTAAAAGTATTTAGGTCACCGGATAAATTGTACAAACCGTTAGTTTAAAATGAATCTAGTTTTGTTTTTGTTGTTTTGTTTCTACTTTGTGTGTGTGCAATAAAGAGTTTTATCTATCTATCTATCTAGTGAGATATATAAGCATAATCAACAGAGTATAAGTTTGGAATAGATATTCCGTGTTTTGATCCCAACATGTAAGCTTCAGTAAAAACTATTCGAAGCTTTTGCTGTTTATAAGTTCATACTTGCCCTCATGGGCATGATTTAAAATACAGTCGGCAAAAAAGTAGCTGAACACTTTAGTTAGTACTATGTCATAATAGCTTCCTATAAATCCACTGACACAAACAGCACTTATTGCGCGACTGTGAGTCATTAATAGCAAAAAAAAAATGAAACTACTGTAATATCTGAAACCGGAACACCTTAACCCGTTAATGCCCTTCATTGCATCGCCATCGTTTCTTTGTTTCCTTTTAACCTTTTCACCGCCAACAACTTCTATAGAAGTTCGAGATTTGTTTCTTTTGTAATTTTGTAAGATGGACACAACTGAAGCCTTATTTTTTATTTTCCCAGGCAAAACAGGCTTTTTTTGTGTTTTAAAATAAATAAAAAACAAAAACATCTTAAATATTTTTAAGACAGTGATGTGACGCAAAAGTTGCAAATATTACAATTCTCTATATTCCATCCAAATGTTCATAAATTCTATGATTTAAAATAAATTCCAGTCAGTAAATAACGTATTACACAATAAATTTTATAAAATTAATGTACGTATCACATCACTTCATTAAAATTAATTAAGTTTACTGAGGACTTCCGATATTGCAACACCCATCTCTACGTAATGGCAAGATGTCAGTGCTAACAGCGTCAAGGTCATCGTGTCATTGTGCCGAGCGTTATAAACGAAACAAACGTGGGCACGTGTGTTTCTTTCCCGGTTCGGGTAATACCTAAACAGTGCAAAATGAGTGAATGTTATTCTGATGAGTTGTTGCGGATTTTAGAAGGTGGGGAACCTGATTCAGAAACGCCAACGATGACTGACTGAATGTAATTACTAGACTGTGACTATACTTTGTACCTGTGCGCAATTCCAAGCGTCCATCTATTTGTTTCTTTCTTCTTATTTTAGTAGGTAAATATATTTATTTATGACTTACAAAGGGAAGGTACTTACTCCATTCTCGTTCGTGCGTGTATAAACAAGAAAGCGGCTACTAAAACACTATTCAAATGTTTATTGTAAAACAAATCGTACTCAAACGTACACAGAGAACGTACACTCGGTAACTCAGCCAGCCACTTAACCAAAATACGCTGTATACCTATCATCATCATCTATCTATCATCATTAAAACTGAACGCGTACACATTAGTTACATGAAACGTCGATAGGTTATTTTAAGTTTAGACCAACAAAACTCTGTAATGAAAAAAAGCATAGACAACCCTTTTCCTTAAGAAATTTATCGTGCTACGAGCGCCAAAGACTTGATATGAAGTCAACGGACGACGTTATGAAATGAATAGTGAAGTGCCTATTATAATATATCTCTAGCAAGTATATGCATGTCTTTTTGTCTCTGATAATGGAAACTCATTTTTCATTTTTCTTTTTCATAAAATAAAACAAACTACCATTATAATGTATCAGTGTTTATTTATATTTGTAAATTTAAATACAAAATAAAATTTACACATCTACTTTTTTATTATCGATATGACGTTACCGCCATCCTTGCTTTCGTACTATAGAATCTGTTATACATTTATAGGTTGGCGTACAGCGGGACATCTCGTACAGGATAGTGGGGCGGTGAAAAGGTTAAGGACATTACCAAACTTATGGCAGTCATCTTCGCTGAGAAAATCACTACACTACCTTATATTTAAGCAGAAGCGGATTTCATATGCGAAGCGTAGTTGCATTGTAGCCTCTATACCATAAATAGCATTATTATATTCAATCATATTGCATAGGTGGAGACATGTTATTAGCATAGCCCTATTTATTCATAATTATGTTTACTTGACTATTTTGCTGTAAGACTCACGAATACAAAAAAAAGCACTCACCAATAATCTTCTTCCCTTCGGTCTGCAGTCGGTCCCTTTGCAGCGTCAGCAGTAAGTTCTTGCCGGGCTCAGACTCGGTGATAGTGAGTAAGCCGTTGCCTTCCAGCTCCAACAGCCTCATTAGTACGAACCGAGCTCGCGCGTGCGCCTGACAAAGTTTACAAATATATAAATAAGAATAATATATAACTTTGTTGATGTGTAACATCTATCCTCTCGCTTTCTTGCAATTTGTGGGAGTGATTTCGTGAAATGGAACGGAAGTGTGTAACAGGAAGTCGGGGAGCGCGCGCCATTTGATTTGACGAATGAGCGCGCGGTATTGCATTACTCTTAGTGTCAATTAAATAAAATACTATTTCTATTAAAAATAATTATTCGTCGTTATGAAAAATCATTTCAAATTGCTTATTTCTAAGGTGTCATATGAGGCTCGCTCGTTTTTTTTCAATGATGTACACACCACCTTAGTACGCCACTGTTTACTTTGTCTACCCTTAAAGGTAATTATACTAATATAGTATATTAATAGGGACCTTGATAACAACAATAATTAGAATAGAATAGGTATTTATTTGGCTAACACTGTAAACACACGCCTGCACATCAACCTACCACAAATTGTCAAATTTCCTCAATAGACTTTGACCTTTATGTGTATGGTTTACGGTTGAACATTAATTGAAGAAATTTTACAGTTTTGGATTGTCTGATGTGCATGTAACTCATGTAGTGATCGGGTCTCCTCGCTCGGGCAGCTCTATGGCACAGGACGTGATCTGAGAAAAAGATAAGGAAGAATCTAGAAGGAAACAAATGAAGAGGATGGAACTGGGTGACAGCCAGCAGACATCACAATTCAGCCTACGGAGCTAAGGCTGAATTGTAATACGTTTCATGAGAAAATATATAGTATTCAAATCATATTGCCCTCTATCATTTACCCCGGTCTTAACAGTCATGAACAAAATTTAAAAGGAAAAGTTGGTAAAAAAAAAATTTGTTCCCGAACATTAAACATAAAAGAAATCACGTCACGGTTGTTCGAAACATTAACCTATTCTTTAATTGACTTAAGCATAAAGCATGAATTTCTGTAACCTAAAAAATTCAAATGAAACAACTTTTACGGATCCACTCGCGTTTATTTTATGTTTTAATTAATGTTAAAGAATTAAAGTTAATAAACACTGAATTGACGGAACAAAATAGTGACGTCATACTTTCCATTCCCATACAAATTCTATGCAAATAAATAGTTATGACAGTTGCTTAAACGTTTCTTTATTGTCTAGCTAGTCAACGACACAATGATTACCTGAAGCCAGGTCTTGGTGGAAGGCTGGTACATCTCGGTGGCCTTGGCGGCGCCGTTCCACAGCAGGCTCAGCCAGTTGACGTAGACCACATCCTCTGCTTCCTGCCCTTCGTAACCGAAGACCCTACGGCAAGCAATATTCATCATCAGCAGTGATCGGAATGAAGAGGGCTAATTTATCTAAAGTTGCCGACAAGACATTACTTAAAGTGGTTAAAACCACCAAAATTTTTTCCCGAAACCCGCTATTACCACAGAATAAGTAATAGTATACTACAGAAAGATAACTCTGTGACAGCAAACATGCGAATTTAAACCTATTCACAACGGCGCTAATGTTTATGATACCTTGCACGGCACGGAGGTCATCTTCGTTATAATAACCTACGG
The DNA here is from genome assembly GCA_947562085.1 of Eudonia lacustrata. Lineage (NCBI taxonomy): Eukaryota > Metazoa > Arthropoda > Insecta > Lepidoptera > Crambidae > Eudonia > Eudonia lacustrata. Next base: position 8,110,093 of record OX387313.1, read on the forward strand.
TGAGTAGCGGCGCTCGTAAAAAATCAAAGTGCACCTTATGTCCGCGATGCGTAAGTCTGTATTATTTCACCCGTCATGCTTCTTTATAAATGCCGCTCCTGTTATAGGGTTAGGAGTTGTGAGATAACTAATTTATTTACCTTTGTTATTAATCGATATTATAATACCAGGATGTAAATTAATGCAGTACATTACTGTTTTGTACATTTTTGTTTATTGTGGAGGTATTTATACTTTGTTACGTTATTTTTAATTAAAATTGACAACAGTTTTACAGACTGCTTTGTTAAATAAAGAGAAAAAATTGTACACGCTTGGAACCGTAGGTTATAAATTATATTAGAAGACTTGTAACGTTATAATAGTCTAGGAGCTGACGTACTTTTTCGACAAAAAAATTATTGTAGAGGCTTGACGCCTCACTTTGTAATAGTTGCATCTCTAAATTAGTCGTTTAAAAACAAACAAACATCCAAACTTTCGCGTTTATAATATTAGTAGGATTACGGTTACAAATTGATATGTACCTACTTGTACTGACTATCTGCTTGGAAGCCTATCATCTAGACACATGTAGCTTTCTGTTATTGTTTGTCATGGATAAAAATTAAAATTATTTAAATAATAAAATGTATATTTATTACAAATGTTTAACTTAAAGGTATTTTTTTAACCCTTTTTTCCCGTCTTTATAGTGTCGATTATTAAATCTTAGTGTGGCGTATATGCGTAATTGAATAAAAGGTTTTAGAAGATAATTTAACGGAAAACAAGAACACAGTCTGAGTTTACGCGTGACCCTAATAAATAAACAAAAACTCGATAGAAACTGCAAAAAAGCGCGCGCGCGCGTCATATCGAGCGCCGAGCGCGTGCGTGACACCACACTGAATTAACCGCCATGCTGGCGGCCGCGCGGCGTAGGTGAATTTTTATACCAACAGCGCGGAGTGCGCCAGGCCTGCTATTACTTCTTAGTGGTACGTACTAACATGAAATAACTCGTATTGCTGTATTTTATAGCAATTCCAACGCCGCATATAAAAAATATGATTTTTAATTAAAAACGTAAGTCTTATGTCATCAGCATAGTCCCAGTTAGTTCAAAATCATATTTTCTTGTATGCCTAATTTTATGTTAGTACAGGCGTACTTGTAAGAACAATATTACAAGCTTACAAGTACGCCGGAATGGTACCGAAATGTGAAAAGGCTCTTATAGGCTTACTTGAGTATCTCGGGCACCAGCGACAGGTAGAGCCCCACGGCCTCGGCGCGGCACTCCTCGAAGGCCGAGCCCAGCGTCGTGAACTTGCTGTCGTACGAATCGCCTTCCGAGTACCACGACGAGATAGCTTTACCTGTGACACAATTCAACATCATCATCATCAGCTCATTTTATGTCCCCACTGCTGGGGCACGGCCTTCCCAATGAATGGATAGAGAGAACGGGCCACAAACCACCACGCGGGCCCAGTGCGGATTAGTGGTGGTTGCGACCGCTAATGCAGCCGGGACCAACGGTTTTACGTGCCTTCCGAAACGCGGAGGAGCTAGAGTTGATAAATTTTTGGTCACCCATCCGATGACTGGCCTTTGCGAAAGTTACTGAACCTCAGCAATCGCAGACTGAGCGCGTTGACCACTGCGCCATCGAGCTTCATGATGACACATCACTATGAATCAATTTAGGTATAAAAAAACATTCATCTCTGACAAAAGACATGAGTGCTAGCCTACCTATATAATAATATACATTGCAGCATTTTTATTGCGAACAAAATTTAATTCATGCGTTCTCTGATCACTACGACCGACCTGGGTCTCTTCAAGGCAAAAGCGAATAGGCGTTTACTGTGAGCATTGAACACAGTGAATAGGATGTGGACAAAGGCCTAAGGCCTTTGTCCACACATCCTATTCACTACTTATTAAGGCAGGTTGGTGGACGAGCGCTAAGACAGTATCGAAAAAAATTTAAGGAAATATTGTATGGCAAACAGATACCTAGTCAACAAGTAGGTACGTGTTGCAAGAACCGCCCGTAGTTTTTTTATTTTGAAGTCAACAATAACTATTTTGACACTGAACGGTAATGGAAATAAAAATATTTTGTAAAAAAAATTTTTATAATCTTGTTATAAATATTTTATAATCAACCTTTGATCAATAATGTACTAGATAAAGGATCCAGAACAAAAATGCATCTCCATAACGGGTCCTGTTTCTTCATTCCTATACATTTAAGTTACGAATAACAACATCTGAAAAAAGTTTTTTTTTTGTTTATATTTTACGGGTATGTACCTTGATCTCACCTGATGTAAAGTGATGATAAGGCCAACGATGGAAGCGCACTTCACCCGGAAACTTCAACTAGTGAAGCACTGGCTAACTTATCTCTAGCTGCCGAAACACAACAATGCTACAAACATTGATGTTATGGCGACATATTTAGATAAGAAGGTGGTAGCTAGCCAGGCGGACTAACAAGTCCTACCACCAACCAAACCGAATACACAAACATGTACCCCCCGCTGGGAATCGAACCCGGGACCTCTGGGTCTAAACCGGTGGTCTTAGCCACTAGACCACAGAGGCGGTTAAAACAACAAAATTGGACAACATCAACAACTTCAGCTTACTGTGAACCTTAAATCTTAAGCATAAAGATTTATTATTATTATCTTAATTAATGGCTTCGCGTTAAGCATTTAGCTAATTTAAAGTAGTTTTATTATTAGTAGTAAGGGTACGATTGTACGGTAGATAGAAATTAAAATGGAGTCTCACAACACGTGTTATTACGGGAAGAACTCGGGTGAAACTCCTTTATAAATGAATTAAGGGTGCAAAATATTAGGTCCTTACTAATGAAATTGACGTTATTTTTTATAAAATAATATTTTTCATAATAATGGTTTTTTTTTAATTTTCTTAGCATCTATTTATGTTAACACTATACAAATTGTAGAGTAGTGTGTTTGTTTCACTAGCTAAATATAGCAGACAATAAAAAGAAAAAAATCACGACCCTTCAAGGCTACAATGAAACAAAAGGTCAATTCCGCAAACAAAAAAAGAAGTCAATTTAAAACAAAAATTTGGCGATAAGAACGCAAAATGAATAATCATTGTTATTACTGAAGTCTTAGTAACATAGTCCTAATTAAAGGTGTATAATAAATAATATTAACAACCGGTATTGACTTTTAGAAGTAATACATCTATTAATAAGTGAGAAAAAAACGTCAATTTCTATCAAAATCTATCTCTTTTGTATTGCCAATCTATAACTATCTACTAAATCTATGCCTGCACATGACACTACCACAAACTGTCAAATTTCTTTAATAGACTTTGAACTTTATGTGTTAGGCATATGGTTGAACATTTATTGAAGAAATTTGACTTTGGATAGGATTATATTTATACATTACTAGCTGACCGGCGGACTTCGTACCGCTTTGACAGTTTCCATGACAAAAAAACATAACAAATCATTCCGCTTAAGAACACCCGTATCCCATGATGGACCCCTATAGCAGCGCCACCTACCGGGTCCATCATCATCATCTCAGCCAAAAGACGTCCACTGCTGGACAAAGGCCTCCCCCAAGGATATGAGGGGTATTTGCCGTAATTGCCACGCTTGGCAGGCGGGTTGGCGATCGCAGTAGTTTGAGGGTAACCTCAGAGAGATGCTGCTGCCCATCCTCTGGAATGGTCCCTTAGTCGCCTTTTACGACACCCATGGGAAGAGATGAGTTGGTGCAATTCTTTATCCCCGGCACCACACAGGGGCCAACCGGGTCCAATTGTAAATAATAATAATAAACTTTCCTACACTCACACCAATTATCTAGCCCAAGAGAAGCTTCGTTATGAAACTCGTTAAATGGTTACTAGACAACAGATAAACACACTTACTTAAATACATACTTATTATACATAGAAAACACTCAGACCCGAGACAATTTAGAAAAGCAATAATTTCTAAATTGACCCGACCGGGGATCGAACCCGGGACCTCAGAGATGGCGACACCATGAAAACCGGTGTACAAACCACTCGACCAAGGAGGTCGTCAAATCTAAACCATTCAACCGGATCCACTGGAACACACAGAAAATTTCTTCCAAATCTGTCCAGCCGTTTAGAAGGAGTTCAATAACACACACGCACAGAAGATTTATATATATAAAGATATTGATGTGCATCCAAGATTTATTTAAATAAAGATATTGATGTGCATGCGTCTGTACATTATAACATGACGCTGTAAGGGAGTAAAGAGCTTGACACTTGCTGAGTTTCTTGCCGGTTCTTCTCAGTACAAGGTCTCCCGCCCAGAGTAGACTTACTAGTCCGGTCAATCTAGACATTCGAAGCTACATAAATTCGCATCAAGCTGAAAATTGGTAGAATTGTTAAAAATGTGATTATAAATAAAACTTAAAAGTTCCCCATCATTCCCGTGTATGGAAAAAATTTACTCGAGGTCGAAAGGTCAAAAAAATGAGTTTTTCGCGATTTTCAGCGAAACGGTAAGTCTTATTATAAAAATATCTTAGACAAAAATTGTAGGTCATCATATTATCTATCAAAAATGTATCAGTGCTTTTTTTTCTACGAGCCACCCTTTCTGGGATATAACGATTCAAAAAGTTGTTCAAGTTGTTATGGGCATTTTCAGCTTGATGCGAATTTATGTATCTTCGCTCTCATTTTTATGTTTGACCGGACTATTACGGACCGATGGCATAATGATGGTCATAAGAGCTATTTGTAGCCTAAACTGAATAAATGATTTTGAATTTTGAATTTGAATTTATTGATCGAAGCATTCAACATAATCATCTCAGTGAATATCTAGTCACACTCCAAAATTATAATAAATTTTCGTTATTGGCAATAATATCAAGTAGTGGAACAACGAAAAAACGAAATAGCTAATTCTTTGTCCATATTAGCGAATCTCTATGTCTGTACCTGTCAAAGGGTTCTTGACTTTCTCTTTGTCGAAGTTGAAAGTGCCGTCCGCGTTCTGACGAAGCAATTTGCCGCTGCCGTGCCCTAGCAACTCGTGCAGACCTACTTGCACCTAAAAACAAAAAAAAAAAATTGTTAAAAATAATGGAAAAATAATGACTATAGATTGACTTAATTATTTTATTATTTTTATTTCGGCATTCACAATGCTATTTCTGTAGTCACAAGTTATAAGATTCACACTCCTGAAACTGGTTGATTTTTTCTAGTAAAATTTTATTTTGACTTCACTGGTCTTGAAATTAAGCCGTACTAGAACTGTAATCCTACATACCATACAGTACCATTACAAACTCTGATGATTGCTTATCATCATCATTTAGTGGCATCTTTATACTAAAGATTGGAGTAAAAAAGAAATTGATTATTATTTTTATTAGATTCGCTGGCGAGTAGAATTGTACTGTACTGTATGACATTGTGGAAATTTAACTTATACCAGATGTAAATTTGATATATTAGATTTGTTTATTTGTTTTGTTTTTTTACATGTTGTAGTTGTCTTCTATATTTTTTGTGTTTATTTGTAATGGAAAGTGTCCTGCTATGATAGGGCATTTTCCAATTTTTATTTTTTTTGACGCTGTAAGGGAGAAAAGAGCTGGACACTTGCTGAGTTTCTTGCCGGTTCTTCTCAGTGCAAGATCTCCCGCCCAGAGTAGACTTACGAACCGATGGCATAGCGACATTCATAAGAGCTACTTGTAGCCTAAACTGAATAAATGATTTTTGAATTTGAATTTTAATTTGAATTTGAATTTGTAAGTAACGGTTATAAAAATATTAAAATTATGGAAAACATAATGCCTTTGACTGAATATTAGACAACATCGCACACGTTATGGAAATCAAGAACCACTACGACTGTATCACAACCACCTACCCAGACCCGAAAAAATAAAAAAATATTTTTTTTCTACGTTGACCCGGAATCGAACCCAGGTCTTCAGAGATGGCAACACCAGAAACTAGTGTGAGACTTTTGAAAACAGAGGTCGTCAATTACACGAAACGGCTGTTAAAAAAGTACTTAAACGATACGTACGGCCGTCTTACCTCAAACGCAGCCACTCTATATTTCTCCAACAATTTCTTGTCAGCGTCCGACAAGAAGGGAATCACGGACTCCTTGTAGGCGGCGGGGATCACGTTGCCCAGAGACACGTTCTTGAAGCCTTCGTTCTGACGAATTTCGTCATCTAGAGCAAATGAAAGTATTGACATTATTTTTTTATTACTACTTTTTGTGGTAATCAAGAGACAGTACATTCGTTGTGCAACAACAATAACAATTTATTTTAATTAATTGCTATTTATTTATTTGATAAGACACACCATCGACAATATCATTTTATACAGTAATAAATGTAAGTACTTAGGGACTAGTTTTAATGACATGCCTTTACAGGCGTAACAGCCTTCAAATTCTATTTAAAATGTTACCAGATAAGGTTCGAAAGTATAATCAGTCATCATCATCAGTTAACACCAAAGAACGCTCGACTGTTTCTCTTGGCGCGTTTGGAAAAGTCTACTTACGGCAAGATGATAGATCGCGTATTATTTACATCACTAGTGAATCACAAATACACTAACAATACAAGGTGCATGACTGAAATTAGAAAGTGAATTGCTAGTTCAAGTGATATCTGTGGTCTTCTTGCTCATGGCAGTGCTCATGGTGACTATGTTTGAATTTTACTTGAATAACATAGGCCTTATCATTCTGTACTGTTTAATATGCCAGCAACTTTTAATGTATAATTTACCATACCGCTACACTTCTTTTTTAAGAACAACTGATCATACTCTCCTTATACACTACACAACTACACACACACTCGAACGATTATATAATTTATTTTTTCTTTCAGATAATTCAGCATTATTTAATATCTATCAAATTATTGTAAAAAAAAATATCAATACCATTGTAACCACTACCTATACCCTGCTAATAAGTTTCATGGATAGTTATCTTAATGCACTGCAGGAATTGGACGTTACTGAAGTTGCTACTTCATTAACTTGTAACATTGGTGATTTAAACACGTATATTCAGCAACATAATGATAATTTCAATGTAATTACCCAAAATATACAGAGTATTTATAGAAACTTTGGATAATTTTATGATAAATGTAACACAGCTTTATCTTTAATTTTAACTGAGTGTAGACTAGACCCAGATAAACAAATACCTACTTTAAACAACTATTCAATATATTATACCCTAAATCAACTTAACCATAATGATGGTGTAATTGCCTACGTAAATGACTCTCAAAAAGAATGCGTCACAGAACTTAGCCTTACACATGCATTTGGACTACAAATAGTTACTCCTAAGTATACAATAACCGGTATTTATCGCTCACCCTCAAATCCTAATGCAGAAGAATTTTTATCTCATTAAATAGTCATCTTGATTCCATATCAAAAATATATGTTAATATCTCCAACTATAAACATACTTTTATAGTTGAAGATATTAACATTAACTTAATTGTTAAACCTTTGGAAAGGTCAACAGAAAGAAATAATAGATTAAAATATTTGGACTTATCACTTCTAACGGATTTCAGTTGCCTGTCACGTCTTAATGAAATTTCAATAAAACCACGAACTCAGCTTTGTTGCTGTCTTAAATACAACCGTAACGGACCATTCTATGGTTTGCATATACGTGAAATGTAAGATTTTTGTTAATAATAAACATTTTTTTTTATTATTTTATTATCACCATCATTATTAACCTATCGCAGTCCACTGCTGGACATAGGTTTCTCCCAAGACACACCATTGAGCCCGATCTTCGGTTAAAAAGTATAATAATCAATGATGAAACGTAACATGACCCTCCTACGCGCAGATTAAAAACTTAGTTGAGAATATTGATGCCAGCCGGTATGCCGCTACCGCTGCTGAAAAACGTTAGGACATCCAAGCTGGTTACCGGAGGAAGATGTCATTCTACGAATTAGATTGGAAATTGGATAGCTACGAATGCACCAGACGGCTAAGTACATTTTACAGTTAGGAATATTATTGCCAGCCGGCATGCCGCTGCCTGTGAAAGTGAGGACATCCAAGCTGGTAAAGTTTGGCCGCAGGAAGGTGTTCTTCTCCACTTACTTGTCTATCACCCCACTCCACATTATAAATCTGACAAAGCTTACAAAACCATTGCAGGGCCCGTTATACTCACAAGTTGACCGAGCTGCTTGCCGGCAGAAATGGGTATAAGAATTGTAGCCATCCGGACGGCATAATAAGGGAACATGAGGATATCCACGCCGGTGACTGTAGGCAGATGGTCATTCTACAGATCTAGACAAAAACTTACAGTTAGGACTGTTGATGCCAGCCGGTAACCTAAAAACGTGAGCAAATCCAAACTTGTGATGCAAGGCAGCAGGAAGGTTTCTTCAAGTCTTCGCCCCAGGGCAGCAGCTCGATAATCCTCCTAAATATAAACTTCCATCTAGGAATATTGATGCCAGCCGGTATCCCACTGCCCGAGAACGCGAGGACATCCAAGTTGGTGAAGTCTGGCCGCAGGAAGGTGTCCTTTTCCAGGTCTTCGCCCCAAGAGAAAAGCTATATGAAACTCCTACGAACTCACTAAAAACTTACAGTTGGGTATGTTGATGCCAGCCGGTATCCCGCTGCCCGAGAACGCGAGGACATCCAAACTGGTGAAGTCTGGCCGCAGGAAGGTGTCCTTCTCCAGGTCTTCGCCCCAGGGCAGCAGCTTGATGAACCGTTCAGCGCCGTCGACGAGCGCGCCGAACTTCTTGGACATCTCCTTGTTGACCATCGCCACGAAGCCTTCGAACTCGCCCCGCTGCCCGCTCGGGTCGCGGTACGTTTCTATGAAGCCTTGGTAACTGGAAACATTTTTGATGTTTATTTTATAAGCTGCTTACACTACCACCGCCTGCCAGATGGTCAGAGGATGTCGTCATGATGGCTGAAAGGTATTGGAAGTCTCGCACAGGCCTGTGCCCGTGACTCCGTGAGCACTGGAACGATTTTTATAAAAAACTAGCAGCCCGCTCGCGACTTCGGCCGCTTTAGGGAACACCCGTACCTCGTGATGGTTTTACCAGCTCGAAAACCATTTTATTATACAAACTTTGTACTGACAATTACGAACACAACAAAAAATAAATCAGCCAAATCGCAAATTCAAATTCAAATTATTTAATCGTGATTCACAGGTAAGTCATTAGGTCTAATTGTATTGATTATAAGGTTTCACTGCGATCTGCCTTATCGGCATACGAAAATAATAAAATAATTATAAGTATAATCACAATAATTCAAAACTGTAGGGTTAAATTTAAATCAAAAAAACAAAGTAAATATTACGAAATTAAATGTCAATATGGAATACATGTCATTTACAACAACATCTAACCGGCTTGTACGTAGACGGCTGAATGCATGACTACGCGGACGAACTTTTTTTTTACACTAAAATCCATTTACGCGTAACCTAGGGCACTAAAGCAGACATTAGGTGAGCTTCGCTAAGCTTAATAAGCTGAGCCCATTCGAATATGTACAGGGAAGGCATAGTCAATACTTTCAAGTCTTTGAAGTATGTTCTGCAGGAATCAGTCTTTTTAAGTTTACACAGCACAAATGCATCTCTTTTGACCTTAAAACTTGTCGATCCGATCCGAACCCTTCGGAGAATCTAGTAGGGCACGGGGACACGCACTTTTAAGTGTGTGATGCCGTTCCCTCTAGAAAACCTCCGAAGGTAAGGTAAGTACCTCGCCACCCCCAAAAAACCCGGCGAAGCTGAAAATGCCGAGGCAATCAGCAATCTCTCTCCAAAAAAAAATAATATTCTAATTAGTTGCATTACCCCAAAATATGATTCCATACTGTAACCTGGAAGCCACAAAGCCATGATAGGACGCGAGTAACATTGAGAGACCAACTTTTCGCGACAGAAGATAAAGGCTGTATGATGGCTGTGAAAGCTGTCCACATACAAAGTCTTAGCGACAAAACATGTTGACTCGCGGGCGCGGTCACGAAATATCAAACATATGACGTGATATGTAAGTGTTCACGTACGAAACGCACGTGCGGTCTAAGTAGCGGGCAAACTAGCGACTGGCGCGCGCGACAGTTTCAAACGTGTGAGACGTTTGTGTGTGTTCACGTCGAATAAGCGGCGGAGCGCTCGATTTAAGGTGGAAACATACTGCTAAAACGCGACGCAACACCATGTATCGACACCCGATGTGCACCGTGCACATTACCAACACGCTACGTGATGCTACATCACGCTCCGCTAGTGTCATAGTATCCTGAAGGACGTAAGTGACAAAAAATATCTTAATACCAGGAATGTTCTCGAATGACTGACGCGTGGCGTCGGGTGTTAACTAGAAACACACTGCGTGCCAAGCGTCGGGTGGCGTGTGTACCCCCTCTCCCGGCAACACGCCGATCTAGATCGACTGGATTTTTCCGCGTGGGAGTGCATGTCATCACATGGTGTGTTTTATATGTGCACCTGACCATAATAAATGTATGGGATTGATTACTACTGACACGCGTCGGATGGCGTGACGTGGCGTCACGTTTTAATAGTATGTTTCCACCTTTACTCGCGGCGTCAGGTAAGTTCAACCTTGTCGCTAGAAACGATAGCACGTTTTTGATTTGTCGAAAAATCTTGAAGGATGTCCTCTCAAATTATACTATATAAAATATGAAATTCACCATACCGTTCTCTTTCTTTATTAATTTCGTGTATACCAATTCTAATGTTTATAATCTTCCACTTTTGGTATGATTTTTTTATATTTTTATTATAATTAAAAACAAAAGATCGTCGTCCATGTTTTCAACCTCTGACAACACGTCACACTCGCGCAAACGCCTGGCGGTCAATGTGAACACGATACGCCACGTCTGCGGCGCCCGCACCCGCGCGTTCCTATACGTGAACAAGCACTTAAGTGATTTTGCCATTTTAAATTTTCATCAATGTGCAGGCCAAGGAATATTGTGGCTGTGGTCGGCTCAATGACTTTGCTATTGTATTCTATTTGATAGGTTAGTTTAGTGTTACATCTTTGTTTAATCGCTCGAGCTGTTCTCAAGTGATGCTCTAACATTCATGTGGCAATTGATTTATATTAATTTATAGATTCAGATTTATAGAAATTTGCAGTAGTGGTGTTAAACTTAGTTGAAAGATGCAAAAAAATATTATGTGTGTATCAAATGTATCGACGCATTTTAAACGCAATTATGTAAAACAAATCATATAAAGCACAAAAAGTTCAGTTCAAGTTCAGTTGACAGTGCTTATTTAAAACTTATTCTAAATGCATATCAGTAAGTTTGTATTTCTTAAAAGCAGAGTACCTTGGTTTCAACTATATACTTATTTTGCTTCAATCAATTTTATGCTGATAGTACAGTCATTTGGTGCTCAAAAAGGGGGTTGGAAAGTTTTCCGGAAGTTTTGAAAATTGGTGATTTTATAGATTTTGACGTACTTTTTTCGAATTTTCACATTGCCACCTGCCTCGTATCTTTGCCGCTCGCGCCGCCATATTGGAAAAATGGCGCCCAAAAACAGTTTTTTGACAATACTCCTTTCCAACTCATTTTACGATTATTAAAGTTATGTAATAAATTAAACTAGAGAATATTTCTTACAAATTATGTAGTAACATTTTTTTTGTAGAATCAATAGTTTTAGCGTACGAGCGCCACAAAGTCCACACAACAAACGCAAACACGCGTTTTGGCCAAATAACTCATTTTCACACCACCATGAGGTAGGTACGTAAGCAGCTCGTTTTTTTTTGTGGTTTGCCCAGTAGGCCTAATCAATTCACTTCCTTCGAAGCCATGGCTCTGAAAATGCAAACGACACTGTAGAACAATAAACCCCTATCTACTGACCCTGTTAGATAGGATATGGCAGTTGGAACTACGAGTCCGGCTGTCTTTTCAAGGGTACCACGGGAGCTCCGGATCCTGATCCCCTGCCGGTTATGCCTTCGCGGGCGTCTCCGGCAGGTTCCGGACATGGGTTGGACTTGTGGTGACTATGAGGTTAGCTGTAAAAGTGGGAATGTTCGTTTGCCTGGTTGAGGTCTGGCCAGGTTTCCATTTCGTGCACAGCGAGCGGGTCCGAGTAGCGGTCTTGGTGGGGCCCTGAAGCGAAAGGATCTGCGGGGCACGTCAGTTGTCCATAGTTGGTTGTTCTGTTCAGTGGTTTTCATTGAGTAGGTTTCCAACATCTCCGGCACTAGTCTGGAGAACTGGTAGTGGCACCCGTTAGATGTAATGCCTCCGGTTGAGTCAGCCGCGTAGGATTGTGGAACTGGCGAGGTGCCTGGATGGGTACTGAGAAGTGGCTGGAATGGGCTTACAACTCCGCCACCAAAGAGGACACTTGGTAGTCGACTTTAGAGTTGACGACCGTAGAACTGCGAGTCGTACTCTTAGTGCAACGAGAAATGAGCGAGCTTACAGCTCCGGTAACCTATCTGGATATTAGGTAGTGGACTATACATGTCCCCGGGGCAACTCGCTCGAGACACTAGTCCTAAAAGTACGGGATGAAGAATGCGCTTCGGTGCGTCCTGATCTGGCGTTATGACCTGACGCAGATGGTCCCTTGTGCTTGCGCAAGGATGTCTGACACCTTTACTTTATAACCTGACGGTTGGTGGTGGCGCTGCTTACGTACCTACCTCATGGTGGTGTGAAAATGAGTTAGTTGGCCAAAACGCGTGTTTGCGTTTGTTTTATAGACTTTATGGCGCTCGTACGCTAAAACTATTGATTCTACAAAAAAAAAGTTACTACATAAATTGTAGGAAATTTTATCTAGTTTAACTATTTTCAACGTAAAATGAGTTCATCATCAGCTCATTTTATGTTCCCACTGCTGGGGCACAAGCCTTCCCTATGGATGGATAGGGAGAACGGGCCATAAACCACCACGCGGGCCCAGTGCGGATTGGTGGTTGTTAACGACTGCTAATGCAGCCGGGACCAACAGCTTTACGTGCCTTCCGAAGCACGGAGGAGCTCGAGATGATAAAGTTTTGGTCACCCATCCGATGACCGGCCTCTGCGAAAGTTGCTTAACCTCAGCACTCGCAGACCGGCCGCGTTAACCAAACCGCGTTAAAATGAGTTGGAAAGGAGTTATTGTCAAAAAACTGTTTTTGGGCGACATTTTTCCAATATGGCGGCGCGAGCGGCATAGATACGAGGCGGCAAAGTGAAAATTCGAAAAAAAAACACGTCAAAATCTATCAAAATCACCAATTTTCAAAACTTTCGGAAAACTTTCCAGGTTGAACTATCAAATCACTGGGTTATGAATGCTGATCAAATGTAGTGTATGCGTTCATGTAGTAACTCTTAATAATAATAAATAATTTATTTCAGAACATAGGTGATGTGATTGGTTTTTTTGGCCATTTGGTTTCCTTGGGGATAGCACGTGTTTGTGTTTGACCTGCGAAATTTCGTTGCCTATTGCATTGTTTTTGTGTTTTGTTGTGTGCCTCGGGTACATCGGACGTCAGTAAGTGTTTTAACCCTTTTTGTACGCTGCTAACTATTTTGCAATGTCTCCTATTCCGCCTAAACCGCCTGACCTGACTAACAACATGGAGCTTTCTGTCGACTCTCAGGCTGCCGGGTCGCAAGACGCGGTAGTCGGGATGTCGATGGACACCTCTGATCCTCCCCGTAGAGCCAGTAAAAGATCCTCGGATCAGGATGATGCTCAGCCGCCGGCTAAATTGTCAAGCAGGGCACCATCCGATTCCATAATTTCCTTGTTCATCCATCCTAATCTGAAAGAAGGCAGAAAATACTCTAACAAAGATGAGGGTCCTTTCCTCGTTCACGTTTCTCGCATTGAGTCTCATCCATCTGCTGGCACTACCCTGAACCCAATCAAGTTCGGCCAGGTTATGTTAAATTCCCGCGTTCAGGATATCTCACGAGGAGGGATCAAGAAAGTAGGTAGAAACCGAATTAGTGTTGAATTTAAATCACCAGCGACAGCTAACTCTTTTCTAACTAACCCCATTTTGGCTGCTAATCACTATGAGGCTGTGATTCCCACATTTAATATCACACGTATGGGTATTGTGAGGGGAGTTCCCTCCGACCTCTCCCTGACGGATTTCGTCAAGGATGCTGAGGTTCCCTCCGGTTGTGGTGAAATACTTAAGGCTAGACGACTGAATCGGAAAATTTACAAAGAAGGTGGTATAGAATGGGTCCCCACGGGGACAGTGGTTTTAACATTCAGTGGCCAAGTACTGCCCCAGAGAATATTTTGTTGCTACACTGCCATGCCTGTGGAGACATATCAGCTACCTACAATCCAATGCCATAATTGCTGCAAATTTGGACATGTTTCAGATCAATGTCGATCCAAGGCAAAATGTTTTAAATGCGCCCAAGAACATAATGGGAAAAGTTGCGCTACCCCAGAGTCTTTAGCTCTGTGCATGTTTTGTTCGGGTAATCACTTTGCCACGAGTCAGTCCTGCCCCGAGCAAACCCGGCAAAAGGCCATCAAAAGCACTATGTCGCAAGAAAACATTTCCTACCCACAAGCTTGCGAAAGATTCCCTCCCGTTTCAAGAACATATTCAGATGCTGCCCGCAGTAACCTAGCTCAAAACCCATCAATCCCTCCTCCTTCATCACCTCCCAACCATTCCTATAGGAAATCAATTACAATCCCAAGATCCCCCCGTCGCCCCCTGTCACAAGGTTATGACCGTTTGGCCCACCAATCAATTATTTCCGAACGTGACCCCCCTCCCCCGAGCAATGGAATCGCCCTCCAGTCCCAAGGCCCCCTTACTTCTCCTTTCTCCCAATCCTCGTCTAGTGATAATCTTTTGGATGTCTTGCTGTCCCTTTTAATAAATATGTTCAGTAAGATGAATGACTTCCCTCTACCGCCCAACGTCGCCAATAAACTATCTGAATTCCTAAATATTATTAAAATTCCATTTCATTCAATGGAATAGCCACAGTATTCGCCCAAAAAGACATGAAATATTACAAATGGTTGCCTCATATGATCCTGTTGCCTTTGCCATTTCGGAGACTTGGTTGGTCCCGGGATCCCGGTTTCGGGTCCCTGGATACTTCTGCCTCCGGGATGATAGAGGCGACGGATATGCAGGAGCCGCTCTTCTTATAAAATCATCTATCACATTTACCCGTCTCACTCTCCCACCCATTCCATCTGGCATCAATGCGGTTGCTGCCAAAATCATGGATATATCAGTTCTTTCCATCTACATTTCGGACCCCCACTCTGTTCAAATTTCCGATCTCGATTCAATATTTTCCTCCCTTTCCGGCTCCTTCCTTATCTTAGGTGACTTTAACTGTCACCACCTTATGTGGGGAAGCGCAGATTACGACTCCCTAGCTTGTGACTTGGTGGATCTTATGGAGGATAAAAACATCTGCCTCCTCAATGATGGCTCTCCGACTCGCAGGACGGCCC
Source organism: Eudonia lacustrata (assembly GCA_947562085.1). NCBI lineage: Eukaryota > Metazoa > Arthropoda > Insecta > Lepidoptera > Crambidae > Eudonia > Eudonia lacustrata. The sequence continues at coordinate 8,125,691 of OX387313.1, forward strand.
CAAGCCAGAATGCCAGCGCAGTTGATCTTTCCCTTTGCTCCCCCAATTTCGGCACACTTCTTTCTTGGTCCGTTTTGTATGACTCCTATGGTAGTGATCATCTCCCTATTTTAATTACCTGCCCCACCACCTTTTCTCATCCCAAAACCCCTATAAGTTCTCGTAGATACCTCCTTTCTAAGGCAGATTGGGTTCAATTTGCCAAAGATTGTGACGCTTTCGTCAATGAATTCCCAGTGGTGTCGCATGATAACGCACTAGATTGTCACGAAAAATTGGTGACCTCCCTCAAAGCTGCCGCAGATAAAAACATCCCTTTTAAACAAAGGGGTAAAACAGCTAAACCCTCTCCCCCCTGGTGGGATTCGGAATGTTCGGACATGATCCGCCGCAGAAAAGTGGCCGAAAAAGATTATTGTGACTCTATGACCATGGATAACTTCCTCCTATTTAAAAGAACAGCGGCTCTGGCTAAGCGAATGTTTAAAAAGAAAAAGAGAAAAGGATGGATTCGATTCTGTCAAAGCATATCTCCCCGGACTCCTGCAACTTTATTATGGAAAGCTATTAAACGCTTCCGTGGCTCCTTCCTTCCCAGCGACCTTTCCAGTAACGACTCTTCTGTTTGGCTCAAGACATTTATTGACACCCTGGCCCCCCCTTCTGCCCCGTGTTTAAATTCCCTTCCCTCCCCTTATGCTAATAGTCCTCCCAACAGATTCGACGAACCATTTTCATGGTCCGAACTCCTGGCTTCTCTGAACCACTTGAGACATTCCTCTCCTGGTTCAGATAATATTCCTTATTCCTTCCTATCTAGCTCCGGACAAGTCACTAAAAAAACGTTTTTAGATATTATCAATAACTTTTTTGATCTGGGATTTGTACCAGAATCATGGAAAAAACAAATTGTTATCCCCATCCGAAAACCAGGAAAAGATCCCCTTTTGTCGTCCTCCTATCGCCCCATTGCTCTGTCCTCCTGTTTATTAAAAATAACGGAACACATGATAAAGAAACGGTTAGAGTGGTTTGTAGAATCCAATAAGTTACTGGCCAGAAGCCAATTCGGCTTCCGCAAAGGAATGGGCACTATGGATAGCCTATCTATTTTGACTACCGACATCAGGATCGCTCTGACAAAGAATGAATTTCTTGTTGGGGTGTTTCTTGACATTTCTTCTGCATATGACAATGTGATTCTCTCCTTACTCAGAGATAAATTATCTAAGCTGAGTTTGCCTGAGAAGTTGATTCATTTTATATGCAACTTCCTGATGGAAAGAACTATAGAGGTTCGACACTGTGACTCCCATTCTCCTCCAAGATTTATCTGGAAAGGTCTCCCTCAGGGATCAGTGTTAAGCCCACTACTATATAGTCTTTATACTCACGACCTTGAGGTGTCCGTCATCCCGTTCTGCAATGTCTTACAATATGCAGACGATTTAGCCCTGTACACTTCTTCCAACTCGGTCGAGGTTGCTTCTAACAGTCTTAACCAAGCTCTTTTTTATTTGGGAGATTGGCTTTCTTCGCATGGATTAACATTATCGATTTCTAAAAGCACTGTGGTAATTTTCACTAGAAAGAGAGCCATACCCCCAATAGAAATAGCCTTCAACAACCAACTGATCCCCATTAGTAACAAAGTAAAATTTTTGGGTGTTATCTTGGACTCACGCCTTTCCGGGACCCAGCACATAAATTATACAGTTCAAAAATGTCAATCAAACATTAATATTCTGCGGTGCCTATCAGGGGTGTGGTGGGGTGCACACCCATATTCCCAGAAACTGCTCTATAATGCCATTGTTCGCAGTGTACTGGATTATGGCGCCTTTATCTTGGAACCTTGTAGCAAGGTTGGCCTGGGCAAAATGGACAAAATACAGTTTCAATCTCTTAGAACTATCCTTGGCGCTATGAAATCTTCTCCGACTAACTCTCTTCAAGTAGAAGCTGCGGAGTCTCCTCTCGCTCTTCGGCGACAATACCTGGCTGACCGCTTCTTTTACAGATTAGCTTCACTCTCCGATCATCCTCTGATACCTAAACTCCTTGAACTCTCCTCTTTGATTTCTGACAGTGGTTTCTGGTTTAACAAGTCTATCCCATGTCTGATATACAGCTTTCGCAAATTTAACAATCTTCCTGACCCAACTTTCTCTTGCTCGTTGTTCCCTCTTTACTCCACTCCCTATGATGCCTTAATTTTCCAACCGAATATAGTCCTTGACTTCGGAATTGAAAAAAATCAGCCCGGGGCCAATGAGCTTTTCAACAGTAACATCAACTGTTCTTGGCATGACTGGACGACGATATTCACGGATTCTTCTAAGCTTACGATTAATGGTGCAGTAGGCTCGGCAGTATGGATTCCTAAAGACGCCAATATCCTGAGCTTCAAATGCCCCCCTCATACATCGGTATTCACTGGAGAATTGGTGGCTATCCTAGAAGCTATTAAGTATGTAATTTCTCACGGGATCATTAGAGCAATTATTTTTTCGGATTCACTGAGTGGACTACAGACCATTAACTCCAATCAGTTTTCATCTAAAAGTACTTACCCCCTTGTACTACTTATCAGGCAGTCTCTGTTTGATTGCCATCTTCGTAACATTGAGGTTTCGTTGGCTTGGATCCCTGGCCACTCGGGGATACAAGGCAACGAGATTGTCGATTCTTATGCTAAAGAAGCCATAGAACTAGGCAGTCTGGAACACTTCCATTGCTTCTTTCACGATCTTTTTTCCTTGGCCAAATCAGAACTTGACACAAACTGGCAACTCTATTATGACCGTTCAAAATCAATTAAGGGTTGCTATTACAGTGACATTCAACCCAACATCCCAACTAAACCATGGTTCTATCGTTATCGTCTAGTCGATAAACAGACGACGTCGGTCATCTGCAGACTTCGTATTGGTCACACTTGTACCCCCTCACGCCTGCACAGATGGGGTATTATTCAATCCCCCATTTGTGTATGTGGCCTTGAGGAAGGCACTGCAGATCACATTCTTTTTAATTGCCCAAACAGATCCGTTTCCCTGTATAGTATTCTCCCTCCCTGTGTACCCAAACCAATAGATCTTAAATCTCTTCTATTTCTTTCATCCACCAACAAAAAAGTTCTAAATTCCTTAATTAAATACATCAATTCACAAAAAATTAAACTATAATCGAGTGCTTGCCCCCGCTTTTGTTATTTTCCTTTGTTATGTATTGTCTGTATGTTTTGTGCTGTTTTGTGATGTCTAAATGTTTTGTGTCTGTCTATTTCAGCGTGCACATCAAAACCACACTGTATGCCAGACCCTGTTTTGGACCCATTTTTAAAACTGGTCAACCACGCCATACACTGTGCTGTTTTCAGGAGTCATTGGCAGTAATGGTCGCTAACCTAAAAGTGACCCAGTTGCCATAAACAAAAAAGTTGAAGTTGAAGTTAGTTCAGAACATACTAAGTCCATATTGATTTGTTAATTACAAAAGTTAGTTTTAACTTACGTTTCAATAATAGGTCCTTTATCCTTGATCCAGTATCTGCTACCCTCTTTATGCTCGTTCAAATCGCCTTCCTTGAAACTGTTAATATAATGCTTTAGCATGTCCTTTTCCACATCATTTGTGGCGTATTGCCTGGCCTTTTCAAGATTTTCGTTCACTAACTGCAGTAAGGGCGAGTAATCACCGCGCGTCACTTGGAAATATGCATCCTTATATTTCTCTTTATCCATAGTCACCGGTGATTTAGGTTCAATTTCCACGCTTGCCAAATGAATTGTATAGAGTGGTACTGAAAACATATAATTCCAATAAGAACAACAAACATCGTCATCATCATCATCATCAGTGTGTGTGTGTCTATAGTGTACAAATAAAGATTTTATCTATCTATCTCAGTTTAAAGACGTCCACTGCTGGACAAAGGATTTCCACAACAACCGGTAACAAAGGGACTAAAAATGAATATCATTATGTATGCTTATTATAGGTGAACCAAACATGGTGTAGTTATGTACCAAATAAATGATATTTTTATTATAGCTTAAAAAAATATTTCAAAATCAAATGTTTTTAAATCCAATAAAATAAATTCGTAAGTTATTACTATACTCTTAATAAGTTAAAATATCATCTAGTTGAATGAGCCAAGATTGATTATTAACATGAGACTAATATTTTATTAGAAGTTTAGGATATTACACACGTCCATCATCCTCAACTGTCTTGAACGTCCGACATATGTATGCCTCTAAGCGCTTTGTCTTCATCCAGTCATTTACCAAGTTGGAATCAGCCTCTGTACAGTTACTAGAAAAGTATGTTGTTACACCCTGAAATCAAATTACGTACATATTTTATTCCAAACATTTTTATAATATAATTATTAAATAATAAACAACATTATGGCTTTAAAATTTTAAATGCCATGGTTTAAAAGCTATTTATTATTAATTTATTTCCTTTCACTATTTTCAGCATATAGCCTGATGGAAAGCGACAATAACAGCTCATGGATGCTTGCTTGCAGTACTAATGGTCAACTGAGAAAAATGGGTCAACCAGTGTGCGCGTTCAATTTGCACTTTCAATAATAATAGCCATTTATCCAGAAAACATTTAACAATAAAAAGATTTGTGATGTTCATTTTCTTTGTTTTGTGTGTGCCCTCATGCAAAGACCTCTTCAATAATACAAATTCATAACAAAATAATACAAACACTATACAAATTTATACACAGTGCGTGACCGGCCTTAAGCTAAGCTCATTGCGCATAAGTAACAGAGTTCAGTAAACATTTTGTAAAGATATTAAAACAAAAGAACAATAAGGTACCTTATCAGCTAGTCCCAGACTAGTCAGCCTCGGTACAATGCTATAAATAGCGTTGCAGTTATTTTGCCACAGCTTAGTCATGTGTGTACTATCATTTGCATACGCTTTAGATACTTTCACAATACGTTCGAAAGATTCTTTAGGCAAATTTGGAATCACTTTGGTGTCACCAAACCCTTTGTAATTTCCACTGTTTGCAAACACACCGCCAGCATAGACTAAAAATGCCTGCAAATAAACAGTAGATAAAAAATCTATTATCATTTATTTAAAGTCTAAATTATGGGTTGTATGAATGAAGGTGTGAAATATACAAGTTCTTGGGTTTATTCTTTTATTCAGACATAAATGAACAGTGGACCTAATACAATTTTCTATTGAAATCATACATGTAAAATTTAACCTGTCGTCTGCTGTGATGTCTGTATTCAATACAGTCTGCTGTGAATACAGACACAATAGAATTTTAATTGTTTAAGGCACCTGATCATTGCCCATCTGAGAGGTTAAATCATCATAAATTCTATGAAAGATATATGTCAATTGTTTAGCATCCATTTTCATACAAAATTAATGTGTAACAATAACTAGGTCACCATACACTATATTATGGTACTAATAGTTAAAACTACTAACTAGTTATTTTGATGACCATGACGATTAGACAAAATATAATTATTTTGTTAGCACAAATAGTAACTCATTCACATTCAAAATTAAACATAATCATAGAAACTTCATAGCACAATTTTGCTATCATGTTTAAGAGGATGTGGTTTTCCTATCGAACACAAAGTAACCTTGGAATCATTTTATCATCTGCCATTAAAATGGCAGTTGAAACTAGTAAACAAGAAGAAAGATAAAACGATTTGACACAAATTGAACAAAAAATATGTATTTAAATATTGAGGAGTTATCCATGCTTCAGAATGCACATTAGTGCACATTATGCACATGAGTAGTCATTAACCTCTCAACGCCCTACCAATCATATATGATCAGTGAAAAACATTCTGTCAACACCCGAGCAATGAGGCACGCACTATATATATATATATATCATATATGATCGCTCGGACGTTGAGGGGTTAAAACCCACCAAACAGCATTGGTTTAGCATGATGGGTTTATTGCCCCATATTCCCATATGTTGTGGAAAGGCCTGAGTCCAGTATATGGATGTTAATATGCTGATGAAAAAAATATAACAATCATACCTGAAAGTCATTTTCACTAACACCATCTTTTAAAGCCGATTGTTTTAAGAGGTCCAGAGGTTCACCAAGAAATATCCTGTGCAACAATGAGAATATCTTCGGAGATTCTGGACTAGTTTGGAGGAGAACTATCAGACCTCCATTCCAGGCAGCCTGTAAAATAAATAAAAATAAATGAATAAAGGACATTTATTTATTATAAAGAAGTTATAACACAAAAACATATTATCAAAACAGGTAAGACATTATCAGAAAATATAAAAATACTCTAGTTCCTGAAAAAGAAGTTTAAACTCAGTAGAGCTACTGCAGCGCTGTGCATACTTTTCAATCCCCAAAAGCATCTAATGTCTTGCGCTATTAAAAAAAATTTAAAACTCCAACACTCTGACCCAAATACTTACATATTTATGATTAAAATAATACTATGTAGGTAACACATTCACAAATGTTTAAAAAATATATATTTAGAATTAAAATCTTATACTAACCTGACTCAGATAATGTGCATACAGCTTCTCTTGATTAGTTAGATTACCAAATGCTTGTGAACTGTCTAATTCCACAAACTTCTGGTTATTTGGCAGCAAAAAATTGGATTTATCAACAGCCATAGCTGAAATAAAAAACACAAATAATTATGTTTATCTTATGACTTTCAGATTATATGCAAATGAGTATTATTCACATTTACTGACCACTATCTATTTTTTTCGCCTTGGTAGTTTTAGAATGAAGACTCCCTGTCGTAGAGTAATATTTGCTTACAAATGATTCAGCAATACTGACGCGCCGGCATTTTATAAGGTTATTAGTCACAGACAGTGAGACCGAGAGCAGCATTGGTTACCAGTGTGTGTGGGATAATTTAAAACAATACACAATTTTCTACAAAATAATTTATGAAATACTTACTGTAGAATTTTTATTTATTCCAAAATCGAGAAAATTATTAGTTGTACATACGTACACCGAGTTTTCAATTTCTTTTCTTTTTCTTTTCCTAGTGAAGCTCAATACATATCGATGCTTTTGTCTATCGATACCTCTAATCAAGTGTTCGATGTATTGAAACTTAAGTTATGTATGATTTACACTTTCTGCTATACGATCTTGTATCAATTCATATCATACGTATTATCGCTACCCCGAAATCTCAAAATAATAATAATTAGCATTAGTTATTGGAGCCCGGAATATTCTACCATTTAAATCAAAGGAAGTCTGTGACGGACGACATATTTTGACAGTTTTATTGCACTCCAATTTGCCAAAAGTATATTTTGGTAAAATATCAATTGATTGAAAATATTAAAATGTTTTTGTAAAGTTAATTTCATTTTCTTGTAAAATGGCTGTCGCTACGATTTAGTCAGTGTCTAGTTTTAGGGCAGGTTATTAGTGTTTGACATTGTTCGTAACTCTGCTTAAAACTTTAATAGGCGTTGTGCTTGTACAAGAAATAAAATGTCTAAAGCTGAGACCCAGTTTTGAGGATACAATGATAAATAACTAACTAAACATGTTTGTGAAGGAAATAAACTGTCGCTTATCTGGAATCCAGTGATTAGTCTATGTAAAGACCACAAAAAGAACAAAAGTGCCGTTTCGCGATCGGATACGGTCAGTGTAGTGTGTCGAGAACAAGTTCGAGTGAATAGTGACTTAGGAGCCAGTGGTACGAGTATTGAGCGCAAAAAACGACTAAGGAAGAGGGTAGATCAATTTTGTCTGCTCATAATCACCCACCCGCAATATCTTCAGTACATCTGTGATCATGGCGCATGCAACTGTGCCGAAATATCGGATACTCAAACACTACAATAAACATGGTAATAATCCCGTTAATAATATTTATTGTAATGTAAGTGATCATGATAGTTTAAAAAGTTATATCTATTATATTGTTCTCTAAAAACCACTCTAAACGGTTCTTGATAAGATGTTCTAAAATGTTTGCCATAGTATTTGACAGAGCGATAGGACGGTAACTTGAAGGATCGTCACTGGGTTTGCCTGTTTTTAAAATAGGGATTATAATTTGGGTCTTCCATTCATTGACATCCAGACACAAAGATCAAATTAATTATACTTAAGAAGTACATTTTAGTTTCGTCTCCACTTTTAACAATGAAGGAATAAGGTATTCCATAAACTTCCGGAGCGGAGTCTTTAAGACCTTATAGAACTGACGACAATTTTTCAAGGGAAAAAGGGGATGCTGATGGGGCAGACGGAAATACTGAAATCTCTTTCAACGAGGGAGCGGATGGCGGGATGCGTCCAGAGAGCTATTATTATTTTGGAGGAGGATAATAACACAAAACGTGACCCATCCTGCTTTCTTTTTACTTCTTAAAAGTAATACTGTTTCGGCTGCGATCTCGCTGCGATCCTCTGATAGTATAGGTAATTTTGGGTATTCATCGAAAAAGTATATGTTCGCTCTGCGTCCTTACGCTTTTTAGATGCAGCAGTGCACTCTTTATCCCACCAGGGTGGGGAAGAGATATTTTTAAGGTATAGATTCATCAGCAGATGCCAGAAGCGCGTTTTTGAAGATATTATATTGTGCAAGTACATTTTATCAGAGGTCATCCGTATAGGTTTTAAGTGGTCCCAATCCGCATGTGCATCTAGGTAAGAGTCGGGATTTATTTTGAGATGGTTCTCTTCTAGGAGTAGGTAAAAAGGTAAGAATAAAGTTATGATCACTTCCATGTCTATTAGGCGGAATTCGCCAAATGAGACTAGAAGTTAAGTTAGCAGAACAAAGGGCTAAATACACTGCACTCTTTAAATTCTGGGAAGGAGTTACCCGACGTGTTGGGGAGCCATCATTCAGTATGCACAGATAAAAATCGTCTAACATGTCTAAAAGTTTAAACGAAATTGATTCAGAGTAATGGGAACCACAAATTTCATTATGTAGGTTAAAATCACCTAAAATAATAAGTGGCTGGGGTAGAGATGAAATAATAGTAAATATATTTGTTAAAATAGATAAGCTGGATTTGTGGATATACAACGATATAAACGTTATATCAATAACACGGACAGCTGCCAATTAAAAAGATCATTGTGGGATGGGTAGGTAAACTGTGAAAAACTATAACATCTAGAGATGAAAATTGCAGTACCAGCTTTACCATCACTCCTGTCATCCCGCAGACAAGCATAGCCTGGTATCCTAAAGATGGACACAGGTCTAAGCCACAACTCCTGGATGGCAAGAACGACAGGCTATTGATGAGATAAATTAATTCAGTTGTTTAAACTCCTACAGTTCCACTGAAGTATGAAGTAAGTTTTATTGTTAAAGGAAGACAAGTTGTAAATTTTTGTTTAATATTGTACGGTAACTCTATATCATCAAAACGTTGAATAAAGTTGATTAAAGTAGATAATTGTAAAAATAGCATTTCCAGCAAACTATCGTTAGGCTCCGGTGGAACCGAAGGATTAATTAAATAGGCACAGCCATTTGGAAGAGTGGAATTTGGGGAACGCGTAATTTCAAAGTGGGAGTTCCTATCATAACCATGGATAGATGCAGGGAGTCTGGGACGGTGTGGAATTTCTATGGATTTATGGTAGGATGTAGTTGGGGTTCTAGAGGAGGTGTTTGACTGAGTCTGAGTTGAGGGTGGGGGCGAGCCACGTGTAGTATTAGCAAAAGATTTTTTTTTCGGAAAGAACCTAGCCGAAACTTCCATGTATGGTATGAGACTCTTTCTAGTGACATTGTCAGTTTGATAGATTTTTGTCTTTCATGCTCTGGGCATAAAACACACACTTAGAAAGAGCTTGGCTTAGGCATGATTCGCCATCATGCAATCACATTTAAAACAGCGAGGTTTAGAACGGCATTGAGACTTGACATGACCAAATCTGCAGCAGTTGTTACACTGGATGACTGGTAAGCGATAAATTTCTACAGGTAGTGAAGTAAAGTAGCAATAAACATGTTATGGCAACTTTTTACACGTAACTGTTAGCACTACTGTTTGAGAGGGAATCCATGTAGGGGCAGAACCTGCTGAGGTAGATTTACGATGTAATCGTCTGACACGAAAAACTTTTCATCTGGGGGTACTTGTATATTTTGGACCAATTCCTCCATGGACCAATCAACAGGAACTTCTCTAATAATGCCCATGCAGGACACATTAAACGAGGGAATGTTGACAATAAAGTTACTGTCATTTAAAGTTGGGTGACATTGAAAAAAGTTAGCATCCGCAGCAGTCTTAAACTCTACCGAGATGCGATTTCGACCTACCTTCTTAACTCCATCTGTTATTATTATATTGTTAATTTTATTGGTGTGCAAGAATTTGCCTATCCTATGTGTATAGCACGAAACACAGTTCCCTGCGTGATTTCTTCATTTTTGGTTACATGAACAACAAAAGGTGCGGCATCATCATCAGAATAACTGATTTTGATGTTCATATAATCTGGTATCGTATAAGTTGTTTGGGCGGACCTAACAACTTAGGCAATGGTTGTTTTTTTTGGCTGAGACTGACATAACGGGATTATCTTGAGCACGTTTTCTGTTGCCAGTGAATTTTGTTGGGAATCATATACGTCCGGGGATAGCATCTTACTATTGAAGGAGTTGGTAAATCAAACGAGTACGACCTCATTGTTTGTTCTTGACGTCTTGTCTATTTATTATCAACTTTGTAAAAGTTGTGACAATGTCTTGTCAAACGTATTCTATAAAATAAATGTAGCGAATTTTCTATTGTTGATATAAAAAGTCTGTTTTAATATAAAATCCATCGGCTAATAGCTTCCTCTTAAATCTGCGCAATTCTATACAACAACAGGTTATGGTTTTGCTGCAATTTAGCTGAAAGATGGAGACTTCGACTTTCAAGTACAAAATTGCACCTCTAGTAGGCAAAATAAATTGGGAAACATGGAAGTACAAAATTCTTATCGTACTCAAGAGCATACCGCGCGCTCTTGATGTAATAGAAGGCAGACTTACCTCGGATGAAAAAAGTGAAGCCAGTGCAACTGCAGCATCAGCCGCTGCAGTATCAGAGTTCACAAAGGCTGACTCCAGTGCTCTTTTCTTCATCACCAACAACATGACCGACGAAATGCTACTCAAAGTGATGAGATTCACGTCCGCTCGAAAAATATGGTTAGAGCTACATCGAATGTTCGACGGAACCAACGAAGAAAAGACCTTCCAATTATGTATGAGTTTCTTAGGGTTGAAAAAGGATCCAACTGATGACGCAGCAACTCATATGTCAAAATTGAAAATATTTGGAGCTCTCTGAACAAAGAGCTTGGCGAAGATAAGAAACTTCCGGACCTTCTTCTTATCTGCAAGACTCTCGATACATTAGGGGACGAATACGTTCAATTTAAGAGTGGATGGTTGATGTGTCCTACGTCCGAGCGAACTATCGACAACCTGACCGACCGTCTGTGCGTTTTTGAAAGAAACTTGATAGTGTCTACCGTGCTACCAGATCAAGAGGCTTTAGATACGACAAGCACACAGAATGGGGCTAAAAAAAAGAGTAAGGATGCAAAGATTAAGTGCAATTACTGTTCGGTGAAAGGTCATCGCGTGAGGGATTGCAAAAGATGGCTTCAAGATGGCAAACCTCCTAAGAACAGAAACCCGCCTTCCTCTTCGTCGTCTCAGAAACAGGAATCTCAAATAGCGGAATCGATGTACTTACAAATGGAAGTACAGACATCAGAACATGAAGTATCGACGACTTCATCGAGCACAGTCAACTGGTACGTTGATAACGGCGCAACATGCCACGTCAGCAATCGCGGAGATCTATTTCAGACTTTCCAATCATTCGACGAAATGCACACCGTCTCTACGGCTAATGACAACGCATTGCAAGCCAAAGGCAAGGGGGATATCGTCATCAAATCGGAAGTACGTGGAAAAGAATATGAGATCACGCTGAAGGACGTATGGTACGTACCACAGATCACGAAGAACCTGTTCTCTGTCCTAGCTGCTCATGACTGCAACTCAAAAAGCAAGTTTGAGTCGACACCAACGAGCTGCACCATGTCGACGCGTGGTGAAGTGAAGCTGACAGGTGTACGCAGCATAAGCGGAGGCTTATACAAGCTGAACGTCAAGAGCGTCATTCAGAAAAGAAGTTTGGAAGTGAATTTAACACTTACGAAGACTCAGTTGTACCACGAGCGACTCGTACACCAGAATAAGCGTCATGTACGAACATTTGTAAAACGCGAGTTGGGAATAGAGCTTCCTCAAGACGAAAGCATTTGTGAAAGCTGCATACTTGGCAAGTCTCATCGATTGAAGTTTGGTACCCGACCTAGAGCTTCAAGACCAGGAGAACTTGTACACAGCGATGTATGCGGACCGTTCCCTAACTCATTTACAAATTTACGCTATTTAGTGCTGTTTAAAGATGACTTCAGCGGCTATCGCTATGTCTACTTTCTGAAAGCCAAGTCAGAAGTAAAACAGAAGATGCTAGAATTCATCGTCGAATCACGAAATACAGGTCATTCGATTGAAACGCTCCTGAGTGACAATGGAGGCGAGTTTGATAATAAGGAAGTGCGTGAGATCCTCGCCACGCATGGAATCAAACAGAGGCTGACCATGCCGTATACTCCAGAGCAAAACGGATGCAGCGAGAGAGAAAATAGAACCTTGGTAGAGGCTGCAAGGACAATTATGCACAGCGGAGGTTTCGAAGAGAAGCTTTGGGCCGAGTTAGTTAATGCGGCTGCCTACGTTCTCAACAGAACCGGTCCTTCCCGTATGGAGAACCAAGCGCCCTATGAACTATGGCATGGAAAGAAACCAAAAGTGGCTCACCTACGCATCTTGGGCTGCAGAGCATACGTCCATGTCCCCAAACAAAAACGAAAGAAACTCTCTATGAAAGCCCTCAAAGGAAGATTAATCGGATACGACAACGATGATGGCTACCGTATCTGGTGCGATAATAAAATGATTCGATCGCGTGACGTGATCTTTGACGAGAAGCCGCTTGATCGAACTCAATGCGATGACGTTGTACCGAAGATAACGAGAAAAGAAACACCGTTCAACGAATACAAGTTGAAAGTATCTTTTAATAAAGAGCGCAATGATGTTCCTCAAGATTTGACTCCAAGCCATCAACACGAGCAATCGGAACCTGATCTACAGGATCAAGAACGTGCACCGCTGCTGCAACAAGACAGAAGATCCTTCGAATTTAACGAGGAAACTCCCGCCGATGGTGAACTGTCAAGACCACCGAATACAACGTGTTATGATGCCGATCTAGGTGACTCATCTGACTCCGAAGATGATTCAACGGAACCTAGATATAATCTACGAGATAGGAGCACCATTCGTCCTCCACAGAAATTCAGAGATTGCTATGCGCTAACCGATGAAGACGCAGAACCCACTACGTTCAAAGAAGCCTTGAAGAGCCCGCATAAAGACGAGTGGATTAAAGCTATGCTAAAAGAGATAGATTCTTTGAAAGAGAACAATACGTGGTCCCTTCAAGAACTACCTCAAGATCGTAAAGCCATACCGTGCAAATGGATTTTTAAAATTAAGAGAAACCCCAATGGCACTATCGACAAACATAAAGCGCGTTTGGTTGCTAAAGGATTTAAACAACGCAAAGGAATCGACTACGAGGAAACGTACAGTCCAGTAGCCAGATTTGCAACCATACGATCACTGCTGAGCGTTGCTGCGAGTGAAAGGATGTACTTGACACAATTCGACGTGACTACAGCCTTTCTCTACGGTGAGCTCGAAGAAGAGCTGTACATGCAGCAACCTGAAGGTTTTCATGATGGCTCCACCCGTGTATGTCATCTGAATCGAAGCTTATACGGACTGAAGCAAGCGCCCCGTTGCTGGAATAATCGTTTCCACAAAGTACTTGTTGAACTCGAATTCACACAGAGTACTGCAGATCCATGTCTATACACAAAGAAAGTAGGAGGGAAAATGATATTACTTACTTTATATGTCGACGACGGATTAGTGGCTGCTTCAGACAAACAGCTTGCTGATGAATTTTTAGAGAGCCTGAAAAGAAAACTTAAAATTAGCACACAACCCCGAGTTTCATAAACGGACGAAACATATACGCATCCGACATTTCTACGTCAGAGAACTTGTGTCCGAAGGAGCTATATTCGTTCAGAGGATTGGTACCAGAGACCAGGTCGCAGACATCCTGACCAAAGGATTGCCGAAGCCTATCTTTGTGAAGATGAGGTCTGCACTAGCATTGTTTTAGAGGGCGTATTGAAGGAGTTGGTAAATCAAACGAGTACGACCTCATTGTTTGTTCTTGACGTCTTGTCTATTTATTATCAACTTTGTAAAAGTTGTGACAATGTCTTGTCAAACGTATTCTATAAAATAAATGTAGCGAATTTTCTATTGTTGATATAAAAAGTCTGTTTTAATATAAAATCCATCGGCTAATAGCTTCCTCTTAAATCTGCGCAATTCTATACAACAACACTTACCGCCTCCGTGATCCGGAGGGTCCGTATCCATATTTGTATTTAAATCCACTAAATACTTACTACAGACACCACAAACAAATAGCAGACAAAAACACACACAAAATCAATCAATAGAATTTCAACAACCGAAAGAAAAAATTCACAGATCTCGTGCCTTTTACGACCTTCTGGTACATTGGAAATGCACTTAGTAGGGCAAACTATAATGAAAACAACTCTACGCAAGAGATACACAAGGGTTAGTAGCAGGTACCGGCGAGTACATTGCATTCACAAACTCAGCAATGTGCCCTTGGAGTAATTGTGTTCTGTGAATGTGCCTCACTCACTTGAAATAATATGAGTTTTGTATTGGTTTCATGATTTCTGGATACAGTCGTAGGAAAATTGCTGTATTAGCAGATAACTTAACATTTTTCATTTATTACTTCCTGTATTAATGTACAAATACTCTGCTAAAAGCAGATTACTCAGGTAATCGATTTCGTATAAAGAGCAACCCTAGATTTGATGCACACTGTCCCTTCCCTAACATGTCCCCCCCCCTCATCAACATGAAGTCATGTAGTAAACATTCAACATGGATGCTATCCGATTAATTTCATTCGTATTTTAGGTCAACTTTATAGTTTATAATGCGTGAATAAGTTTAGAGGGTCATTTTAATTTTGTGAAAATGTCTTCGGAAAGGTATCTCACCGCTTTTGTGCATCGTATAAATTTTGACAAATTGCTTCCTTTTTCCGTGGTTGGAAGTTGCAAAATCAATAAAGTGTACGGAAATCGCTAATGTCACGCCCTGAATTTGCAGTAATTTGTGGTTCGGATTCGCATGTATTCGGTGATAAAGATTTATAGCGAATATGTTTTATTCTAGGGTGGAATGGGTGGAAATAATCGAGCCCAAAACAAAGGAGCATATGTATGCTAACCTTACAACAGGAGAATGCGTTTGGGACCCTCCTGAGGTAAGTGCCTATCTCATTTACCTGTCTGGTTTCCTATTATGATAGTCCTGACTTCATATTGATCACTACCAGTATTTTTGAGGCACACAGCACTATAGTAGTTTCCTGCTTTCGTAGTTTCAATTAATGCCTGATAAAATCGTGTATACTATCGAACTCTAAAGATATTCCAATATCATAGCAAATACATCGATATCCACATTGAGTTTTTGTACAGTAAGCTGCTCATTTAAACGAAATTTGACTGTTTTGTTCTCTTGAGTATTTATCCACCTTCTTTGGGTTTTTGTACAGTAAGCTGCTCATTTAAACGAAATTTGACTGTTTTGTTCTGTTGGGTATTTATCCACCTACTTAGTGTTTGTACAGTAAGCTGCTTATTTAAACGAAATTTGACCGTTTTGTTCTCTTGAGTATTTACACCTACTTAGTAGTAAGTTAGATGCTTATTTTATTACACTGTAAATTACGCTTACATTAATACATTGCTTAGTTTTTTTAGCAAACATTAGATATTTACTATAAAAGTCTAAAAATGGATATACTTAAAATAAGGTAAATTAATGTGCAGTCAGCATACACTCAATATCTGTCTTTAATGAAATATTTATTATTAAAGAATTCTTTATTTGGTTTTAGAAGTCAAGCAGAAATGAAATGGTATCTCAATACCCATAGCCACATGACACCACTGAAGTTAACCCACTTCTTTTATCTTCCTTGTTAACTATTTGCATGCAGTTATTAGACCATGAATAAATAAGTCCTGTGTAATTAAACCTGCAACTAGATTTGCTTTTTAGAGCTGAAAGGATTATGAGTTATAAGTAAGTTTATTTTTGTTACAGGGAGTTAAAGTGAAACGAACAGACTCGTCACAATGGTGGGAATTATTTGATATAAACACACATAGGTTTTACTATTACAATGCTTCAACACAGGTAAGCTCTCACTGACCACTTAACTATGACTTATCAACTACATTATACAGTTTTAACTTATTCCTTTATTTCTAGACAACTGTGTGGCATAGGCCTACAGACTGTGACATTATACCGTTAGCCAAATTACAAACATTAAAACAAAATACGGACCCTCAAAAACGTCGTGAAACATCAACACAGACTAATCAAGCTACACCTCAGGTAATATTAAAAGATTTAACTAGGATTTTTTATTGTGAACAATTAAAGTCCTTAACCTTTTCACCGCCCAACTATCCTGCACGCGATGTCCCGCTGTACGCCAACGTATAAATGTATTTTAATAAAGTAAGTACAAAGAAGAACTTCTATAGAAGTGCTGGCGTGGGCGGCACGAAAATCTCGAACTTCTATAGAAGTTTTTGGCGGTAAAAAAGGTTAATGTTTAGTTTAAAATCCGTCATCTGCTGTGAATACAGACACAATATTTTTTCTATTTTTCAGGGCACTAATTAGTGCTTGTTGCATATGAGTGGTTAAAAGAGAAACTGTTTGAATGAACTTAACTGAACTGCTGTGACAAAAATGTTAACGCAAATAGTTGGTGGTAGGCTCATCCCTGCTGCCAGTCCTGTCTTGTTAGTTACCACCCATCTTTTCTTATCTCCTGGGGCCTGCTAAGGTTTCCCTCTCCCAGTAGCATTTCCACCCATCGAGATCTATTGAAGTAGCATATTAAATAAAGCTTGAAGATTTGTTAAAGTGAGCTATCACCATTGCGCTGCAATCATCAATAAGCTAGGTGCTTGATCTTAATACAATGACACCATATGCTTGTTTAATGAGTCAGTAGAATAAAAAGAAAAAGGAGATTTACAATTCGTTACATGTACCTACCAGCCTATTTTAATAAATTATAATAAAAAACTAATCTTACATTATCACACTAATATTATAAATGCGAAAGTTTGTGTGTATGTATGTGTGTATATTTGTTGCTTTTTCACGCTGCAACGGATGGGTAGATTTGGACAAAATTCGGCATAAAGATAGTTTATAACCTGGATTAAAACATAGGATACTTTCTATCCCGATATTCCTACGGGAACGGGAACCACGCGGGTGAAACCGCGAGCGGCCGCTAGTTATAAATAACAATTCTGTGTGTGACAGCCACCAGTACAACTTACTGTTTCTCATGTGAAAAACCCTAGCAAACTGAACAGTCTGGGACTGTATATAATAAATATTCTAATTGTCAACTACAGATTTTATCAGCAATCGACCCAGTGAGCAGTAATGGCAACAGCACGGTGGCAAGTGCCAGCAAACTGTCCCCAAGCAATGCCAAAGTCACTGTTGCGCAGACTAGCCCTGTACGAACGAGAAAGTACTTCCACCATAGGTATGTGAAGTTTGCCAATGATAATGTAATGCAATGTAATCTAAAGTAGAGTAAAAAAATTAATATAGCAACAAAAACTCACAAATATAGCATTTTTGTAAACCTACTGATAATTATAAGGCAATTTGTATTATTTTAAAAGTCAACAAAGTAATTTAAATACTTAGAGTAAGTAATAAACTGTAAACTATTTTGAAATACAGTCTTTCTAATTTGCACGGCAAATACTTGCTTTTTTTAATTAGTTAGCTTTATGTAATGTTATTAGTGTAATGTTTGCTGATGATGCAACAATATTTATATCGGACACTCACAGTGACAAAGCTGCTTTTGAAAGTGAAATTAACAAAACTTAAAAAAAATAAATCCATTAACTTAAATGTAAATCGTAAAAAAATCAAAATTATTCAATTCAGAAATTATAAAACAAATTCATATAATTTAAATATCTCGGAATCAAGCACTAAAATAAACGTAAACGAAATAAACTTTCTTGGTGTTACAATAGATGCCTATCTAAATTGGAAATCCCATAAAACTAAAATAAAAAATAAAATGTCTAGTTGCTGCTATGCTTTGTCTATATTTGTTGAAACCACTTCAGTACAAGTAGCACAAGCTTCATATTTTGGTCAAGTTTACCAACTCCTGACATATGGTATTATTTTTTGGGGTAATTCTGTAGATGTTGAGTCAACACTTATTTCGCAGAAAAGATGTTTGCGCATTATAAATAGCTTGTTTTCCGATGAAACTGTTTGAAATATTTTTAGAGAAAAAGGTTATCTTACTTTAGTCAGTATTTATATTCTGGAAATATCTAGCTTTGTTAAGAATAATATGGAGTATTTTAAAAATAAGGTATCTGATCGTCCAAATATTTGTAGCAGATATAGACATAACTTATGTATACCAATGATCAATAACAATATGTATTACAAAAGTGCATATGTTACAGGAATAAAAGTTTTTAATCATCTACCCTTAGAACTAAAAGGATTAAACTACAAATTGTTTAAAATCAAATTAAAAACCTGGTTGATGGGGAAAAGCCTTCTATAATTTAACAGAATATTTTGACCCATATTTCACGTAGTGTTTAGACTTTCATAATTTGAATTGTTAATGTTAATTTAAGTAAATTGCAATATCTGAAAAGGGTAATTAAGTTTATAAGCCACCTACATTTTACCTAGAATAAGATCTTTATATGCACTTAATATGCAATAAATATATTTCTATTTCTATTTCTAAACCATACAATAAGATTCATCTGCCTGTATTAAACTGAGTTCCTTTCTACAGGGATAGAAATAGTGGCGAAAGCAGAAGGGGCCGGTTGAGTGAAGATGGTACCACAGCGCTATGTAGACACACAGACTCGGGCAGATCATCCGATAGTAGCATTAGCAGTGCTCAGCAGAGGAGAAAACAAGTAACCACACAATATTCTGTTAATAAATATATTTTTTTATTCGGAGAATCAATTGTCCTTTTTTCACTCTATAGTAGGTGACAATAATTGACCAAGAATTGACCTGATCTTATCTAAATTGATAGAAAACAACTTTTTTGTTATGGCGAAAGCTTAGATAAGATGGTGACAGTTATCAAGGAGTACTTAAAACAGGGTCTGTTTTAAGTCCTGCTTGATGAACTCCAAATAATCCCAAAAGGAGTCTCCCTGTGATCACGGACCCTCAAAGGGTTCGAAATGTCAGAATAAAATTATATAAATCAATGTGTAACTAAAATTAAGCGAATAGATCCGTAAAAGTGGTTTTAATTAACTAAAATCTCTGGGTCTAAAACTAGTTTTTGACGATTATACTTTAGAGGCGGTGAAAATCGCTCTCACTATGAATACAGGATCCTTTTGGAAATCAAGTATCTCCAATTGCTAGATTTTATATGACCGCATTAGTGGCTGGGTTCAACGGCCTTTCGACACGCACAGGAACTTTTGGTTAGTAAAATAATTTGGTCCCGTCGAAGGCCCAATTATTACGAAAGAACGTTACCCGAATTAACATAAAATTATGTGTGTTGTTGTAGGAGCTAACTGCAGCGTCTTGCAATCCTCCCGCGTGCACGCCGCAAGTTAGGAAGAGGAGTAGCGCGGCGCAGGCGCATGAAGGCGAGAAATGGTCGCCGCATTCAGGTACTTTACAGTTATTTTACTAAAATAAATATTATACAACATCAAATACATTGTTCTAATCCCAAGGTAAGTTAAAGCACTCGATTTATGGAAATCAGATATAACGACGACGGTAACTCAACCACCCAGACCCGACACAATATCGAAAAGTTCGTTTTCGACGTTGACCCGACCGGGAATCGAATCCGGGACGTCAGATATTTCGTATTTAATACAGTAATTGTTTTACACACTTAAGGTTACACAAGTTATTTCTGTAATATTGTATGGGAATAACGAGCTAAGATGCCACTATTTTCACAGCCTTTTTAAGGTCAAATGGAATATTTTGAAGAACTTTAGTTAATGTTTTCGTTTTTTTGTTATCTTCTAGGATAGGAAAGCGTCTAGCCTAGACAGCCTACAGTTTTCTTTACTTTAAATTATACTTAATAATATCCTTTCCTCAGATCCCTTTGAAAACTCAAACTTTCAGTAGAGATGTAATAAGACTGACACAAAATCTATTATCCTAGTTTATTCTTCCAAAAGTTTTAAACATGTGATTAATCTTCTCAAAGGTATATCCTAATAGTGACAAATTGTGTAGATTTTTACTCAAATCAGACATGTTTTCTTAGGTTTGAATCGCAGCGGCAGTTTCATATCGCCGCGAAAGGACGCCTCCGACGATTCCATGCACGAAAAGTACTTCAAGTCAGTTGAAAGCACGCCACTCACGAGACGCAAGGTAACTTAATAGATCTTATTGTATTTGAAACCATATTTTAATACAGTAAAACATAAAACGCAAATAATTGCATAGATGGAGCCACTAGCTTGTACAATATTGAAAAAAAAACCCTGTCCAATTCGTAAAGGTGTTATTAGGTATCGAGATTAGGTTCTATTGACGTAATCTTTTTAGAATTATAAGTAAACAAACTTTACCCCGATGAAAATTTAACAATTTTTTTTAAATGAGGACACTTACTTGGCAATACAAGCGGCGCGGGCGACGCGGGCGCTTCTAACAGGTAACCATAGCAACGTCATAATTCTCGAGCTCAGTTGTTGGCCATGCAGTATCAAGTAACTGTTACATCACGCACTTGCGGTCTGTCTGCATTTATTTATTTAATCTTTATTGATTTATTTAATCTTTATTAATACACTATCATCATCACATCTCAGCCAAAAGACGTCCACTGCTGGACAAAGGCCTCCCCCGAGGATCTCCACAACGACCGGTTTTGTGCTGCTCGCATCCAGCAAAGGACAATAATATATTTATTAATACACTATAAAATAAAATAAAGTACAAAAGGCGGACTTAATGCCAAATGGCATTCTCTACCAGTCGACCCAAGGGCTAGACAGAAAAATTGGTAAGCGGTGCAACAAAGAACGTAAATGAAAAATATACTATACTACATACATTTATAAGAACTGAAATATATATACTGAGTTTATTAAATTAAATGATAATAATAAAATATACATACTATAAAAAAAAGTTAAATAGAAATAGACTACATAAACATACTTAAACAGAACAGAAGAAAAGATGATAGGAATCTCTTACGAGGGTGTTGATTCCTGTAGAAACAGTATATACACCATTGTTTTAAAGACCAATTTACTTGGAGCTTGTCTGACTTTTTCGGGGAGAGCGTTCCATAATCGAATGGCCTGAACCGTGAAGGAATCTGCAACGAATCCTGAATGATGCAAAGGAGTGGCGAGAAGATGATTATTTGATAAGCGAAGTTGGCTGCATCAGCACGGTGCGTTTCTTGGCCGTGAACACTTCCCGAAACATACACATGGTTGTGTAAAATCGTTGAAACACACTCAGACGGCACTGGCACACAGAATAAATAAAAGACCGGGGTAAAAAAAAAAAAAAATTCAATTCAAAATCATTTATTCAGTTTAGGCTACAAATAGCTCTTATGAACGTCATTATGCCATCGGTTCGTAAGTCTACTCTGGGCGGGAGATCTTGTACTGAGAAGAACCGGCAAGAAACTCAGCAAGTGTCCAGCTCTTTTCTCCCTTACAGCGTCAAAAATATTGGAAAATGCCCTATCATAAAAGGACACTTTCCATCACAAATAAAAACACAAAATATAAAGGACAATCACACATATAAAAAAAAAACAAAAGAGAAGATATAATAATATCTACATTTGCAAAACATCAGTTACCAGTTAAAATTTTCACAATGTCATACAGCACTAATAAAGGTCAAAAATTGTCTTAGAAAAAAACAAAAAAGAAAACAAAATTAAACTATAGTTAATAATAATAAAAATAATAGTATGCAAGAGCAGACCAGCCTCCACAGGCGGCACCCGTTCACGAGTATGACATATGAATCAGCCATCGCTTCACTCAACCATGTCTTAGGGAATGTAACGACCCGACGCACACGCCACCACCGCAGAGACACTAAAGAGAGCATGACACACTCAAGATACTCTAAATAAAAACCTAATGAAAAGTTTAACGTAACATAAATATTATTTGTAAACTGTAGGACATTGCTGATAAAGGCTATCATATCAGCGCTAAGATATTTTTAAAGTAATTATTGATCCCAATAAAATAAAATAAAGAGTAGTTTTATTTTTTATTATAACCAAGCTGTTTTGTCATCTAAATATTCTTTGACTGTATAATAACCTTTCTTAAGTAAAGAAGATTTTACATGTTTTTTAAACTTATCTAAAGGTAAATCTTGTACAGTACTAGGTATTGTGTACATCACCGTGTTTAGTAAAAGAGTTGATGTTGCAACGCACAAAAACTATGCAATTATAAATAAACTGAGATGCAACTGTAAGAACACCAATTTCTTTAAAAATATTTCTTAAAGTAGTTCGGGAACCTAGTCTATAAATGGTTCTTATTGCTCGTTTCTGCAAAATAAATATAGATTCAACATCAGCTGCTGTAGCCCACAGTAAGACACCATACGACATGACACTATGAAAATAGCTAAAGTAAACTGTTCTAGCAGTTTCAACGTCTGTTAATTGTCTAATTTTTCTGATAGCATAAGCAGCAGAACTGAGTTTACCGGACAATTTCGATATATGAGGATTCCATTGAAGTTTTGAGTCAAGTGTTATACCTAAGAAGACTGTTGAGTCTACCAAATCTAATTTATCACCGTTTATTCTAATATCAGTTGGTTCAGTTTTAACATTAGGTAGTGTAAATTTAATACATTTTGTTTTTTTTGCATTAAGCTGTAGATTATTAACAGTAAACCAACTGAGTACTTTGCGGAACCTCAAAACGCATCTCGTAATCTCTACGAGCCGCTGCATAGGTAGTTGCAGTGACTCTTACCCAAACACAATAACATATTAAAATACTCTTGATTAGAGTACGACATTTCGTGAAACACAATCACAACAACACGGAACGACTACTCGGAAGAAATGCTTGCCCGAAACTGACCTAATAAAGAAAGTGACCTATGACATAAGGTCGTGATTTGCATGTGCCGGCGGCGGCGGCGGCATCGTCAACGGCGCTGCCAAAATGCCGATACACCTCTGTCGGCACTTCCGTAGGACCTTTGGCCGTGCCGACGCAACCGCCGCCGCCGCTATTGATGGAAAGTGTTGTCTCATTTTAAAAATTTGCTTGATTTGGGGTAATTTGAGCACCGTGGGCACAAAAAATTTAAATTACGATAACTTTTTATTTTCATAAATTATATATTTTTTATATTTTTTTTTATTGATATTAATATACCTATGCACCCCTTTGGGATCGGACAGGGTTTTTTTACAAATTGTATAAAGAAAAACAAAACGATACGGAATTTTTAAAGATTCTTTATATTTTAGTGATAAGTTTGTTGTGGCAAAGCTAATGCTAGGCCTTGATGAATGCTGAATATATATCCCAAGTAGCATTTTATTCTCTTTAAAAGGCCACATTTATTTCACTGCTGATCTCTTAGCACTTACAGTGGTCACAGTTGGTTCATCGGCTGCAATAAAGTGAACATGTCCACCTATACCTGTGTAAGGCATGTATAAATGTGTAAATGGGTGTAAATGTGGCCTATTATGTAACTATTGGCGTTTTGTCAGGACAACATTACTCTTCTAGCCAGCTTTCATTTTCAAAGCTGTACAAGAGCGGTTTAAGAGAAGTAAAATTCGGCATAGGCTGTTCAGAGGTTCACATATACGGTGTTAGATTGCTGGCATTATAATATAACACATGTGAACATTATTGCAGCCCAAAGCTGTTATATATAACCTTTTATGAAGCGCTATTCAGTTGT
This sequence comes from Eudonia lacustrata, assembly GCA_947562085.1. NCBI lineage: Eukaryota > Metazoa > Arthropoda > Insecta > Lepidoptera > Crambidae > Eudonia > Eudonia lacustrata. The sequence continues at coordinate 8,150,035 of OX387313.1, forward strand.
TAGTGTTAGCAGGTCTAGTTTGTGATATATTAATCAGCTAATAAATTATTCAGTAAAAGAAGCGTTTAATGAGTTCACATGTACATGAAAGGTATTTACACGCACCACTATTGATATCTAGTAGCACTGATAGCAGTTTATTTGTTCACGAGGACCACACTGTTATCCTCTATTGGTACACATGTGAACCTTTCTAGAGCTGACGTCATTATAATGGTACACGCGTGAAACTTTAAAGAGGTCACAACACTAATTTTGAGTTATAATGGTTCACTGTAGATGGAGACAATGACCACCATTTTCACTTTTAATAACCTATAATATTTCTATATTAATTTATGATTTTGTCACTTAACACGGAGTTTTCGTTATTAATTTTATGGTTGATGTTTAAATACAAAACCATACAACGATTTAAATGCCAATAAAAAAAAAATGTAATATTGCTTTGTTTGTATCTGCTTATTTCGATATATTTATTTGATAAAAAGGCATATAGCCGAGGCGCGTGAAAATTTTAACTATAAATATGTATGTACTTTACAATAAATTTACATTACCCCGTAATATTAACACAATATCATATATAAACACAGTGTACTACCAGTAACAATAAATCACATCAAAATGGCTGTTAGACACGATTCGACGATGGCCATGGCCGTAAGTTATCACAAATTAATATTTATTAAAAAATGTGGTACCAAAGTGATTATTTGAGGAAAAAGCGGCCTAATAGTTGGTTTTAGGTACACTTGTGGTTTGGGTTTTGGATAATCGGCTGTATAATTGTTCACTTGTTACTTATTATAACTCACTTGTCTGTATGAATAACCACACGGAATCTAATATAGTGCCGTTCAACAGCTTTAAGACCACAGTTCTCTCTTTAAACTACCATTAAAGATCTACTATACTGCTACCGTGAACCTTTTGTACACTCAAAGCTGAAAAATTTGTGCCCAAATGGGTGGTACAAGGGCTGTATAGCATGCTATACAGCTCTTGTGCAGCTCACATAGACAGCTTAAAGAATAAATGTGTACCGTAAGTCAACCGCTATAGAACCCCCAATGCTACTTGGGATGTGTTATACAATAGTAACTTAAAACAATATACTGTTATCGCCCGCAATAATCTACATTAAGAAGAGTAGGACTTAATTTTTTTTCTGATGAAACACTTTGCGCTTTGCGCATAATTTAGATAATAGCTTGCCTAATTCTTGATTGATCTTTAATATTTGTAAAAATATTAAGATACATCTCATTTGACCTTATTTATTTATTTATTTATTGGATTACCTACTTAAGGGTGCGCCGTCCGTAAGTGACAAGTGTCATATGTTTTATTTGAAATGTCGTCGTCCATATTTATTTGATGCCGCGCGGCCATACTAATTTTGTATGGGGAATTTAAGGTGCTTAATAAAAAATAATTATTTAAATAACCACTTGATGAATCGAAAATGTAGTCTAGCAATTTGTAGCTTATCCATTGATGATTGTTTAGACAAAATCAGAGGTACAATAATTTAGATAAACTATAAGAAATCTACTAAACGCCTCCACTCGTTTCATGATTTTTGCCCAAATTTAAATGATATTGTAGAAAAAACTATAGCGTGTTATGAATTTATGGTTCTGACAAATTGTAAACACGTTCCCTATGATACTAAATATATATTTTGTTCATTTAATACGATAGTATTTTCTATTATATCTACTTAACCGTAACTGCATTTTTGGCATTTTTTGGTCGGCGCACCCTTAAGAAACAGTATTTAAGGTTACAAAAAATAAGAATAAAAACAATGTTCTCTTAGCTAACTGTTCTTACAATTATAGGCAATCACAGCATGCATTAAAACAAAATTAATATTAAAATAAAAAGTTGACACAAATTAATTAAATTGTAAACAAAATTAAATTAAATTTTAACAAAATTCAATTAAATTATAAACACAAAATTAAAACATTTCAATGAATACAACAATTTTTAAATAAAAGTACTTCACTAGCTTTAAGACATTTTAAAAACGTTGCAAGGCTCTGAAAATGTATATCTAGTTCCGGCAATTTTTTAGTTAGATCGTTTTACAGACGGGCCAAACGAACAACTGGTGAACTGCATGCAACCCATCCTTGTTCTACAGATATTTTTTAACAAACCACATGGATATCTCGGCATTCTTGACGGAACACTATAAGCGAAACGGTTGAGCAGCACGGGACTGTCAATGCTGTTGTTTAATAATTTATGCATTATTTATTATATAAATTATGCAGGAATGATTATATAGGATTATATCTACACGAAAATATTTGACTTTGTCTGTATAGGCCCTTAACGTTCTGGGAATCTTGAAGCGGTAGGATTGGCTACTGGTTAGTTTTTTCGCGTCCGTTACCCCAGCGGAATGTTGTCGAATTTCTTGGATTCTTGATATAGAATAATTAGTGCTCCATCTCGTGTAATTGTGCTCGAAATCTTAAATTTGTGCGTCCAGTAGTTTTTGAGATATTCGCGAAAAACAGATGCCGCTGGGGTAACGTTACCCCAGCGGCACATTTTTTTTCTTGTGGACTTATCAAAAAAAAAAGTACCCAGGAAGATAGATCTTGGGGCGCTGTAAATGTGCGTGTTAGTCTTAAATTTGTGCGTCTTATAATTCCGAAGTTATTTAAAATACCGCTAGGGTAACTTTTGGGTGGTTGATGTATCTCGCGAACGGTAAGGCGCACAAACAAGTATGATTTTTTTTACACACAATGTAATGAATTTGTGCGTAATTTCAGCAAAAGCAGAATTTGAAAAAAATGCACCGTTCTGAAGATATATTTATTTTGAAGAAAAAGGATAATCGGTCCTAGCTCCCTAAATACTAACCTTAGAGACTAATTTCTGATGGTGATTCGTACCCTATAATACCCTACAACGTTTATTAAAATCTTAAAAGCTTACTGCAAGTCGTTAATGAGTTAGGCACTTTAAATGTCACTGGCCCGTGAGGTTATTTTGGTCGTCGCTTACATGAGTTTGGTATGGACCAACAAATCACTTATTAAACAAATAATTAGTGCCTTCATTCAACTAGCCATTTGAAAAATTTCAGCCCAATCCACTTATTATTTGAAGATTTATAGTAAAAATGGTAAATGAAGCGAAATACAGTGATAAACCGACCAAGTTAAAGTTAAGTTAAGTAAAGGTAAAGGTAAGTAAAGTTAAGTTATTCATCTGAATATCAAAAAGCGGCCGCGCCATACATGACGCTAACCTTCTAAAATTGATGGCATTATGATCGGTACAGGTGCAGACACAAGCGATAGACTATTCTTGAGAAATAAAACACCGATGCATTTTTGTTATTATTTATTAATCACTGATTGTTTATTGTATTATTATGTAGTTAGTTAGTATAGTTTGATGAAATCAAGTAGTTATCACAAAAAAATCACTATTTATTTCAGTTTCGTTATGAACTATCAGGTATGTAGGTATAGTCCATCCGGCGGCGTAAGGGCTAAGAGCCATAAAGATAAGCTAATTAGTCATCTATTGTAAAACAGCATAAGTGATTACTTATGTATCCTTAAAGCTAACGTAAAATGTTTGTGTTAAGGTTCAATATCGAACGACACGACTAAAATTGCAAATATAATAACAAATATTGGAGGGTAGGGTTGCAACAATCGGAAAATTTCTAACTTACTAGTTAGAAATTGCGTAATACTTTACGTTGGAACTAATTTAGTGATTAAGTGTATACGCTATTTAACTGTTTTGCTAAAAATGTTTCATACGTGGGAAGATAAAAAGGAAATCGGCAGTACAAGTGTTCGGACTTATTTAAATAGTGAAAGTAAGCAAATAGTCAAGAATGTGTACAATGTAGTAATATTTATGTTGTATTATTTTTACTCTTGTTACATTTTTGACAACCCGATGCAGAAGTGAGGATGTCTTTTGTTTAAGAAAAAATCAAGCATTTTAAGCTTTAATAGAAGGGTATTTGGATCGAATCTCATTTCGTCGTATTAAGACTTGTCACCTTTCGAAAAAAAATGCCATTGTAATAAGTTTTATGGCTCCTAGCCCTTACGCCGCCGGATAGACTATAATGTGTAATAAGCAGCAATGTTTTTTTTTGTCATACAACTGCATATTTGAACAAAATGTAATTTTGGTTTATCTTCATAAAGATAAAAAAAACGTTGTACCTACCTACTAACAATGGTTTACGATTAATATTCACAAATATAAAAAACATTATTACAAATCACAGATCAGTATAACTGCACAATCCGTATTCATTCAATTACGTTTACGAAAACGAAAATTAGTATGGCACAGGCAAACAGGCAGCTCTACTGCGTGTTTACGTACCGAGCCGAGCAGCCGTAGGTAGTCAATCCATAGACACGGCCCAGTTAAAATATTGTAACTGTATAGGTACTTATTTATACTGTGGTTGTGCAGTGTTGCCATATAAGGAAGCACGATAAGAATATAGATAAAATTTGCCACGTGTATGCGCGCTCTTTTTCTTTTTGCTTATCCAACGCTGCAAAGGCTGTCAATATCTTCCTGAAAGTACTGCGAGCCCCCACACATGAAACCGTCTTAATCAGCTTAAGATCATCAGCGAATAGATAAATTTTGCAGTGCTTAATAATTCTTACTATATCGTTAATGAATACCTACGTTGAAGTACTTAGGCTTACAGAGTAAGACTAGATAGATAGTGTAATTTCAGCGGGTTGGACAGAGCGACGATAGCGTAATTGGAAACGCACCTGACCCAGATTGTCAGAGGATGCGTGGTTGAATCCAGCTCGTGAAAGATCTGCCAATATCTTGGACACTATAACTTAACAGTTTCGCTGTCCAAAAATTAAAACAATAGATAATCAATTGTTATGTATCACATGTGATATATGGGACAGGGAACCTGTTAAACTTCCTTCCCTTGGAATAAGGTCGTGATTTAATGAAAATTTTCAACACGTTTTTTCATGCACTTTCTATTGAAAAGATTAAGGGTACAAACCCGGCCATCCAATGAAGTCAGCGATGGTCGACGTGGAGTCTAATTGTTATGGTTGAAACAGCAATCCGCTGGCGGTTCGTCGTGCGATTCCGCGTCGCCGCAGAGCCCAAGCAGCCCGCTGCAGAAGCCGCAGCCGACGCCATTCTTGCAGGTAACACCATAATCTACGAACTGCTGGGATCAGGCCTTTTCATATGGAGCCTACACCAAAAATTTAGCATCTCGAGTGCTTCGGAAGTCACGTAAAGCTGTTGGTCCTGGCTGAATTAGCAATAATTAACAACCACTAATCCGCACTGAGCCCGCGTGGTTTATGGCCTTACAGACAGCTCCCTAAACGTGATGACGTGTAATGTTTAAAGAAAATAATATACATAACATGGGATTTTACAAAAAATAACTAGTCCGCCATCTAGGGTGGTCCGCCATATTGGATTTAGAGTGAAGTAATATTATTTTTCGTATTCTCAACAAATCATTTCATTTGATACCAATATCATGGGAGTGCACAAAACTAACTAGTCCGTCGTCTTGGGCAGTCCGCCGAATTGTCAAACATGCATTGTCATCTAAGTCAAACATGCATTGTATAAATGTATATAAAAAATTTCACTCAATCTGTTGTGGATAACTAATTTAAAATTCTGTTGCAAGATTTGACCCTTACATAAATACATTGCAAGTTAAATAAAAGCTTGTTAAAAGTGATATGTTATGTGATTTGCAGACGCCAGCGGCTCGCCCTTCGCTGGTGTCGTCTATATCTTTGGCGACGGACGCGGCGGGCGGCGGCTCCAGGGTTATGCACAGTCTCGAGAGACCTCATCAGCTGTCCAGACACTCGAGAGAACGGTTTTCTGATAGGCAAGTATTATCTATGTGAATTCTTGAGTGAATACTGAATTACAATGGAAGCCAAACTATTCGGTATCTTTTGTTTTTATTTTAAAAATGCTTAAGAGGTAGCGCTTATTAAAGAAATGATTAAGTAGGTACTAAATATAGTAAGGCAAAGGCCTGCATCATTTTAATCGAGCAATTACAATTGATAGGTATTGCCTTAATCGCCACGCTTGTTAAATGCGGGTGGGCTATCATAGCACCGGAGTTTTGCGTCGAAAAATCTGCTAAATGTTTAACCATAAATAGGGTTGCCACTATTTTTCAGGAAATTAAAGTAAATCTATCACTAACTAGTATAAAAAAAAGGATATGAAGAAAAAATAAGGTATTTTCCAAATGAAAAAACTGCCCGGGCCGAGCGCTTTGTCACTCAGCCACAAAATATAAAAATAAAAATAAAAAATAAAAATACTTAAATAAATCTAGATTGTCACTTAAAACATAATGCCCTCGATACGTGCTAAGCTCAGTAGCAGTGAGCAGGGCACATTGCTCGCAGAACTGATGGCATGAAGGAACAGTCCTCGAGTGGCGAACGCGTACCGCAAAGCGTAGTGTGGGCAGGCCTCCCAACAAGGTGGACCGACGATCCGGCGAAGGTCGCGGGAAGCCGCTGGATGCAAGCAGCACAAAACCGGTCGTTGTGGAGATCCTTGGGGGAGGGCTTTGTCACAAAATAAAATATGGAGGACCCAGAAGGTAAGGTAATAATAATAATTTAAAAAAATATATATATTGAAAAACTCAGCAAGTACCTTGGCTTGGCTCACGAGGTGACCGCTATGTGGAATGTTGATTCGACGATCATTGTCCCGATAGTCGTTTCAGCGAACGGTCTGATCGCGGAGAGCCTCGACCAACACCTTAAGATGCTCTCGCTTGATGGTTGGATCAAGGGTCAGATTCAGAAAGCAGTACTCCTTGACACGGCACGTATTGTCAGGAGGTTCCTCACTCTGCAGCCCTGACCACCGGTAGCTTGCGCCCTGCCCCGCTGCTGGCGGTACTCTAGGTTTAGGTTTTTATAATGTTTTATTGTTTTTATATTAAAATATTGTAAATCTAGTTTTAAGAAAGAAAATAAATAAAAAGTATAATAATAATTAAAAAAAACAACAATTTATTTTAGACACAATCATGGTCCATAGAGTGTTAGTAACAATGTTTCTTGTAAGATTATTATAATACATCAACATCAAATAAATTCAATAATAATAAAATGAAATCAGTACAAAAATAAAATAAAATATTAATACAAACAAATGTTCTCGAAGCAACTCACACATAGGGTTGCCTATACTCACGGGCATGGAGTCTCGCAGCAGCTTCGCTGCGCTGTGCAGATAGAATAGCCTTCTCTCTTTTGTCTATTCTTCTTCTACTTATTCTGCACGGGCATAGAGTCTCGCAACAGCTGCGCTCGGACTGTTCCGAGATCGGAGTCTGTGCAAGGGGTCTACAGTCAAATCATTTTATTCAACATAAGCCTTCACAGGCACATATTCTATCTATTCTGTCTATTCTTCTTCTACTTATTCTGTCTATGTGTGAGTTGCCCGAGCGCGGTATGTTTTATACTTACCTCCTGGGTCCTCCTTATTTTGTGCCTTTGTCCAGCAGTGAACATCTTTTGGCTGAGATGATGATGATGATGATGAAACAATACTTTACAACTATAAGATTTTAGTACCAGGCAGTTTATTTAATAGAATTTAAAACTAGAGGCACGTTGCGCTTTTTCTTCACGGGTTTCGGTTCAGCAGAATATGAGTGTTGTTGTGACCTTGTTGGTTGCAAAAAAAACTGAGTCGGAGCCTTTGGTCGATTCGACACATACGTTATGTTAATACACTAAGGTTGTATTTTGTATTTCCCCTTTTTTAATGTGACTTTGTCTTGTTAATGTCTTGTGTATTACCAATAAATGTTTATTTATTCATTCATTCATTCATTCACTTAAAAAGGTTATTGTTTGTTCTTCCATAGGCATTTAGACAAGGATCGACTAGCGGAACTAGAGCGCATGGACCGGTACCCGGAGAAGCAGGCGGTGTACAGCGTGGACAAACCCTTCAGGCAGACCAGCCTCGACCTTAGGCACAACGCAGCCCCCAACTGGCACCCGCCCAGGGAGTTCACGAGGTTATACCTTTATACATCTATATCTACATCTGTCTATATCTATACTATTAATAAAGATGTAAAGCTGATGACTTTGTTTGTTTGTTTGAGGAGGGTAATTCTCTGGAACTACTTGTCCAATTAAAAAAAAATCACTGATGGAATGCTATATTCCTTGCAGGTAAGTAACGTAGGTATAACCTATGTTATACCTATAATATAATTTTAATTTAATAAAAAAAATGTTTCTAGTTACAGTTTTAAATCCACGCGGCGAAGACGCGGGTAAAAAGACAAAGTATCCAAAAACTCAAAAATTCGAACGTTTTGTAAATCTGGTACTTTTATTCAAGATGTAACTATGTATGTGTTTTTGCTAGGAAGGAATGTATATTTAGTAATTATACTTATAAAGAAAAATAGGACATAATATATCCAAACAATAATCGGGCCAAGACAAAATACCTTACTTGTTTACTAAACATTTTTTACAATTTACGCACAGAAGACAGCAAGCTGAGCCCGAGCGGTACACATCGAGCAAAACTTCACTGTCATCAGGCAGCAGCAAACACCGAACGCCGCAGCACGAGCCTCATCACAATTTCATGCGGCTCTCTTCCGCCAACGAGCAGGACAGCATCGCCGCCGGTATGTGCGTCTCTGTCCCGCATCAGCTGTGACGTCACGCGAGACGTCGCTTTCCACAGGCAGCAGTACCACTGCAACTTCATGCGGCTCTCCTCCGCGAACGAGTAGGACAGCGTCGCCGCCGGTATGTGCGTCTTTGACCCGCGTCGTTGTGACGTCACGCGAGACGTCGCTGTCTACAGGCAGCAGTACGCACCGCAACTTCATGCGGCTCTCCTCCGCGAACGAGCAGGACAGCATCGCCGCCGGTATGTGCGTCTCTGTCCCGCATCAGCTGTGACGTCACGCGAGACGTCGCTTTCCACAGGCAGCAGTACCACTGCAGCTTCATGCGGCTCTCCTCCGCGAATGAGTAGGACAGCGTCGCCGCCGGTATGTGCGTCTTTGTCCCGCGTCGTTGTGACGTCACGCGAGACGTCGCTGTCTACAGGCAGCAGTACGCACCGCAACTTCATGCGGCTCTCCTCCGCGAACGAGCAGGACAGCGTCGTCGCCGCCGGTATGTGCGTCTCTGTCTCGCGTCGGTGGTGACGTCACGCGAGACGTCGCTGTCTACAAGCAGCAACCATTGCAAGACCGAAGTGGTTGTTAACACGTCCAGCAACTTCATGCGGTACTCCTGTGGTATGTGCGTCTCTGTCTCGCATTGGCTGAAATCACGTCGAGCGCGACGTCTTACCTCTAAATCGTTTGGATGAGCTCGCAAAGTCATTGGTATAGTCATTAGCTGTGAAGCACACTTCCACAAATACTTAGCAATTTCCGATCAAAAGCTATTTTTTTGTCTCTTTCGTAGTCTGACAAAACATGATACTTTAGTTAATTATCATAGTCTCTTTTCTTTTTAGTGAACTACAAGATGAAATGCGTGAATCTGGAGCCGCCGCTAACTGAACCAAATGTACAGAAGCATAATCAAAGATTAGAAAGAACGTCCACTCCTAGGGATCGCACCAAATCGAGACGTGAGTATCTTTATTTATATCCGTAAAACTCAACCAATAATACGACGATGTTTATGAGATTTTAAAGGAGAAATTAATATTTATGTAAGTTTTGTAATAAAATAAATGTTTAGTTTATGTTCATCTACTTAGAAGAAGGTTTTTTTTGATAGAGTTTGCTAATGGCCTCAAACGGCCTTTTAGCGTCACCGGACTTTTTTGGGGGTCGGCCAGAAATTGAAAGGGTTCCTCAAGCCGTTTGATAAACATGTTTGATTCGTTTGATTTGTCGGGTTTCTAGAGGGAATGGTGGCATCACGCTGAGCGTATCCCCTTTCCCTACTAGATTCTCCGAGGGGTTGGAGTCTTGTTGGTTGATCGGGATCTCAGGGTTGTATCGCTACATACAATCCTGGGAGCGCCTCTAAAGGCAAATTTTAGGATTTATTTATAATTAAAAAAAGATCGTTCTATTATTGTCGACTTTTTTTCCTAATAGGGTACTTGTACAGACGCCTGCGCATCAACCTATCGAAAACTGACAAATTTCTTCAATGCATTTTCAACTGTATACATAAGGCATAAAGTTATAGTTTAAGTTATAGTCTTTTGAGGAAAGTTGACAGTTTGTGGTGTACAGGCGTGTGTACTTGACAAACTTTTTAGCACCTGTCTAAACGATATTTTTTCATAGAAATTGTGTAGGAATAAGGAATTATAATGTCAATATTATGTTCCATCAATTGATATTTATTCACCATCCATCCACCACCTTGTAGGTTTAAGAGATTCAATGATTAAAGAAATTAGTTATCTGTACTTTTAATGTTATGTGAGTTAATTCTTGTTGTTGTCAAGGTATCTTTTAGCGGATGAGGCAAGTTACCATCCCCTTTATATCAATCTCGGATAGCATTGTAGGAGTGGAAAGAAAATATCAAAAATGGTTATACCCATATATTATGTTGTGTTTCGTCCGGTGAGTGAAAGTACCGGAGGCCCATCTCTGACCCCTCCCCCCTCCCAATTCCTACTCCCTCCTCAAGATCCAACTCCTTCATCAGGGTTGGCAACGCATCTGCGATAACTTTGGTTTTGCGGGTGGGTGTCCATGGGCGGCGGTGATTGCTTTCCATCAGGTGACCCGCTTGCTCGTTTGCCTCCTTTTACCATTAAAAAAAAAATACCCATCATCATCATCATCCGTTCATTTTATGTCCCTACTGATGGGGCACGAGCCTTCCCTATGGATGGATAGGGGGAACGGGCCACAAACCACCACGCACCCCCAGTGCGGATTGGTGGTTGTTAACGACTGCTAATGCAACCGGGAAAAGCGGCTTTACGTGCCTTCCGAAGCACGGAGGTGCTCAAGATGATAAATGTTTGGTCACCCGTTCGATGACCGGCCTTTGCGAAAGTTGCTTAACCTCAACACTCGCAGACCGGGCGCGTTAGCCACTGCGCCATCGAGCTCCTACTATCTCGGTTATAATCGATTGCAGTCAACCATGGTGTACAGTTGTTTTCATCCAAAAAAGGGACATTTTATGATGTGTGTGCCAGTGTCAGTATTCAAAGCTTGCTTTGTTGTGCCTTATTTGTATTGCGGGAATCACTTCCTATAAACTGACTGACAAAACGATTTGATGTTATAATGCATTCTGACTCTCGTCTCTGAGGTGCATTTTAAGTTTAACAATTTTCTCGCAAACTTCATAGTTTGACTGTAAACTTAGCGTTTATAAGATCTTTTTTATCTTTATAATGAACTCCGACTTGAGATTAGTTCTACGCAAATGTGTATTGTTTTCCAACATTTGTTTAGGCTCTGTGACAGAAGACTTATTCGGTGTGCTTGTTCGGGTTTTAGGTAAGGAAGTAAACCATTGTTTTAGGCGGCTACTATTTATTAATTCATTGACTTTCTCGAGGGCTAAGAGCGGAAGTCTAAACACATCAGTCTCCGTTTGCTTTTATTATTATAAATTTTAGGATGGTACTAAAACTAGTGATAAGTGCCTGTATAAATTGAAACTGCCGAGCGATTGTTGTAATGCCATACGAATAAATAAATAAAGAAGTGCCTGTTATATAGGTACATCGCTAGTTATTGTTGTTTTGTTCAATTGACCTTTTTGAGGCAGTTTTTAAACTGATAACAATTTAGATTTAGCCCGCTTTCACCGTTTCACCGACGACGATGATTACTGTCACCTAACAGGATTTATTAACTATGTAAAACTTAGGAGTCGTCTGTTAATTAAAACGGCCATGAGACTATTTCTTCTAAGAGCTTGTTCCATGCTCACTTGCATAAAAAAACTACTTAATGGTTGCACAAAAATGTTTTATAATTACTCGATTGTTTTAAATGCGTTTCGTTCGCAGGTCACAAAAGGCCCGTGGAAGAGGACCCGCCGTTAGACGGTGAGGAGGAAGACGACGAAGGCGGCGGCTCCCCGCTCTACTGCAACTGGGACCTGCGCGGCATGCAGCATCTACTACCACTGCAGGACTACATTATACAGCAAGCTAAGCTCTCCAGTGAGTACATATCTCTATCTACTGACCCTGATAGGTAGAGTACGGCAGCTGGAACTACGGGTCCGGGTACCACGGGAGTTCGGATCCTGACCCCCTGCTGGTTATGCCTTCGCGGGCGTCTCCGGCAGGGCCCGGACATGGGTTGGACTCGTGGTGGCTATATGGTTAGCTGTAAAGGTGGGAATGTTTGTTTGTCTGGTTGAGGTCAGGCCGGTCTTCCATCTCGTGCGCAGCGAGCTGGTCCAAGTAGCGGTCTCGGTGGAGCCCGAAGTAAAAGGATCTGCGGGGCACGTGAATTGTCCTGGTCCTTTGGTTGTTCTGCTCGGTGGTTTTTCATTGAGTAGGCTTCCAACATCTCCGACACTAGTCTAGAGAACTAGTAGAGGCGCCCGCTAGATGCAATGTCTCCGACTGAGCCAGTCGCGTAGAATTATGGAACTGGCGAAGTACTTGGATGGGTACTGGGAAGTGAGTGGGCTTACAACTCCGCCACCAAAGTAGTAGTGGACTTTAGAGTTGACGACCCAAGCAGTGTAAACTGTGAGTTGTACTCTTAATGCAACGAGAAGTAAGCGAGCTTAAAGTTCCGGTAACCTATCTGGATATTAGGTAGTGGACTATAAGGTGTCCACGGGTGAACTCGCTTTATACACTATTCTTAAGAGTTACGGATGAAGAATGCGCTTCGGCGCGTCCTTATCTGGCGTTATGACATGACGTTGATGGTCTCTGGTGTAAGTAAGTTTGCTTACGCAAGGTTTTCTGACACCTTTTTGTAAACTGACGGTTGGTAGGGGGTGTCAGTATAAGCTTTAAGACGTGTATAGCAGGGTTATCGCCAGTGAGTACACTTTCATGTTTATAAGCCAATGGTCCATTTTTATTGGTTTTCTCACTGCATAGGGTTCAATATTTAGTGGCAACATAGATTTTTTTTTTTTTTTTTTTTTGAGAGAGACTGCTGGTTGCCGAGGGGCATTTCCAGCTTCACCGGGCTTGTTTTAGGGGCGGCGAGGTACGTAAAGGGTTCCTCAAGCCGTGTTGAAACGAAACACCTTCAGAGGATTTCTAGAGGGGTACGGCATCGCACACTTAAAAGTGCGCGTCCCCGTGCCCTTCCAGAGTCTCCGAAGGGTTCGGATCGGATCGGAAAGGCAACATAGATGCTACTGCCTTCGAAAAAGGTAATGAAACAAAACTACTTACATACAATTTTCATTGCTTTTCAATCTTATTCCAAGTGCATATAGTTCAATATTTAGTGGTAACGTAGCTGCCATTGCCCTTAAAAAAGTTTAATTTAAAGGAGACCTACAAGCTTACACGATTTTCTCAGGTCGAGGTCGCTACGCCGGCGACTCGGGCTCGGACGCCGAGTCCGGCTCGTCCCGGTCGCGATCCGGCTCCGAGTCGCGCTCGCTGTCCGGCCACGAACCGGACAACGAGTCGTCGGACGGCGGCGTCCGGACGCCGGACGATGACGACGGCTCCGGCGTGTACTTGCCGCATTCGTACGCTCACAGGCCGGCCGATGTGGAATATATGAACCATGGCGTTTCGTACTACAACACTTTTGTTGGCTTCGACCGGCAACCGTCACCTGGGATACATAGGGTACGTATGTGATATTTTGTTTTTGTTGGACCACACAACACCAATGTTGTGTCACTGTAATAAAATGTGATTAGTAATAATAATTAATCGAGCTGGTACAAAGAAAAGAAGAACATTTTAACATCATAATGCTCTCCTGACAAGACACCTGAAAGACTTCTGGGGTTTTGTGTGACCCCTAAAGTTTAATGTGATTCCAGTGAGATATTGTTTTTTTTTCATATGGACGGCAGCACAGTGAGTGTGGCAGTAGGAGAGTAGGACACACTGGTCACACTTACCTAAAACCGTTTGGTGGAAATCAACGACGGCCATTAAATTAAAGTTATTTTTGTTATGACGACTCCATAGACAATTATGTGCTTTATGAAATCTATAATATTATTGATACATTATACACTTTGTGACTTAAAACACCCAATTTTAGACACATTCTGTTTTCTCCAAACTGACTCAATTGACATTGATCGTTATATCATTATTAAATGATCTCGTTGTATACTTAATTTATTATATTGTGTTGTAGTACGATGCGTTGCTCGTGACCTAGACAAGGTGGAGGGAGTAGTCGTTTAGACTTTTCTTAGTTTGAAACTTATGATTATTTCGCACGTAGACGTCGTCACTCGGCGGCAGCGGGGGGCGCGGCAGGAAGCGCGGGGGCGGGGTCCCGGTCATCGGCGGGGGCGGAGACCGCGAGTGCGGGCGCGGGGGCGGAGGCCGGCGCTCTCTACAGCCCCGTGCGATCGCACGCGCACCCGCACTTTACGCGGCCGCAGCCCCCCGAGCAGGACATTGAAATATTCGCCAAGGATAACCTTAATTTCAATAAGGGAATATTTAGGAGGAAGGTATGTTGATTGTATATATAGTAACAATTTTAAGCTATGTTGGGAAAACTTAACCCGTTAGCAAAAAGTAAGAAAAATATAAATGCTAAACTCTTCAAAGTTGCCGTCTATTTTTTTTGTAAAGTATGCGAACTCTCATTCTCAACATTGTTAAGTGTGCTGAGGCCTTACTACGAGCTTTTAAAGTAGTATTATTAAAGTTGTGAAAACGAGACGCGTTTAATGGCGTATATACATTCCCATGATTGTGTAAACTTTCAAAAAACAAAATTTGATTTTAATTTTTGATGGCTTACGTCCCTTTTTTGTTTCAACCATGTATTTAACCGTGTCTATTTATTTATTTTGTACTACCACATCGTGCACATAAACCTTGAATGTTGATTGATTTTGAAAACCACAGGCGTCCGTCCGAGACATGTTGTCGTGGACATCTTCATCTATCAGCGCGCCTATGGTCGGCGCAGACTGGGACAAAGCCCACAAGAAAGCCGCCACCGACCTGTTCCGGCTGGTGCAGATCTACATGGGCGACCGTAAGGCGCGCCCGGGCATGACGCTCAACTCCGTGGCCCAGGACATACTGCATGCCACGTTCTCTAACGAGAAGTAAGTTTTTGAGCCTTTACCCTTCAATGGGCAATCAATTCAATCAATTCAATTTGATTATACCACATAATTTCCGCGGAGTGGGGCACTGGTGCACTGTAATACGGGTTGTTTTTTTTTAAAAAACCTATCTCAGGTACCAGTCTCTCACAAAACATACTAAAATTGTTAAAATAGTTTAAGATTTACCATGTGAGAGAAAATAAAAAAAATAAATGGGCACAACATGTTGAATTTTGATTGGTTTTTCACTTTATCTCAAAGATCAAGGTAAAGAGAAAGTTCTAGTGTTAAATATATTGGCAAAGCCCTATCCCTAACCCTAAGAGTTAATAGAAAATACAGTTTTCATAATCGGCCAGTTTTTGCTATTTGTTGAATGTTGCTCATTGCATCCATACCGACAATAACATAAATTAACAAAATATAACAAAGTGTAACTTTCGACAACAAGCGAGTTGCACGGCCTATGTTCACAGACTTCTGCAAGCTAATATTCATTTTATCGATTGTTACCACATGCTGACTGTTTTCAAAAGTTAAGCAACGTTAAATAACACTGCAATATATTATACCAACAACAAATTACTTATGAATGTTGCCCACTAACACTTTGAAACGTCGCTTCAACGTTGCGGTTTCGATACACCATTTGAATAAACTTTACGAAAAATAAATTGTTTCATATCGATGTGTAGTGTTACAGTAGACTTTACAAGTTTATTGGTGAATGAAAAGTAAATTGATATCTTTCTAACAGACTGCGAGATGAACTCTACGTGCAGCTATGCAGGCAGACGACTGAGAACCCTTTAAGAGACTCGTTGCTTCGCGGTTGGGAGTTACTGGCCGTCTGCTTGGCGTTTGTTCCTCCTTCCCCCGCCTTCCAACCGGCGTTGACGAACTACGTCAACCGGCATAGGGACCCGGCGTTTGCTGACGCTTTTCCGGAGGTGAGTTTGTTACAGTTGGTTATGTTACTGAGCCGGCAAATGAGTCTACAGCCCCTATATATTTTCCTAATAAAATGATTGTCTATATAAGCAGTCTAAATTTTTTTTTTGTTTCTTTAAGTGGATTGCAAGTAAATATTTGGTATTTGCTTGTTTGTCATAATAAGTGTTCTGTTAGATGTGAAGTTAAGTATATGGCAGTCGCATAGTTTTTAAGAATATAAGATTGAATATAATAAAGGTTAATTGCAAGTAAATTGAACAAACTTAACTACGCAATTATTTTTTTCTTTTTAGTGCAATTTTATCAGTCTAATTTTTTGGAGTCGGCTTTTTTTTTGTTTAAATTTTTATATTGCTATCATCAGCATCATCATTTAGTGCCATCTTCATACTGAAGTTTGGAGATCAGTATACAAAATTTTGCTTTAAACCTCTATAAACCTAGCAATTGTTTTCGCTTATTTAACCTGTTAATAATTGTCGTAGGTGGGCAAATGGCCGATCCACGTGCAAGTATCCCATTATGCGGGTGTGGCGTGCAAGCGCTTGGAGAGGATCGGTTTCGGAGGCAAGCGGCAGCCGCGGAAGCCCTCCACCGAGGACATCGACCAAGCGAGGGTGAGTTAGAGTTCCCAGAATTAGATTATTCTCAGAACAGTTGTCTAGTCTGAAGAGTTCTGAGAGAGATCTGGCATCATGACCTGACGTTGGTGGTCTCTTGTGCAAATGTTACATGCGCAAGGTTGTCTGACAACTACTCTGTAACCTGACGGTTGGTAGGGTGTCAGTATAAACTTTAAAGTCGTGTGTAGCAGGGTTGTTCACAGATCAGTTAGAGTCCTGCGTTTTCCAGAAGACTACTAGAAAACACAGTGAATAGATACATCTCAAAATCGTTACCTAAATCTTGAGATCCTGTGATCTTGGTATTTTAATAACCTTATTTTCTAGGGGCTAACATCAGTCCTGTTGATCCATACTTCCGGCTGTCGGAGCGTCACTAAAACTAATTAGATTCTCTGGGGCGTTCGAGCCGTTTGTATTTATTTATACAACAAATTAAAAGAAGCAACGTTTACTTGTTAAGCAGCCGAATAGTAACTAACTTTGGCACTCAATATCATATCATGTCTACCACAACATTCAATAAAACCGCAAAGCGTCGGTAGGTAAACAGATCGAATTGAAAGCGAGGAATCATGGTTTAATCTCTATAAATCAGTTAGACTACTGACGAGAACCCAATCCTAACAAGCGTTGCCAACGCTTATGATTTCAGGATGGAAAAACATTATTACATTGTTCTTACAATAAACACATTAATGGTAAATGTCTATGTATTCAATTGTTGACAATAAATCAAGTTTGTAATAAAATTAATCCAACTCAACAAACCTGCCTCATTAAACTATTATTTTATCCGTACAGATCCAAATCTTCCGCCAATCGATGTTCGGCAACACCCTATCCGAGGTTATGATGCTGCAGAAGGAACGCTTCCCCAACCGGCAGCTACCCTGGGTACAAGTAGCGCTGTCACAGCAGATCCTGGCGCTCAACGGCAAGGACACCGAGGGCATATTCAGGGTTTCAGCCGACGTGGATGAAGTCAACGCTTTAAAGACGAAGATTGACAACTGGGAGCTGCCTGATGCGTCCACGTTGACTGGTGAGCGTTTGTTTATAGATTACTTTATACACGGTTTCCATAAATGTCACGATACGCGAGATAGGCGCTTAACGGCAAGGATACCGAGGGCATAGCCAGGGTGTCAGCCGACATGGATGACAAAGTGTAAACTGGGAGCTGCGTGGTAAGCGTTTGTGACCTATCTTGTAAAGGGTTCC
This sequence comes from Eudonia lacustrata, assembly GCA_947562085.1. Classification (NCBI taxonomy): domain Eukaryota; kingdom Metazoa; phylum Arthropoda; class Insecta; order Lepidoptera; family Crambidae; genus Eudonia; species Eudonia lacustrata. Next base: position 8,168,132 of record OX387313.1, read on the forward strand.
TACCCGTATAAGTGTAATAGCACATCACGACACGGGATTCAGCCCTTGTCAGTTCACTGCTGGACATAATAATATGTCTCGTCATAATGCATGCCCATAAGCCCGATCTTCAGTTCTTCTACTGCTGCTGCCAGCCACAATCCACCGCGCCGGAGGGTGTCATACATTACGATTGCCGTCTCTTCTGTCGATCATCAATCGATACACTGAAAAATAGGCGATATAATTATATTTAGTTCTATCGATACTATCGATGGTTTCCGTTTCGATAGTGTCGATTTAGCTTTATCTTTAGTATTTCTTATTTTCAACAATCGATAGTATTGTCATCGTCGATAGTTACATTATAGATTGTATGACTGATTTTCAAGACCGCGACAGCATCACGACACTGTCGATAGCCTATCGCTATCACAACAACACTACTAGTTAGTTAGTTATATTTATGTTTCTTCCGGTACTGCTTTAGATGCGCACGCGCCCGCGAGCCTCCTCAAGCTGTGGTACCGTGAGTTGTACGAGCCGCTGATCCCCGACTCGTTGTACGCGGCGTGCGTGGCGGCCGGCGGCGATATGCCTGCGTGTACGCGAGCGTTGCAACGGTTGTCTCCACTTAACCGGCTGGTGAGAGCTTTACACCCACTTATCTACCTTTATTTTTTAACCGCGTGTATACAGGATGTTTGGTACCTGTATAATTCCGAATACGGCAGATAGGGTACCGTTCATAGAGCCCTGGAAAATTATGAACATAACTGAAAAGCACCTCATGGCCGATATATTGAGGGTCTTCGTTACTCAGAAATTCTTTCTTATTCTTATTCTTTGTCATGTATATGTTTTTTGTGTGTATAATAAAGAATTTTATTTTATTCTATTCTATTCAAAGTAAAACTGTAAAGTGACAACTCTAGGTCAAGCATAAACGTTCTTGGTCGTCAACCTCATGGTCAAACATAAACAGAAGTCGAAACATTGCAGAAATAAAACATTGCAGAAATGAACAAGCAAATGGTAATAAATAAATTTGAGTTTGCTTTTGGAAAAGTAAATATGATTTTCCGTGATATCACAGTGTTCTTTATACTTTGTTACATGTTTCTATGTTTGCTATGTTTCGGGAATATACACTAATTGACAAAAATCATGTATACAGCGTAAACGGCATATACAGCTTAGACGGATGTAGACGGCGGGAAACTTAAGGAACAAGTCGTGTGACCGTAACCACCTCGGAGAGTTTCTAGATGGGGTGGAATCATGAAAGCGTGTCCCGGTCTCCTATTAGTTCTCTAAGGCAAAATATTCAATTTTCACGCACTAACTTTGACCGTCAAAATCGTTTCGAGGCAAAATGTTATGCGTCAGTTAGCAAACGTAACGTAACGTCATTATTATAATCGCTTGCGATTTACAGAATCGATATCTATCTGCTGTTTAAATTAACTTCTTTTCTTTATTCATTTCTGAAAGAACTATGACATATTAGTTTATTTATTTATTTGTTTATTTATTGGGAAACAAACAGTTTATAGTACAGAGGTTTTATAACATTTTGAAGTCACCTTTTCTTGTTGTTAATCTAAAATCAAGATAAACACTCATAAATCTTGTGGTATGTATGAACTAACATCTACACACATTTTCATAAGTACACGCGTCATCATTCTATTTATCATTCTCAGGTACTCACATATTTAATAAGTTTCCTCCAACAATTCACCGCGCCGGAAGTGGTGAGTCAGACCAAAATGGACTCTGCCAATCTGGCGATGGTGTTCGCGCCCAACTGCCTCCGCTGCACCTCCCAGGATCCGCGCGTCATACTCGAGAACGCGCGCAAGGAGATGACCTTCCTCAAGACCCTCATCACCAACCTCGACACGTCACACGTCCAAAACCTGCTGTGACCGAATCTCAGCTTCTGCAACAACAACGTCACAGAAACGCTGACTGACTTCTAGGAAAAACAACGCTTATTACAATTTATATTAAGGTTCACTGCCCTTTGATACGGTTTTATTTTGCTGTGCACCTTCCATACAACATTTGTGTGGAAGTTGAGATCGGGTGGAGAGGAGAGCAAACGATCAATAAATCGATCTGTTTCAATGGAAAATGGACCGTATTTGTATCGTGACTGAGACTATTCCCACATCCAACACCCGCTCACGCGTCGCATCGCTTCAATCTTTCCAAATCTAGTCTTTGCAATTTCCCTTATTTTAAATGGAAAGGGGAATGTTGACGCGATGCTGCGATCGTGCGGCTTCCGATGACCCACGAATTAAATTTGACATTCTTGTATATTTTTTGTATTTTTGTACGCTATATGATAATTTTATTTGGTTGTATCCAAAGATATTTAATGAGATGTGATTTCTATTATATTAGACTTGAGCTTTACAAAAGTGTATGTACGTGCAATGTGTTTCGGCGGTATTTGTTATGGAACGATTGCGTGTTTGTTATTTTTAGTGACTGCTGTGTTTAGTGCGATTAAGAGTGAATTATCTAGGGACAATTATTTCTTCTTCATAATGGTTAAGGTGACTTGAATGCATATTATTTTTCCATTCCTTTTGATATTATGTTTTACATACGGCCAAAATGTTGGTTTAATAATAATTAAATATAAAATAGACTCATGAACTCATCTACTTCCAATATGTAGTAAAACATAAATGAAATTGTGTAAGATAAATAAACACATCTAGCAAACACAATGTTGACGCGAAATGAAGAACACTTGTTTTTTTATGATATAAGTATGTAAATTGACAAGTATGAAATATTTAATTATGATTTAAATCTAAAAGAGCATACAAAAAATACCAAAGTATTGATCATTATCCAAATTGAAGTTATTTATTAAATAATATACGAATTCTCGCGTTGTCATGTATAAAGACAGCCGCATCTATGTCGAACAGAGTGATTTTCGTTCTTGTGATTAGGAGCTGTTTGTTAGGAACATTCGAATGCTGGCCACATGCCTTACGATATACAAAATCATATTGTATCAGATCAAATCGTAATCATATCGAATCGTAAAAGAGAATTAAGTAATATAATTGTGTGACTAGCATAAAAATATCTGCAGGCTGCAGTTAGACGACGTGAAAACTTCCCTGCGGCCACCGCGCGGTGATCGCGTGCTAGCTGCATACTTGTGTTCAATAATACCAAATTTAAACTCTATTTACTAGGCAACAACGTTCAAATTCCTTGCAATCACCGAACGCGCCCTAAGTATATCTAATGAAAATGTATTTCACATTGACAACAGTCCATTTTAGAGGAAATCATGCTATGTAATCTCGAAATTACACATACACCATGCTTACTAGCCGTGACCGAAATTTATAACGTCTCCTTAAGTTATATCATGTAAAAGAATTCCATGCCATTGAGTGTAAGCAAATTAAGAATCTCTTGTACGTTTATTATTTACAACACATCACAATTACAAATTCAATTTAAGTAATTAGTACTCTAATCCTTATCAACTTAAGTGCTATTATTAAGAAAAAAAAACATGTTTAAGAGCTACTTAATTACACGGTACCAGTATTGTTATTTTATGTACGGTTTATTAATTCCCCACTTTGTGATTTTGTGATATCACGCCGTGCACACAATAATTGCCAAAATACACAACACAGCATTTGTTTTAATTTACTTACTAATTACTTTTATTTTTAATGACTTAAAAGAAAACTGATAAAAGTTTTTTAGTCTTTAGATTTTTTTTTAGAAACAGCTGATTAAGTTTTTGAAATAGTAGTATCAGCACCTCCATCATTTAAGTATTTTTATACAGGTTTTTTTGACCCTGTCCAAGTTTCGTTTTGATGTTTCATTGATGAAATTAAACAACTCTGTTCAAGCAAGAGGGCTGGAATGCGCCAAATTTTTTATCGATCAGCTAACAAAGATTTTAATTTCAACGTATCGAAAAAAAAGTGATTAAAAACTCCTTCAGTATACACAGAGAATTAAGAAATTCATCTTAAACCAACTTTCTTTTTAGTGTCGTTGCGTTGTTTCCTGTTCTATTACTATAAGTTTACAGTCTAGGTCTCAACACGACTTTAAGAAAGTACGATTATAAAAGTTCTAGTTGTACAGTCAGTATCAAATTGATCAAAGCATACTTAATGCTCTGATCTTTACATTTAAGTCATAGTGTTAAGTCTATTATTGCTTAAATAAAAAATGTTTTGACAATGTTACTCAGATACATACTCTAACCACACATAAGTGAGATTTGTTTATATTGTAACCAAAATATATATTTTTTTCCTGATACATATATACATATATCATAGATTAATTTGATGCTGACCGCACAGTCCAAAGTTGTTAGTTCGAAAAGACTTCTAAAACCAATTTTAAGTAAGGTTCAGCTATAAATAATTATATATATTAGATGCAAATCATTGCCTATGATTTTTGGTTGTAGAGTTAATGAAATTGTAGTAGGTCAATTGTCGAAAATGAGAAGTAGAATATTTTGACACAGCATAATATAGTTATGTAACCAATATATTATCTTAAAAGCATCACAACGACGGCCTTTTACGTAATACTTCACATTTACTAAAAGTTTAAACTTGAATTATAAATCAATAAAGTTACTATTATAGAATAGGTAAAGTTGAAATATTGAATTACAAATGCTTGAATCGAAATCTAGTGAGAAATGCAAAATTATCCTAACAGCACGTTCAGTATGCTGCTTTGTTTAGATATATCATACCTAAAAGAGTAAAATAGTTGATTAATATTGGCGAACGTAGATACGACTGTAACATAAGAATACTAATAGTGATTCTGCTTGATGGCAGTATTTGTACACAAATGTAGTATGTTGGATTGTTATGCGCTTCGGCGCGTCCTGATCTGGCGTTATGACCTGACGCAGATGGTCCCTTGTGCTTGCGCAAGGATGTCTGACACCTAACTTTATGACCTAACGGTTGGTTGGGGGTGTCAGTATAAACTTTAAAGTCATGTGTAGCGGGGCTGTTATTATTATCCGAGCGACCTGGGAGTCGATTTTTGAACACCTTACGTAAACTAAAATCGTAAAAAGTATTATTATCATAATCGGCCTGTAAAGGGCAGGCTTTGCCACGCGCATAGTATCACTAACATGAGGAGATGAGGTCATTTTTATTGAATTAAATGATTGTCAGATTACTGTACACCTGGATGTTTTGGATGACACTGTGAATCTAGAAATTCATGATTGTGTTCCGTATGCGAATTTGAAAAGTAATCAGTGGAATTTAAAAATCGACTCCTTGTATGAAATATTGTATTTAATAAGTTTTCAGATGTGCATTTTTAAATATATTATCTATCATGTGAATTCCATGCTAGCTGTGAAACATAAGCAATATTAACAGATACTATACATTTACAGATTAATTATATTTTCATTAATCATTAATAAATTTCTGGTTAGGGTAAACTAACTCTTATAGTAGTCATAGTAAGGTATATTATCATACAAATCGTTTACGACCAAGACTTGAATATTCTCAAATTGTTAGCTGCGTTGTATTAGTTATAAATGACCGCCTTATATTGTCACAAATGTAGTTGTTTTTCTGTACACCGCATTTAATCCATATAATCATGATGACTGTATATGTTCTTAGTGCTTCTTAGTAATTTTAAATTGCTAACCGTGAATTTCCTAATAGAGTTTATTTTTTTAATAAATGGTGCATTATTTATATTATAATTAAGCTATAATGTGTAAGTGATTTCAATATGGTAAGCATAATTTGGATGGTTTTGTAAAATACTTTAGTCGTTTCTCGTAAATAAATAGGAAATCTTATTTTTGTAGTACCTACGCAAAATTATTTTTTATATCTTTTTTATTATTTTGAGCCATCAATCGTGACAAAATGGACAATGTCGGTGAGTCTGCCTCGAGTTGAGGTTATGAATTTAATATTATTTAGTTTGACATATCATTGTTGTAAAATATTGGTAACAATCGTTTCTGGTAGTTACCAAAAGGGGACCTACCTGATTTCATGAAATAAATCATTTTTTAAAGCAAAATAGTAAAGGAACCTTTTTTATATTTATTGCAACTCTTAGAAATATGTTGGCATTGCTGGGTTCCGTTCAAGTTTCTATTCGTCTGTGTCTGAAGATATGCTCCTAAGCCTGATGGTAAGCGGTGATCGCAACCTATTGACGCTTTGTAACACCTTTAGTATACTAGGCGAGTAGTCACCCTGACTGAAATAATTATATATTTTTTTTTGTTTTTTTTTTATGTGATGTTAAGCGGATGTAATTTATTGATTATATTTGGATTAATTAAACTTAAAATAAGGTACAAATGTTATTCTAAAGAGCCTTTGAAAGAAATGCACAGATACAACAGATACAACAGCCATACGGAACCCTTTAAAGCCTTCAAAGGACCATTTCTAAAAATAAGATAATATGTTATATATAATTCCCTTCCCTCCGTTATAATCATGACGAATGTGACGGCTTCACATTAGTGCATTGATATCTAAGTTGCGATATTCCGTATTTAGTTTTATGTTACCGAATGTATCTGTTATTATAAGAGATTTGTGCCATAAGATAAATATGAATTGGAGACCTTTTTTCAAGTTATATTATCCTAGTTTAGAGGTTAAGTTAGTGAATATTATCCTTGGATATAGATATGAGGAAATGCAGCTTCATTTTTAGCTATGCTCTCTTATTCCTAGCGTTAATAATGAATGATATATTGAGGTGCACATTTTTTGTATTTAAATCCAATAATAATTTATATACCTACCCAATTAACATGCACCTACTAACATTGTTATAATAACACAGCGGATGCATTACTAATTATATAATTAACGGATAGTGTACCGGTGTGCTTGTACTTTCAGATTATGTAAAGTTGTATAGTGCTTATAAATAAATATATGAAAATTATTTCGTCACCGTCAATATAACTTTGTATATAAATATGGCTATTTTCCTTTGTTATTCATGACAATATAATGCCTATGATGTTCATAATGTAGGATATCATTGTAAATGTGAATGTTCAGGAGAAATAAAACTAATTATCCGGTGGATAACTGCGAATACCATGATTTAGTTTCATTTATTTTAGACGCATCAATACTTACATTCGAAGAAACTAACTATAAATTACCACATCTAAGTGTTTCAGTGTGAGTGTAACATTATATGACATATAAGAAAAAAAATAACATTATAAGAAATTAAAATTTATAACTTTTTCATACTAAAAGTACGCGTATAAGCCGACAAAATTAAGTTAGTTCCTTAAAAGGCCAAGATGGCAGCCAATTTTTTTTGTTTAAAGGCCGATTTCGATAAAACTAAAATTGGCCACCATTTTGGTCTTTTTAAAGAAACAACTTAATTTTGTCGGCTTATACGCGTACTTTTAGTATGAAAAAGTTATAAACTTTAATTTCTCCTAAAATACTGTACCTAGGAAACTGAAAAGTAGGAACTGGTTAGATTTTTACACCCACAAAATCTTGGCTATAGTCATAAACTCGCTACTTGCTCCATTCCTGTGGAAAAACCATGTTTAGGTATCAACACCGTGACCCCAGCGGGATAACGCTAATATGCGTTATATCTCATGATGTACTGTAGCTAGAGTTCTCGGTTTTGTCTAACAAATTTTCTCTCAGAGTCAACAAAATCTTTCCTGGATTTCATGAATGTAGCCTTTTGTCTTACACCTCAACTAGAACTTACTTTTCGGAGGAATTTTGACGAAAAGTAGGTATTTGATTACTCGGTAACTACAGAAGGTAGAATCCTGGAATTTTCACTGATGGATTCATAATTGAATCAACAAAATCTTAGCACAAAAACTATATCAGTAGCGTGTCTCGTTCCTGCTCGTTTTAGGTTAAATAGTTTTGACGAGCGTGACCCCAGCGGGATACCTTTAACATGGGATATCTCGATAACTATTGGTCAACAAATTTTGATATTTGCTAACAAATTTAAACATAATATCAACTAAATCATGGCGAAATTTAAAGCCGATCTGAAGGGGTTATCCCGCTGGGGTCATGGACATCCTTTTGACGCAGTCAGGTAAAAATGAGAATTAAATGGCAAAATCGTAACTCATCGTTTGTTACCAGGAAGCGCTGCTTCAATGCTAAGAAAGTCGTTTTCGTTAATTCAATAGACTGGTGGATAAAATTAAGAATCCTGAATATTGTGTCTAAGTTTTTGACGCGAATAAACGTCGCTTCAACAATTTATAAAGATATGGTTATTCTACGAGTTCTGCATTTCTAGCAGTCTGCAGTCTGCACACTCATCTGGATTAATTATCGTAATGGAGGTAAGTCATTCTACACTGAATGAAAACCTTGAACTGACTGTGTACAGTGTTAATGTTAAGTGCAAGTTTTATCTACCATTAGATCATGTTAACGAAAACGAGAAATTGAATGGCATTGAGGCAGCACCACCTGGTGACTAAACAAGGTGAGTTACTTTTTTAAACAAATGTTATTTGAATAAAACATGTAACCTAAAATTGTACGTTCCGAAGAATTTATATTCAAAGTTTAATTTAATTCTTTTAGTTTGGTTCAAAAGAACAGAACAGACATATCTTTTTATCTTACGCTAGAGTGGGGTAATGGCACAGTGTTCGGCATTTTTAAGCCCAGCCTTCGACACAATTTTCGTAGGCAAAAAGGAGAATGACCATTTTACTATGGGAGTCAGGCAAATTTTGCGTAACTATGCGCTTTAAGGCGACGCACCGCTAAACAATAAATCTCATACGTTTTGATACGAGCGTTTGCGCCCCGTACCATAAGAAAAACTGTTTTTTTTCCTTCAAATTAAAACTACAAATTATTTAAAAAAAATGAACTACAATTTTGAAGTGGTGTTAAGACTAATCTACTAAGAAAAATTAACTGCTTAAATCGGTCTGGTTAGCCTGTAAAATGCAAATCTATGTTTTAAAGAAGTTACTTTGATATTTTTTTCTCTGTTATAAAAGTTGACAAATCGTGTTTCTGCAACTAGCAAAATGAAGTCAATTAAATGAAAAATCATATCATCAAACATCACTTTCATATGTTTTGTAATTGTTGGGAAAAACCAAGATCCCCGCCACGTAAATTTCCAATGCGTCGTCTATAGCAAAATGGTTCTGGATTGAGAAGAAAAAAAATCAGTTTAATTTTAAGCGGGAATTTGTAGCAATCTTTATTTTTAGCAGGTATTTTGAGGTAATGACAACTGTATTAGTTTGTCAAGAATTATTTATATAAAATTTATTTAATGTTTATTTATAATAGTTTTGAAACATTATATATATATATTTATATTACTTATATGATTATTTTTATTTACTTTTTTGTATATATTTTTTAGCCCTCTACCTCAGCTCAGAACATTTTATGGAAATTCGTATGCTCGCAAACATTATCTTTTAAGAGACGTTTTGTCCGACCATACAAACAAGCAAACAAACATTGCAAGTTAAATAAAAGCTTATTAAAAGGTTTGTAACCTATGGATTGCGGCGAAGTGCTCCATATAAAAAGCACAGTCTTATTATTAGTCTTAAAATTACCTTAAACTGTGTAAATTTGCCTTATACTGTGTAATTAAGGTTAGAATATTAAACTTGCAAAATAGTAGATTGTACACCAAGGGGATAAAGTACTGTATTATGACACGGGCGCGATATTTGAATCCTGAGCGTAACGAAGGACTCCAGATTTAACTCCCGAGCGTAGCGAGGGGGTTTTGAGTTGATTCCCGAGCGAAGCGAGGGAATTAAAATGGAGTCCTGAGAGCAGTGAAGGATTTAAGCGCGCCCAAGGCAAAATCAGTTTTATCCCTGACGAGTATACTCTACTTTTCTCACCTTTTGCGAGACAATAAAAACCAAGGCTGCTAGAAAAAGTATTTTATTTATTAAAATACTATTTTCATTACTAATTATATATAATTGGCACAGTAAATAACAATAAAAAGTAAATTAAAAATTAAAATTGATGTTTGATAAATACTATTTTCATTACTAATTATATATAATTGGCACAGTAAATAACAATAAAAAGTAAATTAAAAATCAAAATTGATGTTTGATGTTATATTTTTTGGTACGCTTATGTTAGTTGAGGTGGAATTTATTTGAGTAGCAGCACCCAATACATCAGAACCTTGCGTGTGAGGGTCGTTTGGCACAGTAAAGGTTGGGGAAGGTGGTGCTTGAGGCAGTGGGCTTGACGGGATATATTTTGAGCTAGATGGCTGTGGTGGCAAAGGTTTCCAAGGATCATCAATAATGGACGTAGTTTTCAGATGAATGTTGTCACCAATACGACAGCTTATCTTGTTTTTGTTTTGTATGGAATTCTCTATGTAGCCCTCCGCTACTGCATCGGATTTCCAGCCACCATGACGTTTTATCTGGGCCATATCTGCTCCTGAATCTGCCAACAGACTTGCCGATGTTCTCTTCAAACAATGACCCGTATAGAGCTCGGGATTTTGCAATTTGAGGTATTTTGCAGTTTCTTTTGGCATGGCGCTGATTTTATTCTTGCCAATGACTTGCCTGGTGCATTTGCCATTACTGTAACCGATAAAAAATCTGTTGGTGTTTATATTAGAGGGGCGCAGAGCTTGGTACTTTTCAACAATTCTTGCATAATCTTCACGAACTATGAACGAACGTTCTCTATTTGTTTTGGTATCTGGTAAGTTAATCAGCAATAAATCTGCATGTTTTTTGATATCATTGACTTTTATGTTTACGAGTTCATTTCCACGACATGCGCCATTCACTCCAAAAATCAAGGCTATCTGTAACAAAAAATAGGATTGTGAGTAAATAGATAGATACACTACTACATTTTTTGACCTTTATATTATAAAAAAAGATTGCGACAAAACCTTAGAATGTGTATTTTTTAAATGTGTGCCATTTAAATACCCTTTTATTCATTAACTATTTTATAGAGCTATTATAGGTAGGTACTAGAAACGTAATTAAAAAGTAGGCAGTACTCATACTTACTTTCATGGCCAGAAAGCTGTGATCAGGAGCCTCATTCAGAAAAGTTTCCACATCTTGCGCTGTCAATACTTTTGACTTCTTTGCTCGATGACCATCTGATTTCCTCTTTAAAAATGCCAATAACTTGCTATATGTATTTATCTTAATGTCGTGTTTGATGCTTATTGTTAACCTGAGCATCGAATAGATACACCACAGGCTGCTGGACTTCTTTGTACACGATAAATACTCGAAATAAACAAGAAGCACTGACTCCGACACAGACTTTGCGCCTTTTGCAGTTTTCCATTTGTGGAAATCGTCGTAAGCTTTCAAGTATTTTTCCTTCGACTTCTCTGGTAGTAGGTTATTAACAATACCTAAGGCGTCTAATTTAATGGACTCCGGAGTTAAATCACTTTCGTCACTCGACATTTTCTTAATGTTTTATTCTATCTTCTTTTGCAGTTTTGTCTGATACTGATTGCACCGTATTGATATACTCGCGGCTTTTGTTTTAAGTATTGATTTTTTTTCGTTCGGCTTGCCGTGGCGTGGCCAGCTCGATTTTCGAATAAGTTCGATTTTCAAATAAATGAGGCGCGGCGCGCGCCGCCGTCCACCTCCTCGCCGTCGGCCACCAGCAGCTGCAGCAGCCGCGCGCCGCGCGATTTTGACGAAATTAGACTTTAAATGCATAACAATAAGAACTAAGAGAAGTGAGAATCACATTACTGCCCGGCGGGTTATAATGAAATTCAGTACAACATTACACCCCGGCAAAAGACAAGGGCTATAATGATTTACTTTGAGTAAGGTTTGCATGATATATAATGAGGCATTGTCGAGCAGGTGGTGTGAAAAATATATAAATTAACATGCACCTACTTCTATCTATCTATTTTACTAGATAGGAGTGATATAAAGTCAGAATCTTAACCTTTTCACCGCCCAACTATCCTGCACGCGATGTCCCGCTGTACGCCAACGTATATAAATGTATTTTAACCTTTTCACCGCCCAACTATCCTGCACGCGATGTTCCGCTGTACGCCAACGTATAAATGTATTTTAATAAAGTAGGTACCTTGGTACAAAGATGAACTTCTATAGAAGGGCTGGCGTGGACGGCACGAAAATCTCGAACTTCTATAGAAGTTGTTGGCGGTAAAAAGGTTAATTAAGTAGGTACAAAGAAGAACTTCTATAGAAGTGCTGGCGTGGACGGCACGAAAATCTCGAACTTCTATAGAAGTTGTTGGCGGTAAAAAGGATAAAGCAAAATATTTAAATTGTGCATTTACTTCGCTCGTATGTTGGTAAAAACTCAATTTGTTGAGATTTATGACAATGATTACCCCATAGTTATCTCTCCTCACCACTTTGATTATCAGGCACAGATAGAGGTCTTTCTGTCTTTGGTCTGTGCTATCTAGTGTTATCAGTGAAAATAAAATGACGCGTGTCTCAAACTCACATGACTAGAGCCATATGTGACTATCACCAAGAACTATGATTTAGTCTGTAGCATCGATGTAAGGTGTCACTATTACGTAGTATCCAATCGGTAGTTTTCGATATATTTCTGGTAGGCGCACTTGCTCGCTAGGCGCACATTGCCACCTTCACCTTATAGGTATAGGAGCGGCCGCTCGCAGTTTCACCCGCGTGGTTCCCGTTCACGTCAGAATATCTGGATAAAAAGTATCCTATGTGTTATTCAAGGTTATAAACTATCTGTACGCCGAATTTCATCCAAATCCATCCGTTGCAGCGTGAAGAAGCAACAAATATACGAACTTACATACACACAAACTTTCGCATTTATAATATTAGTAGGATAATATAGCTATTATAATTAAGTATATCACCCTATTTTGTACTGTTAAAACTAATTTTTAATTAAGTACTTACTTTTTACTTATAAAATAACTTTCTGACAATCATAAAGTTAAAAAAAGATTACAGTACTGTATGAGCGATAATTAATTCTGACGGTACCTACTCTTAGTTAACAACTGTTTTTATTCTGTTTTAAATGAGTTGTTTATTAAATATGTGTTCCGTGAACCGCCCATTTCTGAATGAAGTCAGTCCTGTTTAATGTTCTCGGAAGAAGTTAAATACCTACATTTAATTGCAGCATAACGACGACGCAGTTTATATAACAAAAAAATAATAAAGTAATAATCTTTTAGCACTATAGTCAGTTACTGCAGAGGTAAAAGTTTACTATGTTCCTACAGTTGTCTATGTTACGTACACCTAAATAATCGTTATAATACTCTTCAAAGTATATCAAATGATGCCTCTTTTATAGGTATGTAGTAATTTGTTTTTAGACTTTCAACTTTTTTGTAAGTACATTGCAAATCAAAGTTTGATAAAAATGTACAAACCTTTAAAAAAATGGTTTAAGGCGACGCACCGCTAAACAATTAATCTAATACGGAGCGTTTGTGCCCCGTACCATAAGAAAAACTGTGTTTTTTCCTCCAAATTAAAACTACAAATTATTTAAAAAAAATGAACTAGCATATTGAAGTGTGTGTTAAGTAATCTACAAAAAAAAAATTTGATGCTTAAATCGGTCTGGTTTGCCTGTAAAATGCAAATCTGTGTTTTGAAAAAACAGGAAACTTAAAAAAGTTAAAACAGCTCTAAAAAGCAAGAAATAATATTGAAATCATAATTATTAATAACCTAGCGCATGTCAGTTTAAAAAAATGTACGTACCTATATTGAATTCAGGTGGTTGGTGGTCGGCTGGGGGACAATTTTGTTTCATTTAAACTTTTGTGATTGTTCCATTAACTCCACTTTTTTATTGTAAAAGCCCCACCCGACTTCAGTAGACATTTTCTATAACTGACGTGCGTATCTAGGTAATTAATAATATGATTTCAATATTATTTCTTGCTTTTTAGAGCGGTTTTTACTTTTTAAGTTTCCTGTTTTTTTAAGTCGGTTTTTTTTTGTTAAAAATTATTTTATTTTACGATTTTTCGTGATGGGTAGACGTAGGCCTAACAAGGATGCTTCTCGGATGAGAAAACGACGGCCTGTAGGTAGTGGTATTCCTATGTAAAACTTCAATCTTAAATTAGGTATTATTT